>OX376370.1:3702420-8502420 GCA_947369235.1 Udea olivalis | reverse complement strand
AACGGTTGCCCCGACTCGCCTTCTATGGGTAATTATTCTGAGCCTGAAGCCAAGAGCACCAAGCTCTATAGTTTGAAATTGTCAAAATTATTTTTAATTATAGTGCTTCGATGGTGAAAAAGCACCGGCGAAACAAACTCGTGGATACGCATGTTGAAACGATAGTGTGTTGCTCTTGGCAACGGCCTTTTTCATTGACCCAGCGTGTCACATCCCTACGACCCAGCGAGTCGTCACCTGCGCGTGGGTTCCGCGAACGCTTTTGTTTATTTTTGTAACGCGCGGTCGCTGTTCCTGTTGGAGGATCATCATGACTTTCTCTTTGAGAACAGGAACTGATAAGGATGACTTTTAGCATGCACAAAATGTTGCCTTATACGTCCCACTGCTGGGCACAGGCCTCACCTTAACTATGAGGTGGTACAAGCCATTCTCCAATGCGCGGTTTCAGTGCGGATTTTTGGAGAGGTGAATGTAATGCCAGTGATAAACCTTAACGTCATTAAGCTTATGTTATTAAGCCGCCTTTTAGGCCTGTGACTAGGCTTTACGACTGATATCTTGCGACGTCAGCCGGGACCAACTGTTTAACGTGCCTTACGAAGCACGGAGATACCCGAAAAACACATCACTTAATTTCGGTCGGGATGGTCACCCATACATAACCCGACCTGACTGGCGTTGCTTAACATCGGATCGTTGCCGATCCTCTGCCGTCACTTAGCCACGGGCACCTCACAAAATGTTGAATTGTTTATAAAATTGTTTTTTTTTTCAACACAACTTAAACTAAGAATATAAATATTCATTGTTCAACAAAGGTTCTTGTCACTCAAACATAATAAAAGTAAGTTGTACATTTATGAACAAAAAAAATAAAATGTTAGCATTGACTGCCGCGGGAAGGTTAATTCCCGGGTAGCGCTGGTTTTCAGCACCTCCCCTCTCTGGGTTAGTATGCGAGAGTAAGATGATAAGATTGTATTTAAAAAGAGTGATCCAAATAAAAATATACCTCCAGAATTCCTAAACAGTTACTGATACCCCGGATTTGCTTTCTTCCTTCAACTTTAATACTCGATATAGATCGCGTCACCCGAACATTTTTGCAATACAAGTGTATAAGAACACCTCCTTTTTCATTCTCATGGTCAGAATGTGCAGAACGTACAATGATGTCGTCCGTAGTGGCGGATGCGTGGATGTATTCATTAACAGATTTCCCAGTCCAAAAGAGCAGTCTCTGAATTTCTTAAAATCGAGCAGTCCTCGACTGTACACAAGTAATGTAGGATATTAAGTGTATGTATATTAAAAAATTGTTGTTAAAAATATAGTCAGTAATCAAAATTGTTTAACCCTCGTTGTAGATGTAAAACTGAATATGATGTGTGTGCTATATAAGGATTACGGTCTAGTTATGATGAATTGATATATATTCTTGATTGTGTAATTGTGTATTGGCTGTGATCTGTTCGCATACCTAATTTTAATAAATAAATAAATTAACGCCAATCAAAGTTGAATTCTTCTTGCATGTAAATTTATCTCAATTTATATTGACATACGTAAGTGCTGGTTGACAGTAAAATATCTTCTAAAAAACATCTTTGTTACAATGCTCTCATAAAAACACATAAACACATAAAAAACATAGGAACAGAGGCATTCACATCAAGCTTTACATAGGGGCACCTTATGCTGCTGTAGTAAGACCCATTTTGCAATGGTTTTGTAAAGGTGATGTGAACGCCTCTGAACCACCACGGCTATATCCTAAACGGGTAATCAGAGGCAGGTGACTGTTGCCGTCACGGTGAACGGAACACTCGGAAGCCCACTTTTCACCAATGGTATTGGAACTCAACGTGGTTGGTGGTGAGCTTCCGCCGTTATCCGGGTTGATTTGGATTTTTATCGATCGAACGATTTTAAAGATGGTTCTGGCCGGATTTGATCTCAAAGAATGAAATTAAAAATAAATTCAAAGACAGGCAATAAAAGGTTTACTCCATTTTATAAACTTGACGACAACGTTACTTTTTTCGGTATAATAAGAAAACATAATGTGAAAAGTACATTAATGTGTTCAAATAAACTTTTGCAGATCTCTGATACCCGCTTGACGTTGAGTTTCTGAACATCCTGTTTAGAAAAAAAATCAATTGTATCAATTTAGCAGGACTAAACTACCTACCACACCTACCTGGACCACAGATTATGAGCACGAGTTTTGCACCAGGTAAAGGCACATTTCCGAGATGAGCTGCAGACCGCGACCGCAGGCGGCACCGCGGCTGCGGTGGTATGGGATGCGCGCCGCGGCTGCAAGCTGCAGTATTGCCACAGATTACATAATATCACATCCATAGAAAAATGACAATTTAGTTAATCCTAAATGCATGTGTCATGTGACAGACATATTACCAGGCCCACCTCTTTCGATATAGATGTCAGTAGTCAGTACTCACAGTACGTCTCATCGGGTCAGTTCAACCGCAACATTCGCGTACAAACGCTCTACGCGGCTGTTGACAACCAACTGCCAAATGAGTCATGGAAGACCCGGCGGGTGGTAGGTAATTATCGCGTGCAATGCAGCTACATGCAGTGACAGAGTCCCTGGGCCTGACTCTTGAATATAATTTCATTGGACAAGCATTGCAGAAATGTCAAACAAGAAATTTTAGAACCTTATTACAAAGTATTAAGGTTCAAAAAAAATTTTGGTGACAGTAATCGAATGCCAATCCGGCGAATTTAGATTCAAAAGTCAGGGGCCTGGTACCTAGTGATCCGCTTGATGAAGTTACTTTCATAGAGATTCCAAGACCAGAGGCCTGACTCTTGAACAGAATTTCATTGGACAAGCATTGCAGAAATGTCAAACAAGAAATTTTTGTATTCCAAAGCGTTAAGGTTCAAAACATTTTTTGGTGACAGTAATCTAATGCCAATCCGGCTAAATTTGGTTTGGGAGTCAGGGGCCAGCAGTGGCGCTGGCAGTTTGCAGACTGTCCGTTTCGGACTTGTATTTCAAATGATGATTTCATACTGTTCTTCAGTTTTCAGTGATATCGCCGACAAGCTGTAGGAGTGCCGCCTTCGTTGGTATGGTCATGTCTCACGGAGATCGGCAAACTACGTGGGCAACAATGTTAAATCCAAGAAGCGGTGGCTCGACGTCGTCAAGGGTGATATGCGTGCCAACAGACTCACCACTGAGGATCCACAAGACCGCGCGAAGTGGGCCAAGAAAATAAGAAAGTACACACTGGTGTGAGTTCACAACCGGGATTGACGATGATGATGATGACTAATCCTACAGCTACTTTCATCTTAAACGAAGTCAAATAGTTATTTGCAAAAGATTTTTTTGTGGTGTCAAAAGGCGATTGTCTTTTATTGATGAAACAACGTTAACTTACAAGTGAAAATAAAATACACACAAATTCGTTATCGATAGGTCAGTTGGAAGAGCAGCCACAACCGGTTTGTAGAAGACGCGGGTTCTTGTTGCAGGTCATAGTAAAAGCTAGGTTCAGGTCGAATTTTTCTAAATTTCGATCTCTGTGATGAAAATATTTACCTACTTGTAAGTAGCTATCGAGTGTTTCTGAATAAAGATAATTGAACATTGAACTTGGCTATCTTTACTCTCCAATCAAACAGATGGTATGAAGTAGTAACGAATGTCAATTGATAACTTCGAATTCGAGTTAAAAGTGTTCGTTTTTTTGGATGACATAATAATTATAAGTACGTCATTCGAGGAGCATGTTTCGCTATTGGTTCGGGTGCTGGATAAATTACACACCGCGAACTTGACTGTGAACCTTGCCAAATGTCAATTTTTTCGCAGTCAGTTACGCTATTTGGGGTACATAGTAGACGAACAGGGATTGCGCACCGACCCTGAAAAGGTGGCAGCAATAGTTAACTACCCCACCCCCGGAAACAAAAAGGAGGTAAAACGATTTCTAGGAACTGCTTCCTGGTACAGACGTTTTATCCCCAACTTTAGCACTATAGCTGGTCCCTTGAACAAGCTTACCTCTACTAAAAAAAGCTCTCCGCCTTTTCAATGGTCAGAACAAGCTGATCAAGCTTTTCTCAGTCTTAAATTATGCCTTTCCAATGCCCCAGTTCTGGCCTGCCCAGACTTTGAAAAGCCTTTTGAAGTGCACACCGATGCAAGTGATTTTGGTGTAGGAGCTATGCTGTTGCAAACTATTGACGGTATAGAACATCCAGTGGCATTTATGAGTAAATCCCTGACTGGACCGGAAAGGAACTATAGCGTCACTGAGAGAGAAACACTTGCAGTGCTCACAGCCCTCGAACATTGGAGGTGCTATCTAGAAAACGGCAAACGATTTTCGGTTATAACGGACCACGCAGCACTCAAATGGTTTTTATCACTGAACAACCCAACCGGGCGTTTGGCTAGGTGGGGAGTGCGCCTCTCGACCTTTGACTTTGATATAAAGCACCGCCGCGGTAAGGAAAATGTTATACCGGACTCACTATCTCGTTCGGTACCAGTTTTAGTGATTTCTGATTCTCAACCAGTAACTCAAGACAAGTGGTATTTAAACATTTATAATGGCTGTAAGACTTCACCTACCAGTTATCCTAACTATCGCATTGAAAACGGAAAATTATACCGTTTTATGCGTAACAAAAATATTTTAACATCAGAATTTCAATGGAAGGAGGTAATAGCCGAGGAGTATCGGGACCAAATCCTTAAAGCTAGTCATTCTCAACCAACCGCTGCTCATTTTGGTATTTTCAAAACTTATAAAAGATTATCTTTAAATTACTACTGGCCTAAAATGTACGCAGATGCAGCCTATTTTGTAGCAAACTGTGACACTTGCCTGGCTTACAAGTTACCTACACATGGTACTTTAGGTAAGATGGGACGACCTAAGGAATGCTGTCGACCATTTCAGTCTATCTCAATAGACTTGGTCGGACCACTGCCACCCTCTAGAAAGCAACATTGTTACCTCTTTGTCGTAACCTGCTGCTTTTCCAAGTACTGTCTGATGTTTCCCTTGAGAAGAGCTACTGCTGAACTTGTTACGAGATGCCTAGAAGATCATGTACTCCTGGTACACGGTGTGCCACAGACTATAATTTTGGATAATGGTGTCCAATTTACTAGCCGCGAACTGAACACACTGTTTCTCAAGTACAAGGTTCCACACATTCATTACACTCCAAAGTACACACCGCAAATTAACACAGTCGAAAGGTACAACAAAACCATAATGACAGCTGTATCATTATTCGTTGATGACGACCACCGTTCTTGGGACTTGAACCTACCTAAAATTCAGTTCGCCATCAATACTTCAGTAAATGAAACGACTGGCTATACCCCTGCTTTTCTGGTCCATGGCCGAGAATTGGTAACTTGTGGGTCTCATTACGTCGATAATGACATCCCAAACGAGTTAGTTTTCCTTCCACGAGACCCTGATGCGGAAAACTTAGGCCATCTTCAAATTACTTTTGGTGAAGTGCAGAAAGCGCTTTGGGAGGCCCATCAAAAAAATGCTCGACGCTATGATCTCAGACGCAAAGAAGCCGAATTCAATGTAGGTGACGTAGTGTGGAAGCGAACCTATTTTCAAAGCGATAAAGATAATCATTTTGCCAAAAAACTCACACCTAAATTCATAAAATGTACGGTAAAAGAAAAACGCTCTCCACTAGTTTATATCTTAGAAGACATTTCTGGCAATGATTTAGGTGCTTGGCATATCAAGGACTTGAAACCCGGTAACAGTAGGTTCAAATCTTAAATAAGTCCTAATTATCTTTAGACGGATTTGAGTAAGTCAAATCCTATTTCTGGAGGGGGAATACTGTAACGTCCATAAAAAGCCTTACGTACGTTACGTAAATAATATAAAAGTTACATAAAAACAGATAATTATGGATAAGAAAATATACAATATTACAAATAGGTTAATTACATATTAAAACTAAAATCACATTTAAATTAACTATTTACAATTATTCTCTCACTTAATCTAGCCTATAAATAACCTTATCTATCTACTTAATTAAACTAAAACGGTAAAATAAATAAAAACATTAAACTACAAACAAACGGAACGTACGACTTTTAAGTGACAATATTTTATAGATACAGCGTTCACGCGGGAGCCGGCTGACCGCTGTGACGTAGGAGGATCGGTATGCGGCGCGATCCCACCGCTGGCCACTGACTCTGCCTAAGAACTCAATGAGAAACAGCCGCGGACTATTACCGATCGCGACGTATTATTAACCTAATCTTAATTGGTTTAAGTGATGCAAGTCTAGTGCATCTAGTGGTACTAATACCTGTTTTGTAATAAGTGTTGCATTAATTGTGAGATAATTCCCATACTGGGTTCACCCGACGGGCTATCGAAGCTGATCCGAGCCACAAGAAGAGGACCTTTAAGGAGATACCGACGAAGACCCTTGAAGTGGCGTGGATAGGAGACTGTGGACGGCCAAGGGGAGTGCATAGTGGTCACTAAGGGTAGCACGGGGAAAACAGGACCTGACCTACGCTCTGAATTTTTAATAATAAATTGTCTAAACTTATATTGAAGCGTTTTGTTATTTATTTCTAAAAACAAACGTGACAATTGGCCAATTATGCACTCCCCTTGGCCGTCCACAGTCTCCTATCCACGCCACTTCAAGGGTCTTCGTCGGTATCTCCTTAAAGGTCCTCTTCTTGTGGCTCGGATCAGCTTCGATAGCCCGTCGGGTGAACCTGAAGTCATTACAACAAACAGTGTAAGATGACTGAGTCGATGTAAGTACATCGGGGCAGAGAAGTACAGGCGAAGCCAGGTGAAAAGAACAGGCACAAGAAGAGGCATTCTAAGAAACCATAGCTATGATCTGATGAGATGCGGCATTAACAAAAATTAACAAGCAGATACGGGGCATATACACTAGCTAGTGGCATGATTAACCAATTATGGATTTACATCTAAAGTTCTATAAAAAGGATAACTTATTATTTAGGGCAACATAACACGAAACAATCAAACATATTTATCAAATTAATACAAATGAAATCAGAGGTACCTGGCTAGTTAATTTACGTGTTCGAATGAACAAGTATGTTATTGTCGTACATACTGATTTAATTATTCATTTAGTTGCCTGTTAAACCAGTGCACAATAAGTTTATGTAATATTGCCAATTCATTATATTATATTTGCTAATACTAAAATATGGAATATTCTAGAAACATTAAGTGGAGGTAGAAAAGCTTAGATCTAAGTACCTTACTACGAAAAAAATAGACTGTGCACAACTTACCCAGTATGGGAATTATCTCACAATTAATGCAACACTTATTACAAAACAGGTATTAGTACCACTAGATGCACTAGACTTGCATCACTTAAACCAATTAAGATTAGGTTAATAATACGTCGCGATCGGTAATAGTCCGCGGCTGTTTCTCATTGAGTTCTTAGGCAGAGTGAGTGGCCAGCGGTGGGATCGCGCCGCATACCGATCCTCCTACGTCACAGCGGTCAGCCGGCTCCCGCGTGAACGCTGTATCTATAAAATATTGTCACTTAAAAGTCGTACGTTCCGTTTGTTTGTAGTTTAATGTTTTTATTTATTTTACTGTTTTAGTTTAATTAAGTAGATAGATAAGGTTATTTATAGGCTAGATTAAGTGAGAGAATAATTGTAAATAGTTAATTTAAATGTGATTTTAGTTTTAATATGTAATTAACTTAATCGACATACCGACGCACGGACGGACATGTTTGGACCACTTCATGTGCAAGCTTGTTGCAGACCACATCTGTTTCGTCCTTGATGCTGACATTACTGACCACTTCCCCATTTTATTAAGTATATCAAGCTCCCCCGTACCGACATCGTCTATTATGAACTCTGTTACTAGAACTAAAATAGATTATGAGGCTTTGCAGAAAGCGATAATAGCTAAAGACTGGAAACCGTTCCTGGATAACGAAGACCCCAATCTAGCCGCAGAAACCATGTTAGATTCACTTCATGACCTCATGGCGCGACATACTTCTTCCATTACTTTCACCAAAAAGAGACGCCCCCTTAAACCCTGGATAACAGCTGGTATCATAAAATGTTTTAAAACCAGGGACCACATGCATAAGATAGTTAAAAAATATCCGGAAAATGAAGCTATAAAACAAGAATACTTAAAATATCGGAATACCTGTAACCAAGCTGCTAAATCCCTTAAAATCAACTATTATAAAGATAAACTTAAAAAGTACCATAAAAATAACAAAGGTACATGGGAAACAGTGAAAGAACTGTGTAACATGAAAAGCTCCCGATCTCATGCGACTGCTTTGCTTAGTCTCACACCATCACCTACTGAGTCCCTCGACCTAGTAAATCAATATTTCACATCAATCGGTGAAAAACTAGCCTCCGAAATATTAAGGAAAAGTGGGACTAACGAATCTGAATTGCTACAAAAAGTAACTCCATCTAAGAATGCTAATTCCATGTGCCTTACCCCAACAGACTTTAAGGAAATCGACAAAATCATCCTCAACCTCAAAAGCAACAGTGCTCCTGGAGTGGACGCGATATCTACTACCATTCTTAAAAACTCGCATGCCGTATTGTGCAGCATGATTGCACACTTATGTAATCTAAGCTTTTCTACTGGAACATTCCCGGCTATATTTAAACAGGCTGTTGTAGTCCCTATATACAAGAGTGGCGGTGTGGATTCGGTGTCGAATTACAGGCCCATATCGCTACTTAGCACTATTAGCAAAATTGTTGAAAAAGCATTTAACATCAGGCTCACCAAGTACCTGAAAAGTGAAAACATTTTATCAGGTGCGCAATATGGTTTTCGGTCGGGTATAAGTACCGAGGACGCAGTGTCCAAGCTCTCCGAATTGGTTGCAAAAGCTTTAGATTCTGGCTAAAATTGTGTGGGTATCTTTCTGGACCTCAAGAAAGCTTTCGACACCGTTTCCATACCGATCCTATTGTCAAAGCTCGAGAATATGGGCATTCGTGGACTTCCACTGAAATGGCTGGGTGACTATCTTACGGGCAGAAGTCAAGTGGTGAGAGTAGATAATACTTATAGTTCCAGTTCAACGATTACATATGGCATACCACAAGGAAGCACTCTTGGTCCATCACTGTTTTTAGCCTACGTAAATGACCTTTGCAACCTGAAACCTGACAATGGTCATGTTCTTGCATTCGCAGATGACACTGCATTAATATTCGAAGGAGCAACATGGCAGGAAGTTGAAAAAACAGCAGAAGAGGCTCTTAGATATGTTATTAGTTGGCTCGACAAAAACCTGCTAACGATAAATGTACCAAAAACAAAATACATTTGCTTTAGGATCTCTGCTGCTAAAAATCCCTCAACTCATTTTACCATAAAGGCTCACTCATTACGTTGTAAAACGGACATGCATTGTGATTGTACTCCCTTATTGCAAACAGATAACCATAAATATTTGGGAGTAATAATCGACAAAAATCTTAATTGGCATCCGCAAATCTCAGCATTAAGCAAACGAGTTAGAAAATTACTACCCATCTTCAGGAACCTCAGAGATGCCGCCGATTCAAAACTTGTAAAAAATATTTACTATGCCTTATGTCAAACTCTCCTATCCTATTGCGTAACTGTATGGGGTGGTGCTGCTTCTTGTCACCTTTTGGAGCTCGAAAGAGCTCAAAGAGCTGTGATTAAGGTAATGACCCACAAGCCCAGAAAGTACCCAACAGAAAACCTTTATCAGGAAACAGATCTACTCACTGTACGGCAATTATTTATTTTCAACTCCGTTCTCAGATTCCATAAAAATATAGATTTGTCCCAGCTTCCAAAAGGTAAAAGACGGATTAGAACTCCTGTTCCAACCGCCAAAACAATGTTTGCAAGACGCCAATCGTTCTACATGGGTCCATACTTGTATAGACACTTTAATGACATTAACCAAATGGTTAACTTTAACATAACCCGACTCAAAGGCACTCTAAACAAAAATTTAAAGACACTTAATTATCATGCAACTGAATGCACTCTAAAAATACAATCTTAAGCACATACACTCAAAACCACACACACAAACACACGCACGCACACACACAAACACACACGTACACATACACACACACGCGTTTACACAAGTTGTTGGCGCACTATTACCTTTTAAGTAAATTATATTTTAAATATTAAGAAAGTTACCTATAAAAATAAATTGTTAGCTCATCTTTATTTCCAAGCCTGTTATTTAAAAGATATTAATTATTAGTTGTTTTAAAAATATAAGACCAAAATGTTGGGGTGGAGGGTTGACTACCTAAGACACAGGACCAGTCCTAGTTTAGGAGTCAGCCCACCATAATATATTAGTGTACCTATGTAAGACAATTTTGAACTGTAAATTATGTATTATGGTGAGGAAATAAACGTTATTATTATTATTATTATTAACTGACATTGTAAATAGGACGGAATGAGCGGCAATCGGTGAAAATTAGCTACCAGCTGCCGGGACATGGAACTCAAATTTGGCAGTTGATTGTTAACAGCCGCGTAGAGCATTTGTATGCGAAACTTGCGGTTCAACCGTTCAACCGTTCAACTGACGCGATGACGTACTGACTACTGACATCTATATCGAAAGAGATACTATTTTCACTGTAAGATGATATGCCTGACAGCTCTTATTGTTCCGTGTCACGCATACTATTTCAAACTAAGTAAAAAGAAACTTGCAAAAGAAAATGTTATAAACTGTTAAAATACTATTGTTCTTTCGAATCTTATAAAGTAAATTATTGTTATTATTATTAACCGTTAAAAAATGAAGTATTTGAAATTAAATTAATATATCTTTACAGCGCCTGATGCGTGAAAAGGAACGCAATTCAATAGTGTATTGACGAGTGCGTTACTTCAGCAGGAAAGTAGCTTCTAGAGTGATTTGAGTGGAACGTAAAATTAGTGAGATATATGCTGTGGATGTAAAATTAGTGGGCGTTGTGGTTTTGGAAAAAAATGAAAAAAACGATTCCTGCTGCAGTAACGTTGTTCTAGCAGGAAGATTCTAAACGAATGATCGAAGAGAAAAATGTTGTACATTGGCAGATAGCTTAGTTCTGGGGAAACATGTGCGCCAAAAATATAATATGTGGGGCTTCAGGTTTTCGAAATATTGCGTTTCCTGCTGGGGTAACGTTTTGCGGAATCGTGTTTCTCTCAAACCATGGCATGTGCGTCTCTTTAATAAACATTCACTTGTAGCTCTTGATTTGTGCTTGCGGCACATATAATAAGATTTTGAAAATTATTCTTACATTTTCAGTAATTAAGGTGTCTCTAAAATCTGAAAAAAAAATCACAGCGCCTAAATGAGAAACTGTATCAACTCGCTGAAAACTGCATTCGATTCCGCTTTACACATCTAATGGTCAGAAAATGTTTCAAAAGTTTACATACATGCTTTATCGAATAAGAGATCGAAATAACAAAACCACCGGTACATAACTTTGACGTCAAAATATAAGAAATCAGTTCATCCTGAGATAAGTGAGTGTTAACCAAAAAACAGTGAGTTTCATAAAATAACACTGAAAATTTTCAGCCTCCAATGTTTCGTATTTATAGAGAAATAAACAAAAATCAAAACCTTTCAACAACGACTGATTATCCGACCAAATTCGAACGACTACGAAAAAGCGACGGTTTCATACATATCGATGACTTTCTTAACTTACTCACACGATAGTTTTGGCTAAGTACACTGAAGTAGAAAAACTCAATTCGACCAAATTAAAGGGAAATTATTGGCGTACGGGCACATCAACTCTATCGCTAACTGACAAAGACTTTTCAAGGGTGGTTTTTGTCTGAAGAACGAGTGCAGTTTAAGGATCTAATTATAAGCAGAAAAATAAATGAAAAAAATAAACATGAAAATCATTTACAGGTTATCAACAGTTTAAAATTCTAAATATATCACGTATGAGTTTAATTTCCAATATATTAAAGGATTACCCTTATTAAACAGAAAGTTTATACCTACTCCGAATAGTCCGAATATTATAAGTTCCTACCCATATTTCTAAATATCGATATAAAGGTTGTCTTAAAATATTGTTATTCATTATATAACATCTCATGATGTTTTTTACCATAAACATAATTTCTCCGAATGATAACTTGCCCGAACTTGATATGTCAAATTACTATTAATATCTTAAAGCTGAAGAGTTTGTTTGTCTTTGTTTGCCTGAACGCGCTGATCTACAAAAAGCAGCTAGTACGAAATTAGCTTAGTGTTCTGTTCAAATTGTAAAATGACCTTTGAGTAATGTTTTAATAAATATTATCTGATTTTATATTACAATTGTTTCATTTCTACCAAAATCCAACTTGGTGCTTAATGTAGGTAAGTATTGAAAGGAAATAAGTTCCTTGCGCAGGCAAGTAAATCCGTGGCTTTGATGCCTCCGGCGCTGCAGGACTCCGCGCGTGCCAATCGTCGCAGACGGCTTTCAGTCATCTCCACAGCTTCCGCTTGCTGGCCGGCGGCCAGCTTCAGCTCGTAAGCCGCGTCGTCCCTACGCGGCCAGCTTCAGCTCGCAAGCCGCGTCGTCCCTACGCGCCTAGCTACGCGGCTATGAATTACACTTTTGGGGTAGGGCAAACAAAACTATGTGAAGTAGGTTTTCCGGTGATTATTTTCTGTCACTGAAACCTGATTTAATTACAAACGATTATTATGCAATAACAAAATAGGAGATTTGACTTTTTTTTGAGGTCTTATAGAAACATTGATGAAAAATATATTTCAATCGCAACAAAACATATTTTTGGACTTGCCCAAAACGCTAGCTACAAACTGCTGCCGTCAAATGACGTCATTTGCTGTCTATTTCCTTGCGTTCTGCAAAACATTCGTTCGGCAGCTATATTAAATTTTGCGTTTAGAAATGTGGTTTCTTAACAAATGTTTCTATAAATTTCCTAACCAAGTTTAAAGGGCTATAAAATGAACTGTACATGAGTAAACAAAAGGCCCTTAAAGACCCCTTTTTAATGTATTTTTGATTACATTCATTAAATATTTTTTGAGCATCTGACGATGTTGTCAAAATACCCTATTCGGACATAAATGACTACATGAGAAATAATGGGAACCAAATACTGATATCTAATATTGATACTTTAAGGTGTCTTTACGGGTTTGGTGCTGATACTATAAGCTGGCCGGCGAAGCCATACTTACTTTAAGAACATAAATTAAGAGGATAAAATGAGAATTTCAATTTAAAATTAAGCTCTTTCATATAGGCTCATAGGTATAAGCTTTCATTCATATTTTTAAATTTTACTCTAATCTAAGATGAGGTTCTAATTATTGCCAAAAACCGATTGAACGCGATTGTACGGGCAAGAGTTTAGTGTAATACGTCCAGTAAAGAAGGTCATCCATATATGTATGAAGCCGTCGCTTTTTCGTAGTCATTCGAATTTGGTCGGATAATCAGTCGTTGTTGAAAGGTTTTGATTTTTGTTTATTTCTCTATAAATACGAAACATTGGAGGCTGAAAATTTTTCACAGTGTTATTTTATGAAACTCACTGTTTTTTGGTTAACACTCACTTATCTCAGGATGAACTGATTTCTTATATTTTGACGTCAAAGTTATGTACCGGTGGTTTTGTTATTTCGATCTCTTATTCGATAAAGCATGTATGTAAACTTTTGAAACATTTTCTGACCATTAGATGTGTAAAGCGGAATCGAATGCAGTTTTCAGCGAGTTGATACAGTTTCTCATTTAGGCGCTATGATTTTTTTTTCAGATTTTAGAGACCTTATTACTGAAAATGTAAGAATAATTTTCAAAATCTTATTATATGTGCCGCAAGCACAAATCAAGAGCTACAAGTGAATGTTTATTAAAGAGACGCACATGCCATGGTTTGAGAGAAACACGATTCCGCAAAACGTTACCCCAGCAGGAAACGCAATATTTCGAAAACCTGAAGCCCCACATATTATATTTTTTCTAGCTATCTGCCAACGTACAACATTTTTCTCTTCCATCATTCGTTTAGAATTTTCCTGCTAGAACAACGTTACTGCAGCAGGAATCGTTTTTTTCATTTTTTTCCAAAACCACAACGCCCACTAATTTTTTATGCCGCGCACATCCACAGCATATATCTCACTAATTTTACGTTCCACTCAAATCACTCTAGAAGCTACTTTCCTGCTGAAGTAACGCACTCTGTATTGACACTACTGAATCGACAAAAAATCGATGAATAGGAGCGACCATTTGTAATTTGTAATCACGTCATTCGCATCAGTACCACAGTGCGTCTGCCTTGTGTGCAATTTTTCAATTATTATTTTCGAGATATTGCGTTTCATTCTATCACTTATTAGCCAAAACCCGTTTATTAAGATTTATTTAAAAATTAAAAATCGGTAAATCTGATTCCATTTTCTTTGCCAACTCGATTAAATTACATTCGTTACTATGATTGATGAACTGTCAGGGATATCATCATACGGTGAAAGTAGTATCTATAGTAACTATTGAGTAATCTGTGCCCCTACTGAGATATTTTTATTTAATTGACTAGGTTTTTGGCAAATCGCAACGATCCTCTCTGTCCTGGGTTCGATGCAAATGGCCCATGCACCGATGGCAAACATTTGTGAGATGAACAGTTGTGGTTGTTCTGTGTCTGGGTGCTATTATATAGTTGTATATATTCAGAAAGATTAAAGTATAATCATATAAAACTGTCTGACACCCGTCCGTATCATGACATGCTTTTTTTGCTTAATTTGGGGCTAGAGACAGATTATGATCTTGGTGTAATTTTTCCCACATATTTATTTATTTATATTCATTTACTAGCTGATAACAGCGAATTTGTTTACGTGAACTTAGCTTCTATAAACCTTGTATTTGAATCTAAAGTACTTAACTAGATTTTAACCCTTCCCGTGTTTCTATTGTTCAGGTTTTTGCATTGTGAGTCATTGTTTGCCTTTTTTTTCTCAGGGTTTTCTTACGAACACCCGTGTGTTAGGCTGACACTCAAAGGGAGGCTTGCTAATTAGAAGATTAAAAAAAATGATTTTATATGCCTTTTTCTAGCTTCCAAAAGGGGGCGTGCCTATAGGCTGTAACAATATTTACTCGAGAGCGTCAGATATTCAGAGGGGATGATAAGGGACCCAAATGAATGAACCGCAATTTGACAGCCTGTCAGCCAATGACGATGCAGTATTCGAAGGCAAATAGTAATTTTGGTCAAAATCGCGATTGTCTTGCGATCGAAGTCAGTGAATAGCCCAGCGTGATGTCACGCAAGCTTGAATTTTTAAGTATAGCAGGCTTTTCGATAATCCTTTTTTTCTATATCTGTTTTCGGATTTTTAAAAACTCCAGCGCGTTAGATTTTAGCCTAAGAGGGTCCTGGGTCGTGCAGTGTGCTGACTCCTCTGACGAGTATCCGGAGGGATCTGCCTAATTTGATCAGAAGAAAAAAAATAGCCAGTTCACAAGCGCGCGCGACTTTAATAAAGAGCCTATATGATAAAAGTAATTCAGGGGGTTTAAGTGATCCCTGCATAACTTAATCTGCCGCGCTCAAGTAGATCCCAAAATTCCCTCTTCGGCTCCCCTAGTATTAAGTACGAAATTGATGTGCTCAGTTAACGGTATCGAACACAATTAGGTAATTGAGAGATTGTAATAGCCACCCTGAGGCCTATTTACAATCGCTTATATCAAGTCAAGTTGATTTCCTAAACTGAGTGTGCCGAGCAATTTCGTCTGTAAATATCCAGCCCCGAAGATGCCTGCGTAGATGGGGCTTACAACGCAGGCGAGTGTGGCGTTCCCCCACAGAACATTAGTCACTTTTTACTGTGCCCTTCGTGCCCGCCTAGCTGCTCATGCTACGCAATAATTCCGTGCAAGTAGCGGAAATTTGGCACAAGTAGTGTAGTGTTGCCACTCGACACGATAAGAAGAAGATGCGTACTAGTGCCAGGTAACCGCTGTCTGGCTGGAAACTACGCTTAGTTTCGGGTATAAGCTTGACAAGTCAAAGGGGATTGCAATAAGTCCCCTGGTCGCACGTTTGGAACATCAGCACTCAACTCCGTGCGTACTCAAACTGATAAGAATCGATTTTTAAGAAGATATCTTTGCGGAAGCTATCATGTAATCAGAAAACGTGAAGATACTGCTTCAATCTATACATATCAATAGTAAACAGCATATTATTACTCATCATTGATTACCTACATATTATATCACTAGGTTAGGCATTCACATAAAACGTACTTTAAGCGGAACATGGCAGTTGGAAAATGAACTTTATTGCGTTGATAAAAAGTGATTAGAGCCGTTAAATTGAAATCTTATGATCTGGTCTACTGTACAGGAAAATATATACATATACGTGTGTGTGATAGCTATACAAGGAGCTAAAAGTTTGTTACGTAGATCTGTTTCCAATGTACAACGATATTCGAAACATGATATAGCTTTGAAAATCTGGCGAGTTGGACGATTTGACTGTTATTTATCCATTAAAAGCTCTCTATTTTTTTCAATTTATTTATTTTCTAACTGACTTTATTTATATGGCCAAATTACATAAAATCTTTATATATTGTAGCCTATGTGTTATTCTGATGTAAGTACCTATAATCTACATTACTGTAAAGGTTCATATGAATCCGTTTAGTAGTTTTTGCGTGAAAGAGTAACAAACATACACACATGCTCACGAACTTTCGCATTTATAATATTAGTAGGATAATAAATACCACAGCACAGGACTTAAAATTATCTTTACGATTGTAGATAAGTGGCTCAACTGGGCCACCCAAAGGGACCACCAGTGGCTGAGGTCATACCACTAAACTGAAATATAAAATCCAGTGTGCGCGGCAGGC
The DNA here is from genome assembly GCA_947369235.1 of Udea olivalis. Taxonomy (NCBI): domain Eukaryota; kingdom Metazoa; phylum Arthropoda; class Insecta; order Lepidoptera; family Crambidae; genus Udea; species Udea olivalis. Next base: position 8,485,398 of record OX376370.1, on the reverse strand, counting down.
GAGCGGCCACTCAATGCTGTTGTGGCTCGCTCGGATGCGGCCACTCGCATGCTTAGTTAACGCGCGGGTGCCATACTAATTAAATGAAAAATCTCTGCAGCTTCTGGATACCACGCGTGGTGAAATTTGTCTCTGCTCTTAAACTTGAAAATGCATAAGTGAACATAGGCTGGAAGCAGGAGTACCGCACTATGTGCAAAAAATATCGCCTATATGACTATAGTAAGCACCCGACATAACAGAATTATATTCAATGTCATTCGCATACATTTACTTAGAAACGTTATTAGCATGTTGCTCTTGCCACGGCGTCAGGCAACGTGAGTTCTTTTTGCAGGTTTTTATGTCTTGACTTATTTTTTAATCGCTCTGGCCCCTGACCACAGAATAAAATACAAAACCCTGACTCTTGAATCTAATTTCGACGGATTGGCATTACATTAACGTCACCAAAAATATTTTTGAACCTTTTCTGTTTGAAAAAAGGTTCATAAATTTCTTGTTTGACATTTCTACAATGCTTGTCCAATGGAATTCAAGAGTCAGGACCCTGCTCAGACAAACCTGTCCAGTAAGTATATTTTAAAAATAGAATACTCGGAGAAGCTGTTGTTCAATGGAAACTCGCACACACGCACACATATCTACGCATAAGTTTAGCATAAATATTTCTGCGTAGCTTTTATCGACAACAACATAGAGTCGATATTTGTGTATTACTAGTTTTAACACTGTATTATCAATTGCCAATGTCACAATCAGTTGTGCCGCTCACGTGGTCATGCAAACTGATTGCAAGATATCTAAAACAATCGGGAATTAATATAAAAACATCGCCAAATTATATCAGTGGAAGGTTCTTAGGATTGGTTGTCGGTTTAAAGTTTTTTCAAGAGCGTTTAAGTAAAACAGTGAGTTAGAGGATTTTATTTGACTATTTTTATCGATTGTTTTGCCTTAAATTGTTCAGTGAATGAAAATTAAAATCAACTTCTGTCTGATATTGTTTTATATAAATATTCACCTGTCAGAATATAAATAAAAAAGTAAATTACTAGTTTTTGTATCACTTGTCTGATATTATTGTAAGTTATACTTATATACACGCAGTACCTAATTAAGAAGACAAATTAAAGTATTTAAAACATGTGTGTAAGAAAAGCGTATGAGTTATGCGCATAAATAATATTTTCAAAGCACGTAGTAGAATTCCATAATCTATGAATAGAGTCCATAGGATCAGGTCGAATAGTCGGATAATTAACGATGAACACAAAGGTTTTGGTTCTAGCCTGATTTGAACTCGGGACCATACGATCCACGATGTAAGTTCGGGTGCTGAACCACCAGGCCACGACACTCTAACGCTCGCAATGATGCTACTAGTTAAAAATAGGTGTAAGCTCATAAATTTTGTTTTATTTCTTAATCTTTTCGACTGGTCAGTTGGGGCAATGGTAGCAATCCTGTCTATAGCACAGTTATAAAAACAGGGCTATTATAAACACCATCCAGATTGAAATATGAGGATCTATGGAGAAAATGGCAAAATACGCATTTTTCTGTTTGACAACCGTCAGTACTAAAATGTTGAGTTATTAATGTTATTATAACTCTCAAAGGTATAAAAAAAACACAAGTTCCGTTGATACTGCGCGACGGGCGGGAAAATTTTGGATGGTGTTTATAAAGTATTATATAATATTCCCAAGTATTCATATGACAAACATTTGTGTTTGTTGTGTATCTGTGTGTTAATATTTATTTAAGTACATATGTACTTAGAATGTTTACGTTTGTTTATTCGTCTATTACAGCCATAGACAAGCTCGGCTTAGTTTGGGGTCAGCCCCCCGATTCAGAACAAAGTTATCGACCGATTCGGTTATTTTCTTTTATTTTTAAATATTTTTTTAGGATGGCTAGTTTTCATATAAGTTATATTATGAAAACTTAAGGCCTTTGGTTTTAACATATAAATAAGTTGATTGCTTCCGTTAAGCGGTTCATTTACTATAATTAAAACATACCTACCGAATCGGTCGGTAACTTCGTTTTGAATCGGGGGGCTGATGATCTTAGTGTAGTCTCAGATATTTATTTATTACATTTTCAGGTATCTAAAGATGCAGTGGAAAAGACCAGAAAGTGTTCCTATTGGCCAGGTGTGGAGCCGATTCAATGGGCGAGAAAGGGACGGGGAACCTGCTAAAATGTAACGAAGCTAAAATATTAAACAATGTGACCCGTTCGGAATGTATCAAATTTATAGTTTTTAACTGGTCTGTTGGCGTAATGGCCGATCGAAATGGAGCTATCCTGGCTTGAGCGCCGGAGGTCGTGGGTTCGATCCCCATTTTGTGTCTGTGTGTTATTATCTATTTCAGTGTGTTTTTAGAAAATTTTAAGTATCAGTTTCTAACGCCCATGGTACATGTGTATGTAAGCTAAACTCTGCTTAGTTTGGAGTCAGATGATCTTGGTGTAAATTGTCCCAGATATTTATTTCTTTCATGTCTGTAAACTAGAATTCAATTCATCGACAAAAAAAATCTAAAATAGAGTTTTACAGGGGGGTTATATATTTTTGAATTCTTATTTTAATATATTTAATTACTTGTAATTTTGATGGCATAAGTTCTAGAGCCATGAGGTTGTATTTTTTGGATACCTTACTTAATCAAAAGACCTTGCTTTAAAGATATACTTTACGAATGGGTTTCATTGAATATTAAAAAATCTCTTAGTGAAGAGACTTGACCCAGGGAAATCAGAGAATAGAAGGAATAGGTACCAAAAAAAAACCATTTCGGTTCTAGATTTCGAGCGGGATCCGAACCCGCCTTCCGCGAACTGGGTGGTTACTCTTACCACTGAACTACCGGACTCGGAACCGGAAGATAGCGGAGAAAACTCTTTTTCATGTCATTAGGCTTAGGTGTTTATTATGAAACAAGCTGTCCGTCAGCGGCTTCGCCCACGTAGACTGTCTTTCCCGTCAAAATATAGCCTAAATTAGAAAAAAATATAGCCTATGTCACTCCCCGATAGTGTAGCTTTATATTGATGAAAGAATTTTTAAAATCGGTCCATTCGTTTCTGAGCCTTTTCAAACAAATGTTTCCTCTTTATAATATTAGTACAGATAGATTATGGTTTTGCAGAAAATATATCTCGTACGATCGAGCGATTTTTCTAGTGTATATTTACGAGTACGTTACAATCCGAAAAAATATTTTTACAAATAATTAAACATTCAGTTCGGAAAAAATATGCTACATATTTAATTTTTTGATTTTAGCATTTACCAAGCCCTGATTTCATGGTTCACAATTTGTAACCAAGACAAGACCACGATTTTGACCTTAGGGCTAGCCAGCCACACTTTGATGTTTAATTAAACATCATATTTTTTTCCACTTTTCTAGGTTTCAAATCAGAGATTTGGAGGAGAAATACAAGGAGCAATGTCTGGAACTGATGCAGGAGACCTTCGTACGAGACGAGCCTATTAGCAAACATTTAAGTTGGTATTTCATAGTAAGCTTTTGATGGTTCTCCATAATAGATATTATTGTTGCACCTTGTTATTCGAAAAATAACAAGTGTATCAATGAAAAAAAAGTTAAGTAATGTTGTGCCGTGCTGGTGGCGGCACTTTAGAAGAATACTTTCCACCACCCCATCTCCTTACCGTGGGTGTCGTAAGAGGCGACTAAGGGAGCCCTGCAGCAGACCATCTGCTCTTTAGGTGGGAGACATATTATGTTGGCCGGTTGATGTTACTACCATGCCAGTTGCGTAAAACCCGCCAAGTGACTCTGACCTATCTCGGTCAGGTCGCGCTCCGTGATCAGCACTGCACTAACCGGTGCCTGGGCTGGCCTTCAAGATGAGTATAGCCAGCTCAGTAATTGCTTTGCATTATTGTGCTTGTCATCCCCATATCTTGACCTCACGACTGCTTTCCATCAGGTGGAAAGAGGTCATCTTGACGGGCACTATAAAAAAATGTAGGTAATTCATCAGCCATGTGCACACAAGAAAGTCACTTCGGTCACTGACAGGCCTCAATGAGGGGCCACAGCTGTGGTATAAGTTTTAGAAGAATACATAATATTTTTTTCTTAATAGTGTTTTGTTTTGGAATAGTTTTTTTTAAGTTGTTTTTTTTGTTAAAATTTTTGTTTTTAACTAAAGAAAGTACTTAATTCAATCGGTCAAGTTTTCGAAAAGGGATCATCACATGACATGACATGACAATGTCAAATCACAATACAACTTTTTTACGCGAACGATAATGTAAATTCAAAGTGGCAACTCGTGGTAGACATGCAGGGGACTACGAGGCGTCGAGTATACTTTAATCTTAGATTAAATCAAACAGCGGAAGATACGGCACGCACACCGCTGTAATTGTATTTATCGTTGTGCGATGTAGAAGAACAGAGACAAACCTATTTGTTTTGACCATAGCGTAAGCGAGACAGGCTTGCGTCAGTAAAATCCTGTCAATCGTATATTGTGAAATTAGGCGACGGGGGCCTGATTTAGGCGGTCCACGCGCTAAAGTCGAGTCACCTTTCTTCCATTTTGATTTAATGTAAGACTTTGATAGGTAATTTCGGTGCGAGTTGTTCCCTATCGAACTCTGCGGAGGCTCGAGGTTAGCAACAGACGGAAATAGATTTTACAAATAGGTATTAAAATCTCTCGCCCTTGCTGTGTTCTCTTAAAAAATATTGTTGCTTAACAACGAAGGTACCACAAATGCTCCAAAAGAAATTTGGAATGCTCCAACCAATGTGTAATCCCATTTTTTCATCTATTATAGAACTCGGTTCAGACCCAGCTTCCGTAGCAACCGTCAAAGCTAATTGGGAAGAGTATATGTCGCAAGGCATGTGCCTGGCCTGCTTCACGGAGGTGGACGGAGAGCCAGACCGGCTGGTGGGCTTCAACATAGTCCTGGTGAAGAGCAAATATGATGAGGAAGAGGATATTGAGAACGTGAGTACAAAGAGAGAGACTGGCTCGTTGGATGTGTGTCTCCATCACGTAAAAAGAACGCTAGGTGACAGTTTAAAAGTTGACGCAGTGCTCACTTTCACTATGCCGGTGAAAATATAGGATGATGAGGAAAGCATATTGAAAAAGCATATTGAAAATGTTAGTACCAAAAGGAAATTCGATGTTAATAATCGTTTTTTTGTTAATAAAACGCATTTTTCATTACTCATACTCTGAAAGTAGGTCTGAAGTTGCCTGAGGAGCGGGATGAAAGTAATACTTTTCATCCCTAGGGAGAATCACTTTCAACTGACAGCTGTCAAATTATTTAAAAAAAAAACTAGTTCTTTTTCACATATCTATTGAACCATGTTTCAACTTTACAGCCACGATGTAAGATTGAAATAACTCAAAGTTAAGTATTGATTTAAGAATATATATTTTTTAAATAACTTTATTATAATTTAGTTTCAACAATTTCTTTAAAATAACTTAGATTTGGGCAACATATTTACCATTTTTCCAATGATGAAAATAAAATGGCTGATAAAAAAATAATGGCTGAATAGCTGGCCGGCCACAGAAAAAAAACAAACAAAATCGGCGGGAAAGCGGCAATTCGATCTTCATTGAAGACTTTTGTTTATACGTATAGCAGAGATTTGTACCTATAAAATGAGTTCATCTGATTCTGATATGAATTTAACGCCTGATTTTATAAGAGAAGAGGCTAAAGCGGTAGTGGAAAATAAAATTTACTCATTTTTTCTTTAGCTAATTCATGTTTTTATTTTTACTTTCCTTGTATTTGTAATGAAAAGCACAGTGTTTACCTCGGGTTAAAGACTCATTTAGTCCCACGAACTATTGGCGCCCTCACTTCGTTCCGGGCGCCAAACCCCGTCTCGGGACTAAATAAGTTACTTTCACCCCTAGGGTAACAATGTACTATTGTGCAATTGGTATGATAAGATATACTTATCTATCTTTCTTGCACAAACAGATAAAATCAACCGAAAATTATATAATTATGACGACGGAGATTTAAGCTGATATCAGCTGATTATCTATGCCGTAAGGAAATTGATATAGCATACTCAGTGGGTGACCTTACTATGTTCAAAAGTCGCGATAACGCGTTTTTACAACTAGGAGGAAGCCCCTCTGGCACTTCAAATGATATGTTGTAACGTGTTCCAGGTGAAAGGAGAAGTGTGGAAGAAGATACTTAAGGTTCTGGTGACGACAGAGGAACTGGCAGACGTGTTCGACCTCTACGGAGTAGACAAATACCTGACTTCGAGCGGGCTCACGGTGTTGCCAGAGTTCAGGGGACAGAACATTGGGGCTAGGATATTTGAAGCTAGGTAAGGGTAACACAGAATAAGTAATATTATAACACAGAATAAGTAATATTAGTACTCCATACAGAAGGATCACTCAAGACACGAGGCCAAGTTAAAAAGCATTTTTTACTCTTACAAGTCGTGTCTCACTTGTACTTTTTTATTCATCGTGCTATCGCACTTAAAATTCCTACTAAAATCGAAACGCATTTACGTTAGGGTAAATAAATGAGAGATCAGATATTTAAGCAAAAGCGGTGCCATAGTCGGAGAATCGCCAGCGTGAGGTATGCTTAGCTTAGGTTACAGACTCAAACCTAACTATGCGCCCCCGCACCCGCCGGCGTGAGGTCTGTTTGGGTTAGGTTACAGACCCACCCCTCCATAAGCCTAACAAAAATTTCTTTCGATTTTATTATTTTAAGTGCAAATCGATCTTATTTATAGTTTGTATTCTATTGATTTTCAAAGTTAATTATACCTTACTACCGTCGGCGTGAGGTCCGTTTGGGTTAAGTTACAAACCCAAACCTAACTTTCCCGTAAAATCTCTTATCGTATTGATTTTCTAGCAAACTATCCTAAAAACTGATAACAGCTATACTTTTTCAGAAAGGCCATATAACCAGGTAGTTTTTCTAATATTTTTACTCTTGCTTTCATACGTTTTTTTTTTCGAGTAATTGATGTAGTTTTCAGGTAGATATTACGAAATTTCGTAAATGTAGCCATGTACCTAATGCCGTTTATTACTGAAACTTTTAAAATATTAGGCTTGACCATTTTTTAAAAACATTAGCTAGCTAATTAGCTTTCTAAAAAGTATCAGTTATGTGCCCAGACTTTATTAGTTTTTTTAAAGCAAACTTTAGAAAAAATATTAAAACGACAATATCTCGTTAAAGCCCTGCAGAGACGACGTACACGGAGAAAAAAGTACGCTCCGCGAATACAAAAGTACGCTCCACGAATACAAAAGTACGCTCCGCGAATACAAAAGTACGCTCAGCGAATACAAAATACCTCGCGGACTCAACGCACACGGTGTGTGATCATTTCTTGTCCGGGAGTATTCAAATATTCTGAGATTACGTTGTGCTGTAATTTACATGAAGTTTAAGAAAAGGAGAAGACCTTTTAAAGGAGAATACTGGGTCCATCCCTTTATTTCGAATCGATTTTTAACGCGGAGTAAAGTCCGCCGTGTGTGTTGACTGCTCATAGTTCGTTCGTTCTATTTTTGTCGCGGACGCCCGCACACTTTAATCCGCTACGCTCCGCGGTGTTTCGGCGGATTTTTGATTCGGCGTACTTTTAGTCGTTAGTTCGTGTGCGTTGCTTAATACAATTTGTAAGGGATCTATATTGACGGAGAAAAAAGGACGCCGCGGATAATCCCTCGTCTGCGCAGGCCGTAACTGTTAATTTTGGACCCCTAGTTGATGGGGCCTAATTTGTTTCAAATAACTTCTACTATTACGGTTTTCAAGGAATAGGTCTATCTTCCCTGTCACTCAGTATGTAACGAATATGATGTCTATTAGTAGGACTAGTAGTCATTATTATTCTTCAGTAATTACAAATCGTAGTTGGAACAAAACATTAAATAACGCGCCCGGCGGCGAGGTGCGAGCCGATCGGATACCTACTGTCATCCGCCCCTCGCTGGGGCGCGGCGGGAGTATCTATCTCCTTTCTCTGTGGCCATATTCTTTAAGAGAACTTAGTACTGAAAACTAACAACCTTACCTTCCCAGAGAGCCACTCTGCGCAGCCACCGGCATAGAAGCAACAGCGACAGTCTTCACCGCCATACCTTCACAAGTTCTAGCAGAGAAATGTGGCTACGAGCTAATCGCAGAACTACCATACTCCAAGATGAAGGAATTAGGCATTGACTTGACCGGATGTACGACGCCTACCGCCAAGTTAATGGGGAAAAAGTTTAAGAAATGAAGAATTACCCCCGACTCCAAAATGATAGGAAAAGTTGAGATAACTTCAAATTAATGCTGTTTTGTTTCATGTTTTGACGACACGATTGGCGTAGTGCGCTGGGCTTCTCACCTTGACTTGCGCGTTGTCCCGGGTTATAATTTAGGTAACGATCTTCTCTAAATTGACTCGGATCTGGGTCTGCTGGGAGACGCCCCTGGCTGAAATCCTTGTTTGGTACTTCGTACGTAACACAAGGATATTTATCCTTACGAGATCATGACAAGTAGTGTGATGTCTGGCGCATATTCATTTATTTATTTAATGTTAAGGACAGCTATACATGTAACCAAGGGGTTCTCAACTATGTTCATCGTTTTTGGATTCGGGCGTTAGAATAGTTAAAAATAGAACAAATCGGACAAGGCTGTGAAGCCACAAAATAGTTAGTTTACCCATTTTTAGAGTTAAATTTTTTCATCTTGCAACATTATCACAGGGTAATAAAATTTAAACTATGAAATTATGTGAATACTGTAAATACGTACAGGTAATATCCAGTAAGAATGTTAAAGTTTAGGCTATGTTTACCATTATTTTAGTTTATTTTTTATAATTTATAAATGATTTTATTTTATTAATTAATGAATAGGTTGTAAAGTAATGAAACAGCGCATTTATTCAGTTCCTTATATTTAATAATGTCTTTTAATACGTTTACAAAGTATAAATGCTATCAAAATCACTTTAGAGAATAAATATAAAATACAACATTTAAAAGTTAAACACCCTAATGTTTTTATTTATATTCATGTTTGTGAATGTTAAGTTATGTAAATACTTATAAATTTTGCTTAAAATATACATTGGAGCTGATAAATACGTATGATGCCACTAAATAGACACTATTCACTATACCACACAAATTATTTATATATTTCAAAGATTTAGGATCTTTGAAGTATAGAGTTCAGGAAAATATTGCATATTTTTTATTGCTTTATAATTTACATCCTGTCTTTAATGACTAGTTATTCCAACACGGACACAAATCAAGCCTGACATAGCAGTTAAAAAAAATCGATTGTTACGGAATGAGATAAAAAAACAACTTTTTTTGACTTGAAAACAAACTATAATTTATCTCTCTATTATCGTCTGCATAAAACTATATAAAAACACATTGAATCGTCCAAATTAGGTAGTCTACAATTATTTGCTAAATTAAATAAAAAAACTTTTTTTTTAATAACTCTTAAGAAACGTAAAAATTCACTGAACACAGTTAAAGTTACAATTATAAAATTAAAAGGTGCAAACGATAATGGAGTGATAAATTATACTTAAATTTTAATTCAGCTAATATATTCACGATAATCTTCAAAAAATGCGACGTTTACGATCTACCCCCAGCAAACGCTCTTAAAAAGGAATGTAATGAGAAAATGCAACTTGTGCATTTAACTAATTTAAAAAATGGACGAATAACAATACAATAGTTAATAAATGAATCCAAAATTGCAGTATTAATACATCAGTATTTTAAGTGATTATAATTATATCTATTGAACACATTACAATATTTATATTTTAATCTTTACAATGTATTTGTCATACGAACGACAATAAAATTGGTATTGCTGAAGTATTTTTTATTGATCATTCGACCGACACAATTGATTGATAAAAAAGGTATCCAGACTATCTTTAATTTTTAATTATATTTAGAATTTGCCAAAAAACTATTTTTAAGACCTTGTCTTTCTGTCATTAGAGCTATGATAATAATATATAAATAACATTACAAAATTGAAACTATACATTCAAATAAAAGTATTTAAGTTCATAATTGGGTTTTTTAATTCCTTTCTACTCCTTTCACTACATTTGAATACTATTTAATTCCTTCACGAGTGCTTGTGTATTGGCACTACTATTTTTTAAAGTACAATCAATAAACAATACTAATAAATAACATTTAAAAAGAAAATATAATGTACAAGACCTGGGCCCACACTTCAACGCAACAGGTTGATATATACTTGGTAGCAAAAAAAGCCACTACCTACTTTTAGGTTTGGCCCCTATAATTATAAGAACAATAACGGAAAAACCTAAAAACGGTGATGACTCCAATTTTTGCTTCTCGACCACGACACTTTTCGATAACCGCAAACACTAAGCTATTTGACATTTCGCCATGATACTAGTTTTGTTTAAATTACTTACTTATTTTTTCTATTGGTGGACCTAGACTACCCATTTTCCTTACTCTTAATAATATATTTTTTAAATAATAATCCGGTCAATTTCGACATCCGGGAATTTGGGTGCGAATTATTGTAACCTCGGATTCCGAGATTACAATAATTCGCACCCAAATTCCCTCTCATCATCATTCGCACTCAAAGTTGGCAGAATTGTTCACAACACTGTGATAAATGAAATACGAAAAGTCCTCATCGATCGGACACCTGGAAAAAAAAAATCTGGGTCCACAAAAGACCACAAAAACGTATTTTTCACGATTAGAACCATTCCAACTTTTTGAATCGTTACATAAACAGTCAAGTGGCTCTTAGGAAAAAAAGTATTTTGAAATTTTTGATAGATAATTATCTGATCTACATTTTTTGTCGAAACTGATTTTATGATAAAACTAACCGTTATGCTGAAAACCGCGAGATACCCGTTTTTATGACTTTTGACTCAGAATATATTTTTGTCCAGGTGTCGGATCGATGGGGACTTTTCACATTTCATTTATGATAGTGTTGCGAACAATCCTACCAATTGTGAGCTGGGTGCGAGTTATTGTAACTTCACTCCTATTTTTGGGTCCAATTTGACCGGGCTATGAGTATTTGAGTATAAAAGATGTAAATAAAGGCAAGAATTTTCTGCAGGGTTTTAAAAATTAATTGTGCATGATTATATAATACATTATTTGCTATTAAATATAGAAATAAATAGAAAAATAAAATTATTATTTCCTAATACAAATCTCATAAAATTCAGTAACCTATCTTAGTATATAATAACGAGGATGCAGCTGCTTTGTCATGAATGCAATTGAGAGTTCATGTGTATTATTATTATTTCGACTGGGGACGCTGGCAGTGGGCCGGGTGATCGGTCCGCTAGTTATGGGCCATTTCACCCATTTCCCCGGGAGTTCATGTGTAAGTGTGATACGGAACTCGGGCCTTGTTCTTGAACAGAATTGAACAGGATAAGCTATGTATAAATGTCAAACATTAAGTTTAAAAACATTATTACAATACAATAAAGTTCAATTTCTTTTATAACGTTATTCCGGCGACATTAGATTCAAGAGTCCGGCCCCTTGCCGTACGCTGGATAAATTTTTATTTCTTTGATTTGTTTTTAATTATGTTTTTCTCGCTTATATCAGTGTCAAACTAGCGTTTTTTTCGCGCGTATACGGTCGCTTTGGCATACGCGCTTACGAGTGTGCAACATTTCACGCTTCAAAAAACCGCGTCTTCAATTGATGCGTGTTCGCTTGAACCGGTTGTGGTGAGTCAGTATCTGTATGAATTGTACGAGCTTATAAGCGCGTGATAAGTGGCAAAAGGCAGCTCATATGCGCGCGTAAAACGCTAGTCAGAACCGTTTCGCTGTGTGTAACAAATTACTTTATATTGACTCGTTTCTACTGATAATACTTTTCTCCCTCTCAGCTCGGCATAAATTTCAAAAGCAGCTCACCAAGTCACACTTCAAGTCTGGGTGTTCAGTCTACTTCTTCAGCTTCTCGTTCAGCCAGTCGGTGGTGAGCTCGTCTATCTCCCTCACCTCCAGCAGGCGAGGCGCGCCGACGGCCGCCGCTAGCGCCCTCTGCGTTCCGGCGTACATTACCTGTGGAACCGAATTAAAAAATAAAGTTCTTTAACTGCTACCACCGGACCACTAGACGACGCAGCTTTCACTATTATTCGGTTGACTTTCCGGTACGCAACGGTTTGCTGCGTCATCTCTGGTCACTAGAACGCTCTCCCTGCGTCTGTGTTTCCGGAGACTTACAACCTTGGTGTCTTCAAGGCCAGAGTGAATAGGCATTTTCAGGGTAAGCGTACCACTATCAACCTCGTCATCGCTTACCACCAGGCGAGACCGAGGCCAAACGAAACCTTTCTATACTGATATTATAAAGCGGAAAGATTTGTTTGTTTGTATTGAATAGGCTCCGAAACTACTGGACCGAATTTAAAACTTATTTCACTAATATGAAGCTACATCATCAGGGAGTCACATAGGCTATATTTTATTTGTTAAGGCTATATTTTGACGGGAAAAACAGAATACGCGGGCGAAGCCGCTGACGGACAGCTAGTGTTTAATAAAAAAAAATTAACAACAAAACATGTTGCCGATAGTGGCTAAATACTGGTTACTGTTTCTTGAACAGAACCACAGGCCCTTAACGATTTTAGCCTCAACTATACTGCATTCATTATAGCATTAGACAGAAGTAAAAAAGGTTCTTTTTAGGGTAAATTTTGTGGTAAAAGTACAATAAACTTTATTAATTTTAAGATTTATGCCCAATTTATTAAAATCCAGCTGTCACACTTAAATTGTTCTCATTTAAAGTAAAGTAACTTCAGAAATATGGGCTTTTGCTTAACTTCATTATTTTGTCTTGCATCAAACTATATTGTCGATGTAAAAACCTAAAAGAAGCAGGGGTTTTTATCCGAACACATTTTATCTGTCACTATAACTCTACCAAATCTAAAATGTTACATAATCCCTTCATACCTTGTGGCGGAGGGGGTTTTCAATTTTGCCAGGTTATACTTAGGTATGTCATCGTCATGGCAACGTCAAATGCAAAATGTCATTCATTTTAGCACCCCTGTTTCTTATTTTTAATGTTATAATGAATGAAGTATAGAGTTGTAAAAAACTCGAGTCCTTCAGTCTTATAAGTAGAACTCGAGTCTTAAGGGGCCGTCACCAAAATTATGCGCGGCCATAGGCCATAGGCCATAATCTGTCACAAATCTTGGGCTATTTTTATGGTAAATTGGAAAATTAAACCTTTTTTTTTTACAGTTATTGTGATGAATTAATTATGCATATGATAGTGTGGTTCAAGTGTTAAAAATATGTCTGACGTTTTGGTCATCTCTTCTGCGAATTTGACACGATGAGGCTTTTCCGTAAATCGAGGTGGCGAGATTGATCATTTTATGATGGAAAAAGGTTTTATTTACAAACTAGACGCTGCCCCCGACTTCGTCCGCGTGGTTATAAGCGCGCGCCGCGTCACACCCTGAGCGCCGAGAGTCGCGTGCCGTGCGCAAAAATATAATAATTTTGCTCTCTATTTTTAATGTCACGATATATCAGAATCTATTAATCCAATTAATGTGTTGTAAAAGACAAATTTATCTCCGTAAAATTATCTTGATGATGAAATAACTTTTAATCATAAGGATTAAAATATAAAAGTAATAATTCTCAAAAGCTACCTTTTAATTTACATTATTTTTTAACTCATAATATACCTATCTTATACACACAACAACATGGTCTAGGGATATATAAAACTTTTTTAAATAACTTAAAAAGTACTGGCCTTACAAAAAAACTATTAATGACAGAATTTAAAAACATTATTATAAGTTCCTTTATTAAATTCAAAATTTGTATATAAAAGGTTTTGTTTTAAGATGAAATTCGCATTCATTGAATTTCTTCCAAAGAAGTAAATCTTCACGAACTTCTAACTTGATTAAAACTCCATGAATTTCTATAAATCTTTGTCAAACGCATCTCCGGTGTTCATTTAATCATGCCACGTAGACACTTGACCAGGAACGAAATGTTAAGAACAGTGGGAATGATTCAAGCTGGCGCTACCCAAATTGCGGTTTCTGAAGCCATGAGGACCAGACAGAGCGTTATATCCAGGGTTTGGTCACGTTATCGTGTCACGGGGGAAGTGGTGGAAACGCACCGAGGACCTCAACGCATTACAACACATGTACAGGACAGATTCATAGTAAATGCTGCACGAAGTCAACCAAATGTAACGGCGATGCAATTGGTTCAAAGGCTACAGAGAGTGTAAGGTTTGCTGGTAAGCGGTCAAACTTTGAGAAGACGACTGCATGAAGTCAACCTACGTGCTCGTAGGCCACTTCGGGTACCAGCGCTTAGGAGGGGCAATCGAGGCATAAGATTACAATGGGCTATTGCACACGAAAACTGGACCCAATCTCAATGGTCACTTGTGCTTTTCACTGATGAATCCAGGTTTGGATTTCATCCTGATTCGCGAAGGGTACGCGTTTGGAGAGAACCTAGACGTTGGAATCGACTGCAGCGCCCACAACAAGTTTATGCATATCAAGGTGGGACGATTATGGTTTGGGCAGGAATTCGTCTCGGCGGTAGAACGGACCTCGTTTGGATACAAGACAATATGACTGCTCTAAAATACCGAGATGAGGTGCTAGAGCCTGTAATCTTGCCCCACAGACAGCAAAAGGGACAAAATTTCCAGCTAATGCACGACAATGCCCGTCCAAATACGGCGCGTATCGTAACAAGTTGGTTACAACAGCATGATATCCAAGCTTTAGACTGGCCTGCACAATCCCCTGACTTAAATCCTATTGAGCATGCCTGGGATATGCTTCAGAGAAGAGCTCTTAGGAATTTCCCTGAAGATATTGTGCATGAAAACCAGCTTTTCTTGCATCTTAGCAGGACTTGGGACAGTATTCCACAACAGGATATTGAAACCCTTGTTTTGAGTATGCAGAACCGCTGCAGATGTGTCAGGAGAGTCTTATGTAGATCCATAAAATACCTTTTTTTTTATTAATTTTAATTTGGAACTCGTGTATTATTTTTAAAACATCTTTCGAATTCACGCCATTTCACATATTTTTTCTGAGATTACCTACCTCAAACATACAAACTCACAAATAATTACCTTTTTAAAATATTAGCATATAGATGCCTCAAATCAGACTGCAGCCAAAACATACCTGCAACTCCATGTGTGCGTCTCTCGGCGTGTAGAAGATGAAACACATAGGGAAGGATATCCTGCCATCGTCATGCTCCATTTTGAATCTGTAATAATATAATTCGGAAATGATAGTATCTCATTTTTTAACACCGTCATTGGAAGCTATCAAGTCATGTTAAAATATGTTATTTTACAAGTCTGACAAATGATATTGTAGTCAGTTTTTAATGGCACACAAATAAAATTACAAAAACCATGCTTAACTATTTGATGTGTATTTTCAACAGACTTTAAAAAAAGGAGGAGGTTCTCAATTCGACTGTATATATATATATATATATATGTTTGTTACCTCATAACTGTCGACTGGGTTTGATCATTCTTTTTTTATTTGAAAGCTGGTGCTTCCCGAATGGTCCCATTTTAATTTGGTCTAGTTCTGACAGTGGCATCCATGAGAAAACCATATAAGTCTTAAATCTAGATAGACAAAATGCGCGACAAATGGACGAATAACTTAATGTAATGCCAACGTAGGTTTGTAACTACCTACATACAAACGTAAACGTGATAAGTAAGAAATAGGTATATTGCTAGGTATATTGTAGTGTTTCCTTGGCTGACACCGACTCCAATGATAACAATAATTGTACCTACATTATATTATCGTATAAGTTTAAGAAAGTTTAAGAAGAATACGCAATTATTTCTTTACTTTTTAGTGCTTTGTTTTGGAATAGGTAGTTTTTTTTTGAAGTTGTTTTTTTTTTATTGAAATTTTTGTTTTATATGATAAACTAACCAAACAATTTTTATTATTAAGTTATAATTCCACACTAATTTTATACAGCGGTAACATTTAATTTTCTACACAAAGATAGAAACTAGAAAAAATCTCAGAGGGACTCCAGCGGGATCCCGGATCAGGTCGAATTATTCTAGTTCCTATCTTTGTGTAAAACATAGTGCATTGTTAAATGCTTAAAATATAAATTCACTTATTAACTAAAAAGTACTAGAGCTATTTTAAAAATTCTTTCACCAGGATGAAGCTACATTATGTGTGAATAACATAGGCTATATTGTAATCAAGAGGAGATACAGTCACGCAAGTGAATCTGCTATCAGACAGCTAGTCTATATTATAAAGAGGAAAGATTTTTTGTTTGTTCGTTGAAATTTTTACGATGTGAGGAGTTCAGAGCCTCTGAAACTCCTCAGATCGTAAAAAATATTTCACTAACAGAAAGCTAAACTATTCAGGAGTGATATAGGCTATATTTTTTTACAATTAAACAAATAATTCAGTGAAAAATAATAGTAGGTATATGTAAATCAAGTCGGAGAGAAGCGGGCAAGATATGACAATGGACACCAGCTATCCAACATTTGACAGAACAAAGTCTGTCTTGGCAGCTTGTTCCTCATAAAAAAAGTGAGCTTAGAAATATTACATATAGAAACCAAGTCCGCGCGCCCATTTTGAAGCACCTTAATTGTAGCCATCGCTTTGCAGTGTTCATTACAGCTCCGCAGTGTTAAATGTCAAAGCGCGCCGCACGTAAGCAAGTAAATAGTCACGCATGTGTGATTCGGATTAGTGCTTCATTTTTGACAGGGTGGTTGTATGAAGACTATCCTTCTTTACGTTATTATTCTAAGGAAGTGAGTTTAGTACTTACGTGTAGACTATAAAGCGCGGCTGATGTGAGGGCAGGATGTCCTGCAGCTCCTCCAGCTCAATACTCTCCAGCTTCTCCTCTACTTCCAGCGCTTGCTTCTCTCGGTTAACCTTAAAACAGCAGCTTAAGATTTTATTTAAATTCACTTTTAAAGTGAGTTCAGGTTCAGGCTTTATTAACCATAAATGTATATTATAAAGAGGAAAGATTTGTTTGTTTGAATTGAATAGGCTACGAAACTACTGGACCGATTTTAAAAATTCTTTCACCAATATAAAGCTACGTTATCAGGGAGTGACATAGGCTTTATATTTTTTTAAATTAGGCTTTTTTTGACGGGAAAGTCAGTCCACACGGGTGAAGCCGTTAACGGACAGCTAGTAAAGCTAGCTAGCTTGGAGTAGCTAATAAATTTACCAGCAGAAGTTTTGCATGAGGTTAACAATTAACATTAAAAAAGAATAAATACTTTTGTCATGTGGTCATCTCTTATGATTATTTTAAGAGAGGTCAGGTAAGGGGGCATTGGCTGGCCACTCCTTCTATTATTCAAATTATATGACTAACTTTCAAATTGAATTACTGTCTAATGCACTGATACAGATACAATTCGGATAGCTCTATTCGTAAAAACAATCCTGAAAGAGTTATTAATACTGACTGACTGCCAGTACATCGATAAACTACCAAATTACACCTACTCAATTAGCATAGTTTTCTACCAATTTCATGAGGTCTGAGGAAGATTGGTGAAATTTTTGTGCATGCAAGGGGTAGTGGGTTTTAGGGGGAGACGGGGAGAGTATGCTTGAGGGTGGGTACAAGAGTGAAAATAGGGACATTACACAAGATGCCTGTTTTGGTTCTGGACCACGACTGCGGCATTCGTAGTCGATAGCATTTTATTTGATATATTTCTCGAAAGAAGCAAATAAAAAAAACAAATAATATCTTCGATTGGCTAAATAGTTCGTTTGGTGTACACATCGCTGTTCGTTCGGTAAGCGGATATTTACGTATAAAACTAGCATCCTGTTTGTTAAATACAACCGATGACCAATTGCACGCATCACTGATTTTATCACAGTGACTCAGAACATCCTACCGAGGAAATATTGTACGATAAAATTACCTTCAGTATTAGTGCAGAGTTGGAACTGTGTTTCTGGAAGCGAAACTTCTTTAGAACATCCTTTACGTCGTCGCCTATGTCACAAACGTTCACGTTATGCCCAGACATATTGATATTTAATTTAAAATTAAGGTTTAATTGGTTTTTAATCAAAATAAACAACCCGAACAGCGACCGAGCAAAATTGATAACGTCAACTTGTAACTGATATGTCACCACTTGTGTCAGTGTCAAAATGTCAAATGAACTTAGGGAGGCGAAGCGAGCACATTTTAGTGACAATGGATCGATTCTTTGAACTCTCTGATAACATTTGTACATTGAAATTTTTTTACGCATCGTAGCATTTATTGTAAAAAATAAATAAATTGCTGCAACTTGAGCATGAACGAAAGTCCTTGGTATTAATTTAAATTTAAAAATAATTTAAGACATTGGATAGTGAACAATTTTTTAAAGTTGTTGTAGAAAGAGCTCTTAATAATAGAAACATTGGGTTAAAAAATATTACGATACCACTAAAACGAGAGAGAATGTGTTTTTAAAATTGCAATGTTAAAAATCAGATTTTTCAAACGCTCCATACAAATGGGGGAGAGTTCGTGACGTCTTATCTGGCAACTTCAGTTGTGTTATTATGCGTTCTGCATAACATTTTGTGCAGCAAGTACCTATATTAAATTTTCCGTTTATGAGAATGCAATCAGGTTCAACGTAAGCTAGTATAACGTTCTGAAGCTGCTGAATACCGAAGGACTACATCATTACCGCTATAGAGTTCGCGCCCTTCACGAGAGCAACGAACCCGCCTAAATTGCTTTTTGTCAGTGGCTTATGGTCAATCAAAATGCAAATATCCTGTGGTCAGACGAATCGATAGTTACGGGTGTTTAATTGTTTAACCAACACATAAAAAAATCTAGAGTTTTGATGACCCTAATGTCATCCGAGAGTGTTCTCATCGGGTACGGTTTTGTGTGAATTTGTTGGCCTGGAATAATTAATGGCCACGTTATCAGAGCGCATTTTATGGAAGGAAATTTGACGGGAGGGAGGGCTACAGGGTCAGTTGGGTACAATGAGTCATGCACATATTGTCCAAACCGTATAGGTACCGCTGCTGCTTGTACCATCACGGATGCCCCCCCGCACGCGATCCACTCTTTTTTGTAATACACGACACGGAATTTTTTGAAATGTGTGTCGGTATTTTGTCTTTAATTCCTCATTTTTATTGTACTATCACACATAAGCCTTGTTTTGTTAGTAAGCTATAGTATAAAACATTTATAATTTACTAACTCCTGGATAATAATATGTTAATTCTTGTTTTTATCAAAAATATCCCTATGGTCAATGGTGGGTCTGAATTACTGTGTAGATAGTGGGTCGCGGCAGTTTCCTTGTTGTATTTTTCCTAAGGAAATTGTTTGATCAATGTTTTTAAATACGTCAGAAAATCGATTTTTATTTCATTTAGGTGATCCATCAGGAGCGCGTCGTCCTGCAAATTTAAATTGAACCGCCATGAAATACAAAAATTGACAGTCAAAAAATGTGTCGATCCTTTTTAACTTAAAATATCTATAATTGTTGAAAATGTATATGCAATAATACATATATTTGCCACTTCATATTACTTATTTATAGAGATTACTGTTTCATGAGAAGTTCAGAGCCGTAACGCCGTAATAATGTTATGAAAGTGAAAACTAAATAACATATTATCTTAGCAAGTTTTCAGATTCGAGGCGACTTATGCAATAACCAATTCAGTTTTCTTTTTACTATATAATTTGCAAATCCAACCAATGTTTTATTTTTTTTTAAAAACCCTCGGCCCACCGAAAAATAAGAGGGGGTGATTCAATGTTCACCACCCGGTGTACACAGTGGTTTATTCTGCTCTTTTAAAAAAACCTTATTTACTCTGTAGTCCATTATTCGAAAATTTAATTTAGTCATAGTAATATTCTGAAAGTTAGTAAAATACACAATCCATCAAAGTTAATTTCAAGCCAATCTAAATGGTAGGTAGTAAGATATGAGCGTTCTAAAAAAAGTGACCCACCGTTTACCCGATGACCCTACGTATTTTAACATGCTGCAACGGGTCATCCCCGATTTAATGAACGATGTTCCATTAGCAGTACCCGTGGACAACTTGTACTACCAGCATGATGGATGTCCGGCACACTATCAACGCTCTGTGGGAGAGTATCTAGATGCCGTGTTTGATAAGCCGCGGTAGACCGGTGCCTTGGGCAGCAAGAAGCCCTGACTTAACGGCACTGGACTTTTTCTTGTGGTCCGAACTAAAGCGCTTGGTCTACAATGAAGAACACCAAGCTCGTGCACAATTGATAGCAGCGGTAAAAAACGCTTTTGCCTCGATAAGAAGTGATAGGGATACCTTATTAAAATTAAAAGTCAATTCCATTAAACGGGCACGACTGCGTTTCGAGCGAAATGGTTTGCACTTTGAGCAGTTACTTCACTATCAGTAACCGGCCTGGCTAGCTGCACATGCAAGGACCTTAAGAGTGCCAGCAAAATGCCGTGCAAGTGACGGAATACTAGTAACACAGAGTGAGTAGTGTCACCACTCGATACGTTAACAATAAATAGAAGTAATTAAGTGATTATTATGTGGAGGATCTAAACTGTGGGTGAAGCGTTTTATCAGTGGCTTTAAGGAAACCAAAATGATAATATCCTGCGGTCAGACGAGCCGACGGTTAGCGTGTTTTATTAACAGTCACAGTTTAATTAACGTCACTAACATTTTTGGGGTTTCAATAATCCTCACATCATCCAAGAGTGAAGAGTGCTCTCATCAGATGAGTTTAATTAGTGTAACTTCGTTATCAGTGATCGTCATTAGTAATACCTTATTATAACTAAACTGCTATAGGTAGATTAACTCTGGAGGTGAATTGTAGGTAGGTCAGTTAACATTTGCTATTAATGTCGTGAACAGTTGTAACTGTAACCGAAAATAAAGCCTAGACTGAACCTCCCCGCAGAGCGGGACTGCATTAATACAAATGTCACGTTGTATTTACTCCGCAGTTAACGGTCTACTAATGCTTAGCTGGTAGTTTTCTGGGTTCTGGCCCTGACTCTTGACTCTAACTACGCCGGATTCTAATCACATTAACTTCACCAATTTTTTGTTTAACTTTTTGACTTTGCTATACGATTTATAAATTTCTTATTTCTACAATGCTTTTCTAATTTAGTAGTAGAAAAGTGAGGCCCCTGGTTGGAATCCGTAATGTTTAAGCCTATTTTCCATTGACACGAGAATAAGAAGAAGTCAACGGTAGTTTTGACAGGTTATATCTCTCTTTCGCTTCACAGATGAGGGGTTTCAATTGTAGGTTTCAATTGACTGACAGGGAATCACTAGTATCACTACCACATCAATCTGATGCATCACTACCAAACTAAGGCTGCGTTCCAAATCGAGTGGAAATTACACTCTGAGGAGTGAAAATCACTCGAACCCGTTCCAAATTGACCCCGAGTAAAACCGAGATTGACCGAGCTGTCACCTGACAGTTTCCTAGTTGTTTCGGAACGGGTTAGGGTGACGTGTATCACACTGACAAGAGCGAATTCTACCAGTGCCTGGAGCCCGATGAAATTCACCTGTCAGACGTAGGTTTTGCTCGTTTTGTCTCTCTCTATTCGACGAGGGTGAAATCACTCAACGAAAAGCGATTTGGAACGTGCCCTTAATGGACAAAAAATACACTTTATCCTGTGTCTTTACGTTTAATTATTACATTTTCACAGAAACTCAATGGTATTTTTATGGCCCTGAAACTTTTTACTGGCTCGTAAAGTAAAAAATATTGTAAACAATCTACTTAATAGTTGAGTTGGGAGGTGACATGATATTTTAAATAATTAGAGAATACTTTCGCCAAAGGCAAGGAAAGAACAACAAAACGTTTTAATCTTTCTACAAATGTCATATGTCAACTGTCATTTAAATGTCATTCTGCGAAATCATGAATTTTCCCTTGTTGTCTGGCTAGAAAAAGTACTTTTACCGTAAAATATTGTATTATTTATTCACAAAAAGTTTCCCAGTATCCGTGATAAAACAAATTGTCCGTGTATGTTTTATACATCTCAGTGTTTAAGTGAATTTAGACTATTCAAACATTTTCTGTGTACTTTCGAAACTTTTAAATGAGTGACCGATTTTTTTGTTATTTATCATTTTTGCTATACACGAGTTGCGTTAACAGGCGTTTGAGTGGCTTGTATTTAGGTCATTAGCATATGAAGCGCTTCGTCTGAGTGGTGAGTATTATATTGCTTATTTAAGTTTGTATTGTTATTATCCTTCTGATAAAAACAAACCTGTTCCAACATCTGGGACATTGTTAGCTGTGAGTGTGGGAGCCTTTGTGGCTCGGGCAGCTTGTAAACAAACCCAAATGTACCTAATTCCAGTCTTATATCTTGAATAATTCATATCTTTGGCTTCGAGATTTCTTATTTTATGTTTTTGAACTCAATAAGTCAACTCTTAGGTAAAAAAATATATACTGTGGACAGCTTTCTACACGGCCACCTGACCCTGAACTAAGCTGAGCTTGTACGATTGGTTTCAGAGACTGATATTTGCAGTTCAATTATTTCATTACTTATATCGACTCATTTCTAATTAGAAAACACTGAGCACAAACATGCTTAAAATATTTGTTAACCTGGGTGGGGACCCATGGCATAGCAGGCAGAATCGCTACCAGGCTCTAGCTAGGGAGCCAGTCACAAAATTTATCAACTTTCATTTCTGTTCTTTCCCTATCTTAAGCATGTTTATCAGTCTCTGACACCCACAGTACAAGCTATACTTAGGTTGGGGTCAGATGATGTTTGTGAAATTTGTCCTAGATATTTATTTACATGCATGATCAAGAGCTCATGCTTTGTGTCAGGTGTAGGTGAAAGATAATAATAGATTAGACACATGGACATGAAGATATTTTAGTTTTAAAGATTATCAATTAGAATGAAACAAAGAAAACATTAATAATCAAATTGCATATAATTGGCACTAGTTAAATATCTAGATAAAAATTAATAAGCAGAAATATAATTTGTCCTGTAGATATTCATTTCTAATTTGTTAGCATTGATTTTGCTTTCGTCACATTCCCACTAGCACTTTTTAGTAATGAATATATTTTTAAATTGAATAAGGAAGAAATAATATTTTTACTTTTAACATTTACTTATTATTTCAACTGGGGACGCTGGCAGTGGGCCGGATGATGGGTCCGTTTGTTATAGGCCATTTCCCTAAACTACTTTTAACATTTAGTAATGCACTATTTTCTTACATAAATATAAAAACTAGAAAAGTCCCTAGGATCAGATCAAATTTTTCTAGTTTCTATCTTTCTGCAAAAATAGTCAAAAAACGGTCTTGCAACCGAGAGGGTCAAGTCAGTTGTGAGTAGTTATTATAAGCCACGACATGCCTTGGCGTGGTAACAACTGTGTATCTGATTGTAGTGTGTTTACAGTTTATGAGATGAGTGAGAGAAGATTTTGTAAGGGAAGGTGATGTAGGAAACCAAACCCAATGATAGTCGTTCTAACACTGTTTTATTTCATAAGTAATTGTAAAATTGATACATAAGCAGAGTATGTGAAGTTATCATGTGAGCGTAAGTCAATTATAATGTTAGTGTCTATGTGACCCAAATATGGAGTCATTGACTTACACCTACTGTGCGGTAACTCATACACTGATTTTAAGTCAAATATTACACAATATAAAAATAAATGTATAATTAAATTGAAAGGTACAATTTGTAATAAATTTGGCTGTCTCACTATCTAGTTATCATCGATATTAGGTGTAGATAAATTCAAGTCAACGGGAACTTTTATAACTGTTTTATCTGAAATTGATTAAAACTATAGAAAAAGTTCTAAAATATTGTCAGATATTCGTGAACTCAAAATACGAATAATTTAAAATAAAGTACTCTGCTTCCATTACAATCATTTTTATTTTTATTTTTTTTATTTATTTGAAATATTTTACCTGTGGATAATGGGGTGAAATGAGTTTATAATTCATGTTTCAATTATTTTGTCTTTGAACACAGCTTATTTTAATCATTGGTATTTTTGGCGAGTTCTGCTAATTTGAATGAATTAATTTGATTTCGAATGAAAATTAGAATTTAAAAAAGCAGACTAAATAAAGTAGGTTAAGTGGAATGACCTTGTTTGTATTCTTTACTAATTATTCAAATCAATAATTAAGTATTTGTCAATAGTGGAATCATTTGGCTCCATTTCATTCAGATTCAGAAAAGTAAACAGTTATTTATTGAGCAGATATATAAACCATCACCATTTGTCTCTTATCAACGGGGGTGTTCATTACCGAATGATTGCCTATAATCACATATAATAAACTAGATTTGCTAGTCACATACAAAAATACTATCTTTTCGCCTGCGGCTTCGCCCCCCTTCCGTGAGGGTGTTTTTACCCACACGCTCGCGGGATTTCCACTCCACCCCTCTGCTCCGCTCGCGCTCCCCGCGCGGTGTCGCGGGGGAGAGTAGCAATCGCGCATACGTAATTAATCACGCACCTTGTTAAAATCACCTTTATAACTGGTCATGTTCACTCCCTAAACAGAGAAGCGAGCCATTTCGTAATATGATCTTTCAGGGTTCACTGTCAAGAAGCATAAAATTTTTAAGCATAAAATAAGTTAGCATATTGTAATTACTACTTATTATAATTTCGCATAATACTAATAAGCACAACAGTTTTTAGCATACAATTTTTAGCATAAATGCAATGAGCATAAACATGATTAAGCATAAAATAATTAACCATAAATTTAAAAACCTGAAGGATTTCCGGGTGGTCATAAAAAAAATAACCCTAACCTACTGACACCAGAAGGATTTCTGGGTGGTCATAAAAAATAACCCTAACCTACTGACACCAGAAGGATTTCTGGGTGGTCATAAAAAATAACCCTAACCTACTGACACCAGAAGGATTTCTGGGTGGTCATAAAAAATAACCCTAACCTACTGACACCAGAAGGATTTCTGGGTGGTCATAAAAAATAACCCTAACCTACTGACACCAGAAGGATTTCTGGGTGGTCATAAAAAATAACCCTAACCTACTGACACCAGAAGGATTTCTGGGTGGTCATAAAAAATAACCCTAACCTAATGACACCAGAAGGATTTCTGGGTGGTCATAAAAAATAACCCTAACCTACTGACACCAGAAGGATTTCTGGGTGGTCATAAAAAATAACCCTAACCTACTGACACCAGAAGGATTTCTGGGTGGTCATAAAAAATAACCCTAACCTACTGACACCAGAAGGATTTCTGGGTGGTCATAAAAAATAACCCTAACCTACTGACACCAGAAGGATTTCTGGGTGGTCATAAAAAATAACCCTAACCTACCGACACCTGAAGGATTTCTGGGTGGTCATAAAAAAAAATAACCCTAACCTACTAACACTTGAAGAATATCCGGGTGGTCCATTATGCCTGAAAAAATTGTGCCAAAAATAATAATGCATAAATGCATTATGCTAAATAATAATTATGCCACAGTACATATTATGCTAAAACCAAATTCGGTCTAATTAATATTATGCTAAATAAATTATGCCAATTTCATTATGCCAAACCATTTTAGGACAAAACACATTATGCCAATGAAAGGGATCCCATCTTTCAGTCCCAGTTAGTCAGCGGTACCTGGCACAATCGCATCTTCCAGGCTGGATATTTATTGACGAAATGGCTCGCTATACTCAGTTTAGGTAATTAACTCGACTGGATATTGAGAAATAAGAGAGAGTAGTAGTTTCGAGTACGTTTATTCTTAAACTGAGCGCGCGTCTTACGCGCTCACCTATTTATATTGTTGTGGTACCTACCCTCATTATTCCATACATTACACCTCCTTTCCTAATTACGAGTAATGTACATGCAATAAATGAAACATTCGCCTAGGCAAGTACTTATATTCAACTAAATAAGTATACAAACTAGACATTTCTTATAATTAAGGTAGGTATACAACATAAACTATTCTTATGAAGTAAGAATAACCATATCTCTGTGGAAGTCTCCGCTCCCTTAAGAGGAAACGTCTCTGCCCGACGGACGACTCAACACTGATAGTCCCTGTTCTACCTATAGGAACGCTGCCACTGCCGTCTACCCCACTCCATAAGCGATTGGAATAAGACATATGAGCGGAAATAGCCCTTTGCGGCTATAGGCAGACATATCACAACTCTACCATTTCCACGAACAGGCCAGTCATACTAGGCTAGAAACACAACTATAGCATCAGCAGATGTATTATTTGACTTATCTTATCAGCAGCGTCAGTGACAGACAACAGTTATTGACATGCCAGAGAGGATTTATAATTCTATTCAAATAAATTCAATATACTTACACGTTTTTTGAAGAGGTCTGATAACTTGACTGTATCACGGTCTGAAAATAAAATGAAGTCATTTGTGTATTTTTCATAAAGCTACATACAAAGAGCATGAAAGATATTTTTATGGGGATGGTATACCTTAGGTTACCCAAGAGAGCCCCACTATGGACAAATCAAAATATGGTGGCCAGTGATGAAACGTACGGCAATAGATAGATAAAGTCCATAAAACTAAAATGTCAAAATACATTTTTAGTTTGTATGGACCTAATCTATCGATGGCCGTATGTTTTATCACTGGCCAATGTATTTTAATATCTTCTTAATGGGGCTCTCTTGAGGAAAAGGGATACCAACCATATTCCGTGCTCTTTCATGGTTTTATCTTCAACCATGACGAACTTCAATACAAACTTCCATCCCCTATTTCACCTTCAATTTCTAAACAGCTTTAGTTTATCTCTGTACTTAATTTTATCAAATTCCGTTCAGTGGTTTGGGCGTGAAAGCGTACAGGCAGACATAGTTTTCGCGCAAGGTACGATGTGCATTCAATAAGTACCTAGCCTCATCGCCAGAGGGCGCTGTAGTTTCAAAAGAGTTTTACCAC
The DNA here is from genome assembly GCA_947369235.1 of Udea olivalis. Taxonomy (NCBI): domain Eukaryota; kingdom Metazoa; phylum Arthropoda; class Insecta; order Lepidoptera; family Crambidae; genus Udea; species Udea olivalis. The sequence continues at coordinate 8,458,187 of OX376370.1, read as the reverse complement.
AGTGTAGCACATTCTTTTTTAATTCTTTTTTCAAATTTTCATTCCAATCCCTTCATTTGTTTTAATTTGACAACTTATGGAAGCGAACGTGTCGATCGGTTTTACAAAAATGGAAAAAGAGAAATATCGTTCGGTGATTCGATTCCTATTTTTGGAAGGGAAAACGCGCATCGAAATCAAAGAGCGCTTGGATGCTGTGTACGGTGACTCTTCTCCATCGATGGCCACCGTCAAGAATTGGTTCAACGAGTTTGCACGTGGCCGTACGTCGGTTTTTGATGAACCACGTCCAGGTGCACCGAAAACAGCTGCTACGGAGGAAAACATTAAAAAAATCCATGATCTCGTATTGGCAGATCGCCGATTGAAAGTTCGGGAGCTAGCTGAGACTGTAGCCATTTCAGAAGGAACAGTGCATCATATTCTTCACGAGGAACTCGGCATGAGAAAGCTGTCGGCGCGATGGGTGCCGCGTTTACTCACACCGAAAAACAAGCGCAACCGTGAGACCACATCGGAGACGTGTTTGGCGCTGTTTAAGCGGAATCCAGCGTAGTTTTTGCGTCGTTTTGTGACCGTCGATGAAACCTGGATCCACTGGTACACACCAGAGACCAAGGAGCAATCAAAACAATGGATCCAGACCGGGGAACGTGCTCCAAAGAAGGCGAAAACTGTAAAATCGGCCGGAAAAGTTATGGCCACCGTTTTCTGGGATTCACAAGGTGTGATCTACATCGATTACCTCGAGAAGGGTAAAACAATTACAGGGCTTTACTATGCCGATTTATTGGGCCGATTCAACGCCGAATTAAAGAAAAAACGACCCCATCTGGCGAAGAAAAAAATGCTGTTTCACCACGACAACGCACCGGTTCACACGTCTGCCGTTGCCATGGCCAAATTGGTCGAATTACGCTACGAATTGCTGCCCCATCCACCGTATTCTCCAGATTTGGCCCCTTGTGACTTCTTTCTGTTTCCTAATCTGAAAAAATCACTCGCCGGGAATAGATATGGATCAAATGAGGAGGTCATCGCCGCCACGGAGGCATTTTTCGGACGGGTTAAAAAAGTTGGAGCATCGCTGGGCTAAGTGTATCGAACTAAAAGGAGACAATGTTGAAAAATAAATTGCCACTATTCCAAAATTTTCGTTTACTTTTTGTAGGCTAAGTATTTATTGAATGACCCTCGTATTAGTATGGATTCATCACAATTGGTTCAGATTAAATCACAAATACAGATTGTAATATTACAAAAGAGTACTTCTTAAGAGATATTCAAACTTTCAATATTATTATTTCTTTCTCTCTTTCAATTAACCTACACAAAGTTTCCAACCGGATTGTGGTAGGTCGCGGGTTCGAATCCCGCTTGAGTCCTAGAATCTGGTCGATTTTTTCTAGTTTCTATCTTTGTGAAGAAAATAGTGCATTGTTAAATGCTTAAAATATACATTCACTTACAATTAACCTACTTGTACTATAAACCTTTTTTTGCGAATAGGAAAGGCAAAAAATTTTACGCGACCGAAATCGCGGGGTGATTCTTTGTTAAATACCTATATCTTACAATGTTGCTTAAATGCGAAGTTCACATGTCTAGATACGTAAACAAGGGTTTAGTGTGTAATATCTGAAAATAATAAAAAACTATATTGTCCCCAGGTATTTGTTTGCCGCCATGGATCGGTGATTGAATAACATTTGAAAGGAGACGAAACGCAGCATGGAAAACAATTTAGAACCGCCTTGTGAGTTATTTATTTAACTGAATAAAAAAATATATCCGCCCGACAACACAATCCTTGTGTTACGAGATACCTGACAAGGATTAAGAGGATACAGAAGCGCCTGTCTCCATACAAACGTAGTCCCCTGTTTCCTCCCTGGATATTGCTAGTACAGGAACCATTTTTTCTTGCTCTTGAAAAAAGATTACAGACTTTCGAGAGAGGATATCTCGAAAACTGTACAAGATATTGAAAAACTTGACTGTATAAAACTTGTAACAAATTTAATCAGCTTTTATTTTGTCTAAAGTCTCATGTCGCTAGGACAAAATACGAGTAGTAGTTTCCGAGATATGAGCTAAAATCCGACAAACTAGACTTTCACACTCCCCCTTCCCCACGGCTTAAGGGCTACGGGCGGGGACTTTCGATATGTTCACCTCCTAACTAGTCCAAACAAAGTTACGAATTCAAAAATGGTGTTCCAAGCATTTCCTTCTATACCCTTTCGGTGACTGGACTAGTGGATGCGTTCGATATCCACCAATCACATTCATTGGTGACACGATTGGCGTAGTGCGCTGTAGCGCGGTTTCTCGCCTCGATTTACGTAGTGTGCCGGGTTTGATTCCCGGTCAAGTCAATTCAGGAAACGATCTTTTCTGAATTGACTCGGGTCTGTGTGTGCTGGGAGACGTCCCTGGCTTATTTCCTAGTGTGGTACTTCATAACACAAGGTAATTAATCCCTACTTCGAGACCATTACAAGAGGTGTGTTGTCGTCTGGCGCTTATTTATTCATTACGAGCTGTTCCAAAAGACTTCGTTCTGTCAAATGTTTGACAGCTGGTGTCTATTACCACTTACCACATCTTGCCCGCTTTTCTCCGAATTGATTTACATATACTATTATTTTCACTGATTTTTTGTTTAATCATATTAGAATATAGTAGCCTATATCACTCCTGAATAATTTAGGTTTCTGTTAGTAAAAGAATTTCCGCGATCGGATCAGTAGTTTCGTAGACTATTCAATACAAACAAACAATCAAATCATTCCTCTTTATAATTTATGTACTTATAGATTTCTTTACTTATTGGTCCACATAGCATATGCTATGTTTTTTATATGACACCAGCATGACACATGATGCGTGCTGTCTTCCCTACGGTTGATACATCGCACATCTTACTCGCTCCCTTACATAGCATAGGGAAAACTGACTCATAGTTCGTAGCTTAGCTTGCACATCCTCGCAACATAGCATAGCACATATAAGTATTTTCTATGTTTAGAGATAGATTTAAAAAGGAATCAAAAATATGTTACAATAAATATATGAATAGAGTAGAAGATGGAATTAAAGAAAATATTAAGTACTTTTGGAAATATATTAACAATCGCAAATCTCAGTCTCATATTCCCAATAGTGTGTATTATTCAGATTTAAAAGCCAACACGCCAGGTGAAATTTGTAATCTGTTCTCGGCTTTCTTTCAATCAGTATTTCAGCCAACTAGTGTTTGTGATTCTTTTAGTGTTGATGACATCAACAACCTCAATTTAAAAACTCATTCTGAAAATTTGATTTTTGACTTGAATTTTACGGCTGATGAAATTTTAAAAGAGCTTAAAACCTTAGATACTACCAAAGGAGCCGGAACGGATAACATTCCATCTCTATTCCTCAAAAACACTGCTGAGACTATCTGTAAACCACTACATTATTTGTTTAACAAGTGTTTAGGTGAGGGTGTGTGCCCGCCTGTTTGGAAATCAGCTAGAATCGTGCCCGTGCACAAAGAGGGGACCAAGAAAAATGTAACTAACTACCGACCTATTTCCATCCTCCCAGCTCTGTCGAAGCTTTTTGAGAGGCTAATACATAGCAACATTTACCCACTTCTTCATAATATTATTCTTCCAGAGCAACACGGGTTTGTTCGTAAGCGATCCACTGTTACTAACCTCCTAGTTTACACCACTGAACTATTTGAAAAGATGGACGTGAATGAACAGACAGATAGTGTTTATACTGACTTTAAAAAAGCATTCGACAGAGTAGACCACAAAATACTGCTAGAGAAGATTGCTTTTAACGGTATTCGCGGAAACTTATGGAGATGGTTTAAATCTTACACAACAAATCGTACGCAAAAGATTGTTATTAATGGACATGAATCTAATATAGTTACCATAACTTCTGGTGTTCCGCAGGGCTCAATATTGGGTCCCCTTCTATTTATCTTATTCATTAATGATATAAACAACTGTTTTAAGCACTGTAATTTTTTGATGTACGCTGATGACCTTAAAATTTATCGTACGATCAGGAGCTTCTCTGATCACCAACTGCTACAAGAAGACTTAGATAATTTCACTATGTATTGTAACAATAATAAACTAGAACTGAACCTCAACAAATGCAAATGTATAACTTTTACTAAAAAAAAACTGAGTAGTAAATACGATTATTCTCTAAATGGTATTCATATTTCAAGTTCAAAAAATCAGAGACTTGGGAATCACATTGGATTCTAAGCTGATATTAGACACCCATGTTGAGAATATTTGTAACAAAGCATATAAAATGTATGGTGTCGTAATGCGTGCTAGTAACGATTTCAAACGATCTACAACCTATCTTCACTTATTCAAAACCTTGATACGATCGCAATTAGATTATGCTGCATGCGTTTGGGATCCGTTTTATAACATTTATTCTGATAACCTTGAAAGAGTCCAAAAAAAATTCCTGCGTCGTATGCATTTTAAATGCTACCGTGGTAACCGTTTATCATACCCTAACTTGTTAAGTAAATTTAAGTTACCTTATCTCAAATCTAGAAGATTGCAATTGCAAGTAATGTTATTATACGATCTGCTGCATAACAGGTATGACTGTAGTAATTTAATAAATAAAATTCGGTATAGAGTGCCACTGAGACCACATAAGCGCACTTGTCGTAATATTAATCTGTTTTCTACCCCAACATTCCGCACTAATGCAGGCAAGCGTTCGCCCATGTGTCGTCTTGTTGATATTTATAATAAGTATTTTAATACGATAGATATGTTTGCTTATAATGCTAGAACCTTCAAAAATACTGTAATAAGTAAAGTATGTGAAATTAATGCGTAGAATACTTGTAAATATACCTGAAAATGAATTGTACTAACAGGCCCATGGTTGATGTGTAGTGATCTGATGCAACACTGATTGTTTTCATTATAAGACACTAATATTGAGTTGATTTTTTAAATACTGGATACAATAATTTAGCATTCACCTCTCAAGAATAATGTAACAACCTGTGGTTAACGGTGTTGGTATCACAATTATTATTTTAAGTTACTTTAAATATTATTTGTAACCTTATTGTGATATTGTTTGTTTGACCCCAATAAATAAATAAATAAAAAGAAATAAATAAGGTGGAAAAGCTGCCTTAGGCTATAGGGGTAGTGTAGTCGGGGCGACAGGTAATCCGTGAGGCTCCATGTCGGCTCATGTCGCCCTATTCTGAAGCGGTGAGGGTATACCGGGGTGTGTTTTACTAGTAGTGGATATACCCTCACTCCCCCCACTGCCTTCCCCCGGGCGGTCGGAAAGTGCGTAATGCATTTCAACACCCGCTTAACAAAAAAAAAAGTGGGTGTGTAGTCGTAAAGACGAGTAATGGTGTATCTTAACCCTAACAATTGGCTACACTAGTCGTTAGCAGAAACAAAGTCTTTTATCTTTATATGTTTTTTTTTCAGGCGAGGCCACAGAGATGCTAGAAAAGAAACTGAAGTGAGTATTCATATAATTATGGTCATGTATTCATTATCATCATAATACAACACAACACACTTTTTCAACTACGTCCCAAATAGGTTCCACTTACTAGTTACCGTTGTGCTGAACGGAACACTCTGAACCCCACATTTTGTCTAGCGTATAGCTAAAAATATAAAACGCTCGAGACCACACACTAATAGTCTTGGCTTGAAATGAAGATAACTATCCTTGAGCAGGGGCGCACCAGACATGGATTTATGACACTGGCGTCTACCAGCACACCCAGACTCTGCTCGATTAAAGAAAGTTCGTTTCTTGAATTGACCTGACTAGGAATCGAACGCGGGAAACCTACTACCACAAATTACGCATGCCCAGACATAGTCCGCTTAGAGCAAACCGCCATTTTGATCACGCACACAGACACGGTGAGTTTACACGCAATACCAGTGAGAATCGGTGACGCGACTAGTCGCACTGTCGCGAGTGTTTTGTTATTGTTGTGCAATTTTTCACATGATGAATTTTGTTTTTGGCGGGTTCTGTCAAGTAGGTATAACTAACCTGCTTCATTTTAAAAAACAGAGCGAATATATTAGTATCCCTAGGTGGTTAGGCAAGTTTAGGTAATAATTCTGAAAAAAGGCGAGAGCGATCCTTCTGTAAGGTCTTTATTTTGTGGCACTACTCAAATCGTGTCGTCAAAATTGGTTAAGGAGTCTTGGTAGGCTCACACAAACCGTTGGTTTTTAACGTTTTCCATTCACTTGTGAAGCCATATTAACATTGCAAATGCGAAAGTATATGCGGTACCGACCTAAGAAGTACCTACAAAATTTTTACTCAATTAAAATGTTAAATTTTAAAAAAACTAGTCGTAGTTTAGTAACTGCGACCTATATTTTTAAAATATAATTTTAAGTAAGTTTAAGTATTTGTAATTTCATATAAGTGAACGGTCTGTGTTCTTTTGAAATTGAAATAAATGATCTTTAAACCGAAAGTAACATATCTGGTTGTGACTATTTCACGCTCAAGAGCTAACCGCTTGTGGAGGTGATCACTTTCCATCAGGTGACCTTCTTGCTCGTTTGCTACATAAAAAAAAAAAAATGATATATTTTCGTAGAGATATAAGATATATTGCGATTTATTATTATTGTGTTTAGTTGTTTTTTTTGTAATATTGTTTTAATTAGAATTGAGAATTATTATTCAGAATTAAAACAGCATGACGACACTATTTGCATATCGACAAATCGATAAAACATGTGCTGAACATTTTTAATTTTAAGATCTAATAATTGTACCATGTTTTTAGCAAATAAATAAATATTCTATTCTATTCTATAAATATAAATATGCGCCAGACAACACACCTCTTGCTAAGGTCTCGAAGTGGGATGAATATCTCTGTGTTACGAACGCACACAAGGAAATAACCAGGGGGTCTCCCAGCACACCCAGACCCGAGTCAATTCAGAAAAGATCGTTTCCTGAATTGACCTGACCGGGAATCGAACCCGGGACTCTACGGAAATCGGGGCGAGAAACCGTGCTACAGCGCACTACGCCAATCGTGTCGTGGGAGATAGATTATACCTTAGTGAAGGACATGCTATATTTTGTCTTAAAAATAAAAACCCTCACCGGTACCGCACGGCCATAGCCGCGGTTCAAAGTTAGTTTATGATATGAATCAAATAACAATTAATATTATGTGACGTCTTTAAAGCAAATCTAACAATATACTAACGAAATAATCTATCGCAATGGATCTACCCACTTAAATCCTGTTGCCATGAACACTCAAAACTATTAAAGCTTTTGTTTTTTTTTAGATTAGATAATATTCAGTCGAATATTTAGAGGAATAAAGTTTATATTTGACTGTCACTTATTTACGAGATATGTCTTGAGAATAAGATTAGTGATCTACAGCGCGTAATCGGTTTAGTGGTGTGCGAATGTCGATAAAATCTGACTATCGAATAACTTTAATAGTTGCAGTTCTTACCACAGAGAGTATCAGAAGTACGTACGTACATGGATATCATGGAATGTAAGGGGTATGATGCATCTTGATTCATATGGTCAACTTTCCCAAAAGGACAACTTTTTGAAAGATTATTTAATTTCGTTCTGAAGTTATTGATATTAATTTAAGGCCTCCTACAATTCAATTTAAAACATAATCCTTCAGATAAAAAAGCCTTTACATTATTTTTAAATTGAATTATAATGTATAAAAAAAGTAGCCCTTTTGGGAAGTTGACCAAATGAACCTAAAGCGTATGATGATTCAATTGGTTCATTCGGTTAATTCGGTCAACCAAAATGACTAGTTTGTAGGCAAATGATCGGTGGCAAACATTTCTAGATCGATACGCAAATCATATCATACTGCTAAACTGCTCTAAAAATAAGTCTAAAGCCAATTGAATATTATATGAATTGCTTGAAAAATTAAAGGAGAAGGGGCAAAAATATATGGAAGCCAGCCTAGGAACCAATAACAACATGTGATGATGATATATCATTGGAAAGGGTGTTTTGTGTACTTTAATTATTGTTATGACGAGTAGGACCAAACACTGGGTAGAAAAAGTTATGGCTGTAATGCAGCTAGACTCCTTCTCTAAAATATAAGTGTTTATTTTCATGTTTATCATCAATTTCTTGAATCTTTTAGTAAAACTAACATAGGGAATTACCAAAAGAAGTTGTACTCGCATACTGAGGATTCTGTACGTATATACATTTATTATATTCTGTATAAACCTTTAGCATTTAATGCCTTTATATTGGCTGTCAGCCCAATCTAGCAGTAAAAGTAGCATGAGATAAGTGAGAGCGACAAGGAGTCTGGCCTTATTGTGCCATAACTTTTTCAACACAGTGATTTGGTACTTCCCGCCATAACAATGGTTTAAGTACATAAAAAATCCTTGCCAATGATATGTCGCATGTTGTTATTGGTTCCTAGGCTGGAACGCCCGTCCTCCTCTTGGTGAACACTTAGATGATGTGCAAAATTATATATTTTGTTTAGCAAATAAAACTCAAACAAAAATGTTACTAGGCAAACTTTAAATTTCATTGTAGCAACAGATTAATGATTTGTGTTTTTCGGAATTTCTACAAACACCGGGATACCTTGAATATGTGGGACCCGGAACTCCTGGGAAAACAGAGACTTCCACCCACCGAAACGGGACGCCTAGCAGCCTAATTGCTGGTCTCGGGATGAGCAAGCTCAACTCCAGCGCACGATAACATAGACTACTGTGTTTATTTGTTGTAATTGAATATTGTATGATGTAATACTAACACTAGCAAGAGTTCAATCCATATTTCTAGTTTATAATATAACCGCACGGTCAGAATGTCGCTTGTCGCAACCACTTTTAACGATAAATATCTTAATCAGTTAAGTAACTGGGTTATAATCGAGTTTAATTTAGTAGTTAACAAGTGTAATATTATCTACCTATCGATGTCGATAAACTTCTGCCGACGGCTCCTCACTAAACCTCTTTAGTGAATGGTCTCTTGCACCTCAGTCAGCTCGCGTCACTCCACCGCTCGCGACGCGCTTTCCAAAAGGAAAGCGTTCGATTGCCGAATACGCCAATCGGAAACCGCCGATTTGGCGGTGAAGTGTTTTTGCTTTTTTCCTGTTTACGAAGTTTAGTGACTCCAAAAAGGTTTCAGCCTGGAACTTTTAGCGGAAATTTTACTTTTAAAGGAACCTGTTGCGTTTTGTTTTTGCGTAAACTCGTTTGTTTACCTTTTTATCTTTAGGTGTTTGGGTTTTCACTATAAGCTTATTTGCTTTTGAGTCGTGTATTACATATTAAAATGGTTAGCTTTAATGATTACTTATGTAGGACAATAATGATTACCAGCTGTGTGAACTGATGATAATCAGAATTGCTTTACACTCAGTGGGCCTAAACTATCACAGGCATTATTTACAGGATTTTTTCTAAGGAGTAAATACAAAGTTTGTTAGTTTTTTACCATCTAATATAAAATTGGTAAGTGATTTGAGTAAAAAACATTCGTTAATATAAAGATCCTAAAATCACAACATTACCAATGCGAAGTTGGGTCCGACACCTAATTTAAAATCATTGGTTCATTGGTTGACAAGTACCAACTGTTAACTGAAGGATCACTATGATTACCTCTAAAACCAATAATTATAATTAGACACTGTTTCGTGTCCTATTGTCTATTTTGCACAGATTAGCTAAAATAACTAATTGATCAAACTTATTGTTGTAACACCGTTTGCCGATTTAAAGGACCCTTACATTTTGGCATAAATAATATTTGACTGGCCTGTTGGTGGAATGGTAGTGATCCTGCCTTTAGCATCGGAGATCGTGGGTTCGTTTGTGTTTGTTGTGTGTCTGGGTGTTAGTATGTATTTAAGGATGTAAGAAATATGTAAGTATGTTTACCAGTCACTGACATCCTAGTACAAGCTCTGCTTAGTTTGGGGTCAGATGATCTTGGCTTAATTTTTCCCAGATATTATTTATTTTTAGTCCTAAGACAATTTTTTACCTTTTCTTACTGAAATCAGAATCTAATAAGGTACCACAAAAACCCAAACGCAATAATAAACAATCGTATACGGTCGCTTCGGCAGACGCGCGCTTCGAAAGAGCAAACGCGCGTACACGGGCTTCTTGCGGCGTTTACTCGAATCGATCGATAGTGATAAGTCAGTTTGGGATAGTCAGGATTATACGAGCGCGTCAACGCTCGTATAACCGCCTACATGCGCTTCCAAAAACGCTTATACGCGCAGATAAAAAGCTAGTATGAAACCGCTCTTAGCCATGTTGTTATGACTAGTTGTTTTACAAGTATGGTTTTCTGAGAAACAATATTAATTCTAGCGAGGAATTGATCAACCAGTTTTCATCACCCGCAGACACTTTAGTAGTGCGGGGGATATGAGTTGAAACAGTATTTTCATTATAAAACAAATACTGTAAGTAATTAAAAGAATCTATTGGCATATCAAGGAGTATGCTTAGACCAATAAATGCGGTAAAGGGGTTTGAACATTTTGTTTTTTTTCTTGATGTCTCCGCGCACGTTGAAAGCGGAATTAGGACACATGAATAAAAAAAATGTCTTGTAATATGGTACCTTAAAGTGTCACGTTTCCGAGTAATTAGAAGTTAAAGATCGATATGAAAAAGGTTATAAAAATTATTAACACCTTGTTCATATCCATCTTTCTTCAAATAAATCGGAAACGTGACACTACCATATTTTGAGTCATTTTTTTTGACGTGACAACGTCTTAAATTAGGTTGCGGCTGGGAGTCACTTATGAAAAAGTGTAACGCTCGGTAACGTTACGATGAGTCACCGAACGAGAGAGAGGCCCGCCGAATGCCTTGCGTCTCTCTCCCACTCAACTATGATCGGTCTGCCGCAATTCTTATTTTCATTCAATTCCTTGTTCCTATTGTGCAATTTAATTATATTCATATCAATAAATATTCTACCGAGAAAAAGACGTTGTCACGTAAAATCTTCGCCCGTAAAACCGACTTTACAGGCAACCATTTTTATAAATGTGTCTATCTATATATAGCACTACCATCGTGCGCGGAAACTTTGAAAAAAGAACAAAATGGCTTCAAGTGGCTATGCCAGCCTCCATACAAAAATGTTCAAACCCCTTTAGAGGCTTCAAATAGTCCTCTTTGACTGTAAAATTGAAATCTTTGTTTTAGAAGAGGTGTTTTTGATATTTGTGTGCCATGAAAAGTTTAAAGTAACCTATCATGTTATGCTATGGGCAAAATAAAGTGAATTTACGCATGAATCTGCCAAATAAATTTTTAAATCAATCGGTTTCGAAATTACTGTGAAAAACTGGAATCCCCTCGCTAAAATTTCCAAGGCGTCGCCTTAACATTGAACGAATCGCGTAGTAGCCCTTAGTCACGTATGGTATAGGATGCAGGTTACAAACTTGCGTAAATACTTCCAAATGGTTTGCGGTTGAGGAAAATCTAGTAGGAAACTATTTTCAAATGTCCAATCAGGAATTACCAATGTATAATACCGGTTGATATTTTTTTGGGATTGAGAGGATTGTTTATTTTTTTCTAGGACAATTTACACCAAGATCATCTGACCCCAAATAAAAGGTGGATTTAATATATTTGTCTGACGTGTCGGGTCTCGTCAGAACATCATTCCATCATTCCACGCGGATGAAGTCGCGGGCAGAAGCTAGTTGGTTTCATACATTTAGTATGGTAACGTTTATACTAGTAGTGTGACGTGTCGTGACGTACCTTAATAAATGTCCGTTCTGATGAGTCACGACACGACACGACAGACAAATACTACGGAAGCTTAAGCAGAACTTGTACCATGAGCGTCTAAGACTGATAAACATAGTTAGGTAAATATTTGTAAATACGTGGTTAATGGATAATAACACCCAGACACACAACAAACACAAATGTTCGTCACATAAATGTTTGCAATGGGTGAGGATCGAACGCACGTACTTTACGCCTTTTTATACAATGTCTTTCAATGAATCGATCTACAAGAGATACAAATATTGCATTTCTGTTGCAAGCATTAGCCGTACAAACATTGAAAAAGTTTTTTTACGAAAAATATTTTGATCGATAAACTAATCTATAGAGCCAGTCCCCCTTTCGATATCTCGTCAAATAGACGAGTTTTATCTGTTTGTGTGTTTATCATTTTGATAAGTTTGTTGGTTCGACGATTGCCTCACCATGGGCACTTGTCGGTAAAACCTGTGACTCTGTTGGGATTATAATATATTTTATTATTACTGACTAGTTTGCGCAATGGACCAATGGATGTCTATTTTGAAAAATATTAATAGAATAGTGAGGTTACAATAAAATAGGTTTGTTGGCTGTACGTACAATAAACTTGATATTAGTAACAATTCCCTAAACAAAATGGTTGACACGTTTGAAAGAACTTGGCACAGCCCTATCTAATTGTTAAATGGAAGTAATTGTTTTTTTTTTGGCCAGGTCAGTAATTTTTCAGCAAACCGGTTCGCAATTAATTCCTAATACACTAAAGTAGATGTAAAATATTTTTTATCAATCAAACAGATGGAAAGTGATTTCCAATCTGGATCACCTACTAATAGGGCAGGTCTACGTTAATCAATAATCATTTATTTGCAGTTAAGATCATCAGACTCCGTTAAACAAATACTAAAGTAATAAAGTAATACTTCATTCATTATAAAATTAGAAACAAGAAGCAGGGGTGCTAAAATGAATGACAATTTGCATTTGACGTTGCCATGACGATGATATACCTGAGTATAACCTGGCAAAATTGATTAGATTTGGTAAAGTTATAGTGACAGTAAAAACGTGTTCGGATAAAAACCCCTGCTTCTTTTAGGTCTTTACATCGACAATATAGTTTGATGCAAGACAAAATAATTTATTTTAGCAAAAACCTAATACATTTTGAAGTTACTTTACTTTAAATGGGAACAATTAAGTGTGACAGCTGCTTTATAAGTAGATTTCAATAAATTCGGCATAAATCTCAAAAGTAATAAAGGTTATTGTACTTTTACCACAAAGTGTACCCTAAAAAGAACCCTTTTTACTTCTGTCTAATGCTATAATGAATGGAGTATAGGCTCAGATAAAACACAATTATTTGTCCAGGACGGGGATCAATCCCATGACCCGAGGTGTCGGTTTGGTCACAATTCGTAAAGTCCTACATACAATAGATGCACACTACAACATCGCCTATTTGTTTCATAACGTTAATGTTTCAGCACTACGTTCGTTTTAAACAAAAAGAGAGAACAATAGTAAGTGCAAATGTTTAACTTTCTCATCTGATTTGTTATTTAATTGCAAAAACAACAGTTTCTATTTTGTTCCGTTCGTATTTAACTATTTAGATGGGTGACTTGTATAAGCTGTATGTTAGTGATTTCTAATAGCAGAAACTATAATAAAACGTCCAAACTTAAACTCGAATTAAGTTCAAATCAAACAAAGGCCGACCACACTTTTAATCCTATTTAAACAGGGTTATTTCACTGAGGCCCGATTTTTCAATTCTTAGTTTATTCCTTAGATAGCTAACTGAAGTATAAATTTAACTGACTGTTTATCAAGCGAATAGATATTTTCAATTTTTCAATCGTCCTTTACATAAAGAATAGCTATCTATCGTTTGTCTATGTACTTATATCGCTAACTTCACACTGATTATCCACAAGCGAGATGCACTTATACAATCATTGCAATGTTAGAATGAAACAAGACAAAAGTTAACGTTTGACAAATTGACACTGACGTATAAGAAAAAGAACTTCAGCTTTTTTTGTGGTCTAAAGTTTGTGATTATAATAACATACCAAAACTCCCTAACAAAAAAAAAATCTCAAATGAGACACCACATAACCTCAAAATGTCAATGAAAACGCATAGATAAATCTTATACAGCCACTCAAGAAGCAGATAACTTTATTCCTCAGGTAGCGGCTTTATTCAACAGATAAAATCTATCTGACCATTGTAAAATTAAAAATCTTGTTAACCTTCGAATAAACTTTATTCTACAGATAAATTTCATTTTCTGAGGATTGAAAATCGGCCCTTAGACCTTAATAGAAAATTAATGAATCTGACCATAAAATTGTAAGTATGACAAATCATTTATTCATATGTTGACAATGACCAAAGGGACTGAACTGGGGCCGTATTACTAGTATTACCTACCTCTCTTATAGCCAGACTAGTTTATTTCCTAAACTGAGCGTAGCGAGCGTTTTCCTAAATGATCTTTCATTTTCAGCCAGTCAGCGATTACCTGTCAATAATGCATCCTCCATGCACGATATTTACAGACGAAATTGCTCGCTACCCTCAGTTCAGAAAATTTACTTGCCTGGCTATAAGAGATGGTAATACGACACGGCCCCTGAACTGAATGTCAGTTATACGGTCAAATTGGATAGAAGACGTAAAATTGGTCAATGTGATCTGATGCTTGATTCAATTTGACTGAATTCGGCAGTGAATCACAGGTTCAACTTCACATTTCTATTCACCAACAATGTCTCTATCGAGTTCTGCAAAAAACGAATTTTCAAGATCTAACAGATTCAGTTTGCAAGGTTCGAAGTGAGTTTTCGAGAATACCACCGTTCTTAGCTCCTTAAATTACTTTCACATTTCGATTAGTGCTCCCACTTAGTACAAAAGTAGAGTAGCCTTACGTCATACTTTCACCAGTCAGTATTGCAAGGTTGGTGTAAACGTGATTACGCGAACTCGAGTCGTATAACGTAATAGTTAAATTGTGGTCTGTGGTTTACGCGGTTTCAATTACGTTTTGAGTGTACTGAAAGATTTTTTTAAAAAAAGGTTGTAGGTTTTTTAATTTGTGAGTTTGCACCTTCCGCTGCGTGCGCTGCGTAAACGGTTAACGTTTCGCAAAAATCATGTATGACAGAATTGTTCCCCTTTAAAAGTTCTAAAAAAAGTCCGCGACATCTTATGTCTACCTTTTAAGGTTGGCTCACTAAAACCTTTTTTATGCTAACCAAATTTGTTCTAAAACAAGCATTATTTGTGAAGGTGTTTTTATATACAGCGTTAGTCCAAAGTAACTATGCAACGCGGACGAAGTCGCGGGCAGAAGCTAGTGATATTATAAAGCTGAAGAGTTTGTTTGTTTCTTTGTTTGCTTGACCGCGCTAATCTCAAGAACTACTGGTTCGATTTAAAAAAATCTTTCAGTGTTAGACAGCCCATTTATCGTGGAAGCCTATTTATCATTAATCCAAGCGGACGAAGTCACGGCAGAAGCAAATAAACCCAACTTGCACCACACGACCGTATCTGTAGATAAAAAAAATAATTGGTGATACTCAGTTATTGGTAGCACTGTACCGTAGAAATGTCAAAGATAAGCCTTGAAGAAATATACAGAGAACTATGAACGCATAGAAGCAGTTGTTAATCATTCACAAGCCCTCTGCCCTGATGTCCAGGCTCCGCTTTGGATTTTCGGATTCGATTGCAGTTTAATTGTAACTCTGAACTCGTAGCAATGACTGCAATGACATACCAACACACATCTTTGTACATATTAGTAAATAATAATAATATTACTGTCACTTAATTTAAGTAGGCCACATTTAGTTAACATTATTTTATAACAGTAACAGATAATTCCAAATTGAGATTTATTATTTACCTTACGATTTAAAGAAGCGTTTTTACCGTAGCAAACAAATAAATCACTGTACAGATATTGTGTGAGGATCAAACACAGACATGACTGTGAGATTGAAAATACGAATCTCGGCCTACCTTATAGGCCTCCTCCCAATAACAGGTCAATCAGTCGTTAATGGTTCAGAATCTAAAAAACTGAGCGTTCAGCTACTATTTCCAGAGCTATTAAAATCTTATTTCATTCGCGCGTCAGTTCTGCTTCTACACCTTCAGTCGTCTTTGCCATTGCAATCGGCACTATTGCACACGATCTCATTCAGTAATACACTGGTAATTTACGCATTATCGCAATTAATTATTACCCACTCTTTGCCGGTGAAGCGTTTCATGTGATAGCACAGTGATACAGTTTACAATAAGTTTGTATTGTGGTATTTGACACTATTTCGAACTAGATATGAGGAAAACAAAAGCAGATAAGTGAGCTCATAGCGCCAAGAACGGACCGTGTTGGTGCAGAGGAGTTCTAGAGACCATTTGATGGTAAAGAATTTCGGTCAATGCCTGTGTCTGGCAATCTAAAGAGTTGCTGGCTGGACAGATTTAGGAAGATAACAGTGTGAAATCTCTTTGCTCTGTCCTTTCCACAAGGGCCTTTGTGTGACGTCAAAGTACTGTTTTTCGCTTTCGTGAAGAATTGCAGAATCCACACAATACCACATCTAGAGTGTTATACTTAAGGCATAACCTGAATCAATATACCTACGAACTCGCATACTGATGTTCAGATATTGAAAAAAACCTTTGCCCTGATAGCAATAGCGTGATTTTGTAAATATCTTTAAATTGTTTAAAAGGATAAGGCTAAATTACTGATATCAGGCTATTTCAATCGTCTAATCATCTAATTGAAGATAATTCCCTAAACAATTTTAATGATAAAAGCAAAACGTGACGTTCCCATCCTATCTGCGTATTTGTGTTCAACCCAATTTATTTTTTTGAAAGTGAAACAATGTCGTGAAATAAAGTGCAGTTACAACATTTCATCTGAAGTGTGCGTCTCAAGTGCCGAAATGAGACGGGTATAGTGCAAATCAGTGAGTGAGAACGAGTCAACATGATGTCGCGAGGTTTCAAGTACCAGAGATTGGACAATGTGGAGATTGGGTAAGTGCCGTTTTTCCTTGTATGCGATCAATCAAAGGATTACTATTTTACAATTGCGTAAAATGTTTTTTACGACCTAAATATCGTAATCTTATGACGTTATAACGCTGTATTATTAAAATAAAAATGTTAGAGTCATTACAAAATAAGCACTGTCAATAGCCGGAGGACAGATTTCAATTGGTTTTAATAAAAAAGCCTTCTGCTTTCGTCTGTGGTGTAGTGAATTCCGTAACTCCTCATCTACAGGGTGGTCCAAACATACACGTCATTATTATTTTTTATACCCCTGAGTGTGAGGAAGCTAAAAAAAAATATTGTCGTGTATGTTTGAACCACCCTGTATATTATAAGGAGTTAAGATTTGTTTGTTTGTTTGTATTGAATAGGCTCCGAAACTACTGGGCCGATTTTATAAATTCTTCCACCAATATAAAACTACATTATTAGGGAGTCTCATAGTAGGCTATATTTTATTATGATAGATATATATATACCAGGTGATTATCAAATAACTTCCGAAAACGATATGGCATACTCACTAAGTGATGTAGAAACTATCTAAGCGAAAATTAAATTTATTTAACTAACTTTTATTTCAAGGTCGCCATACTAATCACTTGAACGGTTAGTATTTTTTGTATGAAAACCTTAAAATTTAAGTTAATTGAAAAAATCTAATTTTCGCTTACATACCTACTATATCACTTACTGAGTATACGATATCGTTTTCGGAAGTTATTTGATAATCACCCTGTAGATATATTCATTATTGTGGTCAGGAGTACCCATAACCGACGAGCTTGTATGAAAGGATTAATAAGAGTGGAAAAAGCGCAAGAAGTGCAACAGGACCGTAGCAAGTGGAAAAATGTGCTCTCTGCCTACCCCGTTGGGGAAAAGGCGTGATGGTATGTACATATGTATGTAAAAAAACAAATAGACTTAGAGCTAAGTATTACATTTAAAACAATGCACAATTTAGGCGGCCTTATCGCTATTAGCGATTTCTTTCATGCAACCTACGGGTAGAGGAAAAATGGTAAACGGAGGCAAGTATGTGCACAAAAACAACAAACTATTATGATTGAACAAAACATTCAGTGAAAAATAATAGTATATGCAAAACCAAGTCGAAGAAACGCGGGCGAGATGTGCTGCTTTACCGACGCCGTGACGTGCAATAACTTTTGACAGAACGAAGTCTGTCGAAGCAGCTAGTTTATAAAGTTCTTTTTAAATCCCTACTGCACGTCATCTTGTTACGAGTATTCCATTGCATTGAAACATATTTTCGGTTCCGTATTATATATACAACCTAGTATTGCCAACCGTAAATATTTTGATACAATTGGTTTAAATTGACATGATGAGTCGAAGTGGAGCATTCCATTTAATGACACGCAAATGCGTGAAATCAGTTAAGTGTTGGCAAAGATAAGACCAAAAACTCATAGGTATAAGTACATAAGTTTATAATTATCTGACTGGCCTGTTGGCGCAATGGCAGCGATCCTGCCTTTAGCGCCGGAGGTCGTGGGTTCGATCCCCACCCATGACAAATATTTGTGTGACGAACATTTATATTTGTTGTGTGTCTGGGTGTTATTATCTATTTAAGTATGTATTTAGAAATATTTAAGTATGTTTATCAGTCTCTGACGCCCATATTACAAGCTCTGCTTAGTTTGGGGTCAGATGATCTTGGTGTGAATTGTCCGAGGTATTTATTTATTTATTTATTTATCTCTTAACTAGCTTTCCGGGCGCGGCTTCACTCGCGTGAACTTCATCGTTTCATATCATGGCCAAACTAGCATTCCGCCCGCGGCTTCGCCCGCGTTTCGTTATATATTATGGGCACATTACATAAAATCTATATAAATTGTAGCCCATGTGTTATTCTGATGTATAAGCTGTATTACTGTGAAGTTTCATCCAATTCCATTCAGTAGTTTTTGCGTGAAACAGTAACAAACATACACACATACATACATCCCGTAGTATAGTCATAGTAAGAAGTAAGATTTGTCATTTGATTACTTCTGAAATCTACATTGGATTGGGATCTAATTAATTTGAAAGCTTTAGCGGCATATTCTGAAAGACGGTGTCCACTTTCTCCCTTTTTGGCTTTACTTTTCCTCGATCAGATACGACTTGTAAACTGGTTATATTTTCATACTTCATGAACTGGCATGCACTGATGTATATATCTATAACACGCCAATCCAGATCAAAGTTATCGACTTCGAAATTCGGTTAGTTTCTTTTTTTTTAAGATGGGTTTTTTAAATATAATTTAGTTTATGAAAACTAAAGGCCATTTTGGCTTTAACATATGAAAATATAGATTGCTACCGCCGAGCGGGTCATTTATCATAATTAAAACAAACTTAACCGAATCGGTCGACATCTTCGTTCTGAATCGGGGGGCAGAAACGACAAACACGTCACGTCAGTAGATGTGAAAGGGACAGATATACATTTCAGGTTTTCTCAAATTTGATTGTCGTTTCTAGATTCTGGCGTATTCATGAAAATAAACAATCCTCATTGGTGGACATCATAGATACACATCCTAGATCATATCTCTGGTGGAAAATCAGCCTTATGTTCGATTGTACCTGCTTCGAAGTAGAACCTGACAGTTAAAGTATACTCCAGATAAAACACATCGTTATCTCATATCTTGCTTCTCAATAAGTACTGAAGAACACAACACGTCAAGGTTTTCTGGTGACACATACCGTCGGCTCTCTTGCAACTATTCTGGAGTAGTACGTGTGAATGAAAAGTGAAAGATGTTTTTGTGTGATCAGATCAGGATATCTGATGCACAATAACCGATATTAGGGGTCGGTATATAACATCAATAAACATCAATAGAAAAACCCATCCATAGAGCTTATCGTGTAGGGTTAAGGGAGGTCCCGCATAGCTTATACCTAATAAGCTTTGTAATAAGCCTTATTCCTATAATAAGCCTTATTCCTATAATAAGCCTTATTCATTGGGTCCCTTTGTCCAGCATACTCACCGTGGAAATCCGCTATTTCATGAATGCCTAAATATTTGATAACCAATCCCCCCTGCTAAATTAACACTAATAAACTCTAATTGTAATGCCTTTCATATTGCTTGATATTTGCTATCACTTAACACTTACTACGGTCCTGAAATGAAATGTCACCCCATTTTCTATATTAAAAAATATTTGTCGTGCCTTCAGGCTCCGTGCTAGGGCTGTCAATACTTGCAGCATTCTAGAGTCATTTTATTTTATGACAATTTCTCAATTATGTAATCGAAAATCAAACACATTTCGTGGAGTTTGTAACTTTTTGTTTATTACAAAACGCCTCGGTGTTCTCCGCGCTGCGCCCGCGCGCCCTACCCACTGCATGCCGCTTCCACATGCGTATCTGTTCTACGAATTTCCTCATTTTTGATTTCGCATCGAAATACTGAACAGTGAAACATTTTGCGCCTTTAATTCTGTATCTGTAACAAATATTCAGCAGAAACGACTTTAAATTAAAACTGCTGTAATCAGCTGCCATTCACAAATACTGTGTTGTTTGATATGCAAGTAGTAATTGCTTTATTAATGTGTTGATAATTAATTCGAGCGTTCTCTAGTAACGAATATAAAATTTGTTCTATATTTACTTTGTGCATATCGCCATTTACTTTCACTTTTTTACTTCTTTTGATATTTAATAAAACTAGAATTTATTTATTAGATCAACGTTATTATGACTCTAAATTACAAATAGAAAATGAAAAATAATAATGGGAACTTAAAATGCTCACAAATACACGGGTCTTCCTAAATTGTTACTGCTTAAGATTTTACATAAGTACATCGTTTCTGAACTAGGAGGCACTGCTTCTAAAGACATCTAAATTATTAAATTTCTTATTAAAGTTATCAGTCGATCTAAACAAGAAGTCGTTGCTTGCATATTTTGTTTTAGTGGATGGCATTCCGAATGCGTAATTACAACGAGAACTTTTCCGAGAGGGCATCTAAATTGTCTATTTTTAACAGAAACGGGGTATCTACTACTCGTACATTTCAATCATTGATAATCTTATGCAGAAAAAAAGGCACGCAAGGAACAGATAGCCTGCATTGCGCAGCATTCTAATTTAGATGTCTTGTATTTTTTTTTATTATTTCTCTCAATCCTGTCGACATAAATGGTATATTGCGGGTTTCAAACTGTAGAGGCGTACTCCAGAATAGATCTGACATAGGCATTATACAGAAGTATTATAGTAAAGTAAAAAATATCTTTATTCATAGGTATAGACTTATAAAAAGTACTTATGACAAGTCAAATAAAAAAAAATAGCAAAATATAATAAATAAAAATAAACTTACATAAAATAATAGATACTATAAAATCATAAATAAACATAATGTGACTCTACGACCGGTTCGGAGGTTGTTTCCGATCGAGAAGACTCCGCCAAGAAACTCGATAGTTACTTTTTCAATCTTGTTTTTTTACACAAAAATTGAATTGACAGAGTAAAGTCATAACAAAAAAATGTGCAGAGGAGCAGATTATACCTAAGATGACAAATTCAGAGTGTTGAGATTCGCAGCCGAGCCCCATAACTGTAGACCATACGACATAACACTGAGAATAACTGAAGTACACTAATCTTGCTGTTGCGTTAACAGTCAGGAGCCTTATTTTTCTAACAGCATAAGCCGCCGAACTAAGTCTTCCTGCCAGAGCCGAAATATGCGGACCCCACTGTAACTTGGAATCGAGAGTAATTCCTTAAAACACTGTGGAATTCGTAATCTCTAATGGCTCGTGATTCATGTTTATAGTGGTATCGACCTGTCTTACATTCGGCATAGAATATTGATACATTTAGTCTTCTTAGCATTAAGCAGTAAATTGTTACTCGTGAACCAATGCAGTACCTTAATAGAGTAGAACAAAGTTTGAAATCTTTCATCACAAGATTCAGCATACAATGAGCTTTATTTGTAATTTGAGTAACATGTAAATTAAAGGTCAACTTACTATCTAAGTAAACCCCCGAACCTCTCACCTCAGTCACTCATAAGTTTTAGCATAACAAATATTTTTGTTCGTTACAATGAATTTTTAAAAAACAGTTTTTTTACAAATTAAGTATATAATAAAATAAATAAGTTAAGATACATATTATTTACAACCCAAGTTCAAAATTGTTTTAGTACTAAAATTATTTATTGTGTTTTTTCATGAAGTATGTTAGTACTGAGGCTCTATCCACCCTATTAGATGAGGCCATAACGAAACCCTTAATTTTCTCTTTAAAAATACAATATTTCATGTGAGTATTTGACAACCCTATCAGAAATTACGTTGGCGGTACAATTTCCCGACCATGAACGGTATTTTGCGTAGGATCGCGTAGGCGGCTCCTAATATAGAGCCCATTAGATATGCAATAATCTGTGATCAATTGAATGAGAAAGTATATATATATATATTTACGGACAACAGCTAGTAGCGTACTAAAATTAATATTAATATGAATGACCTTTTAATAACACCTAGAAAGATACTCAAATTTATACAAAAACGGGCCCTAATTGCGATGAACTAAGAAAAACAAAATTAAAACCATTTTTTTGTGTTCGGTGCCATCTAGCTCCAAATTAAACATATTTGTTTTGTAGGTACTTCCTTTTGATTTCACTTAAGTTTATTTCTTAGCATAATGAAAAAACACTGTAAATATGCTCCATAGTTTACTTACAACATCACTTTTGGAGCTATAAAATACGTAATGTCAACATTTCCCGGCAAATTGCGAAAGCGCGCCAAAACAACGCCGCCATTGTTAAAACATAGATAATAAAACGCTTATAGTAGTAGTAACCGGTTTGTTTAGTAGAAAGTTAATTACTTCTCACGATTTGAATATAGCAACCTTGACTTTAAAAGTTTTTTTTTGACACCCTTAAGGAAAATATGATTCATACTTTTTACGGATAGTGTTTGGCGGTTCTCTTCGCTTTTCATCACCTGTGTTACGTCTTCATGGTATGTCGCGTACTCTCGTACCTATTTATTCAATTTTCAAATAAATCAAATTCTTTTATTGAATTACGATTTCATTAAAGGTGCTTATTACTGATGATAGATTTGAGCATTCTTTTGTATCAAACCATCAAACATTTTCGTCGTTATTAAATTTACTCAAACGGATCGAACCACATGGCGAACATGACGCTCGATGTTTTGTTACAACTTGATTTTAAAAACTATGCAAGAACGTTATATTTCATGGAAATGATTTTAAGGTGGGTAGGTATAGACTAGAGCTTTTACTTTTTTGCAATAGCAGCGGTCCTGCCTTTGACGCCAGAGGTCGTGGGTTCGATCGGTCCCCACCCATGACAAACATATATGGGACGAACGATCTTGGTGTGAATTGTCCCAAATATTTATTTATACATTTATTTGTACATTGTAATGTACAATGCAGTCAAACCAAGCTGGAACGTTACATTACATAGAAACGTTTTTAGTAAACTGATCATTTGCCTGTATTGTACCATTCGTAAAAACTATACATTAAAATGTAATGCTCTAGCAAATGCTCAGGTCTGTACCCACCTTTACAATTCAAGTTTAACAAGCTTAATATCACTCGATTGGTCAAAGTCACAACAATCAAGCCAGAACAATGGAAATAAATGCATTTTTATATTGTAAAATTTTTTCGTTATTCAAATTTCCAACGACCAGTGTGTAATTTCTGACCCACCCTATAGCTTCGTTAGAGTAACTTTGCACATAACATATTATCTGTAGTCACAAACTCATTACCAACATAGTATGCGCAATACTTCGTCTAAAACAGAGCTTAGTTGACATAGAACGTACGTATTCTATGGCGCAATAAAAGGTTGACCTCGTCCAATGATAGCCATGTGACCAATGACAGATCTAGAATGTAAGTGCATTCCAAAGAATGAGGTTATGTGGTCAGTGGTAAAAACATATAATTGTCGGTCGACGAAATCACTTTCATCCCTAATCCTACACATAGCTCCGTATAGATAACGCAAGGTGTATATTGCATGAAAACAAGGGTGCCACTATGCTGAAGCTAACTCGGACGTATTTAAGAATTAGCTATTTCACAATCGATTTCAATATACTTTTTGACAGAAAGAGGAATAATAAAATTCAATCTTCTTTACATTGACATCCGTTGCTAAAACGATTGGAAGTGGACTAAAATGAAGTAGGTAACGATGCTTTTTAACAGGGCGTAAACTCTAATCCCAACGGAATTTGATTGAATCTCGTGATTTTGACAGTTTTAGTGTGGACCAAATGTCAAAGTCAACCGTTCACAGATTATGGCGTCATTTGGTTTTCGTTCTATTTCACTTAAGAAGGAAATAAAAGAACTATTCAAAAGCGTCCTGTTCAATTGAGTGGATAAAAACGACAGTTTGATTTTTATTAAAACTTTGAACTTGGTTGATTTCTTTGAACTAAGGTTCCAATATGAACCATTCACATTTAATAAATCTGTAAAACGAAAGAAAAGTTTATACTTGTATCGGAACGTTGTGAGATTCATTCCTATTGAGATTCGAATAGTTCATTTATTTGCACCATCTTCTTCTTATTTTATTGAGTGGCGATCTCTGGGTTTTTAACCACAAATTTTGACAATGTATATTACACGCCGAGTTTATTTTAAATACGTACACTCGTGTCATCTATTTCATTTTGCGTCTGTTAGCACCTTGCGATTGAATGTCCCACGCTGCGGCTAAGGTCTTAGCTAATGATACGAAAATAGCGTATAAATAAAGTGACATAATTGTGAAACTCTTTATTCACCGACTTATTCACTTTCGTCGATAATCTGGTTCAGCAGCCAAACCGTGGCACGACGTAGCTGTACCAAGGTGACGCCTTTCTCTTTCCGCTGGTCTTTGCGCATGCGCACTGGTGGAACTGAGCTATGCTGGCTTAAGTATGATAATGTTCATTGCAATTGGATGTATATTTAAAAAAAGGTCAAAACTATATTTTAATGACAGATAGAAAGCGAGTCCGGGCACTCTTGGTGATGAAACTAATATTTAACCGTGAAATGGCGAATTATGAACGTATTGAACGTGCCGCCAGTGTTCAATTTTAACTTCCTAACATGAGAACCCCAACAGTAAATTTTTACAATAAATGATTTCTGATTTCTGATTTCTGATTTTGTAAAAAAAAATCCACAAAAAAAACCAACTTCAAAAAAAACTATTCTAAAACAAAGCACTAAAAAGTAAAGAAATAATTGCGTAGGTATTTTTCTATAACTTATACGAAAATAAAATGTAGTTACAATTATTGTTATTGTTGGAGTCGGTGTCAGCCAAGGAAACACTACAATATACCTACCAATATACCTGTTTCTTACATTTACGTATGTATGTAGGTAGTTACAAACCTACATTGGCTGACACCGACTCCATCAATAACAATAATTGTACCTACATTATATTATCGTATAAGTTTTAGAAGAATACGCAATTATTTCTTTACTTTTTAGTGCTTTGTTTTAGAATAGTTTTTTAAAAAAGTTTAAATTTTTTGTTTATTTCTTGATTTTCAGTGAATAGTTCTTATTTATTTTATCCATCAAAAAAGTATCGTCCAATTGCTTCTAAGAATTGAAGAGTTCCGCTTCTTTGTCATGGATCCTATAATCAGAACCTAACCAAACTCTCATCAAACTACCCTTGAAGTATATCCTTTCCAATAAAAAAGAAGCATCGAAATTGGTTGGCGTGATAATGAGTTATTCGTCCATTTGTCGCGCATATGGTTTATCTAGATTTAAGACTTATATGGATTTCCTATGGATGCCACTGTCAGAACTGGACCAAACTTAAATGGGACCACACGGGCAGTATCAGCTTTCAAATAAAAAAAGAATTATCAATATCGGTTGGCGTAATATTGAGTTATTGTCCATTTGGCGCGCATTTTGTCTATCTAGATTTAAGACTTATATGGTTTTCTCATGGATGCCACTGTTAGAACTAGACCAAATTAGAATGGGACCATTCGGGAAGCACCAGCTTTCAAATAAAAAAAGAATGATCAAAATCGGTTCACCCAGTCGACAGTTATGAGGTAACAAACATAAAAATAAAAAACATACAGTCGAATTGAGGACCTCCTCCTTTTTAAGATTGAAAAGAGTGACCATTGGGTTTCTTGTCGGGTTTTTCTCGATTGGAAACAAAAACAACCTCCAAAAGGGTGGTAGAGTCACACTAAGTTTAGTAATGATGTTTATCATCCTAGTATTATTATATTTACAGCTAGTTTAGTATATTGTTGGCTAATAGGAATTTGACTAATCATAAGTAGTTTTTGTAAGTCTATATGAATAATTATATTTTGCATTTGATTTTCTATCAATATGACATTTTGTGGCAGGGAAACAGAAAAGCTTACAATATTCAAACATAAAACAATTCAGTAACATGACAACAATGAAAATTCTAATAAAACGGGTTTTTGCAACGAAACAAAATTACGGTAAATTGTTTTACCTATTTTTCTCGACGTTTCGGCGACAATTGCATGTCACCGTAGTCTCGAGCGGGCTACCTAATTTACCGTAATTTTGTTTCGTTGCAAAAACCCGTTTTATTAGAATTAGTTAAAATGTTACAAGAAAGTTTATTTTTTTTAACACTGAAAATGCTTTCTCAATACGCGCAATGAAAACACCTTCGTTAGGTACAGTCAACGGCAAAGGTAAATGATGATTGAACAAACTTCCAATTTGTTTTTATTAATGAAAAATACTTTAAAAAATTATCACAAGCAGCATACATATATCAATCATAATAATGAATGAAATGTCTCATTTATATTCTTAGTAGTTTAGTAAGCTTTATAGTTTTTGTAAAATCATTAATTTTGGCACGTTAAATTATCACTTAGTTCTGCCACAAAATAAAGAGTTTCCAGAAGGACAGCTCCCGCCTTTTTCTATCAACTTGCCTGATCGCCTAGGGTTGCTACTCTCTACTTTATTTGCCTGATCAGCGCGATTTGACAGATACTGCCAAAAATAAAATACATCAAGTGAAAAATTGCACTTAGTTCGACAAAAACAAAAATTTACAAAAGGGGTCCAGTTGAATTAAAAAGAGTTGAGATGGGTCAATACGTATAAAAGTATAAGAAGTCATTTACCGGGTCCAGGTGCAACCTGCTAGCCTAATGGCTTGATCATACAGTTCTACCTACCTACCTACCTAGTAGGCTGTAGATAACACCATGATCCACCGCTTCGGCGGTCACCTGTCGGCGGCGCGGCGCTGATGCAGCAGCCGCGTGTGCCAATAAAAGAATATACCAAAAATACTGGTGTTTTGCCAATGCATGATAAGATAAGTTACGGAAAAAGTAAAAGCCCATTTGTACTGGATTTGAATGTGTTACGAAATATAATGGTTTACCTACTACCTATGCAAACGTTATCTGAGTTTTACTTACTTTTCAACATCATTTGCTAACTTAAAAAACGTATAATCACAATTTCGTGTGGTGTTCATACAGCCAAATGCACTGCAACAGAAATATCTGCGCGAAACCATTTTTGACCATTGAACTATAATGTAAGTACGAGTATCTGACGATGTACAAATAATATCTCAATGTTTTTGACAGTGCGACTGACCGTGACACTGAAACTCACTGACTTCGCCTGTAAACTCACGTCTCTGTGTGCGTGTGTCAAAAATGGCGTGATGTTCTAAGCGGACTATCTGTCAGAGCGCCGCGCATGTCTAATTTGTGTTCTGCTGTTGACTGTACTTCGTGTAAAGTCCTACTTTATTTTGTTTTGACAGCGAAATTTGTCAGTTACATAAACTAAGCCTCTGTTCTAATTAATACCTAGAAACCTGCTTTGGTCACATATTATTTAGATAACTAATGGCATTATTTAATAAATCAAGATATCAAAATTAAACAAACACTATTCAATCGTGTAATATTTTAGTTACAACAGTGCTTAGGCTCTTCAAAGGTTTTGAAAACACGCAGCGGCCATCTTGAAAAGGTTCCCGCGCTTGTGCGCTATTGGTTGATTAGTCTGCAGTCAGTCAGTTCACAGAGGTCGCGAAATTGTAATAACCTCTTGAGTTGTTTCTCCCATTTATTAAAATATTTTTTTTAAATAAAAAAACGTGAGTGTTTAATCTTTAGTCGAATATAGTTTCATATTGGTAAGTTTTTTTGTTGTATTCTCTTCTCTTTAATAGTGTTTTAGCGCGTTTATACAAATGAAGCTCAGCCTGGTTTTTGTTTTTAGACTTGATTGGCTTCTTCTTTTTTCGGCTCCGGTGCTCTCTTAAATATTATTTAATAAACCACATTGCTTATTTTAAAGAGATTTCTCCCCCACATTTTTAATAAATTCCATAACAAAAAAAAAGGTACTGGTAGCAGCTTCTTTCTAATTATTTTCCTTGAAGTGCAGTAATGTAAATAACCAAAAATTTTGAAATAAAGAATTGTATTGAAATGTTCCGGATTTTTCTTGCGATCGACTGTTTTTACATTAAGGGTGAGTTTCCACCTGAGATGTGCGAGGATGCGTTGCGAGGAATGTGTGTGTTAAAAAACAAAAGAATTGTTTCATTCACCTAGCTTCTCGAAAAAATAGCGCGTAATATCGGCCTTTTAAGATTAGACATTGACCGGTGTGAAATGTTCGTCTAATATTTATTGGAAAATTAAATTGCGATGATACAGATATGAACGATAGCAAATGATTGTTGATCCTACGTTATTGTTCAGTTAATGCAAATTTACTGATGCCTTGAATATGTCCTTTAGTAGTACAGTCAAAAGCATAAATATCTGTACGTTTCAAAGGCTTCAAAAAAATCTGAGCAAAACATCAGCCACAAATATCTGCACAAGTCTACAAATAGTCTGAACGAACTCTCGATATTTGTGCCTAAAGTTTTGCTTAGATATTTTTGAAGATATTTTTGGCAGTGTAGAGATATTTTTGCTTTTGATTGTAAACAACCAGTAGTTCCACTACTAGAACTTTTTGCAATTTGGAATAATTATACTGCTTTGTTCTATGCCACCCTGTATATCGTGGTTAGGTAACAATCAGTCAATGAGTCAACCTTTACTCTTTATTTCATTCAAGTTCTTTACATTATGTATTTGCCTTGGTATTCAAAACAGCACGGCGCGCGGCGTGCGCAACATGGTCACACGGCCCTACAGAAAGATATTTCAAGCGCTTGAACCGCTAACTTGAAATTATGAATTGCTAAACGCTCATTACTTCAAAACGATAAGCGCTTTATTGTTCGTACTGTTAGTTCTATCAAGCCAATACAGCGCTGGATGTTTTGAACTGTGATTCGACGAAGATAGATGTAAAGCGAAATGCAGCGCTGTATTAGTCATAGTTTTGCACTCCGCGCGCTAGCTACACATTTTCCCGCGGTCAGGAAACTTTAGTTGGATTGGAATTGGTAATAATAAGAACTCGACATACGAGTATTATTGTGATGTGAGATTTCGTTTTGAAAATTTATTACAATATTTTGATGTTTACTTAGTTATTGTGATTTGTGAGGGTGTGACTTAGTCTCTTAATACTTTAAAAGTGGACAAAAACTTAAATCAACTAATACCTAATTGAGCAAAGAGTATGGCTACGGAACTCTGACGTTTTGAAGTTATTTTCGTTCATCGCTAACTGAGTCTACGTTGAGTCGTTGAGTGAGAATCGCCTCGGAATCTGAGGGTGTTTTGTGTGAAGTTAGGTACTTAGCGCCTTTTTTTATTTTATTTTACGGCTTTGGGCTCTGGCTTTTTTACACACATTTTTACTATTTGTGGATGTGAACTTAGCTTTCGTTCGAAACTCTTCAGATGATTTAAAATTTCCCTTTATTTCAATGCAGTTTTTTATGTATTCGCAGTAAACTGGCGTCGTAATTATCTTCTACCTGCGACACATTCTAAGACATTCTAAGTGAAGGCCTATTTGGCACTTAAAGTTTTATTAACCCCTTGTTTATTTCATTCACTTTGTCTCATTTTTTACTGCATTTAGTGCCAAATAAACCTATTTTGTTTCTTTCAAGTGTACCAAATTTCATATAAATCCGTCTTCGTTTTTACGTGATGTTGTAACACACAAAAATATATGTTTTTATTGTATGTTATACATCGATGTGGGGTTTGATTACGATAAGACATACATCATAGATTTAAAAACTTGACAGTCGATTGCTCAAGGAGGCTCTTACTAAATTGGACAGATAAAAAGGATACCTAAATATCATCTGGTGATATTACGAGACAAAAATACTTACTTAATTGTTTTTTTTTATTCGTTATTATGTTTTGATTAAGTTAATCACCCCACCACTCAAAATAAAAAAAAATGCTTTTGTGTCAATCTTATAATAAGGAATGATTTGTATCATCAAAAAGTAATTAATATTGTTGTTATTAGAATCAGTATTACAAAGAACAGGGTTAATGATATAAGTAAGTGAATAAGGAAATTGAACAAAAAATAAACACCTTTAATTTTAAATATTTTAAACCTTGATTTTGAACTCAGCGGGTAGTATTAAATGATCCGAACATCTTTCCGTCATTCTTTGTCAAAGATTTTAACATCCTTAGTTGTTAGTAAGTAACTGCTTGATTTTATTTTATTTTGTAGGAAACGTTAGTCCAATTAGTCCGCACGCAGCCAACCAATTGTCATCTGCTCAAGTAAGGATTATAATTAAAAAGGCTCATCTTCACACATATAGATGCCTTAGCGTTGAGTATGTCTTCTTATCATTTTTCTAACAGCATAAGAAACTGTCTGTGTAAATAAAGAAAGCAATTTTAGATAAAAATGCTGTAAAAATTCAACATGGTCAATAATTGTGAGAAACTCATTTCACGGAACTAATTTCATTTGGTATACTACACCTATGGTCTTAGGTACTCGTTACCTCTACATTCTTATTTTTTAATTTTTTCAACACTTCTAATTTAAGAAATGAGAGAAAATAAAAAAATGTCTAGGAACATTACACCATCACCATCTGATCGGGTTTTGGATGGGTGACTATCCCGACCGAAATTAAAGTGATTTGTTTTTCGGGCATCTCCGTCGGGCAACAGTTGGTCCCGGCTGACGTCGCAAGATATCAGTCGTATAGCCTAGTCAGAGGCCTAAAAAGGCGGCTTGATAACATCTGACGGTAAGGTTTATCACTGGCCTTACCTCTCCAACAATCCGGACTGAACCCGCGTGTTGGAGTATGGCTCGTACCACCTCATAGTTGAGGTGAGGCCTGTGCCCAGCAGTGGGACGTATAAAGCTTGCATTTGGCATCTGATCCCTAACTAAGCAAAGAAAGGAAGAAATAAAATTTACTTGTACTAAAAAGCTTGTATAAGGATGTCCGGACTGATATACAAATCCAAGTATACTTAAATACAATCCATAAACAAATTATCAAGACCCTGACGCTGAACAACTCCGATTCTCATCATATAAATGTTGTTCTCGATACCCACGGATCGAAAATACATCCATTACTTCGGAGTTCGGGCGACTGCTCTTGCCTATTATAGGCGGCTGTAACCGCTCACCACCAGGCCATCCGCATGCTGCCACGAAGAAAACGTATAAACAAAGACGCTTTTTCTTCCAACTGTGCTCAATGATAAGATATTCAAAATTCAGCCTGAATTGCGGTATTTTTATCTTATCTGTCCTTTTCCCATGTCTATTTGTTCGTTGTATTTTAAAAGCTTTAAAAGATCAAATACATTTTATTACAATTTACAATGCTTAACGATCTAGTTCTGAATGAAATGAAATGAAATGAAATGAATCAGCACGACTTCACAAGGATAATCTATCAGGAACACTATGGGGCTTAGTTTCATACTACGAATTTGACCCTAAATTCGCTCACTGCGCAGGTGGTCTACTCCAGTTCGTCAAACACGCATACATACTTAGCGTTCGAAATCGATGTTATTTTTTTGGTATTCTGATAACCATATTTAACTGTACAAAATACATGAAACCTATTCGTAACATACTACGAAATGAGTTTTTTTTAACCTGGAAGGGTTAAAAAAACAGTTTCACAAAATTTTGTACATTTTTTTAAGAGTTTTTTTAAAATGACTGATTTACTTAGGTACGAGTACTTGAAACGATTTCATGATCTATCATTATTTACACGAGTCAGTCAGTCAGTTGAGTAAGTCAATATTGACCTTGTTGTAATAGTATGTACCTTGTGATTGATTATGAGAGTGGTAAATTCTCCGTAATAGTTATGTTTTAGTTCTTTATGCTAGAATTTGACCGTAATTGATCAATTAGGAAGGTCGGTTGAGCAACCTTGGTGTGATCAGTCTCCGGATAGGTGACTGAAAATTATTTGTAGAATGAGAACGGGTTTGAACCTTTGTGGCATAGCCGGCCAGCCGCCATTTTGTTTTTTTCTCGATGTTTCAGCGCATGATCAAAGTGTTAGTGGACAAAATAACACGAAAAGCCATTTAAAAAAAAAAAAATCACATTTTTCATTTCGATCTTTACATTCAAATAACTCGGAAACCTGACACTTAAGAGTACCATTTTGTCAGGCATTCCTTGTTTGTTTATGTGTCCTCTAACCATATATATCACTTTTATCGTGCGCGGAAACATCGAGAAAAAAACAAAATGGCGGCTGGCTAACTATGCCACAAAGGTTCAAACCCCTGTTCATTATACAAATAATTTTAAGTCACTTAAATAAAGCAAAGAATATATGTCTTAAGTATTTTTAAGATTTCAGTGATCGGTTCTAATAGAGAAGCATTGCTGATTATTTTAGTTCAATGAGAGAACCCAAATGTTAGATCTTATCTTTTTGTACCACATTTACCGCAATAAGTTCAAATTTTTTCTACCATTCTCCTTATTGAACGCCATTCATGTTTTAGTCACTGAATACAATTAGTCGGACATACGCATATTTTGTGTATGAAAACCTTAAAAGTAAAGAAAAAAACGATTTTATTTCGTCTTCTTCGTTTTTTAATTCTCTATTCGCGTCTAATCGCGCCATCTGTCGTTTTCATATACACACAACAACATGGTCTAGTGATATATAAAACTTTTTTAAATAACTTAAAAAGTACTGGCCTTACATAAAAACTATTAATGACAGATTATAAAAACATTTATATACATATATAGAGCGTTATATCCAGGCTTTGGTCACGTTATCGTGTCACGGGGGAAGTGGTGGAACGGCACCGAGGACCTCAACGCATTACAACACATGTACAGGAACGATTCATAGTAGATGCTGAATTCAACCAAATGTAACGGCGATGCAATTGGTTCAAAGGCTACAGAGAGAGTAGGTATGGTTTGCTGGTAAGCGGTCAAACTTTGAGAAGACGACTGCATGAAGTCAACCAACGTGCTCGTAGGCCACTTCGAGTACCAGCGCTAAGGAGAGGCAATCGAGGAAGAAGATTACAATGGGCTATTGCACACGAAAACTGGAACCATTCTCAATGGTCACTTGTGCTTTTCACTGATGAATCCAGGTTTGGATTTCATTCTGATTCGCGAAGAGTACGCGTTTGGAGAGAACCTGGACGTTGGAGTCGACTGCAGCACTCACAACAAGTTCATGCATATCAAGGTGGCACGATTATGGTATGAGCAGGAATTCGTCTCAGCGGTAGAACGGACCTCGTTTGGATACAAGGCAATATGACTCCTCTAAAATACCGAGATGAGGTGCTAGAGCCTGTAATCTTGCCCCACAGACAGCATATGGGACAAAATTTCCAGCTAATGCACGACAATGCCCGTCCACAAACGGTGCGTATCGTTACAAGTTGTTTACAACAGCATGATATCCAAGCTTTAGACTGGCCTGCACAATCCCCTGACATAAATCCTATTGAGCATGCTTGGGATATGCTTCAGAGAAGAGCTCTTAGGAATTTCCCTGAAGATATTGTGCATGAAAACCAGCTTTTCTTGCATCTTAGCAGGACTTGGGACAGTATTCCACAACAGGATATTGACACCCTTGTTTTGAGTATGCAGAACCGCTGCAGATGTGTCAGGAGAGTCTTAGGTGGATCCACGGATTATTAATTTTGAGTTTTCAACAATTTTTATAAAAAAAATAGTTGTTTTGTTTAGGCTTTGATGTATCAGAAAAAAGGCTATTAAACAAGGTTTATTTTAATGTGTAGGTGTCTTAACAAAAAGTTAATAGAATTTTAGTTATTTAGGTTTAATTGAAATATCCCTAGACCATGTTGCTGTGTGTATCTATAACTACCCTAATTCGATTTTTGTTAAAATTATCCTTTCTTTTGTCCGCAGAGAGCCCAGCCAGGATCTGGTGGCGGTGCGGGTGCCAATAAATGGCATGACATGCCAGTCGTGCGTGCGGAGTATAGAGGGCTCTGTCAGAGAGCTGCCCGGAGTTCAGTACGTTAAGGTGAGTTAGTCTACTGTGGTCTTTTATGGCCTGCTGTGGTCTAATATGGTCTACTGTGGTCTTTTATGGTCTACTGTGGTCTTCTTTGGTCTACTGTGGTATATTATAGTCTACTTAGGTGTTTTTTTTTATAACGAGGTCTACTGTGCTCCAACTTTTGTCTAATAAATGTTCAACTGAAAACTAATGTCAGTCTTAGTTTAAGCTGAGTTGTGGTGTGTGAGTAACCTTTTCGTTTTTTTTTAATTTGTATATGCCTCGAATCAGTTTAAGTTATTTCTTATTTCTTTTCTTATAACTAGGTCAGACAGGAAAAAAGGAAAAAATACAAAGAGCTACAAGCTATCAAATCATTCTAACTGGATCTCCATAGTCTGTCTCCCAAATTTTACTCTCTTTTTATTCAGTAAAAATTTCAGTTGCACAAAGAGAAAAAACAGCAAATTTCTGAATGCTCTCCTCTATCAAAGTAACCCCGTGGTGGGCAGGGTAAATAAAAGTTACCCGATTACCGGTGAATGCTAATAGTGAAATACGAGGCTACATTTAACCCTCTTCACTAAGACTTTGTTTGTTGTTTACAGGTGGAGCTGTCAGAACACGCAGGCTACTTCAGGTATGACCCTCGCGTGTGCTCGGCAGACGTCATCAGGTCGCACATAGAAGACATGGGCTTCGAGGCGTCGGCGGCACAGGAGGACGAGACACAGTAAGCACTTATCAGAATGTTATTATGTATTGTCTAAAACATTATCAGAATGTTATGTCCGATTGCGCCAAACTGGAACAAGTCCCAAGCTGATGGAACTTTACACATGACTAAAAAAATACACGCAATTTACCTGAAGCCCAAGTTTTGGATGCTTCTGTAATGTTTTTAATTCAGTAGTTTAAATAAGTCGAATAATCATTGCGGTCTACTCAGAAGACCGGGGTCTACTCAGCAGACTATCATAAACTTACTTATTCTTTTCCAGAAATCTCCTACCAAAAGAGATACCGACAGATCTACTAATAGACATGTCTGGTGGCGCGGAGAGTGTAGCTACCTTCTCTGTAATTGGCATGACATGTATGTCTTGCGTTAATACTATAGAAGGTAAGTTAAGCTTCTTTAAAAATACTAAAGGAGGGAAAAAAGAGTCAAACTTGTTACAAAAATCCTAGGTGATTACGAATAAATATGTAGCTGTTCTTCAATTATTTAAAAACTGATAAATCATCAGTCTATACATGACCAATGGCCATTGAGGGTTTTCATAATACCCACAATATTCATAGTTCCATTCCAAACAATGACATTTGAATTGCAAGGATTCCGCAATCAGCGGTCAGTCAAAGAATTAGAAAAAAATGTGCTACCTGTGCTGTTACTTAGTTACAAATGTACATGTCAAAAAGAGACAAATGTTAAGTTTTAATGCCATGTTTAAGTTTTTCAATTGTAAGCACGTCTTACCATTTATCCAGTATATGGAAAATCATTGGTCCCAGCAAACTAACTGAAAAAACAATCAGTTAGATATATAAAAAACTTCTTATTATTGGAAAGTACCTACAAGTTAAAAAAATATAACTTACTTAATTACTCCGCTGATTCGAATTTGCTACTTTGTAAGAAATCTCTTGGCACTTGCTGTCAAATCTTCATCCAGCACACCCTTCTAGCGATTCTCTGGGGCGACCTACGGAACGCGTCGGCCAGTAGTTTGCCCTGAATATGCTCAC
This sequence comes from Udea olivalis, assembly GCA_947369235.1. Taxonomy (NCBI): domain Eukaryota; kingdom Metazoa; phylum Arthropoda; class Insecta; order Lepidoptera; family Crambidae; genus Udea; species Udea olivalis. Next base: position 8,421,923 of record OX376370.1, on the reverse strand, counting down.
ATCTAATACTCTTATTACTCTAAATCCTTTCTTTTAGGAGCGCTGCGAGAAACCCCAGGCATATCAGAAGCGTCAGTAGACCTGCCCGCCGGCCAAGCGCGCGTCACGTACTCGCGGGACGCTGTGACGGCGCAACAGATCTCTGACGCGATATATGACCTCGGGTTTGACGTGAATATACTTACTGTGGATGGGGAGCAGTATGATGGTGAGTTTATTTGCTTTACATTTTTAGGTCTACTCAGTAGACCTTGGTCTACTCAGTAGACCTTGGTCTACTTAATAGACCGCCATGAAAGTTAGATGTCTCGAGCAAAATCCTAAACACGATGCTTTATCAGCATCGGACACGTTATTATTCGATATAAAAAATAGCAGTCTCCTAAATTAACTCTTTCAATCTCTTAGCAGAACGTGTCCTCAAGAGATATTTTTTTAGCAACTCAATCATGGCCGCTCCTGCGCTTGTGCGCGTGTTACGCATAATCAAGGGGTACGCACGATGTACATTGCGAGTTAAACGTTTTGAACCCTTTTTTTCAGGAAGTACTTGAAATTGAGAAATAATTATTAGAGTTGGTTTTCATCAAAATCCTGAGATTTTTTTTGACTTTGACCTTCAATTACTTGGTAAATGGTCCTGATGATGTGCAGAATACGTAGGTCTCGGCTTCGTTAAGTTTTTTTTTACACGCTGTATAGTGCTAGTTAAATACACAAGTATGTACAAAAGACAGCAGGTCAACCTTTACAAAGCCATTGTAAAATGGCTCTTCTGTTGGCAGCATATACTGCCCACATGTAAAGCTTGACTTGATGGTGTAGGTACGCTTGAGTTCCTGTCGTATGTACGATCTGTTTAACATTTTTAATTACTTTTTCGTGATTTTTTGACAATATTAGATAGTCTTCCTAAGGTTGTTTCATTTTAATGAGAATTTGGCCTAAGAATTGAGAAATAATACTTGACAGTGTTTTTATCTCTCTATCTATTGAATTAAATGTTATAGATTCGTCGTCGTCAGGCAAGAGCGAACAAGAAGGCTCCGGGGACAGAGTGAAAACGCCGTCACCTGTCAAGAGTAGAATACAAACTAACGTGAGTTCATTGTATAAATAACTATAGCTTTCCGTCCGCGGCTTCGCCCGCGTTATCGTGATATATTATGGCCAAATTACATAAAATCTTTGTAAATTATAGCCCATGTGTTATTCTGATATATAAGCTGTATTACTGTAAAGTTTCATCTAAATCCGTTCAGTAGTTTTTGCGTGAAGGTGTAACAAACAGACATACATACATCCTCAGACATACAAACATTCCCATTTATAATATTATTAAGAAGTAAGATTAGTAAGATTGATAGTATATAGAAAACTACATTAAGCAATTTGTTCTCCGCGGTCTTCTCGAAAGACCGTGATATCATCAACTGATTTTTATTGAATCTATGACCGTTCGCTTTAAATTACCAATGCGCATAACAGGTCGTCAAAACTTGTCAAAGTGAAATAGATTCAAAAACATATTGGGCTGATTTCTCAGAGTATGGCAAATCGATTGGCTTTGTCAAAAAACTATTCCAAAACAAAACACTAAAAAGTAAAAAAATAATTGCGTATTCTTCTAAAACTTATACGATACTATAATGTAGGTTATTGTTATTGTTGGAGTCGGTGTCAGCCAATGTAGGTTTGTAACTACCTACATACATTCGTAAACGTGAGATGTAAAAAATAGGTATATTGTAGTGTTTCCTTGGCTGACACCGACTCCAACAATAACAATAATTGTACCTACATTATGTTATCGTATAAGTTTTAGAAGAAAACGCAATTATTTCTTTACTTTTTAGTGCATTGTTTTGTAATAGTTTTTTTTTGAAGTTGATTTTTTTTTGGTTAAAATTTTTGTTTATTTCTTGAGATTCAGTGGATAGTTCTTATTTATTTTATACATCGAAAAAGTGTCGTCCAATTGCTCCTAAGAATTGAAGAGTTCCGTTACTTTGTCATGGATTCCATAATCAGAACCTAACCAAACTTGAAGTCGGTTAAAAAGGGGAGTAATTTAGGTAAATGTATTAGATACAAAATTACTTCAAGTACATGAATTATTTAGTAAGACAAAAACTTATCATCAATAAGATAACTTACATTGCAAATAAAAAGAAGTCACACAAAAGCTTGCGTGAAATTTGTTTTTTTTTTCGAATACAAAACTGGACTGTACTGGGTGGCTTTCATAGGCTGCGACATAGACATGTCTTTGAAATACTTACCCATGACTCCGTGGCCGAGCGCACGTCCTGAAATCCGGGAGTCCTGGGTTCAATCAAATCTCAAAGTGTGTATGGGGACGTGAGGAGCAGGGTGTTAAGTTCCTCATCCACCATTGAAAAGGGAGGATCCTCCGACCAGACGGGTGTTGTGTCTGGTGGGCTACTGCCCGACGGTTGTTGTCGGGTTTCTGTATTTATCGCGATGTAGGATACGTCAGTTGTGGCGAGATAGATGTTGCTACATGTGACTTCGAATATCTCGAAACAAAGCCTGGGTTGGTGATCAACAAGTCGCATTTAGCAAGCTTGGTGATTAAGCCAATACTTATCGTTCGTAACGAGAACTTGATTTTATTTAAGGAAGACTTTGCCCAAAAGTGGAACAGTTTAAAAGCTAATCACATATCCTTTAGAATAGAATAGTAAAACATTTTATTGAATTTGAGGACATAGTTACATTATACAAAAACTTTACGTGATTTTCACCAAATCGTCTGTCCGTCCATCCAGGGCACCGCAGTGCCTATAGCAGAACCAGAAACGTCTCGCTGTACGCTAGAAGTGCGCGGGATGACGTGCGCCTCGTGCGTCGCCGCTATAGAGAAGCATTGTGCTAAGATTAATGGTGAGTTTGTTTAAAAAGTTATTCTTTATTGAAGACTTATAGCTGTCTCGAGAGACTTCGTTCTGTTAAATGTTTGATAGCTGGTGTCCATTATTACATCTTGCCCGCTATTCTCCGACTTGATTCACATCTACTATTATTTTTCACTATTTTTTTGTTTAATCATAATAAGCTATAGCCTATATCACTCCTGAATAATTTAGCTTCTTGTTAGTGAAATAATTTTCACGATCGGATCAGTAGTTTAGGAGCCTATCCAATACAAACAAACAAACAAATTTTTCCTCTTTATAAATATTATACTACATAATATATTTTATTACTAATATTAGACTTAATTTTACTAATATTATTCCCTATTCTATTCTAATTGCAACCCGCTCTGGCTACGTGAGGGTTTTCATTTTCTATCATACATGCCTTGTCCTCACTAGAACGAACACGAAATAAAAGAACTATTCAATTTGGTGCCGTCGTACATTCATTCCCACGATTAAATTTTATTTTATTAGACTTTTTCTATTCATGCAACGAATTTGGGTAAAAATACAATATTATTTTCTGCACAGGAGTCCAATCAATCGTAATAGCCCTCCTAGCAGCCAAAGCAGAAGTAAAATATGAGCCTCAAAAGATATCAGCGCCCGACATCGCCCAGTCTCTAACAGATTTGGGCTTTCCGTCTGACGTCGTCAGTGATAACGACGGCAGCGGACAGAAGGAGATACAAGTCATGGTAAGTGAAAACGTGATGGTCTACTCGAAAGACCGTGGTCTACTCAGTAGACCGTGGGCGGGCTATTATGAACAAACGCAATAACTATCTGGGTTAATTAACTCCAACGTCAACTGACCTCAAACTGAGCAAAACGTCTAACGACTTAATAAAATAGATTTTCGGTCTGATGACGATAGTGATTTTGATGGAAACTGCAAGCCTACTTGTGTTGTGTTTTTCTCATGAGCCCATGGTCTACTTAGTAGACATGTATCTCGAAAGACTAGCTCGCTCTGGATTGCCTTTTGATATACGGTCAAAAGCATAAATATCTATACGTTTCCAAGGCTCACAAAATATCTAAGGAAACATTAGCAACAAATATTTCCATAAAATTTGTTTAAAGATATAAGCCTTCGAAACGTACTGATATTTATGGTTTTGACTGTAGAAAAGCTTATCCCCTAAAATATTTTTTTATATAAAAAAATAAATGATTAATTTTTATAAAAAAATATATATATACAAACATTGCTGTTATTAGTTTATGAAGTATATTTTATATGTTTTCAGATCAAAGGCATGACGTGTGCGTCGTGTGTGCATAAAATAGAGAAGACTGTACTTAAACTAACGGGCGTCGAGTCGTGTATAGTCGCCCTTACTACGTCCAAGTGAGTGTTTTAAAATATTTTATGCATTTTATTTTCTACTATAATGTCCCGTTACACAAGTGGGTATAGCGCGACTGGCCCAGTTATACTAGTTCTAAAATAAAGAAACAAATGAAATATGTGTTGTATGATTCTTGTGTATTTTGGTGAAAATTGACATATTCTTAAAAATGTTAAAAGTCAAAACCTTGGTTCACATTTTTACATACATACATACCATCACGCCTTTTTTCCCAACGGGGTAGGCAGAGACCACATGTTTCCACTTGCTACGGTCCTGACACACCTCTTGCGCTTCTTCCACTCTCATTAATCCTTTCATACATGCTCGTCGATTATGGGTACTCCTGACCTGACCTTTACTGAGCACGTCTTGGACTTGTCCTAAGTACGTCGTCGTTAACATTTTTGGTTACCGTATTTACTAATTTCATAATTTTGCAATATTTTTTCCGGAAAATAATTATATTTTAGTAAAAAATACGATCGGATCCGGATGTTCCGGTCATTTTCCTAATATTTTGAAAGCCCATAAAAATGAAAGCATATTGTAACATTCCTTTCCTTAGGGAATATTATGGCCTTTTATTTGCATTAGGTTTCGGGACGGATTGTTTATTTTATTCCATGCATGAACTTAGATTTGCTTTTTATCAAGTACCTATTTGTATAAGTTTCCATTGTGCTTCTGTAGATATTATTTATTTCTCAAGTATACCTCTTGTAAGATTATAGTGAGAAATAAATGGTTACTATTATTATTATTTGTTAGATAAACATCTTGTGGAAAATGTTGTCCAATATAGATTTCAATCCGCTGAACATTATACGACGAATATACGGATGCTTTTCTTGACCCTGAAAAATGGTAAAGCAGGCTTTTCCCGTTTCCCGAACGTTCTACTAGATGGCGTTGTACTCCTTTAGCTCGCGCTAGCAAAGTTTTCCTTCGGGCGCTTATATATGCAGCCTAGAATATAATTTTCAAATTTGTCGTCGTCCAGTCATGATATACATATACGAATTAAAACGTGAATTCCGTATTTTTGGTAATGGCTGACTTTTTATACGAGGGATTCTGCTGTAGGATTAGTAGCTAAAAAGAACTTACAATCTCAAAAGCGACTCAACATGCAATAGATAATTTACATAAAATGGTTGAAGCATGCAAACCGAACAAACAACGAAATACGAACTAAATTAAGCACACACACACACAAGTAAAATAAATGTTGCTAGTAGAAATCACGGTTCAATGTATTGTTATTACAATAATGTCTACTATTTAAGCTCATCAGGAGAAGATTTTGCCTTTTATTTCGAGGTAAGCGATGCAACACTTGCACTTTTTTAAGGCAAAGGCATAAAAAACAGCCAGTATTACTAATAAAGTAAATTAATATTTTTGTGTTTTTGTTACAGATAAATGGTTGTAATTGTTTGTCAAAATCAATTAAATTAGGGAATTAAATGTTTATTCATTATATTTTATCTCCCAAAGTTAATTTTATTCATAAAATGTTGGCCTCTTTTCTGACATAAAAACTCTTTGCTAAAATTTAAAACAGTACCGTTCGTTTTAGACGGAGCATCTTGATTAACCGTGCGTTTTACATTACAATAACGCACAAGTGCGTAATGAGTTACAATACGAAATTGAATTTGGTTAAATAAGAGACCCTTTACGAGCAAATATGTTAAAATAGTACATTGTTCACCGAGAGGAGAAAGAGACCGATTACCGTCGAGGGTGTCGTTTGACACCCGAGATCGGGAATCGCACTTTCTCTCGAGTGATACATAGTGCTTTATACTACACCTACGAGGAAAATAAAAAACTAAATCTTTACTAATTGAAATTTATATTGAAATTGTTGCAGTTAGTGAAGCTTAGTGTAACACTTTTTCCTTTAATGTTTGTTTCAACTGCGGCGGAGTTAGAAAATCTTCGTCATCACTATCACTACTTATCATTTTGATAGTTTTGTTTTACTTTCTACGAAAACTGAATCCTCAAACAACACACAAATTGAAAATGGCACCAATGGCGTCTGCAATTTTCACATGTTCTTTTTTCAAATAGTTTATCCTGCCGCCGCAGGGTCGCACTGCCAGCCCGACACCATCCGACACACAGCTAGTGGCCAGTGTCATTTCGCAAACTTGGAGATAAAAACTCACTGTATAAACTTTTTGGCTTTTGATATTTAGGTTACCGGCGCATAGTCTTACCCAAAATTAAAAAAGAAAAACCACGTAAGAAATGGATTTTCATACACTTTTCTCTCCCGCTCAGATGCGTTGTCTCCCCGCATATTTGTTCGATATGCAATGACGTACTTTCTACCGTAAATTTGATAAAGTATCAAGGTACTTTCCGAGCAGGTGTAGTATAAAGGTATATTACTGTTTACGACCCTTCATATGTCAATATGTCATGTCAAATTTTCTTTTCACAATTTTTATCACTAGATGGAGTTAAATGTTTTTAGATCGCGCAAATATTATTATTAGTGCGGTCATCATCATCACTCATCCTCGAACAATTACAGTAATAGTACCATGAGTTAACACTGATGAAGTGACGACTGTCGCTAGCGTCAGTGTTGACAAGACAAGGGATTTTGTTACAGCGCCTCCAGCGAACAGGAAATGCAACTAAAAGAGCACACAAACCGTACAATAGTAGTTTGTGTGATGTAAACTTACGGTAGACGTACATACAGCTGTATTTTTGAAATTACGAAACTTGAATAAGAAATTTTCACTATCGAATCAAACTTAACACTCTGTGACACTAGATGGCGCTGTACGGTTTGAAATGTTGGAGATCGAGACTAGGAAACGGTACCCTAATTTAAAAATCACATCAGAGGTTTTAAAAAAATAGAATTTTGGTAGATATTTCGTTATCTTCAGTCCTAAAACAATACGTTGGAAAACGGCACTGGTCGTCCTCGTTTGTGAATGTGTGGTTCAGAGAAATACCGCTAGATGTAGTTATACTACTTTAGATCGCGCTATAGAAATTTTTTGGCAGATCCTATAGTCTACTAAACATGGGACTTGGTCCATATTAAAATAGAAAATACGAATTTTTGAATGGTACGTTAAATTACACTTACTTTATTTAGTGTAATTTTGACGTGCTAAGCTAAGTTGCTAACTAACGTGTACTTGATCGAGGTTTTATACTAAAAATACTGAGATCCATCTCAAGTAAGAAATCTTTAAAACGTTTGTAAATGATTTCTTAATCTCAGTTAAATAGTAATTGAATCTGCTAGTGACTGAGTATGTGTGATATTTCATATTAATAATCAGCCGGTATAATAGTAATCAATGAAACGTTTAAATATGATTTAAATTGTATTAGATTTTTTATTACAAAAAATAGTTTGTGCCACGCATAATTTCCCAAGAATAATGTCCTTTTTTTTATATGAACCTTTCCTCGGCTGTATTTCTGTTCCAATGAGACTATCAAACGACCCCTTTTCACCCTCACTCATCATCATCCGAGCGGTCTATCCCGGTTGTGAACTCACACTAATTTATTTATTTATTATTTATTTATTTATTAGTTTGTACACAAATTAAAGTTTTTTACATAGAAAAATAAGGATAGCTGAAGTACAGGTGAGCTTATCTCTAAAGAGAGATTTCTTCCAGCAGACCATGATGCAAGGAAAAGCATAAAACAAACAGTGATAGATGTACAAAACTGTGTACATAATTTTAAAGATCAAAATTTCTATAAATAGACCAGCTTACTTACAAATAGACATATATTATTACAAATATAAAATATATGAATACCTAACTAAAATAATTATACATATTTAAAAATAAATAAAATAATTATTATTCTGATCCAACACAATTCAAACATTTTTTAAAAGATGTTCTTTTAGCAATCTTTTGAAGGAACCCACAGTGTGAACTAACGTGTGGGGTCCCAGGGGCCGCCTTTCTGATTTTCTTGGTCCACTTCGCGCGATCTTGTGCATCCTCAGTGGTGAGTCTGTTGGCACGCATGTCACCCTTAACGACGTCGAGCCACCGCTTCTTGGGTCGACCTCTTCTACCGGTACCTGCGGGGGCGGCACGGCCAGACATTTGTTGCTCACGTGGTTTTTACCCTCACTGACAGGGCTATATCGCAAGTTGATTGCTTAGAACGAATAGCTAGACAGACAAACGTCAATTTTAAAGTAACATAGCAGTTCGAGATTTTCTAATCTGAAATTACGCGCCTCTGAACCGCATACACGTACGAATATAAATTTTGAATATTGACGCAATACGTTTAAAATGCCACGGTAATTGGTCGTTCAGTAGGTTGGACTTGAAGCTAGGAGCGTCGTTTGTTCGCAAAAGTAAACTAAGCACATTTTAATCCACTGAAACAGTAGTGGGGCGCGTCGTATTAAATTAGACAAGTTCTGAAGTAATAGGGATAGGTCCATACTGTCCCACTGCTGGGCGAAGGCGACCATCACTGAAATCGAGTCATCGCTACGGTAAAAAAAAATATTAACGCAATAAGAGTACCGGGGCGCGTCATTTTTGGTTAAGAGGGTTTGCTTTTTGCGTTTGGGGTAGATCGTAAACGTCGCATTTTTTAAAGGTTTTCGTCATTATTTAGCTGATGAACTCAGATAATTGAGTATAAAATATCTCTCTACTATTGAATGCATCTTTAAATTTAAATAATTATAACTATAACTGGGTACAGTAAATTTTTAGGTGTCTTATCAATTTAAAAAAAAACTTTTCTGATTTAATTCAGCAAATAATTAGCTTTTCTAAAAATGTTGTTTTTCTTTGAACTTTAAAAAACTATATCTTCTTCCAGAGCCAAAATAAAATACAACGCAGAGCAGATCGGCCCACGGACGATATGCGATGCGGTAACCGCGCTCGGCTTCGAAGCGAGTCCGGTGGGGCCCGAAAATCGGGGGAACACCAACTACTTAGAACACAAGTGAGTGAAAACAATAGGTGGATCGTTTTTTTATTTACTGTATAAAATAAAATATCGAAAATTATGTCTAAGGAAAAAAATCGGATATAGGAAATAATAATCGAATTTATAAAATATCATCCTACGCCTGTTGCCAGGAATGTTGACACTTTTTGTTTTGAGTCCATACATTTTCGTGTATAACCTCCACATGTTTGTGCAAACAAGTACATCTTAACTTAAAAATTTAACAATCTTAACTATTTAATCTTTGAAAATTTGTTTTGGAATCTGATTTTATACAAATAATTCGTTTCTGTCCGCAAAGAGTAATATCAAACTATAAACAATTATCAAAAACAATAACTTAATAATTCAACAAGTCAGCAGATATAAAAAGGGAGCCATCTTGCGAATAATTCCTTCTACTATAGTTTGTCCAATTTAGGATGATAATTTTGACCGCTCACAATAGGGATGGGGTAGTTTATAATCATTAGTGGATCGATTAAATTATCGAATCATAATTTCATAGAACTCGGAGTCGTCGGTTTATTTTAATGTGCAATAAAGAGATAATTAAATAAATATATTACGTCTATTCATATTCATATTCATTTATTCATTGCTAGTCACAGTACAGAAAAGTTGGTACAAAAAAATGGCGATCAGTGTGACACCCTGTAGGGGCACTGCAACTTAAAATCTAATCTCATCATTGAAAAAATCTGCTAAAGTGTAGTAAGCCTTATTAACCAAAAACTTTTTGAGCTCACTTTCAAATACATAAATATTTTCAAGACACTTGACACTATTTGGAATGCTGTTATATACTTTAATTGCCATGAAATGTGGGCCTGTTTATCTATAAAAGCCGCAGTGAATTAATTAAGGAAGGTTATAGGATATAAAGTTATTTATTACTAATATAATGCTGCACACCCTAAATCACTTTCATAATCAACATCGTCAACATCAATAGATGAACTGTCCCTGGAGTTTATTATCAATTCTTGTTCACGAACGATGTTCACAAAGTTTATATGTTAGATAAAGGAGATTGGGCAAATCGGGGAATTTATTTTATTAATTTGTACACTTACTAAACTATTACCAAAAATCTTAATAAAATTAAAGACGACTAAGTGCAAAGTTTTATATTTTTTTGTACTATCTGATATTTGTACTATCTTTAAAAGAAAATATTTGACTGAAGGTAAGGAAACAGCACCAAATAATGAGCATAGACTACATTTTAAAGTGTTCCGAACCGAAACAAAATCAAAATGATCCTAGTTTTCGTCTATTGATGTTATCAGGAATTCATCATAAAAATCGTAGTCTCTAATATAATATAAAATCTGCTTAGTAAAAGCTCTTAAATATTTAAGTTACTAGAAATAATAAATAGAACATATAAATATTTGGTAAATCAAAAAGTACGATTCGGAACTATCAACCAATGTGATCTGTCAGTCAATGTCAATTTCAGTCGGTTGTTTTCGCTCTAGTTAGTCGTGTTTTGCCGATGCAGACATTGTTTTTGTATTTTCACACACCGGTAGATAACTATCGACCAATATCGAATGCAGTGTGTGCTGTGTCTGTATGAGGCTTGTAGTAAATGTCTAAAACTACGAGTACGATGTTATGGTTATCGTCCAGTGTCGTCTTAAGGACGGAATCTGTAGGTTATCATACCTAGGTAAAAATTAAATAGGTAAGTCATAATAAAATGAACATATTAACATATGATCAACTGAATTAATGCGTGATGCCCAAAAATATAACTAGTTAGGCGGTAGGGAAAGGAACTGAGTTTAGACAGTTGTCAAAGCTTTGCAAAGAGCCGATTTGACTCTTTTTTCGAGATTATGTAAGGCAGGTTTTCTCAGCTCAGACAGTATCGATTTAAATAAAACAAAAACTCCCTTAATGCGTGATGATTTAACAATATTTTAATGCTTATTCAGTCGATGTACAAAAATCCCAAGCTCGTCCCTGAGCTCCATACAAAAATGCTCAATCTCCTTTTGTTTCACAACCGATTTTCTATTATCTTTGTTATTAATTTGCAAGGCACTTCACTAAGTGGGCGGTACCCGTCAATAAAGTACGATATTATTTGTAGTACACTTTACTGAAAAATAATGCAATACTTCATAGGCGTGAACTGTCAAAATCATCATCCTCAATTGGACAAGGTATAACTAAATCATTGTAATTTCATGTTAACTTAAAATAATAGGGAACATCGAAGTACAGTGCTACTTGAGACATTCAGTCTCTATGAAAACCAATTGTGTCACTTTTTTGACACTTTTTATTGTGACTTCCCGAAAGCACTACAATGATAGTTATTAGACCACGGACTGAATGAAATAGAGTCTAAAAAAAGCACTGCCCTTTTTTTACACCTACACATATTCCCATCATATTTATGTCTGTTTTCAGCTTTAGTTAATGAGGGTTTTTAATACTTTTCCTGCCACCAGTTGGCGCAGCCGTTGCGTCAGGTCCAAACAGCTGGCAGATCCCATAGATTCGTACCTAAAATATAATTGTTTATTGAAATTATATTGTATTTGGGAGTGTTATTGATTTAATTATGGATTACGGCCAGAAACAGGTCACCTAACTTAAGATTGAGCTCAAAAACAAAGGCGCAAATCCACTGGTACTAAGGAAAAGCTCATTGAAAGGTAACATAATGTACCAGTATTTGTTTACACAGTTCGATTTGATACTTACATTAATCAACTACAACGCTCAAAACACAAAAAAACTTATATGAATAAAGCAGAATTAACCATGCTTTATTAATTTACATTAACCTAACTAAATATCTCTTATTTTTTGTTAAAGTAAATTTATCATTGCGAATAGCTACAAACCACTGTTTTCATCTTAATTTATCTCCCGTAGGGAACTTATGCCCTCCTGTTTTATTTGCACACATAGGAACTGCACACCACTGTGGCCTTTTTGAACAAAATATTCCTATAGTATGTTAATAATGTTTATAAGAATAAATAAACCAAAAAAAATATCAAATAATACAAAAAGTGTAAGTATTTGACAGTTGATTCGACCTGACGCCACAGTGCTGCCATCTCACGCAGGCCATTCCAGAAAACCCTCATTGGTCAAGTGCCCAATTTTTTAATGAACGGTGTTTAACTGTGTCCTTCTAGAGAAGAAATAAGAAAATGGCGCAACGCCTTCCTAGTGTCGCTCATATTCGGTGGCCCCTGCATGATCGCGATGGCGTACTTCATGGCCGCCATGAGCCATCACGGGCCCAAAGGGATGGTGTACGTGCTGCCCGGGTTGAGTCTGGAGAATCTTATTATGTTCCTGTTGGCTACTCCTGTGCAGGTAAATATTAACATTTTCTGTTATTAAAAAAAACAAAAAAAAAACGTACTGAAGACATTAAAAATTATCTTTTCATGTTTACATACAAAGTGTGTATATGTTTCTGTGTGTGTTTGTGTGATAATCTGTGACATGTTTTGAAGTGTTGGTGAAAACTGATACGTGGTGTAATGAGTTATATAGCTATATTACTAATTTAAAGTTATGTATGTTGCTATATTTTGACCCTTAATGTCCCGAGTTCAAATCTGACAAGAACCATCATGTTGCCGGGATTGAGTCTGGATATTCTTATTATGTTCCTGTTAGCTACTCCTGTCCAAGTAAATGTAAAAATTCGTTATGTCGATTATTATATGACAGATTCTACTTTTGACATCATCCATCACAGTACATTATTGACAGATTCTGCATATGACAGTTTCTACAATGGACAGATTCTACATTACAATGTTTTGTTTTACAACAAATAAATTCATAGGACAGTGAAAAGAACAATAAAAATACATTATTTGAGCAGAGGAGCAGATTATTCCTACTATGACCACAAACTCTTGTCGTTCAAGTAATCCTCCACATTATAATAACCTTATTTTATCAACTGTGCTTTAATTGTAGACTTGAACAATTTGAAAGATTAACTTAGTAAATACTCTTCAGTACGCATGCGCGCTCTGCGAGCGCGTGGTTGGCTAAGCGGGTGGTAAGAGTCTGTCTCCGCGAAAAGACGCCGCGCGTCTACAAGAAAGTTTTTATTGTTATTTTTATTCAAGTACCTAAATGTAGTTAAAAGAAGTTTCGTTTATTATATCAAGAACTTCCGTGGTTTTATTCGGGTTGGTAGTCGACCTCCCGTCGGTAACAATGCTGCTACGAGTTGATATGTGATAGTTTATAGGCGAATTATTTTTCTGTGTTTTAATTTTTCTAGACTTAATTCTTCGTGCCAGTAAATAACTTATTATAAATATGATAATTTGTTCTTCTAGTTCATCGGAGGCTGGCATTTTTACACGCAGGCGTATAAAGCACTGAAGCATGGCACTTCTAACATGGATGTACTTATATCCATGACTACAACGATTAGGTACGTTATTTTCACTTCTCATGCTCTAAAAGTACACCAATATAGCCCTATTTCCTCCATGTGACATAGACAAACTCAAACAGCCAGTAAAAATATATAATGGAGTGTGGACCGTCTTCATTGCGAGTTTAGTTCCATGGTTTGTCCGCAAAGAAGGTGGCGCCATGTGTTTCAAATTGTTCATCTGTGGTTCATTTCAAAAGAAAAAAAAACTGACCACGAAAATTGCAGAACTTTTGTCAAGTATAAATTTGTTCGGTTTTAAATGTTTTTGTACTAAATTGACTATTTTTCTCGCACTCAAAGTGAAAAGTACAGTTTGCACCTCGAGACTAAACGCCAACTAAATATACCCTCGGTTTCATTGACTCAAAACTCTGGTATATTATGGCTTCGTTTAGTCTCTCGATATAAAATATACTATTGTATCTCAGGGGTAGTTCCTTAATAATCATGATGATAATCTACAAATACAGAATCTTAAAATCATAAATGTCCATCTACATTTTGCATTTTTCTAATACGCTAGGTAAAGTGTGTTTTGTTTACCATAACAACAGCAGTCATGCGAATTGTGAAAGGCGAGTCCCGTACGAGCCCTGGAATAGTGGGGCCTACTCGCGAACGAAATGTCCGTAGTTTCGGTCAAACTAACGACCGAACGAACTAAAAATATATGAAAGAGTACAAAAATACGTGACGGTTTTTTTAATTATCATCATTTTTACACTAATTAAAGTGTTCGTTCTTGGACTTGGGATGGATGCGAGGGCTTTTCAATGAAGAGTTTTTCATTTTAAGAGACGAACTGAATTATTTATTCCTTAAAACGTATGTACAGACAGATGGTATAGCAAAAAGTAAAATGGGGAATAAATACGGTGTCATGCAGACTGAAGTGAGAGTCGAAGCTACCGCTGTGCGGCGGTGATTGCAAACTAATTATATTGGCTCGACAACTTCAGATCTATTACGTTGCGTGGCCGCTGCGGAAGATGGCGCTGGTGTCCGCAACAAAAGCCATGTTAGTTTTTTCCGAAATTACGGACATTGTGCAGTGAGGTACCCAGCTCGAACTTTTTTAGTTTCTATATTTATATTACAATTTAGCTAGGGCACGTTCGAAATCGCTTTTCGCTGAGTCATTTCGTCGAATAGAGAGAGACAAAACAGGTGAATTTCATCGGGCTCCAGGCACCGGTAGAATTCGCACTTGTCAGAGTGATACACGTCACCCTAACCCGTTCCGAAACAACGAGGTATCTGTCAGGTGACAGCTCGGTCAATCTCGGTTTTACTCGGGGTCGGAACGGGTTCGAGTGATTTTCACTCCTCAGAGTGTGATATCCACTTGATTTGGACGCTGCCCTAATAAGTCTGTTTTATCCCCAGCTACGCGTACTCCCTGGCAGTAGTAATAGCAGCAATGGCGATGCAACAGGACACAAGTCCGATGACGTTCTTCGATACGCCGCCGATGTTGCTGGTGTTCGTCTCGCTGGGCCGGTGGTTGGAACACATCGCTAAGGTTAGTGGGTTTGACACTTGAGAAATAGTCTGGATTTAGAAGAAAATAACGAATTTTATTTCCACACTAGCTGCCTCGACAGACTTCGTTCTGTCAAAAGTAATTGCACGTCACGGCGTCGGTAAAACAGCATATCTCGCCCGCGTTTCTCCAACTTGATTTATATACTATTATAATATATGTTGTCACAAAAATTGAGATGGGAATGCTAAGATGGTTTGGGCATATGGAAAGGATGGATGAAAGGCGATTAACGAAACAAATTTACAAGGCGAGGGTGGATGGAGCTGTTGCAAGGGGAAGGCCTAGACGGACGTACTTAGGACAAGTCCAAGACGTGCTCAGAAGAGGTCAGGTCAGGAGTACCCATAATCGACGAGCATGTATGAAAGGATCAATGAGAGTGGAAGAAGCGCAAGAGGTGTGTCAGGACCGTAGCAAGTGGAAAGATGTGGTCTCTGCCTACCCCGTTGGGAAAAAGGCGTGATGGTATGTATGTATGTATTTTTCACCGAATGTTTTGTTCAATCATAAAAAATATAGCCTATGTCACTACCTGATAATGTAATGAATTTTCAGAATCGGTCTTGTAGTTTAGCCTATCCAAAACAAACAATCAAATCTGTCCTCTTTATAATATTAGTATAAGTATAGACTAGCTGCCCTGACAGACTTCGTTCTGTCACAAGATAATGCCCGGTTTGACAGCTCGGAACATAGAGGTTTGTATGAGAAAAGAAAAGTTTTCTCTTCATTATTTTGCTCGTATTTTTTACGTTTTTTCTCTCCAGAAAAACCTTCTTTGTGCCTCACCAAAATTTTAATAAAATAACCCAATTGGACGAGCCATTTGGCGATTCTTTTTTAATTTACATACGAGCTGCCCTAACAGACTTCATTCTGTCAAATGTTTGACAGCGGTGTCCATTATCATGTTATCTCGCCCGCCTTTCTCCGAATTGATTTACATATACTATTATTTTTCACTGCATTTCTTGTTCAATCATAATAAAATATAGCCTATATCACTCCTGAATAGTTCAGCTTACTGTTGGTGAAAGAATTTTCACGATCGGCCTAGTACTCTCGGAGCCTATTCAATACAAACAAACAAACAAACAATCAAATATTTTCTCTTTCTTATATTAGTATAGATATATGTAAATCTAATAAATGACACAAATTGTATTCCTTCATTCTAGGGCAAGACCTCAGAAGCGCTATCAAAGCTGCTTTCCCTCAAAGCCACGGAGGCAGTTCTAGTGACCTTGGACAAGGACGAGAATGTCACATCTGAGAAATGCATACCGGTCGATCTGGTGGAGAGGGGGGATTTGCTGAAGGTAGGTTGATAGTCATTTGTTTTTTTTTATTTTTTTAGAGTCATTCGATGGGGTGTATCGGAAACGTCGTATTTTTAGAATATTTTCGTGATTATTTTTTTGTATATTACTAAATTTATATGCAGAGTGAATCGTCAAATTATAAAGTATAGTCATGTTCAAAAACCATTTTGATAAGACTGAATTAATAAAAACTAATTTCGACAACTGAAACCCGATTACTGAAAAAACACTCCAAAAAGCATGAAACAAGAAAATATAACATTTTTATTCGTAGTTATGTTCAGGTAACAGCGATAGTTCGGAATAATATTGATAGGGTCAAAAAGGTCAGAAATGACCCCAGCTATGCGCCATTTGGATTTGATCTTTACTTCCAGGGACACCCTGTATATTTAAAAGCAAAAGGCATCATCTCGAAATCAGAAACTACAAGTGCTAGGAGTTTCAAATATTGCATAGGGGTTCTTTTTAGGACGTAGGTTATCACTAAGACGGGGTTTTGTGAATCAGATATTGTAAGTCGGAAAAAATCTTTTATGTCATAAAAATTAAGTTGACGTGGGCGAAGCCGCGGGCGGATAGCTAGTATTTCTCCCTATTAAAAAAAACGAGAAGTCTGTAAGTTTTTCATCGTTTTCATGCAATATATAGGTAGTGCCCGGAGCGAAGATACCGGTAGACGGAAAGGTTTTGTCGGGACAGAGTACCTGCGACGAATCACTCATCACCGGCGAATCTATGCCCGTTCCCAAAACGAAAGGTAAGCTTCCTTCATGATATTTACGGCAAACATAAACTCAAGTATACTCCATTCATTTTAGAATTTGATTCTATATTTCAGATCTTGTAAACCAACATGAAGCAATAAATGATATGACTATGAAGTTAAAATAGGTTCTTTTTAGGGTACACTGTGTGGTAGAAGTACAATAAACATTATTACTTTTAAGATTTATGCCGAATTTATTAAAATCTACTTATACCTATAGCAGCTGTCACACTTAATTATTCTCATTTAATAGACTTCAGAATTTATGAGGCTTTTGCTTAAATTATTTGTTCTGTCCTGCATAAAACTATATTGTCGATGTTAAAACCTAAAAGAAGCAGGGGTTAAGTACCTGAACACATGTTACTGTCACTATAACTGTACCAAATCTAAAATGTTACAATAATCCCTTCATACGTTGTGGCGGAAAGGGTTTTCAATTTTGCCAGGTTATACTCAGGTTTTGTCATTTATTTTAGCACCCCTGCTTCTATGAGCATCTTAATGCTAATGTTATAATTAATAAATGGAGTATAGATATTTATTAGAGCTTGTCCTTTTTGATGTGCAAGAATTTTCAAGATCGGATCAGAGCGCCGAGTGCGAGTTGCAGTGAGACAAGTGAATGACTTCACTATCGCGTTTTGCGAGCACGTTAATATCAATTAGTATGTAATCGAGTCAGCGCCATATAGCGGCTAATTCGGGCAACATTAAGGCCGCTAGAGGGCGCTCACCCGATGCCATGCAAATTCGCATTTTTTTTCTCGCAAAACGCGATGGTGAAGTCATTCACATTGCTCACTGAGTGCCGAGTGCGAGTTGCAGTGAGAGAAGTGAATGGCTTCACTATCGCGTTTTGCGAGCACGTAAATGTCAATTAGTATGGAATCGAGTTAGCGCTATCTAGCGGCAAATTCCGGCAACATTAAGGCCGCTAGATGGCGCTAACTCGATGCCATACCAATTCGCGTTTTTTTTCTTGGAAAACGCGATGGTGAAGTCATTCGCATTGCTCACTGTAACTCGCAGTCAGCACTTAGTAGTTTTGGAGCCTTATTCAATACAAACAAACGAACAATCAAATCTTTCCTCTTTATAATATTAGTATAGATTATTTGCTTACTTGAACACGTTTCACATCCCACTCCAGGTTCGCTAGTAATAGGCGGCAGTATAAACCAGCACGGCGCACTATTAGTGAAGTGCGTGCACACGGGCTCCTGGAGCACTCTCGCGCAGATTGTGCGACTGGTGGAGGAGGCGCAGGGCAGCCGGGCGCCGGTGCAGCGGCTGGCGGACACTATAGCCGGGTAAGACCGTCTTTAGTATGAACCAGCACGAGCACTATCAGTGAAGTGCGTGCACACGGGCTCCTGGAGCACTCTCGCGCAGATTGTGCGACTGGTGGAGGAGGCGCAGGGCAGCCGGGCGCCGGTGCAGCGGCTGGCGGACACTATAGCCGGGTAAGACCGTCTTTAGTATGAACCAGCACGAGCACTATCAGTGAAGTGCGTGCACACGGGCTCCTGGAGCACTCTCGCGCAGATTGTGCGACTGGTGGAGGAGGCGCAGGGCAGCCGGGCGCCGGTGCAGCGGCTGGCGGACACTATAGCCGGGTAAGACCGTCTTTAGTATGAACCAGCACGAGCACTATCAGTGAAGTGCGTGCACACGGGCTCCTGGAGCACTCTCGCGCAGATTGTGCGACTGGTGGAGGAGGCGCAGGGCAGCCGGGCGCCGGTGCAGCGGCTGGCGGACACTATAGCCGGGTAAGACCGTCTTTAGTATGAACCAGCACGAGCACTATCAGTGAAGTGCGTGCACACGGGCTCCTGGAGCACTCTCGCGCAGATTGTGCGACTGGTGGAGGAGGCGCAGGGTAGCCGGGCGCCGGTGCAGCGGCTGGCGGACACTATAGCCGGGTAAGACCGTCTTTAGTATGAACCAGCACGAGCACTATTAGTGAAGTGCGTGCACACGGGCTCCTGGAGCACTCTCGCGCAGATTGTGCGACTGGTGGAGGAGGCGCAATTTATATATTGCGCTCCGACGCGCGACTCGGTCGGTGTGAATTGTACCTAAGAGGACACAGCACGATCGAGAGAATTAAAAAATAGTTATTTGTGAAATCTATTGCTGTCTTTTGCAAACCTCGAGCCCCCCGCAGAGTGCGATAGAGACAACTGCAAATCGGACCGAAATTACCTATCAAAACTACACAAAATCAACGCTTCGTAGTCCCCTGATCTCTTTTCCGAAACTTAACCCATTGGATTACTTTTTATAGTAAAATTAGAAAAAGGAAAACAATTCCTTTTTTTAATAATCTGATCAAATTAATATTATGAATGGAACACAGCGACAGTTTTATAGGACTTGCCGTATTATGATTCAAAATGTACGTCGTTTTTGAACCAAGAATATAAGGTCTCCAGCATCTTATTTGGCCCTGGGCACTATAAGATGACGGGCCCCTTCTATACTTGGTTTACATTGTTTTTAAGTTCTCAAATCTAGAAAAAATATTGGGTACGTGCCCAAAGTGCCAAAAGGGAAAGAAGGGCCTGGTAGAGTTGACCCCTCTGTGAAAGTGTCTAAAACGTGGGGCCGAAAAAGGCCAAAGAGAAATAACTTAACAAAAGTGGCGACTCAAATTGCTCGCACGATGATAGTGGCATGTATTAATAGATAGAGGACTTAATAAACAAACAAAAAATGACCCATATCATGGTATGGAGGCATTCACATCAACCTTATGCTCCTGACATCAGACTCATTTTTAGTTTTGTAATGGCTGATGTGAACGCTTATGTGCCCATAAGTATCACGTTTCCGACTTATAGTGCAGTCATTGAGGCGAAAAATACGGTCTTACCTCCGAATTTTTTAACTGTGAACCGATTTGCATGAAATTTTGGAATTAGGCTCATCTTACCCTTAACTTCAAAAGTGAAAATGATCTGAACTCCGCCTATTATTTTTAAGGGGTGTAAACAACCCCTTAATGGAAAAATTGACATTGAGCCATTTTATCGCTAGAAAACATGTCTAATAGTAAGTGGTGAAATTGTAAAGTATTTTCTAACATAATTACTTCATATTAAAATAATTTTCGACCCCTTGAAAAAAAAAAAATTCAGTTACTAAGTAGAAAAAAATATGATAAGTTTTTGGACCATAACTCCTTCAATTTTCATGCTATCACAATTTATAAAAAACCATTGTAAAGGTAATTAAGAGAGCTACAACATCCTTTATTGCAATATATAGTAAAAAACCTTTTTCTAAAACGGTGAAGGGTTAAAGGCTTAAGAGAGGCTGTGATTGCGCTGCCACGCGCTCTTTAAACAATCATATCTCCGTCAATTTTTGTTTGACAGAAAAAACAAAAAAACCAAATTGTTTGTCAGAAAAATACCTAAATTTTTAATCCGTACACTTTTATACGTATCTGTCGTCATTTTTGAGATATTATGAAAAAAAAGTGGGTTTTTTAAAAATTTGATTTTTTTTTTAATCGTGACTTTTTTGAAAAATATGTGTCCTGAAGCAGCCAAACTGATACTATCTATCAAACTCTTCATAATAAAGTTAATTCTAGGCGGAATACGATTAATTTTAATTTTGGTGGAAAAGGCACTTATGAAACCCATTGATTTAAAAGAAAAAACATTAGATGCTCCCCTTATTTGCAATACAGCTCACTTATTTTACGTGCAAAAGACTTTTAATAGTGCTCATTTTAAAGCTTATTTCAAGCACTACAAAACCCTTTTGTATTAGAATGCATAAAATGCATCTGCTCGCCGCTAGATGGCATTGACCACATCGATTAAATTTCAGACAAAATAAAAAACGGCTTTGATCTTTAATATCTAGCTTAATATTGCACTTAGAATACTTTATAAAAAACGAAATTGTTCATTGTTTTACCTGCTACAATTTTGTTCTTCGTAAAATGTTCGATAAAACTTATATTTTTGGAGATATTTGCAAAAAACCGATGAAAAACGTGAAAAAATTGCGAATTTTCAATTGCCAATAACTTGAAAAGTATTGGATTTTTTGAAAAACTTTAGAGATGATTTTTTGCTTAAAATTAGGCCTTCTATCGATATCCGAGGTTATTTTGCAAAAACAAAATTCACCCCCGAGAAGGGGTGGCAACCACCCCCAGGGTGGTTGCGGAGTTCAAATCATTTTCACTTTTGAAGTTAAGGGTAAGATGAACCTAATTCCAAAATTGTATGCAATTCGGTTCACAGTAAAAAAATTCGGAGCAATAATGCTTCAATGACTGCACTATTATGTGAAGGTAAAGATCTATATGAAAAAAGTGATCTTCATTAAAAATCTACTTATTGTTAGCTTCTCGTGTTATTGTGTCAACAAATAACATATTTCAGGATATTTAAACGGTTGGCTATGTGTTTTGTCGCGTTTCTAAAGAGTGTAAATAAAGATATAACCAGGATAATAAACCATCCCACCGCTCATATTCTTTCTAAAATAAAATGCCAGTGTAGTAAGTAATTCCTAATTATTTGTTCCAGATACTTCGTCCCACTAGTGATGTTCCTGTCTTTACTCACGCTGATTTGCTGGATCGTCAGCGGTGCCATCAACATACAAAATATCAAGAACATCACTCCCGTAAGCTCACATTTTAATTTTCCCTACAAAAAGTGGGCGCAGAAAAGGGACGGATTCTTATACATAGATAGATGTCTGGGACACTTTATACTAAAATAAACGCACTTAAATGTTTGCAAATGTAGATAATAACACTGACACAGAACAAACAAGAAAATACAGTAATTATAGACAATATTCGGAGTCCAAAGCATTTTAAAAGTGAGATTCCATCTAGCAAAATGATGGTTGAAAGTAGAGTTTTCTTATGGATAGCGTCAGATAGAAATCAACTTGGAAAATGTTGCAATTTTTAACTAAATCGTCTAAATACATGTCTAAATTGCCTTAAATAAGTCTTCTTTGGTTTTTTTCGGACGCCTAAATATATACATATCTAATTTATCTTTTGTTTTGTTTTTTTTTCAACTAGGACGTCTATCTAGACGCGTTCTCTCACTGGGAGCTAATAGTGCAAACCGCGTTCCACTTCGCTCTGTCAGTGCTCGCTATAGCGTGTCCGTGCGCGCTCGGCTTGGCCACGCCCACCGCGGTGATGGTGGCGACGGGCGTGGGCGCGGAAAAGGGACTGCTGATCAAAGGGGCGGAGCCGCTGGAAAATGCTCATAAGGTTAGTTGTACTGAATATAATGCTTGACATGGTTTTTAGTTTATTAGTAAAAAAAATGTTATTATATTTGTCTAAATGCTCATTTTAC
Source organism: Udea olivalis (assembly GCA_947369235.1). Classification (NCBI taxonomy): domain Eukaryota; kingdom Metazoa; phylum Arthropoda; class Insecta; order Lepidoptera; family Crambidae; genus Udea; species Udea olivalis. The sequence continues at coordinate 8,399,196 of OX376370.1, read as the reverse complement.
ACTTCAATTGATTGATCTGGCTTGGAAAATGTTAGGTCATTAGTTGGAGAAGCGACCAATCGGCAAGCATTTTCCGTCATATGATCGAAACTTGGATTTGTCTATAATTTTTTTAATGAATGAAAAATACATTTTTCACATTATGCTTTATGTATCTATACTTTCGTTATAAGTTCTATTTATTATCTTTAGACTTCTAGTTTTCTCGTTTACAACGACCAGAAACAGTCAACTTGTTTTAATACCCTATCCTAAAAATAAAGCCCAAAATACACTCGCTATAGCTAGTACTGATAAAAAACTGATCATTTTATGTTTTTTTTTATGTCCATCTAGGTTAAAACTGTGATATTCGACAAGACGGGCACCATCACGCGAGGCAGCATGGCGGTCGCTCGGGTCTCTCTACTTACAGGTATTTATTTATTCATTTATTGACTTCCTTCAGTTTAATTTAAAGCCCAAGGTAAAGGAACAACCACAGACATTAATTATTAAGATAACGCTAATATGTCACGATAGTACTATTGAGATAATGGGAATTATCCATTTCTCAATCGATTTTATTTGACGTACATTATTCTAGTAATAATAGTACATTGTTCACCGAGAGGAGAAAGAGACCGATTACCGTCGAGGGTGTCGTTTGAAGCCCGAGCCGTAGGCGAGGGCTTTAAAACACCCGAGATCGGGAATCGCACTTTCTCTCGAGTGATACATAGTGCTGCGTGACTAAAGTGACCACTTTAGTCCCTAGGGCGTGAAAAGTAATTAGTTTTTTAATTTCCTTCATGTGACATAGACAAACTCAAACAGTTAGTAAATATACTATTATCTGTGGAGTGTGGGACCATCTTCATTGCGAAAATGTTGAGAGTTTTAGTTTCATGTTTAAACCACCTCTTGTATATTTTGGCTTCGTTTAGTCCCTCGATATAAAATGTACTATTACTTTATTCATAAACTTTATTGGCTCAGGGTTTGTTTAAAGGGCTGAAAATGTTTTATAACTTTGAAGACTGAAGCGTATTATGTTCGATATTACGTTCTTGTTTAAAAATGTAAGCCTCTATTCTCAATTGAGAGTATTCATCATATAAATCTTATCACCTTTTTTCTTTCAGGTTCTGCATCAAATCTTCCCGACGTGGTCGCGTGTCTTTTGGCTGCTGAAACAAATTCAGAACATTCAGTTGCGTCTGGTAAGACTCGTATTTGACAATCGTGAGGATTGAAATATCAATCACGATAACTTGATTAACAACAGTACTCCTTTATCCACTTAAGTTTTTTACTTTTTATTATTTTAGTTTGCGTGTGGTGACAGTATAATTAAAAAAAAAAATTTAATACTCATAGTTTATAGAGGAAGATATTTGTTACGTATAAATTTGACTGGCCTGTTGGCGCAATGGCAGCGATCCTGCCTTTAGCGCCAGAGGTCGTGGTTTCGATGGGGATCGACAATCCCATGACAAATATTTGTGTGACGAACATTTTTATTAGTTGTGTGTCTGGGTGTTATTATCTATTTAAGTATGTATTTAGAAATATTTAAGTATGTTTATCAGTCTCTGACGCCCATATTACAAGCTCTGCTTAGTTTGGGGTCAGATGATCTTGGTGTGAATTGTAAAAAAAAAATTCAAAAACTACTAGACCGATTTCTAACTAAAGCTTCCAATACCGGGATCCCGGTATTGCTCAATACCGGTATTAGGCGATTTTTTGGCCTTTTCTCAATACCGGTATTGAAATCCAATACCGGTTTTAATACCGTAAGTGTCGATGCTTGGAATTCTCACGAATAAACTGCAAAATGTCCCCTACTTTTGGACACTTTGGAATCTGCACACTTTTTACCAAAAATAGTGGTTTAACGGACGGGATTACCTTATCTACTGAAATAAATGAAAATAAAGTCGCAGTTAATGCGTTCCTTCGACCCTCACATTCGACTAAAATTCAACAAAATTGTATCTTACTTTATTTTACAACTAGCTGTTTGTCCACGGCTTTAGCCCGTCGGCTGTTTCTCCCGTCAAAATAAAGCCTAAATAAAAAAATAGCCTATGTCACTGGTTGATAATGTAGCTTTATATTGGTGAATGAATATTTAAAATAGTACTTTCAGAGCCTATTTGTTACAAACAGTTAAATCTTTCCTCTTTATAATATTAGTATGGATGCGTTGTTTGCGGCATTTGTCCTTTTAATGAATAAGCCATACTCGATCATAATTATAAACCTTTATTGATATATTAAGGTTTAAAACTAATGATTTATTTTGAGTCGTCAGGCTGACAAATCTGGCAATCAACTAAATTTTCAAAGTGGTTTTTTGCCCCAACAATAAGTAAGGAAAAAAATTAATGACTACGATTTTTGATAGTGTTTTGGTTAGTAGTAAACATTTTGATAGGTCAAAATACTACTTTTGTGATACATTTTTCATAGATTTTAAAAAGGTAACATAGTTTTAATTTATAAATTGACCTACTTTTTAACTTGTAAAAATCATAAACGCATAAAACAAATCACTGAAATCGATATAATTATGCTTTATATATTTATAAAAGTACATTTTCAATGAAATCTGTTACTATTTCAGCTTAATTTTTCACAAAACGCATTTAACAATAATAATTATACATTTTCACCCCAATACCGTAATACCGGTATTAATACCGGATTCGAAAAAAAATCCGGTATTGATACCAGTATTGAAAATATCCGGTATTTGGAAGCCCTCTAACATTCTTTCACCACTAAAATGGTACAACATTATATCTGAGTATTTTAACGGGAGAAAACGACCATCAATATAGTGTAGTTCATACGACCTTTGTTACTCCTAAAGAGGTAAAGTCTACAATTGAAAGACTGCTTTTATCTTTTGACTAGGACAAAAACAGAACTACACACACGTTCTCTCACACACAGAAAGATATACAATACACTTTTTAAGCATTCAATGTATAAGTCGCGTCACTTAAAAAGCGCCCTGGAAGACAGTGAAGGAGATGTGTTTGCGCATGTGTCGAGTAACGAGCCAATGGCGCGTGGCCCGCGCCCTCGCGCTATTGGCTCGTTCGTGCGGTGCCTCCCCCTCCTCGCTTCTTACCACTAATTAGATCCATAAATCGTCTAGTGCGCAGGATGAGCCCAGAGCGCTTTTCACGTGACGCGACCTGTAACAGTTTTTTTTATTATTGCTTTATTCTGTATTTGAAATTTAAAAAGGTTTCTCAAGAGACAGACCTAGCCTAGTTTGGGAACCTCTGCCAATGTAGCGATTAGTTTTTCCCTATTTTTACTAGTATTTATTTCAATGTGTGGTCTGTGTGAGTGAACTTTTTTTTACCAGTGTATCTCAAAATACATTTTATTTCCCCCCCAGCGATAGTAAAGTGGTGCAAGTCCGTCCTAGGCGACCTAACTCCGCCTAAATGCGTGGGGTTCGTGGCCGCGCCGGGCTGCGGACTGCGCGCCAGACTTAGGATGAAGAAGGATCGTAGTGTTGACATACCTAGTTTGAAGAATGTGCTGAATTCTGCCAAGTAAGTAGATCAGAAATACCGTAGTGTTGATATTTATCGGTTTTAGCACTTTGGGCACGTGCCCAGGGTCTCACGGTCGTGAGGCCCCCTATGGCCCCACTACCCTGAGGCCCCCAAGGCCCTTTTTCCTTTTAGCATTTTGGACACCCCGCCAAGTCCGCACGATTCTAAAGGTCCCCAAGTCCCACTATCCTGATACCCCCAAGGCACCTTTCATTTTGCCATTATGGGCACCACCCCAGGCCCCTTTTTCCCTTTTGGCACTTTAGGCACCAGACCAGGGCCCCAATATAATGTGGCTCCCACTGACTATGCTGAGGGCCCCCAGGGCCCGCTATCCTGAAGAGCCCTCAGTTTTTTTAGATTTCGAACATAAAAACAAGAAACTAAAAATAGATTGGTCCCATCATCATAATGTGCCCGGGCCCCAAATATAATAATTAACGGTCCTGCCACCATGAATAGTAAACGTCCCAGGCGACTGCACTAAATTCTGCATCAGCGGGAAGCATGGTGGGGGGTACCCGTTACTTCTTCTTCTCGTGTCAATGGCATACAATAGGTTTGATCTATACGGTTTCCATGTGCCATCTAGTCGCCATGTGCAGATCTTCCAAAGTGCACCCGTTACCAATAACTAATAGTTGACATTGTTGACATTTCAATATTTTGACTACTATTGGAATTAAGTGTTTTATTTTTGTTATTTTAAATATTTCTTGAACAGGTGTTTATTTTTTTACGGAGGTCCGTGGCCGTGTGGTTTCAGAGCTCGGCCCAAAACCCGGAGGTCCCGGGTTGAATTCCCAGGTCGCGCAAAGTGTGTTCTCGAAATTTTCGGAACATAGCCCGGGCTTGTGATAACCAATCCGCATTTTGCAAGCGTGGTGATTAAGCCAATACCCATCCATTGTAGCGATGACTTGATTTCAATGATGGAGGCCTTTGCCCAGCAGTGGGACAGTATATAGGATAATTACTTTACTTTACTAAATATTTCTGTGATTATCTCGATCTTTATCTTTCAATTTTAAATGTTCATTATAATTTAATTCAGTATTTTAATTGTTTATTATTAATCAATTGTGATTTATTTTGAAATTATTTTTATTATATTTATTTAATTTAAGAGAACCACGACGGAATTTTCGATTTTGGCATGAGTTCGGACCTTAAATGTTATAACTAGGTTTCATTTTTAATTTCCAATGAATAATAAAACATTATCTATCTATCTTCTGCCCAGGGCCGGCACGTCGTTCGAGTTGCACGGCGTTTGCGTGGAAGTACTTGTGAATGACGGCGCGGGCCTGAGTCCGGCGCTGGCGGCCGCGCGCCTGCAAGATCTCATTAGCACGGACTGCGATAGTGAGGTTAGTTCCTTACGATTATGATGCTTAGAGCCTCTTCCAAATCACTTTTCGCAGAGTAATTTTCACCCTCGTAGGATAGAAAGAGACAAAACGACCTTTGTCTGACAGCTGTCATGTTTTTTTTATATTGGATTATACTGCTTTCGCCTTAAGATGATATCCCTGACAGTTCATAATTGTCAATTATAGTGCTGTAACGAATGTAATTTAATCGAGTTGGCAGAGGAAATGGAATCAGATTTACCGATTTTAAATTTTTAAATTAATTCTTAATAAACGAGTTATGGCTAATAAGTGATAGAATTGTACGCGGTATCTCGAAAATAATAGTTTTCATCGATTATTGTCGATTCAGTAGTGTCAATACACTATTTAATGGCGTTCCTTTTCACGCAATCGGCGCTGTAAAGATATATTAATTTAATTTTAAATACTTAATTTATTACCGTTTAATAATAATAACAATAATTTACTTGATAAGATTCGAAAGAACAATAGTTTTTCAACACTTTATAATATTTTCTTTGGCCAGTTTATTTTTATTTAGTTTGAATTATTATGCGTGACACGGAACAATAAGAGCTGTCAGGCATATCATCTTACAGTGAAAATAGTATAGTCAGTCATTCGATCGCAATCGCATCTGATGGTAAGTGACGATACGATCTATGATGGTACATGTCTGCCTAGTAAATGCCTATTCACACTGTCTTGAAGAGACCCAGATTGTATTGGTTCGGAACACATGCGCGGGCAGCGAGTTCCACTCCTTTGCTGTTCGCATTATGAAGGAATGAATTGAGTGAATGGAGGAGTGAATTTCATCAGGGACATCGGGCTCCAGGCACCGGTAGAATTAGCACTTGTCAGAGTGATAAAAGTCACCCGAACCCGTTCTGGAACAATTTGGAAACTGTCAGCTCGTTCAGCCTCGATTTCACTCGGGTTCAATTTGGAACGGGTTCGGGTGATTTCTTACTCCTCAGAGTGAAATTCCGCTCGCTCCAAGACAGACCAACAATCTTCACTAAACCATTCCAAAATGAGTCTTTTATCCACAGAATAAAATATAGTTTCGTGTGTACCATACTAAAAGGCATACCAATTAGTGAAGCCAAAATTATGTATTTTTTCATATTTAAAAATTGTTCATGTTTTATTGAATTATATCTATAATTCATTCATTATAGCATTAGACAGAAGTAATAAAGGTTCTTTTTAGGGTACACTTTGTGGTATAAGTACAATAATTATGTTTACTGTCACACTATTGCTATTGAGGCTATTGCTTAAATACATTATTTTGTCTTGAATCAAACTATATTGTCGATGTAAAAACCTAAAAGTAGCAGGGTTTTTTATCCGAACACATTTTTACTGTCACTATAACTCTACCGAATCTAAAATATTACATAATCCCTTCATACGTTGTGGCTGAAGGGGTTTTTCAATTTTGCCAGGTTATACTCAGTCAAATGCAAATTGTCATTCATTTTTGTACCCCTGATTCTTATTTCTAATGTTATAATGAATGAAGTATAGTCATAATTGTTTTGTTTCACTCCAAGTGTGCATATTTTATTTTATCTGTACCCCACACTTTTGTTTGTATTGTACGATTTGTCCTCAACCTCAACTCGAAACCAGTGAGTTTAAGGCTGGGATTGAGCGCGCCGTCCGATAGAGCATTCGGTGGGCCACTGATCAGTTCTGCGCGAACGGAATAACGCCACGGCTTCCTTCTGTTTTCTCGTAATGAATTTATTGTGTGAAATAACATTAGACAAATTATTAAGTTCTCAAAGTTGTTGACCTAGAATATACAAAGACCTATCTATATATTTTTTTATGTGCAAAATGTTAATAATGAATATTTGAGAGTAAAACAAAAAAATCGTTGACGTAATTATTTGTGTTTTTTTTATCGGTGAAATTATGCTATATCGTGTTTTGGAAAAATTGTCGCCTTAGTTAAAGACACTGACCTACTCGTACGATTTTTATTTGCCAAATATCTTTTAATTCAGCAGTTATCTTCAAACAAAGCCGATCAAATATTGTCAATCTTGGAAAAGCATAGCCTTAACATGACAGGAAAAAATCAACGAATTTTACTTCTTACAGTTTCCAACAGATTACTTACCCAGATAGTCTTTTCGGTTTACATTGGTATCGGTATTCTGAATATTTATCTGTGTTACTGTATACTCAAAAGTCTATTGAAATTTTTACTCCTTTTTTCTAGGAAATCGAACAAGTAGTCCTAATAGGAAATCGAGAATGGATGAGTAGGAACGGGGTCACGGTCCCAAGGTCTGTTCTGGAAGCGTTAGTCAAGGATGAGGAACTGGGCAGGACTGCTGTGCTGGCCGCTATCAACGGTGAGGATATTAGCTTGTATTCATTTGTTTATCTTTACGATCTTGTTGTGAAAACCTATGATGCCATTGTGAAACCTTGCATTTCATTGTTAAACCTTGCATTTCATTGTCAAAAATTACGGTCTCATTGTGAAAAACCTAATAGTCTTATTGGCAAAAGCTTATGGTTTCACTGTGAAAACTCACGATCTCTTCGTGCAAAACTTACGATCCAAATGATCAGATAGTAAAAAACTTTTACACAACTTTTACACACTTGATCTTTTCTATGAATTTCATTCAATTTCTAACGAAACGTTTTATAAGTTGTTTATTTAATTCGAAGTTATTTGGTACTAATGAGGATTGTGTAAAATAAGGACAATTTTAATATGAGAAAATAATAAAGAAACAAGCCAAAATATTCATAACCGCTTTCTCCTTTTTTTAAAAATCGGTACAGTAGTTTAATCTTTACTATTTATAATATTAGTATAGACATACCGGGTGATTATTAAAAGACTTCGAAAAACGATACGGTATACTCAGTAAGTGATTTAGTAAGTGAAAATTGGATTTTTCAATCAATTGTAATTTCTGGCACTGTGAACTGGCAGTTCACGGGGGCGTGCTGGTACCGACATTAATGTATGGTAGTGAAAGTTGGGTATGGCAGAAGAAGGATGAAAGTAAAATAAATGCAGTGCAAATGAGAGCATTAAGAAGCATGGCTGGGGTAAAACTGAGTGATAGAATTAGAAACTGTGTAATAAGAGAACGATGTGGTGTGAAAGAAGACGTGGTTACTAAAATTGAGATGGGAATGCTGAGGTGGTTTGGTCATATGGAAAGAATGGATGAAAGGCGATTAACGAAACGGATTTATGAGGCAAGGGTGAATGGGACTGTTGGAAGGGGAAGACCCAGAAGAACGTTTCTTGACCAAGTTCAAGATGTTCTCAGAAAGGGTCGGGTCAAGAGTACCTTTAACCGACGAGCATGTATGAAAGGACTCATGAGAGTAGAAGAAGCGCAAGATGTATGTCAGGATCGTAGCAAGTGGAAAGAAGTGGTCTCTGCCTACCCCGTTGGGAAAGAGGCGTGATGGTATGTATGTATGTATGTATGTAATTTCTAGGTTTTCATACAAAAAATACTGCTCACTGTTCGACTGAGTTAGTAATTGAAGTATATCGTTTCATTATTCGAAATGTCTTACGGTTTAATTTGTACATACCAGCCGAAATTAATTACATAATTAATTTGTTTTCAGATCAGCTGGTCTGCACAATAGGTGTATCAGACGAAGTGAAGCCAGAAGCCCACTTGGCGGTGTACTGCCTCAAGAAAATGGGCCTTGAAGTGTGTCTGCTGACTGGGGATAATAGGAAGACTGCTGTGGCTATCGCTAGACAGGTGAGAGGGACTTGATGTTGTGAGGGGCTTTAGGATTGGGGTGTTGTGAGAGACACTTTTGGGACTGGGTAATTTGAAAGACACTTTTTATTTTTTATTTATTAATTCACAACAGTATTACATACTTTCTTATTTACTAATGAACCCTACTATTAAAAACCCCTAAGGGGTTTAACTGATAGCAGGGTGAGATCGCATTGTAGATACTTTAGGGCCTGGGTGATCTAAGTTTTTTCTGATAAACTTGCATTATAAGACATATTAGAAGGACAGAATCTGTAAGTATTTGAGAAAAGGGAGGGGGGGGGGGTCGCTGTCCCTGTCCCAGTAAAATAGGATAGGCCTCACAATGTGTTACTGAATGCCTATACTAAATCTAGATGTAATTTCGTCCATAGGTGGGCATAACCAAAGTGTATGCGGAGGTGCTGCCCTCGCACAAGGTGGCAAAGATACAGAAACTGCAGGAACAAGGACAGAAAGTTGCTATGGTAAGTGGTTATTATGTTAAACCTGCATTAATATACATACAGGGTGGTCCAAACATACACGTCAATCATTTTTTTTAGCTTCAACACACTCAGGGGTATCCAAAATACCCCATGTAATTCACCTGATTCTTTGTAGTATAAGAGTTATGACATTTTTACGATTTTTTTAATATTTATTATTTATTTATTTATTTATTCTTTATTGCACGAAGAAAAAGTACAATTGGCGGACTTAATGCCTAATAGCATTCTCTACCAGTCAACCACTGGGCGAAGCAGAAATCGTGTATAAATAATATTTCTGTATTGCGCTAGATAATTCTGAGAAATTCATAACGCTTATCATAACTCTAAAAAAATATATGAAACTGAATAAGTTGGAAATTCTGTTTTTTTCCTGAATTTCGGCCTTCAACCGTTTTAAGAAAAAAGTTACATTTTTTTTTAAAACTCAATTACTCTCCTAACTATGATGTAAATCTCAATAAGTAACTTCAACGGCATCATATCTAAGTTTTCATTCAAATTGTCATAAGTGTAAAATTTAAGTAATCAGTGTGTCAACTAAATCTCTTACGTAGTAAATGAGTATGGAAGAGAAAAATTGTTTTTTCAAATGACTTTAGGGTTTTTTCATACAAACACACTGACCGTTCGACTGATTTGTATCGTGACCTTGGAATAAACGTTAAATGTAAAAATGTATTTTCACTTAAATTACATATATCACTTACTGAGTGTGCCATATCGTTTTTCTAAGTCTTTTTGATAATCACCCGGTATAATGTCAAATGATTGGAATTAGATTCATAAGAATTAGGCCCCTGAGATTCGTTTATAGCTTTAAAAACTGCCTTAACAGGTTATTTCTACACATCAATTGATTAACCACATCTAAAGTGTATTTAAAAATTTAATTGTCAATTTAATATGCCATCATAATTAATTTATTTCTCCGTAAATGAAACTAAGGCTGCGGTGCGAATTACGCTGAAAGTGCGCCGAAAGCACTTTATACGCGATTTTGACAGATGGCGCGACGTCATAAATGACGTCACCAACTCCAACATTTTCGCAATTAAGACGGTCCACACTCCACAGATAATAGCATATCTACTGGCTGTTTGAGTTTGTCTATGTCACATGAAGGAAATTAAAAAACTAATTATTTTTCCCTCCCTAGAGACTAAAGTGGTCACTTTAGTCCCGTTTCGTAGGGCTATATTGGCGTACTTTTAGAGCATGAGCAAAGTGCTAAAACTACTGTTTCCCTATATCGGACCGCAGCCTAAATAAATGTACGTATCCCACAGGTGGGCGACGGCGTGAACGACTCCCCGGCGCTGGCGCAGGCGGACGTGGGCATCGCCATCGCGTCCGGCACCGACGTCGCCGTGGAAGCCGCCGACCTCGTGCTGATGAGGGTGAGTTACAAGGCATAGGCATGAAGCAGATTTCGAAAAACTGTCGATGTAGTTACTAACAATTTTTCTTTTGAATTGTTTAAATGACCTTTTGTTTCATATTCTTTTAGGTTTATTTGTATCAAAATGACACACTGCTTGTACTTTACTAACGCCTGTTGTAAACCCAAAACAAGTTTAAAAGAGTAACTGCTGAGTTTCTCGCCGGGTCTTCTCAGCAAGAAGCAACTCCGACGCGGTGTAGAGTCGCATTATGTCTGTATACTGTGTATTTATACATCCGTATTATTATGGTATTTATGTCTATTTATTCAGTATATTTTGCTGTTAATTTGACGATTTGAAAGTACTGATACAGTCTATTCGAATAAAGTTATTTGAGTTTGACAGTAAAATCGGATAAATATTTTATCCGGAAAAAATATCCTGTAGAGAGAATTAATTTTCGTATTAATATTTATGTATTTTTTCTCCATTTCTTCAATAGATACATTTTGTACGTCACGTATTTGAGTTTGACAGTAAAATCGGATAAATATTTTATCCGGAAAAAATATCCTGTAGAGAGAATTAATTTTCGTATTAATATTTATGTATTTTTTCTCCATTTCTTCAATAGATACATTTTGTACATCACGTGATCCTTCATTGACATTCATTTTTGTTTTTGAATAATTAATATAATAAATTAGAGATTGAAAATTGTTAATCGATTATTGATCACTTAGTAAGATTTTTATAGTAAATATCTTTTTAGTTTTCTATTTAAACCGTAAAATGTATTGAAAATTTAAATTATAAATAAAATCGATGTATCGATTGTAACCGATTTCTTTGTGTCAATCTCTACAACGAAACTGTTGCAATTTACGCATCTTGTCGTTTTATTTATTTATTTATGTGTTTTCATTTCAATTCAAATAATTAGGTTTATCTCAAAATAGTATTTAGTTTAAAAGGTAGTTAACTACAGATTTTAAGTGTCAATTATGTCAGGGGTTTTAAGTCTATTTTCTAGATTCACAATTTGTCATTTCGAAATTCGCGCGTTCGTGCGTGAAATGAAATTCCTTCAAGTGTCACCGTACAGTACCGTTCATTTGTAAAATGGACTAATCATGGCGGTTTGCCATAATTTTTCACACTGTGGAAGGTCATTTGATGATCCTTACAAAAACATTGGATTTGTAGAGACCACTTAAAACAATTCAAGTGGTGAAATTTGTTGAACTCAAGTTCCTATGTGATGTCTCATATTAAATTATTTATTCCAGAATGACCTCCTAGACGTAGTGGCGTGTCTGGAGCTCTCGCGGACAACAGTCCGCCGGATCCGCCTGAACTTCCTGTTCGCGTCCGTCTACAACCTGCTCGGGATTCCCTTGGCCAGCGGGGCCTTCGCTATGTATGGACTGCAGTTACAGGTAACACACATACAAAATGCCGTTGCGTTGAATAGAACTGCCTTCTGCGATGCCTGAAGATTGTTTTCACTTCTCATGCCCTAAAAGTAGGCCAATATAGCAATATAGCCCTACGAAGCGGGATTAAAGTGACCACTGCAGTCCCTAGGGAGTAAAAAGTAATTCGTTTTTTAATTTCCTTCATGTGACAAAGACGAACTCAAACAGCCAGTTAAAATATACTATTATCTGTGGAGTGTGGACCGTCTTCATTGCGAAAATGTTGAGAGTTTTAGTTCCATGGTTTGTCCGCAAAGAAGGTGACGCCATGTGTTTTAAATTGTTATTCTGTGGTTCAATTTAGAAGAAGAAACTGACCACGAAAATTTCAGAACTTTTGTCAAGTGTAAAGTTCGGTTTTAAATGTTTTTGTACTAAATTGACTATTTTTCTCGCACTCAAAGTGAAAAGTACAGTTTGCACCTCGAGACTAAACGTCAACTTAATATACCCTCGGTTTCATTGACTCCCTCGCACGCTCGGGAGTCAAACCACCTCTGGTATATTTAGGGCTTCGTTTAGTCCCTCGATATAAAATATACTATTAATCTCCTAACGCCATCTATTGAGTTCATGCGTAATTTATTGGAAAGCTCACTGTAACGAACTTGTGTTTTCAGAATTGTAATCCGTTTCCATCTGATCTATTGTTGAATATTTTGTGCCGATTTGGTTGTATTTGTGTAAATAGACGTCAGGGCTATCTGAAATTACTATTATTTCGGATTTTTCACCATGTGTGGCCATACTGCCCATTCTGAGTCATGCATGAAAGATTGATAGCTAGTTAGATAAAACGTTTATTAGCTGCTTCAGCCCACACATACATACGAGTAAAATCAGTATACTACACAGTTAGGCAGACATTAATAATGAGAATTGAGTGACAAAAATGAAAATAGAAAAAAAAACAATGAGAACTAAAAAAAAATTTCCGAATCGTAATCCGTTTCTATCTGATCGATCGTTAATTATTTTGGATTCTATTGTCACTGTGAAAATAGACGTCAGTGCTATCCAAAAATACTATTTTATCACATTTTTCGTCATATTAATATGTTTGTTTAATTATGTACAGTACAACCCATTTTATGGCCCTCCAAACTTGGGTGGGAGAGAACTATGTCATTCTAATAGTCTACACAATTTATAGCCACTTTTGTTAAGAAACCATATTCATAAACGCAAAATTTAATATAGCTACCAAACACGCAAACGCAAAGAAATAGACCGCAAGTGACGTCATTTGCCACCAGCAGTTTGTAGGGAGCGTTTTGGGCAAGTCCAAAATATATTTAAAATTGCTATATCGCGGCGAGTTTTGGTGATTTTGAAATATGTTTTTAACCAATGCTTCTAATTTTGAGAAGTCTTCGATAACACCTCAACAATAAAAGTCAAATACCCTTAGGATTTAAAAATATTTTCCTGTTAAAACCTATCACCAAAAACTTTTGCAAACTACATTTTCATTTTTTTTTGTATTTTATGAATACTAATTGCTAGTATAATCTTCATTTGCACCACATGCACACTTATGCTTAAGAGCTACTTATGAAAAACGAATCATCCTGAAAAATACAAAAAAAAACCAAAGGACAATACCCAGAGAAAACCAGGAAGATTTTTTTTAATACACACTTTATATTAATTACAACGATACTGTGTATTTTGTTTATTTTCTATTATTGGTAACCCGTTTTTTTGTTTTTTACGTACGTACTGATAATGTAAATGTTTATTGCAGCCGTGGATGGCGTCCGCCGCGATGGCGATGAGTTCTGTCTCCGTCGTGTGCTCAAGTTTATTGCTCAAAACGTAAGTAATATTCACATCTATACTAATATTATAAAGAGGAAAGATTTGATCGTTTGTTTGTATTGAATACACTCTGAAACTACTGGATCGATTTTAAAAATTCTTACACAATTAAGAAGCTACATCATCAGGGAGTGACATAGGCTATATTTTGTTATGATTGAAATCATTCAGTGAAAAATAATAGAATATGTAAATCAAGTTAGAGAAACGCGGGCGAGATGTGCTGCTTTACCGACGCCGTGACGTGCAATTATTTTTGACAGAAAGTAGTCTGCCGAGGCAGCTACTTTAGTATACAACGTGTTAATGAAAAAGCGCAAAAGCTCAGACACCCCAACTTATTTTTATTATGAAAGAATTAAATAAATTATTAAATTCAATTTTCGCGGATTATTTACGAAGATATTAGCTTTTTTTGTTTTCTTGTGTTTGTCTGCAAATTAAAAAGTCTATGGTAATAACGCGATATAGTGCGACGTCGCCGCTTCGCGTGCCGATGCCGCCGCAATAAAAGAGTAACACGGCGTAATTAAAATATGTTTTTGGTCAAAATTAGACCCCTGTTTTTTATTAGTGGAATCGATTCTACTCTAGATTCAGAACAAACTATTTTCAGGTTTTGCGCTTTTTCATTAACACGTATTTTTGCTAGAAATACTTTTTTGACTTATCAAAAGTGCATTACATACATAAGTCTTATGAATAAATATATTTTTGATTTTGAAGTTGGAGTACTAATAAAAATGCGGTGTATAAACATATTACACTACTATATATGTATCGCAACATTTCTTCCAGCTTCAAGAAGCAGACAGCAGAACAGCTGTCCACCCCGGAATACCAACAATCCATACATCTGGAAGCCCTGGAGTCCGTCTCTGTGCACCGCGGATTGCATGAACGCGTGGATCCCATGAGGAGCGGGGAGCCGCTGGCCAAGTGAGTATACATCCTGACTGACTTTCTTCATAGTCGTTAGGACTTGAGATAAATAACCTGGGGGCCTACTCACGTTCGTCGAACAAGTAGTTACGTGAATTTTCAGTCGTTAAAAAATGTTTTAATTCTTTGGTATTCAAATAACCATAGTTTGTTGCACAAAATACACAAAATTTATCCAGTATGTTTTGTGTCTTTTTTAGCCTTCCAAATATCCCTGGACATTATTCCACACAGCGCCATCTAGCCCCAAAGTAAGCTAATTAAAGCTTGTGTTAAGGGATACTAGACAACGGATAAACATACTTAAATACATTTTCTTTTGTAAATACATACTTATTATACATAGGAGACACCCAGACCAGTACAAACAGACATGTTCATGCACACAAATGTTTGTACTGTGCGGGGATCGAACCCGCGACCTCTGGTGTAGTAGCCAACTTCTTAACCATTACACCAAGTCGGTCGTCAAAGTTTCACGACACTTCGTAAATTTGAACCGGAGTAGGCCCTCTGACATGACAGGTCATTTATTGTCGAATCTAGTCAAATTATTACAATACTTAATTAGATCACATTAATTTATTATTACTTCATAATTGAGATTAGTGTTGAAAGTGACTTAAACTAACTGAATTTGACTGATTGTCATTTGCGGTCAACATAAAATACCATCACGACTATATCCCAAGCGGGCAAGTGTCTGTCGCCGTCATCGTGAACGGAACACACAGAAGTCTACTTTTCACCAATGGTATTAGAATTCAACGTAGTAGATGGTGAGCCTTCTGCCGTTATCCAGGTTGATTGGGATGGAGTTGGAAAATGAGAAAAACGACTTGACATGACTTGACATGAAAGTCTGACATGACTGATCATTTATGGTCAAATTCAGTCAAATTAATACAATTATTTAATAGATTACTATAAAGTAAAGTATGTGGGCATATTAATTTATTGCAAAACTTTCTTATTAGTCTTGGAAATTACCAAAGGGACTGAATATGATAAAAAAATATCAATTCATCCCGGTGATTTTTTCTAGTGTTGGCTTGCAACACGAGAAAAATTCGCTAGATAGAAATATATCCTGGTTCAGCTCTAAAAAACAATAAAAGGCCTTTCATGTCTCCATTTTAAAACACATTATTTTAAATAAATTAATTGTAATACAGGGTGGTATAAAACTACGAATACTTGCTCATAATGAAGCCTAGCTCTAAAATCTAAAATATATCTTGAATATTATAATAAAAACTGCAAACAAGGTTTTTGGTAGTCAGTAAAATAATGATATTGTGTCATATGATGACATTTATTTATAACCTAAGTAATAAAAAAAGATAACAGAATTAATGCTTTTTAATGTTGTTAGAACTTTTGGAAAATGGCCGTGTTTTTTCCACCTTGTATTTTTAAATTTTCTCATAAATTAATTATATTTAGATTATTAAAGTAGATTATTCGTAGTTAGTTTTCATATTCTATTAACAAATCATACTCATTACTATAGTAAGTAGTGCACTGTATTAACTCACTCACAATGTTTTCTCTCTCGCACCAGTAAGGAGCGCGACTCGTGGAAGACTGCCCTTATAAAGGTCTAGTTTGCATCGGTGTGTAGTTTTGTATATGGTTTTATTTTGTCTGTCCGTTTGTTTGTGTTGCGGTGGAGGTAAGAGCGTGGGTTCAGACTGGAATTGGAAATGTGATGTGTGAAAAAGAGTAATAATATACCGGGTGATTGTTTTTACTGTAAGGAAAAAGATTCGACATACTCTATAGGTGATATTTATAGCTATCGAAGTGGAAATTTTAAAATGTTTATGATTTCATAGACAGAACGAGAACCTTAAAATTAAGTTAATTAAGAAAATCAAATTGAACGTTACTTATAGGTTCTATATCATCGACTGAGTATGCTACGAATATATTATTTTCTTTACCGCATCGAAATCAACTGGTATTTTTTGAATATTTTCTTCCATACTTGCTCCTATCATATTATTATGTCATATTTGACAGCTGTCCGCTGTCAAAATTGTAACTGACAAACACCACAGATATTGTGATGTATTTATTCTACTTAAACTATAAGTATTGCTCCTTTTTACACGGTAAATCGACGTCACATTATATTGTCCTAGAGACCCTACCATCATCTCTTAGAGTAATATTGAACCAATCATAGTAATACGTCAACATCTTTTCTGTATTATCTACGGTTGATAAATATTAAGACTTCATTCAAGAGTTTGTTTTTTAAATATTACTGTAAGAGGTTAGACAGGGCTGGGCTGTTATTGCAACCTCAAATTCGCAGATTGGTCAAGTGGTCAAATGTCCATCAGTGTTGTTGCGATAGCGATAGTTTTAATAGCGATAGTTGACCTTGAAAATCAGTCACACTATCGATAGTCCTACAAACTATCGACCCACGACGATACCGTCGATAGTATCGATAGTGATATTTAAGCGATACTATTGATTTATTTCGATACTATCGCGCTAATAAAGTCGATACCATCGACAGTATCGCGCCTATCGATACTATCGATAGTTTTGCTTTAGTAACTATCGTGGTATTTTCGATACTATCGACTGGGAATGAAACGAAACCTTTTAAGAGCATGCAATAGTATCGTTGAATCTTCGATTATCGATAGAGCAAAACTATCAATAGTTTTGATGCTATCGAATAGTATCAAAAAATGTCGCTTAAATATCACTATCGATAGTATCGATAGGACTATTGATAGTACTACTGATTTTCGAGGTCACGATACTATCGATAGACTATCGCTATCGCAAAAACGCTATTTTCCATCATCTTGTTTTGACTTTTAGTTGATTTACGTATAACGTTATGAAAATCTGTTGCGTCCAGTCTGAGAATATGAGATTATATTAAGAGCTGTATTTTGGTTTTTGACATGAAGTTTCTTTTTCATGATTACTTCTTGGGAGTTTTTGGTTCTGTTTGAATTTTGTGCTTACTGTTTCATTTTGAACAAATTGTTTGTTGAAGTTGTTGATAAAGATTTGAGTAACTTTGTTTGTGAGTTTTTACGTTCCTTTAAATAACACTGAAATTATCCCACTGTAAAAACACTCTTATTAACCAGACATAAAAAACTTTCTTCCAACGTTACATAGATATGGGGCACCATATAAAAGTCAAGCGTGTGTGTAATATCTTATTCAAAACCTCAATTAATCTTGTTATAACACTGTTTACTAATAAATATTAAGTCTCTTATTCTCACACTATTAAAATCAGCGAGAGAGTAATAGATCAGCATTAGCTAAAATAATGTTGAATTACTGATTACGATTTTATGAATAATGAATATAGGGTTAATGTGTTGTTTTTGGCATAGTCAACAATTCATACTTAAACTTAAAAGACATCAAAACTTTATCATTCATTTTTTATTTTTCAATAATTTTCTATAGCTACAAAACTTGAAAAAATCTATAAAAAAATATGATTTCCTATCCAGATTATTCCATCGAAGCAAATCTAACGAAGGCTGCCTGTTACAAGAAGAGGACGACCTGATGACTGTCTCGTTCATTCCCAAACGACCCACAGGAGACGAACCTTGTATAAATGGCTTGTATTATAAGGACTAAATGTCAACGGAATGGTGTATTGTGTATGAGTGAACACACCATGTATTATAAGGTCACATACGTTGGCAAAGTTGAGTTTTAGGATCTCCATAAATTATGTCACAAGGTGGTGATAAATTGTAATCTATACTTCTATAAAGAGGACAGATTTTATTGTTTGTTTGTATTGAAGAGGCTTAAAAACTACTGATCCGATCGTGAAAATTCTTTCACTAACAGAAAGCTAAACTATTCAGGAGTGATATAGGCTATGTTTTATTATTATTAAACGAAAAAAACAGTAAAAAGTAATAGTATATGTAAATCAAGTCGGAGAAAAGCGGCGAGATATGATAATGGACAGCAACTGTCAAACATTTGACAGAACAAGTCAGTTCGGAAAGCTCGTGAAATATATTTTACAATAAAATTCCAGTTATGTCAGCGCTGCAGCGTCTATAAGTATTTCTATTCAAAATCTGCTTTTAAAAATATACAACGCCTAAAATGATCACAACATAAATATTAATTAAATTCAAATATTCTACATTTTTTATTAATATCTGAAGTTAAACTCAGTTGTTTTCGTATTTCGATTTGTTAGTTTGTTACGACACTGAATTCATGTCTGCTCTCTTTGTAACAAGATACGAGTATCACTATACTTTTATGACTCCCATAAAAGTTGACGTAATTAAAAGATGGTCCTCTGCTAATTGAATTATTTATTACCAAGAGAGGATGTTTAATCAGCAGCCTTTTACTACATTTTAAATTAAAAAATATATTTGTATTAGGAAAAAGACTGAAGAATGGTTGAAAATGTCGCCCAAAAATACCTTTTTACATGAAAATGTCTCAAAGCATAAAATAATAACACATAGAAAGCCACAAATATTTAGCAGTATGGACGTTCCATCGATGCTTAATTTCAAGTTCCTGTGGTGAATACTCCAACGAAATGTTAATTCGTGCAGTAAATAGGTGTAATAACATTATCTGTACCTATGTATGTCATGTCATGAGTTAACCAATGACAGCCCGCTAGCGTTCGCGTGACATTTTTAAATGGGATTCCGGTACATCGCCCCTAGTCACAAATAAGACATGCGCGGCGCTCTGACAGATAGCCCGCTTAGAACAAAACGCCATTTTTGACGCACGCACACAGAGACACGAGTTTACAAGCGAAGTCAGTGACCTTCGGTGAGTCGGAAAGTCGCACTGTCGCGAGTGTTTTTGTTTTTGTCGAACTTGGTGCAATTTTTCACATGATGAATTTTGTTTTTGGCCGGTTCTGTCAAGTAGGTATAACTTACTTATTTCATTTCAAAAATTCAGAGCGAATATAGTAGTATCCCTAGGCGGTTCACGCAAGTTTTGGAAAAAGGTGCGAGCGGTCCTTCTGTAAACTCTTTATTTTGTGCCCTAGTGGCTTGAAATGGAACTAAAAAAGGCGTTAATATTTCTGAAGTCAAATATCGTATTTTACTGCAAAAAAACAATAATTTTGACTAACTATCCTTCTAGGTGTTATTATTTTTTAAGTTTCAAAGTATCAGATTTTCACGAAGTCGCTTGAGCTATCTATAACACCGCAGTGGCTGAATAGTAGGTCCTGGGTTCGATTCCCAGTAACGTCGTAATTATTGCAGCACACCCAAGGTTTGTGAACATCAACATGTTAATTACATTCAAAGATTGAGGGGCGTTGGGCTATTTTTATATATTTTTAGATGTTATAGAAAAACTAATAAAAATGTATGAAAAAAAGTGAGAAAGTCTGTATGCTTATCTATAAGATAAACGCTTTTAATGATGTTTATTATACAGGATGAGCAAAAAAATCATAAAATAACTATTTAATTAGATAGATAGATCATATCTCGAATGGGGTTGTCGAAGACAGGTAGTTGACTGTTGCCTTGAAGGTAAACGGAACACACAGAAACCCACACTTCGTTGCTTAGGATTTCAACATTTTCAACGGTTTCCCTTCAGTAAAGATTTTTAGTTAAACAAATTATGTTTTTGGCCAGAACTACCACCCACCGGCTTCAAAATAAACCTGTGAAAAGTAGCAAGTTAGTTGGTTCCTGCTACAAGTGATAAAATATTGTAAATAAATATTCTTGTTAAAAACGGTTACCTTATATAACTGTATGATTTTTTTGTACAAAATATTATTTAGATATAAAAAAATACCTAAATGATTTTAGCATTGAATTTTTCACAGTTTTTAAACTTTTTTGTAATGTTTTTTTATTAGTAAGGATTATAAAAGGGTCCTCGAATAATTTTAGTATATTTCAGTAAAAAAATCAATGTTAAAACATTCGGTTATGGTTTTATTGCGATATCATAAACATTTAACACTACTTTTGGTATCTCATATTATTTAATGTATAGTAAAATGTATATTATTTTGTAAGATGCTATACTATAATACATGCAATTAATCAAACAGTGACAAACATCATGTTCGTTTTATTTTTACTGCAGGTTATAAATATCGGGTCGTATGAAAATGATATGGCATGCTCTGTAGGTATACTATCTGAAGGGCTAATAAAACTCAGTCAGAAAAAACTTGTTTTACTTTGAAGGTTTTTAGATCATCTACCGAGTACCTATCGTATCATTTTCCGTACGGTATAAATAATCACCCGGTATATGTTTTCATATATGAGGTGGATATAAAGAGTCAATCCTACCATTAATTGTCCCGTTCAACCGCTTACCCTGTACGAAAGCTATCATCACCATTCGCAGCCATGATGCCCACTACCGAACATTCGCCTACCATTGAGATTTCTAGAACGACTGGTTGCCGTATTCACTGGAATTCCGATGAGTGCGAGGAGAGTACCATCGCGTTTTGCGAGAAAAGAAATGTATTGCTTCGAGTCAGCGCCATCTAGCGGCCTTAATGTTACCCAAGTTTTCTGCTCGATGGCCCTGACTCGATTTCATCCTAAGTATTTGACATTTGCTTACGTGCTCGCAAAACGCGATGGTGAAGTCATTCACTTCTCTCACTGCAACTCGCACTCTGCACTCTGCTCCCTTTATTGGTCGCCCTCTCTGTGTTAACGTAAAATGACATGTATTTTAGATGTTTTCTGAAATATTGACTAAATTTTGCTCCCTCACTTAGAGCATTCGCGTATGAAGTACTTACATTTCACATTCGATTTTGAGCATTACTTCATTATAACGTTATTCGGTGCTTTTCCCTCACCAAAATAATGCTCGAATCTGTAATATTACAGTTTGGTTCCCGCTCACTGTGTAATGCACCTTAAGTAAGGATAATGTTACTAAAAAATACGATAGGTACTTACCGTAAACTCTGTGTATGTCCCACATCATTTTGGCCATGGCCCACTAGAATAAAAAATACGGGACCCCAACTTATATTGTACCGTGCAAAATTATTAGAACAAAATGAATTTAGAAGAAATGTACACTGTTCTACTAGGCGCGAGCGGTCAAAACGGAGCCAAGTTCGATGTGATCCACAGGTACATAGCCTATTTTTATCAGTTCTTATAAACAGCGGTAAACCAATATCGTGCATCAATTCACGCGTAAAACGCGTCTTCTGAACAGGTTCTATGATGGCTATTGGCTAAGCTTTTGTTACACCGGTGCGTGTGGTTTAACAATCGATTTCCTATTGTGTTTTTAATTCGGTAGAGAATGGGTTACCTAAAGGCCTGTTCAGCCCTTCGCTGCCACTGTGGGTAGCGGTACATTTTGCCGCGGAACTTAATACTAAATACCTGAGCGAAACCTGCGCGGTATTGACCCACGCTACCCACAGCGGCAGTGAATACCGCTCAGGTTTGAATAGGCCTTACATTAAATCAAATATCGGAAGGACGTGCCATATCGGGACGTCCATAAAATTGTCAACTGAAAACGGGGATGATGCAGAACTACATGCACGCACACTCACACCGCTGTGATTGTATTTATTGTTGTGCGATGTAGAAGAACAGAGACAAACCTATTTGTTTTGACCATAGCGTAAGCGAGACAAGTGTGCGTCAAAGTCATGTCAATCGTATATTGCGATGCGACAGTGAAATTGAAAGCGGCCCACGCGCTAGAGGCGAGTCACCTATCTGTCGCTATTTTGATTTAATCTAAGGTCCCAGGGTGTTTACTAAGTGAACGCCAATGAATTTTGCTATTACTTCACTCCTTTGTGTTACGAGGTACCAGGCAAGGATATAAGCCAGGGGCGTCTCTTAGACGGCGAAAGCCTTATAAAATGGATGAAGGATGGTAAGCACTTCGATATTATTATATTTTATTATTAGGGGTTCCATAAATAAGATCGAAAAACGTTACGTCGAATGTCGCAACATCGAAAACGGAAGGTCGAACGGTCTTTAAAGTGATGGTAAGAAACATCGAATGGTCATTTTAACGACAGGTTGAATTACCGAACGATCATTAAATCGACAGTACACCACATCGATTGTCACAATATCGAATGGAACAGCTACCTAGAGGTTTAACACCGCTTTAATGATGAATTGCCGGTACCTACCGCGTGATTATCAAAATACAAGGTGCGGCGGCACTATTAATAGCGAGGCCACACGACGCGGTAACGGCCCGTGAGGCGCCGCACCGCAATTATTCCGAATCGAACTATAGGGTGCCACACACGGGCGGCGCGCGGTGCGGCACCGCGGTACAACGTACAACGCGCCGTCCTTCCCCGCCTCGTCTCGCAGGTCTCAAGTCCGGCGCGCTTGCGATGCGACGCGTTGGACGCGTTGCTTTGCGTGGCATGGTATATGAAATGCGGCACCGTTCGGGCGCCGCACCGCACCGATACCACTTCGTGTGGCCTATGAAAATGCTTCACACCTTCATCGATGTAAATCTAGGTACTTGCTTCTTAAGCCCTGAAGGTGTATTGCTAAACGAAGCCGCGTCAAACAAGCATTGCACGCCCTTTTGACTTACAGTTAACTCACTCGCGTCATTGTCCCTTTTTCTGTGGTTGTGTAACTTTAGCGCTCATTACAGCCAAAGTGATAGAAGACACAAAGAGTGCAGAAGACAAGGTGCGACATCTGTTGGAGGACAGCGCGGACAAGTCCAATGTCGAGTTCTCCAAGTTCAAGGAGGCGCTGGGGAAGGTGGCTGAGGAACAGGTGATCTTCATTCACTTTTATGATAGTCAAAAACATAAATAAGCATTATGAAGTTTCGTTCAAAAGAGGTTCCTATGAGCGTTAGCTAGGGGTGGATCGAAAACGTTGCATTTTTGTAAGATTACCGTGATTATTTAATTGAATTGAATCAAACTTGAATTTTTGCTCTATTATTGTGTGCATAATACCGTTTAAAACACATTGAATTGTCTTAAATTAGTTAGTCGCCAGTTATTTGCTAAATTAACTGAAAAACCGTTTTTTGTGAAAAATTAAAAAAAATACTGTACTCATTTAAAGTTATAATTATAAAATTAAAAGGTGCATACAATAATAGAGAGATAAATTATACTGAATTTGAATTCGGCTAAATAATCACGAAAACTTTTAAAAATTCGACGTGTACGATCTACCCCAAACGCAAAAAGCAAACCCTCACAAGAGCGTCGTGACTCGTGGCCTAGTGATTGAGCACCCCAACTCGGATCGCGGATCGTGTGGTCCCGAGTTCAAATCTGGCCAGAATCAAAATCTTTGAGTTCATTGTTATATTTCCGGTTAGGGAAAACATCGATAAAAAACCAAATCAACCCGGATAACGGCGAAAGGCTCACCACCTACCACGTGTTCCGTTCACCATGACGGCAACAGTCACTTGCTTCTGACTACCCCGTTTGGTATAAAGTCGTGGTGGTATATGTTATGTTCATAATAAGCAAAGGTCAGCAGAGCGAATGACGTCACCATCACGTTTTGCGAGCACGAAACGCGAATTTGTATGGCATCGAGTTAGCGCCACCTAGTGGCCTTTGCCTCGTATCCGCTTGGCAACAATTAACGCGCACACGTAACGCTCATATGGGTGGCAACATTACACAACTACTCGCGACGTTGCCTGGCCCCTGACTTCCGAACCAAATTTCGCCGGATTGTCATTACTGTCGTCAAAAATTATTTTGAACCTTAACTCTTTTTAATAGGGTTCATAAATTTCTTGTTCGACATTTCTGCAATGCTTGTCCAATAAAATCTATTCAAGAGTCAGGGTCCTGCAGCTGGCAACATTGGCAACGTCACGCGTTGTTGTGCAACGTTGCCGATCATGTTGAGCATTACGTGTTGCGCGTCAATTGTTGCCTAGTGAATACGAGGCTTTATGCACATGTTAGGCATGTTACTGAATTGTTACAAAAATGCCTGCGCAGACGAGGGATTACCCGCGGCGTACTGATGTTACTGAATTGTTACAAATATGCCTGCGCAGACGAGGGATTATACCCGCGGCGTACTGTTTTCTCCGTCAATATAGATCCCTTACAAACTGTATCGAGCAACGGAAACGAACGACTAACAGTACGCCGAACCAAAAATCTGCCGAAACACCGCGGACGCCCGCGGAGCGTAGCGGATTAAAGAGCGCGGGCGTCCGCGAAAAAAATAGAACGAACGAATTATGAGCAGTAGCAGATTTTATCTTTTTTTTATTTCATCCAAACTTTTTAACCCAATGGCGAATGAGAGGAATGCTTGGCGCATCATTTAAGTGGCGAAAACCTCGAATACTGCAGAATTTTCTACGCGCTACAGTTGCTGAATCTCTGTTTTTGTAAAACTCTCGCACGCATAACGCGCGGTCTGCTCCCGAGAAACGCTCCATAGCGACCATAGAGTATATTTTATTAAAATTTAAAAAAATAAAATTGTTCTAACAGGGTTTGGATATTATAGCGACTGAATTCCCTCGAAGAGCCAGGCTACTGATTGACATAACCCCCGCGCCCCTCAGATACGTTGCGTTCACGCAGTAAGCTAAATAAATATAAAATTAATTTCGAGACACCCTGTATAAGCGAAAAGACTTTTTCCCAACCTAATATAAATAAATACATACCTATACATACATACATACCATCACGCCTTTTTCCCAACGGGGTAGCAGAGTCCACATCTTTCCACTTGCTACGGTCCTGACACACCTCTTGCGCTTCTTCCACTCTCATTAATCCTTTCATACATGCTCGTCGATTATGGGTACTCCTGACCTGACCTTTTCTGAGCACGTCTTGAACTTGTCCTAAGTACGTCCGTCTAGTAGGCCCTCCCCTTGCAACAGCTCCATCCACCCTCGCCTTGTAAATTTGTTTCGTTAATCGCCTTTATCCATCCTTTCCATATGCCCAAACCATCTTAGCATTCCCATCTCAATTTTTGTGACAACACCTCTTTCACACCACATGAGGTTTAAGAATCTTTATTTTCTCATAAGAATTAAATTCACTTACATGAGAACATTACTTAAATTATTAACTTAAAATATACAATTAGCCGGGCAACGTAATTATAATGTAGTTATTATGTGGGTAAATTGAAATATTGTCACAAATACTCGCTCCGGAACAGTACAACAACAAAAAAAGTGGCACGGAATAGGCACCAATGGAAGCGGCTCACTACCAGTGCGCGTACTTGGTTAAAGTCTTAGAGCTTTAAGTTATTGTTTTATCGCTTTATTTACTTCTAAATTTACTTCTAATAATGATTTCAATTCAATTTGTATAATTTTAATGCAATTAACTTATTCGTAGTATTTCAATTTAATTTATATGTATAATTTCAATCGTAGTATTTATCATTATCAAATAATATTCTTATTATATAATTGGTATTTATTTGTTGAATTGTGTTTTATAATTTGTCAAAATATGGATTTTAATATCTGAAATAATATATGTATTTCAATTTTACATAAGTGCTAAATATGTGATGTTTTAAAAGGTTTTTAAAAGTTGCAAAAGATTTCGATTGCTTTATATATTTAGTCAGCTGGTTATACATTTTGGATCCTTCATACATTATATTTCTTTTACCGTAATTCGGTCTCTTATTATGCTATTCCTTACTTTATCACTCAATGTCACTCCTGCCAAACTTCGCAATGCCCTCATTTATCCTACTTTCATCCTTCTTTTGCCATACCCAACTCTCACTTTCGTACATAAGCGTCGGCACTAACACCCCCGCATGAACAGCCAGTCGCGCCTTCTCTGACACCTTCTGACTGTTCATGAAGGCATGCAGCGCTCCATTCAACATATTCCCCGCATTCACTCTTCTATCAATATCACCCTCATGCCTTCCATCCCTCGTGAACCTAGTGCCCAGATACACAAATTCTTTTACTTGTTCTACCTTTTCACCTCCAATTAAAACATCACATTCTGACATATCCTCATCTCTTTCAAAAACCATAGTTTTTGTCTTACTTACGTTCACTTTCATACCTCTCGCTTTTAAGGACGCATTCATTAATGTTACCATTACCTGCAACTCTTATAAATATCAATATGAATAAAACATGCATAATATGGTAGAGAAACACTGATAATTTTAGAGGTTTCTAATGTGATGTCGTAAATAAACACTTTTTTTGCGCTTACATTGCAAACGCTGGCTGAACCCTACGAGATAGATCAAAAAATGTACCGCAGTATTGTACACCTTATGAAGGTCTACAAAAAAATCCGCGATGGTAGATATATACTCGTATCTATCTATCTCTTAGGGATAACCCACAATAACTATTTTTTATCCTTTACTTTTTACGAAAAATATGGTTTATTTACAAAGCTATTTTAAGCAATACAGCATTAATACTTATCAAATTAAGTACCTTGAATACATTGTGCATTTAATATAGATCAATACGACCATCTGTAGCATGTAACTTGAATGAATATTTACGAAGATATTACAGTTTTAAAATACAGCAGTATTTCTTGCCGTCTCAGCGCCTTCAACTCTACAAGGCGCAAGTAAGGCCTCACATGGAGTACAGCTGCCATCTTTGGGCGGGAGCACCCCAGTATCTTCTCCTTCCTCTTGACCGTATACAGCGGAGAGCCGCTCGAATTGTCGACGACCCTGTGATCTCCGAACGCTTGGATCCCTTGGCCCTACGGAGAGACGTTGCATCACTCTGCGTGTTCTACCGTCTTTACAATGGGGAGTGTTCAGACGAACTGCATAATCTTATACCTGCCGCTGAATTTCATCACCGCACGACACGCCATAAGTTGAAATTAAATGCTCATCACCTGGATGGCTGGCGCCCAACAACCGTGCGTTTTTCGCGCCAATTTCTTCCACGTACAGCCAAGATATGGAATGATCTTCCTGCGGCGGTGTTCCCAAAGGGATATGACATCGGGGCTTTCAAGAAGAGAGCGTATTCCCATCTAAAAGGCAAGCAACGCATCGGTGACACCTCTGGTGTTGCAGTTGTCCATGGGCGGAGGTGATCACTCTCCATCAGGTGACCTTCTAGCTCGTTTGCTCCCTATTACATTAAAAAAAAAACCGGGCTTTCAGGATTCTTGGGAATATTGTGAAAGGTTAAACCCTTATCTTTAAATTTTGTGGGAGTGCATCCGAATGCAGTACAGTAACGCTTTTGTTTCACCATCCTGTGAACTTTCAACTTGCGAAAATAAACTGCCGCGTCGGTCGCGTCCTGCGTACTGCGTGCGTGACACTCCACTGAATTGTCCACACGTGTGGACCAAGCGTGTAGGTGAATAAGTCAACCGGATTACGTAGTAACACAGGCCTGAATACACGGTAAATCCGCGTGGGATTTTGTATTCGCGGAGCGTACTTATTTCTCCGCGTACGTCGCCGTGTGTCGTCTGCGCAGGCCTAATATTGACAGTTGATTTCGCCATTATGTATGGCACTATCCTATAAGATGTTATCATGCTAAAATTAGCAGTATTTTCAACAGAAAAAGAATGCAGACGACCTGTCTAAGTCGCTGGCCGAGCAAGGGCCCAAGCTGCTGGAGGCGCTCATGGCGGGCGCCACCTCGGGCGCCGCCGCGGGTGCCGCCGCGGGCATGAGCGCGTTCAAGAATGCTATGACGAAGAAATAAATGATAATACGAACGAAAATATAGTTTTATTGTTAACTATGGGATGAATGAGTGCTAGACTGTGCTGTTTGCTAGAGTCAAGTCACTAAAAGAGGGACGCTCGAAGCCGACCTCTGTGGCCAATTGTTACGCTGACGAAGGCGGCCTTTATACGTGGGCACAAGTAGCTTGTGGCTCGGACTTGGCCATTCGAACGCTATGTAATGTATATCTGCCATGGGCGGGCGTATGTCACTATTCCCATGGAAAAACAAGATAGAAAAAGTGGGACTAGCGTTTTTTCCTAATTATATCCCAATAATTTTATTGCGGCAAAAAAAAGCAGTTGTGTTGTGTGTGTAGAGTACTTATGTGGTTGAAATTTATTCACCAATCTCCATCATTTTTTTTGTTTAACGAGAAGCCGTGGTTTTATTTTATTATATTGATAAAATTATCATTAACAGTCACACTACTATGTGCAAGAGGTTTTATCATAAGAGGAAATAAATAAATAGTTTGTGCAGGTGATAGTGTTGTGCCGCAGCCGCCTGCAATGGAAATTGTGGGGAAATCAGTCCCACTATTCTATCAATAGAAATACATAACATAAATAGTGGGACACACCCATGAGGCCCATGAGTTTTCGTCACGTAAACGGCGATCGCTGCGTTTGTGTGAGATTCTTGGTTCCTTTTTAAACCGTTAGGGGCACTGGCGGCTGTCATTGGTGTAGTGATATTAAACAATACTGTTGGCGCGCCAATGCCAAGACCCCCTGGTTGTACAATTTATTTATTTATTTATTCTTTATTGCACAAACAAGTAAAGTACAATTGGCGGACTTAATGCCTAGAGGCATTATCTACCAGTCAACCGCAAGGTACAACAGAAACATTGAAATTTTGGGCTGTGCAACATTTAAAAATGGCAGCGACAACAACAAATCTCAGATATTAATACTTAAATATATTAAAAATATTAATACATATATACATATGATATTATACCAATCATGCAAATATACATACTTCAATAGTTCAAAATAAAAAAACTACATTATTTTATAATACATCATATTGCCATAAAGAAAGTTAAACAAAAAAGTCAGCATCTGAATTTTATTCAATGACATAGTTAGACTTAGACAGGATACATCAGCGAATTACAATGGGGAAGCAAACTGTCAAATAGTTCATTCTAGAGGGCGCCAAGTGTTTGCTACAGAGCAACTGTCAATCTCCTTAAATAATATTACTAATATTGATTCTTTAATGAAAAATGGGTCGATGAGTGGCTTTTGGATATGAAGAAATAGGTTCACATAAATTTCCTTCAAATCCTATATTAAGGAAAAAATGGGAAAGAGCTGTAAGAAGAACCAACTTTAAAGCAACCAATTATAGTAGGATATGTAGGAAACATTTCAGAGGAACAGATTTTGAAACTATTTTGGGACTATTCAATCCACTCGTGATGCTCTCAAAATTGAAGTACTTGTCATACGCCTCCAGTCTGTGACAAAAATTAAATGTTTAAACTTCTTTTTAATTGAATTGTTTTGAGTTTATTTTCGTCTTCCAACAAATCTTTAGTTCTTCAGTAATGGGTTAAAATACTGAAACATTTTATTTCTTTTATAAACATTCAGTAGTACTTACTTACATTAAAAAAAAAATGTTCTAAGTCTTTTGAAAGCGTGAAATAGGCGTAACAAAACTTACCTTTCTATCAAATCAATTTTCTTTCCTTGACGCGAAGCACCCTTTTTTTCAACTCTTCCTATAGGGCTGCGATTCGCCAGGTAGGATACATGGCTTAAACTTTGTTTGCACCACACAAAAACCACTCTAAAGCAAAAAAATCAAAATTGAAAAACGTTGTACTATAAATACCAACATTTTCTTCTCTGATTTGTTTAATATATCAAATAACCTGTCTAGCCATGTGAAATGAGACATGAATGTATTCCACAGTAGCTTCGCTGTTTTGGAAAATTGGACTGCCACTTTGTCTCAAAAAGTCTAGGGAATCTGCTACAGATGCAGTTATTAGTTGCGTCGCTAATTTGACATTAATTTTTTTACCAAAAAAAATAATGTGGGCGTTACAAATCTTGTTCCCCAGTCGTAAACCTTCATTTTCTTGCAAATTGTGTAATTTTTTAACACAATTTTTCCAACCTCGGAAGTTAGTTCTGTCTCAGCAAAAATATTTCTAGCCAATTTAATCATGTGGGGTGGGACAAATATACAATGTATAGTAAGTGTCCTGCAACGGATGTTTAAAACTTGATACCGTATTTGGAAGGTGAAAATTGCAACCTTAGATTTCAAATGTTTTACGATTTGTAATAGTCACAAGTCACCATCGCACAGTAAAATTATACCATGTAATATTCTTACGACAGTCAGAATTAATTGTGTTGGACATCAGCTGAATTTTTATTGATCAAAAAATAGCCAATAAATTTTTGTTTGAAAGACACGATTTGAAACTCAAGCACTTCAGTAGCCAGAGCTTCTGAATCACTTAATGTTACCATTAGGGCATGTAATATCTGAGGATTTCCAATTCCGATACTGATTTGCGATATTAGACTGCAATATCGGAATTCCGATGTTAATATCGAAATTATACATGTTTGTTATAAATTGCACATTTTTCGTTATAAGGTTGGATTCGGCAAAAAAAAATAAAAAATCAATACATTCTTTAATTTGGCACAAATTTTCACTTTCAAGTGTTTTATAGTTTTTATAGAGGTTTAAAATCACAGTTGTCGCATTATCCTATCATCATCATCATCATCCGTCCGTTCATCCCGGCTGTGAACCAACACTGGTGTATAGGGTCCCAAGGTCCGCCTTTCTTATGTTCTTGGCCCATTTCGCACGGTCTCGTGCATCCTCAGAGCCTTTTGGCACGAATGACACTCTTAACTACCTCTGGCCAGCGCTTCTTGAGTCGACCTCTTCTATCGGTACTGGGCGGGGGTTGCATGGCCAGACATTTGTTGCCCACGTAGTTTGCCGATCTCCGTGACACATGACCATACCAACGAAGGCGGCACTCCTGCAGCTTGTCTGCGATGCCACGAACACGAAGGCTGCCGTGGATGTGGGTGTTACGCACGCGATCTTTGCGTGACACTCCACACATCCACCGCAGCATCTTCATTTCCGTGACGCGCAGCTCCTGCTTTGCCCCTTCAGCTTGATCGGCATTTTGCGGTCACAAATGACACCATTCACCTCACGCCATTTGGCCCAAGTCGCGGAAATTCGGGCTCTGAAGTCGCTGTCGATGTCCCCGGACGCGCTTAACACAGATCCCAGTCGGTCTACCATGAGTTGCTATCCCGTTTACGGCGATCGTTGATCGTCGATGAAATGTTGGGTTCTCTACGCTAAACAGTAACCTCTTATCAGCAACCACTACTCAACAGTTCAATAAAAGGCTCCCTATCTTCAAAGATGCCGATGGGACGTGCTTCTTTGCTCATGCAAACAAAACCAAAACCTACCACCGAACTTTATGTCGGAAATTAATAAATATCGTACTTTTTTGTGACTGACAGTTTTGTGACCAGGGGCCCGATTCTGCTATTTAAAAGCCAATGGAATCGTAATTGAATTGCATGATTTTGACGTTTGGTTCATACTAAAGCTGTCAAAAACATGCCATTCAACTACGATTCCATTGGCTTTTAAATAGCAGAATCAGGCCCCTGACAAACGAAAGGGACGCCCTCACCTTGTATCCGCTATCTTAGTTGGCCCGCTGACCTTATCATTTGAAATATAAACCTTCTCTCCTAGACCATAAAGTGTATTTTTGTATACCCAGTTAAACAGATTGCACATTCCAGTTGTACGCAAGTTCTTATTACTTCCATAGCACAGGCACTATGACGTGGCCAGTCTTTTCTGGTGTGTACTCCAACACTCTATGGCCCAGCAAACAACGAAAACGTGATTTGAGTACACCTATGCAGAGCTCCACACAATTTCAAGCTCTAATATACGTATCTCTGTTTAATGCGCTATCAGTTTCCGCGTAAAGTAACAGCGACTTACTTACTAATAATTTTTATTACTACTCTGTTCACATCACGTAACATTACATTTTATGATACATGTGAGGAGGAAGAAGTAGTTAATAGCTGTCTGTCACCTCTGAACTCATTTCAACGAAACAATGGGGGAAAAAACGCAAAACTATTACGTAGAGGGCGCTAACCGCTAAGTGTTTGTTACAACTGTCATCTTTGTTAAGAAAGTGGGCTTGTTTTTTTATAAGGTTTTTTTTGATTTAGAGTGGTTTTTGTGTGGTGCAAACAAAGTTTAAGCCATGTATCCTACCTGGCGAATCGCAGCCCTATAGGAAGAGTTGAAAAAAAGGGTGCTTCGCGTCAAGGAAAGAAAATTGATTTGATAGAAAGGTAAGTTTTGTTACGCCTATTTCACGCTTTCAAAAGACTTAGAACATTTTTTTTTAATGTAAGTAAGTACTACTGAATGTTTATAAAAGAAATAAAATGTTTCAGTATTTTAACCCATTACTGAAGAACTAAAGATTTGTTGGAAGACGAAAATAAACTCAAAACAATTCAATTAAAAAGAAGTTTAAACATTTAATTTTTGTCACAGACTGGAGGCGTATGACAAGTACTTCAATTTTGAGAGCATCACGAGTGGATTGAATAGTCCCAAAATAGTTTCAAAATCTGTTCCTCTGAAATGTTTCCTACATATCCTACTATAATTGGTTGCTTTAAAGTTGGTTCTTCTTACAGCTCTTTCCCATTTTTTCCTTAATATAGGATTTGAAGGAAATTTATGTGAACCTATTTCTTCATATCCAAAAGCCACTCATCGACCCATTTTTCATTAAAGAATCAATATTAGTAATATTATTTAAGGAGATTGACAGTTGCTCTGTAGCAAACACTTGGCGCCCTCTAGAATGAACTATTTGACAGTTTGCTTCCCCATTGTAATTCGCTGATGTATCCTGTCTAAGTCAATTAAGTCATTGGGTTCAGATGCTGACTTTTTTGTTTAACTTTCTTTATAAAATAATGTAGTATATTTATTTTGAAATATTTGAGTATGTATATTTGCATGATTGGTATAATATCATATGTATATATGTATTTATATTTTTTATATATTTAAGTATTAATATCTGAGATTTGTTGTTCTCGCTGCCATTTTTAAATGTTGCACAGCCCAAAATTTCAATGTTTCTGTTGTACCTTGCGGTTGACTGGTAGAAAATGCCTCTAGGCGTTAAGTCCGCCAATTGTACTTTACTTGTTTGTGCAATAAAGAATAAATAAATAAATGAATTGTACAACCAGGGGGTCTTGGCATTGGCGCGCCAACAGTATTGTTTAATATGACTACACCAATGACAGCCGCCAGTGCCCCTAGCGGTGTAAAAAGGAACCAAGGGAGATTCTTGGTTCAGAAATTATTTAACCTCAAAATATAACCTAGAAGGTTGATAAAAATAATACTCGATGCTCTAAAACCCCGCTATATCGAGCCAAAACTATTTTTAATTATGAATCTAGAATGGAAAAACAAAGTTAACAATAAAAGTTTGATCGTAACATGAACACAAAAAAAATGTTCTGGGGCAAATCATGTTTAAACGGGACATCTTTAAATAGTAACTCCAGCCAGAGCCATGCATTATTATGTCAAAAGTTACAAAAATGGGTAGGACGAACCACAGACAAGGTTGTATTGTCTGTGGGACGAACTGACGAAGTAGCAAGATTCCGATGAAGACTGGCCGCAATAAAGTGAAAACTTTACTTCACGCCACTAGATGGAGTTATACTCATTTAGATCGCGCTATAGAAATGTTTCCGCTCCGTGTAGTATCATCCTGAAACTCGCTGATCTTCATCAAAGCAAATATAAAATGTCATGTCACGAATAAACCGTGAAATATATTTTTGACGTGTAAGTTACCGAATTCGTACTTTCGTTTTTGGTGCTTACTTTAATAAAAAAAAAACAAATTTTCGCTTAGTGCGTTCGGTGAAAGCGTTCGTGAGCTTAAACTGTAACACGCGTACACACTAGGACCTCGTTACTGTATCACGCAAGTTACGGTTATGGTTCGCTAATGAGTACCCGGCTTAATAATAAGCACTTTACATATTTTGTAAAGACTAAAAGCCTGCGCAGACGACGTACCTACGCGGAGAAAAAAGTACGCTCCGCGAATACATAATCCCCCGCGGATTTACCGCGGACTCAACGCACACGGTGTGCGATCATTTGCTGTTAAAAGAGAATACTGGACTGGGTCCATCCCTTTATTTCGAATCGATTTTTAACGCGGAGTAAAATCCGCCGTGTGCGTTGACTGCTCATAGTTCGTTCGTTCTATTTTTTTCGCAGACGCCCGCGCACTTTAATCCGCTACGCTCCGCGGGCGTCCGCGGTGTTTCGGCGGATTTTTGATTCGGCGTACTTTCAGTCGTTCGTGTGCGTTGCTCGATACAGTTTGAAAGGGATCTATTTTTACGGACAAAAAAGTACGCCGCGGATAATCCCTCGTCTGCGCAGGCCATAAACAGTAAAGTTTCTAAGCCCCTCATGAAGAGCTCTATGCTATTATTTAATTTATAACTTAGTTGCTCGTAAAGTGTCTCTTATTTCACCAATTTCAATAACGTATTGTATCTCATTACGTACTTGTGCGTTAATGTAATGTAAAACACACGGTTTATCAAGATGCTCATATCAAGATATCTCATATCAAGTTTATCAAGATATCTCATTACGCACTTGTGTGTTATTGTAATGTAAAACGAACGAGTTTTTTTTTGTTAAGGTAAAACGCACGGTACTTTTTTAAATCTTAGCAGAGTTTTTATGTCAGAAAAAAAGGTCAACATTCAACTTTGGGAGATAAAATATAATGAATCAACATTTAATTTTTGAATTTAATTTCGACCATAAATTACAACCATTTATCTGTAACAAAAACACAAATATATTAATTTACTTTATTAGTAATACTGGCTGTTTTTTATGCCTTTGCCTTAAAAAAAGCGCTGATGCGCGCGCATCGCTAATTTGTGAACAACTGAAAAAAATTATAACTGCTTTATTAAGTGATTAAAGATTTATTCGTTTCAGAAAGTCAGAGTTTTATATTATTTCCTCGCAAATATGTTATAAAACGTCGCATGACATACGTGCGCTTTGATAATTACAGCCTCTGCTTTCTTGTAGCAATATCGCCTCGGCTGTAATTTTCAACTACCGCACATATATCATAATGTACTATTGCTAAATGGGAACACCTGGGCAGGGAGCTACTTCCACAATTTTACCATGGCCCTAAAGAAGTGCATTAGGGCTATCTGTAAAGCGCATTTTATGGAATAAAGCAGACCTCTATTCAAAAAAATACAATAGGTCCTGACGGTATTCCTGTGTCAATCATAAAAATGTGTAAAGACTTTCTGTGCGTCCCTTTGTGTCACTTAATAAATTTGATCGTCACCATGACTATCTATCCACCTGAATGGAAGACATCCAAAGTCATACCCATCCCTAAGTCTCGTGATAAGTCTTTGGTGGAGGAGTATCGTCCCATCGCTATACTATCGGGCTTTGCTAAACTATCCGAGATGCTTATGTATAAAAGCATCTACAGTAAGGTTCAACCTTTCCTTAGCGAGGAGCAGCACGGTTTCCGAGCCAAAAAACCTGTCAATACTAACGAAGAGTCTTTGGTGAGATTGGCGCCGAATTAAGAAGACCTTTTTTAACCTAATTTATTCAGTTCATTGGTAAGATTCAATCAACATCTGTATTGTCAAAACTAAAATTGTAATCATGTAAGTAGAGCTTGTCTAATTTGAAATGAAGCGCCCCACATTTTTTTGTGTATTTAGATGTGCCGAGTGCACATTTGCAAATAAATTATCCGTGCTCTTATGCTCGAGCGACTACAGCGTGCTTAAATGTATTTCGTCCTTATCTATTTAAAATTTGAATGCGATGGAATGCGTCATGTCAGCTTAGATATTAGCTTTACTACATTAATAGAAACACCTTCATATTTTATTCCATTTAAATGTTTTTAGGTATTTTAGCAAGAGAAGAAGTCCCGTCATTACTGGGACGGTTTCGAAGCGTCCAGAAGAATATTGTGGAGGAAATAAAAGAAAAATATACTTAAAAGGGGAAAAACACGAATGAGGCGTGCATAAGTTTCACAGATACCATACCATCACGACTTTATCCCAAACGGGGTAGTCAGAGGCAAGTGACTGTGTTGTCATGGTGAACGAAACACTCAGAAGCCCACTTTTCACCAATGTTATTAGAACCCAACGTGGTATTTGGTGAGCTTCCGCCGTTATCCGGGTTGATTTGGTTTGATATCGATGTTTTGACGGATACCATTCGCGCCAAAATCCAAAAACATTGGATGTCGGTGACAATGAACGGTTTCAAAATAGCGATTTTTGTCATCCGCATACTTTCGCCTTCGCTGATTAGGCCAATACCCATAAATTGTAGCGATGACTTGATTTCAATGATAGAGGCCTTTGCCCAGCAGTGGGACATTATATAGGTTAATTAATTCACTTTACTTTCGCTTTGGCAGACGCCAAAAACCTAAAGCGCGTTCCGGACTTATTGCGGCGTGTTCACTCGAACCGGTTGTAGTGAGTCGGACTTTCCAAGGAATATACGAGCTCATAAGCGCGTCAACGTTCATACGAGTTACAGTTCTGGCGAAGGGCGCGCCACATGAACTTCCAAATAGGCGCGCATAAAATGTTTGTCTGAAACTGCCCTAAGAGCGTTCTGTTGGTCACGTCTGTCAAAACGTTTTTGCACAAATTCAAAAAAGTCATAATTTGTCAAGTCAAGGAAACGTTTCTGAAAAATGTTGTTGTATTCTGTATATAAATAAAAATGGGTTTCAAAATGAATAATTTAGAAAATTAAAAAGTTATTAATGCAAAGATCACTATGGCTTCTCAAGGAAACGTCATTTTAGACAATTTTGTAAATATTATTTGATTTAGTTTATCTATTTATTCAACTTAAACATTGACATGGAAGACGCATTCAATAAATTGAAGCAGCAGGGTAAAACTGACGTCGAAAGCCTTGTAAAATGGATGAAGGATGGTGAGCACTTCGATATCTTTTATTAGTTACATAAATGAATCACCAAGATCACGCAGACACAATTCGAAATGGATAGCGCGAGTCTTCGTTTGGATGAAACCGAACGTGACACTTTTTTGACCCTCGGGGCCTTTACGATCCCCAAACTAAGGAAGCGAGCAATTTCGTCAGTAAATATCCAGCGTAGTATGCGTCACTGGAAATGAAAGGTCATATTATAATTACGAAATTGCGCTCAGTTTAGGGAATAAACTTGACAAGTTACTTAAAAGGGATTGTAAATAAGGCCTCAGGGCTCAATTATTTATTTCGCATATAGGCACCAAGTGTTTTAAGCCCCTCAACGAGGCCTTTTGCAAATAGTATGAGATCGGCTCAAGTTGCTTGGGGCCATGTTTAGTGGCCCGCCTCCCGCGCTCTTGGCCACTAAGCTGTCACCGGCTTCGCAGTTCGCACGTGACTGGGGACTATGTAACATACAAGGTGTCTGAACTTATTTATTTATTATTTTTAATTGATTCATTCACTAATTTATGATTATGATGCCTTGATAGAATATTAATGGGTCTACCTTTTTACTAATAAAATATTTGTAGTGTATTTATTATTGCGGTGTTACACAGTTTCAGTCAGTTCCCTAGATTCACCCAAATACTATTTTTACCCTAAGTTTTGAAAGCCATAATTTTTTTTTCCCAAACCTTCTTCAAAAACAACCATTTTATCAACTATTCCTCAAATCATCACATTAATTTAAATGAGTTACTTTAAGGGCATCATGCTTAAATTTTCATTCAAAGTGTGAGAAGTGTAAAATTCACGATTGGTAGCAATTAAAAACTCAATTAAATGTAAGTACCTGATGCATTTTTTTGTACAAATACATCACAAAAAGTTTTGAGAATGGCGACTTTTTTTGTTTAAAACCGATCCTACTAAAGTGAAAAAAAGGTTTTTGAAAAAGGTTTGGGAGAACTTTTTTTTAAATGGCGTTTAAAACTTAGGGGATTTTTTTTTTCTGAATTCGTTTTCAGTGTTATTTGTAAATGCTTTTGAATTAAGTAGACCTAGTATTCAGCTATCAATGAGAAAAAATAAGCATGTTCCTCGACTACTTTCGCCACAGTAACCAAAAATGTGACATCATAACCCAAAAGTTTTCGAAAATTTGTAAAAAAAAAAACATAACTTGGAAACTACCAAAAATCACGGAACATACATGGGGTCCAATCGATAGATATTGGAGTCCCCAGACTCGGGACACCCTGTATAGTGACCCGTGCGAGGTGCGACAGCTCTATTAAACTTAATTAATAGAAAAAACGATAAACGTGCTTTTAAATAATAGAATTCTTCATCTTACTTTTTACTAATTTACTAATAATATCTATAAATGCGAAAGTTTGTGGAAATGTATGGATGTTTGTTACACTTTCACGTAAAAACTAGTGAACGGATTAAGATTAATTGTTAGTAGTTCTATCTGGTTCCTTCACATTGAACTACTAACAACGTCACTGCATTTTGTAAAACTATAGTAATTAAGTATGTAGTTCCATCCAAATGTAACTATAAAAGGAACTTTTTATGTGAATTCGCCCTCTTCCCTGGCTTGATTTCGGACAATAAACCAAATATTCCAAACAACCAAAGTTTCCCTCATCTAGCCCAATATTTTTACATTTATCTTAATGGAAAGTTGAAAATTACAGTAATACAGCATAATTATAGATCAGAATAACACATTTACTACAATTTATGCTGCTGACGGAAAGCTAGTAAAAAAAAAAAAAAATAATAATTAATTTTAAGCAACAGATATCTCTTTCCCTGATAAAAAATGTGCTAAAGGGCAAAAATAGGAAAAACTGCCGAAAAACTGCAGCTAAAAAGATTGTTTAGTATTGAAAATTCTTTGGAGCAATCTTTTGTTTAAAATGCTCACGGTTTAAATTCTAGAATTGTGTCCTCCATGCGTATGCGCCATACTTACAAGGACAGCACACCACTTGTCATGGGCTCAAATTACGAATAGATCTTCTTGTGTAACGAGGTATCAGACAGGGATTTAAGCCAGAGGCGTCACCCAGACTCGAGCTAATAAAGAAAATATGAATTAACCCGACCGGGAATCGAACCCTGGACACCATGGAAATCGGGCGAGAAACCGCACAGCGCACTACGCTAATAGTGTCGTCGATACCTTCATCGATTTAAATCTACTTGCTTTGACATAGAATGCCTTGTAGGTATAGTGCTGAACGAAACCGCGTCAAAGGAAGAGCATTGCACGCCCTTTTGACCTGCAAACATACTCATTCCCGTCATTTATGTACCTTTTTTCTGTGGTTGTAATAAGCACTTTAGCGTTCATTACAGCCAAAGTGATAGAAGACGCGAAGAGTGCAGAAGACAAGGTGCGACATCTGTTGAAGGACAGCGCGGACAAGTCCAGCGTCGAGTTCTCCAAGTTCAAGGAGGCGCTGGGGAAGGTGGCTGAGGAACAGGTGATCTTCATTCACTATTTTAATAGTCAAAAACATAAATAAGATTAATAAGCAAAGGTTAGCAGAGTACCGAGTTCGAGTTGAACAAAGAGATACGAATGACTTCAACATCGCGTTTTGCGAGCAAGAAACGCAAATTTGTATGGCATCGAGTCAGAGCCACCTAGTGGCCTGAGCCTCGTATCCACTAGGCAACAATTGACGCGCACACGTAACGCTCAAATAGGGTTTTTCAACATAACACAACTACGCGCGACGTTGCCAGTTGGCGCGCAACATTGCGTGGACGGACAAAGTTGCTAAAAACTTTGAGCAACGCGGAACTTTTTTAGTTCCTCTAGTGACATGTTGCCGACGACTGGCAACGTCACGCGTTGTTGTGCAACGTTGCCAATCATGTTGAGCGTTACCTGTTGCGCGTCAATTGTTGCCTAGTGGATACGAGGCTTTATGCACATGCTAAGCATGTTACTGAGTTGTTAAAAAAAGGCCTGCGCAGACGAGGGATTATCCGCGGCGTACTTTTTTCTCCGTCAAAATATATACCTTACAAACTGTATCGAGCAACGCCAACTAACGGCTGACAGTACAAAAATCTACCGAAACATCGCGGACGCACACGGAGCTCAGCGCACGGGTGTCCGTGAAAAACGAACAGACTAGTTATGAGCAGTCAACGCACGCGGCGGGTTTTATTCCGCGTTAAAAATCGATTCAAAATAAAGGGATGGACCCATTCTCTTTCAAAACGTCTTCTCTTTTGCCTAAACTTCATGTAAATGACAGCACAACGTAATCTAAGAATATTTAAATACTCTCGGACAACAAAGGATCGCACACCGTGTGCGTTGAGTCCCCGGTAAATCCTCGTGGGATTTTGTATTCGCGGAGCGTACTTTTTTCTCCGCGTACGTCGGTCGCCGCGACGTCTGCGCAGGCCTAATTTTGACAGTTAATTCCGCCATTTTGTATGGAACTATCCATTATGGTCTAATAATGCTAAAACTAGCAATATCTTCAACAGAAAAAGAACGTAGAAGACCTGTCTAAGTTGCTGGCCGAGCAAGGACCCAAGCTGCTGGAGGCGCTCGTGGCGGGCGCCGCCGCGGGCGTAAACGCGTTCAAGGATGCTATGACGAAAAAATAAATGATGAAACGAACAAAAATATTGTTTTACTAGCTGTCCGAGTCCGACAGACTTCGTTCTGTCAAACAAAAGTAATGCACGTCACGGCGTCGGTGAAGCCGTACCGGTCTACATCTCGCCCGCGTTTCTCCGACATAATTTACATATTACATAAACTATTATTTTTTACTGAATGTTTTGTTCAATCATAATAAAATATAGCCTATGTCACTCCCTGATAATCTGGCTTTATATTGGTGTAGGAATTTTTACAGTAGTTTCGGAGCCTATTCAATACAAAGAAACAAACTATCAATCAAATTTATATTATTATTATAGATTGTTAGTATGGGATGAATGAGTGGTAGACTGCGCTATTTGCTGGAGTCAATGTTACACCGACGAAGGCGGCCTTTAAATAAATACAGGCACAAGTAGCTTGTGGCTCGGACTTGGCCATTCGCACGCTATGTTGATACACCCATGAGGCCCATGAGTTTTCGTCACGTAAACAGCGATCGCTGTGTTTGTGTGCCATTTTTGGTTCCTTTTTATACCGCTAGGGCAAGCGGCTATTGGTGTCATGTCATGGTAGACAATGTATGCCCCCTGGTTGTACAATAATTGTTTCGTTGAAAAGAGTTCAGTTCAAAAAGAAATAAATTATCGAAAAGTGACCTTCTTGAAAGTTGTAGAGCGTTTAATTTTGCATAGTATGAGACCAGATTTATATTATTTAGATAACTCGTTCTCATGCTATTGCTCCTCAAAGTTGTACGTATTTTACAATTTTGTGAAAAACCACCCGCTTGTTCCCACACCCCTTGAGCTGTCACAGGGGTATGAGAAGGTTGTGCTAGTCAGTAAGGATAAGGACCTTCACAATATGCTTAATGCTCCAGCCACACATCAGCTGCTCCACTTGTATCAAGCATTAGCTGTCCGTCAGCGGCTTCCCCGCGTAGACTATTTATACCGTCAAAATAAAAATATACATACATACATACCATCACGCCTTTTTCCCAACGGGGTAGGCAGAGACCACATCTTTCCACTTGCTACGGTCCTGACACACCTTTTGCGCTTCTTCCACTCTCATTAATCCTTTCATACATAATCGTCGATTTTGGGTACTCCTGTCCTGACCTTTTCTGAGCACTTCTTGGACTTGTCCTAAGTACGTCCGTCTAGGCCTTCCCCTTTCAACAGCTCCATCCACTCTCGCCTTGTAAATTTGTTTCGTTAATCGCCTTTCATCCATCCTTTCCATATGCCCAAACCATCTTAGCATTCCCATCTTAATTTTTGTGACAACATCCTTTTTCACACCACAACGCTCTC
Organism: Udea olivalis; assembly: GCA_947369235.1. NCBI lineage: Eukaryota > Metazoa > Arthropoda > Insecta > Lepidoptera > Crambidae > Udea > Udea olivalis. The sequence continues at coordinate 8,356,492 of OX376370.1, read as the reverse complement.
TTATTATGCCATTCCTCACTTTATCACTCAATGTCACTCCTGCCAAACTTCGCAGTGCTCTCATTTCCACTGCATTTATCCTACTTTCATCCTTCTTTTGCCATACCCAACTCTCACTTCCGTACATAAGCGTCGGCACTAACACCCCCGCATGAACAGCCAGTCGCGCCTTCTCTGACACCTTCTGGCTGTTCATAAAGGCACTGCATGCCTTTATGAACAGCCAGAAGGTGCCATTTAACATATTCCCTGCATTCACTCTTCTATCAATATCACCCTCATGCCTTCCATCCCTCGTGAACCTAGTCCCCATACACAATATCTTTCACTTGTTCTACCTTTTCACCTCCAATTAAAACATCGCTTTCTGTCATCCTCCTCTCTTTCAAAAACCATGGTTTTTGTCTTACTTACGTTCACTTTCATACCTCTCGCTTCTAACGACGCATTCATTAATGTTACCATTTCCTGCAACTCGTCGGCCGACGACGCCAGTATGACTTGGTCATTAGCGTAGAGAAGGCATTTAACGAGCAACCCATCCCTTCTCAGTCCTTAATCAGTCTTTCAGATCTGTCAAACAGTCATCCATGAATAGGTTGAACAGCCATGGGGCTACACAACAAAAAAAATATAGCCCATGTCAATCCCTGAAAATGTAGCATCATATTGGTGAATTTTTTTTTTAATCATTATATAAACAAACAGGTAACTACCGAACTTGTCTACCAAATTACGTCCGTTTGTTATCTCCCAGTAACGCCCTAAGCCGAGGTTCGTGTCCCCCCTTGGGGCACCCTTAGGCACGTTACTTAAATATAAGGGTTGAGAGCCTTCCGCTCACCCACTTGTCCGGTGAAATTGTGAAAGCCATCAGCGGCTAACAATGCATGCCATGTAGAAAAAAAAAAAAACGAACTTGTCTATACTAATATCATTAAAGAGGAAAGATTTTAATGTTTGTTAGCCAATAGCCAATGTCGATCCGTGATGTGTCGCTTTTTTGTACTCAAAGGTGAGGGGAGTGAAGGGAATAGGCGGGCGCGCAACTTGGGTCCAACGTCGCTTCTCGACTACAATAATTGGCCATAAATTCGTAGCCAAGTTTGGACCCAATTTAAAGCCAATGTGTGGCCGCGGAATGATGAATATCTATGAAAGACTTTTTGAAATTAAGGCAATTCAAACATGACTTACTTTTGGGTACCTAACTAAGAAAAATGGCGTTGGCACCTGGTAGTCAAGCTAAGTCAAGCCATGATCGATTCGTGGAATAACACAAATAATTTACAAATTATTTTATTTATTTACACCTTGACTAGAGATTTTACAAAAATATTGCTTAAAACTAACTACCTATCAACTAAAACAAATTATTTATGTAATAACAATGCAAATTGGTTTCAATAATACTGACATTCCAAACTTAAATTATTTGAACAAATACAGGGTGATCATAAATTCCAAAGAAATTTATTATAAGTATTTAGATGAAAAAAATTCAATTTAATTCCTAATAGTTAATTCCCAAAACTGAGCGCAGCGAGCTATTCCGTAGTGTCTGACGTGTTATCTACACTTCAAACGTTCATAACGATACAAAAATATACAAATTGCATACGAAACAGGAATATACAAATGAACAATATTCTAAGTTGGTCTTAAAACTATATTTGATTAATAATAATTTTAAAAGTAGATACGTTACAGACCCCTGCCATAGTGTGGACTAAATGAAGCAGCGTCAAAGAGGTGCATTAGACTTTTTAAGACGCAAAGTGGTTTGTTCAATGAAGATTATTTATCCTACGGGATTTTTATGGGCTGGTAACGGTTCTATAAAATATCATTGAAATGAGTAACATTCTTAAAAACGTATTTATAACTAGGAACACGGTAATTGGAGTAATCTGTGGCCTGTTTCACTTACACTTCTGAGTATAGGCCTCATCATCAAAATCAATCACTACAATAAGTAGGAAAGCAATTGATAAAGCAAAAAGACCCATTTTCTCAGCAAAATAAAGAGTTTACAGTGATACCGTTTTCGCCTTTTCTAGCATTATTACTTAGACTTGCCTGACCGCCTAGGCTTGCTACTATATTCGCTCTCAATTTACAATGAAGTAGGTAGGTATAAGCCCGATTTGACAGAACCCGACAAAAACAAAATACATCATTTGAAAAATTTCATTAAGTTCGGCAAAAACAAAAACACTCGCGACAGTGCGACTGGCCGTAACACCGATTCTCACCGGTTTAGCCTGTAAACTCACTTTGTCTGCGTGATCAAAATAGCGGTTCGTGTGATGGACGGTTGTTCTAAGCGGACTGTCTGTTCGGGACGCGCGCCGCATGCGTAGTGTAGGCTGATGATGATGACTTAAGTTCTACAAGGTTGTATTCTTAGTTTTCCAGTGATTTTACTTCGAGGTGAGCTTTTCTAACAATTCTTGGAGGGCGAGAGCTTTTGCCAATCTTCTTCTGAAATCCTGTAATCAAAAAGAAAATTCATTTAACATTGCTGTTCCCAGTTCGCTTGGACATAGCTTTTAAAATGTTAACCCTGTATATGAACCTTAAGTATTTCTATATTTTAATCTAGATGGATAGATAATACTTTTGATAATGCACGTTTAAGGAAGAAACTTATAGACAAGTATTACATTTAAAACAATGCACAATTTAGGCGGCCTCATTGCTAATAGCGATCTCTTCCAAGCATCCTACAGACAGGTAGAGGAAAAAATACTTATAAAGGAGCAATTATGTGCATAAATACTACAGAAATAGGTTTTATTTCCTGAAGAAATAGATTTATGTATACTATATAGGTAGGTAGGTACATCAAAAAATATTTAAATTGTTTTTAGATTTAAAAATATTTTAATTGTTATTTAATATTTCATATAAACAAGTAGATTATTTATAACTATAGTATTTACAGAATCAATAGTGGATAGTGAATCCAGTTTTATAGAAATCCATAAAATATATTATAATGCTCAGTTTTACTCACAATCATTTTAAATAACTGAAATACTATCTAGATTTACAATATCTCTAACGTACCTGGTGCAAAAGGCGGCCGCCAGCGGGCACTCTGCTGGCGAACATATCCGGAGACATGAGGCAAAGCGCTTTGCCGTTCATAGGGAACCTCTCGGGGAGGCCTCCGCGCCGCGCCACCCAGCGGCCTACGTCGGAGCGGCACCAGGAGCGGGGATCTGGAAAGTGGGATAAATGATAAATAAATATGCGCCAGACATCACACAATTGGGTCTTAGCTTAGACACCATCATCTGATTCTTATAATTATCCAATATTATAGATAAATACATTAAAAAAGAGCAATAATGTAAACTTTTAGTTTGATAACTACACGATTGGCGTAGTGCGCTGGAGCACGATTTCTCGCCTTTAATTCCGTAGTGTCCCGGGTTCGATCCCCGGTCAGGTCAATTCAGGAAATGATCTTTTCTAAATTGGCCTAGGTCTGGGTGTGCTGGGAGACGCCCCTGGCTTAATTCCTTGTCTGGTACCTCGTAACACAGGGATATTTATCCCTACTTCGAGACCATGACAAGAGGTGTGTTGTCTAACGCAAAAAAAAAAAAACTTAGGTACAATTTATTTTATGGCCTTTCAAACTTGCGTGGGAAAGCCCATTTTTTAAAAGTGTAAATTAAATGAAAATATACCAATCGTTAATCTACACAATTTAAAACAACTTTTGTTAAGGAATCATTTTCATAAACGCAATGTTTAATATAACAAATGTTTTGCAAAACACAGAAATAGACGTCTTGTGACGTCACTAACTTCAGCGCGCCGATAGAGCATTCGGTGGGCCACTGATCAGTTCTGCGCGAACGGAATAACGCCGCGGCTGTCTTCTGTTTTCGTGTAATGAATTTATTATGAAATAACATTAAGACGAATTAAAAAGTTTTAAAAGTTGTCGACCTAGAATATATATATATATTTTGAGTGCAAAATGTTAATAATGAATATTTAAGAGTGAACAAAAACATCGTCGACGTATTTCTTTGTTTTTTTTTTATCGGTGAAATTATGCTATAATCGTATTTTGGAAAAGTTGTCGCCTTAGTTAAAGACACTGACCTACTCGTACAATTTTTTATTTGCTTAAATATATTTTAATTTAGTAGTTATCTTCAAACAAAGTCGATCAAATATTGACAATCTTGGGAAAGCATAGCCTTAAGACAATTTGTATGGGGCGTTTAAGGCAAGTCCAAATTGCCATATCTCGGGGAGGTATAGTGCTAACGCAACATTTTTTTTCCAATGTTTATATTTTGAGAGCTCTTTTGACAACACATCAAAAAAAAATTATCAAATACCCAATTGGCATGGTCTCGAAATAAGGATAAACTTCCTTGTGTTACGAGGTGACAAGGATTTAATCTAGGGGCGTCTCCCAGCACACCCAGACCCGAGCCAATTAAGAAAAGTTAGTTTCCTCAATTGACCAGATCAATCAAATTGATTTACCCTTATAATACCTTTGTTGATAAACTGAATGAAAATCGAGTAGCGAATTCCTGGGGCCATATTACAGTCTCTTAATAGCCAATAAAGTTAATTTACTGAACTGAACGTTAAGCAATTTCGTAGTATGTACTTCCATTTCCAGCCAGTGGGCAGCTGTCAGTAATGAATCTTCAGGCTCGATATTACGCTCGACGAAATTGCTCGCTACCGTCAGTTTAGGAAATTAACATGGCTGGCTATAAAAGATTGTATTATGGTCTCTGTTTATAAAACGCATTCGTATCGTCACGTTATGCGTACATTTTTCTTAGGTTTCTCTTTGGGCCATGTATTTTTTTTAAATATTAGACTATTTATATGTTCTGAAATATATTGTGCGTGCATTCGTTATTTTATCTAACTTATGCTTTTGACGGTCCGAGAAATTTGAAAACAAATGCATCTGTAGACACTCAGTGCCATCTTAATGTGCTGTTTTCAATACCCGCAAGGCTTATAGATATACTCATATTATAGTTTGTATTGAATAGGCTCCGAAATTACTGCACCGATTTTTAAAAAAATCTCTCAAATATCTGTGACAAATTACACCAAGATCATCTGACCCCAAACTAAGCAGAGCTTGTACTATGGGTGTCAGAGACTGATAAACATACTCAATTATTTCTAAATAAATACTTAAATAGATAATTACACCCACACACAAATAACACAAATGTTCTTCACATGAATGTAAGTCGTGGGTGGGTAACGAACCCACGACCTCCGGTACTAAAGGCAGAATCGCTGCCATTGCGCCAACAGGCCATAATATATGCTACATTATCAGTGAGTAACATCTATTCTAACTATGTTTTACAGAGAAAAGATTTGATTGTTCGTTTGTTTTATTGAATTGGCTCCGGAACTACTGACCGATTTTAAAAATTCCTTAACCAATATGAAGCTTATATTATATTATCAGTGAGTGACAAAGGCTATATTTTCGATTAAATGGCATTCGATATGGCGTAGGAAACTACAATTTTATTAAACATTCAGTAAAAAATAATAGTTTAAGTAAATTTAAGTAATTTTAAGTAAATCAAGTCCGAGAAACGCGAGCGAGATGTGCTGCTTTACTGACGCCGCGACGTGCAATTACTTTTGACAGAACGAAGTCTGTCGAAGCAGCTAGTAGGCTTTATGTTCTTAAGTAAATATTTTAACGGGTCAGATTATCTACGCGGGCGAAGCCGCTGGCGGACAGCTATCATCGATTAACCCACCTAAAGGCAGGTCATCCTCCATGAGCACCCGTAGGTCCAGTGCGTCCCACTTGGCTCCGTCCGCTGGGGGCACGCGGTCGCAGCGCGCCTGGGTCGGCATTCTAGTGTGGGCCGGTGAACAAGTCTGCAAAGGAAAGATTATTACATAAATTAAGATGCTCATAGTACGCACGTGCTAGGGAACCCTAAAATTCGACAATTCAATGACGAACTTGAATGAGACAATGGGTACTTAAATAATCTAGTGTTTTTTTCGCGACATACGGTCTCTTTGGCAAACGCGCGTACACGGGCTTATTACAGCGTGTTCACTCGAAGCAGAAGTGGTGAGTTCACACATGCTCATACGGGCACGAAAGCATGCTACTATTGAGCAATTGCTAAGTAATAACACGTGTCGAAAGGCAATGCTCATAACTAGCATGCTCATTCCACTGAAAAGTGAGCATGCTAGTTTGAATCATGCTCATAAGCATGCCATTTGAGAGCATGTGTAATGTAGTTTAAGAATTATCAGAGCTTATAAACACTACGCGTGTAGCAAAAGGCGTGGCTGTAAGAAGAGCCTACATTACCACAGCTCTATCTCTCTTTAAGACCCATTTCTGTAATAGGTACTATCAAAATCTCATTTCACTTAGTTAATTTTACAACAACGTAAATCGAGCAATGTTACAGCATAAGAACGAATCGCACCTCGGATTAAGCGTGCGAGATTCAAAGTGAATTCAGAATAGCTCCACAGGACATTATAAGCCAATATACATTGTCGCCCATCCTTTATGCCCTTAATAACATTAGGAAGTTCATTCAGCGATGGGATATCCGTCGATTTGAATACACTATTCAAGTTTACAAGCGCGCGGAAAACGATCATTTGGACGAAATCCGCCATGTAGGATGTTGCGACGGAAACGGAAGTGGGCCACGCGACTGCAATGCCGGATTAAACATGGTAATTGATTTGAAGATTTAAATGCTGGGTTTCCGGAGGATTGTTGGAAACGTTTACGTTATCTAACTACTCAGCAACGCAAAGTTATGTGCATACAAGATAATACAATAGGTGAATATTACAGCCAGTCTAGACATATTGCAAATTTCACGGCCCAAAACGATCCAGTCATTCCAGTCATCGTACATCGAGTCCCACATCAAGATGTCGCTGTAATTGATGAGTATTGGCTTAATCACTACGATTGTTAAATACGGGTTCGCGCTAAAAATTTCGGCAATGTGCTAAACTTTGCCAACCTACCTACTTCTTTGATAGAATCGTAATAATCCCCATCCATGACAAACTTAAGTGATGAACGTTGGTGTTTGTTGAGTTTCTTGGTGTTATAATTATAATATATAATAATTATGTTTATTTCGCATAATCTCCATATTTTGTTAGTTACAAAACTCTTACAAAACTATTATGTTGGTAATAATACAAAGAAAAGCACATTCAAGAGACAACACTTACATTGCCAAATTCATATATCTTCCCTCAGCACCGGGCCCGCAGCAATGCCTACGGGACCAGTGCATCAGGAATGGACAGTCTGGCCTCTGCAATACTATCCATACAGGTACAACGTATTTAAACATATTTAAGTGTGTTTATCAGTCCCTGACACCCATAGTACAAGCTCTGCTTTGTTTGAGGTCAGATGATCTTGGTGTGATTTGTCCAACATATTTATTTATTGATATAGGTAGGTCATGTCATATGTAGTACATATGACATGACTTTTATTCTAACTTGTAACTAATGGGACTATCATGGTATGGGCTAGTTAGGTAATAACGGTGACCTCTCACTAGCTGCAAAAACATCATAATACAACAATGCCGAAACCACAGTTCATGTCATTATTATAGGTATTACCTATTTTGTAAATGCTAGTTAAAATATCAATTGATGGTTCGGACTTCTTTCGAAAAAGTTTTTTTTGTCAATAGGCTGCGGTAACTGCTCACCATCAGGCGGTCCTATGCTAGTTTGCCAATGAATTTGAATAAAAATAAGAATTAAAAAACAACAACGACTACTCAGCTTAAACCGAAAATAATAAATTATATCAATCAGATGGCCATGTTTAAAGATGACCCAGAAAGTCAGATTTATTTGCGGTTATGAATGTTTGAATGTCTTTTTTTTTAACCATCCATCACTGTAAGCTGGCAACTGTCACTTTTTCAGTATGAAATTTAAAAAACCGTTCAGCCGGCCGGACGCGTGCGCGCCATCTTCCCGGATGCGCCATATTTGAAATCGACACTTCCGGCTGGTTTGAAGAAGGAACTCGGTGACGGTTTTTTATTACTCTTTTGTGTGTGGGTCGCGGTTTGTTTAATCAATGTTTTTTCAGTTAATTACGATTACAAATCGCGAACGCCAGCAGAGCCAGCCGCGTCTTGGAGCGTATAGGTATTATCGATTGGAAAGGAAGGAAGATTCAGCTACAGTAATCAGCAAGGTCTGATCGGCCTCTCGTGGATTGAACAGGTTTAGTATACGATATAAATCCCATGTATTTTTGGACATAATCAGCCTATATGACGACTGCAATTATTTACAAATTATGTTGAAGTCGTATTGAAGGGTTCGTTGCAATTTTGGCATCATCTAACTGTTTTACAATATAGGTAGGTTGACATTGATCAGTGATCACACATTTCACATTTTCAATGGCTTTCCTATCTTCGGATTGGTCACAATTTTACCAGTGTTAAGAAATAAGACTGCAATTTACCGTAAGCTTTCTAACCGCAGTTTCTTATTTCATAACTAACTGGCTTGTTGGGGCAATGGCAGCGATCCTTTAGCGCCGGAGGTCGTGGGTTCGATTCCCACCCATGACGAACATTTGTGTTTGTTGTGTCTGGGTGTTAATATTTGTTTAAGTATGTATTTTGAAATATTTACGTATCTGATGCACCTAATACATGCTCTGCTTAATTTGGGGTCGGATCATAGAACATTAGAGAGTCTCATTCAAACGAATCATCTTCCTAATCCTTAATATTTTAATATACTTACTACATAAAGTAGTATATTAAAGTAACAACAAGCATTCATATCACACGATGATTGAGAGTTTTTAACACACATCCAAAGAGGGCTCAAACACTAAACAGGACATTAAGATAGGCCTCCCATGGACGGCTGTTCGCAGTGACGTCACTGATTGAGCCAACCTAACCTTTTCTTTGTATTGAACCACCAGCGCAGACATCACGGTAGTAATTCATGCCCCAGACTTAAAACAGTTGCACAAATTACAAATAAGACGCTCTCTTTCCCGCCATTGTTTTCGCCATGTTGGTTTCGGCGGAAGTGCGTCCGAGCGCGGAAAAGGAGCTGTCAAATGCGACGGTTGGCGCGAAAGGGCTGCGTTGCGGTGGGTATCGAGAAAAAAATGGCCGGAATTGCAAAGAGTTTTTGAACAAAGTTTCTTCTTTTGTGTCGATATCTGCCAATTGGCGCAGTGTTTCTTCAAAGCTACCTGGCATTGTCTTATAATACTCCCATGACAAACTTTCTAAGATTCTTAACATTTGTAGTACTAATTCCGGATGTGTGCTGGAGAGGTCACATTTTTATACGTTTTAAGTGTAAGGTGTACTTCGTATGAAGCCAGGCGATCTTAATAAGAAAAACACAGTACGTATACAATCACAACTCTACCATTTGACTAGTGTCTGTCGGTTGCGTCTGTACAAACACTTCTGGCAAATAACAGGGCAGCTGTAATCTTTAACTTGTTTTCACCAAAACACCTTTTAAATCGCAGTTTAGTAATTTACAACTTCTTTACGATTACAAAAGAGTCAGTTCTTAAATCGATAAGGCCAGTGGTAGCGAAAAATGTTGGCCCGGTGTAGCCTTCTAAAGATTAAGCCTTCAAAAATCCTGGTTTTGAGCTACACCCCGGAAAACATTCGTGTGATAAACATTTGTCTTTATTACTTTGATTATTTTTAGCATTTTACAATGCTTGTTTATCATATCTAAAGATAGAAAAACAAGCATTTGTCTTTAACCTGCGTCTGGGTGTTCATTGGTCTTTGAGTGAAGGGTTAGATGATTTCGGTGTTGGGACTTAGGTAACAGAATAGGTAATAGTACGCGTACAGAAGGTTCTCTCAAGAAACGCGATCAAGTAAAAAAAGTCTTCTTTTATTTTACAAGTTCGTGTCACACTATTACTTTTTAATTTGTCCGTGCTATCAATCAAGGCCATGTTTAGTTAGCTTACACGCGGAATTGAAACTTATTGTGTAGCACGAGCGTTCATATTCCACTGTGCGCCGCTGAACGTAAATTTAGCTGTCGGAACGCAGGGGTCGTGTCCCGATATACCTATTTATTGTTTTATATTTATTTATTTACTTAAATTATATAACTTAAAATTTTATCGACATTTGGAAAACCCTAGTGGAACTGCGGGATGCTAACAATCGACCAATTACAGCAATTGTGTAAGACGGAAGAATACTTTCTTTGTTTTGTCGTGTTTAGGATGTCGGCAATTTCATTGGACGCTGGGAAAATGGCGGGTGATTAACTACAATAGTTTTTGTTGTTTATAATTTTTATGTCACGAAGTTTCTATAATAGTTATTTATTTATTCTTCAGTGCATAAAATACACAGTAGAATAGGCGGACTTAATGCCAAAAGGCAGTCAACCACCCGATTGATCAGACAAATTCACAGACGGTGCAAAAGATCAAACTGATAACTTTTTACTACTAACTGATGCTAAACATAAAAAATAAACTCAAAAACAACAAAATATACTTACACATATAATATATCATTATCTTTAAATACATATATTATATTTTTAACTAAAAAAAATCGAAATACACTATAAAAAAAAAACTTTTAAGAGCCATTTTAATATTTAAAATCTATGCTAATAGGTACTATAATTATGAAGAGGAAAGATTTGGTTATTTGTTTGTTTTCAATGCCTATTCAATGGCTCCGAAACTACTGAACCGATTTTAAAAATTCTTTCACCATTCAACAATAGAGCTACATTATCAGGGAGGGACTTAGGTACTATATTTTTCAAAATGTTAACCTGAGACAACAATTAGACATGCGCGGCGTGCTCTGACAGATTGCCCGCTTAGAACAACACGCCATTTTTGACACACGCACACAGAGACGTGAGTTTACAGGCGAAGTTACAGAGTTTCAGCGTCGCGGTCAGTCGCACTGTCAAAAACATTGAGATATTATTCGTACGTCGTCAGATACTTACATTAAAGTTCAATGATCAAAAATGGTTTCGCGCAGATATTTCTGTTGCAGTGTATTTGGCAGTATAAACACCACACGAAATTGTGAACATACGTTTTTTAAGTTATCAAATAATGTTGAAAGGTAAGTACCTACCTACAACTCAGATAGCGTTTGCAAGTTAGTAGTAGGTACTATGTACGAGTATTATAAGTATGGGTAAACCATTATATTTTGCAACACATTCAAATCCAGTACAAATTACTTTTACATTTGCTTTTCCTTTTTCCGTAACTTATCTTATCATGCATTGGTAAAACACCAGTATTGTTGGTAGGTATATTATTCTTTTACTGGCACGCACGGCTGCTGCATCCGCGCCGCGCCGCCGACAGGTGACCGCCGAAGCGTTGGCTTCATGGTGTTATCTACTGCCTACTAGGTAGGTAGGTAGGACTGTATGATCAATGCCATTGGGCTAGCAGGTTGCTCCTGGACCCCGGTAAATGACTTCTTATAATATAATACTTTTATACGTATTCACCCATCTTAACTCCTTTTAATCTAGCTGGACTCCTTTTGTATATTTTTGTTTTAGTCGAACTAGGTGCCATTTTTTACTCTTTTAAAAAATTATATACTAATACGTCGTGGAATATTTAAGTGTTTCAAATGATCTTGGTGTCAATATTACATACATTTAAGTATTTTAGGCGCTTCTCTGGCGAATATAGTAGCGAGTAGCAACCCTAGGCGATCAGACAAGTTAATAGAAAAAGGCGAGAGCGGTCCTTCTGTAAACTCTTTATTTTGTGCCTGAGAAATAGTCTACGCGAGCGAAGCCGCTGACGGATAGCTAGTTGTTTATAATTTTGATGTCACGAAGTTTCGAGAAGAATAAGTTATATTTTACACCACCATGCAGGCTTGCAATAATAAATCATTGATAAAAATACTCATAAGGCAAAGTTGTATCTTGGTGATTATTTTATTTATATTACTTTACTAATAGGAGCCATAGCGCCAGTCTGTATAGTAAATTAATTAATTAACTGCAAAGAAAAACTATCCCGAAACTGGACTGATATGGTAAAAAATAACTAAAATAAATATGAATAGCGCCAGACACCATACCACCTGTCATGGTCTCGAAATAAGGATAATACTCCTTGTGTTACGAGGTAAAATACAGGGAAATAAGCCAGGGGCGTCTCCCAGCACATCTAGACCCGAGCTAATTTAGAAATGATCGTTTCCTAAATTGACCCGACCGGGAATCGAACCCGGGACACTACAAGTCAAGGCGAGAAACGGTATACAGTTACTACGCCAATCTTGTCGCACACTTTTAAACAGAGATACCTACTCAGCGAGATTGTTAGAAAAATTACAATATCAAAATGAGTTGCTGCTTCGGTTTTTTTTTTTTATATTGCCCGTCAAGATGACCTCACTCCACCTGATGAAAAGCGGTCGTGAGGTCCAGATATGAGGTTGACAAGCCCAGTCATTCAAACGAATCACTGGGCTGGCCATCCTCACCTTGAAGGCCTGCAGAAATGCCTTTTCACACCCCGCTTGAAGAACCCGGGACTATACGAGGAAGGAAACACATGTGCTGGAAGAGCGTTCCACGTCTGGATGGTACGACAAAGAAACGAGTCACCGAACCTTTTAGTTCGGGCCAACAAATGTTGAATTGTGTGTGGGTGACGCCGTAGTCCAGCACGCGTGGTACGGGAGTGGAAAGGTGAGGTGTATTGTTTACCCACTGAGATAATTATACTTTCACGCTAATGCTGGCTTTTGTTAGAACGCAGGACGGTTTAATAAATAATAATTAGGTAACTAGCTTAGGAATTAAGCTGGTTACATCTTGAAAAGCTTCTGAAACAGGTTCTTTACAGCTTTCAAAAACCAATATTTTTACATGTTTTATTTATTTACGTAAATCGAAACACATCATGGTTAATTTTATTATATTATTTGCATTTGTAAAAACCAGAATTTTGAAACTAGGGGCTGTCATAAATGTTTGCGTAATAGATATAAAATTCTCTAAAAATAAAATAAATGTAATAAAAAAAAACTTACCATAAAATTTCCTGCAAATTACAATAAAATCCTGCCTTTCTCCTCAACACAGTCACAGAACAACCCTAGTTATTGTCAATCAAAACTTAAGATACACTTTTCAATGAAATATAAAATTCTGAATGACTCTCGTAAATGATTTCGAATTTATTCGTCACTGGACGCTCGCGCAAGCGCGCCTTTTCCGCGGGCCGGTCGATTCACGAATGAATGACCTACGTACGATTACGATTTACGTTTCAAATGAACGAGAATCCGATTCTATTACGAACTTGAATGAAAGCAGATGGTCTTGACTCAATCGACTCTTTGACACAACTAAAATTCAACCTTAGCACATGGCATTATGACCCAATTTGTTTTCCGAAAATAGTGACACGTGGTATCTTTTCAAAACCGACCGGATTTGCAAGCATGCGCCGTCTGCGGCAGGATGCGGGCTGCATTTCTCGTCTCGTTCACACATACGCCATTTGATCAAGATGAACAGAGATAGATGATTGTTTTTGAATCGATAATGTATTCTCGCATCCTGCCTGTCAGCGTGTGGTTTGGAACTAATCGTTTCCGTATCAAATTCCGTCGTTTAAAAGTCTTAATTCCAGCGAAAACCATTCAAAAATGCTTCTTATGGAGTAAGAATTCGGTGTTTAGATTAGATTGTTAGATTTTCGCGACATTAAAGCCGGAATAGTAACAAATAATTAGGGACGCGTATTTCCGCTACTATTTCGGTTTCCCGCGCAAAAATGTATTTTGGTCATGGCGTCCCGTCAATAACTTGTTTTTGGACGTTTTTTAGGGTCGTTAATTTCAAATGGGTCCCGCCCGATTTAGTTTAATTGGGACGATTTATGGGTTGATTAAGTCTGTTTTTGGGGAAATGAGACTTCCTTTCTTATGGTTAAGTGTGTAGAAGATAATGTTGTTGTATCTGACTTTTAGACTGAGTAGTAGACAACAGTCAGAAAGGTCCATTTTTTAAATTTTTGTATAAAATTGGTTATCATTAACCTAGAAGCTAGATGTAATGACACTTGTGGATTGATGCGTGATGCGTTATTCAGATATTCAAATTTAAGCATACCTATATCCAGCAATAATCCAGTAACTAAAAAAATACTAACAGATTCTATTGATGGTGTTGATGATCTCATACTTAGGTACTACACTATGGAATGCAATAAAGATTTATTGGTTGTGTTCGTTTCTCGCCTAGGACAAACATATCACTGTACTGTCACGAGAAATTAAATTTATTTTCTGTCTGGCGTAGCTTACCTATATTTTTTTCTATTTATATAGTAATACGTCATAAGGAACATTTAAGTATGTTTACCAGTCTTTGACACCGATATTACAAGCTCTGCTTAGTTTGGGGTCAATTGTTACATCTATTTATTTATCTTTATTTAGTTGTAGTTCACTGTACAATCTAATTAATTTAAAGAAACAGGATCAAAGCCCGCGGCCATTTCTCCAGTTAAAATAAAATATAGCTTAGGTTATAATAATGTTATAGGTAACGCTAATATTTGTGGAAGAATATTTTCTCAACTAAATCTTACTCTTGATTACTCTGTCTATTGAGGAAATAACAAAAAAAACCAACTGAAAGAAAAAATGTTCCAAAACCAATTACTTTGCACTAAAAAGTGAAAATAAAATCGCGTAGGTATATGTACCTATTCTTTTAAAACTTTTACGATAAGTAGATGACTTAATGTAGGTCTGTACTATTATTGTTATTGGTGCAGTCGGTGTCAGCCAAGGAAATACTACAATATCCCTGCAATTAAAAAACGAGAATACTTTAAGAAATATTTTTTTACATCTCACGTTTAAGTATGTATATATGTCGTTACAAACCTACCTTGACTGACACCGACTCCAACAATAACAATAATTGTACATCCCTACATTATATTATCGTACCTACTTACTTTTACGTTTTAGAAGAATACCTACTCAATTATTTTTTTGTGAAAATTAATTTGTTTTGGAACAGTTTTTTTGAAGTTGGTCTTTTTTAGCTAAAATTATTGTTTATTTCTTGATTTTTAGTGAACCGGTTCTTGTTCATAGTATCGTTGCTCCTAAGAATTGAAGAGTTCCGTTACTTAATAAAGGATCCCATGATCGGAACCTGACCAAACTCTCACCAAACTACCCATGAAGTACATCCTTTCCAATAAAAAAAGAATCGTCGAAATCGGTTGGCGTGATATTTAGTTATTCGTCCATTTGTCGCGCATATGCTTTATCCAAATTTACGATTTAACTATATGGTTTTCTCATGGATTCTACTATCAGAACCAAATTAAAATGGGACTAAGTATACGGGAAACACCACAATCCAAATAAAAAAAGAATCGTCGAAATCGGTTCACCCAGTCGAAAGTTCTGAGATAAAAAACATAAAAAATAAAACATTCAGTCGAATTAAGAACCTCCTCTTTTTTGAAGTCTGTTAAAAACCGCATTATCCGTTGCAAAGTTGGAAATATCTTAACGGCAGAAAGCGACTTTTTTATACTTAATAGTTAGGTAGAAAAGATAAAATTAAATGGAATAATTTATTTGCTTCATTCATCTTAACCAGTAAAACAATAAAACAATAACCATGAAACCTCCTAAATATGTTTGCGTTTTGGAAAATACCGACTAAGTGTTTTTCTATCTATTCAAAAACTTGTTACAGTAATTTAGGGATACCCCATCCTTTTGAAAGAAACTTAAACAATAGCCAAGACAACCCCAGACATTCAGCCTACTAATATTATAAAAGGCAACGTCCGGTCGGAAGCGACTTGTAAACGCGTAAAATGGAATGAAAGGTTTCTAAAATGTTTTTATTTTACTACTTCCTGAAGTTCCTGACATGTTTCCTTCGGGCATCGGACGCGTCCTGCCTTTTTGTTGGAAGATAATAAATTATGAATGTCCGTTTTGAATCAATTGAGAGGTAGACTTCCTTCCTACTTTTTACAAGTTTGGTGATTTTAGATTTTAATCAAGTTTTAGATAATCAATCTCATTACAAAAAAGTTTCCCAAGTCAGGAAAAGATTTTGACGACAAGATTGGCGGAGTGTGCTGTATGTAGCACAGTTTTCTCCCCATGGATTACGTGGTGTCCTGAGTTCGATTCCTGGTCGGATCAATTCAGTAAACGATCTTACTAAATTTCTCTTCTCTTTACTAAATTTGCTCGGTTTTGAGCGTGCTGGGCGACGCCCCTGGCCTAATTACTTGTCTGGTACCTCGTAACTTAGGGATATATCCTTACTTCGAGACCATATCTGAGATATTAGAGACCGAGATCTGGCGCATATTTATTATTAATTTATTTTTTATTTAATCCTTTACAGACACTTTTCATTGAACTACTACGATTTATACCCACTATTTAGATAGGTAGGTACTTTTATCCATTTGTGTTATTTGTGTGTCTGGGTATTAGTTGATATTCATCTTTATATTAGGTATCTTTTAGAACCATTAAAGTATGCCTATCAGTCTGACAGTTCTGACACCCATACTAGAAGCTCTACTTAGTTTGGAGTCAGATGATGAAGATGTTCCAGAGGTTTTTTTTTAATGAAACTCACTTAGCAAAATTCAATTTTAAACCTTATGCATGCACCAATATATTTGGCCGAACATTCGGCACCCCTCACTATCTATCTATCTATACGTAAAAGTTGTCTGGCAGAGGCAACTCAAATAATACGTGCCACTTCTAGGGTACAAGTAGGAGTTCTGAAATCATAAGTAGATTTAAGTAATGTCTAATAGATGCCCATACCGTTTATCGTAATATTCCCCTAAAGAGAGCAAACATTTTTTTGCTCTAAATCCCGAAAGCCTCCGTGTAGGTCCATTCTGACAGTTTATTTAGGTAACCATTTAATTTAATGTCAAAATCGTGAAGGCATCCGGCTGAAGATCACGTTCGGGACCGCGTATAAAGGAACCGCTGTGTCCAAGCGGAAGTCCGTAGGGGGTGTGTAAACATCTTTATAGCTATTGTGTACACAGCACAAATTGAAAAGAGTAACTGCAGTTTCTTGCAGGTTTTTACGATGTCGGTAGGTAGCAATCACGCGGTCTGCTCGTTGGTAAGCGATTACCGCAGATAGACAAATGATATACCAGAAGTATCCCGAGCACGTGGTTCTGACAGTTTAGCAAGAGAAAACTTATTTGTAGTTCGACAGCCAGACGAAAACTGATGAGAACCTCTGGACCTTCTGATTCTTACTTTGTAGTAATTTAATTTTTAATTTTTCTTTAATGTAGTAAAGTCAACTTCAATTATTAAACCATTAATATTTCTGTGACCTGCGTTACTTTTTTGCAATATACGTTTTTATCTAGGTATTTTACCACATAAGTAAAGTAAGCCAGAAATCAGCCTGATAAATGAGTCTTACGAAAAAGGACAATTTGACTTAAAACTCGGTCGGGTCAATCCAGAAAACGAATGTATATTATATTTATTTTAACAACCTATTTAAATAATAATATAAATTATTTACTTACAGGTGGACGTGAGCATTAGTAGATCATATAGTTATCTACCCTGTTAAATGAACTTTTATATAAAATACATGACGTGAATCAATCAACGTATCCTATATATATAAGTAAGTATTTTTTTAATAATCTTATGTAAGTGTGTAGTTATAATTATTATAGTAACTAAGTGGATTTCGATCCATATCCCACTACGTGATTTTGTAAAAGTTTTACAATGTCCTTCCGCTGTGTTTCAATAAATATTCTTTGTAATTTGTATTCTTTTGTACTTTTGTGAACAGTCCACAATAGATATAAAGATGTTTACACACTGCCCACGGACTTCCGCTACGCTTTGGACATTGAAAAAACTTTTTTTCTGATTTGTAGCTATTAGTACAGTCAACGGCATAAGCGTGTGTGTTGATAGCCATGAGGCCGTGGTTGACTGTACGGTGTACGGGTTGAATCGATCGTGGTCAAGTGCTCGACAAGAAATAGAAATACAATATTATGAGTTCGTTGTAGCTGTTTTATCTGTCTATACTATGATGCCTATTTGGATATAGTTATAATATCTACTGACCTATGGAAAGGTGCATGCTAGGAATCTCGTTAAGGGACAAGATCCGGAACGAGATAATCCGGCTAAGAACCAGAGTGACTGACGTAGTCCAGAAGTGTAGTGTGTGAGTGTGTCAAACTGAAGTGGCAGTGGGCTGGTCACATCTGTCGCAGAACCGATGGTCGGTGAAGTAGAAGGGTTCTCGAGTGGAGGGAGACCACGACTCTGCAAGCGTGGTGTTGGACGTCCACCGGCACGTTGGACCGACGACCTAAAGAAAGTGGCTGGTAGTGACTAGGTGGCAAAAACGGGAGATCGGGCTTTGTGGCGCTCCCTGGGGGAGGCTTATGTCCAGCAGTGGACTGCTAAAGGCTGAAAAGAAGAAAGACGAATCTAGTGACTATACAGGGTGACAGGGGATTCATTGGCATCCTTTAAAATAAGAACTTACTCATGATATACAGTACTATACTTGGGTATAGTACTGTATATCATCAATTTTGTACCCATTAAGTAGCCACAGACTTGGGTCTGTGGCTACTTAATGGGTACAAAATTGCATATTTTTAATTTGGGGTAAGTACTGTTTAACGTGGGTAGGTTCTTATTTTAAAAGGATGCCAATGAATCCCTAGTCAACCCTGAATAGACACTATAATTGACGAATGCGACGGATCTATTTCTTTTCTTACCAAAAAAAGTGAAAAAAAAAAAAAACACCTACCCGGAAACTGAGGCCGAGATATATAGAGCATGCTTAGCATAAACTTAGACTTAGGTTAAAGGTTGAACAGCTGTATCTATCTTTATCAGACACTTCTTGTCGATATTAAATTATTTTTGTCTTAGTTGATTATTAACTTAGATATTGTTAGTTAAATTATTACTATTAAATTATTATTATAACAAAACTCAATAATTATGAAATAATCAATGTGATAAGACTGTTAGGTCTGTGCTTATCTAAGTAGACAATCAAATCTCGACCTGAAAGTTTGAAATTCATCAAACTCAAACATCTTTATTTAAATAGACCACTGGCTAGTACTTTTCACATTATATTTTAATGTTTAAAAATAGTCAGTAAGTTCTTTCTAGTAGTTATTTTTTGTTTTCGAGACACTTGCATTAGGATAATACTTATGTTTGAAAACTATTAAGAGGATGCTTAGTTGCGTGATCATCACAGATGCAGCTGCGTTACATAAAAAAATAAAGACACACAAATTGGACCACCTTGCCGCGCACACACGCAGTAGAAAAAAGAACAAGTAAAAAAATTCAACTGTCACAGAAAGCCAAAGGGCGGGAAAGCGACAACATTACAGATAAAAAAATCTTTTATTTTGTGACAATAGGCTCATAGAAGAGATCCTATTTGTCCAGCGTCTTGCGTAAAGCCGGATTTGGGCTAAACAGCTTATTTTGGGGTGAAAAATTGGAATTAGTTACATCCGTTTCAGGGTTGTCAAAATGTGATACGTTTTGGCGGGTCGCAAAAAAATACAGGAGTTGCAAACCTTTTTTGGTTAGTGATATTCACTTTATTTATGTTTAAATATTTAAGTAGGTACATTTCTAAATTAAATAAGTATGAGCTAGTTGGTGAACAATTTCTTTTTAACAATATATAAATAGATCAATCATTGCATAAAACTGCTTTTGGAAAGCCTGGGTGTGCTGGGGCACGCCTGGCTCAAATCCTTGTCTAGTACACTCGTAACACAAGAATACTTATCCTTATTTTGAAACCTTAACAATGAGTGTGTTGTCTGTTGCAGTTTATTTTATTTAGATATTTAGTGATAATTCTAAAGTTTTACAAATCGCATATGAAAAATCGTAATAATATTAATGAGTAAAAAAATAACGTATTACCGTGTCATGCAGTATTCTAATGATGGGAATTGCCTAGCTCAATGATTAGTTCGTAAAAATAATCCTGATTCTATTCAGCATCTTAGGCACAGTCATGTTGCCAAACCCTGACTTTTTTCTTCTAATCACCGGCGGCATGCAAGGCTTTCCGGTTGCGGCCTGCACGTGGCACGTCATTATAATCTGTCCTTTTTTGACATTTCGTTTCCCGCCGAGGGAATAGCACCTTTTTAACTTGAGCTCTAAGTTTAAAGAAATAAGGACTGATAAGTTTTGAATATATAAAATGACGATTTGGTGGTGTTAACTTTTTCGTATTTGGATTTTCTGTGAACTTTGTTTTGGGGTCGGAAGTTTTGTTTCTTTTTGGTTTTTGAACTAATGCCTAATTAAGGAGAATTGCCAATTATGTGGAATTCCTGTATAATGAAAAATTACATAACACTTAATTAGACCCTGAAAAAAGAAATGTTTAACCGTAAATGTAAGATGAGTTATTTTTACTTCCTTACGAGGTTGTGTTCCTCTTCGCCTTATTGATAATGATAACACATAGAAACTAAATCTATAGGTACTAATATCACAGTCTTAATAGGTGCTTTATAATACTGTGCTAATATGATAAAGAGGAAAGATTTGTTTGTTTGTTTTTATTGAATAGGCTCCGAAACTACTGGACCGATTTTAAAACTTCTTTAACGAATATAAAGCTACAATATTACATTATCTGGGTGTGCTAGGAGACGCCCCTGGCTTAATTCCCTTTCTGGTACCTCGTAACATAAGGATATTTATCCTTACTTCGAGACCATGACAAGTGGTGTGTTGTTTGGCGCATATTTATTTTCAGGGAGTGACATAAGCTATATTTTTTTGTAATTTAGGCTATATTTTGACAGGAAAGACAGTTTACGCGGGCGAAGCCGCGGGCGGAAAGCTCGTAACTTCATAATGGTGTAAGATTTTTTTTTAATCTGTTCTGTAATTTCTGCGATTATTTGTTACAAAACTTACAAACCAACAAACAAAAATACAAATCTTAGCATAGGTACTCGTACAGAGGCGTTCAGATCAACCTTTACAAAACCATTGCAAAATGGCACCAGCATAAAGTGCTCTTTACGTGAAGGCTGATTTGAACGCCTCTGTACATCACAATTACAATAACTCAGGCATGTTTTTTTTTGTGAGTATCAATGATTCAAACGATAACTTGCTTTTTTACTTTATGGTGATGTTACGGGCTACTTGATAAACTGGGCAGTATTAATACGGACCGTTCCTTATGAATAATGACCAAGTGCATCGGTCAATTTGATAAATTACTTACCTACTTTGGCTGGACCCTTTGAATAATGAAATGACTGTTTAAGGCGCTCCTCCTAGCCTTATTTTGCAATGTTTAGAAAGCTATTAGCTTCATAACTCATAATAAAAAATAAAAAAAAATACTGAAATATTCTTCAGCATCTCTGCTACACTTTACACGTTTCATTTTTTATTGCATTTTAAAGAAAACTGATAATGAAACATGCTTCCTAAATAATGCCTAAAAATGTTAATTTGGTGCATCTAGTCTTGAACAAGAAGTTATTTTTACTTGCAATTTACACCAATGTGTTGACAATTTTACCCGTTTGAATTTTTATTGATATTTTGATATTCGAAGTTTGAGATAGCTTGAATCTATCACTTTTACTGGGCATTATGAAAAAATTCACTGTTGTAATCGTCCTTTGGCATTTATTTTAGGTCAATTAAGACAAAATCGTTTCGTATGATTTCTTAGTTAAACATCTTTAAAAATAACTTCAAAGTATAAAACGGCATAGAGAAAATGAGACCAGTTCGATTCATGTCAACCTAACATGCTAATCGCTTCGCTCCTCGCAACCTAATAACTCCTTCTTACAAAGCGGGACACCTTCTGTTCAAAAAGTTTTTTGTAAGTTAAATTGAACGAAACTAATTACGAAAACATCAAACATCAATTTGTTCTATTACTCTGCCCAAGACAAGGTGGTCATTATTCATAATGACCAGGAAAAGTGATAAATCAGGCGGTTTTACTCGATCACATTGCCCATTTGACAAGGGCATAATGCATGCAGACCGGTTATTATTCATAGTGACCGGAATTATTAAGTGGCCCGTAATAACAGTGACGACACGTTTAGTGCATGGTAACGT
The DNA here is from genome assembly GCA_947369235.1 of Udea olivalis. Lineage (NCBI taxonomy): Eukaryota > Metazoa > Arthropoda > Insecta > Lepidoptera > Crambidae > Udea > Udea olivalis. The sequence continues at coordinate 8,334,215 of OX376370.1, read as the reverse complement.
ACGAGCGCTGTTTGAGACGCAAGAGTAAGTCGGTTCGTATCCTGAACCAGCACAAGTCTCTCATGAAAGAAAGAAAGAAATACAATTTATATTTTTTGAAATTAGATTTAAATAGGTAATATTCACGCTGAGTTGCGTCTAGGTGTTTGTGATAAAAAAAAGTTGTCGAGAGCCCGTGGCCTAGGGGTTAAGCAACCCAATTCCCGAGCTCAAATCAGGCCAGAACCATTTGTGTTCAATAGTGTTCATTGTTTCTACCAACGAACACACAGATGATTCTGGCCAGATTTTAACTCCGTGCCACACGATCCACGATTTCGAGTTAGCGTGCTTAACCCCTAAGCCACGACGCTCCCAAGAATCACAACTACAACGTAAGCCAGTATAAGTTGAACTCCACCTACATAAATTGAAATACCCACGAGTAGTTCACTTCATTTGTCAAAAAGAGTGCAGTGCACCTCTTTTGAGGCTGCTGCGTTTGATCATAGATAAACGTTAAGTCCATAATCATTATGTTAATTTTCTTTCACTTGCCGTCGGCTCGGATCAACATCGGTCGGGAGTTATTAAGGAATGACATATTTTCCGTATATCCATCGAAATGTACTAATGTACCAAAGAATATTATCTATGAATGTATATAATAAACAAGTGGCCTTGTGGTCCGTTGGCTATAATTAATACAATTTGGTTTTTCTCAATAAATTCCAGCGTTTGACTTCCAGCGACTTGTAAATAGCTTCGGTAAGCATTTGTAGTTAAAGTGTTTCGATAGCGAAAGTGAATTATCTATTGTCTAAAAATACTGCAATACGGGCTTTAGTCAGAGAAACATTTACACTAGGGCCTACCAACAAAGAATATGTATAATTTAATCCACTACAGAAACTCCTGCTAAGTTCAAAATTTATTAAATCAGGACATAGAATAAACTCAAACTCAAATATCTTTATTTAAATAGACTTAATCAGTACTTTTAAATAGTCAAAAATAGGCAAATAATAGACATAAATACTATAATAATATGAATATATAAATAAACAGTACGTAAACAAACATAATGCGACTCTACCACCGCGTCGGAGAAGTTAATTTTTACTGAGAAGACCCGGCGAAGATCTGGGAACAACGAAACGTCGATTTTGTGTAAGTACTTTTGATGAGTAATTTCGGTCCGAGTTGCAGTTGTCTCTATCGCACTCTATAGAAATAGATTTTACAAAAAGGTGCCTAATTTTTAGTTCTCTCGCCCGTGCTGGCCTCTTGGGTGCGTTCCCAACAGAGATGTGCGAGGATGCTTTGCGAGTAGGGTTGCTAGGTCGCCGAGCCTAATAGCCGGAAAGACCAGCCAGTTTAGCCCGACATTTGGGTAGAAACCCTACATTATTGAGGATTTTGTGTCTCAGTATTAATAGGTACAACAAAAAAAAATTATGTAAAATCAAGCTTTTTTTAATATTGCCAAATCTTGTTAAATTCTAATGAACTAATAAATAACGCTCAGCCACGCTCGGCGCTCGCTCGTTTGTGCTCGAAATGTAACAAGCCTAACACAAGCCGGACACCGTTTATTTTGGCCGGACGCAATCAATAAGTCCAGACATATGTCCGGCTTTATCCGGACGCCTGGCAACGCTATTTGCGAGGAATGTGTGTGTTAGAAGCCAATGGAATTGTTTTATTCATTCACCTAGCTTCGCGATTTTATTCGCACACATCCTCGCACATCTCTGGTGGAAAAGCACCAACACCCTTTACCGAGTCTAGCTCGCGGGGCCCCGTTATGAAGAAACACATGAAATAAATAACAGGCCTGATTTATCAATAATTTACTCTGATTCCTAGTATTTCAAACTAAATTTTAATTTCAAACAATAAATTCCAAACTTCTTTTTTCACTAGGTGGCGCTCTAATAAGTAACATAATTTTTTACTCTATGAGAATAAATAATTCTAGAAAAATAGTTAAAGTGAATTTTAGTGCATAAAAGTTTCAGGATGTAAGTTTTACGACTCAACTCGCCTGCACAAACGTTTGCCAATAGTTCCATAACGTAAATAGTGTGAAAACATCAAATTACAGTATCAAGTGTTAATCAAGGATATCTCAGTTGTTTACGTAAATCTTACAGTGAATTTAAGTTATTTACATTACAAAAGTAACTAATTTCGTTCTGCAAGTGTTTTAGTGTTTTTTTCAATTTAGTGAATTATTCAAAACAGTATGAAATTAAAAAGTGGTTTGAGAATCTTCTTGTAAGGGGTCGGTTATTTTAAAAGTTGTTGTCTAATGCCACTGTGAGAGTTTGGTACTACTGACCGGGAGGGAGCAGTAAATCCATGGCTCATACAAACTAACGCCATCTTTTGACTGAGAGTAAAAGACAACCACTGACAAGTAGTGCTTTTGACATTTATTGCTTTAAGCATTGAACTAATCATTTTCTCTACTCGACACTTGGGGGCGGTAAATCAAGTCTTATAGATCCTAGTGCCATCTTTTATCTAGGACCATAAGTTTACCGTCCATAAAAAAATGCTGTGTGGAGCTTGTAATGCAGCTGCCGTTGAGTTAAATAATTAGAGGACCTGCGCCTCATTACCGCGTGTCAAAAAAAGTGTAACCCTTAGAATAATTACATGTAGAAACCAAGTCCGCGCGCCTATTTTGAAGCACCATAATTGGAGCCTGGACCGCTTTGCAGTTTTCATTACAGCTCCGCAATGTTCAATGTCAAAGCGCGTCGCACGAAAGCAAGTAATAGTCACGCAAGTGTGGATCGGATTAGTGCTTCATTTTTGACGAGGCGGTTGTATGAAGACTCGTTCTTTGCTTTGAAACCACTAAACATTTAAAAGTAAATATATATTTGTCTCACTTCCACGAGTCACAAGGATACCGGCGGCGCTACTTAGATTAGACAAAGACAGAAACACAAACATGCGATGTCGGGTTAGTGTTGCCTACCATACGAATTTTTACCCAGACTAATGAAATAAATTGATTGGAATTATTATTTTATTATTAATTGATTAGACAAAAAACGAGTTTTATTTAGTAGTATAGGATAGTTATAATTCGTTAGATCACATTCGATAAGTAACGCAATCACCCTGTTTGATCTTGCCTGCGGATCTGAATATTCGTTGGGTAAAAGTAGACATGATCCTTCCAATTACCTGACTTTCCTAAGTCATTTTGGTCTTCTTCCTATTATTGATAAGCCTACAAGAAAAGACGCTTGTTTAGACCACATTTTCGTTAGATCGACGTCCAAAATGATTAGGGTAGTGTGTGAAACGGACATCGCTGATCACTATCCAGCCATCTTTAGAATTTCAGGAAAGGTGAACCAGGTTAAGCCTAGAAGGTTCAAAACTGTAATCAATTACGAAAATGTGGTTAAAACTTTACAGAAGGTAGACTGGTCAGTTCAGTTGTGACTGAGATGACAGACTTAAATAAAGCAGCTGAAACTTTAGCAGATATAATAACTACTTATTTCTCTGAATGATAACTCATAAAAAGTTCGTAAAAGCAGGTCCAAGTTGACCTTGAGCCCATGGATGACCCCAGGTCTCTTACGGTGTATTCGTCATCGTGACCATCTGCATACCCTAGCTAAACAGTTTCCTAGGGATAGCACACTTCAAATTTCTTATAAACGGTACAGAAACTTCTGTTATGAGATTTAAAAAACGTAAAGGCTCAACACTATGCAAGTGAATGGGAGCATGCCAAAAAAGATCCTAAGCAGTTCTGGAATACAAATAAAACCTTGTCGTTTTAAACAAAAGAACAATCTTAATTAACTGCTATCTGCTAAAGCAAATCCATCAGCATCGTTCAAGTTCTGCAACGAATATTTCTCATCAGTGGGGCAGGCTTTAGCAGAAGATATTCTGAATGATATTAGCGTTTCAGAGGAAGATCTAGCTCAAAATATGAATTTTAATAATAGTCCCTCAAACTCATTCTTCCTCTTGCCTACAGATACTGACGAAGTTAACACACTTATAATTTAACTCAACTTGATAATAAATGTTCAACAGGATTAGATGGCATATCTAATCAACTGGTTTAAGTTATAAAACAACAAGTTTTAGTTCCTCTCACGTATGGCTTTAATCTCAGTCTGTCCGGTGACTTTCCTACTATTTGGATGACGGCTTCTTTAACACCAAATCATAAAAATGGTCCTGCAGATCTACCTTGTAACTACATACCTATTTCCCTCTTGAATACTTTTTCTAAACTTTTGGAGAAAATAGTTAACAAAAGGCTTGTTGAGTTTTTAGAATCACGGCCTGTTGTCGGACAGGCAATTTGGTTTGAAAGATGAAGACGACAGAAGATGCTGTTATGACGTTTACAGACCTTGCTTCCTCGCATCTCGATAGTGGACATCACTGTGTAGCAGTGTTCCTTGATCTTGCCAAAGCATTCGATACAGTATCGACCCCTATCCTTATCAAGAAACTTGAGGGAATGGTAGTTCGGGGCGCTGCTCTGGACTGGTCCAGGAGCTACCTCTCTGATAGAGGACAATTGGTGCAATTAGATGGACATAAGAGTGATAGGCTTCCTGTCAATTATGGCGTTCCACAGGGCAGCATCCTTGGTGCTACTCTCTTTATTATTTATATCAACGACATACACGAGCTCAATATACCTGACGCCGAACTAGTTTGTTACGCAGACGATACTGCAGTCCTTTTCAATGGTAGTAATTGGGAAAGTTCTCACGCTGCTGCGGAAGAGGGATTAAGGGAAGATATCTGTTTGGTTAAAGCATAATCTACTAACGCTCAACACCAAGAAAACACAATATATGTGTCTACATAAAACTGCTGCCTCGAACCCGACAACATCTAATTTGCGTGTACACACCTGTTCCTCGTCTTCATGTAACTGCGATTTCTTCTTTTAACGATAAATATTTGGGTATAACCCTGGATGAGCGTCTGTCATTCCAATTCCATATTAATAATCCGGCAAATAGAGTGAGAAAACTCATTGGCATAATGAGAATATTAAGAAATTCTGCTAGCCCCAATTCACTAAAAACAGTTTATTATGCTGTGTGCCAATCTATTAAATCATATTGCATAGGAGTTTGGGGTTGAGCGGCAAAAACTTTTTTGGAAGACTTGGAAAGGGCTCAACGTGCAAATCTGAAGGTAATGCTAAGGAAACCTTATAGATACCCGACAAATAATCTATATGATGAAATCAAGGTGCTTCGTGTTAGCTAACTGTACGTTATTAGGGCCTGTTTATCCGCTAATAAGCCTGAAATTAAATCTAAGTATTATTCAAAAATAGCAGGAAAACGAATCTATAAGTTATCATTGCCCACTGTAACTAGTTTTGCAAATAGATTCCCCCATTACTGTCACCTTTCTACATATAATGCCGTCTCTGCACGATTTAATTTGATACATAAATCCCATGGAGGTAAAGTTTACGATCGAAAGACTGCTTGTATCTTTTAACTACGACGAAACAGAATCACGTATTTCAAATAGATAAACACATACATTATCTCTCACACATACAAAAACACAAACTTATTTATGAATAATATGTAACTGTTTTTATTTTTTATTTAAGCCTTAACTGTGAAATTCTAATGTAAATCGGTTCCCAAGATACAGGCCTAGCCTAGTTTGGGAACCTCTGCTAATGTAGAGAGTAGTGTTTCACGAGTTGTCAATAAAGATTTTTTATTTCTTTTTTATTTTATTTTAAATAAAACACCAGATGAACATTATGGAATCAGAATTGTTTATTAAAATAATATTTACAAGATATTTATTTAGACTTTGATAACTCGTATCTATGATTTATGGCAAAACATTATAAACCGTAATTAATAACGTAGGGTATGAAGAACGAAAAACTAGTGAAAGATATTAAAATTATTCTAGTATTTTTTTCCGTTGCAGTTGCAAAAACACATTGCTTGCATGATTGAAAAATTTATTTAATTATAAGTTAAGATAAGATAAATATACTTTATTGTACAACAAATCATAACATAATCTTAGATTGTACAATGTAGGCGGTCTTATCGCTAGGAAGCGATCTCTTCCATTAACCAGGTTTCCGTTCCATTATCTTGCATTAACCAGGTTTTCGTGTGGTAAATTAATACGTAAATGAATTAGTTACTTTGAAGTTGAAGACAAATATAAAAAAGATTAAAGAACTTCAAAAAAATATTTTTAATTTCTCTCACTATTTAACGCTTTCCATACAACTTCCAATTATGTTTTTGGAACCGAAATAATAATGTACATTATTTTGAACACAATAATAGAAATGCAAAAATTCAGGAAGGAATAATATGGGTATCTTAAGAAATAACAAACTTAAAAAATATACAAAAGTTTATAAAAATGTTATTCATTAAATAATAACAAACTAACTCTATCGAAATAAGTAAATGTACACAATAATACATACGCGTCGCAGTGTGCTGATGAAGCAAAAAATACTATCAGATATATTTATATAACTTGTATACTAAGATTCCACAAGCTTAATGTAGATTGTTTGCCTATTGCAACAATTTGATGTGACGACAGTACAGTAACTCTATGGAACGTCAGAAAACCAGGAACCGGAACCGTTTACCCGCTAACCCGGGTTTTGAAAGGGTATTTTAAAGACTTGTTCCAAAAAACCCTTTCAACATGTTGAGCATATCATAGACTTACCGGATACAAAGCGTTACCACGTTGATTTATTTAAGTTATTCAAGTTAATTCCAGTAAGCGCTTACCATAACAAAATTTGAAATTGTTATACAATAATAAGTCTAATGTCGTGCGAGCAAAAGTTCAAATGGCTTTGACACGTTCAAAACCCTTGAAATATGGTAAGCCCATTAAAAAGAAGTTAACTTCATTCGAAAGGGTAACCCTTTCGTAAGGCTTAAGGATAGGGTAACCCTATCACATGGTTAACCTTCAACAGGGTTACCGTATGAATAACCTTAATAAAAAAGGGGTTTTCCGGAACCTGCAGAAAACTCTAGCGATGTCGTATTTCACTATGAAAAACCACATTTAGTGAGATTTTTTCAAACTGACAGTGAAAAGCTTTTTTTCATTATTTTCAGTAATACTGCGACACCCCCAAAAATATACCTATTTATAAATATAACATAAATAACCATAAAAATAAATATCAAATAACCTAAAAAAATAACACAAATAACAAACGCATAATTATAAAGAAAACATAAAATGTTCAAAATAATACACAAACACTATTTCAAAACGTTTACTCGACTGCAATCAAAAAGTTGTGTTATGTATTACATACATACTTATAGGAATTTAACACTACACTTAAACTATATTTACAATTATTTATATTTATACCTATATTATTTGTATGACGTAATTTAGCCTAAAAATGGAATTTATGCTAGAATTTTTAATTGGAATAATAAATATTTTTTCATTTTTGATTTTTAGAAAATCACATTATACAGATATGTTAGGGGAAATAGCCAATTATTTATATTTATGTACAAATTGTTATCTTACTCAATCGGTCAACGTGTCAATTTGTTGACAAAGTTAAGAAAAGTTTATTAGACTAAGACACCATGTTCAATCAAGTTTAAATTGACATTGAAATCATAATTTGACAGACGTAATATTACTAATGAATAATAGTAATGACTTGGGAGTTTTTCTTTAGGTACGATTCACCCTGACCGAGTCGCGCGTCGAAGCGCAATATACAAATTTAGGGAAACCGAAGCGTCAACACAGGAAATAAGGTCTAAATCTACATGAAACTCATATCGTTTCACGGAATGCGCCCAGCGCCGATCGGCTTCCGAAGTCCCATCCCAATATGGACCTTAACTACAGCTGATAAGCTTTAAATTTCATATCAATTTATAAATGCGCTCCGACGCGCGCCGTTCGGTGGGAATCGCGCCTTAGTCAAGATAGTCCACTTACGTCAAAGAATGATTATTTCATTGTTGTTTTACAAAGTTAGCAGTTTTAGTATTTTTTCTAATCTATGTATATTTAAATGAATTGTAAGAGTAAGAGATTTTATATACAGTTTTTTTGAAAGAAATCAATTATGGCAATTCATTTGCAATTTCCAGATATTATTTTCATTGCCCATGAAAATTATTTGTTGTCAAATTATCATCGCTGCCTTTGCCATCTGAATACTAATGGGTGGTGGTGGTATGGGTGTGAGATATCGATATATAGCTTGTCTTAAAAGAAATGCCGCGCTCGACTACTTTTTAATTGGGTCCATATTTGAAAAAAAAATGAAGCCAATACCCATCCATCGTAACGATAACTTGATTTCAGTGATGAAGGCCTTTGCCTAGCAGTGGGACAGTACATAGGCTAATTGTGCGTAAATGCGGCGGAGGGGCGCATCATTACAGATTAGACAAGCCCTACAGAGTGGGCGCCGACCAAACAACAATAAATATAGGCTATGCTGTTTGTTTGTATGAAAAAGTCATATCAGTAATTTCGATATGATTTTACACTTTTTCCACTACCACAAAGTTGGACAACTCAACTTATTTTTATTTATTTCAATAGTGAGTGTTACCGTGATCTTGTGCGGTAATAATCAATTTACATGTTTAACAAATACCTGAAGTTACCCCCCTTCCCCAATCTTCCAAATTCCTAGTAAGCTATTGGATACTCAAGTCAATTGATACTTTTAACGAGGTGCGAACAAAGACAAAGAGCCCGACGTGATTTTGACGTTTGGTCCATACTAGAACTGTCAAGATTACGCCATTTAATTATAATTCCATTGGCTTTTAAGGCTGGGATTGAGCGCGCCGTCCGATAGAGCATTCGGTGGGCCACTGATCAGTTCTGCGCGAACGGAATAACGCCGCGGCTTCCTTCTGTTTTCGTGTAATGAATTTATTATGAAATAACATTAGACAAATTAAAAAGTTTTAAAACTGGTTGACCTAGAATATACAAAGACCTATCTACATATATATTTTTGAAGTGCAAAATGTTAATAATGAATATTTGAGAGTAAAACAAAAATCGTCGACGTACTTCTTTGTTTTTTTTTATCTGCGAAATTATGCTTTATCGTGTTTTGGAAACGTTGTCGCCTTAGTTAAAGACACTGACCTACTCGTACATTTTTTTATTGGCTAAAATATCTTCTAATTTAATAGTTGTCTTCAAACAAAGTCGATCAAATATTGTCAATCTTGGGAAAGCATAGCCTTAAATAGTATCTGGGCCCAGGTGACATAAGATGTTGCAAAGGTTTTGCAAATGACTGACGGCACGCATTCAGCCAGTCAGCAGAGTGAATAATATTTAATTAAATTTTAAAGTAATTTAAAAATAAAAAGTAGATTTAACAACATATCGATTCAACGTCTAAAATATCTTTTTTCAACCCTTACTTTACTATTCATTTAATATATTTTTTCTAAATATTTGAAATAGTAAAATTATTTTAAGTCATAAATTTAGCTATTTGGGAAAAAATACAAATAACAAATTGGAAAATTAGGTTTTGCAAATTATTATGATACATCGTCTGTAAAAATGGCAACGAATAACTGCATTAGAGTATACAGGGTGACACAGGATGAACAAGAAAGCTGAAGATTCAGAATATGGAAATTGTGTGAAGTGTTTTGTTATTAAGTCGTATTTTAGGGATTACCAAACAAAATACGAGTTTCCGTCTGGTTTATTAAGGCCATCCAAAATTTGAATCATTTTACTCTGTATTAAATGTTTGTTTACTGATTGTGTTTACAGTGAACTGATAGCCATTGGAGCCGGAAAGTGGTGGAATAATAATTTGATGGCAAAAGGAGTGTCGATGGTTACCCTGATAATAGTTGCAATGAGTTTTTTCTTCTTTATTATATCTACCCTTCAATTTTTTTACACCACTGAAATACTTAAAATTTTTGGTTTTTTGAAAAATATTACATCCATAGTTTCACTCACGAGCACTTTAAAAAAAAGGGCATTACATTAAAATAAGTCCTTCTGCGAATGAGCCCAAAGTAGAATAGGGCATTTTGGGAATAGGACGTTTAGAGAATGAAGCATATCGCGAATAGGTCCTTTATCGACTGCAGGTCATTTCGCGAATAGGTTATTTATCTACAGCTACTAGCCCAGAATTACTTTCGGCATTTCTATGTCTGGTGATGATTTTGAGTTTTCATGATTTCAGCTTTCTCGGCCATTCCAGTCACCCGGTATTTAGTTTTGACCTTATTTAAGACTAGTATTATCGTAATATCATGTTTTTTCAAGATTTTTTTATCTATGGCATCCACAAAACATTTGACAAGAACACAACCTTTAAAAAAGAAACTGGAATGCCTTTTGCGCAGTGTCCGATAAGATATAAATACATATATAAATAAAGTTTTTTTACAATACACTGAATGTTATCAATTTAAAAAATATCTAATATTGCACATTATCACTTCAATACATTGCATGTCACTGTGACACTTGACAGTTGTCAAAATAGATAGCAAATGACAGTTAACAGCGAAGGGACTGTCTCGAAATTCAAACAAACATACAAGGTTTCATTCAAAATAGGGAAGTGTTTATAGCAGGAATGAGAAAATGCATTTGATTTTACAATTCAAACTATGAATGCTTCAATATTCATTTAAATAAATAAAACTCGAATTTTCATAAAAACTGACGTGACAACTGTGACATTTAACATGTTTCCTAATAACCAATAAGCAGAATATTAAAATATGATTTAAACGTCTTAGTTAATATTAAATTACATTTTACTAGATTGGCATTCATACAGAAGGGTACGAAGGTCACTTTGACAGAATATTCGTAACGAGCAAATGTCAAAGTTGTCAGCTCTCAGTCCTGTCAGCTGTCATCTAAACTGTCAAACTGGTAATCAATTGCTGGCACAGCTTACCGTACTCCCTCTGGTCGCCGGATATCCTTCTCATTTTAAGGCCTTTTTTCTCTTTGGTCTTATTTTCGCACACAACCAGTTCAATCTGTATTCCACCAGAATATTCTAGATTTAAGAATCCAGTTAACGCTTCATCTTCATTGTCGTTCTGTCCGTTTGTTTCGACAAATATGTTTTGCGGTGGAACTCTAGTATTTATAGCTTCTTTTAATAATTCAACGATACTATTCGAATCTAGTTTCGAGCAAACTGTCGATAATGTTACTTCGTAATATTCTTGCATACAACAAACTTTTTGCGGACTTAATAATATTGGTATTTTTTGCTCTTCCGGCCTACATATTTCTGTTAGTCGGAGATCCATAGTAGACCTTTGCAACTTTTCGATTTCTTCCGTCGCTTGCGGACTCTCTTCATCGCACTTTGCTAAGCAATGTCTACTTGTATCTCTAGGCATATATACATCTTCATAATACTCTTTAACTTCGCCTAAAATACCTTGAGCTGAGAACGATGAGCGCGGAGTTTCACCTTTTTCCGAAAAACTGCCCCTTCCGAAATCGCTTTTCTCTGAAAAGGAGGATCTTCCATAATCTCCTCTTTCGGAGAAACTCCCTCTATCCGAAAATGAGAACGATTCTCTATGCTCGGAGAAACTGCCTCTATTTTCGCTAAAACCCGAGCTTACGGATACTATATTTGAATATATAGATTGCACATTTTGTTCGCAATTCGGTGAAACATTAGCCGAATCATTGCTTAGCGAATCGTCACTGAAACCTAATGACTTGTCGCTTCCTCTTCGAGGATATTTCAAATCATCTGTCAGGTATTTATTAGTTTCATCGACAGATTCTTTAGGGGACTGCATTTCTGCGTCTTTGTCGGTCAAATCTATTTCTTTAGGTATGTCGACCGGTGGTTCAGTTTCTTGACTGACTTTCCTGCCGATACCTTTAGTTATTGACGGTCTATCGTCTAAATCTGACGGTTCTGATATAACGAATTGCGGGAGCGAATATTTGGTATTATTTTCTAAACTATCCATACTATCTTCCGAAGACGATGCGACTAAAGTGATTTCTGATCCTAGGCAATCTGTAAGACTAATTTGTGGGTGCGTCGATAGGTAATTCTGAAACTGTTGTTGGAGGTTCCTGGTCATTTCTTGGGTGAATAACTTAGAATCCCCGTTTTGTCCAAGTCCAGATTCTTCCTGAATCATATCTAGTGGTGAGCCAGGGTTGGAGATGGGTGAATTGTTGAGCGATCTGTGCGTGACCATGTGTATTTGTGGGTGAACCATGGGGTGTAATTGGGGGTAGCTGGTGTCCATTTCGACGTTGCTTCGGAGGTCTAAGGGTGTGGCGGAGGCTTGGGGCGTGCCTCTAGTTATTGAACCTGTAAGGATTGAAAGAAAAAACACATTAACAAAAAATCTAATGTATGTGACTTTTCTTTTATGAGAGTACGGAAACAACTTAGGATAATAGTTTTTTTATAGTCAGAAAACCACATTATAGTAAGCCCAACCTTGCTATTTTAAATACTAGCTTTCCGCCCGCGGCTTCGCACGCGTGAACTTCATTTCTGTAACATGTATAACATAAAATCTTTATAAATTGTAGCCTATGTGTTATTCTGATGTATAAGCTGTATAACTGTAAAGTTTCATCTGAATACGTTCAGTAGTTTTTACATAATAAATGCGAAGGGCATTTATGATATTAGTAAGATAGTTTCTAACTGCCACTCACCACTGAGGATGCACAAGACCGCGCGAAGTGCGCCAAGAAAATAAGAAAGGCGGACCCTGGGACCCCACACACCGGTGTGGGTTCACAACCGGGATAGACCGCACGGATGATGATGATGACAGTAGTTTTAGTGCAAGTCATGTCGTGTTACTCTTATTTTCCCGTGTGTGTTAAATGTGTGTTTGTGTAAGTACTGTATTTTTTTTACAATTTGTGTCGAGTTGTTATCGTTTTTTCCGTGTTCGTATGTGTGTAATGGATCTTTTCCCTCTGTGCTTCACAAACAACTGAGCACGTAATTAGTATGGAATCAATTAGTAGAAGTGTCAATTAGTATGGAATCGAGTCAGCGCCATCTAGCGGCAAATTCGGGCAACATTAAGACCGCTAGATGGAGCTGACTCGATGCCATACAAATTCGCGGTTTTTTTCTCGCAAAACGCGATGGTGAAGTCATTCGCATCGCTCACTGTAACTCGCACTCAGCACTCTGGTGAAGTGAAGCGGCGAGTAGTTCAGACACAGTAGGTCTGACTTTATTTTGTGTTTCTAAGTGTTCGTGTATTGTTTGAGTTAGTATCTTAAACCACTGTATTTATCGTTTCTTTTGCGATCACACTTGTGTTAAGATAGTTCTACCACACAAGCCTAATATTGGTATTTTAAATATAATAATAATAAATAATAATGAAATATTGATTGAAACTTCTGCATGAAATGATACAATGCGTCACTAGTTTCCACACTGGGATTCCCTGTGTTGTGGCAAACTAGTCTCATCAATCCTACAGTAAAAGTTATACAATAAGGAAAAAAAGGTAACTTAAATCAAACATTTCATAAGCGAATAAATAGGAAAACAGATCGGTTAAATGTGTGTGTGTGTATGTGTGAGTTTATGTGTGTAAGTGTGTGTGCGTGCATGTGTATCATGTTAACATTTGCATTGCACACATCGTTACTAATTACTTTTATACATTTTTATCGCATTTAGACTTTTTGCCGAGTTGCTATCGTTACTGCGTGACATTGAATATGTGTGTGCGTGAGTGTGTATTGTCGTGTGCGAGTGTACTGTATCTCTATTGCAAATTGAGTCGATTTGCTTCCGTTTGAATGCAGTAATTGAGTACATGTTTGTGTGAATGTTTTGTTTTCTCACCAGTATGCAAGTAAGTATGGAGAAAGTTCTACCTAACAAGCCGGGACGCGCGGCCCGCGTGCCCGCAGGACGCCCCATTAAGTATTTTCAATGAGCCTCTATTATTGGCATTTCCAATTTCGTTACTTTCGCCGTATGATGATATCCCTGACAATGACAATTATTAGTCAATATTATAGTGCTGTAACGAATTTAATTTAATCGAGTTGGCAAAGGAAATGGAATCGGATTTACCGATTTTTAATTTATAAATAAACTCTTAATAAACGGGTTGTGGCTAATAAGTTATATAATAAAACATGGTATCTCGAAAATAAAACTTAACAAATAGCACACAAGGCAGACGCACTGGTACTGATGCGAAAGACGTGATTACAAATTACAAAATGGTCGCTCCTATTCATCGATTTTTTGTCGATTCAGTAGTGTCAATACACTATTGAATGGCGTTCCTTTTCACAATAATTTACTTGATTTGATTCGAAAGAACAATAGTTTTTAATAGTTTATAACATTTTCTTTTGCCAGTTTCTTTTTATTTAGTTTGAAATAGTATGCATGACACGGAACAATAAGAGCTGTCAGGCATATCATCTAACAGTAAATAGTATAATTACTGTTAATTTTATACTAAGATGGTTTTGGCATATAGAAATGATGGAAGAAAGGCGATTAACGAAACAAGGCGAGGGTGGATGGAGCTGTTGGAAGGGGAAGGCCTAGACGGACGTAATTAGGACGAGTCCAAGACGTGCTCAGAAAAGGTCAGGTCAGGAGTACCCATAATCGACGAGCATGTAAGAAAGGATTAATGAGAGTGGAAGAAGCGCAAGAGGTGTGTGGTGTGTATACCGTAGCAAGTGAAAAGATGTGGTATCTGCCTACCCCTGCCTGCCTGATGGTATGTATGTATAAAAGTATAAAAAAAGTAAAAATATCTTTATTCATATAGACTTATAAAAAGTACCTAAGACAAGTCATATACAAAAAAAAATTGTAGCAAAAATATACTGAATAAAAATAAACTTACATAAAATAATACTATGATAGTTAATATCATAATTAAATATAATGTGACTCTACCACCGGTTCGGAGGTTGTTTCCAATCGAGAAGACTCCGGCAAGAAACTCGATGGTTAATCTTTTCAATCTTGTTTTTATACACAAAAATTGAATTGACAGAGTAAAGTCATAACAAAAAAGTGTGCAGAGGAGCAGATTATACCTAAGATGACCACAAATTCTTATCATTTAAGAAATCCTCAACACTATAATAACCTCGCTTCATTAACTTAGCTTTAATTTGTGACTTAAACTTGTGAAGAGGCAGTTCAACAAGAGTTTGCGGAATCTTATTAAAATATTTTACACATTGACCAACAAATGATTTCCCTACCTTATGCAGTCTTAGACTGGGAGTTACGAATTATTTTTATTTCTGGTATTGAGTTTAAGAACATCACTGTTTTTCTTGAAGAGATGCAAGTTTTTATGGACATATACTACATTATCATAAATAAATTGAGAGTACACATTTAAAATATCTATCTCTTTGAATACTTCACGAAGCGTGGTCTAAGGTTGTAAATGGAGCGGATGGCTCTTTTTTGAAGAACAAAGATGGTGTTGAGATCCGCTGCCAAGCCCCACAACTGTAGACCATACGACATAACACTGTGAAAATAACTGAAGTACACTAATCTTGCTGTTGCGATATCAGTCATGAGCCTCATTTTTCTAACAGCATAATAGAGAGAGTAATTCCTAGAAATACAGTGGAATTCGCAATCTCTAATGGCTCGTTATTCATGTTTATAATGGTATCGACCTGTCTTACATTGGGCATAGAAAATTTGATAAATTTAGTCTTCTTAGCATTAAGCAGTACATTGTTACTCGTGAACCAATGCAGTACCTTAGAGAGAGTGTTATTTACGTCGTCAAGTGCTTTGTTACTTCTATCTACGTTAAAAATCAGAGAAGTGTCATCAGCAAATAATACAATCCCACATAGGTCTTTGACAAAATAAGGCAGATCATTTATACAGATAAATGATCATTATTTCACTATTTTTATTGATAGATCAAAAGCAGCATCTATCTCTTTGAATACGCGTGGTCTAAGGTTGTAAATGGAGCGGATGGCTCTTTTTTAACGAACAAAGATGGTGTTGAGATCCGCTGCCAAGCCCCACAACTGTAGACCATACGACATAACACTGTGAAAATAACTGAAGTACACTAATCTTGCTGTTGAGATATCAGTCATGAGCCTCATTTTTCTAACAGCATAAGCTGCCGAACTAAGTCTTCCTGCCAGAGCAGAAATATGCGGACCCCACTGTAACTTGGAATCGAGAGTAATTCCTAGAAATACAGTAGAATTCGCAATCTCTAATAGCTCGTTATTCATGTTTATAATGGTATCGACCTGTCTTACATTGGGCATAGAAAATTTGATACATTTAGTCTTCTTAGCATTAAGCAGTACATTGTTACTCGTGAACCAATGCAGTACCTTAGAGAGAGTGTTATTTACGTCGTCAAGTGCTTTGTTACTTCTATCTACGTTAAAAATCAGAGAAATACTTCTCTGATTTTTAACGTAGATAAGCGGACCTATGTGGGATTGTATTATTTGCTGATGATACCATCAGCAAATAATACAATCCCACATAGGTCTTTGACAAAATAAGGCAGATCATTTATATAGATCAAAAACAGCAGAGGACCTAATATTGATCCATGAGGCACGCCCATACGTATGGTGGCACCGGAAGAATTCATACCATTGATACTCACTTTTTGTATTATATCAGTGAGGTAAGATTCTATAAGGCTAAGTGAAATATTTTTAGTTTTTTGGGCGGTACATGTAAAAACAGCACACATTGGTTGCAAATTATTTATTCTCAAAAATTAATCATAGTTCATAATTTAATACTTTCTTTCCTAAAACAACCTTAAATCACTTCTGCCTGCAACATATATTGGAGTCAAAGTAATTACATGCATTCTTAGTAAAGTTGCAAACACAAACCTGCCGGTGACCACACTTTCTGTCTAATTGAGGATTTTGAACTTTTCACTGCACTTGATATTTTGGATAAGAGTCACAATATGTTGGAAACACAAGCACTCCTGAGGACACTAGCGCAGAGGATGACGGATTTCGAAGATCACCTGGAGGCTGCCAAGGGTTCATCTGCCACCCCCGACAACTTAACAACTCTATCTCGGGACTTCTATGCGTTTCGGGACCACACCTGGGGTGTTTTGAGCATACTAATGCAGCAGCTTCTGTGGATGCTATCGAGATAAGGCACAGGCGAAATTTTTTAATTATTTCTGGTGTCCCTGAGGAGGCCGATGAGGATCTGTCAGATACAGTCGTGTCTCTGCTGCACAAAAATCTTGGCCTCACCGATCTTGACAAGTCTTCGTTCGCCAACCCACATCGTTTTGGAAGCACAAGTGAAGGACGTAGCCGTCCTGTCATGGTGAAATTCACAAGCCCCGTTGTCAAGGCTGCCGTTTGGAGGAAGAAGACTTCGTTAAAGGGATCTCCCTTTGTCCTGTCAGAATTCCTCACCAGGAGTCGTCAGGCGATATTTCTTGCCGCGCGCAAGCACTTCGGTATGAGGAGTGTGTGGTCGATGGATGGTGCTATATTCGTCAAGCTTCCCGACGGCACCCGCGAACGTATCTCCGATTCTGACCATCTGGATCGGCTGATTGGTTCCCACGAAGGCGTCGAAATACCCGCACAACTTGCCAAGTCGAGTGCTACTCAACAGCAGCCTTCTCCTCCCGTGAAGAAAGCGAGGTCCACTGCGGCTGCCAAGCCTGGGGTGTTGAAGACAAAACGCCGTCCAGCTAAGTAGGCTTGTGTAGTTTGTCCGCTTTTGTGTTCACAAAGTCATGGTATACCCAGCGCTTCGTTGTTTATTATCACTCGTAGTGGTTTTTTTTGACACCCTCATTTAGCTTTTTTTTTTTTATACAAATTCCTCTTCTCTCACCGTCCTTATTAATTTTTAAATTGTAACTTTTTACTTTTGCCATAATATAACCTCTATTTCGTTCGTGGTAGTCTGTTGACAAATTGTAAGTTGACATGTTGTTGACATCTGTCATCTTAACATTATAACGTTTGTTTTTTTTTTGGTTTGGCGGACGTGGTGTCAAAGTAACTCGGCAAAAACTGCTATTTGCTTGTAATTTTTGATTTTTTTATTTTGCGTTTTGTTTTTGTGCCATGGCTTTGAGCTTTTGTTTTTTAGCCTATTGATTTTGTTCTGTATTCATTCGTTTTTCTTCTATGTAAACAGTCAACCGGCAGGGTTAACGCGTACATTGTAATATTAATATTGCTTTTCTTTTTTTATATTTATAGGGACTATATATATATATATATATATATATATATATATTTATAATTATTATTTAAATACTTGCTTGCACTTGGCTAAATGTCTTGTGATGGTAGTTTTTATTCAGCGTTCGGGTCTCTTTCGTCGTCGTATGAATCTCTAAGCTCCTTTGTAGATAATTACACTATCCAGAAAAGGCTCGCTGCTGACCTACTTGATAGTCGCCGACATCTGAACGTTTGCCATATAAACGCCCAAAGCATACCTAAGCACCACTCTGAATTGCTTAATACTTTCTCTGGTGATTTGGTACATGCTGTACTTGTGTCTGAAAGTTTACTTAAACCGCATATTAATTCTACATCTTACAGTGTTCCTGGGTTCGTTCTCATTCGTAATGACAGAACAGATAAGGGTGGTGGTGGAGTAGCAATCTACTTACGTGGCGATATCCCTTATAATATTATTGCCGCTACACCGTCTGAATATTCTCGTTCCGTCGAGTATCTGGTTATAGAAGTCAACTTCAGAGGGGTCAAGGCTGTTCTTGGCGTCGTCTACTGCCCACCTAATGTAAACTATTTCTGTAAGTTAGAGGCCATGCTGGAACAAATCTGTTCTGATTATACTCACATTATCGTCATGGGTGACTTCAACACCGACCTTCTGAAGGTTGGTTCTCGTTCCCGTAAACTTCTGTCCATTGTTGAATCTGTCAACCTGTCTATTCTTCCTTCATCTCCCACACATCGTAACGTTGACTCTGACGACACTTTGCTTGATTTAATTTTATCTTCTTCTCCTGATTTCGTGTCTAAGCATGGACAGCTCCTAGCGCCAGGGTTTTCTCATCATGACTTGATCTTCTTGTCTTATAACATTCGTCCACCTAAGCGCAGGGCTGAGTTTGTACATCTCCGCTGTTTCTCAAAGATTGATGAGGATAAGCTGCAGTCTGAGGCGACGGCCATTGACTGGTCTTTGTTGGCTGAGGCAGACTCAGTTGACGGTAAGGTTTCTGCACTAAATAATGCTATTTTGGAGTTATTCGACAAACACGCTCCACGACGCGCGGTGTGAGTGAGACGGCCGCCAGCCCCCTGGATAACAGAAGCAGTCCGTATGGCAATGTCTATAAGGGACAAGGCGTTCCGTGATTTCAAAGCTGATCGCTGTATCCTGAAATGGGATAAGTTCAAAAAACTCAGAAACCGCTGCAATATGGTGGTGAGGGCTGCCAAACGCCATTACATACATGAAAACGTGCTGTCTTCGTCCTCCTCAGATATCTGGAAATTTCTTAAATCTCTTGGTTTCGGCAAATCGTCATCTCATCTTACGCTATCTTCTTTTTCTCCAAATGAGCTTAATACTCACTTCTCCCATTCCACTTCTCTCGATTTTACTACGTTAAACTCCACCTTATCTATTATAAAATCTTTAACTCCCTTGCCAATAGAAACCTTTTCCTTCTCACCGGTGTCAGAGTCTGATGTTCGCAAGATTATATTGTCCATAAAATCCAAGGCTGTCGGGTATGACGATGTTAGTGGAACAATGATAGTTCTAATTTTGGCCCAAATACTTCCTGTGATAACACATATTGTTAATTTCTCTCTTGATCGTGGGTGTTTTCCCTCTGCATGGCGTAAAGCCTTTGTCATTCCACTTCCCAAAGTCTCTAGCCCTGACTCGCTCAATCAGTTTCGCCCAATTTCAATTTTACCTTTCTTGTCCAAAGTCTTAGAAGCTGCTGCTAACAAACAATTATCCTCCTTTATTTACGCTAATAACCTCCTTAGTCCCTACCAGTCTGGTTTTCGCCCCAGTCACAGCACCACCACTGCTCTCATAAAGGTCACTGATGACATCAGAGCCGGCATGGAGGAGTCGTGCCTAACGGTACTTGTTCTTATTGATTTCTCTAACGCCTTTAATACCGTTAATCACGACATTCTCCTTGCTGTGCTCTCGTACCTTCGAATTTCCCCTTCAGCGCTTGATTGGTTTTCTTCGTATCTCCGTGATCGCCACCAAGCTGTTCGAGTGGGACAATCTCTCTCTGATTGGTCAGGTTTGGATACTGGTGTCCCTCAGGGTGGCATATTGTCACCTATGCTATTCTCAATTTTTATAAACGTTCTGGCTGGCGAACTTGGATGCCCCCACCATTTTTATGCAGATGATCTACAGATCTACAAGCAGGGAAAGACTGTTGAGATTAACAGCGCTATTGGACAAGTTAACCGCGATCTGGAGTGCGTTGTTGAGTGGTCTGCCAAATTCGGAGTCAAGGTTAATCCTATCAAATGCCAAGCTATAATCATCGGTGGCTCACGACAACTGGTGAAGCTTGATATGAGTGCAGTTTCACCTATTGTAATGGACGGGATCGTTGTTCCTTACTCCCCTTGTGTGAAAAATCTTGGCATTCATATGGACTGCTCTCTCAGCTGGATCAAGCATATTAGTGAACTGAGCAGGAAAGTAACTGGGACTCTTCGCGCTCTCTATCGCCTGAAGAACTTTCTGCCGTCATCTACAAAGACACTGCTAGTGCAAGCCCTTATCTTGCCGTTGATTGATTATGTTGATGTCTGTCTCAGTAACGTTTCACAGGAGCTTTTGAACAAAATGGATCGACTTCTAAATAATTGTATACGTTTCATTTTCGGATTGCGCAAATATGACCACGTCTCCATTTTCCGCTCTAAACTTAACTGGATGCCTATCCGGCAGCGTAGGTCCATTCGAATTTTAAATGTTCTCTTTTCTATTCTTTTTGATCCTAATTCTCCATCTTATTTAAAAAGTAAATTTCAGATTCTTCTTTCTTCACATTGTCGTCAGTTGCGTTCTGAAGATACTCTTTCCCTTCTTACGCCCTCTCATTTTTCCGGTTTCATGTCTAGTTCTTTCGCTGTATCTGCGATTCGTCTTTGGAACAAACTTCCTGTTCCAATAAGAAAATCTATTAGTAAATACAGGTTTAAAGTGGCTGTTCGAAAGCATTACGGATCGGTGGTCACGCATTAGGGATGGGTCCTTGAGTCACTGTTAGGTGAATGTGGTTCAAAGTTAATACGAGGTTATTCTGAGGGGTTTATATGGCTATTATTATGTAATTTTTTTTTTTTGTGGCTAGCAATTCTTGGTTTGGTTGGTTCTATTTATATTATGACTTCTATTTATGTATGTTTATTTTTATCGATTTATATTGAATTTATATATTATTTATTTTGTTGTTTTGTTATTTTATAATAATTAGCATCTGTTGTTGTTTTCAAAAGTAATTTAGTTTAATCTCGTGCACCGTGTTTAATTTATCTGTTTAATCGTGTGGTTGACTGGTAGAGAATGCCCTTTGGCATTAAGTCCGCCAATTGTATCATTAATTTTGTGCAATGAAGAATAAATAAATAAATAAATAAATATTAGAAACACCGTAATGTCTCAGCTTAATCAGTAAGATTTCATGATCTACGCAGTCAAATGCTTTTGATAAATCACAAAAAACTCCTATTGCATCTTGCTTGCCTTCCCACGCATCAAATATGTGTTTGATGAGCGCAACACCTGCATCGGTTGTATTCCTATTTTTAGTGAATCCAAATTGATTACTATGTAATAATTTATGCAAAGCAAAGAGAGAATGTAATTGATTCAATATTATCCTTTCAAAAATTTTACTTATAGCTGGTAGAATAGAAATAGGTCTATAATTTGATGGGTCACTTTTCTCACCAGACTTATAAAAGGTATGATTTTACTAAATTTCATTAAATTAGGGAACTGACCCTTGTCTACACAGTTATTAAAAAGTAACGCTAAACTAGCGGAGATGGTATCTATGACTGATTTAAGTATATCAACAGAAATACCCCATAAATCCTCCGTTTTTTTATGTTAAGTTCTTTAAACGATTTGAGTATGTAATTTTATAAATTTTGATCACATTTAAAAAAAAGGAGTCTGACAAGGTTGCATACTCTTTCCTGTGTTATTCAACATTTACGGCAAATATTTATTATCCGTAAAACGATAGAGAACTGGGAGGGAGGATTTCCGCTGGGAGGCAAGCGAGTTTGCAATTTGAGATACGCAGACGATACGCTACTCGTTGCTAAATCTGTGTCGGATATGAAGATTCTTCTACAGAAACTGGAGACAGAGAGTCTGGGAACTGGGCCTGGCTATCAATCGGAGCAAAACCAAACTGATGGTAGTTGACTGTGCTCAAATGTTGACCGACATTGATAGCGTAGGTGTAGACGTTGTCCAAAACTAAATCTATTTAGGCTCACAAATAAACAACGATGGTAGCTGTGTGCCCGAGATAAAGAGACGGATTGCCATGTCAAAAGATGCTACGACCCGGCTAAATGGTCTATGGAAAAATAGAGGGATCACCAATACCACCAAAATGCGCTTAGTACAGGCATTGATTTTACCGATATTCATATACGCAGGCGAAATATGGACCATCAAAGCGAGAGAGAGGCAGAGGGTTGATGCATTCAAAATGTGGTGCTGGAGGCGAATGCTACGAATTCCCAAACGCACAAATGTATCAATCCTATCACAGTTGGGAGTAAAACCACTTCTGCCAAAACCTGCTACCGTCGAGTACTCAGCTATTTAGGGCATATAATCAGGCGTGGGGACGAAAGCCTTGAGAAGCTGATCATTGTTGGGAACACGGAAGGAAAGAGACCTAGAGGCCGATCACCAACGAGATGGTCTGATCAACTTATGAATGCATAAACCCCTACGTTCTACACAGTTGCCAAAATTGCTACCGACAGAGGCCGGTGGAGACAATTTGCCCGCGCCAAATTTACACCTCACCATAATCACGAGCTTCAGACATGAAGGGCCGACCAGAGAGAGAGATCACATTTTAAATATTTTTTGACGTGTTACAATCGTTTTCCGAGACCGAGTGAAAATGTGTGTGTGTACAAAAACACAAAATGTGTGTGTGTATATTTTATATATTTTGTGTCAAACTTCTATCGTTTTTCCCTGCACATAAGTGTCATACATACGTATGGAATTTATGTTTTATAACATATTTGCGTGTATAAGGGTCTCTCATTTCACCAATTTCAATATCGTATTGTATCTCATTACGTACTTGTGCGTTATTGTAATGTTAAACGCACGATTTTTTTTTGTATTTAGGTAAAACGCACGGTTTATCAAGATGCTCCGTATAAAACGAATGGTACTTTTTTAAATCTTAGCAAAGAGTTTTTATGTCAGAAAAGAGGTCAACATTTTATGAATATAATTAACTTTGTGAGATAAAATTAATAAACATTTGATTCTTTAATTTAATTAATTTTGACAGTAAATTACAACCGTTTATCTGTAACAAAAACACAAAAATAATAATTTACTTTATTAGTAATACTGGCTGTTTTTATTGCCTTTGTCTTAAAAAAAGCGCTGAACATGTATTTTTTTTTATAACTGCTTTAACAAGTAAAGATTTATCCGTTTAAGAAAGTCCGAGTTTTATTTATTTCCTCGCAAATATGTTATAAAACGTCGTGTGACATACGTGCGCTTTGATAATTACAGCCTCTGCTTTCTTGTAGCAATATCGCCTCGTCTGTAATGTTCAACTAACCGCACTTACATCATAATGTACTATTAGTGTCGCTCGGTTGCCTCACCTGTGTGCAAGTAGCTGAGTCCCTCCGTGATCTGGTGCAGCGGCGAGCCCGGGCCCGCGGGGGACGCGCGGCCGGCGTGCGCGCAGCTCGCCGCGTGCGCCGCCTTCAGCAGTTCCTGCGACGCGTTCACGTGTGGGAGACATAGTGTGTGGAGGTTTATGCCTAGTTTTAGGGCTAGCTCCTGGAAATGGGGAGAAATATGGCTCATTTAATAAAACATCAGGATGTTATAATGATTTAGGACCAACTGCCTGTTTCTAATTGACGTCGAATGTTTGAAAGAAAAATCTATCTGTACATTTTTTTTGCGTGAGGAGGCCCTGGGTGCGGGACACCTAGGGTATGTGGGACTCGGAACTCCTGGGAAAACAGAGACCCCTACCCACTCAAACTTGACGGTGGTCATCTTCGGCGCAGAATGGAAGGGACCCGGGATCCCCAACAAGGGAGACTCCTCGCAGGACCCCTCGGCGCGCAAGGCCGCCTGGCAGCCAGCCTCGGGAGGAGCAAGCTCAACTCCAGTGCACGATAACACAGACCACTGTGTCCGAAGACACGCGTTACTGTCTTCCCCGGGATCGCAAACCGAAACGCACTCAGGCCCCCCCGCGTGCGCTTCGCGACCCCAAGGGCCCTATTATCGTCTCTTAAGAGGACACATCACGGACGAGAGAATTAAAAAATAGGTATTTGTAAAACCTATTGCTGTCTTTTGCAAACCTCGAGCGCCCCGCAGAGTGCGATAGAGACAGATGCAAATCGGACCGAAATTACCTATCAAAAATTCACAAAATCGACGTTTCGTAGTCCCCTGATCCCTTTGCGTGAAGTTGACCGATTTAGTTACTTTTTTCATTAAAAATTAAAGAAAGGACTGTGGCAGTGATCCTGTTTTCTTTTTTTCAAATAAACTAGGCTAATTAGTTTTCTTGTTTGAACACAGCGGGAAATTTGACCATTTTTTTTGATTTTTGAAGGTTCATATCTCTTTTAACAATTGATTTATTGAGAAAAAGGAAAACATATAGTGCAGTCATTGAAGCGAAAAATACGGTCTTACCTCCGAATTTTTTAACTGTGAACCGATTTGCATGAAATTTTGGAATGAGGCTCATCTCACCCTTAACTTAAAAAGTGAAAATGATCTGAACTCCGCCTATTATTTTTAAGGGGTGTAAACAACCCCTTAATGGAAAAATTGACATTGAGCCATTTTATCGCTAGAAAACATGTCTAATAGTAAGTGGTGAAATTGTAAAGTATTTTCTAACATAATTACCTCATATTAAAATCATTTTCAACCCCTTGAAAAAAAAAAAAAATTTCAGTTACTAAGTAGAAAAAAATATGATAAGTTTTTGGACCATAACTCCTTCAATACTATGCTATCACAATTTATAAAGAACCATTGTAAAGGTAATTAAGAGAGCTACAACATCCTTTATTGCAATATATAGTAAAAAACCTTTTTCTAAAACGGTGAAGGGTTAAAGGGCTTAAGAGAGGCTGTGATTGCGCTGCCACGCGCTCTTTAAACAATCATATCTCCGTCAATTTTTGTTTGACAGAAAAAACAAAAAAACCAAATTGTTTGTCAGAAAAATACCTAAATTTTTAATCCGTACACTTTTATACGTATCTGTCGTCATTTTTGAGATATTATGAAAAAAAAGTGGGTTTTTTAAAAATTTGATTTTTTTTTTTTAATCGTGACTTTTTTGAAAAATATGTGTCCTGAAGCAGCCAAACTGATACTATCTATCAAACTCTTCATAATAAAGTTAATTCTAGGCGGAATACGATTAATTTTAATTTTGGTGGAAATGGCACTTATGAAACCCATTGATTTAAAAGAAAAAACATTAGATGCTCCCCTTATTTGCAATACAGCTCACTTATTTTACGTGCAAAAGACTTTTAATAGTGCTCATTTTAAAGCTTATTTCAAGCACTACAAAACCCTTTTGTATTAGAATGCATAAAATGCATCTGCTCGCCGCTAGATGGCATTGACCACATCGATTAAATTTCAGACAAAATAAAAAACGGCTTTGATCTTTAATATCTAGCTTAATATTGCACTTAGAATACTTTATAAAAAACGAAATTGTTCATTGTTTTACCTGCTAAAATTTTGTTCTTCGTAAAATTTTCGATAAAACGTATATTTTTGGAGATATTTGCAAAAAACCGATGAAAAACGTGAAAAAATTGCGAATTTTCAATTGCCAATAACTTGAAAAGTACTGGATTTTTTGAAAAACTTTAGAGATGATTTTTTGCTTAAAATTAGGCCTTCTATCGATATCCGAGGTTATTTTGCAAAAAAAAAATTCACCCCCGAGAAGGGGTGGTTGCGGAGTTCAAATCATTTTCACTTTTGAAGTTAAGGGTAAGATGAACCTAATTCCAAAATTGTATGCAATTCGGTTCACAGTAAAAAAAATCGGAGCAATAATGTTTCAATGACTGCACTAATAGGGACATGCCAATAGTGGCAATAGATTTTTATTGAAAAAATTATTCCACTACTAACAATATCCAGGGAGGAAACAGGTGCCTACGTGTGGAAAAACCGCGCGTCTCTATCCTCTTAAGCCAAGGAGGGATACCTCAGTAGTATTCTACTCCCCTAACCGGGAGCCGCCGGGATTAGGCACCGTCACCCCAGCTGAGCTATCCGTACCTGCGTCAGCAACTTGGTCCTCGGCAGGTCCGCAGCGGCCGGGTCCCTGACAGTCCTCGCGGCGACCATGACCGCGCGCGCGGCCTCCGGAGACACGAGGGTTAGGTCCAGGGCTGCCACCCCGCACGCCGCCACCGGGGAGCCTGGAGAACGAATGTATGGTTATTTTACTACTACTCAGTGTTTGGAAAGTCTATGCTGTGCAAAATATTAGGCGACAATTAAATAAAATAAAAAAGGACCACGCAAATTTCAGAAAAAAATATTGTGTTTTTTTTTAATTTTTGATTCTGGCATCATTTTATTCTTCTTTACACCCTGTTAAAAAATTAACATAAACATTAAATGCCGAGGTGTGCTAAATTATTTCCATATTAAGTACAGTTTTTCTGATTCGATTTCTGTGAAATCCCAACATTAATTTGTAATCTGTTGGTGGGTGAGGACGGTTATTAGCGTGTTCTTTTCAAAAAAAATACTTCCATAAGTACTGTAGAAAAATAACATTTTTCTGAACATGAGTAACGATGTTTTCTAGCTTAAATAATTCTTGGAGTTTATTTTAATTACTATTAATTACCTATAGCAGTCAAAGTGTAGTTACCTGGCATGCTGGTAGCCGGCGTATGCAGTCTTGCATCCAAAGGCGGAGATGCGCCCGCGCCGGCGCTTCGCCTTTCAAGGCCGCGCTGAAAACAGGAACGAAATTAAGATAGAGAAGCTACGCCTCGTGGACAGTAAAGCTAAAATTTCAACAAGTTACCAGTTGATATCAAACAAGTGTTTATCACACAAGTTTTAAAACTAGATTCAAAAAATATATTTTGGAAAAGTGTTTAAATAAAAAAGTTATGCCAGCATTAACATTTTTAATTTCAAAAATAAAATATTATCATCATTCACATTTCTTAGTTCTTTTTTTCCGTTTTTTCTTTGTTCCGAGAACTGTTGATTAATATTTTCTATATTTAACTTGTATGTATTTTGAGTACTTTGAATTTTCAAATAAATTGAAAATAATGCAATATTAGTTTTAATAGTGAGTGTGAACAATAACTTTCTATTTCTTCAATATGCTCCCTTACTTTGAGCATTTTTCTGTAATGTAACGTTACAGAGTCGAGCATTACACCAGACGAGGAAGGAGAATCGAGCATTACAGTGCGCGTTTGCATACATACAAAACTGTATATCACTATGTAACTATATATACATTACAAAACTGTAATGTATCAGATTCGACCATCACGTTGGGAGGGAAAAGCACCGAGCATTACAGTGCGCAATTTGATGATACAATGTGTAATAATTTGATACAACTTCCCAGAAGTTTTGTAAGGCAGTAATATAATGTAATGCTCAAAATCGTATCTTCTTAAAAAAAATTAGTCATTACTATGACTTGTTTATTGTTACATGAGTTTTGAGTTTTATTAGTTCTATAAGTTTTAGTTATTAGTTCTTTAAGTTCTTATTATTAGTTCTTTAAGTTCTTATTATAAGTTCTGTAGGTTATATTATTAGTTAAGTAAGTTTTATTATTAGTTAAGTAAGTTTTATTATTAGTTAAGTGAGTTTAATTATTAGTTCTATAACTTTTATTAATAGTTCTATTTGGTTCTTTTTTTTCAGTTTTATTTTATCTCAAACAGTAACTCTATTCCCTTACGCCGACTCAACTAACCTGTAACTGCTGATACTCCAGCTTTGCCGAAGCCAGGTCGTGCGCGGCGCGCGGCGGCGAGCATTCCGCGCGGCGCACCGGCGAATAACGCTCCGCGTGTTCCCGCGCTGCAGTCGAGGGTTAAAGTTAGAGGGGATTTGTACGGGTTAAGGTGCGTGTGAGATCGTATTTGTTTGCTTGAAAATTAAACGTTAAGTCCTATTAGAACATGAGTTCGTACCGGGTGATTATTTATATCGTAATTAGAATGATATAGAGCAACAAGTGATGTCGAAGATTTTTAGAAGTAGAAGGTTTTATGGTTTTCATACAAAAAAAACTAATTTCAGTCTGATTTTGTATGTAATCAATCAACAATCAAATGCCCATTGAATATGTATGTTAACTATTTGCATGTCTGAATACTATATTGAATATTCAATTACTTATAAGAACTTTGCTTCCAAGAGTACATTATATATTGGGAAATAGAGTCACATATTTGTATCTTAGCTTAATTGCTCTTCTCATCCATTTGAAAATACGGATAGGCGCGTACCCGAGCACAATGAAATTTGCAGGAAACCAATACGATCTTAAACGCGCCACGCATTCAAAATGTTCAATTCTTAGTCAAATCGTAGAAGATGTTACATAAAAATGTCTTCCGCAAATGATATTTTATCATAGACTACTTACTAATTGCATTGCATCATTTACGATTTGTCTAAAAACAATGCCGATAAATAAACAATTTAAACACCTTTCACGCACGCACGCATAAATCTTGTTAAACTGTAAAAAAATACCAAGTCTACTTTGCCAAAAACTACATAACAACGTGACAAAAAGTGCACACACAGATATGCAAAACACACAAACACACATCTACAACATACTTACTTCAAATGCTAAAAATGTTATAACAAAAATTGCAAAACAATAAAAAACTGAAGAAAAACTTTTACTTTACCTTTACTGGGCTACAAAAGTATTATTTTTATATATTTAATTGAGTTTTAATATCTTTTTTGTTTTTTTTGCTAAATCTACAATTTGTGATTGTCCTTTATGGTACTTGTCATAGTATGAAAAATGTTAAAATCACTTTCCTCTCTCATATTTTACACCCTTTTTATATCATTAAAATTATATCCACCACCCGCAAAAAAACAAAAGTAAATTACCCATTTCTTGTACAGTCGCAAGTGTTTGTAGCTTCCCTCGCTGCGGTCCGGAATACTTCCGCTGTCTCGCATACTGGTTTTGATTCGATTTGTTTTGATTGGTCACAGAGTTTTGGCACGGGGTACCAGCCATGATTGAACCACTAGGCATGTTCTGAATATGAGGTTGACTCTGACTTTGATAATTCACAGGCGTTCCGCTAGTTAAGGGCCCAAAATTATTCGAAAAGGAAGTATTTGTCGCCATATTAGAACCAAAATTGGTATTAGTATTAAAGCCAGAATTCATGTTGTTGTAATTAGAGGTATTGTACTCGTAGTTGTTGGAGAAATTTGTGTTGAAGTTGCTGGTATTTGTACTCATTGGTGTTCCGGACATAATGGATCCTTGGGTTTGCATTGGTGTTCCAGACATAATAGAACCTTGCATAGGTGTTCCAGATGTTATAGACCCTTGACTATGCACGGGGTTCACCACTTGCATAGGCGTTCCCGAAGTAATTGACCCTTGACTGTGCATAGGTGTTCCTGATGTTATAGAGCCCTGACTATGCATAGGGTTTCCAGAGCCGAAGGTTCCTTGATTTTGCGAGGACGTTCCAGTAATATAGGGCTGGCTTTGCATCGGCGTTCCAGAGGTAATTGACCCTGTTTGGGCTACTGTACCATGGCTGGAAGAGAACGGTCCCATTTGTGAGGTATTCCCGGAATTTGAGGAGAATTGCCCCATTTGAGGGGTAACATTCGCATGATTTGGGGAGAATTGACCCATCTGTGGGGTAAATGGGGAAACCGCTTGCGCAGTGTTGGGAGTCCCGCTCATAATAGATCCTTTGGTACCGATCATGCTTCCCTGTGGTATCGTTTCTAGTGTTTGTATCATATGGCTTTGGTTTTTCTGCGTAGCGTTTGAATAATTTGGCGTTCCTTGCGTTATAGACCCAGTAGGACTTTGTGGCACACTTGTAGGGGTGGGTGGACTTTGGTATCCCTGGTACGGGTACCCCCCAATCGAGGGGGGGAGGTAGTTCCTGTTCATACGGGCTTCCACTTCCATGACTAACTCTGGGCTTATGACTAGTTGAGTAAAAAAAAGAAAATTAGCAGAAAAACTAATGCATAGCATGCTTTTATGTTAAAACGATGAAATATGCCATAAAAAGGTCAAAAACTATGGTTGTCTTGCATGTGTGATGATTTGTAACTAAACTATTCGATGTATCGTGCGTGATACGATTTCAATTTCGGATTTTTTCTGATTACTATTCTTACATTATTTAAATTGAATAGAAAAGTTTAATTTTGAGCATTTCATATCTTAATGGCATTTTCCATACAAAAAAAAGTAAATCAAGCAATCAAAATATCACAATGAAATACAACATTCAAAATTTATAAAAACACTTAGAAAAGCTTCAACTTTTGGGCTAATAAGTTAAATTGTTTGTAAAACAATAAAAAAATAACATTTCAAAAATATAAACAACAAAATGCGACGAAAATATATAAACATGTTTTGCCTTATCTATTAACCACAAAAATGGGACTATTATAATGGTTAACTATTAAAATAATATTATTTTCAAAATCAAGATTTCTTAAATATTTAGATCGCATTTAGGAAGCATCTAAAAACTTTGCGTCTAAAAATGAGAGACAAAAGATATTAAAAGGCAGGGTGTATTGACTTAATAATCATCTTCTCAAAGTTGAAGAAAATTAAAGAAAAATCCATTATTGTTGTTTGCTAAATACGCTATTTTTCTTTACATTATATGCCAGCAGGAATATCCCGTAAAATAATAAAGATCGAAGATTGCCATCCCGTAAAAGAATTCAGTTTGAGAACCTATAAATATGTTAATCCACATACAGGATCCACATGAAAGATATCAAACAAGAATATATATCTTTTGTCCCACATCACAAGCAGTCTACAACTATGCAACATATAAATAGCACAATCAACATCTATTCATAGTGTACTCACCGGGAGGCCGCTCAGTGACGGTCAGGAGACCGGTTCTTCTCACTCGTATACTTGAAGTTGAAGAGGGGGATGTACTTGACTGTAGGGGGAAAAAATACTTTTGTAGGATATATTTTAATATTTTTTTTTTGTTTTTTTATAAATACGAGCCAGAAAACACACCTCTTGTAATGGTCTCGAAGAAGGGATTAATATCCCTGTGTTACGAGGTATCACACAAGCCAGGAGCGTCTACCAGCACACCCAGCACACCCAGAACAGAGTCAATTCAGAAAAGATCGTTGCCTGGATTATCCAGACTGGGAATCGAACCCGGGACACTAGAGAAATCGAGGCGAAAAACCGTGCTACAGCGCACTACGCCAATCGTGTCGTCCATTTGAATGTAGACTGTATTCATTATTTTAAGTAAGTAAATAGCCTGTATACAGACTGTCCCACTGCTTGGCCAAGGCCTCCATCATTGAAATCAAGTCATCGCTACAATGGATGGGTATTGGCTTAATCACACGTTTGCCAAGCGGGTTGGTGATCACAAACCTGGGCTATGTTCCGAAAAATCCGGAAACACAATTTGCCCGACCTGGGTATTGAACCCGGGGCCTCCGGGTTTCGGACCGAGCTCTGAAATCACTCGGCCACGTAAAAAAACATAATCTGGTCTATTAGCTTGTTTGGTCTCTAATTTAAAATGTCACTGTCTGTTTAATGTGTCACTACAAAAGAAGAAGATAAAAATATTTTCCACAAATGGTTCACCCATTTGTGGAATTTGCAATGATAATGGTCTATTCGATATGAATCTCAAAACAACATACAAAAATAATAATACATTCCTTAGAAATATTGTTTTACCTACTTCATAAATAAATAAATAAATAAAATAAAAAAGTTTTTATTGCCAAATTTAAAACACAGAACGGAAAATTTATAAATGACTACAAGTTACAAAATATAAAAATGAACAGAGAAAAAAAAGAAAGTCATTAAAATGCTGGTTCGGCAATAGGTACCAGTCTCAGCGTATGCTTGGCACGGAGGCCCAGCGCTGGTTTTCAGACTGGCCCTTATGGCAGGTCGGCAATGGAGGAAAAATATGTTAGGTGGAACGAACAGGATGTAAATATAATATTATGTGTAATAAGTAGTATGTTGTGGAAGAAAAGAAAAAAAAAAGAATTATGTAAATTATATGATCAAAATCGTCCGTCATTGATTATTTTAGCAGAAGAGGAGGTTTACTATGACCATTTCTTGGATTCTGTGATTGTTTCTGCGATTCTATGAGATGAGATCGTACTGCTTGTTTAAATTTTAAGGGACGCATAGGATCTCGCAAGGGCGGCGGAAGGTCATTCCACACTTTCGTGGCAGCAAATTTAAAACCTCCTCTATAAAAACTTGTTTTGTGTTGAGGTATTGCAAGTAATGTCTCTCTATGACTTCTAAGGGGTTTTGAGCGGTTATGTTTGGCCCATACAAACTTTTCGTAGAGGTAACCTGGTTTCCCACTTTCAAAAACTTTTCGAAGGGTCGTTGCCAGATGTAAGTGTCTCCTATTTCCCATATTCAAAATATTTTTGTCATTCAAATATGGGCTGATGTGCGCTCTCTTGGGTATATTAAAACGGAACCTCATGCAGGCATTTTGTACGCGTTGTATTGCCTTCTGTGTCTGTTGCAGTAGTCTTGGCCCGTATACTATGTCACAATAGTTAAACTGTGAGAGAACCAAGGATTCTGTTAGAACTTCCCTTACCTTTTCCGAGAGATACTTCCGAATGGAATATAATGTCTTCAATCTGTAATATGCATTTCTAATTTTTATATTGATGTGTTCGGTGTATCTCATTTCATGATCTATGATAAGGCCGAGATTTCTCACAGCGTTGACTCGGTTGACTGGTTCCGTACCTACATAAACAACTGGGTTCTGTTCAATAATCTTCTGACGTTGCCATTTGTTACCCAAGACTATAAATTTAGATTTAGTAGGGTTCAGTAAAAGATTGTTTCTAAAGGACCATT
Organism: Udea olivalis; assembly: GCA_947369235.1. NCBI lineage: Eukaryota > Metazoa > Arthropoda > Insecta > Lepidoptera > Crambidae > Udea > Udea olivalis. The sequence goes on along the minus strand of OX376370.1, from coordinate 8,300,718 downwards.
CCGCGATAACTTTCAAATCTTCATTTATTTTTTCCAGTGACTGTTTCAGTTCGTGTGGTTTGAATGAATGATATAACTGGGTATCATCTGCATAGAGGTGCACTTTACAGAACTTAAGATTTCTCACAAGGTCTGCCGTGTACAAAACAAACAGCAAGGGACTTATAATTGAGCCCTGCGGTGTGCCTCGCTCAATCCTTTTGGTTTTAGAGTGTACTAAATCTCCTGAGTCGGTCTGCAGTTCCACATATTGTTGTCTACCAGTGAGAAATGACTGAAACCATTTGCAAGATGCCCCAGACATTCCATAAAAAGCCATTTTAGCAATCAATAAGTCCGGATTGAGGCAGTCAAAGGCCCTGGAAAAGTCCAGCAAGACGAGAATCGTTCCCTCACCCCTGTCTACTGCTGCTACAATGTCGTCGGTTACTTTAGCCAGTGCTGTCGCCGTGCCGTGTTTACTGCGGAACCCTGATTGTGTAGTCGGTAGTAATTGGTTTGCCTCTAGGTATTTGGTCAACTGCACACAAACAACTCTCTCCAGTACCTTCGACAATACTGGAAGCAGGCTAATAGGTCGGAGGTCTTTAAAATCTTCAATTTTGCTGGACTTCGGTATAGGTCTCACCTTAGCCATTTTCCAGTCCTCGGGAAAGACACATGACTGAATAGAGGCATTGACTATATGTGTAATGATGGGCAGGGTGACATCGAGGGTTAGCAGTATCATGTCTATTGTGATACTGTCGTGACCACTGGCCTTGGATTTTATTGATAGTATGACTTTTAGGATCTCTTCCTCTGTGCAACTTTCAATATTAAATGTACGCTCGCTTTGTCCAGTATTATTTTCAAAAAATGACTGGGTCTCTCGGTCAGTGATTGAGTTTCCTGGGAGTCTCAGAAAAAAGTCATTAACTTCATCTGGTTTGCAAAACTGTTTCGGAACTAATGGTATAGTTATATCACCCAGAATCGAAGCGTTCTTAAGGTGATTCCACATTTGACTTGGCTCGTTTTTGTTTTTATTAATATAGAAGGCAAAATAAGCCGCCTTTTCTCGTTCTAGTGCTGCATTTGTGAAGTTACGCAGACTTTTGTAGTACTCGTGGTGAGCTTCAACTTTACTCTTCTGGTATCTTTTAAGGGCAGCATCTCGTAAATTCATCATGACTTTGATGTTATCAGTAATCCACGGATAACTTTTTTGATTGATGCATATTTTACGCGTAGGAGCACTTTTGTCAAATACAGTTCGTAGGAATCTGTTAAAGAGTTTAATTTTGTCGTCGATGTGTTGTACTTCTTTAATCTGTACCCAAGGCATAGCATTGAGGTCGATCTTAAAAGTCTCCATATCTATTTTATTTAAACATCTTTTGTGTCTATACATTGGCATCTGTTTAGGCTTCGCTATGGTTAACTCGACTAAAACCATAGCGTGGTCACTTATTTTAGTGTTATGGTGTACATAGGTATTATTGCAAATATCTGGCCGGTCGGTTATTACCAGATCTAATAAGGTTGATGTATCATTAGTAATCCTAGTTGCTTCGTTCACTAACTGCTTTAGGTGTCGCTGGGACATGAAAGTCTGAAGTTTTTTTGTGCTTGAACTGTCAGCTATTAAAAGGTTAGTGTTAAAATCGGTTAGGAGAAAAATACCATCACAATAGGCAAAAGCGTCCAGTGACTCACTTAAAGCGTCAATAGCATCATCCACTGAAACAGATTCTGGTCTGTATGCCGTGCCAATAGCAAACCGTCCCACACCTTTTAACCGAAGTTCAAGCCACATCTGCTCCAGGGGTGATTCCGGATGACGTCTTATGCGCACGTGAAAATCCTTGCGTACATAAAAACCTACACCACCGCCCCTCCTGCCACCGACTCGCGGGAAGCTTTTCAGACTGTAACCTGGGATGGCTGGGATAAATCTGTCTTGTCCCTTCTGTAGCCAAGTCTCATTCAAAGCCAGTATGTCTGGTTTATATCTTTGCATGCTGGCAACACACTCATCGTGACCCGTATTAAGAGAGCGTATATTTAAAAGCCCAAGAATCAAATGATGTAACCTTTTAGGCATCATCGCAATAAAATAACATTGGAAGTGTCTTTGATAGTGCATGAACGTAATAAGGAGAAAGATTGTTAATATTAAGGGATGGATAACGGGACGTAGGTTCATAGTGGGTTTGGGGTACTTGAAAGGTTACCGACATCGGAGTAATTAATGCCGATACAAGGAAATCACGTGAATGACGTATTACACTATTCACATAAATGGAACAAATGACTCGATAAAAAACATGATGTTGACGATTTTTAAACAGACTATATAGCGAAAACAATTTAGTGCAATAATTACAGATTACTAGAGTTAATAATTTACGATTCAATTCCGACATTAAGCATAAAATAAATATTTCCACACAAACAATATAAATGATTTCATTTAAAAGTTTCATTGTGTTTCTAACGGCCATGGTTAAACTAACTATTTTTTGAAACATTTGGATCAACGCCAAAAATCTTCTGAATGTCCTTTTCACTCTTAATTTGAATTGCTCTGCTTTCAATGCCATCCGTTCGCCTGGCATAAATGCGTCCCTCTTTCGTCCATACGAATTTCCAATTAGCTGCACTAGCCGCTTGTCGGGCCTGCCAGAACAGCTTACGGTTCATCTTGGTTAATCTTTCATTAACGTGGATTTGCAGGAGGCTATGCTTCGGTAGACCGATGTCGCTAGAATCGAGGCCACGACGTGTTCGTGCATTCCGCAATAATTCGTCCCGCAGCGAGCGCCGAGCTAGCTGCACCACCAGTGGGCGCGGACGTGGGCTTGCATCTCCTTCGCCCGCTGCACGTCTGGGCGGCCCAGCACGGTTGACGCTCACCATGTCTCGGTCCTCCACCACCATACCAAGTTTCAGAGCTATAGATTGAACTATATGCCCGGATGACTCTTCAGGGTATTCTGGAACTCCGGTAATTTCTACCTCATTAAGGAGAAGCATTTGGTCCCGTTCATTGAGCTCGGTGTGCATTTGTTCAATTCTGTCTTCTAACCTCGATACGTCAGGCAGAGAAGTTTGTTTGTTCTTCATGTTCGTCAGCTCCGTATTCAGGCGAGAGCTTTCCTGTTCTAGTTCTGTTACCTTTTTGTTCATTAAGCACAGTTCCGACTTAAAATCCTTAATTTGATCGCTCAAGAAGTCTGTGGTATCTGAGAATTCTTTCTTAATTTGGTCTATAGCCCGAACAAACTCGTTTTTCATTTCCTTAAAAATTTCGTGTTTCGTACTACTTAATTTTGAGTCTATTAAGACCAATTCTCGTTTCACACAGGCTAGTTTAGAGTCCAACATGTTTGATAAGGAGTCCATGATATTACTCATGTCTGTATTTCCTGAGTTGCTGGTATTCACAGTATGCAGAACAAACTCGTCCGCCTTACTCACGTCCTGTTGAGACGAATCATCGCAAATAGACATATTTGCGTTTGCATTTATTGGCGGCGATTGCTCGTAGTGTTTGCGAGCCGGGGTTTCTTCTCCTCTCCTCCGCCGCGTGATGTTGTTGCACGGCGGGCAACGCCAGGCGCAATTTGTATTACGCCTAGTCTCCTCATAATGATCTGACGGTATGCCGACACATGCATAGTGGTAACTACCACTGCAGATTGTACACAAAAGTTGAGCATCCTGACCAACAAAGTTATTGCATGCCAAACAATTCATAATGAATTTCAACAATAAAAAAAAGTCCAAAAAAAAATCGATGGATACGGTAAGGATCGAACCGTCAACACCGCTGCAGAAGCGAGCGTTAGACAAACTCGGCCACCGAGAGCTTATCAAACAGCGCGAAATTAGTCATGCGCTTCAGCAAGCATTAACAACTGCGAACAGGGTCTAAAGTTCAGTCTTTTGTTTTGGTTTGGATAGTCACTGGGGATCTGAGTCACTTTTTTATTTTTGCACTCGTAACCGTCAAAATTGAGATAAATATTGTTAAAATACACTTCAAAATGTTAATCAAATGATTTAAAATTTACACCACCTGATGCACTGTTTTTTCCTGCGTAGTTCCATATAACATTTATGCAAATCGCTTCACTTTTTAGACTGTTTCAAAATTTATTTAACTGGAGCAACTTTTGGTACGTGCACTTAAGCGAAACGTAGCGGCCAACCCAAGCATCATAAGTTTTTTTTATGAAAGGATTTTACAGCAATCTAAACAAAAGTCTGTGTTTTGTATCAAGTAGCGTTTTCTAATTGTTACAAATTATAGGTAATAAACTATTAACATTTACAATGTTTCGTGAAACTATTCAATGATAAGTGTTATTTTTAGTTATGAGCTTAAGTTCTAAAACACCAAAAAACCATACTAAAGTCCATTTCACGAGCCATGGCTGCTGTGACACTTGGAGGTTATTCATTTCACGCACGATGTACTCTAAGAAATTACTAACTGAAAATCTATAAAGCAGACTTAAAACCAAATACATACTACAAAACTATACTACAAAAGAAATGTATAAGAATACTCTCAAATATACTTTAAACTGAATCTTGCCATATTTCATTAAATTCAAAATATTAACAATAACATCACTATATATAACTGAAATTTGTAAATTTGTAAAGAAAAAATTTACCTTTATTCACCAAAAACTTCAATTAAGAAACAACAGAGATTTATATAAGTTAAATATTCCATTTACTACCTTAAGTTTGTACAAAACATTTATAACAGCATTCCAAATAGTATTGAGTGTCTTGTAAATATTGATGTATTTGAAAGTAAGCTCAAAAAGTTTTTGGGAAATAAGGCTTACTACACTTCAGCAGAATTTTTTAATGATGAGATTAGATTTTAAGTTGCAGTGCCCTTATGGGGTGTCTCACTGATCACAATTTTTATGTAACAACTTTTCTGTACTGTGACTAGCAATGAATAAATGAATATGAATACTTAAAATATGTTTTAATTTATAATTTGAATAAAATACTGCTTTGCGGTATCCGAAGTTTTTGAAATTGAAATTAAAAAACATGAATCTACATTTTTTATAAAATTACTAAAGTCGTAAATTGAATAGAGATTGACACAAAGAAATCGGTTACAATCGATACATTTTTCATACGATGAACGGAATCGTTTCTTGATTTGTTAACTCTTTCGCTTTAATTTTATATATATACATATATATATATATATATAAAAGCGAAAGAGTTAACAAATCAAGAAACGATTATCTTTCCTCATTTGCTGCAGTACCAAGTAAGATTTTTTAAGACGGAAATAAAAGTGTGTTTGTCCGAAATCCTCGAGTTTCATTGAAGAAAACCTCCCACATTTATATTTTGATCGACTAATAATCATACGATATTACCGTCACCACATCACTAGAAACTTCAAAGCCCAAACGTCACCGTACCCATCACTCGAGAAATAAATATAAATAAATATAAATATGCGCCAGACAACACACCTCTTGTAATGGTCTCGAAGTAGGGATTATTAAATCCCTGTGTTACGAAGTACCACACAAGGAAATAAGCTAGGGGCGTCCCCCAGCACACCCAGACCCCGAGTCAATTCAGAAAAGATTGTTTCCTGAATTGACCCGACCGGGAATCGAACCCGGGACACTACGGAAATCGAGGCAAGAAACCGTGCTACAGCACACTACGCCAATCGTGCCGACAAATATATAAAAAATATATAAATGGACTATATAGCTGCTCTACTATATCTTTTTCGCCGTCAAACGTTCCGAAACTTCGCATCCACAATCACAAGTATAAGTAGACCCTCAACAATATCACTCACCATAGATCCGGCGACGGAAGTGGCGGCGGCGTCGTCCTGCGAGCCGATAGTGTGCCGCTGGCTGCTGCCGCGCGTCATCATGTACCTGCATAGTGCACACCGTTAACTAGGGGACACTATAATACACTTTCACATAGTAGGAAGTAGTAGAAGAAACAAGGAAAAAATAATATTTTTCACTGAAAAGTCTGTTATATCAGACTTTTAAGGCCAAAAATGGGGTCGGTGTGGATAGATAGCACGCTTTTAAGTTATACCAGGTGATTATCAAATAACTTCCGAAAAATGTTATGGCATACTCACTAAGTGATGTAGAAGCGATCTATGTGAAAATGAAATTTATTTAACTAACTTTTATTTCAAGGTCACCAAATACAAATCACTCGAACGGTCAGTTTTTTTGTATGAAAACCTTTAACCTTTTTAAAGTTAATTGAAAAAATCAGATTTTCGCTTATAGGTTTTAGGTTTTAAGAATTTTATTCTGACTAAGAATTATTAACAATTCACTCACATGAGAACATAAAAATAAACATTTTTTATGTTCCGAAAACGTACACAAGAACGGTAGCTTAATTACTACGAATTTATTACAATATACCGTCAAACAAAGTACAAACACGAACTCAGGCGCTGATGGTCGGCGCAGCCACGGATATACTCGTGAAGTGCGCTCGCTCCCAATGCTAGATGTGACTTGTATTTGCAAATAGCTACATCAAACCATTGGTATTTTTTTTCTTTAGATAGTATTTATTCATTAGTTTTTTTACTAAGGAATTTGTTTTTTTTCATCTTTTTTTTCTTTTTTTTTTAATTTTTATTTAAGAACATATTCAAATAAAGGTAGTATTTGAAGTTATGTAGTAATTTAGGAGTTTTTTTTTTCTGTGCCTAGTTTGGGATCCCCTGTTCCTTCAACAAGTATGTCTTAGACGAGTAATGCGATTACCTATTTAGTCTAAGTAATTCGGCTACTAATAAAGCATTTTTCATTTTTTTTTATGAGATTAATAATTGTTACTATATAGTTACTACATCACTTACTGAGTTTGCCTTAACGTATTCGGAAGGTATTTGATAATCACCCGGTATTTGGCACAAAAAGCGACACATTACGCAACAATACACTATGGTCAAATATCAACAGCTGGGTAATAAGCCAACTTCATCAACAAATACGGTGTTTCACGAAAGAAAAACTGTCATTACTTTCAAGACCGCTTAAATTTGCAACATTTTTTTTTTATACTACGTCGGTGACAATCAAGCACGCGGACCGCCTGATGGTAAGCGGTTATCGCGGCCTATGGACGCGTGCAACACCAGGGGTATCACTCGCGCGTTGTCGACCCTGTAAAAACCTTTTCAAACCCCTCTTGAAGAACTCCATACTATAACTCATCGGGAAAACCTCGGCAGGGAGTTCATTCCACAATTTAAGCGTCCTCGGAAGGCAACCTCTCTGAAACCGAATTGTACGAGACCATTGCGGATTCAGAGTGTGAGAATGAATGCCCTGTCGGTGGCGAGCGGTGCGGTGATGAAAAGTAGCCGTGGGCATCATATCAAACAGACAACTGTAAGGCGCGGTCCTACTCCCTCACCGATGTAATGCTCGACTCTGTACGTTGCATTACGGGAAATTGTTCTAGGTGATTTGTTTCTCAACCATTTCTATTAAACTTCACTATTCTATCAACTATTTATCATTTAAGTAAAGTGAAATTCGACATCTATATTCTAGGCCTTCACTTGACACAATTTCTCGAGATATTCCCTATAATTTTTGTGTTAAAAGACAAAGATTTGTCCAAAAAGCCGGTGATATCAATGTACCTGCAAAGGTTGGAGTTGTAGGCGGCGTCCGTCGAGTTCTCGTCCGCTTGCTCTTCTTCGGCGCGCGGAGGAGTGCCGCTGTCTGACGCCTGTTTTTGAATAAAGTAATACTTGTCAGTTAATGTTTCTTTTGTGCAAATAAAAATAACTACTTTTTCACTTCTCATGCTCTAAAAGTACGCCAATATAGCTCTACGAAGCGGAACTAAAGTTTTAATTTCTTTCATGTGACAAAGACAAACTCAAACGGCCAGTAAAAATATACTATTATCTGTGGAGTGTGGTCCGTCTTCATTGGAAAAATGTTGAGAGTTTTAGTTCCATGGTTTGTCCGCAAAGAAGGTGGCGCCATGTGTTTTAAATTGTTAATCTGGCTGTTAAGTCTGGTTCAGTTCGGAAAAAAAACTGACCGCGAAAATTTCAGAACTTTTGTCGAGTGTAAATTTGTTCGGTTTTCAATGTTTTTGTACTAAATTGACTATATTTTTCTCGCACTCAAAGTGAAAAGTACAGTTTGCACCTCGAGACTAGACGTCAACTTAATATACCCTCGGTTTCATTGACTCTCAAACCACCTCTGGTATATTATGGCTCCGTTTAGTCCCTCGATATAAAACATACTATTATTGCACACGAAAATCTTGCTTATATTATAAATGCGACTGATATCGGCACAGATCGCTTCCTAGCGATAAAACCTACCAAATTGTACTTGCATTTACTGTTCTATCTTTTCGTATTATTGTAAAACTGGCTTTCTGCCCGCGGCTTCGCCCGCGTTATCGTTATATATTATGGCCAAATTACATAAAATCTTGATAAATTGTAGCCCATGTGTTATTCTGATGTATGAGCTGTATTACTGTAAAGTTTCATCCAAATCCGTTCAGTAGTTTTTGCGTGAGAGAGTAACAAACATACATACATCCTCACAAACTTTCGCATTTATATATTAGTTAGATATCACTCCTGAATAGTTTAGCTTTCTGTTAGTTAAGGATTTTCAGAATTTTAGTTTCGGAGCCTATTCAATACAAACAAACAATCAAATCTTTCCTCTTTATAATATTAGTAATAATTTCGAATGTTCCACACCTAAGTTTAACCTAGATGTGTATAGGAGTACAGGTTACATACATGGTGCGCGGGCGCAGAGTGGCAGCAGGCGGGTTCTCTTCCGCGCGCCACGTGCGCGCCGCCGTCCGACGCGCGGCGGCCGAACTGAGACGCTGCAACGGACAGACAAACGTGTTATTATTAATAATAATAAAAGCATTTATTTGTTCCCAATAATATGTACATTACAATACAGAATGTTTACAACAACACATTAAATTTTAAGTCCAATTTGCAAGGTATATGATGAAAGGGTACATAACGGGGACATGCTCGCTCAATATGATGACCTAGATTTGTTTGCGGGTGGTCTCGGGCGATTACTGACACATCAGTACATTCAAAATTAATCTAGCTGACATTTTTAAATTATTTATTTATATTCTGTTAGTTATTAAATTGATTTTCTTTTTTTGTTTATTTTTGATTGATTGTGATTTTTTGTTTGATTTTCGGGTTATTTATTGTAATTTTCATTGTATTGGTAATTTTTATTTTATTTTATTTATGTCGTAATTTCAACATAATTTTATCATAATTGATTGAGGCAGTGATTTAATAAATAAATAAATAATGGGATATAGGGTACAGAACTGTCATTGACTCCGTTGTTGCGGTATTGACAAAAAACCACAAACCCTGCTATTCTGCCACAGCCTTTAGCTAAAAAAAATATTATTTTACATTTTAAGGAACAACATCTAAGTGGTCACTTTATGACCAATAACCATTACATCAGACATTATATAGGCATTGTAAAGTCGCAGTATATTATTGTAATAACCTGGCTCGCCAACACACACACCACGGAGGACTGCACTGACACGTCCGTCTAGCTCGCCGGTTGGCGTTGACTGACGCGCCAGTTCGCGGCGTGTGCGCTCGAGACTAGGTTCATACACTACATCTCTTTCTTGTTTTATTTTAAATGTACATCAACTCAATAGATTAATTGTAGAACATGTGAGTTTAATACAAACATACTCACATCAGTTGAGGAATCATTCCAATTCAGTTATTTCATTATTTTAATGATTTACAAAATCATTTTATTGAGAAGTACTTAATCGCTTTCATTATTTAATTTGTTATCTCCTTCTTCGCCATCTGTGGGCAAAACTTTCCATTCTCCTTCGACTTTCTTTAGGTGTACTACGTTTCTTTTAAGTTTCTGCCTGGTTTCATCGTTCCGGATTTCAATATCTCCAGCCGAGCTTTCCTCGACCGTATGTGTTGTCTCATCAAAGTTTAAGCTCAGTTTGTTGTATTTGGTCATATTCTTCACATATACTTTCTTACCTGGTTCCAAGTTGTGTGCTTTCGCTTTACGCTTTCTATCAGCGTATATCTTTCCTTTTTCTTTTATTTCTTGGTCTCTGTCTCATACATCTATAACCTGATCTCTTTGTTGCTCAACATCAACTATAATTGGAATTTGCCCTTAAATTTCCTTTTGCAAAACAATTCCTTTTGTAAGGCAAGACCCCATCGCCTGTAACGCTGTGTGGTGTACTATTGAACATAATCATAAATTCCTGTAGGCTTTCTTGCTAATTTTTTTTTCAGCCTGAGAAATCTTCAGTCGCTTTAAGATATCACAATTCTGACGTTCAACTTCTCCGTTTTGCTGTGGCCAATATGGAACAGTGTTTGCTATGGCGCTGGGGATTCCTAAAATTGTATTGAATTTGCAAATAAATCAATCTGGCGAGTTTCCCAAGTTTAAAAAACGTCATGATTAATTTGCCTAATAATGCTTCTGTTCCACCGGTATGGCAGCCGTACAGGTATTAATTTCGACTAATAATTATGACTAGTTAAAATACCTATATCCTCTTAAAAATTAGTAATCAAGTTTATTCCACACAAGTGTTGCGAGTTAGCGAGGATAATAGAAGTTCTCGTACATCTATCTTTATCGTCTAATATTTTTTCAAGAATTATTTTCTGTTTGTATCTATGTATTCATTCATATGGAATGTTCAATAAATGCTTATGCTGACAAATTAAAAGTTCTGTTGTCTTCTAGGCGAATTCCGTATTATTGACCGTATTAAAGAACTACGACGTAGTTTTAAGAGAAGATGAGTGCATTTTCAGTAACAAGACAATTAATTTTCTAGGACATGTACTTTCGGAACATGGCGTAAGGCCACTGCCAAAATATGTTTCACCCATACAGCAGTTTAGACCTCCAACAACATTGGGAGAGCTTCAATGCTTTTTGGGACTTGTAAGCTTCGTGAGCAAATAGATTACGGATTTTGCAACACAAACTGACCCTCTCAGAGAAATGATGCGGAGCCATAAAAGCGACGGCTCTAATATCAGTAGTTTGTGGGGCTCGAATCCACAGACATTATTTGACTCTTTGAAAGAAAGCCTGACAAATATTTTAACTTCGGGATATTATGACATAAAGGATAGAACTGTTGTCATCGCTGATGCAAGTCCAGTGAGACTAGGAGGTGTTCTTATCCAGATAAATGATAGAGGTCCAAGAATTGTATACGGGCACAAAACTTTAACAAGTGGCGAGCGTAGATACTGCCAGACAGAAAAAGAAGCTCTCACTCTTGTCGGGGCAGTCGAGCACTTCCACGTATTCTTGTATGGTAAGGAATTCGAGCTTATACCCGACCATAAGAATCTTAAAGTCATCTTTGGAACAAAATCTAATCCGTGTGCCCGTATTGAAAGATGAATCTTGCGCTTGCAATCCTACAAATGTACAGTCGTATACCAACCGGGGAAAAACAATATAGCAGATCCACTATCGAGGTTGCTCGAAAATCCCATCCTCGTCGCCACATGTAAAGTCGCAGTATATTATTGTAATAACCTGGCTCGCCAACACACACACCACGGAGGACTGCACTGACACGTCCGTCTAGCTCGCCGGTTGGCGTTGACTGACGCGCCAGTTCGCGGCGTGTGCGCTCGAGACTAGGTTCATACACTACAGGCATGTTAAAGTAACTATTATTAATTATAAATTTTTAATTTTAGTTCAATAACTGGGTAAAGTTTACAGTACTAATACTTAAGTATATGACTAAAGCAATTTTGGTAATGACAGTTAACAATTATTACTTGGTACTTGGTACAGAGATAGGTTAGGGCAGAGATTTAGAGCAAGGACAGACCTTTACTAAACTCAAAATATCTTTACTCAGATAGGCCTGGAACCTTATTGTAATCCTTGTAACTTGGCAAGTTCATTCCTTGAACTGAACGTAGCGTTAGTATTTCGTGATATAATTTATTTCGTGATGAAAAAATAACTTTGAAAAATTTCAATTTAGAATTCGTGAACGACAAAAGAAAAAAATGTGCTCAGTTTTTAGTAAGACCACTTTGCTAAGTAAGTCTATATTTTGCAATGCTCCTCGCATTTACAATTATATTCCGGAGGCCATTCAGGACATTAATGATGTAAAGATTTTCGAAGGTAAGCTTACAGAATTCCTTATGGCAAAGTGTTATTACTCCACAAATGAATTTTTAACAGATAAAATGTCGGTGTGAGGTTATGAATCATTTTTGACCACTTCTCTCAAAACAAACCTTATTATTTTACTTTCTTTAGTGTGGGTGTAGCATGTTACCATCAAATACAGTCAAATCTGTTGAATAATTATTGTACGCCCATAGAGGTAGGTCACAGTTGAATAATTAAGACGATTATATACCGGTGTTCCACAATAAAGCATGATTTATGATTTGATATTTCAATTCCAGCCAGTCAGCGGTTACCTGGCGCATTAACGCATCATCTAGACTCGATATTTTCTGATGATATTGCTTGCTACCCTCGATTTAAGGAATCAACTAGACTGGATATGAGCAATTGTAATTTTAAACTACGAACTCCAGAGGCGACTCAAAATAATTGACTTCAGAAAATACAAAAAATATTTTAGTAGCTAGCTAATCATTTATTTTAAGCTGCTATGGCTTTTATTTAATAATTATTGAGTGATTTTTCTGAAGTTGGTTCAATTTAATTCAAAGTTGAACTATTTTCCCATTTTTAATGTGAATTATTGTAACAAAATTTCAAGGTATTACGTTTCTACAAAGACCAAATTCAATCTCAGGGTGTTGGCAGGTGGGACGTTAGTTTAAATGTTTAGAGGGACGCTCACCAAAATCTCAGATGACTAGCCAATTTAATTGGTTTTCTCAGAAAACTAATACTAGGTGGGACGCGCACCAATAATAGGGAGGACGATCACCAATCCTAGGTGGGACAGTCAAATCTTAGTTGTGACAGCCATATAATAAACATGTCGGTAAAGATATTTAATAAATTACCTCTTTCAAATGACTCAAATAACCAATAATATAAATATTCAAATTAAAGGGTATAAATACACACATCAAAAGTGTCTAGGGATCAACATATATTTTTGCAATAACTTTTCTCCTGATTGATATTAATTAAAATTTTCTTTAAGGATTCATCAAATAAAGTGTTTTCGTTTATCTACAGTAACGATAAACCAAGTCACCTTTGCATTAATAAAGAAATTTGCCATTTTCCTAATAAAGGGATTTTTGACATTTGAACCACTAACATGAAAGTTCGAAAAAAAGACTGAAATAACAGTTTTCTTTAAAATTTTATTGGGTAACTTAAACAATTAATAATCCGTGTTTCTACCGCGAACACTAACAACACAAGAACATCGGTTTGGCATACTCAAAATGAGTTCATCCAAATCACGCTGTGGAATGGCCGCCCATGTTCGTTGCAACAACAAAAAAAGGTCTTCTTGCGACTGGATACCCTCCATATTCGGCAGAGCTCTTCTCTGTAGCATATACCATGCATGCTCAATCGGGTTCAAGTCTGGCGACTGAGCAGGCCAGGGCAGGACATTGATGTTAGCTGCGGCGAGAGTCTGTCTTACAACTCTTGCGGTGTGCGGTCGTGCATTATCATGCATTAACTGAAATAAGGGACCGATTTGCACTTGTAGAGGAACGATGACGTCTGATACAATCGTCTCAGCATAAATTTGAGCGTTGAGGTTGCCTCTGATCCAAATCAACTCAGTTCTTCCGCCGATCCAAATACCCGCCCATACCATGATGGTTCCACCACTATAAGGATGGACTTCCTGGCAGGATTTTAATCGCTGTTGGCGTCCAGGGGTTCTCCAGTGTCGTATACGTCTTGTATCCGGTCTCATACCAAAACGAGACTCGTCAGAAAAGCACACGAAACGCCATTGTTCTTCTGCCCAATTTCTGTGTTCAAGAGCCCATTGATATCGAATCCTACGATTGTGCATTGCTATAGGTGGTACCCTTAGCGGTCTTCGGGAATGAAGGTTCACTTCATGCAAGCGGTTTCTGACTGTTTGGTCGCTAATTAAGTTCCCTGAGGAGTGATGAAGCCTCACGGCTAACATCATGGCGGTTATTGTTGGAGCTCTTCGAGTTGTGATTTGAATGTATCGGTCTTGTCTCCGTGTGGTGCAGCGATACCGTCCTCCATGGCGCTCAGCCACGGTACCAGTGCTTCGGTAACGTGTCCAAAGTCGACTGATAACACTCTGACTTGTATTCAGAGCTAAAGCCACAGTACGTTGCCGGGAACCAGCTTCTATCATTCCCACGGCTCTGAGCATTTCTTCCCTGCTTAAATGACGTCGCCGCTCCATAATAACGTTGGTTTTAATCAGTAGTAGGGAAACAGTAGCACTAATAATGTCTTCAATGCGTTGTATGTTTTTAGAGGGAAAATATTGACAGCTGATTTTCATCTTTTACTCGAATTTGATTGACAGTTCCTGTTTCAAATTATGAAATGCACCAAAAAGGATCCATATAAATTTATAAAATCATAAATGTATTACAAAGCCACATCTCAATCTCAAGAAATCCGCATAAAAATGCTTGATCCCTAGACACTTTTGATGTGTGTAGTTTGTCCTTATTTAGTTCTAGTGTCAAAAGATTTTTGTATCAAACTGTTTTTATTCTGTGCAGGAGTATTTTGAAAGTGTTTAAATTGATCATAAATGTTAAAATGTGCATGAAAACATAAGTTTGTAAATAACTTACCTAATTATTCCAAAAATATCTTGCAGTGCCCTAGCAGGGTTCATGTGTATGTACTATATTTTTATTTAAGACCTGTAACTTACCACATGAAGCATCGAATAAATGAATTATGAATTATACCTAGATTTTCAAACAAAACCACTAAGCGTTACGTCCGTCTATCTTAGGTGGGACACTCACCATGAGTCAGCATGGCGTGCGGCGGCTTCAGCAGATACTGGTCCTTCAACTGGACTTACAAACTTGATAGCTTTCCTGGTCTGTTAGTGAGTTTTCCTAGTTATGTTAGTTAGAAGGCTCAACCATTTTAGTTCAGTCCTAGAACTGTCACACTAAAACGCAAGATGGGACACTCAACAAAATATCAGGTGGCGCACCAATTCAGCAGATTTTCCTAAAAATGTAAGGGTGGGACACTCACCTAATGTCCCTAAATTTACCAATTTCAGTGTAACACTCACCAAAATCAGATGGGACACTCAGCAATGTCAGGTGGAACACTCACCAATAGTTTAGAATGTCCCACATTCTCAATTTTTAGGTGGGACACTCACTACAGGACAGTAACCATGAATAGGTGGGACATTTTGGGACAATTTGAATTTGTGCTAAAAAGATTTGATGGGGCGTCCACTAATTTCGATTTGTCCTATAAACCCTAGGTGAGACGTCCACTTTTTAGGGTGCACGTCCCACCCACCCCCGGTGGTCCACTCACCATGAGTCTGCATCGCGTGCGGCGGCTTCAACAAATGCTGGTCCTTCACGCTGAAGTATCGCGGCGGCTGGTGCTGAACCGCCGGCAGTTTGCCCGCTAAGTTCGTGTTGGGGAGCAGGGACACGTGCGCTCCGGCTTGTTGCTGGGAAAGGAATATAGTATATTTTTCACTTCTCATACTATAAAAGTACGCCAATATAGCCCTTAAGTGACTAAAGTGGCCACTTTAGTCTATAGGGAGTGAAAAGTAATTAGTTTTACGAGCTGCCCCAAGAGACTTCGTTCTGTCAAATGTTTGGCAGCAGGTGTCCATTATCATATTATTATCTCACCCGCTTTTCTCCGACTTGATTTACATATAGTTTTATTTTTTCTGAATTTCTTGTACAATCACAATAAAATATAGCCTATATCACTCGTGAATAGTTTATCTATCTGTTGGTGAAAAAATTTTCACGATCGGATCAGTAGCTTCGGAGCCTATTTAATACAAACAAACCAAAAATAAAATTTTTCCTCTTTATAATATTAGTATAAGACTAGCTGTACGTGAGTCCGTCAAAATATAGCCTAAATTAAATAAAAATATAGCCTATGTTCGTCCCTATTAATGAAGCTTTATATTGGTGAAAGGATTTTTTTAAATCGGTCCAGTAGTTTCGGAGCCCATTAAATACACACAAACAAATCTTTTCTCTTTATAATATTAGTACAGATATTATAATCTGTGCAGAAGGATAACTCACAACTTAAAGTCAAGTTTAGGCAAAAGGAACAGGTTTGCACGCGAAATCAAAAGTGCAGGGTCGCAACGCAACTCGCCGATATAAATAACTATAAATTTTAAATTATGATTTTTTTTATATCAAATATAATAATAACGTTCAGTAGGTATAGTCGTATTTATTTTTCAAAAAATACTTATTATAGTTGCAACGGCAACATAACAGAAACAAAACATTCATTAAGAACTGTTCGCCTGCGGGGGGAAGGGTAATTTCATTTCATCGTTGCTTGCAAACATTGAGAGAGCGTCGTGGCCTTATAGTTCAGCACCCGAACTCAGATCGTGGCTCGTGTGGTCCTGAGTTCAAATGGCCCGAACCAAAATCTTTGTGTTCATTGTTAAATATCCGACTTGCTCTCCGGTGATGGAAAACATTGATAAAAAACCAAATCAACCCGGATAACGAATACCACGTTGGGTTCTAATACCATTGGTGAAAAATGGGCTTCTGAGTGTTCCGTTCACCATGACGACACAGTCACTTGCTTCTGACTACCCCGTTTGGGATAAAGTCGTGATGGTATGTTGCAAACATTGAGGTTATGCATTTCGTATATGTTAGTGTTTGAAAGTCGCAGAAGACTGCAATGCTAACATGTTTTGACAATGTTTTGTTTGGTTGTTCTGTTATTTTTGGACGCAGGAGACGTGCCTTTACACTTAAACAAAATTATTAATTTACAAGCATTTTAAACTTTTAAATAAAAAAAAGCCTTTTATTTCATGCCATATCAAAATTTAAAATTATATATTTTCAAACCAATCAATCAATTAAATGAAATTATAATAACATTTCACAAATTACATCTTAATCCATGCATGTCTAAATAAATTTAATAAAAAAAATTAGTTGATAAAATAAATGACAGTATTAAATTATATTTTCTATTGATTGAATTTTTTTTTGGCAAGAACCCCTCTCAAGTTAAAGCCTCCTCCAGAGATTGCCATGTGTCCCTATCCCTTGCTAGTGTCAGCTAGTCTCGGCTGTGTGTGCGCGCGATGTCGTGCGTTTTAAAACATACAAAAAAAAAACCTACAGTAACGCACTCATTTTTAGCTCGAAAATAACACACACACACCCACACATACAAACACACACACCCACACATACAAACACACACACACACACACACACACACACACACACACACACACACACACACACACACACACACACACACACACACACACACACACACACACACACCATCATAGATATTGTTCATTACATTATAATAGATTACCAAATAACAGAAACATAAAAATATATTTTTATATAAAAAATATATATAGGGGCATTTTTACTAAGTTTTTTTAAATAAGTACATAATTATTTTAAATTTATAAAATATTGTCAGCCAGCAATTACAGGTTACTCTCGCATATCATCGTAGAGGGTAGGCATCGTAGGTGCCGAAAACCAGCGCTACCCGGGAATTATACTTTCCGCGGCAGCAAATGCTGAGCACCTGTTCCTTTTGTCCACTTAAATTTAGTACATAAGATTTAATAATAATAACTGTTGTATGTTGGATGTTGGACGATATTTTTTTTTTTTTTATATTGCCCGTCAAGGTGACCTCACTCCACCTGATGGAAAGCGGTCGTGAGGTCCAGATATGAGGTTGACAAGCCCAGTCATTCAAACGAATCATGGCTGGCCATCCTCACCTTGAAGGCCGGCAGAAATGCCTTTTCGAAAAGAAGATTCTTATTCTTATTCCTGTTCTTAAACTTAATCTATAATAAATACATACATTGAAATGCGCGGACACGTACAGCGGCCCCGCGCGCAAGTCCGCTGAAGCCGCCACGCACGGGCCCAGCTCGCTGCCCTGTAGAGATACAAGTATTTGGTATACAGGATGTTCAGGAATATTCTATAATTTGATTGCACCAAACATAGGAATAAAAAAAAAAATTCATGGCATGTCCTTCGTAACTATTAATTATCATAGATTTATAAATAGTTATAATTCATAGTAAAATATGTAGTTTAAAATAAATACAATAATAAAATAATTTAAAATTAAGTCCAAGACACTCCAAGCAAAAACCAAATTAAAATAATGATTTAAAATTAAATCAAAATTAACTCAACTAAAACCAAATAAAAAAATAATAATATCATCAAATAAAAATTAAATTAAATAATATTTCACTTTTAAAATTTGAAAAAATCATAATTAACTCAATTAAATCCAAATTAAAAATATAAAATTAACCAAAATGACATCAATTAGAAACTAAATTAAATTATATTTCACTTGTAAATTAAAAAAAAAACATTCAAATTTATAACACTAAAACTACAATAAATAAAATAAGTACATGTACTTATTTTTTATACCATGTATGGTGTTTTTTTTTTTATTATTTTTTTTAAAATGGAAAAAAAACTTTTTGTTTTTTATCTTATTCACGTCTATTATTTATAATTTGTTGACATGTAATAATGCCGTAAGCTCAAATGAATAAATAAATAGTTATTTCCTTAATTTTTAATATAAAAAATAAGGTACAATTTTTTTAAATTTTTTGTCTTCTTTTTCTGCTACTAGTCTCTGACGAAATAAATAGCAGAAAAAGGCATTGAATGGCGGAAAAACTTGTAGAGAAAACTGTTTTGTTATTTTTTATCATTCATTTATATTCACATTTTATCTTTATAGAGAAAGTACTATTTTCAGTATATTCCTTACCTGTGTATGCCGGCAATCGCCAGGACCCACAGTGTGGCGACGCGTCGCGTGCGTTTCCGTCGTCGAACACTGTTGTTGCGACCTCTCTTCTACCACTGGGGTTGAGCCGTCGCCAAACTGGAACAAACATTATTTATTTTTACATTTTGTTTTTTTATAATGCCCGTCAAGGTGACCTCACTCCACCTGATAGAAAGCGGTCGTGAGGTGCAGATATGAGGCTGACAAGCACAGTCATGCAAAGCAATCACTGAGCTGGACATACTCATCTTGAAGGCCCACAAAAATGCCTTTTTCACTTCTCATGCTCTAAAAGTACGCCAATATAGCCCTACGAAGCGGGACTAAAGTGACTACTTTAGTCTCCAGGGAGTAAAAAGTAATTAGTTTTTTAATTTCCTTCATGTGACAAAGACAAACTCAAAGCCAGTAAAAATATACTATTATCTGTGGAGTGTGGACCCCGTCTTCAGTGCGAAAAGTTGAGAGTTTTAGTTCCATGGTTTGTCCGCAAAGAAGGTGGCGCCATGTGTTTTAAATTGTTAATCTGTGACTGGTTTAGAAGAAAAAACTGACCGCGAAAATTACAGAATTTTTGTCGAGTGTAAATTTGTTCGGTTTATTTATTCAGAATGTCCTGTGACAGTGAAGAGTTTGACGTCGAGCAAAGAGCAAAAGACATAATAGATAATCTTTGGCAGCTAAAATCGCGTAAGATTTACCTAAAAACTTACGAAAGTTGTATGGACTAGAGGAATAAGAAACATTTGTGATTTTTATTTTATTAAGTAATATTTCTTAAATGTTTTTGTTATAAATTGACTATTTTTCTCGCACTCAAAAGTGAAAAGTACAGTTTGCACCTCGAGACTAAACGCCAACTTAATATACCCTCGGTTTAAACCACCTCTGGTATATTACGGGTTCGTTTAGTCCCTCGATCCAAAATATACTATTTCACGCCCCGCTTGAAGACCCCGGGGCTATTACAGGAAGGGAACACATGCGCTTACATTAGGGAAACAACTGACTAAATGCTGAGGATTATAGTGTGTGTCATAAAATCACATTTCATCCGCCCATGAAAGTTCTATTGTCGCTTTCACCCAAAAGGGGCCCATACAATTTTTTTGGCAATTTTTTTGGTATATAGTATGCCTTTATTATTTTTGCTAATTTGAATGAATCAAAATGATTACTATATATTTAATTTTAAATGCTGCATTTCTTTTTTATTTCAAATTAGTATTTTTTTTTAAATTTAGCTTGAATTATTTTTAATCGATGTTTGTATTGCATGTTAACTTATTACTCAAAATAAAGCTTTATTAATAACAATAATTATCATCATAGAACAAAAAAAGGAGTGTATGAGAGATGTTTTTGTAGTCAGAACAAATTAAATAAACTGAATACCGGGTGATTATTAAGAGCGTTAGCTGGGGGTGGATCGAAAACGTCGCATTTATGTAAGATTTTCATGATTATTTAATTGAATTAAAATAAAACTTAATTTTTTGCTTTATTATTGTATGCATAATACTATTTAAAAACACATTGAATTATCTAAAGTTAGGTAGTCGCCAATTATTTGCTAAATTAAATAACAAACCATTTTTTTTAATAAATTGACGCTTAAAAATTTACTGTACATAGTTAAAGTTATAATTATGAAATTAAAAGGTGCATTCAGTAATAAAGATAATTTATACTTAAATTTGAATTTAGCTAAATAATCACGAAAACCTTAAAAAAATGCGATGTTTACGATCTACCCCAAACGAAAAAAGCAAACCCTCTTAAAAGACTTACAAAACCGATATGGCATAAACAGTACATAGTTACTGCATCACTTATTGGGTACGCCGTATCGTTTTTGTAAGTATTTTGATAATCACCCGGTAAGTTAATACATTTTTTTTTTTTTTTAAATAAATATCCCTGGACATTATTCCACACAGCGCCATCTAGCCCCAAAGTAAGCTAATTAAAGCTTGTGTTATGGGATACTAGACAACGGATGAACATACTTAAATACATTTTCTTTTGTAAATACATACTTATTATACATAGGAGACACCCAGACCAGTACAAACAGACATGTTCATGCACACAAATATTTGTACTGTGCGGGGATCGAACCCGCGACCTCTGGTGTAGTAGCCAACTTCTTAACCATTACACCAAGTCGGTCGGTCGGTCATTGAGATAACATTTCACCAATAATGGTTGGGGAGAAGTATTTTTTTTCACTAACACCTGATTTGGCATGCTTTTCGGTTTCGTTGTGCTATGAAATTAGGAGATGTGTCGGTAGTAAGGTATGTTTTTTTTTATTGTTGTACAGTCAACAGCAAAAATAAATGATGGTTGAACAAAACTTCCAATTTGTTTTCATTAATGAAAACTACGTAAAAAATTGATCACAGCAAATATTCATTATAATAAATGAACTATCTCATTTATATTCTTAGTATTCTGATTAGGGATGCAACGATACGGCTATTACGATACCAATACAAATGACGAATACATCGTAATGGCCAAATAGGTACGATAACGAATTACGATACGAATGCATTACGATATTTGTTCAATACCATTTTGATGAATTTATTGGAAGCTTTGTTGTATGTTATTATTGTAAGGACTAAGTAAAGCAAAAGTATAAAAAAAGTTATGCATTTTTAATCAATATAATTATTTATTAATTTTATCAATTTTCATCATCATTAACTTATATTTTAAATTGTTACTATTTTACATTTACTGACTATTATTTAATTTTAATTGTAGTTGTAATTTATTACTGGCAAATTCTTATTCAGAAAACACAACATTTTTAAGTTTTTTCCCTTAAGTCGGTTTCTCTCATCACTGTGTATCAGTCCTGCTCTGGAGAATAGTCTTTCAGATGGCACCGTTGAAGGTTTAAGGGATAAACATTTCAATGCTATCCTTTTCAAATTTGGATACTCTGAAGCTTTATTGTGCCAATAGTCAGCAACACTAGCGTCCATCTCTAAATTAGTAGTTTTCAAATAGTTTTTAATTTCTTCTTGAATGGTGTCATCTGAAAAAAAATTATTTCACCCGAAACAGTAAACATTTAAAAAATTTGAAATAAATGTATCGTAAAAATATCGTATCGTAATATTTACGATAACGAATGATCGTAAAGGTTTACGATAATCGCCGATATACGATTATCGTATTGGTATCGTTGCATCCCTAATTCTGATCTATTATTTATTTGCTTAAACAATGTCGGACAAGACTACCCATCGAGGCCCTGTCAGAATACCAGCGCTGCTGCAGCGGCACATGCTGAGACAGGGACCTTGTTTGTCCTCCACATTGAGGTCTGAAATTATTTTCTTTTATTTTTTTTACCTAATTTTTATTTTTTATAGTGTCCTTTTTTCTTTGTTTTGTTATTTTGCCTGAGTGTGCGTTGGCCAATAAATTACTTTTTACTTTTACTTTTTACTAATAAACTTAATAGTTTTTGTACAATTGTCAATTTTAGTATCACCTACTTCTGCTGTTGACTGTACACATATTTTTCAAGTACGCAAGTTTTAACCATTACTTCATATTAAAATGAATCATTTTAAGGTGAATATTAAAGGGGGAAAGATGTTAAGTATGTACCTAGCTATAGCAACGCGGCTGCGCCCGCGTCTTTCTTTTGTAATAAATCAGTGCGTTGACAGCCGTCTTGAGTTTCACTCGCCCCGTGTATGCATATGTATCAGGTATTATAAAATTTGCAAAAAAAAATTCACAAATTTTGAAGATTCTTTGCTGAGATTGTTAATTTTGTGTGATACAAAACGTCCATCAATATGGGTGGGCATACCTTCTCCAAGCTATCGGCTCTTTCGGTGAGGTAGTCCACATGGATGCACGGGATGGACACGAGGCATTCTTGAGAACTGGACTCTTCCGCTTCCATTTGTTCTTCTTCCGGGTTCTGGAAACGGAAACCATATTGAACATTTTTGTAGCGACATGAGAAAGACATTGAACATTATTTTGAAAATAAGATAAGATTTTTTTAGTCTAAAACTAGTCTTATTGGAACATTATAACAAAATTTCATAAAATGTGCACAGTAATAGCTGCATTAGTTAAATATATAAGTGTGTCGCAGCCATCAACGCCAGGTTACATTTCAAATAAAAAAGACTGAATTACTTAGATTTTTTAAGTATAGAATATCAATGACAAGTTGTATGCTACTTCCAAACAAGTGTGAGTAAAATGTAGTGTAGTTATGTAGTGTGCTGTGTTGTAGATGAGATAAATAAATAAATAAATAAATATCTGGGACAATTCACACCAAGATCATCTGACCCCAAACTAAGCAGAGCTTGTATTATGGGCGTCAGAGACTGATAAACATACTTAAATATTTCTAAATACATACTTTAATAGATAATAACACCCAGACACACAACAAATACATATGTTCGTCACACAAATATTTGTCATGGGTGGGGATCGTACCCACGACCTCCAGCGCTAAATGCAGGATCGCTGCCATTGCGCCAACAGGCCAGTCAAACGAAAGAAATTATTGCACATCAAACAAAGTAATAACAAATGATTAATCCACGTAATTCTTAATATACAATTTAGGCTATTCAATAATTTAATGCGGTTCCTATCATTTCAAAACCTTTTTTCATTCGGGTGAGTGATTGTGATAAATATTAAGTGAATTTTCATTTTTTTGCATTTAGCAATGCACTATTTTCTACACAAAGGTAGAAACTACAAAAAATCAACCTGATCCTAAGGACTCGAGCGGGATTCGAACCCGCGACCTTCCACAATCCGGGTGGCTGCTCTTCCAACTGAGCTACCGAGGCCGTTAACAGACCCGGCGAATTTGTCCGGTGTACTTTACGTTGTAAGCCAACGTTTGTTTCATCAATGTTATAGGCAAGCGCCTTCCGGGTTCGAATCCCGCTTGAGTCCCTAGGATCAGGTTGAATTTTTCTAGTTTCTATCTCTGTAGATAAATATCAAGGTTTGAGAACAGACCAAATTCGAATTCATAGATTTTTTCAATCGCCTTCAAGATTAAGGTTATCTTTCATAAAAAAATGATGAATTTTTAACCGATTTTGTGACTTTGAAATTAAAATCAAATTTCCACTCACATAATATTACTTACTGAGTGTACCATAGTTTTTTAAATTATTTGATGATCATCCGATATTATTAAATGTTACCTACCTTACAACTAGTGAGATCCAAAGGCTGTCCGGTGGTCGAGTCGAGCGAATCTAAAGTACAACATTCATATTAAGTAAATAATGTGTATATATAAAGGGTGTAAACAAAACCATAATGAAGCCGAAACCTACGTATTCTGCACATCATCAGGACCATATTTTCTTTCTAGACCATACCTGGGAACTCATTAGTTACCAAGTTATTGAAGGTCAGAGTCAAAAAATAAAACAAGATTTTGATGAAAACAAACTTTAATTATTATCACTTAATTTTTGTCCGAAGAAACATTATCAAAATTTCAAGTATTTCCTAACAAAATATTGCTTCAAAACGTTCAACTCGCAATGTACATCGTGCGCACCCCTTGATTATGCGTAACAGCCGCGCACACGCAAACAAGCGCAGGAGCGGTCTGTTGCACGCGTTACATTGCGTAGTCCGTTTTTGATTTAAAATTGACACCTAAAAAAAAATTTCTTTTCTGATCAATAATTAATTTTTTCTGTGACTTGATTTAATGGTCTGACTGCGTAGATGCCGGCTTCGGTATGAGTCTTTTTACACCCTGTATATTATATTTTACAAAAATGATTGATACCTATAGTATACTACAGAAAACATTTGTATTGAATTTTAAAACATCTTATATAAACTGATATTATAAAGAGGAAAAATTTGTTTGTTTGTTTGTATTGAATAGGCTCCGAAACTACTGGACAGATTTAAAAAAATATTTTTGGGAATGACATGGACTATATTTTTTTTAAATTAGGCTGTATTTTGACAGACAGCTAGTAATTAATAATATTTTCAGTTTATTTCTCTCAGAGAGTTGCCAATATCATCTGGGAATGCCATATAGTTTTCCTTAGGGTATGAAAAAACACCCGGTATATTCATAAATGTTGTATTTTGTTCACCTCTGTGCTGGAGGCTGTTCCTGGCGCTGGTCCGCTGCTGCACTTTATCCATCAGGAGGTGGTAGATCGCGGAGATGTGGTCGAATCTCTCTTCTTGGACGGACTGGAAATTACGAATCAGTATCTACATAAATGAAAAAGAATCGTGGAAATGTATTGTTGACGACACGATTGGCGTTGTGCGCTGTAGCACGGTTTCTCGCCTCGATTTCCGTAGTGTCCCGGGATCGATCCCCGGTCAGGTCAATTCAGGAAACGATCTTTTCTCAATTGACTCTGGTCTGGGTGTGCTGGGTGTACGCCCCATGGTTTGTTTCCTTGCGTGGTACCTCGTAACACAGGGATATTAATCCCTACTTCGAGACCATTACAAGAGTTGTGGTGTCTGGCGCATATTTATTTTATTTATTTATTTATTGTTCGTCCGTGCTTAACTTCTGAATAGCTGCACCAAATTGGATGATTCCTTTTTTTTTCGTGGTCGTTATTGTAAGGAAGGTTTGTATAAAAAATCGAACACAAAATTTATACGATATGATTTGAAAAGGCCGTATGGTCTATATTTTAACGGGAGAACACAAAAAAAAGAGTGGTTCACGCGAGCGTAGCCGCAGACGGAAAGCTAAACATCAACCCAAAACCTCTGAGCACACCTAAGACAAATATTAATATAATCCTACTTCACACTACATTTCTTTACCAAAAGTACAATTTTCATCACTAATTCTTATACACCACTAATTTTTAATTAGTACAAAAATGTAATAAATAATAATAAATAAATATCCCTGGACATTATTCCACACAGCGCCATCTAGCCCCAAAGTAAGCTAATTAAAGCTTGTGTTATGGGATACTAGACAACGGATAAACATACTTAATTACATTTTCTTTTGTAAATACATACTTATTATACATAGGAGACACCCAGACCAGTACAAACAGACATGTTCATGCACACAAATTTTTGTACTGTGCGGGGATCGAACCCGCGACCTCTGGTGTAGTAGCCAACTTCTTAACCATTACACCAAGTCGGTCGTCAAATGTCAATGTAAAAGTTAATTAGTGAAGGTCTCAACATCGTGTAAGTAACGGTGTAATTTTATAATATTAAAAAGCAACAAAGTTATTAGCGGTTGTTTTTATCCTAAAATTTCGCTCAATTTATGCACATAGTTTTCACTCTCTCGCTCTCGCGTCCGCGTGCTCTCTCGCTCGCACCGGCCATGAAAGGGGCGGGGCTTGAGCTTCGACGCAAGTTTGCCGGCATTCACCAATGAAGCCGCGGCGGTCAAATAAGCAAATCAAATGAGCGCGGGTAACTCATCGATTCGATGATGATAATTGCATATATTAGTGGATAATTTTGGGATTTCGATTTTTGTTCTTTTGACTACACAAATATTATCAGTTATCGATACTGAGCACCCAATTTTTTTATTTGTACTGCTCAAAAATTAGTGGTGTATTAATCCATTTTCAACAGGTATTTAATTGTTTTACAATTCGAGCCACCGAAATTAAAATCTTAGATGAGTCCAAGCCCCTCCAAAAACCAAAAACTGGGATTAGCCACCTAGTTTTTAATTTTATTATGTTCTTTTTTGATAGTGTCATTGTTCCCGGAGTATAATTATTTGCGAACCCTGTAAGAACCTTTGTTTTCGTATTTACAGTGTCATTTTTTTAAATAATTTTATTATAATAAATGCACGACAAGTTAATTTAAATTAAATCCTGCTTGAGTCCCTAGGATCTGGTCGATTTTTTCTAGTTTCTATCGTTGTGTAGAAAATAGTGCATTGTTAAATGCTAAAAAATTAAAAAACACTTAAGTTATTTTAATTATTTAACAATATATTTCAATGTCAAAAAATAAAAAAAAGTCTTAAATTAACAAGTGTCAAATTGATCGTCCAATCTCACCTGTAGTATAAGTTCCTGCGTGAGTCCCGGCAACGCGCGCATATGCGCCAGCACCGTGGCCTGCGCGTCCGGGGTCCCGACTTCGGTTCCCGGCGGCGCCTCCGAGTGGCAGAGGCACTCGCCTGTGCTGGCGTCTAGGGACGGAACAAAAAAGTGAGTTATCTATCCTAGATATTATAAAGAGGAAAGATTTGATTAGATTAATCAGAGTGGAAGAAGCGCAAGAGGTGTGTCAGGACCGTAACAAGTGGAAAGATGTGGTCTCTGCCTACCCCGTTCGGAAAAAGGCGTGATGATATGTATGCTTGTAAGATTTGATTGTTTTTTTGTTTGTTTGTATTGAATAGGCTCCAAAACTACTGATCCGATCGTGAAATTTCTTTCACTAACAGATAGCTAAATTATTCAGGAGTGATATAGGCTATATTTTAAAATGATTGAACAAAAATTCAGTGTAAATAATAGTTTATGTAAATCAAGTCGGACAAAAGCGAGAATGGACACCAGCTGTGATCTTCGCAACATAAAAACCGATACTTGTAATTTCCTCAAAATGGCTGCACTGTCTTGTCTCTGGCCGAAAGTCAGTTTAGTTATACTCCATTCATTATAGCATTAGACAGAAAAAAAGGTTCTTTTTAGGGTACACTTTGTGGTAAAAGTACAATAAACATCATTGCTTTTAAGATTTATGCCGAATTTATTAAAATCCACATAAATAGCACCTGTCACACTTAATTGTTCTCATTTAAAGTAAAGGAACTTCAGAATTTATGAGGCTTTTGCTTAAAAAAAATATTGTCTTGCATCAAACTATATTGTCGATGTAAAAACCTAAAACAGGCAGGGGTTTTTATTTTTACTGTCACTATAACTCTACCAAATCTACAATGTTACATAATCCCTTCATAAGTTGTGGCGGAAGGGGTTTTAAATTTTGCCAGGTTATACTCAGGTATGTTATCGTCATGGTTGCCATGGAAATTGTCATTCATTTTAGCCCCCCTGCTTCTTATTTCTAATGTTATAATGAATGAAGCATAGTTCTTTTTAATTTGAAGACTCGTTGCCGCCATGATACTCGGCATTCTTTTTACGATCGCTGCGGAGTAAATACATCCGACGATATCACGCCCATCTCACCATATTTTTATGTGATTTTTGATCGTAAAGAATGAATCTACGTTCTTGTAATGTTATTTTGAAGAAATCTCTGTGAAAATGGATGAACAATCTAACATGACAAACGCTCCACCTGAGGACCGGCCGTCAAACACATTAGGGAAAAATAAATTATGAAATTTGATCAAAATTTAGTTGTATGTAGAAATACACTTAAATATTCTGATTTTGAGTCATGAAACCACATTATTGTTTTATAATATTGAAATTAAAAGACGTAAATTTTTAATCTGCACATCACGTGACCTAAAACACGAGTCACAATGTTGTGACGTCATATAAGCAAAAACTGTCAGTTCAACTAGGTACATGTACATACACGACTGTTGCTTTTACCAATATTACGTCACCAAAATGGCTGACAGCGTTTTCGCAGGAATAAAAAAGATTAAAAAATTAATTTCATGGCAAGAAAGCGAGTTGATTTTGCCGAAAAACACTTTTTGTGGCTTTTTATTAGGAAAATCAACATTTTGAAGTACTTTTTGACACATAGTAGAATACCCTAGAACACTATACTCACCTGTGTTATCACTGAGGCCGGGGCGCTTGGGCCGCAGCCAGCGGTGCCGCGCGACGCCGCGCAGCGACAAGCGCTTCTCCGGCTCCACTACTAGCATGTGACGTATTAGGTGCTCGCACTCTGAAACAATAAAATTCCCATAAAAAAATTCGCAGTTGAGGTTGGCAGCGTCGGTTGTTACCTGTCAGTATCAGCTGTCAGTAACATCTGTCAGTGTCGCCTGTCAATAACAGCTGTCAGCGCCGGGCGCGTGGCGTTTCGGCAAATGGCGGCGACTTTCCATCAAGGCAGCGAGCAGTGCGGTTGTGTGGCCAACCTCTATCCGACTTCTCCGCGTTCGTCCGTTTGCATTATAGATGCAAACGGATTGCCGTGGAACGTGGTAGTATAGCTACTGAGTGTTATTTTGAGTTGTTTGTTAACAGAATAAAACTGATTAAATTAGACCGACTCTTATTTCGACGATTTATAATGGACGACGGCCCAACACCTAACGAACGCCCACGGGCTACCCCCTTATACATATATATTTACCTTGTGACATGAAGTACGGTATCCGGAACTTGCCGCTGAGCACGACCTGGCGCAGCTCGTGCAGCGTGCCGCCGTCGAACGGCAACGCGCCGCACACCAGTACGTACAAAACCACGCCCAGGGACTAAGGACAAAACGAATCACATGTTCACGAAATGCCGGTTAAGTGAAGTAGAAGAAACATTTACTCAGTTAAGCTTTTAAAAAACACTTATGTTATGTCATGTCAATAATCAAATTATGCATATAACTCGTCAAAATTTCAGACTAAATTAAAAAAAATAGGCGATGGCACCCTATGATAATTTAGCTTTATACTTACTTTCCGCGCGCGGCTTCGGTCACGCGAACTTATCGTTATATGGTCCAATTATATAACATTTTCATAAATTGTAGCCTATGTGTTATTTATATATATTAAATGCTCTAAAGTGTATTTATTTAAGGATGTCCTAAGACCAAAACAAACCTGACCTTGGAATCACCTATAGAGTTGGGCACAAAATTATCAATTGAATTCAATTCGTTTTCTGTTCGATATTCTCGATTTTTCAGATCAGTTCATTAGTTTAACGCTTATTTGTAGTGTTCTTTTTTACTGACTGTTATTATCGTACATTGAATACTGGTATAGTTAAAAAAAAGATACATATACATACAAAAAAAATATTTATTAAAAAAATATCTATTTTGATAAAGGGTAATACTTGAAACAACAACTGTCGAAATTTGATTGAAATCATCGTTACATTGTTACTTCAGTGAGAATCAATATGACAGCTTTCTTACTAAAGCAGTAATGTAACGGTTGTTGTTTTAAACAGCTTTACATAATCAGCCTACTGGATTGCTGATTTTTTAGTTAGTTAATTATTAACTATGACTAAAACTTTATTTTATGAACATAATTTTATCTCTATGAATCTTATGAAAAATTCTACAATTCGGCAGGAAAAAGAAATGGTCGCCTTTTTGACGTGACAACGTCTTAAATTAGGTTGCGGCTGGGAGTCACTTATGAAAAAGTGTAACGCTCGGTAACGTTACGATGAGTCACCGAACGAGAGAGAGGCCCGCCGAATGCCTTGCGTCTCTCTCCCACTCAACTATGATCGGTCTGCCGCAATTCTTATTTTCATTCAATTCCTTGTTCCTATTGTGCAATTTAATTATATTCATATCAATAAATATTCTACCGAGAAAAAGACGTTGTCACGTAAAATCTTCGCCCGTAAAACCGACTTTACAGGCAACCATTTTTCTCATTTGTTTTTGAACTGTCATTTTAGTTCTTTTTATTTTATTTTGTGATTAATTTTTAATAATGATTAATACTTTTTGTTAATATATTAAAAAGAAAAACAAAGGCGATACATTTGACGCAACAATAGAATTGGTCCGGCGTACAGTACTGTTTAATTAGAATTAAATAATAAACAATCTGCGATTTTTACGGACTAGCAGTGTGGCTGCCCGTTGCCTATTTTCCGTTTCCCGATAACAATACTTTCACGAGTGATAATACTCTGTAAATATTTTATCGATAATAATCGATTGAAAAATTGTTAACTTCAATTGGTTCATTGTTATACCCCATCACTAGTAAATCAATTGAGAGCTGTCAAAATCGGAACAGAAATTTTGGTTATGTTATGGTTATCTTGATTGTTTTGCAGTTTTCGACGGGAATTATGTGATATTTATTTTGAAAAAGGATGCAGTGTAATATGATTAATGAATGAATCACTTGTAGTGTGAATAAATTTGAGTGATTTCTTTGGAAACTCAAGATAAGTGTTCAAGGTCAGGTTTGTTTTGGTCTTAGGACATCCTTAAATAAATACACTTTACGCGGCTGTTGACAACCAACTGCCAAATGAGTCTTTGGGAGACCCGGCGGCTGGAAGGTAATTATCGCGCGCAAGTACATGGAGTGACAGAGGTCAGAGTGCCAAGTGCGAGTTGCAGTGAGAGAAGTGAATGACTTCATTATCGCGTTTTGCGAGCACGTAAATGTCAATTAGTAGGGAATCGAGTCAGCGCCATCTAGCGACGAAATCGGGCAACATTAAGGCCTTTAGATGGCGTTGACTCGATACCATACAAATTCGCGTTTTATTCTCGCAAACGCGATGGTGAATTTATTCACTTCTCACTGCAACTCGCACTCTACACTCTGGTACTATACTATCCGAAGTCATATTTACTTTGAAGTAATACTTTTTTTGATATTTATAAATTAAATCAGCGAGTTGCGAACCAGCGCTCTGACAGCTAAATCGATGTCGTTCAGCGGCGCACGCTCGCACGCGCGAATTTGCGCCACCTAGCGGCCTTAATGATGCCCGATTTTGCCGTTAGGTGGCGCCGACTCGATGTCATACAAATTCAAGTTTTATTTTCGAGAAAAGCCATGTTGAAGTCATGCGAATCTCTTCGCGCAACTCTCACTAGACTGATCTTGTAGGTAATGGCTAAGTGTGTATTTTTCCCTAAGCCTGTAGGTTTCCTCACGACCCCATAAGTTTAAACTCACCCATATGCTTCAGGAGTTCAGGACCGTCATACTGCCGCCCTTTGAACAGCCCGCTGGTCATAGTTAACGGCGACCCGCACGTGTATTTTTGCTTTAACTTACGGCGTGTTTGTCACTCAGCTAATGTGTGTATGTATAAGTCCCTTAACAACACATGCATTGGTCCCTTAGACACATGTTTAGGTCCCTAAGCAACAATCGTATTTGTCCCTTAACCCGTAGGTTTTTATCATAAATGTTTGTTCTTTAGCTACACGTGTCGTGGTCCCTGCACTACTTGTGTATTGGTCTCTAAGCCAGCTCACGCGCAAGTGTATTCGTCACCGAGCCATGCATGTATTGGCCCATTAATTGCATGTGTTTTAGTCCCTAAGTCACTTGTGTATTTGTCCCAACGCTACATATGTATCGGTCTTAAAACTATGTGCACAGATTCCTAATTCTCTGATGTATTCTCACTTAGCCCTAGGAGTATTTGTCACCGAGTCACATGTATCAGATCAGTCCCGTATTGAGATTGAACTCACCCATATATCCGCCTTAGGCCCGTCGTACTGCCGCCCTTCGAACAGCTCGGGCGCGGCGTAGGGCGGACTGCCGCACCAGGTGGCTAGCGGGGACCCGCACGTGTATTCGTTGCTGAACCCGAAATCTGCTAGCTGGAATATAGAAGATGAGCTTATTTTTACCTTTCGAGGTTTTCAACTAAAACCATTGATGAAAAGCTGCCTTGAAGCTAAAATAATTCCACAGGCCTTATTAGTTAATTCCCTAAACTAAAGGTATCCATCATTTTCGGCAGTCAATAACCAACCTAGAAGTTCGTTACTGCCAGGTAACCGTTAACTGGCTGGAAAAGAAGATTATATTACGAAAATGTTCGCTACGCTCAGTTGAGGGGACGTACTTTACAAGTTATGCTCAAACTCAAATATCTTTATTTAAATAGACTTAATCAGTACTTTTAAAAAGTCAAAAAATAACTAAATAATAGACATAAATACTATAATAATATGAATATATAAATAAACAGTATACAAACATAATGCAACTCTACCACCGCGTCGGAGGATTTGATTCTCACTGAGAAGATTCGGCGAGAAACTCAGTAGTTTCTCTTTTAAAATTGTTGTGGTTTTACAATTTATAGGTAAGGGATAGGAATAAGGTTAGGTAGCTCAATGGTGAAAGCAGTCGCCCGGTTTGCGGAGATCCAGGTTCGCTTCCCGTCTGCATCATTGATAAGTTAATTTCCTACATCATGTCAGTGAGAAAGCAAGAAGAAAGAGCTGTATAACGATTCTGAACACATTCGAACTCGCACCTAAGTGCGAGTTGCAGTGAGAGAAGTGAATGACTGCACCATCGCGTTTTGCGAGAAAAAAAACGTGAATTTGTATGGCATCGAGTCAGCGCCATCTAGTGGCTTTGATGTTGCCCGCATTTGCCGCTAGATGGCGCCGACTCTATTCCATACTAATTGACATTTACGTGCTCGCAAAACGCGATGGTGAAGTCATTCACTGCGCTCACTGCAACTCGCACTCGGCACTCGTGAGCGAACACACTTCTTTACTCACGTCGCTCCTCCACATGATTATATTCTAGAATTCTAAATGTAACAGTTATAGAAGCTATTGAAGGTTTAAGTAATTATGATAGAGAGAAAATAAGCAGAAAATAGCCGGAATGAAGATTAACAAATATTGTTATCAATACTCAATACTCAATTCTTTATTGCATTTCACAGTGTAGTACAAGATCAATACTAACTTTTGTTCATATTTTTTTAGAATAATAATAAATAATAATAAATGTCCCTGGACATTATTCCACACAGCGCCATCTAGCCCCAAAGTAAGCTAATTAAAGCTTGTGTTATGGGATACTAAACATACTTAAATACATTTTCTTTTGTAAATACATACTTATTATACATAGGAGACACCCAGACCAGTACAAACAGACATGTTCATGCACACAAATGTTTGTACTGTGCGGGGATCGAGCCCGCGACCTCTGGTGTAGTAGCCAACTTCTTAACCATTACACCAAGTCGGTCGAATGGAATGAAATGGAAGAATGGCTAGTTCCTGTTTTGTTTCCGTTTTACTGTAGTTTGTATAAGTTCAATAAGTGTTTTCGAATTTTTCGGAACATGGTGGATGGGTGAAATTATTATACCCATGAATTTTATTGCAGCGATGACTTGATTTCACTAATGGAAGCCTGTGCCAAAGTAAAAGTGTGTAGTAGTAGAAGTAGGTAGTCTTCACACATAATGCCCCGACCGCGGTTTGCATGTGTGCCCCTTACTATGTCCGATCCTACGCGCGTCGCAGGCACACAGATTAAATATAAGGTGAAATATGGGGAGTCAGTCATGGCTGCGCCGTGCGTAGGTAATGCCGCGCACATCGACGCAACGCTGCCGCTTGAAATTTTTGTTGTGTGCGTGTACGACGTACGTCCTATATTCGAGCTGAAAAATTGCTACAAAATAGAAAGCGTAAAAGGTATTGCAGTGTTTATTGATGACTTGACAACAACTCATTGAATCCAGAATTGTCTTTCTTTACATTACCTACCGTATAAGAACGGTGAGTACCTCAGTACCTAACTTAACTAAGATTCATAATATTGTATTAAATCGGATACAGATTTGTAGTTCAGATGATGGTTTAGAGATTGACGCAGCATTTTTGACGATTAAATAAACTACATGCAACAGCCCTGGGTGTTTAGGCTATTATCTCTCGCTCGGGGCCAAGTTGGCTTACTTCTCTCTCCTTTTACTATGCCTTGGCCCAGCAGTGAGGCAGTATACAAGCTAATAACATTACATAGTAAATACCTTAATGTTCATATTCCTGTCAAGCAGCAGATTCTCAGCCTTCAGGTCTCTGTGTACTACCCCATTGACGTGGCAGTAGCCGACTGCGGCCACCATCTGCGCGAACGCCCGCGCCGCCTCGGACTCCGGCATTCGGCCTCTGGTGACCAGGTGGTCTGCAAGCAAAGGTGAGACCTGAGGCCGTAGCGGAGTACAGTTTGAAAAGTATGGGAATGACAGTTAGTGCTATTCCAACTTCAATAAAATTGTTTTTTTTCTTTCAGCAAATTACATTGAATGCAATTTTGTATTTGCTTAAGAGCGGAAGCCAGAGCGCGGTTTCTAGCATAGAGTTGCGTGGAGTTCGGGGTCGATTATCGGCCGAGTCAATAGGAAACAAACTTCTTTAAGTGTTTTTTTAATTTAGCAAAACAATGCACTTTTTTACATCTATAAAGTATAAAAGTTCGGACACATACTTTTTTAAGGCGCTTGCCTTATTATAACAATAGTACACTCTAATTAGCCAGATCTATTAAGAGGATACAGAAGCGCAGTTTTTCCATACAAACGTAGTCCCCTGTTTACTTCCTGGATATTGCTAGTAGACGAATTACTTTTTCCCCAAAAATCTATTGCCACTATTGGCATGTCCCTGTTTTCTTTTTTTTAAATAATAATTATAAGAGATATGAACCTTCAAAAATCGAAAAAATGGCCCGATTTTCCGCTGTGTTTAAACATCCAGAAAACGAATTTGACTAGTTTATTAAAAAAAAGAAAAACATAGGAACACGGCCACAGTCCTTCTTTAACTTAACAAAATCGGTCAACTTTTCGAAAACGTCGGTTTTGTGTACTTTTGATAGGTAATTTCGGTCCGATTTGCATCTGTCTCTATCGCATTTTGCACGACGCTCGATGTTTGCAAAAGACAGCAATAGATTTTACAAATACCTATTTTTCAATTCTCTCGACCGTGCTGTATCCTCTTAATGGCCTCGATAGCTCAATAGTAATTGTAATTGGAAGAGCATCCACCCGAATTGAGCAAGGTGCGGGTTCGAGTCTATATAGTTTTTTTCTAGTTTCTATCTTCAAAATTTTCTTACTTACCTCGGAGACGTCCTTAGCTCAAATTCTTGTCTGCTACCTCGTAACACAAGGCTAATCATTATAATACCCTTGTGTTTAAAGCCGGCAAGCCTTTATAAACTGTACTGAACGCTTGACAACCGTAATAAAAACAAGTAAATACAAAAATAAATTATTAACTTACCAAATATTTCACCGTTAGGTGCGTATTCTGTAACTAAATATATTGTGTGCGTACTCTCCATAACCTGGAAAGTACAATACAATTAAATTAAAAGAAAATATATATTTAATGAATAAAAGAAGTGTCTATTCTGCCAGCAGTGGCCATTTAGAATATAATTCCAATTGTATTCTGATTTTAAATGCAAACACCTCTTATAAAAAAATAGGTTAGTTTCAAAAGGTGACTTTTATCTTTGGAAAATTGGTTTTATTTGCACTCTTCTGTAATTTCTGTTAAACCGGATGCCTGATAGAGCATGCCTTTTGCTATGAGTCTGCCAAATTGTACTTATTCGCCCTTGTCTTGTGCAATGAAAAAACATTAATCAATGAATTAATTTATTAAAAGAATAGGCTTGGCGAAGTATGCCGGCCGATCCGATGCCGCGGCCGATAATCCGAAAAGTAAAAGATTCAAAAATGTCAAAAAATTTCAAATAGTGTCAAATGTATAAATTTTGTACGCTCTAGAGCAGAACACAGTAAAACAAAAATATGTATAACTTCAAGATCTGTACCATCAGTGATTCCCAAATAAATGATTCGTTTAATTGATTGATTGAATGTCAGATTTTTTTAAACTAATAAAATAAGACTTACTTGGTATAATCTGACTATATGTGGATGCCTCAGTCTCTTCATTATTGCGATTTCCCTGAAAGTCTTCTTTAAATTGTCTTCGTCTAACCTAGATTTGTCTATTATTTTTATTGCAACCTGAAACAAAAAAGTATTATGATAGCAAATACACAATATCTGTCAATGATCTCATAGTTTCTATAACTTTATAACAGCAAACCAGTGTTAAAGCTCCACCAACATAGATTTTGAAGTAAGCAGCTGGCGGACACTCAGGCAGAATGCCAGGCCACAGGTGCTAAATGCTTCGTTGTCGCTGATGCTCGCTAAGTGACTTTCTTAGCCACATATCGGTACTAACAGTAGGGAGCGTGAGAAAAAGTTATGTACGACGTAGCTCGACAAAGAGCGTGAGCAGATTTTGTGAAGGCGCGCGTCAGACCAATCAAGTTTCTTTATTTCAAGATCTATCTGTGTAATAACGAGATCTGATTGGTTATCAAGACACATCTCTCCTCTCCGCTTAGGTGGATACCGTGCCTTAGCTTTGCAGGTCGCATGCTGCGTGACTCATGTCCTCTGATGGTAGGCGGTCCACTCCCGCAATTTTCGGACGTTGAAGCAAAGAGTAGGCGCTTGCTGCTTTATCCTTTTTTACCAAATTATTGTTCTTATGCGATTCGTAAAGGGTGTATTTGACCATCAAACTTTCATGCATTTTAATATAGTTTTTTAAAAGAGGTAGGTAAAAACGTATTCATATTCATTTATTCATTGCTAGTCACAGTACAGAAAAGTTGTTACAAAAAAAAATTGTGATCAGTGTGACACCCCGTAGGGGCACTGTAACTTAAAAGCTAATCTAATCATTAAAAAATTCTGCTAAAGTGTAGTAAGCCTTCGTATTCCTTCCGTTGCAACGATTGTGTTCCTTCTGGTGAGAGGTAGCTAACGCTCAAAGGAGAGCTGTTGTGGTCAGGTTACTCTTTCCCTTTTGGCACGTGCCCAGGAAGGATCACGCGATCCTGAGCACCCCTCCCCCAAAATAAATTCAATAAAACATGTGGATCTTTAAGTCAAAATTACTTTTATCCCAATGTGCCTAGGGCTCCAAATAGGTTAAAGACGTGGTGGTTTACGAAGGTTTAAATATTTGTAAAAATATTTCTTTCGGAGGTTTATAGGTACTGCCTTAAAAGATAGTGATTTCAAATGGAAACGGGAACTGAGCAGTATCGAAAAAACACTAAGTTCGGCATGTAACGTGCTTAGAAGTTTACGGGATGAGGTCGATGTTGATACATTGAAAACAGTGTACTTTGCACTTGTTGAAGCCAGGTTAAGGTATAGTATAGGATTTTAGGGGGGTAGCTACCTCTATAACATTAATCGAGCTTTTATACTGCAAAACCGAGCAATTAGGGTAATTGTCCGTATAAAGCAGCAGGAATCGTGTCGAGAACATTCTAGAAAGCTAAATTTACTAACGGCACCCTCCCTATACGTTTTTGTAGTCTTATGTAATTTTGCAAAACACATTAGACAGAGAACGAGAGACAGAAAAGAGAGAATACGAGAAGAAAAGACTTCCAAAGTGTGATAAGGCCTAATTTTGACATACCTAGTTAAACATTGCGCGCACTATCAGGCGATCAAACTGTTTAACAGATTACCAGTTGACATAAAAAGTTCAGTTTTCCATTCAAGTTTTAGAAATACCCTCAAATCGTTTCTTTTGAAAAAGTTTTTGTATAGCGTGGCAGAGTTGTAGGCTATTGTTATTGTTTTATTTTTGTAATTTGTTTCGGAATGTTTAATGTTTTGAATTTTTTTTTTACTTCTTATCCCAATTTAATCTAAATCTAAACCGTTGACTTCTAACCTTATAATTAATAATTGTTCTATTGTCAATGATATTATTGTTTTTAAATATGCATTCACACACAATGTATGTTGTATTTGAATAAATGAAATGAAATGTAATGAAAACATTGATGGAATAATGTTGGCTTGCAACGTTAGCATATACTGGAAAGATTCGTTCGCCCGGATTGTGAAAGACGCGGGTTCGATTCCCGTTCGAGATCATCAAGGTCCGAAATCGATTTTTTCCAGTTTTTCTATTTTTAGAAAATGAGTACATTTTTCAACGCCTTATGAAGACACAGCACAGGAGAGTGAATTTAAAAATAGGTATTTGTAAAATCTATTGCTGTCTGTTGCTAACCTCGAGCCCCTCGCAGAGTGCGATAGAGACAGCTGCAACTCGGACCGAAAGTACACAAAAACGACGTTTCGTAGTCACCTGATCCCTGCTCAAGAACTAGACCGATTGAATTACTTTTATTAGTAAAAATTAGAAAAAGGCTTTGGCCGTGTCCTGTTTTCCTTTTTTTATACAATAAGCTAATGTAATGGAGAGTGTCCGGGTACGGAAGGGGTCAGTGGCGGTGAGCACCGGCAAGTTAAAACATACAGGGTTGATAGGCAGAACTGTATTTATGAAGTTCATACAATTCAATTCGGACCGAGCAACGCGTCTTACTGCTCAGTGCCGCAACAAAAATGTGTTATAACAAAAAAGGTAGCTGACGTAGTAGAATACTCGGAGATGTCGCAATAACTTGCAAGCAAATCCAAATGATGCCACTGGTTGCGCTCCTTACTAACGAAATGTATGAAAAGCTTACATACTAAGTGCTTGCGCGAGGCAATGTACTACCTGCGCCATCTATTGAAATTAGTTTGAACTTTACTAGTGGAAGCTCGTTACAATCTCCTCTGGATCCGATAGTCGTTCCGACGAGGATACAGGATGAGGAGGTATTAATGGGTGTTCTTTCTAAGAC
Organism: Udea olivalis; assembly: GCA_947369235.1. Taxonomy (NCBI): domain Eukaryota; kingdom Metazoa; phylum Arthropoda; class Insecta; order Lepidoptera; family Crambidae; genus Udea; species Udea olivalis. The sequence continues at coordinate 8,261,181 of OX376370.1, read as the reverse complement.
GCCCGCGTCCACACTTTTGGGTTTTGGGCCCACGTTATCATTAGTCGTGGTCTTCTAAGGACGCCCCCTTCTTCTAAGGGGCAGCACCGGTTCGGGAATATAATGGGCAGCTTTTGAGAAGGGTTTTAGGTAATAGTGGGATCTTTGGATCTTCATCGTTGAACGAAGATGCCCCACGTTGGGCGCCAGTTTGTTATGGAGAGTGTCCGAGTACGGAAGGGGTACGTGGCGGTGAGCACCGCAAGTTAAAACAAGCAAGGTGATGGTCAGATCTGTATTAAATACGTACAAATCCGATTCGGACCGAGCAACGCGTCTTACTTGGCGTAAGCAAAAAAGTATTAAACGGTTTTAGCAAAAAAGGTTTAAACAAAAAAAGGAAGCAGACGTTAGTAGAATACTCAAAGATGTCGCAATAGCTTGCAAGCAAATCCGAATGATTCCACAGGTTGCGCTGCTTACTAACAAAATGTATGAAAAGCTTACATACTACCTGCTTGCGCAAGGCAATGTATACTACCTGCGCCATCTATTGAAATTTGTTTGAACTTTACTAGTGGAAGCTCGTTCCACTAATTATTTTTTTCGATGTTTGAACATAGTGGAAAATCTGACCAATTTTTTAGATTTTCCAAGGAGCTTATCTCTATTAGTTTATAGATTTAAGGAAAAAATAAATCCTCTACTAGGGGCACGTTCCAAATCGCTTTTCGCTGAGTGATTTTCACCCTCGTCGAATAGAGAGACAAAAAGAGCTAATCAGTAGTTTTGGAGGCTATTCAATACAAACAAACAATCAAATCTTTCCTCTTAATAATATTAGTATAGAAGTATAGATAATAAAATTCTGCTATGCCAGTTGTGACATTTCTCGTACGAGTATCTAGTACGGAATAGGTACGTACCTCGATTATCAGAATATTCAACAGTTAACATAGTATTTTTTGTAAGTATTAAATTAATATTAAGTGGCATTGACAATTCCTATACGGCAAATAGCTAGTGAGTTAATTATTTAAATAAATTATTTTGACATGACGATTATTTAGTATGTTCTTTTTAGTCATATCTGAATGATCCTGATGAAATGAAACATATATGATTTTACAGCGTAATAAAAATCACAATGAAGCATAAAGTCGCCCAAAGAGTTAAAGGGAATAGACATGAGGAAATCCCTAGAAATAAAATCACCAACTTAGTCCAGCGGGGATGCTGTTGGGGCATTGGAGGTACATTGATCCGCATTGCACGGATTTACCGAAGCAAGAGCCGGGTTACCATCAGGCCCGGTCGTCGCGCCACGGGGACGACGTGGTAATACTCGTTTCTCCATACCGTCCCGAAAAGTGGTTAAGGGCAAAACGCCAGGTTTTTAGTCGGTAGGAGTTCGACATAACCATAACTACGTTGTTCCCCCGGACAGCGTGGTATCCATGAGGATTTTCTCGACTACGAAAAGAAAAAAAGGGGCATTGGACGTAGCGTGATAAACAAACAGAATACCATAGTATTATTCGGTGGCAACCGAAATGTGACAACATGCAAGACGCAGACTTGGTAGGGACAACTACAGCTTGTCTAATCTGAAATGACGCACCCGCCCCCCGCATTCACGCACACATACACAGTAATTGTTTGTTTGTTTGTTTGTATTGAATAGGCTCTGAAACTACTGGACCGATTTTGAAAATTATTTTACCATTATGAAGCCACATTATCAGGGAGTGACATAGGCTATATTTTATTAAGATTAAAAAAAACATTCAGTGAAAAATAATAGTACCTGTTAATCAAGTCGGAGAAACGCGGGCAAGATGTGCCGCTTTACTGACGCCGGGACGTGCAATTACTTTTGACAGAACAAAGTCTGTCGAGACAGCTAGTTAGCCTATAAACTGGCCTACTTAACTGGCCTCCATCATTGAAATCAAGTCATCGTTACAAACAATAGTTGGTCATGGGCATCATATAAAAATTTGCCTCATTTTTGGTTAGGCAAGCTCTACCATGATTGTCTTGCTTTTCAACTGACTTCAAAAAAAGGAGGAGGTTCTCAATTCGACTGTATGTTTTTTTTTTTATGTTTGTTACCTCATAACTTTCGATTGGGTGAACCGATTTTGATCATTTTTTTTTTATTTGAAAGCTGGTGCTTTCCGAATGGTCCCATTTTGATCTGGTCTATTTCTGACTGTGGCATCCGTGAGAAAACCATATAAGTCTTCAATCTAGATAGACAAAATGCGCGACAAATGGACGAATAAGTTAATATTACGCCAACCGATTTTGATAATTCTTTATTTATTTGAAAGCTGGTGGTGCCCGTTTGGTCCCATTTTAATTGAGTCCAGTTCTTACAGTGGCATCCATGGGAAATCCATATAAGTCTTAAATCTAGATAAACCATATGCACGACAAATGGACGAATAACTCATTATCACGCCAACCGATTTCGATGCTTCTTTTTTTATTGGAAAGGATATACTTCAAGGGTAGTTTGATGAGTGTTAGGTTCTGATTATGAAATCCATGACAAAGTTACGGAACTCTTCAATTCTTAGGAGCAATTGGACGATACTTTTTCGATGTATAAAATAAATAAGAACTATTCACTGAAAATCAAGAAATAAACAAAAATTTTCACCGACTCCAACAATAACAATAATTGTACCTACATTATATAATCGTATAAGTTTTAGAAGAATACGCAATTATTTCTTTACTTTTTAGTGCTTTGTTTTGGAATAGTTTTTTTTAGAGTTTTACACCTTATAAAAGTTGTTTATGTGTGCGACTTGTGCGAGATACGAAGTGAGTTTTACAGAATAAGAGATGTAAGATATTAAACTAGCAGATAATGTTAGGAAAATAACAAACACTCCATCATGACTTTATCCCAAACGGGGTAGTCAGAGGCAAGTGACTGTTGCCGTCATGGTGAAGAAGCCCACTTTTAACAAATGTTATTAGAACCCGACGTGGCAGGTGGTGAGCTTTCAGCCATTATCCGGGTTCATTTGGTTTTTTATCGATTGGTTTCTTCACCGGAGAGTTAGTCGGAAAATTAATGAACTCAAAGGTGGTTCTGACCTGATTTTAACTCGGGACCACACGATCCATGATCCGAGTTGAGGTGCTTAACCCCTAGGCCACGACGCTCAGCCATAATCCCACATTTATATAGTTATTGTAAGTTATTTCGGTAATTAAGTAAGTATTTTAGACAATTTAAAAATACTTGCAACATTTTTTCCGTTTTAATGAAGATATTGTGGAATAGTCTGTCAATTGCAATTACGTTCAAGTATCCGTGATATACCTCTCAAGATGTTTTAAAGACATTTATTAACTACACTGCATTATCTCATGTTGTTGATAAATAAACTCAAATGCGAGATACGTCTTGGTTGATAAGAAAATTTTCAGAATTGATTCCATTCCATTGTATTTTTGAGATACTTAAGTACATAGTTTATCAAAAAACATATAGTCCAAGACATGTCCAAAAAGATTTTAATCCATAGGTTTACACACCACCAGGTTTGGAAATAATAAACTTAATTTTAACAAGCCAATAATTGTCAAAATTATTTGTAATCATTATTTGTTAACGTGCATTTAGACCAAACGAACTCATTTTATCAAATTTTCTTAGTGTAGACAGAGATGAAATAATGTTTTTTCTTCTTTAACCAAAGATAATTGAATGGAGTGGGGATAGAATGAGCATTCGCTCGCTTGGTCTAAACTCTAAACCGACCTATAGGCAAACTGCTATGCTTGTGTGGGCTAAGCTTGAGCACTGGCCAATCCGGTATTAACCGGTTTCTCTTTACGTGACGAGGTCGCCAGTGCGCACGCGTCACACCTTTCACAGCTCGGTTGTTGAAGCTTAGTCTCTTTTATTAGACTGGCCTGTTGGTGCAATGGCAGCGATCCTGCCTTTAGCACCGGGGTCGTGGGTTCCATGACAATCATTAATGTGACAAACATTTGAGTTTGTTGTGTGGCTGGGTGTTTATGATCTATTTAAATAGTACTTATACTAATAATATAAAGAGGAAAGATTTGTTTGTTTTTTAGTTTGTTTGTATTGAATAGGCTCCGAAAGTTCCTCCTTCGTTGGTATGGACATGTCTCACGGAGATCGGCAAACTACGTCGGCAACAAATGGCTGGCCATGCCGCCTCCGCCAGGTACCGGTAGAAGAGGTCGACCCAAAAAGCGGTGGCTCGACGTCGTTAAGGGTGACATGCGTGCCAACAGACTCAGCACTGAGGATGCACGAGACCGCGCGAAGTGGGCCAAGAAAATAAGAAAGGCGGACCCTGGGACCCCACACACTAGTGTGGGTTCACAACCGAGATAGACCGCACGGATGATGATTATGATGATGATAGATAGGCTCCGAAAGTACTGGACAGATTTTAAAATTCTTTTACCAAATAAAGCTACATAAATTGCTTTATTTTGAAGAAAAACACAGTCTTCGCGGGCGAAGCCGCTGACGAACAGCAAGTTTAGAAATATTAAAGTGTGCTTATCAGTCTCTGACACCCATAGCAGTAGTACAAGCTCTGCTTAGTTTGGGGTCAGATAATCTTGGTGTAATTGGCCCCAGATATTATTTTTTCATTTATTTCTGTGTTTCAAGTTCCCACCCCTCCCTAAGTCCAGGGGCAACCCCCCGAAGACTGTGGCAGAGTTCAGTGGCGTGTGTACCTGATAGACACATATTGAGGTCGCGGCCTCGGGCTCGGGGTCAAGGTTGGCGCGATTCTGTACCAAATACCAGTGATACCAAGCACCATCGAAGCAGCTGAGAAGAAGGGGGTTATGTTTATAAAATAATGTTTTCACTTCTCATGCTCTCTAAAAGTACGCCAATATAGCCCTACAAAGCGGGACTAAAGTGACCACTAGGGAGTAAAAAGTAATTCGTTTTTTCATTTAAAGTTAGTATGTAAGTGATTTTACCTTGTTTTAATGTAACCTTGTTGGTGATCTAATAAATAAATAAATAAATAAATTTCCTTCATGTGACATAGACAAACTCAAACAGCCAGTAAATATACTATTATCTGTAGTGTGGACCATCTTCATTGCGAAAATGTTGAGTTTTAGTTCCATGGTTTGTCCGCAAAGAAGCTGGCGCCATGTGTTTTAAATTGTTAATCTGTGGTTCAGTTCAGATGAAAAAACTGACCACGAAAATTTCAGAACTTTTGTCAAGTGTAAATTTGTTCGGTTTAAAATGTTTTTGTACTAAATTGACTATTTTCTCGCACTCAAAGTGAAAAGTACAGTTTGCACCTCGAGACTAAACGCTAACTTAATATACCCTCGGTTTCATTGACTGCCGAGACCTCTGGTATATTATGGCTTCATTTAGTCCTTCGATATAAAATATACTATAACTGCTTACTGCTACACCACGCACCGGTGCGTTCACAATCGATTTACTCTTGCCTTTTTTATTCGGCAGAGAATGGGTTAATCTAGATCAGCGGTGCACAAAGATTTTTGGCGGCTGACCCCTTATACATCACGATTTGCATAGTTTTATTCTGTGGTAGTGCGCTGTAGCACGGTTTCTCGCTTCGATTTCCGTGTAGTGTCCCGGGTTCGATTCCCGGTCAGGTCAATTTAGAAAACGATATTTTCTGAATTGACTCGGTTCTGGGTGTGCTGGGAGACGCCCCTGGCTTAATTCCTTGTCTGGTACCCCGTAATACAGGAATATTCATCCCTTTCATCCCTACTTCGAGACCATGACAAGTGGTGTGTTGTCTCAAATCTTATTTATCTATATAGATACTAATATTTGATTGTTGGTTTGTATTGAATAGGCTACCAAGACCCGAGCCAAACATACAAAAGATCGTTTCCTGAATTGACCCGACTGGCAATCGAACCCGGACACCACGCAAGCCAAGGCGAGAAACCGTGCTACAGCACATTACGCCAATCGTGTTTTCAAGTTGTCAAAATCAGCTGGGAAACCGATGACAACGGTTTTTGGGACTGAACGAATTTTCTTGATTGATTAAAAAGGTAAAAGCATTTTTATAACGGGAAATTACTACGCTTCAATCTGTGAACAAATTAAAAGAAGTCATAAAATAAAAAAAGGGGGAACAATTTAAGTGTCCTGCAGTTGCGTAACTATGCTCCCGTTCACAAGAGCCGTGTTGCGCTGGCTGATCTGCATAAGGTGGGATTCGATATTTTTCATCACCCACCCTACAGCCCAGATTTGGCCCCGACGAGTATTATCCAGTAAATAAAAAGAAAGATACTTAGACATTTTCCACTGATGAAGAGAGGTTAGGGAAGAGGTTTCAGAGTACTTTTCAAAACTTTTTTTACGAAGGGATAAATGAATTAATGGAAAGATCTGAAAAAATTATTCGGCTCGAAAAATAATTTTGTATATTTATTTTTACTCCTCACCCCCATTTCGCGACCTTAAAAACGCTCCCGCCTTCATTATTGTACAGTATACCAACACGACCATAAGCCAAACGGGGTAGTCAGAGCCAAGTTGACTTGACTATTGCCGTCATGGTGAACGGAACACTCAGAAGGCTACTATTATTGATACTACTGACTGACTACTATTGAACACACCAAATGAATTAGAACTCAAAATTCAAAGTGGGAGGGTAGGTGATCCTTCAACCGTTATCCGAGTTACTTTGGTCACCGGAAATGCCAGTGTTCGTAGGCTGTAGCTGCTTACTTTATCACCTACACTGTAATAAAAAGATAGCATTTTAAACCCCCCCCAATACCGACTACAAGACGTTATGTCGTGCCTGAAGGTACGAGCTTCCGATGGAGCCATTTCAACGGCCTCGCAGCTCAAGGATTTAACAAGGCATTGTCATTCATGTACAAGGTTGGGGTACGACTTATTGATTTTCTCTGCTAGCTTACAGTCCGCATTTATTATTACGATTATACCATTGTATAGAACGTTGCAGATCGAATTATTGACGTATCCTCCGGAAGAAATTTGGTAAAGTGCAACAGCCGCCTGCGCACATACTAAAACGTATTATTTCCTATAAGCTTTCTAAACGGTTGGCTAAAATATCAATACAATACATGTTGTAGATTTATTTGTACAGAGGCGTTCACATCGACCTTTACAAAACCATTACAAAATGGGTGTTATGTCAGCAACTTAAGGTGTCCCTACCCTATGTAAAGGTTTATGTGAACGCCTCTGTACTAAGATTTTTTTTTAAATTCGACGAAGTTTTTCGTTAGGGCAAGTAAATGAAAGATGGAATCGTCTTACTAACAAAATCACCATGAATCAACACATTTAGGCCCGTATTCTAGAATCGTACTCAAGCACTCATCTGTACTTGAGTAGAGATTTCAAACCGTCAGATCATACAAAAACGTCACTCAGATATATCTTCGCCTCCCTATGCGTGTTCTACTGCTTGTACAACGGGTTTTGTTCTGAAGAACTGTTTGATATGATGCCCACGGCTACTTTTTACCACCGCACCGCTCGCCACCGACAGGACGTTCATCCTCACACTCTGAATCCGCAATGGTCTCGTACAGTTCGGTTTCAGAGATGTTTCCTTTTGAGGACGCTTAAATTGTGGAATGAACTCCTTGCCGAGGTTTTCCCGATGAGTTATAGTATGGAGTTCTTCGAGAGGGGTTTGAAAAGGTTTTTGCAGGGTCCACAATGCGCGAGTAATGCCCCTGGTCCGTATGCTTGATTGTCACCGAAGTGGTATAAAAAACCCGGCCCTTGCGGTACTCGAACCCGTGTCTTCCAGAATCCGGGTGGCTACTCTTCCAACTGAGCTACCGAGGCCATTACCAGACCTGGCGAATTCCTCCTAGTGTTTCTTACGTTTTTGGCCAGCGTTGTTTTATCAATGTTATTATAAGGCAAGCGCCTCATAACACCCGAAAGAAAAACTTTCGATTATGATGAAACTAGCTATACGATGACAGTTTCTTTAGCATTACCTATTTAGTATATTATTGTCTATCTCTATGCTATGGTTAAAGTTAAAATATTATTTGACTATTATAACGCACTGTTAAAATGGTTTACTTGAATAAAGTATTAATGATTTCATGGTCTATGGTCGGCCATCGATGAAATAATAACTTTTATTGGGCCTGGCGTCTGAGGCTATCAGCTGGCTTAAATCGGAATGCATTGTATTGGTTCTTTTTAACAACTTCACTATCTAGGAAATAAAACAATCGATAATCGTTTTAATGAATAGTCTAGAGTCGAATAATGTTAATATTTCGATTTTACTACTTTAAGAACCCTTTTCAAGTGAACATTTTATTCATTCATTGACTATCGGGGAACTACGCCAAGATAACCAATAAAACTAAACAACAATAATAACAGAAAAAAAGGTAAACTTTGCTTGAATTCTCTGACATTCAAATAGAGAATCATTTCAACGGTTATTTCAAAAGTTCGGTTCAACAACCGACCTTGCTGGTCAGCAAGCAACTAACTTTTTCTAAACTTTTTTGCTATAACAACCTTTTTTGTTCACTCTTACTACCTTCTTACGTAAGGAATATTCCGTTTTTTTGTTTACAAACCGCGTGCACTTTTTAGATTGAGGCTTTTTTGCTGATAGTAGGTACATTTTAACTGGGCATATCCGCATACGTCTTAAGCTTAAAATAATAATGTACAGAAGGATAGTCTTCATACAACCGCCCCGTCAGAAATGAAGCACTAATCCGATCCACACTTGCGTGACTATTACTTGCTTACGTGCGGAGCGCTTTGATATTGAACATTGCGGAACGTAATGAACGAAGCGGCGGTTTGGAGCCATTTATGGCTCCAATTAAGGTGCTTCAAAATGGGCGCGCGGACTTGGTTTTTATATGTAATTATTCTAAGGTCTTATATTTATTTAACTACATAAAAGCATTAAAGGCTCTCTACACTACTTAAAGTATTAGTAACTTGCTGTCTTTCAGCGGCTTCGCCCGTTAAGACTATTTTCTCCTGTTAAATATAGCCTAAAAAATAATGTACCCTATGTTACTTGTAGTGTGACGCGACTCTAAATTTTTTTATTAAATAACATTTTTATTTCAATAAAAAGGGATGTAATGTGTGACGTGCCTGTGTATTATTAGTATATAGTGATGTAAATTAGTATTAAGTTAGGAGTAATAAAACATACTTCGTTGGGCGTCATCGTTGGGCTCAACATCGTCTTTCTTCTAACTCCCGGTCCCCACATTACAACTCGCTGATTTGTAGCTATAGGTAACATCATTTCTGAAATCAGTCGAGTAGTTTGGGAACCTAATCAATGCAAGAAACAATACTTTTTTTTCTTTTTAGAACATTATTTTAAAAAACCAATCAACTAAACGATTGATTTTCAGTGATGGGAATCCGCGTTTTCTTAAATGATTCTTAAAAAGCTTATTAAAATACGAATTATCAGTATCAATTTACTTTATTTTTTACCCCCGACGCAAAAAGAGGGGTGTTATAAGTTTGACGTCGATGTCTGATGTGTCTGTCTGGGGTCTAGTTCACGATATCGATAATCAATGCATCGACAACCGGTATATCCAAATCTTTTCATCGAGGAGTCATTGTAGCGAGAGTTCATTACATCGACGGGTGACTACATCGACAGTACATCATATCGATGGTACGTTGCATCGATAGTACACCATATCGATGGTACGTTGCATCGACGGTACTCCATATCGATGTAACGCTGCATCAACAATTCGACAGCTCGACACAGGTAAAATCCGCATTTCGAGGCCGTCACCAACAAACGCGGCCACAGCGCGCGGGTGTACATAGATTTAATGCAAATATTGGGATAATATCCTCATTACGTTTTGCAGGTCTAATTGACTAATTGGATTGTAAATAAAACTTCTATCGAGATCATCTCGATTAGTGGTGAACTGACATTAATTTTAGACAGTAATTATGCTTTATTCAAAACAAGAATGATGTACCTACTGTCGATGTAGTGTGTCCATGAAATACACTCTCGCTACAATTACTCCTCGATGGAACGATTTCGATTAGCGACTGTCGATGCAATGATTATCGAAATCGTGAACTAGACCCGGTTCTTAGCTATGTTTGGTAAAAAACGGCAGTTTGAAGAGTATCAGCTCTTTTCCAAAATGATGTGGGGGATTTTTGGCATAAAATTGATTGCATAGAAGGGTTTAAATTTTTTAAAGAGTTTTTCTGTAGCGTCAAAAGCTGCAATGCACTTCTTTGCGTAACGCGCATTACGTACATCTGCTTCATCTATCTCAACTGATGTCAGTGAGAGGAAAAATATTTAATTCAAAAGCTTGAAACATTATAAAGCAACCTTAATTGGCTTCATGAAACTTTGCAGACTTATAAAAGTTAGCTCGGGAGCAACCTTTTTTTTTTAACTTGAATTAAAAGTTGTATTAATGCAAGTGAGGTTTCTTTGAGTTCAGGAAACGCGAAGTTTACAAGGTTGTAAGTAGGCCACGAGGTGAATATTACATTTTTTTAAATACAAGACAGCGTCGTGGCTTAGGGATCAAGCACCCTAACTCGGGTCGTGGATCGTGTGGTCCTGAGTTCAAATCTGGCCAGAACTCCAGATTACTTTGAAGTTGCTAACGTAACAGATAAATCACTCAATAGAAAATTATCAATTTTGACAATTTTAAATGCATGCTGTCATGATGGGGACCCATCACTTTATCGCAATTTATTACAACGAATTGCATTTGATATTTACTGTGGACTACTAGGATATTCCCGTGTCGTCGTGGGCACCCGATCGATTAAAAGCGAAAGGTCACTCACCACGAAATTACAGAAATTACAAGTAGGAGGTAAAATAATTGCATGGGGATTCTCTTTAGGACGTAGATGCTAACTAAGACGGGGTTTTGTGAATAACAATATCGTAAGTCGGAAAAAATCCCTATGTCATAAAAATTAAGTTCACGCGGGCGAAGCCGCGGATGAAAAGCTAGTTGTTCATATTCAGAGGAGAGTGACCTTTCGCTTTTATATATTTTAATAATTTTGTGTGCGTATTTTTCAATAACACGATATCTCAGAATCTATCAATCCAATTATTGTGTTGTAAAGGACAACATTTTTTTCCGTAAAATTCTCTTAATGATGAAATATCTTGTAACTATAAATTACAAATTATTTATTTGCAAGATACAAGTGTATTTTATACAGATGTCAAAATAAAAAAATATTGTCACCATATTCAGCCTGATTCGGCAAGCAAATGTTCACATAATTTAATTAGTTACAAATGTTGCAATGGAAATTTATTACAATTAGATTCAAATTCATATTTAATTCAGTTACCATAAGGATTGATATGCTTGTGTAGTAATATTTATGCATCAAATCTACCTTTTAATTGACATTCTTTTTAACACATATAACATACCTTACGGCTACTTATTTATAAAAGATACTGTAGTGGCGGACTTTTTTATGGATCTACTAAAAAAATATATTTTTGTAGTAGGTACATTGTATGCGCACGTAATATAACTTAATATAATGAACAGTAGGGCCATCGCACGTACGAAAAGATTTTCGATAGCGCTTTTTTCCCGGATTACGAATGTTACTTGATCTGGCTGAAAACTAGTTATTTCAAAACAAATACAGCGTGGTCCAAACTTACACGTCAATAAATTTTTTTAGCTTACTCACACTCAGGGTTATCCGAAAATACCCCATGTATGTTACCCGATTTTTTTGTAGTTTTCGAGTTATGATTTTTTTTACGATTTTTGAAAATTTCTGGGTTGGGTCACTTTTTCAGTCACTGTAGCCGCTAGTGACTGAAAAAGTGACCCAACCCAATAATCGCTACAGTGTAGCGCGATCTGTTGAGATAAATGCCTGATTTTTTTTCTTTAATAGATGAATAATAGTGCTAGATGATCCTGAAGAATTCACATCCATAACGCTTATCATAGCTCAAAAAAAAAAAATATTGAAAAAGTTAAAAAATTTTTTTACCCTGAACTTTGAAAGCCGTTTAAAAAAAAAAATTACATAAAATTTTTCATTCAAATCTTTTCTAAAAACTTTACTATACTCCAGTCCTAACTATTTACCATGTAAATTTCAATGAGTAACTTCAACGGCATCATACCTACATTTTTATTCAAAGTGTCACAAGTGTAAAATTCAAGTATTTGGTGTAGGAACTAAAACTTGATTACAAGTTGACAATGGATTTATTTTTGAAAAACGTCACAATAATTGTTTAAAATGGTGACTTTTTAGTTTAGCATAGATTTGACGTCGTTCAAAAAAAATATTTCATCGCAAAAAGTCGTCTAAATAAACGCATTTATAGCCTCAATTTTTTTGTTTGTTTCTACGATGTATTATCTGTATAGAGCAATAAAATGGTAATTTTAAAAGCGTTTTATGGTTTTCTGAACATTAAGATGTTTATATAATCAAGTTGTTGTTGATACATTTTACATTTTACACTTCTGACAATTTGAATGAAAATTTTAGTATGATGGCGTTGAAGTAACTCATTGAAATTAACATGGTAATTAGCTAAAAGTGTAGAGAAGATTTAGAAAAATATTTGAATGAAAAATTTTAGGTAACTTTTTTTAAAACGGCCTTCAAAGTTCAGGGAAAAAACAGCATTTCTAACTTTTTCAATTTCATTTTTTTTAGAGTTGTGATAAGTGTTATGGATCTACAGTGACCGAAAAAGTGACTCAGCCCAGAAATTTAAAAGAAATCGTAAAAAATTCAGAACTCGAAAAATACAAAAAATCGGGTAACATAGATGGGGTTTTTTGGATATCCCTGAGTATGGGGAGGCTAAAAAAATATTGACTTATAAATATGCCTCTAGCAATCAGGGACAATGTAGCTTTTTAACAGTGGAAGAATTTTTAAAATCGGTTCGGTAGTTTCGGAGATTACTTGTCCCAAACATACAAACTCACAAACTCGCAATCTTACAAACTCACAAACGCTTACTTCTTTATAAAATAAGTATTCAGGAATAATATAACTTTTTAACTCTTAATCCTACTCATATTATAAATGCGAAAGTTTGTGAGGATGTATAACCTACAGTAGTTCAACCGCACGCTTACAAATGCTCTACGCGGCTGTTGACAACCAACTGTCAAATGAGTCTTGGGAGACCCGGCGCCGGCTGGTAGGTAATTATCACGCGCAAGTACATGGAGTGACAGAGGCCGGCCAGAACCATTTTTGAGATCATTGTCTTTCCAACTAACTTTCCGGTGATGGAAAATACCGATAAAAAACCAAATCAACGTTATCCGGTAACGGCGGAAGTCTCACCACCTACCACGTTGGTTTCTAATGCCATTGATGAAAAGTAGGCTTCTGAGGCGTTCCGTTCACCATGACGGCAACAGTCACTTGCCTTTGACTTGCGATATAGTCGTGTAAGTATTTTTAAAAAAGTCGGTGGTTGACGAGGCAAGCGTGGTTTTTACAAACGGAGCTCTTTGCGTTTTCTATTTATTAGATTTATGCTGTGTAACATTCCTTCCATTCCAGTGACTCCCTGGGATGGTGGTGATCTTACTTTAAATACCTCACTGGCACGTGTGGCTAGTGCCACTAAGTAGTAAGTAGTAGTACTAGAAGAGGCAATCAGTCCTAAATATGCCCATCACCACGTCACTCTGAAAGGCTGAAGACAGAGTGGAAAAGTCTAATCAAGGCCGCCACCGAAGCATACCAAAAAAGAACAACAGTTAGACACGACCTTTATATGCTGAAGAAGACGACAGATGAAGAAATAGTGCCAGTAAGTAGTAGTGATAGTAACAATCGAGCTATTGTTACGAATGAGGATCAGCTAGGCATGCCAACGGGAAGCCATAGTGAGTAGAAGGAAAGAAAGAAGGCCGTCGTAGCCGCCCATGAACGCACGCAACAAGACGCAACATATCACTCACGCATTGTAAAATCCTATCCGGATCCCTCTTAAAGAAATCAATGGTATAGCTTATTAAAAAAACCTTGTCTGGGGAGTTCAGTCCGCAACGAACGAACAGCATTCAAATTGGAACGCTCTGCCACGACACTCCGATCAACCAGCTGATCACACGCCGCAAGTAGAATTGGATTAGCCACACTCTCCAAAGGGATCCCGATCACATCCCTAAGCAGGCTCTGGATTGGAATCCCCAAGGAAAACGCAAACGTGTTTAATTCGGTTACAGATTTGAACAAGATCATGGCGGATCCAGAGTGAGCACAGAATAAAATATAAAATTGTGAGGATGAACTCCCGAACGATGGTGAGCGGTACGGTGATAGAAAATAGCTGTGGGCACTGGGCATCATAACGTAACGTAAGAACTGTTCTCCAAAACGAAACCCGTTGTATTAGCGGTAGAGCACGCATAGGGAAGTCTCTCTAAGACTTAACGATTCTAAAGGTGATTTCCACCAGAGATGTGGCTGTGAATGCGTTTGATATCGATCGACCAATCATATGAATTGATCGGCATAGCATAGCACTGGTGGAAAGGGGCTCTACCACACTTTGTTTTTCATACGAACGGATGCGTGCTATGGATGCGTGCTGTGCGTGCCTCTCCTGCTTGAGGCGGCGTAGCTCCGTTACATAGCATAGCATCAGTGGAAACGGTCTTATAGTTTTGTAGCTTAGCTTTCACATCCTCGCAGCAGCTGCATGTTATTTAGGCCATCATAATTTAAAGTCGTCAATATTATTCCACTGTGATTAAAAAACAACGTTTTCTTCAATGTGTGGCCAAAGTAAGCAAATTGAATAAACAGCTATGGAAATATAATATTTTTGGCACTGAAATGAAACTCTTAACGAAATCTTATTGAAATGGTTAAGAATGATGGAGATTTCCATCCTTTCATTCCAGACCTTTCCGCAATATTTTTAACTGTTAGCTATATACTAGCTTCTACCCTTAAAATATTATTTATGACACTTGTTGATAATGTGTTACTTGCAGTAAATGTAGCTTTATATTGAAATCAGATCGGAGATCTGTCAAAAAATCTGCAATATAAGAAATGCTATCTCATTTCCTGAAAATGTTAAAACAATTATTTATCTTGTGACCAACATGATTTTCTTAGTAAATCTATACTATTATTATGAAGAGAACTTGAAGTGAATAAATATTTTTGTATTTGTATTTGTAAGAGGGCAGATTTGGCTGTTTCTTTGTTTAAATATCAGCGAGTAGCATTGGCTAATTTTCTAAGGCTATATTTTAACCGGATAAACAGTTCATACGGGGAAAGCCGCTGCAGCGAGCTAGCACGTAATACAATTTATAGTCATTCCTACAAGGACGACCTGATGGGAATGATGAATATGTCGTAGGATAATGGGAAGAGCCGGATTTCCGCGAAACTCCTAGGGCGATCTGACATTTCAAATCTTGAAACTTGAAAGCTGATTGGCTAATCAAAGAGGCGACTGACTGACATGTCTTTTCTGATTGGTCGATATAACTAAAATTACACAGCCACTTCAGTTGATTCAGTCATTGCACCGGTAAACAATAATACCTTCTTATTACCCATAAAACGTAGTAGTTAGGTAGTTCTAGTTCACGCAAAACGTTTAATGTTAATGAAAGACTGCAGCAAATAATAGGTCTTTACCTATGAAATTGCCGTTCTGCAATATTGGCCATTTCAAATCAAAATATTTTTTGTTTTGCTAAGAATTCTAATTTCTTAATTTTATTTTAAAAACATGGAATTATTTTTCCATAAGTAGTCATTTGTTTATTGATTAGTGTAACATTTTCATCGCATTTCAATCTCTTTCGTCATCATGGATACGTTAAAAATTCGAGTAATTACGGAATATGAGTACCGTCGTGGCAGCAACGCGGCACAAGCGGCACGCAACATCAACGACGCTTACGGAACTAACACTACAAACCAACGCACCACCTGTTATTGGTTTGCTCGCTTCCGTTCTGGAAATTTCGACTTGAAACATGAACCTCGCGGTCGTCCGAAGACTTTGGTCGACAATGACGAATTAAAGGCGATTGTGGAAGCTGATGATACACAATCTACGGCTGAATTAGCAGCAGCTTTCGACGTTAGCGTCAAAACAATATTGGTCCATTTGCGTCAAATTGGCAAGGTAAAAAAGCTTGACAAATGCCCCACGAACCTGATGATCGCCAGCGCGAAGTACGCGTCGAGACGTGCCTTGCACTGCTCAACAGACACACAAATGAAGGAATTTTGAACCGCATCGTTACCTGCGATGAAAAATGGATTCTGTTTGATAACCGCAAGCGCTCAGCAAGTTGGTTAGATCCTGGTTCAGCACCTAAACAATGCCCTAAACGAAAACTTACCCCTAGAAAAGTGATGATCACTGTTTGGTGGTCTAGTGCCGGTGTGATTCAACACAGCTTCTTACCCAACGGTGTGAGCATTACTGCAAATGTGTACTGTGAAGAACTGAACACAATGATGGAGAAGCTGGCACATCTCCAACCAGCATAGGTCAATCGTTTCCGCTGCTCCTGCACGACAACGCGCGACCTCATACTGCACAGCAGACGGTCTCCAAGTTGCAAGAACTGGGGTTGGAAGCTCTCCGTCATCCGCCCTATTCACCAGACCTTGCGCCTACAGACTACTACTTTTTCCAGAATTTGGATAACTTTTTGGCGGGAAAAAAATTCAATACCCGAGAGGCAGTACAAAATGCTTTTGAAGAATTCGTTGCCTCCCGTCCAGCTGATTTCTTTAAGAAGGTCATCAATAAACTGCCACTGCGTTGGCAAAGATGCATTGACTGCATGGGTGATTACCTACTTCGATTAATACAAATAAAAAATACATCAAAAAAAATCATTTCAATTTTTTCATACAAAACGACAATTTCATAGGTAAAGACCTTATATTAATAAAAACAAAAGGCGAAGGAACTGCGATCGTAACTTTTAACCAATCAAAGGCGAGGTAATTCTGGATGTAACTCATCAATTAGCTCATCCGTCAGTGCATAAAGTCTTTATTAGCCAATCAGCTCTCAGAACGTGATTGCTCATTCGCGATTGTTCGTTTGCAATTCCTATTATCCGGCGTTTTGCGATCGTCCTAGGATTTTCGCGACAATCCGGCTCTTCCTATTTTATCCTACGACAAATACAATATAATGTAACCTATCTTGGACTTCATTCTGAAATTCAGTAAAGAATTGGGTATTGAGTATTTGAAACAATGAATAACAGTAAATTTAAATCCAGTATAAAAATATGTTCTTAATAACATTTTAAATTAAATTCTTCAATGAGGTTAAGTACAGTACATTGATTATGTTATCATTAAAACAGAAATTATAAAAGGTAAAACAATATTACTTAGGGTCTCAATTGGAATGTTTTCGTTACTAGAGATCGAGACATAGAAATGATGATTTATTTTATTGTAGCCAGACATTATTACTTAATTCCATTTGCTTATTTTATTGGTATTTTTTTAAATATGATGAACAGAGAATTGTTTGATCATTTATTTATTTATTTATTATTTGTTTTTTCTCTTGTAATAATTAAATCAATAATATTAAATTTGCACAATGAGTTTATTTTTTGTCTGGGTCCAACTGTAGCATTTTAAATATTGATTAAAGTAGAATTCTTAAGCTCAGTTAGGGACTAGGGTATACCAAAGGGGGCATGAGACAGCCGATTTCTGGATGCAATTTATTAACAAGCTGTGATTTTTGCTGTGAAAATTTCAGTTTTAGTTATGGAAAATTTTGAAAATTTCATTTTTAACTTGTTTTTATGTATACATTCCGAAAACGATATGGCAAACTCACTACAAGCCTGTTCAGACCTGAGCAGTATTCGCTGCCGCTAGCGTAACGCTACCCAGCGTTACATTTTGCAGCAGAACTTGATACTAAATACCTGAGCGAAACCCGCGCGGTATTGTACCGCTATCCACAGCGGCAGCGAATACGGCTTAGGTTTGAACAGGCCTTATGTGATGTAGAAACTATATAATGCGAAAATTAAATTTAGTTAAAAAATAACTTTCATTTTAGGGTCACGATACAAATCACTTGAATGGTCAGTACTTTTAGTATATAGTCAGCGGTGATATGTACAGCATACAATATTTTGACAGCTGATCAGCATCACCATTGGGGTGCCTTTTTTGTATTATCATTCTAAGGCAATCAGATGATCATGGGGTTAGCAGTCCAAAAGTATTGAATTATTTCAGTAAACGCTTTTCAGTTTATGTTTGTATGAGATTTTGGATGGAGTGGAACGCATACTTCAAAATGTACAGACAAGCACTAACTGACTTTGTTAACTAAAACTGCTATATTCTGTCAAAATCATGATAAAAATCTAAAATATGTGATATATGACCTAAATATGAACACATCCTTTTTTTAATAAAATAATTAACTCAAGATTCTGACCACAAATGTATATGTACATTATTTCCTACAAGATTCTTATAGCCTCTGTGGTATTTTTACAAAGAATGTTCAAAGAATTAGTCATCATCACCTTTATCACTAACGCAATAAGGTTTGAAATACAATTCATAAGTTAAAACAACATTATAACAACATGGCATACAAGATAAATACTCGTCTTGTTCTATTCTATCCATCCAATAAGATTTGATGGTCATAATTGAACGGAAGGACACATTAATTGAAAATAATTGTAGCAAAAAACTTTGGAGGTCATCAAGTGTAAATAGTAGCAACATTCGTGAAATTGTGATATAAATTGGACACATTTTTGAGTGTAAAATTTCGAAGTTACAATCCGACCGTGTAACATTGTACATTGAAGTCTACGCGAAGTAACGTAAACAATGTCCAGCCGAAACTGGTTGCATCAATGTTATTTTTTTATCGAAGTAACACGTTTCGCCCCCTCATACATCAATAAACGAGTTTTAGTGTAGTAATGTTTGGGCCAATCTCACCGATGTGTGCGAAGAGGGAATGGAAAAAACCTATTCCCTGCAGCGTTGTAAACACGAACAAAACCACTGTATGAAACACCTGAACACCTGCTCACACTTTACCAATGAAAAATCACATAACACCACTAGATTCACTGAAATTAAACTTCAAAGACTTGATGTACGCACCTTACTCTTAGTAATGGCATGTGTAGCAAGTTTAACCACAGCGAAATTCCCAGTTCCTATCGTTTTCTCCAGCTCGTAATTGCCGACACAGACGAGCTGGTCTATCGGGAAGTGCTTGCTTTTGTGCATAGGCTTTATTTCGCTATCCATTTTGTGGAAAAACCGTGGAAATCCACACGACAGACACACTCGTCTGATATTTTTTGTCTACTGTTGTTAGTTCGCGTTCTCCGCCGCGGCGGCGACACTGTAGCTCACGTCATTCCGTAGGGGACGTTCGCATGCACTCTTTCATTAACAAACTTGCAATTATAAATACGAAACACGGTTTTGCTGACATTTAACCACAGAAAACTGTTTAGATTTATCAAAAACACTTTCTCAATCATTATCTAATCGTCAAAGTCATACATCGTTAACTCTTATCACTGTTCTGTTATCAATACGTATGGTATTTATATGAAAGACACTCAGTCTTGAAAAAAAAGTAGTCAATTCACAACCTTTACACGAGTAACGCGGTCTCGCTTGCGCTCATTCATTATTAGAATGTTAGAGGGGGATAGGTAGGTTAGCCCCTGTCATGCGACTAGGCTTATGACGTCAGAGGGGCTTGTCTACGTCACGCGCGGTAAATTCGAATAAGTCAGACTCTCGTATTGTACGTCAAAAGAAAATATTGATTTCTTGTCTGCGATAGCTGCATTCACAAAACGAAGTGATGTACGTAGGTAGATCATAGATAGAGCTGTATGGTATGGATCCCTCACGTCAGTTGACATTCACTTTCATTCATACTTTAAACATCTGTCTACTCTTGTGAGCTACGAAACTTAACCTACTGAAACCGAATTATGCGTTTTCATTTTCTAAGCGTTATTGTATCATTTATTTAAAAATACATTTTTTTTATTATATCATGGGTGGGGAAAATGACGATCGTCTAGTTTTAGTAACAATTAAAATATCAGTTCTTTTAAGTAAAATTTAAAGAGGATTTGTTTGTATAGAACTAAAAAACGTCTTTTGTTTTTATCAACGACAAAACATACGTTAGTGCCGCCCTCTTAAGGTAAAGGGGAAAAAAAGAAACTAGCAGCAGTTCCGAATGATACAGTTCCAGTATATTATTGTAGATGGTAGCTCTGTCGTTCTAGCAAGCAGTAAAATGTTATAGCGTGTCATCACTAGATGACGCGGATCTACTTCTTTTACCGCCATCTGTTGTCGAATATTTTAAAATAATAGTTAGGCCTAACTCCTATAGATGGTGCTGATTTAGGACGACATAAATGTATTTAACTTTTTATTTAATGACCTACTTATCTCAAATAAAAAATATATTGAATATTTACATGAATATTTGACAGTCAATAAATATGTCGAATTGTTTATTAGTATCGCCAGAAGAATCTACCTACACACATGTTAATTTGAATTTTGTGGATATACCTACTCGTTTAAGTCGATTCGAAACAATTATAATCTAGTATAGATTCTTTGATTTAAGGTTTTATTGTTTATTTCTTTTTAACTGCCTAAATACAAAGGTAAACTTCCAAATAAACTTCCATCCAGAGCATCCATTGCATCGGAGAGAGTGAAATGTGATGTACCACGAAGATGCACCGCACCGCCGCAAACTATCTGTCTTTGTGAGGACGATGCGTCGCTCGAGATATCAGATTTTGGTATCGACATTAGGAAAGGCACACACAGCAGTTCACAGCACGCATCCATAGCACGCCTCCACAGCACGCACCCATACATGTATAAACAAAATAGCTTGAAAACCGATTTTTAAAACTGATTTTTCAAAATCGTTCGGTTGGCAGCATTGAATTTCACCCGCCCGCAAGCTTCCTCACTACTCCGCTGACACCTTGAAGGGGGTTTCCGCAGAATAGTGAGGAAGTTAGCAGACGGGTGAAATTCAATGCTGCCAACCTAACGTTTTTGACAACTTGAGGTGCACAGTTATCAAAATTGGGTTATACCACAGAGTACTTTTTTTTAAAAGGAAAGGTTAAGCGGATAGAGAAAATAATCACTACGTTTTAAGAGTTGGCACTTTCCTACAAGCCACTAAACCGAATTAGGAACGTACTTTGTGCCAACCTTAAAAATAGTAGTACCAACATTAGACAAGCAACTGCCACACGTTTTGACACTAGGGCTTGAAAAATCCACACTGCCTACTTATCGATATCGATAAATGGGTGATTACGCGTAGCTGACAATTTAGGTCGTATAAGAATAAATAAATGTGGTTAAAGAACATTTATTCTCATAAAGAAATACATGAACATTACACTTACATGAGAACACATTTGCAAAGTACACATTAAATAGTACGGCCGAAGAACAGATGAAGTTATTTTTTCTCATTTACACCAAACACAAGTAGGTACACTGCACTTGACTACTGATATATGTATTATGTAACATTTGGATATAACTACCTAACTACGTTAAGAGTTTAATATTAAAAGAAATTAACACAATAAATTGCAAACCATTACAATACATTTTATAAAATTTTAAAGAGGGTATCTATTATTCGACGTTTACGTATCGGGCAAAAGGTGTCACAGTGCAGTTACAATACAGTAGGTGAACATGTTACTTCTTTAATACAGGTATAGATTCTAATACATATTGTTTCAATTTAACCTTGTATACATTAAGCGACTCTGCACACTTCACATTCCGAGGAAGTTTGTTGTACATTTGCACCCCTGCAAAACTAATTGACCTCTTGCCATGATTAGTTCGCACCTTTGGTAGAACAATGATATCTTTTCTACGGCTACTTCTATTGTGAACATTTCGTATTTTTGTGAAAGATATGCGTGTGTATAGATTTATCAAGTATTTTCTTTATCATTAAACAAGAACAAACATAAATCATAAAATCATAAATCATAAATCATGCTTTATTGTGGAACACAGGTATATACAGATTACAGATGTTAACAAAAGTGTCTTAATTGTTCAACTGTGACCTACCTCTATGGGCGTACAATAATTATTCAACAGAGTTGAAGTATTTGATGCAAAAATGCTACACACACACTAAAGAAAGTAAAATAATAAGGTTTGTTTGAGAGAGGAGGTCAAATATAATTCACAATCTCACACCGACATTTTGTCTGTTAAAAATTCATTTAACAACAAACAAACAAAAGTTTTTTTTCGCGGTAGCTTTGCTCGGTTGGTGTCAGGTAATGATAATGGAAAAGACTTTTAACGACCTTATTCTGACGGATCTGCAGATCTTTAAGATTCGTTTTTGGGGCACTTCCCTATATCTCAATAAAGTACAATAGATGCAGCTTCACAAGAGAATTTATATTGTGCGGCGTATACGGAAAGGAAGGCTATGGACAATAGTACGCAGCGACCCAGTCAGAGATGCAAGTTTGGAAGTAATGTGTTCAATTTGCGAGCGCCAATTAAGTTGAGAGCCTAATTTTAAACCTGAGTATTTTTCAAAGTGTTTTTGATGTAGTATTTCTCTGTCGATTTTAAGTGGTAAATGAGCTGGGATTTCTTTGTTTTTAGATTTAAATATTATATAACTAGTTTTAGACGCATTCACGGTTAAAAGATTATGTTTGAACCAGGTGCTAATTTTGTCTAGGTCTGCTTGAGCTGGAGATATCAAATTACTGATTGCGTTTCCGAAGTAAAACAGACAGGTGTCATCTGCGTATAGTGTTATATGACCATGGAAACCTACTTACTGGATATCGTTGATGTACATTAGGAATAGCAAGGGTCCCAATGTGGAGCCTTGTGGTACGCCGCATGTAACAAGTTGGGATTTGCTAAGACTATCGCCAATTTTAACAATTTGAGTTCGATTTTTCAAGTATGACTCGAAAATTTGGTATGAGGCTCCAGACAGACCGATAGATTTTAATTTTTTCAGTAGAAGAGAGTGGCTAACGGTATCAAAGGCCTTTTTGAGATCAATAAACACACCAAGGGCTATTTTAATCGACGTTAGTTCTTATTTTAGTTATCAGGTCTGTTGTGGCTGACTGAGTATTAGATTTATGTCTAAATCCGTATTGACGACAAAAAAGGAAGTTAATTGAGAAGAGATATGAATTTAGCCGTGTATGGATTACTCTTTCAAATATTTTAGATAGGACAGGCAACACTGATATAGGACGATAATTGTTTGGGTCCATTTTGGTTCCTGATTTATGGATGGAAGTGATTTTGGCTAGCTTGAGGGCGTCGGGAAAAGTCCCTTCGGTTAGATGACGGTTTATGCATGTTACCAGGTCGTCAGCTATCAAGTTTTTAACGCATTTGATTACTTTAGTACTGATTCCGTCTATACCTACACTGCAATTAGGGTCCAGAGCATCAATAATCTTTAGGATTTCTTCTTTTCGGCAAAGTTGAAATTCTGTTATTGGATTATTATGATGGATTGGAGTGTAGCCGAGCTTACTGATATGAGTTGTGAGGATTGTTTTCGCTAAGTCCGAGCCTATGGTCGAGAAAAAGTTGTTAAAAGTCTCACAAATCTTAGTTCCGTCGGTCACGGTACCAGTGGATAAAATTAGCTTTGGTGGGTGCGAATGCGTTTTGATTTTGTTGCTTGATAAGGTGTTGATTAAATTCCACATCTTCTTAGGGGTTTTCAAATACTTGCTGAATTTATCAAAGTAGTATTTGTTTTTAGCTCTTTTTATCGCGCAAGCAGTATCTTTTCCTATTGTTTTTTTTTTTCAAATCAATGATTTATTTGCAAGAATACAGAGTTACAAATAAGGTCTTAATATAATGGTATGTCATAAGTATTCAGTCTGCAAGCAGACGTGCAAATATTAAATTAAATTATGTTATATGAAATTGTGGAGATCCTTGGGGGAGGCCTATGCCCAGCAGTGGGCGTCTCGTTCGGCTGAAATGATGATGATGATGATATGAAATTTAAAATTCAATGAAATTAAGTATTCAAAGTCAATTATTAAACTATACTTTAAAATTCTAATTATTAAAAAAATACGAATCATTTTTTACACTTATTGCAGAAGTCAGTATATTTTTTAATGTCATAAAAGCAATTTATTAGGAGCCAGTCACTTAATTTGTTTTTAAATTTGTTACCTTCGAGTATTTTCAGGTCATCAGGAAGTAAATTATACATGGTTAAGCACATATTAAAAACATTTTTGTCATAAATATACTTTCGGACAGGGGGTTGATAGAGTAAGTTCTTGAACCTTTCTCTTTTTTGTCTGGTGTAGACCACATCACGTTTAGTAAAGTAGTTTGGATAGGTTTTCACGAACAGACATAGGTCTCTCAAGTAGATACACGGCAGATTTGCTTTGAAACTAGCCTGTAGGTTTTCATTATTAGGGGTTTTTTCAGTTGATGCCACAAAGTGTTTCGCTCGTGGATTTTTTGCATAACATCTTTGCAGATCCAACCCTTTTGGAGCAGATTTAGTATTTTTGTTTTGGGTACGCTGCTTTGTTTCACGCCCAGCTTTATCAAGTTCGTTAGATCTGCGATACTGTTGTTTCCTGTTTGCGAACGTTCGGTTTCAATGGCCTTGTATAAATAAATAGGTATACGTTGGAATAGTTCAATACGGGATTACTACCATTTACCTTATCGACATGGTAGCAATCCTGTTTTGAACTATCCTAACGTTAGTGACCATTAAATTTAAAAGAAATAAATGAACATACGCCATAAAACATCTTTTAATTATCGCAATCAACGAGTATTCTTCTAGTGAAATAGTATTAGACTACTGCTGCGGTCTGTAAAGACTGCATTGCTACACACATAATATGAACTTATTTTCAGTTAGTCTTTGTATAGGTAAATACGCCAAGTCCTCATTCCCTCGTTAACTTTACCCATAAACGACATCTAAAACAAATAATAGTTTCTCGATAAGTCGTGCGCCACACTACTCGTTTTTATGATTTTTATATTAAAATAGCTCAAAATTTACAGAATATACGTGGAATCTGCTATTAGTTCGTCAATAAAACTGTGAAGTAATTAATGCATTCTCGAAAGTCAAGAAACATTAAGTTTACCGGGTCAAGTGAGAATATGGCTAGAAATATGTCGGAATATCTTCTGACACACCTGTTATTACAAACTTCACATTTCCTTAAAGATTTGCCTCCTATTAGCCCAAATACAATGCCCAAGGATTATAAAATACAATAATATTTAATAAATACACTTTAGCCGCCCGGCGACGATTTTTTTGACACTAGCGCCGGGACATTTCTGCTGATTGGCATGTAGTTTCTCCGGACGTTTGAATGGATAACGCGTCTAAATTAAATAGTAGTTATGACACTTAGTACCCATACGCAAAAGTACACATTTTAATTAAGTAAGAGTTTAACGAGTTATTTTATATGGTAATGTTGGTACGAAGTACGTTCATAATTCCATATAAATGTTTATGTGTATGCAGTGTCGATGGGCTGGTTATACGTAGAACCGTTACCACCAATGCTGTACATGTCAAACTCATCCACTGACATCCACAGCAATTTAGCATAGCACATATTCTGCTGGAAAAGCAGCCGGTAAGCGTGCTAAGGAGGAGTACGGTGGTTGCGCGCTGTGGCTGTGTGTGCCTTCCCTACTGTGATATGTTACAGGCCACTTGATAAGTCCGAGCACTATTCATAAAGACCGGAAGATGAATAATGCCCTTGTCAAATGGGCAATGTGAGTAAAACGGCCTGAGTTATGTCGATCACCTTGTCTTGGGAAAAATAATGAAATAGAAATAGAAAAACCTTTATTAACTCGAAGGACATCGTTACATATGATTTATAAAGTAAACACAAAAGAAGTACGCATTAACAACAAATACGAACAATTAAAACGAATTGATTTTTGATGTTTTTGTTCATTACATCGTATAAAATCAACATGGGCAACTTAAACAGTGCCGGGTGTGTTTAGGCAATGTAGGTAGGTATACAATCCCTAGGGATTGTACCTATAGAATACCGAGTGGTCTTCCGGCTATGTGTGAAATAAATAGATTTTGCATTTAATTACTAAGTTTTATTGAGATACTCAAAAAGACTTAATAATTGAAGGCCGCGGCAGCGGCTGGCGAGTGCCAGAAACGAACTGGCCTTATTTAAAATATATATCTACCAATCAACGATTCTGGCAGTGAAATTATTCTTAATACCCGGTCAAAGCAATAAATTCAAAAGTACTACATTTATCAAATTGACCGATGCACCTGGTCATTATTCAAAAGGACCGGTCCGTATTAATACCGCCCAGTTAATCAAGTAGCCCGTAGCCCGTAACAGATACATCGCATAGCTCGCGCATCTTGCGGCGGTGCATCTGCGTGGCACATCTCAGTCGTGCTGCATAGCACCAGCATTAGGGGAAACGGTATATGATAATTATTACGGGGCTTAGCTTGCACATTCTCGCAGCGATGCTGCATCTATAAGCACATCTCTAGTGGAAAATCAGCCTTAAACTTGCACTACCTCAATAAAAACTCCACTGAATGATTTTAAGAGGTAAGTCGGTTTATAATGAGTTCTTATCGCTTGTAAACCTTAATTTTGACTTTAATATTTAAACAATAAAATTTTTTCATGCGGAACTTGATGAGATGAGCAAAAACTACGAAATACATATTATTATAATCTGTTAAATGTAGCTTTTGTATCTATGGGAAATTCGTTATTAAACTCATTATTTTACAACCAATAGCTTTGCCCTCGACTTTGCGTGAACTTAACAAATGTTTTGAATTTTAATTGCAAAATAGGACTAGATATAGTTATTTACATGGAAATTTTATAAAATAATACAATCCACATGAAAACACCATTTTGACGGCTCACTAAGCGATTGGGCGATACCTAAGCTTGGGCGATAATCAGTTAAATACAACGTGTTAATGAAAAAGCGCAAAACCTGAAATTAGTTTGTTCAGAATCGAGAGTATAATCAATTCCACTTATTAAAAAGGCAAATTTACCAAATAAATATTTTGATTACGTCGTGTTTGATCATTATTTTACTTTAATAACACGGCAGCACGCGAAGCGGCAACGTCGCACTAGATCGCGCGTAATTAGATATCATGGACTTTTTATTTGCAACAAACAAGCTAATATTTTCGTAAATATTCCGCGA
Organism: Udea olivalis; assembly: GCA_947369235.1. Lineage (NCBI taxonomy): Eukaryota > Metazoa > Arthropoda > Insecta > Lepidoptera > Crambidae > Udea > Udea olivalis. Next base: position 8,233,793 of record OX376370.1, on the reverse strand, counting down.
ATAATTCTATACAGTTAAAATAAGTTGGGGTGTCTGAGCCTCTTGAGGTTTTGCTATACAGGCTGACTGGAGATTCATTGGCATCCTTTTGAAATAAGAACCTACTCATGATATACAGTATGTTAAGGACGCCGAGACAATGAAATACGTAGCTAATAAGATAGAATAAGTTAGCACGTAATTTACTATAAATGTTTTATGTAAGTTATTATTAAGTAGGTAGAAATTAGGTAAGTTTTATAATAAAGTATTGAAATAGTTGCTTTATATATAGTTAAGAGAAAAAATAGGCAATTTTCGTAAATTTAGGGGTGGGGTCTCAGGGCAATACCCGCAGGAGAGCCGCTCGGAGGGTGGGTCGGTAAGGCAATACCCGCAGGAGAGCCTATAGAAGAAAATTAGCTATAACTTTGTTAATATGATACTTTTAGTAAGATTATTGTGTGACTAGATTAGGAATTAGAATAAGTATCTTATAGAAACATCAATTTTGTTGTAAGCAAAGGTTTCCCTTACAATTGTGCAAATAAACCATATTTGTCCTGTAGAGCAGGACAGCAATAGTAGGTTAGGTGGGGGGATTTCTTGGACACCTGATTGGTCCTAAAATCCTTTAAATATGCGGAAAAATTCTGAGGGAAGCCAGTGCAGTCCAGTCCACTCCAGAACAAGGAACAATAAAGGAAAATAAGGAAAAAATCGAAGGATTTCATTCTCACCACCATACAGTCCACTACACAGTACTTTCCCCAAGTATGAGGCTATTTCATAGCTAGGTACACAATTCCATGTTTTTAAACCTTATAAACAATTGCCAAGTATTGAACATGATGTTTCTAAGGTTTAAAAATATGCAGTTTTGTATTATTACATACATGAGGTTATTTAATAGGCACAAAATTTCGTATTTTTAAGCCGTATAAACAATTGCCGAGTATTAAACATGATGTTTATAAGGTTAAAAATATGCAATTTTATACATATTAAGTAGCCTCACATTTATGTAAAGTACTGTATATCATGAGTAGGTTCTTATTTTAAAATGATGCCAATGAATCCCGCTCCAATCATCCTGTATAATTTTTCTGCTTCGTTTGAACTGCGTTTCATGTTGATCCGAGCCTTTCTTTTGGCGCTTGATACAATGCCAAAAGTCACGCAATTTTTTTCTGATTCTCACTTAAAACTGTTTTTCCTTTCTTAAATTCATCAACAAAGGGCGTTTGAAACATTTCTCATAATACTTACTACATTTTAGGTGCAAGGTACGTTACAGCATTCTTCTGAATCTTACAATCATAAACATGTCGGTTGATACATTTAGCCTAACATTCAAAATGGATATGCAGCGTATACTAAAAGGTTTATTTTTAGCTCCATTTAAAAAATACAATACTGATTAAGTTAGTTTTTATATGTACCTAATCAGGATATCGCATCTCCCACGGTTAGTGAATGTAGGCAATGACTGTAATTTTAAACAATTATTTTCCGCACAAAAATCCTCGTAAATAAATATAATCTGTTACTGAACTATGCTTTTTTCCTAGCACTTGAACTGCATAGCCTTCGTCTATTTTCTTGCTTGCTTGGTACTTAGACTTAAAGCATTTTCAAATTCAAGCTATGCAGTTAGGTTATACCTAATTAACAGAACCTGCCAAAAACAAAATACCTATATCTATTTATATTCTATCCTTTTTCGATACCATCGATAGTATCGATAGTATCAAAAAAGGTTAATAATATCGCTTAAATCTCACTATCGATAGTATCGCCCGGGTCGATAGTTTCGATAGGACTATCGGTAGTACAACTCCATCACGGTCACGATAGTATCACGATACGGTACTCGCTGATTATTTAGTTTCATATTAGTAAAAGAATTCCGAAAATCGGTTCAGTGGTTTTGGAGCCTTTTCAAAACAGACAAACAAAAATCAAATAATTCCTTTTCGTAATATTAGTAAGGACCCATAGATAAAAATCGACAACAAGAACCATTAATGTTGGGATTTGTATCCTTTGTCATCAAAACAAACTGCGGTTCATGACTCAGGCGGTTGAACCTATAAAATACTCATATTAAAAGTACTTACCCGAAAAAAATACCAATATTTTCCTTAAAAAATTACATACTAGGCTCAGGATTCCCCCTGAATTTGTGATAGTAGGTATCCACCTTGGGAGACCGTGATACCTACGCTTAAAGTGAATGTAAGGCTGCTTTTTCAACAAAAATCTGCTATTTGTTGCGAGGATGTGCAAGTGAAGCTACGAAACTAGAAAACCGTTTCAGAGTGAAACGAAGCGAATGAAATGTGCTACGAATATGCGCGCCGCAAGGTAGCCGAAGGAGGCACGCACAGCACGCAGCCATAGCACGCCTCCATAGCACACCACATCCTTATCACACATAGATAGCACGCCTTCATAGCACACATTCATGGAAAGTGCAAACAGTACTTCATTAATTTGTGGTCCTGCAACTGTTGGCCAAAGTTATCGTGGAATTCAGAGAAGTTTGTGTCACCGGGGTTATATACCTGGCCAATATCAATAATGAATCTTTGAAGGTGAACTTATAGATAATTATTTCCTCCTACGTATAGCTTGACCGCCATAATGTCGACCCTCCTGATGGTTTGCGGGACACGGGAGGGGGATGCTTACGGCCAATAAATCACTTCAATCAGTCCAGTCACCTGTCGGCTACCGACAGCGATTGCGTTCTATCTACGCCAAAGCTATCGCGGTTGCAGTCTTGTGTCTGCTACACATGAGATAAACACAAACATGGAATTATCGAGTCTACGTAATAAAAAATTAAAAAGTCAAGCAAACTTTATGCTTTTCAATGTGGCGAATTATTTTCAAAGAAAAAAATTATAACAAGCTTCTTCTTCGGGCCGTGGTCCTTCGCCGTGATACTAGTCTCCCCTTTACTAGAGTTTAATTCAAGAGCCGGAGGCGCAGAGGGAGATCAGTCTTCGCCCGCTGTAGTGAATCTCAGGCACCCGGGCGAGCTGAAGCGGCTGAGGCTGCAGCAAGCCGAAGCTGCGCAAGCAAGCGTGGGTGACTGATTTTCTACGCAAGGGCGAAAGTGCTGCACTTCCCGCAGCGCCGGAGAAGAGGCAAACGAAATGCATGCTTGCATGTGTGCCTGCTTGTTTGAATGTTAATATGTTTACTTGTTTGCATGCATGCTTGCAATCACGCATGCTTGCTTGCTTGCATGCTTGCTTGCTTTTATGCGTGCTCATTTGTCAGCTTGCCTGAACGACTGTTTGAATTATAATTTAGCTCTTGTGAATAGAAGGGAATAGGTATGCATCGTTCGGCCTAATGACGAACTTGGGAAGTGATAATACGGCGATAAAACTTCAGGCAAAATGAAATAGGCCAAACTTGTTTATGACATGTGATGATTGTGCGAAAAAAATTTAGGCCAATAGTTTGTGTGCCAATGACAATTTGGAATACAAAAAATTAGGCGTTCCACTATAGACCCGACTTTACGGCGGTTAAATGCAATAAACAAATTATAACCTCAATAATTCAATAAAAGTAATGTATCATGTTAGAATTGACTCTTTTAAGTTACCACAAACATGCTTAACCTATAAGCCTCGTGAAAACAAATGATTCAGGCTGTTATGTACATATACAGGGTGTCCCTGGAAGTTAGGATCAAATCGAAATAGCGCATAGAGAGAGAAATGGCTCCCCATATCTGACCTTTTTAACCCTATACCTACCCTACCTTTCACTTAGCCTTATAGAATCTTACCTCACTGATAGAATACAAAAAGTGAGTGTCAATGGTACGAACTCTTCCGGTGCCACCATACGTATGGGCGTGCCCCAGGGATCAATATTGGGTCCTCTGCTGTTTTTGATCTATATAAATGACCTGCCTTATTTTGTCAAAGACCTATGTGGGATTGTATTATTTGCTGATGACACTTCTCTGATTTTTAACGTAGAAAGAAGTAACAAAGCACTTGACGACGTAAATAATACTCTCTCTAAGGTACTGCATTGGTTCACGAGTAACAATTTACTGCTTAATGCTAAGAAGACTAAATGTATCAAATTTTCTATGCCCAATGTAAGACAGGTCGATACCATTATAAACATGAATAACGAGCCATTAGAGATTGCGAATTCCACAGTATTTTTAGGAATTACTCTCGATTACAAGTTACAGTGGGGTCCGCATATTTCTGCTCTGGCAGGAAGACTTAATTCGGCAGCTTATGCTGTTAGAAAAATAAGGCTCCTGACTGATATCGCAACAGCAAGATTAGTGTACTTTAGTTATTTTCACAGTGTTATGTCGTATAATCTACAGTTGTGGGGCTCGGCAGCGGATCTCAACACCATCTTTGTTCTTCAAAAAAGAGCCATCCGCTCCATTTACAACCTTAGACCACGCGACTCGCTTCGTGAAGTATTCAAAGAGATAGATATTTTAACGGTGTACTCTCAATTTATTTATGATAATGTAGTATGTCCGTAAAAACTTGCATCTCTTCAAGAAAAACAGTGATGTTCATAAACTCAATACTAGAAATAAAAATAAGCTCGTAACTCCCAGTCTAAGACTGCATAAGGTAGGAAAATCATTTGTTGGTCAATGTGTTAAATATTTTAATAAGATTCCGCAAACTCTTGTTGAACTGCCTCTTCACCAGTTTAAGCCACAAATTAAAGCTAAGTTAATGAAGCGAGGTTATTATAGTGTTGTGGATTTCTTAAATGATAAGAATTTGTGGTCATCTTAGGTATAATCTGCTCCTCTGCACACTTTTTTGTTATGACTACTCTGTCAATTCAATTTTTGTGTTAAAAAACAAGATTGAAAAGAGTAACCATCGAGTTTCTTGCCGGAGTCTTCTCGATCGGAAATAACCTCCGAACCGGTGGTAGTCACATTATGTTTAATTATGATATTTACTATCATAGTATTATTTTATGTAAGTTTATTTTAGTATATTTTTGCTCTAATTTTATTTTGTAACTATATGACTTGTCATAAGTACTTTCTTTAAGTCTATATGAATAAAGATATTTTTTACTTTTACTTTACTTTTACTTTTACCTATCAGTATTGGTCCGATTTAAATGGACGTAACATTAAAGAACTACTACTCCAAAGAAGACTACCTTGTTCAAAATACTCACAACTTTAGAAATTATGAGAACAAAATTTATACCTCTAAGGAATCTGTATTAAATGAGCAAGTTTTTGAAATACTTAAACATCTTTCAGTAGTACATTTTTTTTCACGACATCTGCTTGAGCATGAAGTCATTTTTTTGATTAAGATTTTGTCTTGTTGATATTTTAACTTCTTATATTGACATGGGTTTTTTAGCTCATTATATAACTAGTCAAAGTAAGACAAATCACCTGCTAACCTTTTGGCAAAAAATAAGTGACTACCTTTGATTTTTTTTTGATAATTATTTTTGAATGGACTTAGGCGATTTTCTGATAAAAACTAAAATTGATCGTAACTTTTTAACGGTTAGAAATCGGGCCAATATTGAAAGGGTTAAAAAGGTCAGAAATGACCCCCGCTATGCGCTATGTCGATTTGATCCTTACTTCCAGGGACACCTGTATTGAAATACCTCCGCCTTTTTTATTGTTTCTTAAGCTGTAATAGTGTCTGTAGTTTTCTTTTCTTTGTTTTTTCTTGTGTTTGTGATCCATGTTTATGACGTGAATGATATTGGGGTATAGATTTCAGAACACATTTAAACTCGTTCAACTTGTCTGGTTTTCTGATGCACCGTTTATTGGCATAACGTAAGTGCTCTCATTAACGACCCCCTAAAATTTGTATTCTAATAACGCCTGTTTTTTCATTCTTTCTTATGAGTCATAAATTACAGGTTCTAGAAAACACGTTACCTAAAAATTATCTGGGTATGTTTAAGAGAAAACTTCGTAAGTAACCGTTGAACGGAGTTATTTGACGGTAAGTGGGACGGCCTAGCAGTGGACACATGATTCATAGTGTCTCGCGCTCCCGGCTATGAAGGTACACCTTGTTATTACTTTTTACAACAATCATTAGTTCTTTTAAAGTACTTTGCATGTTGAATTTGAAATTTTTTCACATGTTTCAGCTCCCTATAGGATATCAATCATAAAAAGGTAAGTAACTGGCTTTCAGTTAAGGTTTGTCTAACCTGAAATGATGCGCCCCACTACCACATTCATGCACACATAAAGTAAAGAATAGTTAACTAATTAGCCTATACTGGCCCACTGCCAAGGCCTCCATCATTAAAATTAAGTCAAAGCTTTTTATTGGGTCCGAAAATGGACCCAAAAAGTAAGTAGTAGGCGCGTCATTTCGTGTTAGAAAGCTCCCACCTTTAGTAGTAATCGTATTTTGATTATAATGAATTCTTGTGTTCATCCGCCTTGGAGTTGGGTCGTCAGACCTAAAAGTTGGCTCCTGTTCCAGATCGACCATTGTATTGAATTGAGCAAGTACAAATGAAACAAAATAACAACAACAATTACAACCTTATATGTCCCACCGCTGGGCACAGGCCTCACCTCAACTATGAGGTGGTACGAGCCATACTCCACACTTAGTGCGGATTGTTAGAGAGGTGAATGTAAGGCCAGTGATAAACCTTACCGTCAGATGTTAATGATGTTATCAAGCCGCCTTTTTAGGCCTCTGACTTGGCTTTAAGACTGATATCTTGCGACGTCAGCCGTGACCAACTGTTTAAAGCTTGTGTGACCGCTTCATGGTAAGCTGTTACCGCAGCATATAGTATGCACGCATTCGCATACCTACCGTGTAAAAATCTTTTCAAACCCCTTTAGAAGCACTCATCGGAAAAACTTCGGCAGTTCATTCCACAGTTAAAGCGTCCTTGAAACCGAACTGTACGAGACCATTAATCCAGAGTGTGAAGATGAACATCTCTATGGCGAGCGGTGCGGTGATAGAAAACAATTGTTAGCATCTTATCAAACAGTTCTTCAGTACTTTGTACATACGTGTCCATGGCTAAGGTAATACCTTACCATCAAGCAGTTAACATTACCTTAAGCTAGTTGGTGCATAAAAGTGGCCTCCCGAATGACACCCTGGGCAATCTGCGAGGACAGCAAGTCGGTAGATTAAATAAAAAAATAACCGGGGCAAATTACACCAAGATCATCTGACACCAAACTAAGCAAAGCTTGTAATATGGGTGTCAGAGACTGATAAAAAATTCTAAATGCAAACTAATATAGATAATACCACCCAAAAACACAACAAACAAATGTTCGTCACATGAATGTCTGTCATGGGGGCGGGGATCGAACCGGTGCTAAAGGCCAGTCAGGATTGGCTGATCCTTTCAACACGATGATCAGCAACGTTCCTTTTAAGGGCCACATAACGGCATTACCAGGGCTACAACAACCGACTGCTATTCCAAATGCCCCACAACACAATTACTACTTAGTCTGCCACCGAAATTACTTAAAAAAATACCACCATGCGTCATAATGACACATTAAACACAATTTATCAAATTGATGACTATAAAATCGCTAACGAAGCATACTCGTCACTCAGCCTAAAGCATAAATTATAGAGGAAATATATTTTGAAATTAAATTAATGATGGTTTAACTTTGTTTAAATAATAACTGCACTGTTTAATGATGATCGAAAGGATTTAATCAAAGTGCATTGTGTTATTTCCTGGCTATTAAATAAGCAGTTTTTATAAATTTTGTGTTTTTGTCAGTTTTACTGAAGTGATTTATTTATTTATTTCAAAAGCTTACACTATTCCTACAGGACTACCCAATACAATAGTGAAGCCAAACAAAAAAATAATTAAATTATAAAGAAAAATATATTATATACGATATTCCAGTATTTGCACTAAATAAGCACTATTATTTCAATCAACCCCTAGCATACTTCTAATGTTAAAAAAATTACTTTAATGGCTTCGCCCGCCCATTATTTCTCCCGTAATATAGTCTATAGATCTCGCTGATATTGTAGCTTTATTTATTTATTTATTCTTTATTGCACAAAAAAGTTAAGTAAAATTGGCGGACTTAATGCCTAGAGGCATTTTCTACCAGTCAACCGCAAGGTATAACAGAAACATTGGAATATTGGGCTGTGCAACAGTTAAAAATGGATATTACTTAAATATATTTTGACTGGCCTGTTGGCGCAATGGCAGCGATCCTGCCTTTAGCGCCGGAGGTCGTGGGTTCGATCCCCACCCATGACAAATATTTGTGGGACGAACATTTGTATTTGTTGTGTGTCTGGGTGTTATTATCTATTTAAGTATGTATTTAGAAATATTTAAGTATGTTTATCAGTCTCTGACGGCCATATTACAAGCTCTGCTTAGTTTGGGGTCAGATGATCTTGGTGTCAATTGTTATTATTGTGTAATTTTTTTTTTTTTATTATTATCTATTGATGTAGGTTTGATTAACTAGCTTTCCGTTCCTGGCAGATTCACCCGCGTGGTCTTTACGATTTTGGCTGTTCCGATCCTCCCGTTAAAAATGGTAAAATATAGCCTTTGTTATTTATGTGACGACACGAGTTGCTCAGTGTGCTGTAGCTCGGTTTCTCGCCTCGATGTCCGTGGTGTCCCGGGTTCGATTCAGGAAACAAACTTTCCCAAATTGGCTCTGGGGCCGTATTACCAACTCATAGCTAGTCAAGTTAAACTGAGCGTAGCGAAGAGCGATTTCCTAATATAACCTTTCATTTTCAGCCAGTCAGCCTGTCAATAATGCATCTTCTAGGCCAGATATTTACTGACGAAATCGCTCGCTACCCTCAGTTTAGGAAATTCACTTGACTGGCTTTGAGAGATCTGTTGGACTCTGTACTGTGACTAGCAATGAATAAATGAATATGAATATGAGATATTAATAAGGCCCCGGTCTGAGTTTGCTAGCATACGCCCCTGGCTTGAATCCTTGTCTGATACTACTATTTCTGATATATATAAATGATTTACCTTTTTACTTAAAAGATATTTGTGATGTTGTATTGTTTGCAGACGATACATCTTTAGTTTTTAAAACTGACAGAAATAAAAACCTTTTTGATGATGTTAATGACGCACTTTCAAAGGTTTTACAATGGGTCACAGTAAATAATCTACAGCTTAATGCAAAAAAGACTAAATGTATTAATTTTAAGTTGCCTAATGTTAAGATTAGTCTAAAAATTGATGGTAATGGACTTCAAAAAAAGGAGGAGGTTCTCAATTCGACTGTATGTTTTTTTTAATGTTATTTCCTCATAACTTTGGACTGGGTGAACCGATTTTGATCATTCTTTTATTATTTGAAAGCTGGTGCTTCTCGAATGGTCCCATTTTAATTTGGTCTAGTTCTGACAGTGGCATCCATGAGAAACTTATTTTGGATACTCTCTAACATGTCAATGTACTTCGAATAGATTGGACTCCAAGCTGTTGAAGCGTGTTCCAGTCGAGATCTTACATACGCATAGTAAAGTAACATTATTGTATTTACGTTTTTAAAATCCAAACTCTGACGAAAGATAAAGCCAAGAAGTGTATAGGCTTTAGCAGTAATTCTGAGAATATGTGATTCAAAACATAGCTGACTATCAAGCTGAACTCCCAGATCCCTTTCCTTCCTTTGTCCATCAGATGATAATTAAACACAATTGGGTGTTTTTTTCGGGTAAAAGTTATAATTTGTCATTTATCAATATTGAGATGTAACTTGTTAACAATACAATATTCATTAAAGCGATTTAAGTCTTCTTGTAAACTTTGGCAATCATTGACGGATTTGATAACAGAATAAACTTTGGTATCGTCTGCATATAACAATAATGTTGAATGATGAAAATTGTTTACTACGTCATTTATGAAAATGTTAAAGAGTAAGGGACCGAGGTGCGAGCCCTGAGGAACACCAGAAGATACAGGTACAAAACTTGAATCAAAGCCCTTTATAGTAACTGCCTGTGTTCTATTTTTCAGATATGATGCCAGCCACCGAAGTAGATCGCCGTGTATACCGATATGCTCAAGTTTATGTAGTAATATATCATTTGAGATTTTATCGAATGCTTTAGAGTAGTCAGTATACACGACGTCCACCTGAAAGACTTGATCCATACATTCAAGGACTTCATTCAAAAATTCACATAAATTGGTCTCAGTTGAACGCCGAGCTACAAACCCATGTTGCTTGGTGGTCAGCAAAGGACTTATTGCGGGATAAATGAGATCATAAACAATTTTTTCCAACAGTTTTGGTAAAGTGGATAGTTTAGATATTCCTCGATAATTACGGACATTGTGTTTGTCCCCACTCTTATGGACCGGAACAATGTATGATTGCTTCCAAACGACAGGCATTAAGCCAGTTGATAAAGACGAAACGCGGACGAAGCCGCGGGCGGAAAGCTAGTCTTGATATTTATATGTCATGCGCTGACAATGAGGCTTTGCATTGGTGAAAGTATTTTTTTAATCTTAGTTTTTCAGTTTATGCATTACTAGCTGTCCGTCAGCGGCTTCACCCGCGTAGACTGGCATTCCCGTCAAAAAGCCTGAATTTTAAAAAAAATTGCCTGTACAGCCCTGATGATGTAGCCCTGATAATGTAGCTTTTTAACGGAAAAATATTTTTTTAAATCGGTCCAGTAGTATCGGGGCCTATTCAATACAAACAAACAAACAAATCTGTCCTCTTTATAATACCTATTAGTATAGATAGTATAGTCGAACAAACATTTTTTTTTTCCTCTTTTTTTAATTTATACACTAGTGTAATTAAGTACATATTATATTCGGATTGCCACACTCCGATTCGCTTATTGCTTTCCTAGATCCTTATTACCTGACACCTGTGGACTACGAAATAAATAATTTGACTTTGACTTTGAGTTTGTGCTATACAGGGTTACTTTGAAAACACCATCCAGAATTTTCCCAGACATTAGGCATCAATCAGACACAGCCTTTTTTTTAAAAAAAAGGGTAGGTATTTCTAACTTTCACATTATTATATTTTCTTCGAACAGATTATTCTTGCGGCGTAGTTACTTATTCAAAATTAAATTTCAACTTCTGAATAAAGCGCGGGCGGGGAGTTGAAGAGGCTGCGAGCCCGCTGGCACTCACGTCGCGCAGTACCAACGAAACTAGTGATTTTTTTTTATACCTTTGAGTAGTAATAATAACATTAATAACTCAACATTTTAGTACTGGAGGTTGTCAAACAGAAAAATACGTATTTTGCCATTTTCTCCATAGATTATATCAATTTGGATGGTGTATAAAATAGCCCTATAAAGCAAATTGCGGCATATGGGCATTGATTATTTTGTAAGTGTTAAAATATGAGTTAACATAACATAAGTCAGATTTTTTTATCCCCAATGGATTGCAGTCTTGTGACATGTGATATTAATTAACTACGGTACAAAGGAGATAATTTTGTTTAGGCCTTTTGTGAAAGTGCCGGCCTACAAAAAAGAGTACGTCAGTTATAGAACAGAATAGAACTCTATAGAACTAGTCATACGGAGCAATAGTTAACTAGCGAACCAGTTTTGGCTATTTTCAACCCTGACTTACGAACAGAATTCCATACTGACGCCAGTAGTGTAGGTTATGGCGCAGTCCCACTGCAAGTTCATAATGGGGGCAAGCGGGTTGTAGTTCATTAAAGTCAAGTTACCAAGGGAGCTGAAGGGTAGACTCATGTTCAGGTTCCCACAAAGGAAGGTCTTTACGTGTAAGACGGGCAATGCACGCAGTACGAGTGGAATAGTTAGCTATATATTTGTGAAAATACCCCACCAAACCAAGAAATTGCCGCACCAGTTTTACATTTTGAGGAGCCGGGGAATTTGCAAGGGCCTTGAACTTTAGTTTTCGACGGTCTAACTTCACCGTCAGTTATTAAGCGCCCTAGATATTCAATTTCACTTCACATAAATTACGAAGGATAATGAAGAATCCCGCGGTAGGTAATGTGGCTAATACTTTATCAAGATCTTTGAGGCCAGAGTCAATGTAATCATGTATAATCAAGCAGTCATCGATATAAATTCAAGTAGCGTTTTACTAATTAGACGTTGAAAAACAATAGTAGCATTTGCTAAGCCGTATGGCATTTTTAAATATTCGTAATGCCCCTCGGGCGTCACAAAACCAGTAAGAGGTATTGACTCATCATCTAGTTTAATTTGGTGGAAGCCTGTGGCCATATGATATAGCGATCATGATGAGAAGGTGGGCGGAGGGCCTGGTTGACCCGCTCTATGGCCGCGACAGCATAGAAGCGATACGGCCAGTTCTCAACCGGTGGGTGAGTCATAGAAAGGGGCCTCTGGCATACCGGCTGGTGCAGTGCGGACCAGGATACCGCCCAGCAGCTGGATACCGCCCAGCAGCTGGATACCGCCCAGCTCTTCAAGTGTACGCAGCATGGGCTGATCAGAGCCGCGCTCTAGTAGCGGTTACTGGTTGTGACCTCTCACTCCCGGCCGTAGATCAGGCCAAGTTGGGGAGTGAGAAGGCCTGGATGCAATGGTCTCCTTCTGCGAGGAGGTGATAACGCAGAAGGACATCGTGGAGAGGGCCCGATTCCGAGAGGATGATCCTCTGGCGGCCCCTCTACGATGCAGACGGTGGGGAGCACGTAGACGGCGGTTCGTCCGTCCTCCTCCTGCTCCCTAAAAACAGCACCGAGGTGTTAGCCGGGGGGCTTTCACCTCATTGCACGGTGCTCCCGTCTGGGGGTGTCCCAGTATATGTATAGGGACGCCCCCGTAGCGTGAGGAGGCCCGGCATGAAGGCCGGGCTGACATGGTAATCTGTAAGACTTCATGTCGCCCTATTCCAAAGCGGTGAGGGTATATCCGGGTTCAATAGTTTTGATTTCAATGTTATTCGGTTTCAATGTTATTGTATTTTAAAAGTACTGGTGTGTGTTAATTTTCCTGCTTCTGCCATTTTAAGATAAGATAAGATAAATATTTTTGTAAAAGCTTACCGTACGCATGTTTTTCAATCGCAAAGAAGTTCATATTTAGAAAATATATAATCTGAAAGTACGTTAAGCCTTTCCTTTGTTTGTTTTTTATTTTTTTGTGTAGTTATTTTAATACAATCAATTCCGTAGCCTCCGAGATCAATTCCATGGCTCCAAAAATTGCAATTTTTTTTTCTGTGATTTAGTAATCCCTGACAAGTGCCTTACATAATTATAAAGTACGTCATTTTAAATTTTACCTACGCTAAAAAAAATAACCATGGAAAATGATGAATAGAACACTTTTTTTACAATCACCCATGAAAAGGTTTGATGCCAAAAGAAGTTAGATACTCTTCACTCATTTGATTGACACTGGCAAGTTCTACACCATCTTATAGGCTGATTGTTTATTGATATTTTTTTAAAATAGAACACACATTTTTTTATTTTATTTGAATGAGCATAATTTTTTCGAGAATCTGGCCGGAATTCGCTTGCAGCAATGGAGCTCAGCGACGTGATTTTCGCACTATGATTTATTATGACTATGAACAAGGTTTAAAGCCTCAAGAATGTTTTGAACTTTTAGCTACTACTTTTGGTGAGTCTGCTTCTTCACGAGCAACAGTAGTTGGTTTGCTAAATTTAAAAGAGGACGGGGATGTCTCGAAGATGAAGCGAAGACAAGTCGGCCGCCAACCGCGGCCACACAAGAAAACGTTCGTGCAGTCGAAAAACTTATTCGCGAAAATCGACGAATTACGTATGTAGAGCTGGAGCGAGAAATGGTAATTGGATCAGCAGCAATGCAAACCATAATTCACGACCACCTTTCTCTCCGTAAACGTTGTTTGAGATGGGTGCCGCACAAACATACCGATGAGCGGCTATTGCTACTGTAGTGCTAGAGGATCTAAGAACGGTGAACTCTGAATGGTATGTGACAGTTTGTGCTCCAACAGTAATATCAGCTTGGTGTGACAAGCGACCGAAGTCAGGAATCCGGCACCTTCTCTGGCACCACGACAATGCGGCGCCGCACACGTCTGCCAGAACACTTGACTTTTTCAACTCAAAAAATGTGTCAATCCTTCCTCACCCACCATATTCCCCTGACCTAGCGCCTTGTGATTCTTACCTGTTTCCAAAAAACTATTTAAGAAAAACTAAAGGGGAAGAGGTTTGAAAGCAAAGAAGATGCACTGGCTGCCTATAATTTCGAGATTTCTGAGGTGTCTAAAGAAGAGTGGTCACAGGTATTTTCCAATTGGTTCAAACGTATGGAAAAGTTTATACGTGCTCAGGGTGAATACTTCGAAAGTAAGTAAGTAAGTACGAATACCTAAAAATCAACATCAATTTCGAACACTAAGTACCTATGTTTTTTTAACAACCAGGAAAAAGTAAACCGGTCGCAAAAAGGGCAATTGGCAGACGGACAGACAGAAAAACGGACAACGAAGTTATCTTTTTTATTTTTGTGGTAACCCTTAAACGTTCTAAATCCTGCTGAAATCACGTCAAAGGCTTTCACCCAAAAATGTGACTCAAGTTGTCGATTTTAAAGTTAATAAAAAATCATAAATATCTGGGACAAATTGCACCAAGATCATCTGACCCCAAATAAAGCAGAGCCTGTACTATGGGTGTCAGAGACTGATATACATACTTTATTATTTCTAAATAAGTAGTAAGTAAGTAAATATTCTTCATTGCATAATAGAAAATAACGTAGCAAATGCAATAGTGGCAAAAGATTGTAAAAGGCCCCTGGCCAGTCAGTTATTTAAAAATATGCCACTAAGAGGTATATTTTTATCTTATTTTGGTAGAGAACATAACATACCATCACGACTTTATCCCAAACGGGGTAGTCGGACTCAGAAGCCCACTTTTTCACCAATGGTATTAGAACCCAACGTGGTAGCCTTCCGCCGTTATCCGGGTTAATTTGGTTTTTATCGATGTTTTCCATCACCGGAGAGTAAGTCGGATATTTAACAATCAACACAAAGATTTCAGTTCTGGCCAGATTTGAACTCGAGACCACACGATCCACGATCTGAGTTCGGGTGCTGAACCACAAGGCCACGACGCTTTTAGGGCGCTAAGTATATGTTTAATAGAGAAGAGATGGTATAACCCGGCCTGTCACTCAATATCCGCAAGACTTTGAGTTTCAGGACATCTTGTAAGTATCTCCCTACAACAAAAATTGGGTAAACATGTTTAGATGTTTTTTTAAAGTTTTGTACTCATCAAAATCAGTTAATAAGCAAATAATATTCTTCTACAAACATCTGTTATTTCGGTGTTTATTCAATCTACGTCAGAATTTGTCTGACCTGTTAGTTTGCATTGGAAACAGGTATTCAATGAGTTTTGCCGAAATCTGATTCAATAAAAATTAGTTTAAGACGAATTTTGCTATAAATGGTGTTGAGGCATGGCAATAATTATGGTGCCCTAAGTTGCATAATACGACTTATAGGTTGTATAATACGACTGAGTTTTTGTTTTGTGGTAAATAGACATTTTGGTCAATAAAACTTATTTGTAGGTAAAAGTGAAATACTGATTCATACCTATACTTCATTCATTTCAACATTAGAAACCAGAGGCTCATAGAAGCAGGGGTGCTAAAATGAATGACGATTTGCATTTGACGTTACAATGCCGGATGATTTACCTGAGTTTTAACCTGGCAAAATTGATAACGCCTTTCGCCACAGCGTATGAAGGGATTATGTAACATTTTAGATTTGGTAGAGTTATAGTGCCAGTAAAAATGTGTTCGGATATAAACCAATCCTTCTTTTAGGTTTTTAGCATCGACGATGTAGTTTGATGCAAGACAAAATCATTTATTTAAGCAAAAGCCTTATAAATTCTGAAGTTAATTTACTTTAAATGAGAACAATTAAGTGTGACAGCTGCTATTTAAGGAGATATTAATAAATTTGGCATAAATCTTATAAGGAATAATGTTCATTGTACTTTATCATAATACTAGCTTTCCGCCCACGGCTTCGCCCGCGTTATCGTTATACAAATGTCCAAATTACGTTAAATCTTGATAAACTGTAGCCCATGTGTTATTCTAATATATAAGCTGTATTACTGTTAGGTTTCATCCAAAGTTCAGTAGTTTTAGCGTTAAAGAGTAACAAACATACAAACATACATCCACACAAATTTCCGCATTTATGATAATACTAGCTTTCCGCTAGCGGGTTCGCCCGCATGAAGTAAGCGTAGTAACATCACACTTGAATCTGAATTTTAAGTCTGCAGACTATACTCAATCCATCTGTGTTTTTTAGTTTGACCAAAAAAAACGTTTCTCCTGCTTCTTTTTAGTAACTTTTCAATAAAACTATAAAATACGGTGTTGTGTTCATACCTACATAAATCTCATAGAACTAACCTAAAGCCCGGATCCAGAAACGAAAATGAAAATTAAGCAGTCCTTACGTGACGTTTATGTAAGGACTGCTTAATTTTCTATTGACACATGATATAACAGGGCAGCATCAATTTCAAGTGTGCTTAAAGCATTTAATACCACATCTGTACTTATATTTTGCAGAGGCAGGATTTGTTTGTTTGTTTATTTGTTTGTTGTATTAAATACGCTCCGAAACTACTGGACCGATGATGATTACATTATCAGCAAGTGATGTAGGCTAATTTTTTTTTTCATTCAGACTTTATTTTGACTGAGAAAACAGTCTACGCGGGCGAAGCCGCTAATGGACAGCTAGCGGTAAATAAGTTGAAAACCGACGATGTTAACCCTGAAATTATTCTAAGTGTTAACCCTAAAAATTAAGAAAACTTAATTTAGAGAAAGGTGTGGACTTTATAAACAATAAGGGAGCTTTTCCACTAGAGAGAATGTGTGTGTTGAGAACCAATAGAATTGTTTCATTTACCTAGCTTCGCGATTCTATTGGTTCTTAATAAACATAAACGCATCCTCGCACCTCTCTGGTGGAAACGCACCCTAATAAAAATGATATGTGTCTCGCTAAAACGGGACATCCTGTAAATGTAGGTGAATCAAAATCATAGACGTCAGACACAAACAAAGAGTGAATGGCTATCGAAAGCTTATTTTATTACGCACAAAAGGGGTTTCCCGATTGTGGGCACAGAATAAAATTTGTCGGTACAAAACTAAAAAGCAAAGTAAATAAAGTATTTTAAACAAGACAACCACGCCAGTCGACCAGTAGCGCGCCAACTCGCGGACCGCGCGTACGCGTCTAACACGACATCGCTAAAGACCCAATTTTATTTTTTTGTTGACTGAAAAGTGCGTGTTTTACGGCCAGCAACAGTTTTTGTTTGTTTTTTATTTTTAAAGTGATGAAGGGACAAGCAAAAAGGTTCGTCAGTCAGACAGGGAAAGCATACAAGATGGGCGCTAAGAAGAAAGAAATAAGTGATAACATTGGATTTTTTGACTTGGTAAGTTTATAAATTAAGCTTTTAAGGATTCAATTTCAAAGCGAGCTCTGATATTTAAGTCTTGGAAAGTTCGAGTCGCCTCATCCGAAAACGGGTTTCAAAATTAGTTTTTTTGTACAGACTTGTTCAAAACACGGAGAAGCCTCTCTGTGTTTTGCTAACCTGTTCGACTTTTATTTTAAAACTCGTATCAGTCTGTAGATGCGTTCGCAAATGATTAACAAACGTGTGATATTTTAGGAGCTAGGCATTGTCTTGTTGATTTCAACAATATCATACCTAAACTAAAAATCTCCGGTCTCTAAAAATAAGATTAAAAAAATCCTAAAAACTGTCACAAACTACGACATGAGGGGTTAATTTTTATTTCTCACGAAGACATCCGCTCCTCAACGTGGAACACGGGCCAGTACTAACACACTTTGTATCTAATGCTGCACTGTCGTTGACCACACCGGGGTTCTTGGGTGCAAACTTGAGAAAGCCAGAAAACATTGAAACCGAATATTTATATATATAATTTTTTATCAATTTTCTGCAATAAAATACACACCAAGTTAGTTCCTATTTTCGAACTTCGAATACGCATGGCAAATTGTAGGCTTCTGAACTTAAATAAAAAAACCTATGTATAGTACCTACCTACTTCTGAAGGTTCAATGCACCGCACAATTAGTTAGTCGACAACTTACCACTGACTATTTGGGATATATTCGTAAGCTTTTTAAAACTTTTTTTTAAATTTAAATGTCCGTCACTTTGGTTAGCAAATGAGTCACCGAGATAATTCAAAACATGAAATGGATATATACAGGGCTACCTAAAGGACGTGGGTGTGAATTTATTACCTATATTTTTTTGCAAATTATGATGAAATAACCGGCAAATTAAAAAATATTTCAAATTATTTTATTTTATATGCAATGTGTTTGCTCTACTGCCTATACTGTGTACGTGTAGGTATTACCACAGTAAAACAACTATTAAAGAAGTATGATTTAAGTAAATTAACACGTTTAAATAACTCTGTCTAATGTGTCGAATTCACATACCTTAATAAGTAGGTATACTACAGACGGCGGGAAGCGACTTTCTTATGTCAGGAATTTTAAATTTATACAGGGTGATTAAAAAGGTGTGGGTGTATAATTATATTTTTTTTTTATTATTATAATGAGATAACCAATAATTCAACATCTTTATATATTTTATATGTCAAGATTCCCATTTCCGTATCGTATTTTAACGAGTTGGAATATGAGTCTCATGCTAGCTTTCTTGACCTCGCCTGGTAGGTATAGCCGAATCACCCAAAAGTTACTAATTATTACTCTAACCAAAAGTAGTTCCTAGTTCTTTAGGTTCAAGGTTTAAAAGGTCTTGAGTTGGCTTCGTTTGGAATAAATATAAACTTTTAATTAAAATTATAACTAAATGTAGGTACACAATACAAAATGTTAAAGTCTTGTGGATATTGGCCCAGCTTTATGTATAACAGCACAAAGTTTCAGCAGAATCCATCCACTAGATCATTGGTTCCCAAAGTGGTCCAGGTGGACCCCTAGAGGTCCACGGGAGACTTGAAGGGGGTCTATGTTAGCTTTATTTTTTGTTGAGTTTTGGGAATATAGTAGAGATGTGTAGTTGCAGGCGGTCCACCGGAACCAGCTAAATCTTGAAAGTGGTCTTTGCAAAAAAAAGTTTAGGAACCTCTGCACTAGATAGTAGTTTTCAGTGACGCTGAAACAAGAACTCAAACATTTTTATTTGTTTCATTCAGAACCTTTCGACCATTACCTGAAGATATTCAATGCAGGTAGGTATCATTGAAATTTTACAATAATCTGTAATCTTATGACTAGAAGACGGGAAATTATTAAACATACTTGGTTAAGAACTTACTTCAGTACTTGTATTTAATTAAAAGTTCAATATTGATTTTAGCACCATCGAGCAAAACCTAATCATCATTATTCATACTCTAAATTCGCACACATAAGCAAACAAACTTACAACCAAAGTCGTACTTTTATGAGACGAAACGACGAACATTTACTCGGTTTTCTTGTCAGATTTTGATGAAACAGAAATTGTGTCGTGGCAAAGTGAGTGAATGAAATGAATTATTATAATCATTTATTATAAATAACACTTAAAGTTTGTAATTCACTTACTTACCTACAGTACAATTCCGATCACTGAATCCATTTTAAATATTCAAAAAGTTTACGATTCTAGCCCCTTCCAAATTTAAATCCTGGATCTGCTAGTGCCGCGATGCCGTAACCGACGCGCGACGATTAAAATAATATCGTGCCGCGTTGCATGCAAGTTCATTGCGGCGCGCGCGCCGAGAGCTCAATATTTAATATTTTATTTGCAATATTTCAAAAGTTTGGAAATTATAATACATGGACATTATGGACCTTGTCGGGCACTCAAAAAGGCAATTAAAGAGGAAACGCTTCAATACAAAAGAAAAGATATTATGTAAACAAAATAAAAAAAGGTAAAAAAAATAAAATGTAGATCATAATGTCATAATATAAGACGTTGTATACTTTAATCGACTAATGGAATGCATTACGAATTACGATTATTAGATTATAAAAGCCGTGTTACGCTGTACATGTGGTTCACTGTACCGATATCGGTAACATATCGGTTTTGTAATTAAGGCTGAACGTTAATGGACAATGGTATTAGGAAGCAGATTCCAGTGATAGGAGATGTGGTGCATTAATATTTTTTATGACATACGAATAAATGATTATAAGCAATTTTAACAGAAATTCGTTTGAAGTGATTAGATTTTATTAAGAACAGCAAACTTTTTTTTTAGTAAGTACTTGCCAGCGATAGCGACACCCTGTATATGAAATTAAAGTACCTTATGCCAAGGTTTCAAAAAATAAGGTGGCGCTCAAAATCTTATCTATATCTATACTTACTAATATTATAAGGAGAAAAGATTGGTTTGTTTGAATTGAATAGGCTCCTTAACTACTGGACCGATTTTAAAAATTCTTTCACCAATATAAAGCTACATTATCAGGGAGCGACATAGGCTATTTTTTTTTTTAATTTAGGCTATAGCCTACGCAGGCGAAGCCGCTGACGGACAACTAGTTATAAATATATCGTTAGCCACTAGACTGATGTCAAGCCAGTTAAGATACAACTCATCTATACTAATATTATCACAAAATAAAGAGTTTACAGAAGGACCAGTCTCGCCTTTTTCTATCAACTTGCCTGATCGCCTAGGGTTGCTACTCGCTACTATATTCGCCAGATAAGCGCGATTTGACAAAAACAGCAAAAAATAAAATACATCAAGTGAAAAATACCTACCTACCAGTAGGCTGTAGATAACACCATGAGCCACCGCTTCGGCGGTTACCTGACTCCGAAACTGCTGGACTGATCTAAGAAATATAATTTCAGAAAATTAAAGCTCCATTGAGATGGCGTGACTTATGCTATATTTTTTTTTAATTTAGGCTTTAATTTGACGGGATTTTTTTACTTTTTACTATCAATCATGCATGACATAAGTGTAGACATAATAAGGGGTTAAATTATTCCTCGCAGATATTTTCGCGTAATTAAATATAGTACTATATGAAAAAAACAAAAAGGTTTTCAAACTCGACATTTTAAGGTTCATTACATTAATTTGGGGCCTATGTTCCGACTGGCGTAAATGGCCCCAAGGTTTGACTTTTGTTTGAGGCCTCTCGGTGTCTATAAAACAATGCAAAATGGACGCCATTTTGATAAACTTTAGGAGGTCAAAAAACATGTAAAACCGAGACCCAATTAATTAACATGAATATGACTGTATTTTATTCGTAACATGGTCTGCGTTCATTTCATTCGAAATAATAAGGCTTTATTTATTTGATAAGAATATCATGCTTTTTAAAATAAACCTCACGACATCTTTTTGTTAGGAGTTTTTCGTTTTTCATACATCGATTTTTCGAGTGTAAAAAGTATCTCTGATACTCGATTAAGAATATTCTTAAATGTCATGTATTAAGGGGGGTGATTCACAAAACACGGTTTTAGAATTCGTTTTTGCAGTAGTAAATAGTGAAATTAAAGTCTGATAAAATTTACTGATATTGTTAAGGAGATAATACAGGGAATTCATTCAATGGAAACATGATTTGATAAACTTGGCTCGATAGAATAAATTCACAAAGTTACCTACCTCTTTTCGTGACATTTTGTCTTCTTTTTTTGGTTTTAATCCTTAAATAATGGTCTAATAATATGGGTCCTTTACCAAAACAAAGTTTACTGATAACTGGAGGGATTTCATCCAATGGTTTTTTTTAATTACATTTATTCATTTTTAATCGATTATTTTAGTGATTTTCGGTCAGCGTGGCACTCACCAGTGTCCTTTGGTAAAGGTTGTGCAGAACCACCTCGCCACTGTCGTATGTAAGTCGTACCGTTTTAATTTCATCAATCAATAAAAAATAAACACTCCGGTTACTGAGTGACTGACAGACAGTCAACGCGCACTGAAACTATTGGGATCTTATCACAATCCTTTATAACCTGTCAAGTTCATTCCCTAAACTGAGCGCAGCGAACAATTTCGTAAATGATCTTTCATCCGTTCCAGCCAGTCAGCCGATACCTGGGACCTTAATAATAACGTATAGAAGGATAGTCTTCATACAACCGCCCCGTCAAAAAGTTAAATTAAAAATTTTAAAAACCCCCGACACAAAAAATAAACTCCAAAAACTAACAAATAATATTTTAAATTCACATGTATAAGGTAAGTTCAAATATTTTTATTTTCCAAGCGTCGCGTCGCGTCTGGGGACCGCTCAAGTTTATGAAGTATTTTTCCAACAACAGCTAATTAATTATTACGAATTACATGTAGTGTACCTACAAGCGATCTTAAGTTTCATGCATAGTCTGCTTCGTAATGCCGCGTGCTGCGAGCTCGGTGTGCGGTATGCGGCGCGGGGGTGGGCGCTACCAAGTGCGGCGACCAGAACGGGCAGACACGTATGGGCAGACTACGTTGACGGTTGTGTCGACTTTGCGAATTTTTCGGAGTAAATTCTTTTCTTGCAATCTGCGACTACACCTGTTTTTCTGACTTAGCGGTCCCCCGACGCGACGCGACGCTTGGAAAATAAAAATATTTGAACTTACCTTATACATGTGAATTTAAAATATTATTTGTTAGTTTTTGGAGTTTATTTTTTGTGTCGGGGGTTTTTAAAAATTTTAATTTAACTTTTATTTTGTCCTTTTTAAAGTAGGTAAAATATTAGGAAGGTATTTAAAGTGATTAAATAGTTGAGTTTGAAGTAACTCAGTAGCAAATTTTAAATCATTAGGACATATGAAAGGTAGTCAGATCCCCTCGTCAACTATTAATGACCTGATGATCTTCAGACGGCTGATCAGGTCATGGTTGCCATACCATATACTTTCAATATCATTGAAGTAACACGGTACCAAATTTCGAATTGATCGGGCATAAGGAAGTTAGTCATATCCCCTCATCAACTAGAATAGACCTGATGATCTTCAAACGGCTGAACAGATTTTCATGATACATGGCTAAGAACACTCGGGATAAAATTATCTATGACACACAAAAAACTAAACGAAAATCGGTTCATCCGTTTGGGAGCTACGATACAGAGATACACAGATACACAGATACACAGACACACAGATACACAGCCACGTTAAACTTATAACACCCCTCTTTTTTCGTCGGGGGTTAAAAATGAAGCACTAATCCGATCCACACTTGCGTGATTATTGCTTGCTCACGTGCGGCGCGCATTGACATTGAACATTGCGGAGCTGTAATGAACACTGCAAAACGGACCGCCGTTTGGAGCCATGTATGGCTCAAATTAAGGTGCTCCAAAATGGTCGGGCGGACTCGGTTTCTATATGTAATTATTTTAAGCCTGGGACTAACGCATCTTTTAGTCTGGATATTTTCTGTTCAACACGTTACGGTCCCAGAGGCCTTACTACAATCTCTACAGTCAAGTTCACTTTCTAAGTCTAAACGTAGCGTAAAGCGTATCGCGTATTTAAATTACTGGTTAGAAATGAAAGCTCAGTTTAGGGACTGAACTTGACAAGCTATAAGTGAAGATAGAAACTAGAAAAATTCGACCTGATCCTAGGGACTCAAGCGGGATTCGAACCCGTGACCTTCCACAATCCGGGTGGCTGCTCTTCCAACTGAGCTACCGAGGCCGTAAACAGACCCGGCTTATTTATCTAGTGTATTTTACGTTGTAAATCAACGTTTGTTTCATCAATGTTATAGGCAAGCGCCTTTAACACCCGAAAGATATATATTATCAAATATTTGACTTTCGATTAAGATGAAACTAGTTAGCTTCGGTTAAGCTATAAGTGATTGTAATGAGGCCCCATGTGAAAAAACACGCATAGGTAACACTCATTGGAGGGGATTTCTCGAAATTTATTCGGAAAAACGGGTACGGGAAGGAGTCGCGGGCAAAAAGCTGGTAACATACATTATACAGGATGGCTTGTGAGGTACTCGTAGTTATAATGAGAAAGCAATTAGGACAACTCAATTTAAAACTGTAAATCGATATCATTTATTACGAATATTATGGTGCGTTTCAAAAAATACCTCGTGTAAGCTGGGTATGAATATTATAGATACTCTCAAAAAGAAAAAATAATTCGCAGATAGATGCGAATGCGATCTATGGCGGTGTGCGCATTCTTTTTGTAGGTCTGTACTAACTTCAGTTGACCAATTCAAAAACGGTATTGGCTAACGGTACCTTTTTAGGCATCATTAGAGGTCTTTTTATGGTTCCGTACTTCGAAAGGAAAAAACGGAATCCTTAAAGGATCACTTTGTTGTCCGTCTGTCTCTCTGTAAAGACCCTTTTTCTCAGGAATGCGTGGAGGTATCAAGCTGGAATTTATATCAAATACTCAAGTCTTCTGTCGCTTGAAGCTGTGGAAAAATCAAACTTCTAAGCCAACGCAATCAAAAGATACAGCCGTTTATGCCGCAAATTTTCGACACTCGCAAGGGAATCAAAACCTACAGGGTACTTCCCGTGAACTTAGACTCTTGAAATTTGGTACATAAGAAGCAACGTCTTATAGCACACACAGTACAGCTAAAGGAAAAATTGCGAAAACCGTAAATTTTTAGTTACATCATATAATAAAAATATTTTTAGTAAATATACCTACAGGTTTGTGGTTCCGCGCACTCGGTGCGCGAGTCCGACTCGCACTTGGCCGGTTTTAAAAAAAAAACATAAGAATAGGGAAAAATAAATAAGCCTCGTGCTAAAGTTCTCTTTTAAGTTTCTGTAGCTTGGACTGTGACAATGTCGGATGACGAACTTACATTTTGCTTCTAAGTGATTTCAGTTCGTTCGCTGTTGACAGAATGATTCTTTATTGATATATTCATTGCTGCAACTATACCTAGTTTCCTGCTTCTGTGGATCGTAGGATTCATATTGCATAATGTTTATAAATCCGGGTGGCTGCTCTTCCAACTGAGCTACCGAGGCCGTAAACAGACCCGGCTTATTTATCTAGTGTATTTTACGTTGTAAATCAACGTTTGTTTCATCAATGTTATAGGCAAGCGCCTTTAACACCCGAAAGATATATATTATCAAATATTTGACTTTCGATTAAGATGAAACTAGTTAGCTTCGGTTAAGCTATAAGTGATTGTAATGAGGCCCCATGTGAAAAAACACGCATAGGTAACACTCATTGGAGGGGATTTCTCGAAATTTATTCGGAAAAACGGGTACGGGAAGGAGTCGCGGGCAAAAAGCTGGTAACATACATTATACAGGATGGCTTGTGAGGTACTCGTAGTTATAATGAGAAAGCAATTAGGACAACTCAATTTAAAACTGTAAATCGATATCATTTATTACGAATATTATGGTGCGTTTCAAAAAATACCTCGTGTAAGCTGGGTATGAATATTATAGATACTCTCAAAAAGAAAAAATAATTCGCAGATAGATGCGAATGCGATCTATGGCGGTGTGCGCATTCTTTTTGTAGGTCTGTACTAACTTCAGTTGACCAATTCAAAAACGGTATTGGCTAACGGTACCTTTTTAGGCATCATTAGAGGTCTTTTTATGGTTCCGTACTTCGAAAGGAAAAAACGGAATCCTTAAAGGATCACTTTGTTGTCCGTCTGTCTCTCTGTAAAGACCCTTTTTCTCAGGAATGCGTGGAGGTATCAAGCTGGAATTTATATCAAATACTCAAGTCTTCTGTCGCTTGAAGCTGTGGAAAAATCAAACTTCTAAGCCAACGCAATCAAAAGATACAGCCGTTTATGCCGCAAATTTTCGACACTCGCAAGGGAATCAAAACCTACAGGGTACTTCCCGTGAACTTAGACTCTTGAAATTTGGTACATAAGAAGCAACGTCTTATAGCACACACAGTACAGCTAAAGGAAAAATTGCGAAAACCGTAAATTTTTAGTTACATCATATAATAAAAATATTTTTAGTAAATATACCTACAGGTTTGTGGTTCCGCGCACTCGGTGCGCGAGTCCGACTCGCACTTGGCCGGTTTAAAAAAAAAAACATAAGAATAGGGAAAAATAAATAAGCCTCGTGCTAAAGTTCTCTTTTAAGTTTCTGTAGCTTGGACTGTGACAATGTCGGATGACGAACTTACATTTTGCTTCTAAGTGATTTCAGTTCGTTCGCTGTTGACAGAATGATTCTTTATTGATATATTCATTGCTGCAACTATACCTAGTTTCCTGCTTCTGTGGATCGTAGGATTCATATTGCATAATGTTTATAAATGAGATCTAAGTGTCAACTGCAAACTAGATTTTCTGTTTTTTGTAAGTCGTGATTTAAAAATGCTTTTATGATAGCTTCAGGCAGCTTTTACACCAGAGGAGATGTGGCATGCAGCTATGCTGCGAGGATGTGCAAGCTAAGCTACGAAACCATGAGCCTGTTTTCACAGATGCTATGCTATGTAACGGAACGCAATGCGATGTATCGACAGAAGGCACGCACAGCAAGAACGCATCCATGCATGTGTCATCTTAAAAACATAGCTAGGTGTTATTATCCATATAAGTACGAGTATGTATTCAGACCTATTTAAGTATGTTTATCAGTCTCTGACACCCATAGTACAAGCTCTGCTTAGTTTGGGGTCAGATGATCTTGGTGTGATTTGTCCCAGATATTTATTTAGTTATAACTTAGTAGAATCCAACAGAGCTATGCTGTGTGATCCAATGAATGTGATTGGTGGTCATCGAACGCATCCACAGCAACGTAGCTAATTTCAAGTAATTATGTGTATTGTATGTATGTATAAAATGCAACGGCACTTTCTTCGACAGTACTTTCTACTGAGGCACCTCTAGTCTAAGTAAATAGCTGGCCGCGTGACAGACATTCGAACGTCATCAAAATTAAATTAATTTGTTATTATCATAATGAGAATTTAATCAGCAACGCCAACGAATAATACAGGAAACTTATTAATATGTTTCTGTGACACTAGCACGATTTTAATAATTTTAGTTAATCTTAGTGCCCTACATTATATATTTAAAAGTTCAAAAGCCTTTTTTCTGAAAATTTGTTGATGTAAACTTTTTTTAGCAAAAAGTACGACACATTTAGAATTTAAAACCCGAACTTAAATTCTAATATGTTTTACATTACCTGCCTGTTACTTTTCTTAGTATTTTTAACAATAGGTTTCCGCGTCTGGTGAAAGGGCACTACAGAACACAATGATTTTTAAATAGATCGATAGAATCGATAGCTTAAGTTGTGATTGTAATCGATTTCGGAAGTCAGTTTGAAGTTAAAATATTTAGTTCCTACAATTAATGAGTTATTTTAGCACCTGTAAACCATACACTCACATACTGACAAACATACTGACACGTGTAAACCATATTTTAAAAGACATAAAATCTTAACACTTCCCTGCATCTATATCGTGGAAAGTGCGGTATTTGTTAAAAATAACTTGGAAAAATTTCAATTTAGAATTCGTGAAAGACAAAAGAAAAAAATGTGCTCAGTTTTTAGTAATACCACTTTGCTAAGTAAGTCTATATTTTGCAATGCTCCTCGCATTTATAATCGTATTCCGGAGGCCATTCGGGACATCAATGATGTAAAGATTTTCAAGAGTAAGCTTACAGAATTCCTTATGGTAAAGTGTTATTACTCCACAAATGAATTTTTAACAGATAAAATGTCGGTGTGAGATTGTGAATTATATTTGACCACTTCTCTCAAACAAACCTTATTTTACTTACTTTAGTGTGTGTGTAGCATGTTTGCATCAAATACCTTCAACTCTGTTGAATAATTATTGTACGCCCATAGAGGTAGGTCACAGTTGAACAATTAAGACACTTTTGTTAACATCTGTAATCTGTATATACCTGTGTTCCACAATAAAGCATGATTTGATTTGATTTGATTTGATTTGATTTGACCTGTCTTATTACAATCGTTTATATGCAGTCAATTTAATACCTTTAACTGACTAGCTGGAAATGAAAGGTCATGTACAAAATTGCTTGCTATCCTCAGTAGGGAATGAACTTGACAAGTTATGAGGTATTGTAATAAGGCCCTTGACTTAGAATAATTACATAGAAACCAAGTCCGCGCGCTCATTTTGAAGCACCTTAATTGGAGCCATAAATGGCTCCAAACGGACTGCTTTGCAGTGTTCATTATAGCTCCGCAATGTTCAATGTCAAAGCGCGCCGCACGTAAGCAAGTAATAGTCACGCATGTGTGGATCGGATTAGTGCTTCATTTTTGTCTGGGCGGTTGTATGAAGACTATCCTTCTATACGTTATTATTCTAAGGCCCTTGGTTTATATGTTTAAATAACGAAAAGTTAATTCTGCACTTATTATATCTTCGCATTAAACTTCATAGTATTACATGTAGGTATATGAGTATGTATGACATAACCAAAGGGCTTCGTTCTACTTTCACTGAGTGAGTTGAGTGGTCTTAATGATGACATCAGTGACTAATAGTTAATTAATGAGTTGAACGATTAAATATAATAGTCTTATTGTGATTACGTCTTGACTTGGCTCCCGTGCCATTTCGTTGGTAATCATGTCCTAGTTAATAGGATTTTCGTGATTTGGGGCCAGGTGAAGTCGTATAATCATTATATTATTGGACTCACAGCTGATATCAGTGAACAAAAACTCGCTGACACAGCGCCTGTACAGATGTATAATAACAAGATGATTGTTAGTAAATTGAATAATATTAACTGGACTGGAATGAAACTGGGAAATCCGATGGAAATTTACGCCAATATTGTAGATATTTTTCAAGGTATTTATAAAACATGCACTTATCAGATCACTAATGCGGGCACTAAGAGGGATATGCAACTATGTATTGATAAGAATTTGTCCAGAGAATGGAAAAATCAACCAAATAATAATAATTACAGATTAGAATACACTAGGCATAGAAATTACACAAACAAACTGATAAATGAGCTAAAAATGAATACCATAAGACTAAACTGAAGAATTGTGATGGGAATATGCGTAAAGCCTGGTTTAATTAACAGTTAGTTAGGACGAAGTAAATTATCAGTAGATAGTGTGATTGAAAAGGACATGGTAACTAATCGAAATGACTCTGAGGTGTGTGTCGAGTTCTGTAATCTGTTTACTAAAGAGATCGAGGAAATTAAAAGTCAGCACCTGGGTAATAATATGTTTTAGGACCGAAAATCTTATGTCACTGAGTCAAACGTAGTTAAAGGTTACAAAAAGTGTCTGCAGATCATGTGGTAAAGTTTATAGACAAAATGAAGGGCAGTAAGGCACCGGGATCGGACGGGATCAGATTAAGGGACTTAAAAGAAGTTAAAGTTAGAATTGCACCAATAATTGCACATTTGATCAATTCATCTATTTCAAGCGGCTACTACCCTGATGAACTAAAACTAGCAATTATTAGACCGATTTAAAAACAAGGCTCTCATTCAGAATTTCCCAATTGCAGGCCCATTGCGTTATTGAATGTATTAAATAAAATTTTTGAATAATTTCTAAAATTTTATTTCTAGTTGGCCAGATGACACAATTTATGAAGGACAATAATAGTATATTTTATATCGAGGGACTAAACGAAGCCATAATATACCAGAGGTGGTTTGACTCCCGAGCGTGCGAGGGAGTCAATGAAACCGAGGGTATATTAAGTTGGCGTTTAGTCTCGAGGTGCAAACTGTACTTTTTACTTTGAGTGCGAGAAAAATAGTCAATTGAGTACAAAAACATTTAAAACCGAACTTAACACTTGACAAAAGTTCTGAAATGTTTTGTAGTCAGTTTATTCTTCTGAACTGAACCACAGATTACCAATTTAAAACACAAGGCTTCACCTACTTTGCGGACAAACCATGAAACTAAAACTCGCAACATTTTCGCAATGAAGACGGTCCACACTCCACAAATAATATAACTGTTTTGCATTACAACAAAACAATTATTATGTGTTGGAGAAAACACAGTGTTGGGTGAAGAAAGCTATCGTAATTTCTGCCATTATTTCTGAAAAGGAGTAAAAAACTTACCAAATTTGTCGATGGTTATACTTCTCTTGACACCTGAAGGCCGTTGGCGCCATCTAGCGTAGCTGTCAACGTCAATAGTCTTCAATCACCAGCAAGACCTTGCTGCAACACTGTGTTTTCTCCAACACATAATAATTGTTTTGTTGTAATGCAAAACAGTTATATTATGTGTCTTCTAAAACACAGTGTTGGGTGAAGACCTGTTTGATATCTGCTGGTGTCAAGCACAACGCTATTGTTGAATAAAAACAAGAACTGTCTGCAAAATATTAATATATTGAATAAAATCAACAAAGAAACAACTCTTCTCTTTCTAAGAGCTATAAAATAAACAAAAACAACATGAATTCTAATCAAGCTTAAGATACTTATTTTAGATCAGTCGGAAGTTGATCTAGATTAATCTAACTCAACATTATCCTTAAGGTAATATATGTTAATAATCACCACTAACAATCACTAAAACAAAGGAATAATTATCATAATTAAGGAACTCTCATACAATATTTAAGAATTGAATCATCTTCAATAATCTAAATACTTTCAAAATGATCATATAATAAATCAGCACCATCATTTATGTGAGAAGTATGCTGAACTTCCCTGCAGTAATGATTCTTAAACGTTTCAGACCTCTTCCAATTTCCTCTTTTAAGAATCTCATCCACTGGTCTTCCATCCAACCAGCCTCGGGATGCTACAGCAGACCGGATACTTCCAGGAGGAGTCTCAATTCCAACATCTTTAAAAATGGTCTTAATCCAGTTTGCAATATTCGTCCTGGTTGCTGGTTTGATAATATCAGTAACAGTTATAAATAATTGATGTATGTCATTCTGCGATCTTCTTTCCAAAGACAGTCGAATCAAATCTTTGATATGACTTACTGGGCAAATTTTTTCATCTGGATGTTTGATCACAGTCCATCCAGATTGTCGGTGTGTGCCAGAGTCGGTTTTAGATTCAAAATGTGGCCATAAAGTAATCTTATCTGATTCTTCGATCAATCTGTCCTGGGATATGTCCAATAATGTCAGGTCATGGATTCTTCTACCAGAGGCAAGAAGAAGGATCAAGGCCGTCCTTCTAGAAACATCAAATAATGTATCTGAGGATGGTGTGTTTTGTAAACATTCAAATAAAACTTTTATATCAAAAACAGGAGGTTTTTGAATATTTGGTTTGGCAAGAGAAATAGCCTTCAGAATTTGCTGAACAAAAAAATTCTTTGAAATATTTTCTGTTGCTGTGGCACAGAATGTTGACACAGCAGATTTGTGTAACAGTATTGTACTATAGGCTAGTTTATCTTCTAAAAATAGTTTTGCCAAGAATCTAGCTACATCATTACCTGTTGGCAAGTTAGGCTTTATGCTGTGCGTGTTGCACCAAAGAATCCATCTTTTAATGGGAGCCTTATAAGTAGCTAAAGTGGACTCACGCCAACTACGATTTAACAAATCTCTCTCATCTGAAGCCCAGTGGGATATTTGCTCTGTCCACCCCCAACTCTCTATGCCATAAGAGATAGTTTGTCCACTTGGGGAGGGCTCCGACCTGTTTTTTGATCTACCAAGGTCTTCCGCAGATCCTTTATGGGTAGAGGGTCTTCCAGCGCTCTGGCTCGGAGATCTGGGAGCCAAAAGCACTGGGGCCACTGGGGAGCCACTATGATGAACATCCCCTTGGATACGTTCAAGTGTGCTAGAACTTGCGGTATTAGGTTGGGAGGTGGAAACACCCATCCCAGTTGACAGTCCCAGGGACGACTGAAGGCGTCGCAAAAAATTGCGTACCCATCGGTTGAGTCCTGAGTGACATAATTTGGAACGACCGCCGTGGTCCTTGTGGCGAATAAATCTACGTCTGGAATGCCCCATACTTTGAATATGGCCTCCGCGGCCTGGGGCAACAGATGCCACTCTGGAACTGCTCGACCCCTGGAAAGGCGGTCTGCGATTCCGTTGAGTCTGCCTGGTAGGTACCTCGCCGAGAGTGTTATTTCCAGGTGTTCTGTCAATTTTAAAAGTTTGGTGGTCAGTTTCAAGAGAGCTAGCGAGCGAGTGCCTCCTTCATTTCTGACATATGCTACCAGCGTTCTGTTGTCTGATTGTACCAGAATGTGGGCTCCTTTCAATGCATCTCTTTGGATTAGAACTGCACCGTACACTGCGTACATTTCTTTGGCGTTGGAGTGCCATTTCTCTTGTATCGGAGTCCATTTTCCGAATAGGTACATATTGTTTAGCTGAGCGCCCCACCCTGCATCCGCTGCATCGGTAGTAAGGAAGTGTGTCACTTTTCCCCTGCGCAATGGCTTTGCAGCGCAGTCTACTGCTCTTAGCCACCAATTTAGGTCTTGATGGACAGTCTGAGTTAGGACTCTTCTCTCTCTGAGACGTCCTTCCCGAAATCCCCTCAGAAATAATTGCATCTTGCGACAGTGAAGACGTCCTCCGGGAACGGTCATTGTAGCAAAATTTAGAAGGCCCAAGAGGCTCTGAGCTTCTCTTAGTGTGCATGTTAAATTTGTTTTTATTTTTGATATGAATGTTTTTATTTTTTGATTTTTTTTGTGTGGTAACTTCATAGTGTTTCTTAGGGAGTTCCAGGTTATGCCTAAATAATCTAGCTCCTGTGTAGGCTCTAAAATCGACTTTGGATGATTGACATGCCATCCCAAAGTCTCTAGCAAACTCAGTGTTTCCGTAACCTGAGCGGCTAAGACTGACCGGTCCTGGTGAGCCAGTAGGTAGTCCAAATAGACTATTATTCGAACACCCCTGGCCCGTGGAGATTCCGCAACCCAATTTGACACGGCTGTAAAAATCCGTGGTGCCGAGGACAGGCCAAATGGTAGAGCAGTTAGTTGTAATATTTCCTGGTTGTAAATTACTCTGAGAAACCGTCTGTGGGCCTCCGCTATTGGCAAGTGAAAATAGGCGTTTTGGAGGTCGATCTTCACTAACCAGTCCTGATCCTGCAGAAAGTCCACTACGTCTGACTGAGAAATGAGGTGAAAGTGCTTCGTGTTCACATGTGAATTTAGAGCCCGTAGGTCGAATATGGGTCTCATTCCACCGTCTGACTTCTCCACTAAAAACATCTTGGAATGAAATCCTGGCTTCAAGGAAGGGATTTGCTCCAAAATATTTTTCTCTTTGAGATCTTGGATCATATTTGTCATCTCCGGGGTAGCTCTGGTTGAGAATCTTTTTTGAAGATTTTTGCAGGGAAACTGCAATGGAGGCTTTGACTTGAATGGAATTCTGCAATTTGTAATTATTTTTAGTATGAACTGATTCGCACCCATCTTTTGCCAAATTTCTGCATGGTTTCTCAAACAACCCCCCTTGAAGCTCCCTTTGTGACAGTCAATTTTGCTTGGAGTTAGTGTTTGATTGATCTGGGATGTTGTTGCGACGAAAGGGCCTCTTTGTAGCAAACTTAGATTTTCTATCTCCTTTAAAGTTAAAAAGGTGCCTGAAAAAAATTCCAGCAATTTGTTTATATTTAAATCTGCCGGATTGGCCGAAGCCCAATCCAAAACATTTTGTAATGCTTGCTGAT
This sequence comes from Udea olivalis, assembly GCA_947369235.1. Classification (NCBI taxonomy): domain Eukaryota; kingdom Metazoa; phylum Arthropoda; class Insecta; order Lepidoptera; family Crambidae; genus Udea; species Udea olivalis. The sequence continues at coordinate 8,200,032 of OX376370.1, read as the reverse complement.
TTAGATGCCTTTGTTCTAAAACAGCATTAGATAAACTGGCCATAAGAGACTCAGTGGACGCTAGAAAGTCCTTAGTTTTATTAAAATGGCATAACTCATCATTTATTTTTAGGCCTACAAACCCAGGTGTAGCCATACATGTCTGCATAGATTTTTTGTATCTTATGCCTTTCCAGGCTTGGGTGTCAAACTGTTGCAATTTGATTAATTCTCTGAGACGCTCCGGATTAGCAGGAGGTATAATTCTGTTTTCGTCGTGGTTAATGTTAACCTCACCTAACGAAAAAGTACTTGTCGAAGCAGGTACACTTAAAAACTGGTTTTGTGGTTCAACATCACACTGTATAGTCGTACAAGGTAAGCTAACACGTGGTTTTTGAGATGAGGTTGGCAAATTATGTGCAATAAAATTGGAAATATAACTCATCTGTGTCATTAAATTGTCGACTCGTGGGTCGTAGTTATAAGTATTATCTCGCCGGTACAACTTACGCCTTTTATTCGGAGGTGGAGACGCAAATCGTTCATCCTCCGAGGATGAAGAAGAGGGGTCCGAAGCACCGGATTGGGCCCGTCCCCTATCCGGGGCGACAGAACCCAATCTCTGCGTTTCACCACTGTTTTCCATTACACTTTTAAGCACTGTGTTCATTAATTTATATCTGATTTTAACCTTTTTCTTGCAAATGAAAAAGAAAGTACTCCATGCGCGGCAAAAATCACAACGCTATTGACGTTGACAGCTACGCTAGATGGCGCCAACGGCCTTCAGGTGTCAAGAGAAGTATAACCATCGACAAATTTGGTAAGTTTTTTACTCCTTTTCAGAAATAATGGCAGAAATTACGATAGCTTTCTTCACCCAACACTGTGTTTTAGAAGACACATAATAGTATATTTTTACTGGCTGTTTGCGTTTGTCTTTGACAACACGATTGGCGTAGTGCGCTGTAGCACGGTTTTTCGCCTCGATTTCCGTAGTGTCCCGGGTTCGATTCCCGGTCGGGTCAATTCAGGAAACGATCTTTTCTGAATTGACTCGGGTCTGGGTGTGCTAGGAGACGCCCCTGGCTTATTTCCTTGTGTGGTAACTCGTAACACAGGGATATCAATCCCTACTTCGAGACCATTACAAGAGGTGTCCTGTCTGTCGCATATTTAGTTATTTATTTATTTATTTTATTTGTCATACCTATGAAGGAAATTAAAAAACTAATTACTTTTTACTCCCTAGAGACTAAAGTGGTCACTTTAGCCCCGCTTCGTAGGGCTATATTAGCGTACTTTTAGAGCATGAGAAGTGAGAAACAATAAATGACACTCAAGATCAATTCAGAATTTCAGACCCAACAAAAGCACGGCAACAGTAACGTTCTTTCAAAATTCGTAAACAGTATAAATAATTCTTTAAATGCTAGTAAATTAATATTTGCTATATTTATTGACTTTGAAAAAGCATTTGATACCCTTGGCAAAGAGTGGTTCAGGGAATACCTATGCAATCGACAACTCAAAGTTCGAGTTTGTGACACCGAAATTAAACGCGGCGATATCAAGTTTAACGTCCCCACATAATGCATGTGAACAGCATGCCGAATTTAGTTAATAGAGCACTGTGAATCGTATATGTACGCTGATGACACATGTATTATGTACAGTGACACGGATCAGTCCAAAATACAAAAAGTAATGCAGGAGGACTTCGACAATATTGTTTGCTGGGCCCATGACAATGGCATTATTATTAATGTAAAAAAGACAAAGTGTATGCTTAATCTGTCACCTTATAATAAGAATAAGACATGAACGGTTACTAAAAGGTCAAACGTATGAATGTCTACATAATAAAAAAAGTTACTGTGATTTTAGCTTTTTGGACACTGTTTTTTCTTTTGAGTATTTGGGGCTTACGATTGATAGTGCTTTTAGCTGGAACGTGCATGTGAATTTAGTTTGTAACAAATTCAGGGGGATCGTAGGTCTTGTGAAGTACAGGGTGTCTAAAGGTATTATTTTATATGTTTTATTATGCGCTGGCTGGTGCTGTCATGTCATACGGGATTGTCGCGTATGGTCTTTTCCCACTAATTAAAATAAAATAAAATACTTGCAAATTAGGCTACTTAAACTCTTAGTAAATGAAAAGATTAAAAATTCGATTCAAAAAGATTATTCAAAATATTTAAATTGTGTAAAATACTGCCGATAGAATTAAAGTTAAAATTGCTATTTTAGTGGAACAGTTTATTAATAATGACCATAAAAGGAAAGGAATGAAGAAAGGTGCCAAACTCGAGCATCTAACAAGCCTAAATTAATAGTCCCGAAAATTAATAATTATTTCGGTAAATGTGAACGGCGATGGCTAACACTTAGATGAGCATTTCTACGGGGACAACCAAAAATCTAATTTCGTAGTCGACAAAAATCACACATATTTATAGGACTCTTGACCTGATGGAGAGCATAAACTGTGGATCGGACTACTATCTTATGATAGCCTCGTTCGCTCTTCGTTTAAAAGTAATCAAGAAGGGAACTCTTTTGCGCACTCTGCCACCATCGCAGCAAATGGCCTTCAGGAACGAGTTGAGCAACATAGTGATGGATGGCCCACAATCTCTGCACGCGAGTGCCGATGAGCATTGAGCAGTGGAACCAGCTAAAGGCTCTTTATATGGAAGGCGGTAGATAACACCTTCATCCGCTATTTGCCGTCCCCGCGTAGGCAGTCGTGGCTTCTCACTGACACCTGGCAAATAATAGAGGAACGAAAGGCTATTAAGGCCCAAGGATTGACAAGCGCACGAGACCGTGAAAGATAATCGGAGCTTAGCAGGTCAAAACAGCTGCACTAGCGCCGCGATAAAAACAACTTCGTAGAGCATATCTGCCAAGAAATTGAAAGTCATGCGCTGAATCTGCAAAGTTCGGATCTTTTCAAAAAAGTAAAGCTACTGTCTAAACAGTTTAAGCCCAGGGCATGGGTTATTGAAGATGAGTACGGCACACCGCTTCAAGATCTGGACGCAATAGCTGAGAGATGGTGAAGGTATTGCGAATAATTGTACAGAAACCCCCACGACTTAATACCACTCGTAGCGACTGATTGGGCCGAAATGGACCTGGAACCATCAATATGGATGTCTGAAGTCACGCATGCTATTGTCAAGCTCAATGTCAAAAAAGCTTCCGGGACATATCAGTTAACAGTGGAAATTATAAAAGCAATGGGAACACCAGAAGTGGTCGCACACAGAATCTGCGACAAATTATGGCGTACTGGAGAATGGCCCGTTGATTGGGCAAGATCAGTAATTCTACCACTGTACAAGAAAGGGTCCACTTCGAAGTGCGATAATTATAGAACTCAAGCGCTCCCATCTCACGCTAATAAAGTGTTACTCCACATTATCAACAGCAGGATCCGTTATTTCTTGGACAGGCAGATTTCTCAAGAGCAAGCAGATTTTTTACACAAAGATAGAAACTAGAAAAAATCGACCTGATCCTAGGGACACAAGCAGGTTTCGTCAAAGGCAAGGGGACTCGCGAACAGATTTTAAACATTCGCCAGGTGATAGAAAAGTCCTATGAGTTCAATACACCTATCATACTGTGATTCATTGACTACAGCAAAGCTTTTGACTGCGTGGTCTGGTCGGCCTTGTTGAAAGTGTTGGAGGAACTCCGGGTACCACCCGAACACTTGGTAGCACTTATTCGGTCGCTTATAAGTAATCAGGGTGCTGTTAGGGTCGAGAGCACTGAATCGGGGTCCTTTAGTTGTGATAAAGGTACGAATAAATAAAAACGTATTCTGTATTTTAAGAATGATTTTCTCATCCTGTTCATATGAGTATTCTTCAATGTGTCTCCATTTTCTGTAGATAGATCGAGTATCGACAGTTTCAGTCACCACAATGAACACAGAGATATTTCAAGCCAGATTTGAACTCGGGACCACACGATCCGAGTTGGGGGTGCATATTCCCTAGGCCACGACGCTCTCCAGATTACAATCTCTCGTATCCGTGATGGATGGCAAAATCTTACTATGACCTCTTTTAGCAGTCATGTCGCCTTATTACAATCCCATAAAACTTCTCAAGTTCATTCCCAAAACTGAACGTAGCGATGATCTTTCATTGCCAGTTCTGGCACCAACGCTTCTTCTAGGCTGCATATTCATTGACGCAATTGCTCGCTTCCCTATGTTTAGGGAATTGGGTACTTGACAACATCATCAAATTTTAAAAATAATAAAAAAATACTCCAAAAAAGGGGCATGTAAACTTTTAGTTCGTTTACTTAGGTATAATTAATTTTATGGCTGTTCAAACTTGGGTGGGCAAGCCGAATTTTTAAAGTGTAAAATGAATAAAAATAAGTATACCATTCGATAATCCACCCAATTTATAGTTTGTTAAGAAACCATATTCATGAACGCCATATTTAATATAGCTGCCGAACAAGCGTCTTGCAGAACGCAAAGAAATATGTGAAATGTGACGTCATTATTCTGCAACAGTTTGTAGGGAGCGTTTTGGGCAAGTCAAAAAATATGATTTTTAAAATTGTCATATCTCGGAGAGTTTTAGTGCTATCGGAATATTTTTTTTACCAATGTTTATATTTTTGAGAGCTCTTTTAAAAACACATCAAACAATTTTTGTCAAATAGCCAAATAGCTTTATATAAGCGATTGTGATATGGCTCCAGATACTCTTTGAGTTCAATTTTGCATTCAACAATAAAATAAAGGAGCGGTCAGATTGGGTCAATTTACAATCTCTAGTGGTGCACGGAAAAATCTTAGCCGGCCAGTCATCGGTCATGACGAAGATCAACACAAACGACGCCACATTTTGAACACTAGTCATTATAGTTCTCACTATCACAATAGTCAATTTATGGTTTCCGGTCAATGTTGACGTTTTGGCGCAAAACATTTGCTTTGCTATTGTGCGATGATGTCGCAGTTTAATAGGCATCAAATATATCATTTGACATTTATACTTGTTTATAAATAAACCGAATTATTCAGAAGACTGGCTTACACTAATACGAGTGATATAACAAAGATTGAGCGAATATTCAACGGAAGCAAATAAGCTCATGCATTTGTATGTAAAAATCAATAAAATAAGATGCGCCAGACAACACGACAATTGCCATGGTCTCGAAGTGGGGATTTACCTTGTGTTACGAGGGACCAGACGGGAATTCAAGCCAAGTCTCCCAGAACACCGAAACCCGAGCAAATTTAGAGAAGTTCGAACGGGAACTGAACTCGGGATACCACGCTACAAGTTAAGGCGAGAAATATTATGTTACAGCGCACTACGTGAATCATCATCGAGTCACCTAAATAAAGTAATGAGGTTATACCTATTAACGACCTAACTAAGATGGCGCTGCGACCCAGTGGGCCTTGGCCTCCGATACCAAGAAACGCCATTTCGGTCGAGCGCTACCTCCTTCCAGTCATCCACCTGGTGCTCGCGCAGGTCCTTCATAACTTGGTCAACCCAGCGGTACCTGGGGCGTCGACCGCTCGGCCGTCCCAAGTTTGCTCGCTTGACCGCACGTCCCTCATTCTCTCGAAATGGCCGAGCCAGCGAAGTTTGTGAGCTTTAACCCCGCCGATGATATTGGGCTCTGCCACCAGTTCTTCGATCTCACAATTGTTTCGCCTTCTCCACACTTCATCCTCCGTCTGTGTTGGACCCAGAATCTGGAATGAGGTTATATTACCGCATTAAAATGTATAGAATTTTCATACATTCAAATTAACACACTCGTGGTCCACTGCCACTGCCCTTCATCTTCATCATTAGCCTTTGGGAGTACATTGCTGGTTCAGTAAAGTACTTCTTTAATTTAATCGCAACTTTTCTTGTGAACAGGTGAATTAAAAAACTTGTTTTTTATATTTTTTTGCATACGATGACACTTCCCAGGCAAAAAGTTTAGTATTTGAATTCCGTTCGATGTCAAAACAAGGCTTTGTTAAAAGAACCTGCAGACTTCACGATTCAAATAAAGCTTAGCTTCCGGTGTCCACGACCCAAATGACCTTGCGACGGAAATGCGAAATCTAAATCAGCATTCACCTTAATCCTTTTTGCTGTCGCAGATCACATTTTGGACCCTTTTATAAAAAGAACGAAAACAATGACATTTCAAAATATTTTTCATTTATTTATTAACCCAATCAAAGTTGGCCACCGAACGCCTGGTACCTACTTATCTTTTTCTTTGTCTCTGCAAGTTTCAAAGGATTATTATTAACGTTAAATATCCAAAACTTTATTCAAATTATTGTGCTATATAAAGCGATTACGAGCTCTTTTTAAAAAATAGGCATAAAATTGACAAATGACCTATCAAGTGATTAATTCTAGACAAAAACATGAACTTTGAGGACATATCCTATCATATCAGCTGTGGTTTTGTTACAACATTCGCATGCGTCATCTATAATGTGAAATATTCGCATAATTTTCTTGGACGTCATCATAGTAAAGTATAGGTATTTTATTACAAAAAGTTTTTGATGATCGCGGCGAGCCACGGGCTTACGAAATTCATTGAGTGGAATTTTGCTGACGCATTCAAAATGTTTCTTTGAACAGTTCGAATATCTAAAAAAATCGTCGTTAAAACGTGAAACGTCAAGATTCCTTTGTGACAATAGGATATAAAAAAAATAAAACTAGCTGTTGACACTTTGGACTTAACTTTAAAAACTTTTCATACAAATACAGCCTTTTACGTCCCACTGCTGGGCACAGGCCTCACCTCAACTAGTGGGTGGTACGAGCCATACTCTAACACACGGGCTCAGTGCGGATTGATGGAGAGGTGACTGTAAGGCCAGTGAAACCTTACCGTCAGATGTTATCTAGCCGCCTTTTTAGGCCTCTGACTAGGCTTTACGACTGATATCTTGCGACGTCAGCCGGGACCAACTGTTTTAACAGTTGGTCCGGCGGAACGGCGGAAGGCTCACCACCCACCACGTTGGGTTCTAATACAATTGGTGAAAAGTGGGCTTTTGAGTGTTCCGTTCACAATGACGGCACCAGTCACTTGCCTCTGACTACCTCGTTTGGGATAAAGTCGTGATGGTATGTTATGTTATTAACCTTTTCGAAAGACTATACATAGTTTAGTGTCCGAAATGTCTGCAACCGCCTCATTGAATAGCTAGGCTGCAGAGACGTGCCATTATTCTAAGGTCAGGGGCTTGACAACAATCCCTTTTATAACTTGTCCAATTCTCTAAACTGAGCGTAGCGAGCAATTTCGTAATAAGATCCTTCATTTCCAGCCAGTCAGCGGTCACCTGGCCCTATACGTATGTTCTAGGCTGGATATTTACTGACGAAATTTCTCGCTACCCTCAAATTAGGAAATTAACTTGACTGGATTTCAGTGCTTGTAATTATGGCCCCTGATCAAATCACTACATCTCTAGTCAGCAGCGATTTCTAGTTTGAGTTCAGATTTATCACAGAATTGTTCTACTGATCTAATCCCATTAAATGGCTATCAGGAAAGACCGTGGAAAGCCAGACCTAAGGTTTCTCCAAAGGCAGAGTTATGCAAAGATAACTTTATGTGTCTTTTTAAGCAATTTTCTTAATTTCGTATCGTGACTGATCGTCGCTTATCCACAGCTTAATTAGTGGATTGCAAAACGTTTAAAGAGTTCAAAAGGACAATAGCGGGAGGTTTCGTGTCGAACCCTTTCTCAATTGCTCATTCAATTGATCGATTAGAATATACGAGTATAAACCTTTGAGTTAAAACCTTCTGGGATAGTGTGATGTAAATTGTATGACTCTCCTTAGCTTGGTTGACATTTAAGTTTCTGATGAAACGGAACGCAACCTCTTTTAGTTTGGGCGCCATTTGCAAAAAATAAGAAAAAGTTTTACGTCGTTGGCAGAGTTATTCATTAACTTCGTCGCGTTAAGGCTGGGTGGTAGAAAACTGGTGAGCGCCACGCGGACCGAAAATCACTAAAATAATCGATTAAAAAAATAATAGATGTAATAAAATAAAACCATCGGATGAAATCCCTCCAGTTATCTTTAAACTTTGTTTTGGTAAGGGACCCATATTATCAGATTAATTATTTTAGGAATAAACCCTAAAATAGAAGACAAAAGGTCATAAAGAGAGGTAACTTTGCGGATTTATTCTATCGAGCCAACTTTATCAAATCATGTATCCACCGAATGAATTCCCTGTATTATCCCCTCAACATCATTCACAATATTAAACAATGTGAAACATTGCGAGTCGTATTTATTAGAAATCTGTGTATTTGAACAATACTTTAATAGGAAAAGTAACACAAAAAATAATTCACGGTCTCAATATAAGCATGACATTTATTTGGCTCAATCATCAAGTTATATTTATGGGAAGAGTACTTTTATAATGGGTATCAGGATCTTTAATAAGTTACCAAATTCTATTAAGGCTTTGGACGGTCCACAATTCAAAAAGACATTAAAAAATTGGCTATTGACAAAATGTTTTTATAATTTAAAAGAATTTTATGATTTCACGTAATTGTTAATATTATTAATTTGTTATTTTACCAATCTATATTGTATGTCCGCAATGGGCAAACTGTTGATTCTAATATCTATGTAACAACAATGTAACACAGTTCTGACAATAAATTATTATCTTATCTTATCTTAACAATATCAGTAAATTTTATTAGATTTTAATATCACTGTTTACTACTTCAAAAATGAATTTTAAAAACGTGTTTTGTGAACCACCTCCCCTTAACAAGAAAATAACTTTTAACAGCATTTTTTTTAAACCTAAATACTGCATCGTCGAAAACTAGCAATCAAATCACATCGCGAGTTGGAGCATCTGCCTACTCTATGACTCAAAACTAAGTAAGAGACTAGTTTAGTAAATTTCTTCTATTATTGACGACCGACTTGGTGTAATGGTTAAGAAGTTGGCTACTACACCAGAGGTCGCGGGTTCGATCCCCGCACAGTACAAACATTTGTGTGCATGAACATGTCTGTTTGTACTGGTCTGGGTGTCTCCTATGTATAATAAGTATGTATTTACAAAAGAAAATGTATTTAAGTATGTTTATCCGTTGTCTAGTATCCCATAACACAAGCTTTAATTAGCTTACTTTGGGGCTAGATGGCGCTGTGTGGAATAATGTCCAGGGATATTTATTTATTTATTTATTTATTATTATAGGGACGGAAACATTAGTAGAGCCCACGATTACGGAATTGACAGGCTCGTATTACAAATAAGCTTTTGATTCAAAGTAATAAAATAGAGACACTGTATTTTGTCAAAGATGAACTTGAAGGAGGTGAAATAGCGGACAAAAGTTTGTTTAGGGAATCCATTTTCAAACAGCTTGCTGTAAACCTAAACTGCATTGTGATTTCTTAATAAAATGCATGGCAACTGCCAGCAAACTCAAAGTCAGGGTTCTATTGCACTCATGTGGTTAAAACATAGGTGTTACATAAAATTCCTACTACTCGATAGTTCAAAATCAACGGTTTAGAAGCCGTACCGCTGAAATCCAGCGTCGTGGTGCTTTTTGGCAACTTTTGTGATTTTATTTTAATGGTTTAATCTGTGTATGTCAAATTTTATTTCTATTTTATGTATGTGGCGCTCAGAAGAACATACTCGTAATTACGTCACGTACCTTAATTACTGTATCAAAATTAAATACTCGTATACAGAGTTACTTTATGAACACCATTCCAAATAATCCCAATTGAAATATGAGGATCTATGGAGAAAATGGCAAACGTATTGTTGTGTTTGATGACTTTCAGTACTAAAATGTTGAGTTATTATTATAACTCAAAGGTATAAAAAAATCACTGGTGTTGTAGACTAAACCTCGAGAGGTCGAGTTCTACTTTTGAAGCTTCGAGGCGGATTAGCCGGACTCATAGAGCTCGGTAGGCTCGTAGACCCGAGCACAGCCGAGACACGAGTTCCCTGAGCCACGCCTCGAGGCTTCAAAAGAGCTCTAACCTATCAAAAGAGCTCGAGCCTTAAAAAGAACTCGAGTCTTAACAGAGAGCTCGAGTCTCCTTAAACCCTTTCACTGTTATATTGTTCATGATGATTAAAATGTCTTTTTCTGTTTATTAAACCTATATTTTTAAAAATACCCTTCTGGTCACATATACTATATGCCACAAACACATATTTTATTCCCTGCTTTGAAAAGGAAGACTCCAAACGGAAACCAACTTGAGCGTGACTCGCCACGTCTGGAGCGTTAAAAAAAAACTTGAGTTCTGAAAAAGACTCCCGAGTCGTCGAGCTTCAAACGAGGAGAGCCCTGTAAACTACAGCGAGCTCTAGAGAAAAGGACTTGGAAACCTCGAGCCTAGTACATCACTGTGTAGGTATAATATGTCTACTGTACCAAGCCATTTACAATTTAACGCATAATTTTTCGATAGTTTAAAATCTATTTATGGCAAACTCACAAATTGTAAACAGGCCTATAAATACCTTGCATGCGACGGAACGCGCTGATTGGTTGAAGAACGCCATGTGCCCCATTTGGGTTGCCTTTGTTAGACGCTGGACATAAACAAACAGATATTTTAATGATTTTTAATTGTTTCTGTGTTAATAATAACTGAAAGTGATAGAGGTACATTGAATACCTAGTTGCCTCTGTGATTAGGGGATAAAATCGGACAGATTGTGAACCCTCTTGGTAAGTTCAGGTTCGTTTACAATGTGACGGTTTGCCACAGGTAGATTATAAACTACCGAACATTAATACGTTATATATAATGTAAGCATTATGATACAGTTCACAATGTTTCGATAGTATACGATATTCGATACAATTTCACGAGATAGATTGTAATCTAACGGTGTTCACAATCATACGGTGACATACACATATACGAGTAAGTAGAAGCGATCCTGCCCTTCACCCCAAAGGTCGTGGTTTCGATCCACACCCAGGACAAACATTAATGTGATGAACATTAGTGTGTGTCTGGGTGTTCTTATCTAGAATGACTTAACGTATGTATACCATGACTCTGACTCCCAAAGTACAGTCAAAAGCATAAATATCTACAGATTTCCAAAGCTTCAAAAACATCTGAGCAAAACATTAGCCACAAATATTTGTACGGCAGTTCGTACAGACTCTGTGCTGAGTTGTATATAGTTATGGCTAATGTTTTACCTACATATTTTAGGAGCCTTTGTTTCAAGATATTTATGCCTTTGACCTCTTTAGGCTTGTAGACAAGCTCTGCTTAGTTTAGGGCCAGATGATCTTGGTGTAAGATGTCCCAGAAATCGATATTTCGGATATCATCGATCAATCCACTTAATATGGTCACAAATATAGTCAAGAGTTTTCCTCATTTCGCCAACTAAACTAAAACTAACGTATTTTCCTTGCAAATGTTTAGCATTTATATCACATTACCGGAGAAAATGATCCCTCCTATACATAACAACCGGTCCGATACTCGGTTTGATCACTCGGCAAGTCTGTCATTTTCCTTGTATTCATTTATTTATTTTGCTAGCTGTTAAGTCACTGACCTGTTCGGAATGTTAAAAGTAGAGCATTGGTAATGTTAGAAAATTATTGCTAATAATCGTATATTGTAGCTGAGATTCTGAGAAAATAAAAACAACTAGGAATTCTGTTTTTTTCTTTCTTTTCTCTTGCGCAGTCTTGAAAAGTGATATTAGAATTTTTTTATTGAAGATGCTCTACATATAAATCATTATTAACGTGTTCACTTGCTCAATAAACACCTCATTTTCTTTGTTAAAAAATTTAAATAATAAAAAAAAAAAATTAAGGTGATCAGAGCGTCAAAATAATATCAGCACATCAAATGATTAACAAGTATGATTCTATAGTTATACGTTATCTATTTATTTATGTTTGTAGCCCCACCACAGAGAAGAATGAAGTCTGAAGAGAGACTTCAGACTTAAGGCGATTTCAGCCACCAACTAGCGCCACCAATTGTTTTTTTGTATAACTTCCAAATTAGACATTGTTTTTAAAAACTGAACAATGATTATCTCAAAAAATACTTCTTTTAAATATTGAATGTCCACGACTTTTCATTTTGTTTCGTTATTTTAGATCTAGAAACTAGACGTTAGAATCAAACAAGTATTTGCACGGGCGTCTCCCAGCACACCCAGATCCGAGCTGATTTAGAGAAGACGCGTCAGATAAATCGAGAAACTGAGCTGCGTCAATCGTATCGTCAAAATCGTATGTTTCTGTTTTTATATTGCCCGTCAAGATCATGTGTTAACAGAGTACTATTATCAATTTTGTGGTGTTAGTTAACTACAAAGATTTGCAACTATTCTGTTTGTATGAAAATATGAAACCCGCTCTCATTTCTAAAAAGGATAAATAAATAAATAAATAAATATGCGCCAGACAACACACCTCTTGTAATGGTCTCGAAGTAGGGATTAATATCCCTGTGTTACGAGGTACCACACAAGTAAATGAGCTAGGGGCGTCTCCCAGCACACCCAGACCCGAGTCAATTCAGAAAAGATCGTTTCCTGAATTGACCCGACCGGGAATCGCGCCCGGGACACTACGGAAATCGAGGCGAGAAACCGTGCTACAGCGCACTACGCCAATCGTGAAGACTAGCAAAATCAGCTAATCGAATTAAAAGTCGCCCGCGCGCACGCACGCATGCACTAAGCCTGTACTGCCACGCAGCTAAAGCCGGTCAGGGGCCCTATTCTGAGCTCTTATATCCAGCCAGACTGTTCACCAGCCTTAGTACCGGTAACTGAGATGCATTTTTCATGATTTTTTTACTTTGCTTTTGGTCGACATCAGCAACGTTTTCTCAAATTTACTCGCCGCACTGACAAGTATGTACTAAAACAATATTATTTCACGGTTTCACCGTACGAGGGCTGCACTAAAAGTATCGGGAATGGAATATTTTCACTGTTGGCAAAATAAAGTCTTTGTAATCGAAAACTCCTTGGTTTTATTAATCGAGTAGCATTTATTTATTTTTAAGAAAAGATCGCGGTCTTGTCACAAGCCCCCTTTTTCTTTAACTATACTTCATTAATTATAACATGAATGACAATTTGCATTTGACTTGCAATGTAGCTCTGAGTGTAACTTGTTTTTTTTTGTTCTCCGGGTGTGAAAATGCACTATCTCACTGCCTTGATGGGGCATTGGGGGAGTGTGGGGCTCTCCGCCGGTGAAACCGGCGGCATAACTACTAAAAACACCCGGGTATACCCACACCGCTATGGAATAGGGCAACATGGAGCCTTACGGATTACCACGTCGCCTCAGCGGTCGGCCACGCTACGGGGGCATCCCGGTATACTTAAAAAATTAAAAATCCGTCCCGCCACAACGTATGAAGGGATTATATTTGGTTATTTGGTGGTTGGGATATTTTAGATTTGGTAGACTTATAATGACAGTAAAAATGAGTTCGGAGAAAAACCCCTGCTTGTTTTGGGTTTTTACATCGACAAAATAGTTTGATGCAAGACAAAATAATTTATTTAGGCAAAAGCCTCATAAATTCTGAAGTTCTTTTACTTTAAATGAGAACAATTAAGTGTGACAGCTGATGAATTCGGCATAAATCTTAAAAGTAATAATGTTTATTGTAGTTTTATCACAAAGTGTACCTACCCTAAAAAGAAGCTATTATACTTCTGTCTAATCAAATGCTATAATGAATGGAGTATAGCAACTCCAGTCGATTGCTAGTCGCTCGCATTTTGACAGCTTGTCAGCCAACCACGATGCAGTATTCGACGTCAAATAGCAATAATCGCTGTCAAAATCGCCATTTTCTTGCGATCGGAGTTAGTGAATAGCCCAGAAGGTCCTGTCGAACTTGTAAAGTCGGTGTGAAAATGGAATTGACATGTGAAAATTCAAGAGCAATGATTTATTAAGACTCTCGAAGTGTTTTTCCACAGTGTGTTGATCGGAAAGATCGGTTGATCATTAGGTGATGAAGCCCTAACAACAATTTGTCGCTGGTTTCCTTTGCGACGATCCCGTCGAGGTCGCCCAAAAATTGCAGTCACCCAAGATAACGTTGATGCCGTGCGTAAGCTGATTGAGGAAGATCGATATGTGACATAATATGGCGAAATCAAGGCAACTTTAGACAGTGGCATGAGTCAAATTCAAATAATCTTGCATGAACAATAATTGTGTGTAAAAAAATTGTTTTCCCGATGGATCTTCGCTCTTTGAGGAGCAAAAAGCGGCTCGCGTTACTACAGCATTTGAAGTATAATGCCGCATCAGGTGACGAATCCTGGATATACGCATACGAAACCGAAACAAAAAACGAGTCACGACTTAGGGAGTTCGAAAATGAGTTGAAGCCAACAAAAGTTGTTCGTTCACGGAGCGTTGCAAAAGAAATGGTGGACACGTTTGTCTCTGAAACCAGCCATATTGCGACTCTTCCTCTTGAGTGACAATTAACAGTAAATGCAGAATGGTATACTAGCATTTGTTTGCTGCAGGGACCGTATTAACATCTCTTAAAGCCAGTCAAGGTAATTTCCTAAACTGAGTGTAGCGACCGAGCGATACCAGGCAAATATTTCCTGACGAAATTGCTCGCTACCCTCAGTGTAAGAAATTACCTTGAGTGGCTATGAGAGATGGTGATACGGCCCTAGGTCGTCTCTGAACTTCGTAAACAGAACTGCAACCGCCGCATCATTCTACATCACGACAATGCGAGCTCTCATAACGCCCACAGAAGTAAGATGTAGTTGGGACTTTCATCTCGCTAATATACGCTCAGAGTAGGAGTAGGAGTAACGTACCTGTGGGGGTAGGGATGATAGATGAGAAGCTAATGCACGACCTATAAAACATATCTGGGAAAAATTATTTCAAGATTATCTGACCCCTAACTAAACAGAGCTTGTATTATGGCTGTCAGACATAAATACATAGATTACGAGGATGAGTTAGACATAGCTCGAAACCACGACCGATCGGCAGGATCGCTACTATTGTGCTATGAGGCCAGTAAGATCGGCCAGTTTTTTGACTAATGAAATATCTAATTCAGATGCAAGTTAATCTGCAGAAGCTGCATAAGTCACAAAATTCCCCATAAACCTACCTAATATTACAATTTCTAGACCAGTACAATGACATTGTGATTAAAATCAGTGAGTCAACGCATTAGACACAAAGACTTGTCATTGTTTGTTGACAGAATTATCCCTAACTATTCCATTGTTTACGGGAATCCCAACAGCACACCAAATAAGTATTTCATAAGAACTCGAATAATCAATAAAAATACGAAACACGCGTGAGGTGAGGCGTTATAGCTGACATTTTGCATAATTCGATCGTTAATATATAGTTCCGACCAGTTTAATAGGTCATATTGACACAAATATACATACGTAGTCTTTAATCGGCACATTGTGTTCTGATTTTTACTACTGATTGAAACAAAACAATTTAAGGGATTCTAGTCGCGTTTTAGTACATCTTGACGTCCACTGCTGAATTTAGGCCTCTTCCATCAATTCTCAAGTCAGTCTAAGCATCCTTCGGAATATTGGCAAGATTTACCATGACCACAGAATAGGAAATGGTACTCCGTACCATGCCGATGAAGACCACCTAGCGGGTCCCACGTACTTGCCTTTAAAAGGTCTCTACTTTATAACCTTTGTGCCCCAACGGCTTTCAGGGGCCTTATTTACAATCTCTAATAACTTGTCAAGTCCATTCTCTAAACTAAGCGTAGCGACCAATCTCGTAATATGTTATTTCATTTCCAGCCAGTCAGCTAGCATATTCTAGCTAAGCTTAATGTTCACTGAGAAATTGCTCGCTACGGTCAGTTTAGGGAATTAACTTGACCGGATATTAGCGATTGTAAAATAAGGTCGCAGTTCTCCCTGCTATCCGCGTTCAGCCCTGAGCAGGCTGCATTCCAGATTCTACAATAAATATTGGTATCCCCTATACCACATTATGACATGAGTGGTCCGGATTATTGGAGAACCACCTCTAAACTAGATAAAACCTGTGTTTTAGAAGTTAATAGTCAATTGTCTTCCGTCAAACAGATTATAAAAACAACGGTTTACAAAAAGAGTAATAAAACCAAAAATAAAGGGTTACAGTGATTACATTTTTGTTGTGTACATTGAAAATAAGCAAATCTTAACTTAAAGTAGTAATAATGCATTCTGTTTCATCATATGTCATGCTTAGTAGCCAGTCGGAGAGTTTATGTTCTAGAAGGTACCTAGTCACAGAATATATCAGCAGTTTCTTATTTATTCTGTTGTACAGTTTAGAGCTCAGAACATTAAATTGGCGAGCCCCAAAACGACATCAGGTTTGTCGGCATATAGGGAAGCCGGGGCGTCTAGCAAGGATATTGGGACTAAAAGGAATCAGTGAATGTCTTCCAAGTGTGGCGCGCAGAGCCTGACTTTTTTGATACAGGCAAGTGGTGGGGTAACTATTTGGGGTCCTTTATGGTAATATATGTAGAACCCCGAATACAGTCAGCTCTTACTGCTTGAACGAATAAATAATATTGCGTGTCTAGTTGCGTTTTCGTCCGAACACCTAAAAAAAATATTGATCCACATCGTGACCCTATTCGATTACGTTCGTGACCTTAGCTATAACAGTTCACGCGGGGAAATTTATGAAACCATTTGTAACGCTGGTATAAGAACTGTTAATTTATATTTTTAAGCGAATACAAATAGAACAGATTAAGAACTCCTAATTTCGTAGAATTGTGTCCATTTTAAGATTCTTAATTAAAATACTCAATGAACGTAGGTATTCAACTAACGATAATGTAGCCTATAGGTGTATCAGAATAACTATTTAAAAAAACGCAGTACGTTACGTACGATGGCATACCTTAGTTGTGTTTTAGGATGCTACCTTTAAACGTACCTCGTTTGAAAGAAATAAAACTGGATATTCGACTCTTCGTGACAAAGATTTATCACAAGGAACGTGCTGACTTTGAAGATCGCTTTGAAGAATCTCTTGCCCCACTGAATATGTTTAAAAATAGCATTTCATTCACCTTATAATAACCTAACCAACACCTAGCAGTACTTTTTGCCACAATAAAAAACAACTGGGTCGAACGCGTATGACAGATCAACAAACATTCGCGATGGACGGTTGAAGACGCTGTCCGTTGAACCCGCGTCAGAAACCGGTGGAGCTGCGCCTGCGACCGTGCGCACGGCAGAGCACAGAGCCAAGTTCAGGGCATTGGTTTCAACAAAGAAGAGAGAAAGATAGGTGTAAGCCGTATGGAGACTGGGGTGATGCGTGTCACTGATTTGGGCGAACAATGGAGACATTTAGTGGCCTTTGCCTAGCTGTATTTAGTGTTAAGGCTAATTAATTAATTACTTACGACTTCTAGTCATGCGAAAAGGATTGATTTATTCATGAATTTTTAAGCTATGCTATGCCATTGACTATCGCGTTGTTGCAAAGAGAGGAGATGCTGTCTATACCGCTGGAGACCGTACATACACACATCAAACCATAGGCGAATACTTGTTTGTTGGTTTTTGCTATCTATGTATTTTGATATGTATTGAAACTATTGCTAGCCAAGCATGTGTTATCTGTATTAGTTGTAGCCTAAAATCACAAGTTTTTAATAACTTAAAGATGCACAAAAGTTACTAGGAAATACCTACTCAAGTTAAGGTTATTTATTTACGATTAGGAAAACTTGGCTCGCAATCGCAATTGTCATTTTTTTAACACGCACGACATATACGTCTACGCTTAACGCTATTCTGTGAAAATTAATAAGACATTTATTTATTTTTTAAACATATTCTGGTCAAGGTCTCCGATCGCTGGACATTACTAAACGTTATTTCATTGTACATTATTGTTCTATTTTTTATTAAAATTGATGTGGATTGTTTTAAATACATTTCGTCGAATTTCAAAATTATTTTATACGTAGAGTCTAAGTCACTGATACATTCTAGCTGCTGATTCGTAATCGCGCTGTATACATAGTTTGTCGCTTGAATATCCATCTCATTCCATGATGCCTCATTCTCATTATCCATTTTTAATCGTACAGCGACATCCTTACATTTCTCAAATTGGAAAATTTGATATGTTCTTGGTCTTGCGTATTGTATTTCTATTCCATGTTATGCCATTTATTAATTTTTTTGACTGATCCCATGTTCGATGCCCTAGTCTATAATACAAAAATGGGTGATATTTTTCAAATAATTTGTATATAATATTGATTTTAGAATATACAATATGTATTTGTATGTTTACTTTATAGCATTCACATTTAAAAAAAAAAACAGTACTACGTTTTTCAAGTAGACCATTCACAGTTACAGTCTTTCGAATCTTCAATAAATTTTTTATTTATTATTTTTATTTTGAATACCTCAGTAGTTAGTCTTTGACAGTCAAAAGTAAGATCCAATTAGTTGAGGTTAGGAATAGAATGTCTTGGAGTAAAAAAGTCTGATGGTTTTTATTTTTTACTCATCTTTAGGGTTCCGTACCTAGATAGGAAAAAACGGAACCCTTATAGGATCACTTTGTTGTCCGTCCGTCCGTCTGTCTGTCTGTCAAGACCATTTTTCTCAGAAACGCGTGGAGGTATCAAGCTGGAATTTATATCAAATACTGTCTACTGTCTCTTGGAGCTGTGAAAAAATCAAACTTCTAAGCCAACGCAATCAAAAGATACAGCCGTTTATGCCGCAAGTTTTCGACAATCGCAAGGGAATCAAAACCTACTCATCAAACGTACATCAAAACTTACTTCCCGTGAACTCAGAATCTTGAAATTTGGTACGAAGCAACATCTTATAGCACAGATGAAGGAAAAATTGCGAAAACCGTAAATTTTTAGTTAAATCATATAATAAAAATATTTTTAATAAATATACCTACAGGCTTGTACGGAACCCTCGGTGCGCGAGTCCGACTCGCACTTGGCCGTTTTTTTTATTATTGTTATTCCATTATTTGCGTATCGCATCTCATAGTTTACTTCAAAAATAATGCGCAACAAGAATAGTTACTAGTTGAAACAACATTTTGTTTTTATTTGTCGATGAAAACTAGTTTCAACCACAATACATTATTTTAATTATAAGTATGAAATAGACCGCAGACCAACCATTCGCAGATATTTTATTATTTACTGATAGTGTATCGCGTAGTAATTTTAGTATGCGGTCAATATCTTTGTGTTTGAATGAGTTTAAATATTTATATAGATAGTATTCTCGGGACAATTAATTGACGTTATCACTACACACAAACACACATAACATACACAACACATCCGCACACAAACACAACGCTTAGTTTATTTGATTTTATTTTGTTTATTATTGTATAGGTAATGGTTTTCATTAATTTTGTTTTCTTTTTCTTTATTTATTTATTTATTTATTCTTCATTGCACTAAATTAAAAGTACGATAGGCGCACTTAATGCCAAAGGCATTCTTTACCAGTCAACCACACGATCAAACTAATAAATTGAACACGGTGCACGAGATTAAACTGAATACATTCCTTTAAAACAACAACAAATGCAAATTATAATTAAAAACCAAAACAAAATATATATATATACACCTACACAAATATAAATATGAATATACATACAAAAATAGAATACATATCAATAAATAAACATACATCAATAGAAGACATATACATAAATATAAATAGAAAACACATACTCCAAATAAAAATACATAAGCTAACAAAGCAACAATCAGCAACAAGAATAAAATATAAGCTAAACCACATAAGCCCCACAGAATTACCCCTCAACATCACTGAACCACATACACCTCACAGTGTCGCAAGGGACCATTCTTAATGCGTAACCAGCGTCCCATAATGCTTTCCAACAGCCACTTTAATGCAGTATTTACTAAACGATTTTCTTACTGGAACTGGAAGTTTGTTCCAAAGACGAATCGCAGATACAGCTGAATAACTAGGCATGAAACCGGAAGAATGAGAGGGAGTAAGAAGAGAAAGAGTATCTTCAGAACGCAGCTGACGACAATGTGAAGAATGAAGAAATTGAAATTTACTTTTCAGATAAGACGGAGAATTGGGGTCAAAAAGAATAGAAAAGAGAACATTTAACATTCGAATGGACCTACGCTGACGGGTAGGCAACCAGTTAAGTTTCGAGCGGTAAATAGAGACGTGATCGTTCTTTCATTTAATTTTGTTTCAATTACCTACAGTTTTGTTAAATCCAGTGTCTCGAACGAAAAAAAAATTGAATACTGTGTAATGTTGATCCTCGTGTTCAGATTACGGCGATACAAGCCTCGAGCTTAGTGCAGGAATCATTGATAAATTTAAATTGTATGTATTCTATTTGGTAAATAAATATTATTCTATTTCTACATCTTAACCGTCTTTAATATAAGGCGCGTGGGATCTTAAGAAGGGTTCATATTTACGCTGTTCGTAGTATGTTTGCAGATCCGTCTAGCTCATTGAGTACGTGCTCCGTGTGTGCTACAATGGGTCTCAGACCCCCGATTCAGAACAAAGTTATCGACCGATTCGGTTATTTTCATTTATTTTTAATTAATTATTCAAGATGGATAGTTTTTTATAATTAAGTATATGAAAACAAAAGACCTTTGGCTTTAACATATAAAAATATTGATTGCTACAACTAAGCGGGTTATTTACTATTAATAAAACAAACTTACCGAATCGGTCGATAACTTCGTTCTGAATCGGGGGGCAGGTTCGGTAGGTAATCGCACTAGCAGATATTACTGGGTGGCTATGGAACATTCACCAAAGGCATTCCTGTTGTTTCATTTTTTTTTCTGGGTCCGTGCTTTTTTCGTGTTGGTATTAATCTATCGCCGAATGTGTTGCTAAAGAAGTTTCTTATTGTTAGCGACTTTATAAATTGTCACTTAAATAATAATAACAAAGAGATATTTGTTAATTGGATTCTATAGTATCATTTGTTTACATCGTATTCAAAAGTATTATAATGGAATTTCTTTTGACACTTGCGTAGTGAGCGGCGGGCGGCCATTCCCGATAGAAACGTCAGGCCTGACAGTCGTTGAATATTTGATAAAAGTAAAGGAATAAACCTTTTTAATTGAAGCAGCTGTGTATCATTTCTCTGGACCTGACAATACTATGGAGAGAAAAAACCTAAACATTACGTGGAAAATAATACAAAGAACACTTTTCTTTTCCCCTACAAACTACTGCTCCCAGCTGTCAAACATTTGACGTCTTTTAATAACTTTTTTAACACGAAGTCTGTCGGGACAGCTAGTGATCAATAAAAATGGGACAATGTTGCATATAACAAGTTATAAGTTGACGCCTCTCACATTTTGCGAGCGTGGTGAGCTTAATTTGACATGCGTTTGCCCAGCAGTGGGGTAGTATGTAGGCTAATTACTTTCCTTTATAACTCGTTACTAGACGATCCGGTTAGTGCGATCCGGTTAGGGCGAGTGCGTAAGGGGCACAGACAGAAATGAAAACAGATATCGCAAGTGGCTCCTTTGGTATCATCATTTTTGACGCTCATTGGCGTAAGGGCTTTTGTAATAGGAACCCATCATTTCTCAATCAATTTTTGAAATAGAAATAGAAAAATCTTTATTTTCCATTATGTAGGGTACATAACATGAAAAAGTGGTCTTAAACTATCTAGTAAAAGAACAATGACCTACTTAGCTATATAAAACAGCATACAAATAATTCGAATACCATTTATATTACATTTATCTTATCAGTCAAGCAGTATCAATTATTAAATCATACCATCAATGTTAATCACACAGCAACAGCGTCAACAATCTCATTAAGGTTCTTTGTGCTTAAAAAACTCGTCAAGACTTTAAAAAGCGTTATCCATCAACTATTTACGCAATCAAGCTTTAAAAGCAATTAGCTCAAGTTTTTTAATTTTCATTGGTATTTTATTGAAAATAGTTTCAGACGTGGCATATGAATGGCAGTTTTTGGTAATACGTCTAATACTAACCTATTATAACCACGTGTCGATTTTGTATAAAGATCTTTCGCTATTTTAAACTTGAGGATATTTTGGGTGACAAACATGCCTATTTCATATATAAATATAGGCATGGTAAGGGCGAAATTTAAAGCAATTTAAAATTGGGCAAGCAGGAATATCTGGCGCTATGTTAAAAATGGCTCTGATACACCTTTTTTTGCGCATTGAATATATTCTTTAAATCAGTGCAATTACTTCATATTATTAATCCGTACATTAAAACGTAAGGAAACACCACAACCTCTTTGAATTTAATAGAAACCCTAGACGCCAACATGATATTGTTCTCACTGGACCAAAAATTGAAATGTATAAATGTGGTCCGTAATACAGATGCTTACAAATATATAATAAACTACCAAAACATATAAAAAAATGAAAAACGACGATAAACTCAAAAATATACTGAAACAATTTCTTATAAAAAAGTGTTATTACACAATCCAAGAATACATATGTGAAATAAAGTAACTAACGATATTATCCTTTAAGTTCAATCCTCGGAATGCTAATTTTAATGTATTCTATTGTTATGATGTTTAGATTGTAAGTAATAGCCACACCCTACAGGGTATGTATTCAGTCGATCTCATTTATGTAAGATCTCTTCTCGTTCTCTCATTTATGAAAGTGATCCTGTACATGTCCTGTATTTTAATAAATAAAACAGACTCCACGTACGCATAATAAGCAGTAACAGCAGTGTTTATATTCGCAATTTTGGCCAGTTTGCATAGAGCAAAAGCATACCCGTTAATTTTGTTGCGGGGTTTCTGTATTTGATCCTATCAGCGGAGTTTTGGATCTAATAATTATACCTAAAAATTTTGCATTGTCAGTTTGTCCATTAAAATGTATGTCAACCGATTTATTTTTAAAAATATTAAAATTAATTAGATTCGTTTTTATCAGATTTATTTGTAGATTATTTTTGTCAAGCCACTCAATAATTGATGTCAACGTATTTTTGATATCGTTCATAAAGATAATGAAAAGAGTATTTTGACATCCGTTGTCATAACAGTTACAACTTTATACACCCTCTACTTTCTACCACTGGACCACTAGATAGACGCCGGAAGGGCTTCCATTCCCAAGTTATCCGGGGACTTTAAAAAAAATAGGTACATTGCACTCTTTCTTAAAACGCGAAGTACGTACATTCGCGTAGTCTATTACAATTCATGTCTGCTGTATGAAGCGAGTTTGCGCTTGCGCCGGTCGCTGCCATTGCCATGCGCTTGAACTTGAACTGCGCGCGCGCGCAGGGAGTATGCGTGTCGGTGCACTGTGTGTGACGAGGTTCGAAAGCGGAATTTAACCCCGTTCAGGGTAGATTTTCAAAAACTGTGTTCGCTGATTATAATGAACCGTGCTTTTTTTAAAAAATGTTAAAATTATGGTTTTAAATAATAACGTTGTTGAATTTTGCAAGGAAACTTCCGAAATAGGTATTTAAGTAGACGTTATGATATTATAACACAAAATAAACAAATGTGTGCCAAAAAAACTTTTCATAACCTATGTAGTTTATAATTTTTTTTGCGGTATTTCTGCCTGTAACAAAAATGATTGTGCCTGCTGGACATGTGGGGTAGGGTCTTTTGTCTGTTGCTCACCTTATTCAAGTTAATAAGACTACCACTACGAGACAGGTGCAATGAAGCCTCCTTCCACAGTTGTTTCTGCACACGATTTGATACTTGACCTAAAATATTCGAGCATATTCATACATCCAGGGGCCGTATTACCATCTCTTACAGCCAGTCAAGTGAATTTTTCTACTTTCTATTACATTCACCTGAAGATCATGACGAATACTCAACAGGCCCTGCCAGAATACCAGCGTCTCTGCACTTTTGTGCTGCAGGGACACATGCTGAGGCAGTAGCCTGATTAGCCCATTAAACATTTTGTAAAACTGTTGTTTCTTGTACTTGTTTACTGTGTAATTGTATTTAATTGTTTTTATTTGGTTACGTTGGTTTAATAAATGACTATCCTTCTTCTTTCTTCTAATTTCCTAAACTGAGGGTAGCGACACAAAATAAAGAGTTTACAGAAGGACCGCTCGCACCTTTTCCCTAAACTTGCGTGAACCGCCTACCCTAGGCGGTTCACGCAAGTAAGCACTATATTCGCTCTGAATTTTTAAAATGAAGTAAGTAGGTTATACCTACTTGACAGAACCGGCCAAAAACAAAATTGATCATGTGAAAAATTGCACCAAGTTCGACAAAAACAAAAACACTCGTGACAGTGCGACTTTTCGACTCACTGAAACTCACTGACTTCGCCTGTAAACTCACGTCTCTGTGTGCGTGCGTCAAAAATGGCGTGTTGTTCTAAGCGGGCTATCTTTCAGAGCGCCGCGCATGCCTAACTTGTGGCAGCGAGCAATTTCGTCAGTAAATATCTGTCCTAGAGGATGCATTATTGAATTTATTGACAGGTAACCGCTGACTGGCTGAACATGAAAGATCATTTTAGGAAATCGCTGGCTACGCTTAATAACTTTACTGGCTATAATAGATGGTAATACAGCCCTTGGATTAAATCAACAGGGTATCCCCTACACATTGCCTCCTAAATATACAATGACTTAGTATCAATCTCACCTTTGCCTGCACTCAATACTTATGTAAATATTTTTCCTGTATCACAAAAATATTCCGATGGCAAAGTTACCTAAGAATCAAAACAGTGTTTAGGTTAGGGAAAAGTACAGGGTCCTAACTACGAACATTATGAAACTTGACAGTTCATGTTAAGGCTTAAAACCTTGCTTGATAGTTTTGTTACTAAAATTAAGATTTAGTAATGCAGGATGTTAGTTGGCCTTTATTGGAAAGTTACCCAAAAATTAATAAAATTACTTAGTTTTACTTTATGCCTACTGTTATTTATTGCATAAAGTTAAAGTAAATGCGTTATAAGAAAGGGGTTTCAGCGCTTCTATTGTTCCAAGACGTGTCTACAGGCTGTAACTACGAGTAGTTACCGCTTGCTAAGCACCGAAGTTGTATCGAGTTATTAACCGACTTTTCGCTGGCTATTTTTGCCAGCGAAAAGTCGGTCAATAACTCGAACAAAGTATAACTAGCCGGGTTAAGACCATAAATTGAATTGTTTAGTTTAAAGAGTTCATGATAAGCCCCCAAAACCGCAAAAACCAAGACTGCTTGGAAGATTCCAGAATGCATAACTGTTTGGGTCCCAAAAATGAGTTCACTGACTGAGAGGAAAAAACCAGACTTGGACAAGATACAATTTTACAATTTAACCACGGGTTTGGTTTGTGACTGGCTGAAGGGTTATTAAGGAAACTGGTTACTCGCCAAACGTTCAAGACAATCAAAAAATGGCAGTTTATTCGCATTTTATGATTGTATCGAAAGTTCGGGTTGGGACGTCCACTTGCAAGGTTGATTGTTTATTTTAATAATTGTATCAGAATTTGGCTGAACCTAGAACAGATAGGTTTTCATACTATTTTCAACTTTTTCAATTTTAGATTTTTTTTTCAAGAATTTGGATAAGCGCTATGGATGTAAATGCTTATAAATCCACTAAACCAAGCATTTGTCTCAACAGATCCCGCCACAGACACAACCCAGAAATTTACAAAATCGTAAAAAAAATTATAACTCAAAAAATACAAAAAATCAGCTAACATACATGGGGTATTTCTGGATACCATGTATGTGAGCATGGCATGGTGTGAGGAAGCTCAAAAAGATTATTGACGTGCATGTTTGAAACACCCTGTATAAAACAAAGTCGGGTTTGTTCGAACGATTATAACTCGAGAACGGCTGAACCGATTTTCATGGTTTTTGATTTGTTGTAATTGTCTCCGTCTCAAATAGCAGAATAACTATTAAAATGAACTAAATAAATTAAAAAAAAAATTAAACTAAAATAACTACTTATTAACTATTATAATTTTGGTTCATCTTAATAACTTCAGATGTGTTAGTATTTGTTAAAGTATTATAAATACTTTAATTCGTTAACCTCTATGTTATAAATGTTAACTTGTTTAATTGCTATTAAAAACATTATAAAATTGACGAAAAAAATATATGCAAGATAAAACATTTTCTCATACAAAATGTTTCTAGCTGTCAAACATTTGCCAGTAACTTTTCACAGAACGAAGTCTGTCGGGGCAGCTAGCATAGGTATTAATGCCTTGTCGTGAAGATAAATCTTACCCTATGGAAATATCCCTTAGAGAAGGAAAATATAGTTTAATCTCCTGACGGTTACTCCTCTTTAGGTTTTTATTACTAGATTAGTCATCCTTTTTTTTTAATACCACGTCGGTGACAATCAAGCATGCGGACCACCTGATGGTAAGCGGTTACCGCAGCCTATGGACACGTGCAACACCAGGGGAGGGGTATCACTCGCGCGTTGTCGACCTTGCACAAATTTTTCAGTAATTTACCAGCATAATCTACATAACTAAACCTTATTGGACACACATTTTTACATAGGTACTTAGGTAATAGGGGAACCTATGCAAATACCGGTATATCTACTACTTTTAGCACAATTTGCTTTGTTTTAACCGATTTTGACGGCACGATTGGCGTAGTGCGCTGTAGCACGGTTCATCGCCTTGAAGTCTTGAAGTCTGTAGTGTCCCGGTTTCGATTCCCGGTCAGGTCAATTCAGGAAACGATCTTTTCTAAATTGACTCCGGTCTGGGTGTGCTGGGAGACGCCCCTGGCTTAATTCCTTGTCTGGTACCTCGTAATACAGGGATATTTATCCCTACTTCGAGACCATGACAAGAGGTGTGCTGTCTGGCGCATATCGCAATGTACGAGTATAGATCGTATAATTCTATTAAAGCGAAAGGTCACTCATTAAGAAATCTCAGGAACTACAAGTGCTAGGAGTTTAAATTTTTGCATAGGGGTTCTTTTTAGGACGTAGCTGCTAACAAAGAAGGTATTTTGCGAATCAAGTAGGTATCGTATGTCGGAAAAAATCTCCCATTATCCTATATAAAAATGAAGTTTTGCGGGCGAAGCCGCGGGGGGTAGCTAGTTTGTTTATATTTTCTGTACTGGTCTACTGTAAATTAATAAGGAATAAAATTATTTAATTCGATTTTTGACCGGCTCGCCTCGGTTGGTGGGGCATTCATGAACAGTACGAATATCATAATGTTTTTAACATCTATTCAGGTCGCGTTGACGGTTTTACATGACAGAATCTTATGGTAGACATACCTCAGCCTAATTCTGCATAGGTAAAAGCCCCTATGCAAATATTCAGGGAAGGAAAACGCTATCAATATTAATCTGTAAAGTCCCCAGCTCCAAGTGGCCCACCTGTCGACGTACGAGTATGAGTTGACAGTTGCGCTTGCGTTCATTGCACCGTGAAATGTGACGCACGCGCGTTTGCCCGCATCACCACATCGGTTTAAAGAAATGTATTCCTCATAAAAACTAAATAGTTCACTTACAATGAGATTAATACATTAATATTATTACAATTAATGTCAATTTACACTATCACATTCCTATAAGTAGCTGGATAGTCCATTGAACAGCTGTGCTCCCTCGAACAATATTGTTCTTTTACCGCAGTTAGTGCGCGGGCTAATAAAATTAAACTTAGTTTGTTTCTATTTCTTAAGCCATGATTGTTTACTTTTTAGATTTTATACTAGTTTGGATGGAACACGTAACAATTCTCTTGACTAAAATACAGGTGCCAAAAGCGTACAGTTGTTTACATACATACATACATACCATCACGCCTTTTTCCCAACGGGGTAGGCACAGACCACATCTTTCCTCTTGCTACGGTCCTGACACACCTCTTGCGCTTCTTCCACTCTCATTAATCCTTTCATACATGCTCGTCGATTATGGGTGCTCCTGACCTGACCTTTTCTGAGCACGTCTTGCACTTGTCCGTCTAGGCCTTCCCCTTTCAACAGCTCCATCCACCCTCGCCTTGAATATTCGTTTCGTTAATCGCCTTTCATCCATCCTTTCCATTTGCCCGAACCATCTTAGCATTCCCATCTCAATTTTTGTTGTTGTTTAATATTTAATAAACCGGTTTTCTTATATAATTCTTTGGTTGGTGTTAGGTAAGGATAATGAAATAGGACTTTGAGCATATATATTCTAAATGCAAAAGTAACTGACCCAAACGAATAAATTCAA
Source organism: Udea olivalis (assembly GCA_947369235.1). Classification (NCBI taxonomy): domain Eukaryota; kingdom Metazoa; phylum Arthropoda; class Insecta; order Lepidoptera; family Crambidae; genus Udea; species Udea olivalis. The sequence continues at coordinate 8,171,646 of OX376370.1, read as the reverse complement.
ATTTGCAATAAAAGGTACCTACGCAATGGTACATTATGACTTAAAAATCAATGGTTCGATTTGATACTAACTAATATATTTACCTGATAAAACACGACTTGTAACAGTGAATATACGGGGTGTCCCGTGAAGAATGGTCCAACCGTAATTCACCGTCACCGTAACCGTTTTTTTAAATTCCCTAAGGTTGCCAAAATAAATAATAATATGTATTTTTCAATCCTCATGCTCTGAAAGTACGCCAATATAGCCCTAAGAAGCGGGACTAAATTTACCACTTTAGTCCCTAGGGAGTAAAAAGTAATTAGTTTTTTAATTTCCTTCATGTGACGTAGACAAACTCAAACAGCCAGTAAAAAAATACTATTATCTGTGGAGTGAGGACCATCTTCATTGCGAAAATGTTGAGAGTTTTAATTCCATGGTTTGTCCGCAAAGAAGGTGGCGCCATGTGTTTTAAATTGTTAATCTGTGACTAGTTCAGTCCGAAAAAAAAACAATCTCTAAAATTTCAGTACTTTTGTCAAGTGTACATTTGTTCGGTTTTAAATGTTTTTGTACTAAATTGACTATTTTTCTCGCACTCAAAGTGAAAAGTACAGTTTGCACCTCGAGACTAAACGCCAACTTAATATACCCTCGGTTTTATTGACTCCAACCACCTATTATGTCTTCGTTTAGTCCCTCGATATAAAATATACTATTTTTATATTTTTCTGTCTTAAATTGTTTTTTTTATGCCATAGATGCAAATATCATTATTTTTTAAACTTTTTTGTTAAAATACGTTGCATTTCTTCCAAAAATATTGAAGTAATTTAATAAAAATTATAAAAAGCCAGTACCAGTATGTCTACTTGACCATGAACTGACACCAATGACAGCCGCCAGCGTCCGTGTTGACCTCGTTGACATTTTGTATGGGTTATCGTTAAAGCGCCCCTAGTGATGAGAAATACAACCAAAAATGGCATGCAAATTTCTGAATTCAACTGTTGTAGTTTTTTTTTATATTGCCCGTCAAGATGACCTCACTCCACCTGATGGAAAGCGGTCGTGAGGTCCAGATATGAGGTTGACAAGCCCAGTCATTCAAACGAATCACTAGGCTGGCCATCCTCACCTTGGAGGCCTGCAGAAATGCCTTTTCACGCCCCGCTTGAAGAACCCGGGACTATACGAGGAAGGAAACCCATGTGCTGGAAGAGCGTTCCACGTCTGGATGGTACGACAAAGAAACGAGTCACCGAACCTTTTAGTTCGGAATTTAGGGAATGACCCACTGGATATAAGGGATGGTAATAAGGCACATTTATGCTAATAGGCTGCGTTGCGACATTAATAGCCACCTGATTGTGTCACGCCATTGATGTAAGGCATTGTCTTATAGTCTTGAAATAAAGGCTCGTTAATTGTAACCTCGACTCACATAAGTTGCACCATCTGTTTCCTATGTTGCCGGAAGATGCTGCTCATCTGCATGTTCAGGCAACCACAGTTGGAGTGACACTTCCGGTTGTGATCTTTTTTACGGGAATCTCAAATTGAACAGCATTCTAGAAACAAAGGGGCAGGAAAGCATCCTGATGAAATTGAAATAAAACATTAAAAAAACATACCACCACGACTTTTTCCCAAGCAGGGTAGTCAGAGGCAAGTGACTGTGCCCTCATGGTGAACGAAACACTCAAAGGCCCACTTTTCACCAATGGTATTAGAACCCAACGTGGTAGGTGGTGAGCCTTCCGCCGTTCCGGGTTGTTGAAATCGAAATTTAAGTTGGAATAAGCATTTCACTTCTCTTTGAGGTATTGTATTCAAATTAAGCAGTCAAGTTTTCAGCGAAACGGTTTTGCGGATGGCAGAAAAATACATATCCTGAACTGGTTGACAAATATTTTCCCAATGATAAAATAGTCCTGGCTACAATCAATCATGTAAGTAATACGCAAAGTCTACTTTGTTAAGAGGATGGGTAAAGCAAATTTCTCTGACCGCAAATAGATGGCATAAAATTCTACGTTAAATCACAGTGATATCTAACTCATTTAATTTAATAACACTGCCTAGGAATTGTTGTATTCCCGCTGGTGAGTGTACATACAACCTAACAATATGGCTATTGAATCCTCGAATGAGACATTTGCTGCCGAACGTTCACCACCGTCAAGATTGGCTACGCAGCAGTCGGTCACATTCGGGCGCAGCACCAGAAAGGCCCCACTAATCACTGGCAGTCGTCGTAGCTTTAACGGCATCATCATCATAGTAGCCATTTAGGGCTAAACAGGAAGCTTTTAGGTTGGGTATAGGTAATTAATTAACAATTCTGAAGATTACCCTGTAGCATTACAGGTGTTGTACATTTCCATGGGCACTGTTGAATGTTTAGCATTTCTTGTTTAACCACTTCCCTGATCGACGTTTTCCAAAATGTCCGTTAAAAGTTTGGTGGCGTGTTTCTTTTCTTTATGCGCCCGCTCCTGTAATTATCTTGTCCTCGCTTCCATTCATAACTTTACTTTTAAAAAGTATTCATTCTAACGACATTTCCTTGAGTAATAAATATTGCCTTCAGAGTCACATTCTTCCATGAATCCAACCTTAAATACTGTCTCTTCAGTCTAGTGTCTAAGATAATTAATCTGAAGTGCGGAAAACGATATCCCAATTATCATTTTTGTTTGATGACTTCTGTTGAATCATAACTTCTGGTAAAATCATGACTTCTGCGGAAATCTTCAGATTTTAGAAGAGATGACATATTTTGCGTCAGAACCTCAATAAATCACGAAGATAATCTAGATGGCCTTTTGTATTGAATTTCATAGATGTAATTCTAACGTATTTTTAGTAATTGGTACAGATTCTAATCCAGGTTTCCAATAACTAACTAAGGGGGTTCTTGGTATCGTGGGGATTTCATCACTCATGAAAAGGACACTTGTGCAACTCGTATGTATGTACTTGGCACTCTGGCGGGACAGAGCACCCTCACTAGTGTATAGTCCCATAATACCACCCTACGGCAGGGTTTCTCTACGCGGATAGTAATAAATTAATAGATTTGCCGGACCGGTTAAACTCCCGGAAAGGCTAGATGCACAATTGATGTAAGTAAATGAAGCTATTCTATTTTGATTTTGCTGATAGAAAAACCGAGATCGGTATTTTTTCCTGGGCGTTTTTCACTTCGGAGAGATATACATAGCGTGATGTTGAAAGGATTAAGTTTTGAAATCGACTGACGTCAGGAATTGAGTCTTCGGTTTTCTTGCGGGATCCTGTAACAGCGATAGTAACCGGGCCTATCATACCGGATAACCTCTACCTTCCCTGGTGGCGAGGTATCCGTGACGAATAAAAAAAAATATCTGGGACAATTTACACCAAGATCATCTGACCCCAAACTAAGCAGAGCTTGTACTATGGGCGTCAGAGACTGATAAACATACTTAAACATTTCTAAATACATACTTATATAGATAACAACACCCAGACACACAACAAACACTAATGTTCGTCACATGAATGTTTGTCATATGTGAGGAACCCACGACCTCCGGCGCTAAAGGCAGGATCGCTGCTATTTTCCCACTATATTTTAAAAAGGGATCGTCTAAGGATTGTATAAGAAGGAAGTAAGGAAGGTCAGTTTGGCGAACTCACCTTATCACTAAACTGCTTGATGTAAGCTACGTAATGCAGTGCTAATTAGCAAAAAAACCTTCGAGTTTGTGTAAAACCATTGCATTTAAAGTTCTAAGTTCTCATGGTGCGCCATATTGTGTGGTTGTCAGATTCGCGACGGCCGGCCTCTGCTTCTGAATGACGATAAAATGGCCAAGCGGGAGTCGGCATTTCCTGGTGCCAATTTACTTTTTTTATTTATTTACTAACTTGATTACAAATAATTAACTACAATAATCTTCGCTATACTGTTATGCAGTTTGCTGGACTCGATTACTACTTTTGACAATGATAAATAAATAAAATAAATAAATAATAAATATGCGCCAGACACCACACCTCTTGTAATGGTCTCGAAGTAGGGATCAATATCCCCGTGTTACGAGGTACCACACAAGGAAATAAGCCAGGGGCGTCTCCCAGCATACCCAGACTCGAGTCAATTCAGAAAAGATCGTTTCCTGAATTGGCCCGACTGGGAATCGAACCCGCGACACTAGGGAAATCGAGGCGAGAAACCGTGCTACAGCGCACTACGCCAATCGTGTCGTTAATGATATATCAATAGAAGAAAATTATACCACTTTAAACTCCTTTTACGGTGTTAAAGCTAAAGCTGCCTAAAGGGCGCCTTATTACATTTTGTTATGATTTGATAGGTACAGCTAATATTGTGATTTTAGGCTAAATTGTTACTTTATGATATGCATTCAAGCCAACTTTTGATAAAAATGCCATCTCAAAGCAATGCTCTAACTATTCATTATAGATGGCTTGTAACAGTCAATAGGTACCCAGTTTAAAAGATGAGCTAGTACCAGATCTAGTGTTGTATCTATCCAAAATCACCATTAAACAAGCTATTTTTTAAACATGTTGTACAAAACTCTCACATACATTTTTTTTCACCACTGTAGCTTAAAGAAAATATTTTGCGAAAATTTCAACAAAAAACGTGTTTTTGTGAAAACCTTCTTGTTTTTGATAGAAAAAAGCCCTATCAATGAATAGAGTAGCTATTCACTATTAATTTGATGTAAAAAAAAATACTGCAAAAGGAATTTAACATTAAGTTATGCTAAAAATCCGTTTCAAGGTAAAGATTTTTCGATATTTCAGAAACTTTTGTATAACTTTAAATCCGTAAAATTTCGCTGAACATACCTATATTGACTTATTTTAGTAGGTATTGATTCTAGAATCACCTGCTGCAGTATGTCGTACTATTTCCTGGACACCCTGTATATTTAAAACAAACTTACGGAATCGGTCGTTAACTTCGTTCTCAATCTGGGGGCTGACCCATAAATAGGTACGATCGCGACGCAACTAACTGTGAAACTCGATCAACGTCAATTAGAAGACCTAGGTATTCCGATTTTAAATTACAACTACGGAACACCAAAAGTTCGCAATCAGCTGACGAATCAGCGACATTGAGGTGACTTGGAGACAGACAGTCGCACGACCTTGACATTGCGTTTTGTTCAGCAATTCCCACAGATAATCACCGATGATAAAAGGTCAATGGTATTTAGAACTGTCGTGACAAAGGACAATCCTAATAACATAAAAATAATATTTTCACCTATTTGACGACCGACTTGGTGTAATGGTTAAGAAGTTGGCTACTACACCAGAGGTCGCGGGTTCGATCCCCGCACAGTACAAACATTTGTGTGCATGAACATGTCTGTTTGTACTGGTCTGGGTGTCTCCTATGTATAATAAGTATGTATTTACAAAAGAAAATGTATTTAAGTATGTTTATCCGTTGTCTAGTATCCCATAACACAAGCTTTAATTAGCTTACTTTGGGGCTAGATGGCGCTGTGTGGAATAATGTCCAGGGATATTATTTATAAAGCAGATTTTCAGCGAGTATCTTGAGCTTTATTATTTTCTAGGCTAGTTTACGGACAGCTGTCTCCAATATTTTTTTTAAAGTACCATTTTATACACACTCGTTGGTTAAGGGTACTCTTGACCTAACTCTTTCTACAAGTGTCTTGTATTTTTCAAGGTAATTTTGCAAAGACCTTGCCCATTTTATGGCCTTTATTTAAATTGTAAAATATGGTCAAACTGAGCCATCTGATTTGTTAACCGTGTGTAGTTTAAAGTAAACAGATACTGCCAGTCTTAGAATAATAACGTATGGCAGGATAGTCATCATACTACCGCCCCGTCAGAGATGAAGCACTAATCCGATCCACACATGCGTGACTGTTGCTTGCTTACGTGCGGCGCGCGTTGACATTGAACATTGCGGAGCTGTAATGAACACTGCAAAGTGGGACGTTTGGAGCTATTTATGGCTCCAATTAAGGTGCTTCCAAATGGGCGCGCGGACTTGCTTTCTTTATGTAATTATTCTAAGCTGCTAGATTACTACCGGAGCCGTAATACAATCGCTCATATCCAGTTAAGTTAATTGCATAAACTGAGGGTAACGAGCAATACCGCCATTAAATTTCCAGCCTAGGAGATGTCTTGTGCCAGGTAACCGCTGACTGGCTGGCATTGAAAGATCAAATTACGAAATTGCTCGCTACGCTCAGTTTAGAGAATGAACTTGACTGGTTATAAGGCCCCTGCACATCTTACCCTTGCCGCATCTACTTCTATTAATTTGGGTACTCAGGTATGTTTATGGGTTGACGTCATAATTTAAGCTATGACGTGCAGCCAATCATAAATGTTCATTTAAAAACGTAGGTCCATACACGACCGTGCAATTCTTTATTGCAACATCGGTTCTTTCTGCGGAAATATAAATGCAGTTATCAATGATAATTCCTGACATTTCATCAACACATCTTTTTTACAAGAGAAATTTCCTCGTTTCGAAAGGTTAATGTGGGTAAAAGTACCTGACATGATGATGCGTTTACAATTATGTAGATTGCAGCGAAAGGGGAAATCCCGCGTAGGGGTAAATGACCTGTAGGGGGAAGTTCGTCATGCAAGTTTGCACAGAAGATTAAACCCGTCGGCGTACTTAATAGCAACAAGCTACGAATAATTTGTATAAAATATCTGGCTCTTATTCAAAGTTTTCTTCAACATGACATACCATCACGACTTTATCCCAAACGGGGTAGTCAGAGGCGTATGTCTGTGTCATGGTGAACAGAACACTCAGAAGCCCACTCACCAATGGTATTTAGAACCCAACGTGGTAGGTGGTGAGCCTTCCGCCGTTATCCAGGTTGATTTGGTTTTCTATCGATATATTCCATCACCGACGACAAAGATGTGGTTCAGATTTGAATTCAGGACCACATGATTCACGATATAAGTTGGGGTGCTGAACCCCTAGGCCACGACGCTCTTCAAAATGCTGAAAAAAAAGGAACAACAAATACCCGATTCTTGTACTTATAAAGAAACAACTTAATTTTTCGCTGTAATTACATCTCATTCATTATATTAGATAAAGCGATTCTGTGATAATTTTAATAAAAAGGTTTTAATTGCACTTATTTAAATAAGGAAAATGACGAAACAAACTAATAATTTGAATAGTCAGTTGTTTCGTGGGGTTGTCCGTTTGCGTCATTTAGAGTGTCATTCATTTATTGAACGGTTCATGGAATAGTGACAACTGTGGTCACTACCGATGACCGGATTGCATTATATTCTTCCGTGTTCTTATTATCTAAGTATAATAATATTATAAAGAGGAAAGATTTAATTGTTTGTTTGTTTGTCATGAATAGGCTCTGAAACTACTGACCGATTTTGAAAATTCTTTCACAAATATGAAGCTGCATTATCAGGGAGAGAAGGCTTTATTTTATAAACCAACACGGTACATCTCACGCCGAGAAAATGATTTTATTTTACCAACAGCGCGACTCACTGTATTTCAATTTGAGTTTTTGTAAGATTGAAGAAGAAGTCTTTGCAACACCCCTAAAGGGTCTATCTATGTATATTTTAGTTTTTGCATTTGTATAACTTTATATGTGTATAGTGCAAATAAATAATGAATATGATTATTATGATTAAACAAAACATTCAGTGAAAAATAATAGATGAGTAAATCAAGTCGGAGAAACGCAAGCGAGATTTACCGACGCCGCGACGCGCAATTACTTTTGACAGAACGAAGTCTGTCGAGGCAGCTAGTCAAAAACTTAACCTAAATTTACACTCCAATAAACCAATCACGCGCACATACACGGGCTTATTGCGGCGTGTTCGCTCGATTCGGTAGTGGTGGGTCAGTATCTACCTATATGGCTTATAAGCGCGTCAACGCTCGTACGAGTTATGGCAAAACATGCGCTTTCTAAAATGATCTTCTACGCGCGTATAAAACACTAGCGGTCCGTCTGCGGCTTCCGCGGTGGACTTGCCCGTCAAAACATAGCCTAAAATAAAAAAAAATACATAGCTTAGTATAATAATCAATAAGTATGATAATTGATAATAATGATGATGTAGCTATATATTGGTGAAGGAATTTTTAAAATCGATCCAGTAGTTTCTGAGCCTATTCAATACAAACAAAAAAACAAATCTTTCCTCTTTTTTTATAATATTAGTATCTAGTTCTAGACTATTCTGAAATCGCACTTAAGGTCACAGCACACTAACACAGCGCAGCAACGGCACCGCCCCGGGCCCGCCCGCGGTCCGCTTTTTATAATGTCATTTAAAAAAAAAAAATCTGTAGCACGGTTTCTCGTCATGAAGCGCATTGTGTCCCGGGCTCGAGGTCTGGGTGTGCTGCGAGAAGCCCTTGGCTCAAATTCTCGTCTGGTACCCCGTAACACAAAGATATATCCTTACTTCGATCCATTTTGTAATTGTTTTTTTTTGTAATTTGACATTTGTATGCCAATAAGACTGATCACCGCATGTGAATTTCCCTATGTTTAACGAGCTGCCCAGATAGACTTCGTTCTGTCAAATGTTTGACAGCTAATGTCAATTTTGCACGCTTTTCTACGTCTTGATTTACATTTACATTCATTTTTCACTGAATTTTTTGTTTAATCATAATAAAATATAGCCTATAACACTCCTGAATAATTAAGCTTTCTGTTAGTGAAAGAATTTTCACGATCGAATCAGTGGAGCCTTACCAATACAAACAAACAAATCTTCCCTCTTTATAATATACATACACACATCAAAAGTGTCTAGGGATCAAGCATTTTTATGCGGATTTCTTGAGATTGAGATGTGGCTTTGTAATAAATTTATGATTTTATAAATTTATATGGATCCTTTTTGGTGCATTTCATAATTTGAAACAGGAACTGTCAATCAAATTCGAGTAAAAGATGAAAATCAGCTGTCAATATTTTCCCTATAAAAACATACAACGCATTGAAGACATTATTAGTGCTACTGTTTCCCTACTACTGATTAAAACCAACGTTATTATGGAGCGGCGACGTCATTTAAGCAGGGAAGAAATGCTCAGAGCCGCGGGAATGATAGAAGCTGGTTCCCGGCAACGTACTGTGGCTTTAGCTCTGAATACAAGTCAGAGTGTTATCAGTCGACTTTGGACACGTTACCGAAGCACTGGTACCGTGGCTGAGCGCCATGGAGGACGGTATCGCTGCACCACACGGAGACAAGACCGATACATTCAAATCACAACTCGAAGAGCTCCAACAATAACCGCCATGATGTTAGCCGTGAGGCTTCATCACTCTTCAGGGAACTTAATTAGCGACCAAACAGTTAGAAACCGCTTGCATGAAGTGAACCTTCATTCCCGAAGACCGCTAAGGGTACCACCTATAGCAATGCACAATCGTAGGATTCGATATCAATGGGCTCTTGAACACAGAAATTGGGCAGAAGAACAATGGCGTTTCGTGTGCTTTTCTGATGAGTCTCGTTTTGGTATGAGACCGGATACAAGACGTATACGACACTGGAGAACCCCTGGACGCCAACAGCGATTAAAATCCTGCCAGGAAGTCCATCCTTATAGTGGTGGAACCATCATGGTATGGGCGGGTATTTGGATCGGCGGAAGAACTGAGTTGATTTGGATCAGAGGCAACCTCAACGCTCAAATTTATGCTGAGACGATTGTATCAGACGTCATCGTTCCTTTACAAGTGCAAATCGGTCCCTTATTTCAGTTAATGCATGATAATGCACGACCGCACACCGCAAGAGTTGTAAGACAGACTCTCGCCGCAGCTAACATCAATGTCCTGCCCTGGCCTGCTCAGTCGCCAGACTTGAACCCGATTGAGCATGCATGGGATATGCTACAGAGAAGAGCTCTGCCGAATATGGAGGGTATCCAGTCGCAAGAAGACCTTTTTTTGTTGTTGCAACGAACATGGGCGGCCATTCCACAGCGTGATTTGGATGAACTCATTTTGAGTATGCCAAACCGATGTTCTTGTGTTGTTAGTGTTCGCGGTAGAAACACGGATTATTAATTGTTTAAGTTACCCAATAAAATTTTAAAGAAAACTGTTATTTCAGTCTTTTTTTCGAACTTTAATGTTAGTGGTTCAAATGTCAAAAATCCCTTTATTAGGAAAATGGCAAATTTCTTTATTAATGCAAAGGTGACTTGGTTTATCGTTACTGTAGACAAACGAAAACACTTTATTTGATGAATCCTTAAAGAAAATTTTAATTAATATCAATCAGGAGAAAAGTTATTGCAAAAATATATGTTGATCCCTAGACACTTTTGATGTGTGTATATTATAGATATCTCATAATTACCTGTGTATCACAAATAAGTTATTTGTTTTGATTTGATCCGAGACCATGATAATTGCTGTGTTGTCTGGCGCATGGGTATTAATTCATTAATTTTTATTTCCAGTGGCGCTATGCCTCCCCGCTCGAGCGGCTCGCAACCGCCGCCGGCGCCGCGTGCGGCTGCGTCAGCTCGTGCGCGCTGCTCTGCGCAATAGTCATCTACGGGGAGATCACGTCTCTGTTCGTACAGAGGCACAGGGCTGTGGAGACGTCCCCGCATCTGTATATACTTACTCTGTTTGGGGGAGGGGCGATTCTGTAAGTATTGATGAAACAACCTTTTTCTAAACCTTGAAGATTTATTGTGCTTTCCCAGTTGACCACACTGAATTTGTCTATGAAATCCAGATATGAGATTTCCAAGTACTCATCTTGAAGGACTGCATAAATGCCTCTTTACGTCGCGTTGTAGGACCCGGGGTAATGGGAAGAAGGATACCCACACTTAAAAGACACACTTTGACGACACGATTGGCGTAGTGTGCTGTAGCACGGTTTCTCGCCTCGATTTCCGTAGTGTCCCGGGTTCGATTCCCGGTCGGGTCAATTCAGGAAACTGTATGGTACGACAGAGTAATGAGTGACTGAATCGTTTGGTACTGGATTTATCCAGGTTTCACAACCCATCGTTAGTCTGCGGACACGAAAATGGCGACGGCCGCCGAGCGATGGCTACCGCGGGGCAGGGCGATGCTACTCTCATCTCATCCCGCCCCGCCCCACCGCTCGTTTCGTGCGCGTTACCTATACTGTCCATGTTGTTGAATGCATTGCTGCCGCTGCTCCGCTATCGCGTTGGCCCGCCATCGCTCGGCCGCCGCCATTTTTGTCCCTAGTGCCTAAGCGATTGCAATTTCATTGAAAGTGAATTAGTAGCCTACTTAGACTATTTCACAACTGTTTCATTGAAACCTGTCATTGCTAGGAGGTAGATGGTGGATGTGGCTATAGCCTCTTTCACACCTAACATCCTCGTTCTTTGTCATAAGAGCACTCGCGACTTAATAGACAGACATGCAGACTAGTCGATCCAAACGAAAGAAGAAGACAGCAGTAACCCATCCTTAAAACCGCTCTAACAACTCTGTTATTCTTTATTTGATGTACTTTGTGTGACGTCTTCTTCTATATTGCGGTGCCCTAGCGGGGTGTCATGTGTTTAATGTACTGGCTTTTGTAATTCCACCTATAAAACCATGTGACGAGCAAATAAATGAATATGAATATGAACCACCTTGTGGCTTGTTACAGACCAGAAGGCAACCGCTCACTACACATGGACGCATTGGTGGACGACTCCGTGTCCTTCGGCCTGGCCAGCGTAGCAGTCATGGCGGGACAGCTCATCACCGCCGCCACGGCCGTCACGCTTGCTAACTGGGGCGCGCACAGAATGGTAAAGTAGCCCAATACAGCACTTAAAATAGTCCCACTGCTGGCCACAAACCTCACCTCAAGGGGGTATGCAAAAGCCAAACTCAAATACAAGGGGTAAAAGCGGATGGTTGTCCAAAGGTGTATTGTAAAGCTGGTGATGAACCTTACTGTTAGTCAACTTTCCGGAACAAGTAGAGGCCCAAAATAGGTGTAGAACTCACTCTTCAATAAATTGTAGCCGATCCGTAGTCGCCAATGAAAACTTGAAGAAAGACAAGCAATATTAATCAGTCAGAGTGAACCATTCCGACTCTGAGCTGAAGTGCTTAAACCAGGTTTATTCAAATATAATAGTATTCTTTGTTCCGGCACATAACCGAAAATTCCATTATTTTTAAACTAGTTGTTCTGTTACAGGTCTCCAGGTTGCGATGGCGGCTGCTACGGACGGTGATCACCCAAGAGGTTGCCTTCTTCGACACCAACACCAATATGAACTTCGCCACTGCCCTTACAGAGTATGTATGGTGCATCCCCATGAATTGCTTATGACAGAACTGACCGATAATTTAATTGAAGTGGCTCAAAACGCTTGCGCTTTTTCAAATTCTTCTTTAAGTTTTTACGAATTCATGATGTAGGTTGGTTGTCAAAACTTGAGACAAAAATGATCGTAATATAGTTAATTTGTAGCGTTATTAGAAAGCTTATTAATTCAGAAATGAACATGGTAAAACGAATTGGTATCTTAAGTACGGTAGTTAGAGTACCTGATACAACTAGACGCCAGGAAGGCTTCCACCTCCATGTGGTTGCCTTTCTAGTAATCCGCACTCAACGGTTTACTGCGTCTTTTCTGGGCCGCACCGCTAGGGAGTGGAACGCTCTACCCGCGTCTTTGTTTCCGGATACCTAGAACCTCGATATCTTTAAGGCCAGAGTGAATAGGCATTTTCTGGGTGAGCGTGTAGTACCATCGGCCTCGTCATCGCTTATCACCAGGCGTGACTGAGAGCAAACGCAACCCCATTTTGTACGTATAAAAGAAAGGGACGGCTAATTTCCAATTTTCTCCTCTCTACAGAGACATGGACAAGCTAAAATCAGGAGTGGGAGAGCACGTAGCCATGACAGCGTTTCTGTGTGGGACTGTGATCTTCGGCAGCGCTCTCTCTCTCTCTTACGGATGGGAGCTGACGCTAGCTGGGCTGTCCGTGGTACCGGTGGCTATCGGAGTGGCTGCTTTAGTGTCTAAGGTAACTAAACTGTGACTTAGCTAAGTGGTGACTAAGCTGAGTGAGGAGTAACCAACCTGTGGCTAAGCTGAGTGCGAAGAAATTAAACTGAGTGGTGAGTAAGCTGAGCGGCTTCTGAACCGAGTGGTGACTAAGCTGAGTGTTAAGTGACTAAACTGGTTGGTGACTAAGCTTAGTGGGGAGTAACTAAACTGAGTGGTAGCTAAGCTGAGTGAGAAGTACTAAACAGTGACTAAGCTAAGTGAGAAGAAATTAAACTGAGTGGTGAGTAAGCTGAACGGCTTCTGAACCGAGTGGTGACTAAGCTGAGTGTTACGTAACTAAACTGGTTGGTGACTAAACTGAGTGGGGAGTACCTAAACTGAGTAGTGACTAAGCTGAGTGAGGAGTACTAAACAGTGACTAAGCTAAGTGAGAAGAAATTAAACTGAGTGGTGAGTACGCTGAGCGGCTTCTGAACCGAGTGCTGAGTACGCTGAGCGGCTTCTGAACCGAGTGGTGACTAAGCTGAGTGTTAAGTAACTAAACTGGCTGGTGACTAAGCTGAATGGGGAGTAACTAAACTGAGTGGTCGCTAAACTGAGTGTTGACTAAACTAAGTGAGGAGTAACTAAACTGTGACTAAGCTGAGTTAGGAGTAACTAAACTGTGACTAAGCTGAGTGAGAAGAAATTAAACTGAGTGAGTGGTGAGTAAGCTGAGCGGCTTCTGCACCGAGTGGTGACTACGCTGAGTGTTGAGTAACTAAGCTGGTTGGTGACTAAGCTGTGTGGGGAATTAACTAAACTGACTAAGCTGAGTAAGAAGTAACTAAATTGTGACTAAGCTGAGTGAGAAAAATTAAACTGAGTGAGTGGTGAGTAAGCTGAGCGTCTTCTGAACCGAGTGGTGATTAAGCTGAGTGTTGAGTAACTGAACTGTGTGGTGACTAAGCTGAGTGAAGGGAGCTAAACTGAGTAGTGACCAAGTTAAGTAGTAACTTAGCTGAATGGGTAGAATTTAAGCAAGTCGCTAGGACAGCATCTGTGTAGGACGGTGATCTTTGTGAAACTGAACCCACAGTTGGCAGATTTCACTTTTAAGGGATAAAGCCGACCAACCAAATTGTACAATTAATTGTTTTTCTTCATGTCATTGTTATTTTCTTTGTTGACGAACATTCATTATTATTGTTTAACGTGCACAGTACCAAACCAAGTGTTCCGCTGAGGAAGTGTCAGCGTACGGAACAGCAGGCCGCGTGGTGGAGGAGGCTCTGGAAGCCATCAGGACTGTCCGCGCGTATGCTGGTGAAGAGAAGGAGTTGGAAAGGTTTGTTCTGGTTTTTTTACGTACTTAAATGTATAGCGTAAATACTTACTCAAAATGATTGAATACCAACTGACATGGACTGTATAAATGAATAAATATGCGCCAGACAACACACCTCTTGTAATGGTCTCGAAGTAGGGATTAATATCCCTGTGTTACGAGGTACCACACAAGGAAATAAGCCAGGGGCGTCTCCCAGCACACCTAGACCCGAGTCAATTTAGAAAAGATCGTTTCCTGAATTGACTCGACCGGGAATCGAACCCGGGACACTACGGAAATCGGGGCGAGAAACCGTGCTACAGCGCACTGCGCCAATCGTGTCGTCAATGAATAACAAATAAATATGAGCCAGGATAAATATCCCTGTGTTACGAGGCACCAGACAAGTAGGGATTTCGTCCCATAACAAGACCCGAGCCAATATAAAAAAAAACCTGAATTTATTCGGGATAAATTAATTAATTTATTTAGGATAGGTATGTACACAGACAGATTACCATCGATACATGACTAAAAATAATATTATAAATAAACTAGGCTAGACAGTAATCCACAAATAGTGTACACTGCATGGCTAATTCCTATTTCCTAAAGAACGGAAAAAAAAGTTTATTTCGTTATTTTTATTGGAGACTCCATTTAACCATAAAATGCCTGTGTTTGGAGGGTCCGCTCTTCCATCAATATTATCCATTCTTATACAAGGCAGTATGGGGAAACTTATTTAAATAAACATTTCATGGGATTAAATTGTTAAATTGTAAAACGCTTAAGATGCAGAGGCCTTGTGTGTATGGTTAACTTCTCCGGGCGCCTGCGACACAGACTATGTCTAGTGTGGGAGCCACGGCCAAATATAACACTGAAACTGCCTCCATAAACGGTGTACCTATTTTAGTAGACTAGTTTGTCCATGTATTTTTATAGTTACCGGTTTATTGCAAATAAATGTTTTTTTTTTATATTTATATTTTATAACAGTTTGAGTATTAAATGAATTGAATTTGAGTATGTATATCTACTAAAATGGACTGTATACCTTAGTTAAATACCTACCAATTAAAATGGACTTTGAAAAGCGCAAACTGCATCTGAAAACAATTACCATCATTGTGTGTTTAGGGACTCTAGGACGGCTAAAACATCAAAACTGAAATGCAAGAGGAAAATAATTTAATTTGATACACAACAATAAAATCAATAACGGCTAACCAAAAACAACCCAAGAACTACTAAACAATGATTATTTATGTAAAAAGTAAACATCGCAAAAGGGAGAGCATGTATTAAAGGATGACAATTACCAAACTAAGTTATACAGGCTGACAGTACCAATTCATGAAGGTTGACAGTATTATGAAGCCAAGTGTACAGAAAAACGTAACAGTGCGTTTTAATGTGCGTTAAATACGTTACATAATACTGGAATGTATCTTAGAGACACCCCTCACTAGGGTTTTTAGGCGTTGCGTCTTCCCGGGCGTCCAGAACCCTTAGTGTGGGGGGGTTCCCGGCAAGACGCTGACGCTCAAAGAACGCAAGTGTGGGGTCTCTTAGCTTAATGAAAACGAGCTGCCACAACAGACTTCGTTCTGTCAAATGTTTGACAGCTGCTGCCCATTATCAAATCTCGCCCGCTTTTCTCTGACTTGATTTACATATAGGTACTATTATTTCTCACTGATTTTTTTGTTCAATCATAATACAGTATAGCTTATATCACTCCTGAATAGTTATGCTTTCTCTTAGTGAAAGAATTTTCACGATCGGATCAGTAGTTTCGGAGCCTATTCAATACAAACAAACAAGCGATCAAATCTTTCCTCTTTAAAATATCACTCGTAGTACCGATACAGATAATTTGTACATGAGCTCTTCACCAGATACGGCGAAGCCCTCTCAGGCGCGGAGGCGGCCGCGCGCCGGCGCGGGCTGTGGGCGGGCGCGGGCGCGGGGCTGGGCTGGCTGCTGACGTACGCGCTCAACGCCATCGTCTTCGCTTACGGCTCCATACTGTGCGTGAGAGACATGGACCTGCCGCCGGAGGAGCAGCAGTATCATCCGGGGATCATGCTTACAGTGAGTATTTAGGAGGACACAGCACGTTCGAGAGAATTGAAAAATAGGTCTTTGTATAAACTATTGCTGCTTGCAAAACTCGAGCGTCGTGCAGAGTGCGATAGAGGCAGATGCAAATCGGATCGAAATCACCTATCAAAATTAGTTACTTACTTTTTTCTTTAAATATTAAAAAAGAACTGTGGCCGTGTTCTTATGTTTCCTTTTTTTTTAATAAACTAGTCTAATTCGTTTTCTGGATGTTTAAACACAGCGGAAAATCGGGCAATTTTTTCTATTTTTAAAGGTTCTTAACTCTTGTAATAATGAATTTATTAAAAAAAGGATAACATTAAGACATGCCAATAGTGGCAATAGATTTTTTGGGGAAAGTTATTCGTCTACGCAACATCCAGGGAGGAAACGGGGGACTACGTTTGTATGGCGCTTTCAGTGACTCATTTCTTTGTTGAAACATCTAGACGTGGAACGCTCATCCAGCGCAAATGTTTCCTCTCTCTTAGAGTCCCGAGGTCAGACGAGGCGATGTAAGGCATTTTCGCATGCCTTTAAGATGAGCTTGCGCAGTGGATGCTTTGCTTTATGCTTGTCAGCCTCATATCTAGAACTCACGGCCACTTTCCATCAGGTAAAGTGAAGTTGACAGGCAATATAATGATGGAATCTAGAAAAATTCGACCTGATCCGGGACTCAAGAAGCGGGATTCCCTCCCGCGTTCTTCCATAATCCGGGTGGCTGCTCTTCAAACTGAGTTATCGAGGCCGTTAACAGACCTGGGGCCGTATTGCCATCTCTTAAAGCCAGTCAAGTTAATTTCCTAAACGGAGCGTAGCGAGCGATTTCCTAATAGGATCTTTAATTTTCAGCCAGTCAGTGGTTACCTGTCAATAATGCATCCTCTAGGCCAGATATTTACTGACGAAATATAGCACTCCAACTCGGATCGCGGATCGTGTGGTCCCGAGTTCAAATCTGGCTAGAACCAAAACTTTCTGTTCATTGTTTAATATCCGACTTACTCTCCTGTGATGGAAAACATCGAAGAACCAGATCAATCCGGATAGCGGCGGAAGGCTCTCCACCTACACGTTGGGTTCTAATACCATTGGTGAAAAGTGGGCTTCTGAGTGTTCCGTTCACCATGACGGCAACAGTCACTTGCCTCTGACTACCCCGTTTGGGATAAAGTCGTGATGGTAGCCGTATGGCTACTCACATAAGTTCACCACAAAGGCCCTTGGACTAAGAAGGGGACAGATAAGAATCCTTACCAGAACCCTTACGGGGCACTGCAGGCTGAACAAACATGGACACAGGGTTTGTATCGCTGAGTCACCAACCTGTAGATTCTGTCGCGAAGAGGAAGAGACCCCGGTCCATGTCCTATGCGACTGTGACACACAGCAGAAGCCGCGTTCTCGGCGGGCATAAGCTTGCCCCTTCGGACGTCTGACATCACTCCCAGGAAAATAATCCAGTTTATGATGGCTGTAGGCCTGGAGAGTGATCTTTGATGGGATGATGACCACAATAGATCAATCGTGGTCGCAGTGGTCAATCGCTTTGCCGACATCCTAATGCTAAACGAATAACGAATGTACGGCCCCAGGTCGAATTTATCTAGTGTATTTTATTTACGTTGTAATGACTTGGTGAATGCTAAAAACAAAAATTCACCTAGGCAATATAACTTCCAGATCCTGTTCTGCACGTTCATAGCTGCCCAAAACATCGCCATGTGCCAGCCGCACCTGGAGACGTTTTCCACCGCGCGAGGAGCTGCCAAGTCGCTGTTCAAGCTGATCGAGCGCCGGTCCAGGATAGACGCGCTGACGCCGCGCGGCGCCAAGCCTTCGCGGTTCGACGGGAACATCGTGTTCGACAATCTTTACTTCAATTATCCTTCGAGATGTGATGTTAAGGTGAGGAACAAAGTCAAAGTTCTTTATTTGCAGTAAATCTGGTAACAAGTGGTCTTATTTTAACAAAATTAGTGCACACACTTAACTGTATTAAATTAAATTTAAATTTTTGAAATATTAATTAAAATTGAACAAAAAAAAAAATTTAAATACATTTATAAAATAATTACAAAGCCAAATCAAATTATAAATTACCATGTCCATTTCCATATTGTAATTCTAAGTAAATGAGAATTAGAGTAAAAACATTTTTCAGTCAAGACCATGCATACAAACACAGACATTTCCGTAGTGTCCCGGGTTCGATTCCCGGTCGGGTCAATTCAGGAAACGATCTTTTCTGAATTGACTCGGGTCGTGGTGTGCTGGGAGACGCCCCTGGCTTATTTCCTTGTGTGATACCTCGTAACACAGTGATATATATCCCTACTTCGAGACCATTACAAGAGGTGTGTTGTCTGGCGCATATTTATATATATTTATTTATTTATAAATTAGTATAAATGATTGTAACATATTTTCTAGTATCAGCTTCCAAAGAGACGCCAAAAACTTTCAAACTCTATTTGTACATTTGGGAGTGTTATTTCTGAACCTGTTTTAGCCAAAAAAATATCCAAATACAGTAGAATCCCGATTATCCGGATCAAATAAAACCAGGGGTATTCCATATAATCAAAAATCAGGATAATCGATTTCAAAGCAAATCAAACAATATTTAAGTTTTAATATTTTTTTATCAGATATGTAATGAGTTTTACATGCGTCGTTTAGAAAATACGAAATATAAAAAACGAGTTAAAACGCAACGATAGATAATGAATTACATAATAGTGTAATTCAAAATTTTGGTTGGAAATAAAATGCGGATTCCATTAAGGATCCAGAATGCTTATAATGTCTGATCTGATATCGTAGAAGTTCCTACACCATATAATTGTTTCAACTTACTGCCAGATTCACCATTTTTTAAACTCTCAATTTATCTTCACTTTGTCTAAGAGACAACGCCCCTTTTTCGCTTGGACATTTTAAATTTCCAGCATAAAACGTAAACAAAAATAAACCACACCCTTTCAGTTGAACGCTATCAAAGAAAATGAAACGTTAACAAACACTTGAATTGAAACATTATCCCGCAAACAAATGAGAGCGGTAGTACACGGTCGGAGGCGGGAATAAACTTGTCGTAACGTGTCACGTTGCGCCGTTGAAACATTTTTTTTTAAATTGATCATTAGAGCCGAGACGAACGAGTCCGGATGATCGGATGTTCGGATTTACGGGATGACGAGGCTCTAAGTTAACACACTATAACACATAAAACCGAATTAAGAACTCCTTTTTTGAAGTCGGTTGAAATTCGGGTATTATTTATTAGTCAAAGTCAAATATATTTATTGCAACCGTAGGTATTCATTCAAAGATGGGTCTTAAGTTTAGGTTGTCCTGCTACAGTTAGCCAAATAGGTGGCGTGCAATAGTAAAGTACCTAAAACAGATTTGACGACCGACTTGGTGTAATGATTAAGAAGTTGGCTACTACACCAGAGGTCGCGGGTTCGATCCCCGCACAGTACAAACATTTGTGTGCATGAACATGTCTGTTTGTACTGGTCTGGGTGTCTCCTATGTATAATAAGTATGTATTTACAAAAGAAAATGTATTTAAGTATGTTTATCCGTTGTCTAGTATCCCATAACACAAGCTTTAATTAGCTTACTTTGGGGCTAGATGGCGCTGTGTGGAATAATGTCCAGGGATATTTATAATCATTTAGTTTACATTAATGTTCATAACACCGATTTTTACATTATTCAATTTCTTGTAAGTACCTGTTAGTTAATTTGTCCAGAAGGAATTCGTCAATAGAGTAGTATGCCTTCTCAGTCAGAAAATTAAATACTGCCTGCTTAAAGGAGATAACATCATCCTTCTCTCTTATGCTATCTGGTAACTTGTTAAAAATACGTGGTGCCATGCCTGTAATATTTTTTGTGAACAACGATGTCTTATGAATTTCAGAACAGATTTTATTCTTGTGACGTTTACTCTTCAGTTTAGCAAACAATGTCCAGTTCTTTTTTACAAATAAACATATTTCTTGTATGTTGATTGAGGGCAAAGTCAGTAGTTTAAGTGACCTAAAGAATGGTTTACAGCTATAGTATATCTAGGAATAAATTTGTTTTTCTTTAATTAACTACGAAAATTAAACAAAGTGAAGCCAAGCAGATGTGTTACACATGTCTGGGTGTGCTGGGAGACGCCCATGGCTTAATTCCTTGTTTGTTACCTCGAAATACGTGGATATTCATAATAATAGACGTAATCACATTCTGAGATCTCCTAATTTTACAGCAATAAGATAAGATAAATATACTTTATTGTACAACAAATCATACTTAACATAAGCATTACATAATCTTAGATTGTATAATGTAGGCGGTCTTATCGCTAGGAAGCGATCTCTTCCAGACAACCTGCAGGTAGAGGAAATGACAAGATTAAAAAGAGAAAATAGGTAAGGTAGTGTGAGATAGTGAGATAATTATATATTTATACATGAAGTTGTTTTATGCATTCATTAATGCAATTACATATAGGTAGTACTTATAAACGTAGTAAATATCTGTAAACATACACAAAATTATAAAGAAACGGTAAAAAAGACTTATTCAGGGTTGGTTTATCCACGCACTAGAGACATTTAAAAGTTACAGTGTGAGGAAATAGGCTTTGAGTCGGGATTTGAAAATAGGTAAGGATTGAGATTGCCTAATAAGTAAAGGTAGCGAGTTCCACAAGCGAATGGATTGGACAGTGAAAGAATTGGAATAACAACTTGAAGAATGAGAGGGGAAAGCGAGAATATCTAGATAATAGAGAGCAATCTGCATGAAACGAAATTGTCTCATTTAAAAATGAAGTAGGGATACTACTTGGCTTTGGCCAGTAATTCTTGAAAAACCGGCTCTTATGCCGAGATACACAAGTGTAAAAATAATCATTTATTTTCAGGCAAAAATCACATTTAAAGATCTAACTAAACATAATCGGCTCATGGATAAATAGCTTAAAACGAACATACATATTTTTCATTACTCATACACGGAAAGTACGCTTGAAGTTGCCTGAGCATAGGGTTGAAAGCTTCACTTTCAGCTGTAAAGTTTTTGTCAGCCCTAGGGCTGAAAGTAAATAACTGTCAAATGTCACCTTCTATTTTGACATTCCTTTTGCGGCAAGTCGATGTATTCTATTCAGCCACAGCTGTATTTGAAATTTCTTTATCTTGATTTCAAATGAATATTTAAACAATCGAAGCAGGAATATACTCATTAATGTATGTTTCACTTAATTAGTATTTAATTGAATAAATTTGAGCTAAGCATTTACGATAGAAATGAAAAAATAAAATTTTGTTGGTTGAACTTGTATATGATTTTTATTTACTTTCCTTATATTCGTAATGAAAGCAGAGTGTTTACCTCGGAAGAAAGACCTTTTCAATGCCCTCGAACTATTAGCGGTCTCGCTACGCTCGCGCGCCAAACCATCTCGTGCATTGAAAAGGTAACTTTCTCACCTTGTGTAACAATCTACTATTATAACACAATATTAAATTTACACACATAGCGTATGTTTATCCTTACTTCGAGACCATGACAAATGGTTGTTGTCTGGCGCAAAAAAAGTGTGTTACGATTGAAAATTGTAATTTTGTGTCTCCTCCACAGGTACTCCGAGGCCTAACGCTAAAAGTGTCAGCAGGCGAGACCGTAGCGCTGGTGGGCGGGTCCGGCTGCGGCAAGTCGACGCTGCTGCAGCTGCTGCAGAGGCTGTACGAGCCGGAGTCGGGCAGGATCCTGGTGGACGGCCACAGGCTGAATGAGCTCGATGTGCACCACTTTAGGAGGAGCATTGGTGAGTGTGACGAAGTTAGCTGTCAATTTGTAGGTGATATACTAAAGCATCTCATTGTAATGTTCTTCGAAAGGCACAACACAGGCAAAATAATCAATTTTCTGTTCAAAAACGAAGAATGCTCGATATTTTGAAACAAGTGAATGCTCAAAGCTATCATCCACTTTAGGCATTTCCAGGGCGCTGGGTTTGGGGATATTTAAGACTTTTGGGAACACCATTTCGATCAATCCAGTAACATTGATCGAATTTCATTTAATTTATTCATCTCTAATAGAATATTTTTCGCTAAAAAGAAAAATAAATTAAGCATAATTTGAAATGTAATCTTATTGTGTTAAGGGGAGACAGAAGCGCCGTTTTTCCATACAAACGTAGTCCTCTGTTTCCTCCCTGGATTTTGCTAGTAGTGAAATCATATTTACCCAAAAAATCTATTGCCACTATTGGCATGTCCCTATGTTTTCCTTTCTTTAATAAATTAATTACTAAGAGAGATATGAACCTTCAAAAATCAAAAAAATTACAGATTTTCCGCTGTGTTCAACATCCAGAAAACTAATTTGACTAGTTTATTTCAAATAAAGGAAAACATAGGAACACGGCCACAGTCCTTTTTTAATTTCTAATAAAAAAAGTAACTAAATCGGTCAACTTTTCGAAAAGGGATCAGGGGACTACGAAACGTCGATTTTGTGTACTTTTTATAGGTCATTTCGGTCCGATTTGCATCTGTCTCTATCGCACTCTGCGGGGCGCTTGAGGTCTGCAAAAGACAGCAATACATTTTACAAATACCTATTTTTCAATTCTCTCGAACGTGCAGCAGCTATGTCCTCTTAAACTGAAGCATAGGTATTTACGTAATGAAAATAATATTATAGCTTCACTCACCCGTTATAACTAAATCTATGGATATAGCGATAAAGACCTTTTCCACAGCAATTAAACTAGTTTCAACAACTCATGCTCTTTTCATTTCTCCAGGTGTGGTAGGCCAGGAACCCGTGCTCTTCGGTGGAACCATCAGGGAGAACATCCTGATGGGTCTAGAAGGCGTGACCGAGGAGCAGATGTTGGCCGCCGCTAAGACCGCCCAGGCTCACCAGTTCATCACTAAACTGACGAACGTAAGTCTACACTGATTGTAAATAGGAAAATTTTTTTGTTTGTTTGTATTAATGAACTCAAAAGCTACAGGACCTACCTACGGGCACAGAAAACAATGTAACATGTATGTTTTATCTATGCTATAACGGGACGCGGTGTATAAAGAAATCTGAATGTTATTTAATTCGCCAACTATTTTAGTTGACAATGTGATTGGAAAAATGCTTTTACCGCCATCTAAAAGACAGTTAAAACATTACATTAGTAGATCTAACAGTCAGTAGAGGGCGAAAATAAAACTAGTCCCTCAATAGAATAAATTAGTCTAACTATTTGTCGATAGATGGCAGTAAACATTAGTTCTATAATTCATTCATAATCCATGAATGAATTATAGAACTAATGGCGGTAAAAGCATTAGTATGTCTAACCATCAGCAGATGGCAGTAAACAGATTTTGTCATTTCCTCATTATTATTATGGCGGTAAAAGCATCAGTCTGTCTACTATTATAGATTATCATTTGCCACTATTTATAAGATGGGCGCAAAAGCAGAAGAGTAATTTTTCCAACTTATTTTTATTAGCATTATGTGTCGAGCATTAAATTAAATCATAAGTTATCTTCCACTTATATTTTAAATTCGGCGGCATATTTTCAACTGCAATTTTCAATTTCAAGCTTAATAATTAGAATTGAATATCGTAATAATTCATGACTCATACCTGAACAGTGGTAGAAGTCATTGAATATCAGATACTGTAGTTTTCTCTGAGCGGTCTCCCCCATACCCGCATCATCAAGAAATAAAATTAAAATTAATATTTTCACTCTCAGGGCTACGACACAGTTCTCGGCACAGGCGGGACGTCCCTCTCGGGGGGGCAGAAGCAGCGCGTGGCCATCGCGCGCGCCATCGTGCGGAACCCCAGCATCTTGCTGCTAGACGAGCCCACTTCAGCGCTAGACCCTGCTGCAGAAAGACAGGTTTGACAACATAACATAACATACATATATAATATATATCAGGGACACTTACACCAAGATCATCTGACCCCAAACTAAGCAGAGCTTGTACTATGGGTGTCAGAGACTGATACATATACGACACGATTGGCGTAGTGCGAGTTGGCGTACTGGAGCACGGTTTCTCGCCTTTAATTCCGTAGTGTCCCGGGTTCGATCCCCGGTCAGGTCAATTCAGGATATGATCTTTTCTAAATTGGCCTGGGTCTGGGTGTGCTGGGAGACGCCCCTGGCTTAATTCCTTGTCTGGTACCTCGTAACACAGGGATATTTATCCCTACTTCGAGACCATGACAAGAATTGTGTTGTCTGGCGCATATTTATATTATTATATTTATATTTATATACTAAAAGATTTCTAAATATATACATAATAACACCCAGACACACAACAAACACAAATGTTCGTCGCATGAATGTTTGGCATGGGTGGATCGAACCCACGTCCTCCGGTGCTAAAGGCAGCCATTGCACCAACAGGCCAGTCAACGTATCATAGCTCAATACCTTAAGGTCAGTCTACTACATGGTACCAAGATGTCATATACCAAAATGCCAGGAGGCTCAATTCATCCCTCGAGTGTTTCTTGTATATACGGGTGTTCAGCAAAAACAATGGCGCTACGTACACCCGGGTGTATGTACAGTCAAAAGCATGAATACAGGGTGTAAAAAGATTTTTAACGAAGCCGGCGTCTACGCATCAAGTCACAAAAAAAAAAAATTTGAAACATGGGAAACGAAATGTTTTTTAGGTGTCAATTTTAAATCTAAAAACGGACTACGCAATGTAACACGCGCAACAGACAGCTTCTGCGCTTGTGTGCGCGTGCGCGGCTGTGACGCATAATCAAGGGGTGCGCACGATGTACATTGCGAGTTGAACGTTATCAAGCAATTTTTTGTTAGGAAATACTTGAAATTTTGATAATGTTTCTCAGGACCAAAATTAGGTAATAATGATTAGAGTTTGTTTTCATCAATATCTTGAGATTTTTTTGTGACTTTGACCTTCAATAACTTGATAACTATCGAGTTCCCAGGTATCGTCTAGAAAGAAAAAATGGTCCTGGTGATGTGCAGAATACGTAGGTATCAACTTCGTTTAGGGTTTTTTTACACTTATCCAATTAATTGAATCAGTTGATTGCACTCTATAAGTATAATAAAAGTCTTGAAAATACATAGAAAAATACATAGCATATCTATGGGTCTGGATTGACATGTCCTATAGATATTTGTGACTTATGTGTCGCTCAGAAAATTTTGAAGCCTTTGAAACGTACAGACGTTTATGCTTTTGTCTGTACCTACTCGAAACACACGAGATCCTAATGTGGCCCCAGAGCTCGAAGAAAACTCTGTTTGTAAACTAATTTGTCGTTTTTCAGGTGCAAGCAGCCTTGGACGCGGCGAGTAAAGGCAGGACGACTTTGGTAGTCTCACATAGGTGAGTTTTTCGTACTATTCCGGAGTGTCCCGGGTTCGATCCCCGGTCAGGTCAATTCAGGAAACGATCTTTTCTAAATTGACTCGGGTCTGGGTGTGCTGGTATAGACGCCCCTGGCTTAATTCCTTGTCTGGTACCTCGTAACAGGATATTTATCCCTCCTTCGAGACCACGACAAGAGGTGTGTTGTCTGGCGCATATTTATTTATTTATTTATATTTATTTAGCACAGCCACATCTAATATATCCAACACTAACAAAAAAATGTTTCGTACTAAAAGACTTATATACATGACAAGACGAGCCGTACATAGCATTCACAAAAATAAAATTAAACGTATCCCTCTAGGTTGTCGACAATCGTTAACGCCTCTCGAATAGTCTACATGGAGCAAGGAGCGGCTCTGGAACAGGGAACTCACTTGGAACTGCTTGAAAAGAAGGGGATGTACTGGAAACTGGTGCAGGACGACCTCACTAACAAGTCAGTATACGACCATCATCATCACATTAATATTCTCTTTGTATCAATATCTGCAAGAAATTACTCCCTAGAAGATAGTTGCATTTCTGAAGGCCTTCAAGACTGCCGATTGCGAGTTGCAGTGAGAGATGCGAATGGCTTCACCATCGCGTTTTGCGAGCAGATTAATGTCAATTTGTACGGCATCGGGTTAGCGCCCTCTAGCGGTCTTTATGTTGCCCGATTTAATATAATATAAAAATATTTATTTACCAAATAGAATACATACAATTTACATGTATCAATGATTACTGCACTAAGCTCGAGGCTTGTATCGCCGTAATCTGAACACGAGGATCAACATTACACAGGTTTCAATTTTCTTGTTCGAGACACTGGATTTAACAAGACGGTAAATAAAACAAAATTAATAAAAACCATATCTTTACTTATTATGATACCTTAGGTGCGGATGTGTTCATTTACTATAGTTAAAACAAACTTACCGAATCGGTCGATAACTTTGTTCTGAATCGGGGGACTGATAGGATAAGTTAACACATTCGTCGCCGCGGAACGAGACACAATAGATTTTCTATTGTTTGCCGGTCATTTGGCGACTAATTTTTTTTTATTTTTTTATTTGGTTTACAAAACTGGATTTACAATTTTTGCCATCCGTAAAACGTTTAACTAAAATATATACACGTAATTGTAATTCCTTCTAGATGTAAACACAGCATGCATTTTCGAAAAATTAACACTGCGATTAATCAAAAGAAAAAAGAAAAAAAAAACTATGTCCTTAACAATTAAAAAGAAAGGAAAAACAATTTCTTAAAAGACATTGATCAAACAGCCGTTTGCTGTTTACATAACAATGATTTCAAATTACGTTTAATTGAGGCATTAGAACCAGAAAACAAGTCAATATTAGCGCGGACAGTGTTACAACTAGCTGCCATGCGATAGAGTGGTGAATGCTGTCCAAGGTTTGTCTTGCACCCAGGCAAGGAGAAACTAACTAAATGTAACTAATGTGGCAACCATGTCGTTATGACCCGCTTAACTTACAAACAGGAAGACATTTGATATTGCATAAAATGCGACAGACTTTGTCATAAATAAACGGTAGGAGATATGACCTATATGAGATATTTTACCGCAAACACAGCAGTGATGCATCAAGTCTTGCTTAATTCAATGAAAACTTGGAGTTTTAATTTTATTATTGACGAAGGAATTCAGTCTTAAGGCTGGGATTGAGCGCGCCGTCCTATAGAGCATTCAGTGGGCCACTGATCAGTTCTGCGCGAACGGAATAACGCCGCGGCTTCCTTCTGTTTTCGTTTAATGAATTTATTATGAAATAACATTAGACAAATTGAAAAGTTTTAAAAGTTGTCAACCTAGAATATACAAAGACCTATATGTATTTTTTAAGTGCAAAATTATATTTGAGAGTAAAACAAAGAAGTCGTCCGCATACTTCTTTGTGTTTTTTTTATCGATGAAATTATGCTATATCGTGTTTCGTAAAAGTTGTCGCCTTAGTTAAAGACACTGACCTACTCGTACGATTTTTTATCTTTTAACAAAGTCGATCAAATATTGACAATCTTAGGAAAGCATAGCCTTAACTGCCATAAGCCTTTGACTGCCGCCAAGCAAGACAAAATAGTAAATCGATTGTTTGCCGGTCACCGGTGACCCCCATGGCAGTTAATGTGTGTATGCCAAAAAGTTAGAGCCAATTTTTAGTAACTATTATATAAACTGGCTAACTGTCTGTTAAAATTAAACTGTTTCTCACCAGGAGCGCGGCAGCAGCTTTAGCGGCAGAAGACGAGGGCGACGACGATGTTCTGCCGGAGCAGCCCGCGGCAGATCAGTTCAAACGCGCTTCGGTCACTCGGCATTCTTCGAGAAGAGGTTAGAAACGTTGTGCGTTTATTTAGGTGTCAATTTTAGAATAGAATAGAATAGAATACCTTTATTGCATTAAATGTGGTTGACAAGAGTAAATAATAACAATTTTGGTTTCTCACACTTAACCAAACAATTGGCATGCAACATTGGAGAGGGATACAAGTTTGATATGAATACATAATAGGTACAATGATGAATTAATAAAATTAAATGAAAAATACAATGAATTAAATAAGCGAAAATAAGATGTATGATAGATATTAATTGTATTATAAAATTTAAAATTTGTAATGCGTTGCGTGCGTTTTTAAACCTAAAAACGGACTACGCAATGCAACGCGTGCAACAGACCGCTCCTGCGCTTGCGTGCGTGTGCGCGGCTGTGACGTATAGTCAAGGGGTGCGCACGATGTACATTGCGAGTTGAACGTTTTGAAGCAATTTTTTGTTAGGAAATACTTGAAGTTTTGATGATGTTCTTAATACAAAAATGAAGTTATAGGCTTCGATACGGGTCTTTTTACACCCTTTATACTAATAAAGAAAAGAGTATTTTTTTGTATTGTATAGGCTCCGAAACTACTGGACCAATTTTAAAAGTTCTTTCATCAATATAAAGCTACATTATCAGTTTTTATATTTGTTTTTTTAATTGAGGCTGTATTTTGGTCTACGCGGGCGAAGCCGCTGACGGTCAGTTAGTCTAATAATAAAATAGCTATTGGTATCATTATAAATTGTATCCTTATTGTTGCAGAATCCTTCGCCCGCCACGGCAGCATGAGACGCCTGTCTTCCACTCATTTCGCTCTTCCCACGCCGGACATCCTTACCCACGTGGTAAGAAAAAACTTTGGAGGAAAAAAAAATAGCCGATACAAATATTTATACTTTCAGTTAGGATGAAATACTGTATTTAAATACAATTACTTTATTTTTAGTTATTTTCAAGAGGTAAACTAAAAAAAAAATGACAAAAATGACTTCCCTATTTTCATCTCAAAATTTTTCGTACAAGGTAACATACACTAGACACTAACCTATTTGCTTTGAAGGTTTCAAAGCTCAATGGTAAGAGGAGCCACCCGGTTAGCATAAAACGCGCGTTCTATTCCCGCCCGTCACCTAGGACCGTTTTTTTTTTAAACTCATACAGACTTAATCAGTGCTTTTAAATAGTCATAAATATACTTAATAATAGACATAATTACTATATTAATATGAAAATATAAATAAACAGTATACCTACTTACGAACATAATGCGACTCTATCCCCACGTCGGAGAAGTTGATTCCTACTGAGAAGACCCGGCGAGAAACTCAGTAGTTATTTTTTTAAACTTGTTGTGGTTTTATAATGCGAGTTAGTAGACTACAATTTGTTTGTCGAGAAAAAAAAACTGCTTTAATCTAACATTTCTAACATTAATAACAGGGGTTCGCGTTTGCCCTCAGTCTCGGCTGGTGGTAAGTGCTTACCCAGAAAATGCCGAATTGACCCCGAGTGAAATTGTCTGAGTGAGTTGTCACTTGACAGTTTCCCAGTTGTTTCGGAACGGGTTCGGGTGACGTTTATCACTCTGACCACTGCGAATTTTACCGGCGCCTGAAGCCCGATGAGATTCACCTGACAGACGCAGGTTTTGCTCGTTTTGTCTCTCTATTCGATGACGGTGAAAATCTCTCTGCAGAAAGCTATTCGGAACGAGCCCTAAAATCTTGTAGTTTCCTCTACCTGCAGGTTGTCTGGAAGAGATCGCTTCCTAGCGATAAGACCGCCTACATTGTACAATCTAAGATTATGTAATGCTTATGTTAAGTATGATTTGTTGTACAATAAAGTATATTTATCTTATGTTTATTTTTACCATATTGTGTTTTTAAAGGCAACAAAAATTTTGTTTGTTTTCTTATCCTAATAAATCCCCTTCTTGCAGGATGACACGGACCCCTCCCCCCCCGCGGCCGTCCCCGCGGCGTCCACCTGGCGCCTGCTGCAGCTGAGCGCGCGCGAGTGGCCGCTGCTGGGCGGCGGCGCCGGCGCCTCCGTGCTGGTGGGCGCCACCATGCCGGTGTTCGCGCTGCTGCTGTCCAAGCTGTACGGGGTGAGTTGTGTCGCGAAGGCTCCTGAACCTGTCGAGGGGTGGCCAGTTCCTTCGCTTTAAGGCCGATGTTCGCTTAGTGTTAGTAGGGCACACGTGTGGACACCGGTAGATTAGTGCGAGTGATTAGTAACCTGCGTAGTAAAGTGATTAGGAGCGTGTTCTATTTTTTTGCGAGTGGCCTCGTCCCGCGCGCCTCCCATTCCCCTCACTCGCCCGTGCCTGCCACTAAACACGGATATTTACTTGTGTATTGTTAATTAAAAAAAAAACAGTGTTAACAAACTGTTCCTGCAGTTTGGCGACAAGTATTTCAGGAAGACAATGTTATGTTTTTTTGATAAAAATAAATAAAATATATAAATATGCGCCAGACAACACACCTCTTGTAATGGTCTCGAAGTAGGGATTAATATCCCTGTGTTACGAGGTACCGCACAAGGAAATAAGCTAGGGGCGTCTCCCAGCACACCCAGACCCGAGTCAATTCAGATAAGATCGTTTCCTAAATTGACCCGACCGGGAATCGAACCCGGAACACTACGGAAATCGAGGCGAGAAACCGTGCTACAGCGCACTACGCCAACCGTGTCGTCAAATAAATAAATAAAATAAAAATAAACGTCTGGACAGCAGGTGTTAGTGTTTAGCGTTTTGCAAAAATTGCATAAAATGGCAAAGTAGACGGAAGATTTACCATAAAAATGTGTGCAGGAGTATGTAATAATGAATGTCTTTTAAATTGTAAAGACCTTAGGTACAAAATTAAAGATGTCCGAGATAAACTAAACACATTCACTAAACAGAATTGGACACTACTTGCACTAATCCATCGCTCCTACTAGTCACCAGAGTGCTGAGTGCGAGTTGCAGTGAGAGAAGTGAATAACTTCACCATCGCGTTTGCGAGAAAAAAAACGCGAATTTGCATGGCATCGGGTGAGCGCCATCTAGCGGCCTTAATGTTGCCCGAATTAGCTGCTAGATGGCGTTGATTCGATTTCCTAGTAATTGACATTTACGTGCTCGCAAAACGCGATGGTGAAGTCATTCACTTCTCTCACAGCAACTCGCACTCGGCCCTCTGCACTCGCACTAAGCAAAGTGAATACCAGCCTTTAACAGCGATGTGTACACCGGCACAGAATAAAATAAAGTAGGTTTGTAACTACCTACATACATACGTGAACGTGATATGTAAGAAATAGGTATATTGCTAGGTATATTGTAGTGTTTCCTTGGCTGACACCGACAATAACAATAATTGTACCTACATTATACTATCGTTTAAGTTTTAGAAGAATCCGCAGTAATATAATAATAATAAAATTCATTTATTTCTCACCAAATAAAAGCAAGTAGGTAGTTACAATACTAGGTTAAGTTACAGAAAATAAGGTAAAAAAAAAACATTCATAGTGCTTGTTTGTGGAGACTGGTGATCTATGGTAAGTAAAATAATACTTGTGTTACATACCACCAGGTCTCCACCCTCAGGCATTATGCAGTCTGATATTACCTATCTATTCATAAGACAAAAGGCAAAAAACAAAATAAAAATTAACCAAACAATCTAAACAAGAACTTAAAGTAGCAGCAAAATCTAAATGCATATTTTCTTTATAAGGTCTTTATTAACAAGGTGGCCGCTGCTTGGCCTCGACGGCCTTAGCAGCTTCACCGGTCTGTAGGGTGAGCGCAGAAGGCTCTCAACCCTAAATTTAAAGTAACGTGCTAAGGGCCCCCATGATAGATGTGGGGTAGAATCTCGAATCAGCCGAGCTATTCTTAAAAACTCGCTTCGTACCCCGCACGCGGAATCCGCTGTGAGATTTAACTTTGGCATTCCTAAAACAAGAAAACGACGGTAGCGCCTCCACTAGGAGAGCGATAGTAAATGGAACTAAGGTAAATGAGATTTTTGACATCACATGTATAGGAATGACGTTTAATTGGTATTCTCAATGTGAACTCGACCGTCATCTCGACACAGGGAATTCGAAGTAATCTGTCAAATAAACCGATACTACAGAGTGATCGAGTTTGGAATTTACGAACAGGGCGTTACTTGAGGATGAACTGACATTTTGGGGAGAAAATCTTCCCGGCACGTGCCGGCAAAATTATCATCCTGAATTAGACAAACTATAGTGATGCTTTACCTCTGCACTTCCGATTGACACAACTTTTTTAATACAGTTACTACACTAAAAACACGGTTTACTGTTATTATTAGTTGTAACTTTCACCGTTCTTCCCCAGATGCCCCTGGTAAACCATACCAGGTCCCGTATCCGCGCTTCCCTCGTCAACTGAGTAGGCCCGGATACGGGACAAGGTCACTTAGGTCAGCTTTTACGCAAATATAAGATTTATCACAAAGAAATAACGTTTTTTATTGCTTGCATTTGTTTCGAACTGAATGTACGAACCATAGACAACAATCGCTCGTCATTTGGACTTACTACTTGATCACATTGTTCAATTCAAATTGAAGAAGTGCTTGAGATTTTGTTCAATTCAAATTGAAGAAGTGCTTGAGATTTTTTATTTCTAGTACTCGTTGTGTTTTTTTTTATGTCGAATAGCTGTGATCAATGGTCTATAGAATAAATACAAATAATGTATTATCAATAAAACTCAGTGCATGAGATAGAATAACTATTTAGGTTACAAGAAAAGTCCTTAGTTTAGCAAGTTTCATATAAATAAAAGGATTGTTTCAACAAATTCTTTCAATAGGCGCGCGCGTCGTCATCCATTGTAAACTCTGCGCAGATGACGGGTACATTTAGCGCATAAGTTTTCATAACAGGGGTTAATACAGTTTCTACACTATAAACACGGTTTACTGTTATGATTAGTCCTAACTTTCACCGTTCTTCCCCAGATGTTCGCATGGTCAGACCACGAGGCCATCCTGCAAGCATCTGCGCAGTACGCGGGGCTGTTCGCCGCGTGCGCCGCCTTGTGTGGATGCGCCACCTTCCTGCAGGCCTGGCTGTTCAATAGGGCTGGTGAAGCCCTCACCGATAGGCTGAGGAGGCTGTGCTTCAAGAACTACTTGCAACAGGTGAGATGTCCCTAGGTGTTCCCAGGCGTGACTGTTCAACTGTGCTTGAAGACTGTTTTTCACAAATAATGGGACGAAAACATCCATTCATCGTTCACAAAGTCTATATTGTGTCCCATCCACACTGACTGTATCTGGAACCCGCGGTCTTTTTTTTTATATTGCCCGTCAAGATGACCTCACTCCACCTGATGGGAAGCGGTCGTGAGGTCCAGATAAGAGGTTGACAAGCCCAGTCATTCAAACGAATCACTGGGCTGGCCATCCTCACCTTGAAGGCCTGCAGAAATGCCTTTTCACGCCCCGCTTGAAGAACCCGGGACTATACGAGCTAGGAAACACATGTGCTGGAAGAGCGTTCCACGTCTGGATGGTACGACAAAGAAACGAGTCACCGAATCTTTTAGTTCGGGCCAACAAATGTTGAATTGTGTGTGGGTGACGCCGTAGTCCAGCACGCGTCTATTAACCTTTTTTTGGTCCAACCCGGCAAACATTTTTACCACCGGCAGAAGACTAGGCCTGAACAGCCCGGTAGTGTAGCCGTAAATCGATTCTGGCGCTTTATCTCCAGATATTAGAGGAACAGGCTTACTTCCGACTCAAGTTTTTAAGGAGCAACTTCTTTCGAATCCCACTCAAATGTCCCATTTGTTGTAGGAGCAAGGCTGGTTCGACGAGCCGTCCAACTCGGTGGGCGCGCTGTGTGCACGACTGGCCACTGACTGTGCTGCTGTGCAGGGCGCAACTGGTGAGCTCTAACATTTATAATCGTCCTTATAATATATAATCGGCCTTGTCCGGAGAGTGATCGTCAAGGGTATTAATCCTCTATAGCTTATTCTAACTATGGATCTTTGGTCTGAAATAAAGATATATAGATAAATATTTAATAGCGATTTGCTTTTTGAGGTCCTCTAAGAACTTATCCGAATGCTCTTATTTACTAAATTCTAAATTCGCGTTTGTGTCATAATCTCGAGATTTTCATTTATATGTCACATTCCTCCTCGTTTGAGGCTGCAAGGGATTGATAACCAAAAAATGAGACAATACCGGATAAAGAGGAAAACAGGGTGTAGACTTTTCCGCCCATAATTAAGCTGCCCGTCTTCATTCTAAATGCAAATTGCTACCTTCGGGGATCCAACGTTACAAACCTTCTATCATGACAAGTTTGGCAACGCGACAGAGTAAAGCTCTGGTGGTACAATTTGCAGTACCCGCCTTGAATCAGATGGCCCTGGTAACCTACCTACTTACTAACACAATCTCCGTAGTTGCGGGAAAATAAACATGATCATAATTCGTATAAAAACTAAGATGATTTAAACGACCGCCATGTATTTTTGTACTCTTCAAAATGATATTCAGTAATACACAAATAAATGTTCATATCGTTGTAGGTTTTTTTGACACAAGCTTGGCCGAAACTTGAATGAATTTAACAAATATAGATGTTTTATTATGCACGTAAAGATTTTTTACATAGCTGCAGAATTTCGTTCTGCGATAGCCTATAACCGAATGCGATGGTGAAAAACTCAATAACATTGTGTATTTCTTCTCAGGAACTCGCCTCGGCACGGTGCTGCAAGGCGTAGGCACGATGGCTATCGGCGTCACATTGGCTATGTTCTACTCTTGGAAGATGACTCTCGTGAGCCTGCTCAGTGTCCCTTGTGTAAGTATAATGGAACTTTACAGGTTTGGAGAAGATCATTGTAGTTCTCGAATGTTGATGAAAATGTGGTCCACTCGGTATTGAAGGACCAAAACAGGCACAAGATTTGAATGACTTCTCCATCGAGTTATGCGAGCACGAAACGCGAATTTGTATGGCATTGAGCGCCACCTAGTGGCATAATCGGGCAACATTAGACTGCTAGTTAGCGCTGACTTGATGGCATGACAAATCGCGTTTACGTGCTCGCATGACGCAATGGTGAAGTCATTCGGATATCTTTATGCAACTGGCACCAGGCACTCTGCAGTGTGTTTAACTTAGAGTTTCTGTGATGCAACTCGCTGTAATAATTATAAATATCAAAATACTATTATTATATTTCTTACAGCGAATAGGTATACCTATTATCGTTTAGCACTATCAGTCATTTTGTTTCTTCAGTTAATAAAAAATATAGTTGCAACTATCAGAAACAAAACCTTCATAACGCGCGACGCGGCCATTGTTGTTCCACTAATCACGGCAACCTAATATCATTGACCCCCCGGTGGGGTGCGGCGGCCAAGCGTACCTAAACAGCGGAGTGACACAGGCCTGCTACAACTAGGTTTTTTCCTACAGGTAATGGGCGGAATATGTCTAGAGAGCCACGTGACGCGAAAGACTGAGGCTCGCGAGAGACAAGCGCTAGAGCGCGCCGCGAAAGTCGCCACTGAAGCCGTGCTGAATGTCAGAACTGTGCAGAGTCTTGGTGAGTGAGCGTAAATAAATAACAATAACAACATAGGCCTTAGAACACTGCCTTGGGGCACTCCACAACTGTTTATCCAAGATTTCAACCGGAAAGTGCACCTTCTTTTATTCCACGACTCCTTAACTTTTTCAGAACATTACTGTCCGTCAGATAAGTAACTTTTTAACCAGTCGTAAGCCTTACCTCTGATCCAAATATCTACACATTTTGTCTAGTAAACTCTTGTGAGGGACAGAATCGAAGGCTTTGCTCATGCCTAGGAATAGAAGTAAGAGTGGAATCTTATCTTTAATTCTTTTTTAGCTTGAAGATTTAAATAAAAGTTGTGGTTGAGCTAGTAATTACAGAGTTTATGTGTACATTATGTGTGAGTATATTTATTTGCGTATGCGTGCGTGGGTGTGTCTGTTTAGCGATTAACGTTGATTTCATCAAATTTCACTTCTCTTAACTTTTTCAGTACATTACTGTTCGTCAGATAAGTAACTTTTCTAAACCAGTCGTAAGCCTTACCTCTGATCCAAATATCTACACATTTTGTCTTGTAAACTCTTGTGAACAAAATCGAACGCTTTGCTCATGCCTAGGAATAGAAGTATGAGCGTAAGTTTACTTCTTTTTTGGCTTGAAGATATTGATTAAAAGTTGTGGTTGAGCTAGTAACTACCGAGTTTGTGTGTACATTATGTGTGCGAGTGTGAGTGTATTTATCTTTTGGGGGTGTCTGTTTAGCGATTCACGTTGATTTCATCAAAAAAAATAGAGACTAGACTGTTCGTTTTACTGTAAAGTTTTCAAACTTCACTTTTACTCAGTAAGCATTATATTCTGTAACCAAATGCAATCCAACAGGTGTAGAACAAACAATCCTAGACCGCTACTCTTCTGCCCTGACCGAGGCTAGTTCTTCAGCCCGCGGCTCCGCCTGGCTTCGGGGCGCGGTCTACGGACTGTGCCTGTGCGCGCCCACGCTGGGCTACGCGGTCTCGCTGGTCTATGGTGGATATCTGATAGCGAGAGAAGATCTACAGTTCGAATATGCTATACTGTGAGTATTTGCACTGCTACAGCTCAAAAGTTTAAGTGACCAACCTGCATTGTAAACCGCCTATTAAAAAAAAGTAACTAATGAGTTTCTTCAAATTCAAATGCCATTTATTTGCAAATACAGGTATCAAAGGTGTTCAAACTTTTACAAGTGATCAGCCATATTTTGCTGTTTAAGCGTGCAAATTACAATACAGAAATAATATCAATAAACAAAAATAAAATACTAATTAACCAGTTCATAATTATCTTCTTGCCGGATCTTCTCAGTGGAACAGAATATTGCTCTAAGGGCTTATGGTAAGGCTCCTTACTATAAATATTTTTTTAATTCTAAAACATTATCTTGTCCACAGAGTCGCCGAAGCCCTAATCTACGGAGCCTGGATGCTGGCTGAAGCCCTATCTTTCGCGCCAAACTTCGCGGCCGCCAAGCGCTCTGGAGCCCGCATCTTGCACGCGCTGCAGAGAACACCAAACGTGGTCACTGAGGATACCGCTGAAGAAGTTCCTGGATGGGTGAGCAATACTTTAAAAGTGTATCCGTTACTTGCGTTAAGGGTTACATTGAAGAACATCTGGCGACTGTTTAGGTATCGGATGACTGGTAGTCTGACTAATCACTGAATAACATATACTAGGTGTATCACAAATTATCCTATGACAAGTTCTCGGACACTAGTGTTTACGTTGCAAGCTTGCAGATCGCCCGGTATGTGAATTAAAGGACATCGCTCGTTTCCCATATATTGAATGCCCTGGAACGCATAGCAAAGAGAAAAAACTAGTTGTGTTCGGAATCATTCACAAATTCTCATCAGGCATTTCATGAAACACGGACAACTTGAGAAACCGTGGCCTTTATAGAAAGTATTTGATTTTGAGGTTATACTTATTCGTATACGATGTACACGTTTTGTTATGTTCTGATAGATATATTGTTTACCTGTAAGAACTTAAGTGCAATGAATTAAATGAACTTAAAATACAATTATTTATTACAACTTAAAATCCAAAAATCATTAATGCTCATATTCATTTTGTTATTAGAGTTTTTGCAGATGGCACCTTTTATTATGCATTTACTAATGAAATAACAAAAAACGGGTGTTACGAATTGAAGTTCTTATATGCTTGAGACGAAACACAATTATAGCGCGATCTAAAGGAGTATAACTCCATCTGTTGGTATTACTTAAAACTAATTTGTCATCACTTTTGACAAACCGTCCACCAATCATATCCACCACCAACCATATCAAATTGTGTAGTAGTTACAGAACTTTTTATTTCTCGTTTCTAACCACAGAATGTCCGTTTACTATGAATAATTGCTAATTAAAAAAAAATATAACGGACGACATTCGTTTGTGTTAGGGCCGATTTCGACGGTGTCCTTTCGTGCATACCAAACGTATGGTCACGTTCATCATGGTCATCAGAGTGCCCAGTGCGAGATGCACAAAGAGATTCGAATGACTTCACCACAACGTTTTGCGAGCACGAAACGCGAATTCGTATGGCAACGTTAAGGCCTCGTATCTCTTTGTGCAACTCGCACTAGCCACTGAGGTTTTATATGAGACTTTTGATATAACTTTTAGAACGCCAAAACGAAGGTATTAACAAATTTTCAGCTCTCATTCCGAGTTTGACGCTAAAATGCTGAATTGGCCTAATATTTATTTCTTATGCTAACAGATCTCCAAAGGCGACCTCAAGTTCACCAACATCCACTTCCGCTACCCGTCCCGCCCGCCCGTGCTCCGCGGCCTTCACATTACCCTCGAAGGCGGCAAGACTCTGGCGCTGGTCGGCACCAGCGGCTGCGGGAAGTCCACTCTGCTGCAACTCCTGATGAGGAGTTATGATGCTGAAGAGGGGACCATTGTAAGTCTTTTTTTTATACCACGTCGGTGACTATCAACCATGCGGACTACCTGATGGTAAGCGGTTACCGCAGCCTATATAGGTATGGACACGTGCAACACCAGGGGTACTCGCGCGTTGTCGACCCTGCAAAATCCTTTTCAAACCCCTCTTCAAGAACTCCATACTATACTATACTCATCGGGAAAACCTCGGCAGAGAGTTCATTCCACAATTTAAACGTCCTCGGAAGGGAACATCTCTGAAACCGAACTGTACGAGACCATTGCGGATTCAGTGTGAGGATGACCGCCCTGTCGGTGGCGAGCGGTGAGGTGGTAAAAAGTAGCCGTTGGCATCATATCAAACAGTTCTTCAGAACAAAACCCGTTGTACAAGCAGAAGAACACGCATAGGGAGGCGAAGTCTCTCCTCAGACTTAACGGCTCCAAACAAAGTCATACTGTTCACAAGAAACACTACCTTTGCTATTCACAATATACACTACCGCTACTAAAATAAAATTATTACATACATACATACATACATACCATCACGCCTTTTTCCCAACGGGGTAGGCAGAGACCACATCTTTCCACTTGCTACGGTCCTGACACACCTCTTGCGCTTCTTCCACTCTCATTAATCCTTTCATACATGCTCGTCGATTATGGGTACTCCTGACCTGACCTTTTCTGAGCACGTCTTGGACTTGTCCTAGGTACGTCCGTCTAGGCCTTCCCCTTTCAACAGCTGCATCCACCCTCGCCCTGTAAATTTGTTTCGTTAATCGCCTTTCATCCATCCTTTCCATATGCCCGAACCATCTTAGCATTCCCATCTCAATTTTTGTGACAACATCCTCTTTCACACCACATCGCTCTCTTATTATGCTATTCCTTACTTTATCACTCAATCTTATTCCTAATTCTTACTCTTAACCCCCCAGACGCTGGACGAGCGCGACATCAAACGTGACCTAACCCTCCGCCAGCTCCGATCTCAATTCGGTCTCGTTCAGCAAGAACCTTCACTCTTCTCGAGAAGCATTCGCGACAACATCGCATACGGGGACAACTCGCGAAGTGTGCCGCTGGAAGAAGTGATCAAGGCGGCGCAGAACGCTAATATACACTCTTTCATCGCTGGGCTGCCATTGGTGAGTTTCTAAACTATCTCCTTTTATCAAAGCTGCAGTCTCTCTCTTTAGGACACATACTCCGGTGCAAAATTTCTGAAGTTCCGTTGAACTTTGAAAGGTAAAAGCCAAAAAAGAGTGTGGGTTTGCTCATAAGTTTCCATGTAATGAATCAAAAAATATCATGTACAAAAAATTATGCTTAAAATACCGAAAAACCAAAGAGGAAATCTGAATTGTATGTCTTCAACGTGATTTACGAGACCTTGTGTTCGGAAAAACGAGAGTGGACTTGGCCGGCAGAGTTTATCAACTGTCCTTCTCAAATGTTTCACCCGTCTCTCATCTTATACTCGCAAAAAACACTTCATCACCATGTACAATTCTTGCAGTACAGGCTGTTTAACTAATTAATTAAGCTATAAAAGCCGCAATTAAAAATACTCAATTTCTCGTAGCCAAACTAGTAAATAAATCATTCACTACTTAGTAAAGCTGATCGAAGATTAAAGAACAAAAAAAACGATCACAAAAAAAGGAAAAAAGAAAGGCCGAATGAAACAGTTTTTTTTGCTGACATTGAACAAGGCCGTTGTATACTTTTCACTCGTTTAACAGCATTTAGTAATGATTGTTTTCTTTTATAGAACAAGATAGAAAACTATCATGCTCGATATCTTCAAGGTCCGAAATTAGTTTTTCTCTAGTTTTCTATCCTTAAAAGGCCGTTGTAGTTATTTTAACTTTTTTAGTCAAGAGCTATCTGGGGTGTAGAATCGAATCCATGATATGATACCAGAGTGCCTAGTGCGAGTTGCAAAAATGAGATTCGGATGACTTCACTATCGCATTTCGTGCTCGCAAAACGCGAATTTGAATGGCATTGAGCGGTAAAAGCAAAATCGGGCAACATTAACGCAGACGCCCAGAGATCGAAGTGACTTGTGCGAGTTGCACAAAGAGATTCCAATGACTTCCTTCATCATTGCGTTTTGCAAGCATGAGACGCGAATTTGTAAGGCATCGATTCAGCGCCTCCTAGCAGCACAATCGGGAAACATTAAGGTCGCGTTCAAAACTCGATGGTGAAGTCTTCCGAATCTTTTTGTGCTACTCGCACTAGGCACTCTGCACTTGCTTACCTTGTTTGTTGAGCAATTTAGTTGTTTTTATCTTATGCGACAAATGGATTCCATATTTTCATTTTTTTTTAAACCGGCCAAGCGCGATTCGGACTCGCGCACCGAGGGTTCCGTACAAACCTGTAGGTATATTTTTAAATTTTTTTTTATTATATAATGATGTATTTTTTTTTCATTTTGTGCTATAAGACGGTGCTTCGTACCAAATTTCAAGATTCTGAGTTCACGGGAAGTACCCTATAGGTTTTAATTCCCTTGCGAGTGTCGAAAATTTGCGGCATAAACGGCTGTATCTTTTGATTGCGTTGGTTAGAAGTTTGATTTTTTCACAGCTCCAAGGGACAGGAGACCTGAGTATTTGATATAAATTCCAGCTCGATACCTCCACGCGTTCCTGAGAAAAAGGGTCTTGACAGACAGACATACGGACGGACAAAAAAGTGATTTTTCCTTTCGACGTACAGAACCCTAAAAATGATTCAGTTCTACATTACCAGTTCTCTGAAATATTACACTTATCCCCAGGGCTACGACACGGAACTAGGTTCGACGTGCGCGCTCTCCGGCGGGCAGAAGCAGCGCGTGGCGATCGCGCGCGCGCTAGTGCGGGACCCGCGGATTCTACTCCTGGATGAAGCCACCTCTGCGCTCGACGCCAATAGCGAGAAGGTTTGTGTTTATTGGTTTTTGAACTAACTGGGTTTCTTTTTTTTCTATCCCGAATCATAGAAAAAAAAAAGATGAAAGTGTGGTTAGATTTAAATTAAAATGTCAAAAAATAATAACAATACCATCACACAGAATGTTACCTGAATATTTCGTACGGTTTTTTTAAATAACAATAATTAATTTTCCCATGAAATTATTTGTGTTGTTTGTGCCTGTAATTATTTATATTTGGAAGGTCTGCGTGATTATTTTGATAAAATAAAATAAAATAAACACTTGTCTCTGCTATTACTGCAAATATATTAAGATTTAATGTTGTTTTTTCATGAATAGTATAGAATTTGGTTATTCGCAGAAAACACGGTACAATTTTAGATCTCTTTACCATGATATTATTAAGTTCATACATGTTTTACCGCTCTAGCGACATGCAAACATTTCAGTCGTCATGCATTATTATAATAAATTAATAATAAAGAACAAAATTAAAATAAACAATAAATTTCAAGGTCAATTCAGGAAATGATCTTTTCTAAATTGGCCTGGGTCTGGGTGTGCTGGGAGACGCCCCTGGCTTAATTCCTTGTCTGGTACCTCGTAACACAGGGAAATTTATACCTACTTCGAGACCATGACAAGAGGTGTGTTGTCTGGCGCATATTTATTTATTTTATTGTGCAAATAGTACTATTTTATTTTTCAATCTTTCGCAGACGGTGCAAGCGGCTCTGGAGGCGGCCTCTCAGTCCAGAACGACTATCATCATCGCGCACAGACTGGCTACAG
Organism: Udea olivalis; assembly: GCA_947369235.1. Classification (NCBI taxonomy): domain Eukaryota; kingdom Metazoa; phylum Arthropoda; class Insecta; order Lepidoptera; family Crambidae; genus Udea; species Udea olivalis. The sequence goes on along the minus strand of OX376370.1, from coordinate 8,129,074 downwards.
TCAGACACGCGGACACCATTGCTGTTGTTGACAAAGGTACTATGCCGGGTGACTATTTAAACTTAATTTAAGGATAATTGTAAAGCACACTCAACCACCCGAGTGCCTAGGGAGAGTTGCACGAAGAGATTTGAATGACTTCACCAACGCGTTTTGCATGACTGCACCACTGCGTTTTGGGAGCAAAAAAACGCGAATTTGTATGGCATCGGGTCAGCGCCACCTAGCTTTAAAATTGGGCAACATTTTTCCGCTAAGAATCTCTTTGTGCAACTCTCACTCTGGTGTAGGCAAATTCTATTGTTCACAAACTGCGTCGTCAGTTTATGATTCTGACTAATTTGACATAGGAGCTAATGTTAATTGAAATAAAATCATTTGGCACTGAAAATTAAATTGTGAAAGTGCAATAAATAAATAAATATCGGGGACAATTCACACCAAGATCATCTGACCCCAAACTAAGCAGAGCTTGTACTATGGGCGTCAGAGACTGATAAACATACTTAAATATTTCTAAATACATTCTTAAATAGATAATAATAACACCCAGACACTCAACAAATACACATGTTCGTCACACAAATATTTATCATGGGTGGGGATCAAACCCACGACCTCCGGCGCTGAAGGCAGGATCGCTGCCATTGCGCCAACAGGCCACACAACATACCTTACATACCTTTCACTTACTACGAATATTTTTTTATCACAACTTTAACAAAAGGATTGTGTACGTGAGTTTAGTTGCTGACCGTGCATTGATTTCATTTAGTAATATAATGGTGTGTTTTAAGTTTGTCTGGATTTCATAGGCATTCTTCACTTGATGGCGCTCGTAGAAAAACAACGTTTCTTCACAAGACTATATTTTTTACAGGTGTTGTGGCAGAAAGCGGCTCCCACGAAGAGTTGGTCCGCAAACGCGGCTTGTACTGGGAACTGCTCAAACAGCAAGGCCCGGCTGACAGCTCGTGATCACCATTTTGAATCCGCCATCTTGTTTACCTTTGCGTGTGTTCAAAATTTAAAAATGAAGCATAGAAAGACCGACAGAGCTGAAACGTTTGAGACGTTTTATTACGCTTATAAGTATAAATTTAATGGAAAAAAAAATGTGAATGTGATAGGTTTCAAGTTATTTAATGACAACGATTTACTTTTTACCTTACTGTTGTATTAGTCGAAAAAAAAGATTGTTGACTTCTATCGTTTCTCAGCCATTTATACTCATGATCATTATGGCAACGATAATTTTAATTTGTCAACTTTTAATCATAATATTGTAACTACACTATTGCATTCGGTATTATCCTGTAATGATAGTTGTGTGTGGTAAATAAATAAATAAATGAATAAAATAAATAAATTTTATGAAATGTAATTGGTTGTCACTACGTGAAAAAGTTACTTGAATATTAGCTTTTTTATTTATTTATTGCTGCCACATGATATTAATACGATCGTAAACAAGAGTAATACACAGCCATGTGGCGTGTGTTTCTAGGGCTAAGGTTTATTTAATTTTACAACCAACGCCACGTGTTCACGTGTCTGTTAAAGTACAGAGGAAACCCGATATAATAACTTTTAATAGTAGCAGAGTTTGTAACGTTGGACTTTCAGCCTTATCTGTCATTTTACGCCACTTATTACATCGCGGCAAACTTCTAGAACCCTCTTAAGGCTATGCTTTGCAGAATTGACAATATTTAATCGACTTTGTTTGAAGATAACTACTAAATTAAAAGATATTTTAGCAAACAAAAAATTATACGAGTAGGTCAGTGTGGTCACTAATGGTCGGCAACGCGCACGTAATGCCTCTGATGTTACCATGAGGCGGGCCGTAAGCTTGTTGGCCACCTTGTGGTATTAAAAAAAAGTGTCTTTAACTAAGGCGACAACTTTTCCAAAAACGATATAGCATAATTTCACCGATAAAAAAAACAGAAAGAAGTACGTCGACGATCTTTTTGTTTCACTCTCAAATATTAATTATTAACATTTTGCACTGAAAAAATAGGTGTTTGTATATTCTAGGCCGACTACTTTTAAAACTTATTAATTTTTCTAATGTTATTTCATAATAAATTCATTACACGAAAACAGAAGGAAGTTTCCGGCGTTATTCAGTTCACGCAGAACTAATCAGTGGCCCACCGAATGCTCTATCGGACGGCGCGCTCAATCCCAGCCTTAAGTGGTTTTGCGCATGCGCATTACTTAATTTACTAAGAAAAATTCTGAATGCGGGACTCGTCTCGTGTTCAGAGCAGACTAGAAGTGACGCAACTACTCACTGTGTCGTCATAACACTATTTTAACCCTTTAATGGGCATTGGATAACGTGATGGTATGCGAAGCAGCAAGATTCCTACAGTCTTAATAAACCATCCTAATACCTAATATAGGGTTAAAGAGAAAATACTTGTGCGTGATTAGATTATTTTTGAATCTTTCTATTGTGTTCATTCGCTAAGATTTTTTTTTAAACTCAAGGCACAAATTAATGTTAAGCATATAAATAAAATAAATCAACACATTTCAATGCCAGGACATCCCGAAGTACCTAAAGGTTTTGTCATTACTCTGTGGCAATGTTAGAAATGAAATTGGTTAGATATTTAGTATAATAATCTGAGTTCTTAGTGCGAGTTGCACATAAAGACCCGAATGACTTCACCATCGCGTTTTGCAGAAAAAAATGTTCCCTGATTTTGAAACGATGCTGAAGTCACCGCTCGCGACCGACAGGGCGTTCATCCTCACCAAGGAATATAGTACTCTCTACCGAGAGATTCTCACACTGAATCCGCAATGGTCTCGTACAGTTCGGTTTCAGAAATGTTCCCTTCCGAGGACGCTTAAATTGTGGAGTGAACTCCCTGCCGTGGTTTTCCCGATGAGTTATAGTATGGAGTTTGTCAAGGTTTTTGCAGGGTCGACAACGCGCGAGTGATACCCCTGGTGTTGCCAGTGTCCATAGGCTACGATAACCGCTTACTATCAGGTGGTCCGCAAGCTTGATTGTCACCGACGTGGTATAAGAAAAAGTCATTCGAATCTCTTGGATAAACTCGTACTAGGCACTCAGAAAATTCCAGGTTTTCCTGTTGATTAAGTAGTATAAAAGAGCTTATCATGATAAACCTTTGAGAACGAATACATAGAAACATTAATTTATTTTGTGATAGGTTTTTAATTTCTGAAGAAATTTACTCAAAACCAAATAGGTGTTAAGTATTATTATTACCTAGAAATAAGCTAATATTTATGACTGTGATTATATTTAAGTTATTTAACTTGAGCTTATGCTGTGTATTAAGTATTATTAAGAAATTTCATTACATTGTTGAAGTAGGAACAAAACATTAATTGATACTTAGTTTAAAGAGCTTAACTTTGTTGGGTCAATTCAAAGTATTGATCTGCATAGTAAATTATTCCCATAAAGTAAGTTTTTAGAATGTATTTTTATATTTAAAGAAATCACTCCTTTTTTTAAAGTAGGTAGCTTTTTAATAATATTTTTATATGAACAACTGTTTATTATGTGAAATGCATTTTAGAAAGTTTTTCGGCGAAAGCGGTGGCATTGGCGATAGCGATATGATTTTTGAAACCGGGTAAAAATACGTGATTAATTTGTACAATATAATGACAAGTAAGTACTCATTTTATTACAAAATACGACATCAAATCCTTAACGTCAATGCCACTCGGCTTCATATTATTAGAGAGAATAGTTGCTAATACACTAAAAAGTATTTTTACGTATTAGATTATTAAAAAACACCGTAAGTCACGTTTAACTGTAGTTTATCATGAAGGCTTTCCTCTTTTAATTTCATAGTTATCTACTCAACTTATACTTGGTATTCAAACCCACACAAAATCTTGTACACATTAAAAAATCATAAATAACTTTTTCAGTCACAAATGACTTTCTGCATATCGTAGGTGAAGAAAGAATCGATAGTGTCTTCAGTTCCAAATTTTATACATATTTAGATTGATTTTATTGATTCTTAACCGTCGCTATGTTTGTTCGCAAATCCTTAAAAATATTCTGCTAGAATATCTCTCTTTGCTATCAAAAGAAACATGAAATAAGTTTTTATAAATATTCATAGTTGAGCGCACGGTAATTAGTAAAACGAATGCCATAGTGTGGCTTCCAATAGACGTATTCTGTGTTTAGTAAATTTTTTAACGAGATCGGTTATATATGAAATGTTTTAGATAAAACGTAATTAAAAAAAGCCTTTAGCTTGGCTCAATGTGCCTATACATTCATGTTAACTATAATTTTAAGTAAAAAATCTTAGTCTTCAGTTCTTCAATTATTGTGTAATAATGTCGAAAATTAGCAAATAATGAAAGACGATGTGTTGATAATGAAATAAAATGTACTTTTGAATAAAAAGATATCTTTATTTATTTTTACAAATATACTTCAAGTATCAATTGCATTAGTTGAACTATACAAAACGAATTAATTTAAAAATGCTAAGGCCGAGTTCTATAGAACGTGCTTAGCTTAAACTTAGACTTATCCCAGACTTTGAACAGCCATTTCTTTCTATATTCGTTATTCTTATCGATTTAAATTATTTCGGTCTTAGTTAAACATCAACTTAGGTATTCGTTGGTAATAATTATAACAATACTCATTAAACGAAGAAAGGCGATTAACGAAACAAACTTACAAGGCGAGGGTGGATGGAGCTGTTGCAAAGGGAAGGCCTAGACGTGCTCAGAAGAGGTCAGGTCAGGAGTACCCATAATCGACGAGCATGTATGAAAGGATTAATGAGAGTGGAAGAAGCGCAAGAGGTGTGTCAGGACCGTAGCAAGTGGAAAGATGTGGTCTCTGCCTACCCCGTTGGGAAAAAGGCGTGATGGTGTTATGTATACCTACTCATCAATGTGATAAGTCTGTGCTTAGCTAAATAACGACTATAGATCTAGGCCTAACAATCTACATGTTAGAATTGGTTCTTACTACAGCCTAATCATACAGGGTGGCATAAAACAACCCCTAAGAGAAAACCTTGAATTTATGTGCTAGTCTCGAATTTTCTAATAAAAGAAAGGTGGCTTTGAAAATTCTTTGAGAAAGCTAAGCAACAGCTGTTATCTAGTTCCGAATTTAAGTAAAACCTTTCAAAAGGTTGTTGACCTCCATCTTCACTCGAAAGTTGATACTCGCTTTCTTCGATCCATCACACACAGTCATGATCATCGTGTTATTATTTTTCGATTTCCTGCGTTAGTATGAGTAGACCTACTTGTCGCGAAGCATTAAATTATAATTTTATTAATTTTTTTTAGCATTTTTCCGTGCCTTATTTTCCATCGAAAGATAGAAACTAATATATAAAAAAAACTAGCGGGTTCATGTCCCACTCGAGCCAAAAGACCAAGGTTTGAATTTTCTAATTTCTATCTTTCGATAATTTTTTTTTTATAAATTCGATATTTTAAAAGAAGCTCCTACCTATGAAGGCGTCTAAACTTAATACTTTCAGCTATATCGGGTCGTTTTCAGCCACACGGTACATTTCCATACAGTATAATACATAATAGTATGAATATATATAATCTATTAATTTTAAAAGTGAAATTCGCTAAATATGAATACTAAAAGGCTTTCATCACAGAAATCTAGTGATCACTATTTGTGTGATCACTTATTTACCACGCTTGCCAAGTGCCAAATCGGTGATCCTCTCCAACACAAACTCCATAGTACGGAGGAAAGATTTAATTTGGATCTACAAATTTAGTTCCTAGCTATCAACAAAATTGGACCATATCCTGCACAGACAGAGTTTAAAATTGAATAAACTACTTAATTCTAGACCGAAGGCCACTCAATTATTAAAAATCACTAACTTTGAAACGTATCTACAATAATTATAATTATAGTAAATTCCATTATAGATTTTGATCTGATTTTTGTGGTTACTTAATATCCTATTGCTGTTTATATTAGAAATTTTAAAATACCCTTTAAAAGTCATGGCATATTTAGTGGGTGATGTAACAATTAGTGAAATAGAACTTTTTCTTTTAAATTGACTTTAATTTTAAAGTTTTCATAGCAAAATACTAGTGTGTGACTGATTTCCATTAGTAAAATGAAATAAATCAATTTTCACTTGAATTTAACATCAACAACTAAGCATGTCATATACCTTACGGTATAAATAATCAGTCGGTAACTAACATATGAAGAAATGCAAAACTACTAAAAAACCCAAAAATATGTCAGCAAATTAATTTTATCTTTCTGCTCGATTTTTTTTTTGCCCGTCAAGATGACCTCACTCCACCTGATGGAAAGCGGTCGTGAGGTCCAGATATGAGGTTGACAAGCCCAGTCATTCAAACAAATCACTGGGCTGGCCATCTTCACCTTCAAGGCCTGCAGAAATGCCTTTTCAAGTCCCGCTTGAAGAACCCGATAATTCTACTGTGGAAGACAGCCGTTTTCCCCAGTCTTGCGGCTGCAGCTCTCACCACACTCACCACCATCACCGTCCGCTATGAAGGCAAGTAACAAGGCCTGGGCTGGTGCGAGGAATACTGTGGGCAGGCGCGATAGGCCTGAAGGGACACAGTTAATGGAAGACTCCCAGCCTGGAACGAGAAAAAAGGTTTTAATAATATCTCACTAAACAACTAATCTAAAAATCTCTGAATCGCGAAAATACTCGTACGTCTGCCGAGAACTTGCCACGGACTAAACGCGCACGTTACGGTGGGAAATATTCTGCGCTCAACGCAGACTTGAATCCCCGTATTTTTTGTTTATTTATTTACTTCTCTACACACAGTATTTATTTCTCCCACCTATTATTATGTGTATTTACGATGTCGGACTAAACCTGCACCCACTGAGGCCCTGTCGGAGAACCAGCGCTGCAGCCGCACACGCTGAGACATGGACCTTTTTTGCCCCCACATTGAGGACTAAAACTATGTAAAGATTGTTTTTTTTTTACAGAGTGTTTCAAATTGTTAATAGTTTTCTTTTTCGTTTTTTGTGTATGCCTTAAGAGGGTTTGCTTTTTCTGGTAGATCGTAAACGTCGCGTTTTTTTTAAGATTTTCGTGATTATTTTATCTCTCTATTATTAATTGCACCTTTTAATTTAATAACTTTAACTGTGTACAGTAAATTTTTGAGTGTCTTATCAATTTAAAAAAAACGGTTTTTTATTTAATTTCGCAAATAATTGGCGACTACCTAATTTTAGACAATTCAATGTGTTTTTGAATAGTATTATGCACACAATAATAGAGCAAAAATTTAAGTTTTATTTCAATTCAATGAAATAATCACGAAAATCCTACAAAAATGCATCGTTTTTGAACCACCCCCAGCTAACGCTCTTAATGTGGATTTTTTGGTGCCAATAAATTACTTTTTACTTTACTTTTGTCCAGTCCGAGTGCATAGTGCGAGTTTCACAAAGAGATTCGAATGACTTCACCATCGCGTTTTGCGCGCCGCCTTCTTCCCCGATTTTGCTGCTAGGTGGCGCTGACTCGATGCCATACAAATTGGCCTTTCGTGCTCTCAAAACGCGATGCTGAAGTAAAGGCCCGGTTACACTTTGATTAGTAGTTAGTGCAGGTGCTTAGTGTTAGGAGAAAACACGTGTGGACAGCGATTGATTAGTGCGATTGAGAAGTAACCTGCGTCGTGAAGTGATTAGAAGCGTCTACTATTCATTCGTCACATAAATGTTTGTCATGGGTTCGAACCCATGACAAACATTTATGTGACGAACATTTGTGTTTGTTGTGTGTCTGGGTGTTATTATCTATTAAAGTACGTATTTAGAAATATTTAAGAATGTTTATCAGTCTCTGACACCCATAGTACAAGCTCTGCTTAGTTTGGGGTCAGATGATCTTGGTGTAAATTGTCCCAGATATTTATTTATTTATTCAATCGCACTAATCAATCGCTGTACACACGTGTTTTCTCCTAACACTAAGCACCTGCACTAGCTACTAAGCAAAGTGTAAACAGGCCATAAGTCATTCGAATCTCTTTGTGCAACTGGCACTAGGCACTCTGGTCACTCGGCGCCTTCGGTTATGCGGGAGATTTCTTGGACGGGGTAGTTTAGGCCTCTGTGTGCGTTATTCAATACAGTTTGGGATCTATACACAAGATGGATAAAAGTACTTCGTGAATAGTCCTGCGTCTGCGCAGGCCTTTACAGAGACTCCGCATTAGTTAAAGGAACAGAAAAAAGTGTGCTTATCGTCATTCAGGCACACTTGTTCCTCTCACTGTTATTTTTTCTTCGTTTTTTCCTAAATGCGTCAAACAACACACCTTTTGTCATGGTCTAGAAGTAGGGATAAGTATCCCTGCATTACGAGGTACCTGACAAAACCGATTCATTGCGACGGTACTTTTTGTAAACTTTTGCCCGTGGCGGCAAACAAATTTTTCATGACGCCTCTTAGGCGTCAAGCGCCATAGATTTAAATGACACCCCCAGGGCGTTATCAGCCATGTATGAAAACTTCTTGCTTATTCTTCTGTTTCCAACTTGTATAGACTCGTTTTTGTGCAATCGGCATGTGATATCAGACCTAAGCACTTAGCTTATCAGTAAAAGCGTGTTCTAAGCTGAAAATAAAGTGTTTCAAGCGAAATGGAGGGTAAGTGACTCATTAATAGTAGATGTTGTGAACCTTTTTATGATTTGTTTATTAACAATGCATTTTGAAGGAATTATTAATTCATTTTTTAACGTTTAAAGAAGTGGTTGCAAACATTACTTTTATATGTTAGTACCCGGTAGGGAGAGGTTTATGGATTAATAAATAACATAAAAAAGAATAGTTACATTAAAATACGAGGACAGTTTAATAAAAGTGATATGTACCTATTTAAAATAATAATAATCTTGATAACTATTTAAATGGCCACTACATAATAAAGATATAATAGTTAATCAATTCGAAAGCGCAAATGTATCCCCGAATTGCCAAATCCGAGTGACGAAGATTTGCATCTTCGTCACTCGCCTCAATGCGAAATGATGAGTTATCAGGTCGCCTAGGATCAGAACTCTCAGTCGTATTCAGACTGTGATGTGAAAATTGAAAGAAAAGATATTGGAATTTACACCAATCCTACGGAGGACATGGTTTGCAATAAAGAATTGAATTGGACAAGGATGTTCTAGGGGTCCTAGATTTGCATGGATGCCAACCAATCACCAACCTTATTGCTAAGTCAATGAGATTATTTTCTTTCTTTAGTAAAGACAAAGCAGTCCACCTGACTGATGTATAACAATGAATGAACTTGTTAGTTTTATGATGGCTATTTTTGCGTGGCGTACATATACTATTCAAATTAAAACATTCCTTAAATATACTCTATTATGGTTTCTACTAACTTCGACGTACTAGAAACGTTGAATTTTCGAGCCGTCGCAAGCTTTGAATACTTTTGGCGGCTCTTGCAGTTTTACAAATCATACCTAACTTAGATAATAGTCAGAATGCGTATTAAAAAAACTCAGTTGCCATAAGTACGTTCGAAATAAGAATTCACAACCTGAAATTACAATGAATTTACAAGATATTTCTTAAGATTTTAAATTATATCCACATGACATTGGCGAAATTGTGGTATAAACCCGGAGTGGAGATCGCCATTAAATAAAATAAGAAGAAGAACTAATTCGTATCAATCGAAGGTTGTCCTCCTCTGAAGTTTTGAAATTGTCGCTATATCCTGAAACGAACACTATAAGCACAAACTACATAAAAAATAATGGTAGTCTTCTTTAGCAGGAACCCTTAAAAATGACGTTTTATCAGTTTTAACAAATTGGAAAATGACGCCTCTCGGGCGTCACACGCCATATACGCAGAAGAAATTAATGACGTCCGAGAGGCGTCATCCGCAATGAATCGGTTAAGCACTCCCAGACCCAAGACAACTTAGAAAAGATCGTTTCCTGACTTGACCTGACCGGGGATCGAGCCCGGGACACTACGGAATCAAAGGCGAGAAACCGTGCTGCACGCCAATCGTTGCGTATTCATTATTGTTAGGTACCTACACGAAACAGAGTTGGTTGATGGTTAGAATTAGTGCCTTCTTAGCCTGTGGCCTTTTGAATTTGTGGCAATTGATCCTAAGCTGTAATTATTATGATATATTTGTAAACTAGCTCTCCGCCCGCGGCTACGCCCGCGTTATCGTTATGTGTCATGGCCAAATTATATAAAATCTTTATAAATTGTAACCCATGTAACCCATGTGTTATTCTGATGTATAAGCTGTATTACTGTAAAGTTTCATCTAAATCCGTTCAGTAGTTTTTGCGTGAAAGAGTAACAAACATACATACCTACATCCTCACAAACTTTCGCATAAGTAAAAAAGTAAGATTAGTAGGAAGTAGGGTAGTAGGATTCTCAGTATGTACCTCTCATAAAGCGCGGGTTTAGAATAGTGTTTTTTTTTTTTAGTTTCAATCCATCATTATTTTTACCTGTATGCAGCGCCTTTGGCACTGAGCAGATAGCTATAGTGTGAGCCTGTGTGTGCGAGAGGCCGACGCGCGTATAAATAGTACAGAGCAACGCACTCGCTGACACGCACCACATTGCTGCAAGAGAAACACGGATTTAATATTAATGTTATAAATACTCGTATTAATACGAAGAACATTCAAAATTCCGAAACACTTAATTCCGAAAGTTCAAAAACATGAGTTATTTTTCCAAAAGTCACAAAACCGTAATTTCAAATTGCCGACTTTCATTTGTACGGAATATTAAAATCTGATGTTTAATTGGTCCGAAACGCAATATTCCGAATTTCAAAATTCTGAAAATTCATTGCTAAAATTTACAAAATATTTTTACCAAAACTCTACACTAAAAAATCTCTATAAAAAGCTAGGTTAAAATTGTGACCAAAACGCGCGAGCCGAGCGAGCGAAGCGCCATTAGGCGTTCATGCTTAATAAATACAACATTTTAAGAGTAAGTCAGTATATATTTCACATAATTTGCTTTCTTCGTATTCATGATAGTTCGGATTTGATGATTCAGTAGTGTGGAATTCGGCATTCTGACTTTCTAACTTTTGAACATTCGGAGTTTAGAAGTTTCGTATTTCAATAATCGTATTTATAAAGCGCTTCTAGCAGCTAGTATGAGGGAGGGGGTCGCAAAGTGCTGACCAGAGCGATGAGTCGCATCAAGGATGTTCAGTGTAGTGCTGGAGCCGCTGCAAGGAGCTTTATCGTAACGTGTTTACCGTTGCAGCCACTTTAAGCTGTCCAAACGTCGCAGATGCAAATGCAATAATAGTGTCCAACACTGGAAGCAACTCGTTTTGAGCGTTGCAGCCGCTTCTAGCTGCTGTCCAGCGCTGTAAGTAGCTTGTGTCTAGCGCTGCAGCGCTGTAAGCAATAGAAACCACTTACCAAACACAAGTGTAGACAGCACATCGCCCACATACAAGCCGGCCCCTGCCGTACTAGTCCTCTCACAGCAGTCCACATACAGCAGCACCAGCGCTGCGAGCCTGTTCAAGCGCTGCAGCTGCTTTAAGCAACTCGCATCACGCTGGAGGTGGGAATGCAACACTCCCAGAGTGAGGGGGGGGAAGGCGCAGAGAGCCGACCAGAGCGAGGGGCCGATGGCTGGGACTGGGGCGCGGCCACACTGCAGAAATATAGCTATTTTGTAGTTTAGTTAGCACAAATCAGAAAAGTATTCAGTTTTAAATGAAGCAAACAAAAAACACTATACAGGGTTATAAATAAATGAAAATTTGCGCCAAAGATCCCTGTGTTACGTGGTGCCAGAAGAATTTAAGCCAGAGGCGTCAAAACACGCACTTTTCTGTACATTTTTCTGAATGTCTAATGCTGTTGCCCGCTGATGGCTTTCTTAGCTTCACCGGACAGGGTACTTTTCTCAATTGACTCGACCAGGGATAAAACGCAAATCATAGCGGGAAACCGCGGTGCAGCACAGTTAAAAAGGAGCCGAGACTTTTCTTCATGATGATTTTAGTTATACAAAAACTCAGTTTCATAGCACTAACAAGTGTTTTTGTAACTAGTTTTTTTGCATCTGTGTGCCCCGGGCATCGAGAATTCTTGAGGTTGTTTATGGATGGCCGAACATACCACTCTCGTGTCCACAGTTTGTTGTGTTGACAGTTTTGCGAAACATAGTTAATGAAATTGTAAACTGTTCCTTTTAATAATAAATAATAATAATATGATTCCAAAATGCCTTCTTTTTAAAGTTGGTACTGCTCTAATAGATTAGTGGTCGAGGGGTGTTCCTACAAGGGTTTTTTTACTACACTCACAATAACAAACATAGCGATTGGCGCGGCGACAAGCGACACGACATAGTTGACAGCCAGCAACACGAGCGATGCGCCTACGTCGCGCGCAACGACCAGTGACAGCCACGCGCACGGCGCGCCCACAGACGAAAGGAGGGCTCTGACGATAAAATTATTGTTTTTAGCATTTATGCTTACGACTATTCCCCAAACGAGGTACTCAGAGGCAAGTTTACTGTTGCAAGCAACATACATGCAACAATACAACATACGCTATATTTTTAGGTTATATTTTAGCGGGAGAATAAGTTACGCGGGCGAAGCTATGGCGGGAAGCTAGTATTCAAGTGTAGAAAAGAAATTACCTACCCTTTAAGTATCCTGAAGTCGATAGCATCCCTCAACCAAGTCCCAGTCACCGCCACCACCACGGGCGCGACCACATGCGCGTGGGCAGCGGAAAAGGCAAATACCCTCACGTTTAAAGATGGCGGCGCTGCGGTCGCACGTCTGCCCGCTAAATAGTAGATACAGCTAAGCGGGATGTAAGAGACGTATTCTGTGCGGAGGGGACCTGTAGAAAGAGAAAGACTGAGACGCTTTTCTGAATACCAACAGAAAATGATTTTTTTACTTACTTCTATTGTATTGGTCTGGTCTAGACTGTGGTTTAAATTAACCAACCTATCTTTTAAATTCTAGCTAAACTAAGGCACTTTGAGAGAGTAATTATTATGAATTGTATGTATTCATTGTATTAATACACTACGATGAAATGTCTTTGAGCCTAAAAGTGTGCTAACAGACTGACTAGTTACAAGTGGTTTGTTGTGCTTAGTTACTAGTCAATTATTGCTAAGTTGTAGAACTCAATAATTAGCATTTAAGTAAGTTATACCTTAACATAATTGTTTATAAATTTATTGTTGAGAGCAGCTGTTGAGTTTCCGAATTTAAATAATAAAATGACGTAATTATTAGAAAAGGGATTAGGTACTTACTTGTATTTATTCACACATACTAGTGACTTCAAGAGTAAAGAAAATGATTTAGTTATAGATTAGTTTGGATAACTATTTTATAATCATTTAATGATTATCTGATATTTGCCATGATAATTTCGAACCCTGATTATAAATCATAAAATACTTTAAATTCGCAAGCAGTATATTTTTCACTACCTTATAAAGCTTTAACAAGAAAACATTAAATATTCTATCACAATTCTTACTTTCTGTGCATCAGACTAGCGGGTTAGCCTATTTATTCTTGCTCGTTGAGTGCATTTGTGAAGACTGCATTATATATCATTAGTTATGAATTAGGTTAGATTTTATTATTGTATAGGATTATAGTATAAGGTAATAGTTGAATTGTCGCTTAACTCATTTAGTTTAGTTACCTGTAATGATAGTGAGGATTGGATTGGTTGATTGACAGGAGTGACATTGATTGAGTGATAAAGTAAGGAATAGCATTTAAGAGAGCGTTGTGGTGTGAAAGAGGATGTTGTCACAAAATTGAGATGGGAATGCTAAGATGGTTTGTGCATATGGAAAGGATGGATGAAAGGCGATTAACGAAACAAATTTACAAGGCGAGGGTGGATGGAGCTGTTGAAAGGGGAAGGCCTAGAAGGAAGTACTTAAGACAAGTCCAAAACGTGCTCAGAAAAGGTCAGGTCAGGAGTACCCATAATCGACGAGCATGTATGAAATGATTAATGAGAGTGGAGGTGGGTCAGGACCGTAGCAAGTGGAAACATGTGGTCTGTGCCTACCCCGTTGGGAAAAAGGCGTGATGGTATGTATGTATGTAATGATAGTGATAAGAGTAGAAATAAATAATTTAATTTATATATGTACCTATATAATTTCTATATTATTTTATGTTATTACTATATATGAACCTGAATGCCTTGTGATGATTAGTCTAAGTGTCTTATTTATGTGCTTTAAATGTTTCTAAAATGCATTTAAAGTACAATGCGAATGTATACTTTGTTAGGAAATCTACGAACCACATCTGGTTAATGAATAAATGAGATACTTAGAAAAATAGTACAGTTTTAATTCTTGAGTTTGTATTAAGAATAGAAGTAAGTAATAAGGAATATTATTTTAACAGAATTTTTTTTTTGTTGTTATACCAGGTGGCCTGCAAAAGATTAACAAAGGTATTGCTTATGTAGTAAAACTCACTTTATTTTATTCAATGTATTTAATGTATTTCTTCTTTAATTTAGTGGCATTTTCTCGTCACCATCACAATTTCCTCAATGGCACTGGTGTGGCCATTAAATTGTATTGGATTTATGCATGAACAGATTGCGTTATGTTAAAAGAGCTCTGAGCGACAGTGGAGGGGATGGTTCTGCACACGGGTACAGTGTGATGGGGGTTGTTTCATACCACCAATTTGGCCTTAAATTTGCTCACTGTGCAGGTCTTGGCCGTGGTTCTTTTTAGAGGACGGGAATTATAACTGTATTTATTTCATTTGTCAAAAAGCCATTATTATATTATAGTTTGTCTTATTTCCAGGTAGTAATTTTATCGAAAAAAAAAGCCAAAAAAATTTACTTGATATTAACAAGCTTTCACTTAAGTTCCTTAACCATCACACTCAAAGAATAAATATTTTGAGCATAATCAAGTAGATTAGATTATTTTCTTATCAGCTTTGTTTGTTTTTTTATGCCACCCTATATAACTACAAATTATGATAAAGATTTAAAAAGATGTAAAGAGAAACGAAGATTTTAGACAAATTATACATTAATAGTAATTAAAATCATGCATAATTTGATTCAGAAATAATTAAAAACATAACATACCTACGAGTAACAGTGTATCTCTGAAAGAACCGTAAAACTCAGAAATTTAGTAGCCATAAATACTGGCTGTCTGTCAGCATTTTCGCCAGGGTATACTATTTATCCCATTAAAATAAAGCCTAAAATAGTATGTTACTCGCTGATAATGTTGCTTTATATTAGTGAAATATTTTTTTTTAAATCGGTCCAGTAGTTCGGCGTCTATTTAATACAAACAAACAATCAAAACTTTCCTCTTTATAATATTAGTTCAGACATCATTCTTTTTTATATTTAAATAGTTTTGCATTATCAATGCCAGCTGCTTTTGTTATTTATTTTAACATAATTACATCACTATCACATTGGCTGGCCTGTTGGTGCAATGGCAGCGATCCTGCCTTTAGCACCAGAGGTCGGATTCGATTCCCACCCATGACAATCATTTATGTGACGAACATTTGTGTTTGTTGTGTATCTGGGTGTTATTATTTATTTAAGTATGTATTTAGAAATATTTAAGTATGTTTATCAGTCTCTGACACCCATAGTACAAGCTCTGCTTAGTTTGGGGTCGGATGATCTTGGTGTAAATTTTTCCAGATATTCAATTATTTATCACTTGGTACTTAAATAACAAAATCGCTATCAATCCAATAAAACCGTGATTCAACTTGAAACCTTTATGAAAAGAAGCAAAGGTTACTAAAACTAGCCTATTTAGCATTAAGCGCTAGATTTTAGACTGAAAAAGGATTCATTACATGGCCGAATGGGGTGCAATGCTTTCTAGAATGATCTAATCGTGAACATGCAGTTTTTTGCCTCCAGGAGCGCCCACTCTTGGCGCCAATACAGCCAGAGTCATCGAAACTAGCACTCCTATGATCATCCACCGTCGCTTTAGTTCCCGCCATATATCTAACTTGTAATCCTTCTTAGACACACTGAACAGTCTTTTCTCACAGTTAACAAGCTCTGTTGTTATTGTTATGCACTCCATTTTCATTAATTATCAAAATTAGTTAGAATTGTTACACAACACTTAGGTTACGCCGGCACCATTTTTTCACGCAGTGCAGACCATGTCTTCACCATAAACTATTGAGAGAAAACGTAGAAATGCTAAAAAAGCTATTTTCAGAATGTTTACAAATATTTAATTAGGAAAATCAATTATGGCGTGTAGAAAATTTCAAATGCCGCGCATCTGCAATGCTGTGATTTGTCATTACGACGTTATTTGACAAGTAAAAGGTTCCGTTAGCGTTATTATTCGTGACTTTATTTTTAGGTTTTCTAAAGTTGATCCAGGTAGATTTAACTAGAATAAAACATTCCTGAAAGATCCACATTAATATAAATCAAGATTATTTTAAAAGGAGATTTAAATCAAATCACAAAAATATGATATGTCAGCTTGCCAAATGCTTGAAATGGAATGGTATTTCAAGGTTCAAGGTTCCGTAATGTGATAAACACTCATTTTATATGGTAGGTATGCATGCGGTTGCAGCATGATACAGTATTTGACATCATCAGATTCATAAAATAATTTGATATTTTCCAAAAAAACATTTGAAGTTCAATTCATTTTATGCCCCTTCGAACTTGAGAGGAATCATGCAAATCCATTTTTGAAAGTAAAGGAACAGCTATCTTTACCACTCGATAATCTTCACTATTTATAGCAACTTTTGGAAATCACATTCATAAACGACAAAATTCAATATACCTAGCTGTCGAACAAATGTTTTGCAGAACTCGAAGAAATGGATATCAAATAATGTCGATCGCAGTTCCTTTGATGCGTTTTGGGCAAGTTCAAAAATATGACTTATCAAATTCCTTTATTTACCAATCTTTCTCTTTTTTTATAGATTTTTAGATAGCACCTCAACAAAAAAAAATTGATAAAATCCCATTCTTTCACTGAACCGCAAATACTAAAATAAAAACGTATAAATGTACAACAAAACTTAAAACCTGGTTTAATTTGCAGTCCTCCTTTCTGTTGTATCATGTTTTCTTTAGTATGAGTACCTAGTTGATGAGATTCATAAAAATATTTTTATTACCAAAGGGGATATGGCAGTAAATGTGGTGCAGTAAAACTGTTTCTTGAAAAGATAGTACAGTTGAAAAAGGCATGCCATCGTTTTCAGCTTATACTTAAGAAACAAGTCTTTATCTTCTACTCACAGTCTCTACATTGTATAAGTATCTTTTCCCCTGTATGTATCTACGTTTTGTTCAGTTCAAGAATAAGGTTTATTAACTTTAAATTTTTTTGACAACTTTAGTGATTTTGTTTGGATTGTTTGCCCTTTGTATGTTATATGCATGTATTTCTATTATATGAGAGTAAAAGCTGAATGGGAATTCGGAAGTGACTAAAGAAAAACTATACTTTAATATAATGGATTCTACTGTTACTGTTTCTTCACTTTTACGAAACAGACGGTGACGGAACCACGTGTTTTATTTTACAATAGTTTTTTTGGACATTCTATGCAACAGCTGTTTCGATGACTGAATGGTACTGTCACTGTCATAGTTGTCATGTTAAATGTCAAAAAAGTTAAAAATTTCGAGCAAAACAGAAACGAAACCAACTCTGAGGCAATTATCTAAATTAATTGTGGAATCTCTAATTATTAAGAGTATTAAAAATGTTGACAAATATAATTCGTCAAGCCGCCTGTGCTAATAGAAGAAGTATACCGCTTTTGAGGTTAGAACATCATATACAATTTCAGTTTAAGCTTTAAATTTTCCCGTTTTAGGTGAGTAATTAACGTATTAAGTGGATCTATATAAATGCTGTACATGTTTAGCTGTAAGCAAACCTGAATAAATAAATAGGTAAGTAAACTAATGATTAAACGTAGTCTAAAATCCTATATTCATTAAATAACAATTCTTTGAGTCGAAATGTTTAACATGATAGTCTACAAAGCAGTGATTTATTAGGTAAAAAAACATACACTCGAATTGAGAACCTCCCCCTTTTTTGAATTTGGTTAAAAAGGAAAGTATGTTACAAATATAACGCCAAATCATATAAACAGGCTGTCCCTGGAAGTAAGGACCAAATCAAAAGGCGCATAGCTAGGGCCATTTCTGACCTTTTTAACCCAATATCAATATAGGTCCAATTTCTAACAGTTAAATTATGATCAATTGGGAGCCTGCGCCAAATATAACACTGAAACTGCCTCCATAAACAGTGTACCTATTTCAGTAGACTAGTTTGTCCATGTATTTTTATAGTTACCCGTTTATTGCAAATATTTTGATTTTTTTTTCAGAAAATTGTCCAACTAGTTGTGAAAAAAAGTGTACTACTGGAAGTTGTTTAAGTATTTTAAAAAGTTGCTCATTCAATGCAAATTCTTTAAAGGTATAAATTGCAAAATTATGCTAATATTTTTTAAAGTTGCAAGTATTTTGAAGAAGAAAGTTTTCTTCTTTGGAGTTTGTCATTTCAACCTATTTAACTTTTTTAGCAAGAAAGTTCATTTAATGTTACTTTCTGAACACTGCGGGATAGTTTCATATTTAGTACTATTAAAATAATTGGACCAAAGTTGTAACCTATGCTAATTTTTTTTTGGACTTTTGACTATTTAGCAGATTTGCTAAAGCAGATTTGCTAAATAGTCAAAAGTCCAAAAAAAAATTAGCATAGGTTAAATTCTGATTGCTTGGTGACTGGTTGGCTTACTAGATTCTGATTAGAAGCTAGTAAGCCAACCAGTAATTAGTCAAAAAGTTAAATTATTCAATTCCATTGTTGAAAAAGTACAAATGTTTACTTTGTTTTTATTTTCATTACGGATTGATGATATACAATAACACAAAGCTAACGAAGAATTATTGATGAATTGGTAATTCACTTTTATACTGCAGGAAGAGACCAAACATGAGTTTTTGTGGAATTATCAAATTTCATCTTGTAGAGAATAATTTTTAAAATTTTTGTTATCTTGTAATTTTTTTTAATTAGCACTAAGTTTGAGACCATCCTGCAGTGTTCAGAAAGTAACATTAAATGAACTTTCTTGCAAAAAAAGTTAAATAGGTTGAAATGACAAACTCCAAAGACAACTTTCTAGTTCAAAATACTCACAACTTTAGAAATTATGAGAATAATTTTGCAATTTAAAAGAATTTGTATTGAATGAGCAACTTTTTAAAATACTTAAACAACTTCCAGTATGTAGTACACTTTTTTTTCACGTCATCTGCTTGAACATCAAGTAATTTTTTTGACAAAGATTTTTTCTCGCAATATTTTTAGTTTTTATATTGACATGGGTTTTCTAGTGCAATAAAATAACTGTTTGAAGTAAGACAAATCACCTGCTAACCTTTTAGCAAAAAAAATAAGTTGTAGGTACCATTGATATTTTTATTTAAATAATTATTTTTGTATGGATGTAGACGATTTTCAGAAAAAAACTAAAATTGATCATAACTTTTTAACGGTTAGAAATCGGACCATTAGGGTTAAAAAGGTCAGAAATGACCCCCGCTGTGCGCTATTGCGATTTGATCCTTACTTCCAGGGACACGGTGTAGTTTTTTGTTTGTTTGTATTCAGTAGGCTCCGAATCTACTGGACCAATTTTAAACATTCTTTCAACAATAGAAAGCTATTATCAGGTAGTGACAGGCCAGGGAGTCTTGCTAATGTAGCTTTATATTATTTTGACGGGAAGGGCAGTCTACGTGGGCGAAGCCACTGACGGACAGTTTGCAATAAACAGGAAACTAAAAGGAAATGGCCAAAAATGTGTACTCCAAAAGACTGTATATTACACATTTATATTTAATAAATAATAAATAAATATGCGCCAGACAACACACCCCTTGTAATGGTCTCGAAGTAGGGATTATTAAATCCCTGTGTTACGAGGTACCACACAAGGAAGTCACCCACCCAGACCCGAGTCAATTCAGAAAAGATCGTTTCCTGAATTGACCCGACCGGGAATCGAACCCGGGATACTACGGAAATCGAGGCGAGAAACCGTGCTACAGCACACTACGCCAATCGTGTCGTTTGTTGTGTGTCTGGGTGTTATTATCTATTTAAGTATGTATTTAGAAATATTTAAGTATGTTTATCAGTCTCTGACGCCCATACTACAAGCTCTGCTTAGTTTGGGGTCAGATGATCTTGGTATGAATTGTTCCAGATATTTATTTATTTATTAAGAAGATGCGGCAAGTAGCAGACAATCAAAACAATGTGGCACAACTTTGACTTTGTCTTTGACCAGTGGTTAAAAAAGATGTTTCTCATTTTTTTATACTTTGTCTTTGTTTGCTTTGCTTGTTGCTAGACTTTTCCAAATTCAAAAAGTCAAAAAATATACCAAATCTGTCTATCCTGTTTGTGAACCCACACTGGTGTGGGGTCCCAGGGTCCGCCTTTCTTATTTTCTTGGCCCACTTCGCGCGGTCTTGTGCATCCTCAGTGGTGAATCTGTTGGCGCGCATGTCACCCTTAACGACGTCGAGCCACCGCTTCTTGGGTCGACCTCTTCTACCGGTACCTGGCGGGGGCGGCATGGCCAGACATTTGTTGCCCACGTAGTTTGCCGATCGCCGTGAGACATGACCATACCAACAAAGGCGGCACTACTGCGACTTGTCTGCGATGTCACGAACACGAAGGCTGCCGCGGATGTGGGTGTTCCGCACGAGATCTTTGCGTGAGTCGCCACACATCCACCGCAGCATCTTCATTTCCGTGACGCGCAGCTCCTGCTTGTGTCGCTCTAGTAACGTCCATGTTTCACTGCTATATAAAAGGACAGGCCTAGTCAAAAAATATACCAAATAATTGACTTAAACTAAATGAATATACCTAAAAATAAACAGCATACAACCATAATGCAACTCTGCTACTGCTCTGGAGTTGTTTCTGTCCAAGTCAAAGAAACTAACAGTATATGTTCTGGCCACTACTAGCCTAGATGTTACTTCATGGACTCCAAGAAGGAGGCATCATAGCAAAGGTCAAAACTTGTTTTGTTAAAGGTAAAATACTTACATTTTCAGTTGGGTGCGACACAAAGCAGCGTATGAAGGCGACGGCAAGACCACGGTTCGTTTAATAAACCAGGAACAGGATTTGGGCCTCATGATTGATTCCTATGCTACAGTAGGTTTGCATTATTTGTTGCAGCAGAATGTCAAATTAATTAAACCCTATTCTTATTGCTCTAATGTACCTACTGAATTTGACTTATTAATTCTTTATTACACAATTTAAAACTACAAAAAGCAGACTAAATGCCAATGAAGCATTCTCTACTCTACGGACTAATCAGAAAATATAGTACGTAGTGCAATTCGAAACACAACAATTAAAATAAGTCATTCACTCTGTAAAACTCAAAGAAATCGTGAATTATGCATAAATACCTTAAATTTACACACAACTTTGTTATAGTATGGCTTCAGGCTGAACAACGGCATCACAGTACTAGGACCCATGGCTATATTTCCCAGGTTAGACTTCATTTACCTACTGCGGTTAGACTATCTAAGTTTATTTAGAAATTAAGTATGTATTTAGAAATATTTAATTATGTTTATCAGTCTCAGACAACGCGCGAGGGATGCCCCTGGTTTTGCATGCGTTGTAAGCTGCAGCTTACCATCAGGCGGTCCGCGTGCTGGATTGTCACCGACGTTGTTTAAAAAAAATCTGTGATTGTATATTTGCAGAACGGTGCTATCTTGGCAAGTGACAGGCGCTGACGAGGTCACAGAAGAGTCCCTGAGACTCTTCAAGATGCTTGAACCCAAAGTAGACTTAGTGGTGGGTATTTTACGTTTTTAAGTTATCTGTTGGTGTTCAGTACTATTATTTTTTAAGTACGTAGTATTTAAAAATATCACTGTAATTTTAGTTGGAAACCTTATTCGGGTCGGGTTAGGTTATAATTGTAAACGCGCGAGCCGAGCGAGCCGAGCGAGCGGAGCGAGCATGCTGGCTGCGTCAGCGGTTGGCGAGAAGCGAATTTACTTACGGCGTTGTACATAGGTGTCAAAATATGTTAACCTCGTATATAATATGATATCCCCTTTGGTCCCTAGATAGTGGGTCTGGAGGCGAACGATCGCGCGCTCATGGGCCCAGTATTCCGCGCCGCGCGCGCCAACAACCTCAATGTCGAGATCCTGCCCACGGAGCACGCTTGCAGCACGTTCAACTTCCTCAACGCTGAGGGGCGGTGAGTTGTTTAGTGCTTATTTATTTAATCAATTATGTAGACTTAACCTTACAACGGAATAACTTAATAAATATAATAATTACTTAGGTACTAATTAAGCCTTATTATTATTTCGGACTAATCACTCGGTATAAATAAATAAAACGAGTTCTTATCTAATTTCCATTCATTAGACGACACGATTAACGTAGTGCGCTGTAGCACAGGCTGTAGCAAGGTTTCTGTAGACTTGCGTGATGTCCTGAGTGCAATTACCGGTCGGATCAATTTAGGAAAATATATTTTATAAATTAACTCTGGTCTGGCTGTGCTTAAATCCCTGTCTGGTACCTCGTAGCACGGGGATATTTATCCTTACTCCGAGACCATGAATGTCTGGCGCATATTTAGGGTGCGTGTCCACAGAAGCGGGGCTGCGCGGAGTTAAGCTGAGGCTAACAAAAATTGACCAATGATATTGCTCAACGGAACTGAGATGTGTGATTTGAGCTATATCATTGGTAACTTTTCGTTAGCCTCCTTCTGTGGACACGCACCTTGATTTGTTGTTTTTAAGTCTTCAACATGTAGAACTTATCTCAAGCATTTTGTCCGCAGCTGCGTGGCAGCGGCTCTCATCCCCCCAACAAAAGTGGAAATGAACGAAGACGACATGTTGCGAGCGAAACTGCATTACCAGAACCTTTACGAAGACACCACCCCTTAGAAATAACCGTCATTGATAGCAATATTTTATTTTATTAGTGGAACAATATCATGTTAGTTTGAGCCTTCTGTTAGGTACAGAAAAAAACTATGCCAAACATTTTTCAGAGTTTGATTTTCATTAAAAATGCAATGAATACAAATAAATATGAGCCATATTTATTTATCGTATTCCGTCTGTTGTTTACTACAAACATCGCTGGGTCTGGGACCCAACGCTGTCTGTTGATGACACAGCGAGAATCGAATGGGACTCTTTAGTTTGCTCATGACCATAAGGGGCAACCTTAGGTTTTAGTGATAAGGTTTTTAATAAAGGTTAATGATTCTATTTGTATTTTAATGTCATATTCACCAACAAAGAATGTCTTACATTCTATGGTATGGTAGATAGTTGTTTATTTGGGGTTCATCTTCAGTTTAAACAGCAGCATGGTAAAATTGTGGAAGTAGCTCCCTGCCAAGGTGTTCCCATTTAGCAATAGTACATAATGATTTAAGTGCGGTAAGTTGAAAATTACAGCCGAGGCGATATTGCTACAAGAAAGCAGAGGCTGTAAATATCATAGCGCACGTATGTCATACGGTGTTTTATAACATATTTGCGAGGAAATAAATAAAACTCGGACTTTCTTAAACGAATAAATCTTTAATCACTTGTTAAAGCAGTTATAAAAAAAATTACTTGTTCACAAATTGGCGATGCGCGCGGATCAGCGCTTTTTTTCAGGCAAAGGCATAAAAAACAGCCACTAATAATAATGTAAATTAATTATTTTGAGTTTATCGTACTTCAAATCATACGTCAAAATTAATTAAATTAAAGAATTAAATGTTTAATTATTATATTTTATCTCCCAAAGTTAATTTTATTCATAAAATGTTGGCCTCTTTTCTGACATAAAAACTCTTTGCTAAAATTTAAAAAAGTACCGTTCGTTTTAGACGGAGAATGTTGATAAACCGTGCGTTTTACCTTATTAAAAAAACTATAATAACGCACAAGTGCGTAATGAGATACAATTCGATATTGAAATTGGGGAAATAAGAGACCCTTTACGAGCAAATATGTTATAAAAATGTTTCCTACTTGTTCACAAATTAGCGATGCGCGCGCATCAGCGCTTTTTTTAGGCAAAGGCATAAAAAACAGCCAGTATTAGGTACCTACTAATAAAGTAAATTAATATTTTTGTGTTTTTGTTACAGATAAATGGTTTTAATTTATTGTCAAAATTAATTAAATTAAAAAATTTAATGTTTATTTATTATATTTTATCTCCCAAAGTTAATTTTATTCATAAAATGTTGACCTCTTTTCTGACAAAAACTCTTTGCTAAGATTTAAAAAAGTACCGTTCGTTTTAGAGACGGAGCTTGATAAACCGTGTGTTTTACATTACATTAACGCACAAGTACGTAATGTGATTAATAATAATAATAATAATAATAATAATTTATTTATTGCAGTAAATGTGGTACATATAGGTATTACATTACATTGGTTTCTCACATTTAACCAACAACAATTGGCATGCAATACTTGAGAGACAGGCACTTAAAATCGAACATGAAATTAAATAAAGAGATTAGGATTAAATTGTTTCAATTAATTACATAATTATTAAATTTAAATTTTACTATCAATAAATTCATTAACACTATAATAACATTTTTTAGTCAACAGCTTGAATAAGGCACATTTAAATTGTTTAGAAGACAAGGCTTTTATAGCCTCCGGCAACTTATTATATAACTTAATACACATGTTATATGAGTTTTTTTGCCAAACTGTCGTCGAACCAGATGGCACCACCAAACGATTCGGATTCCGGGTCAAGAATTTACAGACATCACGTTTCTTACTAAAAAGCTCTATATTATTTTTGGTGAAAACACATATCTCGAAAATATACATGGATGGCAAAGTTAACAAATTTATTTTTTTAAATAGTGGTCGGCAGGAATCCATGGGCCCAGCTCCACACATGGCCCTGAGACACTTTTTTTGAATTATAAATGCACGCCCAACATCCACCGAATTTCCCCACAGAACAAGGCCATATCTCAAGGCAGAGCATACGTAACCATGGTACGCAGTAAGCGCAGTCTTTTGATTACTGAGCCTCGTGAGTCTGTACAAAGCATAAGTAAATCTATTAAGCCTTTCACACACACTGGAAACATGTTCCTTCCACGTCCTTCCTTACAATACGTTATTGAAATTGGTAAAATAAGAGACCCTTTAGGGGCTTAGAAACTTTACTGTTTAAGGCCTGCGCAGACGAGGGATTATCCGCGGCGTACTTTTTTGGCCGTCAAAATAGATCCCTTTCAAACTGTATCGAGCAACGCACACGAACAACTAAAAATCCGCCGAAACACCGCGGACGCCCGCGGAGCGTAGCGGATTAAAGTGCGCGGGCGTCTGCGAAAAAAATAGAACGAACGAACTATGAGCAGTCATCGCACACGGCGGATTTTACTCCGCGTTAAAAATCGATTCGAAATAAAGGGATGGACCCAGTATTCTCTTTTGCAAAGTCCTCTCTTTTGTTTAAACTTCATGTAAATTACAGTACAACGTAATCTCAGAGTATTTAAATACTCTCGGACAGCAAATGATCGCACACTGTGTGCGTTGAGTCCGCGGTAAATCCGCGGGGGATTATGTATTCGTGGAGCGTACTTTTTTCTCCGCGTAGGTACTAGGGATGAGGCGTATTTACGCGACTAGGTTTTAACACCAGGTTTCTGCTTCCATGTACGTAAACCAAGTTCCAACCCCGAAATACTCGCAACACCTTCAAGGTATTTTACCAGCACGCTCTCGGACTTCTCTGTCGGCAGGCGCGCTGGCCCTGTACAAATTTTAAGGATTGCAAGTGTATAGCTTTGCTTACGCGATTAGTGCGGGAAGTATTTCCTATTAACATGTCAAATACTTCCCGCACTTGCAAGTGTCTCTGGTTTTTTGAGCCCTTCAAAATTAAGCTATGAAATTTAGATGTACAGGGATAGGAATAAGGAACATAATCGCGTAAGCAAAGCTATAAATTTGCAATCCTTAAAAGTATTTTTTTTTGCTGAAATCATTGTAATCCTTATTTTCATAACCGTTGGTATTCATTTGCAACAAAATACTTTGAAAGTATTTTACCACCGACACACTCGCAAGTTGCAAGTGTCACTGGTTTTTTGAGCCCTTCAAAATTATGTTAGGAAATTTCGATTTACTGAGACAGGAATAAGGAATATAATCGCGTAACCAAAGCTGTAAACTTGCAATCCTTCAAAGTATTTTTTTTGCTGAAATCATTGTTCGCACCGCAACCCAGGTCATATAAGTTTATTCAAAATCCAATAGATGGCGTTGCCACTTTGCCAGTACTTTGACTCGCGCTATTAAGATTTTTGCTGTAACTATACTTAGAGCCCTGCCTTGTTAGTAATAAATTTGTCAAAACCTCCTACTTGCGTGTTATTTCAAACCCAGTAGTAGGTATCCCAGGTCAACCTAGATCATATCATATCCTACCGGACCGCTAGTTAGGTTACATTGGTCCCACGGAGACCGAATTTTTTTGAAGACCAGCAGTCCAAAATGACGTTCTTGCCCGCATCATCGATCATCTCATGAAGAATCCCGAAGAAGTTGAAGACGTTCATACATATTTATTCAAAAAAGAAAAGAAGAAAACAATGCAAGAAGATCAAGCATTGGCTCTAACGACATCATTGGACCTATCCAAGTGGAAGTACCTAGCTTTAAGGTCTGCGATCTCACATTGCAAGACTTCTGTGCAGTTTCCATCGTACTACAAACTATTAGTTAGAAGCTAAACAAAGATGTTATCCAGATTCCAGAGATATTGAAATATCAGAAGCCGGAGTTAAAGTTAACCTTCAAGCACTTCTTCATTTGACTACTCAAAGGATCCTACAAGTTGTTGGTGACACCTCCAATATTTCCAGTCGCAGTTTGAAGCTTACTAGCAAGTGGGGATTCGATGGCTCTTCAGCACAGAGCAATTGTAAGCAGCGAAGTGGATTTGATGACTCATCGGTGTTCATGACAAGTCTTGTTCCTTTGAAGCTCGAATCAGACGATGTGATTTTATGGGAAAATCCAAAGCCTTCTTCAACGTTTTACTGCAGACCCGTCAAGTTTCAGTTTGCCAAGGAAACAACTGACTTTGTCAAGCAGGAAGAAGCTGCACTCAAGGAAGAAATAAGAAATTTATCTGTTTCAAAATGCGGTAACTTTGAAATAAGCCATGAGCTGCACATGACTATGATTGATGGCAAAGTGAGTACTATAATTACCGATACATTATCTGCGGCTACTTGCAATATATGTTTTGCTAAGCCTAGTGAGATGAATGACCTATCACAAGTGTATTCAAGACCTGTTCGAGATGACGTGTATCAGTATGGACTCTCAACACTTCATATGTGGATCCGAAGCATGGAGTGTATTTTACATATATCATATAATTTAGATTTCGAAATGTGGTGTGCAAGAGGCGAGAATAAGAATCTCAGGCAGCTTAGAAAGGGCATGGTGCAATCTGAGTTCAAAGAACAGATGGGACTTTTGATTGATTTTGTCAAACAGGGCTTCGGAACTACCAATGATGGAAACACGGCAAGAAGATTTTTTCAGGATTACGAGAAGACAGCTCAAATCACAAAAATAGATGTAGATGTGATTAAGCGCTTTGCAATCATATTGCAAGTGATATCTTCTGGAAATGCCATCAACATCGAGAGATTCAGGGAATACTGTAAAGGGACAGCTGAGCTTTTTGTAAATCATTACCCCTGGTACAATATGCCATCTAGCATACATAAGTTGCTCGTTCATGGTGCTGACATATGTAAACATTTCTCTTGCCTCCCAATTGGAATTTTATCAGAAGAAGCAGCTGAATCGAGAGGTGCAATTTTGCATTTGATGTATTTTATTTTACGCGGTATCTGTCAAATCGCGCTTATCTGGCGATTATAGTAGCGAGTAGCAACCCTAGGCGATCAGGCAAGTTGATAGAAAAAGGCGAGGGCGGTCCTTCTGTAAACTCTTTATTTTGTGTTGTAAGTCAGAAATAAGAAATCAACGAATTAAGTAGCCTTATAAGTAGCGAAAGTAATACGTGACACAACAGAAATTAACGTTTCGAAACTTGTCGTATCTATTCACGCGATTGTGGTCCTTATAAAAACACTCGTATGACGTATAATCTATTTTGTCATGAAGTCAAATAAATACAGGGTGTCTTGCGGCAGATTTATGTTTTTAAATAAGTACGATTATTTAAAAAAGTAATAAACGATGTGGGGGGAGGGTGGCGCCATTAGAATCACAGATCGTGCGGATTTCTCAGTCACGATGCCGCAGTGGTCGGGTGAGCATCGCGCGTTCGCCATTGAGGCATTTTTCAAGAGTAACAATTCTTACGTCATAGCTCGTCAACAATTTTGTTCACGCTTCGATATTCGGCGAATAAGTGACGGACCGAGTGTGAATTTCATTCGTTCCTGGGTACAGAGGTTCCGCGCAACTGCTTCGGCTTTGAACACCCCACGGCCAGGGCCTAGTCGATCTTCAAGGACCCCCGATAACATTGAACTGGTGGAACGGAGTTTACTTGAAAATCCACGACATTCAATACGAAAAAGGGCGGCCTCATTGGGACTGCCAAGAGCCAGCATTCACGAGAAAAAGGATCTGAAGTTCCATCCTTTTAAAATTCAAATTGTCCAAGAACTGAAAGAAAGTGACTATCTTTGTCGCAAATTTTTTGTGAAACGATGTTGGAGCGTTTTCGCACGGTAAATTCCATTTTTTGGAGCGACGAGGCTCATTTCCATTTAAACGCACAGGTTAACAAGCAAAATTGCCGTTATTGGTCTCCAAGAACCCTTAACCCTCGACTGAAACACTAAAAACCATTGCACTGCCCCAGGGTAACTGTTTGGTGCGCTTTATCTACGAATGGGATAATTGGACCTTTTTATTTGAAAACGCCAGGCGACAAATGTCAATAGTGAAAATTATGGACGCATGATTACGGATTTTTTTTTGCCGAACCTGCGAGCTCATCCAGCGTTCTCATCACACACATGGTTCCAACAGGATGGTGCGACCGCACACACGGCTAGAGCTTCAATGAATTTGCTTCGAGATGCTTTCCCTCACAAACGGATTAGTCGCTTTGGAGACATCCCGTGGCCACCGAGATCGCCTGACTTGACCCCAATGGATTTCTTTTTATGGGGATACCTCAAAGAGAGAGTAGGATACACTAACAATCCGCGAACTGTTGTGGATTTAAAAGAAAACAAACAACAAACGGCGACTGACTTTTTACTTTTAACTAAACGATATGTCAAATAGTTATTTAAAAAAAAATGAAAATATAAATCTGCCGCCAGACACCCTGTACTGCAAGTATTTTGAAACCTGATTTTTGGCTCAGGTATTTATTATTTGCTTAATAGGTACGTCGTCTGCGCAGGATTTCAGTCTTTACAAAATATTAAGTGAAGTGCTTATTATTAAGCCGGGTACTCATTAGCGAACCGTAACCTCAACTTGCGTGATACAGTAACGACGAGGTGTAGCTACGCGTGTTACTGTGTCGTGTCACTGTTTTACAGTAAGCACCTAAAATAAAACGCAAAAACTAATTCAGTTACTTACTCTTCAAAAATATTGATCTCACTCTATCAAGGCAAACATAAAATTAATTAACATTTCATATTTGCTTTGATAGAGACCAGTTGAGCGAGTTTCACGATGACACTACACGTAGCGGAAACATTTATATAGCGCGATCTAAATGAGTATAACTCCATCTAGTGGCGTGAAGTAAAGTTTTCACTCGTCAGTTCGTCCCACAGACAATACAACCTTGTCTGTGGTTCGTCCCAAGTTCGTTCTTTAGACTTATTGCATGGCTGTGGACTGTGGAGTTACCATTTATCCTTTCGTATGCGAAAACGTGCCCCCCTTCTGAACGTCTACGTGCGGGAAAAACTGAACGCGGAGAGCGCGCTCGTCATGTATCAGATTTTCTCGATAATTAGCTCATAAATGTGTAAAGGTCATAAAAGTCTTGATAGTTTCTGATAGTCAGATAACTAGTGAATAGCATTAACTGTATTTTTATGTTATTACACGTTTTACAAATTTTTTACAGGAACTTTATCATACAGGTTGCTAATATTTCGGACATGTTGTATTATTTACCTTATTTTTATAAAGTTTTAAAAATATTTTCGTTATGTTTTTCATTACCTAAACAGATAAAGGATACAACTAATTGAAAATACAAAAATAGCTTGAATTACATGATATTATACATAGCAATATCATTTTGAAAATTGAAATTGAAATACTGAAAATTGCAACTTTGCTCTCGAGTCGCGCCGACTTTCGAGGCGTTTTTTCACGAAATTACTCGTTATCAGAGATCAGAATGTACTTTGTTTATATAACTGAATATCCTTTTTTACGTAAAAAATATAAAAAACACATAAACGATGGAACAAACTGAGGTTTTTGAAGAAAAACTCGAGAAATAGGTGATTTGGCTACCCTTCTTGACACGTAGTTTCTAGCATCATGCAATAGTCCATAGAGTATAAAAATGACTGTTTTGCTTACGTGAATGAACTACTTTTCTGATGGGATAGTATTCAGTTCACTCTCCATGGATAATATTTACAAAAATCCACGTAGAAATCGACCAATTTGAAAATGAAGCATCACCGTACTGTTCATATGTGTGCGTGCATTGAGCAGTGAGTAAGTTCCTTGGGAGCAGGTCTGCTCCTAAGGTACGTAGTATAGTTTGCTAGAGAGCAGATATGCTCCAAGGTCAAATACTTCAATTTGTTTACTTTGCTGGGGAGCAGATCTGCACTCATATACAGCGGGTTTGTAATAAACAAAAATTGTGACCCCGAATTGAGGGGTATTGAAGCAAAAACGTGTCCAAATGACTACCTATATAATGTTTTTCTCTGTTTTTACTATTGAACGCGTGTTTGCTTCTCTAACCCAACTACTAGATAGTAGTAAACTGGGTACTATGCATATCAGGGAAGTTCTAACAGGTCAAAACCTGCACGGCGCGGACCTGCGGAAATCAAAATGTAAGCATCGTCCTGCGGCCGCCAAACAACTATCCGTTGCATCTAATAGAAATTGAACGAGCAATTTATGGAACACATAGAAAATACGAAAAAAAAATTATACGTAGAATATATATTACTAATATTTAGTCATTTATTTTCATAGTTATAGTTTTCACAATATTTTTGTTTCGTTTAATGAGGTAAAAACTCGTATATAATATAATGTATTATAATGATGAAAACATTTTCAAAAAATCAAACCGCCTGTATATATAAGTAGATCTACTCCATAGCAGCATACGCACAGCGCAGTTCACCGGCAACTTCGTGTACACACACACCGTGTCGCCATTTTGTTATTGCGCTAGTGTGAGTGTATTAGAGACAGATTTTCAAAACGAGTAAATTAGCAATAAATCTAAAACTTATTTTACAAAACGAACTGTATTTTCAAATTCCTTATAAAATTTCCTATAAGATTGCTAAGTCGTACTAATTGCAAATATTCTGCAAAGGTCTCAATTACTTGAAATAATTTTAACTCGCTTACTGTTACTTCTCAAAGTCTAAGATTTTATCAACGATTTATGCACAAAAAAGCGTATTTTTAGTTTGTAAATAAAGAATTAATAATTGAATAGAAAACGATAAATTCCCTTCTGTAATAAGATTTCCGCCGTAAAACACACTTTTTCTCGAGCCACAGTTGCACACTGCACAGTATGCTGCTGCTGTTTAAACGGCTCCACCGAGGCCTCCACCACTTTTTGAAGTATGGAAGCGACTACAGCGGAGGTCATAAGTATAAATGTTTGTCATATGCATCACAAGGCTAGGCGAACAATGGCTTTGACTCGTGAGGGATGGAGATTGGGAGGGGAGGCCTATGCCCTGCAGTAGGACGAAATAGGCTGATTTAGATTAGATTTAGATGTGTGGGGATCTAACCCACGACCTCCGGTGCTAAAGCAGGATCGCTAGACTATCGCACCAACAGTGCCAGTTACATTCAGTCAGTGGTTCAGTCATTTTCATAGTTCTCTATCCTTCCAGGTGCTCAGGATCCACCTGCTGGAACTGGAGAAGGTGCAGGAGCTGTGCCGCGACTTCTGCGGCCGGTACATCGCCTGCCTCAAGACTAAGATGCAGAGCGAGAATCTGCTGAGGACAGATTATACTAGCGGTGAGTAACAAAAGTACCCACAATTACAATTCGGAACGTCGGGTAAGAGTACAGTAAAGACATAAAATAAAATTGAAAGAGCATGGAATATGGTTGGTATAAGTACCTAGTTTCCCCAAGAGAGTCCCACTTTGAAGAAATTAAAATACATTGGCCAGTGATGAAACAAATAATGAATATCTCCAAAAGTATATCGTTTTCGAGATTTTATCAAAATACATTTTTAGCCATCTATTGCCATACGTTTCATTACTGGCCAAGCGCCGACTATATTTTTAACCGACTTCAAAAAAGGAGGAGGTTCTATGTCAATTGTGGACCGATTTTCAAAATTCTTTTTTTATTCGAATGAGTATATTCCTGAGGTGGTCTCATTGTCAGCAAATCAGGATCGGATGGTGGGATCCAGGAAAAATCGAGGGAACTCTTCAAATATTATAGGCACACCTATAACGATTTAGGTATTTTTGATAGTAACTCATGCAGTTGCTCTCGAAAAGTACCATTTGGTGAAGTGGAACTGCTGATGAAAACCACTGATGGCCACCGGAACTACCCAATACTAAATATTTTTCGGGTTGCAATATTATAGTTTTAATATGGGTGCTAAGCAATTATCTTTTTTTGAGTCATCATCTCATGTTAATGAGCTGGTGATGAAAGGTACAACTCCTTAACGGTTAGTAGTTGGAGGATATTTCTTTAAATATGTATTTACACGGAAATTAAAGCAGTTCCTAATTAATAAATGCTATTATAATACAAACGAATATTTTAATGATAATACTATAAAATTATTAAATAATGTAATGTGACGTCTCTTGTCTGTATTTTAATTTAATTAGATTTTAATGTTATTACAAGCACTTCCTCTCTCCTAACCCAAAGTTGCGTGCCCGACAGAGTCCATAACACTGTTCTAAAACACTATGTACTGTAACATCTTATTTTACATTATGGTTTTGCAATAAATGATTGAGTATTGAGTATTGGCAGACCACACACCGAGCTTCATTTCTCCACTATTTCTTATACCAAAGAGCGACGGCTCGTACCGTCCCATTTTCAATCTGAAACTCCTAAAGTAATATGTGCTAACCGATCCCTTCCGGCTTGTGAACATGCACCGTATCCCGGATTTACTCCAACCTCAGGACTGGATGTGCAAGGTAGATTTGTCACAGGCATACATCAATCTGCCAATAAGCCCGTCGCACAGACTATTTCTGCGGTTGATTTGCAAAAACGAGTTGCTAGAAATGACCTGCCTCCCGTTCGGTCTAAGCACAGCACCAAAGGTTTTCGCGTGCTTAACTAACTGGATAGCCCAGACGCTCAGAAAGCGAAATGTAAGGCTTTCGGTTTACATAGACGATTACCTCCTGGTTCACCAAAATCCGAGAATTTTGGCCGAGCACGTAAACCTGCTGGAACAACACTGGAATTTCCGGGCTTCCAAATCAATTACGGAAAATCTGTATTGGTACCGCAAAAGAACACCACCTATCTAGGAGTAGTCTGGGACCCCTGGGCAAACCAAAAGTACCTTCCAAAAGAAAAAGCTGCTGTAGTCAAAAAAGTCAGCCATGTCTTAGAGATGGGCAAGGTATCATTGAAGGAACTACAGAGTCTGATAGGTCTGTTAAATTTTGCCAGCTTTGTGGTTCCTCATGGCCGATTAAATCACCGAGCTGCCCTAAAGTTTCTAAATACGTTACCGGATCACGACAGCACGTCTCACCAAGTGAGAGAAGAAATGCTCTGGTGGCTTCGATATTGTCAGTGCCCGACTATAATACATTTGCCCCCTCCGACACATTATCTGGCGACAGATGCCTCGGATATAGTTTGGGGGGCACAACTGAACAGCCTAACAATGACTGGTTCCTGGAATCCAGAGGAGGCACTGCTACACAGCAACCAGAAAGAGCTACTTGCCATTCGGAAAGTCTTAAGAGTACCAGGCAGGGAATATGGCACAAAGTGCGATACTAGTTCAGTCAGACAATCGATCGGTGGTAGCTAACGAAGGCGGGACAAAGTCACAGCCACTCATGCACCTTGCGAATCAGATTTTTCATATTGTAGATCATCCACCACATTCCTGGCAAATTCAACCACCAAGTGGACGGTCTATCCAGACACCGCCGACCTCCGGAGTGACATTTACTTCCGAATTGCACAGAAATTATTTTCGCAAAGATGGGGACACCGGTGATCGACTTATTTGCATCCAAAACGGCTCAAGTAGTAGGTAATTACGCAACCATGGATCTCAAAGATCAAGAGGCAATGTTTCACGACGCTTTCAGCATTGCGTGGCATTTTCCGCTGACATGGATATTCCCACCGCCGTTTCTCATCCCCAGAGTACTGATGCACCTCCGCCAAGCAAAAGGTGTGCATCTGATCGCGGTCACTCAGTGGGAAAAGGTATTTTGGCGAGCGGATCTCAAATCGCGGGCTAAGCTATCGCAGCCCCATTCACGTTGACGAATCTAAGTCGGTTTCTGATCGATACGACGACAGGGCGTCCACCTCCACAAGTTTAGGACATGATCCTAGAAATATGGAAATGTGGGGGTGGTCAGAAAAAGTAAAATCATGGGATTCCACACAAATATCTCTGCTACGATCATCATGGCGGCCATCCACGTGGAAAACCTATAAAACGGCTTGGAATCGTTGGGTAAATTGGGCCAATCAGCAAAATATAAATCCAACTCATCCTGAAGGGTCACAACTAGCCCAATTCTTGGCAAATCTATATTTAAAAAATAAGTTATCATATGATACGATTCTTCTTCACAAGTCAGTTATTTCCACGCTCTGTAATGCAGAGTTGTGTGGTAAGTTAAGCGACGATGTGTTGGTCGAGCATATCTTAAAATCTATATCGTTAAAAAATCCCAAATTACCGGAACCACCTGTGTGGGATATTAACACCCTTACCGCTCACTTGAGTAGCTACTCGATAAACTGCGAAATCATTTTCGAAACCGTCAGACACACAGCGACATTACTGATTCTTTGCTCTGGTCGCAGAATTCACGACCTCACCCTTTTAAGCGTAGACATTGATCACTGCGTAGTGAAGGATGACTGTGTTATTTTTTGGCCTATGTTTGCATCGAAAACAGACTGTAGTACATATAGGCAAACCGGTAGGAAGTTTTTGCCCAGCCCACAAAATCAGAATTTGAACCCAGTGTACTGGATTAACAAAACAATATCTCTTTTAAATGATAGGCGTAGTGGTGCTAACAGTTCTAATTTATTTACAACTACAGCAACACAGTTATTGCAGGATGGGTTAAATCCCTACTGAGACAAGCAGGTATAACTGCGTCCCCGGGAAGCTTACGTTCCGCCGTAGCTTCAAGAAATTGGATTAACAATTATCCACTCGATGATGTTCTGGCCAGAGGAAATTGGAAAGCAGTCCAAACTTTTCAAAAGTTCTATTGTCGTGTGGTCATGCCTCCGTCTACGAACAATCCCAAAATAACACATTTATTTAACCCTGTGCATTAATATTATAAGACAAGCACACAATTGATTCGCTTAGGATTTGATTTAACATTATTACTATTTTCGCTTTGTTTTGTGTGGCTCTAGTATGACATTATTGTTTGGAATATTATTAATTAATTATTACTCTTCGGATATAGATTTGCATGCTAATAAATTGGCAAGACATGTCGCACACTTTATCTATGATATGTACATCTATTAATACCATGTTCTTATGCAAATAAAGTTTATGAATTATGAATTATTATGAATTAGGTAACCTACTATAATGTAATAAAAGATACAAACTGATTTCACTGTTGGCTGTGTTTAAGTTATTTTAAGCTATTATTATTTGGTATATATTTTGGTTTTGGTTGTAATGGATGTACCAGATTGAAGCACGATATGTGATAATCAGAATGTTGTGTGTGGATTAAAATATCCATCTAATGTAATATTAGGTACATTTACCTCACTGTGTATAAGAACAATAAGGGTTGTATTGATATCTTTTCAGTCATTACACGTTTGATAACAGTAATTAAATCAGTTTATGTGAGGTTAAAGATATATTTATTCTCATTAAAGACAAAACAGTCACTTACATGAGAAACATAACCAAACATAGGTACCTACATAACTTCTTCACAGTCGTTCGAACATAATATTATAACACAGCTTAAACACAACACTATAAATGTACCTAATTCATATTTTATTTTTCTTTCCTCTGCACAATAGCTATATGATTATTAATATTGTAGTCACATGGGCGTTGGTATTTTTACCAGGCGATAACAAACACGTCTCATTATTTTAAGCTTCACGGGTCAAGTGGTTTAATAGACGCGTTTTACCTGAAATAATACGCATATTTAACTAGTTATGTAGGTACCCATAATAGAAGCTTAGTTTCTAACTCTGCCTGGTGTTCATAACTTCGACACGAGGAACGGGGCGCGCTCGAACCACAGCAAGCGCAGGCCCCACTCTGCCGGGTGAAAAGTGGGATGTGCAAAAGAGATGGATGTATAGAGTAGAAAGAGAGGGAAACACAACGGGAAACGACAGTGCCTTTTTTTTTATATTGCCCGTCAAGATGACCCCACTCCACCTGATGGAAAGCGGTCGTGAGAGGTCCAGATATGAGGTTGACAAGCCCAGTCATTCAAACGAATCACTGGGCTGGCCATCCTTACCTTGAAGGCCTGCAGAAATGCCTTTTCACGCCCCGCTTGAAGAACCCGGGACTATAAGAGGAAGGAAACACATGTGCTGGAAGAGCGTTCCACGTCTGGATGGTACGACAAAGAAACGAGTCACCGAACCTTTTATTTCGGGCCAACAAATGTTGAATTGTGTGTGGGTGACGCCGTAGTCCAGCACGCGTGGTGCGGGAGTGGAAAGGTGAGGGTGGGATAAGCTGGAATAACTCGTCAGAGAACACTTAGCCTGGCAATGTCTCTACGCAATTGGAGAGGCTCAAGGGTCAAAGATTACGGGATACAGTTCTAATGACGCTCTCAATGTAGTCCCGCTGGTTTAGGTTGCTACAAAATCCATGCCAAGGATGTTTAGGCTATCCTTTATCGGTAGCGGGGTGCTCTGAAGAGAGCCGCGGATAATCCCTTGTCTGCGCAGGCCTTTAGACTTGTAAGGTGCGAGAGACCTCGATAGTATGTACATAAGTAAACAAACTAAAAGTTTTTATATTATATTAAATTCTTTTTAGAATCAAATGATGTTGTCAAATACCCCATTTTTCGATTGCCTATGCCATTCGCATAAATTTTAAAGAATGGTCATGAGGAAATGCTTGTAGCGTGCGTGTCGCTCTTGGCTAGGCCCCCAGGTAAATAAAAACAATTCAAACTTAAACCTTTTGTATAATATTGTAACAATACTAACTATTTTTACAAGAGCCGACTTCACAATCAATTTACAAGAATTATTAATAATTAATACAATATAATATAATAATACACTAAATTTTCCTGTTTCACATGTCATGTTTGGACGATCAAGTGATATCTGTAACAAAGGAGAAATATAGAAATTAGAAAGGTGCGAGAGAGGCAGATGCCGTGTTTCACACTCTAACAGCCACTGAGTGAGACAGCTATACAGGGTGGTTCAAACATAGGTACGCGTCAATTTTTTTTAGATTGTTTACACTCGGAGCTATTCAGAAATACCCCATGTATGTTAACCGAAATTTACCGAGAATTTACAAAAAATCGTACAAAAATCATAACTGTAACTAGCTTCCACTAGTGAAGTTCAAACAAATTTCAATTTCAGAATGTTCATGCCTTTTTGCTTTTCATTGCCTCGCGCAAGCATTATGTTTCGCCGTTAGTATGAAAGCTTTTCATACATATTGTTAGTGAGTAGCGCAACCAGTGGAATCATTCGGATTTGCTTGCAAGCTATTGCGACATCTGAGTATTCTGCTAACGACTGTTACCTTTTTTTGTTCTAACACATTTTTGCTACGGCACTGAGCTCGTGCTTTTACGCCCAGTTAGACGCGTTGCTCGGTCCGAATCGATTTGTACGTATAAAATACATACAGTTCTGATTAACAAACCTGCTTGTTTAACTTGCCGGAGCTCACCGCCACGGACCTTCCGTACCCGGACACTTTCCATTACATAACTCAAATACTTCAAAAATCGGGTAACAAACATGGGGTATTTAGGATACCCCTGAGTGTGGTCAATCTAAAAAAAAATTGACGGGTATGTTTGGACCACTATACATATCAAACCAGAACAGGCATTAATTTAATATGAACATACAATGCCTGATTGCCTAAGATTTTGTAAAAAAAACTATTGTAATTTGCTACTATGAGATCATGAATTCACGCTTCTGACACTTAGAATGATAAATTAAGTATGGATGCGCCTAAAGTATCTCATTGAAGTTTATGTAATGAATAGACGATAAAAATAATAATTTAAGATTAAATTATGTTAGATATAAGAAGTGAATAAATAACATAATAATAATAGTAAAGTTTGAAAAAGGTTTGGAAGAAAAAGTTTATGTACCTCTTATTTTAAAAAGGCGTTTAAAACACAGGGAAAAATTGTAATTACCACTTTTCAATTTCATTTTTTTTTCTGAATAAGGATTCAGCGCTATAAATGTAAATGCTTCTGAATCAAGTAGACCTAGTACTCAGCTAACAATGAGAAAAAAATTAAGCACGTACCTCAATTAGTACCTCATATAACAAAAAAGTGACACAACCCAGAAATTTTGGAAAATTCGTAAAAAAAACATAACTCGAATACTACACCTTTCCCCAGGAAACCTTTTATCCGTACTCAAATATGTAAAACAGCAATGTTACAGAAAAGTGTAGAAGTTATGGCTCCCCGTTTGTATAATAAACTACCTGTTGATATAAGAAGTTTAAGTTATGAAAAATTTAAAAAGGTGCTATTTAAATTTCTTATCAAAATATGCTTTTATAATATTAATGATTACTTTGATGATGACTTGACATTGTGTTTTTAAATTTTAAAATTGTATATTTTAATTAATTTCATTGAATGGTTTATTTTATAAAATGTATTAGTTCACCAATTCCTATTTTGTATGTGGGTAAACTCCTCAAATTTATCATCACTAAATTGCCTTATATTCATGTACCTACGTAGGTGAAGCATAGTGCTCAAAATCTTGTAATAAAATCTTTTTATATTATGTACCTATGTTTATGAATGAATAAATGATTATGATTATGACTATGATTATTACAAAAAATCGCGGAACATATCTTGGGGCCTATCGATAGTTTTTGGGGTCCCCAGACCACAGACCTTCGCTGGTGCAGGTTACCCGGGACACATACATATAGTCAACATACTTCTACTGATGGCTGAAGTCCTTTTGAAGTATATCAATAACAGCTAACTATTCGATTAGACTTTTGTGCCTCAGATAGAGATAGGATACCTACAATTTCTTACTGTGTACCTAATCAGGAAAAAAAAGCTCCTACAAGGGACAGAATTGTATGTGACTGCGAAATGGGTGGTACAACACCTAAAAATGTAGAAAAAAGACAGTTTTTCTACGAAATTTAGGTGGTGGGAGATCTTTGTAGCGACATCTATCTCGCCACATACGAACTAAAAACCGACATATCCTACATCGCGATATTAAAAGTATCCCAGCGATGGAACATATATACAAGAACCCAACAACAACGGTCGGGCAGTAGCCCACCAGACACAACACTGGTCGGAGGATCATTCCTTTTCAATGGTGGATGAGGGATTTTACACGCTGTTCCTCACGACCCCCAAAACTGTGAAAGGCGTACCTGAAATGTACGAAATTTAGGTGGTGGGAGATCCTTACATAAACAGGAAGTGAGCCCGAACTAAAAAGTTTATCCCCGGAGCCGATACATCGTGACTTCTGTACCTTAGATAGAGATAGGTAGGATCCCTACAATAACTGTGTAATCAGGAAAAAGTAACTACAAGAGACAGAATTGTATGTGACTGTGAAAGGGGTACCTGAAATGTAGGAATCCGCAATGGTCTCGTACAGTTCGGTTTCAGAAGTGTTTCCTTCCGAGGAGGCTTAAATTGTGGAATGAACTCCCGGATGCCGAGGTTTTCCCGATGAGTTATAGTATGGAGTTCATCAAGAGGGGTTTAAATAGGTTTTTCCAGGGTCGACAACGCGCGAGTGATACACGGTGTTGCACGCGTCCATAGGCTGCGGTAACCGCTTACCATCAGGTGGTCCGCATGCTTGACTGTCACTGAAGTGGTATTAAAAAAAAGGAAAAGGACAGTTTTTCTACGAAATTTGGGTGGTGGGGTGGGAGATCCTTACCTTCACAGGAAGTGCGCCCCAACTCCGAAGTGTATCCCCGGCGCGGACACGTCGTGCCGGAGCGCCTGCAGCGGCACGCAGTAGTTCAGCTCGATGCGCTCCACTTGTTACTTACATAGTACCAAGAGTTGCTAGGAGATGGCGTTGGCTGTACTCTGAATCGCGCAAGCGTTGTGCTTCGCCAACAACGTATATATTCAACATACTTCTGCTAACGGCTGAACTCCTTTTGAAGTGTAGCAATAACAGCTGACTATTCGATTAGACTACTGTGCCTAAGATAGAGATAAGTAGGATCCCTACAACAACTGTGTAATGAGTAAAAAGTAACTACAAGGGACAAAACTGTATGTGACTGTGAAAGGGGTACCTGAAATTTGGGTGGTGGGGTGGGAGATCCTTACCTTCACAGGAAGTGCGCCCCAACTCCGAAGTGTATCCCCGGCGCGGACACGTCGTGCCGGAGCGCCTGCAGCGGCACGCAGTAGTTGAGCTCGAGGCGCGCCACTTGTTACTTACATAGTACCAAGAGTTGCTAGGAGATGGCGTTGGCTGTACTCTGAATCGCGCAAGCGTTGTGCTTCGCCAACAACGTATATATTCAACATACTTCTGCTAACGGCTGAACTCCTTTTGAAGTGTAGCAATAACAGCTGACTATTCGATTAGACTACTGTGCCTAAGATAGAGATAAGTAGGATCCCTACAACAACTGTGTAATGAGTAAAAAGTAACTACAAGGGACAAAACTGTATGTGACTGTGAAAGGGGTACCTGAAATTTGGGTGGTGGGGTGGGAGATCCTTACCTTCACAGGAAGTGCGCCCCAACTCCGAAGTGTATCCCCGGCGCGGACACGTCGTGCCGGAGCGCCTGCAGCGGCACGCAGTAGTTGAGCTCGAGGCGCGCCACTTGTTACTTACATAGTACCAAGAGTTGCTAGGAGATGGCGTTGGCTGTACTCTGAATCGCGCAAGCGTTGTGCTTCGCCAACAACGTATATATTCAACATACTTCTGCTAACGGCTGAACTCCTTTTGAAGTGTAGCAATAACAGCTGACTATTCGATTAGACTACTGTGCCTAAGATAGAGATAAGTAGGATCCCTACAACAACTGTGTAATGAGTAAAAAGTAACTACAAGGGACAAAACTGTATGTGACTGTGAAAGGGGTACCTGAAATTTGGGTGGTGGGGTGGGAGATCCTTACCTTCACAGGAAGTGCGCCCCAACTCCGAAGTGTATCCCCGGCGCGGATACGTCGTGCCGGAGCGCCTGCAGCGGCACGCAGTAGTTGAGCTCGAGGCGCGCCACTTGTTACTTACATAGTACCAAGAGTTGCTAGGAGATGGCGTTGGCTGTACTCTGAATCGCGCAAGCGTTGTGCTTCGCCAACAACGTATATATTCAACATACTTCTGCTAACGGCTGAACTCCTTTTGAAGTGTAGCAATAACAGCTGACTATTCGATTAGACTACTGTGCCTAAGATAGAGATAAGTAGGATCCCTACAACAACTGTGTAATGAGTAAAAAGTAACTACAAGGGACAAAACTGTATGTGACTGTGAAAGGGGTACCTGAAATTTGGGTGGTGGGGTGGGAGATCCTTACCTTCACAGGAAGTGCGCCCCAACTCCGAAGTGTATCCCCGGCGCGGACACGTCGTGCCAGAGCGCCTGCAGCGGCACGCAGTAGTTGAGCTCGAGGCGCGCCACTTGTTACTTACATAGTACCAAGAGTTGCTAGGAGATGGCGTTGGCTGTACTCTGAATCGCACAAGCGTTGTGCTTCGCCAACAACGTATATATTCAACATACTTCTGCTAACGGCTGAACTCCTTTTGAAGTGTAGCAATAACAGCTGACTATTCGATTAGACTACTGTGCCTAAGATAGAGATAAGTAGGATCCCTACAACAACTGTGTAATGAGTAAAAAGTAACTACAAGGGACAAAACTGTATGTGACTGTGAAAGGGGTACCTGAAATTTGGGTGGTGGGGTGGGAGATCCTTACCTTCACAGGAAGTGCGCCCCAACTCCGAAGTGTATCCCCGGCGCGGACACGTCGTGCCGGAGCGCCTGCAGCGGCACGCAGTAGTTCAGCTCGATGCGCGCCACTTGTTACTTACATAGTACCAAGAGTTGCTAGGAG
This sequence comes from Udea olivalis, assembly GCA_947369235.1. NCBI lineage: Eukaryota > Metazoa > Arthropoda > Insecta > Lepidoptera > Crambidae > Udea > Udea olivalis. Next base: position 8,086,073 of record OX376370.1, on the reverse strand, counting down.
ATGGCGTTGGCTGTACTCTGAATCGCGCAAGCGTTGTGCTTCGCCAACAACGTATATATTCAACATACTTCTGCTAACGGCTGAACTCCTTTTGAAGTGTAGCAATAACAGCTGACTATTCGATTAGACTACTGTGCCTAAGATAGAGATAAGTAGGATCCCTACAACAACTGTGTAATGAGTAAAAAGTAACTACAAGGGACAAAACTGTATGTGACTGTGAAAGGGGTACCTGAAATTTGGGTGGTGGGGTGGGAGATCCTTACCTTCACAGGAAGTGCGCCCCAACTCCGAAGTGTATCCCCGGCGCGGACACGTCGTGCCGGAGCGCCTGCAGCGGCACGCAGTAGTTGAGCTCGAGGCGCGCCACTTGTTACTTACATAGTACCAAGAGTTGCTAGGAGATGGCGTTGGCTGTACTCTGAATCGCGCAAGCGTTGTGCTTCGCCAACAACGTATATATTCAACATACTTCTGCTAACGGCTGAACTCCTTTTGAAGTGTAGCAATAACAGCTGACTATTCGATTAGACTACTGTGCCTAAGATAGAGATAAGTAGGATCCCTACAACAACTGTGTAATGAGTAAAAAGTAACTACAAGGGACAAAACGGTATGTGACTGTGAAAGGGGTACCTGAAATTTGGGTGGTGGGGTGGGAGATCCTTACCTTCACAGGAAGTGCGCCCCAACTCCGAAGTGTATCCCCGGCGCGGACACGTCGTGCCGGAGCGCCTGCAGCGGCACGCAGTAGTTGAGCTCGAGGCGCGCCACTTGTTACTTACATAGTACCAAGAGTTGCTAGGAGATGGCGTTGGCTGTACTCTAAATCGCGCAAGCGTTGTGCTTCGCCAACAACGTATATATTCAACATACTTCTGCTAACGGCTGAACTCCTTTTGAAGTGTAGCAATAACAGCTGACTATTCGATTAGACTACTGTGCCTAAGATAGAGATAAGTAGGATCCCTACAATAACTGTGTAATGAGTAAAAAGTAACTACAAGGGACAAAACTGTATGTGACTGTGAAAGGGGTACCTGAAATTTGGGTGGTGGGGTGGGAGATCCCTACCTTCACAGGAAGTGCGCCCCAACTCCGAAGTGTATCCCCGGCGCGGACACGTCGTGCCGGAGCGCCTGCAGCGGCACGCAGTAGTTGAGCTCGAGGCGCGCCACTTGTTACTTACATAGTACCAAGAGTTGCTAGGAGATGGCGTTGGCTGTACTCTGAATCGCGCAAGCGTTGTGCTTCGCCAACAACGTATATATTCAACATACTTCTGCTAACGGCTGAACTCCTTTTGAAGTGTAGCAATAACAGCTGACTATTCGATTAGACTACTGTGCCTAAGATAGAGATAAGTAGGATCCCTACAACAACTGTGTAATGAGTAAAAAGTAACTACAAGGGACAAAACTGTATGTGACTGTGAAAGGGGTACCTGAAATTTGGGTGGTGGGGTGGGAGATCCTTACCTTCACAGGAAGTGCGCCCCAACTCCGAAGTGTATCCCCGGCGCGGACACGTCGTGCCGGAGCGCCTGCAGCGGCACGCAGTAGTTGAGCTCGAGGCGCGCCACTTGTTACTTACATAGTACCAAGAGTTGCTAGGAGATGGCGTTGGCTGTACTCTGAATCGCGCAAGCGTTGTGCTTCGCCAACAACGTATATATTCAACATACTTCTGCTAACGGCTGAACTCCTTTTGAAGTGTAGCAATAACAGCTGACTATTCGATTAGACTACTGTGCCTAAGATAGAGATAAGTAGGATCCCTACAACAACTGTGTAATGAGTAAAAAGTAACTACAAGGGACAAAACTGTATGTGACTGTGAAAGGGGTACCTGAAATTTGGGTGGTGGGGTGGGAGATCCTTACCTTCACAGGAAGTGCGCCCCAACTCCGAAGTGTATCCCCGGCGCGGACACGTCGTGCCGGAGCGCCTGCAGCGGCACGCAGTAGTTGAGCTCGAGGCGCGCCACTTGTTACTTACATAGTACCAAGAGTTGCTAGGAGATGGCGTTGGCTGTACTCTAAATGGCGCAAGCGTTGTGCTTCGCCAACAACGTATATATTCAACATACTTCTGCTAACGGCTGAACTCCTTTTGAAGTGTAGCAATAACAGCTGACTATTCGATTAGACTACTGTGCCTAAGATAGAGATAAGTAGGATCCCTACAACAACTGTGTAATGAGTAAAAAGTAACTACAAGGGACAAAACTGTATGTGACTGTGAAAGGGGTACCTGAAATTTGGGTGGTGGGGTGGGAGATCCTTACCTTCACAGGAAGTGCGCCCCAACTCCGAAGTGTATCCCCGGCGCGGACACGTCGTGCCGGAGCGCCTGCAGCGGCACGCAGCAGTTGAGCTCGAGGCGCGCCACTTGTTACTTACATAGTACCAAGAGTTGCTAGGAGATGGCGTTGGCTGTACTCTAAATCGCGCAAGCGTTGTGCTTCGCCAACAACGTATATATTCAACATACTTCTGCTAACGGCTGAACTCCTTTTGAAGTGTAGCAATAACAGCTGACTATTCGATCAGACTACTGTGCCTAAGATAGAGATAAGTAGGATCCCTACAACAACTGTGTAATGAGTAAAAAGTAACTACAAGGGACAAAACTGTATGTGACTATGAAAGGGGTACCTGAAATTTGGGTGGTGGGGTGGGAGATCCTTACCTTCACAGGAAGTGCGCCCCAACTCCGAAGTGTATCCCCGGCGCGGACACGTCGTGCCGGAGCGCCTGCAGCGGCACGCAGTAGTTGAGCTCGAGGCGCGCCACTTGTTACTTACATAGTACCAAGAGTTGCTAGGAGATGGCGTTGGCTGTACTCTAAATCGCGCAAGCGTTGTGCTTCGCCAACAACGTATATATTCAACATACTTCTGCTAACGGCTGAACTCCTTTTGAAGTGTAGCAATAACAGCTGACTATTCGATTAGACTACTGTGCCTAAGATAGAGATAAGTAGGATCCCTACAACAACTGTGTAATGAGTAAAAAGTAACTACAAGGGACAAAACTGTATGTGACTGTGAAAGGGGTACCTGAAATTTGGGTGGTGGGGTGGGAGATCCTTACCTTCACAGGAAGTGCGCCCCAACTCCGAAGTGTATCCCCGGCGCGGACACGTCGTGCCGGAGCGCCTGCAGCGGCACGCAGTAGTTGAGCTCGAGGCGCGCCACTTGTTACTTACATAGTACCAAGAGTTGCTAGGAGATGGCGTTGGCTGTACTCTAAATCGCGCAAGCGTTGTGCTTCGCCAACAACGTATATATTCAACATACTTCTGCTAACGGCTGAACTCCTTTTGAAGTGTAGCAATAACAGCTGACTATTCGATTAGACTACTGTGCCTAAGATAGAGATAAGTAGGATCCCTACAACAACTGTGTAATGAGTAAAAAGTAACTACAAGGGACAAAACTGTATGTGACTGTGAAAGGGGTACCTGAAATTTGGGTGGTGGGGTGGGAGATCCTTACCTTCACAGGAAGTGCGCCCCAACTCCGAAGTGTATCCCCGGCGCGGACACGTCGTGCCGGAGCGCCTGCAGCGGCACGCAGTAGTTGAGCTCGAGGCGCGCCACTTGTTACTTACATAGTACCAAGAGTTGCTAGGAGATGGCGTTGGCTGTACTCTAAATCGCGCAAGCGTTGTGCTTCGCCAACAACGTATATATTCAACATACTTCTGCTAACGGCTGAACTCCTTTTGAAGTGTAGCAATAACAGCTGACTATTCGATTAGACTACTGTGCCTAAGATAGAGATAAGTAGGATCCCTACAACAACTGTGTAATGAGTAAAAAGTAACTACAAGGGACAAAACTGTATGTGACTGTGAAAGGGGTACCTGAAATTTGGGTGGTGGGGTGGGAGATCCTTACCTTCACAGGAAGTGCGCCCCAACTCCGAAGTGTATCCCCGGCGCGGACACGTCGTGCCGGAGCGCCTGCAGCGGCACGCAGTAGTTGAGCTCGAGGCGCGCCACTTGTTACTTACATAGTACCAAGAGTTGCTAGGAGATGGCGTTGGCTGTACTCTAAATCGCGCAAGCGTTGTGCTTCGCCAACAACGTATATATTCAACATACTTCTGCTAACGGCTGAACTCCTTTTGAAGTGTAGCAATAACAGCTGACTATTCGATTAGACTACTGTGCCTAAGATAGAGATAAGTAGGATCCCTACAACAACTGTGTAATGAGTAAAAAGTAACTACAAGGGACAAAACTGTATGTGACTGTGAAAGGGGTACCTGAAATTTGGGTGGTGGGGTGGGAGATCCTTACCTTCACAGGAAGTGCGCCCAACTCCGAAGTGTATCCCCGGCGCGGACACGTCGTGCCGGAGCGCCTGCAGCGGCACGCAGTAGTTGAGCTCGAGGCGCGCCACTTGTTACTTACATAGTACCAAGAGTTGCTAGGAGATGGCGTTGGCTGTACTCTAAATCGCGCAAGCGTTGTGCTTCGCCAACAACGTATATATTCAACATACTTCTGCTAACGGCTGAACTCCTTTTGAAGTGTAGCAATAACAGCTGACTATTCGATTAGACTACTGTGCCTAAGATAGAGATAAGTAGGATCCCTACAACAACTGTGTAATGAGTAAAAAGTAACTACAAGGGACAAAACTGTATGTGACTGTGAAAGGGGTACCTGAAATTTGGGTGGTGGGGTGGGAGATCCTTACCTTCACAGGAAGTGCGCCCCAACTCCGAAGTGTATCCCCGGCGCGGACACGTCGTGCCGGAGCGCCTGCAGCGGCACGCAGTAGTTGAGCTCGAGGCGCGCCACTTGTTACTTACATAGTACCAAGAGTTGCTAGGAGATGGCGTTGGCTGTACTCTAAATCGCGCAAGCGTTGTGCTTCGCCAACAACGTATATATTCAACATACTTCTGCTAACGGCTGAACTCCTTTTGAAGTGTAGCAATAACAGCTGACTATTCGATTAGACTACTGTGCCTAAGATAGAGATAAGTAGGATCCCTACAACAACTGTGTAATGAGTAAAAAGTAACTACAAGGGACAAAACTGTATGTGACTGTGAAAGGGGTACCTGAAATTTGGGTGGTGGGGTGGGAGATCCTTACCTTCACAGGAAGTGCGCCCCAACTCCGAAGTGTATCCCCGGCGCGGACACGTCGTGCCGGAGCGCCTGCAGCGGCACGCAGTAGTTGAGCTCGAGGCGCGCCACTTGTTACTTACATAGTACCAAGAGTTGCTAGGAGATGGCGTTGGCTGTACTCTAAATCGCGCAAGCGTTGTGCTTCGCCAACAACGTATATATTCAACATACTTCTGCTAACGGCTGAACTCCTTTTGAAGTGTAGCAATAACAGCTGACTATTCGATTAGACTACTGTGCCTAAGATAGAGATAAGTAGGATCCCTACAACAACTGTGTAATGAGTAAAAAGTAACTACAAGGGACAAAACTGTATGTGACTGTGAAAGGGGTACCTGAAATTTGGGTGGTGGGGTGGGAGATCCTTACCTTCACAGGAAGTGCGCCCCAACTCCGAAGTGTATCCCCGGCGCGGACACGTCGTGCCGGAGCGCCTGCAGCGGCACGCAGTAGTTGAGCTCGAGGCGCGCCACTTGTTACTTACATAGTACCAAGAGTTGCTAGGAGATGGCGTTGGCTGTACTCTAAATCGCGCAAGCGTTGTGCTTCGCCAACAACGTATATATTCAACATACTTCTGCTAACGGCTGAACTCCTTTTGAAGTGTAGCAATAACAGCTGACTATTCGATTAGACTACTGTGCCTAAGATAGAGATAAGTAGGATCCCTACAACAACTGTGTAATGAGTAAAAAGTAACTACAAGGGACAAAACTGTATGTGACTGTGAAAGGGGTACCTGAAATTTGGGTGGTGGGGTGGGAGATCCTTACCTTCACAGGAAGTGCGCCCCAACTCCGAAGTGTATCCCCGGCGCGGACACGTCGTGCCGGAGCGCCTGCAGCGGCACGCAGTAGTTGAGCTCCAGGCGCGCCGCGCGGCCCAGGCGCAGCGCCACGCCGAGCCCGCACGACACGCGCGCCGCCGAGAGCGCCTCGAGGCTGGAGAGCGAGCCGTCTTCTGTAGAGATTGTTAGTATCAGTAATGTTGTTGCGATAGCGATAGTTGACCTTGAAAAGCAGTCATACTATCGATAGTCCTTGACGATACTATCCATAGTATCGCGCCTATTATTTTTTTTATATTGCCGGTCAAGATGACCCCACTACACTTAATGGAAAGCGGTTGTGAGGTCCAGATATGAGGTTGACAAGCCCAGTCATACACGAATCACTGGGCTGGCCATCCTCACCTTGAAGACCTACAGACTATACGAGGAAGGAAACACATGTGCTGGAAGAGCGTTCCACGTCTGGATGGTCATAATCATCATCATCATCCGTGCGGTCTATCCCGGTTGTGAACCCACACTAGTGTGGGGGCTCCCAGGGACCGCCTTTCTTATTTTCTTGGCCCACTTCGCGCGATCTTGTGCATCCTCAGTGGTAAGTCTGTTGGCACGCATGTCACCCTTAACGACGTCGAGCCACCGCTTCTTGGGTCGACCTCTTCTACCGGTACCTGGCGGGGGCGGCATGGCCAGACATTTGTTGCCCACGTAGTTTACCGATCTCCGTGAGACATGACCATACCAACGAAGGCGGCACTCCTGCAGCTTGTCTGCGATGTCACGAACACGAAGGCTGCCGCGGATGTGGGTGTTACGCACGCGATCTTTGCGTGAGACTCCACACATCCACCGCAGCATCTTCATTTCCGTGACGCGCAGCTCCTGCTTGTGTCGCTCTAGTAACGGCCATGTTTCACTGCCATATAAAAGGACAGGCCCAATGATGGTTTTATAGACCTGCCCCTTCAGCTTGATCGGCATTTTGGGGTCACAAATGACACCAGTCACCTCACGCCATTTGGCCCAAGCCGCGGAAATTCGGGCTCTGACGTCGCGGTCGATGTCCCCGGACGCGCTTAACACAGATCCCAGGTATTTGACACGGTCCGTGCGCTCGACCACGTCAACGCCTATGCGGACGGACTGGGTATCTGTGGTGTTGCAGGCCATGTACTCCGTCTTCGCCACATTAAGTTTCAGACCGCCGTTTTCAAGTGAATTTTGCCACTTATTCACCCGTTGTACCAGCCGTCCCCTGTCCGAATCTGCTAGCGCTATATCATCAGCATACATAAGCAACCAGGGTAGTTGCTCCTGGTGGTCTAGGATGCTGTTTGACAGAACGTCTAATATTACGCTGAACAGAAACGGGCTAAGCGTACCGTACGTACCTTGGTGTACTCCAACGGTGATAGGGAAAGGAAGCGTGTCACCAACCGCAGTCCTAACTATGGCACTGGAATCGTGGTACATGTCCCGGATAATGTCAATAAAGACTTCGGGAACGGCCCTGGACCGCAGCGCCCAGCCGATCATCTCACGAGGGACACAGTCGAAGGCCTTCTGCATGTCTAAGAAAAGTAGATGCAGAGGTGTATTCTTCAGTCTGTATCCCTCCATGAGCTTTCTCGTGGCAAATACGGGGTCCATGGTCCCGCAACCCGGTCGAAACCCATACTGACACTCCGAGATTGTACACTGCCGTCGGATCCGAGAGTCTACAATGCGCTCGAGGAGCTTCATAAATAAATAAATAAATATCCCTGGACATTATTCCACACAGCGCCATCTAGCCCCAAAGTAAGCTAATTAAAGCTTGTGTTATGGGATACTAGACAACGGATAAACATACTTAAAAACATTTATTTTGTAAATACATACTTATTATACATAAGAGACACCCAGACCAGTACAAACAGACATGTTCATGCACACAAATGTTTGTACTGTGCGGGGATCGAACCCGCGACCTCTGGTGTAGTAGCCAACTTCTTAACCATTACACCAAGTCAGTCGGCCATTCATGGTGTGGGACATAACCTTTATGCCGCGATAATTGCTGCATTCCTGCACCGAGCCCTTGCCCTTGAAGACTGGCGTGATAATGCTGTCTCCATTGGTCAGGTATCTTACCGGTGAGGAGAATGCGGTTGAAAAGGTGGGTAAGTATGCCCACACCACGAGAGCCCATCGATTTCCACGCTTCGATAGGGACTCCATCGGGTCCGACAGCTTTCCGGTTCTTCATGCGGCGAAGAGCCGACTGGACTTCATCAGGCGTTACCGGGGGCACTAGTCCCTGATTTAGAGGGAGTTCAGGTGGCTGCACCTCTTTGTGCTGCTTGTTGAGCAGCTCGTGGAAGTAAGAGCGCCATCTCTCCTTCACCGCGCGGTCCTCGCATAGCAGGTTACCAAGAGTGTTATTTACACAGCGGCACATGGAAATATCCTGGGCTGCTTTAACTCTCGAACGTGCCAACTTGTAAACGACCTTCTGCCCCTCAGACGACTCCAACTTATCGTACAAAGGACGTAAGTGGTCACGTCTGGCTCTGGCTACAGCTCGTTTAGCGGCACGTTTGGCATCCCTGTACGCGGCGCGATCTTCAGGAGATTTGGACGCTTGCCACGGCTTGGAAAGGGCTTTCTTTACCCTGATCTCCTTCTGGACTGCTTCATTCTACCACCAGGTCTCCTTGTCAAGCCCAGGTCCACCCCGAGACACACCCAACGCCACCCTCGCCGCCCCGGTGATAGCTGCCTGACACCTATCCCAGAGCTGTTGCCCGGACTCACTATCCGCTGCGATGCACAGGTCACTGACAGCGGCAGCAAAGTCATGGGATCTGGCTCCTTCAAGCAGCCACCACCTGGTTCGGGGCGGGCAGCGCTCCTGGCATTTGCCTCGAGGCTTCACTCACAGGTCCATCACAAGTAGACGGTGTTGGGCAGTAAGACTCTCTCCGGGTACGACCTTACAGTTAGCTACCTTGCCGATCTGGGCTCTCCTGGTGAGAAAGTAGTCGATTTGGGTTGCGCTCTGTAGGTGATCAGATGCTCGGGACTCTTTTTTAAGAACGTGTTCACGACGGCCAAGTCGGCAGCCATACACGTCCGGAGAATCTCTTCGCCTTCAGCGTTACGACTGCCAAAACCAAAACCACCGTGAACACGCCCGTATTCCTCACACTGTTCACCCACATGACCGTTCAGATCGCCACCCAGAACGACGCCTTGGGACACTGGAATAGTGCATAGGAGCTGGTCGATTTGCTCACAAAACAGTGCCTTATCCGAATCGCTACAACCGACCTGCGGTGCGTAGGCACTTATCAAATTGGTCGTGACCCCTTCGATAAGCACCCTCACGACCACAAGGCGGTCGCTAAGGCGATTTATTTCCAAGACACTATTCTGGAATTCCTCGGACAGCGCCACCCCCACTCCATTGGCCCCACCAGGAGAACCCGCGTAGATCAGCTTGTAGCCGTGCCCGATGTTCCGGGACCTGTTGCCTCTCCAGCGAGTCTCCCGCAGGAACGCCACGGCCACCCTCCGCCTGGCGAGCACATCGGCCAGCTCGCGAGCGCGTCCCGTCAGCGTGCCAACGTTCCACGTTGCGAAGCGGACCTTCCTTTGGACTAATGTCTTTAACCGGGCCCGCCCATAGCCCGGTAGCCCTAACCCACTTAACACAGGAATAGGGCGATCCCCCTGCGCGTCGTTTTTCAGCGACGGCCTATCCAGGTCGGGTACTCTCTTCTTGCTGACCATAACTGCTTGGCGTGTGTTGGCTTTACGGGAGCGACTGCCATCTGACCTCCCAACCCATAAAGGAGAGCCATCGCCAGAGCCTCCTCCGTTAATCAGCAGGGTGCACCAGCTTGCAGGCGAGGTTGGCTTGGGGCCCGAAGATGTTGGAGGACACCCCCTTATTTCCACGTCTGGATGGTACGACAAAGAAACGAGTCACCGAACCTTTTAGTTCGGGCCAACAAATGTTGAATTGTGTGTGGGTGAAGCCGTAGTCCAGCACGCGTGGTGCGGGAGTGGAAAGGTGAGGGTGGAATAAGCTGGAATAACTCGTCAGAGCATTCCCCATTGTAGAAGCGATAGATATTACTTAGCCTGGCAATGTTGTCTACGCAATTGGAGAGGCTCAAGGGTCAAAGTTGCCTCTGGGTTTCCAATAATACGGATAGCACGCCGCTGCAACCTGTCAAGAGCTTCGAGTAGGTAGGTACTTGGCGGAACCGTCCCAGAGATGAGAGCAGTATTCCACACACGAGCGAACTTTTGTTTTATACAAAAGACAGAGCTGCTCAGGCGTGAAGAATCGTCTCACTCACTCTGTTCAGGATTCCGAGTTTACGGGATGCTATTCTAATGACGCTCTCAATGTAGTCCCGCTGGTTTAGGTTGCTACGAACATCCATGCCAAGGATGTTCAGTCTATCCTTAATCGGTAGCGGGGTGCTCTGAAGAGTGAGGTGGGAAAGGACGGCGACGCCTTTGCTGTGAATGCACACACCTGCGTTTTCTTGGCATTGAACTCGCCAAGATTGCATGCACCCCATTCTGAAATGCGGTCCAACACGCACCACACCCGTAGGGTGCGTGATGAGTTCTTGGCCCAACGTCGTCGTCGGAACGTGCAATTCGCTGGGCGTCTGCTCTGCTGTAAGCCCTCTTCGTGGCCTTGGTGGCTTTATTAAAGGCTGCTTTCAGGGAGGCAAGGTTTTCTTTCTAAGCTTCCGGCATATGGTCTGCCACCTCGCCTATGCGACTGGGTCGCCGGATTTCTGGAGAGACGTAGAATTCGTGTCCTTTGCGATGTTCGAAAATCACGCTTTCTCCAGATTAATGCCGGAGTGCCGCAGGGCTCCGTCTTGTCGCCGACGTTGTTTCTTCTGCATATCAATGACATGTTATCTCTTGGTAATATTCATTGTTATGCGGATGATAGCACGGTCCACGCGCGTTATTTCGAGCGCCCTGGGGCAAAGCAGACCGACATCGAGGAGAAGAGGCGAAGTCTTGTTGTTGTGCTTGACGGAGTGTTGGACCGCATTTCAGAATGGGGTGCATGCAATCTTGTCGAGTTCAATGCCAAGAAAACGCAGTGTATGCATTCACAGCAAAGGCGTCGCCGTTCCTTTCCCATCCTACTCTTCAGAGCACCCCGCTACCGATTAAGGATAGCCTAAACATCCTTGGCATGGATATTCGTAGCAACCTGAACCAGCGGGACTACATTGAGAGCGTCGTTAGAACTGCATCCCGTAAACTCGGAGTCCTGAACAGAGTGAGACGATTCTTCACGCCTGGGCAGCTCTGTCTTTCATATAAGACACAAGTTCGCTCGTGTGTGGAATACTGCTCTCATCTCTGGGACGGTTCCGCCAAGTACCTACTCGAAGCTCTTGACAGGTTGCAGCGGCGTGCTATCGGTATTATTGGAAACCCAGAGGCAACTTTGACGCTTGAGCCTCTCCAATTGCGTAGAGACATTGCCAGGCTAAGTGTTCTCTATCGCTTCCACAATGGGGAATGCTCTGACGAGTTATTCCAGCAAATCCCACCCTCACCTTTCCACTCCCGTACCACGCGTGCTGAACTACGGCGTCACCCACACACAATTCAACATTTGTTGGCCCGAACTAAAAGGTTCGGTGACTCGTTTCTTTGTCGTACCATCCAGACGTGGAACGCTCTTCCAGCACATTTGTTTCCTTCCTCGTATAGTCCCGGGTTCTTCAAGCGGGGCGTGAAAAGGCATTTCTGCAGGCCTTCAAAGTGAGGATGGCCAGCCTAGTGATTCGTTTGAATGATTGGGCTTGTCAACCACATACCTGGACCTCACGACCGCTTTCCATCAGGTGGAGTGAAGTCATCTTGCCGGGCAATATAAAAAATAAAAAAAAAGAAGCGAACGATGCCTTACACGGTCGAAAGCTTTGGCAATGTCAAGGCTGACGGCCAAAGATTCCCATGCTTGTCCATAGCCTCCCCCCAGATGTGTGTTACGTACGCTAGAAGATCACCCGTAGACCGTTTTGGTCGGAAGCCGTACTGACGGTCGTGAATGAGAGAGTGATCCTCTAGGTAGCGGATGAGCTGCGTGTTTATGATCCGCAGGAACACTTTAGCTAAAACTTACGGCTATTGGACGGTAATTGGCAATCGGTTTCGATACTATCGATAGTTTTGCTTTAGTAACTAACGAAGTATTTTCGATAATATCGACTGGGAATAAAATGAAACCTTTTAAGAGCTGGCAATAGTATCGTTAAATGTTAGTCTATCGATAGGGAAAAACTATCGATAGTATCGATACTATCGACACGCATCTTATCGATAGTTTCGATAGTATCGAAAAAAGTTCAATAATATCGCTTGAATCTCACTATCGATACTATCCATAGTATCGTCACGGGTCGATAGTATCGCCAAGGGTCAATAGTTTCGATAGGACTATCGATAGTACAACTGATTTTCGAGGTCACGATACTATCGACAGACTATCGCTATCGCAACAACGCTAATTAGTAATCTATCCTAATATTATAAAAAGGAAAGATTTGATTGTTTGTTTATATTGAATAGGCTCCAAAATTACTGATCCGATCGTGAAAATTCTTTCACTGACAGAAAGCCAAACTATTCAGGAGGGATATAGGCTATATTTTATTATGATTGCACAAGAAATTCAGTGACAAATAATAGTATAAGTAAATCAAGTCAGAGAAAAGCGGGCGAGATATAATTATAATTTGTTGTGCAGTGATCTAGACATCTTTCATCAGAGTGCTACATCATTTTTCAACAGTTTGAGAAATTCGGAGGGTTTCGAAATGCATTCTCACAAAATGAAGTGAGATTTTAATTTAAGTTATAATTCTTTTCTTTAAATCTATTTAAACGTTGTGCGCGGTTGTCATCGAAATGCAAATTTGACCATGTTACAATGTACTCAAAATCGATGTATGTATTAGTTTGTATTTTGTTACTGCGCCAAAGAATAAATAAATATGATAATGGACGCCAGCTATCAAACATTTGACAGAACGAAGTCTGTTGGGTTGGGACAGGTCGTAATTAAATCCCCCCCATGAGCCTTCGCCTTGTCGTGGCGGGGGGGCTTAGTACTGGTGGTAGGTGGAACCACCGGGAAGCTAAGAGGGCTCAGGCATGGCAGTGCGGTGGACTTCCCACCCACCCATTGCCTGCCGCCGGGCGTGGTGGTGGTATGGTGCTACCACTGCCCGCCCAAAGGGGCGCCCACGGGCGCAGCGCCTTAGGGCGCGAGGTGGGAGCCGCGGTGCACAACCGTTTGGAGGGGGTCAGTGATCCGCGGCTGGCCCCCCCTGTGCACTGCGGCTCGGCGGGGCCGCACCGCCAGATGTGGCAGCGGATCCACCTTTTAGGTGGATCGTGGTTGCGGACCTAGTAGGGTCCGCGTACGGTGGGAGCCAGCGGGCTTGAGTACGGGGGTGCTTTTGCCCGCAATGCACGGCTTTCACCCCGACGGCGGAAGTACCTGCGTGCTCCAGGTACTTCCGTGGCCTCCCCCCTTCATTGGGGGTTGGCTGGGGGCCCCAATACGGGGAAACACTGGCGGCGGGGCGTTGCGAAACTTTTTAGGGACCCCGCCTCGCCGCTGAAGTGTTAAGGTCGAGTACCGTGGGGTTTTAGTCGGTAGAAGTCCGACATAACCTCGTCGTTCCCCCGAGCGACGAGGTATCCATGAGGATTTCCCCACGATAATAAAAAAAAAAAAAAAAGTCGTAATTAAATATCTAAAGATAGAAAGGTTTCAATCCAAGATGTCGAGCTTGATTCGAACCCGTGTTTTTTGAATTCGTTCGATCCGTTAGTGGTCAGATTTGTCGAAGACGCTGTTTTCAATCGACATCTTGGGCCGAATTAATTAGTATAGTTTTCTGTCTTAGGACATGACTAAACTAATATAATTACACATAACTAAACTTGAAAGTTTATGTTACCTGACAACAATTCGGACCGCTGACAGTTGCTGTCAACGGTCCAAATTGGGGGTAAAATGCAGTGTGCTTAAATTAGTGTAAGTCGGCTAACGACACACAGCGTCCTAACGCCTTGGATGGCATATGAAGTAATATTCACTTTCCACAATAAAAACAGGACATCATCTTGTCAAAGGAATCAAAAGTTTATATGTTATATATGGCTGTTTTACTATAAGTGCAAACTAAGCACGCTTATAGCATCGCAATGATAAATAACACACAGTACTTAAGAAAAAAAAAATGCAATTTGTACCAAACGGTAATTGTCACAAATTGACGGGTAAGTTACACTGGTCACAGATTAGGCATGCAATAAAGTACATTATAAACAGTTATAGAGACAGTCCCCAAAATTTTGAATATAGAACCCGACAAGGGCTTGATTCTTGAATCCAATTCCGCGCGAAAGGCATTACATTAACTTCAGAATGATTGCACCCCATTGCTTCGAAATAAGGTTCGAATATTTCATGTTTGACATTTTTCAAAGCTTATCCAATGAAATTCTGTTCCAGAGTAAAAGCTCCAGGTTCACCAGTCTCCTTTTGTTATTAGCACTATAAATAAATTAAACATAGTTACCAGGCTGCGCCAAACAGCCCGCGTTCAGGAAGGCGTGGCTTCGGAACAAGGCGGCTATTCCGTTGCGGGAACTCGCGAATGGGAGCGGCCCGAATATGTGCGCGCCCGCAGCCCAATACGTCTGGAAACCAATACGATACGAGATAAATATAAAAATGTCTATATGGTACTAAATACAAGAACATAAATTCACAATAACACAAATTAAAACAAACATAAAATAGAATATACTAACTATCCTAAAAAAATCTTTATAAATTGTAGCCCATGTGTTATCCTGAGGTATGACCTGTATTACTGTAGTTTCATTAAAAACCGTTCAGTAGTTTTTGCGTGAAAGAGTAACAAACGTTCACACATCCTCACAAACTTTCGCATTTATAATATTAATCTATTAATTAATTAATATAAAGTATAATTTAACGAATTTTAACGAAGGAACTAAAATGGTCACCACTCAATATATCTCTTTATTTTATGTTCTACACTACAAAACCATCATATTGTGAGCACGATATTTTATCAGTACCAAGTAGCGCAAAAGCATACCACAGTTTTTAATTAGCAAAACCTTAGAAAATAATTTTATTTTTAGTTAAATAAGCATTTTTCATAAAGGCTTAACTAGCTCCGGCCCGCCAAAGGTACTTATGTACAAAAAAACTCATGTCATTTAACCAGCAATGAAAAATTACAAAATCACGTCATTCAACCAGCAATGGAAAAAAAACAGAATCATTTTATTCAACCAGCAATGGTAAAAACTACAAAATCATGTCATTCAACCAGCAGACATAAGGCCCAGTGTTGTGAACCTAACGACACTACAAACAGTTGCAACCATACCAACCTTGCCCCCCGTAGCCTGCCCGTCAGTGTGCGGTCCGACCCCCCTCTGCCGGAAGCCTCTCACAGTGGTGGGACCCCCCAGGAAGAAGTGGTCCGGGATCTCCGTGCCAAACACGTCGTGTAGGACGCCTAGGGAGCCTGATAGTTGGAGGACCTGGGGGAAGAGAAATGAATCGATCATAAAGATCAGCGGACAAAAATGTATGTGTCTATTGTCTGGTCTGTCTATTACAAAAGTGATTCATGGCACCGTCTGCCACGAGTCTTTGCTCCGAGTATAGTATCTAAATCGGTTTTCATCACAGCCAATAGTGATTGTTTTTTTTTTGCAATTTGTGTTATAACGGTGAAAAATACTATTGAAAAGTTTTTTATGCGTATATTTTTGAAATATCACTAATTGAAATCAAGATAATTGCTTATTTTTCGGAACGCACGTTTTGTATGTGATTATAACTCACTTTAGAGACTACTTTACTTAGGTACCAGCAGCGTCTCACGTGCTTTTGGTCCGGAATACTGATTCCTCGCAGTGGCCTATTGACACTATCCCAGATGCCCACTGTTTAGAAATAGAAAAAGTTTATTTGACACAAAAAAAACATGAATTTTTTTATACTAAGCTTGTGTCAAAAAGGCTTTATGCAACACGGCGCTGGTTTTCAGTGGTCACCTCAAAGTGAAGAAAAAAAATGGGGCGCGGCAACAAGAAAAATGAAATCTTGACCACGACTTCTATTTCAAAATAAAAACCGGCCAAGTGCGAGTCGAACTCGCGCACCGGAGGTTCCGTACGAACCTGTAGGTATATTTATTAAAAATATTTTTATTATATGATGTAACAAAATATTTATGGTTTTTGCAATTTTTCCTTTATCTGTGCTATAAGACGTTGCTTCATACCAAATTGCAAGATTCTGAGTTCATGGAAAGTACCCTGTAGGTTTTGATTCCCTTGCGAGTGTCGAAAATTTGCGGCTTAAACGGCTGTATCTTTTGATGGCGTTGGCTTAGAAGTTTGATTTTTTCACAGCTCCAAGAGACAGTAGACCTGAGTATTTGGTATAAATTCCAGCTTGATACCTCCACGCGTTCCTGAGAAAAAGGGTCTTGACAGACAGACAGACGGACAACAAAGTGATCCTATAAGGGTTCCGTTTTTTCCTTTTGAGGTACGGAATCCTAATAAAAAATAAACATCAGTTCAATATGGACGCAATCAAGATACGTTTCATAAGCTGTTAGAAAGAAAAAATACCAAAAGTTTCGGCGCAGCACTAACGATAAGACACTATTTCTGTTTTCGGACCACTGTAACTTGAATGTGACAGCTTTAAACCGAATAATAGATGTCAGTTGAGTCGCCATTGCTGAAAGCCGTCAACCGATTAGTATCTAAATCGGTTTTCATCTTGACCTAGTATGATGGTTTTATTGATATTTGTGTTACAAACGATGAAAAATACTATTGAGGAGCTATCTACGCTAATATTTTCAACATATCACCAAGATGAAACGAAAGAATTAGTCCTTTTCAGAACGCATATTTTGTATTACACACCATAGTTTAGTCAACTTACCAGAGTCTCAGCTATAGGCTGGTTAGCCTGCGCGTGCAACTCAGTCTTAAGGTGCGCGACCCCCCCACCGAGCCCCGCCAGCTCGGAGCAGAACTGAACCCACGTGCCCTTGGTCGGGAATACCGACTCGTCGCGGTGGTCTATGGCGACTATGTGCCGGATTACGGATTTCATTTGGGGACCTGTGGAAGATGATTTTAGTTTTTGAGACTTTAAAAAATCTTAATTACAGATGATTTTTCGCACTAAGTCGAGGAACTTTGTGCCACTAGATTGCGCTGATTGTGAGTCATTCGAATCTGTTATTGCAACTGGCACTAGGCGCTCTGTAAGGAATAGTACATTATTGCAAAGGCAGCGAAATAGGCAATTGCAGGTCGAGTATGAGTTTGAAGGCGGAGCCGCAGGCGAGGACTTCAATGATACGAGACAGGCAATTGCCATTTCGGCCGAGGCATATATAGTGCTTTTCTTTAAAAAATATTGTCATTACTTTTGAATAAAGAACACGCGAAGTATCATATTTACGTAGACTGAAAACCCAAAATCACTTCCCGGCGCGTTCTTTGAATTTCGAACGAAGAGCGCGCCGGCAATGTTGTATGAAACGGTGTGCTGTTTGAATTTAGAACTCTTTCATCTATCGTACACATTGCGTTATCGTGGCTGTATAGCCACAGATGCGTTTACCTTTCGGCACAGATTGTAAAATAAAAAAAAACAAATTGGCGGTAAAGCGGAGTTGTTATTTTGTTAATAATATTAATTAAATTTATTATGTAAAAGGCCCTTTTTATTTCCTTGCATTTTTTAAAGAAAAGCACTATATATGCCTCGGCCGAAATGGCAATTGCCTGTCTCGTATCATTGAAGTCCTCGCCTGCGGCTCGGCCTTCAAACTCATACTCGACCTGCAATTGCCTATTTCGCTGCCTTTGCAATAATGTACTATTATTACACTTCAAAATGGTTACTTACCACTGCTCTCCCGCACTTTGAAGCTTGTCGTCTTGCTGAGCACCGACGTATCGCGGACTAGGCCTTCCCATTGGATGTTGTGTTTTGTCTGAAAAGGAAAAATTGGTAATAACTAAAAAGCCACTTAACCTATGGCCAGTTTCATCTTCATAGAAAATCAAATATTTGCAAAAATATTTCTTTCGGGTGCTTGCCTTTTGACATTGATGAAACAACGTTGGCTTACAACGTAAAATATACTAGACATAAGTCTAGCGAATAATCGCCAGGTCTGTTAACGGCCTCGATAGCTCAGTTGGAAGAGCCTCGATAGCTCAGTTGGAAGAGCCTCGGTAGCTCAGTTGGAAGAGCCTCGGTAGCTCAGTTGGAAGAGCCTCGATAGCTCAGTTTGAAGAGCAGCCACCCGGTTTGTGGAAGGTTTTTCTAGTTTCTATCTTTGTGTACTTGTTGTGTTTATTTGTCCAGAGTGCTAAGTGCGAGTTGCAGTGAGAGAAGTGAATAACTTCACCATCGCGTTTGCAGGAAACTACGTGAATTTGTATGGCATCGAGTGAGCGTCATCTAGAGGTCTTAATGTTGCCTGAATTTGCTGCTAGATGGCGCTGAATCGATTCCATACTAATTGACATTTACGTGCTCGCAAAACGCGATGGTGAAGTCATTCACTTCTCTCACTGCAACTCGCACTCTGCACTCAGATTGCTTGGTGATTTTTCCTTATATCTTATTTACTCACCGCGGAGGAACTTCTGAAGGCTAAATCGAGGAGCAAACCCCGATCCAGAAGTCTGTATCCTGACCACGGGTATTCGTGGTTCTGTTGGTACACTGTGCCGGATAACCTGTAATCCAACGCTGACGTTTACAGAGAAATTCGATGAAGCGAAGACCAAGCGTGCAAATACACACAACAACATGGTCTAGGGATATATAAAACCTTTTTTAAATAACTTAAGAAGTACTGGCCTTAAAAAAAAACTATTAATGACAGATTATAAAAACATTATTAAGTTCCTTTTTTAAATTCAAATTTGTATATAAAAGGTTTTGTTTTAAGATGAAATTCGCATTCATTGATTTTTTTCCAAAGAAGTAAATCTTTACGAACTTCTAACTTGATTAAAACTCCATAAATTTCTATAAATCTTTGTCAAACGCATCTCCGGTGTTCATTTAATCATGCCACGTAGACACTTGACCAGGAACGAAATGTTAAGAGCAGTGGGCATGATTCAAGCTGGCGCTACCTAAATTGCGGTTTCTGAAGCCATGAGGACCAGTCAGAGCGTTATATCCAGGCGTTGGTCACGTTATCGTGTCACGGGGGAAGTGATGGAACGGCACCGAGGACCTCAATGCATTACAACACATGTACAGGACCGATTCATAGTAAATGCTGCACGAAGTCAACCAAATGTAACGACGATGCAATTGGTTCAAAGGCTACAGAGAGAGTATGGTTTACTGGTAAGCGGTCAAACTTTGAGAAGACGACTGCATGTAGTCAACCTACGTGCTCGTAGGCCACTTCGGGTACCAGCGCTAAGGAGAGGCAATCGAGGAAGAAGATTACAATGGGCTATTGCACACGAAAACTGGAACCATTCTCAATGGTCACTTGTGCTTTTCACTGATGAATCCAGGTTTGGATTTCATCCTGATTCGCGAAGAGTACGCGTTTGGAGAGAACCTGGACGTTGGAATCGACTGCAGCACCCACAACAAGTTCATGCATATCAAGGTGGCACGATTATGGTTTGGGCAGGAATTGGTCTCGGCGGTAGAACGAACCTCGTTTGGATACAAGGCAATAAGACTGCTCTAAAATACCGAGATGAGGTGCTGAAGCCTGTAATCTTGCCCCACAGACAGCTAATGGGACAAAATTTCCAGCTAATGCACGACAATGCCCGTCCACATACGGCGCGTATCGTTACAAGTTGGTTACAACAGCATGATATCCAAGCTTTAGACTGGCCTGCACAATCCCCTGACTTAAATCCTATTGAGCATGCCTGGGATATGCTTCAGAGAAGAGCTCTTAGGAATTTCCCTGAAGATATTGTGCATGAAAGCCAGCTTTTCTTGCATCTTAGCAGGACTTGGGACAGTATTCCACAACAGGATATTGACACCCTTATTTTGAGTATGCAGAACCGCTGCAGATGTGTCAGGAGAGTCTTTGGTGGATCCACGGATTATTAATTTTAAGTTTTCAACAATAAAAAAAAAATGTTTTGTTTAGGTTTTGATGTTTCAAAAATAAAGTTAAGATAGAAATTTTGTCTGAGTTTTTCCTCTTCTTCTAAGTTTTTTTTAAGTTTAACTTTATCTGAAAGTTTATTTATCAGATTAGATAGGCTATTAAAAGTTAATAGAATTTTAGTTATTTAGGTTTAATTGAAATATCCCTAGACCATGTTGATGTGTGTACTTGCAAAAACTATTGGGTAGTCAATTGTTGTTCATTTCAAAATGGATTTATTTATTTTAAAGGTACACTAACAGTATACAGTACTGAGAAATGTACCAAGGACTATGTATTATTAGAATACATTGCTGGCTATTGAATATACCAAGTTCTTTGAGCATGGTGATGGGAGGGAAGGAACATGTTTGGGATTCTCCTGATTTGCTGAAGTAGAGGTTTAAAGGAGATACAAAGAGAATAATTAAAAAGGCCTCTTACGCCTGAATGGATGCGAGGGATATACTCACACGGGTACTTTGGGCTTGTGCGGGTAGGGCTTGGTCGCAGCCACGCTGAAGTTGGACGAGCTGCGGTAGCCCATGCTGTATTCTGCTTGGATCTTCTCGCCGCGGCCCAGAACATTTGGCATTTTCACGCCTGCAGACAAGGGTAAATATATAAACTTATTTTGATGTCTAACTCATGTCATGAAGGTCCACAATTTTTATTAACACTGACAAGGGTATCTAATTAAATAAATAATTTGCTAAATTTAAATTTTCCGTTAAATGATTGTTATAAACATCACGGAATCGCGCGTCACGGAAATGAAGTTGCTGCGGTGGATGTGTGGAGTCTCACGCGAAGATCACGTGCGGAACACCCACATCCGCGGCAGCCTTCGTGTTCGTTACATCGCAGGCAAGCTGCAGGAGTGGCGCCTTCGTTGGTATGGTCATGTCTCACGGAGATCGGCAAACTACGTGGGCAACAAATGTCTGGCCATGCCGCCCCCGTCAGGCACCGGTAGAAGAGGTCGACCCAAGAAGCGCTGGCTCGACGTCGTTAAAGGTGACATGCGTGCCCACAAACTCACCACTGATGATGCACAAGACCGCGCGAAGTGGGCCAAGAAAATAAGATAAGGCGGACCCCGGGATCCCACACACCGGTGTGGGTTCACAACCGGGATAAACCGCACGGATAATGATGATTGTTACAATATTTCAAGGTAGCTTTCAAACAGACGAAATGCCATACAATATTTTAAGGGTTTTCTTGTTTCTTCAAAAACGGGACCGATCGGAAAATATAAACTCTCAATTTTTTTTTTTAATCGGTTAATAAATGATTAAATGACGAGGTGACATAGGCACGTAAAAACAGAATTATGACGATCGAACCTTCTCCTTTTTTGTAGTTGGTTAATGCGCTAGGATATGATGAGATGACGCAAGAAAAAAATCAGTTGAACAAGATGAAGATATCACAATATCACATAAATGCCCTGGTCCCAAAGTTGTATAGCCACTTACCCAGTA
This sequence comes from Udea olivalis, assembly GCA_947369235.1. NCBI lineage: Eukaryota > Metazoa > Arthropoda > Insecta > Lepidoptera > Crambidae > Udea > Udea olivalis. The sequence continues at coordinate 8,064,366 of OX376370.1, read as the reverse complement.
CCAAGTTGCCTTCATTTTCGCTGACTGTTGTGTTCACACCACCAACAATACGAGATAATTCCTTCACTTGGAATGTCACCTAAAATAAAACATGATTTTTTACATTGTCCATTTTCACCCCTCAAGTGTAAGATTCTGATTGTGCCTAAAGTTTGTGTTTACGTACCTCCAGCCCTTCAGGCGTGGAGCCAGGTCCAGATGAAACATCAATGAAGACCCCAATATCTTTGAAACAACCCATTGAGTCCAGCGCGTGCCGTACCTGAACACAAATGAAATAAATTGATAAAGGGGGCTTATATCTCGTCATTTATAGTGAAAACAACAATTTTGTCACTCCACAGTTTAGGTACGCTCGACCGCCGCGCCCCAGCGAGGGGCGCATGACAGCACGTTGCCGATCGGCTCGACTAACACTCTCCGCCAAGCGCGTTATTTGATGTTTTGTTTCTGATTTATTGCAAATATCATTTTGTAATTAATTACTGAAAAATAATAATGACTATTGGCACAGATATGTAATTTTTATGTAACTGATAAATCACATCATAGAAAATTGACCATCTTGCGTGCTGTCATGTGACAGGCATATACTGGGAGGGCTACCTCTTTCGATAGCCCTGTTAGCTAGTCAGAGTTGACACCCGCGCGGATGCTGACTGGTGCAATTCTTCCGCGTTTTTGAGTCCCTCGAATACCCTTGCAGCCGTTTACAGGCGCCCAGCCGGGTCGACCGCGCCCAGCTGCCTATTAATAATAATAGGCGTCGCCCTAGATATGCTGGCGGGATTAATCACATCAATCCGTGGGGGAGCGGATCCGCTGATGGCTCTCGCGGACGCCCTCACTAAACTAGTTGCCCTTAAAGCCGCTGTAGCGGCACAAGAACAGGCCACCCAGTAGCAGAGCTCCGGATATGCTACTGGAATCCCGGTAGCATCACCCAGCGCCTCCAGGAGCTGCGCACACTCGCCCAGTCGCAGGATTTACATAATATAATCCTCCTGGGTGAGACACACCTTGCGCCTCACAGGGCGTTTAAATTACCAAATTACCACGTCTACAGGCGTGACGAGCTGACGGTGACAGGCGCCCCGTACAGAGGGGTCGCCGCGCTCGTCCGCCGAGACGTGGTACATGACGCCATCCCATTGCCGGCCTGTACACCATGCGCACCATAGGCGTTAAGGTGAACACAGAGCAAGGCGAGCTCAGTGTCTTTGCCGCCTTCAGACCGCCTGCACCGCGCCTTGACCCTGCCGACCTAGACGGCGTATTTAACGGTGCTCCAACTGTACTGGCGGGCGACTTGAATGCGAAGCACACCACCTGGGCTCGCGTACAAGCTCGCCAGCCGGTCGAGTACTGCTGGATGCCGCCAATAGCCGCCAAATTGAGGTGTTGGGGCCAGACGCCCCGACGCATATACCACCCAACATCCTTAACCGCCCAGACGCACTCGACATTGCTCTACTTCAGGGCATTAGCTGCCCAGTATCGGTATAGAGGTGCTGTACGACTGCGATACACAGCACCTTCCGATACTAATAACTCTGGCCCTCGGCGCGGACTTTATGCTGCCGAGGCCGGTGCGCCAGACTATCAACTGGGGCGCTTACGTCGCAACCCTGTCTGACCTAGAGGTCGGCGGCTCCCTCTCGACGGCCGATGAGGTTGAAGCCGCCGCCAGCCACATTACCCAGGCCATGACCGCGGCCAAGCTGGCCGCCACACAGCCGCCACCGGCTAAGCCATCGCAGCGGCGCGATGAGTTGCCTGTGGCGCAACAGCAGCTGTTAGCTGAAAAACGCAGCCTGCGCCGCCTCTGGGCACGCACACGCTGCCCTACTGTCAAGCGAGACCTAGCAAGGTTCTAGCAAGCTCTCGCTTGACATCCAGGCCTGGCGGGGGTCGACATGGGAGCGCCGGATCGACGAGGCGGCCGGCGAACCAGCCGAGTTGTTTCGGCTGAACCGGCAGTTGACCCGCACGACTCCGCCCGTCTGCCCTCTGACCGACAGCGCCGGCGCGCTACATTACAGCGCCCCCGCACGCGCTGTTGTGCTCGCTGACCACCTCGAGGGTCAATTCACGCCCCACCCGGCGACCACTGAGCTCGCCGTCGCCAACCACCATCGCACAGTCCAGCAGCTGGTCGTCGAGTTCCTCTCAGCCCCACCACCGCCGCTCCGTGGAGATATGTTTATCTCTCCGTCTGAGCTGCGGAATGCGGCCCTCCGCCTGCCTAAGCGGAAGGCCCCAGGGCCAGACAACGTGACGACCACAGAGCTGCGAATGCTACTAAGGAAGGGACTGGTGGCATTAACCAGGCTATACACCAGCATTCTGCGCACCCAGCACTTCCCCGAGTGCTGGAAGGCAGGAAAAGTCATCGTTTTGCCCAAGCCGGGCAGGGACCGCAAGCTGCCCTCCAGCTACTGCCCAATTACGCTGCTGTCGCACATAGCGAAACTATTCGAGCACCTGCTGCTGCGGAGACTGCGACCGTTCCTCAAGCCGAGGGACGAGCAGTTCGGTTTCCGCGGCGGCCACTCCACCACGCTACAGCGGACGCGCATTCTCCACCTACTTACAGAAGTCAGAAACCGGGGCCACTATACCGTCGGGGTCTTCCTCTATATCGAGAAGGCCTTCGACCGGGTGTGGCAACCCGGTCTACTCGCCAAGCTCAGGCAACGGAGATGCCGTCAGCTCTCGTCGCACTGACAGCAGCGTACCTTAGGGGCCGCAGTTTCTTCGTGGTTGTTGAGGGCGAGGAATCCCCGCACCATCCTGTGCGCGCAAGCGTGCCGCAAGGTAGCGTCTTGTCGCCGGTGTTGTACGGGCTGTCCACCGACGACATTCCCACTCTTAAAGGCCAGCTTAAGAAGTGGGAAGAAGACGTTACCCTTGCCCGATTCGCTGACGACAGCGCTTATTTCACGAGTAGCAGAAAACCCGAAGTAGCAGCTGCACGTATGCAGCGCCTATTACATTTGTTGCCCCTCTGGTTGGACCAGCGGCGGTTGGCAATAAATGTGCAAAAAACAACCGCACTCCTGACTGGGACGAAGAAGCCGCCGCCTTGCTTCACCTTACGGGGCGAGGGAATTCAGTGGCAGCCCACCATCACCTATCTGGGCTGAAAAATCGACCGCACTCTTCAGATGGTGCCCCATGTCAACCGCGCCGTTGATCAGGCTAAGATGGCGCGGGGCATGCTGAGGCCTGTCCTAACTTCTAAGCTACCCACGCGGGCGAAAGTAGGTATCTACAAAACTTACATTCGCCCGCGACTTACATACGCAGCCTCGGCGTGGTACGCTCTTCTCTCCAAGACGCAGAAGAAGCGCCTTCAGGTGGCGCAAAACGCCACATTGCGCATGCAGACGGGGGCCGGGCGTTACGTCAGGAATGACGTCCGCGTGCCCACCATACCAGTTACATAGTTCGTGGTCCGCCTGGCGCGCGGTATGTACGACCGCGCCGACCACGGACCCCACCGCCACCTGCACAATCCGGCGCCTCTACAGGCCCGCCCGCCTGAGCCGACAGAGCGCCCGCTACCAAGGGCGCTCTTACACTCGCCCATCTCGTCGGCGGCGCCCCCGCGCGCCCCGCTGCCACCGCCACCGCCGGTCTGCCCTAGACCGCGGTTCCGTCTTGTCCAGCGCTCGAAGGGCGGCCATGGGTTCTCCACGGCCTCGACTTCGCGCTGGATAACGCCTGACATGACATAACTCGGACATGACACCTTATACCAATATAGTGAAAGCTATATTGTTATCCTATTAAGCATATGTATTAATTAGACCAAATCATCACTCAGCTCCCTTGCAATTAGGTAGACTACCGGCGTAAGACGCCGCCTGCTCGCTGGCGCTTACCAGGCCTCACTGAACAGTGTCTCACCCGGTAGGCAGACCGCGCTGAGGGCGGCGCACCGTGCAGCCAGGGGGGCTGCGTAAATACCATGATGGTAAAATTTAATTTATAAAATTAAATATTTATTTCATGAACACAGTGGGGGCGTGGCCCCCATGAGATGTCGGGGCCATGAGCGATAGCTAGATGCCCGACGCCGCCTACGGGCGAAGAGTGCCGAATGAATGGATCTTTCGATATTGATGTCAGTGGTCAGTTCTTACTTTAGGTCTCATCGCGTTAGTTCAATCCCAAGATTCGCGTACAAACGCTCTACGCGGCTTTTGACAACCGACTGCCAATTAGGTCTTGGAAGACCCGGCGGCTGGTAGGTGATTATCGTATATGTCATAAGTACATGTAGTGACAGAGGCCTGCTATTAGTACTACTCAGCGACTTGCGACCCTGCACTCGGACAGCTAAACCGGATTCGTGAATGCTCGTGCCACGCGATAAGTTTCGATTCCGCGTGCAAGCAACCTATGAACTTGACCTTTTTTGATGGCAAGGACAAATAAAAAAGTACTAGTGAGACATAGACTTGATAAGAGTAATAGTACATTATTGCAAAGGCAGCGAAATAGGCAATTGCAGGTCGAGTATAAGTTTGAAGGCCGAGCCGCAGGCGAGGACTTCAATGATACGAGACAGGCAATTGCCATTTCGGCCGAGGCATATATAGTGCTTTTCTTAAAAAAATGCAAGGAAATAAAAAGGGCCTTTTACATAATAAATTTAATTAATATTATTAACAAAATAACAACTCCGCTTTACCGCCAATTTGTTTTTTTTTATTTTACAATTTGTGCCTAAAAGGTAAACGCATCTGTGGCTATACAGCCACGAGAACGCAATGTGTACGATAGATGAAAGAGTTCTAAATTCAAACAGCACACCGTTTCAAACAACATTGCCGGCGCGCTCTTCGTTCGAAATTCAAAGAACGCGCCGGGAAGTGATTTTGGGTTTTCAGTCTACGTAAATATGATACTTCGCGTGTTCTTTATTCAAAAGTAATGACAATATTTCCGAGCATGTTTAAGAAAAGAAGATTTTCTACACAAAGATAGAAAAAAAATTCGACCCGTACGTCTACCACGAGTTGCTACTTTAAATTTACGTTATCGTTCGCGTAAAAAATTGTCATGTCATGTCATGTCATGTCAAATCCCAATACATTTTTTTACGCGAACGATAGTGTAAATTTAAAGTGGCAACTCATGGTAGCCGTACTGATCCTAAGGACTCAACTTCCACAATCCGGGTGGTTGCTCTTCCAACTAAGCTACCGAAGCCGTTAAATTGGGTTGAACTTTTCTGTTTGTTTAGAAAATAGTTAAATGCTTAAAATAGAAATTCACTTAGAGAAGATTTTTTCCTTGTCCGTGTTTCTTAAGTGAACCTTCTGTACGGACGGATGGAGTACTATTTAATTTATTACCTATTCTGTGTCTGTACCTTACCTTGTGTGCTTTCACTATAACATCCTCGAAGTCGGATGCATGGAAGAGTTCGTCGACGGTGCTTTTTATAATGTCGTCTTTGGTTCTGTTCAAGCCATCTACATGTACTCTGTCTACTCGGGCCTGAAAGTAAATTAATCTATACAGTTTGTTTGTTTGTATTGAATAGGCTCCGAAACTACTGGACCAAAAGTGTGAGAAGTAGAAGTGTGAGAGTGCAGCCATACCTCAAAAATATTGTGGGCTTTTGTTGGTTATTTCTCGGTTTTTCTTAAGTAAAGTCAATATTTTTTTTGTGTTTTATCTTTTTTTTCATTTAGCAATCTTTTTTTGCATGTTGGAATATTACTGGGACTGTATGAGGACCTAACTTGATTGAACAGTTAATTTTTACTTAGAATAGCAATTCCAGTTTGCTATAAAATTTAAACACATACAATTGTCGCCGTCACGGAGCAAAAACTAAGTTAAATTAGTTGATTAAATCCAGCAAGAAAATTTTAAATGGTTTAAGATTAGCTAATGTACTTCAAATATTGACAGACAAGATTGAATAACAGTTTTTTTTACATCTCAATTTTAACAGTATTTGCTAAATATTGCGCACAAGCTTCAGAAATACAATTCCTTACCCTGACTCCGTCTAACTTGATGGTGGGCTTAGGGATGGGCTCTTCCTCCAAATCAATGGGCTCTTCAAACTCAAACAGACCACCCACCTCCGCATTGCTGGCTGCCTCCTGGAACATTCAAATGAAATATAAATAAATAAATATCTGGGACACCTAACACCAAGATTTTCAAAAACCGCGGACATTTGCATGAAATTTGAATTTTTCTCCAGACACTAAAAAATATATTTTTGAAGTTGACAATTAGACAGTGATGTTTATTACTGGTATTTATTTATCCAACCGCAGCAGGGCTTCCACCGCGACTGTCGCTTCTAAGTATAAGACTGGAGGAAAGGGTATACACAGGTAGGTTATATTTTTGTTTTTATAGACTTTAGATTAGTGTTAGACAGACCGACAATGCTTCATAACTTTTGAAAAAAATAGTCTGTTACTTCATATTAACATCGCTGACGTTACTAGATTAGTTGTTGTGAACTACGATTTTTATCAGTATGATCAATCAGTCAGGTAGCACTGGACACTTGGATCGCTCCTACATCCAGCCTTTTGCACCTAAGGCATTGCACTAAAAGAACAGTAAAATGAATATTTAAATAAATTAAAATATATCTGAGAGCCTTACATCAAGATCATCTGACCCCAAAATAAGCAGACCTGGTACTATGGGTGCTAGAGGCTGATAAACATACTTGAATGTTACACCTTAACACATTAACACCCAGACTTAACAAACACAAATGTTTGTGTATTTTTATGTTTGTCATTGGTGGGTGTCGAACCCAACCCCCCTCCGGCGATTGGTTGCCATTGCACCAACAGGTCAGTCAAATGCTGGGGTTCTGCCATTTAGCCATCACCCTGTCCTGGGTGATGGCTGAAACTTGGTGTTTTTGCCTGTAAAGTGAATGCTGATACTGAGGCTGGAGACAACCACTTTTGAGCACATATGCATTTTCAACCTTTTTTGTTTATTTTTGTTTGGTCCCTCTAGCATTGGATATAATATCAAAAAATAAATATTCCTCAAAAATAACCTATCAAATGTTTTTATCAATTTACTCCGTTAGTACAAAATTACCTTTGCATGTACAGTGCCCATTTTTAAGATTTTTCTCTTTACAAAAATAAACTTGCACTACGCTGGACCTTGTTGCAATTTTGAATTTTTTATTTTGATTGAAATTACATAAAAATACAAAATCTGACAGCATCGGTCGATGGGACAGGCCGGTTTTTATGGCAACATTTGACAGACAATTTGCAAATAATACTAACAACTGAGGAACACTGTACTTTTAAATATGCTTGGTATTTCTAAAATTTCAATAAATATTTACTTTTTCTTTCGTTTAAATACTTAATGTCTTATCAGTTTTTTGAATCAGCTGATAAATTATTTTTGTTCCCTAGCAACAATTTGAAAATGGACGTTATCCATTTCACGCATCGTACTTCGTACACCACATCACAATGTTAATAGGCACGTCTTTCTTAACTGACTTCATTTTGTAATGTTTTTTGACTTGCTATCATCAATTTATTAGAATATGAGCATTTTGATCCATTTATTTATCCTTATATACCCAAAACCTCTAAAAAAAGAAATACGTCATAATACTTACCTCAAAATTGCGTAGAACGGAGTTTTCAAGTTTTGACATTTTGATTATTTGAAACGAAGGGAAAGAGTTTATGAATTTTAGCATTTATTGTTAGCGAAGTTAACACTAATATTTGAGCAACAGCTGTCTGGCCCCTGGCTCTCGAACCAAATTTCGCCGGATCGGCATTACAACTGTCACCAAAAAAAATTTTGAATCTCAATACTTTAAAATAAGGTTCATACTTGTTTGACATTTCTGGCATTTCTGCAATGCTTGTCCAATGAAATTCTGTTCAAGAGTCAGCAGCTTGCTGCTTGTTTAGCGACTGCGCGTTTTTTTCTTGTATTTGTGATAAGATGAATCAAAGCGCAATTTATAAGTTCTGCAAAGAGCTAGGATGTTGCGATATCTGCTGCCTCCGGTATTTGGGTATCAGAAGCTCTAATGCTATCGAAAATGCTAAGCAATATTGTGTCAAAGTTAGTATTCCTTTTCACTTGTTATACGTTTACTGTAAGTACTACAGGCGTGTGTCTGTGACCGCGTATACACAGTGCAGGCACCTAATATTCATTTGTTGTATCTGAACTAATCTGAAGTTTACGAAATATGTGTTCGTAATGCAAAACAAACAAATTGATAACCTATAAATTATATCGGCCGACAATCAAATACAACCCATAATCATTGCGAAACTGCCTTTATCTCAGGGTATTCTGTTATAAACTTCCCTGAACTGTGACAACGACAATTTTTAGATAAGGTGACTATAAGGAAACAGTGTCTTGCCTTGACTTGTGTGGTGACCCTGGTTCGATTTACGGTCGGGTCAATTTAGTGAACAATCTTTTATAAATTTAATCGGGTCTGGTTGTGCTGGGAGACGCCCTGACTTAATTCTCTGTCTGGTACCTCATAACACAAAAATGTTTATCCTTATTTCGAAACCACAACAAAGCGAAGTCTGGTGCATATTATGTTTAATATTTTTTATTCACAGTTCCAAGAAACCTCTGCTGCAGCAGACACATCAGAATCCACTCCAGCACTGCAAGAATCCACAACCAATGCAAATGGAACTGAAAAACCAGACGCAACAAATGGTGAACAGTCCAGCAACGGCTCAGAGTCGCCACCTGCTAAACGGCGTAGGACTGACATTTGTATAAGTTGCCTTGGGCTGCTGCAAGAGGATGGGTGGCCAGACTGCAATCGAATGGTTCGAGAGGTTCTGGATAAAAAGAAGTAAGCTTTAACAGCTTACAGTATTAGCCTTAACAATACAGCAGAAATGTTTACTGATAATTTCCCAAAAAATTTGCATAATCTGTTTTAGGTTATGCGCTGCTTATAGTAGACAGGGTAGCACCGCAACCTACCCACTATTCAAAATTCGGAAAGATATTCCTCCCTCAATCCTGCAATAAGCTACTATATGTATGTACCATGCGGGGAAGCGCATATGCCAAAGCAATCGTAAACACGCGAAACAAAACGCTAGTCTAAACCATTTTTAACCATTTTTAAATTAGCTACTATGACAAACTATTTGCATGGATATTATAGTGATCGTTCAAACATACTTACATAAATGAGGCTTTTCACAGTCTATATTATATAAGTTTCTTCTTAAACTGTGTTATTTTCAGATATGACAGTGCAAACTTTGCGTGCGCGCTGTCCTCCCCCATTGCTGCGATACTGAGGGAGAAAGCAGTAACACTTAGATTGGAAGAGGCATTTCCAGGCTTTGACCCAAGTAAGTAACGAAGGGCAATTTAAGGTTTTTAGGTACATCTGAGTTTAAGCACAGAATCATTTGAGAGTGTCATGGCCTAGTGGTTTAGCACCCGATCGTGGATCGTGTGTCCCGAGTTCAAATCTGGCCAGAACCAAATTATTTGTGTTCATTGTTAAATATCCGACTTACTCTCCGGTGATGGAAAACATAAATAAAAAACCGAATCAACCCGGATAACGGCGGAAGGCTCACCACCTACCACGTTGGGTTCTAATACCATTGGTGAAACGTGGGCTGCTCAGTGTTTCGTTCACCATGACGACACAGTCACTTGCCTGTGACTACCCCGTTTGGGAAAAAGTCGTGATGGTATGTGTGTATGTAAAAATCATTTATTCACTTAAGCTTTTACAAAGAAGCTAAATAGTACTTCATACAGAAGGTTCACTCAAGAAACGCGGACGAGTTAAAAAGACGTTTAGCTCTTACAAGTTTAGTATGTGTCCCTTCACTTTTTTATTTGTCTGTGCTCTCGAACAAGGTGATGTTTAGGTAGCTTGCACGCGGAATCGAAACTTATCGCGTAGCACAAGCATTTTATTTTTATTTATTTTATTTTAAGGCGCAACATTGAATTAATTATTAATATCAAAAATAATGTGACTATTATAGTAAAGATATCAGCAAAAATAACTTTACGATAAGAACGTACCTACGTTTTTATCGTAAAGTTACAAAATCCAAAGAAACACTGACAAGATCCATCTAGAAACTCAGCAGTTACCGATTTTGAATGGTATTATTATTATAGATTACATTACACCTCTAAAGGAGGCATGGAAGTGGTCATACGGAACCCAACTGGCAACCTTCTTAAAAATGGGGCTAGATTCTGGTGCTGTGTCGCCTCTGCTCATCACTTTGAACATGGAGTATCCTGATGATTTACAGGTAAGTTATTAAGAAACATTCAATGTATTAAACGTCAATTTTTTTGGACATCGTGACATCGCTGCTTGTTAGTTTTTTATCATGTCTTTTTTAATTAAATTTTTCTTTTTTCCTTTTTAATTGCTGCTTTGTGATGTTTTGTGATGTGATGTCCATGAAAAATAAATGTTTTTTTTTCTTTCTTTAAACGTCGCATTTTTTAAAGGTTCTCGAGATTTCACCTGTGTCTTATCAATTTTTCAAAAAGAAAAGGTTTTTTATTTAATTTGGCAAATAATTGGCGACTACCTAATTTTAGACAATTCAATGTGTTTTAAAGTAGTACTAAGCACACAGTAATAGCAAAAAATTAAGTTGAATTTAAATTCAATGAAATAATCACGGAAATCATACAAAAATGCAACGTTCTTGAACCACCCCTAGCTAACGCTCTTAAGGCTATGCTTTCCTAAGATTGTCAATAGTTGATCAACTTTGTTTAAAGATAACTACTAAAATAAAATATGTTATAGCAAATAAAAGGTCATTGTCTTCAACTAAGACGTCCACTTTACCGAAACACGTTATATAGCATTATTTCACCAATAAAAAAAAACACAAAGAAGTAACATTGACGATTTTTTTGTTTTACTCTCAAATACGCATTATTAACATTTTGCACTTAAACAATATATATATATATATATATATATATATAGATAGGTCTTTGTATATTCTAGGTCGACAACTTTTAAAACTTTTTAATTTGCCCAATGTTATTTCATAATAAATTCATTACTCGAAAACAGAAGGAAGCCGCGGCGTTATTTCGTTCGCGCAGAACTAATCAGTGGCCCACCGAATGCTCTATCGGACGGCGCGCTAAATCCCAGCCTTAAAGATAAACTAAAAAAATACTAGGGCTGATCCTAGGGCTCAAGTGGGCCAATAACAGACCTGGCGAATTTTTCTAGTGTATTTTACTTGTAAGTCAACCTTTTTTCATCAATGTTATAAAGCAAGCGCCTTTCAACACCCGAAAGAAATATTTTTGCAAATATTTGACTTTCGATTAAGATGTGGCCCTGTGTTACCCTTGAGTCTTAATGATGGATTTTACTTGATTAACTCCATCCTTTCACGACACGACTTTGCCGACACGATCGCTGTAGCACGGTTTCTCGAATCGATTCCCGGTCGTTTCAATTCAGGAAACAATCTTTCATAAATTGGCTCGGCTCTAGGTGTGTTGAGAGTCGCCCCTCTGGCTTACTTATATTTTATAGAGGAAAGATTTGATTGTTTGTTAGTATTGAATAGGCTCCAAAACTACTGATCCGGTCGTGAAAATCTTTCACTAACAGAAAGCTTAATTATTCAGGAGTGTTATAGGCTATGTTTCATTATGATTAAACAAAAAATTCAGGGAATAATAATAGCAATATGTAAATCAAGTCGGAGAAAAGCGGGCAAAATGTGATAATGGACACCGGCTGTGAAAAATTTAACAGTACGAAGTCTGTCGGGACAGCTCGTCGTAAAATAAGGATCCTTACTTCGAGACCATGACAAGTGGTGTGGTGTCTGGCGCATATTTACTTTTATTACCACACCGCCACCCGCCCCGAAGCCTCGCTTCCGCCTAGTCTCAGGCTTGTTGAGCGACCACGGGGCAACCGTGGACTCGACCTCGCCTGAGACCAACTTACAATGACGCCTAGCTCCCTTGCTTATTGAATACCTCGTAAGCCGCCGCCTGCTCGCTGGTCGTTCACTGGGCCTCACTCAACAGTGTCTCACATGGTGGGCTTGACCGCGCTGAGGGCGGCGCCCTGTTTGTCAAGGCAGCTAAGAACCATACATAACCGAGTAGTAAATGAATTATTTTTTATTAAACTAGATTACCGCTAGCTTGACAGCCGAAATCGCTCTTAAGGCGAAGATACCCAACTGACTTTTATTTATTTTACTTCAGGAGCTAGAAATCCTTAAGACTTTATCGCCCGATCTCTTCGCATCCCGAAGCAAGCAACGCCGCCGCTTCGCAGTAGAGTTCACGCGTCGTTCAGCAGAGCAAGCGCTAGAGGGCGCCACTTTGCGAGCGATGAGGCAGCTGTCCGGGTGGGACAGCATACCAAGAGTGGATTCCAAGGTGTCCTGTGTCAGCGTGGCTTGTGCTATGGAGCCGTTATATTTAGGGGGCAGGTGAGTGTTATTAATATACAGCAGTCATTGAATATCATTTTAGATCCCACTTACAGGGGTTTATGTGTAGCAGCGTTCTAACAATTCGGACTATCTTATCTACATGAGCTAAAAACACTGTCGTTTATGGGAATTTTGACATCCAAGATCTTTCCCTAAGATGAAACCGCAAAAGAAATCTCTTTATGTCTTTTTGGCAATTAGTTAGTCATTGTTAATGTGATTTTAATGAACAAAATTGCTGTAATTTCAATATGGCGTAGTTAGTGACGTCATATCTGTCAAAATTACGCTTTTACCAATAAAAGACACATTCCGCATGCTAAAGTGACTTTTGCCTCAAAGGAGAACGCAGCCTACATTACATTGATCAGCTAGATGGCTTAGTTAGTCAATGATAAGTTTTGTCATCCTGCCTACTTTACAAGCAGACAATCCTTCAGTCTCTTTATCGCGCGGTCAGTAGAGCAAGCGCTAGAGGGCGCCACTTGGCGGGCGATGAGCTGTCCGGGTGGGACAACATACCAAGTGTGGATTCCAAGGTGTCCTGTGTCAGCGTGGCTTGTGATATGGCGCCATTATATCGAGGTGGAAGGTCAGTTTTTACACCAATAACTGTAATAATGAAATGTCTTTTTAGGATTTGCATATGGATAACACCTTCAAGGGTTTAGGTGTAGCAGCGTTAAAACAAATCTTCATAACCTGAAAAATCAAGAGTGTCATCGTCGTCCAAAGAAATTCTGACATCAAAAATTGCACTAGGTGACACCGCAAAAAAACTAGCCCTACGTCGATTTATTGATGAATTTGATGTTACTGTGATTAATTCGACAAAATCGCTGTAATTCCAAAATGGCGTAGTAAGTGACGCCATTCTGGCAGAAGCATGCTTTTACCAATAAAGTACGCAACTAGGCGTGCTCAGAACACTTTTGGCTCAAATAAGACCTCAGACTACATTGGGGACTTTCTCAATTGGTTAATGATTACTTAGTCATTCATTAGTCATCCTACCTACTATACGAGCAGACAATTCTTCGCGTCTCGTTCCCGAGTCGTTCAGTAGAGCAAGCGCTAGAGGGCGCCACTTTACGAGCGATAGGGGAGCTGTCCTGGTGTGGTATTATTTCATATAGCATAAATACATTCAAAATCATTGTTAAAGGAGTGCCATATATTACAAAAAAGTAATTTTAGATAAATACGCGCCTTAATATATCGTAAACCGTGTTATTTACCTTCACCGAAACCCTAAACCTAAATATCAGCGGTGTTACTATGATAATGAATATGTAAACATATTGTGACTCTACCACTGACTTGAAATTAAAATGTACTATTTACGCTCCCAATTTCACCCCAACAAACAGGAGAAAAATGTAAGAAATTATAATAATTGTAACAATGCCGTTCCGTTCAAGTCTCAAGGGCCTTAGAACCTCCACGATGGCTGGAAACTTCATGGTTTAACTTACTGGCCATTAATAGTATTCTTACCTGTCCTTTCAAAATTTTATTTATCGTTCCACGTTCTCTGTTCAGCATTTTCAGGAATTCCTACCAAAACTATCGTACTGAACAGAGCTTGCGCAGTTTACCAGTATAAGTTTGAATTACGTGATGGTGATTGCTGTAAATACTTTAAATAACCAATTGTAAACAGTTATAATGCAACAGGAACCCGTGTATCTGGTTTTCCTTTCCTACCTATACTTTTACATACAAACATACATACCTCCTCCTCCTCGCGTCGGTCTCCTCAATGCTGAGGGTCGTGATCTTCCTTATCGCGAATTATTTGTCGCCATCTGCCTCTGTCCGAAGCAGAGTGGAGGGCATCGTGCAAGGTGGTTTCAAGGGTGGTGCGAATCTGGTCGCTCCATCGCATAGGGCTCCCTCCTCTTACTCTTCTACCCTCGATTTTGCCAGTGATCAAAAGTCTCTCCAGGTTGTTGACATTCTTTCCTGCAATATGGCCGAAGTACTCCAGGATTCTACGTAGGCAGGTGGTGAAGAGCCTTGTTTTTATATTCAATTGTCGTAGAATCGACACATTGGTACGGCTTTCTGTCCATGGTATGCCCAGCATTCTCCTCCAGCACCACATTTCGAAAGCGTCAATGCGATTTCGGTCGGCTTTCTTTAAAGTCCATGTCTCTGAGCCATGACTCTCATACATGAAGATGGAGAACACTAGGGTACGCACGAGGTTGGTCTTTGTCTTCATGCTGATGGATCTGTTCATCCATATCTTCTCTAATTGAGACATGGCGCCTTTTGCCATACCAATCCTCCGACGAATTTCTCCTTCGCAGGAACCCGTGCTACATATTTCAGAGCCCAGGTATATGAATTTATCTACTACTTCTAATTTTAGTGTCCAATTGAGCTCTAACTTGCCAGTGCGATCCACGACCATGACCTTGGTTTTGGGCCTGTTAATGGCGAGACCCAACTCGGCACTGACGCATTCCACTCTGAGTAATGGTTCGTGAATTTCTGCCTCGTTGGCAGCCAACAGAGTTGTATCGTCAGCATAGCGCAAGTTAGTGAGTCTAAGCCCGCCAACATTAACCCCACCGTTCCAGTCATCGCAAGTCTTCCTTACGATGTACTCGCCATACACGTTGAACAGGATTGGCGAGAGAACACAGCCCTGTCGAACCCCCTTTTCAAATTCAAACGAACCAGATGTTGCTTGGTCAATCTTCACGATGCACTGACTGTTATAGTACAGTGTTTGAATTAGTGCTGTGAGGTGATTAGGCACCCCAAGCTCGCTTAACACCCTCCACAGACAGCTCCATTCCACGCAGTCGAAAGCCTTGGTGTAGTCCATGAAACACATTACCATTGGGGTGTCAAACTCGTAGTACTTTTCCACCAGTTGTTGCACCACCGGACATTTAAGATTTGCTCTCTGGTGCCCTTTCCCTTCACAAACCCAGCCTGCCCCTGTGCGATTTGCCTGTCGAGATGGTACCGAATCCGGTTGTTGATCACATGTAACAATACCTTGCTGGCGTGCGATATTAGGGCTAAGGTGCGGTAGTTTTCACATCTCTTGGTGGACCCTTTCATGTGTAGTGGTAGTATTGTTGACTGTGTCCACTCTTCGGGCCATAAACCGCTTTTCCAGGTTTTGTTGCAGATGTTGTGCAGTGTGTCAATACCCGACTCGCCCAGGGCTTGGAGCACCTCAGCTGTTATATGGTCGGGGCCTGGTGCTTTTTTGATTTTGAGTTTGTGCAATGCGGGTGTTATTTCGGACCGTAACATGTCGGGCTCTAGTTCCAGGGTCTCCCAGACTACATGTGTGCTGACCGCCAAAAACGATTTTTTGTAGAGCTGCTCGCAGTATGATCGCCATCTATCTACAATCTTGTCGAGTTCGAGCAGTTGTTTGCTGTCGATGTCTTCAATGACCCACGATTTTGGTTTGAACTGGTGACTTAACAGGCGGACTTTTTTGAACAGGTCTGCTGTCTGTAGTTTGTTTGCATAACGTTCCACCTCACTACATATATTTTTAAGGAGTTGATTTTTGTCGCTACGGCAGTACTTCTTTATAACTCTGGAGAGATTTGAGTATTAGTATTCAGTACAGCGCTGTTCTGTAGGCCTTTAGTTTTTACCTCCTTTCTTTTTTGGATCAGACTCCACGTGTGCTCTGAAATCCATGTCGCTCTCTTGGTGTTGCTCTTATCCATTTTCGGGATAGTTTGCTGCAGAGAATCGTTCATGATCGGACAGTCTCTTTTCGGTAAGGTCTCGGAACCGAAGTTTTTCTGCGGGTTTGAGGGATCTGGTCACGGGGTGCGATGTTTTGGGGCTTGCCTTTAAACGTAAGGAAAAATAGGCTACCAGTAGCACATGATCAGAGCCACAATCGGCACCGGGGAACGTTTTTACATTCCTCACTGGAGGATCTCCAGCGAGTATTTATCATGATGTAATCAATTTGGTTTCTGTATCGTTTCCCAGGAGATCTCCAAGTGTAAAGGCGTCTTGGGTGATGCTGGTATTGGGTATTCATGATGGCGAGTTTTCTACCTAGGCAGAACTCTACCAGTCGATGTCCGCGCTTTTTTCTAGTGCCTTGGCCATACCTTAACACAATGCCTGCTGTGTGTGAGCTGGGTTCTAATTTGCCAATCTTGGCATTCCAGTCGCCGAGGATGATCGTTATTTGGCGGCCAGGTATTTCATCTAGCGTATTTTCTAGGGTCCCGTAGAATTCGTCAATGTCCTCGTCAGACGAAGTAGGAGTAGGAGCATAGACCTGTACGATGTTGAGTAGGCATGGCTCTGTGTTTAGCTTCATCGTTATTATTCTGTCCGATATCGGATTATAGCCGAGAATATGTTCTTGTTATTGTTATGTTTTTGTTCATCTCAGCTGGAAGCAGGATCCCGACTCCGTTTCTGCTAGAACTCTCATTTCCTGAGAAGTAAAGAGTGCTTCCCGAGGTAGTTCTGAAATGGCCTTGTCCGCGGAGATGAGTTTCGCTGATACCCAATATAGAGATTTTTAGGTCTTCTCTTTACTTGTCCACAATGCTTAATTTGCCTGGGTGCAGTAATCCCCTGGTGTTCCAGGTGCCAATACGATGTTGTGTTTGTATTGAGTTCTTAATTCCGCCAGTGGTGATTCCTTCCTCTGAGTCTAGGTGGTTAGCGTCATCGGGAGCTTCGGTAGCAGATTTCACACTACTCGGCGCGGGTTCCGAACAGCGCCGGGCGTTAGTCGGGTCGTCCAACAAACAACTTGCATTTACTTTTGTGTCCATTACGATGATTTTTTTGGGAAGTAAGCATGGTGGGTTCCCACGTCCTTCCATGTCAGTCTTTTCGAGGGGATTTTGATCCTTGGGGCCACTGCTGACCTCGTGATGGGTTATTTACCGCCGCTCAATACTCGGCGTTGGCCTATATTTTACAGCTGCCTTTATCCCAGATGTTATTGAGTGTACGCCGTTCGCAGCTAACCCTCCTCCTTTCTCAACCGGGCTTGGGACCGTCTATGGCGGAGTTCCGTATTGCTAGCCTGCAACGAGGATTTCGCCACATAATAAGCCTTATTTCTTGATTGTTAAGGTACATAAAGCTGACGAGAACGCTGCCGCAGACGCCGTGGATGGTGGGCGGGAAGAGAATGATGGAGTCCTCCGTTCAGGAGATTATCTTTGAACCACTCGCCAAGACTTACGAGTAAGGATAAGTATTACACAGATTTTTGGATTAGAATTTCACGACACTTATTGGGGCCATTTCAAAAATTACTTGTAAATAGCTTACTTTAATCTGAAAAGTTAATTTGTGTCAGCTGAGCAGACCAAGTCCGAAAAATTTGGGCAGTTGGCTAACACGATTACCAACAAAAAAATTAGGCAAAAAAACTTTTTTCAATTCGTTTTTAATTCAGTTTATTCTTAAAGATGTGCGCCTATTTAAAAATAATAGCCATAAATTCAAGCGAAACATTTTCAAAATAACCCTGCCTTTATCTATTGTCGAACAAGCATGTGATCGAATTAAAATAATTTAAAAATCTGACAGATTAACTAGATTTTTTTTTTACATAACCTTACTTTTTGTAATACAAACAACATTTTTGTAGAATATGAGTACTTTGCAGGATGTCAGAAGCGGACGCCGACCACAGACTAAAGTTCATGTCCGCGGGAAGAGAAGACGTCGACGTGAGGTGCTTAGGGGATGGCCGGCCGTTCGCGGTAGAGGTCAGTGTGGCTTGATCTGAATTTGAGGGGATACTTTTTACTCGCATTTTTTTTGACAAATCTTGTTAGGCATAATAAATGTTACATAACTTTTTTTGTCATAATGAAACTTCGGCATAATCGTATTTTGGCATAATGAGTCTAAGCAGAACTGATCTGGGCTATTATGGAGACGTAATAGTCTTTAGCCATTTTCATTATGACTATTCATTCATTCGTTTTGTCATAAAGGTTAATAAGTATGGATTAAAAGGTGCGAGGAAAGAAGCGACGAGCGTGTTAGGTGTACATGAACCTATCGCACGAAGCCGAGCGAGCGAACCGCGGCAGCGGCCGGCGAGTGCAAGGGGCTAAAAAACCTCATTAATCTAGATTTTGACGATTTTACTCATTAATGTTATGCGTGTCTCATTTTATGCGTTAGAATATTATGCTAAGTTATCTTTATGCGATATCTGATGATGCTTATGCGAATACAATTATACGTATAGTTGTTATGCCATAATATCATTATTCCTAAAAACACTGCCTGAATAAATTATGACAAAAGTTTTTATGCGTGTAAATATATACTCGAAGTTGAGAAAGGTCGACTCTTTTTTTCAGTGAAACGTTACAAGTTTAAGTACAGTTCTAAAATGAATATTATGTTCAATAGAGGATTTCATCTATTGATTCCCAAGGATAAAAATTTGATGGCAGTATTTCGCCCGAAAGGAAAAAATCGAAGATAGCACAGATTAAATATTTAAATGTCTGTAGGTCAGAAAGTTTTACCAATGCATTCGCGTTGTCAATATCTAGTGAGCCCTAAGAAAAAAGTATTAAAATTCATATTTAATTTCCGAAATTATGAAAACCTACAAAATGATACAGTTCATAGCGCCTATCGCATTGTTCTCTGAATGAAGCGTCTGGAAAGCCTCGCCTTAATGTTAGAGTAATGAATAACTACAGTGTCCAACCTAACTTTTCGCTTCGGCCAAAGCAGGCCAGAAATACACAGAATGATAATTATAATATAACAAGCTGTCCGTCAGCGGCGTCGCCTGCGTAGTCTGTCTTTCCCGTCAAAATATAGCCATTTAAAAAAAAATGCCTATGTGACCTGATAATGTAGCTTTATAGTGGTGAAATAATTTAAAAAATCGGTCCAGTACTTTCGGAGACTATTCGAAACAAACAAACTAACAAAAAAAACAAACAATCACATCTTTACTCATTATAATATTAGTATACTATAGATACATATATCATCATCATCATCATTATCCGTGCGGTCTATCCCGGTTGTGAACCCACACTGGTGTGTGGGGTCCCAGGGTCTGCCTTTCTTATTTACTTGGCCCACTTCGCGCGGTCTTGTGCATCCTCAGTGGTGAGTCTGTTGGCACGCGTGTCACCCTTAACGACGTCGAGCCACCGCTTCTTGGGTCGACCTCTTCTACCGGTACCTGGCGGGGGCGACATGGCCAGACATTTGTTGCCAACGTAGTATGCCGATCTCCGTGAGACATACCCATCCCATACCAACGAGTATACTATAGATATAAACTCGTTATAAATATTAACTCATTTATTACAGGCAATTTTATACATTACAAAGTTACATATAAAACAGAGCCTTATAGATAAATACC
The DNA here is from genome assembly GCA_947369235.1 of Udea olivalis. Taxonomy (NCBI): domain Eukaryota; kingdom Metazoa; phylum Arthropoda; class Insecta; order Lepidoptera; family Crambidae; genus Udea; species Udea olivalis. Next base: position 8,044,476 of record OX376370.1, on the reverse strand, counting down.
TTACAGACTAACATAAAGATGAATAAATATATTTTTTGGCATTCTAAGTTGGTGGTTAAGGCTGCTCGCCCACGTCCGATAATCGGTGACCGATTTTTTGTAGGAGAAAAATAGAACGTACAGCCGAGCTATTCTTAAAAACTCGCTTCGTACCCCGCACGCGGAATCCGCTGTGAGATTTAACTTTGGCATTCCTAAAACAAGAAAACGACGGTAGCTCCTCCACTAGGAGAGCGTTAGTAAATGGAACTAAGGTAAAGGAGATTTTTGACATCACATGTATAGGAATGACGTTTATTTGGTATTCTCAACGTGAACTCGACCGTCATCTCGACGAGTGCGTTACTTCAGCGGGAAAGTAGCTTCTAGAGTGATTTGAGTGGAACGTAAAATTAGTGAGATATATGCTGTGGATGTGCGCGGCATAAAAAAATAGTGGGCGTTGTGGTTTTGGAAAAAAATGAAAAAAAACGATTCCTGCTGCAGTAACGTTGTTCTAGCAGGAAAATTCTAAACGAATGATCGAAGAGTAAAATGTTGTACATTGGCAGATAGCTTACTTCTGGGGAAACATGTGCGCCAAAAATATAATATGTGGGGCTTCAGGTTTTCGAAATATTGCGTTTCCTGCTGGGGTAACGTTTTGCGGAATCGTGTTTCTCTCAAAGCATAGCATGTGCGTCTCTTTAATAAACATTCACTTGTAGCTCTTGATTTGTGCTTGCGGCACATATAATAAGATTTTGAAAATTATTCTTACATTTTCAGTAATTAAGGTGTCTCTAAAATCTGAAAAAAAATCACAGCGCCTAAATGAGAAACTGTATCAACTCGCTGAAAACTGCATTCGTTTCCGCTTTACACATCTAATGGTCAGAAAATGTTTCAAAAGTTTACATACATGCTTTATCGAATAAGAGATCGAAATAACAAAACCACCGGTACATAACTTTGACGTCAAAATATAAGAAATCAGTTCATCCTGAGATAAGTGAGTGTTAACCAAAAAACAGTGAGTTTCATAAAATAACACTGAAAATTTTCAGCCTCCAATGTTTCGTATTTATAGAGAAATAAACAAAAATCAAAACCTTTCAACAACGACTGATTATCCGACCAAATTCGAATGACTACGAAAAAGCGACGGCTTCATACATATGGATGACCTTCTTTACTGGACGTATTACACTAAACTCTTGCCCGTACAATCGCGTTCAATCGGTTTTTGGCAATAATTAGAACCTCATCTTAGATTAGAGTAAAATTTAAAAATATGAATGAAAGCTTAAACCTATGAGCCTATATGAAAGAGCTTAATTTTAAATTGAAATTCTCATTTTATCCTCTTAATTTATGTTCTCAAAGTAAGTATGGCTTCGCCGGCCAGCTTATAGTATCAGCACCAAACCCGTAAAGACACCTTAAAGTATCGATATTAGATATCAGTATTTGGGTCACTTTATTTCTCATGTAGTCATTTATGTCCGAATAGGGTATTTTGACAACATCGTCAGATGCTCAAAAATTATTTAATGAATGTAATCAAAAATACATTAAAAAGGGGTCTTTAAGGTCCTTTTGTTTACTCATGTACAGTTCATTTTATAGCCCTTTAAACTTGGTTAGGAAATTTATAGAAACATTTGTTAAGAAACCACATTTCAAAACGCAAAATTTAATATAGCTGCCGAACGAATGTTTTGCAGAACGCAAGGAAATAGACAGCAAATGACGTCATTTGACGGCAGCAGTTTGTAGCTAGCGTTTTGGGCAAGTCCAAAAATATGTTTTGTTGCGATTGAAATATATTTTTTATCAATGTTTCTATAAGACCTCAAAAAAAAGTCAAATCTCCTATTCTCTTATTGCATAATAATCGTTTGTAATTAAATCAGGTTTCAGTGACAGAAAATAATCACCGGAAAACTTACTTCACATAGTTTTTTGTTTGCCCTACCCCAAAAGTGTAATTCATAGCCGCGTAGCTAGGCGCGTAGGGACGACGCGGCTTGCGAGCTGAAGCTGGGCGCAGGCCAGCAAGCGGAAGCTGTGGAGATGACTGAAAGCCGTCTTATTATTGTATTTTATATAAAAAGAAGACTAAAAATAGCATGTACCTACGTAAGTATTATCATCTTAAAAAAGTTTCATGTTATATGTAGATACCCTTTGTATGACGACCGACTTGGTGTAATGGTTAAGAAATTGGCTACTACACCAGAGGTCGCGGGTTCGATCCCCGCACAGTACAAACATTTGTGTGCATGAACATGTCTGTTTGTACTGGTCTGGGTGTCTCCTATGTATAATAAGTATGTATTTAAAAAAAAAAATGTATTTAAGTATGTTTATCCGTTGTCTAGTATCCCATAACACAAGCTTTAATTAGCTTACTTTGGGGCTAGATGGCGCTGTGTGGAATAATGTCCAGGGATATTTATTTTATTTATTTATGGCCAAATTGAAATTACATAAAATCTTCATCTTGTAGCCTGTGTTATTTTTATGTCTAAGCTGTATTACTATAGAGATCCATCTAAATTCGTACTTACTGTAGTTTTTGCGTGAAAGAGTAACAAACATTCTACAAACTTTCGCATTATAATTTAATAAGTAGATATATTATTAGTAGGATTAAGTAAGATTATTAAAGTAATTAGAAATTAATATTAGTAAGAAGTTAGACTAAATGTCCGTCAGTGACTGTCTTTCCCATCAAAACATAGCCTTAACATACAAAACATAGCCAAAACATACAAAACATAGCCAAAACATAGCCTAGATTAAGAAAGAGTCTCAGTCACTCCCTGATAATCATGTACTTACTTAGCTTTATAATGGTGAAAGAATTTTCAAAATCGGTCTAGTATTTTCGGAGTCTAATCAAAACAAACAAACTTTCATCTATAAAATATTAATAGTAGTTTAAATTTTAGTATTGGTACTTGGTAGGTAAGTGTTAATTAAATAAGTCAAACAATACCTTTAAATAAGTACTTACCATTGCAGATCGTCATCGTAACTTGTTATGTGCCAATTATTTGAATATGAATATTATAACACCACTTTCAACTAATTTCTAATTTCACTATTGGTATTTATTATCAATGCCGGTTGCATCACCGCAACAAACCTGCCATGAGAACTGCAACTGTTTGTTTATCAACAAACAACAACAAGTTTAGTAATAAAGCGTCACAGACGTCACAGTTGCTAACAAGCGTCCGACAGAGCTCCGACTCGGCAAAATAGTGTTGCCATTGCCAAATTTTTGACTACCGTGTTTGGTAGGGGGTAATTGTCTTAACTATGCGATTCAAAAAATAATAAGATTGGCTTGCGACAAACTGCACTCGTTCTTCAGACTAAAACAACCCATGAAAAGTCTTTGTCAGTTAGCGATAGAGTTGATGTGCCCGTACGCCAATAATTTCCCTTTAATTTGGTCGAATTTCCCTTAAAAACGGCAATCGCCGTAGCAATGGTAACCCTGGCCCAGACGCACTTCATATTGAAAAAACACTTCGCATGACTGATAATAATAGAGAGGCGTTCATCTACCGCCTCTTTTCCACTAATGCCGCACGCTTACTAGCTGTCTCACTCACTCCAAGCTAGACAAAGCAACTCCTTGTGACGCCAGCAGCGGGTAGCGCGGGGCCAATGGGTGCGAAACAGCGGCGAAAGGTGATGTCAAAAAGGGATTAATATGGTAGGTATTGATGGATGCTAATAATTCATCTTGCTTGAAGCATAAATCAAAATATATACTTTATGTATGGTTTCATTGTTGTGTTAATTGGTTTTTTATTTATAAACTGTATCTGCAGGTTTATTTTTGTAATAGGTATTCGTCACAAACACGTCTTTATTCACAGATATTTAAAAAATATAGTTTTAAACATCTTCAATAAAACGTCATAGATTAGGTACAAGTTTATTTGTTTAAGTTGAGTTTTTCTACTTCAGTGTACTTAGCCAAAACTATCTTGTGAGTAAGTTAAGAAGGTCATCGATATGTATGAAACCGTCGCTTTTTCGTAGTCGTTCGAATTTGGTCGGATAATCAGTCGTTGTTGAAAGGTTTTGATTTTTGTTTATTTCTCTATAAATACGAAACATTGGAGGCTGAAAATTTTCACAGTGTTATTTTATGAAACTCACTGTTTTTTGGTTAACACTCACTTATCTCAGGATGAACTGATTTCTTATATTTTGACGTCAACGTTATGTACCGGTGGTTTTGTTATTTCGATCTCTTATTCGATAAAGCATGTATGTAAACTTTTGAAACATTTTCTGACCATTAGATGTGTAAAGCGGAATCGAATGCAGTTTTCAGCGAGTTGATACAGTTTCTCATTTAGGCGCTGTGATTTTTTTTCAGATTTTAGAGACACCTTAATTACTGAAAATGTAAGAATAATTTTCAAAATCTTATTATATGTGCCGCAAGCACAAATCAAGAGCTACAAGTGAATGTTTATTAAAGAGACGCACATGCCATGGTTTGAGAGAAACACGATTCCGCAAAACGTTACCCCAGCAGGAAACGCAATATTTCGAAAACCTGAAGCCCCACATATTATATTTTTGGCGCACATGTTTCCCCAGAAGTAAGCTATCTGCCAATGTACAACATTTTACTCTTAGATCATTCGTTCAGAATTTTCCTGCTAGAACCACGTTACTGCAGCAGGAATCGTTTTTTTCATTTTTTTCCAAAACCACAACGCCCACTAATTTTTTATGCCGCGCACATCCACAGCATATATCTCACTAATTTTACGTTCCACTCAAATCACTCTAGAAGCTACTTTCCCGCTGAAGTAACGCACTCCATCTCGACACAGGGAACTCGAAATAATCTGTCAAATAGACCGTTACTACAGAGTGATCGAGTTTGGAATTTACGAGTGGAAATAATCAAATCCTTGGTCATGTTTCGGTCAAATAATTAGAAAAAAATTTGTTTGGAGTGTAGAAAAGTGTGTGCAAGGCATTTAGGAGACTATGCTTTGTGTACCAGCCGAAACCAAGATGAAAAGTTCGACGCCCATGTAATTGAAAGTTCAATGTACCTTGAAGTCTAAGCATGGACAGTGAAGGCAGTTATTTGCTGGTTCACATGGTACTCCAGTACTCCACTATGATTCTGACATGGTGGCTAAAGAGCATTAGCATTTAGCGTGCCTAATATCTGCAACCAAACGAGGACAACCCACCCAGCAGTGCACCTTTGGATCATTGCTGGATCCCAGAATAATTTTATAGATGGGCAGTTATGTAGACGAGACTTTAAAAATAATTTGTGGCGTCCAGTTTATTTATTGAATGAATGATTTCCATTGTTAATTTGGGGTTATTTAATCAAATTTATTTTTAAGAATAAATGTATAAAAACCAGCTTTTTTAAAATTATGCTTTTTATGTATCCAAAATTCCACGTATATCAATAAATTCCCTCGTCTGGAGGCCACCCTCGAGGAAACAGCCAGGTCAAAGAACAGGTTATCGTAACTAAATGCGAATACTAATACAATTTCTTGACTGTGCAGTTAGCTGCCGGTCCAATTCTGGTTGGAGAATCAGGTCAAGCTTATCATTGAAATTCATTGCCATCAGCACTGCACTAACATGTAAAATTTTAATTCTGTAGGCTGAGTGGAAGTTGTTCTAATTCAGCTTGCAAGATTTGACCTAAATAAGAGTAGAGAGAATAAGTGTAAATATTCTTCATTGATTATTCTTTTATCAAAATTAAACAGTGTGTGGTCAAGTGGTGCGAATGACAAGTGTAGAAAAAGAGAGTTATAGTTAAGTCACATAATGTGCAGCGAAGCTGACTTCAATGTAAATAAAGAACTTCTTTTTACTAACCCGGCGTCATGGCTAAAAAATAAATATCTAGCACAAATTACACCAAGCAAGATCATCTGACCCCTTACTAAGCAAAGCTTGTACTATGGGTGTCAGAGACTGATAAACAATCAAGTAAGTAATCAGCCTATATATTGCCCCACTGCTGGGCAAAGGCTTCTCTCATTGTAATCAAGTCATCACCACAATTGATGTGTATTGGCTAAATCACCACGCTTGTCAAACGAGGGTTGGTGATCACAAACCCTGGTCCATGTTCCGAAAACACACTTTGCCCAACTTGGGAATTGAACCCGGTACCTCTGAGTTTCGGGCCAAGCTTTGAAACCACTCAGCCACGGAGGCGTTCTGATAAACATACTTAAATATTTCTCAACATATTTTTTAGTTAGATAGTAAGTAATAACACCCAGGCACACAACAAACCCACAACCTTCAGTGCTAAAGGCAAGTTGCACCAACAGGCCTTCACATCACTCACACAATAATAATAATAATAATACTTCAAGGTGATGAGTAAAGGTGAAAAAAAAGAAAAATATTATTGAATCACAGGATCTTTTATTAATTTTCATAACACTTCTCTAATCACCTCAAAAATAACGAAATTAGCGACCAGAATATGTGGACCTTTTTGTAACCCGTTTGCCTTGCAGCAATCTCAGGATAAGTTGATGGTCTGCCTTTGCTGCATATACAGCTACAGCTTTTAGCAGTGCTGTTTTCAACTTCTCTGATTAACTGCTGTTCATCCAGTCATTTGCTGCACTCTACAACCACGTGACTGCTGCTGATGTGGCTCTTGACGAGCCATCTACGGATTCCTGTAGCTGAAACAAAAAATAGTCATTATATTATATTACACAACAATTTTATTGAACTCAAATGAGTAGATGGAACCTAATCTACAAGCTTTCATTGTTTTGAAAAACTACTTTTTTATGAATTTTAACAATTCAATTCATTTTTTCACCATTTTGATACATTACATAACATTGGTATATCAAGTATAATACAAAAAATTCGAACTAAGTTTTTGATAAGCCCAATCATGACTCAATTAAATGCACACATATTTGGATCCCCAACTTAGCATTTTGTTAGCCGTTTGAATAAAATTTATCATTTGTACTACTACTACTTTGTACTAGTTCAACTCACTTTTAGTGGGAAATGGCAGCTAGGTAGGTCTGTTAAGTTAACTGTGGAGTTAAAGCCAATACTAAGAGTGGCTTGCACCTTGCCCAGAAGGCATAATTTGAGCATGTAATGCAGCTTTTTTCTTTACAGCAGTTTTTGTCGACCTAGAACAAAAAAATACACATTAATTAACTTTAAACAATGTTTTACAGTAAATACAAAAACTAGGCATGTTCCTTAATTATTATTTGATTTTAAGTTTGAATTTAGGTAAGTTATGGCTAATCTGTCTCACATGCATGCAGCCTACAAAACTTAGGTAAAAATTATACTGAAATATTATGATAAACTCATAAAGGAGCGATATTCAGGCAAACACGATATTCTGGCAAAAGCCTTCTTGAAATTAAATATATTGCATGTATGTTTTTGTATTGTCAATGCAATCTATTGAAAAACAAAAATACCCTGTCCTGTTTCCAGGATTTGGTTCTTCCTTCCATGCTGTGCATTTAAGCGGCCAACCACTCTCAATGCCTTGTAACTACATCTTTAGCACTCTCCATCTTAGCAAATCCCTTGGGTACGCTTGGGATCTCTTCCAGAATAGTTTTCAGCGTTTCTGTTTGATAGTTCTGCAAATTACAATTTAAAATTTATAAATCGTCATTTAACCAAAACTCCAAGTTTATATAATAGAAAAGTAAACGTAGTCATACTTACTTCATATTTTATTTGATATAAACTCAAATGAAGCATTAAAGCATTATATTTAGTTAGAAAACACAAAGAAAGTTTACTTTTATCCAAACGCCAAACCAACAACAACATTGTCGCCATTTTTTTTGTTTTTTTTTTAATCAAGCGTAATGGCATTGGTCCAAAAAGCCTTGGCGATGTGGATATTGAGCCACAAAAATAAATCTATTGAAATTTTTCATACTTTACCTCAAGTTTATACAATAAATAATGTAGACTTAGCCAAAATACTGTCATATCACATTAATCCTCGCCGTTTAGTAAAGTATTCTTGTTTATAAAACTAAACAAAGTTTTATCGATTTATCGATTCATAATTGCCACATACATGCAAGCCCTATCCCATTTCGAGACTCACTCCGCTTCACTCAGACTTTGAAACAAATTGAGAATACCAAATCAAGGTCAGGCGAACGCTACTTCGAAGTGTGTTCGGTTCACTCGGCGTATTTCTTTTCTTATTGTGAGTTTTTAAGAATCGCTCTACTGATAGCAATGGAGCAACGCACACGTCCGACAAAAAGTAGGTCAGAAATAATATGAAGTACAAAATCGGCCCGATTATCGGTCCGACAAAAAGTCTGACGTGGGTGTGCACCCTAACACAAACTATCTGAGTATTTAAAAACAGTCTCCACATTAGATGCTGACCTTGCTATGTTGCAGACTGATTCTGCCATATCACTTTTCGTAATAAATATAATAATATTGGCCTAAAGGCGCCCCTCACTTGGAGCATTCGCCTGATGTAACGTTACAGAGTCGAGCGTTACATCAGTGAGGGAGGAGAACCGAGCATCACAGTGCGCAAACTGTATTGTTACAGATTCGAACATTACGTTGGTGAGGGAAAAGCACTGAGTATTACAGTGCGCAGCTTGATGATACAATGTGTAATATTTTGATACAACTTCCCTGAAGTATACAATAATGTAATGCTCCATAGGAAAATGTTTCAGCTGAGGGAGTACTTTTCCATGATAGTTAAGAAGAGACTTTGGATAAATAGCCTTACCTTCTTAAAAATGTTTCTTCTCAGATAACAGATCCCCGGCGAGTGTTGACAGAAGCAGAGTTGAAGGACATCTGTGATAAAGTGTCAGCCGGTGGACAAGTGGCACTCACTAAACTGGTGCCAGTCACAAAGTGAGTTTGCTTATTTATTCATTTATGTATTTTTTGCACAAAGAAAATTACAATTGGTGGACTTAATACCTAATGGCATTCTCTACCAGCCCCGGGCGAAGCAGAAATTATGTTGGCGGCGTTTTGTAAAAATATAAATTGGTGAAAAAACCTTGCACAGTGAATCCGTTGCGGGATTCAAATTGCTTGTCCTGTAAACCTAGATTACTGGACGAAATGGCGCCCCACTGACGAACGTGATGATGAAATGAATTGCCTTAGTAACGATTTTGATCGTTAAAGTTAAAGAAATAGGTATTTGACTATTTTTTTGATGAGGTTTTATCGATAGACCTCTTGAAAGTAGAACCATTGGTAAAAAAATATTTCGACAGCACCAAAACTCCCCGAGATGTAGCAATTTTAAAAACGTATTTTTGGACTTGCCCAAAACGCTTCACTACAAACTGCCGCTAGCAAATGACGTCATTTGCCACCAATTTCTGTGCTTTCCTCAAAACATTTGTTCAGCAGCTATATAAAATTTTGCGTTTATGAGTATGGTTTCTTAACAAAAGTTTCATAAATTGTGTAGATTACCAAATGGTCTAGTTTTATTTATTTATTTTACACTTAAAAAAAAGGATTTGTCCACCCAAATTTGAGCCATAAAATGAACTGACCTAAGTAAAAAGTCCAAAAGTTTTTATAGGGCCTTTTTTAATGTATTTTTGGATCAGATCAAATTATTTGAATCCGTTGATATTGTCAAAAACTATATTGTATGTTCGGTCACCTGATGAGTTTGATTTATTACAAAATCACTCCACTGACAGTTTACGCATGTAATCAGTGTGGGAAGCTAGCAATATGGCATCAGTAAAATGGTTTTGGGGGACAATTCGTCCGGCAGACGAATTGCATTATCTTATACCTTCCGCTGAATTTCATCATCGCACGACACGTCATAGGGCGAAATTCCATGCTCATCACCTCCAGGTGAGCCGTCCACGGCTAGCGCTCAACTACCGTTCGTTTTTCGCATCAATTTTTTCCCGCGTACCTACATCCAAGATATCGAATGATCTTCCTGCGGCGGTATTTCCAAAGAGATATGACATCGGAGCCTTCAAAAAGAGAGCGTTTTCCCGTTTAAGACGGTTTGGTTTTTGCGTTTGGGTTAGATCGTAAACGTCGCATTATTTTAAGGTTTTCGTGATTATTAGGTTAAATTCAAATTGAGTATAAATTATCTCTCTATTATTGAATGCACTCTATAATTTCATAATTATAACTAACTGTGTACAGTAAATTTTTGAGTGTCTTATCAATAAAAAAAAACGGTTTTTATTTAATTTAGCAAATAATTAGAGACTACTAATTTTAAACAATTGTCAAATTCAATGTGTTTTAGTTAGTATTACGCACACAATAATAGAGCAAAAATTTAAGTTTGATTAAATTTAATGAAATAATCAGGAAAATCTTACAAAAATGCAACGGTTTCGATCCACCCCCTGCTATAGTACCCGGCAAACTTCTTGAGCATTTGTAGTCGTAGTGGGGGAAAGTTCGCGCATTGTACACTTACGTGCAAAAATATAGATACTCTTTTTTTAACTGTGAAATGCTCATATTTATTCAGGTATACATTTTGACAACCTGCGTGGCCCGTTGGCAGGGTCTACTAGCCCAAAGGTCCTGGGTTCGAATCCCGGTACGGACAAAATGTTTGTGTGACGAACATATACATTTTTCCTGAGACATGTTTTTTTATATGTATTTATAATGTATATCATTTATATATTTTATATGTATGTTTATTCGTTAACTAGTATCCATTATAACAAAAAAAACGTCTACAACAACAACAAAGTACTTTTCACTGCACGCAAGTGTATTTGGGAAGACAGCGGGACGTAGACACAACGCGGGAGACGAGGGTCGACTGATCTACCAATAGCGCGCTCGATACGATGCCCCCCGCCGTCACGCCCCGCCTTCACCACCCATGACACCTAAAATTCGGTTCTGCGCAGTCAAGGTCATTTGCTCAAGAAGTTTGCCGGTTACTGTAACGCTCTTCAAAGGCAAGCAACGCATCGGTGACACCTCTGGTGTTGCAGTGGTCCATGGGCGGAGGTGATCACTTTCCATCAGGTGACCTTCCTGCTCGTTTGCTCCCTATTACATAAAAAAAAGCTGAGAATGAAATGGGAATCTTCATATACATAAGTATACTATTTGTCTTAACACATGTATCTTGTCCCGTCAGAGACGAGTTAAGCCAACTGAAGACAGGCGAGGAGAATAAGTGCAAGACCTACGAAGCGCTTTGCATCAAGCTGACACACTCGAAGGACGAACAAGATACGGTATGACTTAAGATAAGATAAGATGTTTTTAGTTCTGTTTATCAAATGCACACATACTGCATAATATAATGCATACATTTTTTATGTTAGAAAAATATCTTTGTGAAATTCAGTATTTCCTAAGGATCTATTACAAAAAGTATTAATGTTTGTGTTTTAACGTAACCTTGACCTTAACCAATAATGTTCAATAGTATCTGGCGTAAATTCAAAGTTTGTGACTTCTTGATGAGAATAAACTTTATTAAATAATCACCTTATACCTTATACCTTTAAAAAACTTCTTGACTTTACGATAATTTCTAAGTATCTAATCTAATGAAATATTTTGCGTTTATCTATTGCAAACATACAAAACACTAATTTTTCTCGAGTTAAGGCCTGCACAGACGAGGGATTATCCGCGGCGTACTTTTTTGTCCGTCAGAATAGATCCCATACAAACTGTATTGAGCAACGCACACGAAAGACTAAAAGTACGCCGGAACACCGCAAACGCCGACAGAGCGTACCCGATTAAAGTACGCGGGTGTCCGTGAAAAAAATAGAACATAGTATTCTCTTTTAAAACGCCTACTCTTTTGCTCAAACTTTATGTAAATTACAGCACAACGTAATCTCAGAAAATTGAAATACTCTCGGACAACATATAATCGCACACCGTGTGCGTTGAATCCGCGGCAAATCCACCGCTGTGAGTTTATTCGCGGAGCGTGCTCTTTTCTCCGCCGCGGAGAAAAGTCCGTCGTCTGCGCAGGCCTTTACTATTAGTATATCTTATCATGATTTCTTTTGAAAAACTTTCCAAAACCCTCACTATTTTATTATTGCCGTCACAGCTGAACGGCGACGCGCCCGTCACAGTGACGGATGATGACATCCAGAAGATCAACTCGTTCCGCAACACGCCGCCCGGCGACGACGCCGTTGTACTAATCACGCAGAAGACGCCTATTAGAGTGCTCCACAGGTGACGGCATTATTAATATTATAAAGAGGAAAGATTAGATTGCTTGTTTGTTTGTATTGAAAAGGCTCCGAAACTACTGGACCGATTTTAAAAAGGCTTTCACCAATATGAAGCCACATCATCAGGGAGTGACAAAGGCTATATTTTATTATGATTGAACAAAACATTCAGTGAAAAATAATAGTATATGTAAATCAAGTCGGAGAAACGCGATCGAGATGTGCTGCATTACCGACGCCGCGGCGTGCAATTACTTTTGACAGAACGAAGTCTGTCGAGGCAGCTAGTTTATTTATTTAGGTACACCAATACCAGAATGATTATCAGAAGACTTACAAAAACGACATGGCATGTTTTTTTTATATTGCTATTCAAGATGACCTAACTCCACCTGATGGAAAGCGGTCGTGAGGTGCAGATATTCCTCTTAACGGTCTCAAACCGCATGCACGCCATGAAGACCACGGCTCCGTATTTTCTGGGATACTAAAATACTGATGCAAGAAATTCCAGATAGATAGGCTAAACCAGGGATGGGGAAACTAAGGCCTGCGGGCCAAATGCAGCCCGGGAAGCGTTGAAATCCGGCCCGCCACCATCAAACGAAGTTTCCGTATTGTTAGAAATGCAAAAACAAAAACAGTTCCACATGTCACATGTTCCCACAAAGATTAGCGCTCCTCAACCCACTTCGCAGTTAACTTAAAAGTTTATTATTATTGCAATTTACAATTTATTTCTTATTTCAATAGTTATTTTGTAATATTGCACAATAGACTATTTTCACTGTAAGATGATATGCATGACAGCTCTTATTGTTCCGTGTCACGCATACTATTTCAAGCTAAATAAAAAGAAACTGGTGAAAGAAAATGTTATAAACTAAAACTATTGTTCTTTCGAATCTTATCAGGTAAATTATTGTTATTATTACTAACTGTTAACAAATGAAGTAAATTAAATTAAATTAATATATCTTTACAGCGCCTGATGCGTGAAAAGGAACGCCATTCAATAGTGTATTGACACTACTGAATCGACAAAAGTCGATGAATAGGAGCGACCATTTTGTAATAACGTCATTCGCATCAGTACCAGTGCGTCTGACTTGTGTGCTATTATTTTCGAGATACCGCGTTTTATTCTATGAATTATAAGCCATAACCCTTTTATTAAGAATTAATTATAAATTAAAAATCGGTAAATCCGATTTCATTTCCTTTGCAAAGGGAATGGAATGGGATTAAATTACATTCGTTACATACCTATAATTGACAATTATGAACTGTCAGTCAGGGGTGTCATCATACGGCGAAAGTAGTATACTGTAGTGTTCTAAATAAATAATTTTATTTCAGTAAATAATAAAGCCAAAAATGCAACTTCGTGGCCCGCCATGCCATATATTTCGTTGGTAAATATCGGCACGCGATTGGAAAAGTCTTCTCATCCCTGGGCTAAACTGACAGCTGCGAGCTACCCTTTTTTTTAATTCTGCAAGTGTGGGGCATTGTTTTGTAGTTTGGCTCATGCACAAAAGTGTTTGCCTGAACCATAACGACATTTTAATGTGTCTTATTCGTGTGAAGTTTTACTTATGTATGTTTGAAAATGTTTAAATAGTAAACTCCATTCATTATAGCATTAATCAGAAGTAAAAGAAGTTCTTTACAGGGTGCACTTTGTGGTAAAAATACAGTGAACATTATTACTTTTAAGATTTCTGCCGAATTCATTAAAATCTACATAAATAGCAGCTGTCACTCTAAATTGTTCTCATTTAAGTACCTTCAGAATTTATGAGGCTTTTGCTTAAATAAATTATTTCGTCTTGCATCAAACTATATATCCCTGGACATTATTCCACACAGCGCCATCTAGCCCCAAAGTAAGCTAATTAAAGCTTGTGTTATGGGATACTAGACAACGGATAAACATACTTAAATACATTTTCTTTTGTAAATACATACTTATTATACATAGGAGACACCCAGACCAGTACAAACAGACATGTTCATGCACACAAATGTTTGTACTGTGCGGGGATCGAACCCGCGACCTCTGGTGTAGTAGCCAACTTCTTAACCATTACACCAAGTCGGTCATCAGATATAGTCGATGTTAAAAACCTAAAAGAAGCAGGGGTTTTTATCCGAACACGGTTTTACTGAAAATGAAAAATGAAAATTAAAATTAAAAATCTTTATTGTGTATCTCTAAACATAGTTACATACAAATCGCTGGGATCTCCTTTTAAGCATCAATGCCTGTGTTAGGAGAACCCGCTCCTTCCTGAGACCACTAACAAAGATAAACTGATTACTGTCACTATAATCCCTTCATACGATGTGGCGGAAGGGGTTTTCAATTTTGCCAGGTTATATTTCTAATGCATCCAGCATCCCTGCTTCTTATTTCTAATGTTATAATGAATGAAGTACATATAGTTATAAGTTTTAAAATAACGGTTGTCGAGTTTTATCGATTAAAAGGTCAAAATGTCTTATATCTTAAATTTGGCACCTCCTTTGAAAGAGACCCTGTATAAGTAAGTATAATTATATCTTATCTCACCTTGTTCTTACGTATATGTCCTTTTGTGATTTTACAGACGACCACTGCTTTCCCGACAAAGACTGATCTTTGAGATGCATGCAGAAAAAATACCTGGTAAGTAATATTACAAACGAATAGTTACTCAAATGAGTAAAAAAGTAAAAGATTTCTGTAATATTTTCGAATGTGAGACAATTTTTTTTTTCGTGTAATTCTTTCATGAACTGAAGCAAAAGTTAAAAAACAATAACAGAACTACCACCGACGTCCTTAGTGCGAGTTTTACAGTACTCAATCAAAGTTATCGAGCACGCAAACGCGAATTTGTATGGCATTCGTGGTGGGTGACACCTCTGGTGGTACACGACACGACGTATACCTAACTTTTTTTTTGTAAATCTCGCACTGAACTCGCACTCTGCACTATGTTGGGCTCAAGTCAGCCACAACATATTTAGGCTGTGTTCCAAAACGAGTGGACATTCACACTGAGGAGTGTAAATCACTCGAACCCGTTCCAAATTAAACCCGAGTGAAATCGAAGCTTACCGAGCGGTCACCTGACAGTTTCCTAGTTGTTTCGGAACGGGTTCGGGTGACGTTTATCAATGACAAGTGCGAATTCTACCGGTGCCTGGAGCTCGATGAAATTCACCTGACAGCTGTCAGACGAACGTTTTGTTCGTTTTGTCCCTCTTTATTCGACGAGGGTGAAAATCACTCTTGGAACGGGCCCTTACAGTAGAATAAGTTCAATTCAACCTGTTTCATTGTTTGCATATATTTTTGTCTATGTCAGATCACCCTCAACTGTTCGCCCTGCGCATACGCACGGCCGCCGGCGCGTACGTCAAGGAGTTCGTGCACGGCGAGCTGCGCCGCACCGCGCCCAGTCTCGGCGCCGCGCTCGCCGCCGACGTCGACATACTGGCGCTGGACGTCACTAGCGTGCATCTGGACTGGCCGGATAAATGAATTTGATGACAAAATGTTGTTTTATTATTCCCTTGACCAGTTTTTTCTTTATGCAAAACTAGTTTCACCATGAGGAATTACCTAATTAGACCTTGTTAGGTCCGTTTAAAATTATAACGCCCTAGTCTAAAGCAACACGTCCTTAAAGTTCTAAATGTCATTCCCATACTTTTGATGTTTCTACACGTAGAAACTATCGTTTTCGCTATTTTATAATGATTTTGACCTTTAAAGATAGCAGACACAAGGGCTCTATCCTGCTTTTAATTTATCGATGCTTTGTCAAAAACTCCTGGGGCACAACGGCCATCTTGTTTCTTTTCATATTGAGTGGAAATACTGGCACTCGACGTCACTGATGGACTGAGTGTGGAGTGAGAGCAAGAAGGCTAGAGACTAAGGAGAGATAACTCCCTGGAAAGGGTTGGACTAAATCCGTATCCCACAGTGACGCATGCGCATTACGCTTCTTTGCCGCGATCCTCGCGAAGTGTCAAAATTGGTCAACACAACCTCGAAAAACAACAACTGTCGCACGTGACACCGTTCAAAACAAAACCATGTGACCATGAAATGACAAATAGCTGCCGCTGCACATGCGCAATACAGCGTTTTGCCCGGCACAGAGTATACGACTTTCGGCCCTCGAAAGCTTACCCCCACTTCGGGAGTTATCTCTCCTTAGTTTCTAGCCTTCTTGGAAATAATGTTGCCAAAAACCGGGACCCGATATCGATAGTCCGGTGTTCTAGCCGCTCACTAGGCTCCTGAGTACCTTACTATAAATATTAGTCATAGGTATTTTAGTAGTTATTATAATGCATGATAATTATTGAATGATTATTCCATTCACTTCGCCTCGAGAGTTTTTTGATTTTACCAAACAACCTAGCCCCGTCTTATTAAAAAGAAGACACTTTGAGAGCATTGAAAAATGGTAAAAAAACAAATCCAATTATAGTATTATAATAATTTAATTTCACTCAGATCAAAAATATAATGATCGTTTTTTACTGAAATACGTCCTGCGCCTATTCAGCAGGAGCGACAGTTGTGGTAACTTCACCATTTGCTTCGGTTGCCGCACCATTAATAGTTGTTGGTTGTCCATCATCTTCTATTTTAATTGTAGTTACTTCACTCTTAATCGCTGTCTCAGTACTCGCAGTGGTCTTCGTGGTAGAAGCTGGGTAAAAAAAATGCGTTAGAGCCGTTTCATACTAGAGTATTTTTAGGGCATATTCGGTGCTTCGGAATTCGCGCTTACACGTGCGCTTACAAATTCTAGTTTCTATGTACGAAAAATTACTTTCCTCAAAGTGCTTTTCGTCCCTATTATAAAATATTTTATTTCGAGGGACTAAACGAAGCCATAATAATATTAGAGGTGGTTTGACTCCTATGCGTGCGAGGGAGTCAATGAAACCGAGGGTATATTAAGTTGGCGTTTAGTCGCGAGGTGCAAACTGTATTTTTCACTTTGAGTGCAAGAAAAATAGTCAATTTAAGGTATGTCTGTCGAATTACGCCTAAAAGCTAATTACGCCTAAGCTCTGAAATCCTAGTTAAATGTATCATAAAAACAAATCTTATAGCCCACGCATAAAGGTGATTATGTCTCGTTGCGCATGCGAACCTCGCCCGCGACCCCGTACTTACCGCGATCTAGTAGTTTACAAATATATATATTACTTTATGTCTAGTAGTGGAGCGACGTTCGGCGCGAGTGGCCGTCGTGAAATTTTTGCGGTGAACAGCGGATAGTTTTTCGGTAAGATTTTATTATTTTCGTACATATTTACCTAAAATATTGCATTCATTATTTAAAATAACTATTTGTTAATCCATATTCAGCTTGTTAGTCATATGATATGATTGGTTTTTATTTATCGTAACTTTTCTTAGAACTGGAAACGACAGCTAATTGTAAGCTATATTGTTACTAACCAAATGGACCATATTATGATGTCTGAATAAATAAATTATTATTATTATTATTATTATTATTAATTACGCCTAGGCGTATTTATCCACGCCAAACGCTACAGTAGGCGAATTTACCTTACACTTAAGCACTATTCACATTGTGTATTGGATTTCCTTGCCTTGCAACCTAGTGAATTATTTAACCCACATTTATTATCTTGAGCCCGAAAAATTAAAAATTTAACCACATTTTAACACGACTCCCAAAAAAATTAAGTAAGTGAATATGTGAGCATGTATGTGAGTATGTATGTGAGTTTCTTTATTCCACCACTCCCCAAACAGCTGAGGAAGATAGCCTTTAATTATTTGGCGCGGCAGTCGTGTTTTATTTTTCTTGTATGTTATGTTACAGGTTCCCAATATGTCTGAAAAGAAAAAACGTAACGCATGGACACAAAGTGACTTAAAAGCAGCTGTCGGTGCTGTTCGAATAGGCACGTTATCCTCATATAAAGCCTCTGAATTATATAACATTCCACGAAGGACACTGAGAGATTACTTGAAGAGCGGGAAGTCCAAACTTGATTTGGGACGAAAGCCAGTATTAACAAAAGAGCAAGAGCAAGATTTTGTCAAGAGAATCATCAGATTTGCAGACTTGGGTATCCCTTTAACTCCGAAAATGATTAGAAAACAAGTATTTGTTTTCTGTGAGAGGTACAATATATTCAATAACTTTAACAAGCAATCACGTCTTGCTGGCCGAGATTGGCTCAAGCTGTTTTTGAGAAGAAATAGCGAGGTAGCAAAACGTAAAGCCCAATTTTTGAATCAAGCTAGAGGCCAAAAACTGAACAAAACCATCGTGTCACATCATTTCAATGAAATTAAAAAGCTATACGACGAACTTGGAATACACTACAATCCCGAGAGACTGTATAATATGGACGAAAAGGGTTGCCCGTTATCACGAAAAAAGGAGCAAAGAGAGTTCACATTCAAGCAACAGAACATGGTGAGAACGTCACAATTGTGGGCTGTGCAAATGCAGTGGGGAACCGAATACCTCCAATGATATTATTTAAAGGCGTTAGAAGAAATCCTGAGTTTGAAAATAATCTACCACCAGGCACAACTGTGAGGATGGCACCGAAAGGTAGTATGACGTCTGAATTGTTTATTGAATTCCTGAGACATTTTGCTAAACATAAGACTGCGGGAAACTGCCTCTTGGTCTTCGACGGGGCAAAGTGTCACTTAGATATCAGAATTTCTGAAGAAGCTGACTTACTTGGGATCACTTTATACTGTCTTCCATCGAATACAACCCATGAGTTACAACCTCTCGACAAATCGTGTTATAAGCCTTTTGAGACTTACTGGGACCAAGAGGTCTTGCAACATTTTTACAATACCCACGCTCAAAAATTGACGCGCTCCGAGTTCAATAAGATTTTTTCAAAAATTTGGTCTAAATGCATGTCACATGAAAACATCACAAGCGGCTTTAGAGCTACAGGGTTATATCCATTTAATCCAGATATTTTACCTGAAACTGCATTTGCACCATCCGTTTTAACTGAACAGCAAGAGCCTCATAATGAAGACGGAGTTGAATCTCACGCCTCTTCTCCAGTAGTAATGGACCACGAAGACCTGCAACGTTTTTTTACTGAAACTTCAACGACTCCTTCACACAAAGATACTCCACTGCATACAATGTCTGAGAATATTGCAGAAAATGTTCCAACCATGTTAGCGCCCTCATCTGAAAGAGGATTGCATGGTATAAAGAGACTTGTATGTTATAGCTCGTCCACAGATGATACTTGTTGCGAAGATGCTTCTGATGATTCCGCTGTATTCAAAATTATTCAATCTGCTAAAGAATTTACTCCACCACGAACAATGACCGAGCAACCTGGGCCAGTAGTAACTACAAAAAAGCCTGTATCACCAGATGTTACTTTACCTTGCGTCCTTACTGTGCGACCTACTCCAAAAGTTACGTTGGGGTCACCGACAGTAAGACCTTCTACAAGTGGTTCACGACCTGTAAAGACGTTGTCATGCTGTTCTACAGATATATCTGATGAAGAGGATGTTTCGGATATTATGACTCGTTTCATTACAAGACCCCTGATACATCAACCTCCAGTCTATTCATCAGAATCAGACAGTGAAACAAACCTGGAGGATAATGTACCGTTGGCTAAGTTATCTGAAAAATCTCAATTTCAACGATTTATGCCTACACCGAATTATGCAATCACCAAAAAGAAACCTCGAAGAAAGGCTTTAAATTATAGAGGGCAAAGAGTAACAAAAGATCTATTTAACGATGCCAAAGATTTGAAAAAAGAAAAAACTCTAAAAACCGAAACCAATAACAAATTTAGAAAAAATAAGGAAGGAGATGAAAAAGATAACAATACCAGAAATAAAAGGGGAGCAGCAGAACAAAAACATAACAGGACAAAAAATAATCAAGAAAGAAAAGGACACGACAAAAGAACCAAAAATAGGCAAACAGGCAAAAAAAATAAAAAAAAAGGTAAAGAGAATATAAGAGAAAACTGGTACTGCTACGCTTGTCATGAAGATCGTATTGCTGATATGAGACCATGCGCAAATTGTCCAAAATGGTACCACGAGGAATGCGTAGGGTTGACTAAAAATGACCTAGAAGTATTTAATTGTCCTGGTGGCTGTGACTAAAAACTATTAATAAGTAGGTACCTATAATTTGTAGGTGTCTTCCAGGAAAATGATCTCCGTCAGATAGTATGACATTAAACATTTAATGTGCGTAATTACCCGCACTGAGTTAAATAACGCCTACCATTGATTTTTTTAGAAGAAATATTTTTTATTCAATTAATATATTCCAAGATATTTTTATTGATCTTTTATCATGTGCCATTAAAAAATTATACGGGTTAACGTTATTACCTTAGTTATTTAAGATTTTACTTTAACATAGATAAAACTGTGAAAATATATATTTTTTAATTAAAAGACTGATTATAAAGAAAGTACTATTATGACTGATTCTGTTCGTGATTAATAAAAACTTAGATTATGATTAAGTAGAAAGAGATTTCAGAAATAGTATAGCAGGCGCGATTAAACCGGAGTAGGTTAATTCTGCCAAACGCACTGTTATTTAGTTTTTAATTTTTTGCGTTTATTTCAAAAAAAAATACAGATTTTATAGGTTCCTTTAATTAAGCATTAAACAAACTTTGCAAACATATGCTCTCTTATTTAATATCTTCATAATTACACAGACAAGTAAGCTGAAACCATAGATAGGCGGAAATCGACAGACGTATCTTAGTACAAAACCATATCACAAATGTTTCTTATTCCTCCAGTCCATAAAACTTTCGTAAGTTTTTAAGTAAATCTCCCGCGATTTTTGCGGCAAAAGATTATCTATTATGTCTTTTGCTCTTTGCTCGACGTCAAACTCTTCACTGTCACAGGACATTCTTAATAAATTTATTTGAAACCGAACGAATTTACACTCGACAAAAACTCTAAAATCTGAAATTTATGCCGTCAGTTTTTTCTTCTAAACCAGTCACAGATTAACAATTTAAACACATGGCGCCACCTTCTTTGCGGACAAACCATGGAACTAAAACCCTCAACATTTTCGCAATGAAGATGGTCCGTCCACATTCCACAGATACTAGTATATTTACTGGCTGTTTGAGTTTGTCTATGTCATATGAAGGAAAAAAAAACTAAATACTTTTTACTCCTTAAGAACTAAAGTGGTCACTTTAGTCCCGCTTCCTAGGGCTATCACGACTATGACGACCGACTTGGTGTAATGGTTAAGAAGTTGGCTACTACACCAGAGGTCGCGGGTTCGATCCCCGCACAGTACAAACATTTGTGTGCATGAACATGTCTGTTTGTACTGGTCTGGGTGTCTCCTATGTATAATAAGTATGTATTTACAAAAGAAAATGTATTTAAGTATGTTTATCCGTTGTCTAGTATCCCATAACACAAGCTTTAATTAGCTTACTTTGGGGCTAGATGGCGCTGTGTGGAATAATGTCCAGGGATATTTATTTATTTTTTATTTATATTGGCGTACTTTTAGAGCATAAGAATGAGTTAGTTGTTTTAGAGTTACTATTTCGTTAGTTATTTTGGAGTTAGTTTTTGATTAGTTGTTTTAGAGTTACTTATTTGGAAGCCACTACTATTTTAACATGAAACTTACTCTGCTTTCGTTTCATCGGCTTAGTTGTTGGCCTTTTCCTGTAAACAACGTCAACTTAATGAATACTTTTCAGTTAATTTTCTATCTAAAGATTACTAGAAAATATCGGCCTAATCCTAGGATTCAATTGCTATGAATTGTGTAGGTTATCGAATGGTATAGTTTTTTTAATATATATAGTTTGAAGGGCAATAAAATTAACTGTACTCACTCAAGTAAACAAACTACAACTTTTTACAGGGCCGTTTTTCAATGTAAATTCTGATTATAATAATTTAATTAATCTGACATCATCATAATGTAGGTAATATATGTTTTTTGCAAATAAATGATTTGGTATCTGTTTTTGACTTACGTTGGTGGCATTATTCTCTGTTCTCTCGCTCTGTTTTCCATGATTTCCCTGTAAAATGCATTTAGTTAATTGTTTATACGATGAAAAAACTCGATGCGTAGCAAAATTCCCGTGGCTTCAAAAAAGAAAATTCGATGTTTGTATTTTGTCTGTTGTAAAAGGCTAAATTTGATACTTTAAAATTTAAACTTCGTTAAGTACCTTTAATTAAATAAGTAAAGGAGGACCAGATTTGAGCTTCCAAACTTTCATTTAAAAACAAACACAACGCGCATTTTTTTTCTGATTTATCTTTACTGGTATAACATTCAGTGTTTTACATTTATTATAAAAAATAGACACAGTCAAATTACCGCCTCTGGACATTCTACGGAAGATTTCGGTAGATGTTAGTCCACGGTTGTTCTAACGCTGCAGGTTTGTCCATTTAGACCCAACTTTCAAGAAAACCCCACAGAAAAAAGAAATCTTGGCAGCCAGTTAACATTCATTACCCTGACGTGAATTTATGCGTCCTCAAGTCTTTATTTTCAGAACTTCCAACGTTTCAGTTGATGTGTGGTATGCTGATTATTGCGCCATTTTATTTTTTTAACAATAATATCCTTAATGTAATGCTAAAGTATTCGAATATCATGGCTATGTTACACACTATTTATTGACTGTATCTTTTTTTTTGAGGAAAAAATGCTTTACGCACTATCCCACCGCCCGCTACCCCGGTGGGGGAGTGTGGGACTCCCCGCCGGTGAAGCTAACGGTATACCTACTGAAAGAACCTCAGTGTATCTCCACTTTGCTTTAGCGGGACGACGTGGGATTCCCTTAGGATTTCGGCCACATCGTCCCAAACGGTCGGCCCAGCCACTGCCGGGCCTCCTCACGCCACGGGGGGGATCCTGATACACGACAGATACCCCCCAAACAGAGACACCGTGCAATGTGGATGAGACCCCCCCGGGCTCACCCGCTGGTGTCCTAGTAAACTGGGAGAAGATGGGCGAACCGACTTCTTCGGGCTCCAAGCCGCCTGCGGCGGAGAGGGGCCGCCAGAGGTTTGTCCTCCCTGGCTCTCTCCGCGGTCTCCATCTGCGCCATAACCTCTTCGCAGATTATTGACTGTATCTGGCTGAACTTCATTGTTGTGTAAAATTAAGGTCCAATCACGCCACCTCACCACAACGCGCACTACACTGTAACTTTTTGGATTTGCAATTTGTGTCTCGTGCATCACATAAGGATAATTCTCGCCTTTCTAGCCAAAGAGATTTTATTACAAGTTCATACATACTTTATGTGAAAAGACTTTTCCCCTACCTAATATTTTTGCAAAAATTGTATTCACGTTTTTTTCTAGTTTCTATCTTTGTGTAGAAAATAGTGCATTGGTAAATGCTAAAAATAAAAATAAACACTTATTACTTGAGTTGTTTTATGCTGATCTGGGCGCTGGGCAGTCGAGCCTCCACAGGGTTACTGATCACCAAAACGGCATTTTCATCGAGGGGCTCTGAAAATAATTATGCTTTTTAGTTTCAAGGTTCGAGGTACCATAAAACGAATTCCAAATATTAAGGATTCATCATGCCACATGACTGACACATTTCATGCGACGATAGTATTTATCAATCAAGTTTAGTTAAATATCTTTGTATATTATTACTAGCTTTTCGCCCGCGTTTCATTATATATTATGGCCCAATTACATAAAATCTAAATAAATTGTAGCCTAAGTGTTATTCTAATGTTATAAGCTGTGTGACTGTAAAGTTTCATCCAAATCCGTTCAGTAGTTTTCGCGTGAAAGAGTTACAAACATACATCCTCAGAAACTTTCGCATTTGTAATATTAGTAAGATTAAACATGGCAATGGCCCTCTGATTTTATCAGAAATCCTTTAAAAGTGATATCCTTGAAGAATTATGATGATGGCAGATTAATTAAATTATTATAATCAGAATTTACATTGAAAAAGGGCCCTATAAAAAGTTATAGTATGTTAACTTAAATAAGTACAATTCATTTTATTGTCCTTCAAACTATATATATTAAAAAAAACTATACCATTCGATAATCTACACAATTCATAAACGCAAAATTTAATTCAGCTGCCAAAAGCGCCTAAGTTAAGTAAATTTTTTATTTAGCTTGAACCCTTGGATTAGGTCGATATTTTCTAGTAATCTTTAGATGGAAAATTAACTTAAAAGTATTCATTAAGTTGACGTTGTTTACAGGAAAAGGCCATCAACTAAGCCGATGAAACGAAAGCAGAGTAAGTATCATGTTAAAATAGTAGTGGCTTCCGAAAAAGTAACTCTAAAACAACTAACGAAAAAGTAACTCTAAAATAACTAACGAAATAGTAACTCTCTGGTGTAGAAACACCACCCAATTTTATCTTAAGGGCTAATAAAACACCCGGTACATGTACTGGTTTGTCATCAATATATGTAGGGAGGGACATCTTACATCAAGATCATTTGACCCCTGACTTAGCACACCTGTATTATGGGTCTCAGAGACTGTTTTCAACATAAATACATGTTTGATAATACATAAACTATTCTAATGTCAATCTATGTTATATTGTTGTTTACTCAACTGCTAGGTTTGAAAGTGTTGGATTTCGACGATGACGTCTCCTCTTCTTCAGGGAATTCTATGTCATAATAGAAATTATTGTGGTATTGCTGTGAAAACAAAATTTTCAAATTTATTTTATTATTTTCTATTTATTTTTTTATGACTACACGGTAGGTGCAGTGTGCAGTGGCAAGGTTCCTTGACTTGCGTGGTGTCCCGGGTTCGATTCTCGGACGGGTGAATTCAGGAAATGATCTTTTCTGAATTGACTCGGGTCTGGGTGTGAGCCGCTGGCTAATTTCCTTGTCTGGTACCTGGTAACACTGGGATATTTATCCCTACTTCGAGACCATGACAAATGGTTTGTGGTCTGGCGCAGTTATATTTTTTTTAAAACCAAACCATTTCTTTTTACAAAAAACTGACTGCTGAGTTAGTTTAAAAATACTATTGTAGAGCAACGCACAAATACTATCTGCAGCTTCAATCATAAGTACACCATTATGAACAAAATCAACTCCTAATAAGTGTCTGATGCTTGGTTCAAATGTGTGAGTGTTGTTCGACACTTAAATTGCAACGCCAGGGTACTCTTTCATTTTCAATGCATGAGTTTGGTTTATATTTTGACTTTTGTTTTTGAGCACTCTTGTTCCGAGACACTTTCGCGCCATTTATGGGGTGTCTTGGGTATACTTAATCGAAGGTTGAAATGATCATAGGCTGCAATAACCTTGTTTTGATATAATTTTATTTTTGCTAGTGTATTTTTTCAATTTCAAAACTGTTTCATTTCATTTAAGAAAGAAAAGAATGTGTAAATAAAAATATGCCAAAAACAATTTAATTACCCAAATCAAGTTGTAAATTTTAAAAAATGGCACTTAGAATCCTATTATCCCATTTGAGTCTGAAACGTATCGCCGACAGTGACTTCTCCGATTGACTCTTCGCCGACAGAACGTTCGGGTACTACGCCGGGTACTACGCCGATAGAACCATTCACCTACGAACGTTTCGCCGACAGAACGATTCACCGCCGACATTTGAACTAATAATAACGATTCCTCGATATGACGTTTTACCCTCGAGTAGTTCGCCGACAGAATCGTGTGTAATTATAGTCGTTTCGATTTATACTAAGACCTTTTAATAGGTAAATCGGTATCTGGATTTTCTCTGTGTGCAAAGTGCAGCGGATTATTGGCTATTAAATTGTACCTTTAGCAGCTGTCTCGCCCTTTTTGTCAAAAATACTCAAATAATGTAATGATCGCCACACATGAAATCGTTCCATAAGTTAAATTTATTGCTAGCTGGGTCGTAAAACACAGAAATAGTTATATAACATTTTTATAGATTTTGAAAGAAATAGATGAACCCTACTCGTACATATATAGAGGCGCTGGCATTTACCTATGACGCCAACGGAAATCATCGTGCATCGATATGCATTTCACATAATTGAAAACGAAGTCATCCCTGAAGAAGCGAAAGCAATAATCATTGGTTCGGAAATGATGATGTCAATGTATCGACACAATATTCAAAATGTGTTAGCTTAAACATTATGATGTTACATGATGATGATGCATACATGATGTCTGTACATAAGATTCTGTCGGCGAACTACTCGAGGGTATTGGGGAATCGTTATTAGGTCAAAGGTTCTGTCGGCGAATCGTTCTGTCGACGGTGACTCGTTCTGTCGGCGAAACTTTCGTAGGTGAATGTATCTGTCGGCGTAGTACCCGAAGGCGAAACGTTCTGTCGGCGAAGAGTCAATCGGAGAAATGACTGTCGGCGATACGTTTCAGACTCATTCCATTTACTGCCGAATAATAGAGACAATAGGTGATTGATTGTTAAAAGGCACTGATGAGTGGTTGTGGCATTGACCCAGTTAAAAGGGCACTGGTCCCATAATTGGGTATTTGACTAAATCTTTATTTGATGTGTTATCAAAAGACTTCTCTGTAATAGAAACATTGGTAAAGCACTAAAACTCCCCAAGATATTGCAATTTAAAAATCGTATTGTTATGTTCGAGTTGATTGTCACTTTTGTTAAAACTTATGTGGGTAGCTGTGACTCCGTTTGAAATGAATCAGTTTTGCTTCAAACCTCAATCTGGTTGTTT
Organism: Udea olivalis; assembly: GCA_947369235.1. Lineage (NCBI taxonomy): Eukaryota > Metazoa > Arthropoda > Insecta > Lepidoptera > Crambidae > Udea > Udea olivalis. The sequence continues at coordinate 8,017,442 of OX376370.1, read as the reverse complement.
ACTATATTGGCGACTACGGAAAATAATAGTGATTGTGTGAATAATGGCGTCAAATATCGCGAACATAGTGTTTCCGGGACCTTTTAACCCAAAAACGGACAAGTGGCGTGATTACAAGGAACAGTTATTATGTGCTCTCGACCGCAGGTTATGAAAATAAGAACATTGACAAAGCGCGTTCTTTGTTCCTATCTTTGTACGGAAAATACACTTACGCTCTAATTGCGTCACTACTGGTATCAAATCGACCTATGGAGTGTCTTTTTCGGATATTTTACGTGTTTTGGACCAGTTTTATGAACCGCCATTTTCATAGACGCCAACAATCACAAGGTGAAAGCGTGCAGGACTTCATGGCTGCGATAAGCTTACTCGCTGCCAAGTGTAATTTTGTGGACTTAAAACGTCAATTGAGGGACAGATTAGTGTTGGGTGTACGAGTTGATCGCTGAAAGAGAGAACTGTTAAAAACAAAACAATTAACTTATGAGACTGCATTACAGATGTGTCCAAATTACCAAGCGACATTTCCTGATTTATACCCTGATCATGTTGAAGTGAAGCAAACTCCGTCCAGCGTCACCGAACCTATGGACATTGGTAGACTCAAGTCTAATGAGTATGTGCATTGTGCACGAACACACAAACCCGGGGAACGTTGTCCATTTAATAAAGCAAGGTGTTTCTACAGCAAACGTTTTGGACATACTACTCTGTGTAAAAAGTATCGGGAATATGTCAATAAAAAGACCCGCGTAAAAGAGGTCGTTCAAATTTTTTTACTGCATGTTGGTAGCACTGTAATGATTAAGCGCGCAACATTTGAGCGGGATTTGTCATTTAATTTGTTTTAAACTACACTTTTTGTTGGTGATAGTTTTGAGTCCTCGGCGATTTTTACAATGGAAAATATTGTTGAACAAAGAGTGTGCCTTAAATTTTGTGTTTCGAATGATATTTCATGTGGTGAATCACTAAAAATGTTGCGAAATACCTACGGCGAATCGTGTATATCGAAAACAAGGGCTTATGAATGGTATAAGGCTTTTAAAGAAGGCCGAGAAGTAGTAGTAGTAGACTTGCCTCGTTCTGGTAGACCTTCAACCGCTACGACCAAAGAAAACATCGACAGAATCAAGAAGCTAGTGCTCGAAAATCGACGTATGAGTCTGAGAGAGTTGGCTAGTGAGGTGAACATATCTTTTAAGTCCGTCCACAACATTCTCATTGACATTTTAGGCATGAAACGCGTCGCCGCTCGACTAATTCCAAAAGAGCTTAATTTTGTTCAAAAAGCGCAGCGAAAGCATGTCGCTGAAGACATGGTTTCCCGAGCTTCTACGGATCCGACCTTTATGAAACGTATAATAACTGGCGACGAGACATTGGGTTTATGAGTACGCCATGCAAACAAGCCAACAGTCTTCAGAATGGCGTCTCGAAAACGAGCCGAAACCCAAAAAACCGCGGCAAAGTCGCTCCAAAATCAAGGTGATGCTGACAGTTTTTTTTGACCACCGTGGTGTGGTTCACTTCACTCCGAATTCCTTCCAGAGGGAGAAACAGTGAATAAAGAATATTATTTAGGCGTCATGAAGCGTTTGCGTGAGAGTATCCGCCGAAAACGTCCAGATTTGTGGCAACACAACTCATGGATGCTGCACCATGATAATGCACCACGTCACACACAGCCATTATAGTGAAAGAGTTTTTAGCGAAAAATTCAACAAAAGTTCTCGACCAAGCACCGTATTCACCTGATATGGCTCCGTCTGACTTTTTTTTATTTCCCAAGTTAAAATTACCACTTCGAGGAAAACGTTTTGAGTCGATAGAAGCCATAAAAGAAAATTCGCTGAATGAGCTAAAGGCCATACCGCAAATAGCCTATGAACAATGTATGGAAGACTGAGTGAAGTTCATCAGGTTCAGGAAGAGAGTAGTAGTTCTGATAGACAGGCCTCTGTTACCAGCCACAGATAACAGCAGATTTGACTATTGATAGGGCAACAGTGTTGATGGAGATTGATTCGGGGGCATCTAGAACCATCATATCAGAGGAAACTTATAAAACAGAGTGGTGAAAAATGGTATATTAACACCTGTGACATATTTTAAATGGGCTACACCCTTAATAATTGTTAAAAAAGATGATGGATCGCTCCGAATCTGCGGGGATTATCGGTCTCCGGTTAACGCTGCTATAGAGGTTGACAGTTATCCTCTCCCTAAATCATCAGAAGCTTTTGTTAAGCTGAGTGGAGGCAGAATATTTAGTAAACTGGACCTCAAACAAGCCTATCCACAACTTAAAAGTCGATGAGCATATCGCAGAGCTGTTAACCCTTAACACACCTATTGGATTAATGAGAATGAATCGCCTGGCATTTGGCGTAAGTGCCGCGGCAGCTATTTTTCAACGTCTCATGTCATCTGCTCTTGCGGGTATGGAGGGAGTAGCATGCCTGTTGGACGATGTAGTGGTTACCGGAGCAACCCGAGAGCAACACAATAGTCGACTGAAGGATGTCTTGCGTGTGTTAAATGAGATGGGTTTCAGGCTGAATTTAGGTAAATGTGTTTTTGCAACAGAGTTCATAACATAACCTTCCTGGGTCATATATAAAATTGATGCTGATGGCTTGCACCCATCCCCAGATAAAGTGAGAGAAATTAAAGAGAAGCCTGCCCCGAATAACAAGGAATCGCTACGGGCATTTCTTGGGTTATACAATTTATGAGAATTTTTTGCCAGATAAGGCTACGGTTTTGGAGCCGCCTTTAAAAATCCAAAAGAACTTAGACGTGGGGTAAACAAGAAGAAGAAGCTTTCGAAAAAGCGAAGAATCCGATTGCATCCGATCTCACGTTAGTAGGATATGATTTGAAGCGAGATTTACTGCTTATTTGTGATTCTTCGGAGTATGGGCTTGGTGCGATCATTGCACATATCATGGACGACGGCACTGAACGACCAGTAATGATGGCTTCGCGAACTTTGCAACCACAAGAGGGAAGATACGGGCAGATCGACAAAGAAGCTCATTATGTGTGTATTCTGTTTATTTATATATTAATATTATTATAGTATTTATGTCGATTATTTAGTATATTTTTGACTATTTAAAAGTACTGATTAAGTCTATTTAAATAAAGATATTTGAGTTTGAGTTTCAGCTCTAGCTGTCATATTCGGACTATCAAAATTCCACAAATATTTAGCTGGCCGGAAGTTTGTATTGTTACGGATCATAAACCGTTGGTGGGATTATTTAATCCGGAAAAACCAATACCGGATCAGATATCAGCGAGAATGCTGAGACGGTCATTGTAGCTTAGTTTCTATGACTATGTTATAAACAGTGCCGGATTAATAGGAATAGAAATAGAAATAGAAATTTATTTGCAAAACCAAGTGTTACAAGGGGTCTTAAATAAAATGGGTACTTACAACTTAGTTACCTTGTACAGGTGTAGCAAGTGTTCATTTGAACATTTTCTTATAAACTAATAATAACAGTGGTTATATCAAATGTTCTTACATATAGCAATAAAATTAATGGAGATAGTTTTAGTTTATATTATCTTAGATATTGTAGTTTATGTAAAGTAAAGGTATGAAATAACTACACACATCAAAAGTGTCTAGGGATCAACATATATTTTTGCAATAACTTTTCTCCTGATTGATATTAATTAAAATATTCTTTAAGGATTCATCAAATAAAGTGTTTTCATTTGTCTACAGTAACGATAAACCAAGTCACCTTTGCATTAATAAAGAAATTTGCCATTTTCCTAATAAAGGGATTTTTGACATTTGAACCACTAACATTAAAGTTCGAAAAAAAGACTGAAATAACAGTTTTCTTTAAAATTTTATTGGGTAACTTAAACAATTAATAATCCGTGTTTCTACCGCGAACACTAACAACACAAGAACATCGGTTTGGCATACTCAAAATGAGTTCATCCAAATCACGCTGTGGAATGGCCGCCCATGTTCGTTGCAACAGCAAAAAAAGGTCTTCTTGCGACTGGATACCCTCCATATTCGGCAGAGCTCTTCTCTGTAGCATATCCCATGCATGCTCAATCGGGTTCAAGTCTGGCGACTGAGCAGGCCAGGGCAGGACATTGATGTTAGCTGCGGCGAGAGTCTGTCTTACAACTCTTGCGGTGTGCGGTCGTGCATTATTATGCATTAACTGAAATAAGGGACCGATTTGCACTTGTAGAGGAACGATGACGTCTGATACAATCGTTTTAGCATAAATTTGAGCGTTGAGGTTGCCTCTGATCCAAATCAACGCAGTTCTTCCGCCGATCCAAATACCCGCCCATACCATGATGGTTCCACCACTATAAGGATGGACTTCCTGGCAGGATTTTAATCGCTGTTGGCGTCCAGGGGTTCTCCAGTGTCGTATACGTCTTGTATCCGGTCTCATACCAAAACGAGACTCATCAGAAAAGCACACGAAACGCCATTGTTCTTCTGCCCAATTTCTGTGTTCAAGAGCCCATTGATATCGAATTCTACGATTGTGCATTGCTATAGGTGGTACCCTTAGCGGTCTTCGGGAATGAAGGTTCACTTCATGCAAGCGGTTTCTGACTGTTTGGTCGCTAATTAAGTTCCCTGAAGAGTGATGAAGCCTCACGGCTAACATCATGGCGGTTATTGTTGGAGCTCTTCGAGTTGTGATTTGAATGTATCGGTCTTGTCTCCGTGTGGTGCAGCGATACCGTCCTCCATGGCGCTCAGCCACGGTACCAGTGCTTCGGTAACGTGTCCAAAGTCGACTGATAACACTCTGACTTGTATTCAGAGCTAAAGCCACAGTCCGTTGCCGGGAACCAGCTTCTATCATTCCCACGGCTCTGAGCATTTCTTCCCTGCTTAAATGACGTCGCCGCTCCATAATAACGTTGGTTTTAATCAGTAGTAGGGAAACAGTAGCACTAATAATGTCTTCAATGCGTTGTATGTTTTTATAGGGAAAATATTGACAGCTGATTTTCATCTTTTACTCGAATTTGATTGACAGTTCCTGTTTCAAATTATGAAATGCACCAAATAGGTTCCATATAAATTTATAAAATCATAAATTTATTACAAAGTCACATCTCAATCTCAAGAAATCCGCATAAAAATGCTTGATCCCTAGACACTTTTGATGTGTGTACTTATTGTACATATGTATCGCCAATTAGTATTTACTAGTCAGCTATTCTTCTACAGAGTAAAAGCAATGCGCAATAAGAAACTTTTTTAACTTATTTGTAAAAGAAGGTAATTTTTGGTCATTTTGTATTATCAGTGGTAATTTATTGAAATTTTTTTATTGCCATATAATGCGGACTGCAATTTAACATTTTTATACGTGAAGGTGGTAGATAAAGTCGTGCTTTGTGACGGGTATTTCTATTGTGAGTATCTTGAACTTGGGCAAACTTATCGCGATATCTAAAAACAAACAAGCAGATGTCTAATATGTAAATTGACGGTAATATTAGTAGTTCGTATTTAATAAAATGATGTTTACAGCTTTGCATGTTGTCTATTTGAACTATAATTCGAATGCATTTCTTTTGTAACACGAATAGTTCAGCTACGTTTACACTATTGCCCCACAGCATAACTCCATATCTTAACCAAGATTGTGCGTACGCATTATAGGCTACTAGTGCGGTTTCTATATCAGTTGTACATTTGATTTCAAAAAGTGCGTAAGTAAACTTTTTTTTTTTTTTATACTACGTCGGTGACAATCAAGCACGCGGACCGCCTGATGGTAAGCGGTTATCGCGGCCTATGGACGCGTGCAACACCAGGGGTATCACTCGCGCGTTGTCGAACCCCTTTTCAAACCCCTCTTGAAGAACTCCATACTATAACTCATCGGGAAAACCTCGGCAGGGAGTTCATTCCACAATTTAAGCGTCCTCGGAAGGAAACATCTCTGAAACCGAATTGTACGAGACCATTGCGGATTCAGAGTGTGAGGATGAATGCCCTGTCGGTGGCGAGCGGTGCGGTGATGAAAAGTAGCCGTGGGCATCATATCAAACAGTTCTTCAGAACAAAACCCGTTGTACAAGCGGTAGAACACGCATAAGGAGGCGGAGTCTCTCCTCAGACTTAACGGCTCTAAACCCCTTGTCAGTTTGGGATCGTCGACAATCCGGATCGCACGCCTCTGGACCGAGTCAAAAGGACTGAGTTGATATCCAGGCGCTCCTGCCCAAAGGTGACAGCAGTACTCCACGTGTGGCCTGACTTGCGCTTTATACAGCAGCAGTCTTTGCCTAGAAGTGAAGTACTGCTTCGCCCTGCTTAGCACACCGAGCTTTTTGGATGCCAACTTCGCCTTTTGTTCCAAATGACTCCGAAACTGTACGTTACTAGATATGTCAACGCCAAGGATCCCAATACTACTTGATATGGTAAGGGAAGTGTTCTGAAACTGAGGAGCTACAGTAAATGGAGTTTTCTTAGTGGTAAACGCGCAAACTTGTGTCTTAGTGGGGTTGAACTGGACTAAATTGTCCCGACCCCAATCGGAAACCCAAGCTAGGGTATTCTCGATTTCAGACACAAGTTTAGTTCGACTTTCCTCCACAATGGTACGAGGGATATTTGCTCGGCCTGTGTAATAGGCATCTCCAGTGCTGTCATCCGCATAGCAATGAATACCGTCATTGGACAGCATATCATTGATATGCAAGAGAAACAGCGTTGGAGATAGCACAGAGCCTTGTGGGACGCCAGAATTAATGTCCAAGCTAGTGTAATAGTGATACATCGTCGGCAAACAACACAGGTACCAAACGACAAGTGTCTAGAGCTTTCGGTAAGTCATTAATGTAAATAATAAACAAAATACATCCCAACACGCTGCCTTGCGGGATCGAGCAGGTAAGTTTTCTCATATTTGATTGCACTTTTTCCATCGTGTTATTATTACTGTTAAAATGTTCTATCTGTACAATCTGTTGTCTGTTCTCTAAATAAGATTTGAACCATGAGTAGGCAGGACCTCTTATTCCACAGCCATACAATTTTTTTAAGAGAATGGGATATGAAACCTTATCATAAGCTTTTGCCATGTCCAACAACAGACCGATTGCATAATTCTTATCATTTATTTGCTGGAGCGCAGTTAGGATGTATTTAAATACTGCCAATGTAGTTGATCTATTTTTCCTAAATCCATTTTGTTGATCGTTTAGTATATTGCATTTTTCAAGAAACTTATATAATTGAAGGCTCATAGACTTTTCCACAATTTTTGAGAACGTGGATAGGAGTGCAATTGGCCTAAAATTATTGGGATCCGATTTATCGTCTTTTTTATGGATAGGTACGACTAGCGATATTTTCAGATTATCCGGAAAAATGCCTTCTTGAAAGCTTTGATTCACAAGAGAAGTTAAAGGTTCTGAAAATCCTTCGGCACATTGCCTTATAACGGGATCCTCGATGCTGGCCAGCAATACAGGAGCCGGAGCGCCGGGATTCGTCACACAATATTTAGAAGTAGATGTAGTTGTGGAATAGTTAATAAAAGATCAGCCAATCCAGTGACTTGTTTATTAAATAGGATAAAAGTATAGGTAGGAAAGAAGAACTGTAACAAAATAACAATAAGTGAATACAAAGAGTCCTAGGTAATAGATTATCTAATAGTAATAGGTAAGTAAATAGGTATGATATGCTTACCCCGATACACGGGTTCCTGTTACTTATAAATGTTTTAACTGTTTACAAAAATGGTTATTTAGAGTATTTAAAAATACACCATCACGTAAGTTATACTAGTTAAACTGGTAATCTGGTAAAATGCTCACAAACTGTTCAGTACGATGGTTTTGGTAGGACTGAATCAAAAAAACTGCGCATGCAATGCGAAACAAAAATCGAATTGAATCAAATTTGAAAACAAGTACAAAATACTTTTAATGGCCAGCAGTTAAACCATGAAGTTTCCAGCGATCGTGGAGGTTGTAACGTCCACGAGACTGAAGGGAAACGGCATCGTTACAATACCGGGGTGGCCGGCGCAAAAAAAAATCTTTAAGGATTTTTTTTTTTGAAAGTTAAAGTTAAGTTAATCTTTAGTTAAGTTAAGTTATGTAAAAGTTAAGTAAAAAAAATAAGGTAATGTTAACGATGTCGTTTTTACAATAAGTTAAATTTGGAAGATAAGTTGATAGTTACAAGTCAACAACCAAGTCAACAAACAAGTCAACAAACAAGTCAACAAACAAGTCACTTATTTTATAAAAAATACAATATAAGTAATAACCTATTAATTAATTAAATGGAAGTGCATGATAGAATTTTGGGTAAACGAATGTTTTTTACAGTGAGAAATTTACACTAGGTTGGTTTCGGTTTCATTCAAATACTAACATCCGTCGTATCTAACAAAGTCTTAATTCTGTAAGTTTGAATTAAGGCATCAGTCAAGTAGAGAAATCTTATATAATAGAAGATGTTTCTCATGAAACTAACCCAGATTAGTGCAGGCTTATTTAAATATGCCAGTCACCACCCGCTGGCTTTTGGTGATCATGTTTAGTTTTTATGTGTGTGATGAATGTCATGTGTAAGTGTTGGTGTTAAGTGTCTTAAAAATGTACAAGTTTACTAACCTTAATATGGTCAGAAGACAAGATTTGAATCTCGTTAGAGACTTTAATAAGTAAGTACTTGTTAAAAGTAATTACTAATAAGGTAATAAGTAAGTTGGTTGTAGTCCACCTACTAGGGAGAAAATAACAGAGGCTTATTTAAGGAGTTGTTATCCGCTCCATAGGAAAAAATACGACAATTACTATAACATAGGCTTATTTAAGGAGTTGTTATCCGCTCCATAGAGAAAATGACTAATGACTAAAGCCGGAAATACGAATAGTCGTTTTTAAAAAAATAATAAAACATAATGTTTAGTCGGGCGCCATATAACGGGATCCTCGATGCTGGCCAGCAATACAGGAGCCGGAGCGCCGGGATTCGTCACACAATATTTAGAAGTAGATGTAGTTGTGGAATAGTTAATAAAAGATCAGCCAATCCAGTGACTTGTTTATTAAATAGGATAAAAGTATAGGTAGGAAAGAAGAACTGTAACAAAATAACAATAAGTGAATACAAAGAGTCCTAGGTAATAGATTATCTAATAGTAATAGGTAAGTAAATAGGTATGATATGCTTACCCCGATACACGGGTTCCTGTTACTTATAACTGTTTTAACTGTTTACAAAAATGGTTATTTAGAGTATTTAAAAATACACCATCACGTAAGTTATACTAGTTAAACTGGTAATCTGGTAAAATGCTCACAAACTGTTCAGTACGATGGTTTTGGTAGGACTGAATCAAAAAAACTGCGCATGCAATGCGAAACAAAAATCGAATTGAATCAAATTTGAAAACAAGTACAAAATACTTTTAATGGCCAGCAGTTAAACCATGAAGTTTCCAGCGATCGTGGAGGTTGTAACGTCCACGAGACTGAAGGGAAACGGCATCGTTACAGCCTTACCAAGACTGGTGGTATAGTGTCGAAACCGGAGCTGTGTTTATTTTTTATTTTTTTGATTATATCAAGAATTTCTTTTTAAAAACATTGATTGCATTGGGGGATTTACCACTGGTCGACCGAGTATATCATTTATATTATTATCTGAGTTTTCTCCTATTGAGGCAAAGAACTCGTTGAAAATATTTGATATTGCCAAAGGGCACGTTACTGCTTTGTTATTGATTTTTAGTTCAAAATTTTTGTTAATTTTACTTTTGATTTTAGTTGTTTTTGAATTGACTATTTTCCACATCGTTTTGGTTTTATTATCCGATATTTTCATTTGTCTAATATATTCATTCTTTGAATATATTAGTAGTATTAACTGTATAACAATAAAAACCACACATTTTCTTATTTACTCTTTGAAATGCGACTTTTTGGGTATTAAAGGACATGACTCATACATAAAATACTCAGATCTCCAGCGACGAAATGTACAAGAACGGGTTTACTATATTAAACCCATTACGTTCTCATAAAAATCAGCCTCCAAAACGATGTAGTTTATAAGTTATTAGACTGTATACTTACATTGATTTTTCTTGACTGCTATTTTATCAATAACAGTTTTAATATCCTTTAATATTTATTTTGTGTTTGTGTATGTGTTTATTTGTGTGTGTGATAGTGTTTGTGCTCGTGTGTGACTATGCAACGCTAAGTTGTACTTGTGTGTTTCCGTATTGTTCATTACTATTTAATTTGGTAGCTATCATAAAAAAAACAAGATACAATTTTGATATTTTTATTTAATACCTAACTGTTCAATATCCAAACATACATGATATAAAAATCCTGCAGGATGGAGCAAATCGCCCTCATGTCTGGCCCAAGCAAGGAAATAAACAACGCTATAGTACGACCGTCTAAATCAGTCTTCGCCTGCGCGGTACAGGGGTGAGGGGGTAGGACGACAACGGGGATCGAGAGAGGTGCGGGGGCGGGCGCGCGAAGCGTTACGCACATGAGGTGAAATGCTTAATAGACAGTTCTTAAGATTTATGTGACGTCATAGTGGATTTTTATATATTTTTTAAAGCAGGGACGGCAAATTTGAATGAAACAACTTATTTAATATTTAGGTAACAAACTATTATATTGTTTATTACAAGAATCATCAAAACCAAAAATCAAATCATCGAAATCAATCACATATGTCCATATCAATATCACTTGAACTTGATTCTTCACTTTCGGAGCAGCCATCCTCAGAATCATCAGAATCGTTCTGCACATTAATAATAAAATCAACAGCATCATCTACAATACCATCATGTTTGCCGTATTCGTCCTCAATTTTAATTACGTGGTTAACGCAATGCTCCCACTTTTCTGCAGAATATTCAGCAAATAATCCCTCTAATATACTTTTTTTTTGGTCCAAATTAGAGTCGACACTTTTTTGAGCTAATTGTCCTTTAACATCACCCCAGACTAGCTCAATGGGGTTCAGGTCTGGATGGTAAGGGGGCAAACGAAGCACTTCATGTCCGTTTCTTTTTAATAACTCGTCAATTTTATAAATGTCTTCTGTGAAATGCATTTTAATTAATTTATATAACTCATCCTTCCTTAGTTTATCATCAAATGGCACGTCATGTCGTCGTAGCCATGCTTGCATAACTGGCTTAGTAGAAGCCATACTCGGCTTTTTCTCCTCTCGAACCGAATGATAAGCAGCGTTATCCATCACTATGACAGAATTTGGTGGTATATTCGGCATCAGCTTTTCATTTATCCATTTCATGAAATTCACAAAATTCATGGAATCGTGATAATCACCTGTTTTACACTTGGATTTGAATATTACAAGTGCCCCGTCTACAAATCCAGTTTGGCATCCACAATGAACAATGATCAAACGGTCCCCTTTACCGATATTAGACAGCACGCCGTGTTCATCCTTTGATTGCCAACACTCTGATACGTTATGAGACGCATTGACATAAGTTTCGTCAAGATATTTAATATTTCTTCCTTCCCTACGATATTTTTTTATAGACTGTAGGTATTTCCACCTCCATGATGTTATATTTGGCTGTTCGATAAGAAGTTTCCTTTTGGATCCGCATTTCTTAAATTTGAAACCAAGATCATGTAATAATAGCCTTAAATATTCCCTTCCGCAGTGTAATATATTCTCTTCTCTAAGTATAACATTCAAAGTTTTTAGAGTTGGTATTTTTTTATGAATTGTATAAAATTGAGAGACTTTTCTTCTTACTACTCATCTTGCAAAATCGTCTATTTCAACTCTTTTTCTGCGCAATTGTTTTGGTTTTTTTGGTGATTTAAATATTTCGTTATCTTTCAATAGTCTCCTTTGTTGTACAATTCTAGAACCAGATTTATCCGACAGTCCAGTAACCTCTGCTACGGTTTTGTTCAAATTTATATCTTGCAGATATGAATTTGGATCCAGTTTCTTTTTTCTAAAATATTCATATACGAGTACGTTAAAAGCCATTTGCTTGCACTGGCTATTAATTTTATGTCCGAAGATATTTCGACTCATCTTGAGAATGTAATCTCATGTATAACTGTCGTAAAGCGTCCAGAACTATCAACACGAGTGATCGCTAACCGTGTAGCGAGCGTACTGAGTTGTTACAAAAATGCACCTGCCGCCCGCACCTCTCTCGGTCCCCGTTGTCGCCCTACCCCCGCACACCTGTACCGAGCAGGCGAAGACTGATTAAGACGGTCGTACTATAATTATGTGGGCACAACTGCCTAACGTTCGTCGACCATGAATACAGCTACAACGTACTCCTTGATACATTGGCCATTGTACAGTATGTAGCAGTAATAGGTTTTCGTCACGTTATGTCTGGACCTGATTCGGATACGAATTAATGTGTTCTCTTCTTCCTCGTCGTTATTTAAGCTTATCATTTCGGGTTGCCTATACACTCCAATGGTGTATACGCTGGTTTCTCTAATATGCTCAAAACAATAGGATTTTGCCAGTTTAATGTGGTATGTTCCAATCGCTAAAATCTGTAGTTGATCAAAAGTCATCCGTGGCAAATCTGCTAAGTCACGTTGAGTCGCCTCCATTCTTAAAAATGATACTCTTTGCGCGTTTAAGCGGTGCTCTTCAATATAATCAGCCAATAATTTGGGCCGATTCATATTAATTTGGATCATTTCGATATACCTATCGGTAAGGCGGTTGTCACCATAACTCTCATGAGTTGCGTTTATAAGCGCTGCAGCTATACGGGAATCCTTCATTGCGTTTGTTAATGTATTATTAAAAATCGATGTCTAAATATTTTAAAATACAGCTTCACCTTACCATTGTCACAAGTCTGGTTTTGTTTGCAGCCAGCCTCGATGGAAAAATCATCCAATTAAACTGTTTCAATTTTGGCTAATAGGTAGAGTCGTCATGAATTTAGCTGTCGTATAATAATGCATACTTGTTTGCGAGGAATACCAAGTCAATTCACTTTTTGTAACTTTTTGTAAAATTTCGTGCGGTTAGAATGTTAAAAAAATCACTGTGGTTATATAGATGTGGTATCAAAGATTTGTTCCCAACTCCAAAAACTGCCTGCACATGTTTATTCTCTGGACAAAAACTGCTGTTATGTAAGTTTTTTTGACTGACATGACTTTCGAAAAGATCGCTTTTCCATCGAGTTCTGGCAAAGCGATCTTTCCCAAAGTCATTATTTGGAGAAATCGCTACAAGAAATGTGTGGACCACTGAAACGGGGCGCCATCCTGCTATGTATAATATTGATAAAGAATGGGCGTCTATGGTCAATTACAAAGCGCGCATTTTCAAACAGCCTTGCCATTCATGTGTTAGCAAATACTAGTATATTAATTTTGGTGCTGGTTCTGGTGCCCCCAGGACGTGATGCCCTAAGCAATTGCTCAATTTACTTAAGGGTTAATCCGGCACTGGTTATTAAGTATCGGTTAGTAAGTATTATTAAGTAAGGAACGCAACGCCGATTCTCTGAGTCGGTGGAATGCTCCAAATACTTCAGTAGTGAATGAGAAAGACCTTAAAGTATTGTACTCTACTTGACAAATTGTACTCTACTAACTCACATTGTAAAACCACAACAAGTTTAAAAGAGTAACTACTGGGTTTCTCACCGGGTCTTCTCAGTAAGAATCAACTCCTCCGATGCGGTGGTAAGAGTCGCATTATGTTTGTATACTGTTTATTAATATATTCATTCATATTATTATAGTAATCATGTCTATTATTTAGTAAGTTTTTTTGACTATTTAAAAGTACTGATTTAGTCTATTTTATAAAGATATTAAGAATACTTCTTGTATCCTGCAAGTTGGTCTGCTGGAAGAAATCCCTTTTTAGAGATAAGCTAACCTGTACTTCTGCTTTCTCTTATGTTGTCCGTTGTAATGTATCTTGTGTGTACAAACTAATGAATAAATAAATAAATGTTTGAGTTATATTTTGGACTTGCCCAAAACCCTCCTTACAAACGGATACAAGTTAGTGATGTAACATCTCGCAGCTTCAGTTCTATTACTGTGTGTTCTGCAAAAATTTTTGTTTCACAGCTTACCAGAATGGGAGTACTCCAGAACTCCCCTTCAAGTCTTACCTTCATCAAACTAGGAAAGAGCTTAAAACTCTCCTGTTCCTTCATGATCCTTCGGGTAGGTTGAAGCGCTCTACGAATAGCCATCCTTGCTGGAGCCGCATCCTCGCTGTCTCTGATCAGGGCAAGAAGTCTCATCACAGAGTCGAAATCCCAATCTTTAGAGTCAACATAGCCGGGTTGCACTGGTTCCACCGTTACTGAAAAAACAAATTGAAAGAATACTTTCATTGATACCATTTGATGTTCTCAGAAGGACCAATGCAGTCTGTCTGATCTTAGTTATACCTAAGAGTATTCATTTATTTTATCTATGGTTATACCTTGGTTTTTTATTGCCTCACTGTCTGATTCAACACTAACAGTCTTGAGTTTCTTCCTTATTCGCTTATTAGGCGTGCAAAGAGGATTATCTTCGCAGCCTGAAGGTCCATATTTTTCATTAACTATCTTGCCAACAGTTTTTATGCCTATACCTAGTGCTTCACCTACACGTCTCATCACCTGTGTCACGGGTAATAGAGGGCCATCGTTTTGAGATTCACGTTCGAAATAGGCGTGTAATTTGACTACCAACTCACGAGCCTGGCCATTCAAAGTGCCACTACGCCTTCTTTTCGACATGATCACTTGCTAGCGATTGATAAGGTTTTAATACTTCATACAAAGTAAAAAAAAATGATATTGACACTTATTGAGATGATAAATTTATTTAAAATGATGTAATCTGTGATGACGAGAGACTGCACCAGTAATCCCTTTAGTAACGCAAAGCTAAACTTAAATACAAATACTTATTCTATTAGTTTGCATTAGAAAACTACAATCCAAACAACAAAAGTCCATTCAAACAATCCAAACAACCCATTAAATACCTTTTGACAGATGCCAAACATGGACAACCAGATCCTTTTTTTGACAGATGTCAAACTAACAGGCATGTGCGTGTAACAAAAAATCGATACCAAAAATTTTGCGACTTTTCTGAGTTTTTAATTTATATTGTCAAATCAAATTAATACTGCTTTAAACCTTACAATAATTCGAATCGAAAATATAAAACGTAAAACTAATTTCACTTGTTGCGTAACTCGCGTAATTTTTGAACCATTTTTTTATTGGGGGGGATCATCACACAACGAAATTGTTGAATTCGGAGATTTTTAAAAACACTTGAATCGTTTTATGATTCGTGTTTTTATATTCTTTCGTTACTTATTATCAAAATATTTTAGTACATTTTACTTGAGTAAATAATGTTGATTTACAATAGAATGGAAAAAAAGTTTATTTGGTACCTTTTTAACCGACTGCGCCATAAGGTTATGGGTTATGTTTTTCGAGAGTATGTATGTATGTATAATTGTTAAGCGCGCTCTGCAGCCTGAACGGCTCCATGGATTTTAGCTTGAGCGGTGTCGTTAGATTCGTATTTAATGTGAGAGTGACACTGGGTATATCAAATAAAAAACGACAACGCGCGAGTGATACCCCTGGTATTGCACGTGTCCATAGGCTGCGGGGCCCCCTGAGTGGGGGCTATCAAAATGAAGCGTTTGAATTAGCAATTCCATAAATACTGGTTATTCAAGTAAAAAGTCTGAAAAAAAAAAAAAAAACCCCGACTGCAAAAAATTAACACTAAAAAGGGAAAAACAACCTCGTTCGCAACGTTTTAAATCATTGCAGGTGGTCACAAAGTAGAGAATAACTTGTATAGTTCAACTATTGTAAGATATTCATTCTGACAGATGTCAAACTGATTGGACTAAACATGTGGTCAAAATAATCAGTACCAAAAATTAGCGATCAAAATGAGACATCGATTCAAATTCCTAAGGTATTATAATCGATTATAAGTTTTCAAAATAAGTATCAGAATAAATTGAGGGAGAACACGCAATGTAAAAGATTATCGGTTTTTGTTTCTAAAAAGCAATTGTATTGGTTTTGATCAGATCTCTAGGTCTCTGTAAATGTTTTTGAGCTGTAGGCATGGTGTACAATTTTCAAGAAATATTAGGTCTTTACCCCCAAAAAAGGATTCAATCTGCGCCGCAGTCGTTTTTAATATGAAATTATTATCTTAAGTCGCCTAAATGTGAAAACGCACTTACTCTGCTCAAAGTGTTCTGAAAACTTTCTAGACACGACAGAGGCAAACAATTATTTTCAAAAACCTTCAAATAATTCATAACTGTGTAGAGAGCGCTGTATGCCTGCTGCATAGCCTGCATATTTCAAACTACAACAATGCCTATTAAACAGATGTTTGGCCCAGCTAATACCACAAATATAAATGTTATGAAATCGTTTTGACCGTAGTAAATCCAATACGGGAAAAGGCCAATACTTTTTTCTACGTTGAATTAAAGTTTTGCCGTTGATATTTATGGTATTAGCTGGGCCAAACATTTGATTAATGGGCATTGTTGTTGTTTGAAATATGCAGCAGACATACAGCACCCTCTACACTAAAGTTTTTAGGAAATCGTCCCTTTTAGATTGCTATTTAAGTAATGCAAAAAAAGGATTCGCCAAATTATGGCCCTTGCTTTGGATTACTTAAAAATTTATATGGACTTACAAAAAAAATACAAAATATGTACAAAAATATTTATTCAATTCAAGTTATTCGTTTACAAATTGGTGTTGATTTCCTCTATTAGGTACGGAAGCACCTGTGTCAGACGAAGCCACTCTACCTTAGCTAAAACATTTCATCTCAATAACTTATTATTATCACACTTTGCGCAGAAAGTTGCAATTAATAATGACTTATTTATTTACTCCCAAAAGCTACCAACAGCAGTGTCCCAATTTAAACAGAAATCGTAAAACGTCAAATATGCCTTCGAATTTTTGCAACCCGACTATATTATAGATATGTCTACCAAGAAAACTACTGAACTGTAGATTTAAAAAAAGTAAATGTTCGATTATTCGTGAAATTACACAGATTATTGGTCTGAACATGAATTTGAAATGTCCCAACACTATGATATAGTGTTGGGACATAGGGCACTATGATATAGTGGTGATTTGAATTGTTCATGATTTGCTACATTCCTGAGCTAAAAAAATATATCATTTTGATTACATTGTGAACAAGCTGTAGTGAATTGAGTAAAACCTCATAATTCGTATGTATCACGTAGATGAATGTTTGAAAGTTTGCGGGTACGCTAGAACGAACGAAGTGATTGCAGTGTGACAATGTGACAACCACGAAACGTCGTAGGCAAAGAGAATATATAGTCGTAGGTATATCTTAGAACAGTTGGACTGTAGTTACCTACTTAAACTTCTTACAAAAAGATTTTATGTTCGATTAATGTTGGTCCCCGCTTGGCATAGAGTATATTATATTTATAGGGAACCAAAGCGCTTGGGGACCAAAGCGGGGACCAACAGGCCGCAATGATTTAAAACGTTGCGAACGAGCTTGTTTTTTCCTTTTGATTGGTCATTTTTTGCAGTTTGATTGTTTTTTTAATAGGTAATTAGTTTTCATTTTTAAACAAATTTGATTTGTCAGGTTATGTCGGACTTCTACCGACTAAAACCCCACGGTACTCAACCTCAAAACTTAAGCAGCTAGTCGAGGTCCCTAAAAAGGTTCACAACGCCCCCGCGGCCAGTGCTTCCCCGTATTGGGCCCTCCTCCAGCAGAGCACCCAATGAAGGTATGAGGCCACGGAAGCACCTGGAGGACAGTAGGTACTTGCGCCGTTGCGGTGAAAGCCGTGCATTGCGGGCAACATCACCCCCGTATTCATCAAGGTCGCTGGCTTCCGCCGAACGCGGACCTTACTAGGTCCGCAACCACGACCTACCTAAAAGGTGGATCCGCTGCCCCATCTGGGCCGAGCCGCGGTGCACAGGGGGGATCAAACGCGGGTCAATGACCCCCTCCAAACAGTTGTACACCGCAGCACCCACCTCGCACCTTAACGGGCTGCGCCCGTGAGCGTACTACCTGCTTCTGTCGTATGGTCTCACCTTTGATTTTGACCGGCGCGACTTCATTTAGGTCCTGCAGGAACCTCTCCTTATGGTACTGCACCAGCCGGTCCAGCCAGCCTGCCGGCCTGACGTCCAAGGTGGCGACGGTGGCCGACACGAACGCGAAGATGTAGGGCTGAGTTTAAACGTACGAGTTAACGGTGACTGGCTGAGATACCGCCTTTATCATCATCAAGTTTGATAACCAAACCCGGTGGTGATAAATAAAATAAATAGAAATCTGGTATAAATCATACCACAAACGTCTGACGTCAAACTAAGCAGAGTGTACCTACTATGAATGTCAGAGACTTGACGAACATACTAAAATATTTCCAAATAAGTACATACTTTGTCTGGTTGACAAACACTAAAAAACACAAATGTTCTTGATGAAATAAAGCAAGGCACGGAAACATTGAACTAAAACACTTTTATTAATAATTTACAAAATTATGTTGCACACGATATATTGGTAGACGTTGAAGGGAAGAACGCATTCTTTTTTTCGAAGTCTATAACAAGAGGTTGCTATTCAAACTTTGCGTTCTATTTTCCAACACGCGCCCCTCAGAACGCAAACCCATTGCGGGCGTGAAAGCCTGGTGCTTCGGTCGATACAGTCCCTTGGTTAGAGCATCGGCAACCATTTCTTCAGTGCTCTTGTACTGAATAGTTATTTGCTTCATTGAAATCCGTTCTCTGATGAAAAGGTATCGTACATCGATATGCTTGCTTCTCGCCCGCCATGCCTCATTTTCTGAAATGCTAATATAGCACTTTGGTTATCGCAAAAGATGAACATTGGCGTACCTGATAACATAGGCCAAACGTCTTCCTCTAATTGTTTGAGCCAGATGGCCTCTTGAACCGCCGTGGCAAGTGACATGTATTCTGCCTCCGTACTAGACAGTGCTATAGTAGGTTGTCTTTTGGAACACCAGCTAATGGCTGCACCCTTCTTCAAAATGTGGTGGTAGTGACATATAAATATCTTCATCAATATCACCTTGAAGAAATGCAGTAATTGCATCCATTTGATGTATTTTCAGATTATGTTTTACTGTCAATCCAATCAAGTATCGGATGGAATTATAGCGCACTACTGGCGCATAAATTTCATGATAGTCGATACCCTTTTTCTGTTGATAGCCTTTCGCAACAAGACGTGCTTTATATCTCAATATGTTGCCATATTCATCTGTCTTGGTTTTGTAAACCCATTTACATGGGATAACTTTCTTTTTTGTAGGTAGAACAACCAAAATCCATGTTTTGTTTTGAAGAAGAGAATGGTATTCTTCTTTCATAGCTTCTATCCATTTATCTGCATCTTGACTATGTGGATCTTTATCTAAAATGTCCATTGCTGTCTCACCATTCATACATATAAATGAAGCTTTCATTTCATCACTGTTTTCATTGTCATTTGTTTTCTTCAATAAATTAGCATAAGATGAGCTTGAGCTTTCATTTGATAGTACATAAGTTTCATCATTAGGATCAGAGTACTGTGATGTGATAGGTAGTTGTTGATAAATCTTCATTTTCATCACTGGAAGAGTTTATTACTTCTGGACACACTTCTGGTTTCTTCTATTCACACTGGACTCCTTCTGGTTGACATAAAGGAAAGTGTACCATGTTCGATGGAGGTAAGTTTTTATTTTTATAACAACTTTCTATATTTATTTCTTGCTTTTCTTTTATTTTTTCCATGTTACAATTTTTTTTCTTTTCTGTTTCAGGTTCTTTAACTTCCTTTTCATTTTCAGATGCTGACATTCCTTTTTGAATTAAATTTTTACTTACAGTGGCTTCGAGGAATACTACATCCCTGCTTATTATAGCTTGCTTGGTCTTGGGGTCTATAGAACGGTAGCCTTTCACACCATCATAATAACCGACAAATATAAGTTCTCGGGATTTTGCGTCTAATTTCTAACGACGTTATTTTGGTATATGCACCATCGCCTTACATCCAAATATTCTTAAATGGCTCAAATCTGGCTTCTTTCCGGTCCAGACTTCTCCTGGAGTGATGTAGGAGAGTGATTTTGTTGGTGAGCGATTTATAATGTGCGCTGCCGTGACCACTGCTTCACCCCAGAAGCAATTCTGTAAATGAGCATTTAAAAGCATACATTTAGATCGTTCAATGAATGTTCGATTCATACGCTCACTTAAACCATTCTGTTCTGGTGTGTATGGGTTTGTGGTTTGATGCAAAATGCCAATTTTTTTTAAGTAACTGTTAAAATTGCTATTGATGTATTCCTTGCCATTATCAGTTCTTAATTTCTTGATTTTCTTATTATGCTCATTTTCGACTCTATTTTTATATTCAACAAATTTTTCAAATACCTACTTCTGCTTTGCTTTTGATTGGATACACAAATACTTTACGTGAGAAATCATCAATAAAAGTAACAAAGTACCTGGCACCTCCAAGTGTTGCTGTTTGCATTGGACCACATACATCTGAGTGAATGAATTCTAACAACTGGATTGCCCGCGGGAGCCTTCACTAGGAAATGACTGTCTAGTTTGTTTTCCTTCTATGCAGCCTATGCAAGTCATATTTTCTTTTATCGGAGATAATTTCACACCGGTAGTACAATTTACAACTCTATCCATATCTGCAAAGTTCAGGTGGCCCATTCTTTGGTGCCACAGGTGACAGGTAACAGGTAGGTGTCATTCTCTGTAATTGCTGGCATAACATGACCCTCATTATTGTTGACCTTCAATCTGTACATATCATTTAATAAATCTGCATGTGCTACTTTCTAGCTATGTTGATTTAAAATAATACAGTTTTGTGCATTAAATTCAACTTTGCAGCCACTTTTTATCATTTGACTCACTGATAACAGGTTAGTTGATAATTCTGGTATATAAATCACATTTCTCACCTGTATTTTATTGATACAGCCTTTTAAATCCAGTGCTAGAATGACAATGTTTCCACAACACTTAACTTTTAATATTTTGCTGTAGGCAATTCTTATATTTGTTACAGGTGGAGCCTTGACGTCGCTTAGCCAATCCCGGTGCATAGTCATATGCATGGAGGCGCCAGAGTCTATGTACCAGTTCAAACTGTCACTCGTCATTGCTGCTGGAAAAACTGTCACAAATCCAGTTTTATTTTCATTTTTTCTCTCTTATTTATACCAACAATCTTTGCTAAGATATTCATATTTTCATATTCATATTCATTTATTATTAATTGCATAGTCACATTACATGAGACTATGCAAGATGGCCGTATTTATTACAATTAAAACATCTGGGGCCTTTATTCTTTTCATGATTATTATGTGTCTGTTTGAATTTAGCATTTGTATAAAGAGCGGTAGTGTCTGAACTTTTGACTTCTTGTAGTAATTTATTCTTTACTAAGTCAGCACTAATCTTCATACCTGAGCTTTCTGATCCCATAATCATAGGCTTATACATATCTGGTAATCCGGCCAGCACTAAAGTGCCAAGCCATTCGTCGTCTACTTTAAAGTTTATATTTCTAAACTTGTGTGCCGCGGACATAATTTTGTGTACATATTCTGCTACTGAGGAACTATTTTCCAAATGAGTATTAATTAATTCTTTCAGTAGTCCAACTTTCCTCGCTAACCTGCTGTCCTCAAATGCCTTTGCTAATTTCTCCCATACCTCTTTTGCAGTTTTTGCATCTTGAATGTGCACAAATAATATTGGATCAATCAACAAAATTATCTTTGACTTGGCTTTTATGTCCTGTTGTATACTTTTGGGATCTTCAGCGTTGGGTTCTTTTTCAATATAGTCGTACAGACTTTCGAGTTGCAAGTATGCCTTGACTGCAAAACTCCAACTAGCCCAATTATCCCGTCCCGTTAGTTTTTCAATTGACATTGAATTGTTAACCTTAGCTATTTAACTGAAAAACTGATAAAAATAGAAATCACCGATCCGCGATCGCGGAACTTACTTTAACAATTTTTCGCTAAATAGTGCACAATTTTTATTGAAAACTCTAGACGAAAGGTATAGGACGACCCATAACCTGATGAAATAAAACAAGGCACGGAAACATTGAACTAAAACACTTATTAATAATTTACATAATTATGTTGCACACGATATATTGGTAGACGTTGAAGGGAAGAATACATTCTTTTTTTCGAAGTGTATGACAAGAGGTTGCTATTTTATTTATTTTTTATTTTATTTTTATTTAGGAAACAAACAATTTTATTCCACCTTAATAACACTAAAATCAGATAAGTTTCCACTGATGTTTGACACAAATCATCGAACAACCAACGTTATCAACGCTACGACTCTGAATTACAAACAGAAAATGAAAAAATTAAATAACAATAGGAACTTAAAAAGCTCACAAATACACGGTTCATCATAAATTGTTACTCCTTAAGATATTACATACATCGTTCCTGAACTTAGAGGCGCTACTACTATAGATATCTAAATTACAAAATTTCTTATTAAAGTTATCAGTCGAACTATTCAAACTTAGCGTTCTATTTTCCAACAGTTCTTCTCATGAATGTTTGCCACGGACGGTATCAAAACCCAAGACATCCAGCGCTGAACGCAGGATCGGTACCATTGCGCCAACAGGCCAGTGTCAGCCAACTAAGACTAGGGTCCCAGCTTCCCGACACAAGGGTTTAAAGACTTCATGGAGAGTTTCATTATAACCGAATAGGTACGTTAGTTTTCATATTAAGTATGATTTGCTTACAGCTATGGGCATTATTATAACTTGATTAAGTTCTACAAAAAATAGTTAGGGCTAGATCTTACCAGTCCATTCATTTTTCTTCTTATGTAGGTGCAGCAATAATTTAAACAAGCTATAAAAAGTTGAAAATAGCAACCAATGAGTTCCAGGCAATAAACTTCTCTAATAATCACGTTTTAATCAAAGATACCAAATTGTTATTTATCCATTGTTCTCGTGTTACCATCGGTGTATTTTAAAACTGCATGCCTGAATGCAAATAACACCGAAAATTTGTGTAATTAACACTGTAAGAAACAAAAGATTTAAAAATAGCAATTTATCTGGGATGTTTAATTAAACTAGAGTTAATCAACATTTGTTGCCGTTGTAAAAGTTAATCTTTTAATCAAACACTGAAACGTCTGCTGCACGTTTGGCAAGAAAACCAAGTCTAAGTTTTGTTGGCGACCGTGTAGCACTCACTTGAACGAACTCGGATCGTCATGGATCGTGTGGTCCCCGAGTTCAAATCTGGCCAAGAACCATCTTTGTGTTTATTGTTATCTCCGAATAACTCAACAAAACCAAACAAACCCAGGCTCACCACCTACGTCGTTGGGTTCTAATACCATGGTCTACCATCACGACTTTATCCCAAACGGGGTAGTCAGAGGCAAGTGACCATCAGTGGATCTAGACGGGTTGCAGTGGTGTACATAGATAGATCTATATAAACTTTCATTATATGTTTGAATTGCAGTCGCATCGCAAGTATCGCAACGTACATACATTGTTGGCTGTATTTTTGTCTTAATACATGCAATATATTACGTCAATCACGACATCATCATGAACTTTACTTTCACTTCAACCTATCACTCTCATGTACGTATGTACGACACAGTGCCCTCACCTCCCAATCCCCCCACTCTAAGCTAAAAGGTCTTAAGAAGAATAAGTGAAGATTCACCAAAACGCTAACAACACAATGCAGTTACGAAACGCATAGTCATTTCATTTTGACATTGACATTTAGGAAGGCAGTGGACGTGGTCGATTGCATCGGGCTGTCGCTGGGTTTAATCGAAATTTTAATTATTTTACTGCAAATATCATCGTGAACATTTTTTTTTCGATATCTACAATATATTTCTAATATTTGATTAAAGTTTTGAGGTGAATACAGTAGATTATTACCGTGAATTTAATGTTTTGAATTCGATTCTACTGGCGATGTAAACAAAAGCTTTTTTGTCTAGAAATTATGCGATTAGTGATTAATTATAAATGATGGCGTGAATGAGTGGCTACATAGTTAGTGTTGTTAAACTTTTTAGAAGAAAAAAGTGGTTCAAAATGAGTGGAGTGAGCAGAGATGCCCCTGTCGGTATTCAGTGCCTCCAGAGCATCAGCAACTCTGTCTGTCCTCGGCTACAGATAAACAGGCTACGATGGTGAGTAACATTTGATTAGATGATGAACCTTGCGCTAAACCTGATGCTTGACCTTTAACTCCAGGTTTTTTGATAAGTTTCTGTTCAATTAAGACCTGGAATCAGAAACATGATTTTTGATTGTTGAAATTTTACCACTGGCTCATTGTTGTACTCATGCTAATTATAAATGGCAGGAGAAGGGAAATCATTAGAAATTAGGTAATCTAGAAATTGAAAAGGTACCGAATCAAAGTTACTTAAAAGATGTTTTTTGTCTGGTGTTTTTACACATTTTCTTGGACAAGGCTATTTTTTCAGTTGCAGTAACAAGTCATCTGTGCACTGATGATTGTCTGAAAACACTGCCTGGTTTTAAAAAAAATTTTTTGATACTAATTTGAAAATAAGGAAAGAAAAAAAAACAGTCTAATCCTGGGGCTCAAGCGGGACACATACCTTTACACAATCCAGGTGGGTGCTCTTCCAACTGAGCTACCAGGGCCATTAACAGACCTGGTGAATTTGTCTAGTGTATTTATCATTGTGAGCCAATGTTATGAGGCAACCAGCTTTTAACACCCAAAGAAATAGTTTTGCAACTATAGGGCACCTATAGTCCTAGGATCAGGTATTATTCTAGTTTTTATCTTAAGATGAAAAATGCATTCACTTAATAGAATAGGGCTATACTATAGAATAACAATCTTCATAACAGCACAATTAATAAATGCCACAAAGATTATTTTCAATAGTTATTGTAACGCCATAATTTACCAAATGTAATTTCAAATAAAAATAAATGTAATGCTCAATGAAATGTTTCATCAGTTCATAGTAGATTGTTACACAAGGTGAGAAAGTTACCTTTTCAATGCACGAGATGGTTTGGCACACGAGCGTAGCAAGAGTGCTAAAAGTTCGAGGGCATTGAAAAGGTCTTTCTTCCGAGGTAAACACTCTGCTTTTCATTATGAATATAAGGAAAGTAAATAAAAATCAGATAAATAAGTTCAACCAACAACATTTTATTGAAACATCACAAAGTTGATGATATTTCTATTTAAAGTTTATATTAAAATTAGAGCAATTGTTAAACGAGAGAGAGAGGTTACTTCCTGGGATGTTGATAGTTGATATTTTTTGTGAAACTTGAGCATCTTGAGTAAATGTTGGTGATAGAACAATCTCTTCATCCGGGCAATCTTTTGAAGAACTTGGTAGGTAATTTATTGTTTCAATCAACTGATTTGAATCAAATGTTTGCCTTGTTATTGACCGATTCCTCGATGTAGCCTTCAGCTACTGTACTAGATTTACATCCACCATGTCTTTTTATTGTAGTCAAATTTGCGCCTGAATCAGCTAATAGAGTCGCTGAAGTCCTGCGGAAGCAGTGACCCGAGTATAAATTTGGATTTGGTAAATCAAGATATGTGGCTATCTGCTTCGGGATACTGGATAATTTGTTTTTGCCAATACCTTGCCTCATACATTTTCCTTTTTGGTAATTGAGGAAAAAACGATCAGTTCCCATAGCAAGTGGTTGAAGTCTTTGGTATTTTTCTATTATTTGTACGAACTCTTTCTTTACTACGAAAGTGTCGACTTTTGTTTTAGTACCTCTTAACTTGACTACCATCATTTCACCTTGTTTCTCTATGTCATGTTCCATCAAATTTACCAGTTCAATGGTTCTGCAAGCGCCACTTATGGCCATTACCAACACGACCTGAAAAGTAAATACAAATCTTTAATGGGGTTTTTATTGTAGGTAGGTTACCTGAATATACACATTTTTATGGCTGCGATGTCATTTAAAAGAAATCGTTACCTTTATTGCTAAATAAATGTGGTCTGGCGCTTGATTTGAAAAGGTTTGGACCTCTTGTGCAGTGAAAACTTTGGATTTTTTCGCTATGTATCCACCCGAATGCCTTTTTAGGAAAGATGATAGTTTGACGAAATTTTTAAAATGTATATCGTGTTTTGTATTTAAAGTCGTCTTTAACATTGAATATACGCTCCACAGAGTTGAAGATTTATATTTTTTGGTTATTTGATTGAAATATGTTATTAACACGTTTTCTGAAAAAGACTTCCTTTTTTTTCAGTGCGCCATTTCATAAAATCTTCACAAGCTCTCATGTATATTTCTCTTGATTTCGGCGGTAAGGTTTTTCACAACTGTTTGAGCTTCTTCTCTAATGAAATCAGGAGTCAAATCCATATCTAAGTCTGATGAACTCATTTTGCAGAAAATAAACTTCTCACTCGATTTACGAAACAACTGAATGAAGTTCGAATAGTTGCAATCCTGCCCTTTTTTTGTGTGTGGAATTCAACCAATTTTTTTTATATTTGTAAAAAAGCATTCTTAGACAATGATGATGGAAGGCGGGGGCCTTATTTTATTTAAAGAAAATATATATTTTTTCATTTCTATCGTAAATTTATCTCAAATTTATTCAATTAAATACTAATTAAGTGAAACATACAGTATTGAGTATATTCCTGCTTCGATTGTTTAAATATTCATTTGAAATCAAGATAAAGAAATTTCAAATACAGCTGTGGCTGAATAGAATAAGTACATCGACTTGCCGCAAAAGGAATGTCAAAATAGGTGATGACAGTTATTTACTTTCAGCCCTAGGGCTAGGGCTGAAAGTGAAGCTTTCAACCCTATGCTCAGGCAACTTCAAGCGTACTTTCCGTGTATGAGTAATGAAATAGTACATTGTTCACCGAGAGGAGAAAGAGACCGATTACCGTCGAGGGTGTCGTTTGAAGCCCGAGCCGCAGGCGAGGGCTTTAAAACACCCGAGATCGGGAATCGCACTTTCTCTCGAGTGATATAGTAGATTTCTCTCGAGAGACATAGTGCTTTATACTACACCTACGTGGAAAATAAAAAACTAAATCTTTACTAATTGAAATTTATATTGAAATTGTTAGTGAAGCTTAATGTAACACTTTTTCCATTAATGTTCGTTTCAACTGCGGCGGAGTTAAAAAATCTTCATCATCACTATCACTACTTATCATTTTGATAGTTTTATTCTACTTTCTACGAAAACTGAATCCTCAAACAACACACAAATTGAAAATGGCGCCAATGGCGTCTGCAATTTTCACATGTTCTTTTTTCAAATTGTTTATCCTGCCGCCGCAGGGTCGCACTGCCAGCCCGACACCGTCCGACACACAGCTAGTGGCCAGTGTCATTTTGCGAACTTGGAGATAAAAACTCTCTGTAAAAACTTTTTGGCTTTTGATATTTAGGTTACCGGCGCATAGTCTTACCCAAAATTAAAAAAAGAAAACCACGTAAGAAATGGATTTTCATACACTTTTCTCTCCCGCTCAGATGCGGTTTCTTCCCGCATATTTGTTCGATAAGCAATCACGTACTTTCTACCGTAAATTTGATAAAGTATCAAGGTACTTTCCGAGCAGGTGTAGTATAAAAGATATTTATTCTTTTATAGACCACTAATATGATAATTTATAGCTAATTAAAAATCAAAATGTTAGGTACAGTATCCACCTTAGGACTTCAGTGTGATAGATCTAATGGCTAGATCCAATGGCTATTTTGTTGTAATAACTGATTATTCTCTATGTTTTTCAGTAATTTGGATTTAAACACTGAAGATTGTTGTAAATCAGGACTCCTTCATACTCGTAAGTGATTGACCTTTTGCCATAATTGGTCCTTAATGTGGATTATTATGCGGGCCCTTCTTTGACAGTAGTTATGTGTTCTTCTTTATAAACGAATACCTAGTTTATCGATTTCATAGCTTTAAGGCATGCTTAGAATAGTAACGTATAGAAGAATAGTCTTCATACAACCGCCCCGTCAAAAATGAAGCACTAATCCGATCCACACATGCGTGACTATTGCTTGCTTACGTGCGGCGCGCTTTGACATTGATATTGCGGAGCTGTAATGAACACTGCGAAGCGATCCGTTTGGAGCCATTATGGCTCCAATTAAGGTGCTTCGAAATGGGCGCGCGGACTTGGTTTCTATATGTAATTATTCTAAGAAGGCATGTTTAAGCCTGACCGGTATTTGCTGCCGCTGTGGGTAGAGGTACATACCGCGCGGGTTTAGCTCAGGTATTTAGTATGAAGTTCCGCGGCTATTCCAACCCAAGCGATATTCGCGGTCTGAATAGGCCTTTATCAGGGTATTCGGAACCTGCTGCTATCTTCATATTATTGTTTCTTATCATCATTATCAATATTTCCAGTTACCCATACCACCATGCAGACCATCTGACCACAAAATTATATAATACAACATGTTTTTTAAATAGAGTAAAACCTCAGTCACCCTGATTTTTAAAAGCTAAGGCGTAACAGCGATCCTATCCCCGTGCTTTATTTTCAACAACGTAGGTCGTATGAAAAAAACAATAAAATAATCGCTTTTTTTAAGTGATTTTAGCTCTTCTATAGATTACGAAAACCTTTTGCCAAAAGTTCAAATTAATGCCACCGTTTTCTGGGTGGCTTTGCTTTTCAAAACATCATTTCATAAATAGTTTACAGACCTGTACGTAAGCAATATAAACGCAAACTCTGTAATAAAGAAATAGAGAAACACATTTAATTTAAACTATTCATGAGTAAGTCAGTTAATTTCATTGGTATTGGTTTAGATAAGCAGCTGTAAACGAGACAAAGTCGGAGTTTAAGGCCTTTGTGACGCATGCGCCAGCGACATACTATGATACAAGTTTAGTCTGATTCAAATAACAATGTTACTCAACACCCTGTATGAGCCATCGAACTCCAAACTATGCCTTAGTGGTTTAGCGACGGCGAGTAGCCACCGCAGCCACTAGCGATCGCGTCTAGTGGCACAGCGTAACCACTACTGTGGCTCCGTCTAGTGGTTGAGCCAGTCCTACCACGCATGTTCCCTGCGGTTAGGGGAATAGAATACTACCGAGGTATCCTAGCCAGTCGTAACAGGGCCCTTAGGGTCGCGAAGTGCACGCGTGGGGGCCTGCGTGTGGTTTGGTTAGCGATCCCGAGGATGGCTGCCAGGCGGCCTTGCGCGACGAAGGGTCCTGCGAGTAGTCTCTCCCTTGTTGGGGATCCCGGGTCCCTTCCATTTTGCGCAGAGGATGACCACCGTCAGGTTTTAGTGGGTAGGGGTCTCTGTTTTCCCAGGAGCTCCAAGTTCCACATATCCCAGGTGTCCCGAACCCAGGGCCTTTAGAAAGCCTATATACGAGTACATTTCCAGACGCAAAATAAAATCCTACCACTCATGACATAAAATTGGCATCTGGTCGTTTCAGCGCCTCATCTGGCTGCTTTTCCACCCTGCTTTGCAGCTACGCTGCGAGGATAGTTTCGTAGCTACGAAACTATTTGACCGTTGCCACTCATGCGGAGCGAGTAAGATGTGCTAAGATGAGCCGCCGCAAGGTAGTTTTGTGAGGAAGATGCTCAGCTAGAGCTATGCGTTGTATCGACAGTAAGAAAGGCATGCAAAGCACGCCTACATAGCCTGCATCCATAGCACGCATCCACAGCACGCCTCCATTCTTATAAAAAACATAACTTTGTAGAACCCGTTTCCATCAGTGCTGTGCTATAATATGATGGGTGGATATCACACGCATACACAACAATTTATGGAAAAACACCTGTGCCTGGGCACACTAGTAATGGATGCTCTTTTTCATCCCTTATGTCTTGAATTTCTTTCCGTAACGTTCGCTTACGTTATTAATAAAAATAAAAAATATGAAAATAAAATGTAACCATGTGATGTTGAATCCTATATCCGGCAGTCAGTGAGGCAGACAGTCAGTTCATTTTATCAACTAATTTAATAAGTAATCATCAAACAAAGATATAACAAGATATGACATTAAAATTGAAACTTCACGTTTATCAAAGGAAGTGCGTTATCTATCAAACATGTAAATTAATTGAAGATATGGCTTTGCGGTGCGGCTGGCGCGTGAACATTATGCGGTAATTGCTATAGTATAGATTATAAGTAGATCTAGTATGTTGAATCAGCATAAAGTATTGGCTAAGCAGACTTAGTAATCCATGCATCATTGGTGGATGCAGAGTGTAAGAATGAATTTGCATCCCTAGAGTTGCAGAGATGTTTCGTTTTTCATTGAGCTCATTCAACAACAGCATCCTGGGAGGATGCTTTTGATGAATGAGCTCAATGCCGAAGTTTTCCCAGTTGACTAGAGCATGGAGTTCGCCTGGGGGGGTTTGAAAAGGTTTCTTATAGGGTCGGCCTCCGTGATTGATGCCGGTGTTGCACGCGTCCATAGGCTGCGGTGGATGGCCGCTTATTATAGGGCCCGCATGCTTGATTGCCATTGACGTTGCATAAAAAGTCCTTCAAGGTGAGGATGGCCAGCCAATTGATTCGTTTGCATGACAAACATGACATGGGCTTGTCAGCCTTATATCACGCACGACCACTTTCTATCAGGTGGAGGGAGGTCATCTTGACGGGCAGTAAAAAACAAGTGCGAGTCGGACTCGCGAGGATTCCGTATATACAAACCTGTAGGTATATTTATTGAAAATAGTTTTACTATATGATGTAACTCAAAATTTACGGTCTTCGCAATTTTTCCTTTATCTATGCTATAAGACGTTGCTTCGTACTAAAGAAGGGCGGCGAAACTCGCCTCCATATTTTACAAAAACGTTACCAAACGGAAACATGTTAAATAAATAGAGTTAAATTTGTTGAATTTATTTCCATAATAATCAGGATTTTTAAAGAAGGCAGGTCAAAGATAAATTATTCCCGATTTCAATGAAACAAAACTTTTCTGTAGTGCAACAAAAAGTGCAAAAACCAAACGGTTTTATTTCTTGTAAGAGTATTCCAATCTATGCAGAAGTTTTCAATCATGGAATTAATTTTATTTTCAATTTGTGTTAGGGTAAGTTATATTTTAACTGTTCTGACCTATTTTAATTAAATAAATACACTATAATGAACATTTTAAAGCCACATACTTGTATTTTGAATGTATTCAAGTTCAAAGTGAAAAAACTAACTGATAAAAAGGCTGCATGGTAATATACTTCTTTGCCTTCCCATTGTTGTCATCAATGTCAATATTGTCAATGTCAAACAAATCACTCACATTACGTTACGTTTAATTTATATTATTATAATGTTTATAACAGTTTCTTTCGTTTTCATCAAATAATCAAACTGTAAGAGAAAGTAGCCCTCCAGAATTACCTGCAGCACCTGTTGCAGAAAAACATAATCAAATTGAAACCCAGCAAGCAAATAATAAAGCAAACACTCAAATAGGTCTTCCAACAATAAGAAGAGCAGCTCCACTGCTGGCCGTTGCTTGTTTCCAGAGTGGGATGATCGGGAAAAACTTCATGTACCTGAGTCTATACGCAGAAGGGTCCTACTTAGTAGACTTTAAGTAGTACAAGGGAGTGAAGCTATTTTAGGATATTATTGTTATTGTGCTGCTGGAAATCATACAGTGGGGTGTTGCTCGCACATAATGCCCATTTTATGGTACAAGGGGTACGCTTGTCATCAGGATCATTTCGGACCTGCTGCTGCATTCTTGGACCACTTCTAAATTATTTAAATAAATGTACATAAGAAACTCGATGGTTACTCTTTTCAGTCTTGTTTTTATACACAAAATGGAATTGACAGAGTAAAGTCATAACAAAAAAGTGTGCAGAGGAGCAGATTATACCTAAGATGACCACAAATTCTTATCATTTAAGAAATCCTCAACACTATAATAACCCCGCTTCATTAACTTAGCTTTAATTTGTGACTTAAACTTGTGAAGAGGCAGTTCAACAAGAGTTTGCGGAATCTTATTAAAATATTTTACACATTGACCAACAAATGATTTCCCTACCTTATGCAGTCTTAGACTGGGAGTTACGAGCTTATTTTTATTTCTGGTATTGAGTTTATGAACATCACTGTTTTTCTTGAAGAGATGCAAGTTTTTACGGACATATACTACATTATCATAAATAACTTGAGAGTACACAGTTAAAATATCTATCTCTTTGAATACTTCACGAAGCGAGTCGCGTGGTCTAAGGTTGTAAATGGAGCGGATGGCTCTTTTTTGAAGAACAAAGATGGTATTGAGATCCGCTGCCGAGCCCCACAACTGAAGACCATACGACATAATACTGTGAAAATAACTGAAGTACACTAATCTTGCTGTTGCGATATCAGTCAGGAGCCTTATTTTTCTAACAGCATAAGCTGCCGAACTAAGTCTTCCTGCCAGGGCAGAAATATGCGGACCCCACTGTAACTTGGAATCGAGAGAAATTCCCAGAAATACAGTGGAATTCGCAATCTCTAATGGCTCGTTAATCATGTTTATAATGGTATCGACCTGTCTTACATTGGGCATAGAAAATTTGATACATTTGGTCTTCTTAGCATTAAGCAGTAAATTGTTACTCGTGAACCAATGCAGTACCTTAGAAAGAGTATTATTTACGTCGTCAAGCGCTTTGTTACTTCTATCTACGTTAAAAATTAGAGAAGTGTCATCAGCAAATAATACAATCCCACATAGGTCTTTGACAAAATAAGGCAGGTCATTTATATAGATTAAAAACAGCAGAGGACCCAATATTGATCCCTGGGGCACGCCCATACGTATGGTGGCACCGGAAGAGTTCGTACCATTGATACTCACTTTTTGTATTCTATCTACGCAGTCAAATGCTTTTGATAGATCACAAAAAACTCCTATTGCATCTTGCTTGCCTTCCCACGCATCAAATATGTGTTTGATGAGTGCAACACCTGCATCGGTTGTATTCCTATTTTTAGTGAATCCAAATTGATTACTATGTAATAATTTATTCAAAGCAAAGTGCGAATGTAATTGATTCAATATTATTTTTTCAAAAATTTTACTTATAGCTGGTAGAATAGAAATAACATTGAACAGTAGAACTGAGTATTTGATATAAATTCCAGCTTGAAACCTCCACGTGTTCCTGAGAAAAAGGGTCTTGACAGAGTGACAACAAAGTCATCCTATGAGGGTTCCGTTTTTTCCTTTCGAGGTACGGTACCCTAAAAAAGATCCTCGTGTATTATCACAGAATAAAATAATTGTTAGTTATTAAATTTACTAGCTTTTCGTCAGCTACAGGAAGAATTTCTAAAATCGGACTAGTAGTTTCGGAGCCTATTCAATGCAAACACATAATCCCTCTTTATAATATTAGTATCATTGTGGCAGTAACATTAATTGACTGTAATATGATATGACACAACAATATGCCCGCTCTTATGCTTCGACGTGAAAGAAAGGTCGTTGAATCGTCATTCTCTGTGAATCATACTTAGCAAATATTGTATTTCATACAATATCTGCGTCTGTTTTCAAGGGGACAGTTGTATTGTGTTTCAATGTAATGATGTAGAATGGATCTATTGTTGTTGGTAAAAGATTGTGAATGCTGCTTAATACGAAAATTCATTTGTTTTGTTGACTATGACGTAGGAGAGAATAGTTTCTTCGTTGAGGCGAGAACTTAAGCCAAAATCAAAAATTCCGTCGTGGTCATAGGCCTACTCCTCCAAAATGAAGATATGGGCAAAACAAATTTAAACGTGTTATATTCACTTTGTTAGTTTGAATTTGTCGTAGCATAGGAATTACTATGCTTACTAAAAGAAATCTGGAAAAAGGGTCTTTGAAAACCTTTAATTTGCTAAGGCTCCTAAACTATATGTGTGATCTTTATAGTTTTTACAAGAAAATATGTATAGGCCATCAACTTTTTGTTTATCTAATATATTAGTTGGATTTTCAAAAATACAGCCTGTGCCCCATGAACATAACATTTTCACTATTTCACCCTTCGAATAAATGCTTCGCCATCATAACATGTTAGTCAAAAATATATGTAATGGGACTGAAAATGAATGAATATGTTTCGATGGGAATACGAATTTATCAACGGGGTGCAATCATTTTGATAGAAATTGAGATAAATCGTCTGACCTTTCCAGCGGGGGCCCTCGGCTTCGGCTGTATTGCACTCGTAATACATAAAAAGTAATACTGATAGCATCTGTACACTCGATAAATTTGTAAATTCAATTATTTTTTGATAGAACAGGAGTAATTCAGCTGAAATTTTTGGTCTTTCCAGCAGGGCCCAAAACTGTTTTTTTTCATTATTATTACTTTAATTATTTTAGAGTTTTACAATGCTTGTTTTCATCCATTTCGGATCTTGATGATCTCGAGCGGGAATCGAACCCGCGTCTTTCACAATCCGGGTGACTGCTCTAAACCACTGAGCTACCGAAACCTCAGAGGGACGAACGAATCTTTCCAGTATATGCTTACGTTGCAAGCCAACGTTATTCCATCAATTTTTCAAGGTAAGTTAGTAAGTAAGTAAGTAAGTAAGTCGATTCCCGCTCGAGATCGTGAAGGTCCGAAATCGTTTTTTTCCAGTTTTCCTATCTTCAGATTTTTTTCCCTCTTTCTATAAACGCGTGACGTCTGCAGTCTGCACACGCCAAACGCGGAAGCGCTAACGGGACTTGCATGTTCTATTTGTGATTTCTGTGATGCTTTTAAGCATTTATTGAAAAACAAAATCCACAGCTCTTGAACTTCTACTACAAACAAACATGCGATATTTAGTTTGAGTATATATTTATATTTATTATCTTTGTATACAGGGTGGTCCAAACATACACATATACATACATAATTTAAATTTACATAGTAAATAGCTAAAGAGTGTAGTAAAGTTTTTGAAAAAGATTTAGATGAAAAATTTTAGGTAACTTTTTTTTTAAAACGGCCTTCAAAGTTCAGCGAAAAAACAGCATTTCTAACTTTTTTTAACTGAAGCGGCGGAATATAAAAAGGCACAAAAGTACCAGAACATCGGTTCCGGTGATACTTTTGTACCTTTCGGTGTCGAAACCCTGGGTCCGTGGGGTCCGAGTGCACAGAACCTTTTAAAAAATCTAACTAAAAAATTGATCTCAACTACAGGTGCCCCAAGAGCTGGTACATTCCTCGCACAACGTGTGAGTCTTTCTATCAACGGGGAAATGCTGCCAGCATCTTGGGTACCTTACCACAGGTGCAAAATTTTCTTAGTAGTTGTTAGTTATATTTATTTTATTTAAGGTTTTCTTTTTAATTTTTACTGTACCTGTAATGTTTTATTTAAGACACTTTTTCAATTTCATAATTTTTTTCAGAGTTATTATAATCGTCATGGATGTAAATTCTTCAGAATCATTTATCTAATAATGGAAAAAAAATTAGGCATTCATCTTAACAGATCGCGCCACAGTGACCGAATAAGTGACTCAACCCAGAAATTTTCAGAAATTCTTAAAAAAATTCATAACTCGATAACTACAAAAAATCGGGTAACATACATGGGGTATTTTTGGACACCCCTGAGTGTGATAAAGCTAAAAAAATGTATTGACGTGTATGTTTGGACCACCCTGTATATGTATTCTGTATTAACATTACATTATATTTCGGGTTGAGCATATTGTTTACGTTCACCAATCTATGTTTTACAAAACGCTGCCAACACGATTTCTGCTTCGACTACTGGTTGACTGGTATCGCAGAGCCCGCAGAATCCGGGATTAGTCGCATAATAAAAAGAGACGGCACTATTCATTATTAATTGGAAAAATCAAGGAAATGCAAGAGAACAGATTAGTAAACCTCTGGCTCGCTTTTGTTTATTGTCTCAATTCAATTATTATACATACTCAATAATTATTTAAATCAGTCGCCACGCTTAACGCGTCGCGTCACGGTAATGTCTGTCCACGTGCAGAATCAACAAACCGCTTAGAATAATAACGTGTAGAAGGATAGTCTTCATACAACCGCCCCGTCAGAAATGAAGCACTAATCCGATCCACACTTGCGTGGCTATTGCTTGCTTACGTGCGGCGCGCTTTGACATTGAACATTGTGGAGCTGTAATGAACACTGCAAAGCGGGAGTGCGTTACTTCAGCGGGAAAGTAGCTTCTAGAGTGATTTGAGTGGAACGTAAAATTAGTGAGATATATGCTGTGGATGTGCGCGGCATAAAAAATTTGTGGGCGTTGTGGTTTTGGAAAAAAATTAAAAAAACGATTCCTGCTGCAGTAACGTTGTTCTAGCAGGAAAATTCTAAACGAATGATCGAAGAGAAAAATGTTGTACATTGGCAGATAGCTTACTTCTGGGGAAACATGTGCGCCAAAAATATAATATGTGGGGCTTCAGGTTTTCGAAATATTGCGTTTCCTGCTGGGGTAACGTTTCGCGGAATCGTGTTTCTCTCAAACCATGGCATGTGCGTCTCTTTAATAAACATTCACTTGTAGCTCTTGATTTGTGCTTGCGGCACATATAATAAGATTTTGAAAATTATTCTTACGTTTTCAGTAATTAAGGTGTCTCTAAAATCTGAAAAAAAAATCACAGCGCCTAAATGAGAAACTGTATCAACTCGCTGAAAACTGCATTCGATTCCGCTTTACACATCTAATGGTCAGAAAATGTTTCAAAAGTTTACATACATGCTTTATCGAATAAGAGATCGAAATAACAAAACCACCGGTACATAACTTTGACGTCAAAATATAAGAAATCAGTTCATCCTGAGATAAGTGAGTGTTAACCAAAAAACAGTGAGTTTCATAAAATAACACTGTGAAAATTTTCAGCCTCCAATGTTTCGTATTTATAGAGAAATAAACAAAAATCAAAACCTTTCAACAACGACTGATTATCCGACCAAATTCGAATGACTACGAAAAAGCGACGGCTTCATACATGTGGATGACCTTCTTTACTGGACGTATTACACTAAACTCTTGCCCGTACAATCGCGTTCAATCGGTTTTTGGCAATAATTAGAACCGCATCTTAGATTAGAGTAAAATTTAAAAATGTGAATGAAAGCTTATACCTATGAGCCTATATGAAAGAGCTTAATTTTAAATTGAAATTCTCATTTTATCCTCTTAATTTATGTTCTTAAAGTAAGTATGGCTTATTTTTATGTTATTTTTATGTCTAAGCTGTATTACTATAGAGATCCATCTAAATTCGTACTTACTGTAGTTTTTGCGTGAAAGAGTAACAAACATTCTACAAACTTTCGCATTATAATATAATAAGTATAGTATTAGTAGGATTAAGTAAGATTAGTAAAGTAATTAGAAATTAATATTAGTAAGAAGTTAGACTAAATGTCCGTCAGCGACTGTCTTTCCCATCAAAACATAGCCTTAACATACAAAACATAGCCAAAACATAGCCTAGATTAAGAAAAAGTCTCATTCACTCCCTGATAATCATGTACTTACTTAGCTTTATAATGGTGAAAGAATTTTCAAAATCGGTCTAGTATTTTCGGAGCCTAATCAAAACAAACAAACTTTCATCTATAAAATATTAATAGTAGTTTAAATTTTAGTATTGGTACTTGGTAGGTAAGTGTTAATTAAATAAGTCAAACAATACCTTTAAATACTTACCATTGCAGATCGTCATCGTAACTTGATAAGTGCCAATTATTTGAATATGAATATTATAACACCACTTTCAACTAATTTCTAATTTCACTATTGGTATTTATTATCAATGCCGGTTGCATCACCTCAACAAACGTGGCATGAGAACTGCAACTGTTTGTTTATCAACAAACAACAACAAGTTTAGTAATAAAGCGTCACAGACGTCACAGTTGCTAACAAGCGTCCGACAGAGCTCCGACTCGGCAAAATAGTGTTGCCATTGCCAAATTTTTGACTACCGTGTTTGGTAGGGGGTAATTGTCTTAACTATGCGATTCAAAAAAGAATAAGATTGGCTTGCGACAAACTGCACTCGTTCTTCAGACAAAAACAACCCATGAAAAGTCTTTGTCAGTTAGCGATAGAGTTGATGTGCCCGTACGCCAATAATTTCCCTTTAATTTGGTCGAATTTCCCTTAAAAACGGCAATCGCCGTAGCAATGGTAACCCTGGCCCAGACGCACTTCATATTGAAAAAACACTTCGCATGACTGTTAATAACAGAGTGGCGTTCATCTACCGCCTCTTTTCCACTAATGCCGCACGCTTACTAGCTGTCTCACTCACTCCAAGCTAGACAAAGCAACTCCTCGTGACGCCAGCAGCGGGTAGCGCGGGGCCAATGGGTGCGAAACAGCGGCGAAAGGTGATGTCAAAAAGGGATTAATATGGTAGGTATTGATGGATGCTAATAATTCATCTTGCTTGAAGCATAAATCAAAATATATACTTTATGTATGGTTTCATTGTTGTGTTAATTGGTTTTTTATTTATAAACTGTATCTGCAGGTTTATTTTTGTAATAGGTATTCGTAACAAACACGTCTTTATTCACAAATATTTAAAAAATATAGATTTAAACATCTTCAATAATTTAACAAAACTTCATAGATTAGGTACAAGTTTATTTGTTTAAGTTGAGTTTTTCTACTTCAGTGTACTTAGCCAAAACTATCTTGTGAGTAAGTTAAGAAGGTCATTGATATGTATGAAACCGTCGCTTTTTCGTAGTCGTTCGAATTTGGTCGTTTAATCAGTCGTTGTTGAAAGGTTTTGATTTTTGTTTATTTCTCTATAAATACGAAACATTGGAGGCTGAAAATTTTCACAGTGTTATTTTATGAAACTCACTGTTTTTTGGTTAACACTCACTTATCTCAGGATGAACTGATTTCTTATATTTTGACGTCAAAGTTATGTACCGGTGGTTTTGTTATTTCGATCTCTTATTCGATAAAGCATGTATGTAAACTTTTGAAACATTTTCTGACCATTAGATGTGTAAAGCGGAATCGAATGCAGTTTTCAGCGAGTTGATACAGTTTCTCATTTAGGCGCTGTGTTTTTTTTTTCAGATTTTAGAGACACCTTAATTACTGAAAATGTAAGAATAATTTTCAAAATCTTATTATATGTGCCGCAAGCACAAATCAAGAGCTATAAGTGAATGTTTATTAAAGAGACGCACATGCCATGGTTTGAGAGAAACACGATTCCGCAAAACGTTACCCCAGCAGGAAACGCAATATTTCGAAAACCTGAAGCCCCACATATTATATTTTTGGCGCACATGTTTCCCCAGAAGTAAGCTATCTGCCAATGTACAACATTTTTCTCTTCGATCATTCGTTTAGAATTTTCCTGCTAGAACAACGTTACTGCAGCAGGAATCGTTTTTTTCATTTTTTTCCAAAACCACAACGCCCACAAATTTTTTATGCCGCGCACATCCACAGCATATATCTCACTAATTTTACGTTCCACTCAAATCACTCTAGAAGCTACTTTCCCGCTGAAGTAACGCACTCGCAAAGCGGTCCATTTAGACCCATTTATAGCTCCAATTAAGGTGCTTCAAAATGGGCGCGCGGACTTGGTTTCTATGTCATTATCCTAAGACAAAACGTAATGCTTCGTGAAACCAGGATGATTTTACAGTTTTACACCAATGACTGTCGCTATCGTCCGCTTTGTCGTTTTTGTATGGTATTCCAGTACAACTCCTCTAGTGATCAGAAGTGGAATTAAAATGGCATACAAATTGCTGAAGTCAATTATCGTCGTTTACTTACAGAAACTTATGATA
The DNA here is from genome assembly GCA_947369235.1 of Udea olivalis. NCBI lineage: Eukaryota > Metazoa > Arthropoda > Insecta > Lepidoptera > Crambidae > Udea > Udea olivalis. The sequence goes on along the minus strand of OX376370.1, from coordinate 7,977,382 downwards.
AATAAATATACTCATGAAATGATCGGATAAAAAGACCAAAAAGATTGAAAAGACCAAAAAGATTGATCCTTTTCGAAGATTATTATATTTTATAACATATTTGCTCCTAAAGGGTCTCTTATTTCACCAATTTCCATATCGTATTGTATCTCATTACGCACTTGTGTGTGCGTTATTGTAATGTTAAACGCACGAGTTTTTTTTTATTAAGGTAAAACGCACGGTTTATCAAGATGCTCCGTCTAAAACGAACGGTACTTTTTTAAATTTTATCAAAGAGTTTTTATGTCAGAAAAGAGGCCAACATTTTATGAATAAAATTAACTTTGGGAGATAAATTCAATGAATAAACATTTAATTCTCTAATTTAATTAATTTTGACAATAAATTACAAACATTTATCTGTAACAAAAACACAAAAATATGAATTTACTTTTGCCTTAAAAAAGCGCTGATGCGCGCGCATCGCTAATTTGTGAACAAGTAAAAATTTCTAAAACTACATATTTTAACAAGTGATTAAAGATTTATTCGTTTAAGAAAGTCCGAGTTTTATTTATATCCTCGCAAATACGTTATAAAACGTCGTATGACATACGTGCGCTTTGATAATTACAGCCTCTGCTTTCTTGTAGCCGTAGGCCTTCGGCTCGGGCTAGCAATATCGCCTCGGCTGTAATTTTCAACTTACCGCACTTATATCATAATGTACAAGAGAAGGTTCCATACGAAAATACTTTTTCATCATTGAGCACATATTGTTAATTTTACCTATTCTGTGCTATTAGTATTTTATGGCACATTGTTACGGTAGTAATTTTACAGCCAGATAGGTACTTATTATTAATCTGATCAATCTAAGAATACACCCGCCATTTGGATTCAGATTAGCGTGCGGCTCACATTATGTATTACAATAACTTTCGTTCTGGCATAGTACTTACATTGCTTGAAATTTTACGTCCCTTCAGTACATTGGAAGTACATTGCTCTTATGCATATAGCATTACCATTTATTAACACCCCCCATTCTGATACACACGTTCTTTTTTTGTTTCACAAACACTCAATATGAATCACTGACGTAAACTGGCTGGTTTACGTTCAGCCATGAAGGGAAGTTATATTAAAGTATGTTTATCAATCTCTGACACCCATAGTACAATACAAGCTCTGCTTAGTTTGGTCTGCTTTATTTATTTATTTAAAAATCACAACTTGTTATCCCCAGGTACCAAGCGAGCGTGCTCATTCTCACCTTCTTCACGTACATGACGTACCACCTGACGCGCAAGCCGATATCTGTGGTGAAGAGCGTCCTCCATCGGAACTGCAGCTCGCTGACGCCGCCGCCTGATGTGAACCCGGCTGACGAGAACTGGTGCGACTTCTCGCCTTTCAGTGAGTGTTGGGTAGACTTACCCCCTAAGGGTTGAGCTTAGTGATGTTCAAGACTCGAGGCTTCCGAGTCCTTTTGTCTGGAGCTCGGTGTCGTTTACGGGGCTCGCCTCGTTTGTATGAAGCTCGACGACTCGGGAGTCTTTTCCAGAGCTCGAGCCTTCTTGAGAGCTCGATCGATCTCTAGGCTTTTTCAGGGCTCGAGACGTGGCGAGTCGCGATCTAGTTAGTTTCCATTTGGAGCCTTCCTTTTCAAAAGAGGTCAATAAAATATGTGTTTGTGGGATATAATATATGTGACCAGTAGGGTATTTTGAAAAATAGAGGTTTAATTATCAGAAAAAGACATTTCAATCATCATGAAAAATATTAAAGTGAAAAGGTTCAATAAGACTCGAGCTCTTTTAAGACTCGAGTTCTTTTGAAAGCTCGAGCTCTTTTGATAGGTTCGAGCTCTTTTGAAGGCTTGAACACTTTTGAAGCCTTGATGCGTGGCTCAGGCAGCTCGGTCTCGGATGGGCTCAGGTCTACGAGCCTACCGAGCTCACTGAGACCGCCCAATCCGCCTCGAAGCTTCAAAAGTAGAACTCGACGCCTCGGGGTTTGTACAACACTAGTTGAGCTACACCTGGCAGCCGAATGGCATTTGCTATGCTTCATTTACTCTGAACCTTCATTCACCAGAGAGAGCGGGTGTGCGACGCTTGTTATGAGTGATGGAAAGGATAAAAACATAGAAAAGTGCGATTCGGTCGGTGCTGTCGAAGTGGCTATATCCTAAGGCCTTTTCCACCAGATATGTGCCATGATACGTTGCTGTGGATGCGTTTGATATCCACCATTCACATTCATTGGTCCACATAGCATAGCACTGGTAGAAACCGGTTCTACTAAGCTATAGTTTTTAATTTGACACATGACATGCATGACACATACGAGGGTCATTCAATAAATACTTAGCCTACAAAAAGTAAACGAAAATTTTGGAATAGTGGCAATTTATTTCTCAACATAGTCTCCTTTTAGTTCGATACACTTAGCCCAGCGATGCTCCAACTTTTTTAACCCGTCCGAAAAATAGTTTTTGTCAAACTCTGCAAAATAGGCCTCCGTGGCGGCGATGACCTCCTCATTTGATCCATATCTATTCCCGGCGAGTGATTTTTTCAGATTAGGAAACAGAGAGAAGTCACAAGGGGCCAAATCTGGAGAATACGGTGGATGGGGCAGCAATTCGTAGCGTAATTCGACCAATTTGGCCATGGCAACGGCAGACGTCTGAACCGGTGCGTTGTCGTGGTGAAACAGCAGTTTTTTCTTCGCCAGATGGGGTCGTTTTTTCTTTAATTCGGCGTCGAATCAGCCCAATAAATCGGCATAGTAAAGCCCTGTAATTGTTTTACCCTTCTCGAGGTAATCGATGTAGATTACACCTTGTAAATCCCAGAAAACGGTGGCCATAACTTTTCCGGCCGATTTTACAGTTTTCGCCTTCTTTGGAGCACGTTCCCCGGTCTGGATCCATTGTTTTGATTGCTCCTTGGTCTCTGGTGTGTACCAGTGGATCCAGGTTTCATCGAAGGTCACAAAACGACGCGAAAACTCCGCTGGATTCCGCTTAAACAGCGCCAAACACGTTTCCGATGTGGTCTCACGGTTGCGCTTGTTTTCCGGTGTGAGTAAACGCGGCACCCATCGCGCCGACAGCTCTCATGCCGAGTTCCTCGTGAAGAATATGATGCACTGTTCCTTCTGAAATGGCTACAGTCTCAGCTAGCTCCCGAACTTTCAATCGGCGATCTGCCAATACGAGATCATGGATTTTTTAAATGTTTTCCTCCGTAGCAGCTGTTTTCGGTGCACCTGGACGTGGTTCATCAAAAACCGACGTACGGCCACGTGCAAACTCGTTGAACCAATTCTTGACGGTGGCCATCGATGGAGAAGAGTCACCGTACACAGCATCCAAGCGCTCTTTGATTTCGATGCGTGTTTTCCCTTCCAAAAATAGGAATCGAATCACCGAACGATATTGCTCTTTTTCCATTTTTGTAAAACCGATCGACACGTTCGCTTCCATAAGTTGTCAAATTAAAACAAATGAAGGGATTGGAATGAAAATTTGAAAAAAGAATTAAAAAAGAATGTGCGACACTGTGGTAAAACGTTTTGAAACTACAGCGCCCTCGGCGATGAGGCTAGGTACTTATTAAATGCACCTCGTAGATGCGTTCTAAAAATATGGATGCGTGCTGTCTGCTGTGCGTGCCTTCCCTACTGTCCTACATTGCATAGCTCGAGCTGCGCATCTTCCTCGGGCAGCTACCTTCGGTCAAATAGTTTCGTTACTTAGCTTTCACATCCTCGCAGCATAGCTACATATCACATATCTGGTGGGAAAGCACCCTTAGGCCGTGTTTCCACCAAAGCGGAAAAGAAATGAGATTTTCTCCTTTCCTCTCCGCTTTGGTGGAAACCGGGCCTCAATAGGACACAGTACGGTCGAGGGAATTGAAAAATTGGTATTTGTAAAATCTAGCTGTCTTTCGCAAACCTCGAGCCCCCCTCGAGCGCTACAGACAACTGCAAATCGGACTGACCTATCAAAAGTATACAAAATCGACGCTTCGTAGTCCCCTAATCCCTTTATGAAAACTTGACCGATTAACTTTTTTTAGTAAAAATTAGAAAAAGGCCTACATTTTCCTTTTTTTATATTATCTAATCAAATTATTTTTATGGATGTTTGAACACAGCGGAAAATCTGACCATTTTCTAGATTTTCGAAGGGTCATAGCCCTTTTGATAAATAGTTTATTACAAAAAAAGGAAACATAGGGACATGATGCTAAGCCATAGATTTTTTCAGGAAAAAAATATTCCTCTACTAGCAATATCCAGCGAGGAAACAGGGGACTACGTTTGTATGGAAGAACGGCGCTTCTGTATCCTCTTAATCTGAAAATGTCATAAAATATTACTTTTTAAGTTTACTTAACGAAAACTCATGGCAGACTCACTGAGATCTAAACCCAGACCTCCAGGTTTTGGGCCAAGCAACCCACACACAGACTATAAATTGACAAATTGTTTATTGTTTACAGATACGACTGATGCGAACACTCTCCTCGGCGCGCTGGACTCGGCGTTCCTGTTTTCTTACGCCGGCGCCATGTTTGTTTCCGGTAAGACAAGGTTGACGTCAGCCTCAACAATGTTGTGGTGGTGGTACACTCTTGTCCACATACGCCAATGGTCAGATGTCCCGTCGAAGAGTGGTTGTTTCGATCCCTACCAGGGCCAATATTACTGAATATTGATAAAAAAAAGTAGGCGCGGTTGGTTTTTTGAAGCGCGCGTGTAAAAGCGTATGCCTAAAAGACCGTATACGCGCAAAAAGCCTGCAACCGCTCTTACTGTATTGTGTGACTTGCCTGAGTCAGGAGGCCCTGTCACTGACTTGCGCGTGAAAATGATCTACCAGCTGCCGGGACATGGAACTCCCATCTGGCAGTTTATTGTCAACAGCCGCGTAGAGCATTGTATGCGAATCTTGCGGTTCAACTGACGGGAGACGTACTGTAGCCTAGGCACTGAATACCTACTTACATCTATAACGAAAGAGGTAGCCCCGGCAATATATGCCTGACACGTGACAGCACGCATTTCGGATTAAGAAAATATAACTGTTTTGCATTACAACAAAACAACTATTATGTGTTGAGAAAACACAGTGTTGGCTGTGAAGAAAGCAGTCCTGACATTTGTCATAAATAATGAAAACTTACCAAATTTTTCGTTGTTTTTACTTTGTGGCTTGACACCTGAGGGCCGAGTGCGTAACTTACTCGGCATTGCAACCTGTCAAGGCTGTCAAATTCAATAGTCTTCTCACCAGCAAGGCCTTGCCTCAACACTGTGTTTTCTCAACACATAATAGTTGTTTTGTTGTAATGCAAAACAGTTATATTATGTGTCTTCTAAAACACAGTGTTGGCTGTGAAGACCTGTTTGTTATCTGCTGGTGTCAAGCAAAACGCTATTGTTGAATAAAAAATAAATATTGTTGACTACAAGAATATGATTAAAAATAAAAATATTTTATTATTTTATACGATTCTCTCTATTTATGGATCTATTAGAAAAATATCTTCTTCTTTGCCCTCGCCTTATCCCGTTACGCGGGGTCGGCTTTCTTGATCTTGAGGCTATTACCTATTAGAAAAATATCGACAAAATATTTTTAATTTCTAACCAAACTTAGAAACCTTATGTGTGTAGAGATAGTCATGCATCCTTTCCTTCCAGTTAAGTTGATCTATATCAATTAATCTAACTTACCAAACAATCTAGGTAAGTAGGTACTTAGAGATAATTGTAATATGAATTTCTCACAAATTAAATAACAAAATAAAGTTAATCTTCTAATTCAGTTGTGGAAAAAAGAATTAGATAGATTTAAGCATAAATAACCAAATAAAGTTGATCTTCTTTTTAGGTTTTAAAAGAAAATTGAGCAGATTTAAACATTCTCAAATAATCTGACTAGGTAAGTACTCCAAAAAATGTCACATATTAATCAACACAATAATTGCTTTGAGAAGTGCACTTCTATTTTTCAGGCAGTAATGTTACCAAAAACCCTTAGTTTACTCAAGGATAATAATCCATGGTCTTCCTTTCAAGTCCAAAGGGTTGCTACTGCAGACCAATAAAACCTCTGTGAGTAGAATAAATCAATCTTAAAAAATGGCTGTGCCTAATTTGCAAAATGCAGGGTTGATTTTATTAAACATTTTCATCACTTTAGAGGGCAGTGCATTTTGCAGATTTTCTTGAGCTATGGACCTGATGTCAACTATGTCACATAATTATGGACAAAGTTTCAGGAAGGATTATTAGAATGCATGCACCGATAAATTTAATTCTGAGATTTTATCTTCCCAGAGGCACAAATTCACCCTTTACTACCTATATTTGACAGGTATGCATAATTACGGTCCATCCAGATGGCCTTGTAGCACTGGAGTCTATTCTAGACTAGACTTCAACTGATTTTCAAATAAGCATGTCTTGTATGAGTCCAATATAGCAGTCATGCATTCTACGCCCATAAAGCAAGACAGAGAATCTGAATAGTCCTTCAAGACTCATTCAAAATGTTAGTTGAATATTAAAACCAGAGTTTTTTAAATATCTCGCTTGGCAAGAAAAAATTGTTTCAACTACTGATGTGGCACACAACTAGTAGTTACACTATACACATAGGCCTTTAGTTCACTGAGGCTATTTTATCCTCAAAAAATAGTATTCCCAAGAATATAGGTACCTTTTTATTACCTGTCAGTCACAGAAACCTGTCAGTCACAGTCACAGAAACTATGTGGGAGATTCGCTCTATACACGCCCGATCTTCCATAGCAGGACGACCATTTGTTCACATGGAAAGGGCCTTGGAACTGTTCAATCTACCAAGGTCTTCCGCAGATCCTTTGTAGGTGATGGGTCTTATAGTTATCTGGTTCGGGGAAGCCAGAAGAAAAAGAAGGGCCACTGGGGAACCACTATGATGACTGACTCTTTTATTACATCATGTAATAGTAACATTAGTAAAGTGTGCTAAAACTAGCAGTATCAGGTTAGGATTTGAAAGCCCTCATATCAGTAGATAGTCTCAGGGACGACAAAAGGCGTCGCATAATAAAATTAGGTACTCATCAGTTGTGTCTAAAGCGACATCGCCTGGAACAGCTGCTGTGGCATTTAAAACAAATAATTTTCTGGATCCCCATATATTGAATATGGCCTCCGCGGCCAGGGGCAATAGACGCCAGTCGCGAGCCACCCCACCTTGGACAGGTGGTCAACAATTTTGATTCAGAAGTTTGGTGGCAAAATTTAGGAGTGCCAGAGATCTGAGCGCCTCCACTGTTTATGTCTTAATGGCATGGCATACTACCAGTTTTGCGGTTCAGTTGTTCCAGAATGTGGGTTACCTTTAATGCATTGTGTTGGTATAGGATCGTACCATACACTGCATACAGCTCCTTGACATAGGAGTGCCATATTAAATGTGAGTTGAACCTAATGTCTTAAGCTTATAAGCACATGTCGTTCAATCAAGCTCCCCACCCTGCATCCGCTGCGTTGGTGGTAAGGAAGTGTCTGACTTCTTTGTAGCGCACTGCGCTCAGCGGAGTATACTGCACTTAGCCACAAATTCAGTGGTGAACAGTGTTAGACAGGACTCTTTTCACTCTCTGAGATGTCCTCCCTAAAATCCTCTCAGAAACAATCGCATTTTGCAACTTTGAAAATGTCCTCCGGGAACGGTCAATGTTGCAAGACTCAAAAGGCAAATAGGCTTTGAAATTCCTTTATTTGCTTCATTTTTTTTTTTTTTTTTTTTAAATATTATTATTAATGTATTCATACTGGTCTGTGTTTCTGAGAGTATTCTAGTGTATACCTGCTCCTGTGTGAGCCATAAAATAGACTTTGGATAATTATTATGCTTTCCACAAGTCTCTAGCATCTCAGTATTTCCGCAATCTGAGTGACTAGAATTGACCTGTCACAATGGACTAGACGCTTGTATTTACAATACCCTGTCATTCAACACCTGTGGCATAGAGGGTTTCCGCAACCTAATTCAACACTGCTGAGAAAATCTGTAGTGTTGAAGAGATGCCAGATGATAACAATAGTTGTAAATCAACCATCAGCGAGGCTCTGCTAATGGTAGTTCAGAAAAGGTATTTGGAGGTTGATTTTCACACACCAGTCCTGGTTGTCCAAAAGTTCACTAGATCTGAATGAAAAACTAGATGAAAGTGTTTTATTGCCACACATGTGCATCTAGACTTGACTTGACTTCCGCAGTCTTTAAGTTGAATTATCATAGAATCATTGGCCTCAATTCAATCTTGTTTTTTGGTTACCAAAAACATCTTATTTAAGATTTTTGTAAGGAAACTGCAATGGGGGAGAATTAAATGGAACTCTATAATTACAACACATTTTAAATAGTACTGATTTGAAACATTGTCCTTGAGACATCCACTATAGTTCATTCTGAGAATTTTTAACATGGTTATTGAGATCAAAAGGCGTCTTTGGAGCCAATTTTGATAAATGCATTGTAATACTATTAAAACTTGTAATAATAATTAAGTACAAATAAATTGCATATTATTTAGCACCTACGTTACTCCTGGTAAGTATTAGATAAGTACTTAAGTCTTTACCTGTGACATTAAAAATAACAATGGAGAACGGGTAATAAATTTTATTATGTCTGCTATGCAGTTAAACCATTAATTTTAAATTAGTTGAAGGTTCTCTCTATTAAAGCAATATTTAACCACATCTAACAACCACTCTTGCATACTATAGAGTTTTAAAAAACAAGTGACAAAGCTTTATGAATAAAACATATTCTAAGCTCAGCGGTACATTTATACTTGAACAGATAGTACTGACTGTACATTCTACTGCCCCCTAATAATTTTATACACTCTTACTTGCTTATTCCACAAGATTTGCAGGGTCACTTCTGCATCTTAAGGGAAAGCAGAATCTGGACAAAAAAGAAAGGGCCAAATTGATCACATTTAAGTCACTCTGCTGGGTTGGCAGAAAACATCTTCAAAACATCTCGCCATTGTTGTTGAATAAGATGTTTCTGTTCTAAATGGCTTAAGATAAACTATAAGGCAGGCCAGACCATATGGGTCTCAGAAAAGGCTATTTGATGTAAGTCATATTCAATTGTGCGCACAACCTTGCATCCGCTGCATTGGTGGTAAGAGTGGCTTCTCCTTAGCGCAATCATTTTAATAAAAGTCACAGTGACCTTTTAAAGCTTGTGAGCTAACCATTCAATATTGCATTGGAACTTGTATCAAAAGCCTTTTCGTAGCTGAGAGTCAAACTATTGTAAATTATATCGTTTGGATTCACAGGATGTGTAATTTTATTTCCGTCATAGTTGACGCTAAGCCCAATTACAGACACAGCTTAATAAAGCCTTTGTTACACTCGAAATTGGATAGGTAGGTACGCTATCACTCTGTTTGACTAGGTACCTACTGAGTCAAGATAATGTCTGTTCAAGCATTGTTGCTTAAGCGAGAGAGATAAATTGTTAATAAGCTATAAGACTCACCAATGTTGAATCGATTCGTATTCGGTGGAAATAGCTATAAATGAAAATTAAGAAAAGTTTTCATCCTCCGAAGATGCAAAGGAATCCGAACAATTCGGTGCAATTCCACACGTTCCCCATCAGGGGTAACACAAATCTTTCTTAGCTATTTCCAAGATAACACTGTATTTTCATGTTTTTAAAAACTTTTAAATTTAATGAAAAAATTTGACGTTTAACCGACAAATATCAAAACGCTATTGAATTTGACAGCCTTGACAGGTTGCAATGCCGAGTAAGTTACGCACTCGGCCCTCAGGTGTCAAGCCACAAAGTAAAAACAACGAAAAATTTGGTAAGTTTTCATTATTTATGACAAATGTCAGGACTGCTTTCTTCACAGCCAACACTGTGTTTTAGAAGACACATAATTGACATGTTTCTATTGATGTGATTTATCTGTTACGTTAATAACTATTAAGTAATCTGTGCCTGAGTGTCTGACAGACATCGAAAAGCCGCCACAATGTAGGTTCGTCAAAGTGTAGGGGTGCGATAAGGGGAGGATTTCCCGAAGTTCTTACGTGAACGGGACAGTTGTGGGAAACTTTTTTATAGTGCCCGTCAAAACGACCTCACTCCACCTGATGGAAAGCGGTCGTGAGCTCCAGATATGAGGCTGACAAGCATAGCATTCAACGCAGCAAGGCCTGCAAAAATGCCAGCTAGTCTATACTAATGTTATAAAGAAAAAAGTTTTGATTGTTTGTTTCTGTTAAATAGGTTCCGAAACTACTGAACGGATTTTTTAAATTCTTTCAACAATCAAACTTTAAGGCCGTAATCTGAGATTCTGGCTCGTATTCTAGAATCGTACTCAAGCACTGATCTGTACTTGAGTAGAGATTTTAAAACGTCGGTTCATACAAAAACGTCACTCAGATCTATACCTACTCAAGTACAGATTTTGTTTTAGAATACGGGCCTAAAATCGACACGACAGTTAACAAAAATTAAAACCTTTTGTTGTAATTTACACAGGGGTTTAATTTTTTTTTGTTTCCTTTTAAATTTGGTTTCCTTTTAATTTTGTGTTTTGAAGTTCTGGAACTATGAATAATTTTTCCTACATACTTAAATTGATAGACTCGGTTAAGAAGAAAAAAAAAATTAAATATTCTCAAAAATGTTTCAGATTTTTTTTGCTTAATTAGATTTTTCTTGAAGACTAGGTTGTGAACCTACATATTGGTGAATAAATTTTAGAACTACTCTGATGACTAACGCTGACGGGCGGACAGATAGTTTGAAATAAAACCAAATTAAAAAAATCCCGAAGTTTCTACAGCTAACATATTTCCCAGGCATGGTGGCAGAGCGGGTAGACCTCAGGTACTTCCTCAGCATCGGCATGCTGTTCTCAGCGGCCTTCTGCTACATGTTTGGCGTGGGGTACACATACTCCATCCACAATATATCCTTCTACCTCGTTGCACAGGTCAGTCAGATTAAAAATAGTGATGTTTATTTGCCAAAAACATGGTATAAAGTTGTTACATTCATGAAAGTCCACATGTTTTGGTACAAAAGTTTGGCGTTTCGTTATTAATTTGAAATTCGAATAACGAAAAGAATAGCATGGCATACATCATGTCCTGTCATCAGGATCATTTAAAAAAGTAGAATTAGAAAACATGTCAGATAAAGAGTACCTTAATAATAAAAATAAAATTACATCACATGTACTTAAACAATAAATAATCTTTAAAATCATAAACCTTTTGACAGTGAGCCATCGATTAAATCTACTCTTGAACGAATTAAGATTTAGCGTTTTTATTTCACCTGCAACTTTCGGCAAACTACGTGGGCAACAAATGTCTGGCCATGCCGCCCCCGCCAGGTACCGGTAGAAGAGGTCGACCCAAAAAGCGGTGGCTCGACGTCGTCAAGGGTGACATGCATGCCAACAGACTCACCACTGAGGATGCACAAGACCGCGCGAAGTGGGCCAAGAAAATAAGAAAGGCGGACCCTGGGACCCCACACACCAGTGTGGGTTCACAACCGGGGTCTATCCCGGGTGTGTGGGGTGCACGGATGATGATGATTTCACATGCAACTTTATTGATTTCGTCGCATTCTCCGGTAGAACAAGGGCACTATTGTACAATTGGGCCCTTGTTATAACGAGACAAAAGCACAAAACTTTGTGACTGTGTTTACTGTCTCACTGCTTATTGAAATCAAGTCTTTACTACAATTGATGGGTATTGACTTCATCGCCACGCTTGCCAAGTGCGGGTTGGTGATCACAAACCCGGGCATTAATATTTAAGTGAGTTCAGACCGTGGAACGCATAGTACAAGCTCGGCGCAGTTTGATGATCTTGATGTCATATGCCCCAAATATTTATTCGATCATTCAATTCTCAGGCGGGTGCCGGCATAGCCCAGACCACGGGCTGGCCGGGAACGGTCGCCATCGTCGGCAAATGGTTCGGAAACACGAAGAAAGGACTAATATTTGGAATATGGAACTCACACACTTCGTTGGGGAACATACTTGGTAAAGTTATCTAATCATAAATATTATTAGCAGCTTGACATCCCCTGGTGAACATAGTCTTCCCTCATAAATTAAGAGACCCGCGGGCCGTACATTCGTTCACATTAACCTTTACATAGGGGCATCCTATGCTGCTGACATGAGACCCATTTTGCAATTGTTTTGTAAATGTGGATGTGAATACATCTTTTACAGAAGAAGTAACTGCTTTTACAGAAGACCTGTCATGTTAAAAAACCCTAATGTAATAAAATACAACAAGAACTGGTAGACGATGTCGTTCTGTGGGCAATGCTATGGATTAAGTCTATGTCCGGCCGTGAACTTTCAAAGGATGAAAAAAATAAACCTATGTACTTCAACAAAAAAAATTGAAATAAACTATAGGGCCTACAAGTTTTTCGAGGTTTTCGATTTTAATGCATAATTTTGAGTGTATTTTTTTGTTTCTGTTTAACTTTTTTTAAAGTTATGTAATTATTATTTTAGGTTTTTAGTGTAAATTATTGAGACATGTTTTCAGCAGACAAAAGTACACAGGGATACATTTTTTGACCCCATTCTCGTACCTTGAATTTTAAATAAAAAAAGAATTGGTGGTTATTACCCACTGAGTATGGCAAATCGTTTTTGTAAGTCTTTTGAAAATCATCGGGTATAAATGATGCAGAGTCACTTCAATCACTGAAACATCATGTAAACATTATTTAAACTTTTATGGTCGATTAAAAATATCCCATAAATGTGCTCCAGGCACGCTGCTAGCCGCCCACTACGTAGAGACGGACTGGGCGCTATCGTTCATCTACCCCGCGCTGGTGATGGGCGGCGTCGCGTTCCTCGTGTTCCTGTTCCTGCCGCCGGAGCCGAAGCATGTTGGCATTGTGCTGGGCGGGCCGCCTAGTGCCAGGGAATCGGTGAGTTTTGTTTGTTTACCAGCTCCACAAAATAAAGAGTTTACAGAAGGACCGCTCCGACCAGGGTTACTACTAAATACGGTCTGAATTTTTAAAATGAAATTAGGTTATACTATAATATAAAACAAAATTCATCATGTCAAAAACATCATCAAAACAAAAACACTCGCGACAGTGCGGCTGGCCGCGACACTGATGCTCACCGGTATCCTGTAATCTTACTGTGTCTGTGTGCGTGATCAAAACGGCGGGTTTGTTCTTAGCAGACTATCTTCAGAGGCGTCGCGCCGCTTGCGTAATTTGTGCTAGCTGCCCCGACAGACTTCGTTCTGTCAAAAGTTATTGACAAATGTTTGACAGCTGGGCACATTTTTTATTGGAAAATTAAATTGTCGTTTTTAGTATTTTCCGTTACTTATTATTTATGTTTCTCACAGTTCAAACCTTCCCTGAACTGCCACAAATATGAATGTTCATATTTGTGGAAGTTCAGGGTTTAAGTTTAAAAACATAAGTAATTTTTTTGCCGATGAATTTAATCCTATTTTACACTGAATTTTTTGGATTTCATTTTATTTTTTAACTGGCCTGTTAATGCAGTATCGATCCTGCCTTTAGCACCTGAGGTCGAGGGTTCAATCCCCATCCCTAACAAACATTTATGTGACTGACATTTATTCTATAATTGAAAATAGTTATGGCTTCTGGTTATCAACGCTAATTCCTAATGTAAAGTTGAATTTTGATCCCAATTTTGATAAAGATAGCATTTGAATCTTCATGTGACATTTTTTTAAAGAAATCAATTTTATTTTGAAACAAATGCTTTATATTATTATACAATCTATCTGTTGAGGAGTCTATAATTTACGCTCAATCAAAATCCATATCGACCTTATTACGCGGTTGTACAACGACGAAAAACCAAAAGCAGATAAATATTTTTAACTGCGACTGTATGTCACTACGGAGTCGTATGCACATTTTGCAATAACTTTCCAATTTTTTTTTATCACGCTTATCAGTGTTTTGACTATTGCAGCCTTCTAGACAATCTCGGTCTGATGATGAAGAGGATCCAGCGCGCGTCATCGTTGGAGATCAGGTAAGGATTTCAAATATATATAAAAAAAATATAAAAAAACATTTATTTCGGGAATTACCCATAACGTGTTACAAAGGACTTAAAAACTATATTAGTAAACTTAAAAGTAGTTAAGTAACATTTGTAGTTTCACTAATTATAACATTTTACGGTGGTGTTATTTATCAGAAGTGTCTGATTGCATGAAAGATATTAATTTATTCATGAATATTACATATTTTACATATATTCATATTTTTTGCGAAAATCCTGTGCAACATACAACAGCTACCCCCTACTTACTGGACTTTATTTTAACTTAACTAACCGAGGAAAAAAATTGCGTCGAATAATATTAAATATTATTTTACGAATTATTGTAAATGATTTCTTCTCGTAGATTAAAATAAGAAATATAGTAAAAAAATCCTAAAAAGTGCAAAATTACAACGTACAACGCTGGCTTACGACGTAAAATACACTAGAGAAATTTACAAACTCTGCTAATGCCCTCGATAGCTCAGTTGGAAGGGCCGCCACCCATATTGTGTAAGACGCAGGTCAGAATATTTCGAATTTCGCATTTTCTAGTTTCTATCTACGTTTTTTTGCTGTATACAACAATTTCAAAGGATTAAAAACCTTAATGATAAAGGTAAGGTAACATAATTCCATCAACATATAACATTAATACCTAATCTACCACAATACCCCGCACCCTCACCGCACTAACAGCATGTTTCGTTGCAGACGGCGAGCCTGCGACCGAACAGGTATTCTGCGAACAACCCACCGGTGAGTATCTTTCATTCGTTCTCCCGTTCACTTCTGTTTCAATCATTAAATAGGGTTACAAATGATTAATAAAATTCAACAACTTTGTTTCTATTAATGTTAATTTTAAGTGTTATGTTAATTTAACATTCATATATGCACTGGTGAAAGGTTGAAGTTCTTAAAACCATACAACTTAAGGGATGACATTACACACAAAAATAACATTTGCAATAACAAAAAAAAAGTAATGGTCCAAGTATAAGAAAATATATCTTTTTCTTAAAAACTTTAAGTTTTACGTCTTTTTTATTTTAACTGATTAATATCGATTAAATAGACAGAACTTCGTTAAAAACGAATATAATTAAAAATAACAAAGAAATATAAAAAATTGTTTATATTTTATTTGTATTTCAGTGAAAAACCCTAAAAAAAAAAATAAGATGCCGATAGGGAGATTATCAAAAGACTTACAAAAACGATATGGTATACTCAATATCCACTTTCAAAGTCACCACAAAAATCAGTCGAACAGGCAATATTAATATTTTTTGTATGAAAACCTTAAAATTAAAGTCAATTGAAAAAATAATATTTTCACTTTAATGGTTTCTACATCACATACTGAGAATGCCAAATCGTTTTTTTAAGTCTTTTGATAATCACCCGGTAGATTTGAAATGACATACCGAAGTAAATAAACGAAACCATTTCTTAAAAAATATTTTTTTTTATTTATAAACTTACCAGTATATACTAACTGTATCCAAAATAAGCATACTTCTTTCGTGAAATCTCTTATTTTTTATTCAAAATACCATTCTAAACGGTTATTGTTTAATAAAAAGATAAAACGTCGTTTATTTTCATATACCACCGTCTACTTTCTACCACCGGACCACTAGACGCCGGGAGGGCTTCCACCCCCATGTGGTTGACTTTCCGACAGTCCGTACCCAACGGTTTGCTGCGTCTTTTCTGGTACGCACCGCTAGGGAGTGGAACGCTCTCCCTGCGTCTGTGTTTCCGGATACTTACAACCTTGGTGTCTTCAAGGCCAGAGTGAATAGGCATTTTCTGGGTAAGCGTGTACCACCATCGGCCTCGTCATCGCTCACCACCAGGCGAGACTGAGGCCAAACGCAAACCCATTTTAAATAAAAAAATATATTTAAAAAGGTCGTTTTAAATTAGTTTTTTCATATAAGAAGAAATAAATGTGTATTTTTGGCATTAAAAGCAGTCAAACAAAAACAAAAAAGATTGAAACAATTGCAAATCGTTCAGCAACAAAAACGTTCATTCTTTCCAGCAATCATCCTCTGAAGAAATAACAGAGAGCACATCTCTCCTCCGGCGTTCGTCTCACTCGCACGCCAGTAGCGCCGTCTCGCTCTCGCAGGCTCTCTCCATTCCGGGAGTGTTGGAGTTCTCTTTCTCACTCTTCTTCGCTAAGTTGGTCAGCTATACGTTCCTGTATTGGCTGCCTTTGTACATTAATACTAGCAGTAAGTATTATAAGTAGTAAGTTTTCATTTATAATAGGTGGCCGAGAGAAATGACTCGATACGAAAAAGTAATAACAAAACATTATGCAATAAATTTCAGATTAAAAAAATGTGATAGGACATTTTTTTTCAAACACACCACTTGACATGGTGTCGAAGTAATGATAAATATCCCTGTTTTACGAGGTACCAGACAGGGATTCAAGCCCGGGGCGTCTCCCAGCACACCCAGACTAGAGCCAATTTAGAAAAGATCGCTTCCTGAATTGACCTGACCGGGAATCGAACCCAGGACACTACGGAAATCGAGGCGAGAAACCGTGCTACAGCGCACCACGCCAATCGTGTCACGTTATGTTTTTTAATTTTATTTGTTAAAACATACTAAAGGATTTCTTCACTAGCTTTTGAGATGAAATGTCTCCCAAATATTATTATTACGATACAAAATAATCTTGTTGATCAGATAACCACAAATGTTAAATATAATATATTCAAAATGTCAGTTTATTTTTAAAATGTATTCTTGGTTATTTTTAAGTTTACAGCTTATTAATAAACGGCCCCATTTATAATACTTAAAAAACGACTTAATGTAAGTATTTTATTTTTCATGCTAACCCCCTTTTCCCAGCACACCTAACTCCCAAAGAGTCCGGCGACCTCAGCACAGTATTCGACGTGGGCGGCATAGCGGGCGCGATTACCGCAGGTCTGCTCGCCGACAAGAGCAGGAGCCCAGCCACAGTGTGCGCTGCGTTTTATGTGCTGTGCGCGCCTGCGGTGAGTGTTGTCATTCGTTTGTTCATTCAGTCGTTCGTTCACTCAGTGGTATGTTCGTTCATTCGTTCAGTTTACATTAATAGCGTTAGCTGGGGGTTGATCGTAAACGTTGCATTTTTGTAAGATTTTCGTGATTATTTCATTGATATGAAATGAAACCTAAATTTTTGCTTTATTATTGTGTGCATAATACTATTTAAAAACACATTGAATTGTCTAAAATTAGGTAGTCGCCAATTAATTGCTAAATTAAATAAAAAACCGTTTTTATTGAAAAATTGATAATACACTTAAAAATTTACTGTACACAGTTAAGATAATTAGGACATTAAAAGGTGCATTCAATAATAGAGAGATAAGTTATACTTAATTTGAATTCAGCTAAATAATCACGAAAACTTTAAAAAATGTGACATATACGATCTACCCCAAACGCAAAAAGCAAACCCTCTTAAAAATGTTATTTAAGGATGGCTAGAAAATATGGACAGAATAAAAATGAAAATTTTACCTGCACCTGATGATATGATAGTGATAGATAAGTTTTTGACGAAATCTGTGTTTTCATGAGACTTGTTATTCCTTCGAATACACCAGTAAGTCATTCATTCACTCATACACTCATAGTTACCTTAAGGAGATAAGCACTGCATTCGGGGACAATTTATATAAAAAAAAAAATTACTGTTAAAAAAACTACATTATCCCTGATTGCTATAGGCATATATTTGTTTTGAAATAATTCGTTTTCATGTCATAAAAATTAAGTTCACGAGGGCGAAGCTAGTTATAATATATTTTTAACTTCTCATGCTCTAAAAGTACGCCAATATAGCCCTACGCAGTGGGCCTAAAGTGACTATTTTAGCCCCTAGGGCTTAAAAATTAATTATTTTTTTAATTTCCTTCATGTGACATAGACAAACTCAAACAGCCACTAGCCAGTAAATATACTATTATCCATGGAGTGTGGACGGACCATCTTCATTGCGAAAATGTTGAGAGTTTTAGTTCCATGGTTTGTCCGCAAAGAAGGTGGCGCCATGTGTTTTAAATTGTTAATTTGCGACTGGTTTAAAAGAAAAACTGACCGCGTAAATTTCAGAATTTTTGGCGAGTGTAAATTTGTTCTGTTTTAAATAAATTTATTAAGAATGTCTTGTGACAGTGAAGAGATTGACGTCGAGCAAAAACAAGAGCAAAAGACATAATAGATAATCTTTTGCCGCCAAAATCGCGGAAGATTTACCTAAAAACTTACGAAAGTTGTATGGACTGGACGAATAAGAAACATTTGTGATTTTAATTTTATTAAGTAATATTTATTAAATGTTTTTGTACTAAATTTAATATTTTTCTCGCACTCGAAGTGAAAAGTTCAATTCGCACCTCGAGACTAAACGCAACTTAATATACCCTCGGTTTCATTGACTCCCTCGCACGCTCGGGAGTCAAACCACCTCTGGTGTATCATGGCTTCGCTTAGTCCCTCGATATAAAATATACTATCATTCGCAGCTCCTAATGTACCAGTGGTGGGGCGCGTCTTCGTACCTCGCGAACGTGTGCCTGCTGGCGGCGGCGGGCGCGCTGGTGAACGGGCCGTACGCGCTCATCACCACCGCGGTCAGCGCCGAGCTGGGTGAGTGACACTTAACTCTAAGAGCGTTTGCTGGGGGTGGATCTAAAACTTTGCATTTTTGTACCAACTTAGCATTTTTATGACTCCAGTAACTGTTATAGAGCTGACAAATGTTTTAATCATTTAATCATAAAAAACATGCACATACCAACTTACAGTTTCCCAACGCGCCAGTATGGTTAAAACAGGTACAGTCATTTCAAATTAAATACAAGCAAACTAAATTTACATAACCTACACAAAATACAATAATGTCAAGAGAATAAATTAATGTCAATAATAAAGTTACAGTTACACAAAATACAATAATGTCAAAAAGAATAAAAATAATAATGTCAATAATATCACAAAATCATTTATAAATGTCACATCCAGATAAATAGGTATAATAATGAATTTAATTTACAATAAAACAATGTCAATAAATACCATAGAACAATACAAATGTCAGCTTAGATATATAAATTACAATACTATGTCAATAATAATTTGTATTACATCAATCTATAGGGTACTACTTATAAAATCAAAGGCCTTCCTGAGCAATACTCCAAAATGGTCAGCAAATAGATCGGTACCATAGTCATGGACAAGCATGTCTCCTATATAATTTAAGGCACGATTAGTAGAGAGAGTTTGAGAGAATTAAAAATTAAAAAAAGCACAGGGTATGATGGTATACCGATGATGCTAAAACGTATTATCTTGTGTTTCTCAGTAAATGAATTGTAATGTTCTCATGAGATATAAATGTCTTAAACCAAAAATAAAACAGTGACCAAATAACAAAATCTCCGACAGCTCCGAGTTTTGGTAGCGACCTTGGGTACACTAGTGAAAATAAGGTCTCAACTCCCAGCTTACCGAACCTAAAAAATATTATAGATCTCAGAATATTGAAATATCTTCTTTGACCGGATTATACCTCTTTATCATAATCATTTATTTTGGGCAACAATTTACATTCAAAGATCTTAACTAAACATAATCGGCCCATAGATAAATACCTTAAAACTAACATACATAACACAATATTTAATTCACACACGAATGGTTCATCGGCGACGTGCGACGCATCATGGTGTCCGGTAACCGACCTCGAAAGCGCCGGGAAATGACACCACTCGGCCAAAACTCCTCTTGCATGTAGGTCGACAGATGTTCAGTCGGCACCCTCACCGCAAATTAATTAAAATTCACATTATGGCGGGATACCAACCGCTCGACTCTCAGAGTGAAGTTGGCTTTGGTGGTGACCTTGATATACTATTGCTTTACTTCATAATATTAGTGTAGATTTAAACTTACCAGCTGGGCTAGGTCGGATACTTAAGAGGATACAGAAGCGCCGTTTCTCCCATACAAGCGTAGTCCCCTGTTTCATCCCTGGATAATGCTTATAGAGGAATATGTTTTTTTTTCAACAAATCGATGCCCACGACTATTAGCATGTCCGTATGTTTTCTTTTTTTAATAAATTAATCATGAAAAGTGATGAAGCCTTGGAAAATCAAAAAAAATGGTGAGATTTTCCGCTATCTTCAAACATCCAGACAACATAGTAGATTATAATATAGCAAAAGGAAAACATAGGAACACGGTTAAAGCCTTCTTCTAATTTTAACTAAAAAAAGTATTAAAAACTAAATTATACATCATACAGACTCACCACTGAGGATGCACAAGACCGCGCGAAGTGGGCCAAGAAAATAAGAAAGGCGGACCCTGGGACCCCACACACCAGTGTGGGTTCACAACCGGGATAGACCGCACGGATGATGATGATGATGATACATCACAAATAAATCATCATTTATAAATTGTACATCAACTTTCTTTGTAATCCTTGATTTTTCCTGTTTTTGTGCAATAAAGACTATCTTATCTTAAGTATTTCAATCGGTCAAGTTTTCGAAAGTCTATACGAAGCGTCGATTTTGTGGAATTTTAATGGGTATTTTCGGTCCGAGTTCCTGTTGTCTCTATCGCACTCTGCGGCGGGCTCGAGGTTAGCAACAGACAGCAATACATTTTGCAAATACCTATTTTTCATTCTCTCGCCCGTGCTGTGTCCTTATATGTTGTTTGTTGCTTGCAGGTACCCACAGTTGCTTGGCGGGCAACTCGCAAGCTCTGGCGACTGTCACAGCCATAATAGATGGCACTGGCAGCGTTGGTGAGTACAATCGACTTTTATGAAATCTATACTTATATTATAAAGCTGAAGAGTTTGTTTCGCTTGTTTGTTCGCTAATCTCAGGAACTACTGGTCCGATTTGAAAAATTCTTTCAGTGCTTGATAGCCATAGCCCATTTAGCGAGGAAGGTTATAGGCAATGTATCATCATTCCACGCGGACGAAGTAGCGGGCAGAAGCTAGTTTTATGTATAACTGTTTAAGTGATGTTTACGGTAAAAGTTTCAAATTATCGAAATTTTGAATGCTGAGTTAGTATTAAATATTTGTATTTGAAAAAATCTTTAGCGTCAATCCCTAGAAAAAACGACGTTCTAATTTTCTTAGCAAATAAAAATTGTTTTACGTTTCATAATTTCAAAGATAAGCAGACCAAGTATCGAACCGGTGTAATAAACATTGCACAGGTTTTTCTTATACCGGTTGATTGTCATAAGAATTACAAAAACTATTTATTTTAAATTTCTGACTCTTATTTCGACGATCTCAATATAAATGTTTGCAATTCGACATTTTGTAATAATGTAATGTGATTTATATGAGAGATAAATAATCTATCTATCTATGACCTACTCAGTAAATGATCTGGTGATTATGTAAGTTTCACAAAAATACAAAATCAGTCAGACATTCATAGATACATACATACCATCACGACCTTATCCCAAACGGGGTAGTCAGAGGCAAGTGACTGTTGCCGTCATGGTGAACGGAACACTCAGAAGCCCACTTTCACCAATGGTATTAGAACCTAACGTGGTAGGTGGTGAGCCTTCCGCCGCTATCCGGGTTGGTTTGGTTTTTTATCGATGTTTTCCATCACCGGAGAGTTAGTCGGAAATTAAACAATGAACACAAAGATGTTGGTTCTGGCTAGATTTGAACTCGGGACCTCACGATCCGCGATCCGAGTTGGAGTGCTTAACCACTGGGCCACGACGCTCTCACACTCTCTCTAGACATTAATTAATAAAAAAAAATGTTTACTTCCTTAGTTCATCAATAATCATCACTTACTGAGTATGCCATATCTATACTAACATTATAAAGAGGACAGATTTGTTTGTTTGTATTAAATAGGCTCCGAAACTACTGGACCGATATTTAAACTTATTTCACCAATATACTCGTAAAGCTACATTATCAGGGAGTGGCTTAGGCTATATTTTGACGAAGTCTTTTGATGACCTGTTATATTAAGGTATTAGCTGTTGCCCGCGACTTCGTCCGCGTGGTTATCCCTATGCAAAATTTGAGACTCCCCAAAGCTAACTGGGGCCACCGCCCGGCGCCCTTCCCCCTCATGACTGCCCGCCGGCTTTGCACAACATATGCGCGCGCAGTACTTGATCATTATTTTGCTGCGATGTTATTTTGAAACTGCGATATGCAAAGGACAATTTTGTTTTGAATTAAATACTTGTGATGAATAATGTATTTATTTGGATAAGGATTAATATCATGTTTATAAAAACACCTTCGCAAATAATGCATTATTTTAGAACAAATTTGGTTAGCATAAAAAAGGTTATAGTGAGCCAAACTTAAAAGATAGACATCTGTCATACATGATTTTTGCAAGCGCACGCAGCGGTAGCTCTCAAAAGGAAAAAAAACCCTGATTTTGAAACATTCTTCATTGGTGCTCCGCTCTTGTATGTCTTAGCGTGGCTATCTTAAAATAATTTTTCAAATCTGACTAGTAGTTGCTTAGATTAGCATGTTTAAGCAAACAAATTCTTCGGCTTTATAATATTACCTAGTATAAATGTGATTGTAATTGTTTACTGTCGTAATTATTCTGAGGTAATTCGTTAATTCTGTAGTTATTCTCAGTTTATTCGCGAATCTTTTATTAATAGGGTATTCTACTATGTTTGAAAAAGTACTTTAAAATGTTGATATTCCTAATAAAAGCCACAAAAAAGTATATTTTGGCAATATAAACACGCTTTCTTGCCATAGAATAAAATAAAATTTTCTATCTTTTTTATTGTCGCAAAAACGCTGTCAGCCATTTTGGTGACGTTTTAATGGGAAAAGCAACAGTCGTGTATGTACGACCGTCGGTATCTATCAACAACATACTCGTATCTATCAAGTTTATAGATATTGTAGGTATATGTACCTAGCTGTTTACACTGAACTGACAGTTTTTGCCTATATGACGTCACACCATGGTGGCTCGTGTTTTAACTTTTAGGTCACGTGATATACAGATTCAAAATAATTAAGAAATTTCAATTTAATAAAGCAGTCTTCTTTTATGACTAAAATCAGAATATTTAAGTATATTTCTACATACATACGATTTTATATTTACGAACCTTCCAGGCGCGGCGCTCGGTCCGATGCTGGCGGGCGTGGTCTCGTCTTCCGGCGACTGGTCGCGCGTCTTCTACATGCTGATCGCTTGTGACGCGTTGGCCTTGCTTCTGCTGCTCAGGTGAGGGAATCAAATCTTTACTTATATTAATAGGAGATGGACTACGGCGTCACCCACACACAATTCAACATTTGTTGGCCCGAACTAAAAGGTTCGGTGACTCGTTTCTTTGTCGTACCATCCAGAAGTGGAACGCTCTTCCAGCACATGTGTTTCCTTCTTCATAAAGTCTCGGGTTCTTCAAGCGGGGCGTGAAAAGGCATTTCTGCAGGCCTTCAAGGTGACGATGGCCAGCACAGTGATTCGTTGAATGACTGGGCTTGTCAACCTCATATCTGGACCTCACGACCGCTTTCCATCAGGTGGAGTGAGGTCATCTTAACGGGCAATAAAATAAAAAAAGGTTAAATGTAATTCCATCTAGGTACGTTGCAGAAGTGAAATACGCTCAGCACATCTATACTAATATTATGAAGAGGAAAGATTTGTTTTTTGTTTGTTTGTTGAATAGGCTCCGAAACTACTGGACCGATTTTAAAAAATCTTTTACCAATTTATAGCTACATTAATTATCAGGGAGTGACAATGGCGATTTTTTTTTAATTTAGGCTTATTTTGGCGGGAAAGACAGTCTACGCGGGCGAAGCCGCGGACGGAAAGCTGGTCCTCCTCTAATCCCGGGGCACGCAACCTCATATCTGGACATCACGATTACTTTTAATCAAGTAAAAGTGTGGTCATCTTGACTACAAAAATAAATTAAAAAACTGCTAATGACAGTTTAAAACAAAATATTCCATCTCACTAAGTATTATTCCATTGAAAGTGGGAAAAGGCAAATAATTTCATTAATTTCGTTTTTTCTTTCGAGGAAGCTAGCTGACCTTGAACTCAGTTATTTTTATTATATTTTTTTGCTGCATTTTTTTTTAATTTCTCGTACAAGCGATAATTGCAAAATATATATTTTTTTATATTGCCCGTCAAGGTGACCTCACTCCACCTGATGGAAAGCGGTCGTGAGGTCCAGATATGAGGTTGACAAGCCCAGTCATTCAAACGAATCACTGGAAAATAACGAAAGTAATGAATTATTTTGACACTTTTTAACAGTTAAATTTTATTAGAACTCAAATGACCTTTGACCATAATATTTTTTATTGTGGACCATAATAAATTAGCTAAAACTTTAGGTTTTTTTTTTACTCCTCAATAGAAGATAAAACACCAGCCGTTTAAGTGTAAGATAATTATTTATGATATGAAATGGCTTTAACTAATATATATTTTTATTTTTCTATTACAGGATAGTGAAATCCGAAATTGTGAAAATGCGACAAGAGAGAAGACTTAGGGGAGGCAGCAGAGCCGTCCGGATAGAATGAGCTAAGCAACTACCGACTAGTGATACAATGACGAGCCAAGGCGCACGGTAGTGCACGGCCAAGTGCGAAATGTTAACCAACGATTTTTTTATAAATGAACGCCAGTGGCAAGCATGAGCAGACAAATGAAATCAATATAGATAACACAAGTATGAATACCAAGCGTGCCACTTTTTCACGTTTACTGTAACGTCACTTAAGCGCTGGAATTGACATTGCTTATTGATGTAATATTGCTTTTCCTTATAACACGCATAAAATCACACATCTACTGTACAATTTGGGTCGTTGCATTACTGACGTTGCATACACTCGGAACGCAGCGTATTGAATTAGCAAGAGAACCAATGGCGAACCTAAGTCATATATAAAATGTTTTTTTTTTATTTGATGACGCGAAAATACTGTATCCAAAATAGTCTACTTAAATAAGTAAATATCATTTATATATTGAAGTCCGCATCGTTGATACGAATTGCCCTTTCTTGACATAACTTGGCCCTGTAAATTACATTAAGTATTATTTAGAAGCTTTGATTGTATTTAATTTTATTAGGCATTTTTTTCAATTTATATAAATATTGTTATTGCTAAATAAATAAATATAAATAATAAATAAGCGCCAGACAACACACCTCGTGTAATGGTCTCGAAATAGGGATTAATATCCCTGTGTTACGATGTCCCACAAGGAAATAAGCTAGGGGCGTCTCCCAGCACACCCAGACCCGAGTCAATTCAGAAAAGTTCGTTTCCTGAATTGACCCGACCGGGAATCGAACCCGGGACACTGCGGTAATCGAGGCGAGAAACCGTGCTACAGCGCACTACGCCAATCGTGTCGCCTTACAGAATGTTAACAAGAAATAATATCACTAAATTATTACTTCAACAATATCAAAGTGTTTGTGTTGTTAACTTTCTGCATTAAGTTTAAATTAATTTTAACGTGTTTGACATTCAAAGAATCTCCAAGAAACAGGGAGTTTTTTTAATAGTTAAGTCCATTCCAGTGTAGAAAGCAAATAATAATAATACAGCCCACCATGGTGACACAATAAAACATGAAAAAAAAACTTAGCATTGAAAAAACGGTAACATGAAAAAAAACTTCAAAATATATGCGAATGACATGATACATTTTTATCAGACGTGTGCTTGTGTCATTCCCACACAAGGTAAAGTTTCAAATGTAAAAAAGAAAATCTGTTTTCATAACATCAATAATTTATATTATGATTCAGTTTTTCATATCAAATTAAACAAAACGAAAAATACTATCCCTGTAAAATAAGTCATAGTATATTTTATATGGAGGGACTAAACGAAGTCATAATGAACCAGAGGTAGTCAATGAAACCGAGGGTATATTAAGTTGGCGTTTTGTCTCGAGGTGCAAACTGTACTTTTCACTTTGAGTGCGAGAAAAAGTCAATTTGGTACAAAAACATTTAAAACCGAACAAATTTACACTCGACAAAAATTCTGAAATTTCGCGGTTCTTCTAAACCAGTCACAGATTAACAATTTGAAACACATGGCGCCACCTACTTTGCGGACAAACCATGGAACTAAAACTCTCAACATTTTCGCAATGAAGACGGTCCACACTCCACAGATAAAAGTATATTTACTGGCTGTTTGAGTTTGTCTATGTCATATGAAGGAAATTAAAAAGCTAATTACTTTTCACTCTCTAGGGGCTAAAGTGGTCACTTTAGTCCCGCTTCGTAGGGCTATATTGGCGTACTTTTAGAGCATGAGAAGTGAAAAAGTACTTATAGAACTTCCAACTTTGTCTTTCGTGAAGATGCAGTACAGTCTGCAAAATAAGTAGCTAAACACTTTATTACGTTGTCACCTTTACCTTGTTCAAGTTGTAATAGCCTTTACAAAGGAAATGATAGACGGCAGTCAGAATAAAAACAACTATGACGACAAAGTACTAAATTGTACCAGAAAGGGTGTATTATTATTATTTTGGCTGTTCAACCTCTTGCATTTCTAATATTCCATAAGTAATTTGTTTTGAAATTACTGTGTCGTCTCCTTATTAAGTAATGTACGCCAAATTTAAGAATATGTGTTTGACTTATGATTTTTTATAACAATTTGTTTTTGATAATCGATTGTTTTTATTTGTTATTCGGTATTTTTTTTAACATGACTTAAAAAAATGAACTGGTTTCTAAAGCCCCAACCGTTATATCTAAAGCAGTAATAAAACTACTATGGTTAATATTGACATATTTTGTTGTAACTGTGTAAAAGAAACCATTCCTGGGATTTAACATCTTATCGGTATTGGTTTAAGGTTGACATTAAGACGTCATCTCAGGGTAAAAAAGCTTTCATCTGGACCAAAGGGTATGTGATCATAAATTCATAAATTCATATCATCATAAATTAAATGAAAACTTCTTAAAACTGTGTAAATTAAGTAGTTTCGTAAGATACTACAATTGCTTTTTGGGAACAAAAACTTAAGAAGCTACTCTTTTTTGGTCCTTGGAGCCGGATGTGTTCCAAATACTTCCATAAGTTCATGTCGTAAGTGTCTGAAATCTGAATACCAATCAACATGATTAGATTATTTATTGTATTTAGGCGAGTTTCATTGTATATAATGTACAAAAATTAGGATTATTAAAATAAAAATCAAAAAATGTGTTCGATATCAAAATGTGTTTTATTTTTAATTATCACATATTTACAAATTAGTTTTTACAAGCTTAAAACTTATTAATAACAATTTTATTTGTTAAATAAATTTAAAATAAATAAATGCCTAAAAACACTGTCGGGATATTTGAATACTATTAGTACAGTCGATCATAGATCAAACGCAACACTTCAGTAATTTGTCAAAATAAATGCCTGTGCATTAATATGGATCCTTTGAAAACTGTGTCGAATAACGCACACAGGGTCACAGAGGATTAATAGTACACCGTTTTTGTATAGGGTACTTTTTCTCGTGGACAGTCCTTCGTCTGCGCAGGCCTTATTCTAACAAAATACTAAAGTGCAGCTTCTTATTAGCTATATTAATTTTGAAGGCGGCCCTGCAGCATAAGTCAAGGTCATGAAACAGCTCTGCTACTTGCATCATGTATATACCTAAATAATTTTAAATAACGAAATGTTCGCCTCGAAAATCTAGCTGCCGTGGTTTTTCCAATGTGTTATAAAAAGGTTATTTCAGGGTTGGCAACTCACCACATACACCTCTGGTGTTGTGGGCATAGGCTGTAGTACACTACATAACGTAGTTCCGAAAAACTTAACATCGAAAGTCACAATCACGAATTTCTAAATTCCGAATGATTCAGAATTCCGAAAATCCAAATTCCGATTTATCAACAGTCCGATTATGAAAAATCCGAAATTTCAAAACTCCGAATGTTCATAAGTGCGAAGGTCAGAAAGCCGAATATCACAAAACCGAATCAACAATAATCCAAATTAACATAAATACGAAGAAAGCAAATACTAGTGACACCTAACCTAGCATTTAATCCTGTTTTTATCAGCTTAATTTATACATGTCTATGATATTTTCGAAAACTATAGTTTTTTAATTTTACCTATGAATTTTCGGTATTTTGAAATTCGGGATATTGTTTTTAGGGACAATGAAACTTCGGATTATTAATTCTTCGTACTTATGGAAAAATAACCTTCGTGTTTTTGAATATGTCGGATGTCGGATTTTTGAGAATCGGAATATTAAAATTCAGAATTAAGTGTTTCGGAATTTTAGAGTTACCGAACCTGCCCCCCGATTCAGAACGAAGTTATCGACCGATTCAATAAGTTTGTTTTATTTATAGTAAATGACCCGCTTAACGGTAGCAATCTATATTTTTGAATGGTAAAGCCAAAGGACTTTAGTTTTGAGAAACTTAATAATATAAAACTACTTATTTTCAAAAATGAATATAGAAATAAAATAAAATAACCGAATCAGTCGATAACTTTGTTCTGAATCGGGGGCAGGGCCCTTATTACAATCCCTGATAACTTGCGATCAATTTCGTAATATGGTCTTTCATTATCAGCCAGTCAGCGGTTACCTGGCAGACCTGGTACTAACGCACCTTCTAGGCTGGATATTTACTGACCAAATTGCTCGCTATCCTAACTTTAGAGAATTAACTTGACTGTATTCCTATTGAAGAATATATATCATAGTTATCTATAGGAATAACGATCTATGTTCGTTCATTCGGAAAACCACGGCAGGAATCTCATTCTGCAACTTAGGCGTCGCGAAAAGAAAGCGTTGTAAGAACCGAAGGGTGAATGATTAAAAAAAACCAAATCAAACTTGAATTCACTCAGGAGACCTACCACTCATACAATTATGGGGGTTTGCTTTTTGCATTTGGGGTAGATCGTAAACGTCGCATTTTTTTAAGGTTTTTGAAATCAAATTAAGTATAAACGAACTCTTTATTATTGAATGCACCTTTTAATTTCATAATTATAACTTTAACTGTGTACAGTAAATTTTGAATTGTCCTAAAGTATCAATTTAAAAAAAAAACGGTTTTTTATTAAATTTAACAAATAACTGACGACTACCTAATTTTAGACAATTCAATGTGTTTTTAAGTATTACACACAATAATAGAGCAAAAATTTAGGTTTGATACAATTCAATGAAATAATCACGAAAATCTTACAAAAATGCAACGTTTTCGATCCACCCCCGGCTAACGCCCTTAAGTTGAAATCTCATTAAACTTACTTCATTTTACTAACACATTCGTCAGAAAAGCGCCACACCTTTTGTATCTTGACACGATTTGCGTAGTGCGCCGTAGCAAGGCATCTCGCCTTAACTTCCGTAGCGTCCCGGGTAGGATTCCCGGTCGAATCAATTCAGGAAACAATCTTTTATAAATGGCTCGTGTCTGGGTGTGCTGGGGGACGCCCCTGGCTTAATTACTTGTCTGGTACCTCACAGGGATATTCATCCTCACTTCGAGACCATGACAAGTGGTGTGTTGTCTGGCGCATATTCATTGATAACCAGCGGCCCCAAAAAAGTTCGTTCTGTCAAAAGTTATTGGCAAATGCTTGACAGCTGTGAACATTTAGTATGGAAAAATGTTTTTGTTTTTATTTATTTTTTTCGCCAATTTCCCAATGATTTTGTCCCAAAAACACAAAATTATAAAAATCGGTCCACCCGTTCTTGAGTTATAAGTAGTGTAACTAACAAGACTTTCTTTTATATATATAAATAAATAGATAGTTTAACAGAATATAAAATTTCCATCTCGCCGTGAATTCGGTATGTGACTTTCGAAGCGAGTTTTTCATAACAGCTTTACTGGACGATTCCCAGCGATTCTACGATAGCTAGCTTATACTATTGCCCCCGAAACAAGTACTTCCTATCATGAACCTTAATCTACGCCCTTCCCAAAGGCACTATGAAGGACAGCGAGTCCCCTGTAGGGCCCCACGAGACCCTCTGCAACTGGAATATTGTGACCCACGCAGCCAGACCGAAGGCCCACGCGCAAGCGCCGAAACCACTCATAACCACATCTGTAAGAAAATAAACAAATTATTTTTAGATGCTTAATAGAATAAATTAATTGCATTCATAAAGCCATATATCATATATGTTACAAACAACTTTCATATGAGACATTAGCTGTTGTGATGTTTTAAACCGCTCCTTCAGGAGCATACAAGCAAGTGTCAAATGCCATTATCTCGAAATATCAAAATCTGCACCTATTATTATATTTGACGACACGATTGGCGCAGTGCGCTGTAGCACGGTCTCTCGCCCCGATTTCCGTAGTGTCCCGGGTTCCATTCCCGGTCGGGTCAATTCAGGAAACGATCTTTTCTGAATTGACTCGGGTCTGGGTGTGCTGGGAGACGCCCCTGGCTTATTTCCTTGTGTGGTACCTCGTAACACAGGGATATTAATCCCTACTTCGAGACCATTACAAGAGGTGTGTTGTCTGGCGCATATTTATTTATTTTATTTATTTATTTGTTTTTCGCAGTAAGCAGACAATGTTGTCTATCAATTGATTAATTTTTATAAAGGGTAAATACTTACACTTTTTAATCTGCTTTTGTTCATCATAAGGTGGCTTCATAAATGCTTCCTTGAAAAACCAGATGGCATTGACAGCCCACACAAATGGCAGGAACATGCATCCAACTGAAACAATACATCCAAATTGTCGGTTCCGTGTCTGGAAACTCTTTTATCTATTTATACATACTTTAGTGTCAATCAGTCTCTAGCAGTATGGGATTTCATTAGGGGATCTTAGTGTAAGGTGTCCAAGATTATTATTATTTATTTAGAATCATTTGTTTGTGATTTTTTTAATCAAATTTTCCATGTACTCACTAAAATGTATATTCTACACTCAGAAAGCATGTCAATTTTATTACTACACACAATTTATTTATAAATTTTTATATTCTCACACAGTCCATTGCAAAAAAAAATAGCATCTTTACTATTTTGTGCACTTGCTTACCCTTCCTACGATTTTCCTCTACTTGTGGGCTGTCTGGTTGAGATTGCTCTTTAGCAATAAGACCACCTTATTGTGTCATTATGTTATCTTGTATATTCTAAGCTGATACCTATGTTATTACTGGCGTTTAATGAACAATATGTATTAAATGTTATGTTATTATTACCATTGCGTTATTAATTTTGATAGTAACCATTTCCTACAAATAAATTTGTACATGGTTAAAGAAACTTCATTTCTCATAAGAATAAATTACATTCACTTACTGAGAAACATTTAAACATAAACACAGCAGTATTTTTGAGACACTATGAGCGTACACATCAAATTAATATACTAACTGTGATTAACAATTAAACTAATTATCTGATTTGAAATAGGCTCTGTAAAAAAGTCACTAATCGTAGGTATAAGATTAAACCTAAATGAGTCCTTCCAAATGATATGCCAGTTCATCTGCTACTATCGCAGACTGCGATAGTAGCAGATGAACTGGCATATATTTCACAGTATCAGATTATTGTAATCATGTATTGTTCTCATTTAAAATCAAAATAAGCAATGAATATTGATCTTCAATGTGAGTAATGTTCTCAGCAGCCAGAGGGCCCGTGGTCGAATAGGTGTGTGGATAAAAAATTTGTTTTTTTACATTATTATTTTGTTGTGAAATTAAATGTTTCTAATTTTTGCCGACTATGATGCATGAATCATAATAAAAAAACCAAATAAAGATGAAAATCGGAATACCTTTGAAGTACCATCTACACAGCTGCAATTTCTTGTCGTTGGGCAGTCTGGTGATATCCATGTTTTTATGATGACTATAGCTGCACTTGTATAAAATTTAATTAAATAGAATTAATTAATTTCGACAAAAACAACAAAGACAGCGCAGACAGAACACCAAACAGAACTGTCAGACAAGATTTGACAGACAGAACAGCCAGACAGACAGCCACAATCCACAGATTGCAGCAACAAATGTCAAATTTTATTTGTTTGCTTGCGTTTCGTTCGTTCATTAAACCTCAGTTCTGTTCAGTTAATCCTCAGTTAGTGCTCTTTTTTTTCAATAATTAATTAAATATACTTTTATTTGGAAGGAACTGATCTGCAAATGATTAAAGGCATGTCAGGGGCCTGACTCTTGAACTGGAATTTCATTGGACAAGCATTGTAGTAATGCCAAACAAGACATTTTTGAACCTTATTACAAAGCGTTGAGGTTCAAAAAAATGTTTGGTGACAGTAATCTAATGGCAATCCAACGAAATTTGGTTCGGGAGTCAGGGGCCAGGTTTTCTAATATTGTTTCCACATACATAAATACATACCATCACGCCTTTTTCCCAACGGGGTAGGCAGATACCACATCTTTCCACTTGCTACAGTCCTGACACACCTCTTGCGCTTTTTCCACTCTCATTAATCCTTTCATACATGCTCGTCCTTTATGGGTACTCCTGACCTGACCTTTTCTGAGCACGTCTTGGACTTGTCCTAAGTACGACCGTCTAGGCCTTCCCCTTTCAACAGCTCCATCCACCCTCGCCTTGTAAATTTGTTTCGTTAATCGCCTTTCATCCATCCTTTCCATATGCCCAAACCATCTTAGCATTCCCATCTCAATGTTTGTGACAACATCCTCTTTCACACCACAACGCTCTCTAATGCTATTCCTTACTTTATCACTCAGTGTCACTCCTGCCAAACTTCGCAATGCTCTCATTTCCACTGCATTTATCCTACTTTCATTCTTCTTTTGCCATACTCAACTCTCACTTCCGTACATAAGCGTCGGCACTAACACCCCCGCATGAACAACCAGTCGCGTGTTTCTGGCTGTTCGTAAAGGCATGCAGCGCTCCATTTAACATATTCCCTGCATTCACTCTTCTATCAATATCACCCTCATGCCTTCCATCCCTCGTGAACCTAGTCCCCAGATACACAAATTCTTTCACTTGTTCTACCAATTTACCTTCAATTAAAACATCACATTCTGTCATATCCTCCTCTCTTTCAAAAACCATGGTTTTTGTCTTACTTACGTTCACATTCATACCTCTCGCTTCTAACGACGCATTCATTAATGTTACCATTACCTGCAACTAGTCGGCCGACGACGCCAGTATGACTTGGTCATCAGCGTAGAGAAGGCATTTAACAAGCAACCCATCCATTCTCAGTCCATAATCACTGTCTTTCATATCTGTCAAACAGTCATCCATGAATAGGTTGAACAGCCATGGGGACGCTACACAACCCTGTCTAACCCCTTTATGGATGTCAAACCAGTCACTGTACGCCCCGTTTATTCTGACGCAAGCACATGGAACACTCATAGAGAGATTTCAGCGTCCGTATCAGACAGCTGCTCACCCCATGCGCGGATAAAGATAACCACAACTCATTCCTTTTCACCCGATCATAGGCTTTTTCCAGGTCCAGGAAAATGCAATAGACTTTTTGGCTTTTGGCCAAAAAAATTTCCGCTACGCAACGCAAGCAAAACATCTGATCCGTACATCCCATTCCCTTTCTGAATCCCGCTTGCAAATTGTAAATCTTTTCTTCTGTCTCTTTCACAACCTTATTAATCATAGCATTTAGTAAACAGTTTGCAGACTGAGAAGGCTGATTCCGCGGTAATTTTTGCAGTCCTGTTGTGAACCTTTCCCTTTGAAAAGCGGCACGATCACAGCCTTGCACCAATCTTCTGGTACCCGGCCGGCCCTCCAACACAAGTTTAAAAGGCGGTACAACTGACTAGCAGCTATGCCTCGCCCGGCCCTCAGCATCTCAACAGACACTCTATCATACCCTGCAGCCTTACCAGCTTTTATACTTTTTAACGCTGTCACTATCTCAACCATACGAATCTCACCCTCACCTCTGTAACGGTTCGTTACAATAATCTTAAATTATCCTGAATATAACTTAAATAAAATTAATAAAATTTAACAACTACTTATCTGAACTTATAACAAAAAAATATATATTAATAAACTTATCCTTAATTATAAAAACAAACAACTACAATAAAATAAAAACTTAACTATAAATAAAACCGGGCGCAACTGTATGTTATTAAAATATCTGTTCGCGCGAGCTATGAGAAACGATATGGAAACAGGTTCGGTCGAGGTATGAGTCCATCCTACGAGCATCGCCGGTGAAATCTGCCTTGGCTAGTCCGAGCGATACTACTAAATCGCAAGGACGTACTACGCTGCACAAAAAAATACACACTCCCGGCTACGAGAGTGTAGTGAACTATTATAATCAGTATTTATTTTAAATTGTGATTGTGTTACCCCGATATCGGGTGAGTGTTGCAAATATTATTATTATGCTTAGATTTAGTACCTAGTCCTAGACCTTGTAGTAAGTAGCTACCTACTTGTATTTAAAAAAAACCTGCATGAGTAGTAAAACTCCTAAATGTCTTACGCTTTTACTCCAATGCAATATAGAATTAGATTTTACTGCCCTATTTTGTTCATCTGTAAAGGAATAATCATTGTAACCTTTCATGTTCGTAAATCGTCGTGTGTACATGACCTTGCACGACCTTCATGGCCTTCAATGGTTATTTTGATTTAAGTAAATTTAAGTTTTATGAGGCCTGTAAGTAAGGTCACTAATGATTTATTCTGCTAAGAATTATTATGTTATTTTAATTAAATTACAAAAATATACCACTTGGGTATATTATAGCTAAGTTATTGTTTAGGTGCTTAGTTTTAGCTTCAATTTGCTTTTGTATGACTGCCGCATCAGTAACTACCATTCTTTGCATTAATCAATTCCATCTGATCCGCTTTTTACCGCTTCCGGCCTGATGTCGCAGTCATACTAGTGAAATCTGACTTTTCTTAAAGTGTCCGATTTCCGGTATTACAGGGTCCCCGTTTCCGGTTAGAAACTAGACGTTTCACGCCGCGACCTATCGACTTACCACACGCCTACTGGTGGGCCTTCAAAAGTTAACCCCCTCACTGCCGTCGGGTCGGAGTCTGCACTTCGGCCATCTAAAAGGACAGTGGTGTTGATTTTTAACTACTAGTCCTGGTGTCGTTTTCGGTTGTTTTTATGAAGCTCACTACTACCCTGTAATTATAGTGATTAATTAAATTTTGTAAAGACCTTAAATACTCTATTTATTTCTCTCTAAATTTATGTTACCACCCGACTAAAGGGGAAATGGTACACCTCCATTTCCTTCCATGTACGGCTCTGCTATTTCTGCCGAAGCATCATCTCTTTCAAACAAACTTTCAAAATACTCTTTCCATCTCTCTAAGATACACTCTTCCTCTTTTAAAATCTTTCCATCATCGCCTCTGATTTTCGTAAGCTCTGCTACGGTCGATGCTCCCCTAGCAGAACGTACTGACTTCCAGAAAAACTTGACATTTGTCCGAAAGTCTTCGGTAACCCTCTTACCAAACTCATCCTTTCGTTCTTCCTTACGTTTGTTCACTACCTACATCCTTCACAATTCCTTTTAATCTTTTATACTCCTTTTTCGCTTCCACCTCATCATCAACCATCTGTCGCCTTTTGCATCCTTTGATTAGCTCTTATAGCTAACCAATCCAACCACGCTTTCTTCTTTTCATCTACTGCCACCTGCACACTCTTGTCCATCCATCTGCTCTTTTTCTTACCATCTCTCCTTCTTCTCGTAGTTCCACAAATACTCACAGCCGTACTTACTAATCCCTCTTTAACACAATCCCATAGATCTTCAATCACTTGCAGTTTTTCCGAACCTGCAAATCGCTCTAGTAACCCATTCACATACTCGTCTTCCACACCCTTCTCTTGCAGCTTCTCCACCTTTACACGTTCCAGAGCCCCCTTACTCACTGGAGCTCTATGACGCCCCTTATCAAAGAGACCACTCATTCGTGCTAGCACCAGGAAGTGGTCTGTGTCGACGCCAACCCCGCGATACACCCGGGTGTCCAGAACATTCCTCCTCAATCGTTCATCCACAGTCACATAGTCAATCATGCTCCTCGACACACCTTCTTCACTTGTGTACATATGAATCCTTTTATGCTCAAACATGGTATTCATCACACACAAATTCCATTCCATGCAAATCTCTAATAAACTTCTACCATTTTCATTTACTCTATCGTCACCATGTACACCTAGAACCTTTCATACCCATCTCGCTATCTACCTACCCACCCATTAAAGTCTCCTAACATAATCACTCTCTCATTTTGCGAACATTTTTGTAACGTCTCTAGTAATATTGTTCCTACTTGCATTTAATTGCATTAGGAGTATTAGAATATAATAAATTAGTTTTTGTTACACACTTTATTATTATAATTAAATAGTTCAAACACCGCTGAAGTCTTGGTTTTTATTTAACTGACACCGCAGAAGTCACCTATTAAACACTATAGCAATAAATACAATGGTTCGAATGTATATTATCGTAACAAAAGCTATTAAAAGCCTTCTAAATAAGTCACTACACATATCTGACTTTCGGAGTATTTCTTTTTAACTCTCCTGAAAACTTGCCAAATTTTACTTCCACGGTATTGATAAACAGGGTTATTGATAAAACATCAACAACCTCGCAAGACTAGGTAGATCATCATACACAACAAAACAACATTTGTTTTACGAGTTTTATCATAACTAAACACATTTTTTTTTATACCATAAGGTGGCAAACAAGCTTACGACGCCTGTAACATTAGAGGCATACGTGCGCGTTGCCGACCATTCAGGAGATACTTAAAGGACCCAATACTGTGTTACCCCGGGAAAACCTCGGGGAGTTCATTCCACAATCAGATTGTTCGCGGGGGGAAATTTCTCTGAAACCGCACTGTGCGCTACCATTGGGGTTCCAGTGTGTGAGGATGAACACCCTGTCGATGGCGAGCGGTGCGATGATAAAAAGTAGCTGTGGGCATCATTTCAAACAGTTCGGAACACAACCCATTGTATAAGCGGTAGAACACACATAAGTAAGCAACGTCCTTAGACCTCATGGTTCTATACCACTTGCGAGTTTGTGATCGTCAACTATTTTCACAGCTCGTCATTGAACCGACTCAAAAGGCCCAAGCTGGTATCCTGGTGCTCCCGCCCAAAGGTACCGTAAGGGGCCGTACTTGCGATTTATATAACAGCAGTCTTTGCTCTGATTTGAAGTACCGCTTTGCTTTATTAACCACACCTAGCTTCTTGGATGCCAGTTTGACCTTATCGTTCAGATGACTTCGGAATTGCAGATCACTGAAGATGTCAACACCCAAGGATCCCAATACTCTTAGAGATGGTAAGTGGTGTATTGAGGAACTGTATGGTAAAAAGGAATAAGGTTTTCTTAGCGGTGAACGCACAAACTTGTGTCTTGGTAGGGTTAAACTAAGTTATGCCGGCCCCAAACGGAGACCTTGGACAAAGTACTCTCGATTTTAGACACAAGTTGTTCGCGACTTTCTTCCACAACGCAATGAGGATTGTTTGCACGGCCCGTGTAAAATGCATCTCCTGTGCTGTCATCTGCATAGCAATGAATACTATCAAATGAAAGCATGTCATTAACATGCAGCAGAAACAGTGTTGGAGATAGCACGGATCCTTGTGGAACGCCAGCGTCTATGGCCATGGTTTCGGAGCAACTGCCGTCTGCTACGGCTCTTATGCTACGGCCAGACAAGAAGCTAGCAACCCATTTGCACAGATCCTTTGGTAGTCCGTAAGCTGGCAACTTCGATAGAAGCCCTCAGTGCCATACCCGATCGAATGCCTTCGCTATGTCTAGGCTTACTGCCAATGCCTCACCTTGACTCTTAATAGCCGTAGCCCACCCGTGTGAGAGATACACTAGAAGATCACCAGTCGAGTGACCGTGGCGAAAGCCGTATTGACAGTCACAAAACAAATCATGTTCCTCTAGATATCTAAGGAGTTTCATGTTTATTACACGCTCCATCACTTTGAAGAGAAGGGAGGTTATAGCGATAGGCCTGGCCTATAATTCGATGGGTCTCATTTATCGCCCTTTTTGGGCACTGGATGCACATGAGAGTTCAGTCTTCCACGAAGACGGAACTTCCTTTTTCTGGTAAGAAAGTGCGAAAAGTCGCGTTAATATAGGACACAAGTCGGGAGCACACTGTTTGAGCACCGTCTGGCCCATTCGACCTAAGAACATTGTGACAGAGCAGCTCCCGTCGGACATCTCCTAAGAAATCTTGATTTCCGGCATGGAGTATCCGCACCACGGGATGGTTGGCGGTACGGTATAATCATCGTCATTTAGAGTTAAGTTCGACGTGACGACTGACAAAAGGGGGCTTCCAGAGGGGTGACGTGCTAGCCGCTCACCAATTCTGCTGGTAAATGCAATATAAGATAAACACACACACTTATACACGATTATTTAAAACGTAGGACTCAATTTGCTCTGGGGAACGAATCTAAGGTGTTACGTTCCAAGTCACGTAAGCTGGCAACTTCGATAGAAGCCCTCAGTGCCATACCCGATCGAATGCCTTCGCTATGTCTAGGCTTACTGCCAATGCCTCACCTTGACTCTTAATAGCCGTAGCCCACCCGTGTGAGAGATACACTAGAAGATCATATTATCATATTCTATATCATATATCATATTCTATTCTATTATATTCTATTCTATGCTAGCGGACATTGATTGGAGCAACATGTATGAATTAAAAGACCAGGAGGATATGTTAAATTACTTTTATGATACACTTAATAATATTTTGGATAAATGCATACCTAGGAAAAAAAATAGTTATAAGCAATCGCAACGAGTGTACCCCGTATGGTACACGCGGGATATTATCGATGATATTAAAAATAAAGCGCTACTTCACAAAAAATTTAAGAAAAGTAAGCTTGACACAGATTACTATGAATTTGCTAAGTGTAGAACCCGTATTAAAAAAGCCATACAAAGTGCACACAAAGAATATAAAAATAAAATTCAAATTCAGTTTTCAAAAGACCCTAAATCATTTTGGCAGTATTTTAAATCTAAAAAAAGTAGGTTGGATCGACAAAGGATCATAAAAGACGGTGAGTATCTAAGGGATGATGAGGTGGCAGAGGAATTTGCAGATTTTTTCCAGTCTGTGTACAGTAGGAACTCTCCAAAGCTGGACGCGGACGCGGCGGAAGCGGAAGCGGATACGGCCAATGCGCGTGTACACATGGATGCTCTGAGTCTTCGGGAGATTTCCGGCATGGAGTATCCGCACCACGGGATGGTTGGCGGTACGGTATAATCATCGTCATTTAGAGTTAAGTTCGACGTGACGACTGACAAAAGGCACGGCTTCCAGAGGGGTGACGTGCTAGCCGCTCACCAATTCTGCTGGTAAATGCAATATAAGATAAACACACACACTTATACACGATTATTTAAAACGTAGGACTCAATTTGCTCTGGGGAACGAATCTAAGGTGTTACGTTCCAAGTCACGTAAGCTGGCAACTTCGATAGAAGCCCTCAGTGCCATACCCGATCGAATGCCTTCGCTATGTCTAGGCTTACTGCCAATGCCTCACCTTGACTCTTAATAGCCGTAGCCCACCCGTGTGAGAGATACACTAGAAGATCACCAGTCGAGTGACCGTGGCGAAAGCCGTATTGACAGTCACAAAACAAATCATGTTCCTCTAGATATCTAAGGAGTTTCATGTTTATTACACGCTCCATCACTTTGTAGAGAAGGGAGGTTATAGCGATAGGCCTGGCCTATAATTCGATGGGTCTCATTTATCGCCCTTTTTGGGCACTGGATGCACATGAGAGTTCAGTCTTCCACGAAGACGGAACTTCCTTTTTCTGGTAAGAAAGTGCGAAAAGTCGCGTTAATATAGGACACAAGTCGGGAGCACACTGTTTGAGCACCGTCTGGCCCATTCGACCTAAGAACATTGTGACAGAGCAGCTCCCGTCGGACATCTCCTAAGAAATCTTGATTTCCGGCATGGAGTATCCGCACCACGGGATGGTTGGCGGTACGGTATAATCATCGCCATTTAGAGTTAAGTTCGACGTGACGACTGACAAAAGGCACGGCTTCCAGAGGGGTGACGTGCTAGCCGCTCACCAATTCTGCTGGTAAATGCAATATAAGATAAACACACACACTTATACACGATTATTTAAAACGTAGGACTCAATTTGCTCTGGGGAACGAATCTAAGGTGTTACGTTCCAAGTCACGCAAAAGTGAAAGTACATATATAATAAAAAAATGCTAGAATTTGATTTTTTTAATAATGCCGTGTTTTTATGATTAAAAAAATCAAGTACATATCAATTTCATTCAATATTGTTT
The DNA here is from genome assembly GCA_947369235.1 of Udea olivalis. Classification (NCBI taxonomy): domain Eukaryota; kingdom Metazoa; phylum Arthropoda; class Insecta; order Lepidoptera; family Crambidae; genus Udea; species Udea olivalis. The sequence goes on along the minus strand of OX376370.1, from coordinate 7,936,704 downwards.
AAGTTATTTCATGTGGGGTTTTTGTCTTGAGAACGAAATTGCCCTTGATTGTGTGTAGTGTGTACTTGCACAGAAACGTTTATCGATACCGAAACAAAAATGGCGTAAATTGTTGAATGTCAATATTAAAAAATGTTCAAAAAGTAAATAAAAATGTTTTCATCAATAATGTGCTTGTTATTTAGTGTTTTTATCTACATTTGCACCATTAAATCATGTAAGTACATTGTATTGAACTCAAGCTTCCTGTTATAAACTGTGACAAGTGTGGTTTGGGAGCGTGCGTATTTTTTTTAGTTATTTCACATTAATCAAGCCCATAAAAGTCCTTGGGGTCATATTCGGCTTGTAATTTATTAGTAGTAATTAATTATGTGCGAGGTAAACCACACATAGTTATCAGGATATCAGAAAACCTCCAAACGTACTTAGCTGCTTTTTTCCCATGGATAAGTTGTGTTTTTATGGCTTAGCATCTACAATTTTAGGCATAAACACACCCTTTCACTTTTGCTAGCATAATATATTTTCTAGTATGTGTAGAAAGTTATATTAAAAGGAACGAGAATGATGATTTATTGTTATTTTTTTGATGTTACAAAGTGATGTTGATATGAATTGTTTTCTTGCAAATTCTTCAATTTTGTGAAGGAGATAATTCGAAACTTTTAGGAACATGTTGTTATCTTAATTCAAATTGAATTCCTGAATAAGAATAAATTTATTCAAATTTGGGTTTATGTATGAATATTCTCTTCAAGGTTGTCGGCTAGAATTACCCGTTTCATACTGATAAGACTGCTTAAAATAATTTATTTTTAGGAACCAATTCATATCTGAACCTCACGACCGCTTTCCATCAGGTGGAGTGAGGTCATCTTAAACGGGCAATATAAAAAAAAAAAAAAAAATTAGGAAATTTAAATTTTCAGTTTGAGACAAGCTTCGATCAACAATTACACTAGATAATGATGCCTCAGGAAGAAAATCACAACTTACCGAACCCACAACTTCTGGCCACAGATAAATGGGTCGCTAGAAAATCTGTGAATAATAACACAACAATTTTAAAATATGTAAAAAATGAATAAAGTATGCCAATACTCCATAAATTCACTGTTCTATCTGAAGCATCCTTTATGTTGGCCAAACATTGGGCAAAATGTTGGGAAAGCTTTATTTTTTTTTATTTTCAGTTGGGCATTTCATTAACTTCTTACTAATAATATAAATTGAAAATGAAAACTGAAAATTAAAAAAAAACTTCATTGCCACATCATAAATAGTTGAAACCATCACAATAAAGATTAAAACTAAAAATATAAACTATTACAACTAATCATTACTGAGTTATCACAATTACAAATATGTTGGCAATGGGTACGAGTCTCAGCATGGTGCTGAGCATAGCCCAGCGCTGGTTTTCAGACTGGTCCCTGCGGCTGGTCGGTTGATATACAAATGGAGAGTGGAGGCAACGTTTGCAAACATAAATAAATAAATCGAATAACAACGTGGGTAAATGCGAAAGTTTGTGAGGATGTATATATGTTAGTTACTCTTTCACGCAAAATCTACTGAACGGATTCAGAAGAAGTTTACAGTATTAAGGCTTAAACATCAGAATAACACATAGCGGAAAGCTAATTTATAATATAAAACAGAATTTTCTTATCAAAAGTATGATATTCCGTCCGATACTTTTTTTCTAATGGTATTTCTACAGTTTGTGTAAGCACACTCAGGCAACTCAGCTTTTAATTAATGATTGTATTAAGTAAAAGCTGTGCATTTTATCAAGGAATATAGGAAAATATTGAATAAAAGTGATTGGAGGGACAGTTCAAAACAAGACTGTCAGCCCCCACAATCACATGCACACACACACTGAACAGTGTAATCCAAAGGGTGTGTGTAGAGACTGCTGAACATAATAAGATGTTCCTAAATACATAGTACTTAAATGGATAAAATCATATTCATATGGTGTTGATCAAATCCACCAGCTTTAGGCAGAATCTATAAGGGTGTCTCAGCCAAGAAACTTGGAATTCCTGACTAATTAGCTCAAACCACTGCCTTATAAGGTTACGGGTAAAATAGATTTTTTATTTGTCATATTAGTATGATCTAATTACTGCAGGTGTGAGGATGTAATCAATTAACACGCGGCGTCATTGTGGCTACTAAACAGGATTTTACCGGCCGGGTATACTTTACCCATGCACATTATCGTACACTAAATCCAGTGTATGTCAATACTTGTTTTATAAATAGGAGAAATATGTAATTATAAGTACACCTATTAAACATTTTTTTTAACAGGTTAATAAAACATTTATTTTATTTTATTTTACTTACATACAAGTTATTCTGCTATAGAGCGATATCGTAACGTGGCCATTGTGGCCGGGTATAACTTACCCGCGCTCTCTCCACAGTGACACTAAAACGAGTAGTGAATATGCTCAAAGACTTCAATGACAGCTACTGTGAGTAGCCGTTAACGCGCGCTTCGTTTCAAAGTTATAGCAGTTTTTAAATCCGTCTGGTATTAGACACCCGGCAACAATGACGCAGGGACCCGGATTAATATTGATGCGTAGTTACCCACACCTCAACCGTTACACTAAGATACCGGGTGATTATTAGTGTTGTCCAACTATCGATAATTTCGCTATCGATGGTTGACCTTGAAAACGAATAACAATATCAATATCGATAGTGCTATCGATACTATCGGTATCACAAATTACCAAATACTATTGGTTGGAAGCAATAATGTCGATAGTGCCGTTGTATTAAATCATACGAACTATTTACTACGTAATTGATTGTCAAAATCCAACTCAAATATCTTTATTTAAATAGACTTAATCGGTAAAATTTTTAGTTTAATAGTCAAAAAATATACTAAATAATAGACATAGATACTATAATAATATGAATAAATAAACAGTATACAAACATAATGTGACTCTACCACCGCGTCAGAGAAGTTGATTCTTACTGAGAAGACCCGGCGGGAAACTCAGTAGTTACTCTTTTAAACTTGTTGTGGTTTTACAATGCGTGTTAGTAGAGTACAATTTGTTTGTTGATAAAAAAAATGCTTAAATTCTAACATTAAAAAATAAACAGAACAAGTACAACAAAACTACATAATATTAAACAATAGGCTGTACCAAGTCATTTATGAAATTCTAAAAATAAAAATTGTTAGTCATTAATACACTTAAGTTCGGTATTTAAATAATAAGTTTACAAGTAAAGTAAAGTAGAGTAAAAGTAAAAAATATCTTTATTCATATAGACTTATAAAAAGTACTTATGACAAGTCAAATACAAAAAAAAATTGTAGCAAAAATATACTGAATAAAAATAAACTTACATTGATAGTTAATATCATAATTAAACATAATGTGACTCTACCACCGGTCCGGAGGTTGTTTCCGATCGAGAAGACTCCGGCAAGAAACTCGATGGTTACTCTTTTCAATCTTGTTTTCAAATCGAGAGGTAACTGATCCCGCACCGAGCAGAGAGCTTTAATCCCAGGCTTTTTTATCTAAAAGGTAATCATTGTTAGTATAATACCCCTTTTTTAATAGAACAGATTTTAAGTGGTTTTTGAATCTGTGCAGCGGTCGGTAATATACAAATTGCCTGAGGAACTTTGTTGTAGTAGTGTACACCTTGCCCCATAAAGGATCCCAAAACTTTTTCTAATATAAGCAATGGAAGCGCATTTTTATCCTTATTCCGAGTATTTTTGGCGTGTAAAAGAATATCAGTATTTTCACAAAACACTGCGATATGTTTTGTGAAAAGACTGATATTCTCTTTCACCAAGACAATACAGTTGTAAATAAATTGGGAAGCCACTGTAAGAGTCCCAATTTCCTTAAAAAGCTCTCTGACTGAGGTGAGGCCCGTGCACGAAGCTTAAAGATAGATGTGATCGCTTGTTAGAAGGCAATCCTATCGCAGTTTATTGAACTATCGATAGTATGAGCGATATAGTGTTTTAATGATGAGATTAGATTTTAGGTTGCAGTGCACTTACGGGGTGTCACACTGATCACATTTTTTTTGTAACAACTTTTCTGTACTGTGACTAGCAATGAATAAATAAATGAATAAATGAGCAATCAATACTTTCGATAGTATTGTTCCTGAACATTATGCTGGACTTCGATAATATCGATATTATCGAAAGCAATATAATCGATACTATCGATACTATTTATGTATATCAATACTATTGCCCTGTTTACATTATCGATAATGTCAATAGGCTATCGATACTATTGATATGACGTTACCTACCGATAGAATATCGATAGTTAGCGATAGTGGGCTATTGATAGGCAACACTAGATTATCAAGAGACTTACAAAACGAAATGGAATACTCAGTAAGTGATCCCTTGTTTCACAGACAGAATTTTCATAGAATTTCGGTTCATAGAAAATGTTTCATAGAATATTCGATTCAAATATTTTCATTCCGAATATTATTGTATCAACAACTATTCATAGAATATTCAGTCCACATATTTCCATGTCCAATATTATTATTACAACGACTATTTACTACATAAAAACATACTTCTCAGAAATTCAATTAATTTAATAACAGAAATTAGTTTAAAAAGCCTTTGGTTGGTTAGGTTAGTTTAGAACTGTGACTTCATCGCACGAGCCGTGCGAGCGTAGCGAGCGTGCCGAGGCAGCGGCTGGCGAGTGCCAGGAGTGAATTTTCGGCGAATGAACATAAGTAGCAAAAAAAAATGTTCTTGAGAATACTTCTTACAAAAGCTAAACATTATGAGCAATAATAATACTTGATTTGATATTCTATGATATGAATTTTCTAAGAAATGTATTTTATTTGTAACAAAAATCTATGATTTAAATATCTTTGTAGTACTATTACTATTGATTATTAAAATTTGATAAAATGATTATATGAAAAACAATTTATGTGAAACGAAATTCTATGAATTGATTTTCTATAAAACAGTGTACAACCCAGTAAGTGATGTAGGTGATTAAATATAAGACTTCTTCAATTGACTTTAATTTCAAGGTCGCCATACAAAATCAGTCGAACAGTCAGAATTTTATGTATAAAAACCTATCTTCGTAGGTGGTAAATACCCTGCCATTATAACTTAGTTACATAGTGTTACGTAGTTCATTTTACGTTGGGTCTGTTAATGGCCGCGATAGCTCAGTTGGATGAGCAGCCACCCAGATGTTGGAGGATGCGGGTTCGAATCCTGCCTGATTTATTCAAGGTCTTGAATTTGAATTTTTCTACCTTTTATCTCTCGCAACAAGCATTGTAAAATGCTAAAATAAACAAAGCAATAACTAAAAACATGTTTCCTTTATTCCAGGCACATCAGAACTGCTCCTCAACGCTCCCTCCCTGTACCTCTACAGTCCCGGCGAGCTCGAGTTCACAGACGTACTGGTGAAGCGGGTCGGAGACAACCTGACGTTGGCTTGTGAGCTGAGGGGTGACACTGCGACGGTGTATGTGTGGAACTATGTGCCCCAGGATAATGTGGTGGCTGAGAGGTGAGTCGAAGATATTGTCTTTTTGGGCAGGGCATATTTAGCTTTGAGGATTATATAATCTACAACTTTTACAAGCAAAATTTTAGTTTTGCAAATATAAGTATTGATCAAGATGACACTGGCTATTTTATAATAATGTTTTTGTTATTTTTACATTCACAATGCTATTTTTCTATAGAAAGAAATACTGGAAGTTTTCAATTATCGGGGAGTTTTTTTAGGGAAAGGTTTTCAACTAAAAACATAATTGAAATAATGCTGCCACGAAGCGTTAATTACGCTAAAAGATTACAAGGGGGTAACTAAGGTCTCGGTAGCTCAATGGTTAGAGGAGTCGCCCAATTTTCAGTAAATCTATTATATAAAAATAAGTCGGGTTTTCCTTCCTGACGTTATAACTCCAGAACGCACGAACCGATTTCCACGGTTTTGCATTCGTTGGAAAGGTCTCGGGCTCCGTGAGGTTTATAGCAAAGACATGACGCGGGCGAAGCCGCGGGCGGAAAGCTAGTGCGAGATAAATATTTATTGAGTATTTTTTAGAATATCTATCTTTGGATAAAAATTGCATTGTGAATGCAAAATATTTATAACAAAAACTATTTGCGCCGAGACGCTGGCAGTTAACGGCTTCGCTCGCGTCAACTATAAAAATAGCCTGGAGAAATAGAGCCTATGTAACTCGCTAATAATGTAACTTTATTATGGTGAAGTAATTTTTAAAATTGGTCCTGTAGTTTCAATACAAACAACGAAAATGTGTATTAGACTCTCATATTTACCGCCTGATCTGATGAAAACGATTGTAGTTCCCGTGGTCAAGAGCGGGACAGGTCGGAGTGTGGCGTGAGACGGGGGGGGCTGCCGTCTCCAAAGCTTTTTAACATCTACATAAATGACCTCATAGTGGAACTCAGCACGATGCGTGTCGGATGCAGTGTGGGTGGTGTCAGTTTTAACAGCATTAGCTATGCGGACGACATGGTCCTGCTGAGTCCCACTGCGAACGCAATTGGAAAGATGTTAAACGTGTGTGAGACCTATGCTAAGTCGCATGGTCTAGCATATAATGTCAAAAAGAGCGAATATATGGTCTTAGGGGCCGCTGGTAAGTGTCTAGAAACTACACCTCCAATCTGCCTTAGTGGAGTGGAGTTGAACAGAGTTTCAATCTCAATTTAGATACCTAGGACACATACTTAGCGACGGCCTTAAGGATGATATTGACGTAGAAAGGGAGCGAAGGGCTTTGGCGGTCCGTGGTAACATGCTAGCCCGCAGATACCCTCGTTTTACAGACCAAGTCAAAATTACACTCTTTAAGGCTTACTGTCTGAATCTGTACACGGGCGGTCTGTGGGTGAATTGTACCAAAAGATCGCTAAATACCCTTCGTATCCAATACAATATTATCTTTAGAATGATGTTAAGACTTCCTCGCTTTTGCTGTGCTTCCGAAATGTTCGCGCAAGAAAGAACTGACGCCTTTCAAGGCCTCGTTAGGAAAAAAAGGAGCGTCACTGATCAATCGAGTGCGAGGGAGTAATAATAGCATCCTAAAGATAGTGGCAGATGATCCGCATGCACCTATACTCAGGCACTTCGTGCAGACTATGACTGGGGTAGAGGTTAGAAGCTCCTCCGGGACGAGATCGCAGGGAGTGCCTCTGAGATACATGACATTTTTAAGATAATTGTAATATGAAATAAATAAATTGTTATCCCTAAGAATACTAACTCTATATTGTCTGAAATAAAGAAATTTGAAATTTAAAACAAACAAATCTTTCCTTTTATAATATTAGTATAGATTACTTTGACTACTTTGGTACTGCTCGATACCCAGGAATAGGTTGATTCTTTCTAGTTGCTTCATAAACGAGCTGCCCCAACAGACTTCGTTCTGTCAAATGTTTGACTGCTGGTGTCCAGTATCATATCTCGCCAGCTTTTCTCCGACTTGATTTACAAATACTATTATTTTTCACTGAATTTTTAGTTCAATCATAATTAAATATAGCCTATATCACCTCTGAATAGTTAAGCTTTCTGTTAGTGAAAGAATTTTCACGATCGGATGAGTAGTTTCGGAGCCTATTTAATACAAACAAACAATGAAATCTTTCCTCTTTAAAATATTAGTATAGATGTTGTTGTTTTATCTATAAGTGTTATGGCCCTGGTGTTGCACGCGTCCATAGGCTGCGGTAACCGCTTACCACCAGGCGGCCCGCGTGCTGGATTGTCACCGGCGTTGTATAAAAAAAAACAAAATTCTTTGCAGGCCTTACACGGTAGAGAAGAACGGTTCGTCCGGCAGCCGCCTCCTCAAGCCCGACCTGTCGCTGGCCGACAGCGGGCGCTACGTGTGCTCGGCGCCACCCTTCAGCGTGGCCAAGTACATCCTGGTGCAGGACTATAGTGAGTATTGTATTGTAATGTTGACAAGATCAAATTGCAGTTTGAAACAGGACGCAGCTTCTGGACATTGCGAAATCTACCAGCCGACTCTGGTAAGATCTTTTCAGACCCCTATTAAAGGACTTCATGTTGCTCATTAAAAAAAACCTTGTCAGACTGCATTTCACAATTAAAGCGTCTTCGGACGTGCCAATCTTTCTGGCCGGCCGTTGGGGCGGAAAGGTTCTCGAATGGCGACCGCGTACCGGACGACGTTCCGTGGGCAGGCCCTCTACAAGGTGGACCGACGATCTGGTCAAGGTCGCGGGAAGCCGCTGGATGCGCACAGCGCAGGACCGATCGTTGTGGAGATCCTTGGGGGAGGCCTATGCCCAGCAGTGGGCGTCGTTCGGCTGAAATGATGATGATGATGAATCTTTCTGACTCCCGCTATTTTATTTCTGTCATTGTTTTTAGAATCTTCCTCTATTCGATTTCAATTTAATCCACCGCGAATTCTCTCTCTTTATTCCTTAGTGTCTTCAAATTCCCATCTCTCTCTATTCCTTGCTCTTTCTCATTTCCGCCTGTAGCGCTCAAGATCCTTACAGCTCTGCAGTCATCATCATCCGTGCGGTCTATCCCGGTTGTGAACCCACACTGGTGTGTGGGGTCCCAGAGTCTGCCTTTCTTATTTTCTTGGCCCACTTCGCGCGGTCTTGTGCATCCTTAGTGGTGAGTCTGTTGGCACGCATGTCACTCTTAAAGACGTCGAGCCACCGCTTCTTGGGTCGACCTCTTCTACCAGTACCTGGCTGGGGCGGCATGGCCAGACATTCGTTGCCCACGTAGTTTGCCGATCTCCGAGAGACATGACCATACCAACGAAGGCGGCACTCCTGCAGCTTGTCTGCGATGTCACGAACACGAAGGCTGCCGCGGATGTGGGTGTTACGCACGCGATCTTTGCGTGAGACTCCACACATCCACCGCAGCATCTTCATTTCCGTGACGCGCAGCTCCTGCTTGTGTCGCTCTAGTAATGGCCATGTTTCACTGCCATATTTTTATATGGCAGTGAAACATGGCCTAATGATGGTTTTATAGACCTGCCCCTTCAGCTTGATCGGCATTTTGGGGTCACAAATGACACCAATGAGTGTTCTCTACGTATGTGATGTTTTAATGTTCAATAAACAAATAAATATCTAAAGATAGAAAACTAGAAAAAGCCGAATTTCGGACCATAGTCAAATCAGTAAATCATGCAGGATTCGAACCCGCGTCTTCCACAAGCCGGGTGGGTGCTGTAATCACTGAGCTACCGAAATCTCAATGGAACGAACGAATCTTCTAGTACATGCTTACGTTGCAAGCCAACATTATACGTTAACGTAAGGCAAGTACCTTCAAACATCGTTTTATCTTTCGATATGAAAACAAGCATTGTAAAATGCTAAAATAAAACAAAGTAATAATAGTATATTTTTTTATCGAGGGACTAAACGAAGCCGTAATATACCAGAGGTGCTCGGGAGTCAATGAAACCGAGGGTATATTAAGTTGGCGTTTAGTCTCGGGGTGCAAACTGTACTTTTCACTTCGAGTGCGTGAAAAATATTCAATTTAGTACAAAAACATTTAAAACCGAACAAATTTACACTCGACAAAAGATCTGAAATTCAGAACTCATCAGTTTTTTCTTCTAATCTGAACCAGTCACAGATTAACAATTTGAAACACATGGCGCTACCTTCTTTGCGGACAAACCATGGAACTAAAACTCTCAACATTTGCAATGAAAATGGTCCACACTCCACAGATAATAGTATATTTTTACTGGCTGTTTGAGTTTGTCTATGTCACATGAAGGAAATTAAAAAACTAATTACTTTTTACTCCCTAGAGACTAAAGTGGTATCTTTAGTCCCGCTTCGTAGGGCTATATTGGCGTACTTTTAGAGCATGAGGAGTGAAAGATATAAATTAGTAATTATTCCAGACGGCATGTCGTGCGCGCACGGCGCCTTCGCGTGCGGCGCGCGCTGCGTGCTGCCGGCCTACGTGTGCGACGGCAGGCACGACTGCTCGGAGGGAGACGACGAAGCGCCGGACCTGTGTGGACCGATGCCTTGTGCACGTGAGTGTTTTTTGATACCTGACTACGCCAGAAGGAGGGTTATGTTTTTCGCTTAGGATAATTACTTAGGGAAACCAAGTTCGCGCGCCCATTTTAAAGCACCTTAATTGGCCGCTGTGCAGTGTTCGTTACAGCTCCGCAATGTTCAATGTCAAAGCGCGCCGCACGTAAGCAAGCAATAGTCACGCATGTGTGGATCGGATTAGTGCTTCATTTTTGACGGGGCAGTTGTATGAAGACTATCCTACTATACGTTATTATTCTAAGGTTTTTCGAGAATATATATGTGGGTATGTATAATTGTTTGGCACGCCTGAATGGCTCGGTGGATTTTAGCTTGAGAGGTGTCGTTAGATTCGTATTTACTGTGGAAGTGACACTGGGTTTATCAGAAAAAAATGGCGGATTTTTAGCTTTCTATCCAACCCCTTGAGTGGGGTATCAAAATGAAAGGCTTGAAATAGCGATTCCATAAATATTGGTTATACAACTAAAAAGTCTGAAATTAAAACATATTATTAAAAAAACCCAAAAAACCTGACTGCTATGATTTAAAATGTTGCAAATGAGTTTGTGTTTTCCTTTTGAGTGGCCATTTTCTGCAGTCGGGTTTTTATTTTAATAATTGGTTCTTATTTCATGACTTCACATACATACATACATACCATCACGCCTTTTCCCCAACGGGGTAGGTAGAGACCACATCTTTCCACTTGCTACGGTCCTGACACACCTCTGAATGACTATGACTTTACACTGTAGATGAAACACCAATCTTGTGTACCGCTGCTGATCTCTCTTCTTCCTCTCTCCTCTCTGTTTTGAAGGAGATGATTAAGCAACACACTTGTGTGAACCAATCCCTTGTGTTCGTGAGTGTCTTTTTATTAAAAAGAAAACATTATTAATTTTAAAAACAATTTAATAAAACTGGCCTAGACGCTGATTTGAAGCAGGCCCAGCATATATCTGATTTCATTTACTTTTCATACATACTATACAAATAGACTATACCAAAAAAACATAGAGTCAGTTATAGCTTTTTGTAATATACATACAGGGTAATTATTTATACCGTAAGGCACCGTATGCATACTCGGAGATGTAGAAAGAAACTATCTGATTGAAAATTGAAATATTCAATCTAAGTTTTATTCATCAAGGCTTCTTTTCAAGAAATAAAAACGTATGACTGTAAATTTTTCACGCAAACAGGTTCTACACTATGAATGCCATTCCATTTTTCCCACTGTATGAATAATCACCCGGGGCCCGTTCCAAATCGCTTTTCGCTAAATAGTTTTCACCCTCGCCGAAAAGAGAGATACAAAACAAGCAAAACCTTTGTCTAACAGCTGTCAGGTGAATTTCATCGGGCTCCAGGCACCGCTGGAATTCGCACTGGTCAGAGTGATAAACGTCACCCGAACCCGTTCCGAAACAACTAGGAGACTGTCAGGTGACAGCTCGGTCATCCTCGGTTTCACTCGGGGTCAATTTGGAACGGGTTCGTGTGATTTCAATTTTTAACGCAGACCCTTTATGTAAAGATGTTGCAGACCATATCTTTCTGTATTTTGCCTTCAAGATAATTACACACACTGATCCTTTGTGTTTTGTTTTTCCAGCAAGAACATTATATTCAATTGTCATTGTATTTTTTATTGTTATTTTCTAGGTGCGGACCGCCTTAACTGTTCAAGCGGACGTTGCATACCCGAAGCGGCGTGTTGTCGGTCTCCGCACGCGTTGTGTCGACAGCCGGCTTGCTGCTTGGATCAGCCGAGATATAACATGCATGGTGAGTTGTTATTTATTGTCTTGGGATGATCAGAAAATCCGAATCTTCGGGAAAATTTACCATACAGCCAAAATTTTGTTTTTATTTCATACAAAAAAGTTTATTAAGGATACGAAAAAAATGCTCTAATTTGGTGCAGTCATTCCGAAGTCATTGTATTGTATATTTCTACGATATTTTTTTTATTTATGAAGAAGTTGTATAATTGGATTAGATCGTTTATGTGTTATTGCAAAAATTCACAATAAATTACATTGGATGGCCAATTTAAAGGACTTTCACAATAATATTGTCAAATAAATTAAAATAGATTAACACAAAATAGTGTAAAATAACATAAAAATTCAACTTCATATTTTTATTTTGTAGTTTATACTGTTTACTGTTAGGTAAACTTATTTCTAAAGAAGGAAAAACTGGATAATTTCGAGTTCGGACCGAAGGTTTCGGTAGCTCAGTGGTTTAGAGCAGTCAATCTTTAGATATGAAAAGCAAGCATTGTAAAATGCTAAAATAATCAAAGTAACAAACATATTTCGTTTCTTTTCTCTTCAAATTGAATACGAAATGACGCTAAATATTAAAAATATTAAGGAATACATTTGACACAAAAAAAAGTGTCTTCAACATAGATAAAATGCATTTAGAAAAAAACACAATATTTAGTTGTATGCCAATATTATCTCATACGTTGGTCGGCAGACCCATTACATACTTTGCCTAGGTAATGTAAATAAATAAATAAATATGCGCTAGACAGCACACCATCATGGTTTCGAAGTAGAGATACATTTGAATATCCCCGTGTTACTCGCACAGGCGCGTTCGTGGACGCGGAGCTGCCGCCGGTGTTCGACGACCGCCGCGCGCCGGACGACTACGGGTTCATACAGTCCACCATCTACACCGTCACGGGTGAGCGGCGCCGCGCAGCTGGTGTTGCTGCGAGAGCGATACTTGACCTTGAAAAGCAGTTATACTATCGATAGTCCTATCGAAACTATCGGCCCGTGACGATATTATCGATACAATCGATAGTGAGAATTAAGCGATACTATTGATATTTTTCGATAGTATCGCGCCGATCGATACCATCGATAGTTATGCTATAGTAACTATCGAGGTATTTTCGATACTATCTACTGGGAATGAAACGAAACCTTTTAACAGCTTGCAATAGTATCGTTAAATGTTCGACTATCGAGAGGGCAAATAGTTTTGCCCTATCGACACGCATCCTATCGATAGTTTCGATAGTATCGAAAAAGGTCAACAGTATCGCTGAAATCTCACTATCGATACTAGCAATAGTATCGTCACGGATCGATAGTTTCGATAAGACTACCGATAGTACAACTGATTTTCGAGGTCACGATAGTATTACGATATTATCGATAGACTATCGCTATCGCAACAACGCTATTATCATACTTGCTTTTTGCGTTTGGAGTAAATCGTAAACGTCGCATTTTTTTTAGGTTTTCGTGATTATTTAGCTGAATTCAAATTAAGTATAAATTATATCTCTATTATTGAATGCACCTTTTAATTTCATAATTATAACTTTTGACTGTGTATAAATTTTTAAGTGTCTATTCAAAAAAACTGTTTTTTTATTTAATTTAGCAAATAATTGGCGACTACCTTATTTTAGACAATTCAATGTGTTTTTAAATAGTATTAAACATACAATAATAGACCAAAAAATCAAGTTTCATTTCAATTTAATGAAATAATCACGAAAATCATACAAAAATGCAACATTTAGCTAACGCTCCTAAGTGTATTTGTATTCTGTCCCCAGCGTGCGCGCTAATATTCATGATAGCAGTGGTCCTGCTGGTTTCCGCTATATGCAAGATGCACATGAAGCGCGCGGCTCTGCGCAGCTACGCGCACGCGCACGACCAGGGACGCGCGCACTACACCATGCATTACGCGCAGGTGAGTGCTACAGAGTAGTGAGACCGGTGAGACCGCCGAGACCGGAGTGCCTAGGACGAGTTTCGTTCACTATTCGGATACGACCAAGTTCAAGCCCGTTTACGCATCCATTTTTAGAGTTCCGTACCTCGAAAGGAAAAAACGGAACCCTTATAGGATCAGTTTGTTGTCCGTCCGTGCGTCCGTCTGTCTTTTTTTTATATTGCCCGTCAAGATGGCCTCACTCCACCTGATGGAAAGCGGTCGTGAGGTCCAGATATGAGGTTGACAAGCCCAGTCATTCAAACGAATCAGTGGGCTGGCCATCCTCACCTCGAAGGCCTGCAGAAATGCCTTTTCACGCCCCGCTTGAAGAACCCGGGACTATACGAGGAAGGAACACATGTGCTGGAAGAGCGTTCCACGCTGCGCTGTCTGTCTGTGAAAACCCTTTTTCTCAGGAACGCGTGGAGGTATCAAGCTGGAATCGGTATCAAATACTCAGGTCTATTGTCCCTTGGAGCTGTGAAAAAATCAAACTTCTAAGCCAACGCTTTTAAAAAATACAGCCGTTTATGCCGTAAATTTCCTTAAATTTTCGACACCCGCAAGGCAATCAAAACCTACAGGGTACTTCCCGTGAACTCAGAATCTTGAAATTTAACGCCTTATAGCGCAGATAAAGGAAATACATATTGCGAAAACCGTAAATTTTTAGTTACATCTACAGGTTTGTACGGAACCCTCGGTGCGCGAGTCCGACTCGCACTTGGCCGGTTTTTTTTCTATGCAAATCCGCGTTTATGATCGAATGGAGAGACCGCTCAAACTGATGAGACCAGTGAAATTACCTTTTTAGCTCTACAACATGCATTTTGCAAAGTTAAGAATGTTATAGACCGCCCGGAATGAGACTAGTATTTTATTTTATTTGTATATTATTTACCCATACTTTTTACTACCAAAGGTATATTTCTGTGTTTTTTTGCAATGAGATTATTTGCTATCTGCTCGTGAATTTTACACTTTGACGCTTTGAGTGAAAATTTAAATATGATGCGCTCAAAGTATCTCATTGAAATTTATGTGATGAATAATTGATAAACAATAAATAAAGTTTTTGAAAAATGTTTGCAAGAAAAAAAAAATGAAACTTTTTTTAATGGCGTTAGAAAGAAATACCACTTTTTCAGTTTCATATTTCTATAAATGTTAATGCTTTTAAATCAAGTAGACTTAGTATTCAGCCAAGAATGAAAAAAGCTTAGGTTTTTTTCATTGTTGGCATGTTGTTTCACTGTACCTGAACTATTTTCGCCACAGTAACTAAAAAAGTGCAGAAATAATATATATATATACATATACACGTCAGAAATTTTCAAAAATTCGTAAAAAAATCATAACTTGAAACCTCCAAAAAATCGAGGAACATTCATGAGGTCCAAGCGATAGGTATTGGAGTTCCCAGACCACAGACCTTCGCTGGTACAGGTTACCCGGGACACCCTGTATATTATTTCATTTCATTTCATTTCATTTCATTTATTTCAAAAATGAAATGAAATGAAATTGTTTATTTGCTTAAGAACAATTCATCTCTTTTTGCAGGAATTATCCTAATACAATAGTGTAGCCAACCTTATACTAACATTGTTATTACTTATTTAATCTATGAATGCATTTAATTTAGTTCCTATATTAAATTTAAAATCTATGTATTTCCTTTTATTACATTATACTCAGTCTCAAATTTAACAATCCATTACATTATATTATCTATTAAATTATTTCATCTTACTATTATGTAATATGACATATACATATATATACATACAGCTATAATTAACCAAAAATTTATATTCAGCAAAGGCACCGTTTCCCGCCCTGCTACGAAGCTTCGGGATTACTAGAACATGCTACGCATTCACCGCTACCGAGTCCCACTCATGATACACAGGTATGTTGGAATTGTACAGTCACTATATTTTATCTATTTATATGAACACATGATATAACTTTGTAGCGAAGTATATCTCATAAATTCCTTTGCAAGGTAATGTCTGTTTTAATGCTGATATTTTATGATCGATTTTACAATTCTTAGTATGCGACTGCAATGCGTACCAATCAAATGTATTTTTTCTCGAAGTGCAGTTTTTTTTAACTCGCATAAATTAAGTTTGGATTGTTATAAATAAACAAAAATCTCAAGTAGGCTTTATTCTGACTAGCTGAGTCGAAGCTCAATGAACTTTTACATCCAAATTATATTGACCTTAATATATACCCTTAGACATATTTTTATGATGTTTTGGGGGACTGTAATAAAAAAAAGATTGTTTTCATATCGTAATTTTATGTAGCTATGCTATCGAATCCGAAAAGTTGAGAGGAGACTGAAAAGAAATTAGCTTATTTTAAAACAAATTTAGTGGTTGCAATTTATTACCATGCATGCAGTAAAAGTATCTCAAAAGTGTGACCCGAGGTGTCAATTTACATTTTTCAAAATATACCTGTCAATTAATTAATTAATCATTAATAATTTATTAGTTAATTAACTAATATATTATTAATAATTAATTAATAAGTTAATTGACAGAAAAATATAAGAAACAAAATGTCTAAATTATAATATATTAGTTAATTAACTAATATATTATAATTTAGACATTTTGTTTCTTATATTTTTTACAACTGGTATAACCCGGCCTTTCGCCTTATACCTGCTTAACGTTGAATTTTGGGACAGCCTGTATATGAAAACGTTCTTTAACTAGACATCTTGTATAGGTTTGTGATACATAATTATTTTCGCCGTATGATGATATCCCTGACAGTTCATAATTGACAATTATAGTGATGTAACAAATGTAATTTAAAAAATTGGCAAAGGAAATGGAATCGGATTTACCGATTTTTAAATTATAAATAAATTCTTAATAAACTTGTTATGGTTAATAAGTTATAGAATACAACGCGGTATCTCGAAAATAATAGTTAAACATAGCACACAAGGCAGATGCACTCGTACTGATGTGACGTGATTATAAAATGGTCGCTCTCAGTCATCGATTTTTTGTCGGTTCAGTAGTGTCAATACACTATTGAATGGCGTTCCATTTCACGCATCAGGCGCTGTAAAGATATATTAATTAATTTCATTAACTTCATTCATTAACAGTTAATAATAACAATAATTTACATGATAAGATTCGAGGGGACAAGGTTTTTTAATAGTTTACAACATTTTCTTTTGCCAGTTTCTTTTTATTTAGTTTGAAATAGTATGGCGTTCCATTTCACGCATCAGGCGCTGTAAAGATATATTAATTAATTTCATTAACTTCATTCATTAACAGTTAATAATAACAATAATTTACATGATAAGATTCGAGGGGACAAGGTTTTTTAATAGTTTACAACATTTTCTTTTGCCAGTTTCTTTTTATTTAGTTTGAAATAGTATGCTGACACGGAACAATGAGAACTGTCAGGTATATCATCATAAAGTGAAAATAGTATAGCTGCCCGACCGACTTCTGTCAAAAGTTATTGGCAAATGTTTGACAGCTGGTAACATTTTGTATCGGAAAATTGAATTGTCGTTTTTATTATTTTCCGTTACTAATTATTTATGTTTCTCACCGTTTAAACCTTCCCTGTACTTCCACAAATATTTCAAGATCTAAACCTAGCCAAATCGGTCCAGGCATTACGGAGTTTTAACGAGACATTCGAACAGCAATTTATTTATATGTGTTTATTTATCAAGTGCGGCATATCCGCGGGCTCGGTGAGTCCCTCGGCCAGCGAGCGGCGCACGCGCCTCGCCGCGCTCACTTCCGTCTTCACCTCCAGATACAGACAGGTAATGTACCACTACAGGACAATAGGGTATTTGCCAACATCGTCAGATTCTAAAAATGATTCAATATACTCAAAAAATACATTTTAAAAGGTCTCTATAAACACTTAGGGTCAAATCACGCTGAGACGCGACTCGACGCGACGCTGCGCGCACTCTTTGATGGAGCTACTCAAAATTTAACTTATTCACTACACGAAAAGATACATGAGAATTCAGAATACGTTGCACCACGCAGCACTACGTCGCGTCTCGAGAGGCATCTCGTATAATAAAGTTTTATTTTGAGTAGCTCTCAGTGTGAGTTGACGCTTTTGTGTCTATTTTTGAAAGGTCTTTCGATAACTATTGCTTTAAAAGTATACCAAACTAACATTTTACGTGAATAATATCGTCTAGTTTTAACATCACTTTGAAGTTAAACATGAATATTATATAAAAGAAGCAAATTCTATGTTCTAAACTAAGATATAGTAAAGCTTGTCTGAAATGAAATGACGTGCCCCTCCATATCGCATTTACAATTATACTGACTCACTCCTAAAAAAAAAACCATGTTAAGTAAAATCTAATTTAGTTGTATTGATTTATTTTAAATTCTAAATTGGTATTTTAACTTGGTTTGTGCTTGTATTTTAATAGCATTTTGATTTGATTTTAATTTAATTTCTATTATAATTAGTTATTGCGACCTATTTTTATATTGACACTGACTATCTGTGCCTAGTGCGAGTTGCAGTAAGAGATGCGAATGACTTCACCATCGCGTTTCGCGAGCACGTAAAGGTCAATTAGTATGGTATTCAGTCAATGCCTTAATGTTGCCCGATTTTGCCACTAGAAGGCGTTGACTCGATGCCATACAAATGGACAGTTACGTGTTCGCAAAACGTGATGGTGAATTCATTCGCATCACTGACTGCAGCTCGCACTAGACACTCTGAAATGAAGTGTTTTTTAAGTCTATTTGCGATTTCAACAACATTTACACATTATTCCATCCAGGTCCCAACCCAATGCACAGAAGTAGAGATGACAGCAGTAACGTCTACAGCCACTCGCTCGCCCTCCAGAACTGTGGAGTACTGCAGTCCTACGGGCGGCGCCCCCAGCGAAGGGGCGCCCCAACTGAATGTGGCTAATGAACCGACACAGACTAACAGGTATGTTGTCACTAGTATCTGTCACTGGTATTAGTCACTATAGTATGTCACTTGTATAAGTCACTAGTATACGCTCGTTTAAAACGCTAGGCTGAAAGCGCACTTAATTACTTTTTGTAACAGACAGTTTGGACCATAATTCGTAGGCTGTACTTATCTATTACGTAACTTCATTATTACATTGCCCAATTTCACAAAATGATTAAATTGATGAATTTCACGTTTTATTTTCTCTCCACAGATTAACCCTCCAGCTAGGCCGCTTCCAACTCAGCATCCCTCGCTTCGGGCGTCCCGAAACGCGCCCCGACACCCCAAACGTGGCCGAAATAAACATAGACGACTTGGAATTCGTCCGCCTCAACTCCCGGGAAACTTACACGCTAAACGGAAGAACTATCCACCTTCTAGGCGGAAACTTCGAAAACTATCCGCCTTTGACCCACGGAAGCCATCCGCCGCCATACAATGAAGCTATGAGGTACAAACTATACGGCCCTCCGCCTGAATATCTTAGTAGAGATAGATTGAATAGGTGTAATAGCGTAGATGAGGAAGCTAGGAGCAACATCGAAATGCCGCCGTGCTATGATGATTTAGCCAACGGAAGAGGCAACGGAAGCGGAAGTAACGCCAGCGGAAGCCACGAAAACGGAAACGGAAGTACAGATTTTGCTAGCGCTTTCGGAGGTAACCCTATAGTTATAAATAGAGATTTAATAATGAGTAACATTATCGAAAATGTATCTTCTCCTGGAAATAATAATAATAGCCATTTCAATAATGGCGAAGAGGCGTGTGGCGGAGTTATTGTTCCTATGGATAATAATAACGAAAATTATACAAATATATCTATTATTGGCGTTGCTAGTACGTCTTTCAATAATAATGAAAACATATCTCAAGATAACGATAGCGTTATTAGTAATCTCACTAATCTTATAACTCGTTCTAATGATAATATAACGACAAATAACGTTACCGTCAACGGAGCTCGTAACGATACATTTGCGAGTTTAACATCTTTAAAAGATGAAAATGAAAATGTGGAAACGTTAAACTCTGTCATAGACAACTTGCCGGCCATCGACAGTGACTTGAACGCCAACGATGGTGTAGAAGTTAACTGTTGAAATTATTCGAATTTTTCTGTTTAAAAAATGCAATTTAATACTATGGGCAGTCCAGAGAAAACAAAGGTCCAAAATTAAATCATGTCAATATTTCTATTGTCACCTTGAAATATACTATCCAAAAAAAAAACTCTGAACCAGCTATAGGCTCGCCACCTGCTGAGTTGAACACTGTAAAGTGTGGGCTTCTAAATGTTTTGTGTACTTTGGCAACAGTTAACTTACCTCTAGTTATGTTTGCCTATATATTACAATTGTAATTACACTGTACAATGTATTGTTTTAGTATTTTTTTAAACAAACCCTTTTTTTAAATAGGGCTGTCTGTCACTTGTCTTGATCACAAGAAAATGCCATTTCTGTTGAATCTGATGATGAGTCTTGTGATACTTGCAATACGAGAGCAAACTTGTTAGAATTAAATTAACTTTTCTTTATATTTTAATCTTGATAAACATTTCTTTTTTTGATCGACACAAGGCGTGAGCGTTAGTGACTTTAGAAATAGAATAAAGATTTTTGCGATTCTCTGAATTATCGAAACTTTTACTTAGTCAATTAAAAGTTTATCTAATCTATAATGAATGAGTCACAGTTATACGTCTCGTCTACTCTCATCTCTCTCTCTCTCTCTCTCTCTCTTTGCGTCAATTTTATTTTGTCAATGGAAATCAGTTATACAGGGTTATTAAAAAACATCAACAACCTCGCAAGACTAGGTAGCTACCATCATACACAACAACATTTGTTCTACGACTTTTGATAATTTAACACATTGTACTTTCTTACAAAAATAAATATCAATTTAATTTTACGTCTGAATGTTCTTAACTCTGTGCGCATGGCACCGCAAAATATGGTAAACAAACCCTTCCTAATCACGGGGTGTGAATCCGAATCAATTTCTATGTACTTCATAACACTAACAGCAGAATCGCGCGCGATTCTCGCGCACCTGGCCTTTTTTATGTCAATGGAACATAGACTTCCAAATGTCACGACAGTACAATAAAATCTTAAAAAATCATTTTTAATTAATGTTTTGAGTTATGATGATGAAACTCTTAGAACAAATGTTGTTGTGTACGATGGTAGAGCTACCGAGTCTTGCGAGGTTGTTTATGTTATTTGTAGTTACTTTGTCTGTAGAAATCAGTTATTTTTTCTATGGTGATAATAAGTGATGAAAGACTTCTTAAGTCAAGCACGGCTGCCCTAAAAAATCACACTAATGTCAGTGTCGCTAGATTAGTGCCTTAGACAAAAATAAAATCTTTGGGATATCATGAAATGCTTTATATGGAAAATTATTTAAATTCTAGAGTCGACTGCAATTAAATTATTTTAGAAATCAATTCCGAACTCTGAAGGTATTGTATATTTTTTTAAATATTGGGTCAGCTTTATAACTAAGCCAATATGCCCATATATATAGTATTATATGCCCAGTAGTGGAATTGCAATTACTTCAAATTGATCATTGCAGACGCTTGTAGCGTATACAAAAAATACATTTTTGTTTTTAAAATTAATACAAATTGAGCATTTCGTGATATATTTTCTCTATTAATTGTCACTTTTTTTAAGTTAAATTATTGGTCTGCTGAAACTTCTTCACATTCTAAATTTCTGGGCTGGATTCAATATATAAAATATATATATATTCGCAGGTAAATGTACCTTGTTTTAGCAAAACGTTTGGCTAAATGAACTTCTATTTCTTATGTTATAATCTGTCTTAATTCTGTTTGGTTGGAGTTTTTAGCAGACAATTCTATATATATTATAGCTTGTTAGAGTTGCCATATCATTGTCTAAATACCATATTTGTTTAGTAACATATAGTGATATTAGTTTTAAGTGTAAATATTTTTGCATTATCTTGTTTATTATACTTTAAATCAATTGTGTTAACGAACAAATAAGGCAGTTATTAACTGTTAAATAAACTATGTTATTAACTTACTTAATATATTATGCATTTGGTTGTAGCAGTTAAACAGTTTGACGTATAAATGACAGGAAGCCATTTTGTTTCTTTTTAAAAGTTGCAATTCTATACAGGGTAGTCAATTAATAAATGAAATCAGCAATCATAAAAAGCATGCTATGAAATAGGTAAATACATTATTTTATGCTCTTATGTACAGAGGCCTTCACATCAACCTTTACAATACCATTGCAAAATGGCTCATATGTTAGCAGCATAAGGTGCATCTTTAGGGACTACTCTGGGTTTTAAGTAGTAAAATTGAAACATTAAAAGTATTTTTTAAATTACTTTGTAACTATTACAAACAAAATGGTGGATATGTATGTCAAAAATAGCAAAAAAATGTTTTGAATGGGAGCTTGACGTCTACCTCTGCATACTCGTATGACCGACCAAATAATGCTTTACGAAGTAGTCGTAATGATTATTAATAATTTTAGGGAATAGAATCAGAACAATTTGTAGAAAAATAATAAAAAAAATGGCAGTTGTATTACTAAGAGAAAAAGTAGAAATTATGAATAGTATTTTTCGGCCATGTCTTCTTTTTTATAGTAAAAAAATATAGGTAGATTAAAGGCCACCTTATTTAGACCTTCGCCCTATCAGATTAAACTCAAAATAAATGGAATACAAGACAAAGTTACTTTTAAAAAAACCGGAAAGTTTAATATACGAATCGTCTCCAAGTATCTGCTGTCCAGTGAGAATTTGTTATTTTTCTACAAAATTAGTAATTATTTTACTATATTATTATTAAAACAGCCTGTGAATACGTTAAGCTGAAATGTTTATTATCGATAGATATAAATATGTATATATTTATTGATGAGAATTATTTCGTTTTAAAGCGTTTTTCGCAATTTCTAATCACCGCATCTGACTTGAACAATAATTGCATACCAGCATACGGCCCTGGCCTAATTCCTGGTCTGGTAAAAAGTGAAAAAACAGTAAAAAATATCTTTATTTATATAGACTTATAAAAAGTACTTAAGACAAGTCATATACAAAAAAAATTGTAGCCAAAATATAATGAATAAAAATAAACTTACACAAAATAATACTATGATAGTTAATATCATAATTAAACATAATGTGACTCTACCACCGGTTCGGAGGTTGTTTCCGATCGAGAAGACTCCGGCAAGAAACTCGATGGTTACTCTTTTCAATCTTGTTTTTATACATAGAAATTGAATTGACTGAGTAAAGTCATAACAAAAAAGTGTGCAGAGGAGCAGATTATACCTAAGATGACCACAAATTCTTATCATTTAGGAATCCTCAACACTATAATAACCTCGCTTCACTTATGTTACCTCGTCACACAGGGATATTGAATCCCTACTTCGAGACCATGACAAGTGGTGTGTTGTCTGGCGCATATTTATATTTATTCATGATACTTAAATACATCAATGAATGGAATATTCTCTTTGTTTCTTTTTTAATTTGGTAAAAAGTTTAAAGTCCGTAAGATAAATGAAACAATTACTCAAATTCTCATCAATGGATATCAATGCACTGTGGCATTTGTGACTCAAGGGTTTTATTTAGTCACATACAGAAACATGTATAATTTTTTGGCGTAAATTGGCCCTTGAGCCAAATGTCTCCTTACACCATTTACTTAATATTTGCTTTCCAATTATATTCAGGATGTAAAATAAATGATCGATTGACATTTTATTTTTACTCGCAATTAAAACAAACACGACGACACGGTCGGCGTAGTGCGCTGTAGCACGGTTTCTCGCCTCGATTTCCGTAGTGTCAATTCAGGAAACGATCTTTTCTGAATTGATTTGGGTCTGGGTGTGCTGGGAGACGCCCCTGGCTTATTTCCTTGTGTGGTACCTCGTAACACAGGAATATTAATCCCTACTACGAGACCATTACAAGAGGTGTGTTGTCTGGCGCATAAAAAAAAAAACAATACAGGTTTAGGTTACACAGCCTTGACTTTCAGTGAATATACCGGGTGATTATCAAAAGACTTACAAAAACGATATAGCATACTCAGTAAGTTATGTAGTAACTATGTGAGTGGAAATTAGATTTTTTCAATTGACTTAATTTCAAGGTCACTATACGAAATCAGTCAGAATTTTATGATTGAAAACCTAGGGTATTTAAAATAAATAAATTTTTTGCTTGCATATTTACCACATCATTTACTAACCCATATCGTTTTTGTAAGTCTTTCCATAATCACCCGGTATAATTGCCTTATCCTTTTTAGGACAAACAACGTTAATTTGTGCAACAGCCTGCATATAATTGGCAGCATTAGGTATTTTAGATTTAAATACATATTATCATATTTAGCAAATTTGTAAATATTTAACGTTTAAAAAATTTGATCTGCATTATATTTTCAATATTACCATTCGTCATAGTTCACAAATAGGTTTCCGTTGTTTTGAATGTTTTATATTTTTATGCCCATTGTTATATATCTTGCCATTTAAATATTACATTAGGTAATAAAACAATTCTGCGTTTGAAGGTATAAATGAATAAAAACAGAATATTTCAGTTCTAGGTTCTAAATTGGCTATTTTGTTATTACAATTAAAAAAAAAAACTTTTTATATAACACTGAGAGCTTAGTGTACATGAAATTGCCATAAACTTAAAATATATTAAAATGAGTAGTCTTGTTTATTTAACTTCTCCTTTTCATTCGCAAAATTTACATTCAAAAATGTACTTAAATATTACTAATAATTCGGAGACACTATAATTAATGATAATAATAGCTATTAAATGTTAAATAAGAATACTCTTTAATTTATTCTATAGATTTTTCAATAATATTTTAAATAATGTTGAAACATCTTAGAATATTTATCTTGGCACAACTCACGTTTGGATTAAGTAGTACTTATTGTTATAATTATTGTTGTAAGCAATGAGGCGAATAAGATGAAGATACAGCTTTTTTTATGAAACTGTCAGTCAAAATTTCCCTGACATATCCGTCTCTTTCTCTCACTAATCAAAACACTGTCACTATGGGAGTGTACTCACTTTAGGATTTTTTGTACATTATTGAAATAGATAATGTGAGTCACCATCGTCTTTATAAAACCAAGCTTGATATTTTAAGACGACAATGTGACGTCAAAATTTTCTATTGTTTAATCGAGTTCATAGGAATAATAAATGAGGATCTTCTTGATTTTGACACTCGCTGTCATGATGGTTTGACGCTGACTGAATGAGTCGGCCACAATTTTTTGTTCGGTCACCATAATTTACTATACTATTTTCACTGTAAGATGATATGCCTGACAGCTCTTATTGTTCCGTGTCACGCATACTATTTCAAACTAAATAAAAAGAAACTGGCAAAATAAAATGTTT
Source organism: Udea olivalis (assembly GCA_947369235.1). Taxonomy (NCBI): domain Eukaryota; kingdom Metazoa; phylum Arthropoda; class Insecta; order Lepidoptera; family Crambidae; genus Udea; species Udea olivalis. The sequence goes on along the minus strand of OX376370.1, from coordinate 7,911,323 downwards.
TAGACTATTAAAACACTATTGTCCTTTCGAATCTTATAAAGTAAATTATTGTTATTATTTTTAACTGTTAATAAATGAAGTAAATGACATTTAATTAATATATCTTTACAGCGCCTGATGCGTGAAAAGGAACGCGATTCAATAGTATATTGACACTACTGAATCGACAAAAATCGATGAATAGGAGCGACCCTTTTGTAATCACGTCATTCGCATCAGTACGAGTGCATCTGCCTTGTGTGCTATTTTTTAACTATTATTTTCGAGATACCGCGTTTTATTCTATAACTTATTAGCCATCTATCCATATATATTATCACAACTGTCAGGGATATCATCGTACGGCGAAAGTAGTATAGTTAGTTGTTTTGCTGCGGAGTTGTATCTTCACTTTGTTTTAACCTAATAATGTTCGTAACTGTACGTATGGTTGTTTTTATGTAAAACAATAATTAATTTACATATCATGTGAATGTTCTTTGAGCTTCTTAGAGCAGTTATAATTGTAATTCGTCCATGATGTTGGTCTTAAATGTTTACTTTATATATGAAATGAAAATCAAAATTATGAGCTTTATTAATGTTTTCAGGCATTCACATTTTTTTTCTGTGAGGGAAGCTCAATTCTAGGTGTTCCAGTTAATCGTTACTTAACTATTTCATTTAAAATTGTTTAGAAAGTGATTGGACCAACATCGTGAATTCGTTTGCTGTTATTAAAAATTGCCTAATTAAAATAACTAGTATTCAAAAATGTAACTCTGGGTCTACTGCATGCATAAGTCCATCTTACGCTTTGATCTGTGTGTGAAGTTTGAAATTTGTTTTTCGTAGCAAAATTAATAATAAGAAAAATAGTGCAAAGTCTATCGTTTAAAAACAATCAGAGCTTGATCATTATGCGAGTTCACAGGAACGCGAGCTCTTAATATGCTGGCTGTTTTATTGTATCTAAATCACAAACCTATGTTTATTTATTAAAAAATAGCTTAAGGTAGACCCAGACGAATGTCTACAGTACAAAGTACAAGCGTCCAGCCTTTCTGATGCCTTAACACTGTAGGTTTAAGAAATAAACTTCATGTTTTAGAATGATTCTTTTTTATTTTATTTGTAGCAACTATCTTACACTGATAGGTATCTGGCTATAGGCTACCTAACTAATACGTTCATTCTTTACACCTGAAAAATAACTTTGGTGGCCAAGTGATTAGATCGTTGGGGGAGATATTCACACCGGTACTGGGTAAAACCACGGGGCGTTCAGTATATTTCATATTTCGTCAGAAGTCTCTTAATCTTATGAGTAGAAACAGTATATTATATTTATATTACTACTACTATTAGACTGATGATGTGCAGTCACTAGCAATATCAAAGGCCCTAGTCAAAAGCAACAGGCTTCTATCGTTTCTACTGATTATGTTTAAAAAAAATATGGAAATGACATCAAATGTCATTTCGAATAGACGAGTGATGTCATTCCCATACAATCTGACATTTTGACATCTAGAAACTATAGTAGCTTGTTGCTTTTGGCTACTTATGGCCTAAGAGCTTTTACTCGCGCGTTGTGTTCAGTACCTGGGGCCTTATTACAATCGCTTATTCCAGTCAAGTTAATACCCTAAACTGAGGGTAGCGAGCAACCCTAAAGGCCTTTTTTTGCGACAGGAAATGCATTTAGGCATTTCCAAGGCCCTGGGTTCAGGACACCTGGGATATGTGGGACTCTGAATTTCTGGGAAAACAGAGACCCCTACCCACTAAAACCTGACGGTGGTCATCTTAGGCGCAGAATGGAAGGGTCCCGGGATCCCCAACAAGGGAGAGACTCCTCAGGAGTCGCAGGACCCTTCGGCGCGCAAGGCCGCCTAGCAGCCAGCCTCGGGAGGAGCAAGCTCAACTCCAGTGCACGATAACACAGACCGCTGTGTCCGAAGACACGCGTTACCGTCATTCTCGGGATCGCAAACCGAAACACATGCAGGCCCCCGCGTGAGCTTCGCGACCTCAAGTTCCCTTTTAGTCGCCTCTTACGACAGGCAGGAATACCTCGGTATTATTATCTTCCCCTAACCGCAGGGAAAACCCTAAAGGCCTGCGCAGACGACGTATTATCCGCGGCGTACTTTTTACTCCGTCAAAATAGATCCCTTACAAACTGTATCGAGCAACGCACACGACCGACTAAGAGTACCTACGCCGAATCAAAAATCCGCCGAAGCAACGCGGAGCGTAGATTAAAGTGCGCGGGCCCAGTATTCTCTTTTAAAACGTCTTCTCTTTTGCTTGAACTTCATGTAAGTTACAGCCACAGACCACTGGTCTGTGCACAGACCATCTATCAGCACAACATAATCTCAGAATATTTAAATACTCTCGGACAAATAATGATCGGACACTGTGTGAGTTGAGTCTGCGGGGGATTTGGTATTCGCGGAGCGTACTTTTATCTCCGCGTACGTCGTCCGCGCAGGCCTTAACGAGTGCCGAGTGAGAGAAGTGAATGACTTCACTATCGCGTTTTGCGAGCAAAAAAACGTGAATTTGAATGGCATCGAGTCAGCGCCATCTAGCGGCTTTAACGTTGCTCGGATTCACCGCTTCACTTCTCTCCCTGCAACTCGCACTCGGCACTCCGAGGGAAGCGAGCAATTTCGTCAGTAAAAATACAGCCTTGAAGATTCGTTAGTCTAGCTATCCAGTTTAGCGTTGCCACCAGCGTTTATTTTACACATTTTATTTACCTTTTTAGCCTACCATGTGTAATTTCACCATTTAAAGTACTTTTTGAAAAAAATCAGAATTTTGCAAAAATATTCTAAATTCTCAAAAGAAATTTATAAGTATACAAGTAATCTTGACTTAACTAACTAACTGATTAAAACTTTTAAAAATGCCCTAATAAATAAATAGGTAAATTTAGCGTCCGCCTAGAGCCCATAAAATAGCACTTCTTTTGGCGAGAGAAGCTTTATGGGTTTTAGTGAAAAAAAATGCTTATGTACCTTTTTACCCCAAAATGTACCTTTTTAACGCTGGTTGTGTATATTTTGGGGATCAGTTGCGGCAACACTGATCCAGTTAGCGGCAACCCGCGGCTTGAAATGAAAGATCGTATTACGAAGTTGTACGCTACGCTGTTTAGGGCATTAACTTGACAAGTTTTATGGGATTGTGAAAGGGCCCCAGCTCTTTAAAAATTACTAATAGAGCTGCTAAATTTCAACTTTTTATGAAAATAAAAGAAGTTCATGTGTAGGAAGTCTTTTTAAAAATAAAACTCAACAGTACACAAAAATACTTTAATTTGTACAACTACACGCGCTACGCTAGTCTATACACTGAGGCGCATGGCACGGAGGACAATACTTATCAAATAAACGTGTGATTTGTTCCAAATAATACTGAATGGATCGAACAAGAGTATAATGCGACACGGAATACTTTGACGGCCAGAATTCAAACATCGTCATTAAGAGGATTATACAGGGTGGATAAACTAACAATAATGAGACCTTCTTTTTAATTTTTAATTATTTACATCGTTATTTTGTAAAAATAAATCTAGACGAAGAGGGTTTGTTTTTGTGAGAAGGAAGACTCTGTGATTTAGGTTGATTAAAAATTCTAATTTATTCATGGATAGTTTATTATTATTACCTCCACATCAAGCTTAGATCTGTCAAATATTCTTGATATATTGTGTGTCAATGTCAAATATTTATGTAATGTTTTGAACTTTACATTCAATGTTTCTATTTCAAAAACCAAGTATTTCATACGGTAAAATAAACACCTGGTATTAAAAAGCATCCGTCATTAGATTCAGTGTCGCAAAAAGCCAGTATTAAACAAAATTACAGCTGCCTACTTTCATTTCTAATTCTAAAAACAGAATTATTATTAGCTACCTCGAAAAAATACTATGTTTCGTTATCTCGATTATAATATGATTGTCATTATTGTACAGAGGCGTTCACATCAACCTTTACATAGTTGCTCATAATGTTGTTGACGTAAGACCTATTTTGCAATGGTTTTGTAAAGGTTGATGCGAACGCCCTTATACAGCTATTAATCCTACATTGCATTCGAAAATAAACATACCATCCTAATTAAAAAAATCGTCTTTCTGAACACACAACTCTATTGAACGTCATATGTCAATCCTAACGTAATATCAAGGCTGTGTTCCAAAACCGGTGGAATTTCACACTGAGTAGTGAAAATCACTCGAAAACATTCCAAATTGACCCCGAGTGAAATCGAGGTTGACCGAGCTGACCTGTAAGACCTGCAAGTTTCCTAGTTGTTTCGGAACGGGTTAGGGTGACGTTTATCACTTTGACAAGTGCGAATTCTACCGGTTCCTGGAGCCCGATGAAATTCACCTGACTGCTGTCAGACGAAGGTTTTGCTCGTTTTATCTCTCTCAAACTCCCTCTTCGACGAGGGCGAAAATCACTCGGCGAAAAGCGATTTGGAACGAGCCCCAATATGGCTTTGACAGTTTTAATTATAATACTTATGTACTACCTCCCCTATGATGTTTGGAGTTGTTTTTAAGTACAAATAAAACATTGCGGTGTCGGTATTGCATTGCACTTAACGTGCACATAATGCAATACCGACACCGTTTCCACAAAATAAGAGATTTTTGTTATTACCAAAAAAACATAATAGATGGCGGTGTATGCTTTGGAAAAAAGGGTAGCAGGTAATAAAATCAGAAATTATAAGTTAATTACCTTAAAATTAATTACGTTCAAAAAGACAATTTTTTTCAACAAGATGGTTTGTCTCTATAATCTATAAACAGTACTGTTTCTATCAAAATATAATAATTATTTGAAATGCATTTATCGAAACTACTCTGCTGTGACTATACTATTATTTATAGACATTTATTCCTATAATACTAACTTTATTGAGATTTCTTTACATTTTTACAAGCCAATAAGGCCATGTAAATCTAATCACCAAAAAAATACTAAAAATAGGAAGTCATGTTTGATCGTAAACAATATTCAAAAAACAAGGTTTTTGGCAAACGTGGTAATTAAGCCAAATACCCAATAATAAAAGCAATATTTTGATGTTTGAGTAAGGATGGCTTTTGCCCTGAAAAAAAGATGGTTGGTACTTCCTTTATAATTAAATGTTTTAAAATATTAGGATATTTTCTTGCACAATAACTCTAAATGTTTTTATCATGTGGGTCGCGTTATTTACCCATTCTTGGTAAAAGCCATCATGATTGGAATGAAGTCACCGTAAAATAGATAAAGTAAAAGAGGTAAGATAAAATATATGTACATCACACAATTAATAAATAAATGCTTTTCCTTTCTTACACAATAACCTAGTTGTAAAAGATTTTTTTGGTGATCACAAGAATTACAGCTCAAATTCTGAGCGAGCAAAACAAGCGATTCTGCTTCCGCTTTGCTCGCTCCACTTATAAATCGCTCTACAGTCACTTAGTGTTGCTATTAAAAATATTTTGGTAAGTATGTTTTACGAAAATAACATTTGTTTTCATCATCTGTAAGCAAAGGCCACTATTGTAAGCTGTGGACTAAGGTTGTTGGCAGACTATTCATGTTGCTTCTATCCTAGGAGTTTATACTTAATTCATTCATGTTACAACAGGTTTATGAGTATATCCCAGAAAATCAACATTGACATTTAGACAGATGGCGCCTTCATAGCACTTTATTCTGTCGCCATATAAATACATTAAACTAACCTCGGAGGCACCTTTTGTAAGTCGGGATGTACTAAATTTTTATTTTATTTAAAGTACAACAGTTATTTTCCTTATAGACAGAAAAATCGTAGACGACTATGGGGGTGGTGACAGACGCCAAGGAAAGCGGGTAGTACACTATTTAGGAAGACATTTGAAACTGATAAATTTTAGGATATCCGTAGATGACTCTATTTTTTATCGTAAAATTAAATGAAGATTTAATGCTGGTAATAAGTCAACCATGGCTTAATCCAAGAGCAAGTGTAAGCGATTTCAAGTAACAGTAAAGGCCTGCACAGACGAGGTATTATTCGCGGCGTACTTTTTTCTCCGTCGAAATAGATCCTTTACAAGCTGTATCGAGCAACGTACACGACAGACTAAAAAGTACGCCGAACCAAAAATGCGCCGAAACACCGCGGACATCCGAGGAGCGTAGCGGATCCGCACAAAAAATAGAACGAACGAACTATGAACAGTCAACACACACGGCGGATTTTACTCCGCGTTAAAAACCGATTTGCAATGATGTGATGGACCCAGTATTCTTTTAAATCGTCTTCTCTTTTGCTAAAACTTCATGTAAATTACAGCACAACGTAATCTCAGAATATTTGCCTTCATAACGTGCGCTTCACTGAATTTCTGGACGACAAATGATCGCACACCGTGTGCGTGGGTCGGCGGTAATCACGCGGGGGATTTTTTATTCGCGGAGCGTACTTGTTTCTCCGCGTACGTCGTCTGCGCAGGCCTTAAGTTATTAGTTCTGAGTATGAAATTACACTTTGATGTATTAAAATATGCACAGCTGCGGATTTTCGCACAAAATATATACAATATGTCCTACTGACAATTATTAAAATAACCTAAATTATCTGTTTGTACCACAGTTTTACACATACTTTAGTTATTGACTGGCCTGATAGCGGAATGGCAGCGATCCTGCCTTTAGCGCTGGAGGTCGTGGGTTCGATCCCCACCCATGATAAACATTTACGTGACGAACATTTGTTTTTTTGTGTGTCTAGGTGTACTTATCTATTTAAGATAATATAAGAACTTTATTTTGCTTAAAATGTGGTACATACAGATCTTATGAAATAATAGTTTCACACAATTTTCCAGAAACTCGCATGCAAAATTGTACAATTTATTATTTGAGTATGTTTTTAGAAATATTTAAGTACGTTTATCAGTCTCTGACATCCATAATACAAGCTCTGCTTAGTTTGGGGTCAGATGATCTTGGTGTAATTTGTCCTAGATATTTATTTATTCACGATATTTTTAGCCATTTTTCGTAGATAAAAGCAAGTCACTCGTAAGATTTGTTTACAACATTCTTAGCTTAACGTCTAATGCAACTTCAACTTTATATTCTCATGCACATAGTTCTAAAATAGCTCGCTCGACCGTCTGTCACCCCGCACACGGCCTTTAAAACAATTCATGAGTTTATCACCTGTAGAGTATTTTTACACCTTTAGAGTAATGTATTGACCGAAAGCTCACCGCGCGTCAAGAGATGGCGCTACCGTTCACAATAAAATTCTACATCGCGCTAATGAAAAAGGGAGCTTATTAACACAGACGAAAGAGAGAGATAGATATCGCGTCACGGATGAGTGAACACGCGATGCGCCGTCGTCGTAATTCTGACGTTTCTCTAAAATCTGACGTTTAATGTGTCATCTAAACTAATCCTTGAATTGAAATACCGCCATTAAAAAAAACCGATTAACATGAGCTATTCATTTCTCTTTTTATATTTTAAATATTGATTCATGAAATACATAAATGTGTAAATCATTTTACTGACAGGCGTCACTGGTTCTCATATTAAAACTAAACGTCACTCTCTCTCCCTTTTCTGTGGAGTTACAACACAAGTATCATTTTGCCTCTCAATAGATGACGCTGTCAACATTCCTATCGTGCTAACAACATTAAAGCTGGTTCTAGGTGTTCGGATTCTCTTCATCATCAGCTCTGAGCGCCACCATGTCGGGCAGTTTGAAGTGCTGCATGTGGAATGGAGGTTCGGGGCTGCTGCAGGGCTTGAGCTAGAAGAATTTGACTTTTGATAGATAAAACAAATGGCAGAACTGCAATTGTTTTGAACAAAAATGGTCAAATTGCAATTGCGTTGGTGGGAACGGAAATGCTAAGCAAAAATATAAGGTACAGAAACTGTTAAAATATGATGTTATGTAGCTAATAGCTTAATTTTTAATTGATAATACAAATTGCTTCATTTTAGCTGACTTTGTTCGCGTGAAGGGTAATCAAAATAAGGGGTAAAAAATAAAAATATAAATCAAAAGTACATTTCGACTATTAACGCCAAAATTTGTCTCAAAATATTTTCTGCTTATTTTGAAACAATACAGGCTATTATTAAACCCTTATTTATGCTCGACATTTAGTTCATTAACATGCACTCTAGTGGCAAAGAGATACATACCCCTCAAGTTTGAGCGTAGGTAAGTTTAGATGCATGAATGTAGGTGTACATAAGTTAATTCGAACAACTCTTTCAATCCCGAGCTGAATGTGCTAGCAAACCCGTAATAGCCGCTAAACACTGGATCAAAGGCCTCCATCATTATCCTGTGATTCGAACCCAGAACTTTGGTCAGCGCGCTCTTACTCTGTGGCGTTGTTAAACTATGAAATAGTAAAGTATTTAGCCTGTATACTGTCCCACTGGACAAAGGCCTCGATCATTGAAATCTAGTCATCGCTACAATGAATGGGTATTAGCCTAATCAGCACGCTTGCCAAATGCTCCGAAAAACGCACTTTGCCCGACCTGGGAATTGAACCAGGGACCTCAGAGTTTTTGGGCCGAGCTCTGGAACCATTCGGCCACGGAGGCGTTAGGCTAAAATTAACTTCCTTATTAAAGAAAAAATGAGCAATTAAATATGACTGGTATTCACAATATTATACCTATAAATAATTGATACATTCAAATGAAATATTCTACATTTTTTTTTATATTTTATAGTTTCGGAACATTACGTTACATTAGATTTTGAGAATATATCCTACAGCTGTCAAAAGTTACATTTTAGTACAATTTACTGCTCATTTTTTCATTCTTTAAATGTTAGTGTAATTAAATTTTCTGTATTTAAAGTAATAGCAAAACCTGTCATGATGGGTATTTTAAAATGAAAACAAACTTCTAATCTAATAAATAACTTACCTAATGGTAAATAGTTATACATTTAAGACATTTAATATAACTCTGTCATGTTTCATAAGTCAGTTTTTGTATCCTAATGTTGACAAAGATTTGTTTATTTTTTAGAGAAATTCTCGTCAATATAACCTAAGAGTATCACGACCATATTTCAAATGGCGAAGCCAAAGCCACTTTTGACTTCCCGTCATGGTGCATATAACACTTAGCTCACATTAAATTTCATTAATGATATTTGAACCAAACGTGAGTTTTTGCACGGTTTTTCATCAATTTTTTTGTGGTTTTATGAACGCAGGGTCTTCGGATATCAGCCTGGGCTCTCTCACCATTTTGCCAATAAACCGAAAGTCAATAAATTACATTAATATATTTTAATTAGGTATTATGAAGTTATATATATAAGTAAATAAATTATTTATATATTTTTAATATTATAGAATTATAAAGAATTAAAGTTTGTAGAATTACAAAGAGTTTTTTTCAGTCTTCTAAAGTACCTACCTAAATATTTTTAACCAAGGCAAACATTGATTTTGAGTACCTATCTGTGTAATTTATGTTTTCCCTCGTTGTACACTGTTTTATAGAATTTCATCGAATAATCAATACGCAGAATAGTTAGGTACCTACCTACTTCAAAGAAATTTAAATCATAGATTTATGTAACAAATAAAATGCATTTCTTAGAATATTCATATCATAGAATATCAAATCAAGTATTATTATTGGCTTATTATGTTTGGCTTTTGTAAGAAGAAAGTTCTCAAGAACCTTTTTTTTGCCACTTACGTTCATTCGCCGACAATTCGCTTCCGGCGATGTGGTCACAGTTCTAACCTAACCTAACCAACAGAGGCTTTTTAAACTAATGTCAGTTATTAAATTAATTAAATTTCTGTGAAGTATGTTTCTATGAAGTAAAAAGTCGTTGAAATAATAGTATTTGACATGAAAATATGTGGACTGAATATTCTATGAAGTAATTGTCGTTGAAACAATAATATTCAAAATGAAAATATTTGAACCGAATATTCTATGAAACATTTTCTTTGAACCGAAATTCTATGAAAATTCTGTCTGTGAAACAAGGGATCACCGTTTTCCCTATTTATCTATCCCTACTAGTTTGTTTTCACCTACAATACCCACCACTACGGCGTTGGTTAGAGGCGGCGGTTACGAGAAATCACCGACTTGCGTGCTGCGCCCGCGCCGCCGCCGCGGCAGGATGCCCTTGCGCGCCATGAAGAACCTGTAGCGACGGAAAACCGTTAAGAAAAGAGAGAAAAAATATTCGGCTCTGTAAATCAACTAACACAAAATCTTTATAACATTTTAAAACTTTCTTGTTGCATTTTTAACTACAAATTTTAAACATCGGGTTTTGACAAAGAAATTAATTCTATGATAAATGGATTTACCAATTTTATCTCGACGTTGATCTGTGAGTGTAGTTTGCCGACCTGACTGTACTGACGTGAATATACTAAATGCACGGATGGATGAAAATCTTCCTCCGCGCCCACTCAGACGACGCCGTGCACCACCAGTCCGCTCGTGAGCACGATGACGTGCAATTGTCGTCGAAACGTCGAGATGAAATAGGTAAATCCGTTTACCATAAAATTAATTTCGTTGCAAAAACCCGATAGTGTTTATAATTTGTTATAAAAGCTTTGGTCGAATGGATGTCATAAAATAACTATCAAATTATTACTGTGATTTTCTAGCATTTTACAATGCTTGTTTTCATATCTAACGATAGAAAATTTTCTGGTCAAACAATCAAATTTTGGAATTTCAACAATCTTATTTTTGACAAAAACTAAAATTCGTACTTAAACTGTTCAAAGAACAATGGAAGAAAATGTATGAACTCCGTCCCCACCTAGCACGCACCATAGAGTGTGATTGATTGAATGAACGAATGAATGAATTTTTGAAAATGAGTAAGGGAATGAATGAGAATGACTTTAAAAAAATAGTGCAATTTTTGATTTTCTATAAGTTAGTGTGTAAATATTATATTTATTATTTTATCATAATTTTTTCAATGATTCTATGATAGGTAACTATCACTTTATCGGCTTATTAAGCCTTGATACATGCATGTTACACTGGTTTAAAAATAACATAATTATATCTAAATATGAAGCAATTATTAATTGAATGGATTAACACTAATTTCGAAAATGACTAAATAAAAATGAACTTTCTTTTTTTTTGGTAAAAAGGCTTAGGCTCACATAGAGGTGCAGGCCCACATTTGTGGGACGTATACCTGCATTTGCTGTCACATAACTCACCGGATAGTAGATATAGGTATGTTGAACTGTTCGGACACAGTCTGGAAGGTCAGCCCGCGACTGACGCAGTCGGCGGCCTGGCGCAGAACCACTTCGCTGCGGCGGATGCGCTTGTTGATGCTGTACTCCGGCGCCGACACTTGCGGGACTTGGATCTGGGGGATATGACATTACGAATAAAGATAGATATTCAGGGTAAAATTGAAATCATGAGCCAAATTTTAAGGAGTGACACCATCTTGACTGGCCTGTTGGCGCAATGGCAGCGATCCTGCCTTTAGCACCGGAGGTCGTCGGTTCGATCCCCACCCATGACAAATATTTGTGCGACGAACATTTATATTTGTTGTGTGTCTGGGTGTTATTATCTGTTTAAGTATGTATTTAGAAATATTTAAGTATGTTTATCATTCTCTGACGCCCATATTACAAGCTCTGCTTAGTTTGGGGTCAGATGATCTTGGTGTGAATTGTCCCCGATATTTATTTATTTATTTATCTACTATCTCGGCCAAAATCTATGGAACAGCTGATTTTTATTCGCGAAGTTGGAGTCGGTCCGCTAATGAAAGTTTTTCAGGTTCGTGGTCTGAGTCAGTCCTCAAAATTAGGCTCATGGTTTTAATTCAATTTCACCCGGTATAGCCTATATGTGGTGCTGCACACTGCGGCCAAAAGTGGCGGTGATAAACTGTGGAAGGGATTTTAAACCTTATCAGAATTATTGAGATAAATCTGACTATTGATTGACCCATAGATGTAATCTAAATTGTAAAATTAACAATAACTAGAAAGTGGCGAACCAACATGCTCGTGGCTTCGCTCCTCGCAACTTGCGTATTTTTTTAAGTTAGGTAATATTAAGTTGAATTCATAAGTAAATAAAGAGAGAATTTACTAAAGAAAATTATATCACACGTCACGACTATTTTATCAAATATTAATATACTTTGGGAATACTCTGTGAAAATTAATCGTTGTTTTATGAACGAATGTTATTTAAATGAAAAATTATGCTTAGTTATTTACTATGCTAAACGTTGTTCGACCAGATAAAATTAAAATACAAATTATTAGTCTTATGAAGGAAGTGCCGTTAGAAATAGACATTTTATATTATCTATTATACGAACCTGCGGCCGGTCGCCCATATGTATGACGTTAACTGCCGGTATGTACGACGGCCCTATTGTCATAATCTTCGGCGTCACCTCCACGAATGGCTGCGGATGAGACATTGATTGTGGCTGGGAGACCTGGAAATAAATAATAAATAAATTAATATCTGGGACACGGCATGCGTCACTCCGCAGTTTAGGTACGCTCAGCCGCTCCACCCCATCGAGGGGCTAATGACAGAGGTTGCGATTGGCACACAAATTTTCTTAAGTGTCTATATTATTATGATCTCACTCTTTCTGATGGAAACTGGACGTGAAGTGCTGATATGAGTCCGGCAAGCACGTTATGCAAAGCAATCAGAGAACGGTCAGCCAAATGTTTTGTATCTGATTTGAGATTTAGTGAGTTGACTGTTGGAACTACAATTTGTATTTAATGAAAAATAATAATGACTACCAGTACGCGGCTTGGGCCAAAGGGCGTGAGGTGACTGGTGTTATTTGTGACCCCAAAATGCCGATTAAGCTGGAGGGGCAGGTCTATAAAACCATCATAAGGTCTGTCCTTTTAAATGGTAGTAAAACATGGCCGTTACTAAAGCGACACAAGCAGGAGCTACGCGTCACGGAAATGAAGATGCTGCGGTGGATGTCCGGAGTCTCACGCAAAGATCGCGTGCGGAACACCCACATCCACGGCAGCCTTCGTGTTCGTGACATCGCAGACAAGCTGCAGGAGTAGCGCCTTCGTTGGTATGTTCATGTCTCACGAAGATCGGCAAACTACGTGGGCAACAAATGTCTTGTCATGCCGCCCCCGCCAGGTACTGGTAGAAGAGGTCTAGCCAAGAAGCGCTGGCTCGACGTTGGCAAGGGTGGCATGCGTGCAAACAGACTCACCACTGAGGATGCACAAGACCGCGCGAAGTGGGCCAAGCAAATAAGAAAGGCGGACCCTGGGACCTCCCAGGACTGAATCCACACTGGTGTGGGAGGGATCACACACCAGTGTGGGTTCACAATCGATATAAACGCACTGATGATGATGATGACTACCAGTACTAAACAATATAATATTCGTTAAGAAAATACCATTATAACATTTTAATTATACTGGCGAGTTACAACCCTACGCTCTAACAGCTGACTCCACTTAACAGCGCCCAGCAAAGAGTATATAAAATCACTATGGCGCCCAACGGAATGTGAACGATTGTGCTACGAAATACGTTTCGATAAGTTGCGATTTTGCGCACTTGAGCCTGCCTCTTCTGCCTAAATTTGACTTTGATTCGAGAGTGATCCGTCTGTATGGTAGTACTATTGCTTATTTTGTGCTAGTACTCTACTTACTTGGCGTATAACAAATGCTGGCGGCTCATCCCTAGTGTCGTACGTGTGGTCGCCCGCCGGCCGCCTTAGTGACGTCACGCGCTCCTCAGGCTCCACATCCGAGCTGTCGTAGTGGCATTGCACGTTTGCTATGGCGAATTGGGCCCGTTCTGTGGAAGGATTTAAGGGTAGTAAAGTTAAGAAAAATAAAAAAAAACATTTTTCAAAAAGGTGCTTCACCAGAAATATCTGCCTATTATCTTATAGCTCTGCCACATATCAGAATACAGCACTATCTCACCATGCTGCTCATCGCTTTTCTTGATCATACTTAGTTACCAGAACTCGCGATCAGTATGTCAACCACGAGTTTCCGTCACGTAAGCGATCGTTGCGTTCAGAAAGGAGATTGCCTAATTTTGTACGGAAGTTGGACCAAGGTTGCTGCCTAGAATGCTTACCTAATGCATGTGCCTCAGACTATCACTAATCTGTAATTCAAAGTGCATTAAAATCTATCCCAGGAGTCCAAAGAAAAACAGCCTCTTGTTTTAAATATTTGTATTGGAAAAAATATTGTGCGTTGAATTTTTTTTTTCCTGGGACCAATGTTTTCAAAAATATTTTTCTTAGTTCATGTTAATGCTACAGTACCACTGGACTAACTCCCATTCCTAGGCAGCACTTGGTTCAAACCTTGGCAATGTCCTTTGTATGCCATTTCTGGTTCCATCACTAGGGGCGCTGTGCGAAAATACCACAAAAAAGCATCAACGTGGTTTACGTGGACCCATGGCTGTCATTGTTGAAAACAAATGGTACTGCTCTTACAACTGAGCAGCAATTTTCTGGTTTGCGGAAGGACGCAGTGTCAAAACCGCCTGATGCATTAACCAAGTTTATCTTTAAGAGATTAAAAATTAGAGAGCGTAAGGTAAAACTATATTTTTTTAATGTAATAGGGAGAAAACGAGCTGGTAGGTCACCTGATGGAAAGTGATCACCTCCGCCCATGGACGACTGCAACACCAGAGGTGTCACCGATGCGTTGCCTGCCTTTTAAATGGGATTATGCTCTCTTCTTGAAGCCTCCGATGTCGTATTCCTTTGGAAATACCGACGCAGGAAGATCATTCCATATCTTGGATGTACGCGGAAGAAATTGACGCGAAAAACGTACAGTTGTTGAGCGCCAGCCGTCCAGGTGATGAGCATGGAATTTCGACTTATGTCGTGTCGTGCGGTGATGAAATTCAGCGGCAGGTATAAGATCATGCAATTCTTCTGAGCAGTTTCTGGATACATACCATCACGCCTTTTTCTCTACACGTTAAGCGTGTTAGTATTTGCTATACAATAAAATATAAATAAATATGTGCCAGACAACACACCACTTGGCATGGTCTCGAAGTAAGAATATATCCTTGTGTTACGAGGTACGAAATAAGCCAGTAGCAATTCAGAAAATAGCCGTTTCCTGAACTGACCCGACCGGGAATCGAACCGGGACACCACGCAAGCCAAGGCGATAAACCGTGCTACAGCCAGGCCTGTGTCACTTCTTTTTTATTTATTTTTTAATTGCCCGTCACGATGACCTCACTCCACCTGATGGAAAGCGGTCGTGAGGTCCAGATATGAGGCTGACAAGCCCAGTCATACAAACGAATCACTTCAAAGTTTGAGTACGCTCGGCCGCTGTGGCCCCTCTCTGGGGCATGACAGTAGGTTGCCGCTCGGCCCCACACTCGCCGCCGAGCGTGTTATTTAAGTAATGTTTTGTTTCTTGTTTCAACTGTAACTTGTAATGATAAGTAATTAAAAGAATAAGAATGACTACTAGTAATACTAAACGATGTTATATTAAAAACAGTAATACTTTTTTTAAAGTTGATAGTTAAATCAGCGAGTTGCGTTGCGACCCTGCGCTCTCACAGCTGAATCCGTTTCGTTCAGCGGCGCAAAGTAGAATATGAACGCTCGTGCTACGCGATAAGCTTCGATTCCGCGTGCAAGCTACTTAAACATGGCCTTGATCGATAGCACGGATGAAATGAAAAGTCCTAGTGTGACACGAACTTGTAAGAATAAAGAACACTTTTTTACTTGACTGCGTTTCAGGAGAGAACCTTCTGTACGGAGTCCTATTATCTATTTTGTGTTACAGCGCCCTGCGCCAATATGAATGCAATGACCCAGACACACATTTTTCCTCCTATAACCTCTACTTACCCTAACCTTTGGCTCAACCTCTACCTACCCTTCTAAAAATAGTCTCATTAATTTCATATTATCGCGATGCTAAAATTTAAAGCATCTATCCGGACTCGAAGTCAGTAAAGTAAGTCAACCTAATAGGCCTCAATATTTTTCTACCAGAGGTTGTCTGAAAGTAATCGCTTTGTAGCGAATAGCGATTGGACCGTTGAAATTGTATTTGGCTTCTTGCTGTAATTAATTACCTTATGTATATTATTTCCAAGTTTTTTTATTTTTTATTTCTATTATCTTATCCTAACATTCTGTGGAGAAAAATGAAACAAAAAGGCATTCACGACAAAAACCTTATATTAACTAATAATACAGTCACCCGTACAATACTCATGACACTAAAATTGCAGTAATATATAACCTTATTTATATTTTATAGTATAAATATTACATTACAAGTATAGTACGCCTGTACTTGACGGTTAAATATTTTTTTTAATTTTTTTTATTAAATTATTATTAAGTTTCACAAATATTACGAAAACTTTATCCACAAACTGTTTAAATCACTGAGTGGATTTAGACCTTTTGGTTTTTACATTTGTATTGTTATTATTTACTGTTTGAAAATTATTTTTGTGTTCAATCAGTTTTTATTTTATGATTCATGAAAATAATTGTTTAAAAAATTTGTGTATTATTTATACATATAACTCAAATGCACAATAAAATTATAACAAATAATTCAGATTTAGAAATCAGAAGTATGTAAGTTAAAATGTCAATGTATAAAATAAATGTAAATCAGTGTGTTCGTCTGTCGTTCATTTTTTGAGCATAATATGGAAGCTCAAATAACAACGAGGCAATATGTATAAGAAGTCACGACGCAACCCAGAAGTAATGATGTGATATTTTTGCTTTAATAAATTTAAGTTTACAAATTGCCATGAGAAATGAGAATGTATTAAAATAAATGAAAAATAAATCAAAAATAAATAAATTGATGTTCGAATTTATTTCGCTAGAAATCTTACTTTGTGCCTCCCAAAAATACCATTGACATTTACAAACTTCCAGCAAATAATTGGTCATTGAATTATAATCAACATAACATAAAATAATTTCTTTGAACCAGAGTGAAGCTTGAGCAGTGGCTTATTTGTGAATGAAATATGTTTCTAATATTGTGTAAAAATACAACTCTCATTACTACGACTTAAGTATACAATTCTAACTTGTAAAAAACGAATATAACAAATAAAATAAAAAGCATTCGTTGCCGTTATCAATAAAATTATGAATTACTAAATAATCAACAAAGAATAATAATTAACTAATAACTACTTTGGCCTGTTAGGAACTAAAAAATAAAATAGAAAGACTTTTTATCAGTCCTAAACCTGTTTCAATTCAAGTATATTTATCTCAAATATATAAAAGATTTTAGAACTCTAAAATAAATGTAAAATCATATTAGGATAAACTAATATGATGATATTATTTTAATCTAAAATTAGGTTTACTGGGAATTTGGTAACAAATACACTCTGCAGAGTGTAGGCTTTCGAGTGTTCCGTTTACCATGATAGCAATAATCAACTAGTCTCTGACTACACCATTTGGGATATTGTCGCCTCATAGGATTGGTGCCAGGCCACGACAATTCGACTGTGAACTCATGTCGATCAATTAGAATGTCAGATTATTGAAATTTGGTTTCTACTAAATATCTATCTACTTAATTCTTACATCATTGTTTTAGTTGTTAACTGAACGGACTAGAAATATTAAGTACAATATTATTAAAGAAATCTGTAATCAGAAAGATTACAGATATCAGATATCTAATGTTATAAGATATTACTAAACTATATCTACTTTACATTGCCAAACCCGATTGCTAAAAGTTTTTAAGTGAATGATGTTATTAAATGCGGTGATTATTATATTTTTTTAAGAAAATATTAAAAAGAATTAGAAGTGAATTCATTTAACACTTGAAATAAACAAAGGTTAAACAGGAGTTTGTAAAACGATGTAAAAAAACTGTACACTGAAAATGTTTTACCAAAGCTAGAGTTTTTTCTATTAGGTATGTAAGTGGTTCTCAAAACAAATTATATTATTTATTTACAATCTGTAAACACAACCACCACATTTTTATCTAAAAATTCACTTTACTCTTTTTCATTCTACTAAATTATGTATTATTAACTCACACAATATTACTAATATTTTAGGCTTAATAAAATATAACTGTTAAAACGTATTATAGCTTATATTATTTATTATAATAAAATGATACACACTAGTGTTTGATTAGAATAAACTTTGACAATGATTTTCACTATCTTTGGCTCTTACATTTTAATATTTTTATCCCTGTAAAAATATTTATTTTGGTAATAATCCGGTTCGGCGAAAATATCAGACTGACTTTTATCTACTGTTCAATTACATTTATGTTCACTATTCTTTATTTTTATTTTTCTTCTTTTGATTGCCTCTTTGTTGAAGGCTAATAAATTATTTTCCATACTTCAAATTATTACAATCGTAATACATGTTCAGTTCAAGTATCATTGTGTTGTGAAACACATAACAATATTACATACTTGGTTAATCAGCTTTATTTTGCAACATTTCCTTATAATTTATGATTTCGACTCAATCCCATCTACTTTAAAGGCCTGCGCAGACGAGGGATTATCCGCGGCGTACTTTTTTGTCCGTCAAAATAGATCCCATACAAACTGTATCGAGCAATGCACACGGACGACTAAAAGTACGCCTAACAAAATTCCCGCCGAATAACCACGAACGCAGACGGTGCGTAGCGGATTAAAGTACGCGGGTGTCCGCGAAAAAAATAGAACGAACGAATTAGCAGCAGTCAACGCACAGGGCGGATGTTAATCCGCGTTAACAATCGATTCAAAATAAAAGGATGGACCCAGTATTCTTTGTAAAACGTCTTTTCTTTAGCATAAACATCATATAAATTACAGCACAACGTAATTTCAGAATATTTAAATACTCTCGGACAACAAATGATCACAAACCGTGTGCGTTGAGTCAGCACGCCTTTTTATTCGCGGAGCGTACTTCTTTCTTCGCCGCGGGGAAAAGTCCGGCGTCTGCGCAGGCTCTAAATGTCACTTAACTCAAGTAACACTCGTATATTATAATACTAGTATAAAAGAGGTAAAATACTTTGTCTAACCTTGAATTGTAATGAAACTGACTACGAAGATAGCTTTACAAACATTTACATGACTTCGACAAATAAGCTGATTTTATAGTTATTTCGCAAGACAGGATAAAATGATATCATCCTTTAAATTTTGTTGGAGATATCATTTTTTAAGTGAACTAGTAACATACAAAATGTGCGTTTAGTAATTGCAATAATTTAACATCCATTATAATAATTTTGACTAAACGAAAGAAGATCCGAAAAAATATGTTAAGTATCTTAGGACATATATTTGGCAAGATTAAGTACTTCATCTATCTTAATTCAAAATAAAATTGAATAAGTAAGCTAGCACGTTTATACTTAAGTTCAAACACACAGAAATATTATGGCTTATATTAAATGAAATAAGAGTCGTTTTTTAGTTTCCGCATACTATACACGCAAAACAACGTGTTTTTTTCCTTTGTCGGAACTTAAGATGTTCATAAATGTATCTACATTACTATGTTTTAGGTCTTTTTTAAATATTTCAATGCCAGCAGGGTGTCTAAAACAGCGACCATGTCTTGGTTTGTCTTATTAAAATTAAGGGCATATTTTACTGAAATGACCAGAAATCAAATCATTAATAAATTAATTGAATCGTGTGCGGGGAGAATAAATGAGATGAGAGTCAAGTTGTATACTATTGAACGAATCACTCGAACTATTTACAATTGAACCTAAGCCAGAAATTAGCATAGGAAACTATTATTTATTGAGGGAAAAAAATCTTAGGAGGAAAATATCGCTAACGTTTCATAGGTTAGGTGCAACATGTTAAATATCCTGGCATTTTTATTCTCCATTAAAACTCAAAGACTACAGCTAATACTTCGATATTTATAGATGGGCTTAATATAAGCTTTAGATTGGATACTACTTCTTGACGCTCATTACTTGACAGCAAAAATCAACGTACATTTGTACGCAAAAGTGCTATTTAAATAAACATTTTTTTTTAAATAGTTGAAAGTAGAGATTTAATAAATCTGAAGAAGTATTAGTTTAAAGTTGCCTATTATTTTATTATCCTAATATTATTAAGTAATTTAATCAACATGTAATTATTTTACCGATATATCACGACTGTTTTATAGCTTGCCTCAATACACCTTACAGCGCTTCCTCGTATCTTTCAGACCTGGTTTCAGCCATTAGCTCCAAAGGATCTAATATAGGCGCCCCTCTAGTCCCGCGCCTACCTTTAGAAAACTGGCTCTTAATGTCGTATTTTTCCATCCAGTTCCTTAACGTTTTCCTTGGCACTCCATATTTATTTGACGCGGCATAAACACTATATCCTTTTTTCACAGCTATCAATGCATCTCTGAGGTGTTGCGAGGAGTATTGCTTGTATGATTTTTCTTGAAATACGTCTGTTTCTATGTTGACTATTGCGTTGGGTCGTCGTCCTACTATGCGTGGTCGTGCGTGGATGTTCAGGGGAATGCCGTGGTCCATATCGATGAAGTGTCGCGTCACAATCTCCGTAGAGGTCCGTACACCTGTAACAAGCAAGGTAAAGAAGCGCCCTTAGTCTAGGCTGTTGATTCAAGAATTATAATAATTTGCATAAGAATGGGCGTTTCTTTTCCTGGCTTCCTACAGGGGGATTGCGACTTTAGATATCTGTGTAACGTGTGAATATATTATCTACATACAATGTTTACAGGATGATTTTAGTCATTTACAATAGGCCATTTATACTGTAAAGAAACTCAGTAGGTGATGTATGAAAAATACTTCTTGTAAGATTTTCATACAAAAAATACGAATATTCGTGTAATTTTGTAAGGAATTTTTAAAAAATAAAAGTAAATTTACAAAAATCTAATTTTGTACTTCACCTACTAAGAATGACATACCTCAAATGTTCTTTACAGTGTAAATAGTCACTCGATGTTATTATTCTGTTAAAATATAAAATATATAATACGGCATTCATAGCCTGCACAGTTACACAAATATCTAAATCAAATAAAGTTGTTCTTTACAATTTATTTACATTATAGTTTGTGTTAAGTCGCAATCCCATGGGACTTCAGTACAATAATGGAATACGTGTAAAAAGCAAGGAAAAGACGCATTTAGGGGTTTCTGAAGGATGTAATTATTAGTGATACTCGTAACTAATGATAGCTTATCGAAAACATACAAAAAGATTGGGAAACTTGGGGATTTTTATTTTAAATAAAATTAGTGTCATAAGTACCAGTCTGATCAGATTTTGTGCCTTGTTTGTATGAAAAGTATGTAATCAGCACCACTCATAATAACGTGTAAGTATGTGTAAGTCGTGCGTGGCCTAGGGGTAAAGGGGGACTTGTTAGAATCCTAGTTCGCACCCTTTCTGGCGCAGGTTAAAAATCCAAAGTATCCTAGAGCTTTTAGGTTGATTTTAAACTTTTCTAAAAGATGTTTGCCAATTATCGACAAATACTGCAACTTTTGATCGTCAAGACACGTGGCTAGTTAACCAGGCGAAAATCTTAAAAACGAAGAAAAATCATTGGAAATCCATCATTTTGCATAGAAAGTAGTGACCAGGGTTCAAACCAGAATCGTTCAAATGTATGGGGATGACATAAGCTGTCACTGGCGCTTATGTCATCCCCATACATTTGAACGATTTCTATTGTAGAAATCGTCGTGGCATGTTGCTCTTGGCTAGCCCCCCAGGTGTCCCTAGGTTGGAAGTATGCATCATAGTGTTCAGGTGTCCCGTCTGCACCATTTGTCAAGAAAATACGAATATAATACAAAGGATTAGAGTTATAATTATTTGAGGATTCCTTACCATGTATGAATGATACCACGAACTCGTATAAAGTCACTTACTATTTAATTAAGGAACAGCCATAATTATTTCCAATTGCTTTCTGTGTTTTATTTTTATTTTCATGGCGATGTTTGTACGATTGAAAGCAATAAACGCATTTTTATTTATTTATTTATTATTGTCTCAGATATTTTATAGCGCCCAAGGTCACGTAGTGCTAGCTGTGCTGTCCACATATATCAATATAAACTGGGGACGGATAATACTAAAAATAAATAAAAACACAATAGTTTAAAATTATCCAATTTATTTATTTAACTCTCATAATAATGTAGCAAAAAGGTATGAATTTTCTTACCACAAGTGTACAATATCGGGCGGAGAATGGTAGTCCATGTTCTACTTATATACTTACAGTTTCAACTATAGCAAAACAGTAACATGAACTCAGTATTCAACTTCAACGTTAAAAATACAATAAGGTAACAGTAGTCACTTGGCCATAGTTAGTAGATCTTGTAAAATATTTTAATTAAATAATTGTATCGATTATGAATAGATTTAAAAGAAAATTAAGTACAACAATAAAAAATTTGAAGTAGCAAAGAAGTCATCGATCAGACTGCCTAGTGCCAGCACAAAGAGCTTCGAATGACTTCATCGTGGCGTTTTGCGAGCAGAATTTGTATGATGGGCAAAATGTTTCCATCTCTTTGTTGTTTTGAAATTCGCACTAGGCACTCAGACTTTTAAAAATAAAGTTTGCGATTTAAGTACATAATAGCATGCGTCCAGTCACTTAAAGTAATTTCGGACTATAAGAAGAATAATATTGTAACACAGGAACAAGTGACACCTAAACTGCATTTCACATTTTATTAGTATATTATATAAATTTCATTTAATTTAACGGATATTCCTGGCATAATAATATATGTAACGACACCTACCATAGTTACACAAAATAAGACATCTCTTTATAATCCTGAAAATTCGTGCTAAGTAAAATCGCTCGCTCAACTCTACCTTCTGTTCAAAGGTACACATAATGCGGTGAGGGCTGAGTGAGGGAGAAAAAGTATTTAATGAAAAATAGTAGTAGAGCTCGCCTAATCTTAAATGACGCGCCCCTCCAGCGCATTCACGCACACATAAAGAAAAGAAAAGTTAAGTAATTAGCCTACTATCCCACTGCTGCAAAAGTCTCCATCATTGAAATCAAGTCATCGCTTCAATGGATGGGTATTGGCTTCATATAAACATTTTAAATATGAACGCAATAATAAAGAAGTGTGGCGCGGCATTTCTGGTCTGACAAGCTCTTATGAGAGCACTCAGGATTTAAAAAAAAACAATCTGATTTCGCCAGGTATGGTTTTCATCTGACAACATTACATATTTCAGATGTTGTTGAGAGAAACATTGTTTATTTTCGATAGTCGATTTTAGATATAACTTAACAATCAAATGTATGATTCAAATTTAAATGTATTGTATACTGATTAAAATAGAATAAGACACTGTAAAACATACTATGTATTTAAAGTAGCAGGCAAATTTCATTTTGTGTACATCCCAAAATGTTGCATAAATAACAAAAAGGCATTTTTGAAAATCAATACGTCCAACATTTATTAACTATCTGCTCTTTTAAGTACAACCAAAAATCTAAATACATAAAGAAAACTCTTAAATAACGTAATACTGCGTACAACATTTTATATAATAGTGTATTATTATGTATATAATTATTTTATATAAACGTAATTGATGTATATATCTACATCGTAGCCACCTAGACTATTAAAATTATGTATATTTAGAATATATACTAAGAGGCACTTCATGGATTTCGAAAGTGTTTTATATATTTAATTCAAAACTTTTAAAACAAAAACTCTGACCGCTAAACGTTCTACAAAATTCAAAGGCACGTGGATTCGTTTTTTTTAACTTAACGCTGGAGCATTTTTAAGTTACTTTATAAGTGACGACACTTATTCGAATGTTAATTCAAGATCATTGCTTTTCAATTTTATGTAAGTAAGTAAGTTTTGCGAATTACCATCAATTTTTGATCAATGGGTATATTACAATCATCACTAGAACAAATAGCATCAGTCATAGCGGCTGAAAACCAGCACAAAGTTGGACCTTGTTTTTTTAGAGGCAACAGACATTTAATTTGCATTTTGTTTATAAAATATATAAAACACTTCAACAAGGAAATCTTATTATTTCAAAGCAATATAATTACTGGAAACGGATATTATTTAATTTTATACGACTCAACCGACCAATATCTGAATTGAGATCTTTGCTAGTTCGATTTGAAGAAAAGTATCCATTTTAATATTTATGAGTTTATAAATGCGTCACTTTTAATTTCAGTTATATGTGGGCAAAAAAAGGCTATTTTTGTTCACTCTCAAAGAAACGATAGTATCTTTCGACGAACCCAAATGGTATTTAAACACATAGTAATCTTTTTTTGGCATTTGCTCTAATACGAGTAACTACAGAGCAGGAAGAGGCATGGGCACATACGCGTACAAGCGATCACTTGATAAAAAAAAACTTACACTTTTGACAGATTGCCTAAAATATAATTATCGAACCTTAAATTTTGTTTTATAATATGATCAGTAAGTCGCACAAAATATAATGAGGAACATATTATTAACTAAACAACACAATTCGATGCTTCAACTAAGTACTTTTAAACATTTCAATTGAAATATAAATAAATTAATACAATTATCTTTTCTGAAAGCGATTATACTTTAAAACATGTGGTTTTGGTTGGTTTTATTAAACATGTGTGTATACGAATAAGTACACAGGAACCGTATAGGTTTTCCTAGTTTTACAATTTTATTTATAACTTTTTAGTCCCTTAATAACTTATGTGTAGTCTGTTAGACGAACTCCATGTCCCTAGCTAACAATACAACAGATTTTTAACTGGACAACACACCACTTGTCATGGTCTCGAAATAAATAAAGATTTATATCCCAGTGTTACGAGGTACCAGACAAGGCATTAGCCACAGTCACCCGATCAAATTTAGAAAATATCGTTTCCTCAATTGACCTGGCCGGGAATCGTACCCGGGACACCACAAGTCAAGGCAGAACCATTCTACAGTGCAGAATGCGAATCATGTCGTGTATTTGTATCCAGAACTTACCTTCTTTTATTTCAGAATTCAAGGTCTTTATTCACATTTAAATAAAAACATACCTACCTCAGTAACAATTTCAAATTATTTGCATTATTCACCAATACATTTGGCAGTCATTTTAAATAAATATCTTCAATGACGACATGCCTAGTTAAAAAAACTACATTTAACAAAACCAACCACAACCATACCTTAACATACAGTACACTAAAATTTCATATTTTTCAAGTCTTTTCATTATAATTTTGGACGTAGTCCGTAACAAGCACACGATTTTTCAGAAAGGCCAATTTTTTATTACAAATACACAACTAATTAATTCCACTAATACTTATTAATACTAACGCAAATTATAAATAAATAATACAATAAAATTATTCCAATTGCAATATATAAAACTACCACGTTATTTATAAATTTTATGACACACAAATTATTTTTATGCAATAATAATAAAAACTACCATATTTGGTAGTTTGTTTATAACCATGGTAGTTCTTAAGTTTAGGCAAATTGGTTAACATTAAAAAATTTAAAGTAACATCTTTGGGTTTAATATTGCAGGAAAATAGGAAATTCAATTGCACAAATTGAGAAATAAGGAAAAAATTCTTTGGGTAAATAAATTTTCAATAGAATAGATTTTTTTCACTAATCTTTGTTAAATCTTTGGCAGTTATTTTAGTTTCGTATACGCCAATAGCGGCAATTTATACATTAACTACAATGTAAACGATTTCATAGAAAAGCAGCTTAAGTTGAGGACGTAAGGTGCATTATTGTATACATTTTGCTGGAGGCCAAATTTATTTTAGGTATATTTAGATGTTCTTTTCTTTGAGTTTCTAAAAGGATGACCAACGTAGTGATATTTTTATTTTTATAATTTGTTAGCTGAATTAAGATTTGATACTATACAATAACACTGGCGAAATGCAGGCGGATGAGACCGATTTAAACAAGGCAGTTTACATTTTTAAACCCACAATTAACAATTCTGAAACCGAACTGAACCAAAATATAGCGATTTCAGATTGTGAGGATAAAAAAGGACTTTACAAAATATTCTTCAGAACAGAGCCAGCCTTTTAGAAACTGAAGGTAAAGCAACTTACTAAATTGTCATCAAAAATTGTAGTTTTTAGACAAAACATCATGTATGCAGGGCGAATTGGTTACCTTAATAATAATAGGAGATATTTATGTGTTACTGAATAACTATTGCCAGTATTTTCAAATAAACATTTTGGGAGTGAAATTCATCTTTTTTAGATTATATTCTACGAGCTACTTACTTGATGTTTTATCTTAAACAAAGGTCATAAAATAGAATGTGACTTTGTTTCTGTATACAGGGTGACGAAAAATAGTTTCTCACGAAATCCAGACGTAGGGCCCTATAAAAGGGATTTATTATTCAGACTTGATTTTTCATAGTTAATAATGTAATTTATTTTTTGTCAACATTAGCTGAGCACAAATAGCTTCCCAATTAGCTTCGGCTACATCACCAGCAGGAAACGGTTGTGCATTTTCAATATTGTACTATTTTAAAAACCCTAAAATTGGACCGAACTTCTTTATTCCACTAGACATTTTTCGAGACACCCTGTATGAAAACCAGCGACATTATTCATGCAAAGACATATTGATGGCAGCATCGTCCACTGCCGTTTTCTCATTCTTCTCGTCTTCACTCGAGACCGTACTCAAGAAATGCTTACCAAAGTCCAGCTCAGTATCGTAAGCCACTGCATCTTCTGTCGTCTTTTCTGGTGGGAATCCATCTATTTTGTATTCTTTCTGTTTTTTGCTGTTTTCGACGAATTGTTTAAGTTGCTGCGGCATGGGGAAGGAGGACTTAATGTGGCAACGTTTCATCCAGTTGCGGAGGGATTTGCGAGGCACTTTGTGTGTCTGGGCAGCTCTGGAAGCCGAATAGAAGTACGTTTATTACCAAAAAGTATTTATTCACAAGCCATATACGAATTTCTTTCTGATTTTGTATGAAATTGTTTAAAGAAAAGTTAGTAAAAAACTCATTTATGTTTTAATAAGTTCCCCATTGCATTGTAAAACATCCTGTATATGTAGCTAGAAATAATTATCTGACGTACCTACTGTCCTTTTTTTACAAAACGCCTCATAGAGTCAGCTTCTATGAGTTTCTAAAATTTTAAGAGGTTTATAACATTTTTCATGAAATAACCTTGTATTCACAATATGAAAAATAAATCTGTAACAACTTTTAAACATATATCCAGGTCAAAAAGTGTTAAGTTTTTTAACCTATCCCACTGCTGGGTAAGGCCTCAATCATTGAAATGAAGTCATTGCTAGAATAAATTGGTTTTATCACCACACCTGTCAAATGTAGGTTGGTTATCATCGTTAGACATTTTCAAAACACATTTTACTCGACGTAGGTTTTCATAATAAAGAAAAAAACTTAACTCACCTATAAATACTTCCTCCTTTCTTCACATCCATGAGAGCGGCCCACATCGCCTCGTTAGAATATCTTCTATTAGGGTTGAATTTCCCCATCATCACCCTTTCTAGATCCTTCCTCGACAACCCTGAAGAACTTATCTCTTTTCCCTCCAAAAACTGGTCTAGATCCGACTTCAGCACTGTTTCTCCGATGTCAAGATTTTTATCTTTGAATAACGGTGGACGACCCCTGCGTCGAATTTGAGTTTTTTCAGGTAAATCTTTAGAACTGCCCTTTGGTATCAATTCCACTTCAGATTTTGCAGGTTGGAGCTTCTCTTTGATTTTCTTTTGGCCGGCTTTTAATAAAGACACTTCTAATTCTCCATTTTGTTCTAGCCAGGACTTGTAGTAATCGTTTTCAGATTTTTCCTGACTTTTTGCGTCTTCGTTCGGGGTGTTGAAACCGTATTTGCTAAATTCATGCCGGATTTCTGTTGGATTCATTTTGGAGAGTCTATTTATATATTCAGAGTTAGCTTTCGCTAAGCTTTGGAGCTTATTTTGAAAGAATAACTCGCTTTCTGGTTTTACTCGAATAAAAGGCACGGAACGGCGACCTAAAAAAATAATAATAATCAAAGTTTGTGAAAAAAGCATGCATTTGCGAACCATGAATGCTAGTGCGGAAAAAACAAAAAAAACTGATAAAGACAGATGTCTGTAAGATAGTCCTGCATGAAAAAATAAAAATCAAAAAATAAAAATTTGAAAAAATACAACATTCATGGTTCATCTAATTTCTACATATTCCAATTAATAATTAAACTTAGCCTACCTTACAGACATTCTTTATTTTCAGTTTTTTCGAGTTTTCTCAAACAATGTCCATTCACAATATGATCTTCGCTCTAAGAGCACACTCACTCGGGAAAATCGCATCCAATATTGTTTTAAATTCAATAAAATCAGTTTTTTCAACGCGTTTTTAAATAATGAAAACAAAATGAAAAGTACGCTTTGAGTAGATTATTATGATCTATATTTAAAAATAGGTTTTCCATCTAATTAGTATAAAAAAAACCATACGTATTTTTTACCAATATATTATTTAAAAAAAATAAAAAAATGCAATAAGCCACTCAAAGCGTAGTAAAAACGCAAGGTGACAGAGAGAAGTCACATTGCAAACAAACATTGAATATTTTAATAAAAAAAAACAAAAACAATTCAACAAAAAAATAAAAACATTTATAACAAGAAACTCACCTGATGTCTGTCCGAGACTGCTGCTGGGTTTGCCGGGTTCTTCATCCTAAAAACAATAGTTTTTGTTATTTTCTATAACAACATTTTAGACATTGCTTTAACTTAAGAAATTGTTATGATAAGAAACAAATTATATAAATAAAAAAACTCGTGAAAATGTATGTAATCGCGTCACTTCTGAATGACTGCACTGAATTGAATACCAAATTTTTTTTTCTTGTTTCGTTGGGGACAAGGTTCCTTAAAAAAAATTAACAGTTTTTATTTTTTGAGAGCTTTTTGACCTCTCGAAGAAATTGTGTTTTACACGGTTTTTAGTAACAAGTATTAAGCTTAAGTCATTTTCTACATTTCATTTTGTCAATAATGTTTGATCTTAATATGCATAAGATAAAAATTCTCATTTCCCGTCATTAGAAGCGCTAGATGTTACGAAATAGCATACAAATACTTTCCTACACTGCTACTAGCGATTAAACTCATAGTAAAAATTAAGTTTTATTTAAATTCATTGAAACAATCACGAAAATCTTCCAAAAATGCATAGTTTTCGATCCACCCCCAGCAAACGCTCTTATGACAATAAAGAAATCCGAATGTAACTCTTTCACAAACCTCATTGTACTCCATCTGTTCGTGGTCCAGTTCGCCATAGTAAAGTCCGTCTTCTTCAACGCTCTCCTGCTTCACTACAACTTCGTCCTTGCGATGGCCGTTGGTGGCGGTCGTGGGGGGCGCGTGCGGGGGCGGGCCTGAGGGGGGAAATATTATTTGTTTATCTTCTATATATACAACGTGTTAATTAAAAAGCGCAAAACCTCAGACACCCTAACTGATTTTATTATAAAATAATTATGTAAATAACTAAATTAAAATTTTCGCGGATTATTTACGAAGATATTCGCTTTTATGTTTTCTTGTCTTTGTTGCAAAATTAAAAAGTCTATGGTAATAACGGGCGAGCTAGTGCGACGTTGCCGTTTCTCGTGCCGCCGCAATAATAGAGTTAAGTAATGATTAAACACGGCGTGATTAAAATATTTTTTTGGTTAAAATTTTACCCCTATTTTTTATTAGTGGAATCGATTCTACACTCGATTCTGAACAAACTAATTTCAGGTTTTGCGCATTAAGACGTTGTATAAAAGAAAGTCGCGTTAGTTACACCACTTATAACTCAAGAACGGGTGGACCTTTCATGATTTTTGTGTTTTTGGATTTGTCTACATCGGGGATAGGATAATAAGTATTGAAAACATTGGGAAATTGACGAAAAAATTAATGAAAGCAAAAATATGTTTCCATATTAAATGTTCACAGCTGGCATTTTCCATTAACTTTTGACAGACCGGGGCGAGTTATTAAATACTAGCAATATTTAATAAATAAAAATATTCGGAACAAATTACACCAAGTTCATCTGACCCCAAACAAAGCAGAGGCGTTCACATCAACCTTTACAAAACCGTTGCAAAATGGGTCTTGTGTCAGCAGCTGAAGGTATTTAAAGCTTGATGTGAACGCCTCTGTACTAATATAATTTGCGGTCTTAGGCCTGTATTCTAGAATCACCTCAAGCACTGATCCATACTTGAGTAGAGATTTCAAAACGTCAGTTCATACAAAAACGTCACTCAGATCTATACTCAAGTATAAATTTTGTTTCAGAATACGGGCTTCAAAGTATCAAGGGAACATTTATAATTGAAACGGTAATTCAAAATAACATGAAAAACCGGACCGTGGACAATAATAGGTCAAAAAATAAAATTTATTATTTTATAAGCTGGAAATAATTTAACAAAATTATTTTTGCTTTGTGGAGTGGTCCAATTTAAAAAGTTAAAATGTTTTTTTTATGTTTTTATATAAATCGTTTAAAAAAACATTCTTTTTTTTAAGATTTGATTTTTCATAATCACCCCCCTCTTGTGTAAAAAATATTTATTTTCACATAGGAATAGTGTTTAGCTATCGTAAATAAAAAAAATTAAGCGGTACCGATATTTTTTAAAACCTTTATATTATTTCAACCACATGTTAGTTCCTATCAGAGATTTCTTCATAGTTGTCTTGCTCCCTTACCGTTCATATTAAGTGTAGTACTCCCAGTGGCGTGCGCGACGAGCGCGTCGCTCGCCACCATGAAGTCCTTAGTGTCGGGGCGCGCTTCTGATACGCCCGCTTCGCTCGAGCACAAACCTGATAAAGATACGGCTTGATATACGACTTAGTTCTGGATATAAAATGGGGTTTGTAACTAAACCCGAATGTGTGGCAAACCATACATTTTAAATCCGTTATTACCGGTTTAACAGTCATCGGCCGATCTAATCAAACGTAAATGATGTATATAGAATGAACATACATAGGTAAATGAACGGTACGCGACGCATACACCAAAACCGATTTTTTCGGCCAATGGTGGACAGAACTATACTACTTTCGCCGTATGATGATATCTCTGACAGCTCATAGTTGTCAATTATAGTGCTGTAACGAATGTAATTTAATCGAGTTGGCAAAGGAAATGGAATCAGATTTACCGATTTTTAATTTGTAAATAAACTCTTAATAAACAGGTTATGGCTCATTAGTAATAGAATAAAACGCGGTATCTCGAAAATAATAGTTAAAAAAATTCACACAAGGCAGACGCACTGGTACTGATGCGAATGACGTGATTACAAATTACAAAATGGTTGCTCCTATTCATCGATTTTTGGTCGATTCAGTAGTGTCAATACACTATTGAATGGCGTTCCTTTTCACGCATCAGGCGCTGTAAAGATATATTAGTTTAATTTCAAATACTTCATTTATTAACGGTTAATAATAATAACAATAATTTACTTGATAAGATTCGAAAGAACAACAGTTTTTTAATAGTTTATAACATTTTCTTTTGCCAGTTTCTTTTTATTTAGTTTGAAATAGTATGCGTGACACGGAACAATAAGAGCTGTCAGGCATATCATCTTACAGTGAAAATAGTATAGTGTTTATTTGAGCGGCCGATGACGGCCAAACACGGCCGAGCATAGTCCAGTCGATCAAGGATTAGGTGCACGCGAGCCGTAAGAGGCATTATTACCAATATTCATATAATGGCATAAATAATCATTATTCTTTAAGGCCACAGTGATATATGTGCCTCCCAGTACTTTTCCTTGAGGGATCACAAAATCTCATACATGTAAAAACAACGCTTAACGCATCTCAAAACTCAAACTCAAATAACTTTATTTAAATAGACTTAATCAGTACTTTAGAATAGTCAAAAAATATACTAAATAATAGACATAAATACTATCATAATATGCATATATAAATAAACAGTATACAAACATAATGCGACTCTACCGCCGCGTCGGAGGAGTTGATTCTTAGCGAGAAGACCCAGCGAGAAACTCAGTAGTTACTCTTTTAAACTTGTTGTGGTTTCACAATGCATTTCCTAATATTCCTGAGAATCTTGCATTTGTGCCCTAGATCACTCAGGTTCCAGCGTCGTCAAAGGAACTAATAGAAGTGGGCGAGTAATAATAATTAAATAAAAATTAAAGAAGAAACAAGCAATCGATTTTATTCCAAAAATGCCTTACATCATTTTGGAAAAGGGCTGATACTCTTCAAACTGCTGGATGAATCGATACTACCGAGTACTCATATGGTATCGAATGAAAGCAATGGTATCGTATCGTTCGTTATCACCCCCGCCCGGGCCGGTCGGTTGACTCGATTGACCAATAGCGACGCTGTGCTGGTGCGGGCGCGGGGAGGGAAGATGCACTGGCAACGGTCTTTGGTTAGTTCAATTTCGTTGGCGTTCCGAATGCTCGCGGTCCACATAAAGTACAAAGACACAAAGACAAACTGCATACCTAGTGTTCACGAAAAAAATGCCGCCTCCTTTGTCTAAAGTGTGGCAATTTTTTATTCATTTACTACTTTTTAATTTTGCTTTCCTGCTCTTATTGGTATATATTTAGCATTATTTTGAATTTATATAATTATGTTTATAAAATTGAATGAGTACTCACAAGTATCGATCCTTTAATATGGTATCGAATATGGTATCGATACTTTGATTCGATACTAATACTGAGTACTAGTATCGAATTAGGAATGGTATCGATTCATCCCTCTGTTGGACTGATTTTTACCAAACATAGCCAAGAACGACCGCAAGGCTTTCAAATAAAAAAACACGCATTGAAATCTGTCAATCCGTTTGAAAGCTACGATGCCGCACATAGACAGACACATGCACACATCGACGTCAAACTACAAAAAAGCGATGGTGAAGTCATTCACTTCTCTCACTGCAACTCTCACTCGGCACTGGGTTCATCTTACCTCTGATCTGAAGAGCTTCAGCAGACTTCAGGAGGCTAGGAAGCTCTTCCTGCGTCACGTTCACTTCGCCCTTGTACATGAAGTCCACCAGGGCTTGCATCTCGCTGAACCTGGGGAATACAAAGAAAGAGTTACACATTTACAACCAGCAGATTATGGAGAATTATAGCTGCAAGGGATATTGACTGATTTTTGTAATTGTATTCGTTTCATAGGTAGACTCTATTTAATCACGAACATAATAATTTCCTAAAATCCAAATTTGAATAAAAAAAACGTAATTAAAATGAGTTTTCAAAATTCCCGCCAAAACACTTCTAACTGTCACGTGACTATAATTACGTCACAGACCGATAAAAAGTCAAAGTTAACCTGATTTTAACTTGGGACACTTACTTATGTCAGCTTGTTTGCCGGCCAGTGACGTCATTGCGCTTTGATGGGCGTTCGCAGTCACGTGATAATGGGTATTAAATAACGGAATTTGAATTAATTTTCTTTAATTTATGATGAATAAATATTTCCTTTAAACATTATTATATATTAGGTTTTTGCTGCATTGAATACACTGTTGCATTGTAAATCTACGGTCCATCCGTAAACTGGGTATCCGTAACCCTGCGATACAAGCTGTGCTTAGTGCAGGGCCCTTATTAAATGGTTTCCGACCATGTTAATACTCTAAGATGAAAATGTAATGTAAATGTTATTTTAGTAAATATTACTGTAATTAATGTATAAAACATAATTGGTAACATGTGTCACCATCCGCTCAGGAAGGGGTTTTCCGACTGAGGAAAAGAATTTAGAGAACTTAGTATTGTCGACACTTAGTTAAAATTGGGGTCATAGACACTAACTTGGGGGAACTAGACACTCAATTGGAGGGGTATTAGACACTAAATTAGGAGTAATAGACATTAAATTGGAGGGGTATTAGACACTAAATTGTGGGTAATAGACATGCAATTGAAGGGGTATTAGACACTAAATTGTGGGGTATTAGACACTAAAATGGGAGGGTTCTAGGCACTGAATTCGCGGGCACTAGACACCAATTGGCGGGGAGAGATAGGAGATTAAGAAGTGGTTTTAGACTCTAAATTAGGGAGAAAATGACACCACATTGGGGAGTTTAAGACACTAGAACTGACCTCATATCCCTCATCAGCACTATTGGGTGCTTGCAAGGGTTTTGCAGCAGCAGCCGCTCCAAGTACGCGGAGCACGCCGACAGCACCAGCTTGTGGCAACGCAGTTGGCGCGACTCGCATGCCAGCGTCACGTCTGCGAACTGCTCCGTTAAAAGCAGGCGAGGGAAGACCGCCTGGAAGGTAAAACATAGCGGTTTATTTTAACGTCTGCGTGACTGAGTGGATTAGATCCTTACGAATCCTAGGCCAGTTAAAGTGTATTCTTAGGTACAGGCTGGGTTTGTGATCAGCAACACAGATTTGACAAGCATGGTTAATAAGGCAATACCTTACAAATGCAGCAATAACTTGATTTCAATGATGGAGGCTTTCGCCCAGCTGAGGTACAGTGTATCAGGTTATTACTACTATGTCATCGTCTAAATTTAGTGTACTTTTTCCATAAATAAGTAAATAATTCATAATTAAAGATCCCACTGAATGCAGTGTGGACTAGAGTTACAGATTGTTACTTAATTACTATAAGTACTTAATAAATAGTTTTAAAACTACACTGTAAAGCATGTAGCACTAAAAGTTATTCTAGAGACAATTTTCTCCTTCAAAAACAAAAAAATACAAGAAGCAATCAGATTACCTGTAAATTGGTGTGGTAGGAATTCCACCGCACGCAGAACTGTTGCGGGGCCGCCGCCATGATGACCAGCTCAGAGCGACAACAACATTATACCTAACTATATCTTTGGCCAATAATTTAGTCTACAATTGCACTTGCTTAAGTCCACATTCAATATCACAGTTCTATAAGCTATTCTGTTTAAAATAATAGTTTTAAGTACATAAAATACTTTTAAGTAGAAACTTCAAAGACTAGATTGAATCAATTTAATACTGGAGCTGATTTTGCTATTTTTCTAAGCTCCCTTTGTTTCCTGAAAAAGAGAGAAAATAATATCGTTAATAATCACAAAAATCATGAATTATTGGCCCTAAGTTACATGTAGTCTGTCCATATAATTAAAGAGGGTTTCAAAAATGACATAAATTTGTTGTCAATTAGGTATATACTCCTCTGCTGTACGTGTTGTATGAAACAATACATACCATCACAACTTCATCCCAAACGGGTTAGTCAGAGGCAAGTGACTGTGTCGTCATGGTGAACGAAACACTCATAAGCCCACTTTTCAGCAATGGTATTAGAACCCGTTATCCAGGTTGATTTGGTTATTTATCGATGTTTTCCATCACCAGAGAGTAAGTCAGATATTTATCAATGAACACAAGGATTTTTGGTTCTGGCCAGATTTAAACTTGGGACCACATGATCCTAGATCTGAGTCCGGGTGCTGAACCACTAGGTGACGAAAATAATCTAGTATAGCTATTTAATTTTAACCAGTGTGAATGAACAATCTTGGAAAGAGTAACCATAAAGGTTCTTGAATAGTCTTCTTGGTAGAACAATGTCTGGAATGGTGCTAGTCACAGTATGTTTAAAATGCTTTAGTATTATATTAAGTAGGTATGTAGTTTATTTCTATTTATATCTATTTTTATAAGTAGTATGAAGGAAACAATGACTTAGGCTGATTTCAGAGTCAGCGCCGGCCCGCCCCACAATTACATTAGATAGTAGTTGCCTTTCAGAGTCACACAGTTTAAACGCTACTATGGTGTACTTACTATGGTGGTTACTTGGTGTAATGGTTAAGAAGTTGGCTACTACACCAGAGGTCGCGGGTTCGATCCCCGCACAGTACAAACATTTGTGTGCATGAACATGTCTGTTTGTACTGGTCTGGGTGTCTCCTATGTATAATAAGTATGTATTTACAAAAGAAAATGTATTTAAGTATGTTTATCCGTTGTCTAGTATCCCATAACACAAGCTTTAATTAGCTTACTTTGGGGCTAGATGGCGCTGTGTGGAATAATGTCCAGGGATATTTATTTATTTTATTTACTATCTAGTGTTTTTGACGACATGATCGGCTTGGTACGCTGTAGCACGGTTTCTTGCCTTGATTTCCATATGGTCCCGGGTTTGATTCCTGGTCGGGTCAATTCAGGAAACAATCTTTTCTAAATTGGCTTGGGTCTGGGTGTGCTGGAAGACGCCCCTGGCTTAATCCTGGTCTGGTACCTCGTAACACAAGGATATTTATCCTTACTTCGAGAACATGGCAGGTGGTGTGTTGTCTGGCGCATATTTATTTATTGTAAGCGCGCGCGCGTCGCCGGCGCTAATCAAACGCGTGACTCTGAAATCAGCCTTATACAACACTTTATCAGCCTACAAGAAAAAAAATATTTTTCACTTCTCTTGGCAGCCCCGGTTGATATAAGACCACTTGCGGATGGCAAATAGTTACACTTTCGATGGAAGTCGAAGATACAATATACGAAAATAAATAAACAAACCGAGATACGCCAAACAGAGTCAGGGTCAGAGAAGAAGCTAAAACGGCTAAGCTAATACTGTTCTTTTCTTTTTCTACCCAAAACTAACAGCGTCCGACCAATAAATTTCGAAGATGTTTCAGAGAAGAATTACACATTGAATATTACTAGTTCTCAACTAACTCTGCCAAGTGTTTGTTTACTGTAGCAACAAAAGATTGCAAAATTCAAAGTTAAAAAGTTTTCGTAAAGGTAAGCTACATAGAATTTGACATATTTTTTCTTAAATTTTGACATTTGTCGATTGGTTGGTGTTGCAACAATAAAAAATGCAAAAAAATCGATTAATTAGCCAATCGGAAAGAACATATTCTCTGACTGCTATTTCGATAAAATCACTATTTAGAGTTTAGACAGTCCTAATAGCTTTTTGACCTCAGTGTATCATCACTGAGGACCTGTCGAAAAGCAAGCGACGTGAAATCGAGCCACAACACAATGCAAAATAGAGAATCAGTGGATGAGTTATTATTACTAAGTTTGATTGCAAGAAAATTACAATTATTGCTAATAAACTGAAAATCGCGAATGACTTAAATAATTAGCGGGCAGGCTTTATAGGTTTATGATGAATTAGGGTGCGTTTCCACCAGAGATGTGCGAGGATGGGTTGCGAGGAATGTGTGTGTTATGAACCAATCGAATTGTTTCATTAACCTAGCCTCGCGATTCTATTGGTTCTTAACAAACACAGTCCTCGCAACGCATCCTCGCACTTCTCTGGTGGAAACGCACCCTTAGGGAACGCTTTTTAATTTCATCTGACGTTCGAACTGCGTGCGGTGCGTGCCCTTATACAGGAAGTAGGTCTCAGTACTCACAGCGCCATTTCAGACGCTGTAAAACAATTAACGTAGTACACGTACAACAAAGAGCTATGCTACTGTCTTGAAGCTTTGAGTCAAATGCGTAGGCACTTAAATTGATAACTAAATGTTTTAATTGTATTTGCCTTGCAAGAGGGCTACAATCGGGGTGCGATGTGTAAAGCATGGAAATAAGAGGGAAAATAACAATTACTTATGTAGTTTTTAT
Organism: Udea olivalis; assembly: GCA_947369235.1. Classification (NCBI taxonomy): domain Eukaryota; kingdom Metazoa; phylum Arthropoda; class Insecta; order Lepidoptera; family Crambidae; genus Udea; species Udea olivalis. The sequence goes on along the minus strand of OX376370.1, from coordinate 7,873,460 downwards.
TCACGCGGTAGTATAATGTTTTTATAAACAATACGAATTGTATGTTGTCCACTTTTCTGTGTATCTCAAAAAAATGTTTTTGAAGTATAATTTCACCTTTCTTTCGGTTCTTTACCAACTGTTGTAAGTAAACGTTTAAATATGACGAGACAAAATAATATCTATAATAATAGGTTCCAGTTAAGTTATTAGTAATTTTCAAAATAGTTCTGTGGCAAGTTGAAACATAATAAAATGACTTCAATTTTTCAAAACACTGCAAAGTGCCTTTTATTGTATACATAAGTAGCTCCGAGCTCTGCGAAAAATTTGAAAATCACGTTGTCTCCTAAGCAAAACTAACTTATTGATTTCAGTGTACTCTCCACAAAATTCACAGACGTCTACGGTCCTTATCAACATAATATGCAACGGGAAAGTTCCCGCCGCCGTAGTACATAATTGGGTAACTTCTCCCCATGAGTGAAAGAGCTAGCAATACGTTGGGAACTCCGCCGCGGCTAAAGTTACAAACAAAAAGACGCTAGAACATAAAAATCAATATGAGGCGACGCTAAAAGAGGGCTGTCTGACCCTATGGAGCTATATTTATTTGAGCTTGACACTGAACATTTTTAGTTCAGGGGAAATAACAACATGTAGATCTTAACATCTTGGATATTGAATCCATTATCATTTGTTTTTTCACTAACTAAAATTAAGGAAAGAGTAGATAACAGGACTTGAAAAAAATGCTTATTTACAGTGTTTACAAAGTATCTGTAAAAGTAAACAAGAGAAAGCCTGGCACCTGGCTTGCATTAGTAGAGCCTGAATATTATCTTTTTATAAGAAATAAAACAAAAAACTTAATGCCTCTACATTGACAGGCTTTCCCTCTGTTACGGTCTTCGATTTTTTGTTCACATCGGCCTGGAAACAATCTGGCAAGAGTGGCAAGTCACTAGTCATATTAATATTAGTGGTAATAGTCTGAAATGCCATCTTGATGGTCATATGACATACATACATAACAATGTTGATGTACTGCTCTAATAGATGGTGGTTGGGCGCCAACTGTTGGTAGGTACTTTATGTAAAAGCTGAAAACTTGATGTGAATTTAATAATATAGTGGAATAGCAGCAGCACCCAAGGCAAATATAAAGTGCCATAAAATATTAAACCTGAAGCCTTTATGACAAATTATCCAGGAGTACACAAATGATTCGCACTACCAAAATATTGAAATATCTTTTTTATTTGCTTTCAGCTACATGAAACCATTTTAAATTTTTACATGAAAGGTATGAAATAAACCAATGACAAGAAAACAGAATTATTGCATGGCTTACTTTTAGTTCAATTTTCACCGGCAAGAATTATCGATGCATTTTCACGCGTAGGCCGTGTACGTGTGTAAAACATGAAGTCTGTAATTTACAAGAGATCCGCGCCGGCCTGCCTCGCTACAGCCATCGACGGGAATATCATTACCTCTTTGTAATTGACTGCCTCGTGCGATTTCCTAATTTACAGGTGTTTCCCGAATTTTGAGTAGTCTGGGACCCGTCTGGGAACGAAATGTACAGTAAAGTTTTTGAACCAATAATTTGTAGCGACGATTCGATTTAAATGATGGGGTCCATTGCTAAGCAGTGAGATAGGACATGTGCTAGTTACTAGTGTTATTGGGAGTACTACAACTATTGTTGGGGTATGGCTCTAGGGGTCTAGTTTTAATTTGCAAAAAGTACCAAGTCCTTTTAAGGGGCTAAGTATACACTTCCATATGGAATTGCTGGATTTCATTTTACAGTTACCACTTCAATTTGAAGAACCGTTTACAATGGAATATCTGAAGGATGTCACTGTCTGGAAGAGCTCCGAGATTTTCAAATCTAAAAAAAGTTCTACTTATGTAACTTCATACACCGGGTCCTACCCTACAGTTCATAATCAACCTATCATTGCTGATTTTAATCCTAGTGGCTCGAGTAGTCATTATTTATTTATTTTATACTATGGCTAAACTTAATAACTGACGATTATAAATGGTTGATACTAAACTAATGGTTATAAATGGTTGATAAATTATCTACTTGAATAAAGTATTATTGGTCTTGATTTTAAGTTATGTGATGTATGTACAATGTTATAATGAAAGAAAGTTTTGCTGAATTCGACTTAAGCGAAATCTTGCCAACTGGCTTTGGAATTTAATAATTTCCAAACACAAAGCTATATAGAGCAAAGGATTAGCATGCAACTATGTCCTGACTGTATATTTTGCTAGCGTAATGTATTCAGCCACAGAATATACAGCAGGAGGCCTACTCTAGTTTTTTCGAACATCGTAAATCGTACAACGTTAGGTGGCAACAGTATCCTTAATCATAGTTCGAAGTTTATCTTTATGCTTTGGTTTTCTAAACATCATAATGTTGTACAAAATGCATAAAACCTGAATACATGACACTCGTTTTTTTGCTTTTAGCCTTAAAAATGTACGAACTTTCGTAAATGTTGTATCAGTGTAGACCTCCAGGGCTAGCCGCTCTATCTGCTGGCCCGTCCAAATGATCGATCCACATCGCTTGGACGCTGCATAAGTTACTTTACGTAGAATCGTTGTAAGTGTATTCACGAGTATTGCTACTGAGCAGATTACATCTGAAATGTCTATAAAAAGGCTTTCTATGGTTCAGAGTACTTCAGAGTGGCGTTCAGTAAAAAAAAATTTTTTTAATAACAGAGTTAAAGAGGTGATACAACCCTTTATTATTTTTTTTTCTTTTTTTTATTGGTGTCTACATGGTACTTTATGTGGTAAAATTCAGCAGATCTATATTAGGCACATGTGTGAACATGAATTACCTCATATAAGGAATAAATATATTATTATTTGACATCCGATTTACTCAGCTACAAGTGTAAATTGTTCTTAGACCAAGGTAGGAAAGTAATGCAGTCATCATTCGTCAACGTCATAGTGCTAAAAGTTACGGTTGCCATAAAAGTGTCATTGCATTGTTTTCTCATTGTTCACAGGGGGCACATCTGAACAGAATCTGTGTCCCGGACAACTCATTATATGAGCTTCAACGAGGGGCATGGCAAAAGAAGTAAGATACTCTTAACTCATTTGATTGACACTGGCAAGTTATACACCATCTTAAAGGCTGGTTGTTTTTATTGAGTTATTTGAAAATAGAACACATATATTTTTTTATTTGAATGAGCCTCATTTTTCCGAGAATCTGGCGGGAATTCGCTTGCAGCAATGGAGCTCCGTCAACGTGATTTTCGCGCTATGATTTATTATGACTATAAAAAAGGTTTTAAAGCCTCAAGAATGTTTTGAACATTTGGCTGCTACTTTTGGTGAGTCTGCTTGTTCACGAGCAACAGTATTTAATTGGTTTAAGATGACAGATTACAGGTCGGCCGCCAACCGCGGTCACACAAGAAAACGTTAGTGTAGTCGAAAAACTTATTCGCGAAAACCGACGAATTACGTATTTAGAGCTGGAGCGAGAACTGTTATTTGGATCAGCAGCAATGCAAACCATAATTCACGACCACCTTTCTCTCCGTAAACATTGTTCGAGATGGGTGCCGCACAAACTTACCGATGAGCAGAAAGACAGTCGGGTGAATTGGTGCCTATTCGTGATAGATAAATTCGACGGTGGCGAGAAAAAAAACGTGTATGATATACTGACTGGTGAAGAAACATGGCTATATAACTATGATACCGAAACAAAGCGACAATCGGCTGTATGGTGTTTTGAAGATGAACCAACTCCAACGAAATGTCGCCGTGCATGAAGCACAAAGAAACAAATGGTCGTCTCGTTTTTCTGCAAAACGGGTCATATTGATACTGTAGTGCTAGAGGATCAAAGAACGGTGAACTCTGAATGGTATGTGACAGTTTGTGCTCCAACAGTAATATCAGCTTGGTGTGACAAGCGACCGAAGTCAGGAATCCGGCACCTTCTCTGGCATTACGACAATGCGGTGCCGCACACGTCTGCCAGAACACTTGACTTTTTCAACTCAAAAAATGTGTCAATCCTTCCTCACCCACCATATTTTTACCTGTTTCCAAAAATTAAAGAAAAACTAAAGGGGAAGAGGTTTGAAAGCAAAGAAGATGCCCTGGCTGCCTATAATTTCGAGATTTCTGAGATGTCTAAATAAGAGTGGTCACAGGTATTTTCCAATTTGGTTCAAATGTATGGAAAAGTGTATATGTGTTCAGGGTGAATACTTCGAGAAGATCGATACTTGTAATAAAGAATAAATTTTATAATTTTTGAGTATCTAATTTCTTTTGGCATGCCCCTCGTATTCATTATTTTCCTTGATCTTTTTTATCTAAAGAATTACATTAATAACAATTCATCAGATATATTTTATCTATTAACAAGTCTACAACATAAACAGATAGGTATTATAAAACACTCTAGCTAGATGGTGCACCGAGCCTTGAAAGAGGCTACAGATAGTGAGGACACCAATAAATGCAACTGCAAGGCGCAGTGCAAAGCGTCATTTTGTGTTTGGTTTAAGGTAGATCATTCGTGGGTGCAGTGAACATATTCAGTGGTTGAATTAAATAATAAAATTAAACAACCCACTTCTACTACTATATATCATCGAATTTTTATAATTCCATTTCACGGGAAAAGTACTGCACATCAAGACGTTGAACAAATTTACATAGTTTTGTTCAGGCTTTGATTCGTTAAATTTCTTCGGAAACGTAATTTGGAAATAGATAAGCACAGGAAATAGTCGAGGACTTATTTTACGACAACTGTGTATTGTGATAAATGATACAAATATAATTTAGCTGTAATCCAGGAACTTATAGTAACAATTCGATTGTGAATCGTAAAATTTTTGGCAATGGCGGTTGAAGTCAGTGTTATTACTAATAGACAATTTCAACAAAGGTTCGCATTTTGGTTCCATGGGCCTATTACGAATAAGATAATTGATATTACAAATATGTGCAATAGTCTGATTCAGTTCAGACGTACGAGTATAATACAAGAAAAATAACTTTCTGGTTCACAAATGGAATTGAAAAGTCGTTGCAGTTTGCAACTGAACTGAAACACGTGAATACGTGTGAAAGCATCATTGATCATGGGTAATCATAATAACTGATGGAAGTAGCATTCTATTTTACTCTTTAATCGTATAACTGAATTATAAGAATGAAGTAGCTAAAGTATATGCCCAGCTAAAAGAAAGAAATAGATAAAATAAGGCATTAGTTGATACAATGCTGTGAAAAGTGAGCAGGCAATCAGGAGTGATACAGTCTTGTAGCTCATCAAATTTCGCCAAGTCATGGCAAGGTTTACTCTAAAAGCTGCACTATAAAGTAATTCAAGCTATCACCACTCGAAACATTAAACAGCGCCGACCAGGGGGTGAAAATGTCTCCTTAATTGAACTGAAAGCGAGGCAAAAGGGAGCGATATCGGTAGGTAGATAAGTAAAAAAACACCGAGGTCTGGCCGAGGGCCGCGTTCAACGACCCTAGGGGCGCGCCCGAAATAAACCAAGCGGGGGTCTGCCTCTAGACTCGTATAAATAACTGGAGATTTGAGGCCAGACACGCTTCCAAGAAGCGTTTGGTTTGTTATCCGGAGTCTTTTGACATTCGGTTATTGCTAAATTACTTTCTTTAATCACGTACCTACTCAAAAACTTTTTACAGAATCCTTCGCCATCCATTCAATGATGGTAATAAATAACGGTAAATTGCTAAACTATTGCTACCTATTCTAATGCCGCGATATTACGGTAGTAATTGTAGACAGAAATGTAAAACATGAAAGCTCCAATTCATTCACCCATACCATTTGGCAGTAAGTGTTACATTTTATTGTAATATGTAACAATTATATAACGCGATACAAGAAACAGTTTTATCTTATCTCAAGGGCCATGAGAACGCTAAAGAAATTGTGAACTGGAATCTTCGTCACCTGTGGGACTACAATTTTTAAACCTACTACACGACACGATATGATGTATGTAACTTCAATAAGAAATTACAAGTCGACATGTCGACTTAAATGTTTTCAGAGACTAGCGTAGTCAATTTACATTACCGCCAATAATGATAAAACAATTTAGGTTGGTTCTACTGAATCGTCACCAATAGTTCATCACGATTATTCAAATTCGTGTCATTCAACTGACGTCATCGAAGTTAATAATTGATAGTGCTACTGTCTCAAAATTCGATGGTACAAGAAATAAACGATTAATTGGCGGACACTTATTGGATTTTGTGCAAAAAGTCCTTTAATTTGACTACGCATCCAAGGATCTTAGTCAAACGAGACGAATCTTCTGTAGGCACCGGTATTCTTCGCATCTTTGAAGAATCTTAAAGTCGTATTCTTCAGGTGTTCAAGATAGGTAAGCGATTTCCAATACATAACAAGGTTTGTAATAGATTCAATACTGTGGTCAACCTCTTCATGCTGACGTGAGACAGCAACAATAGAGTGTATGTCATTGAGTCTTTAGTTTAATTGATATGTACAGTTAGAGAACAATGCGGTACGTAATGTCCTATTCTGTGTTAGATCCGTGGTTTTCAAGGTTTCTGTAATTTTGGTATGGTAAATCCAAGGTTTCGATAAACTTCAATGGTTTAATCAAGCTCAAGTACAGTTTTCACGGTACTAATTGGAAACGCACAATTGAAATGCTGAGGTGAACAAAAGTTGATTTGGATACTTATTGGCCTATTATTGCAGCAGAATCATCTTGATGATACATAAAATTGTTGGCCGCAGTGCCATTTTATTATTCGCGACCCTGTAGGCATCAGATCTCAAAGAGCAAATGATTGTAATATTTATTGTAATAAAAATAAAACGAAGCCACGTAACATTGTTATCAAATATTTACGTGCATAATTACAAGTAGGTGTAGGTAGAAAAATATATGATATGTCAACAGACACCCAAGATTGACACTTGAATTAAGCACTCGGTTACTGGCAAGGTGCTCAATAACGTTCTATTTAAAAACTTCCGAGTAACATGGCAGAATTTGGGTCCAAGAATGAGCGTCAAGGCCTTATATGGCTTCGGCGCAATGATAAAAAGTACAATTTGTGGCAGTTTTACTGTTGATTTACGAGTTTTAAGTATTTTCTGGTGGCAAATTCTATGAAAAACCAATTAAATGAATCTCAAGAAGAGTAATGAAAACAAAATATTCTAAAATGAGTGACATCATTGAGAAGAAGGTAATTAATTTTCTTTTAAATAAGAAAAAAAGAGTGAAAAAATGAAGAAGAAATTGATAAGACGACGACAAAAAAACGGGCCTCTGAATTCCTAGCAAAGGTACTTAAAAAATATCTTATCTGATTTTTACGTTCCGTAGAGCAGTAAACATAAGGTTTGGCCATTTGACCGATAAAGAGAGTAAGCAAATTCCCAAGACGTTAACTTACTTACCGGAAAAAATGTCCGAAAATAACACTGCAGCACAATTCACAGAAAATCAAACATAATTGTTGTTCCTTGGCAAGTACCTCTCGCCACGGGAGCATAAAGGTTTAACATGAGTATAAAGCCAACATTTGGTCGGTCCCAAAATAGTAACAGGCCCCACAAATGTTATAAACATTCGGACGACTGACTCACACATGCATGCACTATTAAAAATCAATATTTGAACAAATTATACCGAATTATCTTTCGGGAAAAAACGCTACCACACCGATAGAGCCGACATGGTTGAATCTGAAAAATGTGACTGCAAAATCGCAATATCTAATAAGGGAAAACTACTAAAATAGACATCGTACTCACATGCGAGACCTCGCGACGAAACATCACGTATGCAATTAGTACTTTAGCAGCGTTTGTTTTTTTAACGATGAAAAATCAATAATTTTTAAGAGCACAAAATTGTTCATATTTTTCCAACAGGGTCCCGTTTTCCTCCGGTGGTCTCCGTCACTCGGGCACTTAAAAATGAAAAACCTATTGCAGGAAAACTGTGGAAACGAAAGAGATGCATATACGTCGCCGATTGTAAATAATGACAGCCAGGGGCAAATCATAACAAATGAGCGAGACAGTATATCATGTTGGAGCCTCAACAAAAACAGTGAGTTACGTAATGGGGTCCAAAATTTTTATAACGAAAACGTTACTCACCACTTTTCGATGTATTTTTAACGCGAATAACAAGAAATAAGGTGCAAAAGCTGTGTTTTTAGCATCGCGGATGCATTTTGACGGCACGCGAACATCCGTCACGCGGACGCCATTTGCGAAAAGTATGCAGTCCCGTGTTGCCAACTTAATAATTATTTTACCAATGCGTGATGATGAGATGAGCATATTTCTTGGCCCTGTATATCTTCAGGGTTATCAAGAATATCCAATGCTATAGGTGATTTCAAATGTCACTGATAGTAAGTCTCATTTTCCTATTAGAAAATATTTCTATTCGAAACAAAGTTTTGGAATCAAACTCTTAATGATATCTAGTTCTTATCGAAAGAGTTTGATTTGACTAAGCTTGATCGATCTTATCTAATTTTCCAAGAGTTTTACCCAAATAATAATATACTGGGTGATTATCAAATGACTTACAAAAAAGAAATGGCATATTGAGTAAGTATGCAAACTAGATGGTTTGAGAGAAAATTAAATTTATTGGAAAAACTTTCAATTCAAGATCACCATATTTAATCAGTGGAACCGTCAGTATTTTTGTACAGTACCACTTACTGAATATGCTATATCATTTTTGTAGTTCTTTGGATTATTACCCGGTTTAGTAACAACATTAAAAGGAATGACCCATTATGATAAATTAGAACCATTTTTAACAAAACGAAAAACTCGATTTCTTTTATATCGAATGACTTTAACTCGATCCTTTTTTCCCGCAGGTAACATTGTTCAGCTGTCAAAAGGATTCTGGTATTGGCGGGAAATTTGATTTGTTTCACGCTGCAATTTTTTGTAATTAATTTGTAAGAGTTTGTGCTTTAACTCTTTAATTACCATATATATATATTACCGAAGCTTTGGCCACGGTAATATTATCACCGTGCTCTCGCTATGGTAAATACAGTGAAAAAGAAATGTTATCCTCAGGGAGCCTACTCACTAACGTAATGTCCGTAGTTTCGGTCAAACTAATGTGTCAAAAAAACCTACAACAATATGATATCCTAGTATTTACCTGTGTACGCTTAATATCATTATGTTCATTTGCCCCTAAATACGGACATTGCCTTAGTTAGTAGGTAACCAGGCCAGACCGAATTGTTGATAAATCATAAAAAAAAACTTCAAACAGTTATTGTTGGCAAAGCATGCTGTGCTGTCTGAAAGTATGCGGTAACCGCAGCCTATGAATGGTCATGTGGGTTAGCCGCAAACTTTGACAGTTTTACTGGACTCTGCAGGGGTACCTAAGCAAGCATAGAATGCTCTCAATGCCTTTTTAATAACTTTGCCTAGGGACGGCTTGCATTAGGGCTTTAGTGGGACACGGGAAAATAAAAGTGCTTATCATCCTGGGTGTGGAGTGAATCCGTAGCTATCAGCATTATAAGCGGGATCACTACCCATGCTAACGGGGCAGTTTCATCTTATATAATAATGAGTGTGAAAGTGTTACAAACATGCGGGAATCATTATTCCGGACATTTGGTACAATCAAGGGGATAATTAACAACCATTGCCTTGGCCTCACAGTAAAGGATCCACCGAAAAAACCCATAATTTGTTTCATCTGCAGATGTTGCTGTTGGTGCGAGAATCGAACTCGCGACCCTTTACATCTCAACAGGTGCTTGCAACCACAGCGCTAACCGGGTTGAGTATCATTTATACTAGGTGATTTTACTACCTTAGGGTATGTTATATGACATAACGACGAAATATAAAAACACAGGTGTGGCTCGAGATTTTAGCACCTCAGTGAAGGATATTTGGGAGCAAAAGAATAGATCCACCTTATATGTTTTCACATCGCCTGCCATATTCTTTTACCACATGTTGAAAAAAAAAACAAGTAACTGATGGATATATTGTATTTCTATCCCAAGTATACATAGGTAACATCCACACAAACTGCATACAATTTTATACTTTAATTTTTATATTTAAAAAATGTTTCTTCTGTACTTAAATGGGCGACACTTTTACCTGAAACAAAGAAACATAGTGTTAGCCTTTAATTTAACACACATTTTTAAAACAGCATCTTATCTTACTTAATACCTAATTACTTAAACGCGTATAACTTGGCTTGCCTGTGACAAAACCTTTTTAGCTGCCGTAATTATATTTACAATTTTTGTGGGAATCGCCTATCAATTCATTCAACATATCAATTATAGGCGATTCCCACAAAAAATGTTAATATTGACGCATGACCCCCGAGTTTGGATTGCAGAAATTTCAATTCATACAGTGTTTTAACTGTGTGTGAGTATTATTATCTATTCGAGAAGTCCGACTTTTGTGTCATAATAACTAATGCTCCGCATGATTAGTTCTAACTATACGTACCACTTTTTTTGTTGGCCGGCACTTTCATAAAAGGCCCAAAAGATGATCTCCATGATTCCCTAAAATTCTCATAAGTACCATCTTTGCTTCTCCAACGGCAGCCATCATAAAGATTTATTTTGAAAATAAATGCATAGACATATTCTCAACAGTCTTTTTAAACAATAAAACACAAATAAGAAGGAAACCCATCATTTCTTAGTGTGATGCAAACGGATTTAGTTAAGTCTTCTTTAATGGCGTCCAGCGTAAAAGCAGCCATCTTGACTAACCTAAGCAGTAGGAAGATCCCATTTAATGACAGCCACAGCCAAGATACTTCGAAAATAAAAGTGCAGATATATCCTCAACAGTATTTTTATTTATAAAAACACCAATTTCAAAGAAAATCATCACTATTGACCTGGATTTAAACGGATTCAGTTACTAGCTCTTCAATTTCGTTTAAAGTACAGCCGCCATTTTCTTCTCTTACCTAAGCAGTGAGTAGATCCGGTGCATTATGCGCCAGCAGATCAGCCGCGCCGGCCACCGCACTGCACCACGCGTCAAGGCGCAGCGCCAACGCGGCGGCGCCGGCGCGGGATAAAGCGTGCGGCCGCACCCAGCGGATGAACACTGTTTCGTTCACCTGGAATGACAGAGAGAAATTACTTTAAATAAAACTACTTGTAGTGGTCAAGGCATAATGTAGTCTTTCTCAGCTTGCTTTGTAATTAGACAAGGTTCAACTTTGCACCAGCTAATGTGCCATTTATGGTACATTTTAGTTTTCAAGGTCCATCAGCTATAGTGCCATAAATGAGCCAAAGTACATTGTACCTTAAATAGCACAAAGTCCAACACATGTGCCATATATGGTACATGTCCCAAAAATGTGTTTTATATGGCACATTTTCAAATTAAGCTCCAACAACTCACCTGATCAATGTGTCCCTTCAGCAGGTTATCGGCCAGCGCCTTCATCACCAACAGTTCCACCTCATCATGAGGCACGCGAGCCTCGCGCGCGATCTCGCTGAAGGTCAGCTTCCGTTGCGCTGATGTGCGGTTGAAGGCCATCTGGGGATTAGGAAGAAATATTCCTTTAAAAGTCCTACTTCCTACTAATATTATAAAACTAATATAATATTATAAATGCGAAAGTTTGTGAGGATGTACGAGTATGTATGTTTGTTACTGTTTCACGCAAAAATTACTAAACGGATTTGGATGAAACTTTACAGTAATACAGCTTATACATCAGAATAACACATGGGCTATAATTTATAGAGATTTTATGTATACACGTTACAGGAATGAAGTTCAGCGGACGAAGCCGCGGGCGGAAACCTAGTAAAGTATAATAGTAGTTTTCTAGGTCAGGCAAAGCGTGTTTTCAGAGTTTTCGGAACAAAGCACCAACCAAGCACCTCATTATACCCATGAATGACTAAGACAATGACTTGATTTCAATGATGAAGGCCTTTACCATCCAAATGAAAATATGGCTGTGTCACTAACACAATGGTTTTAACACTGAAATAATTATGGATCTTCATAGACGTGCATAAGTGAAATAAGTGGTTCTTAAAGAACAGAGTATTAAGTTGTGCCATGTCTGAAAATTCTACAACACACTTTACCCAAACTGTGCAATCGACCACTGACCTTAGCATTTTAGCTAGGTAGTCAAAATCAAGACCTGATACAAATTCACAAGACAAAATACCGATTCAAAAACTCACCTCCATTAGACAGAGTATAGCGAGTTTCTTAGCCAGCTGTTGGTCTGGTCGAGAAAGGTCTGGATGACTGGAAGTAATACAATATTACATTATACAAAATGTCACATGGAAAAAACAGAATGTTCTTCATATGGTACAGATACAATATATACCTACCTACATATATACCTCATAAGGTAGGATAGTACCTCATAAGGTAGACATAATATTACAAACGATACCTCTCTCGCTACTGACGTAAACGTTTCTCACAGACAAACATTTGTGACAAGAGGCTAACGCGATACAGATGCAAAAGTCTACAAACTTTCATAATACGCCACAAAGGACATTTTCAACACATGCGACAAATTCGAATCATCTCTAGTTTGTCCAATTTAAGGCCTGTTCAAACCTACACGGTATTGGCTGCCGCTGTGGATAGCGTTAAAATACCGCGCGGGTTTAGCTCAGGTATATTAGTATCAAGTTCCGCGGCAAAATGTGCCGCAACCCACAGCGGCAGCGAATACCGCTCAGGTCTGAACAGGCCTTTAGGATGATAATTTTGACAACTCTCAATAGGGGTGGGGTAGTTTATAATCGTTAGTGAATCGATTCGACTATCGATTCATTATTTCCCAGAACTTGGAATCGTCAGTTTATTTTAATGTGCAATAAAGAGATAATTAAATAAATATATCACTACTATAAACGCCCTCAAATGAATCAAATAAGGTAGGTATTAGGATTTAAAGTTACATCACTAATATAATGGTGCACACCCTAAATCACTTTCATAATCATCGTCGTCAAAATCAGTTGTACTATAGATAGTCCTATCGAAACTATCGACCCGTGGCGATACTATCGATAGTGAGATTTAAGCGGTACTATTGACCTTTTTCGATACTATCGATAGTATCAGTGATAGTTTCAATACTATAGATAGTTTTAGTATATTTAAGTGACCATCGATAGTTTTAGTAAACTTTAGTAACTATCGATAGGATGGATTGAGGATCTATAGGATGCGTGTCGATAGAAGATATTGAAAAAGGGCTATTATACTACAAAAGACTACCTTATAGAATGCCTGGGTGGAAGCTCTCTGCTAGATAACTATTGTAACAGATATTTTATTGTAATACCTAGTTAATACTTAGTTTGTACTGACTAACAATTTTATTTCATAATTGTATAAATATTATTTTGTTTGATTTTTTTCCATTGTTTTATATTCTATAGATTAGACACTCAGTAGGTTTATTTGTATCAAAATGACACATTGTACTTTACTAACGCCTGTTGTAAACCCAAAACGACTTTGAAAAGAGTAACTGCCGAGTTTCTCGCCGGGTCTTCTCAGCAAGAAACAACTCCGGCGCGGTGGTAGAGTCACATTATGTCTGTATACTGTTTATTCATATATCTATATTATTATAGTAATTATGTCGATTATTTAGTATATCTTGCTTAACATTTCACGATTTGAAAGTCCTTACTGTGAAAGTCTATTTGAATAAAGTTTTTTGAGTTTGAGTTTGATAGTATCGATCCTATCGATAGTATCGACATTTTTGCCCTATCGATAGTCGAACATTTAACGATACTATTGCAAGCTCTTAAAGGTTTCGTTTAATTCCCAGTGGCTAGTATCGAAACTACCTCGATAGTTACTAAAGCAAAACTATCGATAGTATCGATAGGCGCGATACTATCGATAGTATCGAAAAAGATCTATACTATACTATATCGCTTAATTCTCGATGGTATCGTCACGGGTCGATAGTTTTGATAGGACTATCGATAGTATGACTGATTTTCAAGGTCAACTAACGCTATCGCAACAACAGTAGTTCACAGCGGTCGCTGTATTAAAAACGCGAGTTTTAGACAGGGTCTGAAACAACCTACCTTCTACCACTATCAGTAGTTTCGGAGCCTATTCAATACAAACGGACAAACAATCAAATGCTTCCTCTCTTTAATATAGAATAGAAGAATAGTAAGTATAATTTATATCAGGCAACAAATTACATTTAAAGATCTTAACTAGACATAATCGGCCCATAGATAAATACCTTAAAAACGAACATACATATTACATAATATAATTAACTTATTTACTAACATACGTAAGGTCTATCGGCGACGTGCGACGCATCATGGTGTCCGGTAACCGACCTCGAAAGCGCCGGTAAATGACACCTCTCGGCCAAAACTCAACTTTCGTGTAAGTCGATAGATGTTCAGTCGGCAGTGTAATATGAGTATACATGTATTTTTAGTAGTAAACACTAACTTGGCACGTTGTCTGACGGCTTCAAAAGCGACGATGTCTCCTACGGCGGCCGCCTTGACCAGCTCCACGGCCCACGCGTCCGGAGTGCCTTCCAAAGACTCCAGGATTGGATGCGCTAGCTGAGGACAAATAATAGTAGATTAAACACCAAGGGGATAAAGCACTGTTTTATGTCACGGGCGCTACATTGAATCCTGAACGTAACGAAGGACTCCAAATTTAACTCCCGAGCGCAGCGAGGGTGTTATAAGTTAATTCCCGAGCAAAGCGAGGGAATTAAGATTGAGTCCTGAGTGCAGTGAGGGATTCAAGCGCCCAAGAATAAAACAGTTTTATCCCGGTGGTGTATACTCTACTTTTCTCACTTTATGCGAGACAATAAAAAACCAGGCTTAGTAGATAGTGTTTATTACAGCATATTAAAGAATCTTCTAAAGCTAGTAGTACTACTAGCTACGGCTATAGCAACTTCTTCCAGCTAGCGTGACCTACTCGATTTGACAAACAAACAAATGAAGTTCGTCTCAGTGCGAATTTAGTGGGCCACGGCCTCGGTCTTCGAAAATCGAGTTGGCCGCGCCCGCTGAGGACACATTCTGTTTAGTGAAATTAGACTTTATGGACATAGCAATAAGAATTATGAAAGTGAAAATCTCATTATTGACCAGCGGGTTATAATAGAACATTATAACCCGGCTAAAGCCAAGAGATATAATGTCTTGCTTTCGGTAAGGTTTACATGACATATAATTCGGCATTGTCGAGCATGTGGTGTGAAAATAAAATTAACTACCCGCCTGTTGTCTGGCGCATATTTATTTATTGAATATACGCCAGACAACACACCTCTCGCAATGGTCTCGAAGTAGGGATTAATATTCCCGTGTTACGAGGTACTACACAAGGAAATAAGCCAGGGACACCACGACCCGAGTCAATTCAGAAAAGATCGTTTCCTGAATTGACCCGACCGGGAATCGAACCCGGGACACTACGGAAATCGAGGCGAGAAACCGTGCTACAGCGCACTACGCCAATCATGTCATCGATATAAGATAGATAGATAGAAAAACATGCACAAACAAGGAAAAAAACAGTAATATTACCATAAACAACGAGGGAGTCAATGAAACCGAGGGTATATTAAGTTGGCGTTTAGTCTCGAGGTGCAAACTGTACTTTTCACTTCGAGTGCGAGAAAAATAGTCACTTTAGTACAAAAACATTTAAAACCGAACTTTACACTTGACAAAAGTTCTGAAATTTTCGTGGTCAGTTTTTTCTTCTGAACTGAACCACAGATTAACAATTTAAAACACATGGCGCCGCCTTCTTTGCGGACAAACCATGGAACTAAAACTCTCAACATTTTCGCAATGAAGACGGTCCACACTCCACAGATAATAGTATATTTTTACTGGCTGTTTGAGTTTGTCTTTGTCACATGAAGGAAATTAAAAAACTAATTACTTTTTACTCCCTAGAGACTAAAGTGGTCACTTTAGTCCCGCTTCGTAGGGCTATATTAGCGTACTTTTAGAGCATGAGAAGTGAAAAAGCTTAAAGGTGTGTGAAATTAAAAAAGTTTATGAGTAATCAATATATATAGGTACCTACAAATACATACACTCAAACTAATAAAATGCATACATAATACAATAAACATACATATACCATCATACAAATAGAAAGATTTAGTATAAGATTATTTATCAGTTTCCGCCTCAATATAAAACCACAACGTAATAGTACAGAGGCGTTCACACCAAGCTTTACCTTTTTGACATAAGCCCAATTTGCAATGGTTTTGTAAAGGTTAATGCGAACGCCTCTGTACATAATGTCGAATAACGGTAACTGATAGGTACTGAGATCGTCAAAAAGTATGAAAACAATAAGCCAAAAGCAATAGCTTGATAAAATAACAATGAAAAAGTGGCGCTACAAAACACTGAAAAAATAATAATACAAACATTCTCATAGATTGTTTAAGGTAAAGAACATAGCCTGAAGGTGGCCCCTCACCTGTAGTATTTTTCTGTAATGTAACGTTTCAGATTCGACTTTAAGCATTACACTACAATACTGCCTTACTAAACTTCAGGGTAGTTTTATCTAAATATAACACATTGTATCATCAAGTTGCGCACTGTAATGGTCGTTGCTTTTGCCCTTACCAACGTGTTTGAATCTGTAACATTACAGTTTGCGCACTGTATCAGTCGATTCTCCTCCCTCACTAATGTACTGATGACTCTGTAACGTTACATTATAGGCAAATTCTCCAAGTGAATGCGCCTTAATATGATACTCCGGTTAAAATAAAAATGAGACACATGTAATGGCCTCAATGACGTTTAAAAATCACAAGAAATAATTTGGTATGGCACAAAATTCCAAGTTTTACGAGTTTTATACCAAAATTACGAATATTTTAATTCGTATAGCTTGGTTTGTGGCAACCCTACGACTTTTATGTCATAATAAGTTGAAATGGCACAAAATTCCAAGTTCTACGAGTTTTACATCAAAATTACGAATCAATTCATATAACTTGGTTTGTGGCAACCCTACGACTTTTATGTCATAATAACTATTGCTCCGTATGACTGATTCTAACTATAGGTGCGTACCATTTTCTTTTGTTGGCCGGCACTTTCGGAAAAGGCCCAAAAATGTATTTAGCCAAAATGATCTCCTTTAGGTGATGAATCTATACTTAATATTATAAAGCTGTCGAGTATGTTTGTTTGTTTGCTTAAACGCGCTAATCTCAGGAACTACTGGTCTGATTTGAAAAATTCTTTCACTGTTAGATAGTCCATTTATCGAGGACGGCTAATATGCTATAGATCATCACGCGAAGACCAAAAGGAGTGGAGCACCAGTGAAGAATATTTCAACTTTAGGGGTTTTTATTCCTTTTGAGAGCTTCTGCTGCGTGCGCTGCGTAAACGGTTCCAGTTTCGCAAAAATCATGTATGACAGAATTGTTCCCTTTATAAGTTTGCAAAAAAAGTCCGCGACAGCATATGTCTATCTTTTAAGGTTGGCCCACAATTACCTTTTTTATGCTAACCAAATTTGTTTTATTTGCGAAGGTGTTTTTATAAACAGCGTTAGCCCAAAGTAACTATTCCACGCGTACAAAGTCGCGGGCAGAAGCTAGTGGTTGAATAACTAGTAAAGTTTTTGTAAAAGGTTTGGTAGAAAAAGTTTATCTAACTTTTTTTTTAAATGGCGTTCACAACTTACGGAAAAAACAGTATTTACCACTTTTTCAGTTTCATATTTTTTTTCTGAATTTGTTATTCTGTGCTATAAATGATAATGCTCCTAAATCCAGTAGACCTAGTATTCAGCCAACAATGAAAAAAAAAATAAGCGTGTACCTCAATCATGGGTAACTGGAACTCTAGCCAAGAGCAACACGCCACGACGATTTCTACAAGCGTTAGTGACAGCTTATGTCATCCCCATACATTTGAACGATTTCTATTGTAGAAATCGTCGTGGCGAGTTGCTTTTGGCTAGACCCCCTGTTCTTCTTCGAAATGCTGTGTATCACACAGTGATTCATGATTCAGTGGTATAATGTTATTTAAAACTTTTTTCTTCAACATACCCTTCTGGAGATATATTCTCACGAAAGTAACCTTTTATTGCCTGCTTTAAAAAGGAAGACTCCAAACAAACGGAAAAGAACTCGAGACTCAAGCGAAGGAGACTCGAGTCCCATGTTGCGATCAAGAGCTCATATAGACTTGAATTCTCCAGTGTCGGAGTCTCGATGTTAGGAGTCGAGTCGTGCAATTTGTCAGCCGAGCGCAAAATTTTGGACTCAAAGACTCAAATTCTTTACAACTATAGCCATAACACCTAAGTCCTGAAATATATCTCTATACTACTATACTATATCTATCTATTAACTCACCAGCTCAGCCAGGTCGTACACACTAGGGGCTTTGACGGCGGCCAGCGCCAATCTGAGAGCAATGGCCCTGGGAAAAAAACGAAACTTGATTTTATATTATATAAACAATATTAATAATGGTTATTCATAACACGAAAAGGTAGAATATTAGGATACTAGTTATTGAGATATTCTTGAAAAATTACAATTTGTTTAGTTAGAGAAACTTTGGTCGTTGATTTTGATATTTAAGAGCGTTTCCTGGGGGTGGATCGAAAATGTTGCATTTTTGTGAGATTTTTGTGATTATTTTTGTAAATTGAAATATAACTATAATTTATCTTTCTATTATCGTTTGCAAAATACTATATAAAACACATTGAATCGTCCAAAATTAGGTGGTCGCCAATTATTAGCTAAATTAAATAAAAAACCGTTTTTTTAATAATTGTTAAAAAACGTAAAAATCCACTGTACACAGTTCAAGTTATAATTACATATAAAATTAAAAGGTACAGACGATAATAGAGAGATAAATTACACTTAAATTCGAATTCAGCTATATAATAACGAAAATCGCTTACAGCAAACGCTCTTTTTTTCAGCATAACTGTTCATCTTATTATTATGATAATCGTATTCGTATTAGCTTGAGTACTAATCGTTGCGTCCCAAGGAATAGATAAAATATTTTGATAGATTTATTTTTATTCATAGTCACATGAACGTTATTTGGAATTGGACAAAAAATAACTAGGTGCTTGTAATAAGGTGTCCTGAAAACTAGAAAGATAGATATGAGTGAACGAGAGCTTTGCCCAGCAGTGGGATTAAGACAGAATATAATATTATTTCTCCTAAACATGATGTTACACCAGCTTATCTAACAACGTTATTCTTAGGTACCTACTTAAAAGCACTAAGTGACATTTCAAATAAGACAAGTAAGCAGTTAGTCGGCATTATACATTATGTTATAAGTAGTTTTTGAACAAGAAAAAAGTACCGAACTAAAACTAAACAAAGTATTAGATTAGATTTATATTCTTTTATGTTTGTTTTTTTACCATTTTTTATATTCTGTTAGGTTTATTTGTATCAAAATGTCACATTGTACTTTACTAATGCCTGTTGTAAACCCAAAACAAGTTTAAAAGAGTAACTGCTGAGTTTCTCGCCGAGTCTTCTCAGCAAGAAACAACTCCGACGCGGTGTAGGAGTCGCATTATGTCTGTATACATCCATATTATTATGATATTTTTGTCTATTATTCAGCATATTTAACTGTAAATTTGACGATTTGAAGGTACTGATACAGTCTATTCAAATTTGAGTTAGATGTATTTACCTGCGTTCCTCGATCAGCAGATGCGCGCCGCCGTTGGTGCAGCCCAGGTAGCGCAGCGCCGCGCGGTAGTAGCGCTCCATGGGGCCGCGGACTCTAAGTTACGACACATTATAAATTAAGAGCGTTTGCGGTTGCGGTTTGGGGGTAGATCGTAAACGTCGCTTTTTTTGAAGATTTTCGTGATTATTTAGCTGTTTTCAAATTTATGTATACATTATCTCTCTATAATTGTCTTCGCCTTGTAATTTTATAATTATAACTTTAATTGTGTACAGTGAATTTTTACGTTTTTTGAGTAATTGTTAAGTTATTTAAAAAACCGGTTTTTTATTTAATTTAGCAAATTGGCGACTACATAATTTTAGACGATTCGAAGTCTTTTTATATAGTATTATGCATTCAATAATAGAGAGAATAATTTAAGTGTTATTTCATTCAGTAAAATAATTACGAAGATCTTACAAAAATGCAACGTTTTCGATTCACCCCTAGCAAACGCTCTAAAATAAATATACAATAAGCCCTGGTATGACGTAATCGGACTGTGACAACGTCTGGCGCTCGAATCGTGCACATCGCTCTC
Source organism: Udea olivalis (assembly GCA_947369235.1). NCBI lineage: Eukaryota > Metazoa > Arthropoda > Insecta > Lepidoptera > Crambidae > Udea > Udea olivalis. The sequence continues at coordinate 7,853,038 of OX376370.1, read as the reverse complement.
GGGCGTGTTACTCGGTTACGTAGACTTGTAAGTTCCTTACAAGTGATTATTAAGTGAATTTTAGAAATAAAATTTGTTAAGATTGGTGTAACATTTTTGAACTGATATATACGATTTGAAAGTAAAATTAGTTGAGGCTATTTTAAGAGTTATTTTTGTTATGAATAAAACGTTCGTTATTTCAAATATTCGTTTTCTATAGTAATATTATAAAGCAGAAAGATTTGTTTATTTTTTGTTTGTTTGTATTGAATAGGCTCCGAAACTACTGGACCGATGTTAAAAATTCTCTCACCAATATGAAGCTAGATTATCAGGGAGTGACATAGGCTATATTTTATTATGATCGAACAAAACAATTAGTAAAAAATAATAATATATGTAAATCAAGTCTGAGAAACGCGGGCGAGATGTGCTGCTTTACCGACGCCGCGACGTGCAATTTTGACAGAACGAAGTCTATCGAGGCAGCTAGTAAATTAAATAAATATACATTATTACATTACAGTAATGTCAAATTATACTTGTAACACATTTTTGCTTCAAGCTTATCGCAGTCATGATTCATTTTGCCAAAGCAAAGACTTATTTAATGTGCCTTTGTATAGCTATAAAAAAAATTAAAGATTTTTCTGTATCTTCATAGCTTCCAGTTTTTGCATGTAACTGATTGCATTTGCTTTACTTGCTTGTATATTACATTTCGATTCTTGGATTGTAATTTTTGTTTCAGTTTTATAGGTTGGTTGGCTCAATTGTCACCGACGTGGTATATAAAAAAAATTGGTAGTTTGCTCACATTATTGTACAATAATAATAATGAAAACTTAATTGGTTTATCTAAGATATTTCTGTTAAGTTTATTCTGATTTATAAGAACTGTCTGTTTCCCGAATAAATAAACAAAAAAAATTACACTAATCCGGCATCTGATACATTCCACAATCTAGAAAATGTAATGTTTTCTTTTTATAAATTGCTTAATCTTATTTACAAACTAGCTGTCAGTCAGTAAATAATAGTAGATTAAATCTATTTTTAAGACTAAATAAAAAAATAAAGTAAAAACCTGTAATACTCCGAAGCCAGTTTGTAGAACCTTCCATGTACGGATGTGACTCCGTCCGCATCTTCAAGTGTGGCCTCCAGGTTCTCAATGATCTTCTCCGTGGAGTCAAAGTCATTCAGCTGTTCAAGATATATCTGACCTTGGAGTACCTGGAAATAGATATACAGGGTTATTGATAAAACATCAATTCACAAAGATTCTGCTGATAGTGATATGAAGTAAGTGATTCGGATTCACACCCCGTGCGAAGCCATGCGCACAGAGATCATTTACATTTTCATTTGTACACATTTGTCTATCCATAACAATTTTAAATGAGTTTTTCCTGTCGCCATGGTCTGCTGGAAGAAATCTCTTTCTAGAGATAAGCAAACCTGTACTTTTGTACTCCTTATTGTTTTCTCTGTAATTTGTCTCTTTGTGTACGAAATAATAAATAAATAAACATTCAGACGTAAAATTTAATTGATATTTATTTTTGTATGAGAGTAAAATGTGTCGAATTGTCAAAAGTCCTAGAACAAATGTTGTTGTTTATGTACCAGTACCTAGCCTTGCGAGGTAGTTGATGTTTTATCAATAACCCTGTATAAGTAAAAAAAAAGTAATAAGCCTATATACTGTCCCACTGCTGGGCAAAGGCCTCCATCATTGAAATCAGGTCATCGCTACAATTGATGGGTATTGGCTTAATCACCACACTTACCAAGGGAGTTGGTGATCACAATCCCGGGCTGTGTTTCAAAATATCTGAAAACACACTTCTTCGGACCTGGGAATTGAACCTGGGGCCAGGTTTTAGGCCTTTGTCAGTTACTACTCAGAAAGGGAGGAATTATCAATGTCAATATTTAGAAATTATTTATTTATTTACTTGCACACATAAAATACCGAAACATAAAAAGGACGCAGATTTTCGCATATTCGGTAAAAAATTAACAACTCTTTTAATTTCTAAAGCTTACTATACGCTGACAAGAGTTTTTGAGTGACAAGCTGTAACTAGTAATAGTTAGATATTGACTGCAAAATTTTATAATAATAACTATCTCAGACATTCCATTATTATTAATAAATTTATTGAATTCTTACTTATTTATTTTATTTTTTGACTGTATCAGCTTGAATTTGTATTTTAACTGTATTTGTTTAATTATTTAATTTAATTTTTATTACTGAACATTTGCATGTCAATTAATGGCTTAACATAGTGATTCCTGTATTTTTATAAGACCTTGTATTTCATTTTACCTATGTTTTAACAAATAAATTGATTTGATTTGATTTGCATTCCAAAATGTTATATACATAGATGGTATATTTTAAATTATTGACACAATTTTGGACCCTGTTGCTATTGCTGCACAGCAATTTGGAGGAGAGGAAGACGCACTCATTCATGAACAATAAATTAAATTTTATCATTATTATTTTTTAGTAAATTGTAGTGTCAAATTAATTTTTCCAATCAGTTCATTAAATTTATTATATTGCACTGAAAATTTTTAAAATCAGTTGGCGTTGAAATCTACATCACTTCAGTTCTATAAGTATCTTTATATTTAAGTATGTTTCTCAGACTTAAGTAATACCTCAGCTTAGGGTAAATTCTCACCGAAATGCGAGCTACTCAAAATTTAACTTATTTACTACACGAAAAGATACATGAGAATTCAGAATACGTTGAACCACGCAGCACTACATCGCGAGGCATCTCGTAAAATTAGGTTTTATTTTGTAGCTCTATAAAAAGTGAGCGTAGCGCGTGTCGCGTCGCATCTCGGTGTGAGTTGACCCTTATGGGTCAGATCTCGTCTATTTACACATTTAATGTATTTTACCAGCTAGTTCAACTGACCTTGCAGAGTGCCAAAGCCTCATCGTTGATCTTCACTTTGGCCTCCATCTTCTCCAGGAAGGTGATGGCATCTTTCTTATTGATATACTGTTTGACAATGTGAGCGACAATCTCTACCAGCGAGAGAGGGTTGATCCTGTAAAAAGTAAAGTTAATTGTTCTAAAACTGTCCCACTGTTGGGTATAGATCTCCATCATCATCACTTTGACGACACAGTTGGGTATGGGAACAAAAATCAAACATGTCCTAAATCGAAAACCATTTTGAGGTATTCGTATTTTATCCCTTATTTAAATATTTAACATTTTTAAAAGCAAAGGATCGAGGATATTTTCCATTAAATACGTTGGCAAACTGTGGTCATTCATTTGACAGCCTATATTATGGTTCTTCTTGATGGTAATCAAATTGACATCTCACAATAATTGAAACCTATTGGGTAGTATAAACGTCTTTCACGTAATTGGTTTATAATCTATCCATCAACCAATCAAATGACGCGATCTGTATCATACGTAAGACTTTTAGCTAGGTGATTCTACTGCATGGTATTAAAGGGGTTTCCAGATAGCAGATTTAAAATTCCCCCAGGTGAAATATATTTTTCCACAAAGTTATTTTTAATAATACATACATTAATTTACGCCCATTGCCCAGACGGGTAGGTAGGACTTAAAATAGCCATTCGCTATAATCCCAACACTTGCAGGTAGGGCTTGGTTTCAGAACTTGGCAAAATGAATTGTATCTAAAGTCTACTTCTCACATTCTCGTGAGGTTGTACATGATGAACGGCGAGCTCTGTTTCAGTTGTAAGTGCAGTAAATCAGTCATTTTCGCCTCATAATTTATTTACCACGAATCCGGGAAAAAACACATGTGGGAACACTAAGCGAAATTGTGACGTCCTGAGTTCGCAGTGTATAAAAATCAACTAGATCAACGAAATATTCAAATTAGTTACTTAAAATAGTAACAGGTATTTAAAAAAAAAAAAAAAATATCCCATACCCAATTGGCGTAATGTGCTGTAGCACTGTTTCTCATCTTGACTTACTTGGTGTCCCAGGTTCAATTCCCATTTAAGTCAATTCAGGAATGGATATTTTCTGAATTGGTTCAGGTCTTGGTGGGAGAACCTCGTAACTCACAGATATTTATCCCTACTTCGAGACCATGACATGCCATTTTTAACAACTATATTGGTATTTACCCTGTATAGGAAATTTGGCAACCTTAACAATACTGTCTTGAATGCTAAAATGGCAACAATTTGTCAATATTGCATGATATTGTGAATAGCGACTATCTAACGGTCTTCTAGGTATTCAAGGCGCTGTTATGTAACCAGAATTAATACCAGTTAAAATAAACAAAGCGCTAAACATCTTAGACCAGGGAAACCATACCCTGATTCGAAATAGTCAACAAATGGCTATGACTTGCACATCTTACTTGTTTTCAAATGTTGTCAGGAAGTTGTTGTACAGCTGGATAAGGTTGTCGCCGGATTGCAGCGTTGGGTGGTTCACTAATTCCAGCAATTTCAAAGTAAGTTGATGCCATAGTCTGTAAAAAACAAAGCAGGGAGGTTAGGATTGTTTATCAACTATTTTTACATGAATTACGAGGTAAACAAGCCCACAACTTACTTTTTATTGTAAAACTCTTCTAATTTAGCCCAATCTGCAGCAATATCAGGCTCAGACGCCTGCTTTTTCGACAAAAAGTCATTTACATCAACAACTGCAAACTTTACGGCTGCCATTTTCAATATTTGATGCACGTAATGATGTGAAGTTAGCAGTTAGCAGCAAACACTGTCAGTCCTGCCTGTCAGTTTTTGAGAAGTAACACGGCTATGGAATTTGGTGATTGATCCAGTATGAAGTTATCAATTTGTGCTGCCATCTAGTGTTGAGTAGATCAACCAAATACAGCCGCTTTCGTGAGTGTGCTTTTAGTAACCACTCCGCTTGCCAGTAGGTGACGCTATGTGTGTGTACAATTTTCATTAATTTTGGTAGAGTCGAGTCTAACAGCAAGTTTTCAAAGATGATTATGTAAACGCAAGGAAGATTTTAAATTGTATGTATTCAACAGTAGTAAGTGTCACTTAATCCTGATGATTTGCTCATTAGTTTATTGTTTCGTACTTCGTTCGTTAAACTGTAAAATCATGTTTACTGAGCAGCAATTTTAAGGTAAGATGCCTGTCCGTTTTTAAAACTAGAGGCGGCAATATTTAACATCGTTTATAAGAGTACAGTTTAGGTCCTTGAATTTTATAAGCCACTGCTTGACCGTGATTGCGGCCTTCGGCCGTGATTGCGGCCTTCGGACATAGTGGTAGAGTTCTGACTGCAGTATCAAGTAAGATACTGTGGTCAACTAGTAGGTAGACATATCAAGGAACTACACACACAATCTGAAACAACCCACTTCTTTATACTGCTGAGAGGGCTCCTACCCCTATGTGGTTGACTTACCAGCAATCCGCACTCAACGGTTTGCTGCCTCTTTTCTAGTACACACCGCTAAGGAGTGGAACGCTTACCGTGTGATAATATCACTACGTTTCAGAAAATACCGTTTGATAATATCAGTTTCAGAAAATATTCTGGGTGGAATTTTATAAAGACACACACATCTCTAATGTACATGCATGGGAGTGGGAAAAAAAAAACATTTTTTAAAAAGTGGTCGGCAGCTATCTAAGAACCAGGCCTTATTATTGGCACGGATACAGCGTTTTTGAATTTTAAAAACCCTATCAAATTCAACAGAGTTGCCCTACATTATCAACCCACAGCTGAGGAGAGACGACACATAGCCGTGATACGCGGTTAATGGCGCCTCCACAGATACTGTTTGTCTAATCTTTTTATGGGCAAATACGTACCGTTCAAGCTTTGCACAAATCAATGAACACAATGATGGTAGATATTGGCTAGATTTCAACTCGGCACTACGCTGGTTCCGTACTGGAGTGCTTAAAACCCTAGGCGTGCAATGATAATGAAGCTTTTAAAATTTATTCAAAAAAACAAAATATGAAAAAAACTGTTATTTTATTTGAAACTATGACAGTTTTTTTTTTCAATGAAGAAGTCATCATTTATTCAAAAAATTAAAAGAAGAGAGCTCTAGACCTATTAATCACAAAATTGAAGTAAGTAATCAAACAAATTGTAAGAAGAATTTGAGAAAATACATTGAAACCCGTGTATTACAATATTAATAAGTTGCGGGTTCTTATTATACCTATGGTACTGCCTTTAAGTACAGGTTTACTGCCTTTGCCTGTTTGATACATAATGAATGGGTCACATTGTATATATATTACTACTCAATTTAAACTACAATACAAAAGAACATGATGTCGATTAACATAATTAATATAGAGACTGTGTGTGTGACTGAAAAGAATGAAAAATAAAAATGTCAAAAGCAAGAGTAAAAATGACATAGGTTAAATCAAATTTTAAAATAGTTACACATAAAACATATCATGAAAATTAATAAATATAAAAGCTAAGCCATACAACGAATTTAAATGACATTCACATGGAAGTCGCTTAACCGTCTCCGAACCCAGGTGGGCCGCTGCAGGAGCAACCTTTTTAAATGGGGGTACATCAGTACGGACAGGGTAAAATGCGACTGCGGAACCTCGGACCAAACAATGCAGCACCTGCTGGTTTGCCCCCAGTGCCCTACCAGCTGCTCAATTAAGGATCTGTATGAGGCCTCCCCCACTGGGGTGGCGATGGCGGAGCACTGGGCTGCTGTTATTTAGTATTGGCGATGGGATCATCGACACGAAGAAGAAGAATGACATTGAGTTTTAACATATTTTCCTAGGATTTTGAGTTTTCTTTGTTACAAAATGTAGATCGAAAATATAATGATAACCAAGCATTTAATACACAAATGTCTATACCAGACATGTCCCAGACAGAGGGATACCAGACATGTCCCAGACAGAGGGGACAGTACAAAACCATTTATTATTATTAATATCTCCGTCCCACTTTGGTCACACATCTTAAAATAATTACATATAGAAACCAAGTCCACGCGACCATTTTGAAGCACCTCAACTGGAGCCATAAATGGCTCCAAACGGACCGCTTTGCAGTGTTCATTTCAGCTCCGCAATGTTCAATGTCAAAGCGCGCCGCACGTAAGCAAGCAATAGTCACGCATGTGTGGATCGGATGAGTGCTTCATTTTTGACGGGGCGGTTGTATGAAGACTATCCTTCTATACGTTATTATTCTGACCCAACTTTTTTACCCTGTAGGTACATATGCATATTACCTACGTTTTGCTATTTCAATGTAGCTTACTTGTAGTTCAATGCCATAATACTGAAACGACAAAGTGGACCAGGGACCTTATTACAATTGCTTCAATATACAGCCAAGTTAATTTCTTAAACTGAATAGCAAGCAATTTTGTCAGTAAATATCCAGCCTAGTAGAAGATGCGTTATTGCCAGCCTAGCCAGGTAACCGCTGACTGCAGCCCGTATTATACAGCAATGAGGATTTTTTTTTGAAACAAACCTCACTTTTTAAAAATTGTTATCCATCTCTCGCTTAAGTTTTTCATTTTTATTTTTTTATTATTTTTATTATTATGTCTTTATGTCCATGTTTTAGTTGTAACGCCAAATGGGTAACATGATGTACCGGACCACAACTTCTATCAAATTGTCACATTCATGAAAGCAATTAACGTATTGAATGAAAAACAATCATTACGAAATTGCCTGTTACGCTCATTTTTCAGGGAATGAACTTGACAAGAAGGGATTGTTATAGTGATATTTTTTAATGTATGTACTTAAATTTTTAATTGGTATTTTAATAATTGTATTAAATAACAATTAATAAAACTCAAAAATAATATTGAAAACAATTTATTTCGGATAGTTCCATAGATGTTAGTATACATTTGCTTACTGACTATGTTAGTATATTACATTGAACCAAAATGAGGTGGTAATTATTATTATTTCAGGTGAGTTTCCACCCACCTTTTTAAAAGGGGAGAATCCCACCTGTCCACAAACACACTCAGGATGCTGCTGGTGGCAGAGCGCAGGCGTGCCAGCATGGAAGCGCAGCGTTTGCGCATTATCGCAATAATTTTGTTAAAATAGGACTAGGTACTTGTTACCACACTGCAAATAAAGAACTTTGACTTTGGTGTAAGGCATCTCAGACATTTATATTTATTCACTCATGGTTGCATTTCAGTGATTGCAAGCCACCCACCGAAAGGCCTATGCTCAGCACTGGACGAACTGTAAAAAATCTTTTGAAATGGTGGGTTTCGAGCAATACAACACACGACAAATACTAAACATATCTGTCACTACACAAAGCCTGTTACTATGTGAGAACACAGTCAGATGCATACATTACAGTTTTGAATACCTACTTTGCTTTTGACGTTTACTTCACTAATATCTGTGTTTGTGCGAGTATTGAAGAATTTTTGAATGATGACTTCGGCTGACTTATTTATTTTTATTTTTGATTGAATTATTTCATTTTTATTATTTTATTTGACATGTATTTTTTTTTCTTTTTACTTAATATTTATTTTTTAATTTTATTTGGTTTGGTCATTCTATTTATTGTAATTTTCATAATAATTTTGACGATCATAATGCAAATTCTTATATGTGACATCAAATGGAATGTACATTGTAATGTTGTATTATGAAATAAATTAATCTAATCTAATCTATATGAAAGCATCTTTCCGACTACTCAATACTCAATATTTTATTTGCAAGCCATGTGGCACCCGTGTGGACTACATAATTTTAGCTACTGTGAAGGTGCCAGCTTTGGATAATCGACCGATTGTTTTAATCAGTTTTCAACTTTTTAGTACAAAATAGATTTCAGAACGCACCCTTATGGTATTGAGTGAGAGACAAACGTCGATTTATTAGGACAGAAATATGTCATTAATCAAGTTGATCATTTCTTACCAAGTGCCTAAATACAAAGGTAACTTCCATACAACATTCATCCCCTATTCCATCGCTTTCCAGTCTATTTTTCGCAATATATGGTACCTATGTCCTTTCTCTAACTCTTGTTTATCTCTTTACCAATAATAACGCATAGAAGGCGAGTTAGGGTAAACTTTTCGACGTACTTAAACGCTCCTTCAAAATGTTTATTGGTGCACACAACAGCACAAACAGTATTCATACATGTTAAATACTGAAAATTGTAATTACATGGTGTAACGAATAATTATTTTGACAGTTGATTTTGGCATCTCAAATGGCGCGCATTTTTGTATTGAACTATCCTTCTAGGTGTAATTATTGTAAGCTCGTACCGAATATCATCAAAATCGGTTCAGCGGTTTAGGCGTGAAAGCGTAACAGACAGACAGAGTTACTTTTAAACAATATTTGTGAGGATTTATTGCACAAAGTTTAGCATATGACTTATGAGCATTCTCTACAAAACAACCACGAGGTTTAACAGAGAAGTCAGGCAGGATTAGTTGTGCAACGTACTACAAAAATAGTACTTTTTTTTAAATACTCTATAAACTACAAAAACTCTTTTTGTAAAACAAAACCAAGTTTTAAAGAGTAAGTGTACTGAGTTTGTTTCTCGCTGGGTCTTCTCAGTATAAATAACAATATCCGATGCGGTGGTAAAGTCACATTTTGTGAAGTTACAGTCTTAGAATAATGACGCATAGAAGGAAAGTCGGGGCATCCGTTTTGATGTCACAAATATCAGGACGTCACGTCTGGATCTGAACTTACCGATGTTAAGTTCTCGAGCTAAGAGCTTCTTCAAAATGTTTGTGCAGTAAATGGTAGCAACAACATAACAGAGAAGCACAAGTAGTATTCATACATGTTAAATACTGAAAATTGTGATTAGAACATGTGTAACGAATTGTTATTTAGACTATTTTTGACAGTTGATTTTGTCATCACAAATGAAGCGACTTTTTGTATGGAACTATCCTACTAGGTGTAATTATTCTAAGGTTACGGTGTATTATGGATTCGTATTTTGAAATTATTCATGTCCATTTTTAAGGATATCTATGATTTGCTATTTAATGAGAACTTGCTTCGGGTCTACTTACGTATAAAGATATTTATTTCTCATAAAGATTTACAAAAAAAAAACACTTACATGAAAAACATAACACTTAAAACATTTTTGGGCTAACAACTAGGAAGAATTAATTTCAACACACAGGTTAAGTATTCAATATCTATCACAACACAAAATGTTCACTAATAATTATCAATAATTATGGAGGTAGGCCAAATTGCACTCGGCCCGCGATCAACGTCAGCCCTATTTAAAGCTTCAAGCTCTATTTAAACAAATATATTTTAAATTTTGACTCTATATAATCGGTTATAGGAAGGTCTCAGAAAAACAACTAATCCTACAGAAAACCGAACGCTACAAAAACTCGCCATTTCATAAAAAGATTCGCCTGCGTAGGCAGACTTTCCTGTCAAAATATAGCCTAAATTAAAAAAAATAGCCCATGTCACTCACTGATACCTAATGTAGCTTCATATTGGTGAAAGAATTTGTCAAATCGGTCCAGTAGTTTCGGAACCTATTCAATGTGAACAAACAATCAAACCCCTCCTCTCTATCATAGTTTTTAATATAAAATCTGCACTCTTTTTTGTTATGACTTTACTCTGTCAATTCAATTTTTGTGTATAAAAACAAGATTGAAAAGAGTAACCATCGAGTTTCTTGCCGGAGTCTTCTCGATCGGAAACAACCTCCGAATCGGTGGTAGAGTCACATTATATTTAATTAATATCATAATCTCATATATCTATCATAGTATTATTTTATGTAAGTTTATTTTTATTCAGTATATTTATGCTACATTTTTTTTTGTATATGACTTGTCATATGTACTTTTTATAGGTCTATATGAATAAAGATATTTTTTACTTTACTTTTACTCCAAAATAAAACAATTATAATACATACCTATAAAATCCTAAATTAAAAAAGTACTATAAAGAAAATTATAACTTAGTAGTTAGTTACATAAAAAAAAATTCAAAAGAAAACAGTGCAAAATAACGAATCGTTTTTTGTAAGGATGTTTCGAAGCATCAAATGGGCAGCAAAGTAGTAACTTTGCTGCCCATTTGAGGCTTCGAAACATCACATTATTCTGCAGCTGAATCTACTGAAAATTTGTTGATTGAGCAGCTGAGCTTATAGTGTATTGTTTTGGTAATTATGCGCCAGACAACACACCACATATCATGGTCTCGAAATAGGGTTGAATATCCCCGTACTACTAGGTACTAGACAAGGAATTAAGGCGCTGCGAAAACCTGTTTCCAGTTACTCAAACCGAACACTTCTTGATCGCCATGAGTGTGTGTAAACTTCAAACTATTTATTGCATTCAGGTTGTACGTTGTGGGTCTTATTTTTAAATTAAGTTCAGAACATGAACCCTCTAAGGGCACTGCAAACCGGGAACACTTAAAATATTTAAACTATACAATACAACAGCCATTTCACACTATCATTATCGATAACACTAATTTTTTTCCATCCATTATTTGTTAGTGACATGTATTTTCGTGTGTAAAGTGCAAAAAACTGGACAATAAATTTTTCGCGTAGGTATGCGCAGGGAGTGTATGATTTCACACTGCTTATTAAGAAATCAAATATTCATCGGTAGCTTGTATCTGACACAAGACACAAAAGTGTCCAGTGTTTGCGCCCTGCCTAAGTCAGGGTTATCTCCAAGCACACCCAGACCCGGGCTAATTCAGAAAAGATCGTTTCCTAAAATTGACTCGCCTGGGAATCGCACCCAGAACACCGCACAAGTCAAGGCAAGAAACCGTGCTACGACGGAGTGCGCTGACGTCACATCTGATATGGGCAGCAAACTTACAGATTCAGCTGAAAAATTGTTGATTGGGCAGCTTAACTCATAGCGTGTTGTTTGAATAGTGCATCCTACTATCGGTAGATGTGTATATATATCAGATGCTTTTGATTCCTAACCTTTGAAATGATACCACCACTGGACCACTTTCATTTCAAAGGTTAGGAATTAAAGATTACTGTTTTAATTTAAATCATAAAAAAAAAACGAACGGGGTGATTATCAAAAGACTTACAAAAACGATATGGCATACTTAATAAGTGATGTAGTAGTATGTTAGTGATAAATATATTTTTAAATCCACTCTAATTTTAAGGTTTTCATCCCTGAAATACTAATTGTTCGACTGATTTGTATGGTGACCTAAAAGTCATATAGGTGGGAATAAAGTTAATTAAACAAATTTCATTACTACATAAGGGTATAATGCGCAGACTTTTTCTCTCATTAAAATATAGAAAAGTCTTAACTTCTTTAAGTAAGTAACATATTATGTTACTCGATGATAATATAGACCTTTATTAGAGAATCATTTTTTAAAATCGGTCTGGTAGTTTCGAAGCTTATTCAATACAAGCAAACAATTAAATCTTTCCTCTTTATATTAGTATAGATATGTTATTTAATTTGTTTACTGTATTATTTAAGTATATTATGTGGTCACTAGACTATATGCCTATACTGTCATACTCCTTGACAAGGGTTTCATTAAACTCAGGTATCACTGCAATTGTCAGGTTTATTTTATTGAAAATATACAACAATTGTATAATTTTATTAAATACGTATGCTTATTTAGAGGTTAATAAAAAAGTATTAAATTATTTACCCAATGACAGCCTTTGAAAAGCACATGTTTTATGAGAATTTAAAAAGCTACGATCCTTATAAGATTCACATGTCCTGGTACAAAGGGAAAAGCTCTCTGAAAATATAAAAAGATAATTTAATCCTATTTATCGTAAAGAGATTATTATGGCTAAAAAATATACTGTAGCAATTATTAAATTAAATCTGTTTTCCAAATCGCCAGTAATCGGATAAAATCTGTTTTCATTTAAAGTTTGTGGCTGATGTCCTTGGGATAAAACATGAAAAAAATATTTCTTAACCTTTTAGGCTTAGAATTAACATTTAGAATTAGTCTTCATACAACCGCCCCGTCAAAAATGAAGCACTAATCCGATCCACACATGCGTGACTATTACTTGCTCACGTGCGGCGCGCTTTGACATTGAACACTGCGGAGCTGTAATGAACACTGCACAGCGGTCCGTTTCGAGCCATTTATGGCTCCAATTAAGGTGCTTCAAAATGGGCGCGTGGACTTGGTTTTTATATGTATCTAATCATTCTAAGGTTTTAGGTTGATTTTAGTTACAGTGTAAAAATACTGCTATTGTGCCTTGTTGTTGCAGTGCATTCTCTGCCATGTGGTTTTAACAGGAATGTCCTAAATAACCTCACAAAAAATTGCGTTATAAGTGTCATATTTATGTATTGGTCGATTTGATTACTTTTAGTCAATATAATCACATCTTGGAAGAAATAGGAACTGTGTTGTGATGTTATTCTGCCGGAGGAGCGACTATGGTATGTATTTCACTTTTTGGTTAAATAATGGTCAAAGTCAAAGTCAAATCATTTATTGCAAACTAATTGTACATAGGTTCGTCCATTATGTTTAGTGCTTACAACTTAGTTGCTCTTTTTGAGCACTGCAACTTATGAAACATGATATCTAAGTAATTATACTCATAACTTCATATCTTAAATTATAACATTTATAAAAACTTTAATAAAATGTCAATACATAACATTTTAGGAACACATTTGGTTTACAACCATTTAAATTATTCATTCCTAATTTCGCCTTTTTATTTGATAACATAATAGTATATGTACTGGCTGTTGAAGTTTGTCTATGTCACATGAAGGAAATAAAAAACTAATTACTTTTTACTCCCTAGGGACTAAAGTGGTCACTTTAGTCCCGCTTCGTAGGGCTATTTGGCGTACTTTTAGAGCATGAGAAGTGTGATAGGAATTTCTAGGCTTACACATAATGACTAAATTACAGATATTACAACCTCTAAAATAATAAATTGCTGATGCATTGGCATATTCCATTTACCTGAAGGCGAAGTATTATTATTTGAATGACCATTGACCACATATCACAGCACAGTACTACTTACTTATGAATCATTATAAAGTTGTAAACCAATTGACCAAGAATATTAATATAACAAAACAGTAAATACAGTAACCGAAGCAAAACTCACCATTTAATAAATTTTCGAAAAAACAATTCCGAGGCATAGTTGCCATGAACGACGAGTACTTACTGAACACGAAAAAAAAGAGGGTTTCGAACAAACCTGTAGGTGTATATTTATTAAAAATATTTTTATTATATAATATTGTAACTTACGGGTTTCGCAATTTTTCCTTTATTTGTGCCATAAGAGGTTGCTTCGTACCAAATTTCAAGATTCTGAGTTCACGGAAAGTACCCTGTAGGTTTTGATTCCTTTGCGAGTGTCGAAAATTGCGGCATAAACGGCTGTATCTTTTGATTGCGTTGGCTTAGAAGATTGATTTTTTCACAGCTCTAAGGGACAGTAGATTTGAGTATTTGATATAAATTCCAGCTTGATACCTCTACGCGTTACTGAGAAAAAGGGTAGTGAGAGACAGACAGAAGGACAACAAAGTGATCCTATAAGGGTTCCGTTTTTTCCGTTCGAGGCACGGATCCCTAAAAAACATTGTAGGTACACTCAGACTGTAACAACTGGATTAAACGAAAAGGTAAGTAATTTGAATTTATATATAGGTTGAAATGTTATAATGAGCATGCTTTGACGAATTCCTTGGGGCAATAGGTACCTACTTGTAAATAAAAAAATGTACACACCTACCTACAATATATACTCGTATTAATATCCAGCACATGCACTCTAGAATTGTTTTTGCTGAGAAGAATCAGCAAGAAACTCTTAACATAACGTAAAAAACATAAAATTATGAGCATAATAATATATTTTTACCAACATGAATACATACATTTAACTTTTTCAATGATTACTTAGGTACTTGAAAATAAGTAATTTACAGTTGTTTAATAATTGCCTCTGGACTGTTTAACAGTCCCCGTAATCAATACCTCGTTTCTTCAAATTCCCCATCACTTCCTTAACATTTATTAAAAATAGTTAAGTTCGTGACGTAGTTTAATGATAGTTTTAGTAGTACAGGAGAAAAAATGATTTTAATATACAAAAACAAAACCAGCATGTGTTTAGTTACAAAATAAATAAAATATAAGTATAGTTAAAAAACCGAATCGCCAACTGAGCTGTGAATCAGGGGCCGTCCTATGCGTGAAACTAGCTACATATTTTTATTACTATGTACCTACTATAGAAAAAGAAACCCAAATAACATAACATACCATCATGGACTTTATCCTAAACGGGGTAGTCAGGGGTTGCCGTCATAGTGAACGGAACACTCAGAAGCCCACTTTTCACCAATGGTATTAGAATCCAACGTGGTAGGTGGTGAGCCTTTCGCCGCTATCCGGGTTTATTTGGTTTTTAATCGATGTTCTCCATCACTGGAGAGTTAGTCTGACAAAGATTTTGGTTCTGGCCAGATTTGACCACGGAACCACACGATCCGTGATCCGAGTTGGAGTGCTTAACCACTAGGCCACGACGTTCTTTCCGACGAAAAACACAAATATTATTATTCAAAATACCTACTTTAATCCAATTTACAATAATATAAAATTTTCTTTTATGGTTAAGAACAAGTAAAGGCGCTACCATAAATACTCTCAAATTATCATAAATATGTATATATATAAAAATTTCCTTTTTAAAAAAAATATGTTCTAACTTAAAAATAATACGTAGGTTATTTTTCGAATTATATATTGCGAGAAATAAGCTCATAGCTCTCTGCAGTGGTACTTTTATATTTTAATATTTTAAATACCTATAGGATTCAAAAACTGCTGCTTTACATATTTTGAGACTATTATATTATAATAGAAAGATTCATTTCAACTGTTACAGGGATTTTTGTTTGCAGCATGAATAAAAATTACCTTCTTAAAATTAAATTTAGTAAAAAAATCAATAGATCAATTAGGTCAGATAATAATAATAATAAGAAAGAGTTTTTTAAATAAAATTTAGTTTTAACGAGTCGAACGGTAACCAAAGATTTAGAAATTCTTATACTTGTTAAATAAAGTTAACTATTAAGTTGTTTTATTAAATTACCAAATTGCTTGCTAAAGAATGGAAAAAAAAATACGGTGATTCTATTACTGGAGTGTTTTTTTTTTCATTGAGGTCAGTAGGTACTTCATTTTAAAATCTGTTCTTGCGATGCAGTTTATTAATACAATTATATCTCCTGTGCACGTTTTAAAAAGGTCTACCCACTTTATTTGATGTGTAAGTGGCTTAAATGATTAAATTCTGGTCATCTCTACAATTTATTAGATATGGCCCTATCTCCACGCTTGGCTTGGTGATCACAATTCCAGGCTATGTTTCGAACAATCAGTAAAATAATTTGTCCTATTAAGGGTTGGAACCCTCATCCCCATTATTTACTTAAGAATTCGTCCACCAAGGCGTGATTGATGAATAAATAAAAAAACAAAAATGACTTCATAAAAACTAGGAAATATAAAACGTATTTTGACTTGGCTAGTCCAGTCGAAAGTCCACTGATTAATGAAGTACTGTAATAAATCATTAAAAAAGCATCTATGTTTAGGTATCGTAAAGACCGCCATACCCACCGTCCGGGACGCTAGCAAATGTGAGGTCGCCTCTCGAGGTAACATGCCGGCTGCCGCAGCTCCATTTTCGCATTGAACGCGCGAGAGGTGCACGTCCCCACTCGCCCTAGCCCTTAAAACCCTATCTAGGATCAAAATAAACCACCCCAAAATACCCCTAGCTAACAAAAAGAGAACATATACAAAAATAAACGTTTCAGTTTTCGCGCGCGAATAAGGTACAGCCCTTATCAGGAATAAGGTTTATCAACAAATTTGACTATCAGTGCTGTGAAGTGCAAATTTTTTTTTCGCAGTTGCTAGCGCGATCGCGTCTGACGCTCTCCGTAGGCCTAAATGACGCGACGGCGCGCGGCCGCGCGAAATTTTTGCACAAATGCGAATCGGTCGTGTCCAATAAGATTCCTATAGGCCTATTTAGAATACCATTCCAATTTGATCCCTATATCTTCCAGATTCCAATTGTGTAAATTTTGGACTCAAATTCGATCTTATACGACAATTTTTCGATCGTTTTGTGAAGTGACCGTGCGAAAATCGCGAATGCATTGAAAATGTGTTTATGGAATTTCTGATTATGGATCTTTCTGCAATATACTACGTGGATATGTAAGTACTGCTTCTATTTTATCTATTTGTAACCTTAATTTATCAGAAAATATGTTTTTACGAAGGTTTCACGAAAGCGTTCTAACGCGGCGCATGCGACGCACCACGTTGTAAGAAATGACGAATATGTCTTCAACAATACTTTTAAGTCGTTGAAATAACTTTGAAATATATAAATTAAGAAATGTTGAATACAAATATACTGGTTTTAAAAATAATATATTTAACATTTTTGTTGAAACTCATCTTAAAAATCATAACCCTATTACGACTCTACTTTTAGCGTTTTCGCTTATTGTGTCCTCATTTAATGTTAATTAATACGTATTTTAAATGAAATATTCGATATTTTTACATATTTATGAATAATTTCCCAAGATTCAACTCCATTGTATGAATAATTTTTGTTCTTAAAAATCAGGAGCGTTTTTAGGCTACGGATGGACTTAAGGAAGTCATAAATAGTTGGAAAAGAAGAAAATACTATTTAATATTTTTTTTAAAGAAAAGTATACTTTTTGTATACCTACTAAAATATTCTCAGGAAGACCAATATTAGAGCGAGTGATAAAAACTCTACGCAACTAAAATTAACAGGCATATTTTTAAAAAATGCTCAAGAAATTTCATCTAATATTTACTTGCAAATATGTTCATAGAAAAGATGGTTTGATAAATCAACAAAATAACCACTAATATACTACGATGTAAAACTAAATAATAATTGAAATTGATTGAAAAAACCAAATATGAAAAAGAAAGGTAATTTTACATAATGAACGGGCCATGGAGGTGTGAACGGAGATAAATGCATATTTATATATATATATATATATTACCACTAAATAGCTACGTACTGATCTATGGATGTGACAATCCTTAAAATAAAAAGTATCTTATCCATATGTATAGCATAATGTTAACCTTATGTAGCAGGTAAAAAGTTTTTTTTGGAATTGAGGAAACTACGTAATACGAAATTACAGTACTTTCCAATGGATTTTTTCCAGCTATTAAAAGCAATGCAATTAGATGCCTAATTTGGCTACGCTACTGGTTAATAAAATAAATCAAAAACTACATTTTATAATGAACGTGAAAATACCTCTGTCTGCTTTAGGTTTTATAACTTAACTATTAAGTTGAGACATGATCCCATTGCTATAGGAATTTTGAGGCTTCTGATCAAAATACCGCGACAAGTGGTTTTGGCAGTCCTCTCGTGATGTTAACCTGACACTGCCCAAAGAATTCTGAAGAGACCGAAACAGGTGGAAATCTGAAGGTGCAAGGTCAGGACTATACGGCGGATGCATTAACACCTCCCAGCCAAACTCTCTTAATTTTTGCTGAGTGGCTAAAGATGTGTGAGGTCTAGCGTTATCATGATGAAAAACCACACCCTTTCTGTTGATTAATTCCGGCCGCTTTCTCTCAACTTCTTGCTTTAATCTCATCAGTTGTTCGCAGTAGAGTTCAGAATCGATGGTCCTGCCTGGTGGTAACAGCTCATTATGAATAATGCCCTTCCAATCCTACCACACACACAGCATCAACTTGTTGTAAGTTAACCCGGGTTTCGCCACAGTCTGTGAAGCCTGCCCGGCCTTTGACCACGACCTTATTCGCTCGTTCTTGTCGTACGTGATCCACTTTTCATCACCAGTTATCAGCTTCTTCAAAAATGGTTCGGTTTCATTACGTCGTAATAAAGAATTAAAAATGAGTACACGGTTCATTAGGTTCCTTTCAGTGAGCTCGTGAAGTACCCAAATATTGAGCTTATTTGTGTTTTTCAAATGCGCCAAAACTGTTTTGTGGTCAGTTCCCAGTTCTTCAACTACGTCGTAACTACTGATATGCCGATCTTGCTCCACTTTTTCAAAAATGGCATCAATTTTATCCGTAATAGGGCGACCGGAGCGACGTGCATCTTTGACATCAAAATTTTCTGATTGAAAATGCTCGAACCAAATTAGTGCTACTCTCACAGACACTGCAATAGGTCATAAACACCGCAAATTTTACGGGGCTTGCGTTGCATTTTTACCTTTTTTATAGTAAAATTTTAAAATGTATCGAATTTCTTCATTAGATTCACTCATCGCCAAAAGCAAAATGTAATCTAACAAAATGGCACCCACATACTTCAGTTAAATTTTGACTGGCATGTTGGTGCAATGGCAGCGATCCTGCCTTTAGCACCGGAGGTCGTGGGTTTGATCCCCACCCATGACAAACATTTATGTGGCTAACATTTGTGTTTGTTGTGCGTCTGGGTGTTATTAGCTATTTAAGTATGTATTTAGAAATATTTAAGTACGTTTATCAGTCTCTGACACCCATAGTACAAGCTCTGCTTAGTTTGGGGTCAGATGATCTTGGTGTAAATTGTCCCAAATATTTATTATTTATTTATAAATGTAAATAAACTATATTAAAAAATGTTTTGAATTATTTCAAAAAATGCGAAGTAACTTTTCCCCAAGCTATTAAGAATCAATTTTATTGAATTTGGTATAGAGATAAATTGGTACATTGGAATTAACATGAACATCTCCCAGGCGAAGCTTAATTCCTTGGTAGTTAACCATAATTAAATACACGAATTACAATATTAATATTACTTATATATTTTGAGAATCAAAAGTTCCGATGGTCAGCCATATATTTTAGATATATTCTAAAATTTAGAACCTACCTATTATTCAGTATTTTTTTAGTAAAAAAACAACTGTCAGACGATGGTAGTAGAGGCACATTTTACACTGTAATAAATTGATATAGTAATATACAAAAATACATCATACAACCATACTTAAGATAAAAATACATCATACAACCATACTTAAGATAAAAATCATCATACAACCATACTTAATATAAAAATACAGCATACAACCATACTTAATATAAAAATACATCAAACAACCATACTTAAGATAAAAATACATCATACAACCATACTTAAGATAAAAATACATCATACAACCATAATTAAGATAAAAATACATCATACTTACAACCATACTTAAGATAAAAATACATCATACAACCATACTTAATATAAAAATACATCAAACAACCATACTTAAGATAAAAATACATCATACAACCATACTTAAGATAAACATACATCATACTTACAACCATACTTAAGATAAAAATACATCATACAACCATACTTAAGATAAAAATACATCATACAACCATACTTAAGATAAAAATACATCATACAACCATACTTAAGATAAAAATACATCATACAACCATACTTAAGATAAAAATCATACTTAAGATAAAAATACATCATACAACCATACTTAAGATAAAAATACATCATACAACCATACTTAAGATAAAAATACATCATACAACCATACTTAAGATACAAATACATCATACAACCATACTTAAGATACAAATACATCATACAACCATACTTAAGATACAAATACATCATACAACCATACTTAAGATACAAATACATCATACAACCATACTTAAGATAAAAATACATCATACTACCATACTTAAGATAAAAATACATCATACAACCATACTTAAGATACAAATACATCATACAACCATACTTAAGATAAAAATACATCATACAACCATACTTAAGATAAAAATACATCATACAACCCTACTTATTCAAGATGATTACGACCAGCTCAGTGATTGTGCATCACTGTGCTGTCAGCCTCATACCTGGACCTCACGACCGCTTTCAATCAGGTGGAGTGTGGTCGCTCATCTTTACGGGCACTATAAAAAACAAAAAAATACTGTGACTCTACCACCAGTATTTTTTTAAGGTTTGTCGTGAAGTCTAATTGCACGAAGTTATATTTTTTAATAAGACTTTTTTTTGGTCATGAAATCAAACAAGCTCTCAAATGTATGTGATCTCAGGAGAAGTCAGTTAATCAAAAGTGACATTTTAAATTGAAAAAATGTACGGGAATGACATTAGCACTCGTCATTAGATGTCTCGTAATGACATTTGATGTCAGTTCCATACATTTTTAAATTTGACATGTCGAAACGGAAGTAGTGTTGCTCTTGTCTAGCCTCCAGGACTGCTCAATTTTGAGAGACATTTGAGAAATGAGTGGTCAAGGTTTATTTTAAAGTTTTGTAGTAATAGTCCACATAATGCAACACTTAGCTACGAATATAAATGCAACACTTAGCTACGAATGTAAATACAACACTTAGCTACGAATATCAATTGTAAATACAGTTTTACTATAATAAATATACAGTGTGAGTCTCTATAAAGTGCACCTATTAAAAACTAGGAAATTATAGGCAATTTTAACGACGAAATTTTTTTTTTAAATTCCAACATTTTTTCAATTTTTAGTAGACATTTTAAAAAAGCAATTGTAGTCGGGTACTATAGGCAGTTATAATGTTATAAGTTTTAAACAAAAATGCTAGATCTTTTTATGGAGATAGTAGATATTTTTTTGTACCTGAAGATACTTCAGAACAGATAAGTAGGTACATGAAACCATTATTATAGAGAACAGTGCAATTTTAATTATGAAAGAATTGATTTTTAAACACTTTGGATAAGAATGTCGAAAAAAACCAAGTTAAGTACTTTCGTAATTATCACGGCTTAGTCTTACATATTTTAGGATATAATAATACATGCATGGGTATATTAATACTATACTATGACTCCTAAAATCTGAAAGTGTATGTTTCTACAATGTGACCCGTTCGTCCTGTATCAAACTTAAAGACTAAACTATTTAGGATAAAATTATCGACATAAAACTTATAAAAAGAGCCCGCAACTTATTATTGTGAGTTTTATAGGGTTTTTATTTATTTTTATCAATTTGTTTAATTAGTTGTAATTTTGTGATTAGGTATAAGTTTGAAGGCATTGAAGTAATTCACAGGAAGAAATTAGGTCTAATTTCTTCCTGTGAATTACTTCAATGAGTATGATTTTATTTGAAAAATATCTTTTACTTTTACTTAAAATACAAACTTGTTGCTTCTTTGGAAACATACGTACAAAAATCCAAAAAAGTACCAACAATTTTCTTCCGTAGTATTTTTTTTTTAATTTATTCTACGCTAAAAATAACAACAACAGCCGAAAAGCTACAAGTAATTTAACTACTTTGTGAATTACCGTGGAGGAATCATTCAAAGGAAAAAACATAATATGGGTGGTTTTGGTGTTTTTTAACTATATTTACAGTAAGGTCTGTACTAATGTTCCAATAATTTGTAGCAAAAATGGTCTTATTTTAAAATGTATCAAAAAATTTGAAGGATTATTAGGAGTACGATCTAGTTTTCAAGAAAAATCTAATTAAAAAACTGTAAAATTTTTGGGAGGTCGACAGTGGTCGACGCAATTTTTTTTTTGAAAAGCAGAAGACCTTGGTAACTAATTTATATTCAAATGAAATCATATTAATTCAAGTATCTATTATTATAGATCTAGAACTGATAATCACAAAATAACAAGTGTTTAAACAAATTGTAATAAGAATTTGCAAAAAAAGGTAAATGTATAAGTTGCCACTCTCATTTTATGATATTTTGTATCCTAGTTAACAGCCATTATGTTTGATACATTACGAACGTGTCACAGTATATTTGGCTCGTACTTTAAATTATACAATATCATTTAATAGTCTTGTACGGATAATTCAATTCACCTAATAATGAATCATTATTGTAGTCCATTTGAAAATAAATTATCCTTGGTTAATTTGGTTATTCTTTTAAGTATGGTTCGTTCTTTCGATCCTTCTTTCACCTACTTTTGCTGTGCAAGTCAGGGTCCGTAAGTCAACATAATTACCTATCTTTAAGACCTTTGTATTACATACGAGAAAGCAATAAATAAATTAATGAATAAGTATATACACCTCAATGTTTTTCTTGTTAACTTTTGATTAGACTATTTAAATGAACTCGATTCAGGGGCCATATTATTTTTATTTGGGGTTTGACGACCGACTTGGTGTAATGGTTAAGAAGTTGGCTACTACACCAGAGGTCGCGGGTTCGATCCCCGCACAGTACAAACATTTGTGTGCATGAACATGTCTGTTTGTACTGGTCTGGGTGTCTCCTATGTATAATAAGTATGTATTTACAAAAGAAAATGTATTTAAGTATGTTTATCCGTTGTCTAGTATCCCATAACACAAGCTTTTAATTAGCTTACTGTGGGGCTAGATCGCGCTGTGTGGAATAATGTCCAGGGATATTTATTTATTTAATTTATTTATTTATCACAATATCTTATAGCCAGCCAAGTTAATTTCCTAAACTGACGGTAGCTGGCATTTCGTTTGTCAATATCCAGCCTTAAGGGTGCATTAGTGGCAGGTAGCTGCTCACTGGCTGGCAATGAAAGTTCATATTATAATATTGCTTCAAACGCTCAATTTAGGAAATTAACTTGGCTAGCTATTATATTGTAATATGGCCCCAGATCTTTTTAAATAATTATGTTGAATTTTGACGAAGTAATAAATAAATAAATAAATATCTGGGACAGTTCACACCAAGATCATCTGACCCCAAACTAAGCAGAGCTTGTACTATGGGCGTCAGAGACTGATAAACATACTAAAATATTTCTACATACATACTTAAATAGATAATAACACCCAGACACACAACAAATACAAATGTTCATCACACAAACATTTGTCATGTGTGGGGATCGAACCCACGACCTCCGGCGCTAAAGGCAGGATCGCTGCCATTGTGCCAACAGGCCAGTCAAGTCAAGTAAATAAGTTGTTTACGTTCCCACTAGTGGGCCATCTCCCATTTTACGTGTTTATATAAGTTTAACAATTTATATAATTTTGTAAGATACAAAGCCTTTCAGACACATTTCTTTTCCACCATTAGGACAAACTGAACAAAAATTTGATAGGGTTTTTGATATTCAAAAACGCTGTATCCGTGCACTTAATAAGGCCTGCTTCTTAGATAGCTGCAAACCACTTTTTTTTTTAATGTTCTCCTACTCCCATATGCACATTAGAGGTATGTGTGTCTTTACAAAATTCCACCCAGAATATTTTCTGAAACGTAGTGATATTATCAAACGACAGAAAAGAGATAAATTTATCACAAGTTATACCAACCTGCGTGTCACAAATACATATATAAAAATAACATATATTATATAATATGTGCATTTCTATACACAGCAACTTGCCTAACGAATTGAAAATATTAAAACCTTAAGAAAAAATTAGCGATATGGCTATTAAAAAATGTTTTTGTAGTGTTAAGGAATATAAAGAGTTTTGTTCAAAATTATGTAAAAACCAGCTAGTTTTTTTAACATTTACACGTCTGCATGCAGACCCAATACAATGGACTTTTTATGCTATAATTTAAGACCGTTTTGACATTTATTCGCGTAAATGAATATTTTGACTTTGACTGTGACTTAAAACTCTGCTTAGTTTGGGGTCCCAACTTTTATAGCAACATTGAGTGCCTTCAATATAAAAAAATAAATAATGATATCATTGTTAAATTCAAATAGACCACATAGGTACTATCAGTTTCGAATGGTCTAATCTAATTTACTAGTAAATATAAATTTATATACAATAACACTATATGAACATATTAAATATACAATGTACCCATATATGTGCTGTAAATTTTCCACTGGAGTCGGAAAGGTGTTGCCTTTTGACTGAGAAGACCCGGCTAGAAACTCGGCTGTTGCTTTTTTTTATTTGTTGTTTTACAATGTCTAAAATACATTGTAAAAAACTTTTCACAAATACTGATGGCATTGCACCTGAGTCATACAGTGTTTCAGTAAACAAAACCATATATCAATTTTAAATAAAATATAATTAGGAGAGTTTCCGCCAAGATCACGTGTCGCCAAACTAACAGAGTTTGTACGGTCAGAAACAGAGGTAGCTAAGCACTTAAGTACTTTGTCATTGTTATCAATTCCCATTCCAGTTATGGCAGATACGTACTATTTATTAGGGTATTATAACATCATTGGATTCAAACTCAAACTAAAATAACTTTATTCAAATAGACTTTCACAGTAAGTACTTTTAAATCGTCAAATTTAGAGCAAGATATACTAAATGATAGACATAAATACTATAATAATATAGATAAATAAATACACAGTTTACAGGCATAATGCGACTCTACCACCGCAACAAATGTCTGCCAAGTACCGGTAGAAGAGGTCGCCTCAAGAAGCGGTGGCTCGTCGTCGTTAAGAGTGACATGCGTGCCAACAAACTCACCACTGAGGATGCACAAGACCGCGCAAAGTGGGCTTAAAGAAAATAAGAAAGGCGGACCCTGGGACCCCACACACCAGTGTGGTTTCTCCACCGGGATATACCGCACGGATGATGATGACCTAAACTGAGGGTAGCAAGCAATTTCTTCAGGAAATATCTAGCCTAGAAAATACGTTAGTGCCAGGTGACCGCGGACTGGCTGAAAATGAAAGACCATATTACGGAATTGCTAACTACGCTCCGGTATAAGGGATTGCAATAATGCCCTTGGGTAGTAGTTGAACCTTTGGCTTATTAGGCACAACTTTTTGCCGGTGACACTTTGAAACGCATAACGTTTATTGCCATAATTTCAATTGACATTCATCATTTGGCATACAGACCATAAAACATAATGGATTATAGCAAATTTTTCATTATGTATAAACATAATAACGCATAATCGTTAAAATCCATATTTTTGTTTGACATAATTTTATTAAGCATACTCTTAAAACGCATCATTTAATTTTTAATAATTTTGTTTGACATACTATTACAGAGCATAACTCATTAAAGGCAAACCCTTATAAAGTATAACTGAAAATTTACATACGATAAAAAGCATAGTTTTTTTTAGCTTTTTTCTAAATTTATTTCGACATAAGTAATGAAGTATTTCTAACCCCAAAAAGCCTGTTCGTGATATTTTTATTTCATCCTCTAACAGGAAGAAAAAAAAAGGTTACATCGTTCATTAGTTACCGATCTTAGACTCAGTGTTACACTTTGGTAGAGTCACTGTATATTTATTGATTGTCATAATATTTTTATTTGCATCAAATTTTTTGTATTTTCTTGTTAATGACTTGTCATAGTGACACTTTTAATTTAAGATCCTCCCAATGTACGGAACCCCGAATGCGCTGGGGTCTTGTTAAAATCTCATAAATCCAGTCAAGTTCAGTTTCAAACTGAGCGTAGCGAGCAATTTCGTAAAATGATCTTGCATTTCCAGCCAGTCAGCGGTTACCTGGCACTAAAGGTCCGGTTACACTTTGCTTAGCAGTTAGTGCAGGTAATTAGTGCTGTTCCCTGCGGTTAGGGGAAGAGAATACTACTGAGGTATCCCTGCCTGTTGTAAGAGGCGACTAAAAGGGCCTTTCAAGCCAAGTATTTCGCCAACGAAGAACAAGAACCGCGTTGGCAAAAGTTGTTCTACGTTGCCCAGGGTGCACCGGAACAGAAGCTGGCCGTTCCGCAGTAATATATTACCAAGGACAAGCAAACCCTGCTCACGCGAGGAGGTTACTTGGCGTTGCACCCCATGGTATGATAATAAGGCTGGGCCAACTCGCTCTTACCTTTTAGGGTTCCGTACGTCAATAGGGAAAAATAATCCTTATTTGATCACTTCGCTGTCTGTCTGTCTGTATGTGTTGTTGCTGTGAAAAATCCTAACTTGTAGGTCGATACAAACAAAACATTCGGTTGTTTTTGCATGGAGGTAGAAAACCAAAAACCGTAAATTGCATTTATTTTTAAAATGGCGTTGCGCTTGGCCTCAGTCTCGTCTGGTGGTAAGCGATGACGACGCCGATGGTGGCACACGCTTATTCAGAAAATGCCTATTCACTCTGGCATTGAAGACACGAATGTTGTAACATTCCACGGTGCAGACCAGAAAAGACACAGCAAACCGTTGAGTGCGGATTGCTGGGAAGTCAACCACATGGGGGTGAAAGCCCTCCCAGGAGTCCCAGGGTCTAGTGATGCGGTGGTGGTCATTATATATCTTTTTGAAGTTTGAAAAGATGCCTCGGTGCGCGAGGCCGACTCGCACTTGGCAGGATTTTTATACATAAGTACTCTAGTTATATTCGCCAACGTGTTTTTGTTAACATCCGCATTCTAAGATTCGGACAGACTTATACGTTGCTATGTGCTATTGATTTTACAATTATCAGCTTACGGTTTATAATTAAAAATGACATCTGTGCAAATGGTAATTGGAAATATCGACTAGCCTGTTGGCGTAGTAGTACTGGGCCACAGGTCGTCGGTTCGATCCCTACCTGTTAAAAACATTGATAAGCATTTTTGTTTGGTCTGCAACCGAGATAAGTAATCTATTCGTTTTTTAATTTATTAAAGTTCAAGCAATTTATAAGATTTATGTATTTATTTATTATGTGACAAAATTTAAAACATAACCTTACCTGTTTTTATAATTCACAAAACAGTATTTCACCACTTCTCTTGAAGGGTGTCATTGGAGGTGTGATTGAATTTCCAAAAAACTTTATAATCCGGCCAAATTAGACATTTTGATTAACGAAAACTCCGACATGGCTAAATTTTGGTAGAGGCCGTGGGTACACCAGTAAAAATAAAGAGCCAAGAGTCTCATAGATCCCATGTGTACTAAAGGAGTTATTCCAGGTCAAACATCAAAGTGAAAAAAAGTAAAGTTAAGGTAATGTTATGTTTTTAAGTAATTTATTTATAAGTAAATATAAATAGTTTTATATCCTCTTCTATTACTGCACTGGCTTGCCCTTGCATCTTTCCTCTGGCCGTAGTAGGTCGTCTGGAAGAACAAAGTTACATGTAAATCTCACTTAGGTATTGTTCTCCTTACTGTTTTTGCGCAATAAAGAGTATCTTATCTTTAAGTTTTTGTTTTTTTGGATTTAGTTATCTGGAAACGGTAAGTTTTATAAAAAAAGATGGGTGACAAAAATTAAGGCTCAAAAAACTGAAAAATGAGGCTCAAAAAATATGGGTGAACGTCAAACGCATCCATAGCGAAGTCTCTCGTGGAAAAGTTTAACTTTAACAGCTTATCTCCGCGCAGCCCCGCTCCTGTGGAAACGCACCCTTAGAGTTAGGGTGATAGTACACAAGTCTGTAGTGGATAAGCACTGGTAGATCCTGCAGATATGACACAATTGCTACTGACCAAATCTGCCATCATCCTTTTGACGATGCGATTGGCATAGATGCGCTGTTGCACGGTTTCTCTCCTCGATTTCCGTAGTGTCTCGGGTTCGATTCCTGGTCAGGTGAATTCAGGAAATGATCTTTTCTGAATTGACTCTGGTCTGGGTGTGCTGGGGGATGCCCCTGGCTTAAATCCTTATCGTAATACAGGAATATTAATCCCTACTACGAGACCATGACAAGTGAAATGTAGTCTGGCGCATACCTATCTATACTAATATTATAAAGAGGAAAGATTTGTTTGTTTGTATTGAATAGGCTCCAAAACTACTGATTTGATAGTGAAAATTCTTTCACTAACAGAAAGTTAAATTATTCAGGAGTGTTAATAGGCTATATTTTAGTATGATTGAACAGAAAATTCAGTGAAATATAAGTAAATGTAAATCAAGTCGGAGAGAAGCGGGCAAAATAGACACCAGCTGTCAAACATTTGACAGAACGAAGTCTGTCTGGGCAGCTCGATATATGATACGAGTATTATATCCTGACAGGAACAATATTTTATGCCATTTGATTAGCTTCTGTATGTCCACCACGAGTTGCCAGTTTAAATTTACGTTATCGTTCGCCTAAAAAATTGTATTGGGATTTGACATGACATGATATGACACAATTTTTACGCGGACGATAATATAAATTCAAAGTGGGAACTCGTGGTAGACGTCAATTTTTACGAGAACGTAACGTAAATTTAAAGTGGCAACTCGTGGTAGACGTGCAGGGGCCTGACCCTTAAACAAAATTTCATTGGACAAGCATTGCAGAAATGTAAAACAAGAAATTTTTGAACCTTAATCCAAAGCGTTAAGGTTCAAAAAAAATTTTGGTGACAGTAATCTAATGCCAATCCGGCGAAATTTGTTACGGGAGTCAGGGGCCTGTTGTCTTGTCACGTGATTCCTACTATCTTGCCAGCTGCAGGCTTGTCTACAGTGTATGTATTTTCACCTTAATGTGTGTAGCGACATCTATCTCGCCACATACGAACTAAGAACTATCGTATCCTACATCGCGATATCAAAGCTATCCGAGCAATTAAACATAAATACAAGAACCCGACAACAACCGTTGGGCAGTAGCCCACCAGACACAACACCCGTCTGGTCAGAGGATCCTCACTTTTCAATGGTGGACGAGGAACTTCACACCCTGTTCCTCACGATACCCATATGTGTATGACCTTGGTTAAAAACTTATAGGGTGCATTATTTATTTTCATACCCCCCAGGGGGCAGGTGGTTTTAAATTATTGGTACATCATTCAAAAAGACTCGTCATTAATTTTAATGGATGCATTTATCACATTAACGTCTTGATATCTCAGTTAAAGTAAAATTATAGTAGCAGTTATGAACATACAGCAAATAAAAATGAATAGTTAATAGTTTATAGTCACGATAATTTATTAATTAAAATCTACAAATTATTCAAGTAAAACAGTGATTCACAGAACACAGACGAATAAATATTTTTTGGTAAAATCTGTTGAATATTTCATGTTATTTTCAATTTTACCTTAACGCAACCTTCACGAGATTATGAGTAAAATCATCTTGACAGATACGGACAAATAAATGATCCTTTCAAAGGTTCCGCTTTACTTTTGTTGGACCTTAAGATATCGTTTTTTAGTAGAATATTTTTCTTTCGATACCCATACGATATTTTCTTCCCTATTTCACTTATTCAAGGTAAACGGGCAAAGTTGGCTTTCTTAACCTAAATTCATCAAAATGGGGTTTTTTGACAACATCACCAGATCCTAAAAATAATTCTATTTACGATACATTATGAATGAGGTTTTAAGGTAAATTCATTCTAAGGCCCTTCAAACTCGGAAGGAAAATTCTTTTTTGAAAGAATAAAGCAAATATAAAAAATATATACTATTCAATAATCTACACAATTTACAGCAACTTTTGTTCGGAAATTATATTCATAAACGCAAAACTTGATATAGTTGCCGAGGTTGATACTATTGTAACTATGAATGACGAGCCATTAGAATTAACAAATTCTACTGTATTTTTAGGAATAACTTTAGATTCTAAGTTACAATGGGGTCCGCATATAACGGCCCTGGCAGGGAGACTCAGTTCCGCTGCTTGTGCTGTTAGAAAAATAAGACTCTTGACTGATATTGAAACAGCAAGACTAGTATATTTTAGCTACTTTCATAGTGTTATGTCGTATGGTCTGCTGTTGTGGGGTTCAGCTGCAGACTTGAACACCATTTTTGTACTTCAGAAAAGAGCCATCCGCTCCATTTACAAACTTAGACCACGCGACTCGCTTAGGGAAGTATTTAAGAAGATCGATATTTTAACTGTGCATGCTCAGTATATTTTAGATAACATAATGTATGTGCGCAAAAACTTGCATCTGTTCAAAAAAAACAGTGACACTCATAAACATAATACCAGAAATAAAAACAAATTGAAAACTCCCAGTCTTAGGCTACACAAGGTGGGAAACTCATTTGTGGGTCAATCTGTAAAATACTTTAACAAAATACCTCAAAGTCTTGTTGATCTACCTCTTCACAAGTTTAAGTCTGCAATTAAAGCAAAGTTAATGAAACAAGGTTATTATAATGTAGAGGATTACTTGAGCGACAAAAGTTTGTGGTCATAGTAGGAATAATCTGCTCCTCTGCTCAATATTGTGTTCTTTTTTCTACTCGCATTGACTGTACTCTGAATTTATTTTTTTTGTAAAACAAACAAAGTTGAAAAGAGTAACTATCGAGTTTCTTGCCGGAGTCTTCTCGATAAGAAGCAACGTCCGAACCGGTGGTAGATTCACATTATGTATATTCACGATGTGTACTAATATTGTACTATTTTATTTACGTTTATTATTATTATTTCTATATACTTTTTTTGACATGTCATAAGTGCTTTGTACAAGCTTAAATGAATAAATGATTTTTTTACTTTTACTTTTACTTTACTTTTAGCAAATGTTTTGCAGAACGCAAAGAAATAAATCGCAAATGACGTCATTTGCCAGTTTTAGCACCGGCAGTTTGTAGGGAGCGTTTTGGCAACATCAAAAATATGATTTTTAATGTTGCTTGCTGTATCTCGAGGAGTTTGTGTGCTTTTAAAAAAAACATAAGCGAAAAAATACTTACTCTTACTTGATATATTCTGGAAGATTCTATTTTTGGGAAAAAGAACCCAGAACTATTCCTTCTGTATGTGCGGCCACAAAATTTAAGACCTCGTGAAAAATTGGCACTTCCAAATTCGAAATTGAGGATTGTAAAGTCGGGTAGTTTGGACATGATTGTTAAAATATTTAACAAAATTCCAATTAACTTACAAAGAGAAACAAATATCAGTAAAATTAGAAGAAAATTGAAGCATTATCTTAACGAAAAAAGTTTTTATAAATCGCAATTGATGTCATTAACAAATAGTGGATGAAATAAGATGAGTGTTATTGATAATGATAGTGTGAAATGGCTGTTGTATTGTATAGTTTAAATATTTTAAGTGTTCCCGGTTTGCAGTGCCCTTACAGGGTTCATGTTCTGAACTTAATTTAAATATAGGACCCACAGTGTACAACATGAATGCAATAAATCATTTGAAGTTTGATACTAATGTTTCTATTTTTGTGAGGTCTTTACATAACACCTCAACAATGAAAAAGTCAAATACCCGACTGGTTAAGCGGTTTAGACCTGAACTTGAAACCAAAAGACAGATTTGATCTGTACTCAGTAGGTACATGGGCTTTATTACAAACCTTCATAACTTGTCAAGTACATTCCCTAAAGTCCCTAAACTGATCGGAGCGTGAAATTTTGTAATTAAGATATTTTTTTAAATGTAATTATGCAAACGAGCTAGAAAAAAAAAACCAAACAAATCACTAGACTATTTCCAGCCAGTCAGCGGCTACCTGCAGTAACGCATCTTCTCGGCTGGATTTTTACTAACGAAATTGCTCGCTATTCAGTTTAGGCCACTAACTTAACTGGATATAACCGTTTGTAATAAGGCCCATATCTATAGGTATTCTATTCATAAAATTTACAGAAGGGCTTCAACAATACAAACTAGTTTCAAAACTAGTTATTAAATAGTGAAGACCCTAGTATTTATTGGAGTAGTATATTTATTAGACTAAATAGACATACTCGTACCTAAAGATATTGAATAAATTATATTCAAGAGTTGAATGAAGGCTCATGAGAATAGTGAGTCTATATTATACAGGGGTTCTTTTCTATTCATAGATTTTAATAATTCTTGTATCATGAAACATACTCGTACTTACCTAAGGGTCGTGTAGGACTCGTTTCCAAGTAGGATGTGCTTATATGAAACTACTTACTTGAATGTTGTCTGTAAAACCATTGACCATAGACTAAAATAATTGCTAGCTGTCACTGATACAATTTTTTTTCCGCGTAATGGTGCGTTGAAACAATAATTTTGATGTCCGCCATTTTTTTTTTTGCGTATTTTTTTTGGTCACGTGGTTTTTGCCTGACAGGTTAACTGCAGATTGTAAAAAGTAAATAGTTTAAGGACTAGCACTTAATCCATACCTAATATTATCAATGAAAAAGTTATATGTCTATGTGTTAAGGTGGGTACTGACCGGCGTTATCTGGCGAATAGTAACACGTTACAAAGCGAGCATTAATCAAGTCAGTACGGGTTATTCGCTTGATTTCCCACACTGCCTTGACGAATGCTCGCTTTGCAAAATGTTACATTACGCCACGTAACGCCGGTCAGTATACCCACCTTTAAGGCTAGCGCAGACGAGGGATTATCCGCGGCGTACTTTTTTCTCTGTCAAACTTACAAAGTATATCGAGCAAAACACAAGGACGGCTAAAAGTACGCCGTACCAAAATTCCGCCGAAACACCGCGGGAGTCCGCGTAGCGGATTAAAGTGCGTGGGCGTCCGCAAAAAAAAATAGAACGAACGAACTATGAGCAGTCAACGCACACGGCGGACTTTACTCCGCGTTAAAAATAGATTCGAAATAAGGGGATGGACCCAGTATTCTCTTTTAAAACGCCTTCTCTTTTTCTTAAACTTCATGTAAATTACAGCACAACATAATCTCAGAATATTGAAATACTCTTGGACAACAAATGATCGCACACCGTATGTGTTGAGTCCGCGGTAAATCCGCGACAGACTTTTTATTCCAGAGCGTACTTTTTCTTCGCCGCGGAGAAAGGTACGTCGTCTGCGCAGGCCATTACGCTCTCATGCTGAAAAACTTAACCAATAGGGTACCTATTTGACAACATCATCGAATTCTAAAAATGTTTTTATGTATTAAAAAAATACATTGGAAAAGGCCGTAAAAAACTTTTTTAGAGTTTACATATATGCAATAAATTTTATGGCCCTTCAAACTTGGGTGGGCAAATCCATTTTTGAAAGTATAAAATAAAAAAATAAAAACTTTACCAGTCGATAACCTACACAATTTATAGCAACTTTTGCTAAGGACCTGTGCAAACCTACGCAAAATTTAATATAGCTGCCATACAGATGTTTTGCAGAACGCATAGAAAGAGATAGCAAATGACGTCACTTGCTAGTGGCAGTTTGTAGGGAGTGTTTTGGACAAGCCAAAAAATATGATTTTTAAAATTTGCTATATATCGACTTTCGGCAAGGCACTCTCGAAATGTTTTTTTACCAATGTTTCTATTTTTGAAAGGGTCTTTCGATAACAGCCCAACAAAAAAATACCCTATTTTATATTATTTTATTCCTGTGGTAGATTGTTACCAAGGGAAGTAAGTAAGAACGTAGGGTAAAGATAGAAACTATAAAAAAAATATCTGATCCCAGGGCTCAAGCGGGACTCGAACCCGCGTCTCCCACAATCCGGGTGGCGGCTCTACAAACTGAGCTATCAAGGCCATTATCAGACCTGTACGTCTACCACAACTTGCCACTTTAAATTTACGTTATCGTTCGCGTAAAAAATGTATTGGCATCTGACATAACATGACAATGTCAAATCCCAATACATTTTTTTACGCGAACGATAATGTAAATTTGAAGTGGCATAGCAACTCGTGGTAGACGGTACTGGTCCATAATGTCCTGTATTATGTTTTTTAACAACTTAGTAACTTATGGAGTGCAATAAAGAATATGAATATGAATATGAATAAAAATGAAAAATTCACTTATTGTAAGGTAATTTTTTCATGACGAAAAACTTTAAGAAGTGGTAAAAACTAGTCGATCCTAGACAAACTTGCGGGCAAAACTAGTTAATACTTGTAATGACCCTAATTTCAGTGTGTGCCTGTGAACTGGTAAACAATGCCTTTTACCAAGTTTGTTTACTTAAGTACAACTCATTTTATGGCCTTTCAAACTTGCGTTTGAAAATCTATTTTTGAAAGTGTAAACTTAATAAAAAACAAAACCAATTGATGATCTATACAATTTATAGCAACTTTAGTTGAGAAGTCATATTCATAAACGCAAATTAATATAGCTGCCGAACATATATGTTTTGCAGAACGCAAAGAAAAATAGATCGCAAATGACGTCATTTGCAAGCGGCACGCGTACAGCGCAGTTTGTACGCGTTTTGAGCAAATCCAAAAATATGGTTTTATAATCTCGGTGAGTTTTGGTGCTTTTGAATGATGTATATTTCTTTTACTAATATTTCTTTTTTTTAGAGGTCTATCGTTAACACCTCAACTTAAAAAATAGTCAAATACTCAATTGTGGAATGGGCTCCCAATGAGCTACAGCATGGAGTTCTTCAGCTTCGCGCGAGCCTCTATCCTGCACGCGTTCATACTCATTGGTTACGGGAATCGCTTACCATCATGTGCCCTGCGTGTTTTTTCCCACCACTGCAGTATAAAAAGATCTCCAAATGTTCGCTATAATGTTCACTCATGTGCTAACTTGTTCTTTTGTGACCCTGATCCTGAACGTGTCAATTCAACTCTTGTCTAATTTACATTTAACCCTTCTTGAGCATAAATTCCTTCAAAAGGTCACCCTAATCCTGACCTTGGCGAACAACTAAATTCCCATACATTCAAGGACATACACTTGAATATACCTGTTCTGCAGGAACAGGTTAATTCTCATTCAAAAGGGTGAATCTCATTTACTTCGTGTCCCCTTTCGTCTATTGGTCTATGATATATCTTCGGAAATAGAAATAAATAGCACATTTACGCATAAGGGAGAATCATAGATCGCTCATTGAAGATAAGGGGAATGTATATAAAGGAACAAATACTCTATCCAATTATGCGGGGGGGAAATTGAAATCAGGGCTTGGTAAATAGGTCTTTAGGCGATGATAGTTTTAAGTTCGGTTCTTGGATAACATACCATCACGACTATATTCCAAACGGGGTAGTCAGAGCAAGTGACTGTTGCCGTCATGGTGAACAGAACACTCAGAAGCTCACTTTTCACCAATGGTAGTAGAATCCAACGTGGTAGGTGGTGAGCCTTCCGCCGTTATTCGGGTTTATTTGGTTTTTCATCGATGTTTTCCATCTCCGGAGTCCGAAAAATTAGTCAGAAATTTAACCCTGAACAAAGATGGTTCGGACTAGATTTGAACTCGAGACCACACGATTTCATTTGATCACAAACGCACCTATTAGTATTATTATATTGCCCGTCATGATGACCTTACTCCACCTGATGGAAAGCGGTCTTGCGGTCCAGATGTGAGGCCGACAACCACAAAGGAATCATCTTGAGACTGATTGCTGACTTCACAAAAGCAATTGACAACACGATTGGCGTAGTGCGCTGTAGCATGGTTTCTCGCCTAGATTTCCGTAGTGTCCCGGGTTCGATCCCCGGTCGGGTCAGTTCAGGAAACGATCTTTTCCTTATTAGTTCGGGTCTGGGTGGGCTAAGAGACGCCCTTGGCTTAACACTGGGATATTTATCCTTTCTACAGATCTTGACCTGTGGTGTGTTGTCTAGAAAAAAAATGTCTTGTATTTTTCCATCAGATTTAAAGGTGGAGTCTAGAATAGCCCTTAGTGCAAAATTCGTAGACCAGTTGAACATTCTCTTTAAGTACCTTTCAACCCTCCAACGGTCACTGTACAAAATAATACACATTAAATCGTAAGTCTTTGAAATATGGTTCAATACAACCAGTTTTTTTCTGAAGACGCCACAGAAAATCAAATAGGATTTATTGTCAATTCAGAATGCAAATTTAAAACTAGTTTCGCGTCCCGACGCGGTCTATGTGGAATATTAAACAGACAGACAAGTCGCCACGATGTCTGTAAGCTTGACTGACATTTTCGTTGGACAGAATAATTAAATAGTAATGTTTCCAACGGGTAAAATGTATTTGGTATTAAATAATTATGAATGAAATTTTTTGCCCTGCAGTGGGACGGACCGGGCTGATTTAGATTTGGATTAGAATGAAATTACCTAATCAGTTGACAAAATGACGACGGGGCTAATTAAGATCGCCGTGTCGACGATTCAGTCGGTCGACCGATTCCGTATTATTTCTACAGGATCACCGATTCAGGAAAATCGTTTTTTTATAAATTGAAAGCCCAAAATTCTCTTAGAATTACTTTTTAGAAAAAAATTAGATATCCTTACTAAAAGTCAGAATAAAAATAAAAATAAATTTAGGGGGCAGAACCTAATTTGCATCAACAACAAGTCGAAACCTGTCAGAACGACAATGTCAACTCGTTTTTAAAGCATGCCCCAGCCAAGATGATAATCGTCGCTTCTAGTCACCTACTAACGCCGTTTTTAAATTTTTACGATCGTTTTTATAACAATAAAGTTTTGACCCCAAATAGAAACACGTGTACGTTTTTTTGACGTCTGCACGAAAAAAACTGTCTGCAAAATTTGCGATAGGGATTCTTATCCTTGCTGATATTCGGTTTTGTCGTTTCAGAGTACAACCCTTTTTTTTTTTTGGCGTCAGGAAAAGCATTTAGGCATTCCCAAGGCCCTGGGTTCGGGACACCTGGGATATGTGGGACTCGGAACTCCTGGGAAAACAGAGACCCCTACCCACTAAAACCAGACGGTGGTCATCTTCGGCGCAGAATGGAAGGGACCCGGGATCCCCAACGAGGGAGAGACTCCTCGCAGGACCCTTCGGCGCGCAAGGCCGCCTGGCAGCCAGCCTCAGGAGGAGCAAGCTCAACTCCAATGCACGATAACACTGACCACTGTGTCCGAAGACACGCGTTACCGTCTTTTAGTCGCCTCTTACGACAGGCAGGGATACCTCGGTAGTATTCTCATCCCCTAACCGCAGGGAACCAGAGTACAACCCTAGCACAACCTTAGCTCCCTCGTGGGAGCTAATTTTCGGTTTTCCCAACGTGTTATTTTTGAGGTTAGGTATAATTTTCGATTTTTAAGCATTTGTCTCTTGTCTATCATGAAAATAAGAAAATAACATATAGCTAGTTGTACCAAAAGGGCTCTACGTGTCGGCTTCGACCTTCGCAATCTGAAAGGACTGGGGCTCTATAGGCCCGTCGATTATCAACAAATGATAAATATTGTATACACATGTAACAGGTACTCACATAAAAAAAATATTTTTAATGTGTTTAAATAGGTACTGTTGGTGTACAGAGGCGTTCACATCAACCATTACAAAACCATTGCAAAATGGGTCTGATGTCAGCAGCATTAGGTGCCTCTATTTAAAGGTAGATATGACGCCTGTACCTTTTCCATAAATAAACAAACCACAATAATAAATTCATTTATTCAGAGCATTTCATTTCAAAATCGCTTCTCCGTAAAATCACTCATACAATGCCATATGTTTGGAATCAGTGCGGGCCGCGCCGCCCACCGCAACGCGCGACGCGTATCTCTAAATAAGCCCTACGAGTAACTAAAAATCAAAAAAATGCTCTAAGAAACTCGCGAGTGTCGAAATATAAACTTATTGCTTGCATTGAAAATGAATTAGTACCCCATCGTGTTAAGGTTGCGTTTTGCGCGTCTAACATCACACATTTGAACTAAGCATCGATACTTTATGGAGTTGATTATGTTCGTAATGGTGTATCAGATCATTAAGATCAAAGCGTCAAGCACAGGTTTTGTTGGCCCGTTGACTGCGTGCAGACTCCAGATCCTTGTATTTGAAGGCCAGGGGCCTTATTTCGATCTCTTAAAGCTTGCTCGCATTTGTCTCTGAATTGAGCGTCCTGGCATTCTCGTATCGAGATCTCTTATTCCCAGTCAAGTGACCATTACGTCACGCAAACTCAACTTTTGCGCGGCGTATTGGTAGGGTAATACGAACTCATAGTTAATTGACTTTTTATACCATTGTTTATCTGTGAAACAGTACCAGTCTAAAACTTTTCAGTTGCAGAAGTAGCTCTAAAAAAGTGACATCGTAATACCAATACCAAGTGAGCATTTTTGGAACCGTAAACGGTCACGCGCGATAGAGTGGCCTTATTACAATCGTTTATTAACAACTTGAGTGGATGTCAAGTTAATTTCCTAATCTGAGTGTTACGAGCTATTTCGTCAGTAAAAAAATATCCAGTCTAAACGATGTATTAGTGCCAGGTAACCGCTGACTGGTTGGAAATTAAAAAAATAGTGCTCGCTGCTACGCTCTGTTTAAGGAGTGAACTTGACAGGTTTTAAGAAATTGCAATAAGGCCCCTGAACTAAAAGTTGACTGTTCTTATGTAATCATAGTAATTTAATGCGCCATAAGGGAATTATGCTAACTTCACAGCCTTGGGAGATACGACACCTTAATATCTTATCTTCCTGTGATATCTTATCACACATTTTGGGGCGCCAGTTCGTCTGACCTGGCTCGTAGCAAATCACCGACATATTAGTGGTTATTCTTTGTGCAGTCAGGTATAAAGTTTGTAATGACTTGGTGTATCAAAACTGATGATTTCAGAAGCTTTTCTTTCATAATGCCCGTCGAGATGACCGCACTCCACCTGATGGAAAGTGAGAGATCCAGATATGAGGTTGACA
Source organism: Udea olivalis (assembly GCA_947369235.1). Lineage (NCBI taxonomy): Eukaryota > Metazoa > Arthropoda > Insecta > Lepidoptera > Crambidae > Udea > Udea olivalis. The sequence goes on along the minus strand of OX376370.1, from coordinate 7,813,416 downwards.
AGCCCAGTCATGCAAACAAATTAATGCCTTTTCACGGCCCGTTTGAAGACCCCGGGGCTATAAGAAGAAGAGCATTCCACGTCTGGATGGTACGACAAATAAACGAGTCACCGATCCTTTTCGTACGGGCAAATAAATGCTGGGTTGTGTGTGGACGACGCCGTGATCCAGCACGCGTGGTACAAAAGTGGAAGGGAGAGGATAGAACAAGTTGTAATCACTTGTCAGAGCATTTCCCATTGTAGAAGCGATAGATCGCTCAACTTGGCAAGGCTCAAGGGTCAAAGGTGCCTCTGTGTTTCCAATAATACGAATCTTCATGTCGCTGCAACCCGTCAAGAGCCTCGAACAAGTACTTGGCAGAACCCTCCCAGAGATGGGAGCAGTATTTCACACACGAGTGAACTTGAGTCTTATACAAAAGACAGGCGTGCTCAGGCGTGAAGAATTGTCTCACTCTGTTCCAGATTCCGAGTTAACGGGATGCTGTTTGAATAACACTCTCAATGTAGTCCAGTTAGCTCAGGTTGTTACGAACATCCACTCTCAATGTAGTCCAGTTAGCTCAGGTTGTTACGAACATCCATCCAAGGATGTTTAGGCTATCCATAACTGCACTTTTTAATCCAGTTTTTATAAATAAATTATAAAAATCTGGGACAAATTACATCAAGATCATATGACCCCAAACCAAGCAGAGCTTCTACAACAGGTGACAGAGAGATCACACTTGAATATTTCTAAATATAACACCCAGACACTCAAAAAACTTTAACGCCTCCGTGGCCGAATGGTTTCAGAGCTCGGCCCGAAACCCGGAGGTCCCGTACAATTTTCCAGGTCGGGCAAAGTGTATTTTCAGCCCCGGGTTTGTGATCACCAACCCGCATTTGGTCATCAATTGTAGCGATGACTAGATTCCAATGATGGAGGCCTTTGCCCTGCAGTGGGACAGTATATACCTAGGCTAATTACTTTACTTTTTTTTAACTCAAAAAACACAAATGTCCTTCACATGAATGTTTGTCATGGGTGAGGTGGGAATCAAACCCACGACCTCCGAGGCTAAAGGCAGGATCGTTGCCATTGCACCAACAGGCTAGCCTTTATGGAGGAGAACTAATACATTATAACGCGATTTCGTCCGCGTGGAAAGTTGGCTGTTAAAGTTTTTATTTTTGGTGCAAAAGGTAGTTTATCTTTTCCTAAGATACAATCATCTTTGACGACTCCATTGCCGTTGCGCTGTTTCTCGTTTTGACTGACGTAGTGTCCTGGGTCCGACTTCGGATCGAATCAATTCAGAAAACCAACTTTTCTAAATTGGCCCGGGTCCAAGTGTGCAGGGAGACGCCCTGCCTTAATTTCTTGTCTGGTACCCCGTAACACAGGGTTTTTCATTCTTTTTCCGATACCATGACAAGTGGTGTGTTATCTAGCTCTTAGTTGCGAGCTGCCCCAACAGATTTTGTTCTGTCAAATGTTTGACAGCTGGTATTCATGATCAAATCTTGCCCGCTTTTCTATGACTTGATTTATTTAAACTATTATTTTTCACTGAATGTTTAGTTCAGTCAAAATAATAAAATATAGCCTATATCACTATAAAGGCTATATATATTATGTATTATATATACTATATATATTATATGCGCCAGACAACACACCTCTTGTAATGGTCTCGAAGTAGGGATTAATATCTCTGTGTTACGAGGTACCACACAAGGAAATAAGCTAGGGGCGTCTCCCAGCACACCCAGATCCGAGTCAATTCAGAAAAGATCGTTTCCTAAATTGACCCGACCGGGAATCGAACCCAGGACACTACGAAAATCGAGGCGAGAAACCGTGCTACAGCGCACTACGCCAACCGTGTCGTCAAATATATATTTAACGCTATATTTTAATATTTTATTATATTTTATTATTTTTAGAGATGTAAGATTTGATTTCAAACAATCAAATTTTAACTCTTTAAAATACTTGTGTAGCTGTATAGATTTATTGTTAGGCTTATACAAATGTTTAAGTTTAGGATAGAAAATCCATCGTAGTTTTTTTAACATTCATACGCTCAGAAATCGAACGGGTGTGTCATTAAAAAGAAACTAGGCTGTATGTGTGACACGCCTTTGCTTCGATTCCTTAAATCTTGGGTCCAACCTACACCGAATTTTTTTATCTAAACGCAATGTAATGTGTGTCGGTTCAACAACCTGGCGAAATGCGGAGCATCTTGCGTCGTACGTTAAAAAAAAGATAGCAATTGTGAGTAGACATAATAGTGAGTACTGAAAGTATTTTCGCAATTTTCTGGTTCAAGAGCACTGATAGTGTAATCCAAATGGTTTGGGGGCATGGCAGTGCCCCCGCAAAGACGAACCAACCAACCTTTTCTCGAAGCTATAATGTTCGTCGTTTTTTGAACTTAAAGAGTTTCAAGTGATGCTGTTTCAATGAAGAATACTCATTAAACAACAACAAGTTTAACTTTAGATTTTAGTGATATCGGTTATACGCAGATAATAATGTTGACTGACGATCATCAAATCTATTTATTAGGGTACTTCCTGAAGTTATAGAAAGCTGAAATTTTGTGTATTTTGGATTAGCGAAAAAAAAGGAAGTACCCACCTAAGCTTTTTGCATCCCTGAACCTACCTTCACTTTTTGACCAAGGGGTAGAATTTGAGGAGTTAGGAGCTTGGCTCTCGAAAAAACATAAATATGGGCCAGACCACACACATCTTGTCATGGTATCGACGTAAGGATAAATATCCCTGTGTTACGAGGTACCAGCAAAGGATTTAAGCCAAAAGCGTCTCCCAGCACACCAAAACCCGAGCCAATTCAAAAAGATAGTTTCCCGAATTGGCATGATCGGGACTCGAACCCGGGACACCATGGAAATCGAAGCGAGAAACCGTGCTACAGCGCACTACGCCAATTGGGTCGTCAATATGTAGTGAATGTGGCTCCAGGGTGGAGAAAGATGCCCCAACCGTTTTGCCAATAGACCAGTCATATAAAGTATTTCGTCGTCCATATCTTCGCGATGTATGATCAGTCTTTACACAGGTGTTCTTAAACACATGTGCATCTGCTTCAATGACAAAGTGAAGGTCGTTTTAACGTATTGAATGAAACTTATTTCACTTGTGTTTCTAGGTTATAGAAGTTGGGTGAGACTGCACTATCATCATCATCAAGACATATATATTCTCAAACAAAATCTGTACTAGAGTATAGATCTGAGTGACATTTTTGTATGAACCGACGTTTTAAAATCTCTGCTCAAGTACAGATCATTGCTTGAGTACGATTCTAGAATACGGGCCTTAGAGGCCTTATAATAAGGCACAATCTCTTATAACTTGTCAATTTAATTTCCTAAACTGAACTAAACGAGCAATTTGGCAACTAATGCACTTTAATTAACTGGCACTTATGAATTTTCTAGACTGGATAATGATTGATGAAATTGCTCGTTACCTTGAATTCTAATATTTTTTGAAAAAGATATTGTTGACTGTTAAAATAAGAATGTAGAGTTTTCTTTTTGAGGTTAGACGAGAGGTCCATACCTGTTCCCTGCGGTTAGGGGAATAGAATACTGCAGACACAGTACAGTATCCTTGCCTGTCGTAAGAGGCGAATAAAAGGGTCCTTGGGGTCGCGAAGCGCACGCGGGGGGACCTGCGTGTGTTTCGGTTTGCAATCCTGAGGATGACGGTAACGCGTGTCTTCAGACACAGTGGGCTGTGTTATCGTGCACTGGAGTTGAGCTTGCTCCTCCCAAAGCTGGCTGCCAGGCGGCTTTGAGCGCCGAAGGGTCCTGCGAGAAGTCTCTCCCTTGTTGGGGATCCCGGGTCTCTTCCATTCTGCGCCGAAGATGACCACCGTCATGGGTTTTAGTGGGTAGGCGTCTCTGTTTTCCCAGGAGTTCCGAGTCCCACATATCCCAGGTGTCCCAGACCCAGGGTCTTGGAAATGCCTAAATGCATTTCCTGACACAAAAAAAGCTCGTGGTGGTTGGTTATCAGTATCGGTGCATTCAGGAAAGTAGGAGTCAGATTGAATGCTCTCCGTTTGGCAGAGAACAAGCCTGGGTTTTGTTAGCGTTGAACTCAACAAGGTTCAGCTTCGCCCTAGTCGGACACTGCTGTCAACGTTGAGTTCATCCGCTCAACTATAGCCTCTATAGGGCATATACATATATTATATCGCTCTGTAGCTGACTGTCGTCGGCGTATCTAAAAATACCTGGGCTGGGCACAACAGATCATTAATGTGCAGCAGGAATAGTGTCGCAGAGAGAACAGACCCCTGAGGAACTCCGGCATTTATAGCCAATAGGTCAAAAGAGCAGCCATCAATGACTATCCTTATTGACCGTTCACTCAGGACGTCAGGTATCTCACGATGCGGTAAATGCGTATGTATTTCTAATTTGCTTTTGTCTATTTTTACGTTGCAGCATCCCCTGGTTGTGCTATGTGGATTTTGGTTAAATTTTGTAAGAACTAGTATTTAAACGCTGGATATTTCATGATATGTCCAGTAGCAACCAGCAACGTACTTGTATATCTCAGTATCACGACCCAATTGGCCAAACAAAGCATTACGTCCTTGGTGATAACGATACGATATTCTAGATTAGCGATAGATGATCTGGACTGAATCGGTGACCTAGAAGCTGGAATCTATACGTTTCTATATGTAAAATAAAACGCTAGCTTATGCGAAAGTGTATATTCCATAAATTTGTATTTGAGAAAAAAAAATATGATGCGTTATCGAAAGAGCTTTCAATGATAGGAACATATGAAAAGAAATATTCCTATATCACTTAAACTTAGATAATATCGTATTTTCTCTTGTGTTTTACTGCATTTGATGCCAAATAAACTTATTTAATACTTATTCTTAGATTTTGATCTAAAAAAAATTGGACTTGCCCAAAACGCTACCTACAAACGGACGCAAGCTTGTGACGTCACATCTCGCAACTTCTCAGTTCTGTTACTGTACGTTCTGCAAAAAAAAATTATCAAAATATTCAAGAACTTATAGAATCCAATGATGGTGTCTATTATTCAATACTTTGTGGGAATAAAATCACTCACAGAGAGAAAACCATTTATAATTCAACTATTTGTCTGTCATTGTTACGATATCACATGCAGACCACACAAGTTTTCAGTGAAAATATCGGCATTCAAATCTAAGCAAATATCTTTGATTTAGGTAAGTAAGTCATGCCAGATTTAACTTCATTTAGTTGAATTTTAAATTTAATTTTGGACTGTCCGCGTGCTAACTGTTAAAACCTTTCACACTGTATTTAAGTATCCCAAGTACCTACTAAATTTTAAACTATGCAGTTTTTAACACAAGTGGGCAAAGTTATATTGAAATGGACTGGGGGCCTACTCACTACCGAAATGTCAGTTGTTTCGGTATTACTAATTTATGTGTAATAGCTGTCCATCAGCGGCTTCGCCCGCGTAGACTGTCTTTTACTTCAAAATATAGCCTAAATAAAAATAAAATAGCCTATGTCACTCCCTGACAATGAAGCTATATATTGGTGAAAGAATTTCCGAAATCGGTCCAGCAGTTTCGGAGCCTATTCAATACCAACAAACAAACAAATATTTCCTCTTTAAACTCGTAATAATAATATCGAAAATCTTCTACAATGTGACATACTTGGTAGGTAGATCTTTCTAAGTTTAGTATCAAGATAGGTGTACAAAATGATGGTCGTTGCTCATCGTATTTCACTATTTTCTGACCATGTTAATTTTCTTAAATCAAGGACACAATGTTAAATAATAGCCTAAAAATATAGCCTTATATTTTAGTAGTTTTTTTTCTGTCCTTTACAAAGAACAAAAAATCAAAACTTAAGTGAATTTTAATTTTTAGCATTTCAACATTGCACTATTTTTCATTTAAAGTACCTACTAGAAAAACTAATAAAGTAGAAAAATTCGACCTTGAGCCCTAGGATCAAGTCAAATATTTCTAGTTTCTTAGATCTTTAGATGAAAAAGTCAAAACATTCTTCAATACAATAGATTTTAAGAAAAGTTATCAATGTACAGTATACGTCTGTATACTTACTGTTTTATTACTTGGAAAAAAAAATATAAAATTATTATTCACCGAACATGTCCAATGACTGTGACACTTTAATAGCCATAAATGACCACCATTGGTCTATCATAGACCAGGAGGGCAGGCCCTTATACAACCGGTACATAGGATTAAAGATACGTCGTTTTTCTATGACAGCCCTCCGCCGAACAGCCAATCAGAGGCCTGCATTCGTCCGTTGATTTATTTTTGACAGTTCACATTTGAAGGGAAAGGTTTTTAATGTTTTTTGCATTCTATACAAAGGTGCCTTTTGGTCTATTCTTCTGTTCGATTTGCTATTGATATTTTAAAGAATAATTTAAAAGGAGGACTGCAATTCTGTGGGCCAGTGACTTTTGCATGGTTTCAATTTTGTAAAATGCCATTACATTTTCGGGTAATTGGTTCTTCTGCACAAAATGTATGGCTTGTGTCACGAAAAATGTATTTCTAAAGTATTAGTTTTGAGTACATACCTACGTGAAAAAAACACATTTAGGCCGGAGAAAATAAAATATAGAAAGTAAGATGTTAGTATTTAATACTAACATCTTACTTTACTCCAAGATAAAGATAAGATAAATAATATGTATTGCACAAACATACAAATACAGTAAGTGGACATAAAATGTACAATTCAGGCGGTCTTATCGCTTTAAAGCGATCTCTTCCAAACTACCTTCTGAAGAGAGACTTGTTGTAGTTGAGAGTTGACTTGACTTGACAAGAAGAAATAGAATTGAAATATGTGTCATCATGGGTCATGTGAACCATATCCTAGGGCTGCAGCTTGAATACTCAACATCATAAGGTCCCGGGTTCAACCGAAAAAAAACTGAGTATTTATAAAAAAATTCGTTACCAACTTTCCGGTGATGGAAATCATCATTAAAAACTAATTTTCTTACCCGGCATGTTTATCGAATGTACTCTATAAGTTATACAACTATTGAAATAAAAGTGTTATGCATTTATCTAGCTTTTATCGAAATAGTGCAGCATCAAGTAAGTGAATACCTTCGAAAGCTTTTATTATTGACTTTTGAAGGCATAAAAGTGCACTGAAGAACTGTCCTATAACTAATTTCTACTGTCCAACTACTGAAATTTTGTCTAATAACTGTTTATTTGGCAACTTTTTAAAATAATAATAACTCTTCATATTGTTGCTGATATATATGGTTTTAAATATTATATTAATACATATTAAACTAATGAAATAACATTAATGTTACTAACCAGCTTTGTAAATGTGTTCCTGAATTAGTCAATGCCTTCTTAAGCTGCTTACGTGTCCAATGACTGGAAATTTACCCTACGTCACAGATTATTTATAAGTTACCAACATAAATCACATCAATGGTTTTTTTTAATTCTTAAGGCTGGGATTGAGCGCGCCCTCCGATAGAGCATTCGGTGGGCCACTGATTAGTTCTGCGCGAACGGAATAACGCCGCGGCTTCCTTCTGTTGCCGTGTAATGAATTTATTATGAATTAACAATAGACAAAAAAGTTGTAGACCCAGAATATACAAAGACCTATCTAAATATTTTTTTTTTTAAGTGCAAAATGTTATTAATGAATATTTGAGAGTAATACAAAATTCTTGGTGTTTTTTTATCGGTGGAATTATGCTTTATCGTGTTTTGGAAAAATGGTCGCCTTAGTTAAAGACACTGACCTACTCGTACAATTTTTCATTTAATAAATATCTTCTAATTTAGTAGTTATCTTCAAACAAAGTCGATCAAATATTGACAATCTTGGGAAAGCATAGCCTTAATGCGTGATGTCATGTGTCAGGCATATATTGCCGGGCTACCTCTTTCGATATAGATAGTCGGTAGTCAGTACCTACAGTACGTATTAGTACCTACAGTATTAGTATTAAAATTTTCACCCAGAACCACTTTGTATATGAGGAATTGTTTAAATATGTGTATCAAAATCTTTAACAAAATTCCAGAAACGATAAAGTCATTGGGAGTTCCCTTATTTTATAAAAAAATACATTTATGGCTCATAGATAAGAATTTTTATAGTGTTGGAGAGCTTATTAATTAAAATATTTTACATGCCATATATTTGGCGAAACATGTGATTCTACTTTATTTTAACTTTAACCATCATTTCTTGTACCGTGTTTCTAGTAAATAAAGATTTATTATTTATTATTATTATGTTGGTACTTGAAAAATTCTCAGGCCCATTGGGACCCGGTCCTCTGAGGCTTGCGTGGGGCCGAAGCCAACACGTAGAGGCCTTTTGGTACCATTTACTCTAATTTGCAATGGGTACATCTGCCGGGTTTTGTCTCTAGATAAATAATGAAAATCTACCCAAAGTCAACACCCGGCAGATGCATGAACTGTAAAATATACAGTATGAAAAACATTTAAAACCGGTCTATGGAGGTGTAAAATCAGTGGGCTGGTAATTGGGCTATTGCCTGAGACAGCGGACATCTGCCATAAAAAATGTCTCAAAAAGGTTTATTCCTGGCAGACGGTGACTAGCCATTCACTTTATGGGTCACCCGAAATGTGACGACGCAAAAGGCCGGCAAAGGCGGCAACATGGCCGTGAACGGCTCAGGGTGTGGAGAGGTGTGCACCGCTTTCTACGAGGTGGATAAACCACCTCCCCAACTCGCGACTTAGGCATATTTCACTTCCACCCTGCGAGCATTCAGCTCTAACGCCCCACTCTAGACGGCCAGCTAAGGCAAGCCAGAGGTGAGAGTCCTGCGGCCCCCCTTTGGGTCCACTCCGGCCGGCCGGCTAAGGCAAGCGGAGGCGGAGGGCCTGGCCGACTCTCGGGGGAACTCGGGTCCGTGGTGTCGCTACACACCAACAGCTCGCCACAAGCTGCCCTGCGGGTTAGCGTCGGGATGGTGGTAGCCCGTGGTGTCGCTACGCACCAACAGCTCATAGAACTGCCCTGCGGGCTTATTATTATTATTATTACGTCATCGCGTCAGTTGGACCGCAAGATTCGCATACAAATGCTCTACGCGGCTGTCGCCGATCAACTGCCAAATGTCGCGACAGCTGGTAGGTAATTTTCACGTACAAGTTCGTGTAGTGACTGGGGCCTGCCTACGTCCTTACATCACATATGATTTTATTATTTTTGAAGTTTAGTTACTGCTTTGTCAAAAATAAAGAGTAACTGCTGAGTTTCTCGCCGGGTCAGCAAGAAACAACTCCGACGCGGTGGTAGAGTCGCATTATGTCTGTATACTGTGTATTTATATCTATATTATTATAGTATATGTCTATTATTTAATATTTCTTGCTTTAAATTTGACGATTTGAAAGTACTTACAGTGAATGTCTATTTAAATAAAGTTATTTGAGTTTGAGTTGAGTCATACTCGTTTAAATTATTTTTGAATGGAATCACATATCTGGAAACAACAGATTTCAAGTAATTTTCTTTATCGAAGACAATGAACAGTTCAATTTGAGAAGTACTTCGACCCCGTTGCTCCGGCATTTTGGCAACCAGACAACCATTTTGACCGATGACACTACTTGACAACAGCAATTCAGCTGCAAGAGATCCTCAACGGAATGGTAGAACGGATAAATTCAGTTTCAAAAAATGTTGTTGTAATAAAAACTTCGTATGCCTAGTGGCTAAGTGACGGCAGCGGATCGGCAACGATCCGATGTTAAGCAACGCCAGACAGGTCGGGTTATGGATGGGTGACCATCCCGACCGAAATTAAGTGATGCGTTTTTCGGGCATCTCCGTGCTTCGGAAGGCACGTTAAACAGTTGGTCCCGGCTGACGTCGCAAGATATCAGTCGTGAAGCCTAGTCAGAGGCTTAAAAAGGCGGCTTGATAACATCTGACGGTAAGGTTTATCACTGGCCTTACATTCACCTCTCCAACAATCCGCACTGAGCCCGCGTGTTGGAGTATGGCTTGTACCACCTCATAGTTGAGGTGAGGCCTGTGCCCAGCAGTGGGACGTATAAGGCTGTATTTGTTGTTGTTGTTGTTGTATGCCTAGTTATAAAAACTGATAAGCTATAATAGCGTGGTTTGAAAAATTATTAAATATTTAGGTTTACGACCTTGTTTTTAAGAAAAACAAAAATATTAAAAAAAAACTTAAATTTTTGTCTTCATAGTTTGAAGGAAACCCTTTTTTTTATTAAGTTATTGGTAGCCATTTTATTTTCAAATTAAAGCATAGGTATTAATTCAACTATGTAACAAAAATATAATCAAAGCTCTAGGACTTACAATCACAAAATTACAAGATTGAACAAATTGAAAGTCTTAGAATAATAACGTATAGAAGGATAGTCTTCATACAACCGCCCCGTCAGAAATGTAGCACTAATCCGATCCACACGTGCGTAACTATTACTTGCTATTATATTACTTGCTTACGTGCGGAGCGCTTTGACATTGAACATTGCGGAGCTGTAATGAACACTGCAAAGCGGTCCGTTTCAAAAAGGTGCTTCAAAAAGGTCGCGCGGACTTGGTTTCTTTATGTAATTATTCTAAGGTTTTAAGGTAAGGCTTTTATTTCATCTTTTTGTCGATAAATTTAATCCAAGTTTACATACAGCCTTTAAGTTTGTTGCACTACGAAAGGGTTACATTGCATATGCGCCATACAACACACCAATTGTGCACACCTAGACTCGATCCAATTTTGAAAAAAACGTTTCCTTAATTGACGCGTTCGGGAATCGAACCCATGAAATCATGCAAGCCAAAGCGAGAAACCGTGCTACAGCACGCCATCGCGAAGTCAAAAAAAATGTTTTTTTCATTGAAGTTAACACACATCTGAACTGCACCAATCCACAACAAACCCCTTAAACATTACTGAAACGGTCTTATACCCCGAATAATCTATTCCAGTCAACCTTTGAGTTTCCAAAAAAACAAAGTTCGATTGAATACAAAACTAAGGACTTTTGAGTCGCGCGAACGAGCGAGACGGAAGACAGACAGTGGGAGGTGCGAGGGAGACGGAAGGTATTGTACAGACTGTCTAGCGAGCGCTGTCTCGAGTTTGGGCGGGGTGCCAGTTGCAGCGGGGAAAATAAATACAATAACTATCGAGGACAGCTTACACTAAGATCATCTGGCCCCAATCTAAACAAAGCTAAAAACTTTTCTCTCCAAGCACACCCAGCACCGAGTTAATTTAGAAAAGATTAAATATTCACAAGCTAACTACCTACCAATTTCAATGTTGACATTGTTTCAGAGAATTATTTTATGACCGTGATATTATCTTGAATTTATTGACTACTTACTGTATTACCTTATTTAGGTAATTTGTTTAATTTTAATAAACTGTAAATTTTTATTGTCAAGCTATTTTTTTTATATCGGTCTTTTTCATATTTTCAAACCCCTCTTGAAGAACTCCATACTATAACTCATTGGTAAAACCTCAGCAGGGTTCATCTCATTGCAGCTCATCCCACAATTTAAGAGCCCTCTGAAGGAAACATCTCTGAAACCGAACCGTACGAGACCATTGCGGATCCTTAGTGTGAGGATGAACTCCCTGCCGGTGGCGAGCGGTGCGGTGATAAAAAGTAGCCGTGGGCATCATGATTATCAAACAGTTCCTCAGAACAAAACCCGTTGTACAAGCGGTAGAACACGCAAAAGGGAGCGAAGTCCCGCCTCAGACTAAGAGCTCTAGACCGCTTGTCAGCTGGGAATCGTCGACAATCCGGGTCACACGTTTTTGGACCGAGTCAAAAGGACGGAGTTGAGTGACAACAGTACTCTACGTGTGGCCTCACTTGCGCTTTATGCAGTAGCAGTCTTTGCCTAGAAGTGAAGTACTGCTTAGCCCTGTTTAGCACACCGAGCTTTTTGGATGCCAACTTCGCCTTTTGTTCCAAGTGACTCCGAAACTGTACGTCACTAGATATGTCAACACCAAGGATCCAAATTCTACTTGATATGGTAAGGGTAGTGTTCTGTAACCGAAGAACTACAGTAAATGGAGTTTTCTTAGCGGTGAACGCGCAAACTTGTGTCTTAGTGTGGTTGAACTGGACTAAATTGTCCTGACCCCAATTGAGACCCCAACTGAGACCCAAGACAGGGTATTCTCAATTTCAGACACAAGTTTCCTTAGTGTCCCGGGTTCGATTCCCGGTCGGGTCAATTCAGGAAACGATCTTTTCTGAATTGACTCGGGTCTGGGTGTGCTGGGAGACGCCCCTGGCTGATTTCCATGTGTGGTACCTCGTAACACAGGGATATTAATCCCTACTTCGAGACCATTACAAGAGGTGTGTTGTCTGGCGCATATTTATATTTATATTAGTTTGGTTGGCATTTCTGCCACAATGGTACGAGGGATATTGCTCGGCCTGTGTAATAGGCGTTTCAAGTGCTGTCATCCGCATAGCAATGAATACCATCATTGGACGGTATTCATTTACGGACGGATTTCATTGATTTGCAAGAGGAACAGCATTGGAGATAGCGCAGAGCCTTGTGGGACGCTAGAATTAATTTACAAGCTATCGGAGCAACTACTGTCAACAACAGCTTTAATGCGTCTGCTAGACAAAAAACTGGCAATCAGATGGCAATAAGATGAAAGCTTTGATAGAAGACCTAGATGCCAGACCACGCCCCACCCCCATGTGGTTGACTTTTCAGCAATCCGCACCCAACGGTTTGCTGCGTCTTTTCTGGTCCACACCGCCAGGGAGTAAACCCTCTCCCTGCGTCTGTGTTTCCGGATACTTACGACCTTGGTATCTTCAAGAGCCAAATGCAAACACATCTTAGATAGTAAAAAAAAGTAGTCTGTTGCCTGGCGCAGTATGCCATACTCGCCGCTCGTACTGCGCCCCCGCCCGGAGGTAGAGGCCGCGCAGCTTACGGCGGGGCATTGAACCCGGTCGCTTCCGCATACACAACAACCACTGCACGACTCGTCTCGCCGCGTCGCCGCATCCCAATCCCAACTTGCCTCTACATTTTAGAGGGTAGAGAATTTCGCCAACGCTACTGAAGACAAAGAACGAACTCATCAATGAAACAATATGTACCTATTCATTGAAATGTATGTAAGTTTTTGACAAGCACTTAAAGGTCTCAGAAAACAAAATTATAATAATAATAAACATAATAGTAACACTAGTTATAATCTTCTTTATACGATTTTCCTTTGTCTTGCTAAAACTCGAGAACGTCTGGACCGACATGACATGACAATGTCAAATCCCAATACATGTGTTTACGCGAACGATAACGTAAATTTAAAGTGGCAACTCGTGGTAGACGTACAGGAAGCAATATTTTCTAAATTGGCTCTGGTCTTGGTGTGCTGGTAGACACCCCTGGCATAGCCTGGTGTTGTATCTCGTAAAACAAGGATATTTATCCTTACTTAGAGACTATGACAAGTCTTTTTAAAACTGTTGTTTAAAACGATTGAATTTAGAAAAGCAGTCTCTAGTACTAATAATATTATAAAATAATGCTAAAGGGACTAGTATGTTACTCTTTCACGCCAAAACACTGAACCGATTTCAATTAAATTTAGCATCGAGATAAACTAAAGCTCGGGAAGGAGGACTCGATACGCTCGAACGCCTAGTCTAATTGCATTCGCTTCATCTTCGTTGTAAGAAAGTACCTATGATCCGAAATGGCTAAAAATCCGTCAACGGAGAAATTCTCAAACGCTATGTCTACTTTTCAATATCCTCAAAAATCCTAATTTCGGAGCATTACCTCAAGTGTAACTTTTAATATAGGGGTGAGTGCAGGTCAGGTAACCAACGCTCAAATACTTTTTTCAAACTTTACACTCCTCCTCATCTGTCCTCTCACCTGTCCAACTCCTTTACTTTAACTCCTACTCGTATTGGGCAATGAAATTCGCATCCAAACAAAATCACTATGTCTGCTAGTAAGTTTTGCTGCGAATAATCCATTCAAAATCTGTTCATACAATTACCCTAATTTGAATTAGTGCTATTTAATCCAATCGTTTTCTCTAATTTCAATCGGAGACAATGTTTCATGTGTTTAGTCACAATTTTAGTATCTGTATTAGTATGAATATTTGTATATCATCCAATGATGTACATATGTAAGTTTGATATACGAGCAAACATAAATAAATAAATAAATATCTGGGACAATTTACACTAAGATCATCTGGCCCCAAACTAAGCAGAGCTTGTACTATGGGCGTCAGAGACTGATAAACATACTTAAATATTTCTAAATACATACATACTCGTATATAGATAATAACACCCAGACACACACAAACACTCATATTCGTCACACAAAATGTTTGTCATGGGTGGGGATCGAACCCACGACCTCCGGCGCTAAAGGCAGGATCGCTGCCATTACGCCAACAGGCCGCATAATACAAAAAATTTTGTAGTTGTATATTTTAGGTAAGTGAATTTGATTACTTCTATTTTATTAACTCCTAAAACCCTGCGCCGTAAAGATTTTTGCTTCGCCTTCGCTCAAAATGTATATGTTTTCTGTTAAACCTTGCGGTTGACTGGTGGAAAATGTGCCTAGAGGCATTTTAAGTCCGCCAATTGTATTTCATTAATATGGGCATTAGGAATAACTAATAAAATGTATGTGTTCTTACTGTAGGTGAACGCAGATTTTAAAATAATACAACAATGATTAAATCCATAAGGACCTACTTTTTATAAAATCTCTGAATTATCAGTACTTTCATAAATGACTGTCCACCATAAGAAAATATTTCACTTGAAATCTCAAGTGCTCGCAGCACATAGCAACAGCGCACTACCACACCCCACTTTTGTTTTAAGCAAGGCCTTCGACACTGTACCTCTCGAATTTAGCCCTTATCCCTTTTCGCATACGACTGAGTCTGCTTAAAATTGAGGCCGGTGTAAGTCGCCTGCATGAAACCGGCCCGAGAATAATTGATAAGAGCAAGTTTGGTCGTGATTTTTGTTTGTTTTTCATCGGGCGTACTGCAGGGCAGCGTGCTCGGCGCTTTGCCGGTGACCTTGTGCCATCAACTGTTAGGGCGAAATGATACCTGTTATAAATTAGTAGTAATAAGACCTTATAGTATACCACTGTGACATTTGAGAAGCTGAAAAGTAAACGTAAGCCTTCTCTATTTACAAAAAATATTTCGGCCATGGCTCCACGCATTTTCAATGAGTTGCCAGATAGCATAATAGTGAAGGGTGACAACATCTCTTTTGAGCAGACGTTATTTCATTTTCTGACGGAGAAAGCAAACTATTCCATTGACGAATTCCTCCTGAAATTGGTAATAAACGTTTACTAATATAAAATAAATTAATGTTAAAATCTGTGTTTTGAATATTAATATAAATTAAACCTTATTAAAATAGGTACTACTATTGCACGCCATCTACCTAGCTAACAATAGCAGGACAACCTAGATTTAAGACCCATCTTTGTTTGATTACCTACTGTTGCAATATATATATATGCATAGTTGACTTTGTAAAATGATAAACACTTTTGCTGAGGCTACTTTTTTTTAATAGTCAAGACTAGAGTGAACTAGGAAGTGTGATTGAACAGAGTTAAATCACACTTTCTGAGTTCACTCTTACAAATTGACTCAGTCGTGTTGCCGGGCCTTACTTATTACAATCCCTTACACAAGTTCGATGGGATTAAAAAAAAGAGTTAAAAATCATTTATTCACTTAAGTTTTTACAAAGAAGCACCTATAAAATGTCAAAATTCACATTTATATATTTAAAAAATAATAAACGTGAATAAAATAATACAGTAATAGTTCATATCGTAAATAATGCGAATCCACCACCGGTTCGGACATCGCTTCTTATCAAAGAAGACTCCGGCAAGAAAATCAATAGTTACTCATTTGAACTTTGTATGTTTTACGACAAAAAAATTCAGTGTACATTCAAAAGAACAAGAAAAGTACATTATTTGAGCAGAGGAGCATATTATTAATAAAAAAGAACGTGTCAATAGTGTAATTACGTATTCCTTTAGAATAATTTATTACACATAGAAGGATAGTTCCATAAAAAAGGCGCGCCATTTGTAATGAAAAAATCAACTGTCATAGTACAGACAGATATAAGTGCGGTAAGTTAAAAATTACAGCCGAGGCGATATTGCTACAAGAAAGCAGAGGCTGTAATTATCAAAGCGCACGTATGTCATACGACGTTTTATAACATATTTGCGACGAAATAAATAAAACTCGGACTTTCCTAAACGAATAAATCTTTAATCACTATTTAAAGCAGTTATATTTTTTTTTCATTTGTTCACAAATTAGCGATGCGCGCGCTTCAGCGCTTTTTTTAAGGCAAAGGCAAAAAACAGCCAGTATTACTAATAAAGTAAATTCATATTTTTGCGTTTCTGTTACCGATAAATGGTTGTAATTTGTTGTCAAAATTAATTAAGTTAAAGAATTAAATATTTATTTACTATATTTTAACTCCCAAAGTTAACTTTATTCATAATATTGACCTCTTTTCTGACATAAAAACTCTTTGCTAAGATTTAAAAAAGTACCGTTCGTTTTAGACGGAGCATTCTGATAAACCGTGCGTTTTACCTTAATAAAAAAAAACTCGTGCGTTTTACATTACAATAACGCACAAGTACGTAATGAGATACAATAAGATATTGAAATTGGTGTAATAAGAGACCCTATAAGAGCAAATATGTTATAAAATTCGTTTTAACATCTAACATTGCATGAATACTATACTTATACTTGACCATTTACTGAATATTTTTTTTTGATGAAGCTCTTACCTTGAGAAATTGACATCGCATAAACATATTTGGCCGTGACGGCTAAATATTTGTGGAATCAAAACGGCGCCTTCAAGCGTACAATGAAGTGTTTTTGTTCATCTTCTTCCCTGTCTAATCCAGAACTCTGTTAATTCATCTTTCACCGTATTAGTATCGTACTCATTATAATATAACACACTTTCTGAGAATTAAACTCACGAATTATGTACTTTCACACAATTAAGTATTGTCGGCGGTTTGATAACTAAAATAATGGCCGTCTATTGTCTGTGTTCATGATAAAATAACTCGAATAACACATCTCAATAGGTAATTCCAATTTTATATTTAAAAACTCTATCATTATGCCAGCATGCCTAGTGGTCTAAATCCTGATATATGCCCTAATTTGAGGTACCCTGAGGCATGTCTTCATTTACATTTTCCTGGGAGCTTACAGAATTAGTCATAGCCATTTAATTCTCATCTTGAAGGCCTGAAGAAATGCCTTTCCGCGCCCTGCTTGCAGAACCCTGTACTATAAGAGGAAGGGAACACATGTGCTGAAAGAGCGTTCCACGTCTGGATGGTACGACAAAGAAACGAGTCACCGAACCTTATATTTCGGGCCAACGGATGCTGAATTGTGTGTGAATGTCGCCGCTGTCCAGGACGCGTGGTACGGGACTGGAAAGTTAGGATGGGATACTTATCCCAACTTTGGAATAACTCAAATAAATAATCTGAGACACCATAATCTACGTTTATTTACTCACTAACCGTCCGACAGTGGCTTCGCCTGGACAACACAATTTAAGCTGCTGTGAAGGTGCCAGCTTTCGCTAATCAAACAATAGTTTTAATCAGTATTCAACTTTTTATTTATAACAGCTAATAATAATGTGATTTAGCATGGTTATTGTTTGAATCTAAATGCGCGTTAGTCCGTATATTGTGGACATAATACTCGTATATTGTCGATTAGGAACCTCTTGTATCTTTCGCATTATAGTATGGATTACCTTCAAGAATCCACCTGTTGTTCTTAATATTTTTCTTGCTGTATCATATTATTCCTACTAAAAATACACATTCTGGAGACACAACAAAACGCCAATTATGTTCGTCTCGACTAATTGGGTAAGCGGATACTCTGCTGTCTCTATCTTTTGTTAAGGTCGTTTTATTTTACCAGTTCATGATATTTGCTGATAATGTAGCTTCTATTGATAAAAAATACTTTCACAATCACTCCTGTAGTTTTTGAATTTTCCTATAAAAAAAAACAAGTCTGTCCAAATTTATATTATTTGACGACACAATTGGCATACTGCGCTACAGCACGGTTTCTCGCTTTGACCTACGTAGTGTCCAGGTCAGATTCCCGGTCAAGCCAATTCAGGAAACGATCTTTTCTAAACAATTATTTTTATTTTTATTTATTTATTTATTTAGGACAACTTACAAAGCATACACCAAGTTAAATAATAGTACACTTATAAACGATACTCCAGCTATAGTGTGGTTTCTATTACAAGTTGCCACGGCATGCAATAAGAAGACAAGAAACTTGTTATATCTATATCTCGGTCTGTGAGAGAAAATCTGTGTTTTTGTGAGTGTGTGTATCTGTGCTTGCCTGCGTGTGTATGCGTGTATTTGTGTGCATGTGTAAATTGTTATATCTAGATCTCGGTCTGTGAGAGAAAATGTTTGTTTTTGTGAGTGTGTGTATCTGTGCTAGTGTATGTGTGTATCTGTGTGCACGTGTGGGCATGTGTAAGTAGTGTGTCTAGTTGTGTGTGTGTGTGTGTTTGTGTGTATATTTCTTTACTTAAGAATTAATTAATTTGGATTGTATTTTGTAATTTGAGAGGCTGCATTTTACAATATTTTATAAGTATAAAAGTTTCTTGTCTTCTTATTGGTGTCTCCTATGTATAATAAGTATGTATTTACAAAAGAAAATGTATTTAAGTATGTTTATCCGTTGTCTAGTATCCCATAACACAAGCTTTAATTAGCTTACTTTGGGGCTAGATGGCGCTGTGTGGAATAATGTCCAGGGATATTTATTATTATTATTATTTATTATTGCATGCCGTGGCAACTTGTAATAGAAACAACACTATAGCAGGAGTATCGTTTATAAGTGTACTATTATTTAACTTGGTGTATGTTTTGTAAGATGTCCTAAATAAATAAATAAATAATTTTAGGCCTGGGTGTGCTGGGAGACGCCCCTGAATTCCCAGTCTGTCTGTTACCTCGTAACACAAGGATATATATCCTAACTTCGAGACCATGACAAGTGGTTGTCTGGAGCATATTTATTCATTTTTTCAATTCTTAAAGCATACTTTTGACATCTAGCTTCGACCGTTGTTATTGTACAATACAACTTGAGACCCTGCATTTGAATACGAAGAACACGACACATAATATCATACTTACAGACAAATTAGGTATGAATTAATTAAAAGGTTAAAAGGAAACCGGAACTCAAAGTGCATTCAACACTGACGACACGATTGGCGTAGTGCGCTGTAGCGTTTCTCGCCTCCGTAGTGTCCCGGGTTCGATCCCCGGTCGGGTCAATTTAGGAAACATTTTTTTCTGAATTGACTCGGGTCTGGGTGTGCTGGCTTATTTCCTTGTGTGGTACCTCGTAACACAGGGATATTAATCCCTACTTCGGGACCATTACAAGAGGTGTGTTGTCTGGCGCATATTTATTTATTTATTCAATTCAATTCAATATCTTTATTGCGTGTCACATTTAGGAATGTTGACAATTTATGTGATGTAAGTAGGTACATTATATGACGCCCTGTTGTGAGGGCATTGCAGCGATTCTTATGAATATAATAAACAATTAAATAAGAAACATTTATAAACATTTTTCAAAAAAATTATATGACAATTGCACAACAACAATAGTTAGACAACAATTAAGTTTATAGTACATTACAATTAACACTGAACATAAATTCATAGTAATATGAGATCTAAAATAGCAGCATCACTGTTAGAAGTAGGTGAGCTTACAAAACCGGATTTGAAGATATTTTTCACCCCCATGTGGTTGACTTCCCAGCATTCTAAATAAGTAAATAATAAAGATTTTGACTGACCTGTTGGTGCAATGGCAGCGATCCTGCCTTTAGCACCGGAGGTCGTGGGTTCGATTCCCACCCATGACAATCATTTATGTGACGAACATTTGTGTTTGTTGAGTGTCTGGGTGTTATTATCTATTTATGTATGTATTCAGAAATATTCAAGTATGTTTATCAGTCTCTGACCCCATAGTACAAGCTCTGCTTAGTTTGGGGTCAGATGATCTTGGTGTAATTTGTCCTGAATATCTATTTTATTATTTAACTTAGTTAGCCATAAGGACGAAAATCCATAATGCGTATATATTTTAGCAGTACATTCACTAATATTATAAATGCGACAGTAACCCTGTCTGTCTGTATGTTCTGTTACTCTTTCACATCTAAACCACCACTGATTGTGATGAAATTTGGTATCGATAGACTAGAGTTTGAGCTAGTATGTAGGCTAGGAAAATTAGACCTTATGTGGTTGAAATGGGGGATAAAAGTTTGTATTGAAGTTTACCTCCGCATTTAGACTCTCTCTAAGAAATTAATAAGTTAAGTTCAAATTGGAGAACGTATCAAAATAAAGTTTTTGAATCGAGAAGACATTCACAACAATCTTACTTCTTACTAATATCTTTAATACTCTTTTACACAAAAACTACTGAACGGATTTAGATGAATCTTTACAGTTATACAGCTTAGACGTCAGAATCACACATAGGCTACAATTTATGAACTATTGATGTAATGATGATATAACGATAACGCTGGCGAAGGTATTCGTATATTGCGACTGAGTGAAATTAGGCGCCGGGGGGCTGATTTAGGTCGCGCGGTCGGCGCGGTCCACGCGCTAGAGGCGATGTCGAGGGCGGAAGGAAAGTTAAGAATTAAAATCAGAGAAATACGGAGTACATGGCCTGCAACACCACAGATCCCCAGTCCGTCCGCATAAGCGTTGACGTGGTCGAGCGCACGGACCGTGTCAAAACCTGGGATCTGTGTGAAGCGCGTCCGGGGACATCGACCGCGACGTCAGAGCCCGAATTTCCGCGGCTTGGGCCAAATGGCGTGAGGTGACTGGTGTCATTTGTGACCCTAAAATGCTGATCAAGCTGAAGGGGCAGGGTCTATAAAACCATCATTAGGCCTGTCCTTTTATATGGCAGTGAAACATGGCCGTTACTAGAGCGACGCAAGCAGGAGCTGCGCGTCACGGAAATGAAGATGCTGCGGTGGATGGTTGGAGTCTCACGCAAAGATCGCGTGCGGAACACCCACATCCGCGGCAGCCTTCGCGTTCGTGACATCGCGGACAAGCTGCAGGAGTGCCGCCTTCGTTAGTATGGTCATGTCTCACGGAGATCGGCAAACTACGTGGGCAACAAATGTCTGGCCATGCCGCCCCCGCCAGGTACCGGTAGAAGAGGTCGACCCAAGAAGCGGTGGCTCGACGTCGTCAAGGGTGACATGCGTGCCAACAGACTCGCCACTGAGGATGAGGAGGACCCTGGGACCCCACACACCAGTGTGGGTTCACAACCGGGATAGACCGCACGGATGATGATGACTAATATTATAAATGCGAAAGTTTGTGTGGATGTATGTATGTGTGTATGTTTGTGACTCTTTCACGCAAAAACTTCTGAACGGATTTAGCTTAGACATCAGAATAACATAAAGGATAGGCTACAATTTATGAAAATTTAATGTAATTTCTATATAACGACAAGTTCAAGCGGGCAAAGGCGCGGGCGGAAAGCTGGTATTTTTCATAAAAGCTAAAAAGTTTTTAAACTGCTTACATATAAAATATTTTAATATCGATAAACTCTCACATTGCACTTTTAATCTACCTCAACACACAGTAGGTATACCCGCACAGAGGTCGAACGAGTTATCTGTGGCTGATAAGGACTGCAGCTTCGATGGGCACCTACCTACACCTACACCTACCTACAGCAATAATAATTTCATTTTGTTTAACGTATTTGCATCAAAATGTTGCACCTCTTCGTGCAGTGGCAGTGATCCTGCCTTAGCATCGGAGGTCGTGGGTTCGATCCCCACCCATGACAAACATTTATGTGACGAACATTTGTGTTTGTGGTGTGTCTGGGGGTTATTATTTATTTAAGTATGTATTTAGAAATATTTAAGGATGTTTATCAGTCTCTGACGCCCATTAATTATAAGACTTTTTTGTTATGACTTTACTCTGTCAACTCAATATTTGTGTATAAAAACAAGATTGAAATGAGTAACCATCGAGTTTCTTGCCGGAGTCTTCTCGATCGGAAACAACCTCCGAACCGGTGGTAGAGTCACTTTATGTTTAATTATGATATTAACTATCATAGTATTATTATATGTAAGTTTATTTTTATTCAGTATATTTTTGCTGCAATTTTTTTTTGTATATGACTTGTCATAAGTACTTTTTATAAGTCTATATGAATAAAGATTTTTTTCACTTTTTTACTTTTACTTATAAGCAAAAAGTTGTCATCTACAACACGGAAAAAAATAAAAAAGGTGTGTACCGCTATTACTATATACTTTATGGCACGAAAGCATGTGTGCTCGTAACATTTCCAAAACCCGCGGATCCCGCATCTCAAATAAAATCCTGAGTTTTTTCCCCTTAACCACTTTTCGAGACGGTATGGAGAAACGAGTATTACCACGCCGTCCTCATGGCGCGGCCGGGCCTGATGGTAAGCCCGGCTCTTGCTTCAGTAGGTCCGGGCAATGCGGATCAAGGTCACCCGACCTGACCCGCCGGATTCACTACGGTAATGGCGGCCCGCTGAAAGGGCCCACCCACGGGAAACTCCCGCCATCAGAGCAGTCGCAACGGAGAGTGATTCATCCTCTGGTACGGTGCAGAGCCCAGAGGCGCGCGCTTGGGAGCCCCTTCTCCTCGAACCTACCAGGTTTGGGAAACGCCGCTGCTCGAGAGCAGCCGCTGGATGTTCCGGCCCGCGTCCATGGTGCAGAGCGTCCGCCACGGAGAGTGATTCATCCACTGGTACGGTGCAGAGCACAGAGGCGGGCGTCAGGACATTCCCCTCACCCAGTAAAATGCCGGCGCAAGCCCAGCAGGCCCGCCACCCCACGCTTTCAAAAGGCAGCCGCTGACTCCAAAGAGTCTCCTTAATAGGACCACATCCCGTAACTCCTCCCGGGGGAGGAATATAGGAGCGGCCCCACTCAAGTCAAGTATTTCGCCAACGGATTTTTATTCAGAACTGCGTTAGCAGAAGTTTTTCCCAGGGTGCACCGAAACAGAAGCTTTCCGTTCCGCAGTAATTAACTATTACCACGGACAAGCAAACCCTGCACGTGTGAGGAGGCAACTTGGCGTCGCACCCCATTCTATATTGCACTTAAACGCTTGAACTAAAGTACAAATGGTGGATTTAATGCCTAAAGGCATTCTCCACCAGGCAACCACACGGTCAGACTTAAATATGTATTACAGGCAGTGCGAAAAATATTAATTATATCATGGAGTTTAAATTATAAATGCTCTGAATGTAGTGGATTTGCGTTCAAATCCTCGGTAAATATGGCAAAATGTGTATTTTCAGACTTGAACACCAGGGGCCTGCTACCATTAGTCCGGCAAGTAGAAACATATCACGTTACAGTTGTAAAAAAATAATTACCGTTCGGATGTTGATTTTTTGGTATTTTAAAAACCATATATTACTGTACTAAATATAAATAAATAAATAAATATCCCTGGACAATCCTACCTTCAGCACTGGAGGTCGTGGGTTCGATCCTATGAACATTCACGTGACGTACACTTGTGTTTGTAATGTGTCTGGGTGCTATTATCTATCTATGTAAGTTTATCAGTAGTGATGTACAAACCTCGAGGCGTCGAGTTCTACTTTTGAAGCTTCGAGGCGGATTGGCTGGACTCAGTGAGGTCGGTAGGCTCGTAGACGTAGACCAGAGCCCAGCAGAGACGCGAGCTCCCTGAGCCATGCCTCGAGGATTTAAAAGAGTTCGAGCCTTCAAAAGAGCTCGAGCCTTCAAAAGAACTCGAGTCTTAAGAGAGCTCGAGTCTTCTTAAACCTTTTCCCTATAATATTTTTAACGATGGTTAAAATGACTTTTTCTGTTAATTAAACCTATATTTTTCTAAATACCTTTCTGGTGACATATATGCCACAAACACATATTTTATTGCCTGCTTTGGCAAGGAAGACTCCAAACGGAAATTTACTTGAGCACGACTCGCCACGGCTCGAGCGTTAAAAAAGACTCCAGCCCTGAAAAAGCCTTGAGATCGATCGAGCCCTGCAAAAAGCTTCGAGATCGATTGAGCTCTTAAGAAGGCTCGAGTTCTGGAAAAGAGTCCCGAGGCGTCTAGCTTCATACAAACAAGGCGAGCCCTGTAAAAGACACCCAGCTCTAGACAAAAGGACTCTTATGCCTCCAGCCTTGTACATCACTATTTATCAGTCTCTGACACACATAGTACAAGCTCTGCTTAGTTTGGGGTCAGATGATCATGGTATAATTTGTCCCATTTATTTATTGAAGTTATTAAGATAGAATTACTAAACTGCTTTATGAAACACCTTTTCGGAAAGGGTAACTAACTGTTGAATTTCATGCTAGGTCTTTCAGTAGAGAAACAGATTTTTAACGCCCCGGGTGGTAGAGTCACAATATACCAATAGATACACATTTTTTCGTTCGGTACATAACTAGATCACAAATTATATGTTGCTGCTTAAACTGCGGTCAAAATATATTTTGTCGATTCTGAAATATTGTATAAAAATAGTCTACGTGATATAGGATTTCATTTGAATTCCATGTTACAATTTGACTTTACATTTTTTTGGAACTCAAATGGAGTTTTGTAGGCTCTGTAGGTATACACATTTTTAAGCAAAACCGGAAATACCCAGAGGAAATGATTCTAACCACTTGAAAAAAAAATTGTATTTGAATTCCATGTTACAATTTGACTTTACATTTTGTTGGAACTCAAATGGAGTTTTGTAGGCTCTATAGGTATACACATTTTTAAGCAAAACCGGAAATACCTAGAGGAAATGATTGAAAAAAAAACTGCTTACTCGACACTTTCTACTGCTTACACACAATAATTCTCATCAAAGTCGATTTTTCATCACATAATGGATTTGTTCAGAAATGTCTGTAAATGATTTTGTATTCGAACATTCGCTTTGTATTAAACAGTGTTGCAGGCAAATTATGGTTATGAAGGAAATACAGAGTAACAGTTTTCTGTCAGAAGCACAACAAAGGCAAGTTCAGAGTGAAAGCTATCACATATGGCGGTGAAAACGGCCATTTTGCTAATTTTAAACGACACGCAAATCGAGTTACATCCTTCCCTTTCAAATCGCGACTACAATTTGTAATTGGTAACTTCAGGCGTTTTTTGCATTTCAAAGCAAAGAAATAATGGCCGCATTAAAAACTTTCTTTTCGGAATGATGTCGGCGAGTTGCTATGGGTATCGAGCGAGGTGTGTAGTACTGAGTGCATTCTGCGCAAGTGTGCGTGAGCGAGACTGAAGCCCTGCGCTCGGCAATCCCTAGGTCAGTTAACCTCGGTGCAACCCACGGAGTGCATCCATGCACCCGCACGCCGCGAAAAAGATCACAAATCTAAAATTAATCATCACAAATCAACAGCAGTGTAAAAATCATGCTAGAATTACTTTTTAGCAATTCGCGTTTCGGATTTTTGTTCCTGTACGTTCCTTTGTTTGACGCCATGTTGGATTACATTTCGAGATCACGGTAAGTACGCTTTCCAATCAGCCTTTTCAAATTTCGAATTCTTTTTTTAATTCAAACTCTTTCGCTTAATCGATTGTCATTTTCGTTTTTTAATTTACTTTTATGAACAAAGAGTTTTCGTTCTTCGGCTCTTATGACCGGTTTTTTTCAAGATTTGTTAAGTTAAACTGTTTTGTTGTTAATCAAGTAATGTTTAAAATAGCAGTAAAATCATTTTAGTATATTTATTGTAATCAAGACATCGATGAGTAGGAACAATAAGCGCCTGCTATAGGAAAGTATACAAAAGACAATGTGATCCAGTTTAGAAAAATAAACATGGTTTTTGTTTTTCTTAACTTGATAACATTTTATTCTCATATAATTTCTCAAATAGATTTTCATGTGAAAAATATGGTTTTACGTAAATATCTATTTGTTACGTCACAGATCCGCCATTTGCTTTTGAAGGAGCGCCTCTCAAGTGCTTCTTCGATTTTCGGCGAATCCTATCTTCATGAAGTTAAAGTAATGTTAGGAAAATTATTTTTATTTTAAGAAGTAATCTATATTTAGGCCAGGCGCGGTCGCAGACTGATATTTTGGAGGGGGTCACTAATAATTATACAACATGTCGAGTAACTAAATTAGATTTTATTGCACAGTACAAAAAAACTTAGAAGATTTGTCCATTTGACTCGTATATGGTACTGGGGGGGGGGGTGACATGTCCTTTGTGACCCCGCCCTTCGGACCGCGCCTGATTTAGGCAACTAGGGTTCATGATTGAACCCTAGTTGAGTAGATATGAATGTAATAATGAATGATAATAATAATAAATAGGCAGTATATAATGAATGATAAGACTAGGTAGCCAGGTCTACGTGTGGTAGGTCAGGCATAGGAAAAATACTTAATATTTTATAACTTTTCTGTGTGTCAATTCAAGGGTTATGAAGTCATCAGTTTGTTCATTTTATCGTGCCATTTTCATTGCTTGTGTTTTCAATGCTCGTGAAGGATTTTTATTTAATTTCTGACCTGAAGTGCACCTACTTAAACTTGTGAAATGAAACAGAATTCCTTTGTTTGAAATCCTTGTTTCCGGACTTGCGTGGTGCGATTACTTCAATGTCGTGTGCTGCTTTTGATATGACAAATAATACAATGAATCATAATCTTTGTTTGGTGTATTACATACTTCTTTGTTTTCGTAACGTAATCTATCAAGGTTTTGGGTTCGATCCCCGGCTGGGACAAAGATGTGTGACGAACATGGGTTGTGATTTTTTGTTAAAGTCTAATTGGTATATTTTTAATTATGTCTCTATTTATCGAAAAATAGAAACTAGAAAAACTAATACCTTTCGCAATCCGGGTGGGTGCTCTCCCAACTAAGCTACCGAGGCAATCAACAGTTCTGTATCTTTATCGCTTAAATCCAGTCAAGTTAATGTCCTAAACTGAAGGTGGCGAGAAGCAGCCTAGAAGATCGTATTACGGAATTGCTCGCTACTCACGCTCAATTTAGGGAATGAAGTTGCCAAGTTAAAAGGGTATTGTAATAAGCCCCTGGCGATTTTTTCCGACTGAACGTTGTATGCCAACTTTGTTTCATTAATGTTGTATTGTAAGGCAAGCGCCTTTCAACACCCGAAAGAAATATTTTTATCTTGCGACGGAAAAAAAAGCATTTAAAAATGTTAAAAATTAAATTTAGTTATGTTTATTTTCACGACATTTGATAAAGCCCCGTTCACATTATTCCATTCCACCGCTGGAATAGTGTGAACTGGCACTGGAGTGTCCACACTGGTATTTACACATTGATTGAGCGCTGGACTGGGTTACTGGAATGCTGGACTGGAATAATGTGATTTGGGCGTAAGTTTTTTCCAGTTCGTTCAAGCTGTGTTTTGAGGCTGTGCGTTGAATAGTACTCATACTTTTCAGAAATATAATCTTAAAGCTATGTGGCGTATTCGTCATTGAACACTTTGAACACCCACTTGCTGTTGATTTACCTTCTCAATAATAATAAAATAATCTATTATAGATTTATAAGTCAATATTCAGTATTTTATTGCCTAAAAATAATAATATACATCACTTGCAGCAGAGGGATGAATGCTCTGTTTATTATGAAACTATTTTTTTGGGTTGTTATAGAAAAACCTCTCAAAAATAGAAAAAAATTTCGAAAGCACCAAAACGCTCCATACTGCCGCTTGCAAATGACGTCATTTGCGATCTATTTCTTTGCGTTCTGCCAAACACTAATTGTTCGGTTGCTATATTAAGCTTTGCGTTTATGAATATGGTTTGTTAACAAAAGTTGCTATAAATTGTGTAGATTATCGAATGGTATAGTTTTTTTATTAACTTTACACTTAGAAAAATGGATCCAACCAAGCTTCAAGGGTCATAAAAGGAATAGTAAAGAACTAAAAATTGTTAGAGGGCCCCTTTTTCTAATTTTTTTTTGTTTATCTACATTATTTTTAGATTCTATGATGTTGTCAAATACCCTATTAATACATCATGTGCTGCATGTATGATGTGTTTAATCTACATATATAAAAGAAAGTCGTGTTAGTTACACCACTTTAAACTCAAGAACGGGTGGACCGACTTTTATCATTTTAGTGTTTTTGGATTTGTCTACATCGGGAATAGGATAATAAGTATTAAAAACATTGGGAAATTGACGAAAAAATAAATTAAAGCAAAAACGTTTTCCATACTACATTTTCACAGCTGTCAAGCATTTGCCAATAACTTTTGACGTTCTGTTTGTCGGGGCCGCTAGTTGGAAATAATAATAAAAAAAAGTAATTGATTTTCCTCTTCACAAAGGTAGGTTCTCTTCACAATCTAAGGGGTTATAAAATTACAGAGTTGACGCATTTCCACCTCTGTCAGAGACTGAAAAAACATTTTTATTAATATTGATTATCTATAATTTTTTAACTAGTTCGGGCAAAGTGTGTATTTTTTTCGCTTATTGTATTAAAAATCTGTATTGTACAAAAACTAACTTTCGGATTTTTCGCAACATAGCCCGGGCTTGCGATAGCGATCTATATTTGAATTTTTAAAATTTACGCCTATAGGTAGAACAAGATTGCAGAAGTAGAGCTTGTCTTATCTGAAATGACGCGCCACCCACTACTTTTACCATGAGTTCACTTACACCAATGACATCTGTAGGGCTATTCTGACAAACTCATTTCGAACCTCACCCAGTGAATCCGCTGTGAGATTCAAGTTTCTCATCGTATAAAATTGAATAACGACGAAGTGCCGCCTTTCTTATGGATTTATTCGTAAATTAGAAAACATTTAGTGAGATTTTATCATTGAGTTTATATAAATTGTGTGTATTTAAGCTGAAGTGTGTTCGATCATCTGAGTGAGATCGGGTTCGAATTTTTTCAGAATCGCACGGCTGCTCGTCCGCGTTGACGTTTGTATATGGGACTAGCAATCCGCCCGCGGCTCCGCCCGCGTAAACGTCATTTTGATGACAGACAATATTTTTTCCCACTTACGTTACTTGATTCGCAAAATCCCGTCTTAGTTAGTACCTACCTACGTCCTAAAAAGAACCCCTATGCAAAATTTGAACCTCCTTAGCACTTGTAGTAACGATGTTTCATAAACCAAGTTTGTTGTTGACGACACGAATGGCGTAGTGCGCTGCAGCACGGTTTCTCGCCTTTAATTGTGTGGTACCTCGTAACACAGGGATATTTATCCCTACTTCGAGACCATGACAAGAGGTGTGTGGTCTGGCGCATAAAAAAAAACAAAAACAAACTATGAACTCCAAAAACAACCCCATATGGGTCGAATTTCGCAAAATCCCGTCTTACTGAGCACCTCCGTCTCCATGCGAATATGGAACGCCTAGCACTTGCAGTTTCTGAGACTTCGTGATGGGTTTCTCTCGCTTTTTTATTTTTAGATTTCAATACAGCGCCCTTCAATTATGTTACGTTAGTTGACTGGCCTGTTGGCGCAATGGTAGCGATCCTGCCTTTAGCGCCGGAGGTCGTGGGTTCGATCCCCACCCATGACAAATATTTGTGTGACGAACATTTGTATTTGTTGTGTGTCTGGGTGTTATTATCTATTTAAGTATGTATTTAGAAATATTTAAGTATCTATGACAGTCTCTGTCGCCCATATTACAAGCTCTGCTTAGTTTGGGGTCAGATGATCTTGGTGTGAATTGTCCCAGATATTTATTTATTTATTATTTATTTATTTATTTATTATAAATGCAGCCAAAAATGGCATAGGTACATTCTGGATTCAACTATCGTGCCTAGTAAACGTGACAGAAACTCTTGGTAGACCTACTTAATGGATAGTGTCATCTCTGTAACTGTTCGCTACATCGTCCTTCAGCATACTAAGGGCCCGTTCCAAATCGCTTTTCGCAGAGTGATTTTCACCCTCGTCGAATAGAGAGACAAAACGAGCAAAACCTTCGTCTCACAGATAAATTTGATCGGGCTCCAGACACCGATACAATTCGCACTTGTCAGAGTGATGAACGTCACCCGAAACAACTGGGAAACTGTCAGGTGACAGCTCGGTTCTTCGATTTCACTCGGGGTCAATTTGGAACGGGTTCGAGTGATTTTTCACTCCTCAGAGTGGAATTTCCACTCGATTTGGAACGCAGCCTAAGCTTGTACCGACCTATTAAAATTCTCCAACATTAATTTGTTTACGTTGCGCAGACGCATGACTCGACCTCCATACAGGTCGTTGGCCTGCGCTTGCATTTCGCGATAACACTTCTGCTAAACTGCATTGAACCCAGTGATAAACCAATGGTATACTTGGCTGGAGGATACGAGGTCAGGAAATATTAACTAACGAACTGCCCCAACAGACTTCGTTCTGTTAAATGTTTAAAGCTAGTGTCCATTATCATATCTCGCCCGCTTTTAACCGACTTGATTTATATACAAATAATATTATTTTTCACTGAATTTTTTGTTCAATCATTATAAAATATAGCTTAAATCACTCCTGAATTTAAAATTTAAAAATAAAATTTCTGTTAGTGATACAATTTTCACGATTGGATCAGTAGTTTTGGAGCCTATTCAATAAAAACAAACAAACAATCAAATCTTTCTTCTTTATAATATTAGTACCT
This sequence comes from Udea olivalis, assembly GCA_947369235.1. Lineage (NCBI taxonomy): Eukaryota > Metazoa > Arthropoda > Insecta > Lepidoptera > Crambidae > Udea > Udea olivalis. Next base: position 7,782,417 of record OX376370.1, on the reverse strand, counting down.
ATAGAAGAGGTTCCTTATCGATACTTTGGCCACTTTCCCCCCGCATCCACAAACTCTACATATGGCTGGGACTTAGCGCGCCGTCCGATAGAGCATTCGGTGGGCCACTGGTGAGTTCTGCGCTAACGGAATAACGCTAGTAGGTATGTCTTAAAAAAATCGAAGTTATTTTTTATCAGTATCTTACATCCGATTAACAAGCTCTGGTTCACAGCTTATCCATAGTTTGGTAGCACTTATCTTGATATCTTGGTGAAAGTTGTACAAGTATGGTTGATTCATTTGGAAAAATAATAATAAACAGGTCAAATATGCTTTTGATTTGTTATCTATTCACTGGACAATCAATGGAGATTGTTGGAAAAAAGGCGTTTCCACATCCAAATCCGAGCGTTTCAAATACATTTACTAAAATAATCTATATGAAGCTTGGCACGCTACATAATATATATTAAATAATATATCAAGAACCAATAGCAGTTCAAAAATAGAAAAAAGCACAACTAAATACATTCTATCAAAGTGAACAAACCTTTTCTACACCTAACCGCATTTCCAAGAAGAGATTCAAAGCCTCCTACTGTAAATTACATAAATTATAATGCTAACACGGCAAAGATTCCCATAAAACAAAAAGGCCGGCGAGCCACCAACCTCATTCCTAGAAAAAACTAAATTCGAACTCCCGAAAAAACAACCAATCAGGCACTCCCACGCAATCCCGCCTAAAACGAAAAAAACAACCCAAAGAGGTTACATAACGATAGACCAGCCAGTCCTAGTTCCGTTAAAAAAATAACTCACACCCAAAATGTGCGGCAAGAAAAAAAAGCAACGCGTTCCTTAGAAAAAAACTGACAAAGGCGGTGCATCTTATACGGCCGGTCGATCGAATAGACCAATAGTATGGTCTATGAGCGCACGTCAGAATGCATCGGATGCGTTGGTTCCGAATTTGAACGGGCCAATGAGGTGCGCGCGCGACGCCCGCCCTTTCTTTGCCCGTAAGAGCGACAACGCCGCAAGGGCTCTGCTGCCTTTGCGACCGTTAGCGGGGAAGGGACACATGTTGTAGTGTAGACTCTACTCTTTAGTAAAAGCTGCCTGAAATTGATTTCATTGCTTTTAAATTTACATGGAGATAATTAGCATTGGTTAAATCATTGACCTTCTAAATTGTGTGGATTTTCCACTTTTTCCTTCATGGTTATTTTAAAAAGAAAATAATGTGGACCTGCTGCTACTGTATTTTTTTTTACTCGCTGGACTATTTTCGTTCGTAATCGTGACAATTTTTATCTGAGGATTTCATCATTTGACAGACTGAAAATGATGAGAAGATTTTTGCTTTGGTTGGACATAACCCTATTCGTTCCAGATCTCGTTGATTAACATATTTGGAATAAATCTTTGAATAAAACCTTGAGCTTTCAAGTCCATAGCCAGAGATATAGTCTCTCCCTGTTTATCTATATTATATCGCTGTTATACGTTTTCTAAATGCTGTTTAACTGACCTATACTTCATTCATTATAACATTAGAAATAAGAAGCAGGGGGGCTAAAATGATTGACAATTTGCTTTTTTTTTTTTTTGTATGGACGCCGCTGCTTGGCCTCGACGGCCTTAGCAGCTTCACCGGTCTGTAGGGTGAGCGCAGAAGGCTCTCAACCCTAATATATACCCTATAATAATATAGATTGACAATTTGCATTTGACGTTGCCATGACGATAACATACCTGAGTATAACCTGGCAAAATTGAAAACCCCTTCCGCCACAACGTATGAAGGGATTATGTAACATTTTAGATTTGGTAGAGTTATAGTGACAGTAAAAAGGAAAACCCCTGCCTGTTTTAGGTTTTTACATCGACAATATAGTTTGATGCAAGACAAAATAATTTTTTTAAGCAAAAGCCTCATAAATTTTGAAGTTCCTTTACTTTAAATGAGAACAATTAAGTGTGACAGCTGCTATTTATGTGAATTTTTATAAATTCGGCATAAATCTTAAAAGCAATGATGTTTATTGTACTTTTAGCACAAAGTGTACCCTAAAAAGAACCTTTTTTACTTCTGTCTAATGCTATAATGAATGGAGTATCTATAGACTTATCGAGGGACTGGTTATGTGGCGGGTCGTATCGTTATAACTATACATCGTCTAAAAAACATGAGCACTAATACTTATGGGTTAGAATACATAGTATGTGTAGACTTAACTGTAATAGTACATTATGATATAAGTGCGGTAAGTTGAAAATTACAGCCGAGGCGATATTGCTAGCCCGAGGCGTAGGCGAGGGCTACAAGAAAGCAGAGGCTGTAATTATCAAAGCGCACGTATGTCATACGACGTTTTATAACATATTTGAGAGGAAATAAATAAAAATCGGACTTTCTAAAACAAATAAAATCTTTAATCACTTGCTAGAGCAGTTATAAAATGTTTAATTGTTCACAAATTAGCGATGCGCGCGCATCAGCGCTTTTTTTAAGGCAAAAGGCATTAAAAACAGCCAGTATTACTAATAAAGTAAATTAATATTTCTGTGTTTTTGTTACAGATGGTTGTAATTTATTGTCAAAATTAAATAAATTAAAGAATTAAATGTTTATTTATTATATTTCATCTCCCAAAGTTAATTTTATTCATAGAATGTTGACCTCTTTTCTGACATAAAAACTCTTTGCTAAAATTTAAAAAAGTACCGTTCGTTTTAGACGGAGCATCTTGCTAAACCGTACGTTTTACCATAATAAAAAAAACTCGTGCGTTTTACATTACATTACCGCACAAGTGCGTAATGAGATACATTACGTTATTGAAATTGGTGAAATAAGAGACCCTTTACGAGCAAATATGTTATAAAAATATTAAAGTTCCATTTAATAATGTTAGAATTTTTGCCAATGAGCGGTATTTAGCGGAGCAAGAGCAATGACAATTATTTCGTCACGTATGTATAATCATTTTAACACGAATTTCAACTTCAGTTTATTTAAAACTAAGATTTAGTTTAAGAAGCTATCAGTTATAGCTCATAAATTCAAACATTACTGAAAGTATAAATAAGCCTTTTAACTTAGTGCTCATGTTTTTATACGATGTTTATTGGTTGAGTGTAAGCTGGCTCAAATTCAGGAGACTAGGCCTGTGAAAGGAAGCTTTGGACGAGACCTAACATGGTCTGCAGCTGTAACTTTTTTTATATAAAGTGTGCATTACCTACTATAGTCAAAAGCCTTTATATCTGTACCTACTATTCAAAGGCTTCAAAAATATTTGAGCAAAACATTAGCCACGAATATCAAAACAAGAAAGAGTCTCAAGAACGAACTCTCGTTCTTATAGATATTTGTGGCTTGTTTTGCTGATATATTTTTGAAGCTTTTGAAACGTACTGTAAATGCTTTTGACTACGCTGTATATTCCTTAAGAATATTAAGAAGATAATTATTTAAGATATTGTATGAAACCACGTGACTTTGTTGTTTTATACAATAGGGCTAAAAGGACCAGTAGATAGAGCCGGTTGAAGAACGTTGCCTCTCTCGGCAACTCTCCGTTTCAAGTTCACTCATTTACAATTCCACATGAAATTACATGACACGGTTTGGATGTCCAAACGCATATTTTCAAAATGGCTTCGACTAAATGTGTTGCCGAGTCATCTTGATTGAAGAACTCCTGCATCGCTCATGGTAAAGTTACTCGTAACTACATCGTATTTTTACATTGAATTAAACAGTAGGTATACAATGTGAAACAGTACATTTAATTAAATAATAGTTTAATTTCATATTTAATTCAAGTTTTACTATTAATAAATTCATTTTCATTTTATATTTTTTTGTAGATAACTACTTACCTACTCATAGTTATTGCAACGAACAAATTACGATAAAAATTTCTCTACCAATTTTTCATCCACTTAAAGATCTTCATCCACCCGCACTGCCTGCACATTTTCAGTAATTCTGTCCGTATTACAGTCAGTTCGACAAACTACACTCAGTGTCGTGACCGTGGTGACACGCAATGTTCCCCGAAATGTCGAGAAAAATAATTATTTAAAGCAATTTTTACTGTAATTTGTTCGTTGCAGAATATTATTTATTAAAATTAGTTAGTTAAAATGCAATAAGAAAGTTTAAAATGTTACTCATAGACACCCTTTAACTGTTCAAAAGGCAGTTCGTTGTCCTTCAGTCAATAAGTGTGTTCTATCTCAATTACTCAATTGTAATTAACATCTCTTGCAAAATAAAAAGAAGCTATTTCTAATTTATTATATTTATTTATTTAAATTAGTAGATCATTATCAGGACTTGTTGTGACCAGTCGAGTTATGAAAGTGAACTCTGGCGCCGTCTGCTCGTGATGATGTAATCATTGTGATGTCATCATCGTCGTCATAATTGGATCATCTTTTTATGCTTTTTTGTTGTATTACATCACACTAAGAATTAAATTCTAATCTATTTTCTTTTAATATTTTAAACATTATATAAATAATAAATATCTAACCTCGTAAAAAGATTATCTGACGTCCAAAGCTTTGAATATGGATTTAAGAGAATTTTCCATTATTTACTGAATTGAATTTATTTTTGTGTAGAGTAGGTATCTATTGCAATTTGAAACTGTATCTACTTACATTTTTCTTTCTATTTATTTTTTCGATCCGACCCGAAATTCGTTGGTTGTAAGCGATGATGAGGGCGATGGTGGTGCACGCTTACCCAGAAAATGCCTATTCACTCTGGCTTTGAAGATACCAAGGTTGTAAATATCCGGAAACACAGACGCAGGGAGAGCATTCAACTCCCTTGCGGTGCGGACCAGAAAAGACGCAGCAAACCTATGATTTGATTCGAATGATGAAGACAGGCCCAGCAGTGTGACAGTATTGGCTATTACTCAACTTGATTTTGACAGCGTTTGCCTTATCGGTAAAGCGTGGACTAAATGAGGCACAGTCGTAAGAAAAGTATGCTTGATGCAGTTCCTCTTGACAATCACGTCATTCACATTCATTTATGTGCAAGGCATACGATATAGATAAGATAAATATACTTGATGGTACAACTAAAAAGTAAATTACAACAGTACTTAAAATCTAAAAAGTTAGTCTAGTATAATTTAGGCGGCCTTATCGCTAGGAAGCGATCGCTTTTAGGCTACCCTTTACTAAAGGAAGAAGAGAAGTGGGTAAAGTAATGAATGAGAGATAGTGAAATAACTTAAAACTAGAATGATAAGAAAAGAAGGAATACTTATTAAGATTACTGATCAGCACTTCATTGTAAGCGAATGTTAAGTTTAACAGGTGACAGATTCATCAAAGAAGGCGGTCGACTCGCTGGCGCCGGCGGATCGACTCCAGTGGCTGTCATTACCTGAATTTTTATTTTTAGCATTAAACAATGGTCTATTTTTCTACACAAAGATAGAAACTAGAAAAAATCAACCAGATCCTGGGACTCGGGCGGGATTCGAACCCGCGACCTTTCACAATCCGGGTGACTGCTCTTCCAACTGAGCTACCGAGGCCGTTAACAGACCTGGCGAATTTATCTAGTCCATTTTAAGTTGTATGCCCACGTTGTTTCATCAATGTCATAGGCAAGCGCCTTTAACACCCGATAGAAATATTTGTGCAAATATTTGACTTTCGATTAAGATGATCAGGAGCAGTCCCAGGATCAGGTTGAACTTTTCTAGTTTCTATCTTTGTTTAATGCTGAAAATAAAAATTCACTTATCCTTATAGCTAGTTTTATCTTAACCGATAATCAAATATTTCCACAAATATTTCTTCGGGTGTTAATCGCGCTTGCCGCTTGCTTGATGAAACAACGTTGGTTTACAACTTAAAATGGACTAGATAAATTCGCCAGGTCTGTTAACGGCCTCGGTAGCTCAGTTGGAAGAGCAGTCACCTGGAATGTGAAAGGTCGCGGGTTTGAATCCCGCTCGAGTCGCAGGATCAGGTTGAATTTTTCTAGTTTCTATCTTTATGTTATTACGAGTGTCTACACTAGCGACCCGCCTTGGCTTCGCACGGTTGCAATTTGTTATTTAATTACACGTCAAATAATGACAAGTAGCTCTCCGCCAGCATTTCACCCTTGTGGACTAATTGTCCCATTAAAATATAACTCATAATGGAGCTTTACATTGGTGAGAAATTCAAAAATCTCTTCTCTTTAAAATATAGTTTGCAAAAATATTTCTTTCGCGGTGTTAAAAGGCGCGCTTACCTTATAACATTGTTGAACCAACGTGGGCTTCCAACGTAAGATACAGTAGACAAATACGAAAGGTATGTTTTCACTTCTCATGCTCTAAAAGTACGCTAATATAGCCCTACGAAGCGGGACTAAAGTGACCACTTTAGTCCATAGGGAGTAAAAAGTAATTAGTTTTTAATTTCCTTCATGTGACAAAGACAAACTCAAACAGCCAGTAAAAATATACTATTATCTGTGGAGTGTGAATTGTCTTCATTGCGTAAATGTTGAGAGTTTTAGTTCCATGGCTTGTCCTTCGATATAAAATATACTATATCGGCCTCGATAGTTCAGTTGGAAGAGCAGCCACCCGGACTGTAGAAGGTCGCGGGTTTGAATCCCGCTTGAGTCCCTAGGCCCAGGTCGAATTATACTAGTTTCTATGGTTTGTATAGATTCTCTGATATTCAAGGTGTCCCGGGAAACCTGTACCAGCGAAGGTCTGTAGTCTAGTGACCCCAATACTTATCGATCGTATATATCGTATTATTAAAATTTCCGTAGAGATCTCTAAGTTCTACAAGCTTTTATTCAGCTTGCAAGGTTAGTTTATTTGTTTTTTTAGGTCGAATCGTGCAAACTAAATTAGAACTATATTCATGACAATGCGTTTTAATAAGCGTGACCTAATTCTGTACCTAGGCTTGACTCCAGAGTTCTGCCTACACAAAAACGCAACTTTTTTTTATTGCGCCCATATCTTTTTTTAATATGAAGTACCCATCCATTTCATTGGTGTATTGTGGTCTCTTGTTGTAAACGCCGAAGCATCCTTGGCTCCAACAGGTTTGGCAGTGCGAGTGATACCTCTGCTGGGGTTGCACATCTTCAAAGGCTGCGGAAACAGCTTATCATTGTCGTTGTTTGTTGCAAGTGACTAACCTGCATTGTAAACCACCTCTTTTTTAAAGAATAACCACCGAATTTCCTGCAGGGCTTCTTAGTGGAATTAGCGTCCCGACGCCGGTGGTAGAGTCACATGTATGTATTTTATTTAGTATATACTAGTATTTCCATACATACATACATACATACCATCACGCCTTTTTCCCAACGGGGTAGGCAGAGACCACATCTTTCTACTCGCTACGGTCCTGACACACCTCTTGCGCTTCTTCCACTCTCATTAATCTTTTCATACATGCTCGTCGATTATGGGTGTTCCTGACCTGACCTTTCTGAGCACGTCTTGGACTTGTCCTAAGTACGTCCGTCTAGGCCTTCCCCTTTCAACAGCTCCATCCAACCTCGCCTTGTAAATTTGTTTCGTTAATCGCCTTTCATCGATCCTTTCCATATGCCCAAACCATCTTAGTATTCCCATCTCAATTTTTGTGACAACATCCTCTTTCACACCACAACGCTCTCTTATTAAAGTTAAAATATTTAAAGTAACGATTCAAAAGAACTATAACAAAAATGGTCTTCTTGAATAAAGTAACCCATTGAAAATTCAAAAGAATTTTCAATGCGTTGGTATTTTAATTTTATTTTAAATATGCGTCATACAAACACCACTCGTAATGGTCTCGGAGTATAGATAAATATCTCTCAGTTACGAGACAAGGAATTTAGCCAGGGGTGTCTCCCAGCACACTCAAACCCGAGACTATAGAAACGATCGTTTCCTGGATGAATCGAACCCGGGACACTACGTACCTAGTACGTACAAGAAATCGCGCTACAGCGCACTACGCCAATCGTGTCGTCAAAGGTTCAAAGTTAAAGGCAAGTTTAAGTCAAAGTTTACCGACAACTACTGTCGTCAAGTGCAAAACGATCGTGACGCGAACTGCATCGGATGAACGAACTCGCGGCGGCCATCTTGTGACGTCAACCGACCTTGCTCGTGCGCCGAGGAAATAGCAAACGAAACTGTTAACTTTGCTTCTGTGTTATCGTTCGCGTAAAAAAAATGTATTGGGATGACACATGACATGACATGACAATGTCAAATCCTAATACATTTTTTCACGCGAATGTTAAATGCAAATTTAAAGTGCCAACTTGTGGTAGACGTTCAGATTTCGGCTTTCGAAGGTCGCTCAGTGAGCTCAAAGAGTCAGCAACTAGCGGTTTACTCGGAGGCCACAATACCTATAAGTAGTGCAGTACCAATGATGTTCACGATCTTGATAACTAGACTTCATAAGATAGGGTAATATTTTGTTGGCCTATGTGATAAATAATTTAATTAAGATTCCTTAAACTCTCGTAGAACTGCCTCTACACAAATTTAGGACACAAACAAAAGATAAATAATGAAACGAAGTTATTATAGTGTAAAGGATTTCTAGAATGACAAGATTTTGTGGTCATCGTAGGTAATCTACACCTCTGCACATTTACCGGCTGTCCTCTGTAAATTCAATCATTGTAAACAAGAACTTTTGAAATTAGTAACTATAGAGTTTCTTGCCGGATTCTTCTCAATGGAAGTAACTGTCGAACCCGTGGTAGAGTCATATAATAATTTGCAAATATTTATAATTACGAGTGTTGTATTACTATTTCAAAAGGCTCAGCAGTGCGGCACTTTGTGAAGTCAGCCAGAAGAAATAGGTCCACTAGCTGACCAACCCGATGAGCTACTCAAATATGCAAACAATTTTGCCAAAGCAGTGTTCTCAGTTTATTGTTAACGAGCTACCCAGACAGACTTCGCGTTCCGTCAAATGTTTGACAGCTGGTGTCCATTTTGCTCGCTTTTCGCGGTCGGATCACTAGTTTTGAAGCCTATTCAATGCAAACAAACAAACACCTACCGGTTCAAAATTACTCGATAGTAATTTAATATAAATATACTTAAATATGCGTCAGACAACACACCACTTGTCATGGTCTCGAAGTCAGGATAAAATATATGTGTGCCCTGTGTTACAAGACAAAATTCAGCCAAGGGCGTCTCCCATCACACCCAGAACCGAGCCAATTTAGAAAAGATCGTTTACTAAATTGACCCGACCGGGCATCGAACCCGGGACATCACGTATGTCAAGGCGAGAAACCGTGCTACAACGGACTACACCAATCGTGTCGTCAAATCCTTCACTTTTGTATAAAATGAAGCTAGGCCGTTTAGTAACCTAAGATTTCAATAGGAAATGGTTTGCTGATTTTGCTGTCTTCAGTCCCACGCAAAACATTTTACCAAAAAATATAAATTAACGATTTTTACTTCGGACACTGTTCTATACTTACCTAAGAATTCGTTTTAAATAAAGTTGAGTTATTCACCCTACGTCACCTGCTTCTAACTCAACTCAGTTATTAAAAGTTTAAATTGAAATTAAAAAGAAAAATAAAAAAGCGCCGAGAAAATGAACACGACCATTTGCCGCCACAACGCCGCTGCAATATCGCACGGAGCGGCAACCTCGCACGATAAAAAAACCAAATAGACACACTTTTGTAGGGGAGCACTCCTATTCCATTCTAACTCGTAGCTCCGTCTCTGTCTACTCTATTTCTTTATAAGCGTGCATACATAGGACATAGACCATGTAAATTTTTTTTCGTTCAACGTCAGGGGTGCGTTGATTTTTGGTCTTTTTCATTTGCTTTTTTCGAGGGGCTGTTGCGTTTCGTTTTAATGAACGCTTCTGTTTTACACTTTGTTATTTTTTGCACGATTTTTGACGAGCGTTTTGTTCCTTCGTGTCTGATGTCAATTTTGTTTTTATTTTTAAATTAATTTAGGTTTTTGCGTGAGGTGTTGGTGACCTCCTTGGAGCTGTTTCGCTGTCCATTTTTTATTCTAAAATTACCAAATTCGTGGCCGAGTGGTTTTAGGGCTTGGCCGAACTCGGAGCTCCCGGGTTAAATTCCTAGGTTGGCAGAGTGTGTTTTCAGATTTTTCGGATTTTCGGGCAAGCGTGGTGATCAAGCCAATACCCATCAATTTTATACTTTTTTATGACTTGATTTCAATGATGGAGGCCTTTGCCCAGCAGTGGGATAGGATATAGGTATAATAACTTTACTTTTACTATCAAATTCAAGAAACAAAAGAACCCGTTAAGTGGAATGGTTAGAACTACCGACGGTCATGGGTTCGATCAGAACAAATATTCGCATGATGATGTATTGTGTCTCATCTTGTCTATGGCGTTTTTATGATTTTGTTAGTTTGTATATAGGGCAAATCTTGCTAGCTGAATCGGAACCACTACATCTGATCTTAATATGAAGTGGTACACGTCGGTTCAGTTCCAATGACAATGCTATCTAATGACAAGCATGAACTGATTTCGCATCCAGGGTTGGCTCCAAACGGAGGCACTCCTTTACAGTCAAATGCACAGACACGAAATTGAATCCAGGGTTTCCCGTACAAAGTAGTCTATCCACAGCTAGGTCACTTGATTACCATTATTAAAAACAAGGTTTTTCAAAAACTAAGTATTTATCTACTGTTTTCATCATGCAAATATCGATATTTTTTGTTTTTTTTTATCGTTGAAATGGTTGAAAATGACAAAATACGTATTTTTCTGTTTTTTAACCTCTTCACACGAGAGCACTACCGTACCCCCAGTACGTCTACCACGAGTTGCCACTTTAAAATTACATTATTGTTCGCGTAAAAAAATGTATTGCGATTTGACATTGTCATGTCATGGCATCCCAATTCAAAATTTTACGAACGATAACGTAAATTTTTTGACGTACAGATCATAATACGAAATAGCAAATATGTCAGAAATAGTGAAAGTTCTTTAAAAGTATTTATTTCAGCGCTAATATCTATTAAAAAAATACTTATTCAGTTTTTTTTTTCAGGTAACTGGATTTTTAAGAAGAAAGCACCGGTAAGTTTAATCAACGCCATTTGCTGTAGGAATAAAAACAAAATGGTAAAATGTACCAGCCATAAAACTAACTAACAATTAATTAAAACATATTTGAACTTTAAATATTTTAAGTTGAAAAAAATCTCAAGGTTTTTCTCACTTTTTTCTTCTTCTTATATACAAGCTTTAATTATTTTTTTTTATTTCATCCAGATCCAGAATATGAATCTTGTTATGGGCACCATAAACTAAAAATAAGCAATTATAATATTAGATACAGGGTGGTCCAAACATACACGTCAATAAATCATCCCCCTGGGTATTATTGGATACCCCTAAGTGTGAGCAATCTAAAAAAATATTGACGATTATGTTTCGATCAACCTGTGTACCGATTCGATAATTCGCACAATTTATTGAAACTTTTGTTAAGAAACCATTTTTATAATATTTGTTATAGCTGACGAACAAAACGCACAGTAGATAATATAACAGTACGTCTAGCACGAGTTGCCACTTTAAATTTACATTATCGTTCGCGTAAAAAAATGTATGGGGATTTGAAATTGTCATGTCATGTCATGTGAACTCATGTGTCATCCCTATACATTTTTTTTACGCGAACACATACATACATTCATACCATCACGACTTTATCCCAAACGGGGTAGTCAGAGGAAGTGACTGTTGCCGTCATGGTGAACGAAACACTCAGAAGCCCACTTTTTACCAATGGTATTAGAACCCAACGTGGTAGGTGGTCGGTCAGCCTTCCGCCGCAATCCGGGTTGATTTGGTTTTTTATCGATGTTTTCCATCACCGTAGAGTTAGTCGGAAATTAAACAAGGAACACAAAGATTTTGCTTCTGGCCAGATTTGTACTCGGGACCACACGATCCGCGATCCGAGTTGGAGTGTTTAACCACTAGGCCACGACGCTCTCTATTTTTTACGCGAACGATAACGTAAATTTGAAGTGGCGACTCGTGGTAGACGTACTAAAGTAGCGAGATGTGACGTCTGTGTCCAACTTGCATCCATTTGTAGGTAGCGTTTTGGGCAAGTCAAAAAAATTAGATTTTAAAAACCGTAAAATTTCGGGGAGTTCTAACGGAATATTTTTTACCAATGTTTGTTGAGACCTCATTCGGTAAAATCAAACAATATGCTCTATGATTCAAATTGTTATTTAAGAATACTCTCATACATCGTCTGAATATGTCAGTCAATATTTTAGGGGTTAGTTTGTAACTATTTTTTTCCAGTGCCTTCGGCCGCGTGGTCTTCACTTAATTTTTTTTCACCCTGTCAATAAATGTAAAATGCCGTATACCGGGTGATTCATAAAAGACTTGCAAAAGCTATATGACGTACTTAGTAAGTGATTTAGTAACCATGTCAGTGAATATACGATTTTTCCATTGTCTTTAATTTCAATGTTAACATACAAATAATACTGACCAAATGAATAAATATCCAGGACAAATTACACCAAGATCATCTGACCCCAAACTAAGCAGAGCTTGTATTAAGGGTGTCAGAGACTGATCAACGTACTTAAATATTTCTAAATACATACTTCAATAGATAATAACACCAAGACACACAACAAACACAAATGTTCGTCACATAAATGTTTGTCATGGGTGGGGATCGAACCCACGACATCCGGTGCTAAAGGCAGGATCGCTGCCATTGCACCAACAGGTCAGTCAACTGTTTGACTAACTTGTATGATGACCTTGAAATTAAAATTAATTAAATAAATGTCATTTTCACTCAGGTGGTTTCTACTTCACTTAATGAGTGGTTATGCCATATCGTCTTTCGATAACCACTCGGTATTTTAATCAAGCTCGTGTAAAACTGTGATTGATATAAAACTATATCCACTTATTTCTACGAGTATCTACTTTTGATACTTTCTGTAAGAATTCGATTGCACTATTGACGACACGATTGGCGTAGTGCGCTGTAGCACGGTTTCTCACCTCGATTTCCGTAGTGTCCCGGGTTCGATTCCCGGTCGAGTCAATTCAGGAAACGATCTTTTCTGAATTGACTCGGATCTGGGTGTGCTGGGAGACGCCCCTGGCTTATTTCCTTGTGTGGTACCTCGTAACACAGGGATATTAATCCCTACTTCGAGATGAGATTCATTACAAGAGGTGTGGTGTCTGGCGCATATTCATTTATTTATATTATTATTTACTATATTTTTATTGTATGTTCCAGCGTCACGTCATAACCGCTGGGTGGATTTGAATGGAATTTTGTACGTTAAAATATTTATAGCTAAATTTGAATAGAATATTTCAATTTTAGTATCTCCCTAGGTTACGTTAAGCGGGTTCTACTTGATTGGTTGATGGTTGACATGATGTTTACAACTAGAACAGATTATCAGGGTCCCTATGAATGCGAAAGGTTGTGAGGATGTACGACTATGTTTGTTACTCTTTCAAACTAAAAACTAAAAACTACTGAACGGATTTGGGTGAAACTTTGCAGTAATACAGCTTAGACATCCGAATAACACATAGTAATTTATGAAAATTTATTTTAATTTGGTCATAATATGTAACGATCACGTGGGCGTAGCCGCAGGGGGGAAACCAGTTTAAATATAATTTTATCAGTTCTTCAAATTCACAAACTGGGTGAAAAGTTTTAGGGAACACACTAAATTAACAATGGTTAATTGTTTTATTGGAATACCTACAGCGCATTTGCTGCATCACTAAGTTAGACATTGTAAAAGCAAATCAAATTCAAAATTTAAACTGCTGAGTTTCCCGCCTTGTTGTATCAGACAGAAACGACTCCGATGCGGTGGCAGAGTCGTATTATGCTTGTAGGTATATATGTACTCATTTTATTCATATAATAGTATTTATGTTAATTATTACTCAGTATATTTTACTTTATTTTCATTTGACAATTCAGAAGTACTTTTACAGTTTAATTGAATAAAGAGAAGATTGAATAAGATATTTTGAGTTTGAGTTTAACTACCAAGATCTTTTTCATAAAAAGAGAAAATTTAGAAGGTTGAAAATACTGAGAAATAAGAATAATTACACCTAGAAGGATAGTTCTATACAAAAAGGCGCGCCATTTTTGATGCCAAAATCATCTGTCAAAATAATAATTCTTCACACATGCGTAATCACAATTTTCAGTATTTAACATGTATAAATACTACTCGTGCTGTTCGGTTATGTTGTTGCAACCATTCACTGTACAAATAAACATTTTAAAGAAACTCTTTCCCCGAGAAATTAACATCGGTAAGTTCAGATCAAGACGTGTTGTCCTGATTTTTGTGGCATCATAACCGGCTTGCCTTCTATGCGTAATTATTCTAAGTCTGTAACATGTGAGTAAATAGGTTAGGTACCTACATAGAAAGAATTTTTTTTTTTAAATGTAATATTCAAATCTTATGTGGGAAAATAAGAAAAGTGAAATTGTTGTTTTTAATTTTGTTTTGGTTTTCATTATTTAAATTAATATTATTAAAATTGAAATACGCTATCAGGATTCATGACGTAGGTATGGTACTAATTTAATGCACCTTTGTTAACATGAGTGCGATAAAACTCTGACTTTGACTTTATGTTAAAAATAATTTGGCCAAATATTAAATTTGGCCAAATGTATAATTTTAACTTCGATATAGACTTTAGCACAACTAAATCAGAAAAATATACCTAGTCTACCATCCAAAATAAGTCCTTTTTTAAATGTAGCCAAAGCAGCTACTAAGTTCGAAAAAGCAAAATAAATGTTATAGACAAAAGAGAAATACATTTTCAACATTCAGTCTTAACATAACAGTGCTTTATGAAACAAATATTTTGTAAGAACTATGTAATACTTTATTGATGAATTTAAGGTTAACAAAATAAATTAACTATATTTATTCCCACCAAAAAATAAACTTGAAAAATTGAAGCCGTGTAAAAGCGAAAACAATGTTCCTGGATGAAAAATTTAATCTTCGGCTAATACTATTTAATATAGGTATACATTATTAACGAACTTACTGTTTTTAAATTAATATAAATATGAACGAACACTAAATTACATTAAGAAAAAATTTAAACTTCTCAGATCAAGTTCCAAAACTAAAACTCTCCACGGAACTTTTTCTCGGCAAAAATAACAAAAAAAACTTATGTTTCTTAGAATTTAACATTTTTTTTGTCTGAATAACATATTATTTAAAAAAAACAATAGAGAATTAAAAGAAAAAAACCAGTCTGAAAAGTTTTCTGTTTCGTCAAAATCATGGCTCTACTTCTATCGACTCTGGCGCTAAAATAATGCAGAACTATTAAAAACGAATAAACCCAGATGTTCGTCCATCCTTCCCTGGTTCCAAAACTGTGGAATTTTCTTTGAAAATCAAATTAAATCATTAAGAAAAAGATGTTTGTTTTAAAAAAAGTTTAAGGCCGAACGTCGTACGCGCATTCCGTTAGTTTTGGCTGCCGGAACTGCCAAAATTGAACGCATCTCGCTCACACGCGCACCGCCTACCTCACTCCTACTACGGCGGCAAAAAAGAACAGTGATATATATTTTTGATACTTTGTTTGGTTTTTTCCGGATATTTTAAACTTCCTGGGGATGTGGTTTTTTGGTCATTTACACATTGTAAAACGTCGAAAGTTGGAAACCGAACGTACAGAGTTACACAGTGCGATCGGGAACAGGGCTCTGCGCCACTAAATTGAGAAGTAAGTAGGTACTTACTCTATTCTCTTCAAGTTTTGGGGTCATTTTGAAGTCACTTGTTTCATAGTTAGGATCGTAAGTAAGAATCTGAAGTGATAGTATTTGTTCATTACTCGTTCATAATTGACAAGGTGAAAAAGTAGATTCGTTTTAATTTCTTTTTATTTAGCACATAAATATAACCCGTGTGGCAGGCAGTGGTTGCTTTCTATGTGATGAAAACGAAAGTCAGTGCACTATACTAATATGGATATTGCATCGTTAAATCTTTTTTGGTTTCGTGAATCAGACCACGTTAATTACATTATGTGCACATAAACTGAAGTAACAAACACACGACATGAGGTCACTTTTGGTCGTAAACATTGTTAAATAACGATTTTATAGCGTCTGTTTACTGAGTACATCGTGAATAAGAATTGTACAGTATTTTATTGTTATTCATTTGAAGACAATACCCTAGCCTTGAGTTTTGTCCAACTTACGGAGTCATGATGATGAGGTAGGGTTGAATTATGTAATGTTTTTGTTTTTATTTCCACAAGTTTTTGTATTATGTAAACTTCGTCCGTCCTGTTTTTAATTAACACTGAAAGGTTAATTATGATCAACTACTACGATTTCATTGCAGCCAAACAGTTTTGTTTGTCGCAATTATAATTTATTTCTGTCGACATTACTCAGGTTTCTTTTATGCCCAGTTTATTTATCCTGTATTCATTCTTAGTTTCAAATAAGAATAAATATTTTAAAATTAAAGATTATGATTATTAAGCGTGCGACTCATTTTCTTAAGCAGATATTATTAAGTAGTTGTAGAATGCCTTCGTTCTTAAGGTCACATATTAAAAAAATAGTATGCTCAACAAATTATTATTCTTATAGTAGGTATGTCTAAAAAAACTAAAAATTATCACTAACAAGTAGTACTTTCTAAGCGTTTTAGTTCAGAACTTAGTAGTTCTGAACTACTTGTTAGTGATAATTTTTAGTTTTTTTAGACATACCTACTATAAGAATAATAATTGTTGAGCATACTATTCTAAAGCCTAAGTATGCTTACGGATAATGATATTTTAGCATAAGTTTTATAGGCATAATAATTATACGCCGAATAAATATCATGTCACAATCATGAACCAAATGCACTCAGGGAAAAGGTATTTTGTGTCTGCATTCAATAAAATACTTTTCCTATATAAAACAAACATGATGGCGGCTTAGGGAAGGCCCAAGGGTCACTCCCCCGCACCCTAACCTACTGTTACACTCTGGTGCCCTAATACCTACTTTTGTTTTTTCAGATTCAAATCAAATCAGGAATAATCCGTATGATTAACTGGAGTAGTTATCCGTTGTGCAATTTGATCTATTTTCCTAATAACTATTAGACAAATAAACAATATGCCTTATTTATAACAGTTATAACTTTATGCAAATCGAGATTAGGGCAAAAAACATTAGCCTAAACTATATTTATTACTGAAAGAGTATGCCAAAAACTAATATGTCAAGATATTATTATGACAAAATAATATATGCCTAAGTCGTAAGGCCAGAATAAAATCTAAAAAAGGGACCTCTTGTATGTACATAACTAAATATATTCATGCTATTTTCCCAACGGGCCAGGAAGAGATCACATAATCGACTAACATGCATGAGCAGAGCAGGTCCAGGATTGTGGCGAGTGAAAAGTATTACGAATTCCGAATAATATTCCAACTGGATAGCCACCAATTATGTCTAATAAGAATTTATATTGGCAACGCAAAAGTATTATAAAACATTGTAAAAACAACTAAGTAAAATGAAGACTTTATTTGAAACTGTCTTATTTTCACAAACGACAAATGGTTAGTGTGTAGAAGAAAGCTTATAATTTACGAAAACCAGATCGTTGCACGAGGAACGTTTCTTTAAAAACCGGCTTTTAAGACTAAGTTATAAATTATCTCTCAAACTTAACGTTCAAAAGAGATGACTGTCTTAAAATAGCACGTTAAATTGCAATCATACTTGCAGGAGAACATAGCCTGTAGACCTTTCTTGATAAGAGTCAAATTTGCTTGAACATTTGAAAGAAGAGAATAATGAAATCTGCAGTATTTATGTGAATCATGGTTGAGTAAATTTTAGTTTTTTAGATTTATTAGAAATTGAATATTTTATATTGCTGGAAAAATACTTGCACATTCTTACTCAAAAACGAATTTTGAACGCCCAATTTATGTCTAATAGCAAATTAGACCACTCACAAAAATCTATCATTTGTTGAGTTGTAATCCTTTCCTTTGGGACAGACGTCACTACTGCCCACTGAGCTATTGACAATGCAAGATGTTTTGTGGTTCACGATAAAGGCACTGGAGCTTCATAATCAAAAATTTTGTGATGTCAATTTAGGAATATGTTTTTTTTTAAAACAAATCATCTTAAGCTGTCTGTAAAAAAATATTTTCGATTCGAAATAAACGTTTCATTTATTTTCGCGTTCATTTTTCAATTCCCAGCTCCGACCCTTTTGCGAAACTGCCGCTTGTAATTGCAAGCTTACATATAAACAGATCCATTTATAGCAAAGCTATTTACGTCTAAATCATTCAATTAGCTCCTTGAGGCTGACAGTCACACACGCAATTACGCTGGGAATGCTGTTACCAACTCGTTTTTTCCTTTTTACTTTTAATAGCAAAAACATTACTAACTGAAATAAGTCAACATAAACTTTGTTTGGTTTTTCACGCACTATGGCTGGTTTGCACAATACGATCGAGTTTATTATAGTCCTATTGAAATATTACATGCAGCTTACAATTTAAGATAATAATTATTTTAATTTAAATACAAGTTACATTTAAAGATGATAATAATTGTGAATGAGTAATTATGACAAATTATGTGAAAGCCAACTAACCAAAGCTTGCATTAGGTCATAAACCCATGAATATATAAGTATCTGGGACAAATTACACCAAGATCATCTGAGCCCAAACTGAGCAGAGCTCGTACTACGGGTGTCAGAGACTGATAAACATAGGTACTTAAACAATTCTAAATATATACTTAAATAACACCCACACACACAACAAACACAAATGTTCGTCACATGAATGTTTGTCAAGGGTGGTGATCAAACCCACGACCTCCAGTGCTAAAGGCAGGATTGCTGCCATTGCACCAACAGGCCAGTCAAATACGCTCAATAACTTATAAATACATACTTGAATAGATAATGCTATCAATATCATTATAATCGCTTTCATCAGGATCTAAAATTCTATGAAGTTGAACTAAAAGAACGGTTATTTGAACCAGGCTTTATTACCAACAGTTAAAATAAAACCAAATCTAAGTACCAAAATTACCGGGTCGTGCTATATCGATCAAAATTCAAGATCTCCGCAAAAAGTGGACCAGGTGGCTCCATCTCGCTTGCACATGCCGTCCGCCATGCCACGCGAGCGAGACAGAGACAGCGCGCGCCCTCGCCCACACGGTTAGAGGCCGGTACAATGAACCCAAGTTCGAGGTTGAGCGATGAAATGTATATCTGTCCTTTTCTTTTTGTAAAGAGAGAGCACACCGCCTATTGCGCTTGAGCAGTCGCCGTTTAAAATGAATACCGCTGTTTTAAAGATCAAGACAGTTTATAGTTCTCGATTCTGTCACGGTCAGTTTTTTTTTCGAAAAATTAACTTTTTTCGTCCCTATTCTAGGTACAGAGTATTTTTTTTGTTTGAGTGAAAGTTCTGGCAAGTGTAGGCTTAGGCCTAAATTTGAGTCTAGATTTTTGGTGACCTTAGCTTGAATGGGATTTAAAATGTGGATTCAGTGATTGGATTTTATCTATTTCACCAGTTTAAAATGGATTTTCCCCGGAACTACAGACCAACAGTAAGTATTCATTATGAATATTTCACGAATTTATTTATAATCCTCTTTTTTTTCATCAGTCCAGGCGTTGGGCAAAAGTTGTTCTTAAAAGATACCTCTACCGCTCTCATCTATAGTGATGTCATTATGATTATTGATGACCTCTTTAGAGGTCTTCAAACTTCATACCTACCTAGCTCCTTTTACCCAATTAGGTAAAAGGTAGGATGGTTTGTTATCTTCTTTTTTAAAATCTTCTCTGAAACTAAGTCATAATAACTATGACTACACATCATAACACGACTGTGGATGACAACTATTTTAAAATAATCTACTTCATTTATTTTAACCAAATTAAATAAAATAACAATAAAAAATATTAAAAACGATAGTTTCTTTGCAACTGTGAGTATATCATCAGTCCTAAATTCTAAAAACTTCTTAGCCCTAGATCATTTAAGAAAAAAAAGCGAAATTAAATATTATAACTTATATTTTTAAAACGACAGTTTTTCACAGCCACGTGGCTTACTGAGAACCAACCCAACGACTCATTTTTGCGAAAAATTTACAGTAAATTTTTCTTTATTCCGTTTTTTTATTTCTGATTTGAAATCTGTGTGCTCTGTATATTTTCAAGAAATAAATTTAGGGTATACCTGCGGGACATACATGAGGAAGAAATCAAAACGTTCATTTGGATATGTGTACATAATGATTATAATAACCAAACATAGGACAAAAATATGTTGAATGCTAAAATAATGTATCCATGCCTAAACTGCCAATCCAATTTTTATAAATTTTGATAGAGACCTAAAAACAGGACATAGACTACTTCTAGTAGAGGAAGTAAAACCCTGAATAAAAAAACAGGTCCTCCCGGATGAA
This sequence comes from Udea olivalis, assembly GCA_947369235.1. Classification (NCBI taxonomy): domain Eukaryota; kingdom Metazoa; phylum Arthropoda; class Insecta; order Lepidoptera; family Crambidae; genus Udea; species Udea olivalis. Next base: position 7,761,815 of record OX376370.1, on the reverse strand, counting down.
GCCACAGGCAAAAGCTAGTAGAGCATACATGCCAAATCTTAAATAAACCCCTTAGCTATTTATTGTACGTGGTGTTTATCATCAAGAACTAAAGTACAGATGAACTATGTTTTGCTTATTATGAACTAGAAAAAGTTTTCAATTACACTACAAAAAAACACTTACTTTCAATTTTTTAGTAATGAAATTTAATTTTTTTAAACAAATGTGAACTTGGTTATGACAATAAAAAGTAATTTTTCATCGCACCTAACGCCATCTAGTAGTGGGTGTTGAAACTATGAAGCTGAAGATCTTTCATGGAACTCATTAGGTATGGGGATTCCCCAAACCCTATTTATCAGATTGTACTAAGAATTGTATATAGTGCTATATCGATAAATATAAGATAAGATATGAGGGCACACCTGGGCACACTCATCTAAGGGATCTGAAGTAGGTACCATTTTTTAAATGACAAAATATAATTTTATTTTTGTTTAGGAAATATACAACATCAAAAGTAGTCTTTAAACTCAAAAAAACATTAACCTTTAAACAGATAGCACTTAAAATCACATTATTAAAAACCTAAATCCCTAAAATAGCAAAAATCATTTATAAATTAAGTAGCTATTAAAATAAAATGGCGTACACATCATTATAAAAAGTTATCTGAAGCTGTGCACCCTTCAAACTGAGGTTTTCTCTTGATTTTAATAATGTAAATTTAACGATTTAAAAGTGCTTCTTACAGTTAAGTTTATTTAAACAAATATAATTTGACCATGACATGTTAATAGAAAATTAAAGGGCAGCTTTCCATTTAATGGCTGCTCAACTCTGCATGACGTTTCGGAATTAAATTATCTGTCATTTGAAATATTAAATTCCTTAGAGCATTTCAAATTAAGGACAGTATAACTGAATGTCTTGTAAAAGATTTCTTTTCATAGAAAATAATTGCAGAAAAAAGTGTTTACTACTGTCCAAAGACCTTAATTAAAATACTAATAAAAAGATAAGTAAAATTAAAATTATAATTTAACACTAAAAAAAATCGGTAAAACAACCGAAAAAAACGACAAAAAAATCTCAATATACTATAATTCCATAATAGTTTTTCCTATTAATCGCCCTTAATAGTAAAAATCTTGTAGCAATTAGACAGGAACTTCCTGTGGAAACTTGAAGGTTTCCTTGACCAATTTAAAAAATATACATACAAATACAAAGGACCTGTTACTTATTTTTAAAGAAATAAAACCTATTAAGAAACACCACATTTTTTTGAATTGTCTAGACATTTATTTATACATAATTAAATTTAGAACTGTTAACAGTTCGTTACTTACTAAAATATTGCATTTAAATAATGTTATACAATGAATAAAAATAGAGGAAATGTCATGTCATCTTACTCTAATAGTACAAAATAATTAACAAAATTAGATTAGACCCCGATAAAAAATCCTAAAACCTACCTAATTAAAATGATTAATTGAAGTCCCACAATAGACCTTGACCTACTAGTACTTAGGAATATTTTTTCTTATTAAAAAAAAACAGTAACACAGAGCCTCCACAAACACCCAGAACCAGTTTAAATATTTAATCCATCGAACGAAATTTGTGGTAGATAGATAATTTATTTATTATATAAAATTACATGTCAAATTATTAAGATATTATTATGATTATACTTAGATTAGATTTTGAGGCAAAAAGAAATTGCAGGCATTAATATTGAGATCGACAGTACAAAACAAGATATAAAAATAATCGTGAGAAATAAAATGAATCATCAAACAATACAACTGGGGAATAATATAAAAAACACAATCTAATGAACAACATCAAAATAATTAAAATAAAATAATGTCAGAACAGAATATGAAAAAAAACGCTGGCAAAATAATAAAAGAATAGTCTATGTAAAATAGATATAGAAAAAAAATATGTCCCAGTAAAAAATAAGTTATAAATACCTAAATTATGTGCATCTTACTGGTAACTTTTGTGTCTCATATCATACAGCTCACCTAACCATTGTACCAAGTAGGTCGTCAAAAGTTTGAAAATACATTACATTTTGATGATCTAACAAATATAAAGGATATGACAAATCAATTAGAAAAAATAAATGGTCAGCTAAAAATTGTGTCCTTGTTCTGCTATGAAAGGTTCTCCCCGTCATTAATAATATAAGTAGTTACTTGGGCAGTAAAAGATGGGCTATATTTTGAATTAAATATTCCGGCAGCAATGTGATTGTACAAGAATTTTATTTTTTATTTATCATTTGTCTTTAGCTCTTTTTCTTTTTAACCAGACATAGTGATTTTTTCAGAGCATCATTATCACACTTCAATAACAATTAAAGTTCTTTGTAGTAACCTGTCTCTGCATTTCAAAATTTAGCTTCCAAAATTGTAAAATACTGCGAAAAACATCCGAAATTATACTATAAATGTCATGACATAGTACGGACGGATATGTAAAGATATTATAGAACCAGTGAAGATATTTATTTTAATTATTAAAATAGTCAGTTCTTGATCTAGAAGCCCGAACTAAGTTAATTTAGTTTTAGAAACTGGCTTTTTTGTTCATAAAAAGAAAGTTTTCATCGGTCTTCACACTAATGCAAGAAATTGACTGATCAGTACATTGGAAAATAATTATTTAAATACACAATTAATACTGTTGGTGCAATGGTAGTGATCCTTCTTTTTGCACCGAAGGTCGTGGGTTCGATCCCCACCCATCACAAGCATTCATGACGAAAATTTTTGCTTGTTGTGTGTCTGGGTGTCATTATCTATTTAAGTTCGTATACCAGTCTCTGGCACCCATAGTAGAAGCTCTGCTTAGTTTGAGGTCAAATGATCTTGGTGTAAGGTTACCCAGATATTTATTTATTAATTACTTTGCATACCAAAAGTCATATTTCAGAGACAAATAAGAATAACGCAAGCACAGCTCAGCTTGCATAGTTCTTGTCATTTTTCAACCTGTTCAAGCTATTAATAGCAACACAGTTGCCATAGCAACCGGGCGATTACGTTGCACGCGCACGGGCGGAAGACGGACTATAACACAGCTATGCGCAATAAGTATACTATAGTTCGCGAATGTATACGAGGCCGGGTCGAGCGGGCGACCTTGCTGCGACGGCGCGGCTCCGCGGTGAGAGACGGCACGGGATTGGTGCGGGTATAGCGAATGCACGAAACGTTGATAAAGGAATCTCTATTATAATGCATAATTAAATATTCCTATAGTGAAAAAGCATAACGCTTAAAATCCATTAGCATTAAAAACTACATATTTATTATGGATCCATAATATTAAGTCCAAAGCGATTAAAATATATGTATTTTTATAACATGGATTTTAAAGTAATCGATTTTTATGTAATGGAAATACAAATTAGGATTACTTATTAATTTTATAGAATTTTAAGGGCATCCAGTTGGAAGACGAGACAAAGGTTTGAAAAATTAAAGAATATAACTAACATACAGAAATCTTATCAACGCAGCTAGACGCTATTTAGAAGGTCGTCGTTGATTGATTTGACCTTAAAAATTACATTATTTAGCTGATATTGGAAATCCTGTTTTTTTTTTCTTATCTTTGTTCGTTAGTAATACTAACTACTACTAGGTGAAGAAAGTGTCGAGCGAGATTCGAACCAGCGACTTCCGCTTGCCGGGCGGCTGCTTTTACCTTTAAACTATCGAATTTTCCCAATTATACTATGAGATATATTTTTTGCTGCATTAAGATAACTACAGATTCAATGGACAAGGAGTCTACATTTATGTGAGGATCACGTCTAGAAAAACAATGTTCTAAGTATATTATTCAATTTACTTTTCAATACTAATCTCTGTACGAACGAAAGCAAACAGAAACCAAATGTATCTTAAGCTGTCACCATACATTGTCCAAATGTTAAACTCAACGTACTGACGAGTGTATATTGCCCGTCATCTCGGTTAGTGAATAAATTTAAAGCCAAATTAGCGGTGAGAACCCATACCAGAAATTAGACATGCGCGGTGCTCTGACAGATAGCCCGCTTAGAACAACACGCCATTTTTGACGCACGCACACAGAGACATGAGTTTACAAGTGAAGTCAGTGAGTGTCGGTGAGTCGGAAAGTCGCACTGTCGCGAGTGTTTTTGTTTTTGTCGAACTTGGTGCAATTTTTCACATGATGAATTTTGTTTTTGGCCGGTTCTGTCAAGTAGGTATAACTTACTTACTTCATTTTAAATATTCAGAGCGAATATAGTAGTAACCCTAGGCGGTTCACGCAAGTTTTGGAAAAAGGTGCGAGCGGTCCTTCTGTAAATTCTTTATTTTGTGCCCATAGCTTGATTGTAGTCATGCGCAGAACCGTGCTTTTCTCTGTAGCCTGCCGTTATTTCTACGTGACGAGATCTGTATGTTTACCATCAGTTGCCATTTAGAAAGAATGTTTTTTCAAATTTTTAATTTTTTTCTGATTTAGGTTCCTTTTTAAATCACTACTATATTTAAAATACGTCAACACGGTTCACGGCATCGCTAGCGGCTGTCATTTGGTGTCAGCTCGTGGTAGACATCTGTACGGAGGATTCGACATGACATGACAATGTCAAATCCCAATAGATTAGATTAATTTATTTCTTAATACAACATTACAATATACATTACATTTGATGTCACATACAAGAATTTTCAATCTTAACAATAAACAGAATGTCCAAACCGAATAAAAATAACGAATTAAAAAATAAATATTAAGTAAAAAATATTAATATGTCAAATAAAATAATAAAATAAAATAATTCAATCAAAAATAAAAATTAATAATTAATAAGTCATCCGAAGTCACCATTCAAAAATTCTTCAATACAATAATAAGCTTTTTCCAACAAAAGGTTTCTCAGCTGACGTTGGAATGTTTCGTCAGATTGTTTTTTAACGCTAGGGGTAGATGGTTGTAGTAGGTAGGGCCAATAACTAGTGGGTTCTTCTCTGCAAGAACCACGCGATACATACATCAAATTTAAAGTGGCAACTCGTGGTAGACGTACAGTTTACTTACACCAATGACAGCCGCTGTCGTCCGCTGTTGACCGCGTTGACGTTTTCAAACTGGAATTCGGTGCAGCGCCTTTAGTGATATAAATTGACGACACGATTAGCGTAGTGCGCTGTAGCACGGTTTCTCGCCTCAATTTGCGTAGTGTCCTGGGTTCGAATCCCGGTCGGGTCAATTCAGGAAACAACTTTTCTGAATTGACTCTTGCCTGTGTGTGCTGGGAGACGCCCCTGGCTTATTTGCTTGTGGTACCTCGTAACACAGAGATATTGATTCCTACCTCGAGATCATAACAAAAGGTGTGTTGTATGGCGCATATTTATTTATAAATAAGAATGGAACCAAAAATGGCACTTAAATTTCTGAAGTCAAGTATCGTAGTTCACTTGACAGAAACTCATGGTAGACACCTGGTCAACCTTTACAAAACCATTGCAAGAAATATCTTCAGTTGGCAGTGTTAGATGCCCAAATGTATCTCATCTATATATTTACACTTGTTTAACTACACAATACATTTAACTACTCACCATCCACTTACCTATATTAAATATTTATTATACTTATTTATAATAAGGCACATACGTGTGTCCACCGCAGGTGTCCGTGAGTCTTCTCATTTGGCGCCCACTGAAAGTCAGCGCCTGGGCCCCCAGAGCCCAGGCTGAATGCTGAGTGAGCTTCTTTTATTTTTTGTCTGATGGTATTGTTTTGTCTTGTTTTAATTTGTTCTGTTGTTTTATGCCTACCACCTACGTGTTTTTATTTCCAAAAATTTAATAAATGTTTTATTTCTATTTATATTTCTAAATATAAAGTTTAACGCAATCTCATTGTACAAGCCGATGATCTCGTGTGACGTCACCAATAGCGCAATGGAGACGGTACATGCGCGCACGCACACAGAAACGACGCGTAGCTCGGTAGCCGACAGTGAATCACGACGCAAAAAACCGGAGCTCGGCCAGACTGGGGTAGGGTTCTGCGGGCAAGGGATTCCCTTTGAACCGTCGAAAAGGTCTTGGTTAGAAAACTATTCCCTGATTTCGGCACAGGTGTATCTAATTTCAGGACAGAATGATAAGATATCTTTTAATATGCTTAATGTTGGTGGGTTGCCTACCCAATTGGGCATCTAACACAGTCATCGGATTTTAATGTTATTCGTTATTGAGTGTAACTTAAGTATTATTTATTGCGTAGATAATGTTCCTAATATCGAGAGCTTTTTCGATAAGAAATAATAAGGTATTTGACAATGTTTTTTTCATGTGTTATCGAAGGACCTTTCAAAAATAAAAACATTGGTAAAAAATATTTCGAAAGGTCTAAAACTCCGCGAGATAAAGCTTTTTTGAAAATAAAATTTTTGGACTTGCCCAAAACACTCCCTACAAACTGCCGCCTGCAAATGACGTCATTTGCGATTTATTTCTTTGCGTTCTGCAAAACATTTGCAGCTATATTACATTTTTGCGTTCATGAATATGGTTTCTGAACAAAAGTTGCGATAAATTGTGTAGATTATCGAATGGTATATGTAGTTTTTTATTTCCACTTTTAAAAAAGGGCTTGTTTGTACAAACGTAAACAAACTAACATTTTCAGGGCTCTTTTTCACTGTATTTTTTGATTACATATATTCGATTATTTTAGAATCTAATGATGTTATCAAATACCCTATACAGCACATTTTTTTATAAATAAGTAACTATATGTTGTTAGTAATTTAGAACCAAAAATATTCCTTACCAATGAGACCGAGTGAAAGCCGACCTTTTGTTCCCTATCATGACCTCCCTGTAATCATGAGTCCCCATCACAAATGAAGGGAGAAAGCGGGGCTCCTATTGGACAATACCACCCTTAATTTGGGGAGAAATGACCAATCGTGGACTGTTATTGATTGCTGGTCATTTTGGATGATTTTTGGTGAGTTCATTTAATTTGTGCAAAGGTTTTAATAAAAGACAGAGCTGCCCGTTGGCGCAATCCTAGTACTAGTAAGTAGAGATTATGATATTATTGTCACTCAGATTTAATGAAAGAAGCATATTTTATTTTTTAAGCTTTTGCACTGCCTAATCTTTTTCTTTATCAATTACCCTACTGAAGGTTACCTGCAAGTGGCCGCTTGAAGCGGGTGAAAAAATTACATAAAAAAAGTGCCTGTCTAAAATGAAATGATGTTATTTTGTTTCTTTTAAAAACAAACATACCATCACGACTATATCCCAAACGGGTATCCAGTGCGTCAAGTGACTTGACTGTTGCCGTCATGGTGAACGGAACACTCAGAAAACCCACTTTTTACCTTTGGTACGAGCATTAGAACCTGACGTGGAAGAAGGTGAGCCCACCGCTACCCGGGTTAATTTGTTTTTTTTTCTATTAATTTACATCCGGAAATTTTACAATGACCGTGCCAATGAATAGCCGTGCTGTTGGCGGCACTTTATAGGAATACTTTCCACCGCCCCATCTCCTTCCCGTTTGTCGTAAGAGGCGACTAAGGGAGCCCTGCAGCAGCCCATCTGCTCTTCAGGTGGGAGACATGTTATGTCGGCCGGTTGATGTTACCACCATGCAGCTGCGTAAAACCCGACAAGTGACTCTGACCTATTTCGGTCAGGTCGCGTTCCGGGATCAGCACTGCACTAACCGGTGTCAGAGCAGGCCTTCAAGGTGATATGGCCAGCTCAGTAATTGCTTTGCATTATTGTGCTTGTCATCCTTATATCTGGACCTCACGACTGCTTTCCATCAGGTGGAGTGAGGTCATCTTGACTGACACTATAAAAAATCCATGATCAGGGATTGGGCGCTCAACCCCTAGACCACGAAGCTCTTCAGGTGAAAGAATTGTAAAGGTTGGTCTAGTAATAGATTTAACAATTCAAAAATTATGATATTGTTTTTGTTGTGTTTGAGTTTATTACGTCATTCATCCAAAGGGGCTGACGCGGTCACAAACTTTGTTTTGGTAGATCTTTCTGTAGTGGGTAACAAAGTACCTATTTTTGTCCCCAACTGTATTTTTTATGAAAAGCTTACATAATTATGTTTAAGGATCCCAAGGTATGTACCCTAAACGAATTTTCCAGTAGTTTAAGTCAGCAAAGTACGAGTTTTTTTATCTAATGTTGCATTTGCTTATAGGTTGCGGTAACCGTCGAGCGGTCCGCATGCTTGGTTATTTAATTTATTCATTTGTTTTGTTTCGAACGAACTGTCCTTCAGCGGCGTCGCCCGCGTAGACTTTCTCCCGTCAAAATATAGCCTAAATTAAAAATATAGCCTCTGTCACTCGATGTCATCTCAAACAGGGTTTAAAAATCATCTGCACTAATACCTAAAGGTTAACATACATACCATGTCTAGACTTAACTGTAGAAATATTAAAGCTGATAGCATTTATTTATTTTTCTATAAAAACATTTTACAACAAAATAAGAAAAAAAACATTTATTTCAGATATCCATCCATAGTACAGAGGCGTTCACATCAACCTTTACAAAACTATTGCAAAATGGGTCTTATGTCATCAGCATCAGGTGCCCCTATGTAAAAAATAACGCACTGTACAATTAGTATGTTAGCAACAATTTTTACTTAATTTAAGTTAGCTTTGTTAATAAGTGCAATTACAATATTACATTATTTTGTTGCTATTTTTATCATTCATTCGTTTATTTATTCATTTGGCTATTGATTACATTATTTATTTCATTAATTTGTTTTTAAATATCACAAAAACCAAAACTACAGATTATGTCAAATACAACATCAATGTTTACAATACAAACACACTAAAACATACAATGTAAATTCGGTAATTAGATACTATAGTATATCAAAATCAAATCAAATCAAAAATATGTTTATTTAAATAGACCTGTCGAAAGTACTTTTGAATCGTCAAATCATTACAAGAAAAAAATATACTTAATAATAGACTTGAATACTATTGTAATATGGATACATAAATACACTGTATACAAACATAATTTGACTCTACCACCGCATCGAAAGTTGATCTAATACCACAGAATAAAATACTGAGAAGACCCGAGAAACTCAGTAGGTACTTACTCTTTTATTCACTTGGTTGGGTTATAAAAAAGAGTTACCTACATACCTACCATCACGACACTATCCCAAACGGGGTAGTCAGAGGCAAGTGACTGTGCGTCATGGGGAACGTCTGGCCAGATTTGAACTAGGGACCACACGATCCACGAATTCCACGATCTGAGTTCGGGTGCTGAACCACTATTGAGTAAGATACAAGAGTAATAAAAAAATATCTGAAACTATATCATAGTATATTAAATTCTTTGGCAACCCTAGGGTATATCCTTTAGCAAGAGAATGTCAATTATTTCGTCACGTGTTTATTCATTTACCCTGTTTTGAAGATTTTAGAGAGTGCTAGGGCTGACACTTGTGAGTTTTGACACAAATTTCAACTTTATACAATCGAATCTTTCCTTTTTATAATACCGGGTTATAATTATAAGACTTACAAAATGATATTGCATACCCAGTAAGTGATTTAATAACTTTTTATGTGAAAATTTGACTTTTTGTCATTGACTTTAATTTTGATGTTTTCATATAAAAAGTACAGGATGTTCTACTGATTTATATGGTGACCTTAAAATGAAAGATAATTAAATAAACTCCATTTTCACCAATATAGCCCTACGAAGCGGGCCTAAAGTGACCACTTTAGCCCCTAGGGAGTAAAAAGTAATTAGTTTTTTAATTTCCTTCATGTGGCATAGACAAACTCAAACAGCCAGTAAAAAAATAGTAGATTGTTACACAAGGTGAGAAAGTTACCTTTTCAATGCACGAGATGGTTTGCGCGCGAGCGTAGCGAGAGCGCTAATAGTTCGAGGGCATTGAAAAGGTCTTTCTTCCGAGGTAAACACTCTGCTTTTCATTACGAATATAAGGAAAGTGAATAAAAATCAGATACATAAGTTCAACCAAATAAACTTCTCACTCGATTTACGATACAACTGAATGAAGTTCGAATAGTTGCAATCCCGCCTTTTTTTTGTCTGTGGAATTCAACCATTTTTTTTTAATATTTGTAAAAAAGCATACTTAGACAATGATGATGGAATTCCCCCGCCCTATTTTATTTAAAGAAAAGATTTTTTTTCATTTCTATCGTAAATGCTCAGCTCAAATTTATTCAATTAAATACTAATTAAGTGAAACATACATTAATGAGTATATTCCTGCTTCGATTGTTTAAATATTCATTTGAAATCAAGATAAAGGAATTTCAAATACAGCGGTGGCTGAATAGAATATATCGACTTGCCGCAAAAGGAATGTCAAAATAGAAGGTGACATTTGACAGTTATTTACTTTCAGCCTAGGGCTGAAAGTGAAGCTATCAACCCTATGCTCAGGCAACTTCAAGCGTACTTTCCGTGTTGAGTAATGAAAATATACTATTATCTGTGGAGTGTGGACTGTCTTCATTGCGAAAATGTTGAGAGTTTTAGTTCCATGGTTCGTCCGCAAAGAAGGCGGGGCTATGTGTTTTAAATTGTTAATCTGTGGTTCAGTTCAGAAGAAAAAACTGACCACGAAAATTTCAGAACTTTTGTCAAGTGTAAATTTGTTCGGTTTTAAATGTTTTTGTACTAAATTGACTATTTTTCTCGCACTCAAAGTGAAAGTACAGTTTGCACCTCGAGACTAAACGCCAACTTAATATACCCTCGGTTTCATTGACTCCCTCGCACGCTCGGGAGTCAAACCACCTCTGGTATATTATGGCTTCGTTTAGTCCCTCGATATAAAATATACTATTAGCACTTACATAGTTACTATGTACATCACCACTCAGTAGTCCTGAGTACCTATGCTATATTGTTTCTGTCTTTTGATAATCATCGGGTATAAGTATTTATTGGATGGGTTTGCGTTTGGCCAAGTCTCTGCTGGTAAGCGATCACGAGGCCGATCGTGGTACACACCCAGAAAATGAATAAAGAATATGCTTGTTAATCAAACAAGCATAGTGGCTAAAATAAGAAAAGTACTCGTAATAGTTGTGAGTTTTGTTTAAAAGAAAGGTTTAGCCCTTTCAGGAGACTTGCAACAAAAGCTTTTTAAAACCTTAATTTAGAATGTTTTTGATTGAAAACGCATTTTAAAGGCTTCCTACAATTTAAAATGAATACGTGTTGTTGATAAACTTCGCATTCAGACTTAATTCTATAGAATTTTTAAGCTTAATTACAAAATACATTTTACAAGAAACACAAAAGTGTAGACACTAATAGAACAGGAAACAAAACAACAACAGGCAAATAAAATAGCATCAGACAGTTTTGACGTTCATTTTATAAACTGTCACGTTTGTAGTTACGGGGATTTGCTTTTTGCGTTTGGGGTGGATCGTAAACGTCGCATTTTTTTAAGGTTTTCTTGATTATTTAGCTATAAAATTAAGTATAAATTATCTCTCTGCTATTGAATGCACCTTTTAATTAACTGTGTACAGTAAGTTTTTAAGTGTCTTATCAATTTCAAAAAAAAGCGGCTTTTTATTTAATTTAGCAAATAATTAGAGACTACCTAATTTTAGACAATTCAATGTGTTTTTAAATAGTATTATGCACAATAATAGAGTAAAAATTTCAGTTTTATTTCAATTCAATGAAGTAATCCCGAAAATCTTACAAAAATGCAACGTTTTTGAACCACCAATAAGATGCATATTTGTAAGGTTATAATTTTTTGACGATAGATACTTTAGCTCGCGCTAGTAAAATGTCTTGTGTGCTGCATAAAAATTGGTTTCGTTTGTTTGAATAAAAAACGTGATTTAGTTTCTCCAGTACAGTGAAGTCTTATTGATATTGCGAGTTAGACCTGGTTCAGGTAGCGTTTTTCCGATGCCTTAAAAAATTGGACCTCACTCAGCGCTTAGCCTGGTTTTGATGGGCACAGGCGCTGATTTTCAATTATTACTCAAACTCCAGAAATGCACTCGAAAACTACTAAACCGAAAAAAGAATTAAAAAAAAACGACCTGATCCTAGGGACTCAAGCGGGATTCGAACCCGCGCGACCGAAATCGAATGTCAAATATTTTTCGAAAATATTTCTTTCGGTTGTTAATAAAACACGCGCCATATAATTACAACATTGAAGAAACGGTTACATGCTCGAAAATCGAAACTTCATTGAGTAAATTTCAAAAGAACAACGAACAAATCAACAAATTTTAAAATAACAATGGTCATTTGATCAAAAGGTTATCTGACCAACGTCTGGAATATCAATGTTTAAATTATCTAATTACACTATTGGCCAAATCGTTCAAAGGTCAAAAGGATTATTGGAAGAATTACTAACTATCAACTGATATAACTGAAAAATGAAAATATTTTTTTTGTTTTTAATAAATGAATTACTTTAATTTACCTAATAGAATATCCAGTCCATATTATCTTGTCGAACATTATTGTTTCAATTACTATTTACTTCATGGAAACATATTTCGCAGAAAAATCTGTTGGTTAGGTTAGGTTAGAAACGTGGTTCCCCCTATGAGCCTTGGCCTTGTTGTGGCGAGGGGAGTTAGCACTGGTGGCAGGTGGAACCACCGGGAAGCTAAGAGGGCTCAGGCGTGGCAGTGCGGTAGACTTCTTCTAACCCACTGCCTGCCACCGGGCGTGTTGGTTGTATGGTGCCTGCCTGGTTACCACTACCCGCCCAAAGGGGCGCCCACGGGCGCATCGCCTTAGGGCGTGAGGTGGGAGCCGCGCTGCACAACCGTTTGAAGGGGTTCAGGCGTGCGCGCGTTGCGGGTGGTTGCGGACCTAGTAGAGTCCGTGTACGGTAGGAGCCAGCGGGCTTGAGTACGGGGGAGCTTTTGCCCGCAATGCACGGCTTTCGCCGTGACTACGGAAGTACCTGTCTGCTCCAGGTGCTTCCGTGGCCTCCCACCTTCGTTGGGGGGTCGGCTGGAGGGGGCTCCAATACGGGGAAGCACTGGTGGCGGGGCGTTGCGAAACTTTATAGAGACCCCACCTCGCCACTGAAGTGTTGAGGTCGAGTACCGTGGGGTTTTAGTCTGTAGAAGTCCGACATAACCTCGTGGTTCCCCCGGGCGGCGAGGTATCTGAAAGGATTTCCCCACGATAATAATTTAAAGTAAGGATAGAAACATGACCACATCGCACGAGCTCACGTGACGCGGCAGCCGCCGGCGAGTGTCAGAACAAATTGTCGGCGAATAAACTTAGTGCCAAAATATGTATTGATATTCAGTATACGGTCGGAGTACACTATGTGATGAATAATAGATTGTCCCTCCATAGAATATTTGTTTCAGTAATAATAAGTTTTAAATAAACATTATGAGAAATAGGTTGATGTAAATTTTATTTGCAGCAAAAATATTTTTTTTTTCATTTCAAACCCTATTAGGTATACTTGCTGTTCACTATTTTGAATAACACACAAAGAGGTTGTCCCGTGGGGATCGAACCCGCGACCGGATCAAGAATCTAACTAACTATTAAACTGAGGAAGGTAAACAAATCACTGAATAAGAAATCATTTGCGATTATGAAATTTGATCAGTACGTCTACCACGAGTTGCCACTTTAAATTTACATTACCGTTCGCGTATAAAAATGTATTGGGATTTGACATTGTCATGTCATGTCATGTGTCATCCCAATACATTTTTTCTAGGTGAACGATAACGTAAATTTACATTGGCACCTCGTGGAAGACGAACTGGAATGATTTGGCACTTAAAATTTACATCTATCAAGTTATGGTCAGTCATTCATTTAATGACACGTAAATTTGGATTATAATATTTTTCAAATAAAACATTTAATCCGGTTCATTTCGACATCCGAGGTTACAATAATTCACACCCATCTCAAATTTGGTAGGATTGTTCAAAACACTATCATAAATGAAATCTAGAAAGTCCTCATCAATCCGACACCAGGGAAAAAAATATTCTGGGTCAAAGGTCACAAAAACGAGTTTTTCACGATTTTCAGCAAAACGGTACGTTTTGTAATAAAAAGAGTTAAAACAAAATTGTAGATCAGATAATTATCTAAAAAAATGTCAATATACCACTGTTTCTGAGATATAACCTTCCAAAAAGTTGGAAGAGTTGTTATCGGCATGGTATATTTATACATATTATGACATAACTTACTTATTAAATGTGGTTGCAAAAATATTTGACTATTTTGTTCTCTAGCATGTACAAATTGTCAAGGCCGGTCGTGCTCCAATGTTGAATCACCAACAGTTGAGGATTTTTTTGATACCAACGAGGAGACATACTCGTAAGAAGACAGACGAAGAAGAAGAGGAAGCAGAAGTATTAGAGAATCAAAATTCAGACAAGGATTTTTTTTTATTTACACCGCTTTTATCATTTTCAAGCCTTGGCAAGGCTTATATCTTGGCTTATATCTTTTATTCAAGAGTTTCAAATGAAACCGAATCACAACAGATCCGTGGAATATGCCTACCGGGACAAAATCACGCGCTAAGTACACTAACCTCAAAGGTGACGTGGAAACGTGTGCATGTGACGATTACTACTCTTCCATCTTTTTGAATCATCATATCTCAGAAATAGTGGCTCTTAGAAGAAAACTATCTGGACATTTTTTATAGATAATTATCTGATCTACAATTTTGTCTTAACTAATTTTATGATAAAACTTACCGTTTTGCTGAAAATCTCGAAAAACTCGTTTTTGTGACCCACAATATTTATTTTCCCAGGTGTTACGTAGATCGATGAGGACTTTTTAGATTTTTATTTATGATAGGGTTTTGAACAATCCTACCAAATTTGAGCTGGGTGCGAATTATTGCATTTTCACCCCTATTTTTTGTCTAATTTGACCTAGCTAATTTGGTCTTTTAAATTTTGGTATTTCATTTGTTGTTCTTTTGAAATTTGCTTAATGAAGTTTTGATTTTCCAATTTAACTGAATAGTAACCGATGAAACAACGTTGGCTTACAGCATAAAATTCACTAGACAGATTCACCAGGTCTGCTTCGATAGCTCAGTTTAAAGAGCAGCCACCCGGACTGTGGGAGGTCGTTAGTTCGCATCCCGCTTGAGTCGCTAGGATCAGGTCGATTTTTTCTAGTTTCTAACTTTTTGTAAAAAAGGGCATTTGTAAAAATGCTAAAAATAATAAATCACCGAACCAATTTAGTTTATTTAGTTTTGTTTTCTCTCTCTGTTTCATCTTGCAATAAAATTAAGCTCACACACACACAGCTATTGCTTGATACAAGTGGAGCAGCTGATGCGTGTCTGGGCCATTAAAAAAAAAAGTTTATTTTAGATAACAGGATCGATACAGGCTCACACATTTACATGTCAATTAAATATTATACGATAAAATTAAAATTACAATACACTGAAATTATATAATAATAAAATAATAATTGACGATCATTGTCCCGATAGTCGTGTCGGCAAACGGCTTAATAGCGAAGAGCCTTGACCAACACCTCGAGAGGCTCTCGGTCAGCGGTTGGGTCAAGGGTCAGATGCAGAAGGCGGTGCTCCTGGACACGGCTCGCATTGTCAGGAGGTTCCTCTCTCTGCAGCCCTAACCACCGGTAGTCTGGGCCTTGCCTGCCCTGCTGCCGGCGGCACCCTAGTTTAAGGTTTTTATAGTATTTTTATAAATCATTGTTTTATAACTTTAATTTAGGCTTAGGTTTTATAATTGTGATTATGTAAATAAAATATCCCTGGACATTATTCCACACAGCGCCATCTAGCCCCAAAGTAAGCTAATTAAAGCTTGTGTTATGGGATACTAGACAACGGATAAACATACTTAAATACATTTTCTTTTGTAAATACATACTTATTATACATAGGAGACACCCAGACCAGTACAAACAGACATGTTCATGCACACAAATGTTTGTACTGTGCGGGGATCGAACCCGCGACCTCTGGTGTAGTAGCCAACTTCTTAACCATTACACCAAGTCGGTCGTCATAATTGTATTTTGTTTTTATAATTATAATTCTTAAGTTGTTTTATTGTTGTAAATCTTTGTTTTTATAAGAATACTGCACAAATTGTATACCTAAGTTTTATGCTAAATAAAGAGATAAATAATAATAATAAAGCATATTGTGTAGGTCCTTATCCTTACTGACTACCAGAACCTTTTCATGCCCTGTGACACCTCAAAGGCTGTTGGAACATGCGGATGATTTTACACAAAATTGTAAAATACGTACAACTTTGACGAGCATCAGCATGATAATAAGTAGTCTAAATAATATAAATCTGGTCTCGTTCTATGCAAAATGAAACGCTCTACAATTTTCAGAAAAAACACTTGTCGATAATTTCAGTCCTCTACGAGATATAACCGTCGTTAAGGGTGACATGCGTGCCAACAGACTCACCACTGAGGATGCACAAGAAGGATGAAGTGGGCCAAGAAAATAAAAAAGGCGGACCCTGGGACCCCACACACCAGTGTGAGTTCAGGACCGGGATAGACCGCACGGATGATGATTATGATGACGAGATATAACCGTAAAACCGCAAAAATACCGATATTGGGGTACACTTTTGCCCCCCACAACTTAAACCTAGGATAGTCATATTGGGCAACAAGTGAAACCATTAAAACAAGAAAATCTTTTGTAGGATTTAAATCAGACTTGAATGGCTTTTTTTGCTTTATTCTACTGACCTATATAGGTTATAGTTCTGTACGCGCCTATTACATACACACATACCATCACGAATACGAGTAAATCCCAAACGGGGTAGTCAGAGGCACGTTGACTGTTGCCGTCATGGTGAATGGAACACTCGGGCTCGTTGCTTTTGGTTTTTTATCGGTGTTACCACTACCGGAGAGTTAGTAGCAAAAACAATGAACACCAAGATGGTTCTGGCCAGATTTAAACTCAGGACCAGGGTTTTTGAGTTGAGTGCTCAACGCGTAGGCCATGGCAGTTAAATATAGCCTAATGAAAGGTTTAGTAAAACAAAACTTCTAAAGGGGGGGTCTCGACCGGGAATGAAGCTGTGAGTCTTCAGTGCAAAACGAGACGCGGCTGGTCAGTGACCTGTGCGAGCGGGATGGATGCACTCAGTCGCTGTAGTCTAGGGGACAGGGTCCAAACTCTGATTTGGTCTCAATTTTAACTAAAATGATCGTCAGAATAATAGCTCATCTGTACTCATATTTTAAAGACGAAAGATTTGTTTGTTTGTATTTAACAGGCTCCAAAACGAATGGACCAATTTTAAAAAACTTTTCACCAATATAAAGCTACATTATTAGGGAGTGTACAGGCTGTATTTTTTTTATTCAGGGTATATTTTGTCGGGTCAGACGCTGACGGACAGCTAGTAATAGATAAGATATTTTGAGAAAACCTTCTTGCATGAATTTGAAATGTTCACTTGACGACCGACTTGGTGTAATGGTTAAGATGTTGGCTACTACACCAGAGGTCGCGGGTTCGATCCCCGCACAGTACAAACATTTGTGTGTATGAACATGTCTGTTTGTACTGGTCTGGGTGTCTCCTATGTTTAATAAGTATGTATTTACAAAAGAAAATGTATTTAAGTATGTTTATCCGTTGTCTAGTATCCCATAACACCAGCTTTAATTAGCTTACTTTGGGGCTAGATGGCGCTGTGTGGAATAATGTCCAGGGATATTTATTTATTTATTTACTTTTCTATTATTTTTGATCCCAATTCTCCGGCTTATTCAAGAAGTAAATTTCAATTTCTTCATTCTTCACATTGTCGTCAGCTGCGTTCTGAAGATACTCTTTCCTTTCTCATTCTTCCGGTTTCATGTCTAGTTCTTTCGCTGTATCTGCGGTTCGCCTTCGGAACAAACTTCCTGTTCCAATAAGAGAATCTATTAGTAAATGCAGCTTGAAAGTGGCTGTTCGGATGCATTAAGGGACCGCTAGTCAGGCATTAAAAATGGGTTCTTGAGTCACTGTGAGGTGAATGTGGTTCAAATTCAATACGAGGTCATTCTGAGGGGCTTATAAGGTTAAGCTAATATTATTTTTATTTTTGTTATAAACAGGCTATGTTAGAATTTAGTTGATCCAATCTGGTAGCCTTATTGGAGAAAACATTCATTTTTGTTTCTGAAATTGGCAGAATGCTGTCATCTAAGAGAGGAGCACCCAGCAGACAAAGCGACTTGCTGTCAAGAATTTTGATATTAGGGCCCAAATTGCCAAATTGTTCGATGACATTTTTGGCTAAGAGGGGGGATAATATGACTGTTAATAAACAATTCACATTTTGTAAGATTAGGATCTAAACCCATTGTTTGAACTCATTTAGTATTGATGTTAAGTCTTTAATTACACTATCTGCTTTGCCTCCCCTAAGGCTCCTTCGTCTAGATACATTGTAAATATTTGTAGCTTGTAATCTGCTGTTTATCTCTTATCTCAATATATTTTTTTATTGTGTGAAAAAAGTACATAATTATGATAAATAAACATAATGCGAATCACCACACCATACTTAGTTTTTTTTAATTATTATCTAGCTGTCCGTCAGGGTTACCTATTGAAACGCATAACGTTTTTTGCCATAAACTAACAATGCATACTGATAATAGCCATAATAGTCATATGCCATAAGCCTTTTTACCATATTTGTTCAGAAGACATACTACTCAAAAAGCGTACCTTACTCACAAACCCCTCAACTCTTAAGGAATAACACCTATTTACCCTAATTTGCAAGCAATGCATGCATAATACTAACTACTATGTTCTGGTGCTTCGCCGGCCGCTGCCGAGGCACGCTCGCTTCTCTCGCTCGGCTCGCACGTTGTTTGGTCGCAGTTCTAACCTAAACAATGAACGATCGATCCAATTTGTTTTTCTTCCTGTTAGAGACTGAAATAAAAATATAACGAACGCGCTTTCTGGGGTTAGAAATACTTCATTAATCATGTCGAAATAAATAAAAAAAAACTGCTTTTTAACGGAATGTGAATTTTCAGTTATACTTTATACTATTCATTTAATGAGTTCTGCTTTGTGAGAGTATGTCAAACAAAATTATGAATAATAAAATTATGCGTTTAAGGCTACGCTTAGTAAAATTATGACAAACAATAAATGGATTTTGATGATTATGGTTTTTATGATTATGCCTTTTAACAATTCTGCGTTATTATGTTTATGCGTAATGAAGAATTTGCTAAAATCCATTATGCTTTTTGATTTGGATGCCAAATGATTATGGCAGTCAACGTTATGCGTTTCAATGTGACGCCGTCTGTCAGCTGTCTTTTCCGTCAAGATATAGCCTGAATTAAAAAAATATAGTCTATGTCATTCCCTGATAACGTAGCTTTATATTGGTGAAAGATTTTTTGAAGTGATCTACGATGCATGGGATACATGTCTGCCCACTATAGGCCTATTCACTCTTGTCTTAAGGCGATTTTAAACTTTAAAGTAATAATTTAACTGTAAATGGTATAAATATAAATATAAATATGAGCCAGACAACACACCTCTTGTAATGGTCTCGAAGTAGGGATTAATATCCCTGTGTTACGAGGTACCACACAAGGAAATAAGCTAGGGGCCTCTCCCTGCACACCCAGACCCGAGTCAATTCAGAAAAGATCGTTGCCTAAATTGACCCGACCGGGAATCGAACCCGGGACACTACGGAAATCGAGGCGAGAAACCGTGCTACAGCGCACTACGCCAACCGTGTCGAATATATATATATATATATATTAAATAAAATTATATTATATTAAATAAAAATAAAAAAATTATAGTATATTAAATAAAATTACTTTACTTTGCTTGTTTGTACATCTTGTAACCGCGACATCCCCTATCCCCTAGACGTAAGTTCAGACGTCGACTGTCGTTGTGTGCGCAGACTGTACTAACTAAGTTGGAAGTTGTGTGTGTGAGTGAGACATGTTCTGTCGATTCGAGACGTTTGGACTTTCGCATGAACGTGAATGAGTTTACGCCGACGGTTCGGTAACGCCTGTAGTTAAGTTTTAGTATGAAATACGGTATAACGAAAGTAAAAAACTGCTGTAGCTAACTATTGTAGAGCGTCGTGGCCTAGTTAAGCACCCCAACTCGGATGTGTGGTCCCGAATCCAAATCTTTTATTGTTAAAATTTTCGACTAACTCTCCGGTGTACCACCATACCATACCATTGGTGATAAGTGGGCTCCTGAGTTTTCCGTTCACCATGACGGCACCAGTCACTTGCCTCTGACTACCCCGTTTGGGATATAGTCGTGATGGTCTTAGAATTAATTACGCATAGAAGAAGGGTCGGGACACCTGTTTTGATGCCATAAAAATCTGAACTCACAGATGTCAATTTCTAATAAACTGTTATTTATTTATTTCTTCTTACAATTAAAGTTTTAACATTGTTTGCTTCGCACCCTTAAACCATTACTGGTTTGTCTGGGTACTGCAATTCCTCTCATCATTACAGGAACACAGAAACACAATATAAAGTGTGTCAAATACAAAAACATAAAATAAAAACACATTCACGGGAAGTTGGACCCTAGTCCGTGTTTAAGTATATATAAATAAAACTAAAATATCTCTTTTTAAATAGACCTGTACCTACTACCTGTAACACATGTAAGAACATTCTTATTTATACAAATATTATAAAGAGGAAAGATTTGTTTGTTTGTATTAAATAGCCTCTGAAACTACTGAACCGATTTTCAAAAAAAAAAACACCAATAGCTTACATTATCAGGGAGTTGATAGGATATATTTTTTTTTATTTAGGTTATATTTTTACGGTAAAAACCGCTGGCGGACAGCCAATAATATAATAATAAGGATTCATAAATACACTTTACATAATGTGACTCTACCACCGCGAGTTGCTCTTATACTGAGAAGACCCGGCGAGAAACTCAGTACCTACTTACTACAGTAAACTTGGTCTGGATTACAAAATAACTAATACAAAAAATATCATAAGGCAATCTCATTATTTATATACAAGGTAAAATAAGCTATAGAAAGTAATTACTGGATGATCGACAAATTATATCCAATAAGACTTTTCCTGAAGGCGGCAATATTTGGATAAGATTATTTTCTAGTTAGAAAAAGAAGGCGGTCTTAACTTGGATACACCTAAATCAAAGTTTCAATTAAAAAAAATGCGTTTGATATTTGGAGAAAGTGTAAAAGCCAGCCGTAGCCGTCAGCTGCATCTGCTGCATGCTATTCAACACCATTCCTTTCCTACTGGTATAGTCTAAACTCTAAACTTTAAACTCAAACTAATACTCAAATATCTTTATTTAAATAGACTTAATCAGTACTTTTAAATAGTCAAAAAATATACTAAATAATAGACATAAATACTATAATAATATTAATAAATAAACTGTATACAAACATAATGCGACTCTACCACCGCGTGGGAGGAGTTGATTCTTACTGAGAAGACCCGGCGAGAAACTCAGTAGTTACTCTTTTATACTTGTCGTGGTTTTACAATGCGAGTTAGTAGAGTACAATTTGTTTGTTGATGAAAAAAAAGCTTAGATCTAACATAAAAAAATAAACAGAACAACCTAACAAGTACAGCAAAGCTACATAATATAAAACAATAGGCTGTACCAAGTCATTTATAGTATATAGTTTAGAGTTAAACTTTAAACTATCTCTATAGGTACCTAACAAAACTAATCAAAATTGTGAAAACTGTAATTAAAATTGTAAAGGCAATAAATAGACTAAGTTAATTAATTCTTTTTAATTTGTACATTCTAAATATCTGCTTGGTTTTTGTGGCGACTTACTCATTTGTTTTTTTTTCTTCAGGTACTTGGAAAAAAAAATACTACGAGGAATATGAAAAAAATACCAAGTAAGATATACACCGATGAATAAGCTACGCGAATTTTGATTTTAATTTAGAAGATAAAATATGGAAGGATACTTTCATACATGTAAAAATGATATAGTTTTAAGAAATAACAAACAAACCTGCAGGATTTAGGTTCAGAAACTCTCAATAAATTAATCTCTCAATATAAGTAATTGCAATTTTTCAACAAAAAAGACTTGAATTTTGCTTTAAAACCTTCTAGTTCACAAGGCAGTTTGTTGAATGATAGAGGCGCCTGATATTCAGAGCAAGGCCTAATCACAAAGTCTGGTTGGCATCACCAAGTCTTTAATAGGATAGCCAAAATACGTCGGTAACAGTGAGCTGACAAAATGCAGGAGAAGTTTCAAGTCAACGATTTCAAGAATTGCAATGTCCCGCGAGAATTGGCTAAAAAATTCATGTATTTTCGTTTACATTCACGGAAAGCTAGCTTCACAGTTTATAACTCAAAATGATCGTTCTATGTATCTAAAGTTAGGTTCAATTTCCCTTGCTAGGACCTCAGCTCTATTCTTTGTGTTGGTAGGTCAGGAACTCGGGACAGGCAGGCAGTATTCCGCGAGCTCCCGCGGGGTAATGACGTGTTCTGGGGTTGTATTCGTCTATCGGGGAAAAACACGAAAGATGATCGTGAAGTGAAGTTTTTAGTAACAGGAATATTTGTTTTGAGAATTTCATGGTGATAGTGATTAGAATCAGTAGATTTTTTCGTTAGAGAGTGTTAATTTTTTGTTCTATTCGATTGTGGTGTTTAGCAAAAATACTTTCAATGTAAGTAGACTTTCATTAATATTGTTAGACAATATCAAATTCATCACTTTTTCCAACAATTAATTTTCTGCAATAGGTATCTCGCTGAAACAATTTTATGGCTAAGGGTAACACCCCTATAGATAAAATGGCTACAGAAATGTAATTTATTTCTCATGCAAATAATATTTATGAAATCCTAATTTAAATAAGATAGCTACTTATTGAAAAACATTAAAAAGCCACAATGTAGGTATTTTATCTGACTTAACTAAAAATATATCGGCCCTTATAAATGACCTCGTAAATAATTTTGGGGTTGAAAATTAAAAAGCAAAATATAAACTTAAAAAAATACAACTTAAATGAAATAAAATATGATAAAGAAAGAAAGAAAGTCGCATAAGTCTTTCCAAGAACTCATGTCAAGTTAAACAAGATTTAAAAAAACACAACTATTAATAATAGGTTAGTAAATAAAAGCTTTTATAGATCAGCCTGTATAATAATTTATAGGTATGGGCTACCCTCTATGGGGCACCCTATATGCTAATCATTTTTTTTAATGGGAACAAAGTTGCTATAACATCATAACATACAAACAGGACCTTATCCCAAGCGGGGTAGTCAGAGGCAAGTGACTGTGCCGTCATGGTGAACGAAACACTCAGAAGCCCACTTTTCACCAATTTTCAAAATAGTTTTTTTGGGAATAAATAAATAAAAATCGGGGATAAATTACACCAAGATCATCTGACCCCAAATTAAGCAAAGCTTGTACTCATACTATGCGTGTTAAAGACTGATAAACGCACATAAATATTTATAAATATAAACTGAGATAGATAATGATAACACTCAAGTCTAATTTAGGTCTGAATTATTTTAAACGTACATACATACCATCACGACTTTATTCCAAACGGGGTAGTCAGAGGCAAGCGAGTGTGTCCGTCATAGTGAACGAAGCACTCAGAAGCCCACTTTTCACCAATGGTGTTTGAACCCAACGTGGTAGGTGGAGAGCCTTCCGCCGCTATCCGGGTTGATTTGGTTCGTTATCGATGTTTTCCATCACCGGAGAGTAAGTCGGATATTTAACAATGAACACAAAGATTTTGGTTCTGGCCAGATTTGAACTCGGGACCACACGATCCACGATCTGAGTTCACAACGCTCTCAAAGTTGCAATAAAATACATTTAGTAGTTCGTGGTTCTGGTACAAAGAATCATACTGAAAGAGCTTTTGAAAATGATGTGTTCGTTCTTAAGTTTAAGTGGATTAGTTTTCTTTATATCAAATGTACAGTTTTATATAAATTACTGTTTTACGAGTATTGTATGAATAAATGAAACTTTGCGGCAAAGAAATTAAAATAAATAAATATCTAGGACAAATCACAACAAGATCATCTGACCTTAAACTAAGCAGAGCTTGTACTGTGGGTGTCAGAGACTGATAAACGTAATTAATTATTTCTAAATACTACATAAATACTTAGATTACAACACCCAGACACACAACAAACACAAATGTTCGTCTCATGAATGGTTGTTACGGGTGGGAATCGAACCCACTTCGCTACCATTGCACCTACAGGGCTGTCAGTAGGCTAGTATAATTTTTATATCATAAACAAAATTTCCCTATACCTCATTAAATCAAAACAAACTCCTCCCATAGCTTTTCGTGCCAGTCGAATGATTCTTACTATCAGTACGATGTCAATGACGCAGAAATAAACAAATCACTGGGAACCCATTGTAAATAAAATTAAGTATCACATACACTTTGGAATTAATCGAGCAAATGGTTTAAATTTATAACCTAGTTGTTTAAGAATTAAATTGTAGGTCAAAAAGAGTTCTGTATTCAATATATACGTATATTTTTTTTAATATGCGCCAGACAACTCACTTCTTGCAATGATCTCAAAGTAGGGATTAATATCCCTGTGTTACGAGGTACCACACAAGGAAATAACCAGGGACATCTCCCAGCACACCCAGACCCGAGTGAATTCAGAAAAGATCGTTTCCTGAATTGACCCGACTGGGAATCGAAACCGGGACACTACGGAAATCGAGGCGAGAAACCGTGCTACAGCGCACTACGCCAATCGTGTCAATCGCCAATTTTATTTATTGACTGGCCTGTTAGTGCAATGCGATCCTGCCTTTAGCACTGGAGGTCGTGGGTTAGATCCCTACTCATGACTAACATTCATGTGACGAACATTCGTGTTCGTTGTGTGTCTGGGTGATATTGCAGACATATTTAAGTATGTTCTATCAGTATCTGACACCCATAGTATAAACTCTGCTTGTTTTAGAGTCAAATGAAAAAAAACTTACTTAAATCTATTCATATGAAGCAGTTACCAATTATATAAATTTAGCAGTTTTGAAAATCATATTTTTGGACTCGCCCAGAACACTATACCTACTAAAGTCGAATTTTTAATTAGAAATACTAATCTGACAGCTCACAGCGCCTGTTTTTTTAAATGTTGCAAGCGTAGTGCACTAGTGTTTTAGTTTGGCTGATTTATAATCGAATGATTTCGTGAATGGATGAATTTTTACTAAAAAATTACGAAGTACATTAAATATTACAACATAATCTTAAAAACTGATTTTGTAGTAAGCAATCAACATCTTTAGCGAGTGGATTGAATAAAAAAGCATAGTTTGGTTTCATTTATTCTCCCTTGCTTTTAATTTTGCATTTTACCCACAGTAAATGTAGTTTACATTTTTGGTCACTAACTACTTACCAACATTCATGACACTTCCAATTTCAATTTCTCATAATCAAACGTTTCATTCAACCTATAATAATTATTTACTAAAATTATTGAATCATAATCTTGTATCTTCATTAAATAGGATACAACAACACTATTTAGGTTTTTTTAAAAGTGACAAACCACCTAACGTCATTTTAGTATCTTTATTTAAAAATTCGACTTTAACTGCCGCCCGAAAATGACGGTCTTTGCGATATATTTATTTGCGTTCTGCGAAACATTTGTTCGAGAGCTATATTAAATTTTAGCGTTCATGATTTCTTCACAAAAGTTGCTATGAATGGGTAAATTATCAAACGGGATGATTTGTTTTTTTAGTTTACATGTGGCAAAAACCATTTTTGAAAGTGTAAAGTTTCAAAAATGGATGTTCCCACCCAAGTTTGAAGGGCCATAAAATGAATTGTACAGAGGCGTTCACATCAACTTTTACAAAACCATTGCAAAATGGATCTTGTGTCAGCAGAATAAGGTGCTATGTAAAGGTTGATGTGAACGCCTCTGTACATAAGAAAACAAACGAAAAGTTTTTATAGGGCCTTTTTTAAATGTATTTTTTGATAATCTGATAATGTCAAATACCCTATTGCGATATTTGTTAAGGTCCTGAACGTCTACCACGAGTTACCACTTTGAATTTACATTATCGTTCGCGTAAAAAATGTATTCGGATTTGAATTTGTCATGTCATGTCATGTATCATCCCAATACATTTTTTTACGCGAACGTAAACGTAAATTTGAAGTGGCAACTCGTGGTAGACGTACTGAAATATGATTAAAACATTTTTAAAATTTGTGACTATTCTTGCTGACGCGAAGTTTTCTTCTAAGATGTGAAACTGTGTTGATCCTGGTTCTCGTTTTTTATTTTATTTACAATTAAAAGTCAAAAATATTTTTATTCACAAGTCAAAAAACAAAATTATTTTTATTCAAATAGACCACATTTAATTATAAATATTAGTACTTTCGAATTGTCAAGTCTAATTAACTAGTAGATATACATTTACATACAATAATACTATAAATATTTTATACAAAAAAATGCGAATCTACTACCGGAGTCGGAAAGGCGTTGCCTATTGACTGAGAAGACCCGGCGGATGAAACTCAGCAGTTATTTTTTGTCAAAAAAATGTTTTTCTTACAATTTATTTTAGTAAAAACCATGTACGAGTACTTTGTTACAAATTCTGGTGGAATTAAAAGCGTGTATGTCTACGTCCCATTTTTGGCAGATATTTATGTCTGTGATCGTGACAAAGCTGACAATTTGCTTTTTAAGTTAATCTTTTAAAATCATACGTTATGGCTTGATGCTCCATTGTTTTGACGAATGAGGTCTGTGACTCTACGTAGTAAATGACATGAATTGTTTTATAAACTTCGGTACTATAAAAAATAAGAAATAAATAAATATCTGGGATAAACAACGATACGATCTGACCCCAATCTAAGCAGAGCTTGTACAATGGGTGTCAGAGACTGATAAACATACTTAAATATTTCGAAATACATACTTACTTAAATAGATAATAACACCCAGACATACAACGAACACAAATGTTGGTCTCATAAATGTTTGTCATGGGTGGGGATCGAACCCACGACCTTCGGTGCTTAAGGCAGGATCACTACCATTGCACCAACAGGCCAGTCACTATTACTACAACAATGAACTAAGGCTTTATAGTCTGGATATAAAAACGACATCAAGATAATACATAGTTATGACAAATTATATTATTTACAAATTCAGCACATCTTCACAGAAATAAAAATCTTAAAACGCCTCCATGGCCGAGTAGTAACAGAACTCGGCCTAAAGTCATGGAAATAATCCTGGAGGTTCTAGGTTCAATACCAGGATATTATACATAGGTACGTCCTCAGGCAATTTGTATGTTACCGCTGCACAGATTTAAAAACCACATTAAATCTGTTTTATAAAAATAAATAAATACATTTTTAATGAAGGGGTAATTACCAATGCATGCATTTTGGATAAAAAAAGTCTGGGATTACATAAGTCAAAGTGTGTTTTCGGATTTCTTATGTCATATTTCTTATGTCTTATGTCAAAGTGTGTTTTCGGATTTCTTATGTCATATTTCTTATGTCTTATGTCATTGTGTGTTTTGTGATCACGTACCCTTATTTGGTAAGCGTGGTGATTAACCCAATACCCATTGATTGTAACGTTGACTTGATTTTATTAATAGAGCATTTTGTCCAGCAGTGGGATTGTAGGCCAATCACACTAACTACTTCCTGTTAACAATCTTTCAAACTTGCGACCTTAAAAATTAGGATAATTTTCTCCTGTTGAGCCTGAACTATTTGAATATTTTTTTGGATTTATCCTTACGATAAGTACTAATTTTAATAACTCAAATAATTATCTTTATTCAAATATATCTGTAGCAAGTAATTTCTAATCGTTATATCTAAATATAAGCACAAAATGTGTTCATCATGTTGGGAATCGAAACCACAACCTTTGACGCTTTTATATATATGTTTGTGACGAATATAAACTCAGAAATGCTAGACCGATCGTATTTTTAATTAACTCGTTTACTAAAAATGAAATTGTCACTTTAATCACCTATTGTGAATAACGAATAATTTTCCTTACAGTATAAAAAATCTTTCGGTATGATAAGGGGGGGCAGCCCGGTCCAGTGCATACAATATTATTGCTTTAAAAGTATTCCTCTTTCAATACACCAAAACAACAGTTGCACCGTATCGGATTTGTGGAAAAAAGAATTTGCTTTACACAAAGGCTTGCCCTTAAAAATGGGGTAAAACCGTCGACAAACACTTTCGACTGATTCAAAAGGAAATAATGATAGGTTTAAAAAATGACAAAAAGTTTCACTTATTTTTTAAGTCAGATTCGCATCGGTTCTGGGAATTCGTTTTATTTATTAGGAGTTATTGCGTCGGTAACCATTACAGCTTTGTCACGAATGCATGTTATAATATATATTAGTTGTCATAATTATCATTGTATTACATTTAGTCAAATAGATTGCTTAATTTATCTATTTTAGGGGTCTTTAAAAGATTTCTATCTGCTTTATTTGCCTTAAAAGGTACCCAAATTTGAAAAACTAAAGTATATTTTTTAACCCGCTCAGAATCTAGGTTTAACGTAACTTACTGGAAGTTTAAGTAGTTTAAGCTAGATCACGTGACTTTTACGTTCTACGTTAAAATGTATTAGTTACTTACTTTCATTGAATTTAATTATAAATTTGCACAATACTAGTAAAATGAGTTTTTACTAGTCTTGTGAAAATTGTGGTTTGTCACTTTTTTTTTATAATTTTCAACATTTTAACTTGTAAAATAAAGAGAATGTAATAATAAATGCCTGTAAACTTGGGTAAATCTCGTAAACCAAACAAAATCATCAAAGTCGCGACGTATGTCAGAGTTCTGACGTCACGGCATGGCCGACCGTGTTTCGTGTCACATTGCCTACGCATTTAAAAATGGAGATTTGTTTTGTAAAAATAAAACATGAGGCACGTTTTTTTACTTCAAAATATATCCAACATAGTTATTGTTGACCTATGAGCCACACTATACATCACTTTTCATCTTGTATTTTCATTACAGTCAAATGGCGAATTAGCCCAGAACTACGTTGACAGTTTACTTGTTTTTACTCCAGCGATCAGCTGCTAGCACCGACGCGGACGGAGGTCGGACAAAGGAGGTTTTTTTTATTTTGCGCGCGAAAGGGATGGCACAATGAAGTGTTTTTTTTTGCTTTTTGCGAACGGTTCGGTTTGCGTGTTTCGTTGTTGGATTAATGTGGACGTGCTTGATGGTTATAGTTAACTAGCTGCCTCAACAGACTTCGTTCTGTCAAACAAAAGTAGTTGCACGTCGCGGCGTCCGGTAAAGTAGTACATCTCGCATGCGTTTCTGCGACTGGTTTTTCATATATTATTGTTTTTCACTGAATGTTTTGTTCAAACATAATAAAATATAGCCTATGTCACTACCTGATAATGTAGCTTTATATTGGTGAAATGTTTTTTAAAATCGGTCCAGCTTTTTCGAAACCTATTCAATACGAACAAACAATCAAATCTTCACTCTTTATAATATTAGTATAATCAGGTGAAGAATGCAGATTGAAAGTTAACATTGGTAATTTATTTTCAAAATTATTAACTTGCAGTACCTACTAAGTTAATGATTTTGGAAATAAGCTACCAATGAAAACATTAGATCTGTTGTTCTTCAGTTTCAGAATGATCTTTTTATGACGTGCCACACTCGTTTCCTATTGCGTCCATATTCAAATGTTATATGAAGGCAAAACCCATCCATTGTGGCGATGACTTGATTTTGATGATGGAGGCCTTTGCCCAGCGGTGGGACAGTATAATAATATAGGCTATTTACACTACTTTTTTTACATCATGTGTACACGGTGAAGGGGCGCGTCATTTCAGATTAGACAAGCTGTACACCCAAAATGAGCATTTTCTTCTCTTTGGGTTCAACCCTGTTTTTTTGGACAGCATTATAATTACAAACGAGAAGTTCGAAGTTTTAGTCTTTAAAACCATGGTTACAAAAAAAAAATCCGTTTTAGGTGGGAGGTATTGACTTGGTTACACATTTAGATGAAATAATTTCGTCGTCGAAAATCGAAAACAAACACAAAAGTATAATCGAAAATGGTCCATTAAGACTCAATGAAGAGTGACCTTTATTTGTCACACAATAAGAGCTATTTTCGCTTATTTATGTTACGGTAAGAGTAAATAATTGAAGATTATTAATAATTATCTATTATTATTAATAATTACCGAAAGTCGAGGTTAAAGTGATAAATTAATCACATTTGTCGGTTTTTATTAATAATTCAACCCTAGTAGTGATAAATGTAATAAGTGGCCAAGGGTAAGGCCAAAAATAACCCTAACCTACTGACACCTAAAGGATTTCTGGGTGGTCATAAAAAAAAATAACCCTAACCTACTGACATCTGAATGATTTCTGGGTGGTCATAAAAAAAATAACCCTAACCTACTGATACCTGAAGGATTTCCGGGTGGTCTTAAAAAAAAATAACCCTAACCTACTGACACCTGAAGGATTTCCGGGTGGTCATAAAAAAAAATAACCCTAACCTACTGACACCAGAAGGATTTCTGGGTGGTGGTTGTACGGAATTTCGGTACAGCGCCTCTAGTGATTAGAAATGTAACTAAAATATGCAAATTTTCGTGCCGTGCTGGTGGCGGCACTTTAAAAGTTTTTTTTATACCACTTCGGTGACAATCAAGCATGCGGACCACATCACATCACCCATCTCCTTCCCGTTGGTGTCGTAAGAGGCGACTAAGAGAGCCCTGCAGCAGACCATCTGCTCTTCAGGTGGGAGACATATTATGTCCGCCGGTTGATGTTACCTACCACCATGCAGTTGCGTAAAACCCGCCAAGTGACTCTGACCTATCTCGGTCAGGTCGCATTCCGGGATCAGCCCTGCACTAACCGGTGCCAGGACAGGCCTTCAAGTTGAGTATGGCCAGCTCAGTAATTGCTTTGCATTTGTGCTTGTCATCCTCATATCTGGACCTCACGACTGCTTTCCATCAGGTGGAGTGAGGTCATCTTGACTGGCACTATAAAAAAAAACTAATCCATTGCCGGTTAGGTGATGGAAACTCAGGGTAGCCATACAGCTTATTCGTCACTGGATTACTGCACTAGGCTACCTCGTATCTCGTCTCTTTACCTTACATGGAGGTCCATTTGGGTTGTACAATAAAAAAAAACCTTTCCTAACTCTCACGTAATCATAATGATTCATTGTTTTATGTGGTACATAAGATGGTATAAAATTGTAAATAGCACATGCACATAAGGCCACAACAACATTAAAATAAGAAAAGCGACAATAGTAAACTATTTAAACTACAAATATTGACATAAAACAAACAATGTAAAACTTAACACAATTTTATTCAAAAAAATCTTCTAAATTATAAACACTTTTCACAATCAAATATTCTTTCAGGGTTTTGTAATATTTTTTGCTACTCTCTATATTTTTTATATCTAAGGGTAATTTATTAAAATATTTTCACAGACATACAAATTGTTCCAGAGCTTACTCATTTTTGACAGATATGGTATGAAATATAATCAGAAGCCTATTCAGATTTTAAAACTGGACATGTCCATAACTTGCTTTAGCAATCACGCGGCCGAAAAACCGGGATCTCCGCTCAAAGACCGAACGATTAAAGTTCCTTCATCCACTTCCCTACTCCGACGTGACCTTGGGTCTTCAGAAATGTCTTCTGTACTATATCATCCTTTAATTGATCATACAATCCTATAATCGACGACACAATTGGCATAGTGTGGCTTGGCTCGATTTCCGTAGTGTCCCCGGTTCGATTCCCGACGGTCAATTCAGAAAACGATCTTTTCTGAATTGATTAGGGTCTGGGTGTGCTGGGAGACGCCCCTGGCTTATTTCTTTGTGTGGTACCTCGTAACACACGGATATTAATCCCTACTTCGAGATTATTACAAGAGGTGTGATGTCTCGAGCACATATAAAAAAAATTGAGTATCACATTCAAAACTTTAACAGGGGAGGAAGGTAATTTCTTATGTATTTTGCTGAAAATTTAAAACTACCTAAGTAGGTAGTTTTAAATTATATAATATAATTGTATATATGATATTGTATATATAATATTACAAGAAGTTGGAAAAGAAAACTTATCACTATTTTGACTGGCCTGTTGGGGCAATGGAAGTGATCCTGCCGTTAGCACTGGAGGTCGTGGGTTCGATCCCCGCCCAAGACAAACATTTGTGTTTGTTGTGTGTCTGGGTGTTATTATCTATTTAAGTATGGTATTTATAAATATTTGAGGATGTTTATCAGTCTCTGACACCTATAATACAAGCTCTGCTTAGTTTGGGGTCAGAGGATTTTTGTCTTATTTGTCCCAGATATTTTTTTTTTCAATTTTAAACTTATTGTAATTTACCTTAGTACAATGCGATTTGGGAAAAAAAAAATGTCGCTAGATATTTTTATTTTAAAGTAAGTATGCGTGTGTTTGTGTAACGTAATGCATTCTATCTTTGAAATGATATTTTATTAGAGGGTCATAATTGCATTATTTTTTCGGAAAACCTTTGTTGGAATATTAGTCTCCAAAAAGCAGTCTAGTCTAGCAAGGAAACCAGATATAAACTGAAGTAGATAAATAAATAATAAATAAATAAATATCAATAAATATCTGGGACAATTCACACCAAGATCATCTGACCCCAAACTAAGCTGAGCTTGTAATATGGGTGTCAGAGACTGATAAACATACTTAAATATTTCTAAATACATACTTAAATAGATAATAACACCCAGACACACAACAAATACAAATGCTCGTCACACAAATATTTGTCATGGGTGGGGATGACCCACGACCTCTGGCGCTAAAGGCAGGATCGCTGCCATTGCGCCAACAGACCAGTATAAAGCAATGAAGTCTATAAATCTGTTTGAAAACCAAACGTTTGGTTCTTCAAGATACAACCTTAGGGGGAGAATCAGGTAGAAATTTAGGGGACTAACTTTTCGCATAACGTCGATTGTCCTAAATTCGCCTGGCATAACTCATTTGGCATAACATCAAAAAGCATAATAATAACGTCGCAAAATGGTTTTTTCGCATAACTTTATAATAGCATAACAGTCCAAAGGCATATTATTCTAAGGCATAAGTAGTGTCAGACCTAATACCATTTGGCATACTATAGTTAAGCCTAATATTTTTAACCATAATTAAAGAATAGCATAATTTAAGAAGGCATAATCAATCATCATAAAATCCTAAATTACGTTAAACATAACTTTTGTAGTCCTAAATGTTCTTCAGCATAAATTTGACAAAACGAAACGCTGCAAAATCAACTCCCTAAGATAAAATGAGATAAACATTATTGTACCTCTTCCTTCAACATAATGTGCTCCAGTGAATCTAAGTGTAGTTTGCGTGCACTCCTGCGCAGGTAACCCCGCGCGGTCGTCGACTCGGCGCGCGCAGACATTTTTTTGGTCCTCAGTCTCAACCGGATCCTGTGGCCGGTGTGGGACAGGCCAGGAGAGGTAGCGGGAGCTGGTATTAAAATAATGCAGCCCAAGAAAAGGCCTGATGGAAATATTCATACTCCATTTAATATAGCATTAGACAGAAGTAAAAAAAGGTTCTTTTTAGGGTACACTTTGTGATATAAACGTTATTACTTTTGGGGTTTATGCCGAATTTATCAAAATCTACTCATATAGCAGCTGTCACACTTAATTGTTCTCATTAAAAGTAAAGTAATTTCAGAATTTATGAGGCTTTTACATAAATAAATTATTTTGTCTTGCATAAAACTATATTGTCGATGTTTACAACCTAAAAGAAGCAGGGATTAAGTATCCCAACCCATTTTTACTGTCACTATAACTCTACCAAATCTAAAATGTTACTTATTCCCTTCATACGTTGTGGCGGAACGGAAGAGGTTTTCAATTTCACCAGGTTTATACTCAATTATGTCATCCGGCATTGCAACGTCAAATGCAAATCGTCATTCATTTTAACACCCCTTCTTCTTTGAGCCTCATAATTCTAATGTTATAATGAATGGAGTATAGTTTTTATCCAAATTAGGCATTGTATTAATGGTAATAAAAAAATCAATTACTAGGTTATTCACGATGTCTATCTAGACTACAGACATTATTCAAGTCTGTTAAGGCAATTGTATTATTGGTATTTGACTTTTTTTTAATGTGTTTTGGAAAGAGCTCTCAATAATAAAAAAATAAAAATACTCCAATAGCACAAACTGCCCGAGATATTGCAATTTTTTAAATCCTATTTTTTGCACTTGCCCAAAACACTCTACAAACCGATACAAGTTAGTGACGTCACATCTCACAGCTTCAGGTTTATGACTAACGTTTCGCAGAACATTTTGTTCGGAGCTATACTAAATTTTGACATTCATTACAAATGAAAAAAGGCTCTCGACCGAGAAACAAACGGTTATTCATTCTATATTTCCCAAAAAAACATTTAAACGATTATGACTTGCACCACAGGCAAAGTTAGTTAGATCTTGTCTCGTCTCAACTGACCTATTAATCTGCCTTTCTTATGAAGGAAGTTCCTCCAATGTCTGCTACGAAACGCGGACTCGCTACCCATGTTGAATTCTAGAAGTGGGAATGTTGAATTATTATATACTAGCTAGAGCTTTCCTTCGCCCGCGGCTTCGCCCGCGTAATCTTCATTTCATGACATGAAAGCTAATTATTTCAAAACAAATATATACATATAGCAATCAGAGTTAGTTCAGTTTCTTAACAATGAAATAATTTTTGAAATCGGTTCGGTAGTTTCGGAGATTACCTACCTCAAACATCGTACATCGATCGTAACTTTTTTTGCGTTTCTCAAAACTAGATGCCCAATGGTAGAACTATTTAAAATCATAGTCTATTTACACTAGATAAGATTTCTAGCCTAGAGCCCACTGGACGGTATTGAATAAAACTAAATAAAACGATAAACAGATAAGCCCCTAGCCCACTAGACGAAATTGTTTGTCCAGTCCCTGTCAAGTGTGACTATTTCTATGAAGCTATATTTTATCTATGGTTGACCAATCAGGGGACCCGGTGTATCTTTTACATGTTTGCATTGCTACTTTAGAATTAGATAGGGAGCTGAGAAAGGGTGTGAATTGATACGAGTTTGATATGGCTTCAAGTATACGAGACTCGCAGGTTTAGACAAGGGAGTATACTAAGCAGGAATGAAAATATTGTCGAGCAAAATAAATGTGATGAAGACATTGGTTCTGTAATTGGATTTGTGGGTGTCAATGAAAAAGTACGAGTATTTATAGGGCCCGACATACAATATAATAATACAGTCTTGAAAGTAACAAGTTAACAAAGCAGATGTGAAAACATTGTGAATGTGAAGTTGCTAGGCAGAATTGATATTGAGAATGAAGTTAATGCTAAAATTAAGAGATTTTGTTTTAATCAGCAATGCCGAAAAATAATATTTTGCCAGTTATTTCACTAACAGTTACTACAAATAAAATAACACTACAAATAAAATAAGTTCTATTTTCATAAGAATTAAATACACCAAATTCTTATGAAAAATATGTTTATTTGTAGAAATATTCTCCCACAATCTACCATTCTGTGGTCACAACACAATGAAGATACACAATTTAAAGCAATTTATATCTACTTCTGGAGAACTTACACAGATTAAATAAAGATTCTAACCGTAACCAATATTATTAATATAAAGGTTTGATTGTATGTAAACTCAAAAACTGAACTGATTTTATTAGAAGTAGAGCTCGGCCTGAAATTCGGAGGTCCTAGGTCGAATCATGTGAAGTAAAATGAGTTCTTTGAATTTTTTGGGACATAGCAAGAGCATTGTTTGTTTCCAAACAACCAATCTGCGTTTGGTGAATTTATGCTAAAATATTGCTATGATTTAATTTCGATGATGGACAAAGTATTTAGATTCATGCATTTTGAGAGCATTTAGTATTAATCAGGCCTCTATTAACTATAAATTTCCACTTCCACGCGTGCTTGACTACGGCGTCATCCACAACTCAGCATTTGTTGGCTCTAACTAAGAAATTCGGTGACTCGTTTCTTTGTCATACCTTCCAGCCGTGGAACGCTCTTCCAGCTCATGTGTTTCTTCCTCTTATAGTCCCGGGTTCTTCAAGCGGGGTGTGGAATGGCATTTCTGCAGGGCTTCAAGATGGGGTTGACCAATTAGTGATTCCTTTGCTTGTCAGCATTATTTCCGACTTGCAATATAATAAAACGGCCAGTTACTAACCGTCTATCTAGTCTTCTATCAAGCTCGTCTTCTGTCGAAGTGTCATTACTGTATTCGAAGGAAATGTTTATATTACGTTATCTTGCGTCTGCGTCGCTTCCGGTGGGTGTGACACTACTCGCAACTGTCTGTTTACAATGTATGTGACAGATTATCTTTAGTAGTGGATGTTGAAATAGTTTACTATCCATTCTGTGCGTCTACAACGAGTTTGCTTGCACCAATGAGGTCGTGGGTTCGATCCCCACCCTCGAAAAACATTTATGTGACGAACATTTGTGTTTGTTGTGTGTCTGGGTGATATTATCTATTTGAGTATGTATTTTGAGATATTTAAGTATGTTTATCAGTCTCTGACGCCCTAAATACGTAAGCTCTGCTTAGTTTGGGAATCAGATGTAAAAAAAAAGCAGCTAGCGTCAACGTTGACGTTTTTGAATGGGACTTCGGTACAGCGCTCCTGGTGATTAGAAATGGAACCAAATATGGCATATTAATTGCTGAAGTCAATTATCGTTGTTTACGGATGATGTTAATGTGGAAGAAATAGGAAAAACATTCATTAAGTTTTCGGACATCTTTACACTTTACAAAAAACACAAAAGCAGTAGGCATTAGCAACAAACAACATAACAATGAAAGAAGATCATACCATCAGCCAGCGGTGTCAGGATGTTCAAAAAATGAATGGACCTCACTCAGCATTTAGCCTGGGCTTTAAGGGCCCAGGCCCAAACTGTTATTGAAAGTTACTCTGTCTGATCGTCGTTGAACAAGTTTTGGCGACTTTTTGTGAAGCTTTTTTTTAGATATTGCCCGTTAAGATGACCTCACTCCACCTGATGGAAAGCGGTCGTGAGGTCCAGATATGAGGTTGGGAAGCCCAGTCATTCAAACGATTTACTGGGCTGGTCATCCTCACCTTGAAGGCCTGCAGAAATGCCCTGCCACGCCCCGCTTGAAGAACCCGGGACTATGCGAGGAAGGAAACACATGTGCTGGAAGAGTGTTCCACGTCTGGATGGTACGACAAAGAAACGAGTCACCGAACCTTTTAGTTCGGGCCAACAAATGTTGAATTTATTCTTCATTGCACAAAATTAACAGTATAATCGGCAAACTCAATGCCAAAGTGCATTATCTATCAGCGATGGATGCTTACTATTATTTTTACCAACTATATACTAATAAAAAACTTAAAGCGTAGCGTTCAGATGCGTCGTGGCCTAGTGGTTCAGCACCCGAACTCAGATCATGGATCGTGTGGTCCCGGGTTCAAATCTGGCCAGAACCAAAATCTTTGTGTTTATTGTTAAATATCCGACTTACTCTCCGGTGATGGAAAACATCGATAACAAACCAAATCGACCCGGATAACGGCGGAAGGCTCACCACCTACCACGTTGGGTTCTATAACACTGGTAAAAAGTGGGCTTCTGAGTGCTTCGTTCACCATGACGGACACACTCGCTTGCCTCTGACTACCCCGTTTGGGATAAAGCCGTGATGGTATGTATGTACGTTTAAAATAATTCAGACCTAAATTAGACTTGAGTGTTATCATTATCTATCTCAGTTTATATTTATAAATATTTATGTGCGTTTATCAGTCTTTAACACCCATAGTATGAATACAAGCTTTGCTTAGTTTGGGGTCAGATGATCTTGGTATAATTTGTCCCCGATTTTATTTATTTATTCCAAAAAAATCTTTTTCAAAAATAATTTATATTGTGCTCAAAAGTTAAATAAGTAATTTTCAGTTATTTGACACTCTTCACTTGGCGAAGAATCGAAGAATGTGAAATCACCATACATTACTATGACTTTAATTTTAGATTAAGGCCCGAGTAATTTAAGGAACCACCCTAAAAATTTACTTTTCTTATTGTTCGCATTTCCAAAATAAGTTTGACTTAATTTGAATCGTTGTTTATTACGTTGAGATTGTTTTGAAAACTTCTCTAAAAAAAGAGTCTATTCATACTCGTGGCAGAGTCACGTTTTGTTATTTTTGCTCACATTATACTTTTTTCAAATAGTATTTACACATTTTTATTATTAAACTGCTTTCTCTTGTTAAATGACCTGTCACGTGACCATTACGTCATGCAAACATGTTCTGTGCGGCGTATTGGTATTACGAACTCTTTTGACTTTTCAACCGACTTCAAAAAAAGGAGGAGGTTCTCAATTCGACTGTATGTTTTTTTTTTATGTTTGTTACCTCTTAAGACTCATAACTTCCGACTAATTGAACCGATTTTGATCATTCTTTTTTTATTTGAAAGCTGGTGCTTCCCGAATGGCCCCATTTTAATTTGGTTTAGTTCTGACAGTGGCATCCATGAGAAAACCATATGTCTTAAATCTAGATTGACAAAATGCGCGACAAATAGACGAATAACTCAATATTACGCCAACCGATTTTGATAATTCTTTATTTATTTGAAAGCTGATGGTGCCCGTGTTGTCCCATTTTAATTTGGTCCAGTTCTGACAGTGGCATCCATGGGAAATCCATATAAGTCTCAAATCTAGATAGACCAATGTAGGTTTGTAACTACCTACATACATACGTAAACGTGTTAAGCAAGAAATAGGTATATTGCTAGGTATAATTTTAGTGTTTCCTTGGCTGACACCGACTCCAACAATAACAATAACTGTACCTACATTAT
This sequence comes from Udea olivalis, assembly GCA_947369235.1. Lineage (NCBI taxonomy): Eukaryota > Metazoa > Arthropoda > Insecta > Lepidoptera > Crambidae > Udea > Udea olivalis. The sequence continues at coordinate 7,722,555 of OX376370.1, read as the reverse complement.
ATTATCGTCTAGTTTTAGAAGAATACGCAATTAGTTCTTTACTTTTGGTGCTTTGTTTTGGAATAGTTTTTTTTTAAGTTGGTTTTTTTTTTGTTATCATACCATTGTTTATGTCAAATAGTACCAGTCTAAAACTTTTCAGTTGCAGAAGTAGTTTTGAAAAAGTGTATCGTAAACCGATACAAATTGAGCATTTTTAGAACCGTTAACGGTCACGCTGGAATAGTGGTGAAAGTTTGTAATACGGCCCTCTGTCATAACTCTTAATTTAGTTTCGTCGATAGACTAACAAAAAATATCGATGTGCTAGAATGAATGTAGTTTTATTTTTTAATGTTAGAATTTAGGCAGTTTTTTTCATCAACAAACATATTGTACTCTTCTAACTCGCATTGTAAAACCACAACAAGTTTAAAAGAGTAACTACTGAGTTTCTCGCTGGGTCTTCTCAGTAAGAATCAACTCCTCCGACACGGTGGTAGAGTCGCATTATATTCGTATCTATGTCTATATTTAGTATATTTTTTGACTAATTAAAAGTACTGATTAAGTCTATTTAAATAAAGATAGGCACGTACAACTTTAGTATTTGGAAATTGAAATCCGAATAACATGATTTAATAGATTGCTTTTCACCTTTCAGGATCCTCGGCATGGATGAATAATGGCAACCGAAGAAGTCGCTTTGAATAATCATCACACCAACATCAAAACAGGTATTTAACTTTTCTTCTTCGCCCATCTATCTATACTAATAATTTAAAGAGGTAAGATTTGTTTGTTTTTTTTCATTACTCATACTCTGAAAGTAGGTCTGAAGTGGCCTGAGGAGCGGGATGAAAGTAATACTCAAGAAGGCTAGAAACTAAGGAGAGATAACTCCCGAAGTGGGGGTAAGCTTTCGAGGGCCGAAAGTCGTATACTCTGTGCCGGGCAAAACGCTGTATTGCGCATGTGCAGCGGCAGCTATTTGTCATTTCATGGTCACATGGTTTTGTTTTGAACGGTGTCACGGTTGTTTTTCGAGGTTGTGTTGACCAATTTTGACACTTCGCGAGGATCGCGGCAAAGAAGCGTAATGCGCATGCGTCACTGTGGGATACGGATTTAGTCCAACCCTTTCCAGGGAGTTATCTCTCCTTAGTCTCTAGCCTTCTTGGTAATACTTTTCATCCAAGGAGAATCACTTTAAACTGACAGCTGTCAAATTATTTTAAAAAAACTAGTTCTTTTTCACATATCTATTGAACCATGTTCTAACTTTCTATACAGCCACGATGTAAAATTGAAATAACTTAAAGTTAAGTATTGAGTAAAGAATATATATTTTTTAAATAACTTTATTATAATTTAGTTTCAACAATTTCTTTAAAATAAGTTAGATTTGGGCAAAATATTTACCATTTTTCCAATGCTGAATATAAAAAATAATGGCTGAATAGCTGGCCGGCCACAGAAAAAAAAACAAACAAAATAGTTAGGCGGGAAAGCGGCAATTCGATCTTCATTTATTTTTTCGATTTGAAGACTTTTGTTTATACGTACAGCAGAGATTTGTACCTATAAAATGAGTTCATCTGATTCTGATATGAATTTAACGCCTGATTTTATAAGAGAAGGCTAAAGCGGTAGTGGAAAATAAAATTTACTCATTTTTTCTTTAGCTAATTCATGTTTTTATTTTTACTTTCCTTGTATTTGTAATGAAAAGCACAGTGTTTACCTCGGGTTGAAGACTTATTTAGTCCCTCGAACTATTGGCGCCCTCACTTCGTTCCGGGCGCCAAACCCCGTCTCGGGACTAAATAAGTTACTTTCACCCCTAGGGTAACAATGTACTATTGTTTGTGTCGAAAAGGCTGTGAAACTACTGGACCGATTTTGAAAATTCTTTCACCTATATAAAGCTACATTATCAGGGAGTGACATAAGGCTATATACTTTTAGGTTCTATTTTAAAAGATGACCGCCAGCTAGTGTAATAAGGATCTGAGAGGAAGGGTTGGCTTTCTTCTTTGCTCTCAAGTACCTACCTACATGTACATATACACTGTACAGATAATTAAGAGTATTGACGTCACGATTGGCATAGTGCGCTGTAGCATGGCTTCTCGCCTTGACTTCTGTAGTGTCCCGGGTTAGATTACCAGTCGAGGAAATTCAGGAAACGATATCTTCTAAATTGGGAGACGCCCATAGCTTAATTCCTTGTCTGGTACTCGTAACACAGGGATATTTTTATCCTTACTTCGAGACCATGACAAGAGGTGTGTTGTCTGGCGCATTCAAAGTCAAAGTCAAAGTCAAAATATTTATTTACGAGAATACATGTCAAAAAGGTCTTAAAATATAGCATAAATTGTCCATAGTATCCGGTCTGCATGCAGACGTGTAAATGTTTATTAACTAGCTGGTTTTTACATAATTTTGAACAAAACTCTATATATTCCTTAACACTATAAAAACATTTTTCTAATAGCCATATCGTTCATTTTTTCATAAATACATTAGGTTTTAATATTTTCAATTCGTTCGGCAAGCTGTTGTATATAGAAATGCACATATTGTATATATTTTTTTTTATACATGTATTTGTGACACGCAGGTTGGTATAACATGTTGATAAATTTATCTCTTTTCTGTCGTTTGATAATATCACTACGTTTCAGAAAATATTCTGGGTGGAATTTTGTAAAGACATACACATCTCTAATGTACTTACATGGGAGTGGGAGAACATTACATTTTTTTAAAAGTGGTCCGCAGCTATCTAAGAACCAGGCCTTATTAATGGCACGGATACAACGTTTTTGAATTTTAAAAACTCAATCAAATTCAACAGAGTTGCCCCACATTATCAACCCATAGCTGAGGAGAGACGACACATAGCCGTGATACGCGGTTAATGCCGCCTCTACAGATAGTGTTTGTCTAATCTTCTTAAGGGCAAACACTTGATTTATTTAATTACGTAAAATGCTCAATTGTTTTTAGAAATCAAACTGCATGTGTCAGTCTAAATGTCAGACAGACAGACACCAAATGCTACAGATGACCGATTAGCTTTTGAATAATTCAATATTCATGTAATTCTATACTTTACGCCACATTCTCCGATATTGCTATCGTATCAAATTGTTTTAGGGCCATTTGTTGACATTGTCAGGTATTGACAGGTCTAGTATGTCGCGGTACGTACGGTTTTTTCCGGAAAATTCGCCATGAGTGAGCATTCGTTTATTTTCCTTAAGATATTTCTGAACTATGAACATATAATATAATGTTTTCAATGTGTCAAAGCTGCGCAATATAACCTATTATGGTTTTTGTCGCATTATTTTGAATATTTTGTAATGGCTCTTAAAATGAACAAATAAAATGCCTTTGTTTTTCAGGGATAATGAAGGATTGTCCTGGTGAAATTTCAAATCGGTCCAGACCGATGGACAGACAGGAAACTACTGGTAGTTTCGGAGCCTATTCAATACAAACAAACAACCAAATCTTTCCTCTTCATAATATCAGTGTATATGTTACCGGCAATGTGTATAATCCGGCATTGTATACAATGCCTAAAACGTTCAGACAATGTATGAAATATTATTCATTTTATATGTGTTTTATTAATTGCCGGTAACATATAGACTAACTTTCCGCTAGCAGCTTCACTTACTTGTACTATTTCTTCATTTGAATAATAGCCATATTCTGTCTGTCCGTCAGCGGCCTCGCCGTCATGTAGCTTTATATTGGTGAAAGAATTTTGTGAATCAGTTCAGCGGTTTATTTGTTGTAACCTACAAATTTTCCTTCTTTATAATATTAGTTTTGACTTAAAACAAACATTGGTTTGACAAATCAACAAATTGAACTCTGGAGGCGGTTCCCAAACTCTCAGTCTTATCATAACAATGAGTTAAAACCCTGTCTAGTCACTCAACCCCCTCGTCTAGACCATTTCTAGACGCCACCTGTCATTAAAGTGCTATTTATGAACAAAATAAGCTACTAATTAGGAAATTGATGTTATTGTATATTCTAGTACCTACCCATAACAGTACTATGTAGGTATGTGTTTGTATCTACTGTGTTATTATTAAAACATACCATCACGACTAAATCCCAAACAGGGTAGTCAGAGGCTGTGGCCATCATGGTGAACGGAACACCTTAAGCCAACCTCACCAATGGTATTAGAACCCAAGGTGGTAGGTGCCTTCCGCCGTTATCTGGGTTGATTTGGTTTTTAACCGACTTCAAACAAAGGAGGAGCTTCTCAATTCGACTGTATGTTTTTTTTTATGTTTGTAACCTCAGTACTTTCGACTGGGTGAACCGATTTTGATAATTATTTTTTTATTTGAAAGCTGGTGCTTCGCGTGTGGTCCCATATGTGGATAATATAATATAGGTACAATTATTGTTATTGTTGGATTCGGTTTCAGCCAATGTAGGTTTGTAACTACCTGCATACATACTTAAACGTGTGATGTAAAAAATAAGTATATAGCTAGGTATATTGTAGTGTTTCCTTGGCTGACACCGACTCCAACAATAACAATAATTGTTACTTCATTATAATATCGTATAAGTTTTAGAAGAATACGCAATTAATTTTTTTTGGAATAGTTTTTTTCTAAGTTGTTTTTGTTAAAATTTTTATTGATGTTTTCCACCATCAGTCAGTAGAAAATTTAAGAATGAATACAAAGATGGTTCTGGCCAGATTTGAACTCGGGACCACACGATCCACCATCTGAGTTGGGTGCTTATGCTTAACCCCTAGCCCACGACGCTCTCACCACCTCGCCAACTCACTAGTCAGGAATGATTTTTGGAAATCCTAGTTTGACTGTTCCCAGAACTCTCTAATTCACAACACCTGCTAACAAACCGCATATTAATTACAGACTACTCGTTCCCGCAACTCAGCTCCCGATTATACACATAAATTGAAATGAATGACGCGGCCCACTACGCCTATCTTAGAAGATATGATTGATAGCTGACGACCACTTTAAAAAAAAAATAATGTTCCCCACTCCCATGTATGTACATTAGAGATGTGTGTGTCTTTATAAAATTCCACCCAGAATATTTTCTAAAACGTAGTGATATTATCAAACGACAGAATAGAGATAAATTTATCAACATGTTATACCAACCTGCGTGTCACAAATACATATATAATAAGAATATATATATATAAACAACAGCTTGCCGAACGAATTGAAAATATTAAAACCTAATGTATTTATGAAAAAAAATGAACGATATGGCTATTAGAAAAATGTTTTTATAGTGTTCAGGAATATACAGAGTTTTGTTCAAAATTATGTAAAAACCAGCTAGTTTATTAAACATTTACACGTCTGCATGCAGACCGAATACAATAGACAATTTGTGCTATAATTGAAGACCTTTTTGACATGGTATTCTCGTAAATGAATATTTTGACTTTGACTTGACTGTGTACACTTTTGACGATGCTCAATTTAGTCCTAGCTCAAAACCAGAGATGTACTATGCAGCAATACTGCGAGAATGTGCAAGCTAAGCTTCGAAAATATTAGACCGTTCCTTGATGCTATGCTAGGTATTATTATTATTATTTCAACTGGGGACGCTGGCAGTGGGCCGGGTGATCGGTCCGCTTGTTATGGGCCATTTCACCCATTTCCCCGGGCCCCCCTTGCAGGGTAAGGTAACGGAGCGAGTTAGGTATGCGAGGACGATGCGCAGCTCGTGCTATGCGAAGTATCGACATTAGGGAAGGCATGCACTCAGCACACATCCATTGCTCGCATTCACGGCATCCATTCATATAAAAAACATCGCTTATTAGAACCTGTTTCCACGAGTGCTATGCTATGTGGAGATTGATATGGAATAGGTGGATTTCAGACGCGTCCAGCAAAGTCGTAAAGGTCAACTCTGGTAAAAAAAGGTAGAAAAGCAGTCTTATGAAAACGATTGTTAAAATCAAGTATACTTATCATTCATCTGTTTATAAACTCTCGAAAAGTGGTGGGTTGCCATCACTAAAATGCTATCGTCAAGTCACAACGTCAAAAACGTGGAATTATTGGTTTTTAGCCGAGTTAAAAGAAGAAGGAAGTTTTCGATTCGTCGGGATTCGTCACTGAAAATGAAAAAGTAAACAAACTTTTAAAAAATACTCTCATGCGTCAAAAAGGGCACGCAAAATTATGAAATAATATCATGGAGGCCTGCAATTCTTTTGGGGTCACTTTCAGCAGCAAGAAAAATGATAAAATAAAGCCTATTCTGGCAATATCAGTAAGGAGCGCCTTGCGTCATCCATTTAGCTTTATCTCTGTCCGTCTAGACACCCCACCACCCCCTCCCACCTGTCTAGACTTGACCTAGACCACCTGTTACGAGTGGTCCATAAGGATCCGAATTCCGCTGAAAATTTACTGCAAGGAGGATGAACGACAGGTCAATAACTGACACGATTAGCGTAGTGCGCTGTAGCACGGTTTCTCGCCTTGGCTTGCGTTCCCGGGGTCGATTTCCGGTCGGGTAATTCAGTGAACGAGCTTTTCTAAATTGGCTCGGGTCTGAGTGGGATAAGAGACGCCTCGAGCTTAATTCCTTGTCTGGTACCTCGTAACACAGGGATATATTTTATCCTTACTTCGAGACTATGGCAAGTGGTGTGTTGTCTGGCGCAAAAAAAGCTTGATGTGAATTCGTACGTAGTCCTACGTTGCTGGTACGGTTAGGAAGAAAAGTGGCTTGACATTATAGCACTTTATCTTGAAAGCGAATCGGAAGCTTATCTAAAAGGTTCTATAACAACTTTAACAAGTTTACTGTGACAAGGAACAGTAGTATTAAAGTCAACGATAGCTTAAGCTTTTTAAAAATATTAACAATTCATTGTACCGGAGGTAAAATAAAGGATACAATCAAAACATGATTGTAATCTCGATAGTGAGAAGATTGTTATGAGGAATTTCACCTATACAACTGAGTCACTTCAAGTAGCCTTATCCTCACTGTCCACGCGGCATAGCTGCATTGTATCCGTCCTAATAGAACCCGATTTTTATAACTGTGCACCTCGAGTTGTCTAAATCTTTAGGTTGGCAGCATATATACGCTTGATATACGCCAAGCTGCGGCTGCTGCTTACATCATAGTTTTTTACAGCAGATAGTGATGGTTGTATGCAGCTCAAAGTGTAAAATAAAGACGACAACTTTGTATTTTTATGCATGTGAAAAAACTAAAAATACTTATGGGAAAATATTACAAAAATTTTTTTAGTAATCGGATTTAAAAAAAAGACTACTGCACGGTAGTGTTATAACTATGCTTCAAGTAATGAACGAATTTCGACAAGTAACGTGCAGAATCATCAAAATATTATTTTTAAAAAATCCAAAAACTATATAAAATGCATCAAAAAAACATGAATATTTAAAAAAGTCATCGTTGATCAAACTCATAAATTATACCAGTTACCATATGCGTAGCTTATCATAACAAAAACGCTGACGCCTAGTAGACAGCGAGCTGACTCTCCGCATTCAAACCAGCCACATCGCTAAGCGACCGCTTCGATCCCCGTCTAGACACCGCGCACCCCCACCCGCCACCCCGCAAGTCTAGACGAGTCCTAGACACCCCCTCCTGTTATTTTTACCTACCCCATAGGCTTTGGAAACAAAGGTGGATAAGTACTAGTAACAGGGGAATATTCATTCGTATTTTTGTTTTATTACGTTTGTTAATGCGGAAGTACCGATGTTTGAATGTTTGTGCCTCGATTTTCAACGTCTTGATAATTTAACTTCTCTTTATCTTCTGAGACCAGCCCCCCGATTCAGAACAAAGTTATCGACTGATTCGGTAAATTTGTTTTAGTTATAGTAAATTACCCGCTTAGCGGTAATATTCAATATTTATATATGTTAAAGCCAAGGCCTTCAGTTTGCGTGAAACAAATAAACCAGATGTGCCCCATTCTAAAAAAATATATTAAGAAATAAAAGAGATAAGAACAAAGTTATCGACCGATTCGGTTACATTCTTTTATTTTTATTTCATTATTCAAGTACGGGTAGTCTTTATATAATTTAGTTTATGAGAATAAAGACCTTTGGCTTTATCATATAAAAATATTGATTGCTACCGTTAAGCGAGTAATTTACTATAATTAAAACAAACTTACCGAATCGGTCGATAACTTCGTTCTGAATTGGGGGGCTGGGCCGTATTATAATATTTTGCCACTATCGCAGCGTGATCGTTTACGGTTCTAAAATGGGTTCTAAAATGCTCACTTTGTATTGGTTTTATGTCACTTTTTTGAAGCTACTTCTGCAACTGAAAAGTTTAAGACTGGTACTATTCAGCTTAGTTCCCACACAATTCAACATTTGTTGGCCCGAACTAAAAGGTTCGGTGACTCGTTTCTTTGTCGTACCATCCAGACGTGGAACGCTCTTCCAGCACATGTGTTTCCTTCCTCGTATAGTCCCGGGTTCTTCAAGCGGGGCGTGAAAAGGCATTTCTGCGGGCCTTCAAGGTGAGGATGGCCAGCCCAGTGATTCGTTGAATGACTGAGCTTGTCAACCTCATATCTGGACCTCACGACCGCTTTCCATCAGGTGGAGTGAGGTCATCTTGACGGGCAATATAAAGAAGGAAAAAAAGTTACTACTAGTTAGCCTTCACCCTCACGTTGTAGATATTCCAGCTATCCGCACGAAGCGTTTCGCTGATTCTTTTACAACGCGAACATCAAAGGAGTGGAACTCGCTGCCCGCGCATGTTTTTCCTGAAAAATACAACCTGGGTATCCTAAAGACAAGAGTGAGTAGGCATTTACTGGGCAGATATGTACCATCATAGATCACATCGCCACTAACCACCAGGTGCGATTGCTATCGAATGACTATGTCTAATGCCAAGTCCATATTGAAAAATATATGAAACTGTGACTTTCTCAAATTAACGTCGATGAAAGCAAGCTTGCTAATCGCCTGCTCTTAAGCGGCTACCGCTGCCACCTCTTAAGAGGTGACGCCTCCCTTAAAGCTAATCATAATTTGGCAAGCATGGTGATTAGCCCATAATTTTTTTTTATAATGGTCTCGAAGAAGGGATTAATATCCTTGTGTTAAGAGGTACCACACAAGGAAATAAGCTAGAGGCATATGCCAGCACACCCAGACACAAGTCAATTCAGAAAAGACCGTTTCCTGAATTGACAAGACCGGGAATCGAACCCGGGACACTATGGAAATCGAGTCAATCAATTGCAGCGCTATCACAATTTCACGTTACCGCGCAAAGCATAATTCCTGTCCTAACTGTAAATAATTGTCCCGACCAGGAATCGAACCGTCTTGACAATAGCAACACATGCTTTTGTATATTTATCGACCAAGTAACGGTGTTCGGCAAAAAATCGGCAAATTAACAGTTTTTTAACAAAAAAAAACAACATACGCACTTTCAATACATATTAGGGTTCCGTTATGAAGAACAGAGATTTAAAATCCCAAATCAAGATTGAATCATAACCTTATTTTATTAATTTAGCGTTATGTTTTTGTATGTGTGAGTAGAAGTATTTATATATTATTTCGTGCACAAAGAGACAATTACGAGTACATTGAAAACAATAAGGACTACTTACAAAAATTACAGGATAGCTTATCTCTAGAAAGAGATTTTTTCCAGCAAACCATGGCGACAGGTTTGATTGAGATTGTAGAGAAAATGGATTTATTATCAAAGTGAACAAATTTTGGTGGATTTCGGTAAGGAGGTAGATTGCAGCTTAGGAAAATTCAAAGGGTAACTTTTGTCTATACTAATTAATATATAAAGAGGAAAGATTTTATTTGTTTGTTTGTTTTGAATAGGTTCCGAAGCTACTGGGCCGATTTCAAAAATTCTTTAAGCAATCAGCGAGTGACATAGGCTTTATTTTTTTAATTAATGCTATATTTTGACGGCAAGGACAGTCTACGCGGGCGAAACCGCTTACGGACAGCTAGTACTTAAATAAATTTGTTCCACCCATTGATACAAGACGAACACATATTATGTTTATCAGCATTACCAAGCTTGCCAAATGCGGGTTGGTGATCAGAATCCCCTTCGTATCATAAAATCCGAAAACACCTATGGCAGCTGGGATTCAATTAAGTACAGGATCTTCAGTCAAATGATAAAATCAAAATTTGCGAGTATCTGGGACATTATACTTACACTAAGATTATCTGACCAAAAACTAAACAAAGTTTCTTATTTAAGGAATACCGCTTTTGATATCGATTTAGCATTTTACAATGCACATATTTGGACGTATCCAAAGAAAAAATAAGCAAGGAAAATTCAACTGCTCTATACCTAGGACCATTGATTTTTTCTAGTTTCCTATCGTTAGTTAAACTTAAATATAAACACATGAACAAATAGATAAAAACACAGAATCAAATTAAAAACAAAAACCAATGTACGGAACGCTGTGAAACGGCTCAATTCCCACTGGCCCAGTCCTCGCCCGACATCTGCCGTCTTTCTCACGCGGCATTTTTTTTTATTTTGCGTTTTTTAACAATTTTCGCGCAAAGGAAGTCGCGACTCGCACCTGTTGCGTACTTCACAGCAAGGGAGGGTTGCCGCGTTTTGTTCAATGCGCCATCTGTAGTTTTCTTTGTGCATTTTATGGTATTTAGTAGATACCTAGGTTTAATATGTTTTGCACTTCGCACATGTACTAACTAATACTTACCTAATTTGAAAAATAGACGGTACGTAGTTACAGCTTAAATCAAATTGACAAATCAGCGCACAGCCTCAACTCTTTATAGCGTACCTACGAACGTGGTGTTTTTTTTATTTTATTCCAGTTACCTATTTGATGGAGGCTGAAGCAGTGAGACAGTATTACGAGTGTAAGCTAATTACCTACTTGGGTACTACAAGTATTACTTCTCTTGTCTTACAGTAAATTAAAAGCACCAAAATCTGAAGATTTGGTTTACTATCTACTACTTAACTAAAAATGTTCTGTGCATCAAACTGTGCGAGAAGTAGCCCTCCAGAATTACCTGCACCACCTGTTGCAGAAAAACATAGTCAAATTGAAACCCAGCAAACAAATAATGAAGCAAACAATCAAATACATAGCTCTTCCAACAAGAAGAAAAGAAGAGCAGCTGCCACTGCTGGCCGTTGCTTGTTTCCAGAGTGTGATGATCGGGAAAAACTTCATGTACCTGAGTCTATACGGAGATGGGTCCTAGTAGACTATAAGTAGTATAAGGGAGTGAAGCCATTTCAGGATATTATTGTTATTGTGCTGCTGGAAATCACACAGTTGGGTGTTGCTCGCACATAATGTCCATTTTATGGTACATGGGGTACGCTTGTCATCAGGATCACTTCGGAGCGCCTGCTGCATTCTTGGACAACTTGTTAATTATTTAAATAAATGTACATAAATAAGTTAATGTGTTTTTTATGTCATAGCTTACATAGCAGTAAAACTTAAATAAGCCTCACACTGAGTAAACAAACTTAATTTAAGTACACCAGAAATGTACTACTGTACTGTGTGTGTGTTGTCTTGTTCTATAGTTTTGTGATGATGTGATAAGGGCCTCGGGTGACAGATCGCTAGATAACCACATAGTAGAAGAAGCACGTGACCGTACTAAATAACCCGCAGTGCGTCTTTGAATGGGATGAGGATGTGGTGGATGAGGTCCATCGAGGGTTCTCATTGCACGTATCATGTAGCGCTGTTGAGTGAACAAGTTCGTTCGTACACCCGCGACGGCCGTCGCACGGACGTAGGCCCGTCTGCGAGGGCGCGAAGTTCACCTTCCCGCAACGGTCATCCGCGCAATTCTCCGGAACGGAACACTTTACATGGAACCGTGCCTAGTCAGACAAAATGCGGATATTGTACGTTGCATTGTATCACTTTAATAAGGCATATCTAACCAAACAGCCTCCGAAACGCAAAAGTGGAACGCCCGAACATGTATCCGCTTACGTCGGACGAAATCTACGTTATTACGATGTGTTAGCATCAGTGTCCTTGTATTAATTAAAAAATGATTAAAAACTAACGATTTAAATTATAACCTCACTACCATCAATAGTATTTTTCTAACCCCAGCTATAAAAGGGTTAAAACAAATAACTTTTTTGTTAGTCTAGCGTAGTATTAAAAACATCAACCGATTTCTTTTATGTACGCGGCCCGTAAGTAGAGGTCTGAAATTACATGGAAGTTCGCCGTCCTTCTTTTCGGATGAAAAAATGCGCAACCAAATCGCAAGGCTAGCCAGAATTTCGTAAAGCAAACACTACATGTGAACTGACAGAACTCAAACAATTATTTAAATAAAATAATGCCTCAGATTCTGAGATCTAAATACTGAGTTTTTAAACACTTGTCATTCTCCTTTTTCAGGTGATCCAGAGTTAAGATGATGGAGCGAGTTATCATGATGAAGCCAGTGAGGGCAGTACAGAGTATCCTTGACTGACATGAAGAGTGATCGCCGGACGCGCGAAGCCGCCACCTTGGATTGGTGACATGGACTCTCGTCATCGCTGCCCGGGTTTTGTTTAAGAGGCCTAATTACAATCGTTTATATCCAGAATTTCCCTCAACTGAGGGTAGCGAGCAATTTCTTTAGTAATTATCCAGCCTAGATGCGTTCGTGCCAAATAACCGCTGACTGGTAGGAAATGAAAGATCATATTACGAAATTGCTCGCTACGCTCAGTGTAGGGAATGAACTTGAAAAGTTATGAGGGATTGTAATAAGGCGTCAGATCTCGTATAGGCCTTCAAGATTGCTCTCCCTTTCATCAGGAGGAAAGTTGTAGAACTAACTTGCTTCCTTCCTACTTGGATTGTGTCTGGTCTATTTTGCGGAGAACATCATCATCATTATCAGCCTTTACGTCTGTCACAGACGATTTAAGCAGTGCCACTTGAGTACTTCTTATTATGGCCTTCCACATAAATTGCATTTATAGTTAGGGTTTGGGAAGGTGGTACTATTCTGATGCCTTACGAAGCGTTTATCGCTCAAAATTGAAAACCAGACCTTGTCATGATAACCACCCAACACACATGCTTGCCACTTATCCCTATCTTGAGCAAGCTACTCCCATCCTGCACTGTCAATGGCAAAAGCCGTCATGTCCCTTTTGATGTAATCCTTGAAACGCAGCATCGGGTGTTCTACCGACTGCTCTTTTCGCGTTAGCTACTTCCATACGTCCATTAAACTATAATTGGAACAGTTTCAACATTGACTATCTCTTAGTCGTCCACCCTTGACAAAATGGTCGTGGTCATAACTAGGTCAAATCCTGTTTCACCGTTAGCACCCCGATGTATAGTACTGATAACTTGCGTTGTAAGTTTTGAGATACATAGGTAACCATGGAGATTTATTGAAAAAAGATATCAGGCCTAAATACATTCTTACTCGTAGATCTTGTGCTAGGATAATCGATTTCCACCAAGGTAAGTTAGTATCCCAACTTCAAAGGCGCCTTCCAGGTAACATGTAGAAATTTTGAAAACAAAAGACTGTCTACAAAACTTAAGCAGAGCGCAACGTAACATTACGATCATAATAGCGATCAATGTTGCTTTTGGTACCGTCAAGAAGTTACACCTGTCACCGAAAAACAAAGGGTAACAATAAAAAGGAAATTTTGTTTGCAGGATACTACTATTTTCTATTGATTTAAGTTAACATCTTTCATGGCAGTTTTTTTTATTTAGAACCATTTTTGTGGGTTTTTTGAACTTTGCTGGTCATAGTTATATGTTATTAAAGAAGTTTTTCTGCGTTTTTCCTGCAACTGTAAAGGCAACAAAGTTTGTTCTTAATTTATTTAGCATTCGACCACAAGAATGATCGATGTTGCGTTTGGTTTCTTCAATAATTCACATCTGTCATCAAATATCAAAGGATGCTTTGTGATTCAATATTAATAGGTTTTTTTTTTTTACTATTTTTTGTGGTTTTTTTTGCAGTTTAGTTGTCAGTAGTATGTTAATTTGAGAAGTTTTTCAGCGTTTCTCCTGTAGCTGCAAAGTCTACAAAACTTGTACTGAGTCTAGCATAACATTTGATCTTAATAATAATCGATATTGCGTTTGGTTTCGTCAAGAAATTACACCTGTCATCAAAAATCAAAGGAAAAAGATGAAAAGAAAATCACAACCGCTACCACAATTGACTGGTTAATGTGACTTGATTGAAGGATTCAAGCTAAAATCTCTCTTATCTCAACTTATCATCGATCACTGATTTCAGTGATAGATTATCTTCTTCTTTTTTCATCGACACGTAAAAAAGCAGAAGATCTGTCACTGCATCAATGAGTACATGACTGTTTCTTTTATATTTTAAACCATTTACGAAAGGTTTTTTTTAATTTACTTGACCGTAGTTGCTGTATTTAAAAGTTCTTTTCCAGTGATGACTTCTGGAAAAAGCTACCACCGAAACTTGTACGGAGCCTAACGCAACATCTGATCACAGTGATCAATGTTGCGTTTGGTTCCGTCAAGAATCTACACCTGAAAAAGAGCAGAGAAAAGGAGAAAAGAAGACTGACTGGTTGACAGTTTATTGGGACACAACCAACTGTTTTTAAGACCTGTGTGAAGACAGACTAAAATGTCATTGACTATGCAGAAGTTTTTGTGTTCTCCGTAACTTCGAAGTAGACTCATGTAATTTATTAGTTTGAATGAGGTCCATTTTCTTTTTGCACATTGTGTGTCTGTGGTTTATTTTGTTCTTTTATTGTTTTTTCTTCTTTGGTTTCGTCCTATGTTTCTTTAGTTGTGATCAATGTCCTTCATTATTCAATCCTCTAATTCTTTTGTTTTTGAGTACTAGGAGTACGAAGTACGGTATGTCAACCTTTACAAAATCCTTTCAAATTGGCTAATTTCTTGCCAGTATGCGGTGACCATAATATGTAAAGGTTTACTTGCTGATGTGAGTTTTTTTTCGCATCCGCAGCAACGTAGCATAGCACATATCTGGTGGAAAAACAGCATTAATCGGATAAGAGGAATGACAGTATTGTAGTTGTTTCTTTGCTGACTTTTGGTTTTAGCTTATCTGGTACCTATCTGGTTTTTTCTATAAAGTAAATAAATAATTATGATACGAGTGTGTATGGCGTGAAAAACCACAGAACTGTCTGACGGGCACCCGTTCCGACACCCTACGTGTATGACCTGCTGCTCTACAAAATTTACGTCGAAAATAGAAGTGCTCGGAAAGTTCGGAATCAAAGATAACTGCTGGTAAAGGAGTTTGTACATCCATAATTTAACTTAAACCCGTGTTTGGGTTTTATTTTTAAAATTCGTTATTTTAGGCAGCAGCGTGCTAGTCATGCCCTTGGTGTTACTTCCATTAGCTTCGGTAGCCGCTTACTATCAAGCAGCTAGTTGTTTTCTACCGACGAAGTAATAAAAAACCTGAGAGTGATTCATAAAGGTTGAACAGGTAAATTGACGTTAAAAAAAACCTTCCTCGGTGTTCATCTAGGGTAAATTTCCGTTACTCAATACACAGGTCAATATTTTCTGAAAGACTTTAATCGCCGCCATGATAATTATGTTTGCTTGTGGCTCGTTGATGTAGTTTTGTGGGATATTGCATGTAAGCAGCGAGCGGGCGTACAGCAAGCGTTTATTAGATATGCCTAAACGTCTCGGTAGACAGTTGCGCTTAGCAAAGATATTTATTATGTGCTTGAAATTAAGATGGTACACATTTTTTGTACTGTTTACAGTTATTATTTAAGCTAAAAGATAAGATTTGCGTTTTTTTTTACTTCTCATTTGTTTCTTTTCTATAGCCTTTCGTTTTAATGTACTGTCTATTCTTTGCTGCTCATAAGTACCTATTGTGTGAGTTTGTGTTATTCGTTGTAAATTTATCATTAGCCTACCATACATCTACGTATTTACCCGTCAGATCATACTAGTCGTTTCGCCACTCACGCCCATTCCTGGCCGGCGGGTACCCAAGCGACGGTTAAATACGTACGGGAGTGGTAGGCTATAAGTGTAAACAAATTAAAGACAGATAATACTTATAAAATAATTTGTCTTTCCACGAGTTTAATTTCGTGGAAAGAAATAGTTACTGGTTCTCTATCTTAAGAAAAATAACGGTCAACAGCAAAGAGTTGCGGTCCACTGTAGCTCTATTTAAAAAACACACAAACTTATCCTCGGTCTTAGTCTCGACTTTACCTCCATATAATTATATAGTGTGTCAATTCCTTCGTGTCCCTAAATAAACCTAGTTTGAAAGGACCTCATATATGTATATTTATTGTTTGTACATTTTCTACATATAATTATTTGAAACCTGCTAAATTGAGCTTAGTTACTACGAGAGTAATCGACACCATAGAGTTATGAATGATTGTTTTACATAAAAATGTGTCAAAATTACTGAAGTAAATGCTTTTCTATACACTGAAGCCTGAAACTACGCTTAGTCGTGTGAAAAAAGCTTTGCCCCGCAGTGGGCCTTAGGCCACACCGTTCGCCCCTTCAACTGGAACCCGTAGATCCGAACTTGTGGAAAAAGTTTGGGGGCGCTGAATTGTGACATTTCTGTCACACTGGCAGTTGCTGTTAAAAATAACATTTAAAACAAGCACAATCAGATTATTTTTACAGTTGAAAAATTTTCCTTAATTTTCTGTCAAAAGATTTTTTTGTTTTTTTATGGTAGTTTTTTTTGGCGGCAAGGTACTGTGACAGCTATGTCACGTGGCCCCCACACAAGTTTGGTGATACGCGGGCACAGTTTTGGTGGGAATTCGTCGATTCTTCGATTTTTTTCTACTGAATTATTTTCTCTTATTTGGTTCTTGTCTTTTGTGTTTGTTTTCTTTATGTTTAATTATAAATATCACAGTAATGTAGATTAAACGTGTTAATGCTTTTTTTTTAATTACAGTTTTTTATTTAATCAAAGCTAATTAGCGTTGATTTCATAAAAAACTGTCCGTTTTTAGCAAATGCCATACTACAAATAGTTACATCGCTTTGTTATTTAATACACTATTTTTTTTGTTGTTCTTAACCTTTTTATTTGCGGTAAGACACGATTATGCTTGAAGGTAAATACAAAAAAAATATAAGTATGATACTCACAATTATGCGCATCTCATGTACTAGTTTTTTGATCTACAAATTATAGCTGAATACATCATTGATGTACCTACGAGTATGTTTCTATTAAGTAAAAATTACCCAATCTCTTTTTTGAAATATTTGTACGGAAAACATGTGTGAGTTAATTCAAGATTTTCGCAAATCGAATTGAATACGAAACTTAATGTTCGGTTTATAATCCAAGATTGTGAAGTTTGCGCTTAGACTGGCTTACAGGGTTATTTAGGAAGGAATTTAAAAAAAAATGCCACTAACACACACACATTAAGTTTTGCCTTGAAATATAGTTTTTTTTAAATTTTGGGGTTACTATTTGTTTTCAGCTCGCAATTTAATAATTCGCAAATTAATGTTCATAATATTTTTCTCTTTTCAATAACTCTCAAAACATGTATTGTTACAATGCAATAAGTGTTCTTCATATGTGGTTGACTGTACAATTTATAATCTCACAACTTAAGACTGTGTGTTGATGTAAATGTTATACCTAAGTATAATGCAATTTTTGAAGAATTCGTTACTGTCTTGTAATATAACTTAGATGCTCATTCACACACAATGTATGTTGTTTAAAAATAAATAAAATGAAATGAAATTGTATTTATATAACTAGTTGGGATTTTAGATTAATAAAGCTTATGTAGAAGGCGAGTCGGGGCACCCGTTGATGCCACAAATATTTAACTGTCACCGCTAAATTTGAACTAACCGAGTGCTCATTTTCCTGAGGCAAGAGCTCACAAATTTTTTTTACTAGTGTTAAAATAGCATACCAGAAAAGCACAAGTAATAATGCAAAATAAATATAAATAGCATAAATGCTAAAAATAGTGAAAGATTGATTCGTTACGAACGAATTTATTGACAGTTTATTTTGGCCTCTTAAATGGCACGCCTTCTTGTGTGTAACTCCTAGGTGCAATTATTCTATTTTTTACTAATTGAATACGTAAAATTGTTCCGTAATTTGCTAATAATAATAATCAAGCTTTACTCGAAGTTTGTAGCATTGGTCTTTTATATTTTATCATGTCCAGAAATTAACAGAGACTACCACGAGTTCAAACAGACAAAAGTCGCTATCGTCTGTAGTATGTATTTGTATGGGATTTCGTAGTGTTTCTTGTAAATAAACTAATAACGACACACCAGTGGTTGTAGTTAACTATACTCCATTCATTATTGCATTAGACAGAAGTAAAAAAGGTTCTTTTTAGGGTAGAGTTTGTGGTAAAAGTACAATAAACATTAATTACTTTTAAGATTCATGCCGAATTTATTAAAATCTATGTACTTATATAGCAGCTGTCACACTTAATTGTTCGCATTCAAAGTAAAGAAACTTCAGAATTTATGAGGCTTTTGCTTAAATAAATTATTTTGTCTTGCATCACACTATATTGATGTAAAAACCTAAAAGAGGCAGGGGTTTTTATCCGAACACATTTTTACTGTCACTATAACTCTACCAAATCTAAAATGTTACATAATCCCTTCATCCGTTGTGGCGGAAGGGGTTTTTTAATTACACCAGGTTATACTCAGGTATGTCATCGTCATGGCAACGTCAAATGCAAATAGTCATTCATTTTAGCACCCCTACTTCTTATTTCAATGTTATAATGAATGAAGTATAACATAGTTTACTCGTATAGTTAGTTCGCGTCAAACTTTTGGTCCCCTCTGATCACGAGACGAGTCCCGCATTCAGAGTTTTTTCTTAGCAAAATAAATACAGCGCGGATTAAAACTTAGACGCGAACTATTTTTGACTTAAAATCATGGTTGAGATAATGTTTGCCTCATTGTTATATTATTGTTACCTTAAATTGATCAGGTTCTTCAAAAACAGCTTAATAAATTTCTTCGGAGAAGAATGTCAAGAAAGAAGCCGACAAAGAGCCGTCGGCGAGGTGAGGTAGTAGGTTGTATAGTACTGTATTACAACTATTTGGAGCGACTGTACAGCCTGCTAACTTTCCCCTCCGGCGGCTAGACGACGAGATAAGAGAAAGAGCGAACATGGAGAAGTACAAACATGGAGAAAAATTAACATGGAGAAGACTGGAGAAGAATCTCTTTTAATGAACACTTTTTTAATACTTTGTTTATGTAATGTACATTGTCAATTGTATCATCAATATGGTGATACAAGGTGCAAAAACAGGTACATGGTATGTTTTTGTCTGTGTACTGACAATTTAAGAGTTAAGTGATGATTGGACGCTTTAATACTGATGATTTTATGATAAGTAATAATGTTTCTGACAGTTTCATTTATTACGTTATACCAACCAACAGCAATTCATAGTTTTTTATTTTCAAAATAAATGTGAACAATAACTAAATATGGTGTTTAGCTATGTTGCTGAATGTACTGCTTGTAGACGTCAATACGACGTTATAATTTCGTGGTTGGTAAATAATGACAATAGTTACAAAAACGATATAGCATATTCAGTAAGTGATGTAGAACCTAACTATGTAGTCTTTTGAGAATTCCATTTATAAATAAATAAATAAATATCTGGGACAATTCACACCAAGATCATCTGACCCCAAACTAAGCTGAGCTTGTAATATGGGCGTCAGAGACTGATAAACATACTTAAATATTTCTAAATACATACTTAAATAGATAATAACACCCAGACACACAACAAATACAAATGTTCGTCACACAAATATTTGTCATGGGTGGGGATCGAACCCACGACCTCTGGCGCTAAAGGCAGGATCGCTGCCATTGCGCCAACAGGCCAGTCTTAGTATTGTTAGCTATAACTACATGTTCACTTACTGTGATTACAGTTTTGGCAAAAAATAACATTTATATTGGAGTAACCTACCTAAATGTAGAAGTTTATCGTTGAATAGAATGTGTTTAAAATGTTACTATGGGTACGTATTTAATTAATTTATTTATTTATTCTTCATTGCACAAAATTAATGATACAATTAGCGGACTTAATGCCAAATTAATTTAGTTTTAATTAATTAATTAATTTAAATATGTATCTAAAATTAAAAAACCTTACGTTAAATGACCTACGTTCAAAATCCCTAAAATAAAAATACTTATACCTAAATGGTTTGGCTTAAATTTAAAATACCAAAAGCTTAAAATGTCACAGGGATATATACCTTTGTTTGGCCGTTCGTTTAAAATCACGAAATGACACGCTCAAAGCGTTGAAATTTGGTATGGAGACTAGGTATGACAACAAAGATAGGTTTAATTAGGTAGTTTATTAATCCTAATAATGTTTATTACAAAAAAATTTGGGTTCACTTATAGTATACTTACCCGGAGATCCCTTGTTTCACAGACAGAATTTTCATAGAATATTCAGTCCATATATTTTCATTTCGAATACTTACCTATTATTGTTTCAGCGACTAATTACTTCATCGAAACAATTTTTACAGAAAAATCTATTGGTTAGGTTAGGTTAGAACTGTGACCACGTCGGCAGAACCGAATTGTCGGCGAATGAGCATGGTGGCATAAAAATATATTGATATTAAGTTTACAATGTAATAATATTTTTTTCTTTAATAGAATATTTTTCTTGGTAATAAGTATTATATCACTTGACTATATAATATTAACTATATGTAAACATTTTAAGCATTAGATATTTAGTCCAATCGGTATTTTAATCTTAGGTATTGCCTACTTAGATTCTTAGTTGCTTACCTATAATAAAACATGAAATATTTTGATTTTAGGGATTTTGAATGTAGGTCATTTAACGTTAGGTTTTTTAATTTTCGACATTTAAATACGTACCCTGTGACTATGCAAACACACACTTGACATAAAAATGCCACTTATGAGTCTGAATGACAAATAAATATTTGAAAGATTTATTTTCTTTTATTTTAGGTACTTCACCTAGCCTCACCTTACCTTTTACACTAACATCTCCGAAGTAAGGACGCTTTGCCCGAATTCCAGAGGTTCTGGGTTCGAATCCTAGTGTGTCCAAATTGTGCTTTTAGAATAGAAAATTATTTTTTAATATCATTAAAGTAGTTTTTGAGTTTATTCACAACAAATAAACAGATACAAAAGTTTTCTTTACATAATTAAGTTAGTTCAGAAAAGTCTATCTACTAGAGACTACCTATTCTGTGCTATAGTCTATGGTCTGTGCTATGGTCGATTAGATGAAGACCGTTTACCTATGCTTGTAGTAGAGACATAACAGACATACCTGTATGACATACGCTAGTGTGCCTCAGCGGGAACAAACTGACACTTAAAGTGACACTACAGACAGTGTGTATTAATTATCCACTATTGTACATGTCACTACTACAAGCATAGTTAAAAGGTCTTCCTGATATAGTAGAACGTCTATACGAGTCGTACATACAAACGGATTAAATAATGTAGGTACTATGTGTCTCTTTCTTTCTTAAAGTGACAGAACTGTATATTAGCTAGAGTCCTTTTGAAAAACTAAAGGTGAGTATAGACTAGCTAGGGAATACTATAGCAAATGTCCTAGAGCATTTCATTGTCATGTCATGTAACGTTTTACGATTGGTTAATAGAGACAAATGCTCAGTTTTCTATAAAAAACCATGCAATGTAACGTTTTTGCTTGGTTTTTGAACTATCAAACGTCAAGTTCGCAATGTGATTGGAGTAAATTTAAATAAAAACGACGCTGCATACTCGAGGTTTTGATACAAGTGAATGCTTCTAATCTATCAGCAGTCAGCACCGTAATGGAATACAGACACGATTAATATAGACTGCTCAATTCCCTTTCTGTCTCTTTAAGACAAGCAAGCGAGTAACGTGCCACTATTTTGGCGCTTTCTGTGACGTCACGACACGCGACAGTATTTAAATGATAGTAATTCTCCATTTCTCAATCGATTCTAATCGAATTTATAACAGAAGACTAATAAATGCAAATCTAATTGAGTTTAGCATCCGTTTCCATAACGGTCGAAAGCGGATTTATAAACCATCGAAATAAAAGCATAAGATTTGATACGCGAAGTCTATACACTCGCGCGTCTTTTTCGATGTAAGTATGCCTCTCTGTGGTTCCGGTGCACAGATAAAAAACACATCACCCGTTGCAACAAAAAAAACCGATACGTTCAATCAGACGGACCAGCTGCAATGTATTGAATGAATCGCGAAAAAACCCAACAATAGCTTTTACAAATCACCCTTACGACACCCTTTGCGAAAGAGGTTTTTATTTTAAAAAAGGATTTTTTAGGTTATAACACGTAGCAGATTGCTGGTATAGAATTTATCGGGGGACGTTTTTTGTTAAAATCAATGGGGAATTGATTTTTTTCGATACGCGGACTTATTAGAGGCAACGATAGTTTTTGTGTTAATGTTAAAATGTACACGAAAAAGTGTTTTAAGCTTGGTAGAAAGATAATCGACAGTTGAAAATAAAATTATACGTAATGGGCAAGTTAGTCATTGAAACGTTGGGTGCATTATGACTTATTCGCCACGCTTGCTAAATGCAGATGGCACAAACCCGAGGTTCATTTCAATAAATTCAAAACACAGTTCGTCCTGGGATTCGAATCAGGGACTTCTGGGTTGTTAGTCAAGCTCTCTTCTCTATAAAAAAATAAATATGAGCCACACAACACACCACTTGTCATGGTCTCGAAGTTATGATAAATATCACTGTGTTACGAGGTACCAGACAAGGAATTATGCCAGGGGCGTCTCCCAGCAGACCCAGACCCGAGCCAATTTGGAAAAGATCGTTTCATAAATTTACTGGACCGGGAATCGAACCTGGGCCACCACGCAACTCAAGGTGATGCAATGTTCTAGACATACCAGGTGTTGATGAAGACTTACAAAAACGATATAGCATACTCATTAAGTAATGTAGAATTTATCTAAATGAAAATTAAATTTATTTAATCAACTTTCATTCAAAAGGAAGAAAGGTGCTCCGTAAAATTCTTGGGCTTCCAAGGACACCAGATGGGAGTTGGAGAGTCCGGAATAACCTTGAGATAGAAGAGCTGGTGGCTGAACCGAACGTACTTGGAGAGACAAAATCCCATAGACTCTGCTGGTTTGGCCACGTCGAGCGGATGGGCGAGGACCGGGCAGTGAAGAGAGCGTACCTGGGACGGCCAAGCGGTCGTCGACCGGGGTCGCCCAGGTACCGCTGGAAGGACGAGGTGGAGCGGGACCTGCTGGCTCTCCAAGCGCATCCTTGGTAAGAGATCGTGCAGGACAGACAAGCGTGGCGTCTTCTTGTGTCGGAGGCCAAGACTCATTTTGGGTCGCTGCGCCAGGATAAGTAAGTAAGTAAGTAACTTTCATTCCAGGTCACCATACAAATCAATCGAACTGTCAGTATTATTTTTTAACTTACAAAAGTAGTCACTCGTACACTTACTAAGTAGGAATGCCATATCGTTTTTGTAAGTCTTTTGATAATAGCTTTGTATAATTTAAATATGTCATCATCATCATCCGTGCGGTCTATCCCGGTTGTGAACCCACTCTGGTGTGTGGGGTCCCAGGGGCCGCCTTACTTATTTTCTTGGCCCACTTCGCCCGGTCTTGTGCATCCCCAGTGGTGAGTCTGTTGGCACGCATGTCACCCTTAACGACGTCGAGCCACCGCTTCTTGGGTCGACTTCTTCTACCGGTACCTGGCGGGGGCGGCATGGCCAGACATTTGTTGCCCATGTAGTTTGCCGATCTCCGTGAGACATGACCATACCAACGAAGGCGGCCCTCCTGCAGCTTGTCTGCGATGTCACGAACACGAAGCGTGAGACTCCACAAATCCACCGCAGCATCTTCATTTCCGTGACGCGCGGCTCCTGCTTGTGTCGCTCTAGTAACGGCCATGTTTCCCCGCCATATAAAAGGACAGGCCTAATGATGGTTTTATAGACCTGCCCCTTCAGCTTGATCTGCATTTTGGGTTCATAAATGACACCAGTCACCTCACGCCATTTGGCCCAATGATTTAAATTATGTAAAGCTCTGAATTAGAATTATTTGGAAACGAGCGCCAGGTTTGTGGGTTCGATCCCCAATTGGATTAATTTTGGGTTTGTAGTGATTAGCCCAATGCTCTGCACAAGCCTCATCATTGAAATCAAGTGACCGCTACAATTGATGGGTATTGGATTAATCAGAACGCTAGCCAAATGCTAATGACCATAAAGCCGGCCTAAATCCACACATAGGTACTTTGCTCATGGGATTTGATCCCGGGACCTCTGTAATTAGGGCTTAGCTTTGTAACCACTTGGCCAAGGAGGCGTTATGGGGTCGTAAACAGGCTGAAAAGGCGCTTTGGACAGAGCCATGTTTGGCGTCTCTTATTGCATTCTATTTTAAGTTCCATTATTTTAATTCAGAAAATAATGGAACTTATTTCTATATTTAATCGGCTTTGGCTGACCCTTTTAAATTTTTTCTTTAATTTAAGTTACATTACCACTTCAGGGCATGAGCATGCATGAAAGCAAGCAAGCATGCATGCATGCAAGCAAGCAAACAAGCAGGCACACATGCAAGCATGCATTTCGTTTGCCTCTTCTCCGGCGCCGCGGGAAGTGCTGCCCTTTCGCCCTTGCGTAGTAAATCACAGTCACCCACCCTCGCTTGCGCAGCTTCGGCTTGCTGCAGCCTTAGCCTCTTCAGCTCGCCCGGGTGCCTGAGATTCACTACAGCGGGCGATGGCTGATCCCCCTCCGCGCCTCCGGCTCTTGAATTATACTCTAGTGTAGGGCAGATGGTATAACGGCGAAGGACCACGGCCAGTTTGGTTGGACATACTATTCATAAACATAGCCGACATCTTGAGACAAAACTCAGCAGATGTACACACAACAAAGTAGATTATATGGTACGAAAAGGTCTCTACGTGTTGGCTTCGGCCCCACGCAAGCTTTAAAGGACCGGGTCCCAATGGCCCCGAGAACTTCCAAAGTACCTACAAATAATAATTAACAGATAAACAATTCATTTTAACAGACCCGATATCACCTTAATAAACAAATGCAACAAAACTGCCCATCTAATTGATATACTTAGCTGTACCAAATACACATAACTTCCAAAAAACAATAGCCGAAAAATTGAGAGATGAAATCATGCGAATGTGGCGATTGAACAAAGTAACAATAGTACCCATAGTTATGTCAACAACAGGAGTTGTACTAATTCAGCTAAGCCAATCTCTCCGCAGCCTAGACCTGCCTGAATACACATACCTACTCACGAATACAAAAAGAACGTATTCTCAACACCTGCAAAATCGTAAGAAAATTTCTACAACCGCAATAAAATGTGTCGTGATGTTTACTTGGTTTTACCCGTGATCCCCATCAATACCTATGTCTGAAAACATCGAGCTGTAACAGTTAAGTACCCATGAATAATACCTATTAATAAACATTCGGCATTTTAATATTAGGCCTTCCGTTCATAGGTCTTATGAAATTCGGTATTTTCAAATTCACGTACCCCATTAGTGAGACCGTCAAACATATTACGGAAATATACAAAAATTTTGGATTACACAATTCGCTAACTCTATGACTTTGTGATCTTGTAACGACATCTAGTGGCAAATAGATAAACTATGGAAAGCAAAGCTAAACAATGCCATCTTCCGTCAAGTAGCTAAACTACAAGAAGCACCAAAGAAGAAATTGTGGTATAAATTTCAAACAATTTCAGTTTAAATGTTTATAATTGTGTTTTAGTTGTGTTTCTGACAAAGTTTCTGAATAAGTTATCTCCAGTAAAAAAAAATACTATCCTGCCGATACTCATAAAACTCTCTGTTCATAACATTACAGCTGACTGGGGCGAATTTGAAAAAAAAACTTGTCATTTTAGTTTTTATCTGTAGTAACATCGTGTAAAAAAATTCAGCCAGATTTATGGATACTTTATGAATTTCAAATATAAACTTTATCGCAACGTGAGAAGGGCTACATTCTTTGTGGAATTCCAGTTACTAAGACATTTATCGTTTGAGTAGGAAGTGGTGGCATAGCATAAAAATAGGATTGCCAACAATCCGCGTGACGTCACGCCAATGGAGCTGACTTCTAAAGTTACAGTCTACATCCCAAGAAATCATTTTCCAAACGTTTACGCTCCATTTTCCTTAGTTCTAACCTTTAATAAGACGAAACAGTGAACGACGCGAGTGAAAAATCTAGCCTTCAAGCTCTGCAACTCGCGATTTGTGTTGAACTGCGTATTGTGATATTGTACCAGAGAGTTACTTGGTTACCAGAATTTTTGAATATTTTGTGAGTATCCTCGTCGCTGCAGTAGCGATCGATTTATTAAATATGCGACGTAACGCACGTGATGTTCTAAAAAAATAATTAGTGACCACTATAGCCTAGTGCAATCCTGTCGCGTAGGATTGCCTAAAAATAAACTCGCTAGTGTATTTTCGGGCGTATATTTGATGATTTTGCGAGTGCGAGGCCGGGTGACTGGTGTGAAAGTGATTATTGCGCGCTACTGGGATCAAAACGACCAGAAAACATTGGCCTTGGAGGCTGGATACATTTTTATGGTGTCAAATTACACAGGTCGGTACCTACTCTGAAGAAAAGAAACTTATGTACGTTCCTATTCACGTCCTCAGTGGACAGATTCCTACCTTTTTTTAATTAGAACGCGGAATGCACAAAGAATCTAATTATGAGGTCCCTCTGCCTGCATTGTGGAGTGACCTTGACTGAACGGCGCCTGTGACTCCGCCGTTTTTGTAGGCCACAGCTTATCACATTCCAATCTGCTATCCAATTTAAATATTTCTTCCACTACATCCTTGATGTTTTTAATAATTTATTTTAATTTTAGCACTGAATTACTTACTATTATTAAGTAAAATAAATCTAAATCAAAAACATAACCTGGTAATCAATATTTTTGTAGACAGCTGATTTGAAAATTAACTTAGTCAAATTTTTAGTCATGTAAGGTTTATGATCTTTTTAGTCTCCTGGGGGACATTGACCTCCTCCAAAGCTTGAAAATGTATAGTTAATTATCCTCAGATAGGCTGATTCTTACTCAAATTGGATGCTGTTAATGTCTAATATTTTATGACAAAACTCCCATTGATTTTGCTTACTTCATGTAAATGTGTAAAT
Organism: Udea olivalis; assembly: GCA_947369235.1. Classification (NCBI taxonomy): domain Eukaryota; kingdom Metazoa; phylum Arthropoda; class Insecta; order Lepidoptera; family Crambidae; genus Udea; species Udea olivalis. The sequence goes on along the minus strand of OX376370.1, from coordinate 7,695,146 downwards.
GTAATCTATGTGATATAATTTGATTTGAAAGTTTATAAATACTGGCTGTCCGTCAGCGGCTTTGCCTGCATAGCCTATTTATCTGGTTTAAATAAAGCCTAAGAACAAATAGGCCATGTTACTTGCTGACAGTGTATTTATTAATAGGTATAGTTTCACTAATTAGTGAAATAATTTTTAAAATCAGTACAGTAATTTTGTAGCTTAATCAATACAAACAAACATCAAATCCTTCCTCTTTATAATATGCGGGTAGATTATTATATATTTATAGAACTAAGTGCATACAAATAGTAGGCCCTCTTATTATGCCACCAATACCCTGCAAAAGGCACCCGGTCATTTCTCAGATACACAGGACTTTTCTTGTGGGCTTTTATTACCTGCCATCTTCATTTTCTGTCTACTTTGAAGTAATTCTTCTTGAATGGAGTATCATCTTGAAAACCCTAGAAAAGCTAGCTTGTTCCTATCTTAGATTTTCTTTGTATTTTTGAATAATATGTACTAATATTCTTCCACCTAGTCAACTAACAATGTTTATTATTATTTCAAGATGGTGATGAATAATTAACTAAAAAAAACATTTTTTCCAAAAATTAAGATTTATTCTAAAGGTTGAAAACCTCTTTTTGTATTATTTATTAATTTATTTTAAATGGTTAACACATTAGCTGTCATTGGGGTCTCAGGTGACCAGGCAAACAATAGATTTTCTATTTTGTCAATGCAGTCAAAAATTTAAAAGTGCACACATTTCATAAGTTTGTGATGATGACATTTCACGTGATTGTGATTATAAAACTATTAGGTATATTTTTTTTCCCATGAATGTTTTTTATAAAAATGGTTCAAAAAATTTTAAGTCAATAAGTTTTTCACAAGAATTTAACCATTTATTTCCACTCAAAGTGGTCACATTAAGTTCACATAATTGCCCCAAAGAATAATTGATTTGGTTCCTTGTTTTAGAAATAATTCCTTCTGTTTTGAATATCTCATGTCATGATGTAGTTTTGTTTGTGACTAATAACTATGTTGAGTAAAAATAAGCTTTAGTAAAAAATATTTCATGTCAAAACATAGTTTGCCGCCAAAAGTACATAGATAAAAAAGATGAAAATAAAAAAGAAAGGTTGCATCTTCGCCTTTGATGTAAGGCAGTGGACACATAAGCGTTTTCATGACCATCTTCTTTGTCCAAGGCTTCCTCTTATAATGTAACTGCCTAGCTGCTTAGAGAGTTTATTAAAAATGGGGAAATATGAAAATTTAACTTCATAGCTATGCCTGAAATTGACACATGGCGTAGTGTGCTGTAGCACGGTTTCTTGCCTTGATTAACGTAGTGAGTGTCCCTGTTTTGATTCCCGGTTGAGTCAATTCAGGCAATTATCTTTTCTAAATTGGCTCGGGTCTGGGTGTGCTGGAAAACAATTCATGTATCGAACATTTGTGTTTGTTGTGTGTCTGGGTGTTATTATCCATTTAATATGTATTTATAAATATTTGAGTAGGTATGTATGTTTATCAGACTCATGTAGCCAGAGTACAAGATTTTATTCTGTGGTACAAGCTCTGCTTAGTTTGGAGTCAGATAAACTGAGTGTAGTTTGTCCTGGATAGTTATTTTATCCTGCATATTTAACTTGTACCTGTCTGTTTTATGTTTTAACATCTGGATTAATTTAAACAAAACTAAATCTTTTTTTTTTTGAAAAACAATCTGCTACCAGTCCAGTTCCGGACTTTAAGTATATTTGATGAGAGTGTTTGTCGGGTAAAGGATGCTGCCCAGCAGGAACATCTCCTAATGCAAATCTATACTTATATTGTAACTTATTATCGTAGATCTATGATAGGTATTTTGCGCAGACGAAGCCTCCGCCGTTTTTTAAATAAGTACAATACAACTAAGGAATTATCCCTATGAGTGCCTCTGACGTAGAGGTGAGTGTACACTCTCAGGTAAACAGTGACGTCGCGGCCTTGAGCTCTGTACACACGACGCAGTAGGTACAATGTCAATTTGCATAATTTCGTACAACACTAACGGACGATGTCGAATTATCGTGTCTGTGGTTTTTGCGTCATCTTTTATTCGGTAATGCACGAGGTTTCGATTTTACAAATGTTCTGGAAGATGTGATTAGTCCATAAGTTGTTTAGAATAGAGGTGTGCGAAATAAATCTTCTTTCAGTATAAATCTTTTCAGTCAAAAGATTAATATCACCCTTTTACATCTTTAAATCCCAAATAGGTACATCCGTCAATCTAAGATACATTTTCTTGCTCATTACGGGACTGTGTTGGATGTAAATCTGAAGTAGATGAGATTTACGCAAGTCGCAAAGCCTACCTATAACCCTGCAATCTCACATGTTTATTACTAATATCGGCTATGAGCTTGATTTAGTGTATTTTTTTTATGATTTATATTTACACAATGTTTACAATTTTACATAAACAAACGGTACGAAGTAGGTACTGAAAGGTAGGTTTTGAATAAACATGCGATTATCTTCCGACACTTCTCGTTTCGAATAATGCCGCAATAGATGTCTCAAATTTAATCAACGTAGCTAATCCTTTTAAATATTTCTTTATATCTCTCGCGATATGGTTCATTTTAGAACCGAAGTATTAGAAATGTAAAGATGAATCGGGAGCATCGTGGCCTAGTGGTTCAGCACCCGAACTCAGATCGTGGATCGTGTGGTTCCGAGTTCAAATCTGGCCAGCACCAAAAAATCTTTGTGTTCATTGTTAAAGTTCCGACTTACTCTCCGTTCACCATGACGACACAGTCACTTGCCTCTGACTACCTCTATTGGGATAAAGTCGTGATGGTATGTATGTTTTAAAAATGAATTTGGGAACCACGGGATTTAAAAAGTGATTGTGTGTTTTGTACGGATGTAAATCTTTCGAATGAATCACTCCGGAGTTACACATCTCTGGTTTAGAACGCAGTCGCAGACAATAGCTACTGAGACCGTTAACCTGGCAGGTTTGTCTAGTGTATTTTACCTTGTAAGCCAACGTTGTTTCATCAAAAAAATATTTTTGCAAATATTTGACTTTCGATTAAGATGAAACTAGCAATAGGTTAAGTGATTTTTTTATTTTAGCATTAAACATTGCTCTCTTTTCTACACAAAGATAGAACCTAGAAAAGTATAGGTAGGAAAGAAGAACTGTAACAAAATAACAATAAATGAATACAGAGAGTCCTAAATATTGTGTGGCGAATCCCGGCGCTCCGGCTCCTGTATTGCTGGCCTACAACGAGGATTTCGCCACATATGGCGCCCAACGTGGGGCCATATGTGGTGAAAACCTACGCCCAATGTACGCCTAATCCAGTGACTTGTTTATTGTATAGGGTAAAAGTATAGGTAGGAAAGAAAAACTAACAAAATAACAATAAATGAATACAGAGAGCCCTAAATATTGTGTGACGAATCCCGGCGCTCCGGCTCCTGTATTGCTGGCTTGCAACGAGGATTTCGCCACACATTGATGAAACAACGTTTGCGTACAACGTAAAAGATATCAGATAAATTCGCCAAGTCTGTTAACGGCCTCGGTAGCTCAGTTGGAAGAGCATTCACCCGGATTGTGATAAGTCGCGGGTTCGAATTCCACTTGCGTCCCAGGATCAGCTCGAATTTTTCTAGTTTCCATGTTTGTGTACAATAACAATTATTCCTTTTAAGGTTTATGCCGAATTTATTAAAATGTACTTATATGTATAGCAGCAGACACACTTAATTGTTCTCATTTGAAGTAAAGGAACCTTAGAATTTATGAGGCTTCTGCTTAATTAATTATCAAATCAAACTATATTGTCTATGTAAAAACCTAAAAGAAGCAGGGGTTTTTATCCATTTTTACATTTTTACTGTCACTATAACTCTACCAAATCTGAAATGTTACAGGTATGTATGTTATCGTCATGGCAACGTCAAGCGCAAATTGTCATTGATTTTAGCCCCCCTGCTTCTTATTTCTAATGTTAAATTGAATGAAAGTGACAATTTGCACTATAACTCCCATTCCGCGAACTTTTTGACCTCTCCTCGTAAACTGTGTTCTTCGCTAATATGATTTCAATTTCTTTCTAAACGAGCTATGTCGGCAAAACGATTCGAAATTTAGCAGCCACAGTAATGCTTGTGTTTTGGTATGAAACTTGGCCGGTTTTTTTTTATGAAATCAGTCAGAAATTTTTTCCCTGCCAAGCAAAGGCTTAGGCACAAAATAAAGAGTTTACAGAAGGACCGCTCTCGTCATTTTTCCTAAACTTGCCTGATCGCCTAGGCTTGCTACTATATTCGCCCGATAAGCCCGATCTGACAGAACGGGAAAATAATAATGTTCTGACTGAACATTCCTAACGGGTAAAGGATAATCTAGCGACGTCTTTAAATTCATGAACCTTTGCGCTAGATTATAAGAAGTCATTTAGCTACAGAAGGCGTCCGCTAAATAAACCGGGCTCCCGGTGCAACTTGCTAGCGTATTGAGCTTGATCATACAGTCCTTATACCTACCTAGTAGGCAAGTAACAGCATGACGCTTCGGCGGTCACCTGTCAGCGGCGACGGCGGCAGCAGCCGCGCGTGCCCCGACAAAAGAATATACCTTAATAATATACTGGTGTTTTACCAATGCATGATAAGTTACGGCAGTGTTTTACCTACCTATCTACTTATACTACCTACTTACCACTACTTTGGGGGAGGCCTATACCCAGCAGTGGGCGTCGTTCGGCTGAAATGATGATGATGATGACCTACTTACTTGTACAAGTTAGTTGAGTATTACTTACCTTTCTTCATCATTTAGTAACGAAAAAAACGTGACAATTTTGTGTGATGTTCAAACAGCCAAATACACTGCAACACAAATGATATTTTCGCGAAGCCATTGTTGACCATTAAACTATAAATCTGCCGTACAAATAATATCTCAATGTTTTTGACAGTGCGACTGACCGCGAGACTGAAACTGACTGACTTCGTAAACTCACGTCTCCGTGTGCGTGTGTCAATAATGGCGTGTTGTTCTAAGCGGGCTATCTGTCAGAGCGCCGCGCATGCCTTATTTATGGCTCAGGCTCCAATCTCCATCCCACACGGTCTACGGACTAGTTGCATCAACTCATATCCATTACTAAACCAGTTTTCCTTCTTTTGCAGATTGAAACTTACAGAAAAAGAAAATGCAAAGATTGCGACCGCCGTCCAGAATCAAAACCTATATCTAGAGCTAAGTCATGACTGTCAGCAAACTATGCTAGCCTTTTAAGAGTACAAGTTATTTAGGGAGTAGCCACCATGCCTGTAGTCTCGCCTTCGCGGTATACCTCCACCTCGTCTAGCCTCTCCGGGTCTTATAGATCTACATTTACGTCTTCTTCAAGTTTAGAAAAGCCCTACTATAGAACTAGCAGCGGAACATACGTATCCTCAACTTTGAGGAGCAGCTATGGCGATAGAACGAGTGAGTTCCGCTCAAGACTGTCGGATGTCGATGGCAAAAGAGAAAGGAAGTCTTCTCTAGTCGAATATTCGAGGTCTTCCCGCGCTCCAAGCGTCACTGACTCTGACAGTGGAATATCATCCAGATATAGGTCAGAGCGAAGCGAGAGTAGATCTCGTGACATTTCTACCACCAGGAGCGAAAGTGGGAAGACTTCAAGCGAACCTATAGCAAGAAATAAAAGAAATGTCATCAGTACTGCTGCTTTAGCCATGTCAACAGCTGAACTTTACAACAAGTATTCCCCAGCGAACTACGTACCACTGACTCAGAGGATCAAGGAACAGCAGCAGCAGAATCAGAACAGTTATGGGGAAATCTCAAGATCGAAATCCATTTCGAACGATATAGGCAGACCGCCCGCCGCTGATCCGAAGACTCCAAGAAGAGCCAGGAATTCCACAGCGTCCACAATAACTGAGGTATTTTATTGTCTATAATACGTTTTGATTTACGTTTTGGATGTCTGCGAAATTGAAGGTATCTGTACTAACATGATTTGTTGTGTGTTGAATTGATTCTCATTTAGATTTATTGGGTATGTTGAAGACAAAATGGAATTTGTAGATATTGTTTGCTCATTTTCACAATTAGATTTACTCATAAATGTTGAAATTGAATTCAATGGTTTGAATTTAACTTATTAATGTTTCAGAACAAATAACCTTGTAGTAACGAGGATAATTTTAATTAGACCAGTCATTTTTAAAAGCACATATCTCTCAACTATTTAAGAGATATCGTCATTCAGGAAGTGACCGGGTATTTTGATGGGCAATGCATTTGTTCGATAGAATTTTCATTCGGAGCCAATGGTAAATTAAAATAAAATTTAAAAACCTGTATCAGGAAATTTAAACCGACTTAGGCCCTTCTGAACTATACAATTTATACACTGAAACAGCATTTGTAAATGCTGTGTCGTGAAAACAGCGCTAGATCTCGGTCCTATCTTTAAGGCAGGGCGCGAGCACTGGACACCTTTGTGTCTTGTGTCAGATACAAGCTACCGATGAATATTTGATTTCTATAGAACCAGTATGAAATCATCCACTCCCTTCTCATACGTATTTCGGTGTCGGTAAATGGAAACCAGTTTGCGCAGCGCCTTAGACGGCAAAATTCGTTAAGGACAAAATTGCGTTTATTTCATTGCATTATCTTAAACGTAAAATAATTAGGCACCGTATGAATCGGGACACTATACAATGCGTTGAATGTGAGTAAAGCAGCGGTTCGCTATCGTTTCATCAATGCTTAGGATCAAACTAGACCGTCAAACTAGATACCATCGGTGAAAAAAAATTCTGACGCATTGTTAGATAACTCGACTCTAGCCATAAAATGCGGCCTTGCCTCTTTAATTGCATAGGTTCTGGTCCAAGGATCGTCTCATGAAGTTATCTGTTAAGCCACGCTCCACTGACCTGCTTGTGAACCGTTTAAAAATAGCACCAATTTTGGTAACTGGTGCTGAGTCATGCGCGTGTTCTCGTCTGTTCACGTATTCCGACGTCTCTGGCAATTGATCTTTGACTTAGCTCGTTTTGTTAAAAAAGCTAAAAGGTAGGTGTTTCTCATCGGGTAGCATTTGCAGTCATCACTTGCTGACCATGCAAAGTTCCGAAGTCTCCAACATGTCTGGTATTGCACGATAGGCTGTACCTGCTTACCATTGGGCAGTGTACTTGCTTTTTTTGTCACCATCCTCGTGTGAAAGGAACATATTTTTGGTCACCTGTCTTCGCTGTCCTAATTTGTAGAACAATTTTGGTGACATTGCTGAAAAGGTTCACCGAAACGCAAATACTTCCAATGCTATTCGTGTCGTATGATAATTCATCTGAATTCTAGTTTCGCTTTTAGAATTCATAGAAACTATAGCTTCTCATAAATAAACGAAAATAGATGCTATTTAGAGAACTTTTCGCAAACTTGTAGAGCTTATTCAGTTTTTGTCTTGGTTTTTACTTAAATGTCGTTAGATATATTTCCGAAGTTCAATGTCAAATAGTTTGTTTGCAAACTGAAGATGACTCAGTAAAACGACGCAAAAGATTCACTGGCAGGTTAATTAGTCTAATTTTTTTTTCCTTCTGCATCTGCACTCCAAATTAACTTACTTCACCTTATGGAAAGCGCCCGTGAGGTCCAGATATGAGGTTGACAAGTACAGTATTGCAGTGATAACTGAGCTGGTCAAACTAATCTTGAATCGTTAACAAATTATGAAGACCAATGACATGCCTCTTTGTCTCCATTCCAAGTTTCCAGTTTTTATTTGCCCCGAGGGTCATAATCATAATAAGTGCCACTTCAATTTACATACCCTATGGGTTACGTAGTCATTGCATTAGTGACTTTCATTCCATCACGAATCTTATTATTTCTGATGTATGTCAAGAAATCATATCATTAGGAGTATATTTTAATAATGGTAGTAAGTAATAGTTCATTTTTGGCAGTTTGTAAACAGGATTCCACAAACTGAGTGCTCGAGTTCCTTCGTTATTAAAATGGCTGCAAGTTTTCTGTTGCCAAATCTGGTCTCCACTCAGAAAAATCGATTAAGCCAACCTTGAACAGGTTACTTGTTGTACAGACAGACGAATTTTACTGCCTTGAGTCACTATCTGTTTCTGATGCGAAACTCTATAGGCTGCTCTTTCAAATGGGATTTTGAAACCCTTTAAGAATCCTTCAATTACTTTTTTAGCAGTCCCGACCCGACAGACTTCTTTCAGTCAAAAGGTATTATGTTTGACAGCTGGAACAGTTTCTATGGGAAAATAAAGGTGTTGTTTTTATTATTTTCCTCGTAATGTTCTTCTCTCTTCATAAGAACCTTCTTTGTGCCTTAACAAAAATATGTAAAAAATTGCCAATTGGTTGAGCCGTTCTAGAGTATTTCGCTTAGCAACACTTTTTATTCATATAGATGTTAGTAATGTTTAATTTTTGTATGTTACATAATAAATGTCAAACCATGCATAGTGTAACTCCTCATACCAGTGACATTTCGTATTTTTGCCTTATTTGGTTTAATACTACACATTTTATTTTCTTTGACGATCTTATTGATCATGTTATGTAATTTAATGTGTATTTTTGCAATAAGAAATAATATAATCCAATCTATCGTTTTTAGCTATACTGTTTCAGTCTTTCCGTTTATTGTCTAGTAAACAGAAGATTATATTGGCATTGGTAGTAGAACTTCGCATTCTTTTAAAACATATCTGTAATACTTGTTTTAACAAAACAATCAGTATTCTTCACCTTTGGTAAATTAATGTTTTTGAATGCATTTAAAAAAATCACTTAACTATTGCAAAATGTGTTGATTTGTAAATACTGAATTATTATTACCTTATTATAAAACCAACTGTTACTTCAATTTACAAATTCGTCATCTCTGCAGCTATTCCGAAAAAACCGAACTCGAATTCACATTTCTATACACGCAAGCCTTCCACCCGTCCGTTGCGGATATTCCAGTCATTCGCACAAAATGTTTTGCAAACTCCTTCATAATGCGAACAGCAAAGGAGTGGAACTCGCTGCTCGCGCATGTGTTTCCGAACTAATTCAATCTGGGTGAAGAGATTCAAGACAATAGTGAATAGGCATTTACTAAGCGGACATGTTCCATCATAGATCGCATCGTTACTTACCATCAGGCGCGAGTGCGATCAAACGACTATCTAGTCTTATAAAAAAAACATGTTAAAAAATCTCTCATCAATATCTCACTTCCGAAATAAGGCCTTAAATTTTTCTAGTTTTCCAGTTAACTTGATTTTTTTACAACCTCGTTCATCAGCAAGGCGCCACGCCCATACCTTCGTTAACGAATTCAACAGAAAACGACATTTGAATCGCACAGAGGATTCAGTGTGCGAGTTTCGAAGTGAGTTTTTCAGAAGAACCTCACTTACTAATTATTCAATTTACCATTGGTCTGATATAATCTTCTATCGAATGTTAATGGCATTTTTTACTTACTTGTAGCTGGTAGATTCTCAGTTGAAAGCGGTTACGACTTACGACTATGAATACGAAATAAAATATTATAGATTTTCGAATCAATTGGGTTTTTTGTGTGCATAGCTTTTATTGTCTACTGTCATTTTAATGATCTGACAAAATCAGCTGTATGTCAGAAATAAATACATAAATTACCTACTATCGTTTATTCCTTTAGGACTTATCATCAATCATCCGTCAATTCACACGTGTACTAAACACATCAAATTAGAATCATAAAACTAGATGGATACAGTCTAGTGTCATATTTCGCAGGCACACAAACAAACTTGTGTGCGTGTGTGTGTGTGTACGTTCAATAACAAACGCACTCAGAATAGGGACGCTGAGGAAACTAATTTCAAAAGAGAACCAATGTTGGGGACGTTCAGAATAGTGACATTTCTTGAATGTAACAAAAAAAAATTGGAAATGGCCAGGGGCCGATTCTACCATTTGAAAGCCAATTTAATCGAAATTGAATGGCAGGATTTTGACATTTGGTCCATACTAAACGTGTCAAAATCACACCATTCAATTACGATTTCATTGGTATTTAAATAGCAGAATCTGGGCCCAGGATGAATCGATCTTAAGATTGATTGAAAGTTATATGAAAAAGTCAACGGTTGCCAGGCAATTTGTGGTTGCTTGGAAACCTTGTAATTATTGATTTATTAAAAAATCGAAAATCGTAAAAGCTCAGACACATTTGAAGCTCTCGTCATAATTTCTCACATTACCTTAAGTTTGTAGATCGCATATATTTTGAGATTTAAAGACGTCACTTTCCTACAATACTCTTCTTCTATTCTTTTCTAGCTCGTCCAAATGAGTTTATTAAAAAGTTAAATTATAAAATATGTTGAAATATGAATAACCAAGCTTGTGCAAGTGGGTTTATGAGATTTGTACTGACAGATGCGAATCTAATCTCCAAAGATAATTGGTGAACAAAATCGAATCGTCAATTCTGATAGTTAAGCTTATATTTACATCATGAGAATCAATATAATCACTGCACCGTTTACGTAAAACTCATTCTCACACTCTAGAACCGTCGTGGCCTCGCACAGTTCGGTATTGGTAAGCTTTTTTTCCCAGAACAGAATTGGGGTTTTCATTGAAAACCTCTTTTTTGTGCCAGCGACGCACCATATATCTGGTGTTGTAACCGTATACCATCGAGGGTGTTATAAAAGGATCAGTTCTATGCAAATTTGAACTTAAACTTAATGTTTTGACGCTTTCGTTTTCTTCAGCAATTGGATATGGTGATTCGACGCGCTCTGTTAAGTATGAATCTCGTTTAAAAATTGTAGCGATGTATCAGTGTTGTCTTAAATGATCGCAATATGGTTGCGTATCTTAAAAGTTTGTATGAAAATTTGTAGTGGCAAAAACAGTCGCGCCACAATCGTACAACTATATTATTATAGCTTATATTAGTAACTTCAACAAAAAAAGTTTTAGAGCATAGTCATATCATAAGACTCAAAACGACATTGGTTTTTTTTGACTTTGATTCCCAGCGACCCAGCTTAGTTAAACCGCTTGACAGGCCGACCCTTGACTTGACATGTCGTGACATGTCACTGTAAATTGTCCGGAACGGCTGCCTCTCACGTGGTTCCGCAGTAGATATAGATATTTATTCATCTCTGGAACGTGTCTTAATCTTTAAAACACTCTTGTTCTAAATTTTGAAAAAATGGCGTTTACGGGAAATGATATGGATATTACAAACTTTATAGTTTGTAATAGTAACATATTAAATAGTGGTAATTCTGATAAACAAAATAAGTAAATATGCCCCACAGCACACTACTGGTCATGGTCTCGAAGTGGGGATTAACATAATATGATATGATGTGCAATAAAGAATATTTATCTTATCTTATCTTTATCTCATCCCTGTATTACGAGGTACCAGACAAGGAATTAAGAAAGAGGCGTCTCCCAGTACAGTCAGACCCGAGTCAATTCATAATAAATCGTTTCCTGAAATGACCTGACCGGGAATCAAACCCGGGACATCACGGAAATCGAGGCGGAAAGCCGTGCTACAGCGCGCTCCGCAAATCTTACTATAGACTCTAGAGATAGGCCAAGATAAACTCTAGAGTCTAGAGTTTATCTTGGCCTCAATCGTGACCGCAACGCCACAAGTTACAGCGAAATTGAACGCTTTCAAACAATTATAAAGTATTAAAGAACTATTTCAAACACTAGGTCAAACGTACAATCAAAAGCATAAATATCTATGCGTTTCCAAGGCTTAAAAAATTCTAAGCAAAACATAAGCCACGTCCATACGAGAGATCTTTCAGGTTCTTTGTCGACTCGTATAGACATTAGTGGCTAATGGTTTCCTCATATATTTTTGAAGCCTTTGAATTGTATATATATGTATGCTTCTCACTGTATGAGCATTGCAAACCTTCAAGAAGAATGAAATGGTTTCTTGCCTGCATTGGTGTGGAGACGATAAAGAATACTTGTCCTTTGAGTTCGAGCCGTTTGACTCCTGATTTGAAGTAGTGTGGTTGCGATAGCGATAGTTTCGATAGCGATAGTTGACCTTGAAAATCACTAATACTATCGATAGTCCTATGGAAACTCGATAGTTAACCGCGCCTAGCGATACTATCGATAGTTTTGCTTTATTTACTGTCGAGGTATTTTCGATACTATCGATTGGGAATAAAACGAAACCTTTTAAGAGCTTGCAATAGTATCGTTAAATGTTCGACTATCTATGGGGCAAAACTATCGATAGTTATTAACTGATACTATCGATTGTATCGTCACGGGTCGATAGATTTTGATAGGACTATCGATAGTACAACTGATTTTCAAGGTCACGATAGTATCACGATACTATCGATAGACTATCGCTATCGGAACAACGCTAATTTGAAGGCTCGTCGATTGTACAAATTTTATAATTTTAACGAATTCTGAATATAATTTGGTTTATAAGGCTGGTACAAATAAATTGCCACCGAAATACGTTGACAATATAAACTTTCTTGTTGCAAATTAGGCGACACGATTGGCGTAGTGCGCTGTAGCACGGTTTCTCGTCTCGATTGCCGTAGTGTCCTGAGTTCGATTCCCGGTCAGGTCAATTTAGGGAAAGATCTTTTCTGAATTGACTCTGGTCTGGGTGTGCTGGGAGACGCCCCTAGCTTATTTCCTTGTGTGGTACCTCGTAACACAGGAATATTAATCCCTATTTCGAGACCATTACAAGAGGTGTGTTTGTCTGGCGCATATTCACACAAAACCGCATCAATTGATTGAAAATTTTAAAATGCTTAATTACTAAAGATTCAGACACGTTAGAGCACGTTGAAAAGTTGAACTAACACACACAACCACAAGCCACGGTAGTTCATTATTAAAAACCATAGAACCCGAAAAAATATTTATTTTTCAACGCCAGAGACCGGAGCGAAGATCGTATAAAGAGAGCTCGCCGAGTTACAGTAAGAGAGGTTCCATGACAAACGGAACGAAAGACAGCAACGGTAACGAGGTGCCTTCCGTCTCCGAGATACGGAAACGGTTCGATTCCAAAATGGCCGTCACGAAACTACCCGCGCACGACTCGAGGTACTCGCCAAAAACATCCGTCGATCAGTACCTCAGTCAAATGAAGGATTGCGAAAACGGCACAGCTGGATACACAAAAATTCTACCGAAAGACGATAAGCCTGTCCCAGTTCATTTGCCGTTCGTCGAGAAAAACGGATTCAGTAGATGGGAAGTCGGCTCCTCGTCCTCTCGGTCCAATTCTAACTCGGATCTTTCAATTAGCAAAACTCTATCCGAACCAGTATCTTTAGCAAAACCAGTCTTAGATAAACCTAATGCCATGTCAACTTCCTTAACTTCAAAGTTGCCTTCAGAACGTCTTGCCAGCATTAAAAGTCAATTAGATCCTAATAATCCGATAGGGAAAATTCTAGAAAAATCCACAGTGATACAAGTAGAAAACGGTGATGACTTCAAAAAGACTCGCAGAAGTCCCGAAGTGTTGATTAAAAAAGAAACTTTGAAGAGTGATATAGAGAAACAAGTAAAGACACCGAAGCACACTTCTAATTTTGCTTCGTACATTCAGATCTCACAGCCAATCGCGACGGGCACTTCCACGCCGAAAGTAAAGAGTGAAAACAATCATGTTAATGAAGAGAGCAAGAACGATGTTGAACCAAGAAGATCCAAAGTCAGCCTTAAGTATATAGACTCAGAGTCTGCGCAGGACGATCGCCTAGTGCTAGAAAATGACGTTGAATCTCCGAGCGGCACAGGATTTGAAAATAAAACGTTTGAACATGAGAATTTCCTTAAAAAACGTACTGAGAAGAGTGAAATAGAAAATTCTCGCGTAGATGATGGAGTTAAATCTATGGAGACTAGTACGGAAAGTACGCTCAGTGAGCCCACAGAAGATTCCAGTCCGGACACACCAGCTTCCAGAAGAAAGGCCCTCCTAGAAAAGGATTTAGAAGATATTCAAGCGGTAAGTAGCATTTATTTCATGTCATCTGAACTTTGCAAGAGCTTTTGAAAATAATGATCTAAAATATGCACCTTTGTTTAAAAAATTCGTGTACTTAAATTTTACAAGGTATGTCGCTTTATTGGCACGGAAACTGATTCGTGTATCTACGAGTACATTGTTATTTTGAAAGCTCCTGAATGGTTCGAAAGCACATCATTTTTGTATAGTGGCTCTTTTGATTGCACTTTTTAACTGAATTGTACCAAAACTGTGACCTTATTTTCTAGATTTAGCTTCTCTCCACGTTTTTTTCGTCCGTTTATTTCTAGTACTTAGTGCGTATTTTGCGTGCGTGTTCGTTTTATGAATACAGGTGCGCGTTTGACACATGTTAGGTGACGTTACATGCCATTAAAAAAGGGTAGAGCCCTCTTTATTAAAGTTTTTTTAATCTTTGGTCGTAAACTTTAAAACTGCCACGCCGCTGAGCCACGACAAATTTTTGTACATCTTTGAAGCTCAGTTTAGTGGCTTTCATCATCATTCAACATTCTACACAGGGCAAATTTATTCACTGAATGTTTGAAAAAAAATATTTTGACAAAATGCATCAGAGGATTCAGAGGGCCACATAAAAATGTCAATTAATAATTTTTTCTACGAAAACTTGAAACGGATGATTGAAGAATGAAAGGCGAAATTTTGTCAAACATGAGGTGTGATATAAGTATGTGAAAATTATGGATTGGTAACACTAAAATAGGATAGTAAAAGAGAAGATTTAAAAGCCAAACATCGCTAATTTGCGATCTAGAATGATATCATAGGGCAACGAATGCAATGATTCAACCTCACGCTCGTTTATAATGGAGGACAACTTTAATTGCGCCTGGGATTTCCTTAAAACCCCTATAACTTTGGTATATTACCATGGATTTCGAGAATTCGACCAAAAATAGAATAATGAAACTGTAGGACCCAACCATGTCGACACACACATTGATACAATGCCAAAGAAAACTCGATTGTCATTCGGTCGCGACTTGCGTTGAACCCTCAAAATGTATATGGTCATTGTCGTTCCAGACAAAGGATCTCTGTTTCATTATATGTGTCTGCGACCCTCTGCATTGCAATAACGTGACCAAAACATCATTCACAGCCACATTCGTCATCTGCTGAATGGGCTTCACGCATGGACTTCCAGATCGCTTGGATCCAATGACCATGGCCTCTGTTCACCATATTGAGGTTGTGTCTCCTGGTGATTAGTGATGTTTGGCTAACGCCCATTTATGTGATAATTCGAAGAACGGAGCCTTTCACGTAAAAAGAACCCTCGACAGGGATGGTTCTGCGCATAGGTGCAGTATGAAGGGGGTTTCATACCAGCAATTTGACCTAGGTACGCTCACTGCGCAGGTCCGGCTGGCGTTCTTTTTAGATGAAGGGAACTATACCTATGGGAGTGTTCTGAGTGGTGAAGGTAGACAAGACGCGGTTAGTAATTATACCATTGTAGTATTTCTCCATTAATCTTCTTAAATGCAGCTCTGTTATTGTTTAATACCATTTTTCTATCAGCTCTATGCTAGTTGATAGCGAACTTTGTTTTTTTGTTAACTGGAGCAAAATTTCCATCAATATATTTTTAAGAATCATCAGAAAAAATGGCGTCAAGTACGTCTACTAAAGTGGCAACTCGTGGTAGACCTACAGTTGTAAACGATGAGACGCGTTAGTGCGAAGTACAACACTAAATATCTGACAGGTGAACGCAAATAGACGGCCTCATTGGTGGAAATGCCAACGAACTTTGCTTTTTATAAATCAAACCTGTAGGAGTTTGAACTCGCGCGGCCGCGTACGGAAGTTAATTTTCATTTAAATGGGTCACAAATGTTTCACATCTATCTCGCGACAGACAATAGGAGCAGAATGAGTTCAGCGCATGATTCCAAACCAATATGACTTGGTTCTCTTCAAGACGACAGTGAATGGGCATTTACTGGGCACACGATCATAGACCAGGTGCTATTGTGATCTAAACACTATTTAATCAAACAGGTCCAATGCTCATCATTTTTGTTCATTGGTCGGCATTTTGCCTCACTCTGCATTTGCCATCCAATGATCCAATGGTATGTATTCTATTGACACTCCACTGAAATAAATAGCGCAAGCCCTTTCATACAGACGACGTATGAAAACTAAGCAGGCCCCTTTTCTGAAGATCACGGTGACGCAAGGGACGGACGGACGGACGTCTCGATAGTGCTTTAGTCGCAGGAGTTGATACTGTCTTTGTCTTTCACTTCAAAGTTTTTCTCACAAAAATATTATAAACATATTGGCATATTTGGCCACATACAGTGTGATTCTAAGGCTTAATCACATAATTAAATTTACGTAAAATGAATGTTTGACATTTCTCTTTTGAATCTGACTTTTTTTGAGCGATATGTCAGATTCAAAGAAGAAACGTCAAACATTGAACATGAATCAGACTTTATCGCTCACAGTGATATGTTTCAGAAGGAAAGTTGTTGTGAATTCAAGGTGGCCGACTTAGTGATGTCATCTATGACATCGTACCCTTTGCCATCATTACATTCGCACGCTTTTACCAATTCGAGACACTTTGTGGGCGCTAAAACCCCTTTTGGCTCAAATCGAACAGCAGCCCTATTAAGCCACGGCCTTTGCGGCCGATCCCTAGTCCACACCATTCCTGTAACGAACATTTCTATTTTATTTTAGAATACTGTGTTGGTTAGGTGTTAGTATTTCAGTTCAAGCTGCTCTTATTTTGGGGTTAGATGACCATGTCATGATTTCGCTGAGATGTTTATCACATGCTCTCATTTTATTTTGCGTGACACATTGATTGGACTTAAGAATTCTACTCAGACAATACAAGCAGACGTCCCACGTCCACTTTCGATAGCATCGGCCGAAAATAGCCACGCGAAATGTAACGTATCTAAAATAACACGTGAAACTCATAGCTGACATAGTGCGTTCTTTTTTTTCTCGAACCACGTGCGGAAAGTTCGGAAAAACGGTCGCCATTTTGTCCAGAAAGCGCGCAGTTTTGACAGACCGCCGGTGGTAAGGTCAGTTTTGGCGGGAAGTTTTTTGTGCTAGGTTTTTGGAACAGTGAAATTTTGAGGTTATTTTGTTAAAACGGAAGTTGGCAGCACTAGCGGTAGCGCGTTACAGCGACGCCACGCGGATGGTAGTCGCAACCATTGACAGTATACCTAATGTCAGGTAACAAATTAAATGAGATTATAGTCAGTCAGCGAATGGTCAGAATCATATTTATCTGCCTGCATGTTTCAACGTCAATGATTTCGTAGTAATAATAAAGTCTCGTTCTAAAATTTTGATTGATTTTGATTTTTAAATGCGATATCTTAATAATATATTGATGACGCGACTGGCGTAGTGCGCTGTAGCGCGGTTTCTCATCTTGCGTGGAGTAATTCCGGTTCGATTCCCGCTCAGTTCGATTCAGAAAACGGACTTTCTAAAAATACTTTTTGCCCTTATGTTCTAATTTTAAAAAATGATTTTTTTTGTTTTTGTTAAAAAGTTATGGGTTTGTGGCAAACACAATCACCCTGCCTCCCCCTGATTAGTAACGTCGGAATTTACTAATGACATATTCAAGACTTGTTCCAACTCGAACAAGACCAGCTTAATCCTTGTCTGATAATCTCGTAACACGAAGATATCCTTATTTCGAGACCATGAGAATTGGGTTTGTTGATCCAACTATTTTTAATTTTTAATCTTCATTTCTATTAAAAAGTTTAAAACTCTCGAGATCTCGTCTTTGCCCAGCACTGGCCGCCAATAAGCCTCTGCCATTAGATTTGATAAAACTAACGTCAAAACTGACAGGCCATTTGGATATATTTTTTCAAAGTTTCGATTCGTTTCAATAGTGGTTTTTATAAAAATGTTTGTGTGCGTCCTGTGATACAATTGTTTAGTGAAGTTGCCTGTGTTTTAAATCATCGTTTTATATTTGGTACGTGTTAATGTAAGTCCAGTGACGTCACGGTTTTTGCCAAGTTTTTTGCAGTACGAGCGTCAGTTTAGGCGTAAAGGATCGCTCGTTCAATTCTCAGTAGCAAATTTTTCCATAAAATTTTCGATACAAGTAATATCATTGGCAAATAAATAAAGTTACATACCGGCTGAACGTATTAAAAACAATTTTATTATGTTAAGACATGTTTCCTAGGGCTTCCACGTTCTAGCAGTGTTCGAGGTCAAGGTATATAACATAATTCCGTACTCAGACGTATGTACGTGAGCCTTGTATGTCAAATAAATTTATTTCTATTTCTATTTCCTTGTTATATGTCATACCCTGTGGTCATACCGTTAAACTTTGACTGGTTTTGACCTAACCTTGTCATTCGTTTTTATTAGACTATTTCTCCCTTTAAAATATCGCCAAAAATATAGCAGAAGTTACTCGCTTGATAGCAAGTTTAAAATCGATCCAGCAGTTTAGTAGCTTATTTGATACAAACAAACAAACAGCATTTTTTTCCTTTTCATAATATTAATATAGGTTAAAATAACCTGAAAGTTAGTTATTTCTGTTCCGCAGTAGGAACCCTGGAGTAAAGATGTTAAAAGACCTAATATGACCATATGTAACCTGTCATTTAGCGTCAAAATTCACTCAAATTGAATGCATTACTGTTTTATTTATAGCATTCTCTCATTAGTGTTAAAAATGAACAAAATTAAAAAAAAAATCATTTACGGTCAAATTGGTCAAAAAAGGTCAATCCTGGTCATTGTGATCTGTCATCTGGTGCTTGATTCAATTTGACTGCGTTCGACAATTAAATCACCAGTCACAATCGGCAGACCCGTCTCGTGTTTCTATTGTTCTGGTTTTTGCATTGTGCCATTGTTTGCCATTTTTTTCTTAGGGTTTTCTTAGGAACACCCGTGTGGTCCGCTGACACTCAAGGGGTTAAGGGTGCGTTTCCACCAAAGTTGTGCGAGGAATGTGTTTGATAAGAACCAATAGAATTGTGACCTAGTTTCGCGATTATATTGGTTTTTAACCAATCGCACGGGTGCTTTTCAACTAAAGATGTTTTATTTTACGTTACTGTGGATGCGTTTGATATTCATTGGTCGCATAGTATAACACTGGCTCTGACACTGGTTTTACATAGCTATGTTTTTAATATGGTACAGGACATGGTATGAAAACTAAAGGCCTTTGGCTTAAATATATAAAAATATTTATTGCTACCGTTAAGCAGGTAATTTACTATAATTAAAACAAACTTACCGAATCGGTCGATAACTTCGTTCTGAATCTGAAGTGAAGCTTGGAATGCTTCGTTCGGACGGAGTAGGCCATCTGGATTTCGGGGGGAGCGCTTTAACTGAGCCTCGAAAGAGTAGATTAGATTAGGCTATCAGCAATCTGAAAAAGAAATCTGCAGTCGCACGTGAGCGTGGTATTGTGGTATGCCATCGCTATCATCGTGATAATGAGATCTATTGATAGTGGACTCGTTACATCATTCGTGATGTAGTCACGCTTTCGTTTATGCCAAGTATAGACATATAATTAGTGACGTTAAAAATTAATAAAAGATCTGCTACTTAAAAATGTGTAAATTAAAAAAGGTTATTTTGTGAAGTGTTAGTTAGATGCAAAATGAATAGTACGAGTACTTATGCATAATATACAAATTGAAGAAGTTTTTGCAATAATAAGTTTTATTTTAACACAAAAGACGACTTTTTGTGAAGCTATAATAAAAAGGTAAATTAAAAATGAATGTTTAAAGCAGTTCACAATTAATATTTTTGAATTCACTAGTCTTCATAACGCTAATAAAATTCAAAATAAATAATATGAAGAAGTTTGGTTAGTCTGAAAACGCATATATGTAAAAAAAACTAAATTAAATCTACTGTATAATCAGTGAAAGGGCAGACATCAGATTACCTAAAATTGTGTAAAAAGTGCTTAATAAAAGACAAACATGTACTCTTACGACCTGCCTGCGCCTGCGACGGTGCATATTAGAAAAAGGACAGTGTCCGTCTTTTGTGTCAACACACATTTCGAGAAGGCTTTCACCACTTACGAGCAGCAAGAAAATGATGTAAGTGTATACGATTTTGACATCTATACTACTATTGTAAAGAGGAAAGATTTGTTTGTATTGAATAGGCTCCGAAACTACGGGACCGATTTTTTTAATTCTTTCACCAATATAAAGCTACATTATCTGGGAGTTACATAGGTTATTATATTAATATAGGCTATATTTTGACGGGAAAGAGAGTCTAAAAAACAGCTTACGTTAATTGCTGATAACGTAGCCTTATATATTGGTGAAATAATTTTTAAATTCGGTCCAGTAGTTTCGGAGCTTATTCGATGAAAACTCAAATGAAAAAAAGAATCCTCTTTAAAATCTTTAAGATAGTCATTCATCATGATAGTCAGTCATATGAATGACGTACCATGGAAACTGCTCACTAGGAACCTGTATGTGTTGTTTTGCTTCGCTGTTTTTGCTGTCGATGTAAGGGTTAATTTAATAAAGATTTCATTTATTGCATCATGCATATACAATTCGTGAAATCAGCAATTAAATTGTAATTGGGAAAACTGTCCCGCAGTTAAGTGGTATCGTTAAAAAAGTTTTCTGTCCTAAAATTAAAAATGTATCGCCTGGTATGTTGCTAGAATTCATCAGGGTCCTTATTACAATCGCTTACATCCGGTCAAGTAGCCTAGAAGATGGTAAGTGCTGTCCGGCTGGAAATGAAATATCATGTTACGAAATTGCTCGCCAAGCTCAGTTTTGGGAAGGAACTTGTCAAGTTATACGGGATTTTAATAAGGCCCCAGTGCGTTACTGGACTTTATTAGGCTGTTTATAAATGCAAATATTAAGGCAATTAGGTCGTAATATTTGGGTCAAAACACGCCATTATATGGTAAAGGCCCTTTTAAATGAGCTATAGTTATTTTTATGGCCAGAGTTCAAGGTCGGGAACGAAATAAACCATTGAATGAATGTACAGTCGCCATCAGATATATTTTAGCAGACAGGGTGCCCATAAACATCTAAACTTTTAAAAAGTCCATAAGTTCTTTACACCATAAGTTACCAATAATATCTGAACATACACACATACATCATTATTATCTGAGCAGCTTGTCAAACATTCCTATACGTACGAATAACCAAAAATATCTGAACATACACTATTTGAAAAGTGTACTCTTCATCTATACTATTATTATTAACAGGCAAAAAAATATTGTTTGTTTATTTGTATTAAATAGGTTACTACTGAACCGATTTTTAAAATTATTTCACCAAAATAAAGCTACTATAAGCAAGTGACGTAGCGAGTGCCCTAAATATTAGGCTATATTTTAACGGGAGAAATAGTCTACACGGGTGAAGCCGATCGACAGCTAGTAAGTAATAAAATAATCTAAAACTACGGGACCAATTTCCAAAAAACTTTATTATCATTAAATTCCAAGAAACAAGTAACATAGGGTATATTTTAACGGGAGAATATAGAACAGCCAAAATCATATAGTCCTCGTAGGCGAAGCTGCGTGCGAACAGCTATTGTTTTATATTTAAAAAATGCTTAGAGTTTGTCTGCGTAGATACACTTGACGTTTTAGGTGTTCAGATATTTTTGGCTCAGATATTAATGGTGTAATAAATGTTCAGATATAGATTTAGTTTGTAGAGTTAAGAACTTATGGACATTTAAAATTGTTCAGAAGTATTTGGTCACCCTGTCTGCTACAATATATCTGATGATGACTGTACGGATCCTGGACATCTACTCTTGTATGACACTCGCCGTGTGCAGTGAAAAGCATAAGTATCTATACGTTTACAAGGCTTCAAAAATATCTGGGCAAAACTTTAGAAAGTCCACTAATTTTATGCTTTTGACTGTACAGTGGGCTTTAGATACTCGATTTGTGTCAAATAACTTCACCGTCAACGTTTTTTTGACAATATCAGTCTGACGTTCGTATTATTCGGATTATTTCATTTTATGTAAGCTTTACCTTGTTGATCGGCGCTTCGATTATCTTCTCCGTTGTGAATTGCCCTGCAATGCGTGTTTGATGTGATCTTGCTATCATTCTGCTATCTAAAACGTGACTTATTCTAATTTAGTTATTTTTCATGTCGTTTGTTTGTCCTCTGTCTCCTGCTAATACGCAGCTATGAGGTCGAAAATTTAATAGGCTAGGTCTAGATGTAATTTTTCCGTTTCTCACAGTTATTTGACCCAAGATGTTTAGTCCTTGGCTTCCTGAAACGTTTGAACGATGCTTAAGGTTGATATACGAGTAGCCTGCGCATGTTAATCAGTGCCTGACACCACGTAGCAGGCTCTGATGGTCAACTTTCTGAGCATATTTTAATTGAAGCATAACATCCAATGCGGTTTTGACACAAGTATGATTGAATTGTATCATGTTTACCTCCGAATTCGTAGCTCGTGCGATACAAATGTCCAGGCGAGCGAGATAGTATAGACTCGGGTTTACTTTGCAAGTATAGTGGTGGTCCAGTATTGAATATGTAAACTACGTACGCTAAAAATAGTCGTTTTTTCATAAACATTTTGAAAAATAAAACAAAATTGCTCGGTCATAGGTGTGACAACTGACACGTTAGAAATGCAAAAATGTTAGTCCCAATCGGAATTCTCCGGAGCCTACTGTACATCGATTGTGAAATTTGGCAATGTTGTCTGGCGATACTCCGGCGCCTACGACGCTCAGTACATCTCGCGACTTCTAGCCGCTGAACTGTGACGTCACAGTGAAATTTTCAACCGCGAAATGCTCTTTTCCGCCGGAATCACCTAATTTTCCGCCCACCATTTTGTTGTTAACGTCATCGAAAACACAGCCAACTTTTTATCGTTTCAAAATCACAGCCGTTTAGTAAAACTGCGAAAAAGTGAAATCTTTGTGACCTTGCAAGTGTTAATTACCGTATCCGGGCTTTGCCCTCTCTGCTGAAAGGGAACTATTCACATTGAGATTGCTCCAAATTATGCCAAAAGTGAAGTGATTCTAATAAACTTAAAAGTGACAGTGAGAGATGTGAATCTAAATACAAACTTTTTATGTGTAAATAAGTTAATTTGATAGTCACGTCAGTGCGGTCTCGTTTGTTGTAACACTAACTTGTAAATCCTATGTTTTTGAAGTCCAGTGCACTTCTGCTGAAATATTTAAAACTTTTGTTATTTTTAAACTTAGCTTTCACACTTAAATAATTTTCATGATGCCATTTTGTTCAACTTATTAGTTGTCGAAAGTATTTAATTAATGATTTCAATAATAACATACAAATAGATAACTGACTTTACGGAACTTTATCCTTATTTACATGCGTACAAAGCCGGTGTGGCCTAACTTAACATACAAATCTACCTGTTAAAAACAAACATATTATCATTGAACAATCAAACTGTTGTGTAAAAAAACTTACAATTTACATTGAGTGATATTAGAACTTTTCAGTGCCCAAAATATAGTGACGTTTTTACTAAACAAGTTATTTATTTATATCTATGTGGTGCTGGAACCAGTTTCGAGATTACAAGACTCAAAAATATAATTTTGGAAGTAACCTGAGTGTAAATTCCTTCTCGGTCTAACGTGAGGTTATTCTCAAGTCCCAGTCATCTTCTCACCTTAATTTAATCAGTGAAAAACTTTAAGCAACTTAAAAAGACTTATACGGTCTCTGCCTTTCGGAATATCCAAAGCTCCTGTCTGGTTTGAGTAAGCTAACGTATGCTAACGTACTACGAGGCGCTGATCATACTAGCATGCGTGACTACGAGCTTGCTTGCCCTACGGCATGAGGTGTGGATGCCGTCGGTGCTACGAGCCGCGGCCGCGCACGGTCGCGCCGGGACACGCGCGCCCCTCGCAGCCGCGCCTGCCGCCCTCCAGGACGTATGGCGTCAACACGTATCAGGTGTTTATCTAGACGACGTTCTTGTTTTTCCAAAAAATATTTTAGTTTGGAATTTTTGTTCTAATAAAAAAATAGTTTTAAATCTAGTAATAAAGGTATAACTAGAATAATTTATAACTAGTAGACTATTTGTTGCTTGAACAAGTAAAGTAAAACGATTGCGTAATAATAAAGTATTGATCCGACAGACATTTTCCGTAACCAATCCATAATTTTTCATGAATATATCAGAGCGGTCGCCCCCCGCACTTCCGGCGGTGCCCGCTAACCGGCGCGCGCGACG
This sequence comes from Udea olivalis, assembly GCA_947369235.1. Classification (NCBI taxonomy): domain Eukaryota; kingdom Metazoa; phylum Arthropoda; class Insecta; order Lepidoptera; family Crambidae; genus Udea; species Udea olivalis. Next base: position 7,670,724 of record OX376370.1, on the reverse strand, counting down.
CGTGTCCGTCGCAGGCCGGGAACACAGTCGCTGGGCCGTCGAGTTGGCCGCGGCGACGATAGCTCGGATGGTAGAGTGTCATGAATGAGGATGTACAGTGTTTGACTTGGTACAAGCTTATCTGAGTTCGTGGCTGATAAAACAAAATCAGTTTTCGACTGAGACACAACGGCTGCCAATCATTATCATGATCACATAAGGCTTTCGTAAACTTTCAGTGAAATTGTGTGAGGGTCGCTCTCGGCACTGAAATACAAAGCAGCTGGTTGCGTTAGAGTTGAAAAGCGATTTGTTGTGAAACAGGAGAGAGGAATTGCCTGATTTACAAATATCCAAGTGTCAATGATCATGGAACTTAAACGAAGCTCTATGTCAGGTCTCCAAAGGAAATTGGAACAGTCACTAGGGGATGAATGATTGGATGTGTTTATTGTGTGGTTTTCCCAAAATTTTAAGTTTCGCCTTTAAGTTTGTATGTTGTGGTTTTAAGATAGCTTGCGTAATCCAGTTTTCAAACCTTTTGATTGTTGAGTAGCTTCTTTCCTGATGGTAGATTTAACATTGCCCGGATTTACTCTTTCCAGCGTTCTAGATATTACAATTATTTGAGGTAAGTTATCCGTATAGTGTTTTCAATCATCCATTTATCCTTGCTGTATATATGCAGAGAAACGTGTTTTATGTTTTGAACAGTATTTAGTTGCATGTGTTTTTGAATTTTACTTTAATCCTTAAGTACTATTTATAATTTAATTTAATATTTTGTGTCAAACACAAATTTTTATCCCAACCAAAATTCCTTGTTTGTATAAAAATTAGTACTTGACACAACGTTAAAAGGTGTTGCTGATGTTTTTCATCATTAATTGATTCTTACTATTGCCAAGAAATGCAATCGTTTCAAATAAATTACGTTCAACTGAACGAAACTTTAATTTGCATCGAAGCCATTGAAGGTACGCTGACACGAATACGCCTCTACGAAGCTACTCCTCAGATAATAGATGCTCAAGGTATGATTCCGAAATGCAGGATGCACTGTTTTCATTCAGTGCATCCTGCAATCTGTTTCGGAGTCTTACCTTCAACCGTGATCGCCCAAAAGCACTCAAAGAGTTCTACCCATGACATCAGCAATGCCTTCAACGACCTTCCTTCATGATAGTAATGTGTGTTGCCATGCGTAGGAGCTGTGTGGCGGTAAAAGTGGTCCGAGCGGTCCGAGACGCAGCAGCGAGCGGTCCGACTCCGGCAACGACACGCGTTCCGAGAAGACTTCGAGCCATGCGAGCGGTGAGTTATTGATTACAGTGTGAACTCAAAATCAACAGTATTTTTTTTAATACAAATAACTTAGTAGTCAATGCTATGAAAAAGTATTTTTTTAATTTTTTATTTCTTTTACCGCCAATGTGAATAAATTTTTAATATTGTTAAGTTTTTTTGTCTAAATTTTACAATTTGTGAGTAGTTCAACATACAAATAGAAACAAAAGGCCTCTACGTGTGACCGGAAACCTCAAAAGACAGCTATGTGCATTTAAACTTATGAGCAATAATCAGTCTACTTTTTAACAACCGATCAGTCGGCCAAACTCAATGTCGGCCCGCCCATCTCTATCAGGCATGCTATCAATACTACTCAAAAGCTGATCATTTTTTGGCATAACATATACAGTGGAATCCTTTTATAATGACATCGAAGGGAATTGACAAACGCGTTATACTAAGCGGACGTCATAGATACAAAGCATTTTTGTAAAAAAAACAACCTTCTTTTCAATCGCGTAAATGCTTTACGACGTTGAGACTTGAGTTGTCATTTTTTTCACGTAGGATATCACTATAAACAATGCGTGACGTTCAACTTTCTATCAGGTGACCTTCCAGCTCGTTTGCTCCCTATTACATAAAAAAAACTGTTAATTCAACAGAGATTCAAAACAAAAACCAGCCACGTGCAGAACGTCGTCGGGAGTCAACGAACATTGCCGAAGGTGTAAAGAATCATGGCGGTCACTATATGGACAAAATTTATTAAAAATGGGTCATGATAAGCGACATGTCACTGTAAGCGAAGTTTGATATACTGAAGTCAGTATATCCGACTTTGTTACACATAATTTTATATGAAAACCAAACTTGTTGTGTTATTACGTCATAATAGGCGGTTGGTCAATATACGCCGAGTCATATTCAACGGATTCTACTGCATTTGTATTGCCACAACCACCTTCCCTTGATTTTCGCTCGTAAATCTAGGCTTGAGCCTGCAAAACTCAGGCCAATGCTGATAGGGTCCTTTTTATTTCTGGACATCGGGACCCCGCTGTCTGCTGATTTCCTTATATCATATCTGTTGTGGTGTGTTGTTTTTAATATTTATTTCTATTTATTCCAGGTCTGAACGGCCTCCGCAACATCGGCAACACTTGCTTCATGAACAGCGTCCTGCAATGCCTCTCGAATACGCGGCCGCTGCTCGAGTACATGCTAGAAGACACGTACGCGGACGAAATTAACACCACTATGTCCGGCATGAAGGGAGCGCTGATGAGAGGTGAGACACGCTGATATACATACACACACCACGAAATAAAGAGTTTACAGAAGGACCGCTCGCATCTTTTTCCTTAAGTTGCGTGAACCGCCTAGGGTTACTACTATATTCGCTCTGAATTTTTAAAATGAAGTAAGTTATACCTACTTGACAGAACCGGCCGAAAACAAAATTCATCACGTGAAAAATTGCAACAAGTTCGACAAAAACAAAAACACTCGCGACAGTGCGACTTTCCGACTCACCGAAGCTCACTGACTTCGCTTGTAAACTCATGTCTCTGTGTGCGTGCGTCAAAAATGGCGTGTTGTTCTAAGCGGGCTATCTGTCAGAGCGCCGCGCCTGTCTAATTTGTGCACACACGCACACACACAGCTACTCTCTCGAAGATTAAATATAAATACTACTGGAGGTGAAAGAGAGGGAGAAATCTCTTACAAACACACACAATACAACGTTTCTCTCTTATAGATGATAATAGTCTCTCTTTCAACAGTTTTAGCCCACATGATGATACCCACCCTTTCTTCTTTTCTTTCTCATACCTAAACTCTCTCTACAAGCATCCGATCGCGATATGACCGAAAATTACAGCTTGTGACCAATTTGACCTTTCATTTATTGTCAAATTCAATCATTTTGGCCATTTTAATACATTAATCAGAAAAAAAGTAGTGGGCGCGTCATTTCAAATTAGACAAGCTCTTATACAGGGTTACTTTAAGAACACCATCCAAATTGAAATATAAGGATCTATGGAGAAAATGACAAAATACGTGTTTATCTGTTTGATAACCTTTCAGTACTAAAATGTTGAGTTATTATAACTACTAAAAGTTAAAAAAAACACTAGTTTCGTTAACACTGCGCGACGTGAGTGGCGGTGGGCTCGCAACCTCTCAACTATCTCTTAACTCCCCGCCCGCGCTTTATTCAGAAGTTGAAATTAAATTTTGACTGAGTATCCGATCGAAAAAAATATTGTAATGTGAAAGTTAGAAAGGCCTACCCTTTTTTGCAAAAAAAAGCTGTTGTCGATTGATGCTTAATGTCTGGGAAAATTTTGGATGGTGTTCAGAATGTAACCCTGTATGTTTACCCGTTCATTTCAGCGTTCGGCACGGTGATCAAGGAGCTTTGGCGCACGAACGAGCGCGACGGCGTAGTGAACACGACCGCGCTGAAGGCCCAGGTTCAACGCTTCGCCGCGCGCTTCATGGGCTACAGCCAGCAGGACGCACAGGTAATGCGGTTACCGCACAGGCCGGGTATTAAGGTGACTTATATGGGTGCTTTATCCATAATATGTTAGGTGTACGTACATGAACAGTCGCACAGAGCCGAGCGAGCGAAGCGAGCGTGCCGCGGCAGCTTGGAGAGTACCAGAAGCCAACCCCCATTATTCGGGATTTTAGTGTTTCAGTTCGATTAAATATATTTACTGTGCATATTATTTATTTATATTGTCTTAATATTTGTTTAAATAATATGAAAATTATACATCTTACTGAATCATTATTATCAGAACTACTTACAATGATACATCTCAACCTCAAGATTCAATGTTAACTACCCAGTGAAATCACAGCTCTTGTTAATTTTAGTTGTATGGATATTCACAATATACTATGAATTTAGATTTCCAAATTGATAATATTTGTATGATTTATCTTTATTTAAAATTTATTTATTAAATAATTAATTTAAAATTTTAAAAAACCCCTACAATTAGCACACGTGAAATTACTTTTGAAAAAATAATTAAACTTTAACCTTTTCAAAATACCTACAGTAAAAAATTCGAAAAAAAATTGTCGAGGTAATCCATTATATCAATTGTTATTTAGGATTTGTATAGTTAACCACAGATACGTCGTTGCTCGTCCACTCTGAAGTTGTTCCGAGTCCCGCATTCCGATTCTTTCCTAATGCCAAAAAGGTATTAAGGTAGGCATCATTTTGAAAAAGAGCATACTTTTCAAACTGCTGGGCCGATTTTACCAAACATAGCTCCTCCGCGAGGTAACTTACAAAGAAAAAAACCGCACCGTAACCGGTTAAGGCGAGGTGGTTCTGCACAACATTTCCCGAAGGAAACTGGTGATCGCCACGCGGAACGAAAATCACTAAAAAAATCGATTAACAAATTAATAGATGTAATAGAAAAAACCATCGGATGAAATCCCTCCAGTTATCTTTAAACTTTGTTTTGGTAAAGGACCCATTTTATCAGATCAATTATTTTAGGAAACAAACCAAAAATAAAAGACAAAATGTCATGAAAAGAGGTAACTTTGTGAATTTATTCTATCGAAATCACGTTTCCACCGCATGAATTCCCTGTATCATCCCCTCAACAATATCACTGAATTTTATTAAATTTTAATTTCACTCTTCACTACTTCAAAAATGAATTCTAAAAACGTGTTTTGTGAACCATCTCCCCTTAATCCGTCTGAGAGCTATGATGCCTCAGACAGAGACACCTCTCTTTTTGCGTCGGGGGTTAAAAATTTATATTTTTTCATAATCTGTATTCATGCCTATTGTATGTAATGTCAATTGGTAAATTAATTTATACATTCACATGTCTATCACTATCTTGTTTTTCCCGCAGGAATTTCTCCGCTACTTGCTAGAGGGTCTTCACGAGGATGTGAACCGCGTGACCACCAAGCCTAAGCCCATCCTCACAGAAATCGACGACAACCTCAGGTATGGTGTCTGCAACACAACATAATATAGACAGCTCTGGGCTCAAAGGTCGTAAAGGACATTTACGCGAAAATGAGTTATATACACAGTTTTTGTTCAGAATTTAATTCCCTATCGGTCTGTGTATTCCGTTTAGCGGAATTCGCAATTTTTTGTCTTTTACGACCCATCATTACCCACTTTCAACAGGAATTTTAGGAGGTAAATGATATGTATTTTTTTAGGTTGTATAGGAAGTTGTCGTTAACGTTTGTCCTTTACGCCACTACAATGTTACATAAAAACAGATACACTGTTCTCTACTACCCTTTATTTGTTAAGATGTCGAAACTTCTGAACTAACTTAAAGTCAGGTATTTTAGCTTTATTCGTGTTTTATTTTTTATTTTATCACGAGGTATTTATTAAGAAATTTATCACATATCCCAATATTTAATAAAACAACTAAAATAGTTGTTGGAATGAATGATATATTAAGGACACAATTTTCAATATTATTACTGTTAGGTTAATCAAGTAATATGTGATCAATGTGATCATGCAAGAAAATCCGCCTTTGCTAGTTTTCCTCATATAATTTACGGACCATTAAGTTGTGTCTAACTATGTAAACTGTTTTCACTTCTCATGCTCTAAAAGTACGCCAATATAGCCCTACGAAGCGGGACTAAAGTGACCACTTTAGTCCCTAGGGAGTGAAAAGTAATTAGTTTTTTAATTTCCTTCATGTGACAAAGACAAACTCAAACAGCCGGTAAAAATATACTATTATCTGTGGAGTGTGGACCGTCTTTATTGCGAAAATGTTGAGAGTTTTAGTTCCATAGTTTGTCCGCAAAGAAGGTGGCGCCATGTATTTTAAATTGGTTATCTGTGGTTCAGTTCAGAACAAAAAGCTGACCACGAAAATTTCGGAACTTTTGTCAAGTGTAAATTTGTTCGATTTCGAATGTTTTTGTACTAAGTTGACGATTTTTCTCGCACTCAAAGTGAAAAGTACAGTTTGCACCTCGAGACTAAACGCCAACTTAATATACCCTCGGTTTCATTGACCTCCCTCGCATATTATGACTTCGTTTAGTCTCTCGATATAAAATATACTATTGTATGTAACATGGTGCAATAAAAAACTTAAAACTTTCTAAGGCTGCCTTTTTATTAGAGTTTCGCAAATTTTTCTCAATGCAAAAATACGCAGTCAGATGTTCCCATTGTAATCGTCAAAAAAATGATTGATAAGATGAAATATAAATGCCACGAAAAGATTCTAATTTATTCTAGAGTGAAATTCATACTGTTCTGGTAACTTCTGTTCACCTGGGCTACAAGGTGATCTGTTCTTGTCAATTTTCATTTATTTGTGCTCGATCGCTATTAAAGCGATACTCGTATCTTCTAGAGTCTAGACAAACAGGTGAAGGATAGGTACGTTTACATCGTCAGTTATTTATTTATCTATTCTTTATTGCACATTTATTCTTTTTTGCTCGAACTAAAAGGTTCGGTGACTCGTTTCTTTGTCGTACCATCCAGACGTGGAACGCTCTTCCAGCACATGTGCTTCTTCCTCGTATAGTCCCGGGTTCTTCAAGCGGGGCGTGAAAAGGCATTTCTGCAGGCCTTCGAGGTGAGGATGGCCAGCCCAGTGATTCGTTTGAATGACTGGGCTTGTCAACCTCATATCTGGACCGCACGACCGCTTTCCATCAGGTGGAGTGAGGTCATCTTGACGGGCAATATAAAAAAAACATGTAGCGACATCTATCTCGCCACATACGAACTAAAAACTGACGTATCCTACATCGCGATATTAAAGTTATCTGAGCGATCGTACATATAAACAAGAACCCGACAACAACGGTCGGGCAGTAGCCCACCAGACAACACCCGTCTGGTCGGAGGATCCTCCCTTTTCAACGGTGGAAGGGGAACTTTACACCCTGTTCCTCACACTCCCATTCACAAAAGGACAAGTACAAATGGCGGACTTAATGCCCGGAGGCATTCTGTACCAGTCAACCGCAAGATGACGGTAGACGTTTCTCGCTCTAACTAGTGTTCTGGGTTCGATTCCCGGTTGAGACAATTTAGGAAAGGATAAATAAATAAATAATAAATAAATATCTGGGACAATTCACACCAAGATCATCTGACCCCAAACTAAGCAGAGCTTGTAATATGGGCGTCAGAGACTGATCAACATACTTAAATATTTCTAAATACATATTTAAATAGATAATAACACCCAGACACACAACAAATACAAATGTTTGTCACACAAATATTTGTCATGTGTGGGGATCGAACCCACGACCTCCGGCGCTAAAGGCAGGAACGCTGCCATTGCGCCAACAGGCCAGTCAGTATTTTCTAAATAGACTCGATTCTGGGTGTGCTGGGAGATGTTTAATTCCATATCTGGTACCTCGTAACACAGGTACCAGACAATATTTATCCCTACTTCGAGACTTTGACAAGTGGTGTGTTGTCTGGCGCATATTTATTTATTTATTGAAGATAAAGGCCAAAAAACACACACACACACACACACACAGTCACACTACACATTAGGTACCGTATCTAATGTCTATGTATTGTATTACAATTATTACACTACACAATATATTGAATCACTCACCATTTATTTTTATTTATACTATAGTATTTATGATACTTATATGTATATGCACACGTATGTCCGCCACAAATGTCCGTGCGTCATCTCAGTCTGGGCCTACTGAAAATCAGCGCCTGGGCCCATAAAGCCCAGGCTATATGCTGAGTGAGGTCCATTTGTCTTTTAGGGCATCGGGACACCGCTGTCTGATGGTATGATCTTTTTTTTCCTGTTACCTATATGTTTCGTTGTTAATGCCTACTTCTTTTGGGTTTACTTTATAAATGTAACGATGTTCATAAAGTTATAAATGTTTTTCTATTTCTATTTCTATTTCAAAAAAAACACGAGATAGGGCATTGAGTTGAATTCGACACCACGCCCTACGCAATCCTGACGGCTACTCTTCCAATTAATCCAATTAACTAAAATAACATACCATTACGACTATATCAAACGGGGTAGTCAGAGACAAGTGACTGTTGCCGTCATGGTGAACGGAACATTCGGAAGCCCACTATTCACCAATGGTATTAGAACCCCAAAAAATAAACTCAATCTAAAAGTAACGATTATTTATAATTTCTATCTTTATCAACGAATGTTACTGAAACTTGTTTATTTCTTGTCATTTTCAGCGATTCAGCGAAAGCGGCAGAAGCTTGGAGCCGTTACTGCCGCATGGAGAACAGTCACGTGGGAGACATATTCGTGGGACAACTGAAGAGTACATTACGCTGTACGCACTGCAACCATGATAGCGTCACATTTGACCCCTTTTGGGACCTCAGGTGAGACGCCCTCCTATTTAAATACTTGAAAATTCTGAGATCTTAAAGCGGACTTCCTCCACTTCTAGGATTTTTAGGTTGGACGTCCACTCATGTTAAGATCAGACGTCAGTTCACACTTGGGTGGGACATCCACCAATCGAAATACTTTTAAGTGGAACGTTCGACATTTCTACGACGTTAGGTACGACATCCACCCCTTGTTAGAACTTAGGTGGGACATTCTGACACCCATGAGTGGGATATCAATTTAGGAGACTCGAATGGGACAGCCATTTCTTCTAGATACTTTGGTAGGACCCCCCCCAATTCTAAGGTCTTAGATTGGATGGCAATTCGTAAACACTAGGTGGGTCATCAACCTATTAAAATACTCTTAGGTGGGGTGGCCCTTCTTGAATTGTTGTGACGCTTTCGCGTTGGAAGAAAGTGGTTTGAAAGTATTTTGGATGAGAAGCATTCTTAGATGTTTGGTTTGACGTCTAGCTATTCTAGATCATGAAATTATGCTCACTTCTTTAGTATCTTCTTCACCTCTATAGTCGCTATTCCATAGTTTTAAAAGCGTTTCGCCGCTACCGTCGCATGGAGAACAGTCACGTGGGCGTCATACTCGTGGGATAACTGAAGAATACATTACGCTGTACCATGCAGCGTAATGTATTCTTGAAGTTCAATCATGATAGCGTCACTTTTGACCCCTTTTTAAATACTGCAGCAGGGGATGACACCACCCATTTGGAATTTTAATTTTAAACTTTAGGTGGTAAGATCGGGCGTTCAAACATCCTTGAATGAGATGTCCACCCCTTATAGGAACTTAGGTAGGACATTGAAAGAGCCGTGAGTGGGACGTCCATCTATCTAGTAAATTAGGTAGGTGGTAGTACACTTACCTCTTTTAGGGCTTCAGGTTAGAAGCCCACCCTTTTTAGTCGCTTGGGTGGGGCGCCCACCTTTTTTAGTAACTTAAGTGGGACGCCCACTCATTTTGAGTTCCAGCTGGGATTGCCATCAATTCGAAACAGACAATTTAGGGCATACACTTATTAGGACACTTCAAGTTAGGACGTCCACCTATTTAGCGACTCGCCCTAAGCTTTAAAAGCGTTTCGCCGCTACTGTCGCATGGAGAGCAGTCACGTAGGTGACATATTCGTGGGACAGCTGAAGAGTACATTACGCTGTACGCACTGCAACCACGATAGCGTCACTTTTGACCCCTTCTGGGATCTCAGGTGAGACAACCATTCTGTTTGGGGCTTTAGGTGGGACCCTAGTCATTTTAAGATAGGGCTGGGCCACATAATCGTAGGACAGCTGAAGAGTACATTACGCTGTACGCACTGCAACCACGATAGCGTCACTTTTGACCCCTTCTGGGATCTCAGGTGAGACAACCATTCTGTTTGGGGCTTTAGGTGGGACCCTAGTCATTTTAAGATAGGGCTGGGCCACATAATCGTAGGACAGCTGAAGAGTACATTACGCTGTACGCACTGCAACCACGATAGCGTCACTTTTGACCCCTTCTGGGATCTCAGGTGAGACAACCATTATGTTCAGGTTTTTAGGTGGGTCCCTATTCATTTTAAGATGAGGCTGGGCCACATTTTCGTAGGACAGCTGAAGAGTACATTACGCTGTACGCACTGCAACCACGATAGCGTCACTTTTGACCCCTTCTGGGATCTCAGGTGAGACAACCATTATGTTTGGGGTTTTAGGTGCGTCCCTACTCATTTTAATATCGGGCATCGCAATTTGTTTTAAGTTTTGTAATAAATCAATTTGGGTTCTCAGTTGTTATTCTTTGGCCGCGTAGCTTAGTCCCTTGTTGATATTACCAATTTTGATATTATCAAATATTTTGTGTGTGTACTCATTGTTAATTAATCCGTTTGCTTCTATTTCTTTTTTAATAAACGCATTCGTTTTGATTCTTTTCCGAAGAAAATTATATGCAAGCAAACCTTCGAAATATTTTAGAAGCGTTACTTTTAATAACGGTTCCGAATGCTGCTTGCTGATTTAGATAAAACTTAACTCTACTTTACAATTTATAAAGATGTTATGTAATTTGGCCACAATATACCGGGTGATCATTAAAAGACTTACAAAAACTTATGCCATACTCAAGAAGATATGTAGTAATTATGTAAGCGGAAATTAGATTTTTTAAATTTATTTGAATTTTAAGGTTTTCAGACAAAAAATACTGATGGTTCGAGTAATTTGTTGAAATTAAAGTTAGTTAAATAAATTTCATTTTCGCTTAGATAGTTTCTCCATCAGTTAGTGAGTATGCCATATCGTTTTCGGAGTTATTTGATAATCACCTGGTATTCATATTTATTTAATCATGGCTTCAATGCACATTAAAAAAAACTATTTAAAGGTCTATGAAATTATAAATCGACAATCGAATCTATTCACTAATGATTATAAATTACCCCATCCCTATTGTGAGCTGTCAAAATTATTATCCTAAATTGGACAAACTATAGTATATTAAAAGTCAAAGGTCAAAATATCTTTATTTAAATAGACCTGTTAAAAGCACTTTTAAATTGTCAAATTTACATTAATCAAAATTATTTATACTCATTATTAGACATGAATAAATTAATAATGTATACAGGGTGACTGGGGATTAATTGCATCCTTTTGAAATAACAACCTACTCATGATATACAGTCCTTTCTCCAAGTGTTTGGCTATTTCGTAGGTACACAATTGCATATTTTTAAACCTTATATCTATATATACAGTACTTAAATAAACGTGACTACCACCGGCGTCGGAAGGTTGATTCGTACTGAGAAGACCCGACAAGAAACTCGGCAGTTACTCTTTTCTATTTGTTTTCTTCTTACAATGGATGTTAGTAGTACTACATCTAGTACTATTACTCAGTAGGTATAAGTAAGCTGGTAGGATCATGGCATTATTATGTGGTTGCAGTTTGCCGATCCCGTCCCGCAGCGGCAGCCTGAAGCTGCAGCAGTGCCTGCAACACTTCACGCGCGAGGAGGAACTCGACGGGGAAGAGAAACCGGTCAGTATACACGGGGAAGACTTGTTAGCAATGAGGTGTTCGACATCATTGAATTCTAAAGATATGTTAATTTAAGGGAATTTTAGCATTTAGGTATCTATGCACTATTTTCAACACAAAAATTTGAAATAGAAAAATTCGACCTGATCCTAGGGACTTATGCGTCCTAGGGACTTATGCGGGTTTCTAACCCGCAACCTTCCACAATAGTGCATTGATAAATGGTAATAATAAAAAATCACATATCTTATAGCTACTTTCATCTTATCGTAAGTCAAATATTTGCAAAAATATTTCTTTCGGGTGATAAAGGCGCTTGTCTATAACATTGATGGAACAAACGTTAGCTCACAACGTAAAATATACTGGATAAATTCGCCAGGTCTGTTAACGGCATCGGTAGCTCAGTTGGAAGAGCAGCCACCCGGATTGTGGAAGGTCACTGTTCGTTTACTCATACTCACCTTTCCACTCCCGTACCACGCGTGCTGGACTACGGCGTCACCCACACACAATTCAACATTTGTTGGCCCGAACTAAAAGGTTCGGTGACTCGTTTCTTTGTCGTACCATCCAGACGTGGAACGCACACAGCACATGTGTTTCCCTCCTCTTATATAGTCCCGGGTTCTTCAAGCGGGGTGTGGAAAGGCATTTCTGCGGGCCTTCAAGGTGAGGATGGCCAGCCCAGTGATTCGTTGAATGACTGGGCTTGTCAACCTCATATCTGGACCTCACGACCGATTTCCATCAGGTGGAGTGAGGTCATCTTGACTGGCAATATAAAAAAAACATACAATACAAATCATTTTATGGCCCTTCAAATTTGGGTGAAAAATCAATTTTTAAAAGTGTAAAATAAAAACAAAAAGAATTTAAGTAGGTATACCATTCAATAATCTGATAATCTCCACAATTTATAGCAAGTTTCTTTGAGAAACCTTTTCATGAATGCAACGTTCATAGTTTCAGAACAAATGTTTTGCAAAAGCAAATAAATAGATCACAAATGAAGTAACTTGCCAGAGGCGCATTTCACGCCAAGCGGACAACTAAAAAAAAGGCACGTCGTGTAATTCATTCATATTCTATTTGGTTATACTTCTAGTAAACATGGATATGTAGGTATATTCAATTTTTTCTCGTGTGGTGCTTTATTGTCGAGTTACGAGCTTTTGAAAAATAAGGATGAGGAATGCATTTTTGGATGATTATTTTTTTAAATTAAACAATTTGTGACAAATCTTTATAAACATTGAGTTACGAGGTATACAGTTTTTAATTTTTTCATAGTTTTTACCCGTTGTAGTTAATGAAGATTTCAAATCGATATTTAAGTAACTGGGACACTTTTATTTAAAAATATTTTTTATTAAAATTATAGCGTTGGGTATACTAATTCTCCAACAAAAATATTAAAACGTGATCTGTAAGGCCCGTATTCTAGAATCACACTCAAGCGTTGATCTGTACTCAAGTAGAGATTTGAAAACGTCAGTTCATACAAAAACGTCACTCAGATCTATACTCAAGTACAGATTTTGTATCAGAATACGGGCCTTATAGTTTGGGACACAGAGCATGTAGAGTACATACACATCGCGTCCGGTTTCTAAGGAGTGCGAGGTTATGTGCTGATACTTCGCTATTTATATTTTAGTCTGTATACTCCATTTTTCCACCCTCACCTTTCCACTCCCGTACCACGCGTGCTGGACTACGGCGTCACCCACACACAATTCAACATTTGTTGGCCCGAACTATAAGGTTCGGTGACTCGTTTCTTTGTCGTACCATCCAGACGTGGAACGCTCTTCCAGCACATGTGTTTCCTTCCTCGTATAGTCCCGGGTTCTTCAAGCGGGGCGTGAAGAGGCATTTCTGCAGGCCTTCAAGGTGAGGATGGCCAGCCCAGTGATTCGTTGAATGACTGGGCTTGTCAACCTCATATCTGGACCTCACGACCGCTTTCCATCAGGTGGAGTGAGGTCATCTTGACTGGCAATATAAAAAAAAACATACAATACCAAAATATCAGAAGTGTAAAAAAACTTTTCAATCATTAAATAGTAGCAGCTCTGGATCGGCTTATATTTGTGTAGGAATTAATAAATGAACACCATATTCTTTGCAGACGTGTTCAAAGTGCGGCGTGCGGCGCAAATGCCTGAAGTGGTTCATGGTGCACAAGTTCCCGCAAGTTTTAGTGCTTCATCTAAAAAGGTAACATAACATACCATAACATACATATATTAATAATAGCAGCTCTCACACTCAATTGTTCTCATTTAAAGTAAGGGAACTTCAGAATTTGTGTCTTTTGCTTAAATAAATTATTTTGTCTGGCATCAAACTATATTGTCGATGTAAAAACCTAATACAAGCAGGAGGGGGAGGGGAATATTCGAACTGTCAGTATTTTCTATATAAAAAACCTTAAAATTAAAGCCATTTGAAAAAATGAAATGTTTACTCACGTAGTTACTACATCACTTACTGAGTATGAGTATGCCGTATCGTTTTTGTAAGTCTTGATAATCACCCGGTTTTTTTTTTTTTAACGATTGTACAAATACCTATTTTTTAATACTCTCGACCGTGCTGTGCCCTCTTAAACGCGTCGTGAAATCTGCTTTCAATTTTTTCATACATTTCTGCATTCTATAGAAGCGTTCTTTATAGCCTCACCGCAGACCGTGGTTTTTGGAGTTATGCCTCTCTGCCGTTTTTTTATTTATCATGACTCTTTTTTTTTATTCTCCATCATTATCTTTTGAAGATAGTGAACATCACAAAAGTATTTTTGTTTAATAGTTGTTTTCACTTGATTGGTTTTTGTTTATTATTAACATTCACATTTGTTCCCAGGTTCTCCCCCACGGAGCGCTTCCGAGGCAAACTGAACGTGTTGGTCGAGTTCCCACTAACTGGCCTCGACATGTCCCCGTACGCGGCCGCTCGAGGCTCGCAGGCCGTTTATAACCTGTACGCGGTCAGCAACCACTCCGGTGAGTCAATTAATGAATGTTTGGCATAATATACTAAACACAAAAAAATTAAAAAACATAAAATACAGTGAAATTACCTAAAAAAAAAGCAAAAAAATATATATATGAACCAAAAAAGATGCACTTTACTAATTTACTAGCTTTGTTCCGCAACTTCTTTCGCATACACTGGTCATTTATTAATGGAAATAGAAAGAAAAACAAAAAAATTGGCCAATAAAAATAGATCAAAAAATTATCCAATAACAGAAATACCTGAAATGAACGGGTCAAGTAATAACTCAAATGATTACAGGAAAATTAAAATAAAAATTAAGTTAAAGTAAAAAGTAATATACAAAAGATGTTAGATAGAAGAACGTATAAGAGTTTCCTCTGACCGCGCTCGACATGTCCGTACGCGGCGCTCGAGGCTCGCAGGCCGTTTATAACCTGTACGCGGTCAGCAACCACTCGGGGGAGTGAAACAATGAACATTTCGGATAATATATATCAGACAAAAAAACCAAATAAAAGTATTCTAGATGTTCAAACACAGCGGAAAATCTGGCCAATTTTTCAGATTTTTGAAGGTTCATATCTCTTTTAATAATAAATTTAAATTAAAAAGGAAAACATAGGGACATGCTAATAGTAGCAATAGTGTAGCGACATCTATCTCGCCACACACGAACTAAAAACTGACGTATCCTACATCGCGATATTAAAAGTACAATATAGATACAAGAACCCGACAACAACCTTCGGGCAGTAGCCCAGCAGACACAACACCCGTCTGGTCGGAGGATCGTCCTTTTTCAATGGTGGATGAGGAACTTTACACCCTGCTCTTCACGCCCTCAAATAGATTTCGTAATATTCCTCTACTAGCAATATCCAGGCAGGAAACAGGGCACTACGTTTGTATGGAAGAACGACGCTTCTGTGTCCTCTTAATATGAATAATTAACCAATTACTATTTTTTTCTTTAGGCACTTAAGATGAAGAAATAACCAATTACTATTTTTTTCTTTAGGCACTTAAGATGAAGAAATAACCAATTACTATTTTTTTATTTAGGCACTTAAGATGAAGAAATAACCAATTACTATTTTTTTCTTTAGGCACTTAAGATGAAGAAATAACCATTACTATTTTTTTATTTAGGCACTTAAGATGAAGAAATAACCAATTACTATTTTTTTCTTTAGGCACTTAAGATGAAGAAATAACCAATTACTATTTTTTTATTTAGGCACTTAAGATGAAGAAATAACCAATTACAATTTTTTTCTTTAGGCACTTAAGATGAAGAAATAACCAATTACTATTTTTTTCTTTAGGCACTTAAGATGAAGAAATAACCAATTACTATTTTTTTATTTAGGCACTTAAGATGAAGAAATAACCAATTACTATTTTTTTATTCAGGCACTTAAGATGAAGAAATAACCAATTACTATTTTTTTCTTCAGGTACGACGTACTCGGGGCACTACACGGCGTACTGCAAGCACCCCTACACCGGCGACTGGCACGAATACAACGACTCGCGGTGAGATAATACACCAGTACAGTCAAGCAACAATATCTATACGTTTCAATGGCTTCAAAAATATATGAGACGTTACCCACAAACATATTTTTAAATCAACAAAGAGTTTGAACGAACTCTCGTCCAGATAATTGTGGCTCATGTTTTGTTTAGATATTTTTGATGCTTTGGAAACGTGTGGATTTTTATGCTTTTGACTGTACATTTTACTGCTTTATTGGCAGGATAGTGAAGATACTAAGAGGATCTACAGCATAGTAACTTATAACAATAACAGTAAAATTATGCAAATTCTCTCTTAAATTCAGATCCAAAGACAAAAATGAAGACGAATACCAAAATTTTCCTAATTTATCTTACCTATAGTAAAAGTTCCACATAACGGTATGAATCAATATTTTTATATGTGAAAGCCAACGGCCCTTAAGTTTCTAAATTACATAATAACTACCCTACTAAAAAAATAATCAAAAATAAAAGTAAATAACCGAATCGGTCGCTATAATAGTAAAAAGTATGCTTTAACAGTCTTTTTATTGGTCTACAAAAAAATGTGGTACCTACGCATAGTCATACGAAGCAATAGTTATAGGCACAAAAGTCGTAGGGTTGCCACAAGCCAAGTTAAACGAGTTCAAAAGTTCGTCATTTTCATCCATTTATTGATTTTTGAAAGTGCTGGGATACATAAAATAATGATATATATTGCTAGAAGTAAAAATATGAAGCATTTTTACTTCAGTGTATCTATGAAAATGACAAATCTTTGAACTTGTTTATTTGGCTTGTGGCAACCTTATTATGACTTTTATGCCAAAATAATCATTGCTCCGTATGTACTAGTTAGAACTATACGTATCTACAACAATTCTACAAGCCAAAATGATCTACCTGCTTTTATGCATTAATTAAGGTTTCAATAAAAATTTGTTCATTATTCCTACGAGTGTGATCATAACATGTATAGCTATGTTTAAGGTCCGATATTTTAAGTATCATACGTCAAAAAACAGCGCAAAGCTGATTGTTTTTTAATTCCCATATTTTTTTAAACGTTTATTTCAAAACAAGACTACAAAAAAATTTCGCCAAACTGAACAAAAAAAAACACTTTACAATGTATCCTATTGATTGTATTTTACAATGTATCTTCGTTATCCGCAGAGTGAGTCCCATAAGTCCGCGCAACGTGGCGTCGCCCGAAGCCTACGTGCTGTTCTACGAGCTGGCGCGCGCGTAGCAACGGGTCAGTGCTATAGCTAGATATCTGTGACTTCATTTGTCGTGTTCGTCAAAATAGATAAAATAAAAATACTTACTTTATTTTACAACTAGGAGCCTCCACAGACTTCGTTCTGTCAAAAGTAATTGCACGTCGCGGCGTCGGTAAAGCAGCACATCTCGCCCGCGTTTCTGCGACTTGATTTACATACAGGGTGTAAAAAGACCCTTAACGAAGCCGGCGTCTACGCACTCAGACCATTAATGATTAGAGTTTGTTTTCATCAAAATCTTGGGATTTTTTTTTTGACCTTGACCTTCAGTAACTTGGTAACTATTGAGTTCCCAGGTATGGTCTAGAAACAAAAAATGGTCCTTATGATGTGCAAAATACGTAGGTCTCGGCTTTCTTTGAAGGTCTTTTTACACCCTTTATACTATTATTTTCCACTGAATATGTCACACCCTGATAATGTAGCTTCATATTAGTGAAACAATTTTAAAATTTATTTTTTTAAAGTCCAGTAGTTTCGGAACATATTCAATACAAACAAACAAACAAATTCTTTCTCTTTATATTATTAATATAGATTAGTAGTATTTTTACTACTTTTTAGGACACGACAAACTGGGGAAATCATTGTCATCGTATTCAGCAAAAAATACATTTCAAAGGTTCTTAGTTATCTGGTATCATCATTATTATAGCGGTTTACTGCACTTAAGAGCAAAGTAATCGAGACTCCTCCATCTTATTTTTTTTTTAAAAAACTATAGAGAGCGTCGTGGCCTAGTGGTTCAGCACCCGAACTCAGATCATTCTTTCAAAATCTTTGTGTTCATTGTTAAATATCCGACTTACTCTCCGGTGACGGAAAACATCGATAAAAAACCAAATCAACCCGGATAACGGCGGAAGGCTCACCACCTACCACGTTGGGTTCTAATACCATTGGTGAAAAATGGGCTGCTGAGTGTTGCGTTCACCATGACGACACAGTCACTTGCCTCTGACTACCCCGTTTGGGTTTTTATGTTATGTTATGTTATATCAATCATTATTGAGGCAAATTACACCCATAGGAAATTTAAAAATAAAAGAATCAAACGGATCAATCAAATTAAATATTCAATTTATGTTGTCTTATCTTATTTTATTTGTTTCAGTGAGTTCAGGCTGTCAGCCCGACGAGGCCTCTAAGGGCCTCTAAGGACCTCGTCCGAGTGGTTTTGGCATTTATACAATGCTTAGTGAGAACTTGAGTAGGATTCGGTTGCAAAAATATCTGTACACTCTTGCCCAAAAACATAAAAAATGCTCTCCTTACAAGCTGTTTCAAAGTTAGGGTAAATAATGTTAATTTCATGTTTATTTATCATCCTCTGGCCATGTACTCCATAAAAGCGTTTGAGAAAAGGAGAATTCCCATCACTTAACCGTTAATGAATGGCATGCTTGGTTTTTAGATAGACTTGTGACATAACTGACATCATTTACGATTTTTTTCCAAGGCTTTGACAGTTTGCACTTATATCAAAATTGTGTGAACTGTCAATAGTGAAGTGTGTAAAAAAATTATGAACGTCATATTGAAAGTGACACATTGTTTGAAGCACTTTCAATCAAAATTTAAAATGTACAGGTCAAGAGCATGTTTACAATAAGTTTTAATATACTATTTGTTTGTAAGAACCAAGTGGTCATGGTTTTTCAAAATATTCTAGTCAAAATAGTTTTTGTTTTTCATGAATATCTGTGACATTTCACAACAAAAACTACTGAACAACTGCGAAAAAAGGGGTATGTTACACCTGTTAACATGCGCCTTTTTTGGCATTAATTTATTTTATTTTTATTTATACATATTTAGAGAATGAACCAATCTGTATACAAGTTATTGTAATAAATAACTACACCGTTTGGGGCTATTCTTTTGTGTTATAATAATCTCGAATGTTCTCAAAACATTAAAATATTGCTGTTCATACTTTATAGGTTTGTAAACCGAATCCTACGCAAGTCTCGTAACTCCTAATTTGTTTGCGTGTATTAAATTGTGAAAAGTATGTTTCACGTATGCTTACCGAGCTAACAATTGATTAGATAAAGTATTGAATAAGCTTTAGGGCATTTTGCAGGGCGACTGAACAAAAATCTAAATTTGGGACACCCCATATTTAAAGTTGGGGTGCCCCAAATTTAAAGTTGGGGTGCCCCAAATTTAAAGTTGGGGCTCTGACGCCATTTTCTCTCTCATTATTAAAAATCTGTATTATTCTGAGATAAATTATTCGAATACTTCAGAGCGATATATTTGCCGTTAGTACAAAAAGAAAATTATTTAGGAATGCTAAAAATATATAAAATAAATCAAAATGGCGTCAGTATTATAAAGGCTCCTCTACTCATGTCCTCTAAGGTTGCCATCTATCTAGATATATTGTTGAATTTTGCAGATGAATAGTTTTTATACCATTCTCAATTTAATTTACACTATAAAACTATAATTCTAGTCGATCTGTCATCAAAACTACATACATAACAATAAGAGCTGTTACAGGCTAGCGTTTTTGGAAGCGCATGTACGCGCTTTTTTGCCTCACTTGTAACTCTTACGAACGTTGACGCGCTATAAGGTCGTATAATTCATTTAGATACAGACTCGCCACTACCGGTTTGAGCGAATGCACCGCAATGAGCCCGTGTACGTGCGTTTGGGTTTTTGAAGCGCGAAATTTAGTTAGTGCTGACGCTTATGTACGGAAGTGAGAGTTGGGTATGGCAAAAGAAGGATGAAAGTAGGATAAATGCAGTGGAAATGAGTGCATTGCGAAGTTTGGCAGGAGTGACATTGAGTGATAAAGTTAGGAATAGCATAATAGGAGAGCGATGTGGTGTGAAAGAGGATGTTGACACAAAAATTGAGATGTGAATGCTAAGATGGTTTGGGCATATGGAAAGGATGGATGAAAGGCGATTAACGAAACAAATTTACAAGGCGAGGGTGGATGAAGCTGTTGAAAGGGGAAGGCCTAGACGGACGTACTTAGGACAAGTCCAAGACGTGCTCAGAAAAGGTCAGGTCAGGAGTACCCATAATCGACGAGCATGTATGAAAGGATTAATGAGAGTGGAAGAAGCGCAAGAGGTGTGTCAGGACCGTAGCAAGTGGAAAGGTGTGGTCTCTGCCTACCCCGTTGGGAAAAAGGCTTGATGGTATGTATGTATGAAATTTAGTTTGCGAGTAAGCGCGTATACGCGCGAAAAAATAGTATGTCAACCGCTCTAAACGATAATTGCAGTACTAAAGCAAATCAAAGGTCTTTGATTTCTCTACTTAGTACAAGACTTTTGCGTTCTCAAATATTGGATTTGTAGTGTATTGTGTCATATAAACGGTAATGAGAAACTCCTTTAAATAATTATATTTTTAGTAAACATTTACTCTTTTTCTTGCCTTCATTACTTTAGTAAATTAAATAATTGTTATAAATATGCTGTTACATGTAATAAACAATGAGAATTATTTACAAATTTATTATTTTGTCGAGAATGTGTTTTTAATGTATTACTTTGTCTTATTGTTTTTCGTTCCTCGAGTTTAATATGACTGTTTTCGGTAAAGATTTGAAATAATTCAATTACGATGACATAAATTAAAACCTCTCTTATAGGATTTAATCTCAATACACATTTTCGACAAATAAAATAAGAGTTGTGTATTTTTCCACTGAAATACGTTATTGTAAATAAAACAAAGATGGCGACCTTACAAACGGCACCTCGCCATTGGTTGAAAGATAATTGTATGATTGTTTTGTTTTTGTACATTATTTTATAATTTTATTAATTGTTGATATTATTATTACTACTGTAAATTTAATTTTCATCGTCATTTTAATCGTTTTCACAAAGGAATCTTACCTAACCAAAGAAGTCGGCTCGACCGAAGATCACATACAAGTAAATTATTGATAAATAATGTTTAAATAATTTATTATAACTGTATTAATTGTATCATATTTATAATAACGACGCGGGCGGTATTTATGTATAGTTACGTAACAGATTTTTATTATAGAAATATATATTTAAATGAGTAAATTATTTATTCTGTTGTTTTATTTGCGCCTGATTTCCTGATTACATCTATGATATTTTTGACTGTGTCGGCAGCGAACAAGTGTAAGTGCTAGTGGTATACCCCGAAATTCAGTAAAAAGCTGCAATTTGTGATTAAAATCATGAAAATCGGAACGATTGATCTTTAGGCCAAACGAATCATTTTGATCCGTAGCACGATAAAAAAGGAGAGAAGTTAAGGCCTGCACAGACGACGGACTTATGTCCGCGGCGGAAAAAAAGTACGCTCCGCGAATGAAAAGTCCGCCGCGGATTTACCGAGAGTACTTAAATATTCTGAGATTACGTTGTGCTGTAATTTACATGAAGTTGAAGAAAAAGAAAAGACGTTTTAAAGGGAATTCTGGGTCCATCCCTTTATTTCGAATCGATTATTTACTAGGACTTAAGTCCGCCGTGTGCGTTGACTGATCATAGTTCGTTCGTTCCATTTTTTCGCGGACACCCACGTACTATAATCCGGTACGCTCCGTGGGCGTCCGCGCTTATTCAGCGTACTTTTAGTCGTTCGTGTAAGGGATCTACTTTCACGGAGAAAATAGTACGCCGCGGATAAACCCTCGTCTGCGCCCCTTTGTCCACTGGGATCCACCATCTCGATCCACCAGTGGATTGAATAGCTCGCTACAGTTCACTGTGATCCACCATTGGTCTGAGTGGATCCTGTGATACTTGCGTCTCTTAATATGCTCCACCAGTGGATTGAACAGCACTCAGGGAGTTTGGTAAGATCCACCACAACAAAACAGTTTCTATTTAATAAAAATAAATAGAGAGAAAAAAATAGTTTTTATTGAATAAAAATAATGTAAGTTGATCCACCACTAAAAATACTACTATGTACCTCTTTCTATTACATCTAAACATCTAACACGGACATACTGGCTGCATATAGGTAGGTACCTAAGACTAATGAGTTTGTTATCATTCCTAATCAATGTCATTCAAAATCGTAAATGACATTTATTTCTGTAAATTGATTCTGTTTGGTTCATTTTTATAAATAAAAAATGCACGACTTAAACAAAGTTTATTACGTAAAACAACGTGGAGTTCTAATTTTACACAGTGGGTATAAATATCACAAAAAAAGAGTTTTCAAAAACGGAAGTTTAATATGGCGATGCACACAGTGGCGAATTATGAAGTGTCCCGGGACTATTACAATTACAAATGTAAGAAGCAAAATGATTTCACTGTGTTTTGTAGAATTTTATTTTACTACCGTTCAGTTTAACGGACAACAGCTAGTACCTATCTACCTACCTTGTATGTATCATTCAAAATGACTAAGAACAGTCAGCGTCAAAACCTTCTTATGAAGAAATAGTAGAATAGATGAATGTTTAGATCTTTTTGAGTTGTTTGGATGATATGGACAATATACCTTCTACGACGGACTTGTTATTTACAGGATGATACAATTATCAAGACTCACGCTCATTCAACGAACTGTGCCTCAGATTACGCAGCCAACGAAATTTTACTATCGATGAATAAATTTTACTATAAATGTCAAGAACAAGTAATATATACCTACAGATAATTTGCCGATTCCACAAGTCTATGAAAATTTCGTAGCGGAAGCTGAGAATTCCGGTTTAAACTTTGTAGCAAAAATACCGCCTTATGAATCAGTAAAGAGCAAATGGTACAAACTGCGTAATAGTAACCTAGGAGTCCAAAAAACTTCTCTTAACTACGCTTCTGACGTTGAAGTACCAAATCGTTACGATAGTTTTCTTCTGGCCGACTACAATTGTAACAACATACCTACGCATATTACTTTTCGGTAACCGAACTATTTTAAATCGCATATCTCAGATTAAACATCTATTTTGTGACGGAACATTTCGTAGTACACCAGATCCCTTTGATCAAATCTATAGTTTTCATGGTGATTTCGGTAGTTCACGTTCTCATAATATGGTTGTACCTTTAATGTTCGCCTTCATGTCTGAAAGAACTTATGAGGCACATTATATTTTATTTCAACTGATAAAAAGAAGACTGAAGACATTTCGACCAAGTAAGTTCACAGTTGATTTTGAGTATGCTGCAATAAAGGCAATTAAAAATAATTTCAAAAATTCCACAATAAAAGGCTGCTACTACCATTTTAAAAGATGCGTTTGGAGAAATGCGAAAAAATGGGGACTTCAAAATAATAAATTATCAAAAAGATATGTTGAATTAGTTGCTGCACTGCCACTTTTACCAATAACTCACATAAAAGACGGTCTATCATACGTATTGGAAGGAATGCCCAAAACTGGGAAATTTACGAACTTTTACAAATACGTTAAACATTTTTGGTTAATACAAGATTTGATAAAAGATATATGGGGAACATTTGGGTAACGCCATCGTACGAATAACATCGTTGAGGGATGGCACTCCAAAATAAATAAAAGAGTCGGCAGGAAAAAGCCTAATTTCGTTTTTGTTTTAAATATAATCCATAAAGAAACATTGAATAATTCGGTACGTGTTAAACAAGGCCGCGGAAAAAGGAGAAATGCAAGCCAAATCAAATACGACGAATTTGTTCAAGATACCCAATTACAATTTACTCCACGGTGAAATGTCAGTTGAATTGTTTTTAGAAACAGTTAGATAAGATTTTTCCTTTTTCGCCTAGTGCGGTTGAATTTAAGTTAGAAGACATATTTTTATTTAATAAAAACAATTTTTTTCTCTCTATTTATTTTTATTAAATAGAAACTGTTTTGTTGTGGTGGATCTTACCAAACTCCCTGAGTGCTGTTCAATCCACTGGTGGAGCATATTAAGAGACGCAAGTATCACAGGATCCACTCAGACCAATGGTGGATCACAGTGAACTGTAGCGTGCACTGGTGGATCGAGATGGTGGATCCCAGTGGACAAAGGGGAAAAGAAAAATTTGTTCCTAAACCTATCGCGTGTAGTACTCGTACCTATCTAAAAAAAGGCTTACTGAGCTGATTCTAAAAATATATCAAGTCGCTTGTTTTTAAATTAAAAAGAAAATAATTAACAAAACACCAAGTTTGGGCTTATCCAAATAAGATACAGTTGATTCATTTTTGTAAAATGTAGGTACGTAATATCCTTTTTTTTGCGTCAGGAAATGCATTTAGGCATTCCAAAGGCCCTGGGTTCGTGACACCTGGGATATGTGGGACTCGTAACTCCTGGGAAAACAGAGACCCCTACCCACTGAATGGAAGGGACCTGGGATCCCCAACAAGGGAGAGACTCCTCGCAGGACCCTTCGGCGCGCAAGGCCGCCTGGTAGCCAGCCTCGGGAGGAGCTAGCTCAACTCCTGTGCACGATAACACAGACCACTGTGTCCGAAGAAACGCGTTACCGTCATCCTCGGGATCGCAAACCGAAACACATGCAGGCCCCCCCGCGTGCGCTTCGCGACCCCAAGGGCCCTTTTAGTCGCCTCTTACGACAGGCAGGAATACCTCGGTAGTATTATATTCCCCTAACCGCAGGAAACAGGTACGTAATATCCTCATCTAACAAGTAATTTTGAAAATATTTAAACTAAGTAGGAGTTACTTAAACCTGTTAAAAGTTTGTAGGTAAGTATTGAATTGACGCGATGTGGATATGGTGCTACAGACTGCCAAAAGACAAAGCGTGTCGCTAGCACTATAACGGTAACCGCACCGCAGGCAACAGAAACTCACTCATAAAGTCATGTCGTTTCCAGGGTGTAAAGAGGGACTCAAATATATTTTTTTGCATTATGGTGTCTCTGTGGTCCCCGGCCGCACAAAATTTAATAATTGGAAATAGTCCTACAAGAAGGTTCTAGAAAGATTCGTCAATTCACAACCCAATTCGCATTGTTAAGATATCGGCGGTAGACATGAAAACGTCAAACGTATAATGAGTTGTTTTTTTTTATAACTATCTACAAGTGATCATTAGATATAACTATAGTGTCTCTTCAGAAGGTAGTCTGGAAGAGATCGCTTTAAAGCGATAAGACCGCCTAAATTGTACATTTGATGTCTACTTACTGTTTAACTTGCTGTATTTGTTTGTTTGTGCAATAAAGATTATTTATCTTATCTTATCTTATCTTATAGTGAAGACTATATTTACTTATCTACTAACGCATAATCATATAATATATTGACATCTATAGACACACAGGAGGCCTATTTATAATCTGGTTCGTTCTCTATCGTAAATATATAGGTACTCAGACAGGGGTTGAAAACACAGGGCATAAAAAATATCAAAAATACTTATTTGTTCTTATTCACAGACGTTATTATTCACGTCTAAAACGATAGTCTTCATACCACCGCCCCGTCAAAAATGAAGCACTAATCCGTTCCACACTTAGACTATTACTTAATTGCTTACGTGCGGCGCGCTTTGACATTGAACATTGCGGAGCCGTAATAAACACTGCAAAGCGGTCCATTTGGAGCCATTTATGGCTCCAATTAAGGTGCTTCAAAATGGGCGCGCGGACTTGGTTTCTGTAGGTATGTAATTATACTAAGACTTTGTTACAAAGTAGTATTTTTGATAATTTTTACGCCATTTTTTTTACAAAATTCTGTAAGTTTTATTATTTAGTAGTATTTTTTTTTTTTACAAATTAAAGCTTTAAATTTTAGGCTTGACCTTTTTCTAGAACAATTGCTAGCTTTACTAAAAGAATCGGCTTTGTGCCTGACCTTGGTAGGTTTTTTGTATAAAATTTATTTCGAAGGCAATCCAGAAACTTTAGGACCAAGAACGTAGAAATATCTTAAACTTATTTGTCTGACCCCTAGTTAATTAATATCGACGGCTTACTGCAAGAAGTCATTAACTTGCCAAAAGTCATGATGTTGAGACATAATATTTAAGAGAAATAAGTCTCTAAGAAGTCATTAAGAATAAATTAATGGCTTCTTGCAGTAACCCGACCTATGTGAGAAGTTGTTGCAAAAAATTTCAAATGCAACTTCTTTCAAAGAAAAGGACTTATAGTGCAGTCATTGAAGCGAAAAATACGGTCTTACCTCCGAATTTTTTAACTGTGAACCGATTTGCATGAAATTTTGGAATTAGGCTCATCTTACCCTTAACTTCAAAAGTGAAAATGATCTGAACTCCGCCTATTATTTTTAAGGGGTGTAAACAACCCCTTAATGGAAAAATTGACATTGAGCCATTTTATCGCTAGAAAACATGTCTAATAGTAAGTGGTGAAATTGTAAAGTATTTTCTAACATAATTACCTCATATTAAAATCATTTTCAACCCCTTGAAAAAAAAAAAAAATTCAGTTACTAAGTAGAAAAAAATATAATAAGTTTTTGGACCATAACTCCTTCAATTTTCATGCTATCACAATTTATATAAAAAACCATTGTAAAGGTAATTAAGAGAGCTACAACATCCTTTATTGCAATATATAGTAAAAAACCTTTTTCTAAAACGGTGAAGGGTTAAAGGGCTTAAGAGAGGCTGTGATTGCGCTGCCACGCGCTCTTTAAACAATCATATCTCGGTCAATTTTTGTTTGACAGAAAAAACAAAAAAACCAAATTGTTTGTCAGAAAAATACCTAAATTTTTAATCCGTACACTTTTATACGTATCTGTCGTCATTTTTGAGATATTATGAAAAAAAAGTGGGTTTTTTAAAAATTTGATTTTTTTTTTTTAATCGTGACTTTTTTGAAAAATATGTGTCCTGAAGCAGCCAAACTGATATTATCTATCAAACTCTTCATAATAAAGTTAATTCTAGGCGGAATACGATTAATTTTAATTTTGGTGGAAATGGCACTTATGAAACCCATTGATTTAAAAGAAAAAACATTAGATGCTCCCCTTATTTGCAATACAGCTCACTTATTTTACGTGCAAAAGACTTTTAATAGTGCTCATTTTAAAGCTTATTTCAAGCACTACAAAACCCTTTTGTATTAGAATGCATAAAATGCATCTGCTCGCCGCTAGATGGCATTGACCACATCGATTAAATTTCAGACAAAATAAAAAACGGCTTTGATCTTTAATATTTAGCTTAATATTGCACTTAGAATACTTTATAAAAAACGAAATTGTTTATTGTTTTACCTGCTACAATTTTGTTCTTCGTAAAAATTTCGATAAAACGTATATTTTTGGAGATATTTGCAAAAAACCGATGAAAAACGTGAAAAAATTGCGAATTTTCAATTGCCAATAACTTGAAAAGTATTGGATTTTTTGAAAAACTTTAGAGATGATTTTTTGCTTAAAATTAGGCCTTCGATTGATATCCGAGGTTATTTTGCAAAAAAAAAATTCACCCCCGAGAAGGGTTGGCAACCACCCCCAGGGTGGTTGCGGAGTTCAAATCATTTTCACTTTTGAAGTTAAGGGTAAGATAAACCTAATTCCAAAATTGTATGCAATTCGGTTCACAGAAAAAAAATTCGGAGCAATAATGCTTCAATGACTGCACTATTATTTCCTTGCAAACGATCAAACGCACACATTCATAAATAACAAGTCTTAAATCTCAGGTGGGTTTGATCTGCAGGGTTATTCTCAACTAACCCTGATTGCAAAGAACGCTATTATCGTTATTTGATATCAATAAAAAACGCATAGCAAAATTTTATTATTCTATAGAATTAGTCAAATTTTACAGTAAATGGGTTTCATCATCATCATCCGTGCCGTCTGTCCCGGTTGCGCACCCACACTGGTGTGTGGGGTTCCAAGGTCGGCCTTTCTTATTTTCTTGGCCCACTTCGCGCGGTCTTGTGCATCCTCAGTGGTGAGTCTGTTGGCACGCATGTCATGGTTTATAAACATTATTTGAAAACGCGCTATATACTAAATAAGTACCTACTTAATCACATATTATGAAAAAAACAGTGAATGGTTTAACAGCAAACATCATGATGGCGATCCAGAGCGGTCCTGCCTTGAATGTCGGAGGTCGTGCGTGGGTTCGATTCCCCGCCATGACAAACAATTATAAGACGAACATTTAATTTAGTGTGTTTTTCGTGGCTGTTATTATCTTTCAAGTATACCACTACCTATTCAATATACCTGTAAGTAGGCATGTTTATTAGTCGCCGACATGGGTGTCGGCGACTAATAAACATGCCTACAAGCTCTGCCAAGTTTGAAGTCAGATGATCATAGTGTAATTATAAAAAACAGCAGTAATAACCTACGTGCGATTTTTGGCATTGTAGAATAAGCCACAGGTCAGTAAAAAGCGCCCGCGCAAGGGAGGAGTCGACGCGCGGCACGTTTGCCCAAAACTAAAACACAGTAAATGCAATTTTCACTCAGATAGGTAGGGCTCCCTAGACCCTAGACTTTTCCGACTTAGCAATGGAATCCCTGAGATCGGTAAAGCAACAAAACACATTTTGCACCTCTTCTTAAGAAGTGAAGATCAGCTTTCATCGCATGCCAGGGTACAAGAAATATTTTAGGCGAAACAAGTTGGTAAAATAAATAGTTGATAATTTTCCTGATTTAGGAAACTTAATATATATTTTTTTATTTAGATTTTTTTAAATATTTTCACTATTAGTTTATTTTATTTTTAGTGCAGTGTATTTCTGGACGGTGACTTTAACCTTTAATGAGTTACAAGGTAAAACTTGATTATGCTATTAGTATAAAAAGTTGAGATTTGTAATCTACAGAAAAGTTAAAAAATAAAAAGTAGGGTACAAAGTAAGACTTCTCTGATGAAAACCATAAACACGACCGACTTGGTGTAATGGTTAAGAAGTTGGCTACTACACCAGAGGTCGCGGGTTCGATCCCCGCACAGTACAAACATTTGTGTACTGGTCTGGGTGTCTCCTATGTATAATAAGTATGTATTTACAAAAGAAAATGTATTTAAGTATGTTTATCCGTTGTCTAGTATCCCATAACACAAGCTTTAATTAGCTTACTTTGGGGCTAGATGGCGCTGTGTGGAATAATGTCCAGGGATATTTATTATTTATTTATATAAACAACGAAGCTACCACTAAAACCCATTTGTGGCGGGGAAACAAACCCCTGACCTTTTTCTGTTTTGACTAACGCTCGGAGCACTGCAATTCGATAAAAAGCAGTCTGATTAAATAATTTTGAGAGTTTCATTTGTAGGTATCATTATTCGTTTTTTTAGGGGTTAATTTATTTATTAGGGGTTTATGGTACTGAACTTTCGACAAAATCATAGACAAATCTCTCAGGTACCTACTCTGTTCTGTTTCGGTTACCATATTTCAAACATAGGTGCAAGTTTATACAGAACTGTGGAAAATAATTATATTTACGTCGTTTATTAACTTAATTAGCTTGTGTAAGGATATCCTCTTTATTTTCTTCGCCGAGTTTATTCATTCAATAACTTGCACGCTTACAGATCAAAATCCAAGTCGTCTACAAGCTAGAAATGCAATAATAATAGATGTCAAAATTACACAAAAACTACACAATATAAATAACAATCAATTACAATTTTAAAAAAATAACACGATATCAAATAAGATACATTTGCAAGTATTTTAAGTTCAGGAACTAAGGAGTTCACTTTGGCTTAAGGGACTGGGAGACTTGATTTGGTATCGAGTATACGTACGAGTCGTATTACATTGTTATACACATCTTTAGAGTCTTTGATGGTTTACATCATCATCATCATCATTTCAGCCGAACGACGCCCACTGCTGGGCATAGGCCTCCCCCAAGGATCTCCACAACGATCGGTCCTGCGCTGTCCGCATCCAGCGGCTTCCCGCGACCTTGACCAGATCGTCGGTCCACCTTGTAGAGGGCCTGCCCACGGAACGTCGTCCGGTACGCGGTCGCCATTCGAGAACCTTTCCGCCCCAACGGCCATCAGTTCTCCGCGCTATGTGTCCCGCCCACTGCCACTTCAGCGATGCAATCCTTCGAGCGATGTCGGTTGTTTTTGTTCTCCTGCGGATCTCATCATTTCTGATTCGATCGAGCAGGGAAATACCAAGCATCGCTCTCTCCATTGCTCGCTGGGTGATCTTGAGCCTTCTTATGAGACCCATAATAAGGGACCACGTCTCACTCCCATAGGTCATTACTGGCAACACACACTGGTCAAAGACTTTTGTCTTGAGACACTGAGGTATTTCGGACGCAAATATATGCCGGAGCTTCCCGAACGCTGCCCATCCGAGCTGGATTCGACGAGAGATCTCTTTCTCGAAGTTGGACTTACCTAGCTGGACTGTCTGTCCCAGGTAAACATAGTGGTCAACAACTTCGAGTGTAATGTTCCCAACGTTAACTGGAGCGGGTGCAATATGGGCATTCAACATGATTTTGGTTTTGTCCATGTTCATCTTAAGACCCACTCTTTGAGAAGCATTACCGAGATCTTTGAGCATTATGTTCATTTTAATGCAAAGTTGGGGCAACGTTGCGGTGATGAGTTGAGAGTGGGGCAATTTGGATTTGGGCAACGGAACAACAGGGGCCAGATGCTGGCAGACTTCATGGAGAGGGAGAACCTCTTTATGATGAACTCCTTCTTCAAGAAGCCCGTAAGCCGCAAATGGACCTGGATCAGTCCGGACGGTAGAGTCAAAAACGAGATCGATTTTACCATGTCGACGAAGAAGCATATATTCAATGATGTCACTGTGATCAACGCTGTTAAGACAGGAAGCGATCACCGCATGGTCAGAGGCACATTGAATATCGACCTAAAGCTTGAGAGAGCGCGACTGATAAAATCCACGCTCCGACCAATACCGGCTCAAATTCAAAACCCCGAGTGCTTTCAGCTCGAGCTTCAAAACCGCTTCGAAGCCCTTGAGAACAGCATCGATGTGGACGATCTGTACAACATGGTGGTGGATACTGTCCGTACGGTAGGGTCCAAGCACTTTAAAACCCGCCGTCCCAAATCAAAGAAACTCTCCAGTCAGACTCTCCTACTCATGGATCAGAGAAACTACTACAGGTACATTGAGGTGCTAAGGTACTTATACCAGAACGCCACCATGTCGGTCCGATTACAGAACCAGAGCTCTAATCCGATCCAACTACAGCGAGGCGTGAGACAAGGAGACGTTATTTCTCCGAAACTGTTCACGGCTGCGTCGGAGGATATTTTCAAGCTTCTGGACTGGAAAGGACGCGGCATCAACATCAATGGCGGGTTTACAAAATATTACTAACAATTTTTATTGGCCGTCAAGCTGACCTCACTCCACCTGATGGGAAGCGGTCGTGAGGTCCAGATATGAGGTTGACAAGCCCAGTCATTCAAACGAATCACTGGGCTGGCCATCCTCACCTTGAAGGCCTGCATTACTATGTCAACGTCAGGTATCATCCAAATATAAACGAAATTTATTATTAAAAAAACACATCCAAATTTGTCAAAGAAAATGTAAAATATCATTGTGCTGAGCGAGCAAGTCTCCTAAGCACCGCAGTGCGCGGTTGGTTGGCGCGTAGTCGGCACGCTTAGTGCGCGTTGCTGCCGGGCCAGGAACCGCGGCCTGCGGCGCGGCGCAACCCATCCATCCTCACCCCTTTGTATAGTCTTTGGGACTAGTAGGCACACTTTTTCTACTATTTCTGAACAATCCATTTTGTTGTGAATAATACTTATACAAATAATGTTTCAAAAGCAACATAACTTTCCTAAATTTGAAGATGTTTGTATCTGGCATGGAAGTTACCATGCCAGATGCAAACATCTACGGATGCACACGATACAGGAATGGGTAGTAACAATAACGCTGTTTGTATTGCCAGCGCGCAAACTTACGCTGTATCCTTTCTATCAGAAGCGCATATTTGTCTTCGTATGGTTCCCAGATCACAGCACAGTATTACAACTTGCTGCGGACGTATGCATTGACCAACACTAATGCAACCTTTGGATCGTCAAACTGAGCCGCAGTTCTTATAACAAAGCCCAACATTTTACTAGCCATCTTGCAGATTGTTGTCACATGCGTAGGTATGGGAGTCAAATAATTTTTGTCTATTTCTAATCCTTAATCGCGTATGTCACTTACTCTTACCAAAGGCGCGTCAGATAAATGATAAGTGGCATGTACCGGATTACTTCACATTTGTCACTATTGAGGGAAGGTGATTGTCACGACTCCATCCCCAAACATAATGTATGTCCTCCTGCAACGTCAGAGTATCACCGACGTCAGTAATACTGAGACTCAACTTTAAATCTTCCGCAAACAAAAGACATTTAGCGTACTGTACGCACTTCCGGAGGTCATTGACAAAAATCAGGAATAACTAACCTAATAAGTTGAAGTACTCACCTATTTACGCCAATCAGTTAAATGTACCTTACTACGTTTTCATTCGGGACAGCCGAATGCACTGGCCGACCGCCCTAGACGAAGCAATCTGGACAGCCACACTCTGCGCCAAGACCTCGTCGGAACTAGCCAGTGTTATAATCATCAGTCAGAAGAATAGTAGAAATGGTATAAATTAAAAAAAAAAACTATTTTGCGTACATAGTATAATCCGGACCGGAACAAAATGCAGCGAAATAGCCGTGTTATTGCAAGAATTAAGCAAAATTTGCGACATGCGACAACGAGCTCGAGAGCTGCTGCGTCATCTCGTGATAATGACTAGAAGTTTCTGGAATTTGAAGTTGGAAACGGAAAACTTAAGAGGCTGTTGGGGCATCGCATCGGCGTCCAGAGGAGTCCGAGGAGAGTAAGCCCTAATCCCGTTTTATTTTCTATCCTACCCTCAAAACTCCTGATCAGTTTTTCAACCGTTTTGTTCAGTTTCGCCATTTTGTAACGGTCAGCTTGAAAGCGTTAGATTTTTTCATCATAACTGCTAGTTAAGTAATTATGATTCTACCGATGATAATATTATTTATTGATTGAATAACTATTTACGTATTAACTATTTATACGTAAAAGTTACAAAAAGTAAGACTTTAGTTATAGTAACATTTGTAGGAATATATTAATTTAGAAATTTTGTTTACGTAATTTTCTGCACAAATTACCTATTGACGTGACAACGTCTTAAATTAGGTTGCGGCTGGGAGTCACTTATGAAAAAGTGTAACGCTCGGTAACGTTACGATGAGTCACCGAACGAGAGAGAGGCCCGCCGAATGCCTTGCGTCTCTCTCCCACTCAACTATGATCGGAAGACGTTGTCACGTAAAATCTTCGCCCGTAAAACCGACTTTTTTCATGAACTCGTACAGTCGTACTATTCTCAAAATACTTAATTTTAAGATATTTCATTTTTGCTGCTTATTTTTGAACGGTGGTTGATATTGTCAAGCTAGCCAATATTATCAATGCTTCGAACACTGTCTTCCATAATCGTTAAAATGAAAAATAATCCTCTTATTCACTACAGATCTAACTATAGACCGATTCGGTTTTATTTATTTTTCAGTACAGTTTAAGAGGGTTTGCTTTTTGCGTTTCGGGTAGATCGTAAACGTCGCATTTTTTTAAAGGTTTACGTGATTAAAATGTAGTATAAATTATCTCTCTATTATTGAATGCACCTTTTAATTTCATAATTATAACTTTAACTGTGTACAGTAAATTTTTATGTGACTTATAATTTTTTCCAAAAAAACAGTTTCTTATTTAATTTAGCAAATAATTGGCGACTACCTAATGTTAGACAATTCAATGTGTTTTTAAATAGTATAATGCACACATTAATACAGCAAAAAATTTAGTTTTATTTCAATTCAATGAAATAATCACAAAAATCTTACACAAATGCAACGGATTTGAACCACCCCCAGCTAACGCCCTAAAATCTTAACGGGCGATTGATTGATATTTAAAAAAAACCGTAATAGAACGGTCCTTAACGATGATATGAATCCCTGGGCCTGTTTGAAATGAGTGATCTGGCTTAATTGTGGTTGCAATGCAAAAGCTTGACCATTTATTTCAAGTGTTAAATGTATGTCGCATTATTTTATTCTTTTTTTTACGAAAATTATAATATTTACATATTTTCCAATAGTTAAATGATAGCATTTGCTTGATGTTACGTAATTAGGTAATTACCATCTCCTATTGCCAGGCAATTCAATACACTGCAATGCAATTTCGTTTTAGCATGTACTCTAGTCGCCGACCAAGCCACAAATATTTGCCTTCAAATCAAATTTTCTATAGTTTTGGCCTTTTGATTGTTATTGTATTGTGGGTGGGCCAGATAGTTGCGCGGTGCACCCCAAGTCAGAAACAACACAGAATTTTTCATATTTTAAAATGCACACGTCTTGCAAAAACTCGGTCAATCATTATATTATTACCTACGAATAGTCTGGCTTTGGTTGATTTTAATTATTTTGTTGTTAAAATAGCATTCGGCCGACCAATTCCAGGTAGACCTCGTCTGCGGAAGCTGGTCTTCGCTTGAGGGTCCAGAGCATCAGCTGTTTCGAGATCTGGAGCTACTCACCGTCCACCACCAGGCTAGATGCACATTTATTTATTTTGTAGTTTGCTGCTCATTTTATTAAGCTGTCGGATAGAATGAGTGTTGGACACAAATCGGCCAATTATTCTTTTTTTTTATGGCGTCCTTAATTTGTAATAGTACCTATAGTGTATCTATACCAAATCACGTTTTATTAAAGAAAACCATTGCTTCAACTTTTTCTTGGTTTATTTTGAAATACACAATACAAGTTTTATTGTGCGGATTATAGGAAAACCATTGTTCCAACTGGTATAATTTAATCAATGTATTTTTATATAAAACTCAACACGTTCAGCGCCATGTGTATCGTTTTTGATACACATACAATAGATTTTCTATTATGTCTGGTTATGGCAGTCAAAGTCTTTGCTAAAAAAAGTTTTTTCTTAAAACAAGAGGTTCAGTAGTCGGCTCCAGAAGGTTCACCCTCCCATGGAGTCCTGAATGCAGGCCTTCGTTGTTTAGCGCAACCTTTCCGGTCCCCCCGATTCAGAACGAGGTTATCGACCGATTCGGTGAGTTTGTTTTAATTATAGTAAATTAACCGCTTGACGGTAGCAATGAGTATTTTTATAAGTTAAAGCCAAGGGCCTTAAGTTTTCATAAAATAATTAAAACTACCCATACTAAAAAAAAAAAAAAAAAAAAGAAATAACCGAATCGGTCGATAACTTTGTTCTGAATCGGGGGGCTGCGTATAGTACTTTGACTTGCCGGTCTCACCCAGATAAACTATCAACTATTATAATTATAGTTTACTCATCTAAGGATTACCTACAGGGAATTTTGTTTGAGCTAACCAGGTTCTAAGGGCGGACCACCATAATTATACTCTATCGAAACAATTTAGACGTGTTGGTTTGCAGAATACTTATCTTCATGTTTTCTTCACATTTCATAATTCAATTTCTTTAAACTTACTATGTCTATTGCATATACAAAGTATGGTAAATATACCCTTTCCAATCGTTTATTTAACTTTTGACAGATTTGTAATAATTTTTGATACAATGTACAGGGAATACTGTTGGTACTTCATGGACGGGCTCCTCCTACTTGAGATGTGTCATTTATAATTAATGACGACAGACTATAAAACGGTTTAGAAATAAATCGATTATCGATTATATGTATTAATAAAACATACAATAAAATTATTGTGATTATATTTTATATCAAATCACGTAAAAACCTTTATTATTTTGCATTAAAATGCCCTAAATGTCTCTATTTTATGCATAAATACCTAATTTGCGTAATGAAAACAGTTCCATCGTACTCGTACCTAATAATGGGATCGAATTTATTCGCTGCAAATTAATTAATCTAAAACAATCGTTTAGACTTACTGTAGTTGGTTCAAATAAATAGCATGTGAATGAACTGCGGTACCTACTTGTAATGAACAGGTGCAAAATGTTGAAATTCATAGTACTTTAGGGATTAAAAAATAAAACAACCAAAAGAGGTACTGTAATACTATTTTTAATTGTAAAGAATCGTCTTCTTCGTATGACCAGAAATCATCATCACTTGAGTTCCCAGTAATATTGATTATCAATTCTTGGACAGATAAATTGTCGAATGCAACATCCCGATCCCAATCCGACAATATCACCTTTTTTGTTTTTTCCACAACACTCGCTCAGTTTTTAACCGACTTCAAAAAAAAAAAACTGTTCCACTGTCTGTATTTTTTTTTATGTATGTTCACTGATATCTCTGTCAATTGTAGACCGATTTTCAAAATTCTTTTTTTATTCGATCGGTTTCCTGAGGTGGTCCCATTGTCAGAATATCAGGATCGGATTATGGGATCCAGGAAAATCGAGGGAACTCTTCAAATATTATAGGCACACCTATAACGATTTAGGTATTTTTGATAGTAACTCATGCAGTTGCTCTTGAAAAGTATCATTTGGTGAAGTGGAACTGCTGATGAAGACCACTGATGGCCACCGGAACTACCCAACACTAAATATTTTTCGGGTTGCAATATTATAGTTTTAATTAAAAGCTAAGCAATTATCTTTTTTTTTTAAGTCATCATCTCATGTTGATGAGCCGGTGATGGAAGGTACAACTCCTTAACGGTTAGTAGTTGGAGAATAATTCTTTAATTATTATAGGTACGTCAAGACCGACAATCATATTCTTTCAGGTTATTTAAGTGAACTGATGATGGAAGGTTTAAACTCCATAACCGTTTAATTATTGGAAAGGATATACTTCAAGGGTAGTTTTATGAGAGTTTGGTTAGGTTCTGATCATGGGATCCATGACAAAGTAACGGAACTCTTTAATTCCTAGGAGCAATTGGACGATGCTTTTTCGATGTATAAAATAAATAAGAACTATTCACTAAAAATCCAAGAAATTATAAAAAAATTAACAAAAAAAAACCAACTTAAAAAAAAACTATTCCAAAACAAAGCACTAAAAAGTAAAGAAATAATTGCGCATTCTTCTTAAACTTGTACGATAATATAATGTAGGTACAATTATTGTTATTGTTGGAGTCGGTGTCAGCCAATGTAGGTTTGTAACTACCTACACATACATAAACGTGATATGTAAGAAATAGGTATATTACTAGGTATATTGTAGTGTTTCCTCGGACTGACACCGACTCCAACAGTAACAATTATTGTACCTACATTATATTATCGTACAAGTTGGAGAAGAATACGCAATTATTTCTTTACTTTTTAGTGCTTTGTTTTGATATGGTTTTTTTTGAAGTTGTTTTTTTTTTTGTAAAAAATTTTCAGGATTTACTTTTTCACGTTTTTTTTAGTAAATCTAGCATTTTTCTTGCAGTGAAAGGAGGAGTTGTAGTGTTCCTCGCAGCATATCCTTTAACTTGTGCCCAGATCATTTCAATTGCATTATATTGGCAGTGATATGGGTGAATTCTGAGTACGGTATGCCCATGCTCTGCTGCCATTTCATCTATTACGTACCGTTTTGGCAGCTTCTTTGTTTTAAATATCTTTACTAACTCTACCTTTAGTAGGGACTCGTCCACCTCCTCGCCATTGTCACGGAGCCAGTTTATGATTTCATGTTTTTTGTTGGCCTGCGTTGACATTTTATTAATTTGACGAGAGTGATAAGCATTATCAATAAATGTTATTGATGGCTCTTCGAGTGATTTAAGCATTTCTCTGAACCACTTTTCATACACGTTCGAATTCATCTCCTCGTGTCCTGTTTTCTGGGATTTGAAAGCTAATAGAGCGTCTGGCACAAATCCTTTTACTGTTCCTGCATGGCAAATAATCAGTCGTTCGCCTTTTCCCATTGGTACTGCTGAAGTGGAGCCAGCAGTGTTGTCAGTCCTAGTTTTTGACAGCGTATGATTCGCATTGAGCCAAGTTTCATCTGTGAAGACAACATTCGACCAATCTTCCATTTTTTTCACTTGTCTTAAAAATTCGCATCGATACAAAGCAATATCATTGCGTTCCATTAAAATTTTTCGTTTGTCACATTTTTTAATAAGAATCCAATGTCTTTCAATACCTTTGCCAAAGAAGATTTTTGACCACGGAACAAACCACTATTTCGTAGAGATTGTGTTAGTTTTTTTAATGTTGGAATCTCTTTTCTTTGGTTATAGTCGTATATATGACGACGAATACCATCAGCGTCAAAATTGTCAACTGCTGTCACTTTACAGGGCTGACGTGTTTTCTTAGGTGTAGATAGCTTATTCTGTTCCATGCCACTGCTACCGTAGCCTTCTTTTGTTATTTTTGCCACTGTTGGAGCACTAATACCTAAATAATGCTGCTGCAACACGGTCTCTAACTTGAGTCACTGGTATAAGAGGCCCACCATTACGGCTTTCCTTTTCAAAGTATTCACAAAGTCGCAAGACAAACTCTCTTGTTTGTCCTTTAAGTACTTTATATTTTGGAATTTTGACAGTAACGAAGGAAGGAACGATACGCTCAACTCAACCAAACGTGAGAA
This sequence comes from Udea olivalis, assembly GCA_947369235.1. Classification (NCBI taxonomy): domain Eukaryota; kingdom Metazoa; phylum Arthropoda; class Insecta; order Lepidoptera; family Crambidae; genus Udea; species Udea olivalis. Next base: position 7,631,625 of record OX376370.1, on the reverse strand, counting down.
TTCACAAATAAATCAATACGGAGTGTAAAGCCTGTCCAATGGTATAACTCTGGCTCGCACGCGCACTTAATGGACAGACTACCAACACGTTTACTCTCGCCGATGACTCTCGTATAACTAATTGCTAATTAGTTCAAAATCTTCTTTATTTTCTGTATTAATTTCAACAGCTTGTAAAAGTCTGATCGCGGTTAGGTTTAAGGCTTGCAACTTGATAGAAGCCCCCTCATTGGTTAATATTATATCTTCTTTTGCTGGGTAACATTCAATTTAGCTAGTTATATTTTGTGATATGATGGGTACAATTCCGTTCCTTGTTAACTGGCAGATTTCTCAAGCTAATATATTGCCACTTTGATAATTTTAGTGAAACTAGTATAGCCAATGCTTGCATGGGAGAATATGTTGTATCTTTACTAGTCTTGCTATCTAAACAGCTCCTCACTTCTGCAATGTCTTCTGGATGTTCTGTCAAATGCTTAATTATCAAACTTATTTCTTCGTTTCCACTTGTCTTCAATGATTGTATTGTAGCCGCGTTTAATTCTTCTGGAGAATCAGACTCGCTTATACGCGCTACACGTCTTCTTTTCTGCTTCGAGCTTAGTTCTTCAAACGGTTTCCTCGGGGTAAAAGAAGAAGTGGAAGCATTCTCTGTAGATGGTGGCAGATTTTCTATATTTTCCTCTATACTTGACGGTATTTCTTCCACATTTTCAATAACTGGATCAATATTGTGCTCAATATTTTCTTCATTTATAATTTGTGGCCAATTAATAGGGGTTTCTAACCAATCTCCGTTCCTTCTTAAAAATTGGGGAAATGATCGATGGGATTTGTCCACCTACTATTATTATTAGACGACAAGATTGGCGTAGTGCGCTGTAGCACGGTTTCTCGCCTTGAATTCCGTAGTGTCCCGGGTTCAATCCCCGGTCAGGTCAATTCAGGAAATGATCTTTTCTAAATTGGCCTGGGTCTGGGTGTGCTGGGAGACGCCCCTGGCTTAATTCCTCGTCTGGTACCTCGTAACACAGGGATATTTATCCCTACTTCGAGACCTTGACAAGAGGTGTGTTGTCTGGCGTATATTTATAATATTAGCACAAAAACACTGGCAAAACTTTTTTTTCCGAACTGTTTAACAGGCAAAATTGCTGTTTGGAGCAGCTAAAAATAGATTAGGATGTTAGTACACAATTCACTTATGCCAACCTAAGTCATTATAAGGCACGGCCAAGCAGTTCCTGGGAGATATTTAGTACTTTTGGTCTAGTTTCTTACAAAAAAAACACAAATTATTGTTTTATGGCTAAACTATTAGGTTTAGTGAAAAATGTTATATAACATGTCTTTACGAGTGTCTGAAGGACTATCGATCGGCACCCAAAAAAATACGATGTGTCAAAAACAACCTCTGTGTCCCTCATATTACTGTTTCAACTCACTGTGGCCGCCGCGTCCAGTGTTGCCGTTTAATAATCGATAAAATTACGAAATTATCGATAAATTAAAATTTCTTCATGAATAAATGTGTGTTTAAATTAAAACTTCTTTATAAATAAAAGCGATCGATAAAAGAAATCGAATCCGTAACTGGTGAGGGTATCACTATTTGATTATATTAAAGAGATTGTATTAGAGCTGTCAAAAGTTAAATAAACGATTGGAAAGGGTATAATTATGGTAATGTACTCGTAATAGTGACGAATAATTTTAAGATCGATTTTTGTACCAGTACCGTAAGTGTTTGGTCTTTTGGAGGAATAGGGATCAGCGATACAAATTGGCAAGATTTTCTTTTCTTATTCAGGCATGGAAGCCGTAGTTCTTTTAGCCAATAGAAAACAAATTTTGAACACAAATCTACCAAAATATTCGAGCAGGCATTTTAAATTTAATGTTTATTTTTCTTAAAAACCACGTCAAACATACTGCATATACAAAGTATGATAAATTATTAATGGTATAATGTACTAATGACGAGAAACTGCACATTCTATATCAGTTACATGACATGATGTCGGTTAGCGTGGATCGTCAATTTTCAACTAACGACAAATCTTTTGCGCAAAGTACGGTAAATGCGATTGGTTGGTTCGAGAAGGATGAGGTCAGGAACTTCACGGGATACAAACTTGACCCTGAACGCCTGTAGAGCGAACGTAACCCCAACAATGCTTTCCTGGGATGGAAGAGAGTCACCTTCTTCTAGGCATATGTCGAACTGATGCATCCAGCCCGCGGAGAATATGTACATCTCCATAACGCTTCTGGTCACTCAGCAACAAAATACTCGGGTTGTTAATTTTCTCCGTGATCGTTAAAAGAACATTCTAGTAAGTCCCCTCATTTAATATTTGTGGTCACTAGGTAGTATTGACTCCTGGTTGCATTCGCACAGGTAGCCGAAAGTGAGGCAGTATTATATTTGCATTTCGCTTTGGCTTTTTGAAAGCTTAAAGATCTGTCGAAATAATTTGCATGTGTGAATCCTAAAATATGTTTCAACTAGGCGTTTATTTTTTTCCTCAAACGACGTCAAACCTATTGCATATACAAAGTATGGTAAATGCGATTGGTTGGTAGAGGTCAGGAACTCGACGGGATACAAACTTAACCCTGACCGCCTGTGGAGCGATCGTAGCCCCAACAATGCTTTCCAGGGATGGAAGAGAGTCACCTTCTTCTAGGCATATGTCGAACTGATGCATCCAGCTCGCGGAGAATATATATACATCTCCATAACGCTTCTGGTGACCCACCAACAAAATACTCGGGTTGTTAATTTTCTCCGTGATCGTTAAAAGAACATTCTAGTAAGTCCCCTCTTTTAATATTTGTGGTCACTAGGTAGTATTGAATACTGGTTGTATTCGCACAGGTAGCCGAAAGTGAGGCAGTATCATATTTGCATTTCGCTTTGGCTTTTTGAAAGCTTAAAGATCTGTCGAAATAATTTGGATGTGTGAATCCTGAAATATGTTTTAACTAGGCGTTCATTTTTTTTTCAATTAATCACGTCAAATCTATTGCATATACAAAGTATGGTAAATGCAATTGGTTGGTAGAGGTCAGGAACTCGACGGCATACAAACTTAACCCTGAACGCCTGTGGAGCGATCGTAGCCCCAACAATGCTTTCCAGGGATGGAAGAGAGTCACCTTCTTCTAGGCATATGTGGAACTGATGCATCCAGCCCGCGGAGAATATGTACATCTCCATAACGCTTCTGGTGACCCACCAACAAAATACTCGGGTTGTTAATTTTCTCCGTGATCGTTAAAAGAACATTCTAGTAAGTCCCCTCTTTTAATATTTGTGGTCACTAGGTAGTATTGAATCCTGGTTGTATTCGCACAGGTAGCCGAAAGTGAGGCTGTATTATATTTGCATTTCGCTTTGGCTTTTTGAAAGCTATGATACGATGTGTGAATCCTAAAATATGTTTTAACTAGGCGTTTAGTTTTTTTCAATTAATCACGTCAAACCTATTGCATATACAAAGTATGGTAAATGCGATTGGTTGGTAAAGGTCAGGAACTCGACGGGATACAAACTTAACCCTGAACGCCTGTGGAGCGATCGTAGCCAAAACAATGATTTCCAGGGATGGAAGAGAGTCACCTTCTTCAAGGCATAATGTCAAACTGGTGCATCTTGCCCTTGAATAACATGAACATCTCCAAGCGGGCCAGGAGGTCGCCAAGACACATCCGGTGGCCAACTCCACGAAGCACAAAATGCTCAAATTGCCTGATTTTGCCGTTATCGTCGATAAACTGACTTGGGTTGAACAGTTTGGTTCATCTCGAAGGTCCGGATCCATGTGAACGCAGTTTATCAACGGTCTCATTTGAGAAAAGGCTTGAACCGTTTAGATTATGAACATCTTCAACTGGCGAGGGAGTAGTACTCAAATGTAGACATTTTAAGTGTTTTCAGTATGGAAGTATCGGTATATCGGAGATGTGCCATGTGTAACTCGCCATGATATTGAGTCCTTCGCATTTTGAATTAATGGTGTTAAATTTCTTTAGATTCCAAGGCACCAACCCAACTCACGTTAGACGATAGAGAGGCCGCCTCTCTTATTTATATTCTTTACGTTATGCGTGACATTTGCTTATGGCTTTTTGAAAACATAAAAATAATTAACTAGTTACATCAATTTTTTTGCGTTACAAAGTATGGTGAATAATTAATGGTAATGTACTAATGAGGGGTTATCAAATTAAAGTTCAAACCATTTGCAGGTGAATCAGCTATAAAGCTGGCTAGAGGTACACTGATTCCTCGAGCATCCTCATTTTGTAAGCTTGCAAGACGCGTGCCGCGAGGATTTGTACTGTGACAATTCCACGCGCCATGTTTAGCGTTAAAGTCGCCGGCAATAAGCACTGAGTCATCGAGATTCATGAGCACTTGAATGTTGTTCCCGGGGGTAAATAGGCAGATACTATAGTAATTGGTTGGTGACCAGTCATGCCGAGGCGGCAGACAGAGGTCTCAATCCAATCAAGATCAGGGGGGTCCATAGATACACAGTGAAGAGACCGTTTATAATATATGAGCGTTCCTCCTTTGGTGGAGGTTAACTTATCATTCCTAACAATATTATAATTGGCTAGCCTGGGATCCCGTTTACTGGGCTTGAGAAAGGTTTCTTGAATTAAAAATATGTCTAGCTGATGGGTCCTAATAAAGTCGGCAATAAGCGACCGCTGTTCGGAAAAACCGTCAGCATTGAAATAACCTATTTTAAGGGATCGGGGTTTGACTCTACTTTTGTTAGTGGTGTGAATCATTTTCATTCAAAATTGAGGTTGCTGAGTTTAAGCCCTAATGCGTAGGCTTGCTCAGCGGCATGTAACCTAGCCATGGGGTTCCCGGCAGAGTTGCGAATTAGGTTCGCCACTCTCGAGACCTCATTGAAGTCAAAGGCTTCAAGGAAGCTCGAGACCAGCGAGTAATCCTCATTCTGGCTGGGTTTGGCGGGGTGCGGGTTCGGGATGCGCGGCCCTTGAGGGTTTCTGGGAAGCAGACCCTTGCGGTTTCGGGGGAGCAGCAGGTGGAGTCTGCTGAGGCTTACGCACCCATGGCACGTCCAGAAGAGGAGGAATTTCCTTACTGGTGGTGGTGATATGGTTACGCTTAATAGCGGGGAAGTTGTCCGGAGACATGTTGGGCGGTGGTTGTGGCTTTGGCTGGGAATCCGAGGTCCTGGGGGGATTCGCTGGACTTGTGACGAGGCGGCTCGAGTGCCTGGATTTGGGAGCCTTGGGGCACCCGCGGTAGTTGGCGGGATGGCCCAATTCCCCGCAGAGCACACAGCTTGGAGGCTCCGTGCACTGGGTGCGGTCCTTGGGTCTAGGACAGTTCATGGTGGCGTGGTCATCCAGGCACTTTACGCACCTGGGTGTGGCGAAACAATTACGGGCGGAGTGCCCGTATAACTGGCAGCGGTGACACTGGCCTATGAACCCCTTCCTGTTTGGGGGTTCTACAATGATGCCGGAGAGTTGGCATATTGAATCTATTTTAAAAATGGCCTTGCCGGCGAGCGAATGCTCGAGAACGACAAGTACCATGTCATAAGGGGCGTGGGATCGGCCACGGAGCATGCGATGCACTTCGATGGCAGGGAGTGACTGGGCCTTTAGGTCGGCCAGGACGTCTGAGCTGGAAAGCTCTTTGGGGACACGCTTTATTACCACTCGGAGTTGACGCTCCTCGGGTAGCGCGTAGGTGTGGAAGGACACTTTCATGTCCTTCAGAAGCTTTGTCATGCGACGGTGGTCGTTTGAGGTTTGCACCTTAACTTGGATCCCATCACGCTGGGTCTTTGCTGAGACATAATTCAGCTTTTGATCAGCACAACGCCTGGATATTGCTACCCACAACGATTTGTCCTGAATTATGAGTGGGGGCGGGGACGGCTCTTTCCTCTGTGAGGAGGGGTCAGAGCCGGAGCCGGAGGCCGAGATGGGCTTTGCCACGGGGGCGGGTTGGATGCGCTCTAGAGGGATAGGTCTAGGCGCTGTCTTATTGGTGGCTTGGGTAAGGGGGGAGCGGAGAGGGGGAGGTGGGCGACTCGGTAAGAGCCGGCTGCCTCTTGTTGGGGGGTGCGGCGGAAGCTCTCTGCTTCTTAGAACGCTTTTCACCCACAAGGGTAAAATCATCGTCAGAGGACGAAGTGTCCTCTGCCGAGGTTTGGCTTTCGGCGATTTCCATAGCGCACTGATCGGCTGCTATGTGGACAGGTGGCCTCGGCGGGTCATCGTCTATCAGATCCCCGAGCTCGGGAATCTCATCTACGATGTCCTCCAATAGGCCATCCTTCCTGGCGAGATAGGATAATAATTTCTTAAGGATCTGGTCGAGACGCGCCATGGCGCCCGCCAGTGACAACTGTTTTTATCTAGACGATAATTACTGTCACTTCTTCGCGTCGCGTTCCGCACAGAAGAAGTGATAAGAAACTGTGCGGCAGTCGCGCTACTTAGCCTATAGCGATAACCCCGGGATGGATTTTCCCAGGGGTGTGTGTTAATAGTTTATCTCCCCGCCGGGATAGACGGGGAGGGTGAGTGCTTAACTAGTGTGCCCTAAGCTAGTAAGCTCTTCGCCAATCTTATTGTGCGAAGAGGGCCCTATCAGCCTCAGGTGCAGAGGGTAGCTCGGAGCGGAGGCCCCGAACGCCCAAACAACACCCGAAGAATGGGATGAAGGTAAGGTGGGGGTGGGAAGGTGATAACTGCCGTCGGCTAGGAGATCCCCCAAGGCCGGTGGTTACAGTCCCTTCCGAGTTTAGCGTTGCCCTGAGGGGGCAAAGCCGAAGTCTCGGGTCAACACGCGACAGGTTTCGTTAACACCGCTAAGTTTTCCGCCTGTCGACCACAGAAGAGTGGTTTTTAAACAAAACCGAAATCTAACTCAAACTGGTCGTCGTCACGCAGAAGTGTGGTCTGCTAATCGCAGAACAAACACTTTTGCGCCTGAAACTAACCCTTAAAATAACCCTTCAAGTAGTAACAGCACTCGTGACTGTTACTACCTGGGCGAAAAAAGGTGAGCGCGCGCGACTGGGCGCAGCGCAGAATCGAGCGACCGTAGAAGGGTGAGATCACAGCAGTGAGAGCGGGCGGGGGCGACCGCGCGCTGGGATGGCTGGAGCTGAAGTGAATCGTGTGGTACTGAGTCAGGTTTTTTTTTTTTGTCTACATGGCATGCATTGTTAGCCGCTGATGGCTTTCACAATTTCACCGGACAAGTGGGTGAGCGGGAGGCTCTCAACCCTTATATTTAAGTAACGTGCCTAAGGGTGCCCCAAGGGGGGACACGAACCTCGGCTTAGGGCGTTACTGGGAGATAACAAACGGACGTAGGTTTGAGGAGAGAAACGACCCGGCACGTGCTGGTTACGCGAATCTAAATATGACTGGGGTCGCGGCGCGCGTCCACGCCGGCGTGGACGATAGATCGGTCTGGTGTAGTGTTGGTTCTGCGCGAGTTGTCTGGCGGTGGCAATGGCTAGCGTGATAACATCGTCCGGTTCGGTAAGTGCGTGCCTAGGGCGGCGCGCCTTACAAATGGTGTTGGGGTCGGGCGTGTAGTTACCAGCCTCCACTACCAAGGGATTGGGGTGGGTCTGAGTAGAGTCGAAAAATGTTTGGGACAATTGCTTTAGGTGCTGCGAGATGGTCGGCAGACCTAAGTCAATGTGGAGATTTTCATTGCGTAAAAACCAGGGGGCGCCCGTAGCTTTTCGCATGAACCTGTTCTGCAGGGCCTGTAACCTATGGATTACTTGTTTGTTGACATGGGCAAAAACGGGGCTAGCGTAGGTCATAATGGGGCGGATGCAAGACGTGTAGAGTCTCACCTTATTTCTAAGGGTCAACTTACTACGCTTGTTAATGAGATAGTGGAGACGGCCTAACACAAAGGCGGCGCGATCTCTTACTATTTTGATGTGGGCTCGAAAGGTCAAACCACAATCAAGGTGGACGCCTAGGTAACGGACTTTCTTTTCCCAAAGGATAGATTGTCCGAACATAGTGATGGGAGGGAGGTTGCGGGAGCGTTTACCCCTCTGGAAGAGGATGGCAGCGCTTTTGTCAGGGTTAACTTCTATTCTCCATTTCCTAAACCACGCTCCGATGGTGTTGGCAGCGTACTGGAGAGACTTGGTGATAGAGTCTATAGTGCGGGACGTACATAATAGTGCTGTATCGTCGGCAAATAGGGCTATCCTGACCGTTAACGGCTTTGGCAGAAGGACGGGGAGATCGCTGGTGTATAGCGTAAACAGGTGAGGGGAGAGCACGGAGCCTTGAGGGACTCCGGCTTTGATGGTGTGCGGGCGGTGTGGTGGGCGGGACAGGGTTCCGTCCACTCTGTAGCGGAAGCTTCGATCGGAGAGAAAGTCTCGAATGATGAGCACAAGACGATCGGGTACTCCTAGTTTGTACAGCTTGTAAAGCAAGCCATTGTGCCAAACCTTATCGAAGGCTTTTGCCACATCGAAGAAGAGAGCGCCTGTTTTGTGGGGTCTAGTCCTAGCAAACCCAGTGTGCACGTGCTCGACTATGCGATGCACTTGCTGGACACAAGAGTGTCTGACTCTGAAGCCAAACTGCTCATGGGGAATAAGGCTCTTGGACTCTACAAAGTCCTTAAGTCGGCTAAGGATGAGTCGCTCATAGATCTTCCCGATGGAGTTGAGAAGACTAATTGGGCGATAGCTGGATGGTTCTGAGCGGGGTTTGCCAGGATTAGCAATGCCGATGAGTATTGCTTCTTTCCAGGCTTGTGGAAAGATGTGATTGCTTATGGCTGCATTGAATATTGCAGTGAGCAAGACTAGAAGGTGGCTAGGGAAGTGCTTGAGCACTTTATTTGATATCCCGTCTAAGCCAGGGGCTTTTCGGGGGTGGAGGTCCTTGATTATGGTTTGTACTTCCTCGACCGTGACCCTATTGAGGGGGGGGTCTGAAGGAGGAGTACTGGCTTTAGTTGCGACAAAGGAGTCGACTTCTGTGAGGTGACTTTGATCTACTGGAAGAGTACTGGGGGAACATTGAGCTTCTAAGCTTTCTGCTAGGCATTCAGACTTTTCGTCGTCATCGAAGGCCAGAGGCAGGTTTGGACGATTAAGAGGAGGCATCGGGGTAACCGTGTCGGACTTGAGCGTCCGCGCTAGTTGCCAAAATGCTTGGTGGGAAGGCTCTAAGTTTTCTAGCATGTCGTCCTAACGAGCGCTCCGAAGTTCGTTTATACGATGCTTTACGTCCCTCTGTAAAGATCGCAAGCGAGCGCGGTTTGCTTCGGTGGGATATGAGTCGTAAGCACGAGTGGCTGCGTTCTTCTCCGTCAATAGTGCACGCACATCGGGCGGTAGGTTGAAACGTTGGTGGCCCAGGTCAGGGACCCGCCGCGAGCATTCAGCCACGGTGCTCTGTACGTGACTAGAGAGAGAGTCGATCGCAACCACTGTGTCCTGGACTGAGGTTATTTCTCCGGCTATGGTACCTGGGAGAGGGTTGGACTTTAGGCGATCGCCTAGTTTTTGCCAGTCAACAAGGACTTTGCTGGGAGGAGGAGTGCCTGAGTCAGGCGGACCCATTCGAGGAGAAAACTCGATAACGACAGGTCTATGATCGGAGTCTAGCTCGTGATGCACTTCTATAGAGGACAAACGTAGGTTTATATTCTTTAGAAGTGCAAGATCGAGAACGTCAGGGCGATGGTCTACGACGTAAGGATAATGGGTGGGCGACATGGGAGCTATGATGTCAAAACACAGGGCCTCTGCCAGCGACTCAAGACGCGTGCCGCGAGGATTTGTACTGTGACAATTCCACGCGCCATGTTAGCGTTAAAGTCGCCGGCAATAAGCACTGAGTCATCGAGATTCATGAGCACTTGAATGTTGTTCCCGGGGGTAAATAGGCAGATACTATAGTAATTGGTTGGTGACCAGTCATGCCGAGGCGGCAGACAGAGGTCTCAATCCAATCAAGATCAGGGGGGTCCATAGATACACAGTGAAGAGACCGTTTATAATATATGAGCGTTCCTCCTTTGGTGGAGGTTAACTTATCATTCCTAACAATATTATAATTGGCTAGCCTGGGATCCCGTTTACTGGGCTTGAGAAAGGTTTCTTGAATTAAAAATATGTCTAGCTGATGGGTCCTAATAAAGTCGGCAATAAGCGACCGCTGTTCGGAAAAACCGTCAGCATTGAAATAACCTATTTTAAGGGATCGGGGTTTGACTCTACTTTTGTTAGTGGTGTGAATCATTTTGATTCAAAATTGAGGTTGCTGAGTTTAAGCCCTAATGCGTAGGCTTGCTCAGCGGCATGAAACCTAGTTATGGGGTTCCCGGCAGAGTTGCGAATTAGATTCGCCACTCTCGAGACCTCATTGAAGTCAAAGGCTTCAAGGAAGCTCGAGACCAGCGAGTAATCCTCATTCTGGCTGGGTTGGGCGGGAGAGGGGCGCGGTGCGGGTGCGGGATGCGCGGCCCTTGAGGGTTTCTGGGAAGCAGACCCTTGCGGTTTTGGGGGAGCAGCAGGTGGAGTCTGCTGAGGCTTACGCACTCATGGCAAGAGGAGGAATTTCCTTACTGGTGGTGGTGGTGGGGTTGCGCTTAATGGCGGGGAAGTTTTCCGGAGACATGTTGGGCGGAGGTTGTGGCTTTGGCTGTGGAGCCGAGGCCCTGGGAGGATTCACTGGACTTGTGACGGGGCGGCTCGAGTGCCTGGATTTGGGAGCCTTGGGGCACCCGCGGTAGTTGGCGGGATGGCCCAATTCCCCGCAGAGCACACAGCTTGGAGGCTCCGTGCACTGGGTGCGGTCCTTGGGTCTAGGACAGTTCATGGTGGCGTGGTCATCCAGGCACTTTACGCACCTGGGTGTGGCGAAACAATTACGGGCGGAGTGCCCGTATAACTGGCAGCGGTGACACTGGCCTATGAACCCCTTCCTGTTTGGGGGTTCTACAATGATGCCGGAGAGTTGGCATATTGAATCTATGTTAAAAATGGCCTTGCCGGCGAGCGAATGCTCGAGAACGACATGTACCATGTCATAAGGGGCGTGGGATCGGCCACGGAGCATGCGATGCACTTCGATGGCAGGGAGTGACTGGGCCTTTAGGTCGGCCAGGACGTCTGAGCTGGAAAGCTCTTTGGGGACACGCTTTATTACCACTCGGAGTTGACGCTCCTCGGGTAGCGCGTAGGTGTGGAAGGACACTTTCATGTCCTTCAGAAGCTTTGTCATGCGACGGTGGTCGTTTGAGGTTTGCACCTTAACTTGGATCCCATCACGCTGGGTCTTTGCTGAGACATAATTCAGCTTTTGATCAGCACAACGCCTGGATATTGCTACCCACAACGATTTGTCCTGAATTATGAGTGGGGGCGGGGACGGCTCTTTCCTCTGTGAGGAGGGGTCAGAGCCGGAGCCGGAGGCCGAGATGGGCTTTGCCACGGGGGCGGGTTGGATGCGCTCTAGAGGGATAGGTCTAGGCGCTGTCTTATTGGTGGCTTGGGTAAGGGGGGAGCGGAGAGGGGGAGGTGGGCGACTCGGTAAGAGCCGGCTGCCTCTTGTTGGGGGGTGCGGCGGAAGCTCTCTGCTTCTTAGAACGCTTTTTACCCACAAGGGTAAAATCATCGTCAGAGGACGAAGTGTCCTCTGCCGAGGTTTGGCTTTCGGCGATTTCCATAGCGCACTGATCGGCTGCTATGTGGACAGGTGGCCTCGGCGGGTCATCGTCTATCAGATCCCCGAGCTCGGGAATCTCATCTACAATGTCCTCCAATAGGCCATCCTTCCTGGCGAGATAGGATAATAATTTCTTAAGGATCTGGTCGAGACGCGCCATGGCGCCCGCCAGTGACAACTGTTTTTATCTAGACGATAATTACTGTCACTTCTTCCCAGGGGTGTGTGTTAATAGTTTATCTCCCCGCCGGGATAGACGGGGAGGGTGAGTGCTTAACTAGTGTGCCCTAAGCTAGTAAGCTCTTCGCCAATCTTATTGTGCGAAGAGGGCCCTATCAGCCTCAGGTGCAGAGGGTAGCTCGGAGCGGAGGCCCCGAACGCCCAAACAACACCCGAAGAATGGGATGAAGGTAAGGTGGGGGTGGGAAGGTGATAACTGCCGTCGGCTAGGAGATCCCCCAAGGCCGGTGGTTACAGTCCCTTCCGAGTTTAGCGTTGCCCTGAGGGGGCAAAGCCGATGTCTCGGGTCAACACCCGACAGGTTTCGTTAACACCGCTAGGTTTCCGCCTGTCGACCACGGAAGCGTGGTATTTAAACAAAACCGAAATCTAACTCAAACTGGTCGTCGTCACGCAGAAGTGTGGTCTGCTAATCGCAGAACAAACACTTTTGCGCCAGAAACAGTTGGCTAAGTTAGTCGCTTTGAGAAAAGCGACTAAAATAACCCTACAAGTAGTAACAGCACACGTGACTGTTACTACCTGGGCGAAAAAAGGTGAGCGCGCGCGGCTAGGCGCAGCGCAAGTAGAAAATATTTCGGTCGCGATCTGGTACGATCGAGCGACCGAGGAAGGGTGAGTTCACAGCAGAGAGAGCGGGCGGAGGCGACCGCGCGCTAGGACGGCTGGAGCTGAAGTGTGTAAACCTGTAAACTACTGAGTCAGGGATCTGTCCTTTGGGCTTATATAGGGCCCGGGGAAGGCCTACCTAGACTAAGGCCTACTTTTGTGAATTTCATGATTATATATATATATATATATATATTTTTTAAAGCGTCCTATAATTCACTGACCTTATGTTTTTTTAAATTACTACGTCAAATCTATTGCATATACAAAGTGTGGTAAATTATTAATGGTAATGTACTAATGACGAGAATGAACACACTAACTTAATTAAAGGACACAATTCCTGCAGGAAATACTCTGTTTCATAACAGTTTTGTCTATTGCGCATGTTTTTGTTGTGATGGCGGGAAGCATGGACTGACATTTCGTAAATATAATTCAGCCTCCGACTACCCTGCTTATTTCGGATATAGTCGTGGACTGGTGTCGCAGCGCGCGTATATACGCCGGTCGTGGACTATAAATCGGTCTTGTCGAGTGGTGTCTTTGCGCGAGTTGTCTGGCGGTATGGCTTACGTAACGACGTCGTTGGTTCGGTAAGTGGGTGCCTGGGACGGCGCGTCTTACGAATGGAGTAGGATCATTCTGCCTTTTGCACAGATACGAGTAGCCGAAGGAGAGGTTGTGCTATCTTTGCATATTATTATGATGCAGTTGTCATTTTGAAAGCATAGCTGTCAAGACCACTTGTTTGTGTGAATTTTCAGTTTAACTATCTTTCTGGCATCTATGATTTCATTTATTTTTTATTACTCATACACGGAAAGTACGCTTGTAGTTGCCTGAGCATAGGGTTGAAAGCTTCACTTTCAGCCCTAGGGCTGGAACGTTTTTTTCAGCCCTAGGGCTTTTAAATTCTTGCCTGATATTTCGAGGGACTACTTTTAATATACGAATCTGGAGTGTATATATTTTATCAAGATGCGTCTTATATGTTCTACCATAGCTTGACAATCCATAACCTATTAAGTACTGATTCTGCAAGTGATTTATATAATTGCAACCTTATTGCATAGGGAACTTTCCATCTAATCAACGCAAACTTTGCGAGGATAGCTCTTAATTTATCACAAACATGTTTAATATGGTCTGTCCAGTTTAGTCTAGTTATTGAAAAGGTAACTTTCTCACCTTGTGTAGCAATCCACTATTTAATCACGTCAATTCTATTGCATATACAAAGTATGGTGAATGTAATGTTTAATGAGTTATAAAACATGAGTTATCGTAGTGATGTCGTTTAGCGAGCAACCACATTTCGTTAATACGATTGATTGATTGGAACAATCGGCGGCTCGGGAACTCCTCGGTAAACAAATTTGACATTGAACGATTGTGGAGCGATGGAAGCTCGAACAATGCCTTCGAGAGATGGAAGAGAGTCACCTTCTTCTAGGCAGAAGTCTGGTTGTGTGGATTTCCAGTTAATTTATTTATTAGCGGTTTTTATTTCAGCGATTTTATTCGTTTTTATAACTAGCTACATCAAATCTATTGCATATGCAAAACATGGTGAATGTAATGTTTAATGAGTTAGAAAACATGAGTTATCGTAGTGATGTTGTTTAGCGAGCAACCACATTTCGTTAATACGATTGATTGATTGGAACAATCGGGGGCTCGGGAACTCCTCGGTAAACAAATTTGACATTGAACGATTGTGGAGCGATGGAAGCTCGAACAATGCCTTCGAGAGATGGAAGAGAGTCACCTTTTTCTAGGCAGAAGTCTGGTTGTGTGGATTTCCAGTTAATCTATTCAGTAGCGTTTTTTATTTCAGCGATTTTATTCGTTTTTATAACTAGCTACATCAAATTTATTGCATACTTATGCAAAACATGGTAAATATTAATGGTTATGTACTAATGACGAGTTAACATACCATTTGCAGGTAAAACGGCTTTAGAGCTGGATAGAGGTATGTACACTGATTCCTCGTGCATCCTCGTTTTGTAAGATTCAAAACACATTATTAAGTTAAACTATTCCCGAACATTCCCGTTGACATGTGACACTACAAAATGGCATCGTGGGCAAATACGGGACCAGCGTAAGTCGTGATGGGCTGGGACGGATGCAAGGTGTGTAGAGTCTTAACATAGGTTTATATTCTTTAGAAGTGCAAGTCCGAGAACGTCAGGGCGGTGGTTCACGTTCTATGATTCGCGTTAAGGTCGACGGCAACAAGCACTGAGTCATTGAGATTCATGAGCACCTGAATCAGGTCTGGGAGTCGATTTCTCGACATTCCGTAGAAATAGCCGCGGTTAACGCGACTTAGGTTCTGCCACACGCATCACCTCCAGCGCCGCTTTGCGCACCTTAGCTGCCGCCTTCCCAAATGTGGTAGGAATCCCCCCCCCCCCCCGCCTTTCCCAACTTCCGAACATGCTATACTTGGATGTTCAGGGCCCTGGTGTCAACATGTTTTTTGAGCGACGTCTTCGTCTGCTCCGCCGACTTCAAATCACTCCCCTCCTTGGGAAAAAAGGTAACTGTAGGCCCCTCTACTGGTTCCGGCTAGAGAGCTGCTGCGCTGCTGCGTATCTGCTGGACTCTCCAGCAACACCTGATGACGTGATGCACTTCTATAGAGGACAAACGTAGGTTTATATTCTTTAGAAGTGCAAGATCGAGAACGTCAGGGCGATGGTCTACGACGTAAGGATAATGGGTGGGCGACATGGGACCTATGATGTCGAAACACAGGGCCTCTGCCAGCGACTCAAGATGCGTGCCGCGAGGATTTGTACTGTGACAATTCCACGAGCCATGTTTAGCGTTAAAGTCGCCGGCAATAAGCACTGAGTCATCAAGATTCATGAGCACTTGAATGTCGTGAGGGGTCAGGTCTTTGGGATTTTCCGGGGTTCCCGGGGGTAGGTAGGCGGATACTATAGTGATTGGTTGGTGACCAGTCATGCCGAGGCGGCAGACAGAGGTCTCAATCCAATCAAGATCAGGGGGGTCCATAGGTACACAGTGAAGAGACCGTTTATAATATATGAGCGTTCCTCCTTTGGTGGAGGTTAACCTATCATTCCTAACAATATTATAATTGGCTAGCCTGGGATCCCGTTTACTGGGCTTGAGAAAGGTTTCTTGAATTAAAAATATGTCTAGCTGATGGGTCCTAATAAAGTCGGCAATAAGCGACCGCTGTTCGGAAAAACCGTCAGCATTGAAATAACCTATTTTAAGGGATCGGGGTTTGACTCTACTTTTGTTAGTGGTGTGAATCATTTTGATTCAAAATTGAGGTTGCTGAGTTTAGGCCCTAATGCGTAGGCTTGCTCAGCGGCATGAAACCTAGCCATGGGGTTCCCGGCAGAGTTGCGAATTAGATTCGCCACTCTCGAGACCTCATTGAAGTCAAAGGCTTCAAGGAAGATCGAGACCAGCGAGTAATCCTCATTCTGGCTGGGTTGGGCGGGAGAGGGGCGCGGTGCGGGTGCGGGATGCGCGGCCCTTGAGGGTTTCTGGGAAGCAGACCCTTGCGGTTTTGGGGGAGCAGCAGGTAGAGTCTGCTGAGGCTTACGCACTCATGGCACGTCCAGAAGAGGAGGAATTTCCTTACTGGTGGTGGTGGTGGGGTTGCGCTTAATGGCGGGGAAGTTTTCCGGAGACATGTTGGGCGGAGGTTGTGGCTTTGGCTGTGGAGCCGAGGCCCTGGGAGGATTCACTGGACTTGTGACGGGGCGGCTCGAGTGCCTGGCTTTGGGAGCCTTGGGGCACCCGCGGTTGTTGGCGGGATGGCCCAATTCCCCGCAGAGCACACAGCTTGGAGGCTCCGTGCACTGGGTGCGGTCCTTGGGTCTGGACAGGACAGTTCATGGTGGCGTGGTCATCCAGGCACTTTACGCACCTGGGTCTGGCGAAACAATTACGGGCGGAGTAGTATAACTGGCAGCGGTGACACTGGCCTATGAACCCCTTCCTGTTTGGGGGTTCTACAATGATGCCGGAGAGTTGGCATATTGAATCTATGTTGAAAATGGCCTTCCTGGCGAGTAAATGCTCGAGAACGACAAGTACCATGTCATAAGGGGCGTGGGATCGGCCACGGTGCATGCGATGCACTTCGATAGCAGGGAGTGACTGGGCCTTAAGGTCGGCCAGGACGTCTGAGCTGGAAAGCTCTTTGGGGACACGCTTTATTACCACTCGGAGTTGACGCTCCTCGGGTAGCGCGTAGGTGTGGAAGGGAACTTTCATGTCTTTCAGAAGCTTCGTCATGCGACGGTGGTCGTTTGAGGTTTGCACCTTAACTTGGATCCCATCACGCTGGGTCTTTGCTGAGACATAATTCAGCTTTTGATCAGCACAACGCCTGGATATTGCTACCCACAACGATTTGTCCTGAATTATGAGTGGGGGCGGGGACGGCTCTTTCCTCTGTGAGGAGGGGTCAGAGCCGGAGCCGGAGGCCGAGATGGGCTTTGCCACGGGGGCGGGTTGGATGCGCTCTAGAGGGATAGGTCTAGGCGCTGTCTTATTGGTGGCTTGGGTAGTGGGGAGCGGGGAGGGGGAGGTGGGCAACTCGGTAAGAGCCGGCTGCCTCTTGTTGGGGGGTGCGGCGGAAGCTCTCTGCTTCTTAGAACGCTTTTTACCCACAAGGGTAAAATCATCGTCAGAGGACGAAGTGTCCTCTGCCGAGGTTTGGCTTTCGGCGATTTCCATAGCGCACTGATCGGCTGCTATGTGGACAGGTGGCCTCGGCGGTTCATCGTCTATCAGATCCCCGAGCTCGGGAATCTCATCTACGATGTCCTCCAATAGGCCATCCTTCCTGGCGAGATAGGATAATAATTTCTTAAGGATCTGGTCGAGACGCGCCATGGCGCCCGCCAGTGACAACTGTTTTTACCTAGACGATAATTACTGTCACTTCTTCGCGTCGTGTTCCGCACAGAAGAAGTGATAAGAAACTGTGTGGCAGTCGCGCTACTTAGCCTATAGCGATAACCCCGGGTTGGATTTACCCAGGGGTGTGTGTTAATAGTTTATCTCCCCGCCGGGATAGACGGGGAGGGTGAGTGCTTAACTAGTGTGCCCTAAGCTAGTAAGCTCTTCGCCAATCTTATTGTGCGAAGAGGGCCCTATCAGCCTCAGGTGCAGAGGGTATCGCTCGGAGCGTAGGCCCCGAACGCCCAAACAACACCCGAAGAATGGGATGAAGGTAAGGTGGGGGTGGGAAGGTGATAACTGCCGTCGGCTAGGAGATCCCCCAAGGCCGGTGGTGACAGTCCCTTTCGAGTTTAGCGTTGCCCTGAGGGGGCAAAGCCGATGTCTCGGGTCAACACCCGACAGGTTTCGTTAACACCGCTAGGTTTCCGCCTGTCGATCACGGAAGCGTGGTTTTTAAACAAAACCGAAATCTAACTCAAACTGGTCGTCGTCACGCAGAAGTGTGGTCTGCTAATCGCAGAACAAACACTTTTGCGCCAGAAACAGTTGGCTAAGTTAGTCGCTTTGAGAAAAGCGACTAAAATAACCCTACAAGTAGTAACAGCACACGTGATTGTTACCTGGGCGAAAAAAGGTGAGCGCGCGCGGCTAGGCGCAGTGCAAGTAGAAAATATTTCGGTCGCGATCTGGTACGATCGAGCGACCGAGGAAGGGTGAGTTCACAGCAGAGAGAGCGGGCGGAGGCGAACGCGAGCTAGGACGGCTGGAGCTGAAGTGTGTAAACCTGTAAACTACTGAGTCAGTGATCTGTCCTTTGGGCTTATATAGGGCCCGGGGAAGGCCTACCTAGACTAAGGCCTACTTTTGTGGATTTCATGATTATATATATATATATATTTTTTTTTTAAAGCGTCCTATAATTCACTGACCATAAGTTTTTTTAAATAACTACGTCAAATTTATTGCTTAGACAAAGTGTGGTAAATAATGGTAATATACTAATGACGAGAATGAAGTGAACACACTAACTTAATTGAAGGACACAATTCCTGCAGGAAATACTCTGTTTCATAACAGTTTTGTCTATTGCGCATGTTTTTGTTGTGATGGCGGGAAGCATGGACTGACATTTCGTAAATATAATTCAGCCTCCGACTACCCTGCTTATTTCGGATATAGTCGTGGACTGGGGTCGCAGCGCGCGTATATACGCCGGTCGTGGACTATAAATCGGTCTTGTCGAGTGGTGTCTTTGCGCGAGTTGTCTGGCGGTATGGCTTACGTAACGACGTCGTTGGTTCGGTAAGTGGGTGCCTGGGACGGCGCGTCTTACGAATGGAGTAGGATCATTCTGCCTTTTGCACAGATACGAGTAGCCGAAGGAGAGGTTGTGCTATCTTTGCATATTATTATGATGCAGTTGTCATTTTGGAAGCATAGCTGTCAAGACCACTTGTTTGTGTGAATTTTCAGTTTAACTATCTTTCTGGCATCTATGATTTCATTTATTTTTTATTACTCATACACGGAAAGTACGCTTGTAGTTGCCTGAGCATAGGGTTGAAAGCTTCACTTTCAGCCCTAGGGCTGGAACGTTTTTTTCAGCCCTAGGGCTTTTAAATTCTTGCCTGATATTTCGAGGGACTACTTTTAATATACGAATCTGGAGTGTATATATTTTATCAAGATGCGTCTTATATGTTCTACCATAGCTTGACAATCCATAACCTATTAAGTACTGATTCTGCAAGTGATTTACTTATATAATTGCAACCTTATTGCATGGAACTTTCCATCTAATCAACGCAAACTTTGCGAGGATAGCTCTTAATTCATCACAAACATGTTTAATATGGTCTGTCCAGTTTAGTCTAGTTATTGAAAAGGTAACTTTCTCACCTTGTGTAGCAATCCACTATTTAATCACGTCAATTCTATTGCATATACAAAGTATGGTGAATGTAATGTTTAATGAGTTAGAAAACATGAGTTATCGTAGTGATGTCGTTTAGCGAGCAACGACATTTCGTTAATACGATTGATTGATTGGAACAATCGGGGGCTCGGGAACTCCTCGGTAAACAAATTTGACACTGAGTGCCGAGTGCGAGTTGCAGTGAGAGAAGTGAATGACTTCACCATCGCGTTTTGCGAGCACGTTAATGTCAATTACTATGGAATCGAGTCAGCGCCATCTGGCGGCGAATTCAGGCAACATTACGGCCGCTAGATGGCGTTGACTCGACACCATACAAATTCGCGTTTTTTTTCTCGCAAACGCGATGGTGAAGTTATTCACTTCTCTCACTGCAACTCGCACTCGGCACTCTGAACGATTGTGGAGCGATGGAAGCTCGAGCAATGCCTTCGAGAGATGGAAGAGAGTCACCTTATTCTAGGCAGAAGTCTGGTTGTGTGGATTTCCAGTTAATTTATTTATTAGCGTTTTTTATTTCAGCGATTTTATTCGTTTTTATAACTAGCTACTCGTACATCAAATTTATTGCATATGCAAAACATAGTAATGTACTAATGACGAGTTTACATACCACTTGCAGGTAAAACGGCTATAAAGCTGGATAGAGGTATGTACACTGATTCCTCGTGCATCCTCGTTTTGTAAGATTCAAAACACATTATTAAGTTAAACTATTCCCGAACATTCCCGTTGACATGTGACACTACAAAATGGCATCGTGGGCAAATACGGGACCAGCGTAAGTCGTGATGGGCTGGGACGGATGCAAGGTGTGTAGAGTCTCAACATAGGTTTATATTCTTTGGAAGTGCAAGTCCGAGAACGTTAGGGCGGTGGTTCACGTTCTATGATTCGCGTTAAGGTCGACGGCAACAAGCACTGAGTCATTGAGATTCATGAGCACCTGAATCAGGTCTGGGAGTCGATTTCTCGACATTCCGTAGAAATAGCCGCGGTTAACGCGACTTAGGTTCTGCCACACGCATCACCTCCGGCGGCGCCTTGCGCAGCTTAGCTGCCGCCTCCCCAAATGTGGTAGGAATCCCCCCCCCTGCCTTCCCCAACTTTCGAACATGCTATACTTGGATGTTCAGGGCCCTGGGGTCAACATGTATTTTGAGCGACGTCTTCGTCTGCTCCGCCGAGTTCAAATCACTCCTCTCCTTGGGAAAAAAGGTAACTGTAAGCCACTAACCAGAGAACTAACTAGAACCACTACTGGTTCTGGCTAGAGAGCTGCTGCGCTGCTGCGTATCTGCTGGACTGTCCAGCAACACCTGAACTGGCACCTGCAACAACAGCTGCAGGAGCCGCCGTAACGGCCCTTTCCGCTCGAGCCTCTACCCCTGCCAACTTTGCTCTGGTCTCCGCCAGTCTTGTAGCCAGGACCTCCTCTGCCTCGAGTATACTGCTCGATGCCCCAACTATCATACCCAACTCTCGCATATTCACTTTTGCCTTGTCTCATACGACAATTTCTCGAATAGTGCCGTTGGAACAGGCGATAAAAGAGACTATCTCTGCCGCCGTCATCCGCGACACGTCGTTGACAATGTCAGTCGGCTCCTCGCGCAGCGAACAGTTAGACCTGTCCAGTACTTAAGTATTAGTTAGATTCTTAAAATGAAGAGTGTAAGTTCTCCTTCATGGCAGATTGGTGGTACGCAGTGCTGAATTTGGGTTGTATTAGCACGTTGAGCCGATAGAGAGGCTGTATCAAATCTGCATTTAGTTTTTGCTTCATAAAACCTAAATTGGCGGGATAATTCGACTTTGTGAATTTTTAGGCTTTCTGTTTAGGTAGTTATCTTAAAATTCGATGATTTCTTGTATATTTTTTAACCGCGTCAAATCTATTGCATATACAAAGTGTGGTAAATTATTAATGGTACCTACTGTACTAATGACGAAAATGAACACATTATCTTACTGTTAGTACAAACGCACGGTCGGTTTATACCTACTAGGTTATTTAATGACTGCACATCTGTTGGAATCAGAATCAGAATATCAAAATGTAGAAAACTGGTTTTAAAGTATCTACCTACTTAATTATTTCTGCAATTTTATCATCACAATTACTGATAATGTCATAGGTATCATTTTTATGTCACCGGCTGCAAACTGAACGGTAGCGAACAGCTCGCGCGCCTTTAGAGAAACGCTTCCCGTGCCCACTAGCGCCACCAATTGATTTTTTATAACATACAACATTTATAACAAATTGTACATTGTTTTTAAAAACTGAACAATGATTATCTCAAAAAATACTTCTATTAAATGTCGGTCCACGACTTTTCATTCTGTTTTTTAGTTTTAGATCGCGTTTCTGCTAAAAGTCGCCACTTTGGAGTTTTAAAAAAAAAATGGGTTGCGCTAGTTGGCGGCTAAAATCGCCTGGAGTAATTTGTGTGCACAACATTCATTTTATCATTGTAAAAATCGTCATCCAATAAACCAATATCAATTCAAGCGAGCAAACCATGAAATAAATAGGTAACCAGTATGCCTACCATGAGTTAACACGGTAACACCAATGACAGCCCTAGTGATTTAAAATAGAACCGAAAATGGCATCACGATCGCCGTTTACGTAACGAAAACTCATGGTAGACTTACAGATCTAGCCGTGGACGAGCAGGGCTAAGAATCAGAAGTGTTTAGCGACTTTTTCGCGAGACATAATTTTCTTGCGAAGCGCATCTTACCTACAGGGGTCTACACCGGTCCAAAGGCGAATCATATTGCAACATTGTTCAAATTTTCAACCAACTATGCCATGTTATATGGAATTAAACGACTATGGGATTCTAAGCATAATGATTTGTCTAAGCACAGCTTTATTTATAATGTAATTTTACCTACTAAAGTATTAAAATTAGGGCGAATATTAAACAAAGCATGGCATTTCTTTTTTAAATTCTTTGTTTTTAAAATGTCTGATATTGATGTATCGTAACAGAGAGACGAGTAACTGATTATCTAACGCTTGACCTAGCAACATCGTTCACACATTATATTGAAGCGATACTGAACTCCATCCCTTAATCCTCTGCTCACCACCTATTCTAATATCCGGGGCACTCTCTAACCGGACGTGCTTCCACCGTCGTGCCTTGCTTCCATTTAAGCAGCTTCAGTTCCAACTCATTGACCAGCTAATGCAACGGCGTTCCGAGAGATGGCGCTGTAAGCAGTAAAGGAACAGCATAGCTAGATGACATGGAGAGTAAGACAGGAGAGGCTTCCATGTGAGTGATTTTAACCTTATTTAACCTGTAGTGCCTCCTTGGCTGAAAGTTCGGCCCGGAATACAGAGGTCCTGGATTCAAATCCCAGGTGAACCAAATATGACACTATGTATGTATTTGACTGGCCTGTTACTGCCTTAAGCACCGGAGATGATTGATCGATCGATCCCCACCCATGACAAACATTTATATGACGAACATTTGTGTTCGTTGTGTGTCTGGGTGTTATTATCTATTTAAGTATGTACTTGTTAAGAAATATTTAAGTATGTTTATTAGTATCTGATGCCCATTGTACAAGCTCTGCTTAGTTTGGGGTCAGATGGTCTTGTAGTAATTTATCCCAGATATTTATTTATTTATTTTAACTTTTCAGATTTATTTGGCATGTGGTTGCAATGCAATTTGATAAACTTTAATGATGACACTAATTACCGATTGATTCCACATGATAATAACTTGCGGCTGCTCTTTTAGAGTTCTGACTACCCCAACACCCCCTACTACCCTCAACCCCATAAACTCCTCAATGACACAATTTTATATCCACAGTCGCGAGTCTCCTGCCAACCGGACGAATACAAGCGATTCTTGGAGATACTTCATGCGCGACGTGTAGGAACCGCAGACTCTGAAAAGCAAACTGAGCAGATGTATTCGCAGGTACTTGTATTTTATTTTACATTAATAAATAAATATCTGGGACAATTCACACCAAGATCATCTGACCCCAAACTAAGCAGAGCTTGTACTAAGGGTGTCAGAGACTGATAAACATGCTTGAATATTTCTAAATAAATATTTACTTAAATGGATATTAATGACTTATTGGATATAAATATTAAAGACAATATAACTAATTAACGACGAAGAGGATTGTAATATTATGTAAATTGAATTAATTCAGTTTTTTCTGTCCTGTGTCTGTGTCTGTCTGTTCTTGATTAAATAAGTTGAAATTTCTATTTTTTTATGTTAGTGAAATATGTTTAAAGAAATTTATTCTCAATAAGACATTACCAAGGTCACTTAAATGAGAATATAAATAGTAAATTAACTTATTCTAATTACAGTCAGAGGTATCTAGAGTACAATAATAAAGGTAATAGATGTAATGGCATAACCAAACCAAACCACAACAAAAGCATAAGGTAAAATTAAATTAAGCATCCACCCACACAGTTACATTTTATTACATCTTATCTTAAGTAAGATATCAACTTATAATAATAAGTAATGTGACCATTTTATAGTTAGGAACCTAATTAAAAATAATGTAATACAGGGTTACTATATAAACACCATCCAAAATTTTCCCAGGCATGAGGCATCAATCGAAGACAGCTTTTTAAAAAAAAGGGTAGGTCTTTCTAACTTTTAGATTATTATATTTTTTTCGAACAGATTATTCGTGCGGCGTGGTTACTTATTCAAAATTAAAT
Source organism: Udea olivalis (assembly GCA_947369235.1). Lineage (NCBI taxonomy): Eukaryota > Metazoa > Arthropoda > Insecta > Lepidoptera > Crambidae > Udea > Udea olivalis. The sequence goes on along the minus strand of OX376370.1, from coordinate 7,607,398 downwards.
TTCAACTTCTAAATTTATAGCCCGCCGCCCACTCACGTAGCGCAGAATCAACGAAACTAGTGTAGTTAACTTGAGTAGTTATAATAACATTAATAGCTCAACATTTTAGTACTGAAGGTTGTCAAACAGAAAAATACTTATTTTGCCATTTTCCCCATAGATCCTCATATTTCAATTTGGATGGTGTTTATAAAGTAGCCCTGTATATTACCGCATGTATGAGAGATAATTTAAAAAAATCTACGCCACCAGTGGCAGATTGTGCTGAATTTCATAATATTTATGAACCTGTACTTAATACCACTTTCTTTGAAATAAATGTTCTCATTTAATTCTCAATTAATTTTGGCAAAATAAATGTCTGTTTTGCTCTTTAGTAAGATCTACAGTGCATTTTCAGATAAATATTATATTATAAATAATAAATTAAAGATTGTGTTGTCTTATTTCATTACACAAACAGCTGTTGCCATATTCATCATTGTCTTTCTACTCAGGTGCCGGTCGCACAGATGCGCACCCTGGCCAGTTCCATCAGGATTAAAGACTCGTTTTGGATTCGATACGATGAGATGACATCACTTAAAGCCAGATACAGGTCTAAGATGAGTCTAGCCCCATCTAGCAGATAACTGACACCAAAGGTATGTTTTCAAAAAGACTTGTAGCAATACATAAATGATGATAGGAAAGGCTAGGAATTGTTCATCTTTATGGAAAGAAAAATGTTGGGCACCCCCTTCGACGTTCAGTCAATGTTTTTGTTTGTTTAAATAAATATGCGCCAGACATCACGCCACTTGTCATGCTCTCGAAGTAAGGACATGCCCCTGTGTTACGTGGTACCAGAAAAAGAAAGCTGGGGCGTCTCCCAGCACACCCAGACCCAATCCAATTGGAAAAAATACGTTTTCTGAATTTGACCCGACCGTGAATCGAACCCGGGACACCACGCAAGTCTAGGCGAAAATCCGTGCTACTCGTACAGCGCATCGTGTCCTCGGGATATATATATTTTTGTTGGTATAACATAGTGAATGAAATAATAACAAAATACATATTAAAATGATGGGAAAAGCTAGTAATTGTTATCTAATATCTATAGAAAGTACAATATTGATTATTTTTGTTGTTGCCTGGCTGGCAGCCTATACGACGATCAGCCAGAGTTATTGTTTTTGTTTCAATTTATTGATCACCAGAGTGTAGTGTTGCCACTCTACACGATAAGAAGAATCCACTGTTAATGTTTATCAATATTTCGCAGTTTGAAGCCGAGCCTAACGGTGTAGCAGACATTCTGTACCCTGCGAGCGTCTATGATTGGACATAGGCCTTGTTGAGAGCCACCATGAGATATCCACCTTCCGTATCCAACTTCCCGCAACTCTTCAGTTCAGTCCTCAGACTTCACGTCACGTCCCAATGTTGGAATAAATGGAGGTTCGAAGACAGCGACATGAAGAAACTCTGCCGAAGAATGCCTTGACTTGGAACTTCATAATAGACCCTATTTTCAACAGCCTCCGACCTCCCAACCCCAAATTCAGAACAAAGATATCGACCGATTCGGTTATTTTCTTTTATTTTTAATTCAGTGTTTAAGAATGGGTAGTTTTATATAATTTTGTTTATGAAAACTAAAGACCTTTGGCTTTAACATATAAAAATATTGATTGCTACCGCTAAGCGGGTAATTTACTGTAATTAAAACAAACTTACCGAATCGGTCGATAACTTCGTTTTGAATCTGGGGGGCTCGTCCGCGGGGACATTAGAAAACTGCATCCTGTATAGAATCGAATGTACTTTTGATTGATGTAATTAAGTAATACATTTTTCTGTAAAAGCGTTTCCACTAATACAAGTGTACAAGATTTCGTTAACTAGAAACCAACCGGTATTTTTCCTTACAAACACAACGACAAAAAACATATTGCATCTTTTTTCATCATAATTGTTTTCTCCAAACATTATAGTAGTAATCAGTTAATGTAATATAATGAAATGTAAAGATAGTTAGCATAACATAATAAAGTGAACATTTAGTTTATGCCAGGGACTTCATTTGCGTAGACTTACCTTTTTTAAACTTTTGAGCCTGTATTGTGTCGAAAGTAACTCACTCAGCTCAGTTTTCAGACATGAGAGTTTAGTTAAGTAATGTTGAATTAGTTAAGTGTTTTTTTTTATTTTTAGCATTAAACAATGCTCTATCTATACTCTACACAAAGATAGAAACTAGAAAAATTCGACCCGATCCTGGGACTCGAGCGGGATCCAAACCCGCGACCTCTCACAATCCGGGTGACTGCTTTTCCAACTGAGTCCCAGGATCAGGTCGATTTTTTTTAGTTTCTACCTTGTGTTGAATTAGTTTTTAGAATTAGAAGTGTATGATGTTTGTTTAGTGTTCCTATTTTAAGGAAATTGTGGCATCTTTTCACATGATTATGGTTTTAGTACCTTCCTTCTAGTAAACTGAACGGTGCCTGCGACACAGACTATGTCTGTGTGTCCACAGCCAAATCTGACATTTTAACTCCACAATCAGCCATTTTTTTACCTACTTTTAAGTTTCTTGAATGTAAAACCGTTTGAATGTAAAACTGTGGGTGTTTATTGAAAATAAATAATTTTGTATAGTTATCAACTATAAAAGTAAAAAAAAACTGTTAAAATCGGTACCTCACCTTATTTTTTATAGATTAGATGAAACACTTTTTCTTCTAGGTAACTAATTAAATCGGACACAAACGAAAAATGTCTTTGCAATAACTGATAATATTCCTAAACTTGTGAAAAGTGTTTAAATAACCAATCAAATAGCAGTAGCGAAACCGATTGAAGCGTAAAACAAAAAAATCATGTTTTATGATAAAAAAAACATGTTTCAAACTTAGAAAAATATAAAATCATGTCATTTGTTAACGTTTATAAAAAAGTTAAAATAAACCAATTTGTCGTTGATTGTTTTTATTTATTAGTACTACCTACTGAAACCACACCCCACTTCGGGATTGAAGTCTTTAGATGTGAATGGTGACGAATAGATAAAGAACTTGCTTACAAAACTTCTAAAAGTACAATCATTTTAGTATTCAGAGAAAGCTTATGTGAATATTGTGACTTGGTCGTTAAGGCAATTTGTGTATATAAAAACTGTTCAAATTACAGATGTAATGTCCAACAATAGCGGTCTGAAACTTAATGTGGCGAAGACGGAGTCCATGGCCTGCAACACCACATATCCCAAGCTGTTGTTTGACTCTCTGTCACAAGGGTCTTATCTAACTTGACGTAACCTTACGATGATGTGAGATACAAGGAAAAGGATAGAATGTATTAGGTTCTTAATACTTACATTGATTAATGTTCTTTCAATGCTTTTTTAATAAGCCACAAAACACACAACTTGTTTTGGTCTCGAAGTAACGATAAATATCCTTGTGTTACGAGGTACCGAACAGTGAAGTAAGCCAGGGGCGTCTCCCAGCACACCCAGACCCGAGCAAATTTAGAAAAGATCGTTTCCTGAATTGATTCGATCAGGAATCGAACCCGTGACACCACGCAAGCCAGGTAACCGTCAAAATGGAGGGACCCAGTCCCGGATTTATGATTTGATAAGATTAGTGTAATTGGTTACATAAATAAATAAACTTAATTATTTCTTATTATTAAAATACACATTAAATTACATTGGTTTATGGTCAATTAATGGATTTTCACAATAAGATCGTCAAAAAAAAAATAAAGAAAAATAACGCAAATTAAATAAAAGTTCAATTAACACAATCATATTACCACGAGTCTTTAGCTCGTCTTGTGAGTGCAACATTTTCTTGTAATGTAAGGTTACAGTCGAGCATTACAGGGCGCAACTTGATGATACAATGTGTAATATTTTGATACAATTTTCCTGAAGTTTTGTAAGGCAGTATTGTAGTGTAATGATCGAAATCGAATCTGAAATGTACATTACAGGCGAAGGTTCTTCATGTCAGGGAGGCAGTTCTGTAATGACAGGCTCAAAATCGAACCTGAAACGTTACATTACAGGAAAATGCTCCAAGTGAGGGACAACCTATACACCAGCAGGGCAGTCATAATACTCATATAAGATGACCCAGGGATCTGGGCCCGCTCTAATCTGACCCTGCAGGGCCAGTTAACCAATGCCATTTTATAGGTACTATTTTTGAATTGGTCAACTGTCCCCACAGCTGAAATACAGTGACCAGAAAAATTGAAGCTAAGGAGCTTATTGTATGAAGGGGTCAAGACATTGCATATTTTATTAAAACTACCAGGAAAGCAGAAATTACTGGTACTAGGTGCTAGAGCAACATACTACTTAGCTCACTAATGGTGGAGTAAACTAGGTATCTTATTTTACCATCAAGCTTTTTGACTAAAAGTACCAGGGTGTCAAAAATGACGAACGTGAGGGGGTTAGCCGTTGAGTCATGGGCTGTCAGCTCCAGGATGTCCCCACTCAATCAGGGGACATCCCTCACGTGTGTGCGCAGGGTCGGGGGGTCCGTGGTGGACGTAACGTTTGCTACCCCTTCCCTCGCGCGGCGCGTCCGGGGCTAGCGGGTGCTGAGTGAGGTGAAGACGATCTCGGCCCACAAGTATATTAGGTTCGAGGTCTCCACCTCCGAAGGCTCAGCGGCGCCGAGAAGACGGGAGGGCCACGCCTTTTTTCCGCGGTGGGCCCTCACCAAGCTGGACTCCGAGCTGACCGAGGAGGCGGCCATAGTGGCGGCCTGGGGCATGACCCCCACAACATCGGGGGTCGATGAGGCAGCGGGCCATTTCCGAGATCTCATCTCAAAGGTCTGTGATGCCGCCATGCCCCGAATTCGAGGACCCCCTCTGTGGCGCCACCAAGTTTACTGGTGGTCCACGGATATTGCCCAACTAAGGGAAAGGTACTCCCATTCAAGAAGGGCCTATGCGAGGGCCCTAAGGAGGAGCCACAGGGACCAGGAGAGGGAAGGCCAGCTGTACGTGGTTTATAAAGCCGACAAGAAGGCACTACAGCTGGCCATCTGGCAGGCCAAGACCAGGGCGCGGGAAGAGATGCTGGAGGGTCTGGACCGAGATCCATGGGGGCGGCCGTACCGCGCTGCGCGGGATAAACTGCGCTTTCAAGGCCCCCCTGTGATGGAGACCCTCCAGCCGGAGGTGTTGGAACGGGTGGTAGGGGAGCTTTTTCCGGAACCCCCGCCGTTCACCCCTCCCAGAATGGCTCTTCCCGCTAGAGCCCCGGATGGTGAGCCGATCCCACTCGTCTCCGACGAGGAAATGAAGACAGTACTGGATCGACTCAAGGGCAAGAAGAAGGCTCCTGGTCCCGATGGAGTGCCTAGCAAGGTCCTCGGCCTGGCCCTAAAACACCTGGGGGCGCAGCTTCGGGAAATTTTCAACGCCGCGCTAACATCAGCGCGGTTTCCGAAGCTGTGGAAGGATGGGCGCCTTTGCCTCCTGCAGAAGGAGGGTAGGCCCCCAGGTGTCGCCGGCGCGTATCGGCCAATTGTCCTGCTGGACGAGGCTGGAAAGGTCTTCGAGAGACTCCTCTCTTTCCGCCTCGTCCAGCATCTAAACGGGAGGGGTCCAAATATTTCCGGGCAACAGTTCGGTTTTCGTGCGGGGCGCAGCACAATAGACGCGCTGGCGCAACTCAACGAGGTTACGGAGGTAGCAACTGCTCGGGGCGAGCGGTCGTTGGCGGTAAGCCTGGATATCGCCAACGCCTTCAACAGCCTGCCGTTCAGCGTGATAAGGGAGGCACTTAAGTATTTTGAAGTGCCTACTTATCTCGGCAGGCTATTGGAGGACTACCTCCGAGGCCGAGAGGTCCTCTATGAGGGAGGAGGAGCATTGATTCGTCGCCCAATGCGATGTGGGGTTCCCCAGGGGTCCGTTTTAGGGCCCCTGTTGTGGAACATGGGGTATGAGTGGGTGCTCCGCGGCGCGCTCCTTCCGAGGATGCGCGTCATATGTTACGCGGATGACACCCTGGTCATTGCGGGAGGTGGGTCATTTGCAGAGGTGAAAAGACTGGCAGAAGTCGGCGCCAGTCTGGTGGTGGGCCGCATCGAGGCGTTAGGCCTGAAGCTGGCCCTTAATAAGACTGAGGCCCTCCTCTTCCATGGGCCTCGGCAGGGACCGCCTCCAGGCGCGGTGGTCTGCCTCAACGGCGTTGATGTGAGGGTAGAGGCCCAGATAAAATATCTGGGCCTAGTGTTGGATGGGCGGTGGCATTTTGGGGCCTATTTTTCCCGTCTCGCGCCCCGCCTAATCCACGCCGCGGGTGCTCTGGGTCGAGCGCGGCAACGAGCGCGGCCCGGGCCAGTCATGCCGGCGTCTCTTCGCCGGCATCCTCAAAAGTATGGCGCTCTACGGAGCGCCAATTTGGGCCCTCAACGCTGAAAATAGGCGCCTGTTACGGGCGCCTCAGAGGCTAATAGCGTTGAGGGCTATACGGGGTTACCGTACGGTGTCGGGAGGGGCTGCCTGTGTCCTGGCAGGCATGCCCCCCTGGGAACTGGAGGCGGATGTTCTCGCTGCTGTGTACCAGTCCTGCACAGCAGCAAGAGCAAGAGGAGAGTGCCCGTATTGGGACGAAGTGGAGGGAGTGCGCCGGCGTGCCCAGAGCGCGCTACTGCCGAGGTGGGCGGAGGACCTGGCCGACCCGCTCTATGGCCAACTAACCATAGAGGCGATCAGGCCAGTCCTCGACCAGTGGGTACGTAGGGAAATGAGGCGTACGTACCGGCTGGTGCAGGTACTTTCCGGACATGGATGTTTCGGAAAGTACCTGCATGACATCGCTCGGAGGGAGCCCACCCCGAGGTGCCACCAGTGCGACGCCGAAGAGGACACCGCCCAGCACACCCTTGAGGTGTGCACTGCTTGGGTGGTGCAGCGTCGCACATTAGTGAATGTGGTTGGCGCCGACCTCTCGCTCCCGGCCCTAATACGGGCCATGCTGGCGAGCGAGAGAGGATGGGAGGCGATGGTCTCCTTCTGCGAAGAGGTGATGTCGCAGAAGGAGACAGCGGAAAGGGCCCGGGAGGAAGATCCTCAGGCGGCCCCTCTCCGACGCAGACGGCGGGGAGTGAGGAGACGGCGGTTTGCACGCCTTCACCCTGCTCCCTAAAAGCAGCACCGGGGTGAAAGTCGGGGGACTTTCACCCCATTGCACGGTGCTCCTGTCTGGGGGTGTCCCCGTATACCGGGATGCCCCTGCTGCGTGAGGAGGCCCGGCGTGAAGGCTGGGCCGTCCGCCAGGGACGGCATGGTAATCCGAACTAGGCACCGTGTCGTCCCGTCAAGGCGATGAGGTATACCGGGGGTCTTTTTAGTGGGTATGCCGTCACCTTCAGGGACGGAGAGTCCCACACTCCCCCGCTGCCCCACCCAGGCAGTGAGATAGTGCGTAATGCATTTTTTCCCCCGAATGAAAAAAAAAAAAAAAGGGTGTCAAATATGAACCGGAAAAAAGTACCAGTAACATTACAGGGACTGTAATAGGTATAATGTTTAACTATGAGCGCTTGTCTAATGAAAGATATGAGCACTTTGTTCCAGTTAATTTCTGCTTTCCTGGTACTTTTAATACAGAATATGCAGATAATATTTTTTCTGGTGACTGTACAGAATTCAACTGTGGGGGACCAGTTGAATTCAAAAATGGCATTGGTTATCTGGCCCCGCGGGGTCAGATTCGAGCGGGCCCAGTTCCCTGAGCCCTCGTAATACTCGTATGTTACAATATTTTAACGATACTATTGACGTGGTGCACTGTAGCGCGGTTTCTGGCCTTGATTTGCGTGTTGTCCCGGGTTTCATTCCCGGGTAGGGTCAATTCAAGAAACGAATTTAAAATTTTATCACAGGAAAGTTAAAATAGTCATAAATATCGTTAGAGAGAAGTCCATTTCTTTCTGGGCATGGCTGAAAATTATGATTGAAATCTTAAAATACGACCATGGAAATAGAGGAACTTTTTTAAATTGAAAAAATATTGATGGAATTTTTAATTGTATACACAGGAACGAAGCACGATGTTAAATACATACATACCATCACGACTTTATCCTAAGCGGGGTAGTCAGAGACAAGTGACTGTGCCGTCATGGTGAACGAAACACTCCGAAGCCTACTTTTCACCAACGGTATTAGAATCCAACGATGTTAAAATTAGTTAAAAATTCATTTCGCTGTATCCGTAGCGTTCTGCTGCCCCATCCCGCAATACTGCCTACATGTTGTATGATTTACTGTAAATTGTGTAAGTACATTTTAAAATACGTCAAATAAAATGCTTAGGAGGACACAGCACAGCATGGAAGGAAGAATTGAAAAATACAAATAAAGCTATATACGATACGTCCCACAGGCCTCACCTCAACTATGAGGTGGTACGAGCCATACTCCAACACGCGGGCTCAGTGCGGATTGTTGGAGAGGTGAATGTAAGGCCAGTGATAAACCTTACCGTCAGATGTTATCGAGCCGCCTTTTTAGGCCTCTGACTAGGCTTTACGACTGATATCTATCTTGCGACGTCAGCCGAAAAATAGGTATTTGTAAAATGTATTGCTGTCTGTTGCCAACCTCAAGCCCCCCCCCCCCCCCCCCCCCGCAGAGTGCGGTAGAGACAACTGCAACTCTGACTGAAATTGCCTATCAAAAGTACCTACACAAAATCGACGCTCCGTAAATCCCCTGATCCCTTCTCGCAAACTTGACCGATAGAAATAATTGTAAAAAGTAAAATTAAAAAAAAAGCTTTGGCCGTCTTCCTATGTTTTCCTTTTTTTATATATTCTAGTCAAATTAGTTTCCTAGATGTTTGAAAAAAGCGGAAAATCTGACCAATTTTTTAGATTTTCTACGAGCATTAACCAGGGAACGAAACAGGGGACTAGGTACGTTTGTATGGAAAAGGGCGCTTCTGTGTCCTCATAAATATCTAAATATAAAATAAAATATGCGCCAGACACCACACCTCCTGTAATGGTCTCGAAATAGGAATTCATATCCCTGTGTTACGAGGTACCACACAAGGAAATAAGCCAAGGGCGTCTTCCAGCACACCCAGAACAGAGTCACTTCAAAAAAATGATTTCCTGAATTGACCCGACCGGGAATCGAGGCGAGAAACCGTGCTACAGCGCACTACGCTAATCGTGTCGTCGAAAGTTATTTCTAGTTCCCCTATTAGTACTTTGATCAAAAATTCTGCCCAGCCTTGGTTATCACAGACACTTTTCGCTAAAATGGATTAAGTCGCCCTATGATGACAAGATTCACATGTGAATTATTCATGAATTCGCGCACGACGTGAAATGGAACGTAATTGGCGAGATTACAGAGAACAGAAACTGGTGATGAGAGTTCAATTTAAACTACTTAAGTAGTTATTAACATAGGTGTATCCGAAATACGCGGAGAAAAAAATTTAAAGAATTTTTTTGCTGCTTAAATAAGTAAGAGAGCGTCGTGGCCTAGGGGTTAAGCATCTCGACTCGGATCGTGGATCGTGTGGTCCCGAGTTCAAATCTGGCCAGAACCAAAATTTTTGTGTTCATTGTCAAACTTCCGACTAACTCTCCGGTGATGGGAAATTAGGAAACATCGTTTAAAACCAAATCAACCCGGATAACGGCGGAAGGCTCACCACCTACTTACCACGTTAGGTTCTAATACCATTAGAGAAAAGTGGGCTTCTGAGTGTTCTGTTCATCATGACGGCAACAGTCACTTGCCTCTGAATAACTCGTTTGGGATATAGTTGTGATGGTATGTTAATTAAGTTAAATTGATAATTTATTTCATATTAACCGATATATTGACCTAACACAGTCGCCTATTTCACTCATTTTCCATATTGTGAATAGATACAGACATTTAAAAAATATAATTAAACCCAACGAGAAAAACAAGTTAGGTACTGAATTTAAAGAACCAACCAACTAATTAATAAAATTTTGTTTAATTTACAAACTCAAAATGCCAACTTATCTAATTTTTAAACAGCCTGTATATAGGTTCGCTTTAACAGTGAGAACCTGAACCATTCCACTTAAAATCACTGCTACTGCCTAGACAGTCACCTAAAAGACCTTTGAAAATGGATATTTCGGAGAAATTGCAAAACAAGGAAGAAAAAAAAGGTTTTTTATTGGTCAATAATACGTGTGTATTTTATTTTAGTTTGAACTAGCAACATTCAACTCGGTCCTAGGACTCCTAGGCGTCGATCTGTTATAGTTTTTCATGGAAGAGCAGTTTTTTTATTCATCGTCGGAACAAGCCCTTAAACCGCCGGGCGCCGGATGGCAAGCAGTTACCGCAGCCATGAACACGTACAGTCGGGCGTTGCCGGTTCTGGGGCCATATTACCATCTCTTATAGCCAGTCAAGTTAACTTCCTAAACCGAGGGAAGCGAGCAATATCGTCAGTAAAAATCTGGCCTAGAGGATGCATTATTGACAGGTAACCGCTGACTGGCTGAAAATGTAAGATCATATTAGGAAATCGCTAGTCGCTACGCCCCTGTTATGTTCTTAGCCTATTTTAGGTAACTTTGTAGGGACTTACATCATAAATAAATATCGGAGACCTTAGAATAATTACATATAGAAACCAAGTCCGCGCGCCCATTTCGAAGCACCTTAATTGGAGCCATAAATGGCTCCAAACGGACGGTTTTGCAGTGTTCATCACAGCTCCGCAATGTTCAATGTCAAAGCGCGCCGCATGTTAGCAAGTAATAGTCACGCATGTGTAGATCGGATTAGTGCTTCATTTTTGATGGGGCGGTTGTATGAAGACTACCATCTATACGTTATTATTCTAAGTCGGAGACATCTTTCGCCAAGATCTTGTTTGACCACAAACTAGGCCATTCGTACGGGTGTCAGTATTGAATAACATAAGTAAATAAATAAACACCCAACGACATAGTGTTTATCTCATAACCTTCCGAGGTTGTGGGCTTCCGAGTGTTCTTTTCTCCAAGATGGCAACAGTTAACTTGCCTCTGACTAACCCGTATAGTAATATCATGAAGAGGAAAAGATTTAATTGTTTGTTTGTTTTTATGCATAAGCTCCGAAACGGGAACCGATTACTTGTCCGAAATTTACTAGTTGGAATTTCATTTGACCGACGTCTTTTTTGCTGTCTGTATTAATTGCCAGATTTTTAAGCTATCGAAATATCATTTCCCATAGTATTATTTTACCGAACTGCGTTTCACCGATTTTCGAAATAACTCTTTACTACTGGCCGAAGTCTCTTCTGAACTGGCGTGCCACAAGGCGGTATTCTTTGCCCTTTACTATTTTCTATATTTATCAATCTAATCACTCACAATCTAAACTGTCTCTTTTATCTGTGTGCCGACGATCTTCAGCTGTACGCCCATGTCAATGACGTTTCGGACACAATCGCCCTCTTAAACAAAAATCTGGAAAGTATATCTCATTGGTCCAATGACTTTGGTGTATCTGTTAACCTTTCAAAATGTCAAGCAATAATTGTGGGTAGCTCTGGGTTTATCTCCAGAATCCCTATAGCTGACTTACCAGTTCGAAATTTGGGCCTATACGTAGACTCAACTCTGAGCTGGGCCGTGCTGTGGCTGAGGTCAGTCGTAAGGTGGTTGCTTGCATGAGAAGCCTCTATCGATTCTAATTCTTTCTTCCTCATAGCACTAAACTTATGCTAGCTCAAACTCTAGTCATACCCATCATCGACTATTCTGATGTCTGCTATCCTGATCTCACGGAAGCGCTGACCACTAAACTTGAGAGGCTCCTCAATAATTGCATCAGATTCATTTTTGGCCTTAGAAAATACGATCATGTTTCCCACTTTCGTGACCAACTGAAATGGCTTCCTATACGTCAGCGGCGATCTTCTAGAATTCTTAACATGTTAATTAATATACTCAATAATCCAACGTCTCCCAAATATCTTCAAGAACATTTTAAATATTTATTCCAAACCCTTAATCGTCAACTTCGTTCAGTTAACAATTTGCTCCTTTCAATTCCTCCTCATCGCACTGACTTTTACGCATATTCCTTTACTGTGCAGGCGGCCAAGCTCTAGAACTCTCTGCCTGCCGGGATTAGAGCATCTCAGACCAAACATAGTTTTAAGAAACGAGTTCGTGAACATTTATCTTACCTGCTTTTATATTTATATTTAGATATATTTGTTTATTGTATTTATATAGATATTGTATGTATTGTATAATTATTTATATCCATTATAGTATGTTTATCTAGGTTATTTTACGTGTAATTTTATATCTATTTTTGGACCATTCACATTTGTTTATCTCACCTCACCCGATATTGAAATTATCTGCATGACCCAAGGGTTGACTGGTAGAGAATGCCTTATGGCATTAAGTTCGCCTGTTGTACTTATTTTGTGCAATATAGTTTAAAAAAATAAAACTTTTTTCAATTGCCAGATAATTTATTTGTCATACTTTTACTTCACCGATACAACATTTTACCCAATATTGGCGATCGAAGCGAGCACGGCTGCATTAAGGTAAGCTGTCTTGGATCTGAAATAGGTACGAGTAGAACCCGACTGGCCGTGGTCACTTCGCCGTGATACTAGTCTGCCCTACACTAGAATTAGTCAAGTTTTATTCGAGACCTCCCGTCGGCTGCAATTTCCTTCGAGCCGGATCATCAAAAGATCCACTCTGCTGTTGAAATGGTGCTTACAAGAAGTGTAGCACAACTCCAAGATGGCAGCGTCGATCAACAGGGCGTGCAAGAAAACCAACTTCAGCATACTATAGAACATTTTGCTGCTTCTGGGGTTTTTAAGAGCGCATCCATCGGCGTGCCAGCGAAAGGCCTACTGCGAACAGTGTCAAGTCGGAACCACAGATTGTTCTGCCGCTGCCGCCGCCATTGTTGCCGAAAATGACGCCTCCCGCTGCACCCAGTGTAAAATCCGGAAAATCATCTGTTCTTTCTTTTCAAGCACGCAGAAAACGACTTGAGCTACAAGCTGCGCAAAAAGCGAAAATAGCAATGGACTTCCCCCATAGGACGGGTTCTGCCTAGTTTGGGGGCCAGATATATTCATAGTTGTAACTGGGTTTTTTAATAAATATTTACTTTACGTTACTTGATAGACAAACAGTTGGGAACGGATTTCGCTGAACTCGACGACGAAATTTCACAGTCCACTAAATGAAGAACAAAACAACGTCGAGCCGTGGTTAGAGTCAAATTAAAAAACGTCAGAAAAATGCAATATTGAACAGAAATCATTATTACCCCCGTGCCAGGTCGCCGCTGCGCCAGCCACTACGCCTACTAGTCTTGTAAATCCGCACCTGGCTGCTGGCGTGTGCACTACGGACGCTAACGCGCGGTTACCGCATGGCTACACCGAACCGCAACCAGCTCCGCCACCACCGCCGCCTTTGGAATCTGCGGTTACCGCACAAGCAGTTAAAAAAAATGTTCATTTGCTTTTTAGTTTCACAGTTTTTCATTTTAAAAAATCTGACAAACTATACAATAGTTTGTTGGCAGAAGCTGGCTCCCAATTTGTTTAATCAAAACTTACATAACCAATGAAATTAAAAAATTAAAAAATGAAATAAATGAAAAAATCTTTATTGCTTTACAATTTTGTGTTTACAATATCAAACTGAGCGTGTAACCTTGCTCTAACAGTAATGCTATTCTGCTTAGCCGCCTTAGCACGCCACGAGCCTTACCTGAGCTCAGCGGTGACCCGATGGAGTGGCTTTATTTTAAACAAGCCTATGAAGAATAAACTGAACTGTGCAACTTTAGTCCAAAATAAAACCTATGCCACTAAGAAAGTGCCTACAAGAACGGCAAAGGAAACTGTGTCGCATATGGTAATAAGTGCTATATCTCCAGATATCATTAATTCAACACTGCAACTACGTTATGGCAACCCAGAGATAATAACATTTCGCATTTTGCGAGACCTAAAGAAGTTGCCACCAGTGTCGCCAGAATATCAGAGCGATTTAATAATTTAATAGTGTTTGCGTGTAAAGTGATGAATTTTATCGAAGCCCTGCGTGCAGTAAAGCGTGATGAGTATCTACAGGGGAAGGATATAGCTTCAATAATCCACCAGCCATAATCATTAATAAACTGCCAGCGGTACTCTTGCCAAAAGGAGCGATTACAGTTACCCTATCATCAGTGAAGGCAGAACACCTCCCCTGCTCATACTGGTAGATTTCTTACACTTGGAAGCCGTCAAAGTGTCAACGACCTCGCCTATCAACTGTCCTGCACACACAGACACTAGGCAAATACACAGCATAGATCACAGTCAAAGACTGCAAACAGTGCTATTGCATACTGAGTTACCCAGCAGTGATATTAAATGTGATTTCTTGTACACTTGAATTAACTACTATCTGTATCTAATTCAAGAGCCGGAGGCGCGGAGGGAGAGCAGCCCTCGCCCGCTGTAGTTGCTTGCTTGCATGCTATTTGCACGCTTGCTTGCATGTTTGCAAGCTTACATTAATGCCTGATTGCTTGCATACTTGCTTGCTTGCTTGTTTGCTTGCCGACTTGCATCTATGCTTAGTAAAATAAAAAAGTATGGTGATCGATAGTTATTCTGCATGTACTCGTATATTTCTTGAACCAAAATTACATTATTTCTTTGATTTTTTTTAGGTTTACAGTGCTTGTTTTTGTAATTACTTAATTTTTTTTTAGTTTTGAATCTTTAGGAATACATAATAACACTACTTTTGAAAGTTCTATTAAATATTTCATTTTGCTTAAGTAATAAACCAGTAGTGTAATGAATATTCGGAAACATAATACTTCGAACAGATGTTAATTCGGCCAAGCATAACTTTCGTAAAAGTTTTTTGACCGAGTGAAACGTCGGGCAACTGTTACAGTGGCAAACGTGCTTTCGACGAAGAAGACGAAAAAGACGAAAGGAAAATAGTCGAATTTTTTTTTAAATGAAATTCGGTCGAAAAAAAATCGATCTCATGACGGTAGTAACCGTGGTGAGCCTCCCGCCGCTATCCGGGTTGATTTGGTTTTAATCGATGTTTTCCATTACCGGAGAGTTGTCGGAAATTAAGAGGATACAGAAGCACCGTTTTTCCATAGAAATAGAAATATCAGTCAATTAGTATCAGTCAATTAGTATCACATCAAGCTGCTATCACAGCGTATAATGGTTACATCAATCTATGTTGAGATATGGAGTAATGATCTGGGGTAACTCAGTATATAAAGATAAGGCTTATAGAATGCAAAAGAAATGTGTTCGTGCCATCTTCAATTTGAAACAAACTACGACCGACTTGGTGTAATGGTTAAGAAGTTGGCTACTACACCAGAGGTCGCGGGTTCGATCCCCGCACAGTACAAACATTTGTGTGCATGAACATGTCTGTTTGTACTGGTCTGGGTGTCTCCTATGTATAATAAGTATGTATTTACAAAAGAAAATGTATTTAAGTATGTTTATCCGTTGTCTAGTATCCCATAACACAAGCTTTAATTAGCTTACTTTGGGGCTAGATGGCGCTGTGTGGAATAATGTCCAGGGATATTTAAAAAAAAAAAAAAACTTTATTGTGCAAGAAATAAGGTACAATAGCAGATCTTATTGCTAATTAACAAACCAGAGCTCTTATTTCTACTTTTACAAGTGTATACACCTAGAACCATTGCTACTAATCCACTACATGTGACACAGACATACTTAGGTAACTTATCTCTAATATTCTTGTATACTGTAGAAGGACTTTTCAACTAACCAAGCTTTGATAACTTTTTTAAACTTTGCAAATTTGTACACTTTAAATTTATCTGGTAAATTATTAAAGATTTTAATACACATCATGAAGACTTTATTAGAAACTAGTGTTAATCTTGCTAAAGGCTTAAACAGTTTATTTTTATGAATCGATCGGAGATTCCGCTTTGAAACATGGCAATTCTCTTGAAATAAAAACCTATACTTTTAAGCATATAAGCACAAACAAACAGACATCAAATATATACAAGCAAGGTAAGGTCAGTAATTTATATTTACGAAAAAAAGGCCGACATGAATCAGTTTGTTTCAAATTGAAGATGGCACGAACACATTTCTTTTGCATTCTATAAGCCTTATCTTTATATACTGAGTTACCCCAGATCATTACTCCATATCTCAACATAGAATTAACGTAACCATTATACGCTGTGATAGCAGCTTGATGTGATACTAATTGACTGATACGACGAAGAGCAAACACGAAACTATTCAATTTGGAGCAAATATCAGATATTTGTTGTTTCCAGTCACAGTATTTGTCTAGGGTAACGCCTAAAAATTTTACTTGTGTCACTTCATCTATAATTTGTCCGTTATATTTTATTTTTAGTTTTTTATTTTTAGTCTTATTTGAACCAAACTGCATGTACTTGGTTTTCTGAAGGTTATTTTTTAAATTATTTCTTTTTAACCTTTCAACCGTTTTAGCAAAAGTTGTGTTGATGTCATCCTCATATGATTGAATGTTAGTATTACTATTACTATTAAAAATAATGCTGGTGTCATCGGCAAAAAGAATACATTCATGGGTCGTAATTTTCGGTAGGTCATTTATATATAAAAGAAACAAGAGAGGACCAAGAAAACTACCCTGAGGAACACCACACTGGTTGTTTATGTAAGATGATTTAACATTTTCCAAAGATCTACTTTAGGGACAATATTTTTTAATTTCAACACATTGCTCCCTTTCACTTAAATAACTTTTTATCCATTGATAACCTGGTCCGCGAACGCCATATTTGCACAATTTTGCAAGTAGGCATTCGTGGCAGACAAAATCCAAAGCCTTAGTCATGTCTAAAAAGAGAACAGTTACTGGAATGGTATTATTTAAACTGTTAGTGATTGTTCTAATTAATTTAAACATGGCTAGTGATGTTGATTTGCATTTCCGAAAGCCGTTCTGTTCATCCTTTAAGACATGATACGAACGTAGTCTCTATTTCCTCCCTGGATTTAGCTAGTAGAGGAATATTTTTTTTCCCTAATAACCTATTGCCACTATTGGCATGTCCCTATGTTTTCCTTTTTTTTACTAAATTAATTATTAAAAGAGATATGAACCTTCAAAAATCGAAAAAACTGGCTAGATTTTCCGCTGTGTTCAAATATTCCGAAATCTAATTTTATTTTATTTTATTTCAAAAAAAGAAAAACATAGAAACACGGCCACAGTCCTTCTTTAATTTTTAATGATAATAGTAACTAAATCGGCCAACTTTATATTATTCTAAGGTCGTATATAAATATATAAGAGTATGTTTGCCTTCTAGAGTACCACTTCAAGCCATTTCACGAGACCTACAGGTGGACGGCCGCCACCCTCACCCTGGGACTACTCTTTCCGAATCCTGCGACGGACAAAGCCAGATTCATGTGTATAGGTAAAAATGCATTAAGGCGAGTTTAGCCGCCAACTAGCGCCACCATTTGATTTATTTTACTATCTTCCAAATTAGACATTGTTTTCAACTGAACAATGAATATCTCAAAAATTACTTCTTTTAAATATTCAATGTCTGTCCACGACTTTTCATTCTGTTTTTTAAGTAGTACATAGTTTCAGTTTTTGCTAAAAAAAGTCATGGACAGACATAAAAACATTGTTTTATTTGAAAATTATAAAAATAAATCAGTTGGTAGCGCTAGTTAGCGGATAAAATCGCCTTAAAAAAATTTTTTAACGTATTTGCTTGTCATCACATTGCAGCATTGGCATAAACATGTGAATCATTATTGACGACATGATTGGCGCAGTGCGCTGTTGCCTTGAGTAACGTAGTGTCGCGGGTTCAATTCCCCGTCTAGTCAATTCAGGAAACAACCTTTCCTCAATCGGCTCGGGTCGCGGTGTGCTGGGTGACGCCCCTGGCCTATTACCTTGTCTGGCATGGTATCTCGTGACACTTATTTATCCCTACTTCGAGACCATGACAATTGGTATGTTGTCTGATGCATAAATATTTATAGTATTTATGAAGTTGTAAATATTGTATACTTATGTGTGTGCTATATTATGTGATAATGTATGGAGTGTAACATGTAGATATACATAGAATGTGGTATAATAAAACTTATTTTAAAGAAGAAAAAAGTGTTTTCGGAATAATACAGTTTTTTATATATAGTAATTTTTCCCGTAGCCCACACATTTTTTTTTCAAATTTGAAAACGCCACCTCTGCCGCGACACGCGTTCAGCTGTCGCGCCATGCGTACCGTACACGTCCGTTCCGATGGGGCGCGATGCAAGCCGGTCGGTCTAAATCACACAAGAGGAGCTTCATCTGTCAGTCGTTATTTTCAGTGTGCCTCTTCGTGATTAATATTCCGCTCGTGGCGATGATCTTCATTGATATATATCGGTGCTGGAGCGAGCGGGATATGTTCAACATCATCAGACATAGCACAATCATTGGACCGTTTCTAGGAGCCTTTTTTAAGGTGAGATATAAGGTTTTTTTCCTAGTTTATCCAAAATACCGATGAGCACCGATTATTTCGGAAAATACAATAGAACCGAGCAAGATAACTTTAGAATGCGAAGAAACTTGGTGATGTTTGATTTTGTCGCAAATTATTCTATGTAGGTAATACTTAAAAGTTTTATTAAAGTCCTCTGTCGTCTCCTCTCTGTCGTCCAAAACTTGAGTTTATAACTTGCTGGAGAACTTCATCGATTTTTTTCCCCTGTATATAATTTTATTGTCCTCTTCTCTAATATGTGTTCTAACGATTCTGATTCGTCCATTTAACACAGATGTTACTAACGTGTTACAAAAGGGTGCAAGCCAAGCAGATCATAAGCGAAATCAACAGTGACTACGAGAGCTACAACCACCTTCCTGAACACCAGCAGGAAGTGGCCCATACCAGCATCCAGACAAACATCCTCTACACTGAAAAACTATGGATCACTAGCGTCAGTTTCGCTATATCCACCTTCCCTGGCATGGCTGTGGTCTCCACCCTTTACAGCCAAATCTTCGATGATGTACCTAAAAAGTACATGGTCCATGACTTGAATAGGCCCTTCTCGGATCCCGATGCGAGGTTTGAGAGTCCATATTTTGAGGTGCTGTTCATATATATGGTCTCCAGTTCGTTGGTATGCATTCTCAACTATTCAGGTTGGTGTGATTTTCAAGGTTATTTTGCAGTTTGCTAAGCTATTCGTGTTGAGGGCTCATCTACATGTAGTAGCTAGTGTGTAGTCAGTTTTGATATCCATAGAAGGTGTGACTGACTTTTGAATGTCACGAGTTGCCGCCCAAATGTGTCTAAAATAAAGTTGGATGACTGATGGTGCTGAGCTAATGATACTTCAGATTTACCAACTATGCCTTCGTCTTGTGCTACTACAACGCTACTCTCGCTGTAACCTCTAGGTTAGTTCCTTTGGTAACGGTTGTATTTTTCATTGTACTGTACGATTGCAGCGTACGATACTTTGTTCGGCTTGGCCACAAATCACGCCTGTCTGAAGATGAGCATGGTCTGCCTGAAGCTGAAAGAGACTTTCAAGCAAGATAACGCTGACAAGATGTATGAAGGTGTCGTGAAATTTATACAGGAACAAAAAAAGATGTTCGAGTTCGTATAGTAATTTTATTTATGATACCTCAATTTACTGTCTTTTGTTTTATTTATCGGTACCTAATTGATTTAACACGTTGACTGTCCACATAGTAGACTCAATAGAAACGAAAACAGTACAAAGTACATACCATATTTTATGGCACTGGACTGTTAACGTGTTGTTTTTCTCGACATTTAGAGTGATTTAAATTTAGAGCGCTTTCAATTTAAACGTTTCGTGTCGGACCGCTGCGGTGCCGAACCGGTGCGTTTGTCGTATTGCGCACGGACGTTCGTTTGTTTTAATAAAATGCACGCGGTGCGGCAACAGTGAGGCGTCGGTACCGCAAACGCTCGACAGCAAATACCGCGTGCTTTGTATGAAAACAAACGACCGTCCGTGCGCAACACGACAAACGCACCGCTTCGTCACCGTAGCGGTCCGACACGAAACGTCTAAATTGAAAGCGCCCTTAGACTTTTCGTATCGTTTCGTATTAGCGGTGCGTTTGCGTATTGCGCACGGATGGTCGTTTGTTTTCAATCATAGAAAGCGCGCGGTGCGGCAACAGTGCGGCGTCGATACCGCAAACGCTGTACAACAAATACCGCGCGCTTTGTATGAAAACAAACGACCTTCCGTGTGCAATACGCTTCAATACGCTTCAATTTAGACGTTTCGCTTCGGCACCGCATCGGTCCGATGCGAAACGTCTAAATTGAAAGCGCCCATAATGGTTTATCTTTGCTTTAAGTTTTCTCACCGACTTTCACATGTTTTTATCCACTAAATACTTTGATTGTGCATATCATAATTTTCGTGAGTTTAAAGTTTTGCTGCCAAAACAACTTGCTTCTATTTCAGAGCGGCTGTTAAGCTCGTCAAAATAAACCTTTCTTCAAACCCTTCTTCAACCTCATAACCTTAACTGGCTCCCAGTTTTTCTAAAAAGAGACGATCTCTGTAACCGAACTGTTCGTCACAGACAACTGCCGTCAGTATTAGTACACTAACATGAATAATTAAAAGTCTGGAACTCTTAAAATAACTAAGCAGAGTTTGTTTATTTATATAACTAATATGAGTGTATCTCATAGTTTATACTATGGGTGTCAAAGACGGATGAATTTAAAAATATTTCTTAATACATATTTAAATAGATAGCAACACCTATACACAAAACAGACACAAATGTCCGGGTCGAACCCACGATCATTGGCGACCACTAGCCGCGGGGGGGCTTCCACCCCCCCTTTGGTTGACTTGTCAACAATCCGCACTCAACGGTTTGCGACTTTTTTTTTTTTTTTCATTTATTAATTGCATAGTCACATTACATTGAATAAGGTCTTAACAATAAATTGTAGGTAGGAAATGTGACGCCCTGCAAGGGCGTAGCAACTCTATAAGAGGGCTATTATAACTAGCTCATCCACTATAAAACACCTTAAAATAATTAGTTTTACAGTGAATGGGTACATACATGAAATTAAATAAAATTATTGTTAATAGTAACATAAATTCAACTTTTAAACACAACATTTAAACCATTCTATGCCATCATATGCAAGGTACTTTTCTGGCCGCACCGCTAGCTAGGGAGTGGAACGCCCTCCCTTCATCTGCGTTTACATAAACAACAACTTTGGTACCATCAAGGCCAGAGTGAATAGGCATTTTCTGGGTAAGCGTGTACCACCATCGCCTCGTCATCGCTTGCCACCAGGCGAGACTGAGGCCAAACGCAAACCTATTAAAAACCCACACATTGCGCCAAAACGCCTGTCAAAACATACTGGCTAAAGTTTGTTATTGCATTTGTTTCATTTTACCCAATGTTTATTAATTAAGGTTTATAATTATTAATTATTAAAATTATTCCAGATACGTGGACCTCATCCAAGATACCTTCAATGTATGGTTGGGCACAATCCTGATGAGCACGATGATACAGATCGGCTCCTTACTTTTCCACATCAATGCCGTAAGTTGACTGTCTTAACAAAGTGCTAGTGTGCGTTCGAGTAGGTTATTTAATAGCCCGGTCAAATTAGACCAAAAAATAGGAGTGAAGTTACAATAATTCGCACCCAGCTCAAAATTGGTACAATTGTTCAAAATACTATCATAAATGTGCTTGCATGAAGGTTGAAAAGTTTTGTCTAGCATGTACCAATTTTGAGCTGGGTGCGAATTATTGTAACCTCGGATGTCGAAATTGACTGGATTATAAGAGATATAAGAATAAAGTTCAAATATTTTTCAATATAACAAACAAAGACGTTTAATAGTAGGTATATTTTATATCGAGGGACTAAGCGAAGCCATAATATACCAGAGGTGGTTTGAGTCAATGAAACCGAGGGTATATTAAGGAGGCGTTTAGTCTCGCGGTGCAAACTGTACTTTTCACTTTAAGTGCGAGAAAAATAGTCAATTTAGTACAAAGACATTCAAAACCGAACAAATTTACACTCGGCAAAAGTTCTGAAATTTTCGCGGTCATTTTTTTTCTTCTGAACTGAGCCAGTCACAGATAAACAATTTAAAACACATGGCGCAACCTTCTTTGCGGACAAACCGTGGAACTAAAACTCTCAACATTTTCGTAATGAAGATGGTCCACACTCCACAGATAATAGTATATTTTTACTGGCTGTTTGAGTTTGTCTATGTCACATGAAGGAAATTAAAAAACGAATTACTTTTTATGAGAAGTGAAAAAAATGTAAATGTGCTCTACAACAGGTACCTGTAAGTTTTGTGTGCAATAAAGATTATTATCATTAACTTTTAACCTGCTTGAGGTTCCAAGATTTTCCGGCGCCGCCTCGGCTATTTCTTATCTGAGTCCATTCTCACTTCGTTTGAAGTGAAGTTTCATTTGAAGAGATATGATAATACTTAGTGACAAAAACATATTTTTAAGTAGGTAACAATATCGTATCGAATCATCAAAACTTAATAAAAGGATTCTTAAAAGATTAAAAATATTTAGCCCAGATTTTTATATTTTATGGGTACTGGGTTGCTGAGCTGCATAATAATGAAATTGGGCCTAGGTCAGGAAGCGACAGGTTGTATGACAAATTTATAAGCGACAGTTTCATTTGGAACGAAATTTTGGTAGGTACAGGTGGGGTCAATGAGCTTTATTGCACGTGTATCTGGCACAAACTTATAGTAATATAAAGGGTGTAAAAAGACCCTTAACGAAGCCTGCACATTCTGCACATCATCAGGACCATTTTTTCTTTCTAGACCATACTTGGCAACTCAATAGTTACCAAGTAATTGAAGGTCAAAGTAAAAAAAAATCTCAAGATTTTGTTAAAAACAAGTTCTTATTATTATTAGTTAATTTGTGTAGGAAACATTATCAAAATTTCAAGTATTTCCCAACAAAAAACTGCTTGAAAACGTTCAACTCTCAATGTACATCGTCCGTACCCCTTGATTGCGTGACACCCGCGCACAACACAACAGCGCAGGAGCGGTCTGTTGCACGTTACATTACTAAGTCCGTTTTTAGGTTTACATTTCACACCTAAAAAAAAATTTCGTTTACCATCAATAAATTATTTTTTCTGTGACTTGATTTAATGATCTGAATCTTCTACACCCCGTATAGGGACAAAACCACCACCCCCCATGGCCCTACCGACCGTCCTGGTCATACGGGCCGAAACGCGAGAGATGCGCACTGAACTTACTACTGCTACAATGCTTGACTATCTACAGTCTACAAGTTCCTTTACTTATCTCTTATTTCTACAAGTTCCTTTATCTCTTAATCTACAGGTTCCTTTATCTCTTCATCTACAAGTTCCTTTATCTCTTAATATACAAGTTCCTTTATCTCTTCATCTACAAGTTCCTTTATCTCTTAATCTACAGGTTCCTTTATATCTTCATCTACAAGTTCCTTTATGTCTTAATATACAAGTTCCTTTATCTCTTCATCTACAAGTTCCTTTATCTCTTAATCTACAGGTTCCTTTATCTGTTCATCTACAAGTTCCTTTATCTCTTAAATACAAGTTCATTTATCTCTTAATCTACAAGTTCATTTATCTCTTAATGTACAAGTTCCTTGATCTCTTTATCTACAAGTTCCTTTATCTCTTAATCTACAAGTTCCTTTACCTCTTAATCTACAAGTTCCCTTATCTCTTAATATACAAGTTCCTTTATCTCTTAATAAGTAGGGATAGCAGGGGTTTATCCACCGGTAAGGTTTTTTTTCAGGGCTACGGGTTTGATTTGCGCTACACATTGTTCAGTTTCATCTCTGTCGTCCACATCTTCCTGCCTTGCAAGAATGCTGCGACGCTCAAAATGATGGTAAGAAAATAATTCAAGGATCGCCAGAGATAAGATTTCAGGGCGTTTTGAAGATTGTCGCGGCGCCCAGTTAGCTATGGTACGTCGATGCATCTGAAACACCTAATTAACTACGCATAATTACACCTAGATCCGTACAAAAAAGCGCGCCAGTTGTGATGCCGAAATCAACTGTAAAAATATTTTCGCTGCACTTATAATCATGATTTTCAGTATACGAGGTGATTATCAATAGACTTACAAAAACGATATGGCATAATCAGTAAGTGATGTAGACACTATCTCAGTGAAAAGAAAAATTATTTAATGAACTGTCATTTCAAGGTCACTATACAAATCAGTCGAACAGTCAGTATTTTTACATGGAAACCTTAAAATTAAAGCCAATTGAAAAAAATCCAATTTTCAATAGTATGTTATTATCTAAGTACATAAATAACTTACTAAGTATGCCATATCGTTTTTGAGAGTCTTTTGATAATCACCTGGTTTATAATGTATGAATACTATAGATATTTTGACGACACGATTGGCGTAGTGTGCTGTAGCACGGTTTCTCGCCTCGATTTCCGTAGTGTCCCGGGTTCGATTCCCGGTCGGGTCAATTCAGGAAACGATCTTTTCTGAATTGACTCGGGTCTGGGTGTGCTGAGAGACGCCCCTAGCTTATTTCCTTGTATGGTACCTCGTACACGAGGATTTAATAATCCCTACTTCGAGACCATTACAAGAGGTGTGTTGTCTGGCGCATATATATTTATATTTATATTTATATTCATAGGCTACACAAGGTGGGAAACTCATTTGTGGGTCAATCTGTAAAATACTTTAACAAAATACCTCGAAGTCTTGTTGATCTACTTCTTCACAAGTTTAAGTCTGCAATTAAAGCAAAGTTAATGAAACAAGGTTAAATGTAGAGGATTACTTGAACGACAAGAATTTGTGGTAATAGTAGGAATAATCTGCTCCTCTGCTCAATATTGTATTCTTTTTTCTACTCTCATTGACTGTACTCTGAATTTATGTGTTGTAAAACAAACAAAGTTTAAAAGAGTAACTATCGAGTTTCTTGCCGGAGTCTTCTTTGATAAGAAGCAACGTCCGAACCGGTGGTAGATTCACATTATGTATATTCACGATATGAACTATTATTGTACTATTTTATTTACGTTTATTATTGTTATTAGATATACTTTTTTTTGACATGTCATAAGTGTTTTGTACAAGCTTAAATGAAGAAATGTTTTTTTTAATTTACTTTACTTAACTTTACATTCGCTCTGATATATAGTTAAAACCATTTCCTGCACAATTGAACATTTGTGTTAAAACTCTTACCTCGAGAAATTGACAGAGAACACTGATGTGACTGACTGATGACGACACGGTTGGCGTAATGCGCGATAGCACGGTTCGCTGTAGCAGTGTCCCGGGTTCGATCCCCGGTCAGGTCAATTCAGGAAAAGATCTTTTCTAAATTGGCCTGGGTCTGGGTGTGCTGGGAGACGCCCCTGGCTCAATTCCTTGTCTGGTACCTCGTAACTCAGGGATATTTATCCCTAATTCGAGACCATGACAAGAGGTGTGTTGTCTGGCGCATATATATGTTAAGTCAATATTTAGCCGTGATGGATGAATATCTGTAGCATCAAACCGGGGCACCAACTAAAAATAACTGCCTTCACTTGTTCAAGTCGTCGGAGACCGCGACGCTGGTGTACTGCTGCGGCTGGGAGCGCGCCGCGTCGGGCCGGATCCGCCGGATTATTCCGTTCCTGATCGCGCGCGCGCAGGTCCCGATCCGCCTCATCGCGTTCTACATGTTCGACTATGATATGGAGCTGTTCGTTAATGTATGTATTGAGCTTGGTTCTCTATTTGTCTTTTAAAATGTTTATTTATAATCTAACATCTCTTATTGGTTTTTATCATACTTAATCATCATTTCTGCGAATGATAACTTGCCCGAACTTAATATGTCTTATTATCACGTCTCCGAAAATTGAAATCTCTAAATACCTACGATATGCTCGAAAATATTTTTTCTTATATATTGCAATCGCCATAATACGAGTAGTTCATCAGCCCTAGATTAACTCAAAATATATTTTAAAAAACAGTAAACGTAAACGGAATACACAAATTGTGACTTTTTAGCTAGCTAGTACGAAATTAGTTTAAAATTGTTATATACAAAAATGACTTTATTAATGTTTTCGAATTTTGTACTATAATTATTGTTTCATTCTGCCAAAATCCAACATGGTACTTTATGTACTCGTAGTGGTAGTATATAAGTCTTTAAAAAGGTTTACTTGCCTGTACTAATCAGTAAAGCAAAAATGTAAAATCTATGGCTTCTGTGATGGCTCCGGCCCTGCAGGACTCCGCGGCGTCTAGCTCGCAGCTGCCTGCTCCTCAGCTCGCGGGCCGCCTCGCCCCTACGCGCCTACATCATCATCATCATTAGCCTTTGGAAGTCCACTGATGGACATAGGCCTCCCCCATCGAACGCCACAACGAGCGGCTTCCCGCAACCTGCAATAGGTCATCGGTCCACCGGGTAGGAGGCCTGCCCACGCTGCGTCTTCCAGTTCGTAGTCGCCACTCAAGCCATCAGTTCTGTGTTATATTTGTTATAATTTTGTATGTTTTTGTTACAGATCTTACGGACATCATATTCAATGTTCACACTTCTCCAATCATAAATTCCTGTTGTATCAAGAAAGTTTATGAATGTAATAAATCACAGAGGAAATATATTTTTTTAGTGTCGTGGCCTAAGGTCGTGGCTGATTACCTACCCAAAAGCGCTTGGACCTATCGGGATGTTTTTTCTGACTTTTCGAAACATGGCTCGTTTTACTGATTGCTGATCACAAACTTCCAGGCCAATACTCAACTGTGACTTGATTGCAATGATGAAGGCCTCTGCCCAGCAGTGAGACAGTTTTTATGCAGATTACTATATCCATTTAAGAACTTATAGCACAGTTTTAACATCACTTTTATCGCTATCATTTTATTTCTTTTAATTTCCACTTTTCTGTACCAATCTCGCTGTCATAGTTGGTTATCCTGTGTGATCTCTGCCTAACAATTTAACTAAGTCGAGTTACCGACCGTAACCGACCGACAAAGTTCTCGGCCTGAGTAAATTAATAAAATAAATAAATATGCGCCAGACAACAAACCTCTTGTAATGGTCTCGAAGTAGGGATCAATATCCCTGTGTTACGAGGTACCACACAAGGAAATAAGCCAGCTGTGTCTCCCAGCACACCCAGACCCGAGTCAATTCAGAGAAGATTTTTTCCTGAATTGACCCGACCGGGACTCGAACCCGGGACATACGGAAATCAAGGCGAGAAAACGTGCTACAGCGCACTGCGCCAATCGTGTCGTCGTGAGTAGTTATTTGAATGTAGCAGCGCTGCAGCGTCAAATTCTTTTGTGTTTGTCAAATCTTTTTAGGTTTTACCCCCATGTAGGTGACGGCAAATTTGCGCAACTTTAAGGCCACTAGATGGCGCTGAGTCGATTCCATACTAATTGACATATACGTGCTCGCAAAACGCGATGGTGAAGTCATTCACTTCTCTCACTGCAACTCGCACTCAGCTCAGCACTCCGTATGTTGGATGTGACGGACGTAGTGTAGCATTGAATAGGCATAGATTCAGACTTTTACCTCTCTAGATTCAGATAGGATTTCTAATTTGTCCTTTTTGTTAATTGCTGATTTTTGTTAATAAATTCTTCAGATTGTTAAATTAGTCAGGTATTTTTTTTAAACTTAACCTCACTTTGGGTAAAAGTTTTGTAACACGTGTCTAACACAGCGTGTAAAAAACATGAGCCCTAATATTTAATGGCAATACAATACTATCAGAGATGTTTGATTAGAACAACTTTATCTTTTAACTTTAAACATTATAGTATTGAAGTGCCAACCCTACACTCATAAGGCTCCAATTGAGGATTGTAAAGTCTTAAAATCTTGATTATTTTGACATTTTATGATTATTTAGCTATATATTAGTAAAAGCGGATCTTCGTGAAAATCCTAGGACGATCGCGAAACATCGAAAAGTTCGGAAGTAAACTCGTAGCAATCTTATTATTGAACGTCAGATTTCGATTTTCCGGTGTTCATTCGCGATCGTACTATTATTTTCACGAATTTTTTTTTTGTTTATATTATTTAATGCAAACTGGCACCACTTCACTATCTTCATTGCACCTGTGCGGTGCGAAGCAGGAGCAAGATCGCCCCTGTGGATGTGTGTGTGTGAGAGAGAGTGAAGGGGGGGGGGGGGGGAAGCGTTTCTTTTGATGGGTGTGTGTCATAATTGTGTGCAATTATCAATTTATATATTTTTTTATTATTAGTTACTAACTCCGAATAGGTCCAATCCAGCTGATCTTTGTCTAACATCATCGATTTGGCCTCTCTAACCAAGTTGTGTGTTAATTGAAGTCTGGACACTAAAGTGTTTTAAAAGTGAGGAAATAAACACCGAAACGAATATAAAAAAAAAATATCCAGGACAAATAACACCAAGATCATCTTACCCCAAACTAAGCAGAGCTTGTACTATTACTTTATTGGGCGTCAGAGACTGAACATACTTGCATATTTCTAAATACATACTTAAATAGATACTAACACCCAGACGCACAACAAACACAAATTTTCGCCACATAAATGTTTCTCATTGGTGTAGATCTAACCCACAACTAAAATGCTAAAGGCAGGATCGCTGCCATTGCACCAACAGATCAGTCAAAATATAAAACCATCAAGAAATCAACAAAACCCATTTATTATTCAATTTCTACAAAACAGTTGGAATGTGTAGGGACCATACGGCTATTATAGTTTTCTAATAAATATTTCTTTCATTACAATTTCTTCAAAGGAACTTAGGGAAAATGGAGGAGCCGTGGCAGTGGAAAGAACTTGCAATATCTATTATTACTAACGTAATCAATGTAAGATACTAGAAACAAAAATATACGTATGATCCCAATTTACAGAACATCTTAAATATAGATGTATCATCTTAATCATAATATGAATTAGACGAAACTTCACAGACAAGTCTTTATAAATAATTAAATTATTATTTAACTAATATTACTATACATAGATTTATGTTGATAGTGAATAAATGAAAATTAAAATGTGTAAGTAACGCTTTTTGGATATTTATGTGATTACAGCAAGGATAACTTCATAGACATTTTGTTTTGAAATATCATTTTACAAGAAAGTATCAATAATGATATTTAAATGTATCATTAAAAAGTAATGATAGTTAAAATATCATTAATGACAATAAGATATCTTTAATAATGATCTGTAAGACATTAAATACCGCATTTACACGTCTTTTAAAAAAAGGAAAGAGATAACGCTACAAATAATATTGAACCTTAAGTTTTATTTGTGTTAAGGTCGAATGTGTATATTTGGTATAAATTATTTATTATTCATTTATTCCCTATTAAAAACGCACCATTTAGCGTTAATTTAAAATTAAATCAACGTTCGCTGTTTAACAACATTTATTGCCTCTATCTACTATTAATATTCACACAATAGTATAGCTCTTATACTTAATTTCTCATACATCATATTTGTTTTACATATTGGTTCCTGCCAACGACTTACTACTGAGTTTCAGTATTCAGAGCCCAAGGTTTGTCCCGATAGTCCGAATTTCTTGGAAATAGGGTCCCATTTACTATTTTAGGTAGGTACTATCGAGGTCTCTCGCCCCTTCCACTTTGTAGAAATGTTCCTGTAAACGCATTGCACCGGGCATAACGTTTTACTAATACCAATTATATTCCTGCGAATCGAACCCTAAGACTGGTAAGGCGCGAGAAACCTCGATAGTACCTAGATTCAATAACAATGTAATGAAAAGTATAGTTGTGACATAAAATAATGACGTTTTAGAGAAAGCCAATCGGCATTTTGAATGAATAAATAACATACATAATAAAAGATCCTAATGACACATTTTTAAACATAAACATTCATTTATAATGATTTAAATATATGATGACACGTCCCCAACAGCTGCTTCAGAAGCCAAACTGTCGTAAAATTTTATTATGTATAATGACATAATTATCTAAACATGACTACCATACACTTTTGCCTATTTAATTACCACTATCCCAAAGAATTGGGACATATAACAACTATACTATTGTGGGATGCGGTTGGATATCGAATCATTGCTCTAAGTCTAAGGAAGATAGTTTCCTAATAAACTCCGCGCGTTGGGATGGCGTCAATTCCTGTAAAATAACAAAAAAAATTATTACATATTTTGAGACCTTATATATATTTATTTATTTGCTTATTTGATCTATACCGGGTGATTTTCAAAAGCCTTGCTAGCCGCCTTTAATCTTAAATTGAATATCTTAATCTTAATCTTTTATATTTTAAATTGCTATTCGTTTGCAAGGCACTTCACTAAGTGGGCGGTACCCGTCAATAAAGTACGATATTTTCTGTAGTACACTTTACCAAAAAAAATGCAATACTTCATAGGCGTGAACTGTCAGAATGATCATCCTAAATTGGACAAACTATAGTATGAAAACTTCAAAATCTAAAAATCCAATATTCACTTATTGAGTATGCCAAATCGTTTTTGTAAGACTTTTGATTATCATCTGGTAAACTAGCTTCTCCAAGACTGTGTTTTGATATCATTTTGTGTTTTTTTCGAGCATGGTGATTAGGCCAATAAAACAAATAAATTTAGCAAAGACTGGTTTTTCATTGTCTTAATTTTAATCTAGGCCTTACCAGTATTATTGAGGTTCTAAGCAGTTCAGTAAGTATATCTTACCAGCACTAAAGAGTTGACGGTTTGCAAGACCGTGTCCTGCTTGATGGCACGCAAGTTCCGCTCCAAGACTGAGTTGTCGTCGGCCGCTTGCGCCTCCAGCCACTTGCAGACGGCTTCGTTGTCGTGTTCCCACTGGTGGGACTGTGGGAAACATTGAGCTTTTAGACAGGAACCAAAAATTTCTTGACGAATTCAAATAGAAAAAAACCGGCCAAGTGCGAGTCGGACTCGCGCACCGAGGGTTCCGTATATTTTTATCATAATATGATGTGACTAAGAATTTACGGTTCTAGCAATTTTTCCTTGATCTGTGCTATATGACGTTGCTTCGTACCAAATTTCAAAATTCTGAGTTCACGGGAAGTACCCTGTAGGTTTTGATTCCCTTGCGAGTGTCAGAAATTTGCAGCATAAACGGCTGTAACTTTTGATTGCGTTGGCTTTGAAGTTTGATTTTTTCACAGCTCCAAGGGACAGTAGACCTGAGTATTTAATATAAATTCCAGCTTGATACCTCCACGCGGTCCTCAGTAAAAGGGTCTTGACAGACAGACAGAC
Source organism: Udea olivalis (assembly GCA_947369235.1). NCBI lineage: Eukaryota > Metazoa > Arthropoda > Insecta > Lepidoptera > Crambidae > Udea > Udea olivalis. The sequence goes on along the minus strand of OX376370.1, from coordinate 7,575,904 downwards.
GAACGGACGGACAACAAAGTGATCCTATAAGAGTTCCGTTTTTTCCTTTCGCGGGACGGACCCCTAAAAAGCTATATATGAATATGAATAAATATAATACCCATGTACCAAATATGGTATATAAGGGTGAAATATGGTTTAAATGAGCCTGATTTGGCACAAATGCTATTTCTGACACATGTGCCATATAAGGGGTGTAAAAAAGCCCTTAACGAAGCAGAGACCTACGTATTCTGCACATCATCAGGAACATTTTTTCTTTTAAGCCCATACCTGGGAACTCAATAGTTACGAAGTTATTGAAGGTCAAAGTAAAAAAAAAAATCTCAAGATTTTGATGAAACTCACTTAATTTTTGTCCTAAGAAACATCATCAAAATTTCAAGTATTTCCTAACAAAAAATTGATTCAAAATGTACATCGTGCGTACCCTTTGATTATGCGTAACAGCCGCACAAAAGCGCAGGAGTGGTCTGTTGCACGCGTTACATTGCGTAGTAGTTTTTAGGTTTAAAATTGACGCCTAAAAAAAAATGTCGTTCCCCATCAATATTCTTTTTTCTGTGACTTGATTTAAGCTGCGTTACAAATCGAGTGGAAATTACACTCTGAGGAGTGAAAATCACTCGAACCGCTCTAAATTGACCCCGAGTAAAACCGAGATTGACCGAGCTGTCACCTGAAACTTTCCTAGTTGTTTCGGAACGGGTTAGGGTGACGTGTATCACTCTGACAAGAGCGAATTCTACCGGTGCCTGGAGCGCGATGAAATTCACCTGACTGCTGTCAGACGAAGGTTTTGTCCGTTTTGTCACTCTCTATTCGACGAGGGTGAAAATCACTCAGCGAAAAGCGATTTGGAACGTGCCCTTAATGGTCTGAGTGCGTAGACGCCGGCTTCGTTAAGGGTCTTGTGCCCTTAGTGGTCTGAGTGCGTAGACGCCGGCTTCGTTAAGGGTCTTGTGCCCTTAGTGGTCTGAGTGCGTAGACGCCGGCTTCTTCAAGAGTCGTTTTACACCCTGTATGTCATTCCCTTCGTACCTCTTTTTACACCCTGTACATCACGCCCTCGTACCTGAGTCTCCCCGCGGTCCTCCGTGAACCAGCGGCGCAGCGTGGCGGCGGCGGCGCCCTGGTCCATGTGCGCGCCCACGCTGGCCTGCACGCGCCGCTCCTGCTCGTTCTGCCGCAGCAGCCGCCTGAGGCGCCAGTACAGCACGCGGCGGGACTCCTTCCACGGGATTATGTCCTAGGAAATACAGCAGATAGATTATTTTTTGCCATAAAACACAGCAAATGATACCGGGTGATTATCAAAAGACTTACTAATTCGATAATATGGCTACTCAGCAAGTGATGCTGAGTTTAGAAATAAGAGGCTCATAGAAGCAGGGGTGCTTAAACGAATGACAATTTGCATTTGACGTTGCAATGCCGGATGACATACCAGAGTATAACCTGGCGAAATTGAAAACCCCTTCCGCTCTAACGTATTAAGGGATTATGTAAAATTTTAGATTCGGATAAAATGTGTACGGATATTCAACCCCTGCTTCTTTTAGGTTTTTAACATCGACTATATAGTTTAATGCAAGACTAATTAATTTATTTAAGCAATAACCTCATAAATTCTGAACTCACTACTGAACTTCGCCTTATATCTTAAAAATAATAATATTTATTGTACTTTTACCACAATGTGTACCCTAAAAAGAACCTTATATTACTTCTGCCTAATGCTATATAAATGTTCCTAAAAAATGTTTAATAAACTTTCATTTTAAGGTCAGCATACAAAATCAATCGAACAGTCAGTATTTAAAAATTTTCGCTTACATAGTATGTCATTTCGTTTTTGTAAGTCTTTTAGTAATCAACCGGAAAATTTTAGTTAGTATCTGTACTGAGAAGATACGGCGAGCAACCAAGCTCCACTTACGAATATGCAGCCCTTCTCGAGCATCCGCTCGGCGGTGTCGTGCAATTCGGCGAACTGCACGGCGATCTCGTGGTAAATCGGCGCGAGCTCCTTCTCGCGCACCTTCGTCGCCTTCTCTGCGGCCGCCAGGTCCGCCTCCAGCGAGCGAACCTTGGCTTCGGCTGGGGAGATGGGTGGCCATTTAATAATAATTAAACTATACTCGACGAAAAAAATCGCGGCAGACAGTGCCATAAATCACTTTTGTAATAGAGATGCGCACGCGCAAAATGCGTGGACTGTCGATAAAATGCAATGTGCGCGCGTCTTCGTGTGAAATCACCTAGAGATATTTACACAGCGGGTTTAATGCATCAAACACCAAGTCATGTCTACTAAATAAACTATACTCGACGCAAAAAATCGGTGCAGACGCTGCCATAAATCACTTTTGTAATAGAGATGCGCACGCGCAAAATGCGTGGACTGTCGATAAAATGCAATGTGCGCGCGACTTCGTGTGAAATCACCTAGAGATATTTACACAGCGGGTATAATGCATGAAACACCAAGTCATGTCTACAGGTGTCTTGCAATGGAATCACTAAAAAAAGGTTATACGAGCTATCGATAAACATGCGTATCCAAACAGCGCGTATCTCTTCGTCTTATTGACTTTAACCATAAACAGTGTAAGTGTGAAAGAGAGCATGACGAGCGCTGTTTCTATTCCACGTTTTATTGCACCATCTGTCACGAGTCTTTGCGCCGAGTATAGCTGCCTCGAAAGACTTCGTTCTGTCAAAAGTAATTGCACGTCGCGGCGTCGGTAAAGCAGCGCATCTCGCCCGCGTTTCTCAGACTTGATTTACATATACTATTATTTTTCACTGAATGTTTTGTTCAAACATAATAAATATAGCCTTTGTCACCCTGATAATGGAGCTTCATATTGGTAATGATTTTTTTAAAATCGGGTCAGTAGTTTTGTAGCCTATTCAATATAAACAAACAATCAAATCTTTATGATATTAGTATAGATAAATAACAACAAAATGATCTGATTTAAAACTAAGCAGAGCTTGAAATAAGAGTGAGACTGATATACATTTATTATAACAGTACTTATTTGCACTGTTCCACTCTTTTATTTTTTACAAACATTTTAGGCGGGTGGATTTTTGTGATTTTTTTACACTGAAAATATGAAAGCTGAATTAAAATTACATCCAGACATGGAACAAATGCAAAATGTTAGTCACGTGAATGATTGTCTCGGCTGCGGATCAAACCGACGACTACTGGCGCTGTAGGCACGACCACTGCGCATTATGATGGTAGTTATGAAATAGTTATGTTTTTTTTGTTACTTTTAGATAAAACACAAACACACTAAAACGAATATTTACCAGAATACTCATCTAGAATTAAAAAGGAATAAAATCAATTGAGTTAATAAGAACATTTTCAGAACTTTTCATTAAACTATACTTTACTGATAATTATCAACGGATACTATGGAAATAAATTTGAAAATCAGAAAGACAATTTTAAAAACATACATGAAGGTAATTCACAGCTTTGCCAGGGGTATCCAAACTAGGCTAGGCCTGTATCTCGGGAAATCAGTTAATAGTTAAAACAAATGAGTTTAAATCAAATCCAAAGTGTCTGTGTGTGTGTGTGTGTGTGTGTGATTTTGCGTGTCACTGTGTGTGTAAGATGAAAAGGTAACTTAAAAATAAATACATACCTTGTTTCCCGACATCAGTCTTGATCAGAACGTCATCTATTGAGCCACGCCTGTCGAGATTTTTCGATATATCTTTAACTTGGTCCTTAATTTCTGCAATAAGTGAATAAATAATATCTTAGTATTAAACAACGGTATTGAGATGGCAGAGACTGAGAATCTAAGTAAGAGATATTTTAGATTGTACCGGGTGACTAAAAAATAGAATTATCCCTACGGTATAATCACCAATCACCCAAAAAACAGCACAAATTTTCGTCTGGATTGCGGAAGGCGCGGTTTCTTCATAGTCCTGCTCGATATTTAGGACCAAAGTGGATTTTTCTCATATTTTTTTGTTATTAAATATAATATAGTGAATTACCTGTTATCCTGGCCGATAGTCTTAGGAGTTCAGGGTCCATCCTGTGCATGGTTTTCAGAATATCTCTCTGTTTGAACTTGACTTCGACAATGCCTTCAGCTTCTAACACTCCGCCTCTGTAGGAATAATGAAAAGTAACATTTTAGATTTTTTTTCGATAATGTTTGTTTGGCGATATTATAAAAAAACTAAAATAAATCATATCTCTTAAACGGATAGGATCGTCGGCTAATACTGATAGGGTTGAAGGGTCATTCCTCAAAATGACCCCCGCTATGCGCTATTGAATTTGCTCCTGACTTACCGGGATACCCGGTCTGTGTAATATGAGTTATGACCCACAGTGGCTAAATTATGATCAACATTATAAAAAACTTACGTTACTCACCGTAACACACAGCGGATACTATTGGGCTTAGAAAGCTGAAATGTAGGATGTACCTACCTTTGGGTGTCTATACTTCAATCATTATAACATTAGAAATAAGAAGCAGGGATGCAAAAATTAAAGACTGCATTAACCGTTGCCATGACGATGACATTCCTGAGTATAACCTGGCAAAATTTAAAACCCCTTCCGCCACAACGTATGAAGGGATTTTGTAACATTTTAGATTTGGTAGAGTTATAGTGACAGTAAAAACGTGTTCGGATAAAACCCCTGCTTCTTTTAGGTTTTTACATCGACAATACAGTTTGATGCAAGACAAAATAATTTATTTAAGCAAAAGCCTCATAATTCTGAAGTTATGCTTTAAATGAGAACAATTAGGTGTGAGAGCTGTTATACAAGTAGATTTTAATAAATTCGGCATTTTTTTTTCTTTTTTGACATCTGACCCCAAACTAAGCAGAGCTTGTAATATGGGCGTCAGAGACTGATAAACATACTTAAATATTTCTAAATACATACTTAAATAGATAATAGGCATGAATCTTAAAAGTTATAATGTTTATTGTACTTTTACCACAAAGTGTACAAAAACACCCTTTTTTACTTCTGTCTAATGCTATAATTAATGGAGTATAGTGGAGTATAGAACGTAAGAAAAGATTTCCCGAAATTCCTACAGAATCAGGAACAAGGAAAACAGGATTGGGCGTTGAACGCTGAAATTTGGCATGTAGATTCCTTGGGAAAGGAAAAAAACGGACAAAGGCTAGTAAGGTACTTATAATACACTCACCTAGCCTTAGGGTCGGCATACACCTCCAGTTATTCTCAGAGAGTATTGAACTTAGCAGTTCTCATTACAAAAGAGTCTTCGACGCATGAAGTACGCACATTCGCTGTTTTTTTTTCATTTAAGAGCGTTTGCTCGGGGTAGATCGTAAACGTCACATTTTTTGAAGATTTTCGTGGTTATATAGCTGAATTTAAGTAAAATCTAGCTTTCTATTATCGTCTGCACCTAATTTTCTAATTATAACTATAACTGTGTACACTGAATTTTTAACGTTTCTTAATAATTATTATTAAAACCGGTTTTTTATTTAATTTAGCAAATAAATGGCGACTACCTAATTTTGGACGATTTAATGTGTTTGTATATAGTATTATGCAGACGATAATAGATAAATAAATTATAGTTTTATTTCAATTCAAAAAAATAACACAAAAATCTTGAAAAAATGCAAACGCTCATAATGACTGTGTGATAGGTGTGATAGTGGTTAAAAACGAATTTTGTAAGTGAGTCACCTAGCCTCCGGGTCCGCGTACATCTCCATCCTCAGCGAGTTGACGCTGGGGTCGACGACGGCCCACGCGCCGCCGCGCAGCTCCGCGCCGGGCGGGATGTACACCAGCACGGGCGCCGTCGCGCCGCGCAGCGCGCGGACTATCTCCGCGCCGAACTTTAGGATCTGCTCGTACATGTCTGTGGGGAAAATATATAAATAACTACTAAGGCAGAAGATATTTATTTATTAGTTTGTACACAAATTACCGTTTTTTACATAGAAAAAAAAGGATAGCTAAAGTACAGGAGAGATTTCTTTCAGCAGACCATGGTGCAAGGAAAAGCATAAAACAAACATGGATAGACAAAACTGTACATAATTTTAAAGGTCAAAATTCCTTGAAATAGACCAGTTTACTTACGAATAGATATATATTATCACAAATATAAAATATATAGGTACCTAGCTAAAATAATTATACATATTAAAATATTAATAGTAAATAATAAATATTATGATCCAACGCAATTTTTTAAAAGATGTTCTTTTAACAATCTTTTGAAGGAACCCACAGAAAGATATCGTGCGGTATATCAAGAACAAGGCCAACTTCACTTTTAGGTTGGAGTCCAGCCATAGTTTTAATTCATTTGTGGTGAGCCGACCGAACATCTTTCGACCTTCATGAAAGAGGAGTTTTGGCCGAAAGGTGTCGTTTACCGGCGGTTCCGAGGTCGGTTATCGGACACAATCACACGTCGTTGATGAACAATACGGGTGAATAATTTAGAAGAGATTGTGTAATATGTATATTATATGTTCGTTTTTTAGGTAATTTATCTATGGGCCGATTATTAGATCTTTAAATGTAATTTGTTACCTGAAAATAAATGATTGTATTGTAAATAAATATCTGCCAGACGATTGTTTATATACCTAATTGTCATGGTCTGACAAGTAAGGATGAATTTTCTCGTGTTACAAGGTCCCAGACAAGGATTTCAAGCCAAAGACGTCTCCTAGCACACCTAGAGTCTATTTACAAAGGTCGTTTCTTGAATTATTCCGACGTGGTATCGAACACGGGACACTACTGAAGTCAAGGCGAGAAACCGTGCTACAGCGCACTACGCCAATCGGGTCGTCGAAATAAAAATATATTTTAGCTACATTTTGATGCAAGAGTGGAAAATATGTAAACATTTCAGGAGTTCCGACTGATGTTAATTGTTAAGACGAGTTGGATTGACATTCAACGTGTATCAATAAAAAAAAACGATATAAAATCTCCTTCCAAAGATCTATACTTCATTCATTATAACATTAGAAATAAGAAGCATGGGGCTAAAATGAATGGCAATTTGCATTTGATGTTGCCATGACGATAACATACCTGAGTATAACCTGGCAAAATTGAAAATCCTTTCCGCCACCATGTATGAAGGGATTATGTAACATTTTAGATTTGGTAGAGTTATAGTGACAGTAAAAATGAAAACCCCTGCCTGTTTTAGGTTTTTAAATCGACAATATAGTTTGATGCAAGACAAAATAATTTATTGAAGCAAAAGCCTCATAAATTCTGAATTTCTTTTACTTTAGATGAGAAGAATTAAGTGTGACAGCTGCTATATAAGTAGATTTTAATAACTCCGGCATAAATGTTAAAAGTAATGATGTTTATTGTACTTTGACCACAAAGTGTACCTTAAAAAGAACATTTTTTACTTCTGTCTAATGCTATAATGAATGGAGTATAGGCGATTTGTCTGTTGTTAGAAAACAAAAGCACGAGTCCGAAAAGACTACCCTTATATTATATTATTTCTTATAATGATCTTTGTAGTTTCGTAATAAATATGCACTGTTATGTTGAGTCATTTTTGAATTAATTTCAAGGTTGAAACCACAACCACAAAATGAGCAGTTTAAATTGATAAAAAGGACATCTTTTTAAAACTTTCAAACTTAATTAGAGTATTGCCATATTAAGTTTTCTAATTATGACACTATTGTTATAATGCAAAAGGCAATCCTTTTCCATAAATTACCTAAATAGTCAACGATATTTTATGACTGGGTAATGCCCGTTAAACAATTGCAAAACCTAGACGTCACAGTGACATCCTGCCTGACATGTATGTGTAAAAGGAGTAGGAATATATTGTAACTAAGGCAAAAGTGTGCGTAAATGACATTAAGAGGGTTTGATTAATTGCATTTGGGGTAGATGTTGAACGTCGCATTTTTTTTAAGGTTTTCGTGATTATTTAGCTGTATTCAAATTAAGTATACATTATCTCTCTAATATTGAATGCACCATTTATTTCATAATTTTAACTTTAACTGTGTACAGTAAATTTTTAAGTGTCTTATCAATTTAAAAAAAAAACTGTTTTTTATTTAATTTAGCAAATAATTGGCGACTACCTAATTTTAGACGAGTCAATGTGTTTTTAATAGTATTATGCACACAATAATAAAACAAAAAATTTAGTTTTATTTCAATTCAGTTAAATAATCACGCATATCTTACAAACCCCCAGCTAACGCTCTTAACGTTTTATTGAGCGCTGATGCGGATTCCCTGTAATTCAATATCATTGGAAGTAGGTACTGAACAAAATAACTCACCCTTCTGTCCGCCGCTGAAGCCGCGCCAGTTGGCGAATATGATGATGGGCAGGTTCTCGCGCGAGAAGTCGTTGATGGCCTGCGCGGTCTTGTACGCCGAGTCGGGGAACCACACCTGTAAGGAAAGATTGAATATAAATAATTAATAAATGCGCCAGACAACACACACCTCTTGTAATGGTCTCGAAGTAGAGATTAATACCCTGTGTTACGAGGTACCACAGAAGGAAATAATGGCGTCTCCCAGCACACCTAGACCCGAGTCAATTCAGAGAAAATCGTTTCCTGAATTGACCCGAATGGGAATCGAAACGGGGAGACTACGGAAATCGAGGCGAGAAACCGTGCTACAGCGCACTACGCCAATCGTAATACAAAATATAGGTTTTTAGTAGATCCATAACAAAAGTCCGCGACACAATACATCTATCTATCTTTTATAAATAGGTAGCTATAAGGTATGTTATGTGTTAAAATATAATGTAAGTTAAAAGGTCGATTTTGAGAATTATTACTACACGAGCATATCAATCCTTATGATTGAAGTTATTTCATCTTCAAAAGAATATTACGGAGATATATTTTGACCTTTACAAAACATTAATTGGATTAATAGATTCTGATATATCGTGAAATAAAAAAAAAACGCACGCAAAATATACTATTAATAGTTATTATTTACTATTAATTATTATAAGTTTATATCCAGGGACTAAACGAAGCCATAATATACCATGAAGCCGAGGGTATATTAAGTTGGCGTTTAGTCTCGAGGTGCAAACGGTACTTTTCACTTTGTGTGCGATAAAATAGTCAATTTAGTACAAAAACATTTAAAACCGAACAAATTTACACTTGACAAAAGTTCTGAAATTTTCGTGGTCAGTTTTTTCTTCTGAACTGAACCACAGATTAATAATTTAAAACACATGGCGCCACCTTCTTTGCAGAGAAACCATGGAATTAAAACTCTCAACATTTTCGCAATGAAGATGGTCCACACTCCACAGATAATAGTATATTTTTACTGGCTGTTTGAGTTTGTCTTTGTCACATGAAGGAAATTAAAAAACTAATTACTTTATAGTCACTTCAGTCCTGCTTCGTAGGGCTATATTGGCGTACTTTTAGAGCATGAGAAGTGAAAAATATTTAAAAGCGCACCACAAAATTTCAGAAACTACAAGCGCTAGGAGTTCAAAATTTTGCACGGGTTACTTTTGAGGACGTAGATACTCACTAAAACGGGTTTTTGGGGTTGATAGTTTGTTTGTATGAAACTTCGTTACTTCAAGTGCTAGGAGTCTCAAATTTTGCATAGGGGTTCTTTTTAGGACGGAGATGCTAAGACGGGGCTTTGTGAATAACAAGAATCTTAAGTCGGGAAAAATCCCTGTCAGAAAAATGAAGTTCACGCGGGCGAAGCCGCGGGCGGAAAGCTAGTATTTAGAAGACATCATCATCATCATCCGTGCGGTCTATCCCGGTTGTGAACCCACACTGGTGTGTGAGGTCCCAGGGTCCGCCTTTCTTATTTTCTTGGTCCACTTCGCGCGGTCTTGTGCATCCTCAGTGGTGAGTCTGTTGGCGCGCATGTCACCCTTAAAGACGTCGAGCCAGCGCTTCTTGGGTCGACCTCTTCTACCGGTACCTGGCGGGGGCGGCATATGGCCAGACATTTTTTGCCCACGTAGTTTGCCGATCTCCGTGAGACAAGACCATGCCAACGAAGGCGGCACTCCTGCAGCTTGTCTGCGATGGCACGAACACGAAGGCTGCCGCGGATGTGGGTGTTACGCACGCGATCTTTGCGTGAGACTCCACTCATCCATAGCAGCATCTTCATTTCCGTGACGCGCAGCTCCTGCTTGTGTCGCTCTAGTAACGGCCATGTTTCCCTGCCATATAAAAGGACAGGCCTAATGATGGTTTCATAGACCTGCCCGCCTGCCCCTTCAGCTTGATCGGCATTTTGGGGTCACTAAAGACACCACCCACCTAGTATTTCATATAAGACGCGGCGCGCTTATACCTAACCACGCGGACGAAGTCGCGGTCAACAGCTAGTAATATTATAAAGAGGTAAAGTTTCTAACCTGTAATCTAAAATGTTTTCATAGTTTACTAACTTTGTTTGTTTGTAGGGTGTAATTTCGGAAATACTAATCCAACCATAAAAATTATTTTCCTTACAGAAAGCTACACTAGTCAGGAGTGATATAGACTACATTTTACTATGATTGAACAAAAAAATCAGTGAAAAATAATAGTATTTTTAAATCAAGTCTGAGAAAAGTGGGCGAGATGTGAAGCTTTACCAGCGTGCGCTGACTAAACGTTTCGGTAGACGAACGGTGAAGAGTAAATATTAGCTTGTTTGTGTGTTTGCAATGAACGGACTCCGAAACTACTGGACCGAAATAACTTTTTCACTTCTCATGCTCTAAAAGTACGCCAATATAGCCCTACGAAGCGGGACTAAAGTGACCACTTTAGCCCCTAGGAAGTAAAAAGGAATTTGTTTCTTAATTTCCTTCATGTGACATAGACAAACTCAAACAGCCAGTAAATATACTATGGAGTATGGACGGACCATCTTCCTTGCGAAAATGTTGAGAGTTTTAGTTCCATGGTTTGTCCGCAAAGAAGGTGGCGCCATGTGTTATAAATTGTTAATCTGTGACTGGTTTAGAAGAAAAAAAAACTGACCGCGTAAATTTCAGAATTTTTATTGAGTGTAAATTTTTTCGGTTTTAAATTAATTTATTAAGAATGTCCTGTGACAGTGAAGAGTTTGACGTCGAGCAAAGAGCAAAAGACAATAGATAATCTTTTGCCGCCAAAATCGCAGAAGATTTACCTAAAAACTTACGAAAGTTGTATGGACTGAAGGAATAAGAAACAGTTGTTATTTATTAAATGTTTTTGTACTAAATTTACTATTTTTCTCGCACTCAAAGTGAAATGTACAGGTTGCACCTCGAGACAAAACGCCAACTTAATATACCCTCGGTTTCATTGACTCCCTCGCACGCTCGGGAGTCAAACCACCTCTGGTATATTATGGCTTCGTTTAGTCCCTCGATATAAAATATACTATATTGTATTTTGTTACAGAAATCATTTTTAAAAAACCCAACCAAACCAAATCATTGAATTTTTTTTACTTCAATAATTTATTGAATTAAAGGTTCTGTGGGAGAAATAGCTCTAGCGATACGGCCGTCTAAATTTTAGAAATGGGAGTATGGGTGGTGGAATAGAGAAGCAATCATAAGTTTCTTACCTGTCCCGCTTGTTGGATTGTCTTAGATTCGGAATCTAAGTTGGCGGGGTCTGCGGGGAATGTGATCTCCACAGTGCGAGTCTCGACCGCGATCACTCCCACTGGGATACCGCCCAAGCGCGCGCGGCCTGGAACAAAATAGCCAAATTGTAGCGGATTGTTTTATAAACCTTATGTGCTATTTGATACTATTTCTAAATGGTTTGTAAAATTCTGAAATAAACCAATAATCATTAAGCATATTTCATATAATAAGGCGCGACTATTATTCCCGTTCGATAACCTTGACTGTAGATGAATATCTCTAATTTCTATCTTATTATTTTAATGAAAGTTTTTTTATATTCCCATTAACTGTCTGCTCCTCAGGCCTCATAATCTCAAAATTCAATAAAACTTTATTCAAGTAGACCATGATTACAGTTCTTTGAATCGTAAAAAACATTACAACTTTAGCTAATGATATTAATTAGGAGTGAGGACTAGGAATACATTGTGGCTAAGAAAAAGGTTGCTTAAAATGGACGATATTTCTTACGTTGATAGCGCGCTGATTGTATATTATAATATAGGGTGTCCCTGGCAACCTGTACCAGCGAAGGTCTGTGGTCTGGGGAATTCCTATCGATTGGAGCCCATGTATGTTCCGTGATTTTTGGTAGTTTTCGAGTTATGGTTTTTTATGAATTTTTGAAAATATCTGGAATGTCAATTTTTTAGTTACTTGAACCACAGTAACTAAAAATTAGTTCAGGCACATGCGCGATTTTTTTTTCATTGTAAGCTGAATACTAGGTTCATTTCATTTCATTTATTCATTATATCAAGTGGTAAGTACATAAAGATCTTAAAATTATTTTGGAGCGCACATGAACCCTGTAGGGCACTATAATATAAACATATAATTATTATTTTTAATTCTGTTCACTAACTAATTACATTCTAAAGTTGTTACTAAACAACAAGAATTATTTAATAAACAAGGATGACATACACATGTTAAAATCTAAGTGTGTTGTGTTGTGTTGTCAGTGTATTAATCATTTATTCTATTTATTTATTAGTATAATATAATTTAGAAGTTTATTTGATTTAGAAGCATTTACAATCATAGCACTGAATAATAATTCAGAAAAAAATATGAAACTGAAAAAGTGGTAAATGCTGTTTTTTCCCTTAGCTTTAGAAGCCATTTCAAAAACAAATTTAAATAAACTTTTTTTTCTGAACCTCTTGTTAAAACTTTACTATTTTATCAAATATTCATCACATAAATTTCAATAAGATACTCTAAGCGCATAATACTTAAATTTCATTCAAAATGGCAGAAGAGTAAAGTTAAAGATCTTATGGTAGCAAATAAAACTTTATTATGAATAAACCTAATGCATTTTTTAAAAAAAACATCAAAAAAGTTATAAAAATGGCGATTGTCTTAATTCGAAATCATTAAAAAAAATATGATTTCGCTAATTTTTCAGCTAACAATAAAAAAAAAACAGCATGTACATCAACTATTTGCGCCACAGTAACCAAAAAAGTGACACAATACAGAACTTTACGAAAATTCGAAAAAAAAACATATCTCGAAAACTACCAAAAACCGCAGAACATCATGGGCTCCAATCGATAGGTATTGGGGTTGTCCAGGGATATTTATTATTGCAAAAATCGAAAAAACGAGTAATCGCAAACCGACCTGTAATAACAGTCTGCGCCCAAGGCCGCATGATCTCGTCGAAGAAGCCGGCGTCGAAGAAGCCGCGCCGCGTGCCGTCGCTGGTCAAAGCGGTCGGATCGGAACTATGATTGGCCTATATACTGTTTGTCCCTATCTACTACACCCGGGTAGGTAGGATTTTCGCAGCTGGAACTACGGGTCTGGCTGTTAGGATCAGGGTACCACGGGTGTGGGGGGGTCCCAACCCTGCCTTTCTTAGGCAGGCCCCAACTTGGAGTTAGATTGGTGGTGCCATGTGGTTAGTTGCAGAGGAGGGGCATGTTCGTCTGCTCGGTAGTGTGTAACGAGCGTCCCTTCTCGCGCGCAACGAGTATCTAAATTCAGTGGTCTAGGGCGTTGGGCTGTTAAGTGTTTAGATACGGGGTTAGTGAGGAACCCTTATAGCGGTTTGCCGCTCCTCCGGTACTTGCCTGGATAGCAAGGAGATGGGTATCCGCTAGATTGCCTATCCAGCCAACCGGCTGTAGCTAAGGGTAGATGTACGGCAGTGCATTGAGATGTGAGCGTGCTATACAGCTCCGGCACCATTCTGGAGAAATGGAAGTTGGCTTCTCTGACGTCCCCAGCGGGGGTTGAAGCCACTAGCGTTCTTCGGGATGCGCGTGGTGAGCGACTACAACTGCTCCGGTACCATTCTGGATAATTGGGTAATTCCACGGACTACTCGCCTATGAGTACCATAATGTGTAATGCATTGTGCATTCATCATTGTGCTTTGTGGAGCCAGGACCTGCCGTAGATGGTCCCTGATACACTTCACGGTGTGCTAGGAATAGTGTGCCTTTCTGCATAACCGTGAGGTTGGTCGGGGGGGTCACTATGATAAATCTCAGTAGATGGAAAAGGGGTGTTGGCCTATATACTGTCGGGCCTATAGACTCATCGCTACCATTGATGGGTATTCGCCTAGTACCAATCTGCCACCGAGGCGTACGCGTTCTTGCATAAATAAACCTTACAAAAATCCAAGGATTTTCAAAGCACGTCTTATTATTATGAAGCTCATACAAGGCACACGCATGGCGTGTCATCCTTATTTCTTTCTCTTTCAGACATGTATGAGTGGGAGGACTAGGAATACATTGTAACTAAGGAAAAAATGTGTTTAGAATCCAATGTGTTTGACACGTCACGTCAAACACACTTTTATTGTTCCGTTGAGACAGCCTTTGTCGTTTTTATATTGAAAATCACATAGCGCAAACCTGTAAATTGGAAAAACTTACCATCGTTCCGTTAACAGCGCGCTGATGCTAGGTTCCTGAGAAGATCATAGCAAAAACCTGTATTAGATAAGTTACCAGTTATAACAGTCTGCGCCCAGGGCCGCATGATCTCGTCGAAGGAGCCGGCGTCGAAGAAGCCGCGGCGCGTGCCGTCGCCCGCCAGCATGCCGCGCGGGTCGTGCGCGGCGCGCGGCGGCTTCCACTCCACGGGCCGGTCCACTGGGTCCGCGCAACGCATTATTGGGACCGTGCTCAGTTTGTCCTGGGAGGAAAAAGTTGGACTGAAATCCGACGAAATTGTTGGAGCGAGCGCCTTCGGGATGCATCAGCCACAGTCGGCAGTCGTCGGGCTGCAAGCGTATTGCCACGATCTTTCATTCCGGCTTCGAACATCCAAGGTACCGGGCGCGACCTCTCACAATACCTTAGTCAAAGATTGTAAACTACGAATTAAACCTATTATTGATAATCTATTGGTCCTTCGAGCCGACGACTGCCGATTGTGGCCGATGCGTCTCGAAGGCGCCCGTGCTCCAACAAAATTCTACATCACCTTGCAACTTCTATTATTGACTCATTTGTACAAAATTCTGTAAATCTTTTAAAAAGGCTTATTGACACATAATGAGCCTTTTGAGCCTATTTGTAAAAATGAACCTATTGGACCTATTCGTCCTATTAGCCGATTGGCTGTATGATGAAATGACTCTATTTGGTCGAAAGATAGAAAAACTGAAAAAAAAAACGATTTCGGACCTTGAAGATCTCGAGCGCGAATCCAAATATTTTCCGAGAATTCGGGATACCGAAACCTCGAGGGGCAGTTTCGGTGGCTCAGTGGTTTAGAGCAGTCACCTGGATAGTGAAAAAAAGGTCCGAAATCGAAATTTTCCACCTTACCTTAGATATGAAAAACACCTTTTTCTACCTTAGATATGAAAAACAAGCATTGTAAAATGCTCAAAAAATCCACGTAATAATCTATTTGGTCTATTAACCATTCATGGGCCTAAGGTTAAAAATAAGCCTATTGGGCCTATTCGCCTGAAATAAACCTATTAGAACCTATTGTAACCTAGAAGGCATATCAGCAGCTAAAGATACTATTGACGCCGAATAGGCCGATTGGCCCAGCGCACCTGACATGACAGTTGTATATATTCTTACCTTGGGCACGAAAGACAACCATCTAACCGCCGTCCGAATCGCCTCCAAATCAGAAGGCGCAGTCGTGTGGGAGACTCCGTTGTTGTGCATTATAGAGACTCCTCCCAGCTGATTGTTGCTAGCGTAAACTGCGCGCCCGAGGACCTTGTTCAGCGCCGAGTAGCCAGTCAGGATTATGTAGGAAGATTCCACTTGGATTACTCTGTGGCCGAGGCTGAGGAGACGATAGATATAAATAAAGTTAAACTGACTTCAACGAGAAAAACAATCAATAAAATGACATGATATCAGGGCCTACAAATTTTTTTGAAGTCGTCTGCAGCAATTCCGTTGTTTTATTACTATCTAAGTGCTGGAACCGAAATTGGTTCATAAACAGCAGTTTTGAGCATCATCGGTAATAGTATATTTTACATCGAGGGACTAAACGGAGCCATAATATACCAGAGGTGGTTTGACTCCCGAGCGTGCGAGGGAGTCAATGAAACCGAGGGTATATTAAGTTGGCGATTAGTCTCGAGGTGCAAACTGTACTTTTCACTTCGAGTGCGAGAAAAATAGTCAATTTAGTACAAAAACATTTGAAATCTAACTTTACACTTGACAAGTTTTGAAATTTTCGTGGTCAGTTTTTTCTTCTGAACTGAACCACAGATTAACAATTTAAAACACATGGCGCCACCTTCTTTGCGGACAAACCATGGAGCTAAAACTCTCAACATTTTCGTAATGAAGATGGTCCACACTCCACAGATAATAGTATATTTTTACTGGCTGTTTGAGTTGGTCTATGTCACATGAAGGAAATTAAAAAACTAATTACTTTTTATGAGAAGTGAAAAAAATTTAAATGTCCTCCACGGCACAGCAGGCCATATTCAATTTCCTTATTTTTTTCGGATCAAGTGCCTTAATACAAAAGTTTCATGGTTTTGTCTGAAACAATGACCTACCTAGGCTACCTACTTACCCCTGTTTTCACCCCTTGAAACTCTTAACATTTTCCCAATGAAGACGGTCCACACTCCACAGATAATAGTATATTTTTACTGGCTGTTTGAGTTTGTCTTTGTCACATGAAGGAAATTAAAAAACTAATTACTTTATAGTCCCGCTTCGTAGGGCTATATTGGCGTACTTTTAGAGCATGAGAAGTAAAAAACATTTTTAAGAAACAACTAAATTGGGAACCCTTCTCTTTATTTGCAGTCAGTTGAAAAGATGAATAAATCAAAAGTAAATAAAAGCATCAAATTAATTAACTATATCAAATAATAAATGAATTAGAATACAAATCAATCAAAATTTATCATGTTTTTTAATATTCGTCAGTGCGCATCAATATTGGAAAGGGTTTCTTAGCTGACGCCGCAATGTTTTATCCGATGGGTAATTTTTCAATGCATTCATTAATTAATTACAGGATGATCTTGGCAATTTTTGACCGCCCATGGGGGTAGCCCCATGTAAGGGTTTTTCAAAATAATAAAATCTTGTTAGCAAGGGCAGTTACAATGTACTTGCGCGCGATAATCGTCCAGCAAGACTCATTTGGCAGTTGATTGTCAACAGCCGCGTAGAACATTCCATAGATAACAATATGTACTGACGTAACTTTTGCTGACGTCTAGGTATATCGAAAGGGTAGCCGTGGCAATATATGCCTGTCACATGACAAAATTGTTAACTTTCTATGTAGTGATTTATCTGTTACGTTAGTAACTATACTATTTTCACTGTAAGATGATATGCCTGACAGCTCTTATTGTTCCGTGTCACGCATACTATTTCAAACTAAATAAAAAGAATCTGGCAAAAGAAAATAATATAAACTATTAAAAAACTATTGTTCTTTCGAATCTTATCAAGTAAATTATCGTTATTTTTATGACCTGTTAATAAATAAAGTAAATGAATTGAAATTAATATATCTTTACAGTGCCTGATGCGTGAAAAGGAACGCCGTTCAATAGTGTATTGCCACTACTGAATCGACAAAAAATCGATGAATAGGAGCAACCATTTTGTAATTTGTAATCACGTCATTCACATCAGTACCAGTGCGTCTGCCTTGTGTGCTATTTTTTTCGAGATAGGTACCTCGTTTTACTTTATAACTTATTAGCCATAACCCGTTTATTAAGAATTTATTTAAGAATTAAAAATCGGTAAATCCGATTCCATTTCCTTTGCCAACTCGATTAAATTACATTCGTTACATCACTATAATTGACAATTATGAACTGTCAGGGATATCATCATACGGCGAAAGTAGTATAATGAGTTATCTGTGCTAAAACTCCCAGTTTAAACGTAAATCAAAAACTTACCGAACCACGTAGGAGCCGATGCCAATGGCTCTACAAGTGACCACGGATATGGTGACCACCTCTTCGTACGCCTGCGCGGTCTCGCCCGCTATCAGGCCGGCGTCGCGGAGGCACTCCACGCCTAGACCGTCTTCTTTACCTGGTTACAATGATGGAAATCGTTGAAACCTATAACTCAGGCTTTGTATCAACAAAATCTATACTAATACTAGCTTCCAGCCTGCGGTTTCACCTGCGTTATCGTAATATAAGATTGCCAAATTAAATAAAACCTTTGTAAATTGTAGCTCATGTGTTGTATTATATCATGTGCTCTTTTACTGTAAAGATTTATCTAAATCCACTCGGTGGTTATTGCGTGAAAGAGTAACAAACACACACACACATACACACATTCATACTTACAATCTTTCGCATTCATAATATTAGTAAGAGTAAGATTTTCACACAAACGCATATCATTCATATATTTTTTAAATGCCATAGACAACGCACCACTTGTCATGGTCTCGAAGTAGGAATAAATATCCCTGTGTTACGAGGCACCTAACAAGAAATTAATCCAGGGGCGTCTCCCAATTAAATTTAGAAAAGATCGTTTCCTTGATTGACCTGGAAGTCAAGGCGAGAAACGGTTCAGCGCACTACGCAGCTACACCGATCGCGTCATCGAATTATTGCTTTGATTTTAGCATTTTGCAATGCTCGTTTTCACATCTAAAGAAAGGATATAAAGTTTTCCATTTCATTTCATTTTAAATTTCGGCCCTTGAAGTTTGTTGGACGCGGGTTCGAATCCTGGTCGACATTCTGAGCAGAAATTAGAAATTTCTAGATTTCCTGCCATTAGTAACATTATCAATTAAAAACTTGATACTTAATTTCAAACATTTTCTGACAGCTCCGTATGTGAAATATTATTTGGAAAAAGATCTTCGAACGATTGTAAATTATAAAAACAAACAATAGATTTTTCACCTGAATATTTAAGTTTTAATCTCATAAAACCTACTCTAGATTGTATAACATCAAACTAACTCACCAATAATATCCGTAATCTTATATCTCGACTCCCCCTCGTCTTCAATCAACTGGGTCTTCACAGACCCAAGCGGGCCCAGCTTGGAGAAAGCTTCTGGGGTCAAGTAGAGGTACTTGAAGCCTCTTTCTGGCCTTTCCGAGTCGACCCAGGCCACGTTGAATTCAGATTTGACCTCTTCCGCCACTCCTATGCGGGCTCCGGAATTCACACTTATGTAAAGCTGTGAATTAACCGTATTATTAGTCATCCATCCATACCGAACCGGTAGTAAAATAACCTCTGTAAATCGTATGACTGTCATCAAATATTTAAGCGCCAAGCAAATATTTGTGACATCTTAAGGTGCTCCTTCACCGTTTCCCTGTAACGTAACGTTACAGAGTCGAGCATTACATCAGTGAGGGAGGAGAACCGAGCATAAGGGTGCGTTTTCACCAGAAATGTGCGCAGATGCGTTGAGAGAAATGTGTGTTAAGAAACAACTTGATGTTACAATGTGTAATATTTTAATACAATTTCCCTGAAGTTTTGTAAGGCAGTATTGTAATTTAATGCGCAAAATCGATTCTGAAATGTACATTACGGGCGAATGTTCGTCATGTCAGAGAGGCAGTACTGCAATGTAATGCTCAAAAGCGAATCTGAAGGGTTGGATTACACGAAAATGCTCTAGGTGAGGGACTACCTTTACACTAACAATATAAACTTCATATACATATTGATCTTATTACAACAGACACAAAAGAAACTGTAAGAAGAACGTAAGTGGTTCCTAAGGGTCAAAAGACCCTATGTGATTTTTTCTTCTACTTCTTGTCTGAAAATGTTGCGTTACTTTTGGAATCTTAATTTCATTTCCGTACCGGACGCTTTGTAATATAACCAGTCTTCTTGGGGTCCAAAAGGCCCATCACTGGCTATAAAGATGACAATCTAAAAAGTAAAAATGTTTGATACTTACTCTAGGGATCTTCAGTTCTCTCGCATACTGCGACGCTCTGTAGTAGACCCAGTCTTCTTGGGGTCCAAAAGACCCCATGTAGTATGTGAGATCGTTGGCTATGAGGATGATGTCCCGGCCGTTTGGACACTCCGGCGTGTAGAGGGTGATTCGCCACGCTACCATACCAACCTGGAGAAAAGAACATTATTTATTAAAAATACAGTAAAAACTTGAGACTTCCAGAACTAGAACCAACTTGAAGTTTGTGTGATAAATGAATGTTTGACCCAGATAAGAATCTAGACTATTTTACTAAAATTACGAAAAAACTGGTCACCAAAAATGTATGTGTGAGTTTCTTGAAGGTGTTCACGTGTTTGCTATCGTAGTAAATCTTAGCGACATCAACTATTACGTGACAGCAAAAAAACAAGAGTATTTGCTGAAGAAATGTTTGTTTTTTTTATTTGTATTGAATAACAAAAACTACTGGACCGATTTATAAAATTCTTGAACTAATATGAAGCTACATTATCAGGGAGTGACATACGCCATATTTTATTATGATCGAACAAAACATTCAGTGAAAAATAATAGTACGAGTATATGTAAATCAAGTCGGAGAACCGCGGGCGAGATGTGCTGCTTTACCGACGCCGCGACGTGCAATTACTTTTGACAGAATGAAGTCTGTCGAGGCAGCTAGTGCAATTATAAAGATTCCGCAAACACGTTATACTCACATTGTTCTGCCCCGGCAGCCGCGTGACCTCGACCACGCGCCGCTCGCCGTCCGGCTCCACCACCAGCTCCACGCAGCTCATCACGTGGTCCGGCATCGGACCTAAAGATACCACAGTTAAGTAGTAATAGGGTTTTTGACAATATTGTCACATTCTAAAAATAATTCAGTATAATCGAAAAAACATTAACACGTTGACCGCCGCATAGGTCACTATACTATTTTTACTTTATGATGATATGCCTGACAGTTCTCATTGTTCCATGTCACGCATACTATTTCAAACTAAATAAAATAAACTGGCAAAAGAAAATATTATACACTGTTAAAAAACTATTATCCTTTCGAATCGTATTCAGTAAATTATTGTTATTTTTATGACGTGTTAATAAATAAAGTAAATTAATTGAAATTAATATATCTTTACAGTGCCTGATACGTGAAAAAGGAACGCCATTCAATAGTGTATTGACACTACTGAATTGACCAAAAAATCGATGAATAGGAGCGATCATTTTGTAATCACGTCATTTGCATCAGTAGATACGAGTTCGTCTGCCTTGTGCGATTTTTTTACTATTATTTTCGAGATACCACATTTTATTCTACAACTTATTAGCCATAACCCGTTTATTAAGAATTTATTTAAAAATAAAAAATCGGTAAGTCCGATTCCATTTCCTTTGCCAACTCGATTAAATGACATTCGGTACATCACTTAAATTGACAATCATGAACCGTCAGGGATATCATCATACGGCCACAGTAGTATAGTGAGCTACGAACAATAAAAACTTTATTTTGTCTGGCTTATCGGCAGTCAAAGGATTAAAAGAGGACCCTACAACAACTTTTGATTTGTTTACTTTTGTACAAATCATTTCATGGCCCCACAAACTTCGGTGCGCAAATCCATTTTTGAGAGTATGAAAAACTATACCATTCGATAATCTACAGAATTTATAGCAACTTTAGTTATGAAACCAGATTCATAAATGCAAAAGTGCGTGCAGCTATAGTACTAGCTGCCGAAATCATTTTTTTTGCAGAACGCAAAGAAATAGATATCAAATGACGTCTATGGCTAGCGGCTGTTTGTGAGGAGCGTTTTGGACACTTACAAAAACATGATTTTTAAAATAGCTATATCTCGGGAAGCTTTGGTGCTTTCGAAATTTTTTTTTCGAATGTTTCTATTTTTAAGTGACTTCATGTTTGTATTTATTATTATCGTATTATTTTGTATCTTTAGTTCCTTTTTTTTTAAAATATTAACTTAATTTTATTGTAAACATGTGGACTACATTGTCTGAATAAATGAATTTAATTAATATTAAATGGTCTTTCGATAAAACCTAAACAAAAAATATAGACAAAAAGCCAATTGGTTCAATCAAAATGCTTGCCAAATGAGGGTTGATGATCACAAACCTAGGTCCCGCTATTTCCGAAAATGCTTTTGCTAGACCAGAGATTTGAGCAGGGTCCTTCGGATTTCAAACTGAGCTCAGGGACTAATCGGCCACGAAAACGACAAGATAATTATAACCTCCTTTTAATTAAAAGTTTAATTAAATTAGGTTTAGTGGTCAAAAAAGTGTCATTACTCAGACATTTTTAAAAATCGTAAAAACTCCAAAAATCGCGAAAACACATGGCAACGATTCGGTTAGCGCAAGTGATGCTTAGCGCTTGACACTATTTTTTGGACACCAGGTATATGTATGTAGTAATTTTAGTATCAAGAGAGAAATAAATCTAGAATGATCTAACGGGTACTTACCATCAACTGTTCCTTCTTCGATGCAATCCTTCCATCTCTTTTCAACAGTCTGTCGGAACATGTCGGGCATGTCGTAAACGTAAGTTGTGCCTTGCGACGTCGCCTGTTTGAATAGAGAAATAAATAACTACAATAATCCCGGACATTTTTTTCATATGGAGAGCTGACAACAAAATGAATAGAAATCGTATTATGGGTTCAGTGACGGATACTTAGATATGATTGAACGAAAGACCTTTCTGGGCACAAATATTTTATCTTACAAACACATATTTTATTGCCTGCTTTGAAAAGGAAGACTCCAAACGGAAACTAACTTGAGCGCGACTCGCCAAAAAACGTCTCTAGCGCTGGAAAGCCTCGAGATCGATTGAGCTCTCAAGAAGGCTCGAGTTTTGAAAGACTCCCGAGTCGTAGAGCATCATAAAAAAGAGGCGAGCCCGCCAAACGACACCGAGCTCTAGAAAAAAGGACTCGGATGCTTCGAGCCTTGTACATCACTATATCTAGGTTTTTTTTTTTTTTTTTATAGATGTTTTAAATTACTAAAGTTGGTCGGAAATTTGGGGTGATCCTACTAATATTATAAATGCGAAAACTTAAACTTAGCATGGGATTATGTGTGTCCTCTACCCTCACAAAACTGAATGATCGCAGTTTCTCAATTATTTCTTTTCGATGCTATCAAGTATAGTTCACGTCAAACTTCAGCCCTCCTACTCCTGTTCAACTGACGGCCGAAGTTTCTTTCGCTATCCTGCTCTCGCATACCTGTGCAATCTGTAGTGAAAACGGAATAGCGCACGAAACTTCGGCTGCAAGTTGAGCGGGAGTAGGCCCACTGGTCCACTCTGAAGTTGTTTCACACATGCGTAATAGTATATTTTATATCGAGGGACTAAACGAAGCCATGTCAATGAAACCGAAGGTATATTAAGTTGGCGTTCAGTCTCGAGGTGCAAACTTATGTCAATGAAACCGAAGGTATATTAAGTTGGCGTTCAGTCTCGAGGTGCAAACTTTTGCACTACTACTTTGTACTTTTCACTTTGAGTGCGAGAAAATAGTCAATTTAGTATAAAATCATTTAAAACCGAACAAATTTACACTCGACAAAAATTCTGCAATTTTCGCGGTCAGTGTCACAGGATAACAAAAATGTAATTAAAACACATGGTGCCACCTTCTTTGCGGACAAACTTGATGAAAAATGGAACTAAAACTCAACATTTATGCAATGAGGTTGGTCCACACTCCACAGATATACTGGCTATTCGGGTTTGTCTATGTCACATGAAGGAAATTAAAAAACTAATTACTTTTCACTCCCTAGAGACTGAAGTGGTCACTTTAGTCCCGCTTCGTAGGGCTATATTGGCGTACTTTTATTTTAGAGCATGAGAAGTGAAAAGAGAATACCTATTTTCCATAGGAATAATAGGAATGCGGGATTCGGGACAACTTCAGAGTGACGTGACGTTTGACGTTAACTATACGAATGTGAAGTTAATGCGTTGAAAATGTTCATAGATCCGTCAGTATTTACAGCAAGCTATGCGTTTCTAAATCGTGAAGAAAACTGCACGCAAGTGTTTTTCTCATATTGCTTGTCAAGATGACTCCACCGTCGTGAGGTCCAGATATGAGTCTGACAAGCGCGATCATGCAAAGGAATCACTGAGCCGGCTATCCTCATCTTGAAGGCCTGCAGAATGGCCTTGAAGGCTTTTTCACATTATAAGAGGAAGGGAACACATGCGCTGGAAAAACATTTCACGTCTGGATGGGACGACAAAGAAATGAGTTACCGAACCTTTTAGTTCGGACCAACAAATGCTGAATTGTGTGTGAAGATATAAACTTACCAAGAATCTCTTCTGTTGTAGGTAATCTTTGGTAACGTAAGGCGTTGATATCGGCAGCCCGTGCATCGGGCCCTGCTTGTGCCCGAAAGACTGGAACATTATCTGAAAACATATCACATGGTTTTTAGTAAATAAATATAAACAATAATAAATAAATAAGCGCCAGACAACACACCTCTTGTAATGGTCTCGAAATAGGGATTAATATCCCTGTGTTACGAGGTACCACACAATGAAATAAGCCAAGGGCGTCCCCCAGCACACCCAGACCCGAGTCAATTCAGAAAAGATCGTTTCCTGAATTGACCCGACCGGGAATCGAACCCGGGACACTACGGAAATCGAGGCGAGAAACCGTGCTACAGCGCACTACGCCAATCGTGTCGTCAAAACAAGTATATGTAAGTTGACTGATCTATTCTGTGTCTTTAGAAATATTTAAAAGTGAACTAAAAATTTGGTTGCTGCAGAGCTGTTTTTACTCTGTAAATGAATATTTTGAATTCTTCAAAGCAAAGTTTTGACGTAATTTTGATAACTAACGTAGATTTAATATTTAAATCCAAATTGTACAATTTTGCATGCCATCTTCTGGAAAATTGTGTGAAACTATTATTTCATAAGATCTGTAAGTACCACATTTGAAGCAAAATAAAGTTCTTCCCTTATCTGACCTTATCCACGAAAATACCTTCAACATTAGGATTGAAAAGCTTTATTTCTCTTTAAGCAAGTTAATTATAATTTGTGTTACCCTTTGGCACTTATAACACTAAGCATTTGAAAAGTAAACATTGCATAGGAGTTCGACAGTAAAAAAAATAAAAAACTCACTAAAGAAATAGCTAAATGGAAATAAGACATTGCATTGTGTATACAAAAGTTAAAAAATATACATTACTTTGAATTATCATTATTTCGTTTCAAATTATAATAATGCGATCTATCAATCATCTTACCACGCCGGTTCGGGGGTCAGAAACTTCTTCATATGTGTAAATATCTAGTGAGTAGCCGGACCCGTTGGATAGGCATAGTCTTACATTCTTCGTTGGCGCTCCAGGCCCTGTGAAAAATAATTAAAAGTAAAATAAAATTATAATACGCAAAAAGATGAAATTAAATAATTTATATGACAAAGGTATCTAGAATTGTCTGAAAAGAAAAAGATGTAGAAAACTATCAGGTCGTACGCTAAAACTCATCGTCGAAAATAGTATGAGACGCGCACTATGGCGCGTGCGCGTGAGACGCTATTCTTCGATCAGACACGTGCGCTTGCGGCCCGCGCGAGTTTTAGCGTTCGCCATCAAACTCAAGAAGACAGATTTAAATCGAAATTTAAAAAACATTCTAAAACATTTGAATCTGGGGCAAAGACTTTAATAAAAAAGGATTAAATTAAAACAGCATATTTTGCAGGTTTGGTTCTTCTGCCAGATATACCGGGTGTTAAGACTTACAAAAACAATATGGCATACTTAGTAGTTATGTATAAAATATCTAAGAATGAAATCTTTAATGAAATTTATTTCCAGGTCACCACACAAATCAGTCGGATAGTCAGTATTTTTTGTATGAAAACCTAAAATAAACTTAACGTCAATAGAAAAAAAGCAAACTTTCACTTATATAGTAACTACATCACTAACTGACTTTGCCATATCGTTTTCGACCCGATCGTTTCTTTCGAACTTCCTATTGTTCCCTACGTAACTTGACTCTACCGCTAACACGTTGGGTTGCACCATAGTAAAATTTAACTATGGTTACACGCATGGCGAAGTGTAAGCTTCTGAGTGTTCTGTGTAGCATAAGAGCAACAATTAATTGATCTTTGAGTACTCTGATGTTCAGACTTATGCTTAAGAAGAGAAAATGACATTGATACTTCCGTAGTAATATTTTGAACTAATACTAATACGTAGGCAAGATTGCCTCCTAATAACTATGCCTACCAGTCAACAGACATTGAAAGTAGACGAAGTAATATAAGTGTGTCAGTACAATAGTTTCTTTTAAACAAATGAAAAAAGTGGTTATGCGACACATGCGTACTGCGACACAAGACAAATTAAATATTGTTTCAACCAGACAAGGCACACATTGCAAGATCAGTCAGTGATCTGAGAAGCGAACGAGAAAAACATATAAACGTCACGGATTTTAAGCGTATGTGCGTCCGCAGCAACGATAAGATAGTTAGGAACAAATTTATTTTTGAGAATATCTATACTTCATTCATTATAACATTAGAAATAGGAAGCAGGGGAGCTAAAATGAATGACGATTTGCATTTGACGTTGCCATGACGATAACATACCTGAGTATAACCTGGCTAAATTGAAAACCCCTTCCGCCACAACGTGTGAAGGGATTATGTAACATTTTAGATTTGTTAGAGTTATAGTGACAGTAAAAATGGAAACCCCTGCCTGTTTTAGGTTTTTAAATCGACAATATAGTTTGATGCAAGACAAAATAATTGTTTTAAGCAAAAGCCTCATAAATTCTGAAGTTCCTTTATTTTAAATGAGAACAATTAAGTGTGACAGCTGCTATTTATGTGGATTTTAATAAATTCGGCATAAATCTTAAAAGCAATGATGTTTATTGTACTTTTACCGCAAAGTGTACCCTAAAAATAACCTTTTTTACTTCTGTCTAATGCTATAATGAATGGAGTATAAATACACGATAATTGCAAATCAATCGAGCCAATAAAGCGGTTGAATTCAGTGGACGATCTTTAAAGTAAAATATTGAAATTTAATTAAATACGAAAGACAAAATTCAAAGACTCGAACAAGTTTCAAGGTCAAAGCAATTTTTTGGAGTCCAAATTATACATTTTGAATTCATAAAAAACTGCAACAATTCGGTTAGGTTTTTTTTGTTGTTACATTTCTATTATTTCTTAGTGAATTCACTAGCAAAACGTTCATATGATTCTGTCGATAAGTCTCGTTGTTTGAAATCATCATGTATTAAGACATTAAGTGCGTTTGCTCGGGGGTGGTTCTTATTTTGATTTTCGTGATAAAGTTGAATTCAAATTTAAGTATAATTTATCTCTTTATTATTATCGGCTGCACCTTTTAATTTTATAATTATTTTTTTCTTAATAATTATTCGAAAAAACGGTTTTTTATTTCATTTAGCAAATAATTGGCGACTACCTAATTTGGACGATTCAATGTATTTTTATTTAGTATTGTGCCGACGATTAAAGAGAGATAATTATAGTTTTATTTCAATTCTAAGAAACAATCATTAAAATCTTACAAAAATGAAACGTTTTTGATCCACGCCCAGCAAACGCTCTTAAGTAGAATTTAAAGCCATGAGCTGGTTTGGTTGTCACCGACAGCACGCTAGGTTAATGTAGCAAAGCAGCATGATTCCAAACAAATACGGAAAATTCACAAAGTTCGGAGAATACCATAAAGTTTGCAAATGGTTTCTCTAAAAGCCACATATATCTGCCGTGCGATTCTCTGAATGCCGTATCACAAAACCTACTTCAATCTGAGATGTAAGAAGAAGACATTTATAATGGTCTATTAAAATGCGCTTTTAAGTACGGAGGGTAGAGCTAAGGAGAATCTTCTATTCTTTCGATTACTTGAGAGTCCAGCAGTGTCCAAGAAGTGTCCGAAGAATTTGTATCTTTGAAGTGGATTAAAAAAGAAATTAAGCAGTTATAGACTGATGGAAGTGCGCTGAAGTAGAACTGTGTTTAAAACAGTTGTAAACTTCATCAACTTCAGGCTTTTGCTTAGAAAATAGGCCTTGTTAAAGCAAGCGCCACTCTTATTATTTCGTACAGCCACTTTTTCGCACACTGATGGTTCTCCTTACCTATGCCCCTAAGATTTGAGCGCTGAGTTCGTTGTTTTTGTTACGTTTACGTCATTTTGACAGAAAGCAAATTATTTCGACTGGATAGCACATACGGGTTGCAAATTATGCTGCAAAAGACGGTCAAGACAAAGCTTAGAGAAACGCACAGCTGTATCAGCGTCACATCATAGCTACTTAGTCAATAATTCACCTGGAAATTGGAGGCCGTGGGAATCCCTTTTGCAGCCTGAAATATAACAATTGTTTTTGTATCTGTGTCGTATTGTGTACGACATAATTGAAACCAAAGATCTGTTGACAAATTGTAAATTTACTGATATTGTTGAGGGGATAATACAGGGAATTCATCCGGTGGAACCATGATGGAATAAATTCACAAAGTTACCTCTTTTCGTGACATTTTGTCTTCTATTTTTGGTTTTATTCCTAAAGTAATTAATTTGATAAAATGGGTCCTTTACCAAAACAAAGTTTAAAGATTACTGTAGGGATTTCATCCGATGGTTTTTTTTGTTGCATCTATTAATATTTTTAACAGTTATTTTAGTGATTTTCGGTCCGCGTGGCGCTCACCAGTGTCCTTCGGGACGTGTTTTGAAGAAACACTTCGCCATAACAAATTAAGGTGAAAATACTCTAGATTATGATCGTTTTAAGTTGGTAAGTGAGGGATCATTTGGAGCATTTGCTTGTAATATAATGTTTCGCATTCGATTTTGTTCATTACATAACAGTACTGCCTCCCTGACATGACGAACATGCGATTCAGATCAGATTGGATTTTGAGCAGTACATTACAATACTGCCTTACAAAACTTCAGGGAAGTTGTATCAAAATATAACACATTGTATCATCAAGTTGCGCACTGTAATGCTCGCTGCTTTTCCCTCACCAACGTAATGCTCGAATCTGTAACATTACAGTTTGCGCACTCTAATGCTCGGTTCTCCTCCCTCTCTGATGTAATGCTCGACTGTGTAACGTTACATTACAGGAAACTGCTCTAGGCGTTTTTTGTTCGCTGGTTTTAAGCAGTCAAGATTTTCTTTAACTTTTATGATAGGAAGGCAAGATTTGACCCCTTTTCATAAAAAGTTAATCAGTTTTAGAAGTATTGCACGGTTATGTCACTTACTTGAGAAAGCTGAAAGTGCTTGGACAGAAAAGACGGAATAGTTAACTATACTACTTTCGCCGTATGATGATATCTCTGACAGTTCATAAATGACAATTATAGTGATGTAACGAATGAAATTTAATCAATTGTTTCAAAATATCGGATGAGTTGGCATAAGAAATGGAATCGGATTTACCGATTTTAATTCTTTTAATAAATTCGTAATAAACGGGATAAGGCTAATAAATTAAAGAATATAACGCGGTCTTTCGAAAATAATAGTTATAAAATAGCATACAAGGCAGACGCACTCGTACTGACGTGAATGACGTGATTACAAAACGGCCGCTCCTATTCATCTATTTTTTTTTTCGATCAGTAGTGTCAATACACTCTTGATTGGCGTTTCTTTGCACGCATTAGGCGCTGTAAAGATATATTTATTTTATTTCATTTACTTTATTTATTAACAGTTAACAATGATAACCACAATTTACTTTATAAGTTTCGAAATGGCAATAGTTTTTTAATAGTTTATACATTTTTTTTTGCCAGTTTCTTTTTATTTAGTTTGAAATAGTATGCGTGACACGAAACAATGAGAACTGTCAGGCATATCATCTTAATATGAAAAAAGTATAGCTGAAATTTCGTTGTAAGATTGATAAGACTAATCGATGACAAATCTACACCGCTATTTTGAATGAGTACAATAAATTTAACGGATGTCGAAATCACTAACAAATTGCATCCATTATCAAGGGCCATGTTACAATCTTTTGCCACTGTCGCGCGGCGTGGCCGTTTGCGGTTCTAAAATGCTCACTTTGTATGACTAAAATGAAAGGTGGGCATTTTAGAACCGTGAACGGTCGCGCTGCCAGGGTGGCGGGGGATTGTAATGTAATACGGCCCCCAGGCCATTGAAGTATAAAAAGGTGTTATTTTTTATTTTGTGATTCCGACGTTCCCTAAGTAACCCTTAAAATTATTGTACTAAGAGCGGTTTCACACTAGCGTTATTTTGCGCGTATACGATCGCTTTGGTATAATTATGCGCTTACTCAAGGGCACTACATTGCGCGCTTCAAATACCTTAGGCGCGTTCACGGGCTCATTGCGGCGTGTGCGGTGAGTCAATATTTATATGAATTTATGGGCTTCTAAGCGCGTCAACGCACGTACGAGATACGCGTGTGGCAAAAGGGTCGTACGCGCCTACATGCGCTTTCAAAAACGAGGTTATACGCGCATATAAAACGATACTCTGAAACCGTTAAAAAGAGATTTTTTTTTTAAAATATCGGTGTGTAAGAAGAAAGGCCTTATGGCCAAGAGAGGTTTGATGTCTATTTTTAATGATGATGAAAGACTGACTAGGTTTTTATGAATGAAGGGGTTATAAGTGGAATCGAAACTTACCAATTCTTAGAGTGAATCTGATTTCGGCCTGGAGCACTCTGAGCTTCCACAAGCGGGGTCCGTACCTCATCACCATGCCCAGAACCGACTCTTCGATCTGAAATAAATAATAAGTAGTTTTGTAAAATTTGTGATTGAATACAGGATGTCCCAAAGAGTAGTGTAATCATGAAATTAGTGTGACGTAATTATTGGATGGCCTCTGATGAACTTTTGGCCCTTCAAAGGTTGTAAACTTCCTGACGTCTGGACGCAATAATCAAAAAATACATTAAAAAAGAGCTCTCTAAAAACTTTTAGTTCCACTCACTTATGTACAATTCATTTTATGACCCTGCAAACTTGGGTGGGAAAATCCATCTGGAAGTGTAAAGTAACATTAGATAATCTTCCCAATTTATAGCAACAGAAGTTAAGAAATCATATTCATAAACGCAAAATTGAATATAGCTGCCGAACAAAATAAATAGATGTTCTGCAGAACGCAAATCAATAGACAGCAAATGACGTCATTTGCAAGCGGCAATTCGTAGGGAACGTTTTGGGTAAGTCCAAAAATTTGATTTATAAATTGCTACATCTCAGGGAGTTTTAGTGCTATTTTTTTTTAACAATGTTTCAATTTCTGAGAGGTACTTCGATAACACCTCAAATACCCTATTGAATGACGTGCATTAGGGTGCGTTTCCAAAGAAACGGGGCTGCGCGGAGTTAAAGGCTATCAAAAATTGACAAATGATATTGCTCAATGAAGTGAAGCGAAACTGAGATGTGTGATTTGACCAATATCATAGGTAATTTTGCAATTTTTTACATACTATCACGGCTTTATCCCAAACGGGGTAGTCAGAGGCAAGTGACTGTGTCGTCATGGTGAACGAAACACTCAGAAGCCCACTTTTCACCAATGGTATTAGAATGAGCAATATAGCGAGCCTCGCTTCTGTGGAAACGCATCTTTATCCCAGTGATGTAATATCGTTGGTTGTTACCTTCGAGGGGTCCATGATGACGGTGGGCCCGAAATTGAGGAATATGTGGTTGCAGTCCGTCCGCTTGGCCAGCGGGTGCGAGTACGCCACTTCCAGCTCATCCATGGCTTCTAGGAGAACCCTGGGACAGAAATTCCATTTAAATTTAAAACACACGCAATCAATTTTATGCGAAAAACGCCTTACATTATTTTAGAGTAGAGCCGATACTCTTCAAACTGCTGAAACGATTTTTACCACATAACCAAATACTACCGCTAGGAAACTGGCTTTCGAATAAAGAAAAAACCGGCCAAGTGCGAGTGGGACACCGAGGGTTCCGTACAAACCTGTAGGTATATTTATTAAAAATATTTTCATTATACCTATGATGTAACTAAAAATTTACGGTTTTCGCAATTTTCCCCATATATGTGCTATAATACGTTGCTTCGTACTAAATTTCAAGATTCTAAGTTCACGGGAAGTACCCTGTAGGTTTTGATTCCCTTGCGAGTGTCGAAAATTTGCGGAAATTTGCGGCATAAACGGCTGTATCTTTTGATTGCGTTGGCTTAGAAGTTTGATTTTTTCACAGCTCGAAGGGACAGTAGACCTGAGTATTTGATATAAATTCGATATTGATACCTTCACGCGTTCCTGAGAAAAAGGGTCTTGACAGACAGACAGACGGACGGACGGACAACAAAGTGATCCTATAAGGGTCCCGTTTTTTCCTTTCGAGGTACGGAACCCTAAAAACGCATCGAAATCGGTCAATCACCCCTCTTTTTGCGTCGGGGGTTGAGAGAAATAATTACAATCATTCGCTTCGCTCATTGCAACTCGCAGATGTAGAGAATTTCCATCATTGAAGCGCTATTGATATCGCGACGTCACAATATAGGTGTCAAAAAAAATGGCACGCCTACTTGTCAATGTTAGGGATGTGTTATTGATTTCGATTTATATGTAGTTTTGCCTGTCATACCTTTCACCCTCGTTCTGCAAATACTCGAAACTGGCTTCCTTGGTGATGAGGTCTTGGTGTCTGATGATGGAGCGGATGAAGAACCGGTAGTCTGTCACCTCTTGACCCTTCTTCACCTGTCAACAATAACATAACATTTGTGTGTACGTAGATGGAACCACCCAATTATGTTATTCCATTGACATTATTAACACGATTTCGAAAATAATGTATCCAAGAAGAAAATAAACTTAAAAAAAAGGTAACCCAACTAAAACCAAAAAAATCATCAAAAAGATGTCATAATTAGGGGCCTACATTTTTTTTGAGGTCTTGCCAGAAAATCCTTTTTTTTGGGGTAGATCCTAAACGTCGCATTTTCTTAAGGTTTTCGTGATTATTTAGTTAGCTGAATTCAAATCAAGTATAAATTATCTCTATATTATTGAATGCAAGTTTTAATTTCTTAATTATAACTTTAACTGTGTACAGTACATTTTAAGTGTCTTATAAATTAAAAAAAAAACTTTTTTTTAGATTTTGCAAGTAATTGCCGACTACCTAATTTTAGACAATTCAATGTGTTTTTAAATAGTATTATGCACACAACAATAGAGCAAAAATTTAAGTTTTATTTCAATTCAATGAAATAATCACGAAAATCTTACAAAATTGCAACGTCTTCGATACACCCCCAGCGAACGCTCTTAAGTGCAGGATCCGGAGCGACGAATCCCACACGA
Source organism: Udea olivalis (assembly GCA_947369235.1). Classification (NCBI taxonomy): domain Eukaryota; kingdom Metazoa; phylum Arthropoda; class Insecta; order Lepidoptera; family Crambidae; genus Udea; species Udea olivalis. Next base: position 7,542,339 of record OX376370.1, on the reverse strand, counting down.
CAAAAAGAATCAACTCCTATTCTTGAGTTATTTTTTCTATAATTTTTCACGGTACCAAATCTTATTATCTTTTGAAGTTGAAAATAGAAACTAGTTACAGGATGCGATTGGGAAACTCCTTACCTTAGCCTTGCCGAGATACAGATGCATTTTCTGGTTGCTCGTAGGCAGTGCTTCCAGCTCGTAGCTCCTCATTCTGTACAGTTCAAGCTGGAAGGCCGACGCCGGCTCCAAGTGACGGTATATGGTGTCTTCAATGAAGTCGTTGCGGGCTCGGTATGTGAAGAATTTAGGGAATTGGCGTCTGGGGAAAGACATTAGATGATTTTAGCTGTGAACAGCACCTCATAGCAACAGCATAATAAGTGATCATTGCGAAAGTTCTTTCAAGGTCATTGAAAGAACTTTCAGATTAACGTATAAAACTGCGTAAAATAGTCGATCATCAGTTAAAATCACTGCTTATGAGAGGTGCTACAAGATTTTCTTAAAATATTTAGCTACAGTTAAAATATAGCTTAGTTTAAGGATCTTTATTAAGTAAAATTAACGTATAAAAAAAACAGAATAAATAACGTATAAAAAAGATCGGAATCAAAATGTCCCCCAATAGGTTCTCCTTCAAAAAATCTATCCACAAGCTTTTTTGACAGACACCCTAATCAGTTTGAATTAGTGCTATTTAATCATTGGTCAGATTAGTCAGATCGTCAATCATATCATTCCGAGTCAATGTTTCGTCTTTCATTTGAGTACATAATATGTATTTATATATCATTGTATTTATGAATTTATATGTATATATTTGCTATTTTTATATGTGAGTAGGTACACATATATATATATTGTAATTTAGATAAGTAGGTATATATATTATATGAGTAAATTGTTTACTTTTATTTCACTGAAACTTAGTTTTACAAAACCCTGCCGTAAAGATTTCTGCTTCACCTAGTGGTTGACTGGTAGAGAATGCCTTTAGGCATTAAGTCCGCCAATTGTACTTTTCTTTGTGCAATAAAGATTAAATAAACAAATAAAATAAAATTTTAATTTCCAATTGGCTATTTGACTGTTTCTCGAAAAGTGGTTTGATGTTCGTAAAAGATGATAACAATGCGCCTCGCAAAAGATTTTTTCCAAAAAATTTTTATGTAGTTTAGGAGAACTGTAATTTACAGTTTTTTCGGCGTCGATTGAATTTCTCGCGAAAACGCTAGGTGACGTGATTGTAACGTCACTACGTTTAAAACGTTCCTTTCCACGTGTAGAAATGTATTACTTTCATTGAATTTAATTATAAATTAATAAATGAGTTTTTACTGGTCTTGTGCAAATTTAAGTTTGTTGCTTTTTATAATTTTCAATATATCCAAATAAAATGCAATCATAAATGCCTGTAAACTCGGGTAAATCTCGTAAACCAAACAAAATCATCGAGGTCGGGACGTATGTCAGAGTTCTGACGTCACAGCATGGCCGTCCGTGTTTCGTGTGTCATTGACCGCGCATTTAGAAATTGAGGTTTGTTTTGTAAAAATAAAATATAATAAACGTTTTTTACTTCAATATATTATATCCAACATAGTTATTTTTGACCTATAAGCTACGCTATGCAACACTTTTCATTTCTATTTTCATTACAGTCAAATAGCGAATTAGTAACTGCTCGAAAGAAAGTTTTCAAGAACTCTTTTTGGTTAATTTTATTCCATTTTTGTTTTCTTACTCAATACCACTTTATTTTGCAATGCATTAATTTTTAAATATTTATTTATTATTTTTATTTTTATTTTTTTATTTAGGAAACAAACAATTTTTATTCCACCTTAAGATTACTTAAAAAAATAACACTAAAATCAGTTAAGTTTCCACTGATGTTTGACACAAATCATCGAACAACCAACGTTATCAACGCTACGACTCTGAATTACAAACAGAAAATGAAAAAAAATAATAACAATAGGAACTTAAAAAGCTCACAAATACACGGTTCATCCTTAATTGTTACTCCTTAAGATTTTACATACATCGTTTCTGAACTTAGGGGCGCTACTACTATAGACATCTAAATTACAAAATTTCTTATTAAAGTTATCAGTCGATCTGAACAAAAAGGCGTTGCTCGCATTAAACTTTTGATATATTTTACTATTAGAACACCTAAAGTTCGTTTCGTTCGTTCGTTTTTCAAAACGTGTAAATCAGTCCCAGAGCCTGGGGGGCACAGTATAGAGTACTCACTTGATCAAAGACATGAAGGTGATCCGCCGAATGCGCTTCTGGTGCAACTCGTGGCGATGCGCGCGGCAGAAGTTGCCGAAGCGGCGCGCGACCACCGCGTCATCGCTCTCGCCACTATCGCGAACTCCCACCATCAGGATGTGGATAGGCTCTAGGGGCTGGAAGAAAAGCCGAGTGAAACAAATGACTACAATATGCAGGAACCTAGCGACGCGATGTCGACGGGACAACAAGAAAGTGTGGAGGACGTCATTATAAACATTTTTGGAGTTGCAAGTTTTCTGGAGAAAGAGCGTCGTGGTCAGCACTTGAACTTCGATCGTTGTTTTTATAGTCGTTAAAAAGCTCTGCGGTGAATAAGCCACTGGAGTCAGGACTGTTATCATTTAATCTAGGTTTATTAGCTATTATTAAGAGCGTCGTAGCCTAGTGGTTAAGCACTCCAACTCGGATCGCGGATCGTGTGGACCCGAGTGCAAATCTGGCAAGAACCAAAAATCTTTGTGTTCATTGTTAAATATCCGACTAACTCTCCGGTAACGGAAAACATCGATAACAAACGGATTTAGATGAAACTTTACAGTAAAACAGCTCATACACCAGAATAAAACATAAGTTACAATTTAAAAAGATTTTATGTATACATGTTTCAGAAATGAAGTTCACGCGAGCGGAGCCACGGGCAGAAAGCTAGTATTATAAATGCGAAAGTGTTTGAGCATGTATGTATGTTTGTTTGTTTGTTTGTTTGTTACTCTTTCCCGCAAAAACTACTGACCAGATTTAGATGAAACTTTACAGTAATACAGCTTAGACGTCAGAATAACACATAAGCTACTACAATTTATGAACATTTTATGTAATTTGGCTATAATTTATAACGATAGGTTCACGCGAAAGCCGCGGGCGGAAAGCTAGTAACCCTATAAAATATCCATCTTACTAATATAATATAATAAATGCGAAATATGTGTGTGTGTATCTTTGTATATAACACATGGGCTAGAATTTATAAAGATTTTATGTAATTTGGGCCTACTATATATCGATAACGCGGGCGAAGCCGCGGGCGGAAAGCTAGTTGTTTATAGTAGAGTTTCCACGAATAGTGATTACTGAATATTCGGCAACGCTGTCGGCCGAAGCGCCGAATATTCGGCGGCCGAATATTCGGCACAAAATACTTGCTTTTCGAGCGCGTAGGTAAACAAGAATAAGACAAGTCGCAACCTGCCTCCCTCGTTGCGGTGCCCTCTCGTCTGTCGGCCCATTTTACTTACTAAAGTATGACGTGTCTTTTTTTCATGATTAGGTATTCGGTATTCGGCCGAATAGTACGTATTATTCGTACGAATACCGAATATCAAAAAAAGTGGCCGAATAGGCCGAATTCCGAATAGTTGCCGAATATTCGTGACATCTCTAGTTCATAGTTCTTTTTAGCAAATTCAAAGTTTGACGAAAGTTAGGCAATTTGCAACGGACTAGTACTGTGTCTTGCAGTGGAATGTACTCGTATATGGTTGTATTATATTACAATTATTATACAAACCATTTCTTCTGCGTCAGGGACCTTGCTATAATCCAAGCCGACATTGATGCTAGTGCTGTCACGGCTTTCGCTGCCATCCTGCAGAGCTTGGAGGTCCTGGGAAAAGGGCAGATAATCTAGTTTTACACTAAAATAAAGTTAGCATATTACGACAGGAACTTGATTTTTTCACCCTTTTTTTGAGGCAACTTTCTGAATGGTGAAAATCTTACCAATTATAGAAATGTTATTTATTACTCATTTTAAGTAGAAGTTCTTTGAGAGGGAAAATTAGATAGAAATAAGGCAATTTTTCATATTTTTTTCCTTTAATTTGTATGGTAGTGGTATAATTAAAATAAATATTTTTGATGTAAGGAAATTTTAATTACAAATGGAAAATGGGGCATTTGTAATACACTTGCTGGGTTCATTTTCAAAACTATTTGTTTATAAGATATGAGTGCGAGGAGAAAAGCAAATAAACGTTTCTAATTTATATCACTTGATTCCTAGATAATCAGTTAGCTATGCAGATTATTTTTTGGGGCTGGTGTTTAATTCCCGGACCAGACTGTCTGTTTTGGATCAACTGATTGCAATGATACTTTGTGCTATCTATGGGGGGCATAGATAGCACTAAGTATCATTGCACGAACTGGTCAGTCATTTAAAAACAAAATCTCACCTCGAGTCTAACAGAAGCCTCGCTAGCGAAGCCATGAACGAAGTCCAACAGTTCATCGAAGTACTGAACGAACTGATCGAACGAGTCGAAAGCTGCCATCGCGCTGGCCAGTCACGTGACAACTGAAGCCAATCAAATGGGGTAAATCCAGTAGGATCTTGACTGATACCTACTGTTAACTTTTTACACCATTTGATTGGCTCCTTTTGACATCATGTCATGTCAGCTGTCATGCCATACTACTACTGGCATGACAGCTAAGTGCATATAAATTAACAGTGGAAGTCTTTAGCGCCGGGTGTAATGGGTTCGATCCCACATTCCCCACTCAAGACAAACATTCATGTGACCAAGCATTTGTGTTTATTGTATGTTTGGGTGTTTTTATTTATTTATGTTATGTATTTAGAAATATTTAAGTATGTTTATCAGTCTCTGGCACCCATAGTACAAGCTCTGCTTAGTTAGGGCTCAGGTGATCTTGGTGTAATTTGTCCCAGATATTTATTTAATTTACCTAAATTTTGGGCTTTTTAAATAATTCTGACAGCTGATTTTGGCATCCCCAATGCGTTCTTCATTCAAAAACATCCCCGACATTATTATTCTCACCTCGCGTCTAACAGAAGCAGTGCTAGCGAAGTCGTGGACGAAGTCCAACAGCTCATCGGAGTACTGGACGAACTGATCGAAGGAGTCGAAGGCGGCCAGCGCGCCGGTGCGGTGGTGGCACTTGCGCGCCGCCGCCGCGCACAGCTCCGCCGGGGTGCCCTCCTGGTCCTGGTCGGCTGACAGCTCGATCTCCGATTGGCTGATCGGGATCCTGGGCGGAGAGATGTTTCAATGAAGGCTGAGAATGATGGCGAACCTTTTGTGGACCAATGGGCGATGGCCAATTTAGAAAATATTTTTCTATATCTGTCGTTTTTTTGTATTTTGTGCAGTATTTTAGAAAAATCTAAGGTTTATATGTCAACACAGCCATAAAAGGGATCTAGCTGTGGTTTTTCGGTAGTGGTTGTATCCATTTGGATGCCCAATTGAGGACGGAGGAATACACTGTGTATTATTATTTGTGCCTCTTGTACTAACTATTCTTAAACTAAAACTATCCTTGAGTATAGATCTGAGTGACGTTTTTGTATGAACTGACGTTTTGAAATCTCTACGCAAATACAGATCAGTTGCTCAGTACGATTCTAGAATACGAGCCTTAAAGTTGTGGCGAAATCCTCGTTGCAGGCCAGCAATACAGGAGCCGGAGCGCCAGGATTCGTCACACAATATTTAGGAGTAGATGTAGTTATGGAATAATTAATAAAAGATCAGCCAATTCAGTGACTTGTTTATTGAATAGGGTAAAAGTATAGGTAGTAAAGAATAAGACCGGTACACGGGTTCCTGTTTAATTATAAATGTTTACAATTGATTATTTAAAGTATTTAAAATACACCATCACGTAATGTAAACTTATACTGGTAATCTATTAAACTGCTCGCAAGCTCTGTTCAGTGCGATGGTTTTGGTAAGACTTACTCAAATTGCTGAACAGGGAACGTGGAACGATAAATTAAATTTTGAAAGGACAGGTACAGAAAACTATTGATGGCCAGTAGTCATCGTGGAGTTTCTATCTAACGTCCATGAGACTGAAACGAAACGGCGTCGTTACAAAGTCACTTAAAATGTAACAGTACACTTAAGAGCGTTTTGTTTTCGCGTGTATACGGTCGCTTTGGCATGCCCACTTACAAGCGCAATACGATTTGCGCGTATAAACGCGCGTACACGGGCTTATTGTTCGTGTTCGTGCGTGTTCTCAATCTATACTAATAATACAAAGCTTAAAAAAATGATTGTTTGAAAGCGCTAATCTCAGGAAATACTAGTCCGATTCGAATTTGATCCGAAATTATTTCAGTGCTTGATAGCCCATTTATCGACGAAGGCTATAGGCTATATATCATCATTCCACGCGGACAAAGTCGCAAGCAGAAGCTAGTGGATTATACGAGCTCAAAGAACGTCAACACTCAAACGAGTTAGTGTAGCAAAAAAAAGCTTATACGCGCGTATAAAACGCTAGTTTGAAACCGATCTAACACTTATTTCAGAACCTCACCTGTTAGGATGTCCAGTGGGCAAAACGAATTGGAAATGGACCACCCCCAGCTCCCCGGACAAAGCCAGGTGCTGCAGGCACTGGATCTCGTACGACGTGTAGGCGCGCCGGACGTACACCTCCAGGGCGGCGTTGCAGACCTGCAATAAGGTTAAACGATTAATATGCAAACATAACATAACATACCATCACGACTTTATCCCAAACGGGGCAGGCAGAGGCAAGTGACTGTGTCGTCGTGGTGAACGAAACAATCAGAAGCCCACTTTTCACCAATAGTGTTAGAACCCAACGTGGTAGGAGGTGAGACTTCCGCCGTTATCCGGGTCGATTTTGTTTTTTATCGATGTTTTCCATCACCGGGGAGTAAGAGGCATATTTAACAATGATCACAAATATTTTGGTTCTTGCCAGATTTGAACTGCAATATACAAATAAACCAGAGTTTATAACTTTATATCAAACTGGCTTTCCGCCAGCTTCGCCCGTGTGGTCTATTTCTCTTGTTAACATAGCCTAATAATTAAGACATATCTTAGTTTAGTAACGGAACCCGAGAAAACCGATATATACCATGAGTTTATACTGTTTCATTTTGTGATATAACGTTATTACTACTTGGTTTAAACATTTACACCTCCTTGGGGCACATGCGACCTGGCTGTAAGAAGCACAACCACCGCGTCAATAATTAAAAAGAAAAAAAGACAAGATAAAATTTTCCCGCGCGTCGCGCTTTTTCACATGAAAACTTTAGAGGTTATTGTGAAGGCATAGTTGCTTCATTATTATATTTAAATGATACAGTTTCTTTTGTGAAAGAGTTTCGTTTGGGAGTAGCAGTTCTTCTACAACCAGTCTTTGAAATATCTGCTTTACCGCTTCCACTTGTGTTTTTTTAATGGTTGTCTTATTAACATGAATTAATAATTGCAATTTCTTTGATATCAATCCTAAAACGTACAGAATACAAAGTGCTGAGGGCGAGTTGCAGTGAGAGAAGTAAATGACTTCACCATCGCGTTTAAATCTTAATTAGTAAAGAGTTTAGTCAGCGCCATCTAGCGGCAAATTCTGGCAACATTGAGAGGTAAGCTGGGGGTGGATCGAAAACGTTGCATTTTTGTGACATTTTCGTGATTATTTCATTGAATTTAATTAAAACTAAAATTTTTGCTCTATTATTGTGTGCATATAATACTATTAAAAACACATCGAATTGTCTAAAATTAGGTAGTCGCCAATTATTTGCTAAATTATGAGAAAAATCGTTTTTTTTTAATTGATAAGACACTTAAAAATTTACTGTATACAGTTAAGAGTAATAATTATGAAATTAAAAGGTGCATTCAATAATAGAGAGATATTAAATAATTATAATAATAATTCTCATTATGATATAATTATAATAATTCAGCTAAATATAGACGAAAACCTTTAAAAAATGCGACATTTACGATCTACCTCTCCAAACACCTTAAGGCCGCTAGATGGCGCTGACTCGATGCCATACGAAGTGAAGTCGCATCGCTTACTGTAACTCGCACTCAGCACTGGTCTATTTCAACAAAAAGCAACTGGAAGCACTCACCGCCGCGTTGGTGTGGTAGAAGAAGTCGTGCAGTATGTCGAAGATGGAGGTCTCAGAGAGGATCAGCTTCTGAAGGTTCTCCGGGTGGAAGTCGTGGCCATACATGTCCACGGCCGACAGGAAGATGGACTCCATCTGGTTGTGACGCAGCTCGTACGCCGGCTGGTGCGCCGCTATGAGCACCTGGGAACATTTTATGAATTTAAATTTCAATTTAAGTATTTTGGCTGTGGTCCGATTTGGGAAAAAAGTAATTTTACCGCATTTGCACCTGGTCCAATGAAAACCACTAACGTTGCTGTCAGCGTTCTATCGACCGCAAAACTATCGTCACATAACCCTAACATTTAATGATTATTTTTTGTTTTTCGCAAGATATTGTCACTATTATAGCGGAGCTTCAAACCGCTACGCAGCAGAATCCTTTCAATTAAAGTGACCCTCAACCCCCCTTAAATTCCCCCCTAGGTTCAAAGTCACCTAACTGTCTCGCTCTTAGCGCCGCGCGGTAAGTCAGCCGGCCTTAGCATGTAGGTTTGAAGCAACCTCGCTAGCGCCGCCGCCGTGCTAAAGTGGCCCTTATCCCGTCCTTGCTAGTTGTAAAGTCGCGTACCTGTCTGGCTCTCAGCGCCGTGCGGTGAGTAAGCCGCTCTTAGCATGAAGGTTTGATGCAATCTCGCTAGCGCCACCGCTGTGCGAAAGTAACCCCTATCCCTCTCACGCTAGGTGTAAAGTCCCGTACTTGTCTGGCTCTCAGCGCCGCACGGTGAGCCAGCCGCTCTTAGTATGTAGGTTAGAAGTCTATCTCGCTAGCGCCGCCGCAGGCAGCAGAATCCTTCGCTCCCTTACTGAGCCTTAACACGTTGTCGTAAGGTTCAAAGTCACCCGTCTGCCACGCGGGAGTGCTCGTCCGGCAGCCCCGGCTCGTTGGACCACAAGTGCTCCGCAGTAGCGGCTACATCGTGAGATGAGACGCATTTTGGCTTATTTCATCGAAATAATTGTCAAATCCAATTTTTTCTTTTGTTATTTTGCATTTTACTAAATAGGAACACATTTATTAGCAATCGTCAAATATTAAAAACTGCTTTTAATTTATCTATTAAAAGCGACAAGAAACACGAAATTTCACGGTAGAAACTATCAGAAATCATAAAATAGCAACCTATTTGTTACTGCTATAGTGACAAAAATTATACTCTGATTTGAAATACCCGTCAAAATCGTCTAGATACGCAATATTACTAATCCGCGCCAATCAAGCTGTAAGAAAGCCAGGCGGTCTTAGCATGTAGGTTTGAAGCAATCTCGCTATCGCCGCCACTGTGCTAAAGTGACCCCTATCCCGCCCCTCCTAGGTGTAAAGTCGCGTACCTGTCTCGCTCTCAGCGCCACGCGGTGCGTCAGCCGGCCTTAGCATGTAGGTTTGAAGCAATCTCGCTAGCGCCGCCGCCGTGCTAAAGTGACCCCTATACCGCCCGCGCTAGGTGTAAAGTCGCGTACCTGTCTCGCTCTCAGCACCACGCGGTGCGTCAGCCGGCCTTAGGCCCTGTTCAGATATACGCGCGATCGACGCGCGTTTCGTAATACATCGATCGCTGAGAAGTAAGCTAGTTTGTTAATTATGTATTATAACCATCGATGTATAACGAAACGCGCGTCGATCGCGCGTATATCTGAACAGGGCCTTAGCATGTAGGTTTGAAGCAATCTCGCTAGCGCCGCCGCTGTGCTAAAGTGACCCCTATTCCATCCCCACTAGGTGCAAAGTCGCGTACCTGTCTGGCTTTCAGCGCCGCGCGGTGAGTCAGCCGGCCTTAGCATGTAGGTTTGAAGCAATCTCGCTAGCGCCGCCGCCGTGCTAAAGTGACCCCTATCCCGCCCCCGCTAGGTGCAAAGTCGCGTACCTATCTCGCTCTAAGCGCCGCGCGGTGAGCCAACCGCTCTTAGTTTGTAGGTTTGAAGTCTATCTCGCTAGCGCCGCCGCAGGCAGCAGAATTCTTCGCTCCCTTACTAAGCCTTATCACGTTGTCATAAGGTGCATAGTCGCCTACCTGTCTCGCTCTCAGCGCCACGCGGGAGTGCTCGGCGCGGTGCAGCGCGGTGAGCTCGTGCAGCGTGGCGGCCAGCTCGTCCGTCAGCCCCGGCTCGTTGGACCACAAGTGGTCTATTAGGAGCGTCACCTGGAAAGAAAAAAATATGTATCTTCTTCTTAAGGCTACGCTTTCCCAAGATTGTCAATATTTGATCGACTTTGTTTGCAGATAACTACTAAATTAAAATATATTTTAGCATAAAAAAAATGTACGAGAAGGTCAGTGTCTTTAACTTGACATAATTTCACCGATAAAAAAACACAAAGAAGTAAGTCGATTTTTTTGTTTTACTCTCAAATATTCATTATTAACATTTTGCACTTAAAAAAATATATATAGATAGGTCTTTGTATATTCTAGGTCGACAACTTTTAAAACTTTTTAATTAATCTAATGTTATTTCATAATAACGCTATCACACTATAAAACAAAAAAACCAGCCAAGTGCGAGTCGGACTCGCGCACCGAGGGTTCCGTACAAACCTGTAGGTATATTTATTAAAAATATTTTTATTGTATTATGTAACTAAATATTTATGGTTTTCGCATTTTTTCCTTTATCTGTGCTATACGTTGCTTCGTACCAAATTTTAAGATTCTGAGTCCACGGGAAGTACCCTGTAGGTTTTGATTTCCTTGAGAGTGGCGAAAATCTTTTGATTGCGTTGTTTTAGAAGTTTGATATTTTCACAACTCCAAGGGACAGTAGACCTGAGTATTTGATATAAATTCCAGCTTGATACCTCTACGTGTTCCTGAGAAAAAGGGTCTTCACAGACAGACAGACGACGGACAACAATGTGATCCTATAAGGGTTCCGTTTTTCCTTTCTCAGGTACGGAACCCTAAAAAACAATCAAAGTGGCCCCTAAGAAAAAGTTAGCTATCACAAAACTTTGGGTTCGTAATAATCTCATTCAAACTTAAAATAAACTCTAAAACTTGAAATTTCCAGAAGCTTTGGATTCTCGACTCACCATAAGGTTCTTCTTAGCGACTTGGTTGTGTGAGAAGATCATATTCGCCACCAGCTGCATGTCGTCTTTGTATTGATCCCGCAGCGCCACCACGCATTTGTCGTAGGAACCTGTAGCAACAGAACATTTAACAACGTCTAAGGAGGCCTTTACAGCAATAACACAATATGTAGGGAAAATTACTAAGTACTTCTGATTTTGCAAATATTTTTCAAGTGAAATCATCATCGATAGGTACTGATTTTATGTGTGAGCCTCCCTCATTATAAAGATCATCGCCACGATCGATGGGTATTGGCCTTAACACCACGCTTCCCAAAATCCGCGTTGGTGATCACAAACAAGGGCTATGTTCCGAAAAATCCGAAAACGCACTATGCCCGAAATGGTATTGTACCCGGGACCTCCGGATTTCGGGCCGAGCTCTATAACTACTCAGCCACGGAGGCGTAAATATAATATACATGGTGTACATCAAAAACTGATAAACAGGCTGAAAAAATTAAACAGAAAAAATAAAACAATAAAACCACAGACCGTTGCAGAAATGTGCAACAAATTATTTGATAGTGTTTTCTTCAATTTCACTTGTATACATCGTTAAAACATATTTTCAAATTAATCGAGCATATCAAAATAAAGGTGATTCATAGAAAAAGGACTTACCTAGTTGGAAATGGCTTTCGACGTGGTAGTACTGTTTCAACAGATCATGAACTGCTGCCTTCATACGTCCGCGAATTCCATTCCTATAAAAAAAAACTCATTTGTTAAAATGTAGGTATGTAAAACTTTTTTTTTATTGAACCATAAGAATTAGAAGTGCTTCTTATCATTGTTTTCTGCCAAACGTTTGTCGGCAGTGGTTCCCGTGGACATGCTTTAATAGTTTCATATCCTAGCTAAACCTGATGACTTACTTAGTTATTGAATCGATATTTGTTTGATTGATTTTGATAATGTTTATTCAATTGCGGAACCTAAAATACTCGTAATTCTCTTAAAGTGGTACTTTTAGGCGAAATGTATTTGAAAAAGATAATTAAAGTCATTCTATCGTGAAACAGACTTTTAGTTCAACCAATTACAAATTGCTATTATTGAAATAACAGCAATGTATATCCTTAATGATCTGTGATCCTTAGTGATCTATGATTCTGATACAATCCGCGTAAGGCTTTTTATTGAGTAACCTAGAAAGCAAAACTTACCTATATCTCTGCACTAAGAGAACCAAGGCCTGTGTGCTCATGAAGAATACGTCTCGGTCTGCCCTCTTCGCTAACGAGGCTGCGTGGCTGAAATATTAATAAAGTAAGTATACACCAATACGAAATAAGTATAAGCTACAATTAATGGGTATTGGCCTCTAGGGAACGAATGGAAAAGTGTGCTCCGAATCATGTCAAGCACAATTTTTGTTGTCTCTTTGTCACAGATTACTAAATAATTACTAACGTAACAAATAAATAATATAAACAGAAAAATGACAGTTTCTTAATCCTAAATGCGGCCTGTCATGTGTCATTGAACCGCCAGATTCGCATACAGATGCTCAACGCAGCTGTTGAAAATCAACTGCCAAATGGGAATTCCAATTCCCGACAACCGGTAGGTAATTTGCATGCGCAAGTTCGTGAAGTGACAGGTGCCTGCCTTTGACAGCGGGTAGATGCTATATTCGTTTCTAGCCGCTCATTTCGGTAACTACCGGGTAACAAGCCACTGGTTAAGCTGGTTTATAAATATACATACAATATAATGCTTTTCCATACACTAGATACAACTGCAAAGTTAAAGCGTAGCACACTCAGTAACATCCAGGGTTTTGTCTCTTTCTGATATGAGTGAGTGAAAGGAGGAGTAGTAACTGAGTAAAAGTGTGCTTAGAATTATGTCAAGCACAATTTTTGTTGTGCCTTTGTCACAGATTACTTAATAGTTACAAACGTAACAGATAAATGACATCAATAGAAAAATGTCAATTTCCTTAATCCTAAATGCGTTCTGTCATTTGTCATTGAACCGCAAGATTCGCATACAAATGCTCTACGCGGCTGTTGACAATCAACTGCCAAATGGGAATTCCAATTCACGACAGCCGGTAGGTAATTTGCACGCGCAAGTTCGTGAAGTGACAGGTGCCTGCCTTTGACTGCGCGTAGATGCTAGGTCCATGTATATTTGAAGGTCATTGGAGACAATTATGAAGTCGATATAATACAATTCAAGTTAGTACTAATACTCACTGGTCGATGACGCTGGCAATCTGTTGGCTCGGGAACTGCGCGAGCACCGAGGTGATGTTCCTCTCGTAGAGAGCCATTAGCTTCCTCACTTTCTTCTCTACCGCTATGGGGATGCGGCCTGAGGTTGACGACAAAACCTGAGAATAATATTTTTTTTAATTGTTTATACTTCATTCATTACAACATATAAGCAGGAGTGCTAAAATTATTGACAATTTGCATTTGACGTTGTCATGACGATGATATACCTGAGCATAACCTGGCCAAACTGATATACCCTTCCGCCACAAGGTATGAAAGGATTATGTAACATTTTAGATTTGGTAGAGTTAAAGTGATAGTAAAAATTCGGATAAAAACCCCTGCTTCTTTTAGGTTTTTACATCGACAATATAGTTTGATGCAAGACAAAATAATTTATTTAAGCAAAAGCCCCATAAATTCTGAAGTTACTTTACTTTAAATGAGAACAATTAAGTGTGACAGCTGCTATTTGAAGAGATTTTAATAAATTCGGCATAAATCTTGAAAGTAATAATGTTTATTGTACTTTTACTACAAAGTGTACCCTAAAAACCCTTTTTTACCTCTGTCTAATGCTATATTCAATCGAGAATACAGGGAAAAAAACTATTTTAAAAAAACACTCCATAGGCCCTAAAACAGTACCATAATAAACTATTTTTAATGTTTTGATTGTCTTATAAAAAAAACAAAACGACATGATTTTAGTATGAGGTACAAAATCGCGCCAGTGAAAACGTACCAAAGCTACAAGTTTCATAATACTTTGTTTATTTTAGCTCTTTACGATGCTTGTTTTCATATCGAAGGATAGAAAAAAACAAAAAAACGAATTTTCGACCTTGATGACATCAGGCATCAGGATTATTCAGGATCAAGGTCTAAAATGCGAATTTTTGTGCTTTTCTATCTTTCGATATCAGTTTTTTTTTAAATTTTCTAGAAATACAATTATCTAACTATACAGTGTGACTCGAGGATTCATTGGCATCCTCTTGAAATAAGAACCTACTCATGATATACAGTACTTTCCCCAAGTATGAGGCAAATTTCATAGGTACAAAATTTCATATTTTCAAACCTTATAAACAATTGCCAAGTATTAAACATGATGTTTATAAGGTTTATAAATATGCAGTTTTGTATCAATTACATAAGGTTATTTAATAGGTACAATATTTCATATTTTCAAACCTTATTAACAATTGCCAAGTATTAAACATGATGTTTATAAGGTTTAAAATTAGTAATTTCGCAACAATTAAATAGCCTCACACTTGGGTAAAGTGTATATCATGAGTAGGTTCTTATTTCGTAATGCCAATGAATCCCCAGTCACCCTGTAGATCTTGTCTCACCTCTTGCAACTCCAGAAGCGGCAGCGAGGGATCCCTCAAGCTTTGCATGAATTTCTCTACAATTTCCCGCAAACGCGGCGTGTTGTATGGCTCCGGTAGGCAGTAACCTGATTAGAGGGGAAAAAACAACCATAATGCTATTTTTTTTACAATATTACATTTCAATTGGCTGTCCTGTAGCCTTCCTGCCTATTTATAACGCCGGCCGAATGTAGTGGGTTCAATACTAATTCAGTACAAATATTTATGTGATAGATAATATGCTCTTGCATCACTATGCTCAGTTTGGGGTCATATTATCTTAGTATATGGTTTTTGGGATATTTATACAAGTTTGTTCAAATTTTGTTTTTAGTATCACAGTAAATATGCAAAAAAAATGATGTAATATCATTGTGCCTAAAAACATGTTGCTTTGCACTTTGTCCACTGACTTCTCAGACCAGCTTAACAACTTGGCATCTCTTCAAGAAAGAGGATTATTCTTCTTTTTCTACCATCTTATGATTTCATAGTATACTAGGTATTATAGTAGCTTACACATTCTAAAGATTAAAACGTTTTTAACGTAGTCACCTTTAAAATCGAACGAGGTACGCGTGGCAATGTGACGTGGCAGGCATTTCCGCCTGAACATAGCTGCGAGTCGCGTTTCGTTTCACGAAATACTAAAATAGCACACATGGCGCATGAACACCATGCCATGTTTCAATAGTCTTTTATTTACCTTACTCAATCATCCACACATTTACTCTTCCTTTGTCAATATTATTTATTAACTTCCCATATTATTCTCATATCCTTTCTATCTGACAAATATAAAAATATACTTTCAACATGCAGTTCACTAATCGGGGCCCTGTCAGAATACCAGCGCTGCTGTAGCTTTTTAGTTGCAGCAGCATATGCTGAGACAGGGTCCTCGTTGGCCCCACATTGAGGCGTATCTATTGTTTGTTCACTAAGTTTCCTAAGTAGGTACTCTTCTGTATTTGTTCTGTTTCTTTTTTTTCTTTTAACATGTTGTGTGCCAAATTGTGTGTGGGCCAATAAATGACTTTTTACTTCACCTTACTAAAATCTAAAGCTAGGTTTCTCACGGTCTACTGGGTCTTTTGACGGTCTACTCACCAGCCAAGGTATTCTCCAACACTAAGCGGTACTTGATGTGCGCGTAGTTGAGTTTGTCCGAGACCTGCGGGTTCTCTTCTAACGGGAACTGTCCTTTGTAAAGCTGTGCCGTGGTCACTAGGGACGGGTCGTCCAACTCTGGTAAGAATAAACATGATATATGTAAGTATATCTGAGTGATGAGATTATTTTTCGTTTTTCTGAGCCATAAGTTTTACATAATAAGTTCTACAGGTTTTTTTGATGTACCATAATTTCCGACCTTGAAGTAAGTTGTCTCAAACAATTATTTGTTTTGTAATCGAAACGAATTAACTTTTATTTCATTCTACTGCAATGAACCAGTGAATTTTCATTACAATGGACTATTTTAGACACAATGATGGAAAAAAGAAAAAAAATGTCTGGTGTTATTTTAGACACAATGATAGAAAAAAGAAAAAAAATGTCTGGTGTTCAAAAAGGCGCTTGCCTTTTAACATTGATAGATAAAACAACAATGGCCATACAACGTAAAATAAACTAGACAAATTCGGCAGTTCTGTAAATGGCCTCGATAGCACAGTTAGAACTCTTGAAAGAGCAGCCACCCGGATTGAGGAAGACGAAATCAAGAAAAATTTAAGTCGAAAGGACATTGCCAAGGTTTGGACCAAGTGCTGCCTAGGAATGGGAGTTGGTCCAGTGGCACTGGCGGCGGCGTTGCGAAACTTTTTAGGGACCCCGCTTCGCCGCTGAAGCGGTGAGGTCGAGTACCGTGGGGTTTTAGTCGGTAGAAGTCCGACATAACCTCGTCGTTCCCCCGGGCGGCGAGGTATCCATGAGGATTTCCCCACGTTAATAGAAAAAAGTGCTACTGTAGCATTAACATGAACTCTAAAAAATATTTCTTAAAAAATTGGGCCCAGGAAAAAAAAATCAACGCACAATATTTTTTCCAATACAAATATTTAAAACAAAAAGCTGTTTTTCTTTGGACTCCTGGGATCGATTTTAATGCGCTTTGAATTACAGATTAGTGATAGCCTGAGGAACCTGCACTATGTGAGCATTCCAGGCAGCAACCTTGGTCCAACTTCCATACAAAATTAAGCAATCTTCTTGCTAGTTTCTATCTTCGTGTAATGAACAAGCTTGAGCTGTGGTGTACTGAGCGTAATGACCACGGTCACCAAACTCACCGAGGGTGCCGATTGGCGCTCCAACGTCCAGCACCGCGCCGGGGCGAAGCAGCCAGGTCACTTTGCCGGATTCGGGCGCTGATAGAGTCATGATCATCTTCATAACCTGATAACAATTTTATTTTGGGTAAACTATGTTACTTAGCTTTTAAAAAGAAATGGAGAGATGGTGGGTTGGTCTTTGCTGAGTAATAGGACATTGCAGGCTAATAATAATATTTCAAACTAGCAGCGGCTTCGCCCGCGTAGACTGTCTTTCCCGTCAAAATATAGCCTAAATTAAAAAAAAATATAGCTTATGTCACTCCCTGATAATGTAGCTTTATATTGGTGAAGGAATTTTTTAAATCTCTTCAGTAGTTTCGGAGCCAATACAAACAAACAAATCGTTCCTGTTTTTAATATTAGTATTTATGAGTCTCTTTTTTATAAAAAATAAAAGTGAAATTAAACATTGTTTTTTGTAGGTGTTTTATGGCATAAAAAACAGCATAATATACCGGATGATGATTATACTGTAAGGAAAATTGTAAGGCATATTTAGAAGATGATGTAGAAACAACAAACGTATGTAACGTTATGTACGGTAACGTTGTACGTAGAAAAAACGAAAAAATATCAATGGTTATCTAATTTTGTATGAAAACCACAAAATCAAAGTTGATTTAAATATCTATTTTTTGCTTAGATATCTTCTGCTTAACTACAAATAGATATAGCTTTTTTTACTTCTATACCCCACTATTAATTCTCAATAATGCATGTTCACATCTAGAGGAAATTAGAAATATGTATGTTTTATTTAGTTTTAGATTTATAAAAACACAATATACTTCATTCATCTTAACATTAGAAATAAGAAACAGGGGTGCTAAAATGAATAACAATTTGCATTTGACGTTGCCATGACGATGACATACCTGAGTATAACCAGGCAAAATTGAAAACCCCTTCCGCCACAACGTGTGAAGGGATTATGTAACATTTTAGATTAAGTAGAGTTATAGTGACAGTAAAAATGTGTTCGGATAAAAACCACTGCTTCTTTTAGGTTTTTACATCGAAAATATAGTTTGATGCAAGAAAAAATAATTTATTTAGGCAAAAGCCTCATAAATGATAAAAATTTACTTTACTTTATATGAGAACAATTAAGTGTGACGGCTGCTATATGAAGAGATTTTAATAAATTCGGCATAAATCTTTAAAGCAATAATGTTTATTGTCCTTTTACCACAAAGTGTACCCTAAAAAGAACCTTTTTTACTTCTGTCTAATGCTATAATGAGTGGAGTATAGATGTACTGACCTCAATCTCAGCGTACGGCTGCCCCTTATCGATGTGTCCGCCATCTTCGACCAGCGCGTTCACCAGCTTGCCGGCAGATGGCGCTCGCAACTTCGAAGGGTCTCTCTCTTTTTCAAAGACGACTGTCTGGTTTCCGATGACGATGCGGTATTTGTCCACTTCGTCCTTTAGGTAGGTTGTGAAGGACGAGCCTTCTATTGAGAGGAGAGTGCCTGGGAAACAAGATTTATTCATTAATTCGCAATTACTTAAATACCAGTAAAGTAAATAGAGTGTGGCGAAAATCCTCGTTGCAGGCCAGCAATACAGGAGCCGGAGCACCGGAATTCGTAACACAATATTTAGGAGTAGATGTTGTTATGGAATAGTGAATAAAATATCAGCAAATCCAGTGACTTGTATAGGGTAAAAGTATAGGTAGGAAGGAAAACCCGATGCACGGGTGCCTGTTACATTATAACTGTTTAATTGGTTATTTAAAGAACTTATACTTAATAATCACCATCACGTAATTTAAAATTATACTGGTAATCTGGTAAAATGCTCGCAAGCTCTGTTCAGTACGATGGTTTTGGTAGGAATCACTCAAAATGCTGAACAGGGAACGTGAAAATTAAATTTTGAAAGGACAGGTACAGAATACTATTGATGGCCAGTAAGTTAACTATGAAGTTTCCAGTCATAGTGGAGGTTCTAACTTCCACGAGACTGGAACGAAACGGCATTGTTACAAGACTATTTCTGTAAGAGTGTTTTTTTTCGCGCCTATGCGGTCATACGCGCTAACACGCACGTTACTTTTCGCGTGTTCGCTCGAACCGACATGATGAGTCAGTATTATACGAGGTTATCAGCGCGGCAACGCTCGCACTGGTTACGCGTGTGACAAAAGGCGCGCCTATACGGGTCTTCGAGCGCTTCCATCAAACGAGCTTTTACTTGCTAGGCACAGGTCTTCATATTCTTAATCACCAATAGTTTGGTGACCACTGATGGGGAATCTTGATTTTAATCATTTTCAATTAGTTTTGTCATCATGGTCTGCTGAAAGAAATCTCTTTTCAGACTCATGAACCGCTATTTTGTAAAGTACATTTGTGGAAGAACTAATGAATGAATAAAAAATTAAATAAATTAAGTAATTCTAAAAAAAATCCAAATAAATACGCTTTTTAAAAATTTACGAGCAATTAAAAAATTTTAATTCTATCAAAAGTCTTCTTTTACATCGGTCTACTCGGTCTTCTTGGTCTACTCACCTCCATCAGCGAGCTTGTGAACCTCGACCTCTTTGAAGCTGCCGTTCATAGCCAGGAAGTAGGCAGTCGGGCCAGCCTTGGTGGCCGTCACTCTGTACTTGGAGCCGGTGTGGATCAGCTCCACGTCGATCGTGTTCGAGAGCTGGCTGGAGTCTTGGATTTGGCCTCTGAGGTAGAAAATTGAAGCTTCAGCAAGAGTATATTATGTGTATGTTATCCTGTATTAAAGATCGGTTTCCTATCTATTTGCATAGATAGATAGATAGATAGATTATTTATTTCTTATTACAAAAATACACATTAAATTACATTTGTTCATGGTCAATTAAAGGATTTTCACAATGAGATAAAATTTTATATATCATGGTTTAATGTAATTTATAAATTAATAAATAAATAAATACCTGGGACAATGCACACCAAGATCATCTGACCCCAAACTAAGCAGAGCTTGTAATATGGGCGTCAGAGACTGATAAACATACTTAAATATTTCTAAATACATACTTAAATAGATAATAACACCCAGACACACAACAAATACAAATGTTCGTCACACAAATATTTGTCATGGGTGGGGATCGAACCCACGACCTCCGGCGCTAAAGGCAGGATCGCTGCCATTGCGCCAACTGGCCAGTCAAATTTATACTAATGATATTTACGCATAATATATTTGAGCATAAACAAATTAAGCATAACTACTTTGATTATTTTAGCATTTTACAAAGCTTGTTTTTCATATTTAAAGATATAAAAATGGGGAAAAAAACCCGCGTCTTCCACAATCCAGGTGACTGCTCGTGGCTTAGAGCAGTCACCTGGATTGTGGAAGACACCGAAACCTCAGGTCCTGAATCGATTTTTTCTAGTTTTTCTATCTTTAATTGAGCATATTCGATGCATGTTAAATTAAAACGCGGCTTAACCTATTTGGACACAATATTATGCAAGTATTATTGATTTAATGCCACAATTTATATTCTGCAAAAAAACTATTATGGGAAAGTAATATCGTGCATCAAAATTGTGGCAAACTTCTTATGCAAAAGTATATAAGAAGTAAAAACGTATGCCAACAAAAGGTATCCCTCTTATGATCTTGTGAAACTATTTATGTGAAGCAATAAAATAAACGACTATGTTTTACAAAAGGTGTTGTGATAAAATAATGATCATTATATCAATATCTTCTTTCACACCCACAATGCTACTTTGTACATACTTTTGGCGTTAAATAAATTTTTCGAATAACTTCAAACTTCAAATTTTTATTGCATTCATGTTGTACATTGTGGGTATTATATTTAAATTTAGTTCAGAACATGAACCCTGTAAGGGCACTGCAAACCGGGAACATTTATAGTATTTGAACTATACAATACATCAGTCATTTCACACTATCATTATCAATAACACTCATCATTACATCCATTATTTGTTAGTGACATGTATTTTCATCAAAAAACTCTGACAGCAAATAAAAACTTATTTCGATATGATATTGCTTCAATTTTCTTTTAAATTTACTGATTTTTGTTTCTCTTTGTAAATGACTTACCAAATAAAAGCGAAATAACTTACTTTTCTAGCACACTCTTGAACTCTTGGAAGTGAGCAGTGATGAGGCTGTCGGCGATGAGAATGGAACCACAGATGACTCCCAGCATAACGTCAGGTTTCTCTGAATGAACCTGTAGGATAAGATGAAATAAGTAAGCTAGAGCGTTACCTGCGGGTGGATCGAAAGCGTTGCATTTCTGTGGGATTTTCGTGATTATTTCATTGAATTGGAATAAAACTTAAATTTTTGCTCTATTATTGTGTGCATAATACTATTTAAAAACACATCGAATTGTCTGACATTAGGAAGTCGCCAATTATTTAAAAGAACATTTTTTTTAAATTGATAAGACACTTAAAAATTCACTGTACACAGATAAAGTTATAATTATGAAATTAAAAGGTGCATTCAATAATAGAGAGATAATTTGTATTTAATTTGACTTCGGCTAAATAATCGCGAAACCCTTGAGAAGGTGCGACGTTTGCGTCTACCCCAAACCCAAAAAGCAAACCCTCTTAATGCAGAGTACAATTATTTAGTGGATCATTTCACTACATGGACGGTAAATAGACTGTTGGTGCAATTGCAGCGATTCTGCATTTAGCACCGGAGGGCGTGGTTTCATCCCCACCACTGACAAACATTTATGTGACGAACATTTGTGTTTGTTGTGTGTATGGGTGTTTTATTGTGTATTTAGAAATATTTGAGTATGTCTATCAGTATCTGACACCTATAGTACAAGCTTAGATTTGTGGTTAGATGGGGAAAGAAAGAGAGATTTAAAAAAATATATTTTATTTTTATCACTATAACAATGCTCTATTTTCCATCCTAAGATTGAAACCAGAAAAATTCGACCTGCTAGAGGGGTTAAGATGAGCGCCTAAAATACTCAAGTCAAATTATGTCATTTCTCCATTTTGTCTACCGCCCTTGACAAAATCGAGAAATGACTAAATTTGAATAGATCTTAGCCCCGCTGGTCCTAGGGTTAAGCGGGACTCGAACCAACGTCCTCAACAATCCGGGTGGCTGCTCTCTAAACTGAGCTATCGACAATTTTTTAGAGATTTAGAACTTGATCTATAATCGACCAGTAATAAAATTACACTGCATCTAATATTTGTAAACGCTATGAGATATGGTATCATGCTCAACGTTTTTTTCAAACCCACACAATGTTAATGATTCTAAATATAGTCACATTAAGCTGTAAGTTCATTTACAACGTTCTTCTACATAGTATAAAACATAGTCGGCACCCGACTCCTTTACGTTCAGATCTTTCAAACTATGCAACGGGCTTAGAATAATTACATATAGACACCAAGTCCGCGTGCCCATTTTGAAGCACCTTAATTGGAACCATATATAACTCCAAACGGACCGCTTTGCAGTGTTCATTACAGCTCCGCAATGTCCAATGTCAAAGCGCGCCGCACGTAAGCAAGTAAGTCACGCATGTGTGGATCGGATTAGTGCTTCATTTTTGACGGGGGGTTGTATGAAGACTATCCTTCTATACGTTATTATTCTAAGGCAACGGGTTTCAATGCGGTTTTCACATTGATGCGACATTAAGACAGATGTCTATAATGACAGAGTGATTCAAGATAATGGTTTACATATACTATGCATGCATGTCATAGTAGAAGTTAAAAATATAGCTGTGATAGTAGCTAGCCATCAGGCGTTCCACGTGTTTTCTGATATCATGAAAGAAGAAAGTATTTTTATCCGCATGGTACCACTCCGTGCATGAACTCACCATGTCAATGACTTCCATTTCTTTGATCTGTGGGTCAGACATCGTTTGTATGTAGGATATTTGCAGCACCTTATTCTAGTCTCCAGTAGAGCAGAGAATCTCTATTTTTTTTAAAGTAGGTATCGGAGTAAATTCAGGCTAACATCAACAAAAAACTGTGTGCTTGCTTGTAATCACCGAAATACTACATACGAGGGGTGATCCAAAAGTAATGATAATCGGTTATTTCCAGTGCACGTAAAAATATAAATTTAATGCTCTATGCTGGCTTAGTTATTCACTACTTCAGAAAGATAAAATCATATAGATAAGCCACCATTCCTGAGAGCTACATTTATTTGAATACAAACCGTCGAAGAGTGGACTTAAAAATGAAGAAAAAAGAAAAACAGAGCTCACCATAGCACGAAGGTGTTCCTTGAGCTGAGGTTAAGAGAAACAAGGCACAGAATACACTGTCAGCTAGATCTGGCGAATAGGATGGGTGTTCAACCAAATCCAAGCCCGCTTCTTTGATGGCAGCCATAGCATGATTTCCGTTTTTTCCATATTGAAGTTCAGTCTTCGACGGTTTGTATTCAAATAAATATAGCTTTCAGGAATGGTGGCTTATCTATATGATTTTATTTTTCTGAAGTAGTGAATGACTAAGCCAGCATAGAGCATTTAATTTATGTTTTACGTGCACTGGAAATTACCGATTATCATTACTTTTGGATCACCCCTCGTACATACATACATACCATCACGCCTTTTTACCAGCGGGGTAGGCAGAGACCACATCTTTCCACTTGCTACGGTCCTGACACACCTCATGCGCTTCTTCCACTCTCATTAATCCTTTCATACATGCTCGTCGATTATGGGTACTCCTGACCTGACCTTTTCTGAGCACGTCTTGGACTAGTCCTAAGTACGTCTGTCTAGGCCTTCCCCTTTCAACTGCTCCATCCACCCTCGCCTTGTAAATTTGTTTCGTTAATCGCCTTTCATCCATCCTTTACAAATGCCCAAACCATCTTAGCATTCCCATCTCAATTTTTGTGACAACATCCTCTTTCACACCACAACGCTCTCTTATTATGCTATTCCTTACTTTATCACTCACTGAAATACTGGCATTTATATTGTTTTTCAGTGTCGTGCCAGTTGCAATGCCATACCTTGCCCCATAAAGCCATAATCTTTCTAAAAGCGATTTTGAATAGTAGAATTATTACGAGTATTTTCAAAAATTCTACTTAATCAGCGATTAGTTATTAGAAGGTCACCTGGTGGACTTTTTTTGAGATATAATCTTTGTTTCTTAGAGAAAGGTTATCATTTTCATGATTATATTTGAACATTTTGGTTGGTTATCTTAATATTATTATAGTCCATTGTGAATATACTTTGTTACAAAGGTTACACAAAATAAATAATGTCTTAGTCTTTGATGCCAATTGAACATGATGATATCATGTTGTGGACAAATTTTTCTAACGTTTGGTTATACTACTCTGTGTAAAAAGTATCGGGAATATGTCAATAAAAAGACCCGCGTAAAAGAGGTCATTCTAATTTTTTTACTGCATGTTGGTAGCACTGTACTGATTAAGCGCGCAACATTTGAGCGGGATCTGTCATATTATTTGTTTTAAACTACACTTTTTGTTGGTGATAGTTTTGAGTCCTCGGCGATTTTTACAATGGAAAATATTGTTGAACAAAGAGTGTGCCTTAAATTTTGTGTTTCGAATGTTATTTCATGTAGTGAATCACTAAAAATGTTGCGAAATACCTACGGCGAATCGTGTATATCGAAAACAAGGGCTTATGAATGGTATAAGGCTTTTAAAGAAGGCCGAGAAGTAGTAGTAGACTTGCCTCGTTCTGGTAGACCTTCAACCGCTACGACCAAAGAAAACATCGACAGAATCAAGAAGCTAGTGCTCGAAAATCGACGTATGAGTCTGAGAGAGTTGGCTAGTGAGGTGAACATATCTTTTAAGTCCGTCCACAACATTCTCATTGACATTTTAGGCATGAAACGCGTCGCCGCTCGACTAATTCCAAAAGAGCTTAATTTTGTTCAAGAAGCGCAGCGAAAGCATGTCGCTGAAGACATGGTTTCCCGAGCTTCTACGGATCCGACCTTTATGAAACGTATATTAACTGGCGACGAGACATGGGTTTATGCGTACGATATGTAAACAAGCTAACAGTCTTCAGAATGGCGTCTCGAAAACGAGCCGAAACCCAAAAAACCGCGGCAAAGTCGCTCCAAAATCAAGGTGATGCTGACAGTTTTGTTTGACTACCGTGGTGTGGTTCACTCCGAATTCCTTCCAGAGGGAGAAACAGTGAATAAAGAATATTATTTAGGCGTCATGAAGCGTTTGCGTGAGAGTATCCGCCGAAAACGTCCAGATTTGTGGCAACATAACTCATGGATGCTGCACCATCATAGTGAAAGAGTTTTTAGCGAAAAATTCAACAAAAGTTCTCGACCAAGCACCGTATTCACCTGATATGGCTCCGTCTGACTTTTTTTTATTTCCCAAGTTAAAATTACCACTTCGAGGAAAACGTTTTGAGTCGATAGAAGCCATAAAAGAAAATTCGCTGAATGAGCTAAAGGCCATACCGCAAATAGCCTATTAAAAATGTATGGAAGACTGGGTGAAGCGGTGGAGATGTTGTATTGCAAGCGATGAGGCCTACTTTGAAGGCGATAAAATAAATTTAGATGAATAATTTGTATTTTTTGTTTTATTGACATATTTCCGATACTTAGTACACAGAATGTATATCAAAGTTTTGATACGGATCTTTAACGTTTTAAAAAAAATGTATATGCCTATAGCAATCAGGGATAATGTAGCTTTTTAACAGTGAAATAATGTTTGAAATCAATTCGGCTGTTTCGGAGATTACCTGTCCCAAACATACAAACTCACAAACGCTTCCCCTCTTTATAATATTAGTGCAGATAGAGGTCACATCCCTAAGAAGAACGCTAAGCGACAGTTAACTCATTCGATGCCTTGGACCTTCATCGAGGGCTCACTCTTTGCCGCAATCGCAGGGACAAGGACCCACGTCGAGGGTTCATTTTAAAAATAGATTTTTCTTAGCAAATACATATTTTAAAAACTTCAAAAACATACTGCTGTATATATTTTAAGCCGAATTTCTTGTGGTGTGCTTTTCAGATTAAATATTACTTGTTATTTAAGAACTATTTTCTTATATCCAGATGCCAAGGGCCCTCCGCGGGGGATATAGCACACTCCACACTTTTATTCGTTTAATCTTTTTT
Source organism: Udea olivalis (assembly GCA_947369235.1). Classification (NCBI taxonomy): domain Eukaryota; kingdom Metazoa; phylum Arthropoda; class Insecta; order Lepidoptera; family Crambidae; genus Udea; species Udea olivalis. The sequence goes on along the minus strand of OX376370.1, from coordinate 7,515,940 downwards.
TGTCACTTTTGCACTCAGACACTTTCTCCACACACATTTTTTAATTTATTCACACACACATACACTTTACACAACAGAAACCACACGACGAACCAGAAGACCAGCGTCTCTGCAGTCTCGTACTGCAGCGACACATGCTGAGGCAGGGTCCTGATTGGCCCGTTTTAATTGTTCTTGTAATATTTTTACTTTAATTGTTCCTTTTATTAAGTATTTTATTTTATTGTGCTTTAACATCTTACGGGTCAATAAATGATTTTTCTTTCTCTTTCTTTCAATTTGGCCCTAAATTCGCTTACAATAACAATACTTAACAATAAGCCGTACTTACCCTCTCAGCAATGAGCGCGTCCAACCACGCAGTATCGATATTGTTCTCCTGGAAGGCCGGAGTCTCTAAAAGCGTGATGAGATACTCCACAGTGGTCCTGAAGTCCCCGCGGATGCTCAGCTCTTTGAGCGCTATCACCAGGTTTCTGGGGAAAAAAAGTGTGTCAAAATAGCAGTAGATCGCGACTATCAGTATATAGAGAGCGTCGTGGCCTAGTGGTTCAGCACCCGAACTCAGATCGTGGATTCTGTGGCCCCGAGTTCAAATCTGGCCAGAACCAAAATCTTTGTGTTCATTTTTAAATATCCGACTTACTCTCTGGTGATGGAAAACATCGATAACCAACCAAATCAACCCGGATAGCGGTGGAAGGCTCACCACCTCCCACGTTGGGTTCTAATACCATTGGTGAAAAGTGGGCTTCTGAGTGTTTCGTTCACCATGACGACACAGTCACTTGCCTCTGACTACCCTGCTTGGGATAAAGCCGTGATGGTATGTATGTATGTATCACGACTATCCCAATTCCCAGGTGACAATAAAAAGGGTTACAAAAATGATATGGCATACTTATTTAGTGATTTATTTTAAGATTTGATTTTAAGGTTTTCATACAAAAAATACTGATTATTCGACTGATTTTGTTTGGTGACCTTGAAATTAAAGTAAAAGGAAGATTTTTTTTTCGGATTTTCACATTGGGATTATTAATTTCATGGATTTTGAAGGGCACCTAATAAATAAAGGTATTGCTAATAAATATGTGAATTAGCTACTTTTAAATTAATACCTATACTTAATGCAAATAATTCATTGATTGTTTTTTTCTCAAAAAACCCTAACAGACAGAGTAGGCTATAACTTTAGTAAATACTACTACAGTAAATGTTTTTAATATATAATAATTTAATAAATAAATGAATAAATATGCGCCAGACAACACAGCTCTTGTAATGGTCTCGAAGTAGGGATTGTTAAATCCCTGTGTTACGAGGTACCACACAAGGAAATAAGCTAGGGGCGTCTCCCAGCACACCGAGTCAATTCAGAAAAGATAGTTTCCTGAATTGACCCGACCGGGAATCGAACCCGGGACACTACGGAAATCGAGGCGAGAAACCGTGCTACAGCACACTACGCCAATCGTGTCCTCAAACTTCATACTCACTCTCTAGCCTGTTCCCTCGTCTCACCCCACGAGAAGCAATGTCCGAACTGAGAATCGGCGAATTCGTGGAGCCCACCGGATGCCGCCACGCTGAAGTAGCCCCAAACGTTCTTTGAAGACCGGAAGTTCAGTTCCTGGACGGTACCGGATGATGGCTTGAAGCCTGGTGGAAGAGAAGGCTGGTTGAAAATGGGTTTTTAGGTGTTTTTAGGTGATTCTTTAAAATAGCTTAATCAATAAATAAATAAGCGCCAGACAACACACCTCTTGTAATGGTCTCTTGTAATGTTGAGCATCCTTAGTCGTGTCGAACACCTTAAATAGTGCCCTACTTAGTCCAGGGCCCTAAATAGTGTCCTTATAAGAGTCGAGCGCCCTAAATAGTGTCCTTATTAGAGTCGAGCACCCTAAATAATACCTATTCTTATTAGTCGAGGGCCCTAATTAGAGTCGAGCACCCTAAATAGTGTCCTTATTAGAGTCGAGGGCCCTAAATAGAGCCCTTATTAGAATCGAGCGCCATAAATAGTATTCTTATTAGAGTCGAGCGCCCTAAATAGTGTCCTTTTTAGAGTCGAGCAGACTAAATAGTGTCCTTATTAGATTCAATCACCCTAAGCAGTGCCCTTATTAGTGTAGAACGCCCTAATTAATGCCCAAATAATTGACAAGCGCCCTGATTAGTGTCAAGCAACAGACTACTTTCTAAAAAGTTAGGTTAAAAAAAGTAGGATCACCAGCGATACCAAAACCTGAACTTGACTTTAGTCAGTCCTTTTGGTTTGGTTGTTGCGAATCAAACCTAACTTTAAATAAGGTTTCACTCCCGGGAATGAATCAGAGCCTAACTTTGTCAAGTTAGGTTTCACTCTCGGGAATCATGAAACGAAGCGCACCTTCGTCCGGGTTCTCGGAGGTGATCCTCGCCGCGATGACGTGTCCCCAGGGCGTCGGCCGCTGCTTCGGCTCGTCGAAGTCCAGCTGCGTCATGCCCCACGGGGACTCGCCGTACAAAAGACGGATGTCCTTGATGTGGTACAGGGGGAGACCCATCGCCACCTGGGATGTGCAAATAAATTAATAAATAGATATATAATATTCCTTACCCCTCCTATTAGGCAATCTCAATCCCTTCCTATCTTCAAGGCATAGGTCAAATCGCATTATCTTTCGCTGTGATTATTTAGGTAGCTTTTTCTTATTTTCTAGCCTTAGAATAATGAAACCTAGAAGGATAGTTCCATCGATACAAAAAGACGCCAAAACCTAACCAAACAATGTTGCAAGTCGCCAGCATGTTCCCTAGGAAGTGGGGAGATTAAAGTCATTTCTGAACTTAAATTTTGTAGATTTTTTGATGCTCTTTATGTGTGTGTTTAGTTAAAAGTTGTTAATTATAAATAATAATAATTATTATCAATATGAATAACTATCTATATATATAAATAACTTAAATATTTAATGAACTTATTATTCTTAATATGAATATTTTTTCACAATAAACTGATTTATTCTAAGGTGACTTTTACGTTAGTCCTTTTGTATTTTATAATCACGCTCATAGCAATCATAAAATTCATGCTCAGAAATATTTAAATTAATTAAATATATAATTACTTCAATTTGATAAAATCAATTCCGTTCAGTTTACTAAAAGTTGAAAAAATATTTTCTCATTACTGGCAACATTTTCAAATTTAAAAACAATAGTTTTTTCTACACTAAATTCCAATATTTAGAGTTTTTAAGTCTTAATTTAGGCTAAAACATATTGTCTACTGGTGGTAAGTTATTTTCATATCTTTCTGTGTTTTACCGAATCATTGTGAAACCCATTTACACAACAAACTGTCATTTTGTTGGAGCTCCTACCAATAGACCATGACCTTGATCACTGGCGGGACGTCGCGACGCGTCGATCGGGACCGGACATGGTGTCCGGATTTCAGCGGCATCAGTAAGCATGCGTCGACTCTCCTTCTAGGCGTAATTATTCTAAGCTTGCCACATTCTAGTTTTTTTGCAAACCTAAATTAACAGTCTTTTCTTGGTCTACTCGGTCTTTCGTCTACTCACCTGCAACTGCGCCGCGGGCAGATTCACATCTGCCACCATCTCAGTGCAGGGATGTTCCACTTGAAGTCTCGGGTTCAATTCCAGGAAGAAGTAGGAATTCGTGGCCGGGTCGTACAAGTACTCGACTGTTCCCGCGCTGACGTAGCCCACCATTTTGGCTAGACGGACTGCGGCCTGAAAAGGAAATTAAGGTAAGACCAAAATAACATTTGGGTGTTAAAAATTAGGTTAGTTTTTTGGTAGAAGTAGTAGTAATTAGTCTAAACTGCTAAGAATAATAACGTATAGAAGGAGTCTTCATACAACCGCCCCGTCAGTAATGAAGCACTAATTCGATCCACGCATGCGTGACTGTTACTTGCTTAAGTGCGACGCACTTTGACATTGAACATTGCGGAGATGTAATGAACACTGCAAAGCAGTCCGTTTAAAGCTTCAAAATAGGCGCGTTCAAAATTTCAAAATGGGATCTCTAACCATAGCGTATAGTAACTTTCTGTAACTACTAACTCATTGTATGGAAAGCATTTCCTAAAATAAACAATTATTATTAAAAACAATGGCAAAAGTTGTTTTTTTCAGTTGACTTTAGTTTTAAGGTTTTTATACAAAAAATAGTGAATGTTCGACTGATTTGAAATGATTTATTTTATAATTTTCACTTAGATAGTTTTAACATCACTTACTAAGTGTGCCATATCGTTTTTGTACGACTTTTCATAATCACCCAGTATAATATCCCACTGCTAGGCCAAGGCCTCCATAATAAATCATATTCATACATACATATCACGCCTTTTTACCAACGGGGTAGGCAGAGACAACATCTTTCCACTTGCTTCGGTCCTGACACACCTCTTGCGCTTCTTTCACTCTCATTCGCTCCTGACCTGACCTTTTCTGAGCACATCACGGACTTAAGTTAGTCCTTAGTACGTCCTTCCCCTTCCAACAGCTCCACCCACCCTCGCCTTGTAAATTTGTTTCCTTAATCGACTTTCATCCATCCTTTCCATATGCCCAAACCATCTTAGCATTTCCATCTCAATTTTTGTGACAACATCCTCTTTCACACCACATCGCTCTCTTATTATGCTATTCCTCACTTTATCACTCAATGTCACTCCTGCCAAACTTCGCAATGCTCTCATTTCCACTGCATTTATCCTACTTTCATCCTTCTTTTGCCATACCCAACTCTATATAAATCATATATCCATTAAGAATGCTCATTTACATTCTTAGCAGTATAATAAGCTTCATAGTTTACGTAAAATCATCAATTTTGGCACGTTAAATTATCGCTTACTCCTGCTGTTGACTGTACCACACAAGAAATTAAACTAAGGTTCTCCCAGCACACTAGATAATTTAGAAAAGATCGTTTCCTGAATTGACCCGACCGGGAATCGGACCCGGGACACTACGTAACTCAAGGCAAGATACCGTGCTACGGCGCAATACGTCAATCGTGTCGCCAAATAATAAGTCACACTTAGAATAATTACATATAGAAAGCAAGTCCGAGCGCCCATTTTTGACCTTAATTGACCGCTTTGCAGTGTTTATTACGGCTCCGCAATGTTCAATGTCAAAGCGCGCCGCACGTAAGCAAGTAAGTCACGCATGTGTGGATCGGATTAGTGCTTCATTTTTGACGGGGCGGTTGTATGAAGACTATCCTTCTATACGTTATTTTTCAAAGAAGTTACATGAAGATTTTCCTTTACCTTCTCCATTTCAATGAAAACGTCCGGATTGGCCACCGCCGCCGGAGCTTCTTCGATGATCTTCTGGTGACGACGTTGGATGGAACAGTCGCGGCCGAACAGCGATATGGCGTTACCTGATCAAAAATATACATTTATTATCTATGTTAACATTATAAAGAGGATAGATTTGATTGTCTGTTTGTATTGAATAGGCTCCGAAACTACTGGACCGATTTTAAAAATTCTTTCACCAATATGAAGCTACATATCAGGCAGTGACATAGGTTATATTTTATTATGTGTGAACAAAATATTCAGTAAAAATAATAGTATATGTAAATCAAGTCGGAGAAACGCGGAGAGATGTGCTTTACTGACGCCGCGACGTGCAATTACTTTTGACAGAATGAAGTCTGTCGAGGCAGCTAGCCATTATTAAAGTTATTGGCATGTTTTACAGCTGGGAACATAGTGGTTTGTATGGGAAAAGTGTTGTTTCAATTATGTTCCACTTATTTTTTAAGTTATTTTCTCTCCATAAAAGTGCCTTAACAAAAATATAAAAAAATTGCCCAATTGGTCGAGCGGTTCTTCAGTTTGGCGCTTAGCAACACATTTGGCGACTCTTTTCCGTTTAGGCGCGATTGGTCCAATTCGCGATTGGTTCATTTCGCGATTGGTCCAAAATAAAAGGATATTCAAAATTGAACAAAGAGGGTCATCTAAGTGTATGTACTTTAATTAATTTTATCCATAAATTTATAATTATCATGAAATAATAAATTTATGAAAAGTTTTTAAGTCCTGATACTTGCTCTCTCTTTGCAATTTGTGAAGAAACAGAAATAAATTCTTTTTAGGAATGCGCGGATTGTTGAGTTTGTATTTGAGCTTCTTTTAGGCTTCTGCAGTCGTGGGACTTTGTTGCTAGAACTTTACCATACAGATACCATAGGAAGAAAAAAAAACATAATTTTAAATAGTTAATTATTTAATATTTTTAATTATATTTAATTCAAATTAGGCTACTGGTCCGAGGACATCTTCTAGTTCGAACGAATCGCTTCATAAGTTTTACTATTTAAGTAGATATGAATACTGGTGTAAGTTAAATTTTCTGATAGGTAGAGTGGATCACTATGGGAGTAAATTTGCCTGGTTCTAGCAACATTTGATAAACACTATGGTCTTGACTATGGAAACATGTTTTTTTCTGTATATTTTTTTTATAGTGCCTGTCAAGATGACCTCACTCCACCTGATGGAAAGCAGTCGTGAGGTCCAGATATGAGGATGACAAGCACAATAATGCAAAGCAATTACTGAGCTGGCCATACTCACCTTGAAGGCCTGCCCTGGTACCGGTTAGTGCAGTGCTGATCCCGGAACGCGACCTGACCGAGACAGGTCAGAGTCATTTGGCGGGTTTTACGCAACTGCACGGTGGTAGGTAACATCAACCGGCCGACATAATATGTCTCCCACCTGAAGAGCAGATGGTCTGCTGCAGGGCTCTCTTAGTCGCCTCTTACGACACCCACGGGAAGGAGATGGGGCGGTGGAAAGTATTATTTTAAAGTGCCGCCACCTGCACGGCACAACCGATATAATGTCATTGACAGAAGATATTACCGTACTGGTCAGCCAATAGTTGCACTTCCAGATGTCTGGCAGACTTGGCTAGCTTCATTACGAAGATAGGAGACCCGGGAACTTCAGCTTGAACCTGAAATACATAAAATATTGTTGATGATTAGGTTGAAGGAGATCATTCTGGCTCCATACATTTTTGGGCGTTTTCTGAAAGTACCGGCCAACAAAAAAAAGTGGTACGTATAGTTAGAACTAGTTATACGGAGCAATAGTTATCATGGCACAAAAGTCGTAGGGTTGCCACAAGCCAAGTTATACGGGTTTAAAAATTCGACATTTTCATTTATTTATTTACAACGAGCTGCCCCAACAGACTTCGTCCTGTCAAATGTTTGAAACCTGCGGACCTAAGATGCGCGCCTTACGAGAAGAATAGACAGAAAATACTCCAATCAAATTTCGCCATTTCTCGTTTTTGTCGACAAAATCGAAAAATTACGAAATTTGATAGGAGGATTTTTTGTCTATTCTTCTCGTAAGGCGCGCATCTTAGCCCCGCTGGTGTCCATTATCATATCTCGCCCGCTTTTCTCCGACTTGATTAACTAATATACTATTATTTTTAACAAAATTTTTATTCAATCATAATTAAATATAGCCTAGATCGCTCCTGAATATTTTAGCTTTCTGCTAGTGAAACAATTTTCACGACCAGATCAGTAGTTTCGAAGCATATATTCAATTCGAAATTCAAACAAACAAACAAACAATCAAATCTTTCCTCTTTATAATATTAGTATATAGACAAAAAACCCTTGAAAACTCACTTTAATTAAATTTACATTTTATCCTCGACAGTTAATATGTCAGTATTTAAAATATACAACAAAATGTTGTTTTAATCAAAGTTCATAATGAAAAAATACCATTTTAAAGAAATATTTCTTTATATGGGTCATTAATAGATACTTTATCTGTCAAAGTTGATTGAGACCCTGCGCTCTGACAGCTAAATCGGTTTAGTGTCAGCGGCGTCCAGCGGAATATGAACCCTCATACCATGCCATAAGTTTCGATTTCAGGTGCAAACCCACCTCTTTTACCTAAACTTGGGTTTTGTTTAGGAGTCATCCGTCTGTACGGTAGTTTTTATTCTGTACCACAAGGCCTTACCTGTCGGAACATGTTGTGGAAGTCGTCAGGATTCTCCACTTTCCTGATGCCCTTGCCGCCGCCACCTTCGGACGCTTTGATCATTACTGGGAAACCTGATAAGAGAAATAGCACGCCGAATTAGTTCATCACTTTGAACATAATTGATTGATTTGTCTCTGACACCCATAATACAAGCTCTGCTTAGTTTGGGGTCAAATGATTTTGGTGTGAATTGTCCCAGATATTTATATTATTTATTATTTTTAATATTCATTAAATTTAATACCGAATTTACAGCGAGATTGTCAAAGATAAAAAAAATGTCACGTTTATCGGGTGAGCATTTATTTACATTGTTAGGAACATTATAGGAACTTAGATTTTTGAATTTAAGGTTTCGGCAAGATGTTTTTATGATTTCAATATAAAAGTATTTGAATTTCCGCTTAGATAGTTAAATCATCAAGTACTAAGTGTGCCACATCAATTTCCTTAAGGTATAAATTATGACCAGCCCCCTGATTCAGAATGAAGTTATCGACCGATTCGGTAAGTTTGTAGTAATTGAACCGCATAACGGTAGCAATCAATATTTTTATATGTTAAAGTAAAAGGCCTTCAGTTTTAAATTAAATAAAACCTATCTTAACAAATGAATTAAAAATTGAAGAAAATAACCAAATCGGTCGATAACTTCGTTCTGAATCGGGGGGCAGGTAAAAAGAAAGTAAATAAGCATATTTTAATTCAAGTGTGTGACAGATTTTGCTAAACATTTGTAGTTGTAGTTTTTGATTAATATACAGGGTGTAAAAAAACCCTTAACGAAGCCGGCGTCTACGCACTCAGATCATTAAATCAAGTCAAGATTTTTTTTAGGTGTCAATTTTAAGCCAAAAAACGGACTACGCAATGTAACGCGTGCAACAGAACGCTCCTGTTCTTGTGTGCGGCTGTTACGTATAATCAAGGGGTATGCACGATGTACATTGCGAGTTAAACGTTTTGAAGCAATTTATTGTAATGAAATACTTGAAATTTTGATAATGTTTCTTAGGACAAAAATTAAGTAATAATGATTAGAGTTTGTTTTCATCAAAATCTTGAGACTTATTTCGACTTTGGCCTTCAATAACTCCGTAACTGTTAAGTTCCCAGGTATGGTCTAGAAAGAAAAAATGGTCCTGATGATGTGCAGAATACGTAGGTTTCGGCTTCGTTAAGGGGCTTTTTACACCCTTTATACATATATATGGTATTTGATTAATTGATTTTAGAAGTGTGGCAATTAAGCCAATAGTTATCAAATGTGAATACTTCACTCCAGTGATGGATACTCGAAAGGCTTACTGAAACTTAAATATCAACTTGACCTGTTGGCGCAATGGTAGCGATCCTTTCTTTAGCGCCGAAGGTGTGGGTTCGAACACCATTCAGGACAACATTTGTTATTGTTCTGTGTCTGGATGTTGTTTTCTATCTAAGCATGTATTTATAAATAATTGAGTATATTTATAGTCTCTACCTATCTCTGATTAGTTGAACATCAGATGATCTTGGAGTGAGTTCTCCCAGATATTGATTTACTTTTATTTGTTCTTCAGTATAACAGTTACGCCGGCCGTTGGTGGCGGTTACTAGAGCGACACAAGCAGGAGCTGCGCGTCACGGAAATGAAGATGCTGCGGTGGATGTGTGGAGTCTCAAACAAAGATCGCGTGCGCAACACCCACATCCGCGGCAGCCTTCGTGTTCGTGACATCGCAGACAAGCTGCAGGAGTGCCGCCTTCGTTGGCATGGTCATGTCTCACGGAGATCGGCAAACTACGTGAGCAACAAATGTCTGGCCATGCCGCCCCCGCCAGGTACCGGTAGAAGAGGTCGACCCAAGAAGCGCTGGCTCGACGTCGTCAAGGGTGACATGCGTGCCAACAGACTCACCACTGAGGATGCACAAGACCGCGCGAAGTGGGCCAAGAAAATAAGAAAGGCGGACCCTGGGACCCCACACACCGGTGAGGGTTCACAACCGGGATAGACCGCACGGATGATGATGATGATGATGATGATGATAACACTTACCAATTTTCTGAGCTGCTGTCAACCCTTGCTCGGGGGATGTAATGCATCCGCGCGCGAAGAGCTCCGATGATATCTTTATCTTCTTGCTGTTGTACTCTGCTTTTAGTTCTGAAACACAGATATTTACAATTAAATATTTAAAAGATTTTTAGAGTAAATCCTAGGCATAAATCTCAGTAGAATGTAGATAATGCGAGGCGTTCTGTATAAAATCAAGAAGTGTACACTTTTCTGACGCTTATGGCGACGTCATGGTAGGTATTAAGTGATAGGAATCAAACATTGCACAATCGCTCTTTAACCCTTAATAAGGCATTGCATTGTGAAAAAATTCATAGGTTTTCGCCTGTATGCCCAAGTAATAAGGTTTAAATTCTGGTGGTAACTATTTTACCTCTGCCTTATTAAGGGTTAAATTTAAATTTTAAAAACGACAAATGCTCGATGTCCTGATACAACAGAATGCTCCAATCAATCAACACCTTATGGAAAATCAATCCTTGAAGTGCATAGTAACTTACCGCTCCCGCTCCAAGGCAGAGTGGGGATGTGAGCGGTCTGCGCCACAATGGACGAGGCGATCTTGTCTCCTAAGGCCCACATGGCCTTCTCCGGCGGGCCGATGAACACGACGCCGGCGCGGTGCAAGAGTTCGGGCAGCTTCGGGTTCTCGGAGGCGTGGCCCCAGCCGGCCCAGACCGCCTGTCGGGGAAAAAAAATTAGAAATAATAAACTTAGCAACTTAAAAGACTGAAATGCGTCCCAGAATTAATATGTCGGCCCCAAAACACTGATTTTAGCATATTTAGAGGCTCAGATAGTATTTTTAGTGGTATGGTTAGATTAGTTCGTTGCTCCATTAAATACAATCTAATAAATATATGCGCCAGACAACACCCCTCTTGTAATGGTCTCGAACTCGAAGTATTACTTAATATCCCTGTTTTACGAGGTACCACAAAAGGATATAAGCCAGGAGCGTCTCCTAGCACGCCTAGACCCAAATGAGTGCATAAAGATCGTTTCCTGAATTACCACGACCGCAAATCGAACCCGGGGTTTGAAATACTACCTTTCCGCCCTCGAGGACTTCATCGTTACAATTAACTAGGTCTTAATCAATTATAGGCATTTTCTGGGTAAGCGTGTACCACCATCGGCCTCGTCATCGCTTACCACCACGCGAGAGGTGACGAAAAACCTAAAATCACGAAGTATTATAGGGTCTTCATTTAAGGTTTGGTTTCAGCGTGAGAAAAGACATCTTTAAATATTTGTTTTTATGCATTTTCTACTCATGATAAATTGTAATTTAAAGTAAATAAATAAATATCCCTGGACATTATTCCACACAGCGCCATCTAGCCCCAAAGTAAGCTAATTAAAGCTTGTGGATACTAGACAACGGATAAACATACTTAAATACATTTTCTTTTGTAAATACATACTTATTATACATAGGAGACACCCAGACCAGTACAAACAGACATGTTCATGCACACAAATGTTTGTACTATGCGGGGATCGAACCCGCGACCTCTGGTGTAGTAGCCAACTTCTTAACCATTACACCAAGTCGGTCGTGAAAGTGAACTCAAACTCAAAATATCTCAATTTAATTAGACTTGTTCAAGTACTAATTGTCAAAACAGTGAATAGCAGTGCGCCGATCTATCCCACTGTTAACAAGTCATCGCTACAATTGACGGGTATTGGTTTGATCAGAGTGCCGAGTTGCAGTGAAGGATGCGAATGACTTCATCATCTCGTTTTGCGATCACGTAAATGTCAATTAGTATGGCATCGCGTCAGCGCCATCTAGCGGTGAATTCAAGCAACATTAAGGCCGCTAGATGGCGCTAACTACGATATACGATACTATTTGACATTTGCGTGCTCGCAAAACGCGATGGGGAAGTCATTCGCATCACTCACTGCAACTTGCACCAGGCACTCTGGATAAGGTTTGTTACCGCTCCAAAACGGAGGCGTTAGCTATCATATAGCTTAAAAAATTTGTAACACTTATATAAACATCAAAGTTATACAGAATGTCCCAAAAAGTTTAACGTTTTCAGTATTATTATTTTTTCTAAATAGTTGATTTGCGCAGCTAGACCTAGTATTTATCGAACAATCAAAAAGTCAGGCAGGTGGTTGAGATACATCTCAATTATTCGCGCCACGTGACCAAAAACGTGTCTTAGACACTCGTAAAAAAACAACGTGACACGCTTGCCACTACTTCCGAGTTCTATGTAAGTCTTTATCCTCACCTGAACTTGTGTCCTCACAGCGATGTCGACAATCAGCTCCACATTGGCGTAGTTGTTGTTGTTGGACCCGCCGGGCACGGGGACGTAGTGGTCGGCCATCTTGATGTACTCCGCATTCGCTTTCAGGTCCTCGGGAGTCACCTGGTGTTAAGGACATATACTCAATACTCGATCATTTTATTGCATTTCCATAATGTGTAGAAAAAGATATTCTTCAAAAGTTCTTAGAGCCTTACAGACCCTGTCGGGACAGCAAACAGGACAGTTGACTCGTTTGCTCCCTATTACATAAAAAAAGAGGAGGACGCTTTTATGTTATTTTTTTATACATCTAGGAGGACGCTTTTATATTATTATTTTATATATCTAGTCCACATATAGCTGAGTCCCTGCTAACATCTAGTGTTGATGGGTGCACAAATCAGTTCTGCTTTGATCATGTTGATTCTCATGACATCTTCAAGGTATTTAAGGAACTTAATATGAAAAATACCGAAGATTTGTGAGGTATTTCGATTAATCTACTCAAATCAATAATTAATACGATATCACCCCACTTAGCTAAACTTTTTAATAATTGCATAGACCAAGGTCAGTTTCCCAACTTAATGAAATTTAGTAAGGTCATCCCGCTTTTTAAATCTGGTAGCAAAAGTGAACCATCTAATTATAGACCCATTTCTATACTACCAGCTCTCAGTAAAATCTTTGAAAAAATTATATTGAACCAGCTGCTTTCACACTTTGATTTAAATAACTTACTACATGAGAAACAATTTGGTTTTACTAAACACAAGAGCACAACTGATGCAGGTGTAGCACTTATCAAACACATATTTGATGCTTGGGAAAACAAGCAAGATGCAGTAGGAATATTTTGTGATCTTTCAAAAGCATTTGATTGCGTGGATCATGAAATATTACTAATTAAGCTAAGACATTACGGTGTTTCAGGTATCTCATATCAATTAATACAATCCTATCTTACAGATAGAACTCAAAAAGTTAGTATCAACGGAACTGCATCTTCCGGTGCCACCATACGTATGGGAGTGCCCCTGGGATCTATATTAGGACCTTTGCTTTGTCTTATTTATATAAATGATCTTCCTACCTATGTCAAAGATATTTGTGAGATAGTATTATTTGCTGACGATACCTCGTTGATTTTTAAAGTCGACAGAGGTAAGCAAGCATTTGACGATGTAAATAATACTCTCTCAAAAGTACTATGTTGGTTCACTAGTAATAATTTATTATTTAATGCAAAAAAAAAACAAAGTGCATCAAATTCTCTATGCCCAATGTGAGACAGGTTGATACTATTGTAACTATGAATGACGAGCCATTAGAATTAACAAATTCTACTGTATTTTTAGGAATAACTTTAGATTCTAAGTTACAATGGGGTCCGCATATAACGGCCCTGGCAGGGAGACTCAGTTCCGCTGCTTGTGCTGTTAGAAAAATAAGACTCTTGACTGATATTGAAACAGCAAGACTAGTATATTTTACTCGTAGCTACTTTCATAGTGTTATGTCGTATGGTCTACTGTTGTGGGGTTCAGCTACAGACTTGAACACCATTTTTGTACTTCAAAAAAGAGCCATCCGCTCCATTTACAAACTTAGACCACGCGACTCGCTTAGGGAAGTATTCAAGAAGATCGATATTTTAACTGTGCATGCTCAGTATATTTTAGATAACATAATGTATGTGCGCAAAAACTTGCATTTGTTCAAAAAAAACAGTGATACTCATAAACATAATACCAGAAATAAAAACAAATTGAAAACTCCCAGTCTTAGGCTACACAAGGTGGGAAACTCATTTGTGGGTCAATCTGTAAAATACTTTAACAAAATACCTCAAAGTCTTGTTGATCTACCTCTTCACAAGTTTAAGTCTGCAATTAAAGCAGTTAATGAAACAAGGTTATTATAATGTAGAGGATTACTTGAACGACAAAAGTTTGTGGTCATAGTAGGAATAATCTGCTCCTCTGCTCAATATTGTGTTCTTTTTTCTACTCTCATTGACTGTACTCTGAATTTATTTTTTGTAAAACAAACAAAGTTCAAGAGAGTAACTATCGAGTTTCTTGCCGGAGTCTTCTCGATGAGAAGCAACGTCCGAACCGGTGGTAGATTCACATTATGTATATTCACGATATGTACTAATATTGTACTATTTTATTTACGTTTATTATTATTATTTCTATATACTTTTTTTGACATGTAATAAGTGCTTTGTACAAGCTTAAATGAATAAATGATTTTTTTACTTTTTACTTTTATTATATTATTTATTTAATTTCAACGGAAATATTATTTCTATTTAACATTCACTTTAACTCTAGATATTTATAAAATTTTATTAATTTGTATTTATTTTTTGAAAAGTTATTCTTCCATAGTGTAGTTGCTTTTATGTATCAAAAATTGTTTTTCACTTCTCATGCTCTAAAAGTACGCCAATATAGCCCTACGAAGCGGGCCTAAAAGGACCACTTTAGCCCCCAGGGAGTAAAAAGTAATTAGTTTTTTAATTTCCTTCATGTGACATAGACAAACTCAAACAGCCAGTAAATATACTATTATTGTGGACGGAAAATCTTCATTGCGAAAATGTTGAGAGTTTTAGTTCCATGGTTTGTCCGCAAGGAAGGTGATGGGTGGTGGAATCTGTGACTGGTTTAGAAGAAAAAAAACTGACCGCGTAAATTTCAGAATTTTTGTCGAGTGTAAATTTGTTCGGTTTTAAATACATTTATTAAGAATGTCCTGTGACAGTGAAGAGTTTGACGTCGTTTAAAGAGCAAAAGACATAATAGATAATTTTTTGCCGCCAAAATCGCAGAAAATTCATCTAAAAACTTACGAATGTTGTATGGACTGGAGGAATAAGAAACATTTGTGATTTTTATTTTGTTATGTAATATTTATTAAATGTTTTTGTACTAAATTGACTATTTTTCCCGCACTCAAAGTGAAAAGTACAGTTTGCACCTCGAGACTAAACGCCCACTTAATATACCCTCGGTTTCATTGACTACCTCGCAGTATATAATGGCTTCGTGTAGTCCCTCGATATAAAATATACTATTAATGTTTCGTAAAAAAAAATGTCATTTGCTTCTTCTTTATGGGATACTGGAGTTTATTATAAATTTGTAGGATCATGACAAACAGGCTATAAGAGTATAGGGATAAATTAATGTATAACATAAGAGTATTAATCACATATCTAGAATTGTATACTATAACCATTTGTCTGTTAGCGGCTTCGCTTGCGTAGACTGTTTCTCCCGTCAAAATATAGCCTAAATTATAAAAAAGTGTGGCCCATGTCACTTGCTGATAATGTAACGTTATATTGGTGAAAGAATTCTTAAAATCCCGTCCCGCAGTTTCGGAGCCTATTTACTACAAAATTTACAAACAAACGAACAAATCTTTCCTCTTCGTAATTTAAGTATCAGAGGCCACAAACAAGAATACTATAGCACAGATTACTTGATAGTTACTACTTATCAGATGAATCACATACATAGAAAAATGACAATTTTCTTAATCCTAAATGCGTGCTGTTATGTGACAGACATATATTTATTCATTCATTCATTCATTGCAGTCACATGGAATAAGATGACAATTATAAGGGTTGCAGAGTACATGTGACGCCCTATACTAGGGCGTTGCACTTTATCTAATTATATACATTAATTAATATTACTATTACACATTTTTATTGCACAATCCAAACTTAGCTTATAAGCTTAGTTATAGTAAATACTTGTGTGTTGTGTTGTTAAGCGAAGTGTGTACGTACTGAAAAAGTTGTGAGGCCTATATTTAATATTAATTTAACTTCTCTTCAAAATACTCAGGAACACTGTAATAACATTTTGCTATAAGAAATTGTTTTAAGTGGTTCTCAAAGGTTGCAGGTTTTTCAATATTTTTAATGGAGTTTGGGATGTGGTTATATATTTTGATCATCATTGAATGTGGAGCAGAGGAAAATAATTTTAATTTGGAGAGTGGCATTTTCAATTTATTTTGATAACGATCGTTACGTCTAACTATTGTTATCGGTGAGTAGAGGTTTAGGTGTTTTTTCACAAATTTACAAGCTTCAAAAATATACAGGCATATTGCCAAGGCCACCTCTTTCGATATAAATGTCAGTAGTCAGTGCTTACAGTACGTCATCGCGTCAGTTCAACCGCAAAATTCACGTACAAATGCTCTACGCGACTGTTGACAACCAACTGCCAAGTGAGTCATGGAATACCCGGCCGCTGGTAGGTAATCATCGCGCGCAAGTAATTGCAGGGACAGAGGCCTGACCACAGTTTCTATATGTAAAATAAAATAGTATTTGAGAATGACCTCATAATCCAAATGACATTGAATAGTGTTGCTCAATGCTATGGCCCATGATCTCGAAGTTTGGGATTAAAAACAGCTAGAAATAGTAGGAGTTCGGCCACGACCGAAAACCAAGACAGGACGCGTTTCTGTGTTTTTATGTCTAGACACCCCATAAAAAATTACTAGTGCCAGTTTGCTCTTGCCATTTTCTTTACGGTATAAATAATCCCCCGATATTAGAGGTTTTTAAACGCGAGGACGAAGTTCAACAGCGGATTTCAAGGATTTTGATACCAAAAGTGTAGGTGAGTTGATAACATTATCTGATTTAGAAGGTATCGCAAATCTTCTTACAGATAAATGATATACATCACAGAAGCTTCATATAGGATAAAAGAAGTGATTTGTCAAAAGGGATCAATGGATGAACAATGTTTCACAAGTGGGTACAGAGAGCATTTTCATTATCTGTGTCATGTATCTTAAACTCTGCTGCTTTATTTATTTATTTACTTGAGTTCCAAAATGTTACATTTAGATGGTATATTTAAAATTATAAACACAATAATTAAAGATATCAAGATCTAACTTTATTATGAATTTTTGATACTTGATGCGTTATTGTTTGTACTTCAAAGAACAGCGCATCAAGTTAAAAAGTATCAAGCAGATGTAACCGGCTTCATTTTCAAACCGTTTTCGCCATAAATGCCTAAGAAGGTTTTGGTTCTGTTCACGTTCGAACGGGAGCTTAATAACAACGTTTTGGAGGAGGAACTAGATTGAAGTCGTTCTCGGTCGATATAAGATCGACTATTTTACCATTAAAAATGGGGGTTTGAGATGATTACTTTGTAGGACGTTCAAATAAACTTCAGTGAGCTGGCATGGAGTTCTTCAAAGTTTTTGATAGGATGCGAAATGCTCGAATAATATCTCTAGTGTTGAAAGTGCCAGGCGGTTGCATGCTATTTGAACACTGAATGACGATATGAAAAGGGCTTACCATCACGACGAACCGCACAGCTCTTTCGTTCTTGAACATTTCGTAGGACCATCTTCTGATCGAACGCATACATTTTACTGCTCCAATACCGTTGTTGGCAATCAGAACCTGTTAACAAAGGAAAGTCAAATAAGTATTACAGAATGTTCATCATGCTCACCATATTGACTGGCCTGTTGGCGCAATTACAGCGATCCTGCCTTTAGCGCCGGAGGTCGTGGGTTCGATCCCCACCCATGGCAAACATTTATGTGACGAACATTTGTGTTTGTTGTGTTTCTGTGTGTTATTATCTATTTAAGTATGTATTTAGAAATATTTAAGTATGTTTATCAGTCTCTGACGCCCATAATACAAGCTCTGCTTAGTTTGGGGTCAGATGATCTTGGTGTGAATTGTCCCAGATATTTATTATTATTCTCAAGCTAACTCTTCAGAGATCAAAATTGAAAGTATTTTATTGAAATAAAGAGAATACTCCGCGTCAAGCTGGGTATTGGAGAAGCATAAAATAATGCCACTTTGATAGAGAGTCCGGGCAGCTGTGGTGATGCCACGAATATAAGGCCGTCCCGGCTGAATATTTATGTAAAATAAACCTATGTCCAATTATCTATAGTTTCCATTTTGCACACTATACTTATTTGAAAATCCAAAAATATAGGAAATTAATCAATAACCTAAATCTTGTAAAACGGATTTAGTGACTTCTCGAATTGAGCCATTCAATTGTACCTTGAACAGGGCGGCGTTTCACGTGATAGGAACTGTAATTATTACTTAAACGTGATAGATAACGTGACATATGATCGAATTGATTGTCTGTTATCATTGAATAACAGTTTTCTCGGTTGAAAAATATTGTGATGATTCATAATTATATAATGATTGCAATAGATAGTGAATCCAAAAAAAACGTGTTAGATTTATGACCTGCCAAATGATTCATATAATAAGAGATAGTTGGTTTGAAGTGATAGTACAACAAACAGGGGTCTATCCCTTTCTCTTGGTTTTATATTCTTTTAGGTTTATTTGTATCAAAATGACACACTGCTTGTACTTTACTAACGCCTGTTGTAAAAAACCCAAAACAAGTTTAAAAGAGTTACTGCTGAGTTTCTCGCCGGGTCTTCTCAGCAAGAAACAACTCCGACGCGATGGTAGAGTCGCATTATGTCTGTATACTGTTTATTTACATATCCATATTATTATGGTATTTATGTCTATTATTTAGTATATTTTGCTGTAAATTTGACGATTTGAAAGTACTGATACAGTCTATTTGAATAAAGTTATTTGAGTTTTGAGTTTTTTTTGAGTTTTAAACTCCTGTAGTATTTGGAAAACTAACAAGTTCTTCAACCCCGTGTGTTTCTGGCCGCTAAATGATATCTGATACCTAATTATCACCACCTACATATTTTACTGACACATATTTTTTTTGTTATTACGGAATTCTTGTTAGGGACTAAGCCTCCAGTCATAAGCCTTCTAGTGCGAGTGTCACAAAGAAATTCGGCGGCAAAATCAACATTACATTACCAGTCCGTGGCGCTGACTCGATCGTCTCCATCGTCATATGGCTCTTGCAGAAAAGAACAAGCGAGTCATTAGCCCCACCCACTACAACCATCTACCCCCAGCGCTAAAAGACGTACCATCTGACGAAACATTCTGACGTCAGCTGAGAAACCTTTTCTTGGGAAAATCTTATTATTGCGTTGAAGAATATTTGAATGATAACTTCGGATGGCTTACTAATTATTTTATGTTAATTAAATTTTTGAATGAATTGTTTTATTTTTACCAGCCACCATACTATCTGAAATGTACCAACTCTATTTTATGCTCTTTAAGTTTTGTTTGATTTTGATTTGATTTTTTTATTATTTTTTTTGACATTAGAATTTACATTTGTATTATTTTAATATATTATTTTTATTTGGTTTGGACATTTTTATTTTGACGATCATAATGCAAATTGTTATGTGACATTGAATGTAATGGATATCGTAATTTTGTATTTTGAAATAAATAAATCAGATCTAATCATACAAATGCGCTTACGTGCTCGTAAAATGCGATGAAGTCATTCAAATCTCTTTGTGCAAAGCACTCTGGTAAACATAGGCCACCTTTATAGATAACCAAAGTGGCCAGTTATACATAGATAGAAGGCAGCCTGAATTCCCCAATTTTGCTTAGTTTTTTGAACCAAAATAAAAATATTGCACACACTTACCTTGTTAATGGGTTTTGTGCCTTGGAACCTTCTGACAAACTCCTCAGGCGTGGCGATGGTGAAATCCTTCTCCTGGAAGCGCTGGCTGTGGATCACCGTCCCCTGGGACATAGAAGGCCTGGGAAAGAAAAACAATAACATTAATTTGAGTTGACTCAAGACAACAATGAAAAGGCATGTACGGGGAAGGCATATGCGATTGTGATCAAATTATTGCCTAGCCTTCATTGAAAAAAACTAATTCGAAAAAGTCCAAAACAAATTATTTGCACTAAAAAGTAGAGATGCCGCGAATAGTTGTTATAGCGCATAGTCGAATACCAATTAATCGCCATTCCGTATGGCGAATAGCCAAATACTCGCTATTATTATTCGACACATAAAAAATATTTAAATTATAAGATAAGATAAATATTCTCTATTGCACATCAAATAAAACATTACAGCTTGTTATTACAAGATTATGATGAAGCAATTAGGCGGTCTTATTGCTCAAAAGGAATCTCTTCCAGACAACCCAAGTAGAGGAAAATGTTAGGAAGGGTAAGCAAGTGCACAAAAAACTAAGAAGAAAATTTATTCACTTAAAAAATACCAATAAAAAGACCAATAAATAACAATAAAATATAGAATCCGTAACTAACAGCCCACCAATAACAAAAAGTGATCAGGGAAAGATAAAAGAATATAAGTACCTACCTAAACAGATGGGAGAAGTAAAAAGAAGGAAAGAGATCAGGAGATTTAATCATTTATTTGTTAATAAATAGTAATATAACGCTTGTACAATCATTTATTCTGAAATCTAGAATTTCATTTCATTTATTCATTATATCAAGTGGTAAGTACATAAAGATCTTAAAATTATTTTGGAGCGCACATGAACCCTGTAGGGCACTATAATATAAACATATAATTATTATTTTTAATTCTGTATACTAACTAATTACATTAATAAAGTTGTTACTAAACAACAAGATTTATTTAATAAACAAGGATGACATACACATGTTAAAATCTAAGTGTGTTGTGTTGTGTTGTCAGTGTATCAATCATTAATTCTATTGATTTATTAGTATAATATAATTGGTTTATTTATTTATTTTTATTTATCTGATAAATATTCTGCGATGGAGTAGAAAGCTTTATTTATAAGAAAGTTCTTTAATTTATTTTTAAATGATCTTAAACTGTTTTCTTGTCTGATTATTAGTGGAATTTTATTATATATGATTATAGACCTGTAGAAAGGGCTTGATTTAAACATTTCCAGTTTAGGTTCTGGTAAAGCTAATTGATTGACAAACCTAGGATTAGTCCTGTATTCGTAGTATTCTGGATACTTGCGAACGAACACAGCTATTTCCATTATGTATAGGGAGGTGAGGGTTAGCAACTTTAATCTAGTGAAGTGAGGTCTACAGCTGTCGGTTTGTTGGATATTAATTATTATGTTTAAATTAAATATAAAAAATATTAAATATTATATTAATGATTAATTTTCTTAGGCAATGAGAAAAGAAAATGAAGATAAATGAATCAGTAATAAGTAGGTACCGATTTCACATTTTTAAGTGCTGGCTTTTTATATTAACGATAATAATAATTATAACAGGTGTGCTTTGTTTTCTTTAAAAATTAAAGCGATTATTTTTAAGACTAGTTTTTTTTCATTAAAAGTTTATTTTTGACAACTATTCGCCGAATGTCGAATAAGAGATACTATTATTCGGTATTCAATGAATACCAAAAAAATGACGAGTAATGCTGAATACCGAATAATAGCAAGTATTCGCGGCAACTCTACTAAAAAGTAAAAAAATTATTGCGTATTCTTCTAAAAACGTATCATATGATGATTTAATGTAGGTAAGGTACAACTATTGTTATTGTTGGAGTCAGTGTCAGCCAAGGAAACACTATATTATACTTAAACTCCATTGATTATAGCATTAGACAGAAGTAAAAAAACGTAAAGGTGAATTAAGTAAATGTAGTAAATTAATTCTTACCTACTTGTGTGATTAAGCGAAAAAAAATATTTGATTTTTTAAGGTACTTACGTAAATATGTAATACTAGCACGAATAACAAATGTTTTACTCGTATGTACTCGTAGTACGAATAATTTGCACGCCTGCCTGCAGGCCGAATACACCGTCCAGACATTGTTTTACCATCGTTTTTTCTCAAATGTATTCTTAGGAAATGAATGATTTACTTACTTACTTACTTATTTTATTAAATATAAAGGACTAATTTAGTACCAGATTCGCCATATCCTGACGCTAGGAAACTCCTGAAACATGCACTGAAGGCTGAACAACACGGACACAGGATTGGTATCGCTGAGTCACCAACCTGTAGATTCTGTTACGAAGAGGAAGAGACCTCTGTCCATGTCCTATGCGACTGTGATGCTTTAATACACAGCAGATGCCGCGTTCTAGGCTTGTGCCCACAAGCTTGGCCTTTCGGACATGATCGACTTCACTCACAGGAAATTAATTTAGTTCTTTATAGCAGTAGGCCTGGAGAGTGACCTTTGATGGGATGATGACCACAATAGATCAATCCTGGTCGCAGTGGTCAATCGCTTTGCCGACATCCTAACGCTAAACGAATAACGAAACATGCACTAAGTGAAGTAGGTCTATAACGCAATCGTACTTTTAAATAGAAATCGTCATATCCTCAAGAGAAATCAAAGTATAAAACTATTCAACACACGAAGGATGTATTTTTTGCATAATGTCATGAAAATAATCTTAGTTTTATTTAGGTGAATCGGTCGGTGTAGGGTCTCTAAGAAGCAGTCCTATTATATTAAAACTTAATAAATTTTTGATTAAAGGATACTAACCTGTAAGGACCTTCCGCGCTATATAAACTGCTCATGCCTGGGCCTGGATACATTTTCACCAAATTATTCAAAATTCGTGCACTATTTCATAGATATAAACAGGATAGAACTTTATCATTTCAAAACAAATTATTGTTCATTTATTTGTTATCATTTCGTATTTTTTTGACGTAGTGTAACTTTTAACGATTTGACTTAAGGAGCAAACAAAACGGTGTGGTCCGAATCAAGTTACGATCAGACTGACTGGAACGCTCACGCTTAATGCTGACTGAAATAGTTTTGTTATGAATATATTGTCATTCGATATTCGATACAGATAAAGACGTCAACTGATAAATAAACTTCTTTTTATCTGACCAGTTACGCATGAGGTAATAAAACAAAATTTTGGTAATCTATTTAGGTAAATCCGATCAATCATACATATAAACCAAAATACTATGTGTAGTAGAA
Organism: Udea olivalis; assembly: GCA_947369235.1. NCBI lineage: Eukaryota > Metazoa > Arthropoda > Insecta > Lepidoptera > Crambidae > Udea > Udea olivalis. The sequence continues at coordinate 7,492,600 of OX376370.1, read as the reverse complement.
AAAAAAATACTTTAAATCCTTTTATATTGCATTAAGGTCCCATTTATTTAACGATTGGAAATTGTTGTGCACTTAGATATAAACAGACAATTTTATTGAATTCGGACTAAACGTCAATTAAGCACTTGACTTACAAGCGCCTTTACACCGTGCAGGAAAATGGACGGACGACCGGACGCGGCGACCAACCGACGACTTGACGCAGTTTTAATGTGAATAAAGCAACAAGTAAATGTGACAATGTCGAATGTCAATAAAAAAATATTTTACTTTATTATCCAGCACTAAATTGGGAATATTGCTAAATTATTTATAAATAATCAAAGTGAAGCCAAATGGTATGGACATTTGGCTAGGTAGTAAAGGAAGGAAAAATCACATGCCAACCTCTAGTTAACAACCGAGAGTTAAGTTAAAAGACAATACAGTATTTTCCAAATTACGGCTAACCATGTATGTAATATACAATATCCTTATTTTCATCGAGTTTTTTACATGATATTTTAGAAGATGTCACAAAACGTTCGTGTACTTTTATTTGTCCAGAGAACAAACTTTAATGTTGTGAACGAGTACATTTATTATCAGTGATTGTTTAAAAATGGCAATTCCATACACTACCTACTTGAATACACCACTCCTGTGATGAAATTGAATTGTCCTAATTTAACATTTTTGCACCAGAGTGGTTTTATGAAGTAAAAGCTACGAATAACGCTAATACATAGGTACTTCCGAATTAGAATGATAACTAACTTACATACTTAAGATTTTGGTGAAACTATTTTTTTTCTAAACTTTAAGTAAAGATAAGACTTTAAAGTTTATATAAAAAAAGTTTAAATAAAATTCACAGCATTATAGCTAAAATAGTTTTTGAACCACTCGAAATAGGCCACATTGTATTCTTTCATGAACGAATTGGGAAGAATGCTGTTTTTTTTGTTTTTAGAACCAATCGTTTTTACCACTTCAAATCGCAATGCGTAAATGCTCCTTGACATCATACGACGAATCATACGATCTGTTTATCCTGCTTCGACCCAGCAAATAGTTGCCGTAAGAGAAGGATAGAAGATTAAATTGGTTTGGGTTGTATGGATACGGGACGATTACGTGATGTTTCTTACAATCATTAGGTACCTACCTACTGCATTATCATAAAACTGATCTTAAAAAGTATAGGTAGGTAACCACTATTTTTTTAAGCGAACCTTTGTACCTACCTATTAATATGTTTAAACTTTAGAATCAAAATAATAGCAAATAATTGCTTGTGAGGAAATGAGGACGATCGATCGATACTTAGTTATTATACAGAATAGTTAATTGGTAGTACTAGGCAACTTATTCTAAGCAAAATTATTCTACCTCTGAAGTACCTACTTACATAAGTATGTTTATTCTATTCATTTGTTCAGATATCCATCGAAAGTATGTAAGTAGACATACCTACTTTTTATAGGAATTGAATAGTGTTCGCGTCTTAAAATAATTACATATGAAACCAAGTCCGCGGATAAATGGCTCCAAACTGACCGTTTTGCAGTGTTCATTGCAGCTCCGCAGTGTTCAATGTCAAAGCGCGCCGCACGTAAGCAAGTAATAGTCACGCATGTGTGGATTGGATTAGTGCTTCATTTTTGACGGGGCGGTCGGTTGTATGAAGACTAGATTATCCTTCTATAGGTACCTACGTTATTATTCTAAGGTTCGGGTCCTTAATTTTACAACATTAACCTTCCCTATCTGTATCTTCTGCCCTTATGTCCCATGGGATTTGGCATCTTCCGTGGCCGTGGCTGATGATGATGACCGAGGCAAATACCGTCGAAAAAAATGTAATTTTCAAAAGTCCACATTACCTCTAAGTGAGTAGGTACGTAGGTAAGCAACGTTTAATGACGTAAGTAAGGTAGATATATCTACCTATAACGTACGTACGCAAAGCCAGCTGATCGACAATCCATGGTTTCAATAACTGGTTTTTTATTCTGCGTCATAGTTTGAAGTAAAAAATAAGTCAATGCATAAATAAACTCAGAGAACTAGCTACGCTGAAAACTAGACTCTTAAAATTTTTAAATACTTAAGTACCCATTTATTTATAATGAATTTAAGTACCTAATTGTGATGAAAATCGGTTCTCGTCAAACTTATACTCCACTCTGAAGTAGGTAGTTTTGCTCATGCGAATAGGTACTTACTAAGTTTTCAAGAAAATAATAAAAATGCGGGACTCAGGGTAAATTCAGAGTGGGGTAGAAATTTGACGCGAACTATACCGTAGGTAGGTATGGTACTTAACATCACGTTCGATCGTTCGCTGCCATACGAATATACTCGTTTAATCCCCATTGCCACTAAACAAAATACTTATGCAGTGTGAGTCTCTATAAATTGCACATATTAAAAATTAGGAAACTTTAGTCAATTTTATCGAGTTTTACATAACGTCTTAATAAAAAAAATGGAATCTCTAGGCATACGCGGACAAGCGCTAAAGTGGCTAACATCTTAGTGTCCCGGGTTCGATTCTCGGTCGGGTCAATTTAGGAAACGATCTTTTCTGAATTGACTCGGGTCTGGGTGTGCTGGGAGACGCCCCTAGCTTATTTCCTTGTGTGGTACCTCGTAACACAGGGATATTAATCCCTACTTCGAGACCATTACAAGAGGTGTGTTGTCTGGCGCATATTTATATTGTAGTTTTGAGGTGGTACTGAATTATATTTCAGTTTGAGTTTTTGTAAGATGTCTTTGCAACACCCTTAGAGGGTCTATGTACATTTTAGTTTTTACATTTGTATAACTTTATATGTGTATAGAGCAAATAAATAATGATTATGATTATGATTATCGACAGAAAAATTAATAAAAAAAAACCAGCATTTTTTTGCAAATTTTTAATTGACATTTTTAAAAAAACATTTTCAGTTGGGCACTCTATGCAGAAATAATGTTATAACTTTCAAACTAAATGCCTTAACGCAATGAAACAAAATTGCTGATGATTACTATTATCAGGCCATGCTCATAAAATGAAAAAAAAACTGAAAAATGAGTACCACAGATTTTTAAATGATTTTTGGATAAAATCATTATTATTTTCCGTTATTTTTCACAATAAGTAATTATATAATTTCTAAATATTTGCCCTCATTGCATTTTTATTTAATTTTAAGTAAATAAACGTCAGATCAGCTGTCAAATGATGTAACTTCCATGTTCTTAAACCAATTACAGCATTTCAATTCAGCGCTCAAAGTAGATTTTCGCACAATTGATAGTTAGTTACTTAAAATAACAGGGTGAAGGGGGGCACATATTCAGAAATTTTATGTTTTTTGTGAAACAATATGTGAAAAGCATGTCTTATCTCACGGTTTGGTATACAATGTAAAAAAGAGCCAATTAATGGTATTTGGGGCCGGAAGTAATCAATATGATAATTACCACCTGTAAAAATTAACAAGAATACTTTACAAAGAGTGTTTAAATTTAAATACCTAGGTCATGTGGTGACTTCCGACCTCCAAGAGAGCCAAGATGCTGGCTCGCAGGTCTGCACGCTGTTCGCGGACGTGGGAGTTACGCTGTTTAGAGCTTTCTGAGTGCCGAGTGCGAGTTGCAGTGAGAGAAGTGAATGACTTCACCATCGCGTTTTGCGAGCACGTAAATGTCAATTACTATGGAATCGAGTCAGCGCCATCTAGCGGCGAATTCGGGCAACATTAAGGCCGCTAGATGGCGTTGACTAGATACCATACAAATTCGCGTTTTTTTTCTCGCAAACGCGATGGTGAAGTTATTCACTTATCTCACTGCAACTCGCACTTGGCACTCTGCACATCTTTTAACACGTGCAGCCTGTGGGCTAGGTATACGCAAAAAGCTTATACGCTTCGTGTCCAGTATAACAACGCATTTAGGATGCTGCTGCGGCTACCTCGCTTTTGTAGTGCATCTGAGATGTTCGCCGAAGCTGGCGTAGATTGTTCAACAATGCGTAAACGGTGTGCGTCCCTGGTGCGCAGGGTGCGGGCGGAAGGTAGCAGCATCCTGAATATGATTGCCAGCAGATTGTACTGCATTTATGTAAAGCATTCTTGTGCCATTTTGGGGGGAGTGGTGCAGGAATGGCCACTGTAAATCTTTTGTTTTTATTTTTCTATTCCTAACTTAGTTTATAAGCCCCACTAACAACATAAGTATTTGTTACTTGAAATAAATAAGAAAATCATTCATTCATTCATTCATTGTAAAAAAATACGTAAAATAATAAAAAACATTCATTCACAAATTTATGATATTATTTTTTTCGTATTTTTTCATAATGAGCAGAAACTTTGTTTCATTGCGATAAGGTATTTAGTTCAATAGTTATATCACTATTTCTGCATAGAGTATCCAACTACACATGCTTTTTAGAAATGCCCATTAAAATTTTTGTCAAAAATTCCGGATTTTATTTAAATAATTTTTTTTGTCGATAAAATTGACTATAGTTTCCTACTTTTAAATATGTGCACTTTATAGACATTCACACTGTATAAAGTAGGTACGATATTATACTCATAGTTGTATTGTTCCCATTGATGTATCCTAAAAAATATAAAAAAAAACTTATTTTTATGATTGTTATAATTATATTAATATGAAGTTCAATCTTAGCGTTATTATTCTAAGAGTTCAATTGAAGATTTGTTATGAGTGGTCCCTACCGATAGGATACAACTGAAAATATGGACTATAAAGAACCTTGTAGAGTATGAAGTATGAACCAAAGCAAGGGCACGGCTTCCTAAACACGCATTTCATCGCTACGATCCATTTTAAAATGTTGATGCGTTAATCTAAAACCCTTTCCCCATGTAATAGGTTCTAAAATTTGTGAGAATCACATTACCATGCTTAATTGGCAATATTAAGTTAGATTTTTACAATCTGAAGCTTTCTGTGTTCAATGCTACAGTAGGTTCCGTCCGTGGCGGTGATATTTAGAACAGGCATTTTCGTAAGTAAATATCCAGCCTAGACGATGCGTTAACTACCGTGCCAGGTAACCACTGACTGGCTGGAAATGAAAGATCATTTACAATTGAGCAACGCTCAGTTTAGGGAATAAACTTGACTGGATTTAAGGGATTATAATAAGCCCCTGGATTGCTTAAAGGCCTGTTCAGGCCTGAGCGGTATTCGCTGCCGCTGTGGGTAGCGGTACATTTCGCCGCGGAACTTGATACTCAATACCTGAGCGCAACCCGCGGTATTGTACCGCTACCCGCAGCGGCAGCGAATACCGCTCAGGTTTGAACAGGCCTTAATTGTACAAAAATAGTTAATGAGCCAACTGCAGAATTTCTCACCGATATGGCACCAAAATGTAGTCGGTAGAGTTACTAACCGTTTGTTGAACCAACTGTATGTATATAACTATTGTATTATAACTATAAATTCTATAACTTTCCTGCTTTATTCAGCGTGTTCGCTATGCTATTCAGCTAGTGTGTATACATTATTTAGGTATTAAATTTTCAGTGACTGTAGTTCTTAAGCGAAATTCCTTACTCAATTTCTGCTATGATCACGTAGCATCATACCTAATCAAAATATTTTTTGCTACCTATATGCGATACATACCGAGCACCTAGCCCTCTTCAGGGCGCGGTGAGGGACCTTTAGGCCCTTTTAAAAGACCCTCCTATTATGTGACGTGAATTCTTAATTTGGAACATGTTATACATCCGGCGAGTTCAGGGTGACCAATTCGACTGGAGCCTTATTGAAATCCAATATAACTTGTCAAGTGCATTCCTTACAGAACGTAGCGAGGAATATATAATCACGTTTCATTTCCAGCCAGTCAGCGGTTTTCCTGGTGCTAACGCATTTTCTAGCATGAATCTTAATTCATGTGTAAAATTAAACCTCTAAATTTACAGTAAGTAAGTAGGTACCGTATTATTGTTTTTTTACGTATTGTTAAATCATTTCTGAATCAATTTCAAACAAAAATGAACCTAAAGTCAGCCGTTTGACGGCATCTCGTTTATACGGAAAATAACAAGTCAGGTTATAACCCCAAAGTGAGCTGCATAATCTTGCGAAAAAGATTGTGATGAGGCCCCTGGGGCCGTATTACCATCTCTTATCAAGTTAATTTCCTAAACTGAGGGTAGCGAGCAATTTCGTCAGTAAATATCTGGCCTAGAAGCGTAGTGGGCATGGCCCCGAAAATTTATAATAAAATTCCTAAGACATTTAAATTGTTCAACATTAATTTTTTTTAGGATTTGATTAAAATACATTTTTAATAGAAAAATGCTATCTACTATAATATCACTGAATTCCTGTATGACATATTTTAGGTTTGATCTATTTTATTGACCTTTTAAGGTATATATTAGTTTATTATTTAAATATCTCTTACTTATCCTTTATTTTGCACAGCCTTACCCGTTATATTATACAAGTCTCTCTCCAGAAGGTAGTCTGGAAGAGATCGCTTTAAAACGATAAGACCGCCTAAATTGTACGTTTTATGTCTACTTACTGTTTAACTTGCTGTATTTGTTTGTTTGTGCAATAAAGATTATTTATCTTATCTTATATACTTTTGACACTAGTGCATGTGCTAAGATTTGTAATTTTGTTGAGGATATTTAGAGGATGCATCATTGACAGGTAACCGCTGACTAGCTCTTAATGAAAGATCTTATTAAGAAATCGCTCGCTAGTAAATTAACTTGATTGGCTATAGGAGATGGTAATACGGCCCCTGATCTCCGCTTAGCAGTACCTACACTAATATTTTGTGTAGCATGCTTATAAATACCACATTGATATTTTCCTTTCTCAAAGATATAAAACAACTAGAAAAAGTGCCCATAAGTGTTCCATTTTGCTGTAATGACAAGTGACGCAGTAAATTCTGTAAGGGACTCTTAACTAGAGTAAGAGCCTGGAAACACTGGACTACATACTGGAAATCAGCAAATTCGTCCGGAAAAACATGCACATGTTTCCTACTTACTCAGGACCAAAAAATCTCAGACAGAGAGATAAATTGGCTCATCCAGGTTCAAAATTAAAAATACACCAAACTGGACCCCACGCAAGCGCTATAAAAATATATAATAAAATTCCAAAATTCATACAAGAACAAATAAATGAACAAAGCTTTGCAAAAACATTAAAGAATTATTTAATTAATAAATGCTATTATGATCTGCAAGAATTTTTCAACGACAATTAAATAAAAAGTCATGATGTAAGTATGTTATTGTCATATTTGAGAAGTTGTTAAGTTATTTAATTAATATTAATTTATTCTATGTAATTAATGATATTATAGAACTTAAGTATATTGCTGTGCCCTACCAGGGTAACATGTTTTGGGACACAACAACAATGTTATAACATAATAACCACATGTATGCAATAAATCTTTGAATCTTTGAATCTTTGAATCTGACATAATGCCTTGAAATGAACATAGATATAGTAACATAGTGTTAATCGCAAGAATCTTACAAGCATTCAAGTACGTACTGAGTATTTGTTTTTGATGTTTATTTTGCCAGCGATGAGGTCATGGAATGAGTACATTCAAATGACCGATAACCTAAGATGTGCAATCTGCTATTCGAGTGGGCCAATACACGGAATACACCAGCAGAATCATAGATATAAATGTTAATAGAATTAAAATGATAGCTTCATTAGTTAATCTGGGGGCACGGCAGGGTCCGCCAAGTCTAGCAAAAAAGAGCACGCTTTGCTCGAAGTAAATCTTTTTATTTTATTAACCGACTTCGTCTTACATGGATCTCACAACTTTTTACGGTAGAAGAACTGAGTTGCGATACTTCGTTTTTTATGAGTTATGTTTTTGATAGGACATTCATTTTGAGAAGATCGCTCGAATAATTTTATTACCATATAGGCAATAGTTTTTTCGTTGTTCGATAAATCATTATTTGTGGTCTTCAAAACTAAAACCGCCTAATACAAATTTTGTATTAACTACCCTGAGGTTTTTTAACACATCTTGGTAGGTTAGGTTCCAACTTCATAAATGTTAAAAATTGTTTGGCTATACCACACGTGGCCTGCCAGTAGAATTGCTAAGTAGTCCAAATTGAAATTTTCGCAAACTGGTGCAAAATGGTCTAAATAATACATAATTAATGATTACTCATAGAGAGTAATTTTTATAAATTACTAAAAAATTTATGTGTCAGTCACCATTGCCTGTCGCGGCCTGAATATCATTTCACAGCGCCATGTCAGTCACTTTGTCATCCACTCGAATCAAGATGAGTTGGCTCAAAAAAGAAGGAGAAATGAAAAAACACAATATATACCTACTAAAGCGAGTGATTTCCTAATCACTCTAATCACTCGCTTTAGTATATATTGTGGTTTACTTTCGTCTTCTGGCCGAGCTCATCGCTCAGCCTATAACTTTCATTTAACTACTCCTCCCTGTAACACGTGCATGTATGGTGAATCTTTTACTGTTCATGCTGTTCAATTGTCTATAACTTCCATTTAACTACTCCTCCCTGTAACACGTGCATGTATGGTGAATCTTTTACTGTTCATGCTGTTCAATTGTCTATAACTTCCATTTAACTACTCCTCCCTGTAACACGTGCATGTATGGTGAATCTTTTACTGTTCATGCTGTTCAATTGTCTATAACTTCCATTTAACTACTCCTCCCTGTAACACGTGCATGTATGGTGAATCTTTTACTGCTCATGCTGTTCAATTGTCTATAACTTTCATTTAACTACTCCTCCCTGTAACACGTGCATGTATGGTGAATCTTTTACTGTTCATGCTGTTCAATTGTCTATAACTTCCATTTAACTACTCCTCCCTGTAACACGTGCATGTATGGTGAATCTTTTACTGTTCATGCTGTTCAATTGTCTATAACTTCCATTTAACTACTCCTCCCTGTAACACGTGCATGTATGGTGAATCTTTTACTGTTCATGCTGTTCAATTGTCTATAACTTCCATTTAACTACTCCTCCCTGTAACACGTGCATGTATGGTGAATCTTTTACTGTTCATGCTGTTCAATTGTCTATAACTTCCATTTAACTACTCCTCCCTGTAACACGTGCATGTATGGTGAATCTTTTACTGTTCATGCTGTTCAATTGTCTATAACTTCCATTTAACTACTCCTCCCTGTAACACGTGCATGTATGGTGAATCTTTTACTGTTCATGCTGTTCAATTGACGAATATACTGTTCAAGGTGCTATAAAATAGATGTAGGAAACGTAGAAAGAGTATGTGCTAGAGAAAGGACAAATAAGTATACTGCCTCATTTTTGTTCAGAATGTTTTAATTTTGAACATGAAAAATTTTCTTATTCAAACAATAAAGTAAAGGGTAAGTCTGCTCTGATACTATTCCTAAAATGTGATTGTTTAGGTCACAAAATAAAATAATTTAAAAAAATCATTGTCATTTATTAAGTTTTTCATTAAAATGTGTAAAAAAAATGATCTAGGTATAAAAGTGAAGGCCATGCCGAACGTGCTTTGCTTGGGGCTGCGTCAGTCACTTCCAATAGGAAATAAGTCTAAAAATCGATCATAAATACCCAAGATACCTACACCATAACGAACAAAATTAACTCCTCAAAGTGTCAAAAATAAAAACAAAATCAAAAATATCTTCATTTAAATAGACCTGGGGGGCTAGCCAAGAGCAACAAGGCACAACGATTTGTACAATAGAAATCGTTCAAATGTATGGGGATGACATAAGCGCCAGTGACAGCTTATGTCATCCCCATACATTTCTATTGTAGAAATCGTCGTGGCGTGTTGCTCTTGACTAGGCCACCTGTACCCACGAACGTATATAAGGGGGGGGGGGGGGTCCAGGCGGACCGGACTCGCTACCATACCACCGCTAGATGGCGCTGGCGGCACTGTCCCCTCAGGAAGTCGGATATCCAGTCACACAGTGCGATGGGAATCCAGGATTTTTTTTAAAAAACGCTCCTAGTTTCAACTTTCGCAAATAAATAAATGTCAATGTCATCTTCGGGAACACGAAGTTAGCCCATGACCTTGAAGACCTGTACTGAACTTTTTCTCGGACGCAATTAACCGCAATTAACCGTTATTAACCACATTTTAACGGTAGTTAACCTTAAATTTGGATAAATAACGGTAGGTATCGGGTTATTTACAAATATACACGTAACACAGGGATATTTATCCCTGCTTCGATACCATGACAAGTGATCTGTCTGGCGCGTGAGTCCATCGAATAGCCAGTCGGATAAATTCAACTTTTTTCACACTGTAAGCAAATTACAGTTTTTTACAAAGAAATATAAGGATTTATGTTTTTTTTCTTTTTTGGAAATAAATAAATATGCGCCAGACAACACACCTCTTCTTGTAAGCGTCTCGAAGTAGGGATTAATATCCCTGTGTTACGAGGTACCACACAAGGAAATAAGCTAGGGGCGTCTCTCAGCACACCTTGACCCGAGTCAATTCAGATAAGATCGTTTCCTGAATTGACCTGACCGGGAATCGAACCCGGGACAATACGGAAATCGAGGCGAGAAACCGTGCTACAGCGCACTGTGCCAATCGTGTCGTCGAAGGAACGATAGATCAGTATAGATGAGCATATCTCGAAAGAGAGATTTCTTTCAGCAGACCACGGTGCCAGAAAAAACATGAAACAAAAAGTTATGGATAGACAGACAACTCACTGTGATATATCACATTTGTGTGATGTGTGTGATAAATTAAAATCTAAGTAGGCCCTAAGTCGACTTTGGCTCAAATCGAACTTTTAGAAGTACTAAAGAATTTATAGGTAAGTACTAGAGAATGTAATATAATCAGAAAACAGGTCTAGCAAGTTCATTAATACACGAGCGTAAATAACTCCTAATTTCAACGAGGTCGTGACTTAGCTCATGGCTCAGTAGTAACCCTGTCTTCTAAGTGTAGGGGTTCGATTCGAATTGTGTCCTTCTGAACTGTGTCTTTCAATTAATAAAATGCGTTTAAGAAAATAGAAAATTAAATTATGTTTATCGCACCCATACTATAGTCAACTAGCTATCGCCTAAATTATAAGTACCTAAGTTACTAGCCTAGAATAAGTAGGTATACTGTCCCACTTCTGAACAAACGTTCACCGTTACAATTTTATGAGTGCCTCTTGGTTGTCTTGGTTCAAGGGTTGGTGATCAATTACCCGGGATATTCCGTTACGAAAACATATTATCAAATACTGGCCTACACTACGTCTAAGTAAAGGTAAACTTATTGAATTGATAAGGTGCTTTTTGACAGCTTAACGCAAAGGGCTCTGTAGTCAACAAGGACCACATATGGTCCACCATGTCGGCTGCCTGATAAAACAAAATATAATAGTTCTAGTTCTCGTCCTTAGAATAATGGCACCTATGTAGAGGGATAGTTCTATACAAAAAGACGCGTCAAACTTGAAGCTAAAATCGAACGTCAAAAATGTGTCATGGCAGAAGTAGCCAAATAATGTTGCAAGTCGACAGCTTTTTCCCTGAAAAGTGGGAAGATTAAGTCATTTCTGAACTTAAATTTTGTAGATTTTTTGATGGTCTTAATGATGTTAAAAGTTGTTAATGATACAATAATATGATTTTTTTTCACAATGAAGTGATTTATTCTAAGGTGACTTTTACGTTACTATTTTTGATTTTTATAATCACATAAATAATATTCATGCTTTAAAAATATATAGGCAATATAATTAAAAATATTTACTTCAATTTAACAAATCTATTTCGTCCAATTTACTAAAAGCCTAAGCTAAATCAGGTAGATTTGGTAACATCTTTTCTCATTACTGGCAACATTTTAAAATTTAAAATAATTAAATATAAAATATTATTAATTTTAAATATTTGAAAAACAAAAGTTTTTTCTACATTATTTACAATATTATTTTGAGTTTTTAAGTGCTATTAAGTTAAAACATATTGTCTACCGGTGGTAAGTTATTTTTATATATTTCTTGTGTTTTCCCGAATCATTGTGAAAATTACAACAAACTGTCATTTTGTTGGAGCTCCTACCAATAGACCTTGAACTTGACCACTATGGGACGTCGCGACGCGTCCATCGGGTCTTGACATGGTGTCCGGATTTGAGTGGCATCAGTAAGCATGCGTCGACCTCGGCTCTCCTTCTAGGCGTAATTATTCTAAGTTCTCGTCAAACTTCCTAGTCCTCTCTGTAGTTGTTTCGTATTTTTCATATAAAAAATAGAGTGCGGGACTCAGAAACAGAGTGGACTACAGTTTGACACGAAATATACACAATGACGTAATTAAAATGATGAAATGTCAAACTACGGAGCTCTACATTGCGCATGGCCCGATACGCATTTAGCCGGTTTTTTCTTATATTAAGGCAAACCTAAATTAGGTATAGTTTGCGTCAAACTTCATGTCGCCTCTAACAGGAGACGAGTCCCGCATTCCGAGTTTTTTCATAGTAAATTAACACGTTAACTGCCAACCTACGAATACTGAAACGAATTATCAAAGGGTGGCGGTGGAAGGAGGGCGGAGTCAAATTCTGTGGCATTTGAATTAAAACATTATTTAATCATAAGAATAACTTAGATTTTTTTGGATAAGTACATCACTGGGAACCAGGGCTTGGAACTTTGGAAGCGGTTTAAAAATTAATGTTTTTAAAACGTTCCGAACGTTCCTTGCATAGTATTTTGTTCGGAACGCGAACGTAATGGTAAAATTTTATGAGAACGGAAAAAACCGGTTTATTCCACAAGGAACAGAGGCTCATGGCGTGACAGCAAGAAATCATACATGGCGACACTTAATTTATCTAAGAATGAAAATATTCCATGGTATGGAATATGGCGATAGATCTATTCGTTAGACGATACAAGTATGTATAAATGTTGCAGACAAAAAAAAACCCTAATAATAATTGTTGCATCAATTTCCTTTAATTCAAACTTTAACGACACGACCCGTGACTAAGCTGCGTGGCTGTGAATTATTATTCCTAGTTTCGTATATCGTTTTTATTACGTTCCCGTTCGAACGGAAACAAAACCAATACGTTCATTTTGGACGTAACCGGTTTGAAAAATAAACCGGTTACCAAATACAACAACGAGTATACTCGTACCTACTATACTATATATAACTATAATATATATATACTATATATATATAACATGTGTAATAAGGTCTACAACAAAATTCCAAATAAGTACAAGATGGGACCCATGAACGTAATGATGCGCAAACTGCGCGAGCGGCTGGTGGATTGTTGCATTTATAGTGTTAATGAATTTCTTAACTCACATTTTGCATGCTGTTAATATAACGCAGAATAGTCTTATGCACCGTATTTTTCTTTACTTTAAGACCTTTAACTATTGTACCTATTCTATGCAAATAAATGATTATTGATTATTGATAAAGGTATGTATATTATTTTATAACATATTTGCTCGTAAAGGGTCTCTTATTTCACCAATTTCAATAACGTAATGTATCTCATTACGCACTTGTGCGGTAATGTAATGTAAAACGCACGAGTTTTTTTTATTATGGTAAAACGTACGGTTTAGCAAGATGCTCCGTATAAAACGAACAGTACTTTTTTAAATTTTAGCAAAGAGTTTTTATGTCAGAAAAGAGGTCAACATTTTATGAATAAAATTAACTTTGGGAGATGAAATATAATAAATAAACATTTAATTCTTTAATTTATTTAATTTTGACAATAAATTACAACCATCTGTAACAAAAACACAGAAATATTAATTTACTTTATTAGTAATACTGGCTGTTTTTAATGCCTTTTGCCTTAAAAAAAGCGCTGATGCGCGCGCATCGCTAATTTTTGAACAAGTAAACATTTTCTAACTGCTCTAGCAAGTGATTAAAGATTTTATTGTTTTAGAAAGTCCGATTTTTATTTATTTCCTCTCAAATATGTTATAAAACGTCGAATGACATACGTGCGCTTTGATAATTACAGCCTCTGCTTTCTTGTAGCCCTCGCCTACGGCTCGGGCTAGCAATATCGCCTCGGCTGTAATTTTCAACTTACCGCACTTATATCATAATGTACTATTGTATGGTGGCAATGGGCATATAAAAATAGTTACTACGAGTATTCGTATGGCAGCGAACGAGCGAACGTGTTGGGTACTGCGCATGCGCAAAGCAACTTCAGAGGGAATTAGAAGTTTGACGCGAAGTATAGTTACTATAATTTTTTTACAGATATGAAAACACAATGAAACAAAACACCGAGACCGACATTCTACAAGCATTATTTACCTACCCACTACTTACCATTCTCGTACAACTAAACGCACATCAATTGCATAGTGATATTTTTTTCTTTTAGCAAAGCATAACTTTATTTCAACATTTTCTAAATTCTTAGAACTTATAAGCAAATTACAGAAAAACACAAACACTAAATAATTACTTATAAAAAGTACTATTACCAGTTTTTACCATCATCCGAATCCTGTTCAGATTGATCAGACCTGCGTAAGTTGCAACATTATAGTTTTAGTTTTTTCTTTCTACTTATAGCTACAGGTTGTTGGGCCATAATCAGACACACGTGAATCATCGATGTTTAACAATAAAAATCTGTAAAGAGAGTTTTCTCAAAAATTATTGTAGTAGAGTTACTTGTGCCTACATAAAATACATTTTCTACAAACTTTTCATTAAAGGAACCTACTTGCTGATTATTTGTACTGTTAGGAAAATATATGGAATAAACGGTAGCTGACATCGACTAAATTATCTAAGTGAAAATTTTAATAACTTATTTAGTTGAGGTTTTCATACCGTCAGTAAGGCATTCGTGGTTTTTGTTTGAAAGCCCTATTATTAAAGGATATTATGTACAAATTCTAAGTATATCGTAGGAAGTTTCTATACCACCTACTGATTATGCCATACCATTTTCTTCAAATAATCAAGCGGTTTGCATTGTCGAACATTTAAACACAAATGCTTCGAATGTCTGAATAATTTTAGATAATTAATTTTGCTATTTAAATTCTAAATTAGAACTTACTGTAACGTCTGCTGTGGTGGCCGAAGAAGTTTCTTATTATTTTCGATATCTTTCTTCTCCTTCTCCTCGTCTTCATCCTGACTTCCCGGCTCAACTTGCAACGTCATCTCGAACTTCTGGAGAAGACTGGCCGGAAGCACACCTACTGTGTCGTCGCTGTCATCGTACGAAGGCTGGTCTCCGTCGGTATCGCCGATAACGAAACGCTTTGAAGTTCGACGTTTTTGCATTTTGAACCAGCTCCACAAATAACTTATGATGGTAGAAAAATTTGGCACAGTTCACAAACACTAGTCAGTTACATCACTTTGGGTCTGGTGTTAAATTTGAGAAGCTACAAAGAAATTATGTTACTGGAGATACTGAAAAATACTTTCGAGAGCCTTTGATTCTAGCAGTCACTGAATGTTTTTTTAGAGATACATACTCGTAAGCCTGTTTGGACGTGAAAGAACTCATACTACTATGTGAAGAACTACAACTAAATAACCGTGAATCCAGAGCGTTAATTATTTCTTTTGCGAAATGTGAAATGATGAAGTCAGCAGTCATAGTAGGCCTTATTGCATTCCAAGATTGAGCATTTTATTAGATAAAAAAGGCAAAATTCTAAATTAAACTTTGTAATATTTGTGGATATTTTGTTCCGTGAATGCCAGAAAATCTTTAAGACTTGACCAAAACTCCTCATAGCAATTAGCAGCATTGTCATAACTTTATGACGTAGACGTAAAACCATGATAGTTAGTTTTAAATGTTTTAAAACTGTTTTAAGAGTTAGGTACCCAGAAAATTACCTATGAGCGTAAAGAGATGTTTTCAGGTTCCAGAAAAACGTTAAAAACCGTTGAAAAAATATAATTGGAATTCTCGTATGAACCAGGTCAAGGTAAAACTCTTCGTTGCACGCCATAGAGTTGCGCTCTTTCGATGCATTTCTGTCATGTTTTCTTTGTTGTTTGGTTTTGGGTCTACAATTTCAATTTTTTGTATTTTCTTGTTTGCTTTCGCCTTCGTGGTCTTAATTTTTATAATATGCGTGTATAAGCTTAGAATAATTACACCTAGAAGCATAGTTCCATACAAAAAGGCGGGCCATTTGTGATGCCAAAATTAACTGTCAAAATAACAATTCGTTACACATGTAATCACAACTTTCAGTATTCAACATGTATGAATACTACTTGAATTTCTCTGTTATGTTGTTGCAACTATTTACTGCACAAATAAGCATTTTGAAGAAGCTATTACCTCGAGAAATTAACATCGGTAAGTTCAGATCCAGACGTGTCCTGATATTTGTGGCATCAAAACGGGTGCCTCGACTCGCTTTCTATGCGTAATTATTTTAAATGTATATGTAGTTTACTAAAGGTAAAAGCAACAAATAACATTATGTTCGTCTATACAGCGCACAGCGTAAATTAACATTCACATCACGCCACCTTTTCTCCGACTTGATTTACAAAAACGGTTTTTTTCGCAGAATTTCATGTTCAATCATTATGAAATATAAAAATTATATCACTCTAGAATAGTGTAGCTTTCTGTTAGTGGAATAATTTTTATGACCGGATCAGTATTTCCGAAGATTACCCCCTACAAACAAAGTTAGCAACTTTCCTATTCATAGGTAATATTAGTAAAGACAGTTAAGAAACAAAATGTGGGCTCTATATCGCAGAAGATGCAAGTAGCATCTCTGTGGCAGTAAGAGCCGTGACCTAAGAGTTTAAGGAAGAGCAAGGTAGTCTTGGTTTTTCAATAATGATGCTAAAATAGTAAATGGTGCGATCACTTATTGCGTAAGGGACTGGTTTGGTTTCGCGTACCTATAGTCTTTATACCGACCGGGTGATTATCAAAACACTGCAAAAACGATATGGCATTTTCAGTAGGCAATACACAAACTATCTAAGCGAAAATTAAATTCACTTTCACAGGTAGTAAGTCTTACTGAGTTTGCCATATTCTTTTTGTAAGTCTTGTGATAATCAACCGGTAAAGCAGCTAACTTATTTTTCCACGAAGATTAAAAAATACTGTTTAAGGTGGTCATCATACCAAAATCAATCGACATTCACGCGCTAAATAGTAGATATATTTGCACCAATATAAAATAATATTTATAATCTCATTATCTTGATAAAAAACTCCTATGAAGTTCAGTTTTAGAGTTTATTCAGATTACTGACATTTCAAATATTATTTTTTATTGGTTTTGCGAAAATAAATATACCTAAAAAAGTCCCCACGCAAATATCTAGCTAGGCATATCTACAACTATTTAGCGCGTGGATGTCGATTGATTTTTGTGTGGAAAACGAGCCACCTTAATTAACCTTTGTGCACAATGATCACACCAGCCTGTATAGGTTTTCAGCTCGACATAATGCCATGAGCACAGACCATGGGCTATGTTGTCAGTCATACCATCACACCCTTACCTCCGCTTCGTCAGACCTTCGCGCGAATCGCGAACAAAGGCAAAAACAATAGATACATTTAATGCATATTATACTTAATATATATAGACTATTTCACATTCAGTACTTAAGTACTTTGTAATCGTCAAAAAACTGAATATTCAAGCGATTTTTAACGGTTGTTTATTACAAAAAATTCGGCAAGATACTCCAGTCTTACTCACACTCTTTTCAAAAGAAGATTTTAAAATGCAGTTTGGTAATTAATTACAATTGTTTAGGACATCTTAAGAGTACCAGTTTTCAAAGGCATAGTAATGGAGTCTGCGCAATATTTGGATGGTAAATCTAGATAACATCAAAAACTCTTCAAAAATGCATCAATCTTATCTTTAAATTACATTTCCGATGTTGATAGTTAATCTGTGAAATAGAGATAAATATATCTTATTATTTACCTTCTGGTAAAGACTTTTTAATATTTTTCTGCCAAATCGTGAACCATTCGTTCGCTGTATATCAAATGTAAGATAAGATAAATAATCTTTATTGCACAAAGTTATAAAAACAGAAACTTGCTAGTGTCCATTGTTTTTGTAGAGCGATTACTTATTGGAAATTTTTGATTGTTTGTTTGTAATGAATAGGCTCCGAAACAACTAGACAGATTTGAAAAATTCCTTCACCAATGTAAAGCTACGTCATCAGAGAGTGACATAGGCTATATTTTTTTTATTTTTAGGCCATATTTCGACGGTAGAAACAGTCTACGCGGGCGAAGCCGCTTACGGACATTCTGCTGACAAGCCGAGAACTTAGATACGGCGCGCTACTACGCTAAGCGTCTCGTCAAAAAGCTGTTTCATATTTAAGGGCAGGGACTCTAATTGTCGTTTCCAAAGTAAACAAACATAGGTACTTATAGAAACCCTTTTAAGGCATTTTTTTTAAAGTACCTGCCAAGATGACTTCACTCCACCTGATTGAAAGCAGTCCTGAGGTCCAGATATGAGAATGACAAGCACAATAATGCGAAGCAATTACTGAGCTGGCCATACTCATCTTGAAGGCCTGCCCTGGCACTGGTTAGTGCAGTGCTGATCCCGGAACGCGACCTGACCGAGATAGGTCAGAGTCACTTGGCGGGTTTAACGCAACTGCATGGTGGTAGCATCAACCGGCCGACATAATATGTCTCCCACCTGAAGAGCAGATGGTCTGCTGCAGGGCTCCCTTAGTCGCCTCTTACGACACCCACGGGAAGGAGATGGGGCGGTAGAAAGTATTCTTTTAAAGTGCCGCCACCAGCGCGGCACCTTTCATTTGACCATCGTAATATTACTATGCTAGAAGGTCGACAACGACCTACCTAAACCTTTAGGTAAGTACTCATCACCTACCTGTAAGTCACAAAGATGAAGGTTACATATTAAGTAAGTATATAGTGTTGACATTTCTACACTACGTTATTGAAATATTTTTTTGCGTAAGAATGCTATTTTAAGGATCTACCTAATAAATCGAAGTAAATAAATATGTGGAAGAGCTCATAACAACATCATCTGATACCCTAATTAGAAAGAAATTACCTAATAGATGTACTTTTAGCTACATAAATATTTCTTATTCGCACTTTAATTCAAATAAACACAAGTGCCCTCCTGGGGAACGAACCCGAAACGTCGGGACTATGGGCAATATTTTTAGTTCTCTACCTACCTACCTATGGCACCAAGAAGCTTATGTCACTAATGAACTGAAGGTTTATTTAAAAATTAAAGGAAAAACGAGACCATTTCACTGTCATTACGAAATGTTGAATATTTTCCTATGAAAGAAACCTCGGCGCGAGAGTTTTAATTGAACGCTATTCGGTGCTTCGTATCGTGTCTCGTTCTGTATCGTGTCTGTCTGGCAGCTCAAAACGTCAATTTCTGTATACACAGCAGGACATTGGGCCTTAGGTTTCATTCATTCAAAATATGTAAAACCAAGGTATTTTCGAGGTACCTACTATACCACTGCTAAACAGGGCCAAGGTCTGGTTTAAAGATCATAAAATAGAGGAGGATCCTGCTGAATTCACTGTAGCCAGTCTGGTAGACTTTACCATTTTTTTACTTCTACGACTCGGAACCTATCGATACCTATTATATTGACGTTAAACTTTAGGGTCCTGCTGCATATAACGTTAAGTCTGTGCTTGCTCCGAAGTCCATCATCTGCAGTGCCTAAGACAATTAAAAAATTAAAAAAAGTATGGTCATTTTCCAGTTATCATGGTTTTTCTTTCATTTTTGGATGGAAAATTGCCCGATCGGGCGAGTTTTTTTCGGGCGAGATGACGAATAACTCGGCTTTGGCTGACTCTTTCGACTGCAGTTAGGCCAAGAAAAAGAAGTGCTAAAATTAACGGTTCGGGTACACTTAATCCGTCAAAACTCTGTAGTAGTTCTGGCCGCCATCGACCGACAAAATCGGTTTTGGTGTACCTACGCGTATCATTCAGTTTTACATATATATATGAGTACGTTTAATTAGATCGGCCGATGATATGTTCCTTGGTGTTTGCCAGCTGAGCGATGGGGCCCACGGGCTATGAATAATGGGTGTAAACACGCACTTTTTGTTTTGATCTACACGATAACTGGGTGAATTACTGCTTATGTAAGTACTTGGAGCGTAGCAATAGGTCAAAAGGCTGTATTTCAGTGGTTTACAAAATGGCATGTCTTCTTATCAAGAAACACTGAACAATATCCAATGCCATATTTTAGACATGCATAAAAAATGTACTTCACGTTTGTAATAAAAAATTGTTGATGCGTTTTTTAATTGATATCGATTGTTATTTGTCTTTTTATATTGACATGCGCCGCAAACACAGCAACGCATTCACTTTCACGGTTACTGAAATAACCGGCGAATTAGATGTGCCTGCATAATAAAGGACCCAAACTAAAGATGCATTATTATGCGATTTTAAAAATCTGTTTGATAGTGCATAGAGACCAACAAACTCTATCATGCCAACTTTTAAATAAATAACTACGCGAGCCGTAGCACTATTTTAAACAGTACATATTAAGTATATAGTATGTACTGGAAATAATTCCTAAATATTTTTGACGTAGTTATTGTATGTTAATGATACTTCAGGCGTCATAGCAATGAAAAGTAAAGCTAACAGTGTTCAAACTGTTAGCTCACACACATGCCATTTGACCTTTATCGAAATAGTTACTCCTACGCACGAATTTACTTAAACACCGATACTTAGATCCGAAAAAGCAATTTATTTCTCAAGTTGGCTTTACGTCAACGGAAAAATGTTTAAAAATGTACTTTGAAACTGTTTGTCGGTGGTACACACTTTCAAGCCGTGATTTAGAGTGAAATGCCTGAAACTAAAATTTGTAGTTTTCAATTCATCATCTTTATCGAGGTTTTTAACCACTTTAGGGGTCAGTCGGGAATCAGAAAAAACGCGCAAATCGAGATGAGCAAGAAACAACACAATTTTTCTTGAATAATAAAAACGATTTATTAACCCGACTGCAAAAAATGACCACTTTTAAGGAAACAACAAGCTCGTTCGCAACGTTTTAAATTAAACGTTTTTAAACGACTGGCCTGTTGGCGCAATGGCAGCGATCCTGCCTTTAGCACCGGAGGTCGTGGGTTCGATGGGGACCCATGACAAATATTTGTGTGACAAACATTTGTATTTGTTGTGTGTCTGGGTGTTATTATCTATTGAAGTATGTATTTAGAAATATTTAAGTATGTTTATCAGTCTCTGACGCCCATAATACTTACAAGCTCTGCTTAGTTTGGGGTCAAATGATCTTGGTGTGAATTGTCCCAGATAAAAGAAAAAAAAATCATTGCGGCGGAGACCAAA
The DNA here is from genome assembly GCA_947369235.1 of Udea olivalis. Taxonomy (NCBI): domain Eukaryota; kingdom Metazoa; phylum Arthropoda; class Insecta; order Lepidoptera; family Crambidae; genus Udea; species Udea olivalis. The sequence continues at coordinate 7,471,135 of OX376370.1, read as the reverse complement.
ATTAATCTAACATTTACAAAACCTTTTTGTAGAAGTTTAAGTATGTAACTACTTACAAAATTGTTCCCTGCTTTGTCTCCTTCTGGCGCAGTCGGGTAAAAATTAAATTGACTTGGGTAATTTATTCCAATTATTGTAGCCTTTAGCGCTTTCCTGATGGCGAAGGAAAAATCAAAAGGAAAGAGGAAAGCCATTCGACGGACACGAAACTAAGACGTAAGGTATATTATAGAGAATCTTCAGCATTTACTTACCTATAAAACCAAATGTACTTAAATAACATCTTGAAGAACTTACACAAAGATAGAAACTAGAAAAATTCGACCTGATCCGAGGGACTCAACTCAAATGCCTACATTGATGAAACAAACGTTGGCTTACAACGTAAAAAAAAACTAGATAAATTCGCCGAGTCTGGTAACGGCCTCGGTAGCTCAGTTGGAAGAGCTCACCCGGATTGTGGAAGGTCGCGAGTTCGAATCCGGCTTGAGTCCCTAGGATCAGGTTGAATTTTTCTAGTTACTATCTTTGTGGTAGTTCTTCAAGATGATATTTAAGTACATTATCTATCTTTGTGTAGAAAATAGTGCATTGTTTGATGTTAAAAAAAAAAAATGCACTTGAAGAACTTACACCAAGACCTTCATCAGACCCCCTGCGTTTGGTGCCAGGGCTTGTATTACTAGTGTCAACGACTGAAAAACATACTTAAATAGTTCTAAATTTATACTTGAATAAACGATAACACCCAGCCACAGAACAAACATACATGTCCATAACATGAATCTTTGTTATAGGTATGGATCGCTACTACGACCTACAACGCTAAAGGACAGATCGCTGCCATTACGCCAGCAGGCCTGTTTTATTTTCGGGACATTACCGTGTTATATCAGTAACCTTAAGCTACTGATAAAGATGCAGCCAGATAATCTACAAGTTCATCTTTCTTTGATCAACGGACGACTTCCTAAATGTCTGATTACGATGATGACTTTATCAAGTGAAGTGCCGAATAGCGGCCATACACGTGCACGTGACCCTTCAGACACCTCGGATACCCGTGGAATCAGCACGATTTGGTGCTCTACGGGGAGATCCATACGTGTATGGCGCAATAAAGGTCTGTATGGCGGGCAAGCAACCTCCGCACGACGGACAGGTATTTGCAGGACAATGTATATTTAGATGATATTTTTTAAGTATGCATATTAATAAATCATCCCACAGTCATGCCGTGTATGGCCAAATATAAAACTTAATCAAGTTAAATTCAACAAAAAAAAACGAATTAAGTGCATAATTAACTACTTAGTTGTGTCTATTTTGGTGTGTATTTTAATTAGGAGATAACTGTTCTGTGATCAGTAACCTCTAACCAAGAGCACTGGGTGTAACAAATTCTGTCTTGCTTACAATGTGGCTTGAAAATCAATAAATAAAATAAGAAAAAATTAGACTTCATCACATGGTCCCACAGTGAGGTTTTCCTTTGTAATGGAAACTACAAACACGCCAACATGTGTGCTGTTGCTACAGTAGGTAGTCAGTAGGGCCTACTGACCGGTGACACTGCTGAAGCCATTCAGCGGCTGATCAGCAGTAGGTAGGTTAAGAAAAAAAATTGCGCCAAGGAGGTTTTCTCAAAAATGTTATGAAAAACCATAAACTCCCTTATACGCTTTCAAATTAAAGCTATGCCCACAATATGTATAAGCTGCCTAAAATAGATGAAATAATAAATAAATAAATAAATATGCGCCAGACAACACACCTCATGTAATGGTCTCGAAGTAGGGATTAATATCCCTGTTACGAGGTACCACACAAGGAAATAAGCCAAGGGCGTCTCCCAGCACACCCAGACCCGAGTCAATTCAGAAAAGATCGTTTCCTGAATTGACCCGACCGGGAATCGAACCCGGGACACTACGAAAATCGAGGCGAGAAACCGTGCTACAGCGCACTGCGCCAATCGTGTCGTCACAATTTATTCAAAGATTTTCTTTTTTGAAATAAGAGGATGATATGAAATGTATTTCCTGTTTCATTAACTTTCATTGTCATTTATTGAATTCGGGTTCCTGATGTTTTTCTCATGGCAGTTACGTAATGTGTAAGAGTTAATTGACGGGTCGGAAACTGTAGGTTGAGGGTTCAGTATGTAATAATAATAATGCGACAATTGAAAAGTGCTTTTTAATTACAACCTTTTTAAAACAGTAAAATGTACGAATGGATATTACGTTTATTTTAAAACTTGTGTAACTTTTTGGAAAGTAAGTAATGTGAAGATTCTTACAAGGTATTTTGAGCAGATACTTAACAACAGCGGTAGAGTTACGTTCATTATATCCCACTCTTGACAAATATTTGTGTGACGAACACTTGAATTTGTTGTGTATCTGGGTGTTATCATCTATTTAAGTATGTATTTAGAAATATTTAAGAATGTTTATTAGTCTCTGACGCCCATAGTACAAGCTCTGCTTAGTTTGGGGTCAGATCTTGGTGTGAATTGTGCCAGATATTTATTTATTTTATTTAATTAAGATAAAATTCTGTTTAAAAAGAAATCAATAAAAACAATAAATTTCGTGAATTAATGAAAGTGAGTCACATCACTTTTGAAAAGGCCGATGTTCCTTTGAAACAGTGGACGTCTCAATGTATTTTTGGTTTTAAAGGTTTTTATTTTTCCACGTTGATTTTCCATAAAGTCTCCTTAAGGATAAAGTCAAAGTAATAGCTATAATAAATGGCAACTTCCGATTTGACTTAGTTAATAATTATGTAAATTACTATTAATGAATGTCTATTACGTGATTGTAGAAGTAAACAAATAATTGTCTTATCTAGGTCAAAACGAAAATAGCTGACGTAAATTAAAATTAATCTGTTTATAGTTTTTATCACCATAACGTGTGCAATCTCTTTTAACTATGTTTTTAAATACGGAACCCTAAAGCTATGGGTAGGTACCTTAAGTACGTACTCCAAAGAAAAATCAAAAACTCTTGTTTTGCTGCTATAAAAATCATCGTTGATCGTTGTGCAATTTTGCATGATAGCTGAATACATACAGATTTTCTAGAAATATCCAAAATTTAGCCATAATCAAGGACATTTACGATGATCAAAGGTCACGGTCTCGAAAATATCCTACAAGAAACGAATAACAACATTGAATAAAGTTGTTTACAAACAAATAAAAAACTCAAGTTTTTATACTGCGCAAGGCTCAAAAACTGAATTCCAATCAAAGATTAAAAACACAACACAGCCACTGACCACTTTAGCACTGGCGAAAAAGTTTTAAACACGTATTTTTTTAAGAAAAGCAACGCGCGTGCTCCTTTATCGGAGGATGGAAACATACTGTTTTGCCGCCAATAACTTGACAGACGTCATTACTTTGACGATTCTTAAATTCTTGATTTACGCAATCTGCATTTTGTTAATAGTTTGTTGAATGATTTTCTAATTATAATCTAATTAAGTTAACGTTCTGTGGTTTTCTTCGGCGCATTTACTGATAACTAAGTTTAAGAGCAACTTATTGGAATGTGTGTTATGTCTATAGAAATTCTATTTATCTGTGAAACTGAAAAGCTACGATACAATAAATGTTCTTTCCGTAGTTTCCGATGATCTAGGGTTCGATCCCCACCTGTAAGTACCTACACATTTTATGTGGAGGACATTTGTGTTTTTTATTATGGCTATTTTTCTATTGTTAGGTATTTATTCGATAGTATGAATTTTCAAATCATCACGAGTCTGACACCCTTATGATAGTCCAAGCTCTGCTAAGTTTGACTGCGCATTTTGACAGGTTGTCAGCCAATGACGAAGTAGTATTCGCAATATTAGGTTTCATGAATCAGCTGGTTCCGGTCGATCAACCGGTTTCAGGGGCCTACTCACAAACGAAAAGTCTGTTGTTTCAGAAATGCTAATTCAAAAAACCTACTACAATACAATGTAATTTATTGAAAATGTATTTGTGTCATCCTACTAATTTATGTTAGGTTTCGCCAAGTTAAGGGACATTGAGTTGTGGGGTGGGAAATCAAACCCATGATTCTATAGATATTCGACTGTGATTGGCTCCTTGACCCATTACGTCAAGGAGCGAATCACAGTCGTCATCATTAAAATGATCGTGTTGCCATAAGAAGCTTTAGAAGTGTGTCGACGTAACTAAAAATGATTTAATTATAACGCTGTGACGTCACTATTAACATGTATGGATGTATGGTAGTGTGATTTGAATTTTGAAAGGTCAGAGTTGTAGACTATTTATTTAGGAGGTCTTTTTTATATTGAATCTTTACTTTGTAAGTACACCTATTGACAAAGAACTACAATCAACACTTTTAATTAGTTCTTACGTACTACAAAAGTGAACTCTTTATGTCTTTTTTCCTATTTAATAGGTACACAGCAGACTATAAGAGGGGTTTCAAACTGGCGTTTCTTACGCGCATATTATTAGCTTGTTTTTGGAAGCGCATGTAGGCGCGTACAGACGCGCCCTTTGCCACTCGCGTAACTTGTGTGAGCGTAGACGCGGTTGTAAGTTCGTATAAGTTCGAGCCGCTTACTGACAACACTACCGCTTCGAGCGTTACATGCACATTACGCCCATTAAAACACCAAACGAAAGTGTTTGCTCGAACCGGTAGTGGTGCCAATGTGCGGCTTGCGCGTATATGAGCTTACACGCGCCTCTACGCTCGTAATAGTTACACGTGTGGCAAAAGGCGCTTCTGTACTACACAGGTTCCTTGCTGAGTGTGAAAGTGCAGTAAGAGATGATTTCCCGAAACTCCTACGGGCACAGGCGGACGAATTCGCAGTCGTACCATAAAGAAGGCTGGCCCAATTTCAGTAGTCCATTTTTTTAGCCAGATATCATAGTGTCCTTCCTACCTATGTATTTTAACTGAATCTGAAAACGAGAACATTAAGAGTGAATGAAGGGCGTTGGCGGTAAGATGTCATATCCAGGTTAGCAGGTTGCAGCAGGTTTTGAATTGCAATGAGAAAAACTCAAATCTCCGAATCCGAATCCGTAAACTGGGAATCCTGAACAGACGGTACGATTATTTACGTCTAATCAGCTCTATCTTTTGTACAAGACTCAATTCGCTCGTGTGTGAAGGAATACTGCTCTCATCTTTAGGACGGTTCCGCCAAGTACTTGCTCGAGGCTCTCTACAGGTTGCAGCGGCGTGCTATCCGTATTATAATATATCCGAAAACCCAGAGGCATCTATGATCCTTGAGCCTCTCCTTTCACTGCGTAGAGACATTGCCAGGTTGAGTGTTCTCTATCGCTTCTACAATTATTAATCTAGTTATTCCTACTTGTCCCATCTTCACCCTTCCACTCCCGTACCACGTGTGCTGGATTGCGGCGTCATCCACACACAGTCCAGCATTTGTTCACACGCACAAAAAGGTTCGGTAACCCTTTTCTTTGTCGATCCATCCAGACGTGGAATGCTCTCCGCACGTGTTTCTTTCCTCTTATAGTCCCGGGGTCTTCAAGCGGGGCGTGAAAAGGCATTTTTGCAGGCCTTCAAGATAAGTATGACCAGCTCAGTAATTGCTTTGCACAACTGGGCTTGTCATCCTCATATCTGGACCGCTTTCCATCAGGTGGAGTGAGGTCATCTTGACAGCTCTATAAAAAAAACTTAGATGCTTAAATACTTACTTGAGCGTCGCCCTCTTTTCGGCGAGTGCTAATTGCTGGGCCACAGTCAACGGCCTCCTGATGTTGGGCCTCGGCACGTTGGGGAACGTGTCCCGTCCTTCGTGTGCTGGACCGTCATCTGCTCCTGGGTCCGGGTCTTCGTCCCCAACTTCAAAGCTGACTGGATCAGCCTGAAAAGAGCAACAATTGCTTAAGCCAAATAGACAAAAATAGATTAAAGAAGGCGATACGTTTGTAAAGCCTAGCGTGTCATTTCTTGGACTCGTAAGTTATGATTTCGCTTAAGGTGCTGATAGATTAGAGCATTTACTGGTTTTGGTGAAACATTTTATCGAGCAAACGCACGAGCGCGGGGGAAGGCCGCCGGGAGTGAGGTGCGGTCAGTACACATTCAAATGTTACAGGTATATACTCGTACTTACTCGCCATATGAGCTTTACGCCAAACACTGCGTCGAACATTACCTTGAAACACAACATTACATGGAAATGTTTTAAAAAAAACAGAAATGGTCTCGGACAGTTCGGTTTCAGTGATATTTCCTTCTGAGGCTTAAATTGCGGAATGAGCTCATTGCCGAGGTTTTCTCAATGAGTTTTAGTATGGAGTTCTATAAGAGAGGTTTGAAAAGGTTTTTGCAGGTTTGACAATGCGCGAATGATGCCTCTGGTGTTGCACGTGTCTATAGGCTGCGGTAGCCGCTTACCACCAGGCGGTCCGCGTACTTGTTGGTCACTATCGTAGTATAAAAAAAAATACCTGTAAGTATGGTACGATTCGTAAAATCGTTACATTACAAAACAATGAAATGCTCTAGCAAATAGTCTATACTCCCCTTTCTTTAGTGATATAAATTTTACTCAGAGACAGAGAATTTAAGAAAAAGACACAGGACACAGAAAGAGTAATGATTAATGACTACTTAGTAATCTACTTCTTTATCACATTCGTTACCAAAATGGTAGAGAGCGGACTAAAAGAAGCAACGTCGAAAGAAGATCATTGCTCAACCTTTCGACACGCCATCGCCAAGCAAATACACTCACTCGCGCCAACTATTCCGTTTTATATCTGTGGTAGCGCCCTTAGGCACGTTACACAAATAAGGGTTGAGAGTCTTGAGAGTCTTCTGCGAAGGATTACAGAACTAGTCATTTAGAAAAAAAATAAAGCTTTAAATGGGGTAGGATATTATAATCTCAAAAAACAAAACACCTTGATTTAAAATCACCGAGCCTAAAATACTCGAACTCAAAATACCATAAGATTTAAGAGGGCACAGCAAGGTCGAGATATTTGAAAAATAGGTATTTGTAAAATCTATTGCTGTCTTTTGCAAACCTCGAGCCCCCCGCAGAGTTAAAGACAGAGTGCCGAGTGCGAGTTGTAGTGAGAGAAGTGAATGACTTCACCATCGCGTTTTGCGAGCACGTAAATGTCAATTACTATGGAATCGAGTCAGCGCCACCTAGCGGCGAATTCGGGCAACATTAAAGCCGCTAGATGGCATTGACTCGATACCATACAAATTCGCGTTTTTTTCCTCGCAAACGCGATGGTGAAGTTATTCACTTCTCTCACTGCAACTCGCACTCGGCACTCAGATGCAAATCGGACCCAAATTACCTATAAAATTTTTAACAAAAAAAAAACCAACTTCGAAAACTTTTTAGTGCTTTGTTTTGGAATAGTTTTTTTGAAGTTGTTTTATTTTTTGTTAAAATTTTTGTTTATTTCTTGATTTTCAGTGAATAGTTCTTATTTATTTTATTCATCGAAATCAAAAGTATCGTCCAATTGCTCCTAAGAATTAAAGAGTTCTATTACTTTGTCATGGTTCCCATACTCAGAACCTAACCAGACACTCATCAAACTACTCTTGAATAGGTATATCCTTTCCAATAAAAAAAGAAGCATCGAAATCGGTTGGCGTGAAAATGAGTTATTCGTCCATTTGTCGCGCATATGGTTTATCTAGATTTAAGACTTATATGGATTTCCCATGGATGCCACTGTCAGAACTGGATCAAATTAAAATGGGACCACACGGGCAGCATCAGCTTTCAAATAAATAAAGAATTGTTAAAATAGGTTGGCGTAATATTGAGTTATTCGTCCATTTGTCGCGCATTTTGTCTATCTAGATTTAAGACTTATATGGTTTTCTCATGGATGCCACTGTCCGAACTAGACCAAATTAAAATGGGACCATTCGGGAAGCACCAGCTTTCAAATAAAAAAAGAATGATCAAAATCGGTTCACCCAGTACACCAGTGTGGGTTCACAACCGGGATAGACCGCACGGGTGATGATGAGGCTCCGAAACTACTGGCTACCGGAACAATTTCAAAGATTATTTCACCAATATATAGCTACATTATCACATTTAGGCTATATTTTGACGGGATAGACACTCTTCGCGGGCAAAGCCGCTGACGGACAGCTAATACTATATTTTTTCTGACGGTACTAATGATCACCTGGTATATATTTATTTAAACAGATACATACATCCTTGACGTCTTCGGAGTCAATCTTCTCGAAGTTGTCGCTCTCGCTGGAGGAGCAGCGGGCCTGCTCCTGGTGGTCCGCCATCGGAGGACCTGGGAACAAATAGGATAAGTCACTAAAAACCGACTACAACAGAAAAATTCTCAAAATAATGAAATAATAGACCCTGACTCCACGTGGTCTTCTCCCCTACACCTAGAGTGTAATTGAGAGCCAAGGCGCGTAGGGGCGAAGCAGACCGTAGGCTGAGGAGCAGGTGGATTATCATACCATCACGACTTTATTCTTAGGATAAAGTCGGGGTAGTCAGTGGCAAGTGACTGTTGCCGTCATGGTGAACGGAACACACAGAAGCCCAATTTTCCCCAATGGTATTAGAACCCAACGTGGGAGGTTGTGAGTGGTGAGCTTCCGCCGTTATCCGGGTTGAGTTAGTCGGAAATATAACAATGAACACAAAGATTGTGGTTATGAACAGATTCGAACTCGGGACCACACGAATCCACGTGGATTATCATATAAGGGCCTAAAATATTTTTGGAGGTCTGTTCCAGCACTTCTAGAACTAATAAATAAAATAAAGGCTTTGCTGACAACTCAAAAAAGAGTTACCCCGAAACTGTAAGCCTTCATGCTGTGTTTTAATTTAAATAACTACGTTTTTACACTCCCAGTTGCGAAAGTAATTTTGAGAGTAATTTTATAAGTCCAATAAAACTCATTAAAATAATAATTTCTGAGGTGATTATCAAAAGACTTACAAGAAAGATATGGCATACCTACCTACTCAATAAGTGATGTAGGTACTTACCTACTTAACTATTCGAGTGATTTTTTTTTTATTGACTATAATTTTAAGGTTTTCATACAAAAAATACCGTATGTTCAACTGATTTATAAGAATGGTAACTGTTGTCAGAATAAATGCCAATAAAAAATATTAATAAGTAGGTATCGACCTATCGGCGTCTCCCAACACACCCAGACTCGAGTCAATTCAGAAAAGATCGTTTCCTGAATTGACCCGACCAGGAATCGCACCCGGGACATCACGCAAGTCCAGGCAAGAAAGCTTCAGCGCACTACGCCAATCGTGTCATCATGATATCGATACGACAAGTTAAAGGTGTCGTGTCGTGACGTCATATAGATGAAGTTTCATACTGCGTGTAATCGTGTATATAGTGCATGTATGTACCTACATAATTTAAGCTATTTAAAAAAAAATAGCTTTTAACAGGTCTTTTTTCTTATTTTGTTAATAAATTCCTTACACGTGGGTTGACTGGAAGAGATCGCTTCCTAACGATAAGGCCGCCTAAATAGTACTAGACTAGGCAATTTAAGTTTTTATTCGTTTTTAAGCACTGTTGTAATTATTTTCTTTGCAGTTGTACAATAAAGTACATTTATCTTATCTTAGCTTATCTTTAAAGACTGCAACAAAATCAAGTGCAACTCACGCGAATTGACGCAGCACCACATAGTTGAATGATTTATTTAATTTTATTAATTTAATAATAACCACAACACGCTTGTTGTTATCCGACGTCATATTTAATCCACTTTTGGCGCGATACTGCTATGAATACTTTCACTTGAATATAATTAGCAGGTACTTTAATGAGGCATACCTACATTCTTAGATAATAACGTGCTCTTTTGGCAAAACACCGCTATAAGTAGCTAAGCAGTTATTATTATTTCAACTGGGGACGCTGGCAGTGGGCCGGGTGATCGGTCCGCTTGTTATGGGCCATTTCACCCATTTCCCCTGGCCCCCCTTGCAGGGGGTCTTTAGGTTATCCCATTTTTACGGCAGCTAAGCAGTTAACTAAGGCTAAGATCTATCTGGTCGTTACTTTGCTAAGCACGGACTTATCACAATAATTATTATCTTACTCATTGAGTATTGTTATAATGATTATAATTCACGAATATCTAAGTTTATGTTTAACTGAGACAAAACTAATCCATACTAATATAACAAATGCGAAAGTATCTCTGTCTGTCTGTCTGTCTCGCTTTTACGGCAAAACTACTGCACTGATTTGAATGAAATGTGGTACACAGAGATAGTCTAGACTTCTAGAGCCTGAGAAGGGACATAGTTTACTTTTTAATTGGAAAAAAGTGTTTTAAAGGGTTGAAAAGGGGGACGAAAGGTCGTATGAAGGTATTGTCATTTTCAGAACTAGAAGCATAAAACTTATAGGCTGTTGATTAGATATGTATAAATATGGCATTCAATTTTTTTTAAAATACCCTTAAAAATTTGCAAAATTCGGCCTCTAAGGAGTTGTTTTTGGGGTTGTTTGTATGAAACTTCGTTACTTTAAGTGCTAGGAGTCTCAAATTTGCATAGGGGTTCTTTTTAGGACGTAGGTGCTAACTAAGACGGGATTTTGTGAATAACAAGTATCCTAAGTCTGAAAAAATCCCATATATCATAAACATTAAGTTCACGTGGGTGAAGCCGCGGGCGGAAAGCTAGTTTAATATCGATAAGAAGTAACTGACATAGATAGATACAGCTGTTCAAAGTTTAGGCTAAGTCTAAGTTTAATCTAAGCTCGTTCTATAAATAGATCTGGGCCTTAGTCTCAGGCCATAAGCGCAGAAGAAGAAGCAGAGGTAAAGTTGTCGGCCATAAGTCTGAGACTCAGAACTTCACCTCTGAAACTGAGATGGATATTAGAATAATGGTCTAGTGATTTAACAACTACGCCGTAGATCGTGAAATCGATTCCCACCCTGGACAAATATTTATGTGCAAAATAATGGTGTGTTTTTATGTGTCTGACTAAGCTAATCATAGGTTGTGCGTCCCTGCTACCTACGAAATCCGTCTCTAATATGCCCCAATGTTGTGACATCATATTAGAGACCATTTTGTCGCGATGCTTTAGTTAGAGTAACGTTCCATGAACGGGTTTAATGCGATCCGTAGAGGGTTATTTTATTACTGACTAGCTGTCCGATAGCGACTTCGCCCACGTAGACTGTCTTTAGATTGTCTTTTAAAAAAATATAACCTAAGTCACTCCCTGAAAATGTAGCTACTACACACCCTGAACCCTGTAGGAACTACACAACCTGCTGCCACCCTCTACTTTCTACCACCGGACCACTAGACGCCGGGTGGGCTTCCACCCCCATGTGGTTGGCTTTCCCAAACAATCCGTAACCAAACGGTTTGCTGCGTCTTTTCTGGTACGCACCGCTAGGGAGTGGAACGCTTTCCCTGTGTCTGTGTTTCCGGATACTTACAACCTTAGTATCTTCAAGGCCAGAGTGAATAGGCATTTTCTGGGTAAGCGTCTAACACAATCGGCCTCGTCATCGCTTACCATCAGGCGAGGCTGAGGACCAGTTTCAAAATCGGTCCTGGACCGATTTTGAAACTGGTCTGATTTGGATTTGGATTTTGGACTGGAAACAAACAAATCTTTCCTCTTAATAATATTAGTAAAGATTAGGTTTTGAAAATAATAATTAATGCGACTGTTGAAGTTGAAGTCATGTATCATTGCTTCTTCTGTAGGATCAGGCGTTACGAAATAAAATATTAACAAGTTCTCACTGATGATTCCCACTCCACGGTCACATAGGGTGAAGCTCAAAGTGGCCAGTCCAGCACTGGGATTCTTTATTAATCGCTTATAGCCAGTCAAGTTAATTCCCTAAACACGGGTAGCGAGAAATTTTGTGCGTAAATATCCAGCCAGCGTTAGTGCCAGGTAAAAGTCAAACTTATAACACACCTCTTTTTGCGTCGGGGGTTAATAAATCTTGCTAATACCGATGGGTGACGGCCGAATGCTCGCAACTTAAGTCTATTTTGATAAAAGTATTTTAGCTAGCGTCAACCAAAAATACTATATACTTCCTCTGATGGTGGATAATCGTGGGCTTCAGTTATGTTTTACTACCTTTCCGCCCGCGTCCTCGCTCGCGTGCACTTATAAATAATTAATAAATAAATAAATATGCGCCAGACAACACACCTCTTGTAATGATCTCGAAGTAGGGATTAATATCCCTGTGTCACGAGGTACCACACAAGGAAATCAGCCAGGGGCGTCTCCCAGCACACCCAGACCAGAGTCAATTCAGAAAAGATCGTTTCCTGAATTGACCCGACCGGGAATCGAACCCGGGACACTAAGGAAGTCGAGGCGAGAAACCGTGCTACAGCGCACTACGCCAATCGTGTCGTCACTTATCGTTATATTTTATGACAAAATTACATAAAATCTTCATAAATTGTAGCCTACGTGTTAATCTGATGTCTAATCTGTACTTCTGCTAAGTTTCATCTAATTCCGTTCAGTAGTTTTTGCGTGAAAGAGTAACAAACATACACACATACTTACATGCATCCGCACAAACTTTCACATTTTTAGTAAGAAGTAAGATTAATAAGATTTATAATATTAGTAAGTTACATTATTAGCTTTCCGCCCGAGGCTATCTACGCCCGCGTGAACTCCATCAAATTACATATTACTTACTGTAAAGTTTCATCTAAATCTGCTTTTTAGTAATTTCTGCGAGAATGAGTAACAAACATCTCACAAACTTTTAATAGTAAGATTAGGGGCGGATGAAACGAAGTTTAAAACTCTCGCCGCAGTCTGTAGATAAACCAATTTACTTGTCGTCGAGGTCAAGGTGTTAACCGTTAAGCACTCAAGATCAGTTTCAAACCGGGGCAGAACCTACCTACTTTGATATAATTACTTGTAGCTTGCGGCTACGTAATATCTAGATGGCAAACATAATACTAAGCGACCCTGATAAGAACATCCCTACTACCTACTCGTACTATACCTACCTCGTTTGAAATAAAACACTCGCTGTAGTAGAAGAAGCAGGGTCTTATTACAATCTCTTAAAGCCCGTATTCACTTTGATTAGTAGTTAGTCTAATCACTAAGCGATTAGGAGAAAACACGTGTGGACAGCGATTGATGAGTGCGACTTCACGACGCAAATTACTAATCACTCGCAATAATCCATCTCTGTCCACACGTGTTTTCTCCAAACACTAAGCAACTAACTATTAAGCAAAGTGAATACGGGTCTATAAACCTTGTCAAGTTCATCCCAAAGCTGAGCGTAGCGAAAAATTTCGTAACATGATCTTTCATTTCCAACCAGTCAGCGTAAGGCACTAACGCAGTTCTAGGCTGGATATTTACTGACGAAATTGCCCGCCACCTTCATTAAAGAGAATTAACTTGCCAACTATCACCCACATTTGCCAGTTCATTGTAGTTTGAAAACAACCACTTATTGCTAGTGGCTCTTCCCCTAGTCTAAAGTGCCCTTTAAATGAAGACATACTTCAGTCTTTCCCTCAATAGAATAAGTTCGCTCAGGATTGTCAATCGATATCTAATATCGAGACGGAATGCGATTCATTATAGCCGCGGCAGATGCCAAAGTATAGCGTAGTGTTGTTAAAGTGTCGGCAAGATCAGCGACAGGGCCCCTTTTTCCGCTAGGCACTTTGGGCACGTGCCTAGGGCCAAATAAATAAAAAAATCAATAACAAATTTTCTTATGTGACGTGCTTATTAAAAATAGCCTTATTTAAGCTTTTACATACTACTTCGAAAACTACATATAACTCAAGCCTTCTCAAAAAGGATCTTGCAACATAGATTTTGAAGCACTCAAAGTCAGCCACCACTTACAGATTGAAATCCAAACGTCTACAAGGTAGAAATTACAAGTTAATTATGCACAATTGAACTTATATACTAATATTATATAGAGGTAAGAGTTTGTTAGTTTGTATGTTTGGGACAGGTAAATTACGAAACTACAAAACCGATTTCAAAAATTATTTTACTATTAAAAAGCTACATTATCCCTGATTGCTTTATTCATTTATTTATTCTTTGGCGCAGTAACACAATACAAACTAATACATACATCGATTTTGAGTTCATTTTATCATGGTCAAATTTGCATTTCGATGACAACCTCGCACAACATTTAAATATATTTAAAGAAAAGAATTACAACTTAAATTTAAATCTCACTTCATTTTGTGAGAATGCATTTTGAAACCCTCCTTTTTTTTTTTTTTAATAATTCGTTTTTAGCCAGATCAATCAACACTATAAAGTAATCCGCGAAAAAAGCGCATCCAAAAATCCTTTCGTGCGTGTGCTGGCCCGACTGTTGAATAAATACGTACATGCATGCAATGTACTACAAAAATATAGGTTTCTAGTAGATCCATAAATAAATTAAAAGGTCGTTATTGAGAATCATTACTACACAAGCATTTCAATCCTTATGATTAAAAGTTAGATTTCATTATCAAGAGAATTTTACTGAGATAAATGTTGTCCTTTTCAACACATTAATTGGATTAGTAGGTTCTGATATATCGTGAAATTGAAAAATACGCACGCAAAATTTTGGGGCACGGCACGCGGTTCTCGGCGCTCAGGGCGAGACGCAGCGAGCGCTTATACCTAATCACGCGGACGAAGTCGCGGGCAACAGCTAGGTCATAATAATTAGATTAAACACTACTAAATCATTACATTGAACATTAGTAGGAAAGGTCATTGGGCACCATACTGTACAAACTATGGCCAAACTGTACAGATTTAGAATAGGGACCACCCTATTCTAAACCATTAGACAGATGAATGTCTAGTTTACGATTGTATCGTTCGCACTAAGTGGTCGTAAAAAAATGTATTTTTCGAAGAGTATTGTAGGTATTGTATAACATGTTTTTTAAATAACAAAATACTTCTGCAATGTCTAATAATGTCTATCTCAATGGTACAGTTGTATCATCTATAAAAGCCGCCGGTGCATCTATTTGTTCTTGATGTCTGGCCATCTATCATCTATTGGTAGGCATATCTTACGATATTTGGACTGCCGGAACAGTTACCGACTTGCTTGCAACCAACTGCGCACTCATAAAATCTGTGGTTGAGAGGTCCAGACATGAGGCTGTCAAGCCCAGTCATTCAAACGAAACACTGGGCTGGCCATCCTCATCTAGAAGGCCTGCAGAAATGCCTTTTCACGCTCCGCTTGAAGACCTCGGGGCCCGGGACTATAAGAAGGACACACGTGTGCTAGAAGGGCGTTCCACGTCTGGATGGTACGACAAAGAAACGATAAATAAATAAATATGCGCCAGACAACACACCACTTGCCATGGTCTCGAAGTAAGGATAAACATCCTTGTGTTACGAGGTACCAGACATGGAAATAAGCCAGGGGCGTCTCCCAGCACACCCAGACCCGAGCCAATTTAGAAAAAGTATTTTTTCTGAATTGACCCGACCGGGAATCGAACCCGGGACACCACGGAAGCCAAGGCGAGAAACCGTGCTACAGCACACTGCGCCAATCGTGTCGTCAAACGATGTCACCGAACCTTTTCGTGCGGGCCAACAAATACTGGATTTTGTGTGGATGACGCGTTATCCGTTAGTTTCTCATATCGATAAACGATTGTTGGACTTACTGACAACACTTCAGGGAATTCTGTAAAGTTCATGCAATAAAAGACCTCATTCCGATGTACAATTTTAATGGCATGCAGTAGGGTAAGCTTCCGTAGCCCACAAATGCATCTATGCCTCTAGCTATGCGAAGATATCTTATTTTTTTCTATACCAAAGAAAAAAATAAGATATCTTCGCATAGCTAACATACGTACACATATGTAGTAACATATTAATATAAAGAGGAAATGTTTGATTGTTTGCTTATAATGAATAGGCTCCGAAGCTACTGGACCAATTTCAACAATTCTAAAACCAAAATAAAACAACATTAACCTGCCAGAGCTGACGTAAAATAATGTCTAAATAACCAAAAAAAAAAATCTGACATGAGATCAGTTTTTTTTGCGCATCAGCATTTTTTACGTAACTGGCCATAAAAAAAAACTATAGCTCCTATCTTAACAGCGAGTGACTAGGTAAGCCTATTTTATTTTACGAATAATATAGGCTCGTTTACGAATAGGTTTAAAATCTAAAATGAAGTTGTCATGTTTTAGAGAGCGGATTTGGGTACTTAAAAACAGGAAAACAAACAGAACACAACCAAAATAACATTAGTAAAAAAAAAACATAACACACAAAAAATAATCAAACAACCTTAGAATTAAAAAAGGCTGAGGAAACTATCGTGGCATTTTGAGTTACCAAGGTAACCATTCAGGTGACGTCTCGCGAAGTCGTGACCAATCAGAATAAGGTATGATGTACCTGTATGTAAATGTAATCACGGTTAGAACAGTTTCAACTGTTAGCAATCGGAGCCTCGTGTACCGACGGCGAGCTAAGGAACAAAGGTCTTTAGCTGGGCATCAGCGTTCAGACGTTCTGATATGAGTGACAATAACGCGTTGTGTTACTCCATACCTTTATTCAGCCGCCTTGTTTAGTTTAAGCACATTAACCTGCCAGGCCTGACGTAAAATAAGTGGGGTGGTGTCCAAGGCCGGAGCAAATAAAGATTAAACTCAATTAATACGTATAGATGTAGTATGCGTAACCGAGCATTTTATAAAATCAGGCTATGAAAGTCTATTGACCATCCTCAACTACAACCTGGCTGCTTGTTATAGCCGACAAAATGTTAGTAGAGGTGGTGCATGTATTCTGGTCCAGAAGGGTAACGAATGGAAAGAGCTGCCGGAAGTAAAGAGACTGTCTGTCTGTGGTATTTTTGAATGTTGTGCCATTGAATTTGTTGAAATTATTAGAATAAATACAGAAAATAACTTTGAGAAAATCTTTTATTATTTTATAGAGCACACACTTTTGACAAGCATTGTAAAAGACAGACATTAAGACATTTTAAAAAGGAAAAATAACAACCTTTGTGGCGTTCAACCAAAACGCTAATAAGTATGAATAAGATTATAAATTTACCAAATTACAACACACCTCCTTAAATTTATAATCTTATAACCTTTTACTTCTACTTAAACAACATCAATAAACTAATCTTTAAGCTAAATTAATCCTACCTCTAACCGTTGGTTCAATAATTTTGACCTATCTAGACTTTTGGTTAACATGTCTGCCAAGTTGAATTTTGTATCAATTTTTACAATATCAATTATTTTCTTCTCGTAGTTTTCATTTATATAATGATACTGAACTTCGATGTGCTTTGAATTTTTTGTAAAGTTACCGTATTTAGCAATTGCAATTGCACCTGAGTTATCTTCATACAATTTTGTTGGTTTACAAAACTTTACATCAAATCATTCACTTAGCAAGTTTCTAATAAAAAGTACTTCTGTTACTGCCTCAGACATAGCGATATACTCAGCAAAAGTTGAACATTTAGTAACTGTATTTTGTTTACGTGTTTTCCAAAAAATTAGGTTTCCAAAAAATCTAATAATAAATCCCGTTGTAGATTTTCTATCGACATTATCTCCTGCATAGTCAGAATCCACCATACAATCTAATATTTCAGTATCCAAATTGTCATAGTATGTTAACTTTAAATCCTTAGTCTTGTACAAATATTTTAAGACTCTCATTGCATATTTGTAATGTGTTTTGTTATAACAACTTTGGTACCTACTTAAATAATTAACGCTGTACGCTACATCTGGCCTTGTGCCTGTACTTATATATAATAATTCACCTATTACATTTATGTACTTAATACTTTCATCTACTTCTTTAGGTTGTTCTAATTTTAAATTGGTTTCCATTGGAGTATCATACAACTTAGCATTTTCCAGATCATATTTTGCAGCCAAAGATTCAATATATTTTGTTTGATTTAGAGTCACTTTATTTCTATCATCACTATAATCAATGTCTATGCCAATGTAGCTTTTAATTTTTCCCAAATCTTTCATTGCGAATCTTTTCATTAAACTAGTTTTTACCTCATCTAATTTACTTTTATCTTTACAACAAATCAGAAGGTCATCAACAAATATTAATATGTATATTGGATCTTTGCTTGCTCTTTTTACATACAGACAGTAATCATAGTTACTTCTAACAAAATTTAAATTTTTAATAGACTCATCGAAACAATCATACCATACTCTAGGGCTTTCTTTGAGACCATAGAGAGCGTTGTGCAATTTATAAACTTTACTGTCACCAATTTCATAACCTTCCGATGAAATTCATTGGCTTTTAGATAGTGGTTGTACTGATCACATAATAAATAACGATGCATATTTCTATAATTATATAGATTTGAAAAGTCCTGTCGATGTGAAACTGCCAGATGGTAAAATTTTAAAAGCTACTAAAGTAGGTACTGTCAAAATTTATTTCAAGAACTACCATAATGAAAAACATGTGGATTTAAAAAATGTTTATTTTGTCGATGGTATTAGGCAAAATTTGTTAAGTTTTTCAAAGATAACTAAAACTTGCACTATTGTAGCTAAAAATGAAAATGCTAAAATTTATAATGAGGCTAGAGAATTAATAGTTGTTGCTGAGAAAATAAACAATTTGTATTGTATAAAAAGTTTTGTATCGAAAAATGAAATGTATGCACATTTAGTAAAATTAACTCAGAAAGAGAAATGGCATAGGGCACTCGGTCATGTGAATTTCCAGTATTTAAATAAATTAATAAACAATAAATTAGTAGATGGTTTGCCTGATAAAATTGAAAACACGGAAATGAAATGTTCAAATTGTATCAAAAGCAAAATGACCAATGTTCCTTTTGAAAATAATAGAACAAGGACTACTGAGATTTTAGAATTAATTCATACTGATTTGAACGGTCCACATAATACCACTGGCTACGGGGGTGAAAAATATTTTTTGACATTTATCGATGACTATAGTAAGTGCACAAGGATATTTTGTATTAAAAGCAAAGCTGAAGTTGCTAGTTGCTTCATAGAATTTGTAAATTTAGTAGAAAATAAATTTAATAAAAGAGTCAAAAAAATCCAGTGTGACAATGGCAAAGAATATTTAAATAAGGAAATTTACAACTTCATAAGGCAAAAGGGTATAGAGCTATTACCATGTCCACCTTATGTTCATGAATTGAATGGAGTAGCGGAACGGTATAATAGATCTGCTATGGATATAGGTAGGTGCTTAATGAGAGAAGCTAACATTCACAGAAGGTATTGGCCTGAAGTAGTAAAAACAGCAGCATATTTAAAAAATCGAACAATTGCAAATACCCTAGACCACAAAACTCCATATGAGATATTTTTCGGAATAAAACCAAATGTAGAACACTTAAAAATGTATGGAAGTAGAGTCTTTGTCAGGGTTCCTGAAGTTTTAAGAAAAAGTAAATGGGACGATAAAGCACAAGAAGGAGTTTTAGTTGGTTATAATGAAAATAGTTATCGAGTTTTATTAAATAATAGAATTATTAATGCTAGGCATGTACAGGTAGTCGAAGAAAACACTGAATTGATTTGTCTTGAAAAACTAGATAATCAGAAAGATAAAGATTTAGAGATAGAGCAAACTCCTAACGAAATAGTTAAAACTGATTACGAAAACGATAAAAATGATATAGATACAGATGAGACTAATCCGAATAGTACATTGAAAGAACCTGTAAATGATGACAATTCAAATGATGATAGAGAAAAAGAGGTAGTAGATGTGTTGCAAAAAAGAAAGAGAACTCCAGTTTCTAGATATGGTAACCCAGTTTCACATTTTATATATATTAACCATATTGATGCAAATGTACCAAATACATTCGAGGAGGCGATGAACTCCGATGATCACAAACAATGGCAAATGGCAATGGACTCAGAAATTAGTAGCTTGAATGAAAATAATACTTGGAAAATTGTTGAAAGGCCGAAAGATAAAAAAGTCATTGATGTAAAGTTGTAATTATTAGAATAAATACAGAAAATAACTTTGAGAAAATCTTTTATTATTTTATAGAGCACACACTTTTGACAAGCATTGTAAAAGACAGACATTAAGACATTTTAAAAAGGAAAAATAACAACCTTTGTGGCGTTCAACCAAAACGCTAATAAGTATGAATAAGATTATAAATTTACCAAATTACAACAGAATTGCCTTTGTATAATATAATTATAATCTGTGTTTATAGAGAACCCTTAAGTAGTAATATTAGTTTGTTTTTCGAGAAAATGCATACACTTTTAGAATTGGTTGAAAAAAGAAATAAACATATCGTTTTGGCTGGTGATTTTAACATAGATACTTTGAAAAATAGTAATTTATCATTGGACTTTGAGGCCTTGCTTTTGAGCCATAATATTAGTTTGACATTTAAAGAGCCTACAAGATTAAAGAGTAAATAGTAAGTAACAGCTGTATTGACAACATAGCGCAATTTTCGCAAAATAAATGATTCCAGTGTTGTTGACTTTGCTCTGTCTGACCATACGGCTCAAGTGGTTAGTTTTTGTGTACAAAGGGTCTGTGTTATAAGTCAATGGCGTAAAAAAATACGTGACTACAGCAGGGAAAACAAAATAAAGTTTAAAAAATATTTGGATAGCCTATCTTTCTCTAACATTTATTCCACTGAGGATCTAGAATGTGCTTTTAATGGTTTTATTGACGACTTTATTTTGTTATACAACTTGTGCTTTCCAGAAAAGACAATTACTATATCCACCAGGAGCAAGAGTCGATGGATATCTCGAGGCATAAAAAGATGTAGCAAGAGAAAAAGAGAGTTACTTTGGCAATATTTGCGCCACCCAAACAGTAATAATAAAACTAATTTTATGAAATATTCTAGACTATTTAAAACGGTTATCAAAAAAACACAACGTAGTCAAAACATTCATAAAATCAATCAATCTTCCAATAAATCCAAAACCACATGGAAAATAATAAACGACTCAAAACAAAATTCACCTCGTGAACCTGTTGGCAGATTGGTCATAAATGATGAAATTGTTACTAATCCCCTCCGGATTTCAAATGAATTTAACAACTTCTTTGTTGACAGGGTGACCTGTTCGGCTGAATCAGGAAAAAACGCAACTTCGTTCATTGCACCTAATTTGCATTCTATGTTCATGTTACCGTGTTTACCAAACGATATATCTAAGATAATTGCATCCCTAAGAAATTGTGGCAGTGTAGGTGATGATGGTATAAAAACAAACATTCTTAAGTATATTTCTGAATCCATAAGTGGTCACCTCTGTCATATACTTAATCTTTGTATAAGTAAAGGAGTTTACCCGGAGAGATTAAAGTTGGCCATTATCAAACCGATATTCAAAAAAGATAATAGAGACTTTTTAAACAATTATAGACCAATTGCTCTTTTATCAATAATCTCAAAAATATTTGAAAAATACCTACATAGCCAATTGTATTCGTTTTTGGAAAAATATTAGATTCTAGCGCCCGAACAAAAAGGTTTTCGGCAAAAGAAAAATATTAATATGGCAGTATATGACTTTTTAGAAAAGGTCTTTCCTGATTTAGATAGAAGGGCTCCAGTGTGTTCCATTTATTGTGACATGACCCATCCATTCGATTATGTTGACAAGGGAATTCTGCTGTCTAAAATGGAAGCATATGGCATACGGGGCACTGTTTTAAAATTAATCGAGTCTTCTTACCGATAGAAAACAACTAACCGAAGTAGCTAGAATTAACCCCATCACTAAGAATGAAGAGGTCTATCGATCGAATGTCCGAACTGTCAAATACGGTGTGCCGCAGGGAAGCGTACTGGGACCCTTGCTTTTCATTATTTACATTAATGATTTACCTAAAGCCACTTCACAACATAATATCTTTGTTTGCGGATGACAGCACTATAACCATCGGGTGTAAAAATATTGACCTAGATGAAAGTGACATTAATGCAGCTCTTACTTCAATTATTAATTGGCTACTGAATAATAATCTACAAATAAATTAAAATAAAACTAATATTAAGCACTTCAGTCAGCGACCCAAGAAAACAAATAAGTTGGGTACAACAACCAAGTCATAACAGAAGCGAATCAGGCCAAGTTCTTAGGCTTGATTGTCGATAGCAAACTAGACTGGAAGGCCCATACCTATGAACTATGTAAGAAATTAAGCTCTTCTGCTTACGCTTTATATAAGCTGGCCCCGTTGCTAAACGTAGACTCCTTACTTACTGCATACCACGGCATAGTCGCATCGTATTTAAGGTACTGTATCATATTTTGGGGAAATTCCACAAATAAAGAGCTAGTGTTCAAGTCACAAAAAAGGTGCATTAGATCAATGTTTGGTTTGCAGCGGACAGACAGCTGCAAGCCATATTTCGAAAAATATGAACTAATGACATGTCCATGTTTGTATATTTTCGAATGTGCTCTATTCGTGAAATCCAATCCTAGACTTTTTAAGCGTACGTCAGAGGTTCTGAATCGTAACAGACGCGACAAAGATACTGTTTTTATTCCAAAGGCAAATACTGCTCTTTTGTACAAGAGTGTGTTGTGTGCGGCTCCGAAAATATATAATAAAGTGCCCAGATATATAAGAGAACTTAACTTTGCCATTTTCAAAAAGGAGCTTAAGAAATTCTTATTGAATAAATGTTATTATAGTTTAAATGATTTTATTAATTAGTTGACATAAGTAATAATATTTGATGCAGGTTAATGACTAATTTATTGTTGTGATTGAATTTATTGTTTATTTTATGAGACTCGCATGTTAATGTACTAAGATAATTTCGTTTCAAATGTATTACTAGATAGATTTGTGTAGACCACAACACTTATTAAAATTGCATGATTTGAATAATTAAAAACGTATCTGATTATTTGTATACCCTGTGACGGTTGTTTATGGCGGATATTATTGTAATTAACATCTATTCTATTTACCTATAATCACAAGTAAAGAAATTTTGAATTTTGAATTTGAATTTTGAATTTAATTAAATTGTTAATTAAAAATCAAGTTTATTAACATGTAAAAATATCGAAACGTTAATACTTTCTTCAAATGTATAAAATGGAACGTTTAATTCTCTTTATAGATAAAGTTCAGATAAGGTAACGAATCAAATCTTGGGTACAATCAAAAACTATTATAATTTTGTATATGTTCGTTTTATTTCACACACTACCAGAATTCAATGTATATTTTTATAGCTTTTTTTTGGTATGTGCCATTTGCTTTTAATGTTATACTAAAATTTTTTTTTCTACCACCAGACATGGCGATACCATATTTTGAACTCCAATATTAGTACGAAGGGTCTCGTTGCATAGGTAGACAGACACTCACTTCTCCTGATCTTAGTAAAAATATGAAGAAATACCTTTATATGCGCCAGACAACACACCTCTTGTAATGGTCTCGAAGTAGGGATTAATATCCCTGTGTTACGAGGTACCAACAAGGACCACAAGGAAATCAGCCAGGGGCGTCTCCCAGCACACACAGACCCGAGTCAATTCAGAAAAGATCGTTTCCTGAATCCGACCGGGAATCGAACCCGGGACAAGTCCCTTTCCCAAAACTACAGAGATTTATTTTAGTGGCCCCCCGACCAACCTCTCGGTTTTGCAGAAAGGCACACTATTCCTAGCACACCGTGAAGTGTACCAGGGACCATCTGCGGTAGGTCCTGCCGCCATAAAGCACAATGCACAATGCATTACACATTATGGTACTCATAGGCGAGTAGCTCGTGGCATTACCCACTCCCATTTATCCAGAATGGTACCGGAGCACTTGTAGTCGCTCACCACGTGCATCCAAAGAACGCTAGCGGCTTCAATCCCCGCTGGAGCCGTCAGAGAAGCCAACTACCATTTCTCCAGAATGGTGCTGGAGCTAAAACCCGGGACACTAAGGAAATCGAGGCGAGAAACCGTGCTACAGCGCACTACGCCAATCGTGTGTAATAACCTAAGAATAAAAAATGAGAACGTTATCGAACAAACATTCGTTATTTAATAAATCCTACTTGACGAAAACTCATGGTACAGAGGCGTTCACATCAACCTTTACGAAACCATTGCAAAATGGGTCTATGGTCTTAATATATCAGCATCTTAAGGTGCCTCTAAAATTCATGTGAACGCCTTTGTACTGGCATTAAGTAACAGAAAATAGCATGTTTATCCATGAGTAAAGTAAGTAAGTCGGTCATTATGCATTTTCACTTTTCATGCTCTAAAAGTCCTACGCCGATATAGCCCTACGAAGCGGGACTAAAGTGACTACTTTAGTCCTTAAGGAGTAAAAAGTAATTAGTTTTTTAATTTCCTTCATGTGACAAAGACAAAGTCAAACAGCCAGTGAAAATATACTATTATCTGTGGATGTGGACCGTCATAATTTGCGAAAATGTTGAGAGTTTTAGTTCCATGGTTTGTCCGCAAAGAAGGTGGCGCCATGTGTTTCAAATTGTCAATCTGTGGTTCATTCGGTTCAGAAGAAAAAACTGACCACGAAAATATCAGAACATTTGTCAAGTGTAAAGTTCGGTTAAATGTTTTTGTACTAAATTGACTATTTTTCTCGCACTCAAAGTGAAAAGTACAGTTTGCACCTCGAGACTAAACGCCAACTTAATATATCCTCGGTTTCATTGACTCTCTCGCTCGGGACTCAAACCACCTCTGGTATATTAGGGCTTCGTTTAGTTCCTCGATATAAAATATACTAATAATAGATAGCAGAGGTCTAGGTTTATTACGTGGCCCAATTACAGAGGTTTGAAATACTACGCAGTGCCGGCAGTGCGTGGACTACAATGATGTTATGTAGCATAATTTTCTTTTGTCACTTAATCTATAGATATTTCCTGCATCGTAAACAGGACAGCAATCTTGTAATCTTACAGAGCGTGCTGAGATGCTTGAATGTAAAGTAACTACCTACAAACGGAGGTTCTCAATTCGATTGTATTTTTTTTTCTCATATGACGTGTATCCTCAGAAACATAATGAAGCTAGTCAGGTGGGTACATACTTTCTGATTGGTCACATTTAAATTAGAAGATAAAATAAATAACACTCTTGAATTCATAAGAGTAACAATGAATGACAAACATATTTGTTGGTAATTTTTGCCGTGTGGTATTAAAATTTAATGTAATCACACAACACTAAAAATTAACAAGTCAGTTGCGTTGTTAGACTTAGGTAAGTACTTGTTCTTTCACGTATTTCTATGATTTGTTTGGAACTAGCAGCCAATTTAATTTGAAAAAATAAAAAATACCTACCGGTAACACGGTATTTGATATTACAACCTAATAAATCCAGATATCAGCCCCCTGACTCTTAATCATAATCCTGACTCTTCATATTCTGTTCAAGATGGCTCCTTTTGATTATCGTTTCTGATATAGTTTTGCTAGAAGCATAAAAAATTATGCAGAGTTTGATTTTCTTTGGTTGTTACGCATCTTTTGATGCAAAGGTAGTAGGTATTTATTTTTATGCCAACAACAAAAGTTTTATTTTGGTGTTATGTGAAATAATACCAAAATAGCTTCACTTGACAAAGTACTTAATACGTCACTATCGAAAAACTATAACTCACCGAAAAAATGTCGAATCAGACGATTCATTTCGCGAATTACCTAAATTTAAAAAAATTGCCGGTAACGAAGGACTCAATGTAGCAATCATATTTTACAAAAAATTACCAGTCACTGAATTTAAAAAAAAAATCCTCAATGATAATTCGACACTTTCCAATGACCATCAAAGAAACAGCCGGAGGTCCGTATTTCAATCCTCCGCCACCCTGGCAGGTAGCGCGACCGTCACAGAGGGGGTGATCTTTGGTGACCGTTTACTTAATAAAAAATACTCACTTCAAAGGCCCGTATTCCCTTTGATTAGTAGTAAAGTAAGTGCAGGTGATTAGTGCAGGTGCTTAGTGATTATTAGAATACACGTCTGAATAGCGATTGATTAGTGCGATTGAATAGAACTTCTAATCCCTTCACGACGCAGGATACTATTCACTTACAATAATCCATCGCTGTCTACACGTGTTTTCTCATAATCAATAAGCACCTACACTTATCACTTGCACTCGCACTAATCAAAGTGAAAGGGGCCTAAAGTTTTAGTCTTTATGTCACCGGCAATGTGTATAATTCAGGTATTGTATACAATGCCTAGGCAAAGTATACAATGACGGGTGCTTTTAGGCAATGTATGAAATATTATGAATTTATTTGATTATTCATTGCATACTTTGCCTAGGCAATGTTTACAATGCCTAGGCATTGTATAGAATGCCCAGTGGTCTTCCGGCAATGTGTGAAATAAATCGATTTTGTCTTTTATTATCAAGTTCACAAGAGCGGCTTATGGTATGTGTACCTAAAGTATAAGTTAATTATGATGAGAATGTGTAACTGTTCTGCTCTTAATAATGCATTTAATTTGTCAACTTTTAATCATAATATTGTAACTACACCATTGCACTAGGTAATGATAGTTGTATGTGGTAAATAAATAAAGTTTTATTGAGATACAAACTCAAACAACGTAAAGCTTAACTAACTTTTGACAATGCCTAGGCATTGTATACAATGGCCGATTTTATACACATTGCCGGTCACATAATAATATACAAAGTGAACGTCTTAATACCGTATGCGTAAACGGCCACGCTGCGACAGTGCCAAAAGATTGTAATACGATACGGCTTCTGCTGAACTTATTGCGCAAAGTCAGGAAGCAGCCCCATTCCAATTATATCTGTTTTATCTCAGTAATTATTATCTGTACCCTCCGGTCAAGTGTCAAGACGCAAGGTGATTTAGAAGGCATCCTCACGCTGCGAAAGAGAAATAGAGGTTACATTACACGTGACGTGAAACGATGTTGAACATGTTGTGACATACTTTAATTGCGATTTTGATTAAGAAGGTCGTGATTAGTGCGTGAAACGGAGAACAGAAACAGCTGTCTTTGGAGAGGAGACAATGTTCGGACGCGACTACGCTATTATATAGGATGTCCCGGGTAATTTGTACCAGAGAAGGTCTGTGGTCTGGGGACCCCAAAACCTATCAATAGGACCCAATAAATGTTCCGCGATTTTTGGTAGTTTTCGAGGTATGTTTTTTTTTACGAATTTCCTAAAGTTTCTGGGTTGTGTCACTATTTTGGTTACTGTGGCGCAAATAGTTGAGGTACATGCTTAATTTCTTTTTCATTGTTAGCTGAGTACTAGGTCTACGTGATTGAGAAGCATTTTCACTTATAGCACTGAATACTAACTCAGAAAAAAATATGAAATTGAAAAAGTGGTGAATACTGGTTTTTCCATAAGTTTCTCGCCGGGTCTTCTCAGCAAGAAACAACTCCGACGCGGTGGTAGAGTCGCATTAAGTATGTCTGTATACTGTGTATTTATATATCTATATTATTATCTATAGTAATTATGTCTATTATTTAGTATATCTTGCTTTAAATTTGACGATTTGAAAGTACTTACTGTGAAAGTCTATTTGAATAAAGTTATTTGAGATTGAGAGTTTTGAGTTTGAGCTTGAAGGCCATTTAAAAAAAAATTACATAATTTTTTTCCTCCGAACCTTTTTCAAAAACTTTACTATTTTATTAACTATTTATTCATCACATCAATTTCCATGAGATACTTTGAGGAAATCGTACTTAAATTTTTATTCAGTGGTAGAAGAGTAGGTACAATAATTTAAGATCGTGGTAGCAATTAAAACTTAATTATAAGTAAACCAAATACATTTTACAAAAATATACGTTCTCAAAAGTTTTTAAAAAAGCGATTGTCTTAGCGAATATTCAACATCGTCAAAAAACATTTTTTTAGAGGCCATAAAAGCGTTTACGTTGATGATGTTTTTGAACATAAATTATTAGGATTAGTTTTATTCAAGAAAGTCAACATGCTCAGAGCTGTTTGTGATGTATTTGTAAAGAAAAATGCATCACGTTTACTTTTAATGGAGTACACAGAAACTTTAATAATTAAGTATTATTTGCTACTATATGAGATCATTAATTTTGCGCTTCTGACACTTTGAATGATAAATTAAGTACCTACAATACGCTTAAAGTATTTCATTGAAATGTATGTCATGAATAGTTGATAAAATAGTTAAGTTTTTGAAAAAGGTTTGGAAGAAAATACCTAAATTTTTTTTAAATGGCGTTCAAAACAGAGGGAAAAATCAGTTTCTACCACCTTTTCAATTTCATTTTTTTTTCTGATTTAGTATTCAGTGCTATCAATGTAAATGCTTCTGATTCAAGTGGACCTAGTACTTATGCAGCTAACGTATTTATAATTCGTAAAAAAAAAATAACTTAAAAACTACCAAAAATCGCAAAACATACATTGGGTCCTATCGAGAGGTTTTGGGGCCCCCAGACCACAGACCTTCGCTGGTACAGGTTACCCGGGACAACCTGTATAGACTGCTATTCCACCAGAGATGTGCCTATGATACGTTGTTATGGATGCCATTGATATCCACCGATCATATTCATTGGTTCACATAGCATGGAACAATGAATGTGATTGGTGGATATCTAACGCATCCACATCACATCTCTAGTGGAAATTTTAAGCACCCTTACAACAGGCACGAACGGGAGTTGGCCCCCAGGCTTCATCCTTTTTTAGGAATTCTCTTTTATTCACAATTGTTTAACATTTACGTTTTAATTTATTCAAAAACAAATAAATTGAAAGGACTCCGCATCAACGCGCAATCAAAGGAATAGGAAAAAGTGTGCTTAACGTCATTCATTCTAAGAACACTTTTTCCAGGACATTTGTCTCCTTTGAAAATAGTTGTATAATCTTTCACTAGTATCGCAGCTACGTTTACGGTTCTGAAAATGCTAACTTTGTATTGGTAATTTGGTATTACGATGTCACTTTTTTAGAGCTACTTTTGCAACTGAAAAGTTTTAGACTGGTAAGTACTATTTGACAGATAAGCAATGCTAAGAAAAGTCAAATAAGAGTTCGTAACAAATACCAATACACCGCGAAGAAGTTGAGTTTGCATGACGTAATGGTCACGTGACTGGGAATAAGAGAACATCATCATCCGTGCGGTATATCCCGGTGGTGAACCCACACTGGTGTGTGGGGTCCAAGGGGCCGCCTGGGAATAAGAGATCACAATGCCAAAATGCCAGGACGCTCAATTCACAGACAAATGCGAGCAAGCTTTAAGAGATCATAACAAGGCCCCTGACAGTACATGTATCAGGGAAAGGAGTAGTACATTGATATAGTAATACATTGTAACTAAGTAAGTAAAACGTAAACCAGCGGGACTACATTGAGAGCGTCATTAGAACTGCATCCCGTAAACTCGGAGTCCTGAACAGAGTGAGACGATTCTTCACGCCTGAGCTCTGTCTCTTGTATAAGACACAAGTTCGCTCGTGTGTGGAATACTGCTATCATCTCTGCGACGGTTCTGCTAAGTACCTACTCGAAGCTCTTGACAGGTTGCAGCGGCGTGCTATCCGTATTATTGGAAACCCAGAGGCAACTTTGACCCATGAGCCTCTCCAATTGCGTAGAGACATTGCCAGGCTAAGTGTTCTCTATGGCTTCTATAATGGGGAATGCTCTGACGAGTTATTCCAGCTTATCCCACCCTCACCTTTCCACTCCCGTACCACGCGTGCTGGACTACGGCGTCACCCACATACAATTCAACATATTTTTTTTTATATTGCCCGTCAAGATGACCTCACTCCAAAATCAAAATCAAAATATCTTTATTGCATAATGTAGGTAGGTACGAGTATGTTTACAAAGTTGATAAGTGGTTGATGTTGTTCAGCTACATTAAGCCAATTTGGCATGCAACATTGTTTTAATTTAGGTATGAAATATCTTTTCAATAATAATTAAATAACTATAACAATACATTAATTGAGGATCATTACAATACAATAAAAATTAAGCACATAATGATATTACTAATGATATTACACAATATTTGCAACAAGTCAAATGGATCTCATCATCATCATCATCATTTCAGCCGAACGACGCCCACTGCTGGGCATAGGCCTCCCCCAAGGATCTCCACAACGATCGGTCCTGCGCTGTCCGCATCCAGTGGCTTCCCGCGACCTTGACCAGATCGTCGGTCCACCTTGTAGAGGGCCTGCCCACGGAACGTCGTCCGGTACGCGGTCGCCATTCGAGAACCTTTCCGCCCCAACGGCCATCGGTTCTCCGCGCTATGTGTCCCGCCCACTGCCACTTCAGCGATGCAATCCTTCGAGCGATGTCGGTTGTTTTTGTTCTCCTGCGGATCTCATCATTTCTGATTCGTTCGAGCAGGGAAATACCAAGCATCGCTCTCTCCATTGCTCGCTGGGTGATCTTGAGCCTTCTTATGAGACCCATAGTAAGGGACCACGTCTCACTCCCATAGGTCATTACTGGCAACACACACTGGTCAAAGACTTTTGTCTTGAGACACTGAGGTATTTTGGACGCAAATATATGCCGGAGCTTCCCGAACGCTGCCCATCCCAGCTGGATTCGACGAGAGATCTCTTTCTCGAAGTTGGACTTACCTAGCTGGATTGTCTGTCCCAGGTAAACATAGTGGTCAACAACTTCGAGTGTAATGTTCCCAACGTTAACTGGAGCGGGTGCAATATGGGCATTTAACATGATTTTCGTTTTGTCCATGTTCATCTTAAGACCCACTCTTTGAGAAGCATTACCGAGATCTTCGAGCATTATGTTCAGGTCTTCCAAGGTCTCAGCCATAAGAACTACATCATCGGCAAATCGCAGGTGTGTTAGGTACTCGCCATTGATGTTGATGCCGCGTCCTTTCCAGTACAGAAGCTTGAAAATATCCTCCAACGCAGCCGTGAACAGTTTCGGAGAAATAACGTCTCCTTGTCTCACGCCTCGCTGCAGTTGGATCGGATTAGAGCTCTGGTTCTGTAATCGGACCGACATGGTGGCGTTCTGGTATAAGTACCTTAGCACCTCAATGTACCTGTAGTCTATTTGGCACCTTTGGAGAGACTGCAGTACTGCCCAGGTCTCAATCGAATCAAAGGCTTTCTCGTAGTCCACGAACGCTAAGCAAAGTGGCAAGTTATACTCTTCGGTCTTCTGTATAACTTGCCGCAGCGTATGAATATGGTCTACGGTACTATAGCCTTTTCGGAACCCTGCTTGTTCGGGAGGTTGGAAGTCGTCGAACCTGCGAGCGAGACGATTCGTAATGACTCTCGAAAACAGCTTATAGATATGGCTCAGAAGCGAGATGGGTCTGTAGTTCTTCAAGAGAGTTTTGTCACCCTTCTTGAAGAACAGCATCACATCGCCTCTGCCCCATGCCTTTGGCGTTTTTCCCTCGAGGATGACAGAACTGAAGATCGTCTGGAGGACCTTAAGTATCGGCTTACCGCCCGCTCTCAGGAGCTCGGTTGTGATTCCGTCATCACCCGCCGCCTTGTTGTTTTTAAGCTGCTTGAGAGCCATCCTAATCTCGTACAGGCTGACGTCCGGGATATCTTCGGTATAGTGTCGGGTAAGCTTGGCTCTAGGATCTTTAGCCTTGCTTTCAACAGGTGTTTGCGTGGAATATAACTGTCCATAGAAACTCTCAATCTCCCTCAGGATTTCAGGTGTTGAAGAAATGATGCTACCTGCCTCAGTTTTCAGCCTCGTCAATTGGCTTTGCCCAATAGACAGATCTCTGGCGAACACTTTGGAGCCTTTATTCCGCTCAATTGCCTCTTTTATACGCTGGGTATTAAATTGGCGAAGGTCGCTCGTCAAAGACTTAGATATCTGTCTATTGAGTTGCCGATAACGATGGGCATCCGCTGAGTTCTGTAGCCTCATTTCGTTTCTCTGATCCATGAGTAGGAGAGTCTGACTGGAGAGTTTCTTTGATTTGGGACGGCGGGTTTTAAAGTGCTTGGACCCTACCGTACGGACAGTATCCACCACCATGTTGTACAGATCGTCCACATCGATGCTGTTCTCAAGGGCTTCGAAGCGGTTTTGAAGCTCGAGCTGAAAGCACTCGGGGTTTTGAATTTGAGCCGGTATTGGTCGGAGCGTGGATTTTATCAGTCGCGCTCTCTCAAGCTTTAGGTCAATATTCAATGTGCCTCTGACCATACGGTGATCACTTCCTGTCTTAGCAGCGTTGATCACAGTGACATCATTGAATATATGCTTCTTCGTCGACATGATAAAATCGATCTCGTTTTTGACTCTACCGTCCGGACTGATCCAGGTCCATTTGGGGCTTACGGGCTTCTTGAAGAAGGAGTTCATCATAAAGAGGTTCTCCCTCTCCATGAAGTCTGCCAGCATCTGGCCCCTGTTGTTCCGTTGCCCAAATCCAAATTGCCCCACTCTCAACTCATCACCGCAACGTTGCCCCAACTTTGCATTAAAATCCCCCATCACAACCGTGTAGTGGGTTTTATAGCTATGCATGGCTTTAGAGATCTCCTCATACATAGCCTCCACTTCGACATCGTCGTGCTTTGAGGTCGGAGCGTAGACCTGAATGACATTCAGCGAATATCGTTTCGATATTCTGAGTATCAGGTACGCTACCCTGCTCGAAACACTTCCGATAGTAATCACGTTGTTGACAAGGGATTTGTGGACGATGAACCCGACACCACCTAGGGACTGTTGGTCGCCCTCCCGGTGGTATAGTAAGTTACCGGATTGCAGGATTATCGAGTCCTCCCCCTCTCTTCGGACTTCAGATAACCCAATGATATCCCAATGTAACTTACTAATTACCTCTTCCAACTCTATGAGCTTCGCGTCGAGCCTCAGTGTGCGCGTGTTATATGTTGCCAGGTCGAGTCGTCGTTGTTGGCAGCCGGATCTTACCCGGGGATTCCTAGCACCCCCTGCCCCGCCGTTACCATAGCCGCTGCCGTAGCTAGGAATAGCAGGGCCGCCGGGGACTGGGGGCCGATTTTTTGGTTGTGCAGCCATTTTGGGGGGGGGTTTGCCATAATCGCCACGCTTGGCAGGCGGGTTGGCGATCGCAGTATGGCCTGCTGTTATCCGGAGACGCTGCTGCCCATCTCCTTATGGCAATTTTCCCTCGGTCGGCTCTTACGACACCCACGGGAAGAGAGGGGGTAGTGCTATTCTTTTTTATGTGCCGGCACTACACGGCAAATGGATCTATCCAGGAGGAACTCGTTGACAGAGTAGTATGCCTTTTTTATCAAAAAATCATGAAGTGCCTTTTTAAAAGAAAAGAGATCCTCATTATTCCTTATGGCCTGCGGCAATTTATTAAAGATATGCGGGGCCACACCCGGTAAATTTTTGGAGAAGAGTGCTGTTCTGTGGTCATACGCGCAAATTCTATTTTGGTGCCGCTTACTTTTATGTGCCTTGAATAGTCCAACATGCTTCCACACAAAGAGACAAACCTCCTCAATGTAAATTGATGGAAAAGTAAGCAGTTTCAGAAATATACAAATTTCTTTGCAACTATCCGTTAGTTTCATTTGACAGATGGCTCGTATGCATTTCTTTTGGGCTCTGAAAGCTGATTCCCTGTCCGTACCATTTCCCCAGAATATAATGCCATACCTCAAAGTCAATGAGACATACGCATGATAAGCAACTACCACCGTCGACTGGTTTACAATTTCAGTCAATTTATACAGGGCATAGGAAAACTGGTTTAATTTTTTACAGACTGCGTCAATATGTGTCTTCTAATTAAGGCTTTTGTCCAGCCAGATTCCTAGGAATTTGGTTACGTCAGATTGTATAATTTTTTTATTATTAAATTGTATTTCAAGGTTATTAGCATTTGAATATTTCCTAAATGTCATTAAAATTGTTTTATCTAAATTAATTTTGATATTATTGAACAATAACTAATCCACCACGTCGCTCAATGTTTCATTAATGTCAGATTCGTAGGATACCATGTCATTATTTCCGCAAAACAAAATGGTACTATCATCAGCAAATAGAGTCATAGGGTGTTGAGTTACTTTCGGCAAGTTATTAACATAGACCAAGAATAACAGCGGACCGAGAACACTACCTTGCGGCACACCATACTTCACGTATCGCTTTGTTGAGTAATAACAACTGTCAATGAGTGTCTTAGGACATATTCTATTAACACATGTTATTTGCTGCCTATCAGTTAAATAGGATTCTAAGAGGTTCAGCACATTTCCCCTTATTCCATAGGAATATAACTTACTAAGAAGATTGGTGTGATTGACGTAATCAAAAGCCTTAGTCATATCCATGTATAGTGCAGAAACAGGTTTTTTTCTATCAATGCACTCAAGGACCTTGTGAACTAAACCATAAATTGCGAAATTAATGTCTTTGTTCTTTCTAAATCCAAATTGTTCTTTGGCCAAGATATTTTTGCTTTCAAAGAAGTTCACCATACTATTGTAAATTATTTTTTCTATGATTTTTGAAAAGATTGGGATTAAAGCAACAGGTCTATAGTTATTTAAATTCATTTTGTTATCCTTTTTGAAAAGTGGTTTGATTATGGATACTTTCAATTCATTGGGAAAGTAGCCATCTACTATGCACAGATTTATGATGTAACTGAGAACAGGGGAAATAATCGGCGCGACACATTTAATAGCTTCTGTTGTTATAAAGTCATACCCACAACTATAGGTATTTTTTAAGGCCATGATTGTTACAAATATGTCATCAGGAATAGTTGGATTCATGTAGATAGAACAGTTGCTAGTGACCGATGGCAATCTTTCAGTTATGTTAACACTACCGGAACTGGGAGTTTTTAATGGGACCACTTTATTTATAAAATAATCGTTGAAAGCTTGTGCTATAGCTGTGGGGTCGCTTATCACTTTACCATCATGTATAAGGGACATCCACCTGATGGAAAGCGGTCGTGAGGTCCAGATATGAGGTTGACAAGCCCAGTCATTCAAACGAATCACTGGGCTGGCCATCCTCACCTTGAAGGCCTGCAGAAATGCCTTTTCACGCCCCACTTGAAGAACCCGGGACTATACGAGGAAGGAACCACATGTGCTGGAAGAGCGTTCCACGTCTGGATGGTACGACAAAGAAACGAGTCACCGAACCTTTTAGTTCGGGCCAACAAATGCTTTTCGTGCGGTGCTGGTGGCGGCACTTTAAAAGAATACTTTCCACAGCCCCATATCTTCCCATGGGTGTCGTAAGAGGCGACTAAGGGTTTCTTCCAACAGACCATCTGCTCTTCAGGTGGGATACTTATGTCGGCCGGTTGTTGTTACCACCATGCAGTTGTGTAAAACCCGCAAAGTGATTCTGACCTATCTCGGTCAGGTCGCGTTCCGGGATCAGCACTGCACTAACCGGTGCCAGGGGGCACGGTGGCAATCGTGGCAATTGTTGGACCAGTGGGAGCCCTAGCGGCGGTATTGTGTGTGTAGTGTGTATCGGCCCGCCGGCCAGGAAGACCCGTAGAAACGGTGGTGCCGCTGGCCGCCCGCGTCATAGTACAGCCTCCCAGCACA
This sequence comes from Udea olivalis, assembly GCA_947369235.1. NCBI lineage: Eukaryota > Metazoa > Arthropoda > Insecta > Lepidoptera > Crambidae > Udea > Udea olivalis. Next base: position 7,435,399 of record OX376370.1, on the reverse strand, counting down.
CCCAGACCCGAGTCAATTCAGAAAAGATCGTTTCCTGAATTGACCCGACCGGGAATCGAACCCGGGACACTACGGAAATCGAGGCGAAAAACCGTGCTACAGCGCACTACGCCAATTGTGTCGTCATTACAACACAAATGTATAGGACCGATTCATAGGAAATGTTGCACGATGTCAACCAAATATAACGGCGATGCAATTGGTTCAAAGCCTACAGAGAGAGTATGGTTTGCTGGTAAGTGGTCAAACTTTGAGAAGACGACTGCAAGAAGTCAACCCACGTGCTCGTAGGCCACTTCGGGTATCAGCGCTGAGGAGAGGCAATCGAGGAAGAAAATTACAATGGGCTATTGCACACGAAAACTGGAACCATTCTCAATGGTCACTCGTACTTTTCACTGATGAATCCAGGTTTGGATTTCATCCTGATTCGCGAAGAGTACGCGTTTGGAGAGAACCTGGACGTTGGAATCGACTGCAGCACCCCCAACAAGTTCATGCATATCAAGGTGGCACGATTATGGTTTGGGCAGGAATTCGTCTCGGCTGTAGAACGGACTCGTTTGGATACAAGGCAATATGACTGCTCTAAAATACCGAGATGAGGTGCTAGAGCCTGTAATCTTGCCCCACAGACAGCAAATGGGACTAAATTTCCAGCTAATGCACGACAATACCCGTCCACATACGGCGGGTATCGTTACAAGTTGGTTACAACAGCATGATATCCAAGCTTTAGACTGGCCTGCACAATCCCCTGACTTAAATCCTATTGAGCATGCCTGGGATATGCTTCAGAGAAGAGCTCTTAGGAATTTCCCTGAAGATAGTGCATGAAAACCAGCTTTTCTTGCATCTTAGCAGGACTTGGGACAGTATTCCACAACAGGATATTGAAACCCTTGTTTTGAGTATGCAGAACCGCTGCAGATGTGTCAGGAGAGTCTTAGGTGGATCCACGGATTATTAATTTTGAGTTTTCAACAATTGTTATAAAAAAATAGTTGTTTTGTTTAGGTTTTGATGTTTCAAAAATAAAGTTAAGATTGAAATTTTGTCTGAGTTTTTCCTCTTCTTCTAAGTTTTTTTTTAAATTTAACTTTATCTAAAAGTTTATTTATCAGATTAGATAGGCTATTAAACAAGGTTTATTTTAATGTGTAGGTGTCTCAACAAAAAGTTATTAGAATTTTAGTTATTTAGGTTTGATTGAAATATCCCTAGACCATGTTGATGTGTGTACGAATGCTGATCTTAAGACACACTACTCATATTTTACATTTCAGTTTCATTATTAGTAAGTACCTACATTCAAGTTTTTGTCTTTGGAAATTAAAACGGGGTGGAGTATAATTTTCGATATCTTCAACGTAGACATATTGATATTTAAATTGTTTAGTAGATATAGTGAACTACTATGTTAATCTTAGGATTTGATTTTGTTATTGTTTCTTCATGTCCTTGCTAAATGTGAATTTACTTGACGAAACGCCAGTCTGTTTGCTACACACAAAATACATCTCTGCTTGGTGCAATTTTTCACATGATCAATTTTGTTTTTGGCGGGAAGTTGGCGGGTTCTGTCAAGTAGGTCTGTATATCCTACCTACATCATTATACAATTTTTCAGAGCGAATTTAGTAGTAACCACAGGCGGTCAGGCAAGTTTAGGAAAAAGGCGCAAGCGTTGCTTAAAATCTTTATTTAGTGATATTGGTAGATTGTCCCGGATAATGTTATTATTAATTGCTGCCTTTTTTCCAACCCTGTATATCTAACTATTAAAAAACTACAAGTCAATAGTAAAAGTTGTGGCAGTCAACATATAATTTATTTTTTATTAGGCCGATTTGTTGTCATTTCTACGACTTTAACCGTACAATTTAATGTTTAATGTAAACTTCATAATAAGGCACGCTATTCAATGTAAATGACGAATCGCCCGATGGAAGATCAAAAGTCATTACTTGGAATAATTAAGGTAGGTACAACGTCTTTAAGAGTTAAAAAATTAAGGCCACTGTCCACGAGGAGTAGCTTCGTACTAGATGGATACGAGGGGCATGCCAAAAGAAGTTTGATACTCTTTACTCATTGATTGACACTGGCAAGTTATATACCATCAGGCTGGTTTTTTATTGGATATACCTATTTGAAGATAGAACACACATCTTTTTCTTTTTGTTGGAATGAGCATCATTTTTCCGAGAATCTGGCGGGAATTCACTTCCAGCAATGGAGCTCAGTCGACGTGATTTTCGCGCTATGATTTATTATGACTATAAAAAAGGTTTAAAGCCTCAAGAATGTGAGTCTGCTAGTTCACGAGCAACAGTATTCAATTGGTTTGCTGAGTTAGAAAGATGACGAGGCTGTCTCGAAGATGAAGCGAAGACAGGTCGGCCGCCAACCGCGGTTACACAAGAAAACGTTCGTGTAGTCGAAAAACTTATTCGCGAAAACCAATATAGTTAGTTCTATATTAGTAACATTAAACAGAATATCACGAATAGAGCCTCCTTCGAGACCGAACCATCAAGTTAGTTTTCACCGAACTGAATAAGAAAATGTAACATTTTACAATATCATTGTGGCAGTCTTAAGACTTCGCCTCTTGGATACCTTCCTCTAGTTTTCGCACTTAAAACGTGCTTATTTTACACGATTGGCGTAGTGCGCTGTAGAACGGTTTCTCGCCTCGATTTCCGTAGTGTCCCGGGTTCGATTCCCGGTCGGGTCAATTTAGGAAACGATCCATTCTGAATTGGCTCGGGTCTGGGTGTGCTGGGAGACGCCCCTAGCTTATTTCCTCGTGTAAGGTACCTCGTAACACAGGGATATTTATCCCTATTTCGAGACCATTACAAGAGGTGGGTTGTCTGGCGCATACTTATTTATTTACTTATATTTCAGAACATTTCTGCCGTTAAAAAAAACAGCAAGTGAGTTTCCTTCACGTATACAGAAAGTATGCCATTTTGGTTCCATTTTTAATCACTGAGGGCGCTGTATAGAAATCCCATACAAAAAAGTCAACACGGGACTCTACCAGCTGTCTGGTGTAAACCCATGGACATACAGACTACCTGCTCATTCATTTCGCTGCGCATATGACTTTTTTCCTTTGGATTCTGGTACGAGTATGTTAGTGTAGTTTTAGCAATCCTACTTTAAGAGCTAAAGGCTTTGGGTTCGATCCAGGACAAACTATATGATTATGGATTTGTTTATTCGTTTGTACACAAATTACAGTTTTTTTACAGAGAAATATGCGGATAGCCAAAGTACTGGTGAGCTTATCTCTAAAGAGAGATTTTTTTCAGCAGACCATGAGGTAAGAATCGTCCCAGGTCCCAGTTTCAAAGTGGGACGAGTAGCCCCCTAACCCGCCAGGAAAACACAATACAAAAAGTGATGGACCGAGAATTACTGTGTACTCGTACAAATAATTAAAAGGTCAAATCATTAAATGTTTTTCAGTCTCCCGAAGTCCATGATTTTGAAGACACGATTGGCGTAGTGCGCTGTAGCACGGTTTCTGGCCTCGATTTCCTTAGTGTCCCGGGTTCGATTCCCGGTCGGATCAATTCAGGAAACGATCTTTTCTGAATTGACTCGGGTCTGGGTGTGCTGGGAGACGCCCCTAGCTTATTTCCTTGTGTGGTACCTCGTGACACAGGGATATTAATCCCTACTTCGAGACCATTACAAGAAGTGTGTTGTTTGGCGCATATACAAGTTCTACTAAGTTTGGTTTAGAGGTTTTTCTTTGTATGATGTGTCCAAGTTAAGTTATTCCACGATAAAAGAAGTCCCTACAAGTTATATAGAAATAAGAACTCAAACGTAGTATTTCTCCTAGTCACTACGTAATTTATTTTTGAGATAATTATCAATATCAGAACCACAGTTGCAATTACACAAAAACTTAGGTAAGTAACATAACTTTTGGGTTAACTCTTAACTTGTTTTTGTTATCTTAAGAATTAAACTTACCTTCTTCACTTTGTGTATCCTTCCCAACTAAGAATTTGATAAAATAGCAAATGGAAACAAATCCAAAAAGTAACGCAATTGTCAATAACATCAATTGGGACCGCACATCACTACACTACAAATCGCACAGAAAAAAAAACACAAGTCCACATCCCACTGCGTTGATTGACAGACTACCATTCCTGTATCCTACAATACAAATTTAAAATAAGAACGCTTCAGCGCTGTATCACTTCGCTAGTTCATTGTTAAAGCGCATATCAGGTCATATACACACTAAACCTTTTTTTTAAAGCAAACCAAGCGGGAAAAAAAACAAAACAATATCACGCGGTACTCTCACGATATCGACTTGTAGCTGCCAAATTTTTTCGTCAAAAACGGCGTGTGACTGTGACCTTGCTTTAAATTTAGCCGCCCAGCGTTATCACACGTGGTGTCGCTGCTCTAAAGCGCTTTCTGCTTGATAGGAAGATGTTTATCTTTGATCCCTTGAACTTGTGTGATAATGTGGATCAGTCTGACAATGAACAACCGAGAAACATGTCGTAGGTAACATCAAAGTTAGTGAGTTCCCGTGGCTTCGGCTTCTAAAGGAAGATGCGATGCCGACTTTTTCCGGTTTTGACAAATTACGTTTTGCATTTTAATTATGTTTTTACGCACACGTGCTATCAAATTCGTATTATGCTAATGGCACGAGGCCTTTAAAAAGTTACAATCCGCTAATTTAGATTCTTATTGCTAGATTTTTTTCATTGATGTTGACTGGCCTGTTGGCGCAATTCTGTCTTTGATTCTGATGGTTACGGGTTCGATTCCCACCCAGAATAAAAATTCGTGTATGAGCATTTTATGTTTTTTCCGTGCCTGGGTGTTATTAATATATAAATTAAAAATCTTACTAGGATTATAAATCTTTATCGGGCGAAAAGCTAGTATTTAATAAATAATAAATGTCAGGGACAATTTACACCAAGATCATCTGACCCCAAACTAAGCAGAGCTTGTACTAAAGGTTTCAGAGACTGAGCCAAGGAAACACTACAATATACCTAGCGATATACCTATTTATTACATATCACGTTTACGTATGTATGTTACAAACCTACATTGGCTTGTTAGAAGAATACGCAATTATTTCTTTACTTTTTAGTGCTTTGTTTTGGAATAGTTTTTTTTGAAGTTGTTTTTTTTTTTTTTGTTAAAATTTTTGTTTATTTCTTAATTTTCAGTGAATAGTTCTTATTTATTTTATACATCGAAAAAGTATCGTCCAATTGCTCCTAAGAATTGAAGAGTTCCGTTACTTTGTCATGGATCCCATAATCAGAACCTAACACTCATCAAACTACCCTTTCTTTCCAATAAAAAAAGAAGCATCGAAATCGGTGGGCGTGTTATTGAGTTATTCGTCCATTTGTCGCGCATTATGGTTTATCTAGATTTAAGACTTATATGGATTTCCCATGGATGCCACTGTCAGAACTTGACCAAATTAAAATGGGACCTCACGGGCAGCATCAGCTTTCAAATAAAAAAAGAATTATCAAAATCGGTTGGCGTAATATTAAGTTATTCGTCCATTTGTCGCGCATTTTGTCTATCTAGATTTAAGACATATGGTTTTCTCATGGATGCCATTGTCAGAACTAGACCAAATTAAAATGGGACCATTCGGGAAGCACCAGCTTTCAAATAAAAAAAAGAACGATCAAAATCGGTTCACCCAGTCGAAAGTTATGAGGTAACAAACATAAAAAAAAACATACAGTCGAATTGAGAACCTCCTCCTTTTGTTGAAGTCGGTTGAAAGTCAGCAATTAAGAAAAAGTACAAATTAGAAAACCCATCTGAATCTAGAGAGGTAAAAGCCGTAACCTATTAATAATACAATACAATACAATACAATTTTACGACTGGGTTTCAGTTTTAACAAAGATAGTACTGCCATCTAGCAGACTGCACCCTTTAACTTAGGTGGGATAACATTACATGTGTCTGAAGATGTCACTACTATTGATTATCATTTTATTGTTATTTTAACAAATTGAATATTTTATAATTTATATCCTAAGCCATGTATAATTAATAAAAACTTGTATAAAATACCTTACTATGATTTAAATATTTGTTCTAAATTATTTTTTAATGGGGCAGACTAGCCCTCCGATTATGAATGAAGTTTTCATAGTAACTTATCTTGTTAAACGAATGTAGTTTTCTTTCATTCTTAAGTAGATCATTTAGCGGATGGCTTTGTTACCTACTTGTGCTTTACTTAATGCATGGTTCCCTACACTTGCTGATCTATGATAGAAACCTTATTATTAGTTGTCAATGGCTGCTTCTTTTTTTTGCCATCTCGATCATCGTTACAAAAAAGTTCAGTACGTACTTAGGTAGGATGCCTTCAATATATAGCAAATAAAAATCTCTATACATTTTAATTCCGTTTCATTTATTTACTATAGATCAGCACGTGAAACCTATGGAGATGATGCTGTAAGATTTGACCAAGTCCAGAAGTCGCGATCGAGATCGGACGTTTGGATCGAGGTTTTGGATTGCTTTTTTTTTATTTAGGCGTTGTTTCCATTTGATTGGCGTATTATTCGATTTAGTTTTCTTCTTTGGTTTCATTTTAACCTGCACTGCTTGTGTTCATGACCCCTTTCATTGTTTTTTGATGATACATTTATTTCTTCAGGTATGTAAATGGGATCACTGTTTTAGTTGATATTTGAGTCTTGATTCTCACACTCTACTACTTCAATAAAATGCAAGAATAGGTCTTCGAATCCAATATCTCTACTTAAAACTCGTTCTAAATGTTCTTTAACTTGCCTTTTCTCAAAACCGGGACCGTCAATTTTATTTTTTTGAGGCTAAACTCCATTCTAAATTTAGAAAAACTATCGATTTCGTACCGACGATCTCGAGCGGGAATCGATCCCGCGTCTTTCACTTGTGTTTTTATCTTTTCTTAAATGAAGAATTGTAAAATGCTAAAATAATCAAAGCATTAACGAAACTGACCAAGTTATCGAAGTTACGAAAACGAATGCTGGCCAACCAAAAAAAAAACTATTCCAAAACAAATTAATTTGCAAGTTAAAAAATAATTGCGTATTTTTCTTAACCTTATCTATACGATGATATAATGTGGGTACAATTTATTGTTATTGTTGAAGTCGGTGTCATGGATGTCATTGTCAGAACTGGACCAAATACCACACGAGAAGCACCAGCTTTTAAATAAAAAAAGAATTATCAAAAACGGTTCACCCAGCCGAAAGTTCTGATTAACAAACACAAAAAAAAACATACAGTCGAATTGAGAAAGAACCTCCTCCGTCTTTTGAAAATATTGAATACCTACAACTGGCTAGGCAAGTAAAGTAATTTACTTTACAACAAGTTTTTTGAATCGATCGATAACTTCGTTCTGAGTCGGGGGATCTACTTAGTTCTTACGCGACTGATATTAAAAGGCTAAAATCACAAACTTTCAGTAGGATAAACCACCTGCTTATCTGGGTTTAGATACTTTCATTTAACGTCAATGTAAGAAAAAAGTACAATAGAAATATTATTTGATTTTAATACTGTAACCTCATTTCTTGTGGGAAACAAATAAAGATCTTAAACTAGAATTTATGAAAATGTACCTACATTATCTGGACACCCCGTGCGAGTTTTGCGTATACATTAAATTATCAATGAGAATCCGTAACGTTTTTAGTTGAGAATGCAGAATAATAGAGATCCTTAGATCCTTCATATCTCACTAAATTTTGATCCCGGCGAAAAAGTATATACCTACCTTAGAACCTTTGTAGGAAATTTGATGTAGATTATTTAAGTAAAATATTTTTTTTCTTTGAGCCACCGTTTAAGAGTTCTTTAAGAAAAACTTAAAGGACCTTTACACCCCCATTCATCAGTAGGTACTTAGAGTACTTATGTCGCTTCAGACACATTCCCTACATTTGTGCCAAAATTCGCTTTTACTTCCCCTATTTGGCAGTTTTTCGTCTTCGAAAGTGAAACTAAAGCGTAATGTATGAATATTGATGAATGATGAATAATAAAGCCAAGTTTGTCTCTTTCAACTGCAAGTCATTGGTCAGGGGAATGTATTAGAACGCTGTGTCAAACATCACATTTATTTCGCTGCAGGAGACATGTCTCTTGCCGCATGACATCCCACTACTGGGCACCGTAGACCGGGATTTCGAGTACACTGGGAATTCAGCGGTGGATACCACTGCGGGAATTCTGCGCGGGCGACTCTACGGTGGTGTAGCTATTCTGTGGCGGAAAAATGTGTTTAGTGCCGTTTCGGTTGTGCCATGTACTAGTGATCGCATTGTAGCCATAAGGCCATAAAAGTCTCATTGCGGAGTGCTCTTTTCTGGTGTTTTCGGTATACATGCCTACTGACGAACCAACGAACCTGGTGTAATTTGCACACTGTTTAAGTGAGATTAACGCAATCGTTGACAGTTATGACATTGAGTACAGTTATATTCTCGGTGACTTAGATGCACACCCTGGTAGGCGTTTCGGTGTAGAATTGAAAGGGTTCTGCACAGACCCAAAATGGATTTGTGTGGACCTGGAGTTACTTGGATTGGACTCGGGAGCCTATACATATGTAAGTGATAGCCATTGAACTTGTAGTTGGTTGGACCATTGTGTGGTGACCCAGGCAGCTAGACATACGGTAGATAATGTGGTAATTAATCATAGTGTCTTTTGGTCGGACCATTTTCCCCTAGAAATATATTGTGATCTAAATATTTTAACACCTAATATTGGCAATAACAGGACTAATCATATTTTGTGGGGAGATCTTAGATTATACTACGTATTGTAACGAGAGGCTGAAACGGATAAACTTTCCATCTGTATTATCTAAATGTGCCGATATAATGTGTAATGACCCTGAACACAAAAAAGTACTGTCTGATTTGTATGACTAATTCATTAATATTATAAGGGAAGCCTCAGTGTATAGCAGTAAGAAGAGAAATGTTTATTGTAAAAATAAGTATATACGTGGCTGGAATAGACATGTAAAAGCCGCTCATAATGAAGCTCGGCTGTGGTTTCACTAATGGGGCATATACAACAGACCTCGGGAGGGGTATGTTTATAGTAAGATGTGTGTTTCCAGAAATGTTTTTAAAGCCAAGCTAAAATGGTGTCAAAGTAATCAGCAACAGATTAAAATGGATATTTTGGGTATGAGTCATGCAAAAAAGAATTTTGAAAGTTTCTGGAAACACACAAAAAACCTAAGTCCAAAACCAAGTACGCCAGTGAGTTTAGAAGGGTTAAATGAGCCCTCGCAAATAGCTGAATTGTTTAAAGAGCATTTTAGGGTACAACCTACGTGTACCTACCCTTTAATGCTCTTTAACGTGTGGTTATATTAGTGGCTGTAAGGGGAAAGAGTCAGTTGTGATTAGGGCATCGGATGTTAGATCTGTGTTGAGTAAAATTACAAAAGGGAAGTCACCCAGCCATGACCACTTGAGTGTTGAGCACCTGCAATATGAAGGTGTTCACCTACCACGAGTGCTGGCAATGTTTGCCTCTCTTTGCCTGAGTCACAGCTACTTATCAAATAATATGCTAAAAACTATATCTAGTTTAGTTTTGTTAGTTATACCGATTACTAAAAATAAAACATGCAGTGCTAGTGACAAGTTCAATTACAGACCTATTTCGTTAGCGACTGATGTGGCCAAAGTATTGGACAGACTGCTTGACTTACAGCTGGGTAAGCGTGTCAAACTCCATGATGCACAATTTGGCTTCAGACCTGGCCTATCTACTGAAGCTGCTGTCTTGTGCCTCAAGCAGACTGTCCAGTATTACACTGCAAGAGAGACCCCAGTCTATGCCGTGTTCTTGGACTTGTCAAAAGCATTCGACCTGGTTCAGTATGAGGTCCTGTGGAAAAAGCTAGCTGAAGACACGGATTTACCACATGAATACATCTCAATCTTGAAATACTGGTACTCTCATCAAGAGAACTTTGTGAAATGGTCCGGAGAGCTATCAAGCATGTACAGGTTGGGAAGCGGGGTGAGACAAGGTGGGGAGAGTTCACCAACGCTTTTAAGCCTGTATGTGAACAGAATGATCGAGGAGCTCAGCAGCACTGGAGTTGGCTGTTCTGTGGACGGAACCTCTGTCAATATTTACGGAAAAAAACACTATAGTTGGTGTTTGTCGGTGTAATATGATATCGGTGATATGGTGCTGCTGTGCCCATCGGTCAAGGCTCATAACAGGCTGATAGCCATCTGTGAGTGGTATGCGGTGTCTCATGGTCTTAGGTACAACTGTACTAATGAACTGATGGTTTAAAGCTAAGAGTAAGACATATAAGGTTCCGCCTGTCACGCTTGATGGCATTCCGCTAAGACAAGTACAGAGATTTCAAGTACCTGGGACATTGGATCACTGAGTCATTGAAGGATGATCTGGATATGGAAAGGGAGTCTAGGGCACTGTGCGTTAGGGCAGGGCTAATATGCTTTCCCGCAGGTTTGCACGTTGCACCAAAAACGTAAAAATAACACTGTTTAAGGCATTTTGCCACTCACTGTACACGTGCAGCCTGTGGATGAACTACACTCAAGGTGTGTACAGAGCCCTGCGCACTCAATACAACAACGCATTTAGGGGGCTGATGGGGCTGCCGCGGCACTGCAGTGCATCGGCTAAGCTAGCCGCAGCTGAAGTCAATAGTCTTTCGGCTATCATTAGAAAGCGCATTGTATCGAGTCCGGGGCAGCGCTAACAGCCTTCTAAAAACTGTGGCGGCGAGACTGGACGTGGACAGTTTCATTATGCAGCACTGGACCCGCGTCCAGCTCGCCAAAGACACAAAAATTAATTATAATTTAAATTTAATGTACTAACATAGTTTATAAGATTAATTGTCACTAACACTAAGTATATGGACTTTATCTGAAATAAAAAGATTTTATTTTATTTTATTATTTATTTAATATATCTCATCATTGTTTGATGTAGGTACACCAGAAGGTGATTAAATTAGAAAACCATTAATCTCACTCGGCATCATCGTATTTTTTACCGACTTTATTACTTTACTGGCCATTAACATTAACATTAGTCAAAATAAAGTCTATTCATTCTCCTTGTTGTCGGTCTTCTCCGTGGTTTTGTACTGAGGCGTTATATCAACCTTTACAAAACCATTGCAAAATTGGTGTTCTGCCAGCAGCTTAAGGTGCCTTCATGTATGTAAAGTGCCCAGATGTTTCATTTGTGTTCAATTTTATAAGCAACGCAATCTGTAATACTGTAGTGATTCGAGCTTTTGGCACAAAATAATAATGTCCGTAATCGATTACGATTAAAAAAATGGACGTCGTGATCGATCATAAAGGTCTATTCCAACCTGCCCCCCGATTCAGAACAAAGTTATCGATCGATTCGGTTAACTTTTATTTTTAATTATTTTTATAAGTAGGGTTATGTAATTTAGTTTGTGAAAACTTAAGGCCTTTCACATATCAAAATATTGATTGCTACCGTTATGCGGATCATTTTCTATAATTAAAACAAATTTATCGAATCGGTCGATAACTTTGTTCTGAATCGGGAGGCCGAGCGGTATTCGCTGCCGATTTGGGTAGAGGTACGAGGGTCATTCAATAAATACTTAGCCTACAAAAAGTAAACGAAAATTTTGGAATAGTGGCAATTTATTTTTCAACATAGTCTCCTTTTAGTTCGATACACTTAGCCCAGCGATGCTCCAACATTTTTAACCCGTCCGAAAAATAGTTTTTGTCAAACTCTGCAAAATAGGCCTCCGTGGCGGCGATGACCTCCTCATTTGATCCATATCTATTCCCGGCGAGTGATTTTTTCAGATTAGGAAACAGAAAGAAGTCACAAGGGGCCAAATCTGGAGAATACAGTGGATGGGGCAGCAATTCGTAGCGTAATTCGACCAATTTGGCCATGGCAACGGCAGACGTGTGAACCGGTGCGTTGTCGTGGTGAAACAGCACTTTTTTCTTCGCCAGATGGGGTCGTTTTTTCTTTAATTCGGCGTCGAATCGGCCCAATAAATCGGCATAGTAAAGCCCTGTAATTGTTTTACCCTTCTCGAGGTAATCGATGTAGATCACACCTTGTGAATCCCAGAAAACGGTGGCCATAACTTTTCCGGCCGATTTTACAGTTTTCGCCTTCTTTGGAGCACGTTCCCCGGTCTGGATCCATTGTTTTGATTGCTCCTTGGTCTCTGGTGTGTACCAGTGGATCCAGGTTTCATCGACGGTCACAAAACGATGCAAAAACTCTGCTGGATTCCGCTTAAACAGCGCCAAACACGTCTCCGATGTGGTCTCACGGTTGCGCTTGTTTTCCGGTGTGAGTAAACGCGGCACCCATCGCGCCGACAGCTTTCTCATGCCGAGTTCCTCGTGAAGAATATGATGCACTGTTCCTTCTGAAATGGCTACAGTCTCAGCTAGCTCCCGAACCTTCAATCGGCGATCTGCCAATACGAGATCATGGATTTTTTTAATGTTTTCCTCCGTAGCAGCTGTTTCCGGTGCACCTGGACGTGGTTCATCAAAAACCGACGTACGGCCACGTGCAAACTCGTTGAACCAATTCTTGACGGTGGCCATCGATGGAGAAGAGTCACCGTACACAGCATCCAAGCGCTCTTTGATTTCGATGCGCGTTTTCCCTTCCATAAATAGGAATCGAATCACCGAACGATATTGCTCTTTTTCCATTTTTGTAAAACCGATCGACACGTTCGCTTCCATAAGTTGTCAAATTAAAACAAATGAAGGGATTGGAATGAACATTTGAAAAAAGAATTCTCTTTTGAAAAAACATATCTTTAGTTATGAAAAACAAGCATTGTAAAAAGCTAAAATAATCAAAGTAATAAATAAATATTTGACACTAAGTCAAAAAGGCCCCTAGAACCCCCAAATAGGTATAAAGAGACTGAAGTTGAGAAACTGAGTTTTCATGTTTTCAGAGCCCTCTTCAACCTTTTCAACGAATGGGTGAATTATATAAACAGTTAAAATAACACAAAATATACATTTTTTCCCCGAGTTCTGTCTATTAAAAATCTTCGGAATGCCCAATAAAAAGGCACAAAACAATAAGGCGTCACCTCCAAGAAAGAGTGGTTAATATGCGCATTAACTAGGTAATCTAAAAATTACCGGACGCGATACGTTAAATTGCGAAGTTTTACTTAAAAGTAGATTTTTCCACTTTACTTAGTTAATCTGCATATTAACGGATGCTACGTCGTTAAACTGCGGAAGACAGTAAAATTAGTGTTCACAAATAACGGCTTAAAACTGACAGCGCACATAAACGCACTTTTGAAATGACACTTTTCTAAAAAAGCAAATGAGACCTGTTCCTTTCTGGTGCTCGCCGGCCGCTGCACTGCCACCGCACGCTCGTGCGGCTGGTTCATGTCAACCTAACATTCTCGCTTCGCTCCTCGCAATCTACGACAACTCACATCTTGCAGAGCGAAACACTTTCGCTTTAAAAAGGATTTCTAAAATGAAACAAAACGAACAACAAAGCAATGCATTATGTCAAAAGTTATTTATGTTTTACGGCAAAGTAGTTGTTTTATTAACTTAACCGTATGCGTAGCCGTTAGTCTGCAGATTACTTAAGAAGTCTCCAGATTATCTAGCTAATATAAGTGAAAAAAAAAATTCGACTTTGACAGTCAACCAGATAATCTGCAGATTATCACTTTAATCTGCGCTTCTAACCGATTTAACGTAATCGATTAACACATCGCATCCACTGACAAGGACATCGGCTATCAATACACTTATATTCCAACCTCGCAATTAAAATAGAAATGACACAAAAGAAATGCAAGATCACGCATTCCTTTACATCCTAATAGACTAACTCGCTCTCATTCATTCTCAATCTCCACACTAACCTTCTGTTTTCAAAGTTGTCATAACAATTATGAGGGAATGGGAGAAAACAAGGATACAGTTACTAGTGCTCAGCTACTCGTACTTCTGCTTTTGACCGTTCACTTGTACATACCTTCATACCTTGCGAAGCTTTCTGGTAAAAATTTCTATCATTTAGATGATAGAAATTTTTCTTCATTGTTTTTCTTCTCATCAGCATTCTATGTTCCGTCTCACTCTCTTGCTCGCGTTAAAGATGTGAAAAGTTGTAAGCACCCCTTATTTATAAGAAAACGTAAATAACATCGTTTTTTGACTACATCACTGTTCTGTCTTATTCTTCAAGGTGTCAGAATTTGACAAAATACGACAAAACAAGAAATGTAAAAAAAATTATTATTGCCATTTTTCCCATAAATGAGGACTTTTTACGCTGAAATATAAAATGCAGCCAAAGGCCGAGACTCATCTGTCGTAGAAACATAGAACCATTTTTTTTATTTTGGCGGTCGCTATCTTTTTTTTACATTCATTTTTTTTTACAAAAACCAACTCAACACCTCACAAGTCAATTTTTTCTTGTGTTACAAACCCAATGAGCGATCCGCCTTAAAAAATACGCACTGACTTCAAAAAATACTTTTTTACCGCCGTCTTCTTGAAGTGATATTTTTTCTTTTATTATTCTGTGGCGGTCTGCTGTTCTTTCTTTTTTAATCTTTATTTTTTACAAGATTTACAATCTAAGTCAGTTACATATCGAAGCAACTATACTAATTAATAATAAATGTACAAATATCTTAAAAACAAGCGAGATGTGTATAATATTATATTATTATGTACAAAATGGACTATTTTAACTACGCCAGTGTTGAAAAAACAACGTTTCTAAAAATCACACTATTTTTTTGTAAATGTGATGAATAAGAAATTACCTGTCGACCAAAAATAGTTAAAACAACTGTATAATACATCCTTCAAAATGTCACAATTTGGTTCAACGAACAAATGCTTTAAATAATGTAAGAACAATTTTCGTTTCGACACTTTTCTCACCCACACTTACTGTATCCTTGACGTCGACAAAAACCACTGCCGTTCAACACTGAGTACGGCCGGCAATGTAAAAATAAGTCACCGTGTTAGGAACTATTATTTGTCAAAAACGAAAACTAATTCGCTTGCCGACTATACATCACGCAGTTAAAGTTATCCATTTCTCGACACTCAAACGTTAAAATTAATCACTAAACTATTGGTAGATATAATAATGTGAATATTGTTTATGAACGTTTCTGAAGAGCCAGTATTGACAAATGTATACTAAATTTTTTGTAATTATTCAAAACATTAAAGCATCGAATATATTTATTTTGGAATATTTAATGGACTACCTAATGAAATTAAAGAGCTTCCACTGAACCTGTTTAAAAAAAAATTAAAAGCATGGTTATTAGATAAGAATTATTATTGTATCAATGAAATGTTTAAATCAAGATGAACACAAATTCATTTTGTGTCGTCCAATTTTTTATGTATTTGACGCATTGTTGCTTCATTATGTGACATATTTATGTATATAATATTTTGTGACTATCAATAATTGTTTAATGCACGTATGTACTTGTAAACATTCACATGCTTAGTTTTAAGTAAGATAGTTTGGACTAAATGAAAACAGCAAGACCTTATGTACACTATTTTATGTGAAATAAAATTTCATTTCATTTTAATTTCGTGATAAATAATTTAATTGAAATCACTTTAATAAACATTGCCTATAGCAATTTGGAAAATCTTGAGTGCTTTTTTCAATTTCGAGCTGTGAAATTATTTGAATCAAAATAAAAAAGACATCGGGGTTTTTATTAGACTCTTCTTACTGACAACTCCAAGTCAAATCTGACTGAAATGTAGACCTAAAAAATACACATAAAATATAATATAGAATGCGTTTGGTATACCAGCTCTTATGATACGCTCTTCGATAATATGTTTCATTATATTATGACTATTTTATGAAGGAAGTAAGAAAAAAACATTCTGTAAAGGTGATATTATCATGGCAACTGGAGATCATTCTGGCTCCATAAATTTTTGGCCTTTTCTCAAAGTGCCGGTCAACGAATAAATTTGTACGTATAGTTAGAACTAGTCATACGTAGCAATAGTTATTACGGCACAAAAGTCGTAGGGTTGCCACAAGCCAAGTTATACGAGTTTAAAAATTCGTTATTTTCATACATTTATTGATTTTTGATTGATTTTCTGAAAAGTAGTCGGTTATAATTACGCAGATAAAAGGTTTTCTTTTTTTTTATTGAGTAAATGACGGTTTTCTAATTAGCTGACATATTTTGTGCTAAAGTAAAAATGATTCAGATCATTACTTCTAGCAAAATCTATCATTATTTTATGTTTCCACGCACTTTCAAAAATCAATAAACGTATGAACATTACACATTTTTAAACGCGTATAACTTGGCTTGTGACAACCCTGCGACTTTTGTGCCATGAGAACTATTGCTTCGTATGACGTTGTAACTATAAGTACCTACCACTTTTTTTTGTTGGCCGGCACTTTTAGAGAAGACCCAAAAAAATGATCTCCTTACAGCAGGACAAAAAAATATTATTTCATGAAATATGTTTCACTCATGCATGAGTCTTACAATGATAGTATCATCTGTACAAGACTTGAAATCTCTTAAAATTATTAAAAAAACAACGCAAGCCTCAAACTTCAACAAAAAATAATCCTAAATGCATTAGTGCATTGCTACGAATATAAATATTTACATATATACTAATAATATGGTAAAAATTTCGTCTGTACGGTCGCCATAGGCTTGCTACTTGCGACAAAATCGCATGTTACTATCGCGATGTGCTCTTTGGCGCAGTGGGCAGCCCACAGCGTTGTGAAGTGAGGTATTTCCCAACTTCGGTCGCATTATATAGGTCTGAACTTATTTTTTGGAGTGGTGACAATATCGACTCATAAAGGTTTTTATTTTGATTCCATTAAAATCTGCTTGTCACACAGGGCGCTGAGACAAAATGTGTGTTTCTATACCACAACCTGCATTTTCATAATAAAGGCATTTCTTTCAGAGTCTAGCTTTCAGCCGAGTGTATATGCTATGCCCCAATTATTCCATAAGTGTAGCCTTGTTGTTTTGACACGTCCTAAGCCTAAGGTGACACTACCTACGGCCTCACATAAAAACGTCAAGTTTATTATTTTAAAAAGAAAGAAATACGGATATATGCGAAAAGACGAAATTATTTACAGTTATTATTATTTAAATAAACGATTTAGAACGATGACTAATAAAAATTATCGACTTTTTCTGTTTTAACTTCTCGAGACGTTACTATTATCTTTTAATTAATCGATCATGCTTTCTACTTTTTAAACTTAAACCGATGGTATATAAGAGAAAGAGACAAAGAGAGTAGATGAAGATTTCAAAAAAGTTTAAAACTTTTGTTTAACGAATTTTATTAACTATTTCATAATTTTAGACATAGGTTTTTATTCCAATAATACCGATTGGTGGTTAATTTTTTTAGTTGGCTGTGTGAGTTCTCCGAGTGACGACTATAAAAAGGACGATTTATTTTTGAAAAAATGAGTCACATTGTACTTAATACGATTTAATTTGAGCATAGAGGTATATAGCATAGAGGCAGTCACTTTCGTGTAAATACAAAGTAAAATCTCCCATTGTTTAATAAAATGTGGATTGCTAAAGGAAGCTGTAATGTTATTCAGTAACTCGAAAGTGATATTTGCAATTATTCCTAATCTGACGTTAAATACATTATTTTTAAGGCATCCTATCCCATCCCATCCTATCCTATCCCATCCTATCTTCAGGCAACGTGTAACATCTGAAGGAACTGTAAACGGTATGTTCGATGTAAAATTCGCTAAACAACATACGCGTAACTTCTCGACTAGAACTTCTATGAGCGCTGCGTGATAGCAATTCTGTAAAATAAGGCAACTTCGCTAGTCTGATATCTGTGGCGACCCCGAATATACGGCGCCATAATAAAAGCTATTTTCAAAACTACTTCATATAAATTACGTAAAGTGTTTTTCATGAAACAGGCCACGCATTCATTCATTAATGTTTTGTACATCTAAGCTGGAATGCCTTTATTTTTAATTCCTAGAATTTTTCGGCTTACCAGTAAACAGTGGAATAAAAGTGGATCAGGTTAATTTTAAGCATATTAAAATGTAACTGAGGTGCCCGTGGCTAAGTGGCGGCAGCGGCTCGTCGGGTCGGGTTATGGATGGGTGACCATCCCCACCGAAATTAAGTGATGTGTTTTTCGGGCATCTCCGTGCTTCGAAAAGCACGTTAAACAGTTGGTCCCGGCTGACGTCGCAAGATATCAGTCGTAAAGCCTAGTCAGAGGCCTAAAAAGGCGGCTCGATAACATCTGACGGTAAGGTTCATATCACTGGCCTTACATTCACATCTCCAACAATCCGAACTAAGCCCGCGTGTTGGAGTATGGCTCGTACCTCTTCATAGTTGAGGTGAGGCCTGTGCCCAGCAGTGGGACGTATAAGGCTGTAACGGCAAACTTATGTGGTGGGTACCAATGTGTCAAAACATTTTGATCCATATTTTTAAGGCATAGTCTGAATAGTTGCCACTTTATTATAAACCCTATGTGATCAGAAAAAGAGTCACGTTTAAACTATTTTTCCTAATCTTGTAACAATATATATAATGAATCGTTGCCTGTTCCATGAAGATTTTTCTCTTTAATTTCATACTTTTTATATATTGGTGTTACTTTAAAATGGTACGCTAGGAATTGTATATTATTGCTGATAATTTCAAGTCTATTTCATAAGCTAAGTATGCGTTTGTACAAGTGTCCCGCAGAGTTGCGACTAACGTCGAGAATAAAATATTAGTGGTCAAAGTTATTATTTTGAAACGAGCCATTAAACAGATTTTAAAAAAAGGACTAAGTGGATGTTTGATTTCTGAGCAGCAATAATTATCTGAATATAGTTTTCAAAACGCTTGTCGCAACTCTGTGGCAAACACATTTCACCTTAACCTATAATAATTTGTAACTTTATCCCTTCAATAATGTAACAAATTTGAACAATATATAAATTGTGATCATATGCTATTCATCAATTAAGAATAAATACTATGTTCACGCTGGTTTAATTTAATTTTAAATTATTATTACTATGAATGTTAGTAAGCTTAGCGAAGCAAGGTACTTATGAATAAAATTATTTCTTTAAATAAAAAAACTACAATAATTAAGCGAGTTTTAAAATTTTACTTTAACTTTCATTCATAGCCTTGATTTGAAAAATAACGCAATGAAAAAATACATATTATCAAATGTTATTAAGTCTCACAATAATCCGTGAAACTGAGTGTCAGCTACAACAGGTTGAATTATTCCAGCTTTTAACCTTTAAATAGTTTAAAACAACTAGCTAGACATTTTAAAAATTAGAAGAGTGTTGAAGAATGGAATGAACAGTTGTATTTAATTTTAAGAAGAACTTACATTTGTGGTATATCTTAAGGTATTTTCCTGTCATAGTGATTTTATTTAAAGAATATTACAAACTGAATATATTACTTTGATAGCATAATAACATTAAGAACGATTACATTTTTTGTTAATAACGTTTTAAAAACTATTGAATTGTTCATAGTATTTATTCTTATTTGATGCAAAAAGTGTATAAGTAAATTTTCTTAAAGTAGGTTTGATGGCTGTTTGGAAATTATGCGAATAAACCAGTGATTTCCTACACCAAAATTATTTGATACCATACCAAGCAAATATTTTAAATGGGGGTCAGAAAAATATGTACATACCCATATCTATACATACAGATTAATTTGAGGAATTCAAATAATGAGCTATTCATTATGAACAAATATCTGCTCGTCATCAGGAAAATAAAATCAATAGTGAAGGGTTGCTGTTCAGGAATTTCATTCCATAATACCTATTTTTTTGAGACAAGTTATGATAACTATCCAATTGATAAATATCTTAACTCTTAAATTATCAGGTGAATTCTAATTGCGGTATCTGACAGTACAAAATGTATTTTCAGATATTAGATACCTACTTGAAACCGTTAGCTAAAGCAAACATGACTGACTTTGCATTTAACAAAAATGTATCATATAGATATGGTTTGAATCTTGAATGAATTAATAATCAAAAAATAACGTACACATGAAATTTATACTGATAAAAGTTGTATGCAATTTTAGACAATAATTACCATTATGAATAGTACTCCTTTTTACTTTGTTTTTTTTTATAAGTTAAGATTTTTGGAAATAATCATTGGAATTGTGTTGCCATCGTGGTATAAAAGTGCAGAATACTGGGTGGCCCAATTCTGTTATTTAAATATCAATAGAATATTAATTGAATTGCATGACTATGACGTTTAATCTATACTAAAATCAGTCAAATTCACGCTATTCAATTACGATTTCATTAATTTAAAATAGCAGAATCTGAGCTTTAGTCGGCTGTTATTAATTCAGGTGTAATGTCACATAGCAAAAGTCGCAACAAAAATAAGAAATCACGTCGCATAACCTCAAAATAGCCAGCAAACCGTATCAATGTCCATTGTTAGCTAGCGCGCGTGACGTCACTCGCTAGCGGCGCGCGTGACGTCACTCGCTAGCGGCGCGCGCGCCGTCAACGCCGCCACGAGCGCTCCTCGTCCGCGTCTTCTTCTTCTTCCTCGTCGAAGCGCAGAAGCGCTGCTGCTTCTTGCGATACGTCTTGCGTTGAGCTCTGGGGAGGAAATGGAATTTTAAACGATCATCACATTTAATTAGCTATCTTATTCATGACCTTGAAATATAAATTATCTCAATAAATTTAATTTTCACATATACCTGTACCAGCAAAGGTCTGTGGTCTGGGGTGGCGCATTAACAATCGATTGAACCCCATGTATGTTCCGCGATTTTGATATTTTCGAGTTATGAATTTTTTACGATTTTTTGAAAATTTCTGAGCTGTGTCACGTTTTTAGTTACTGTGGCGCAAATGGTTAAGGGACATGATATATTTTTTAATTATTAGCTGAATACTAGGTCTACTTGATTCAAAAGCATTTACATATGGCACTGAATAATAATTCAGAAAAAAATATGGAACAGAAAAAGTGGCGAATACTTTTTTTTCCCTAAATTTTGAACGCCTTTTAAAAAAAAAGTTACAAAAACTTTTTCTTCAAAACCTTTTTGAAAACTTAACTATT
Organism: Udea olivalis; assembly: GCA_947369235.1. Classification (NCBI taxonomy): domain Eukaryota; kingdom Metazoa; phylum Arthropoda; class Insecta; order Lepidoptera; family Crambidae; genus Udea; species Udea olivalis. The sequence continues at coordinate 7,414,114 of OX376370.1, read as the reverse complement.
TATCACATAAAGGAGATGTCCCATAATGTATGAAGTCTTTGCCAGGTCTATGTACACCATCCCAAAAAATAGGCAAAACTACGTAAAACACTTTTTAAATATTCAATTACCTTAAAAAGTTACATTTACTTGGTTCAAACAAGATTTCTAATGAGCAGAATTGCAACACTCGACAAAAAACATCATGGCGGATATGTGTCAACACAGATTACCCGGTGTCAATTCGACAAGACTAAATTAAAAACATTGAGGTTATTTTTCCCCTGAACAACTTTTGTGGTTATTGTTGCCTGAATAGCATTAGAAGTTGAGTTTTCAAAACAAAAGCTGGGCTGGAACAAATATCAGTGCAAAATCGAAAGCCTTAATTTGAACGAACACAATACGAGTGCCACTTGTGGCAGTGACAGTTCGCTCTGAATGTCTTAAGACAAGTGAATTGCCATACTGAAAATAGACTTGAATACTGAATCATTTTTATTAAAGAACAAAAAATTAATTAATTATTCTTATTTTTGTATTTTTACCGGAATCAGAAGATTTTTCTTCATTTTTTAAATAGGTGTACATAGACTTGGCCAGAAATGGGACATATCCTTTCAATGAGATTCTTTAAGCGCATAGTACTTAAATTTTAATTAAAAGTGTCAGAAGGTTATTCAGGATCTTAAGGCAGCAAATAAGACTTTATTAAAAGTAAGCCTGATGCATTTTTTTGTACAGATACATTACAAAAAGTTCTGAGAACGGTGACTTTTTTTGTTTAAAACCAATTCACATAATAGTAGGTATATTTTATATCAAGGGACTAAACGAAGCCATAATATACCAGAGGTGGATTGCCTCCCGAGCGTGCGAGGGAGTCAATGAAACCGAGGGTATATTAAGTTGGCGTTTAGGCTCGAGGTGCAAACTGTATTTTTCACTTTGAGTGCGGGAAAAATAGTCAATTTAGTACAAGTGTAAATTTGTTCGGTTGTAAAGGACAACCGAACAAATTTACACTTGAAAAAAGTTCTGAAATTTTCGTGGTCAGTTTTTTCTTCTGAACTGAACCACAGATTAACAATTTAAAACACATGACACCACCTTCTTTGCGGACAAACCCTGAATCAACTCTCAACATTTTCGCAATGAAGACGGTCCACATTTTTTTTTACTGGCTGTTTGAGTTTGTCTATGTCACAATTGTCACATGAAGGAAATTAAAAAACTAATTACTTTTTACTCCCCAGGGGCTAAAGTGGTCACTTTAGGCCCGCTTCGTAGGGCTATATTGGCGTACTTATAGAGCATGAGAAGTGAAAACGCTTTTATGGTCGTTAAAAAATTTTTTTTTGACAAAGTAGAATTTTAGCTAAATATGACAACCGCTATTTCGAAAACTTTTTTTAAAAAATGCATTTGGTTTAATATATATAATAATAATAACTAAGTTTTATTTTCTACCATAAGATCTTAAACTTTAATCTTCTGACACTTTGATTGAACATTTAAGTATGATACCCTTAAAGTATTTCATTGAAATTTATGTGATGAATAGTTGATAAAAGGGTTAAATTTTTGAAACAGGTCTGTTTTTTTTTTTTTTAAATGTCTTAAAACTTGGGAAAAAACATCATTTACCACCTTTTCAGTTTCATATTTTGTTCTTAATTATTATGCAGTGCTATAAATGTAAATGCTTTTGAATCATGTAGATCTAGTTTTCAGCTAATAATAATAAATAAATATGAATGTATTTGCGCCACAGTAACCAAAAAAGTAAAACACCCAAGAAATTTTCGAAAATTTTCAAAAGAAACATTACTACCAAACATCGCGGAACATACATTTGGGGTCAAATCGATAGCTTTTGGGGCCCCAGACCACAGACCCGGGACACCCAGTATAGTTTCTACATCGCTTACTGACTATGTCATATCGTTTATGTAAGTCATTTTATATTATTAACCCGGTACCTTTACAAGCAAACCTGTACTCTGGCTTTCTCAAATGTTGTCCCTTGTAATGTATGGTTTGTGTACGAATAAAAAACAAAAATGTTTGCAAAAAAAAAAACTAGCACTAAAAAGCAAAGAAATAATTGCGTATTCTTCTAAAACTTATATGATAATATAATGAAGGTACAATTATTGTTATTGTTGGAGTCGGTGTCAGCCAAGGAAACACTACAATATACCTAGCAATATACCTATTTCTTACATATCACGTTTACGTATGTATGTAGGTAGTTACAAACCTACATTGGCTGACACCGACTCCAATAATAACAATAATTGTACCTACATTATATTATCATATAAGTTTTAGAAGAATACGCAATTATTTCTTTGCTTTTTAGTGCTTTGTTTTGGAATAGTTTTTTTTTAAGTTGTTTTTTTTTTTAGTTTATTTCTTGATTTTCAGTGAATAGTTCTTATTTATTTTATACATCAAAAATGTATCGTCCAATTGCTCCTAAGAATTGAAGAGTTCCGTTAATTTGTCATGGATCCCATAATCAGAACCTAACCAAACACTCATCAAACTACCCTTGAAGTATATCCTTTCCAATAAAAAAAGAATAATCAAAATCGGTTCACCCAGTCGAAAGTTATGAGCAGTGTTCGGATAATCGGTTGCATATTTACCTAAAGTTGAGGTATTATGGAGTGCGCTTTTAATTGAAAAAATCCCGGAATCTCGAAATCGACAAATTTTGTGTTTTTATTATAGAATCACTCAAATCGGACGTAGCGTTTATATACTAATTAATTTCTTTAACAAAAGGAAACCCTAAAAATAATAATTACCTCTTAATTTTGCTTTAATTTTTAAAACAATTATCCCTAACGAATAATAAATAAGAGTTACAGACAAAAATGATTCAATCTCTTAATAGTTATTTACGTACAACAGTACCACCAACCACGCTTGTTATCGGAGGCCAAGACTCACTTCGGGTCGCTGCGCCAGTATAGTAAGTAGTAAGTAAGTACCACCAACAAATCAACCAACACAACAAGTCTGATTGACAAAATCGTATTAAACGACTAAGTTGAAAGTTTAAGATACAAATTATCTATGTGACTTTACTGCCTCCTACTACAAGTGGTCATGTTACATAACTTGGCAAATTTGGGTGGTTATCAGCTGTCGGTAAGTATTATAGGCTATCTCTTGTTATATAATATCGTAAAAATTATTATTGTATACTACAATTCTTTAAATGAAACTGAAGTTAGTTTAGATTTAGAACAGTTACCGGAATGTAATGCTACACCGTCATGTTCAACTCAGATAGAGTAATTTTAAGGTCAGATTTCAGTGACTCAGTTCATTTATAGTACTTAATATGATTAATATGACCCTGTCTTAATTCCTTGTGTGGTACCTCGTAACACAGGGATATTTATCCCTACTTCGAGACCATGACAAGAGGTGTATTGTCTGGCGCATATTTATTTATTTATTTTTATTTATTATTTGTATCCTGTAATTAAGTGCAATATAAATATAAAGTATATTTATATTTTTGTTTTAATTAATACCCACTATCTGCTGTTCCTCTTTACACTCGGCATACTCATGAAATTAACTTCAAGTAAATACAAATCAAAATTGATGTAATCCCGAAGTTCTGTTTTTTTTAAATAATAAATACCACATGCTAAATTCGTCGTCTCGTCACCATGTACCAATCCCGGGATTTAAACTTGAAAAAAATTAGTTAAGAAGCCGCTTTCATACTATCTCAGTCAAAAATGAACTTTAGGTGAATATGCATCCGATTATACGATCACTAGTTATGAGGTAACAAACATAAAAAAAACATACAGTCGAATGGAGAACCTCCTCCTTTTTTTGAAGTCGGTTGATAAATGAATAAATATTTTACCTCTGGCTCCTTCTCTGCAGCGTCCCCGTTGCTGGCGGGCGGCGCGGGCGCGGCCGGCGCCGGCGGCTTCGTGTTCGCGGCCCACGTGATCTGCGCAACACGTCATACACATTATTCAATTATTTAGCCAAGCTTATAGATAAAAAACTAGAAAACAAGCATTGTAAAATGCTAAGAAAAAGTAATAATCAAATAGCATATTTCATCTTTACCGAGATATTGCAATTTTAAAAATCATATTTTTTGGACTTGGCCAAAACGCTCCATGCTAACTGTCGCAAGAACGCCACATGATGTATTTTAATGTGTTCAGCAAACATTTATTCGGCCGCTTCATTAAATTTTGATGATACAATTTTTAAAAAATATGAAAATGGTTTCTTGGCAAAAGTTGCTATAAATCGGATACGTGGAATATCGAATAGTATATGTATATTTATATTCATTTAAAAAATGGGCTTTCCCACGCATCTTTGAAGGGCCATTAAATAAATATTATTTTTCCATAATATTAAATAATAATTAGAATCCGACAATGTTGTCTTATCTGAGATCCAATTAAGCTGTCAGAACCCAATAAAGCAGTATACTCACGCAGAGCGTCCTATCGTTGTAATGCTTCCCCTGCGCGGCGGCCTGCTCGGCGTGCGCACGCGCCTTGTACTGCACGACCAGCTCCGGGACTGATAGGTTCACTTCTTTGCTTGTTACTTCGCCGAATTGCTGTTAAAGGAAATTATGTATTTATTTATTTATTTATTAATTTACTAGCTGTCAGCGGCTTCGCCCGCGTAGAGATTCCACGTCAAAGAATAAATGAAAAAATATAGCCTATTTCACTCGCTGGTAGCTATAGCGTGAGGCGTATACCTACCCGGGTGTTTTTTAGTGGGTATGCCGCCGGCTTGACCGGCGGAAAGTCACACACTCCCCAGATTCTACATTTTTTTAAAAAAAACGTGAGTTGGTATTATTTTGGAGTTATCGTGTGTTTTGGTAGATTCATGAGTGTTTTGAGGTGCTTCGGTAGATGTGTGTATTTTGGTGTTTTCAAGTGTGTTTTGGTAGGTTCACGAATGATTTGGTAGTGTCACGTATGGTTTCGTGTCGGCAGCTGTGTGTGTCAAATGAATTTTTATTCTGAGCTTTTCACAATTCACTATTTTCTACACAAATATAGAAACTAGAATAAAACCGACATGATCCAGCTTGAGTACTGAGTCGATTTTTTTTAATTGAATCGGTGAATTAAAAAGGGAAGCATGTCATGGCAAGCCGATTCAGGAGAGACAAAAAATAAATTTCTAAAAATGTAGGCATTCCTTTTCTTACCGTCATATAAAAATTTGGTGTCCTATACTGTTAAATTTGAAACACAAATGTTCATTGCTGCTGAATACACAACACAATAGTTTAATAACATATTTTAGAATATAGCGATAAATAAATAAACTATTGTACTGATATATTCCGTTTCTTGACTGTTATATATGTCTTGCACTAAACAATCGAAATCCATAAATGTTGCTAAATGAGAAAAGAGGTGACATGTTCCCTTTCCTCTGGAATGCTATACATCCGCGTAAAAATGAGATTTAAGGCACGCCACTGCGCGCGCGCGATGTCGCTACGGAATATCTAAATTCAAGGGTTCAAGCCGACAACAGTGATCTTATCTCAGATACAAGACAAAGCAGTTGAAGGTGGTTGCTTAGATCTGAGACAAAGCATACCACAGGATTCAGTTTTTTTTAATATTGCCCATCAAGATGACCTCACTCCACCTGATGGAGAGCGGTCATGAGGTCCAGATATGAGGTTGACAAGCTCAGTCATTCAAACGAATCACTGGGCTGGCCATCCTCACCTTGAAGGCCTGCAGAAATGCCTTTTCACGCCCCGCTTGAAGAACGCGGGACTATACGAGGAAGGTAACACATGTGCTGGAAGAGCGTTCCAAGTCTGGATGGTACGACAAAGAAACGAGTCACCGAACCTTTTAGTTAGGGCCAACAAATGTTGAATTGTGTGTGGGTGACGCCGTAGTCCAGCACGCGTGGTACGGTAGTGGAAAGGTGAGGGTTTCTAATCTTTGTGTGAATGTGTGTGTGTTTTGGTTGTACCAGAACTCACCATAAAGTGCTGAACGAGCGCGTCCAGCTCGTCCGCTTCGAAGCCGGAGACCAGCAGCGCGCGCGGCCGGTGGTCCACCGACTGGTTCTGGCTGAACACTTTAGAGACGCCGCCGCGGGTGAACCGGGACATGGTGTTGAAGCGCCCGCCCCTGTTCGGACAAATCTATATAAATATGTTGCTAAGCGCGATACTAGAGAACGGGTCGACCAATTGGGTAATTGTTTTCGTATTTTGACGTTAATTATTTTTCTATGAAATACGTTTTTTTTCTATTTACTGCGATGCGACAGGCCAATAACTTTTGACAGAACGAAGTCCGTCGGGGCAGGATAAGGACTTAAGCCAATGGCAGCTCCCAGAACATCCAACCCAGAGTCAGTTTAGAAAAGTTTTTGCAACACGGGACCCCACGCGCCAATCGCGCGTCGAAGATGTGAATTTATCAATTATGTTCAAAAAGGAAAGTACTTAGTTATAAAGCAACTTCCGTTATCCGGTCCATTGCTCTATCGAAAGTGTGAGAACGAGGGGCGCAGTATTCTGTAGTAAGCAACTTGATAAATAAGACATTGAATCGTAACTTTTATTTTAAGCATAACAAACAAAATCAAAAAACGACAGTTGTATAAAAATCTGCAAATAAGATTGGATAAATATATTCAAATTTTTAACCTTCTTCAATAAAGGAAGAGGTTTTTTGTTCGACTACAAAGGTAGTTTAGTTTTCGAGTCTCCTACTGAGTATGCTATATATTTAATTATCTTGCGTTATAAAAAAAAACACCCGGTATAGAACTTATACAAAGACAAGTTCTTTGATTTTGAGTGAAAGAGCAACCTTTAAGGCCTTCTAATGTCTTGAATATGTAATACCATTCTTACCTAAGTCTCCTTTTCACAATACGATAGCTTGAAAAGTAAAAAAACAATATTCAGCATAAACAAACTGGCAATCATAATCTTCATTATTATGAGCAGCGTAAAGAAAACTCTTATATTATGAAATTTATTGGCTTAATTCGAATAAAATCAACTTAAAAACAAATTTTACGTACCATCACGACTATATCCCAAACGAGGTAGTCGAAGGCAAGTGACTGTTGCCGTCGTGGTGAACGGAACACTTAGAAGCCCACTTTTCACCAATGGCATTAGAATCCAATGTTGTAGGTGGTAATTCTACCATATTTGGGTTGTTTTTGGTTTTTTATCAATGTTTTCCATCACCGGAGAGTTGGCGGGAGCAAGAAAATAGTTCTGGCCCGATTTAAACTTGGGACCACATGATCCACGATCCGAGTTAAGTTAAAATTAATTTTACCATTTCCTTAAACTCTATTACAATGGCATAAGGTACAAAATAGCAACTTTTCTGCAATAAAGGGCTATACAGGGTTGTATATCACTAACCTAGAGTGTGGCCTTCTCATGACAGGATGTGGCGGGAAGTTGATCACCATCGTCCTTCTTAGTTCTGCCACCTTCTTAGCCAACTCGGTCACGTCTTGACCTTCCTGTTGGCAGAATAAATCAGGTAAATATATACAAACAATCCTAAAAAGTCTTCATAATCACCCGGTATATCTTCTCTTATCAAGGTTACTTCTTTCGGATGATTGAAGGTACTTGCATCAAAACAATGATGAAATAACGTTGGCTTGCAAAGTAAGGATGTACTAGAAAGATTCGAACGTTCCATTGAGATTTCGGTAGCACAGTGGTTAGAGCAGCCACCCGGATTGTAGTAGACGCGGGTTCGAGTCCTGCCTGATTACTTCAAGGTCCGAAATTCGAATTTTTCTAGTTTTCTGTCTTTTGATATGAAAACCGATATTAAAAATTCTTCCAGTGACATAGGCTTTATTTATTTTTTTAATTTGGCTATGTTTTGACGGAAAAGACAGCTGGCGGACAGCTAGCGGACAGTAATATATAAAACAAAGTCGGGTTTGTTCGAACACTTAAAACTCGAGAACGGCTGAACCGGTTTTCGTGTTTTTTTAATTTGTTTTTTTTTTTTTTCTTCTTATAATTAAAGTTTTAACATTGTTTGCTTCGCACCCCTAAACCATTACTGGTTTGTCTGGGTACTGCAATTCCTCTTATCATTACAGGAACACAGAAACGCAATATAAAGTGTGTCCAATACAAAAACATAAAATAAAAACACATTCACGGGTAGTTGGACCCTAGTCCGTACCATGTAGCTCACCTAAACTAAAAAGTTACTCACGAGTAGGTACATTGGAATTTAGCAATCGAGCATAGACAACAGAAACAAGTTAATTAAATGCGTACAGGTTGCTTCTTTTTGTGGTATTTAGTTGTCAATTGAAAAATGGACTATTGGATGAAATATTGTTTTAGTTTATACCTAATGTTACTTTTACTTACCGAATCTTTAAATATCTTTGGTAACTCGTTTATCAGTCTTGGAACTATATATGCTATAACTATATATGTTGTATCATATTATATTAGTCTTTCGTCCCGAATAGCAGAATAACTATTAAAAACCTTTGAAAATGGCCAAAAAATTAAATCATAGGAAAAACATTCGTCCATACAAAATGTTTACATAATATGTCAAACATTTGCCAATAACTTTTGACAGAACAAAGTGTGTCGGTGCTATAGATGCGAAGCCGGTTATTAACGATTTTAACCAAGCGGTTAAAAATGCATTTTACGTTATTAACGGTTGATTAACCGCATTTTATGCTTGTTACGGTTAAATGCCACCGCTAGATGGCGCTGGCGGCACTATTATTGACTGTTCCCTCAGGAAGTCTGATATCCAGTCACAGTGCGATGGGAATTCCGTAAGAAGGAAGCTTCACCTAGGAGTTGACAACACAATGAAAAGACAAATAATTTACAATATTCCAAGATAAATAATGGGAATCGGAAAACGTTGGAATTTCGGAAACAATTTAATTTATTTTTTTAAAACTTCTAATTTCAACTTTATCGCAAACAATAAAATATCAATGTTTTTCCTAAAAGAAGCAAATCAGTGGTTGGCAAGCCGTGCAGGCGGCGCAGCTAAAAAGTCAGTTCATAGTAAGAATATTAATGCCATATAGATAGCCGTCTCGATATTTTACTATAGCGCTGTTTCGGTCGGTCGTCTTCGCGAACACGAAGTTAGTCGATACCCATTATTTACCATGAAGAACTGTAGGTACCCTTTCTATTGGTCGCAGTTGTATAATTAACCGTTAAAAACCGCATTTTATCGGTAGCTAACCATAAATTTGGTTAAGTAACGGTAGCTATTTTACAACGATAGTCGGGGCAGGTATGTATGTATATGAAAACCAACCTGTTGTTTTGTAAAGAGATCCAGCTCTGCATCGAGAATTTCCTTTTCCGCCTCCTGTCTCGTCTTCGGCCTCTTGGCGTTCACCTGAGAACAAATGTGTGTAAGTACTATACATTCTAGCAATACATACAGTGTTTAGGTCAAAATCCTGCACTGTGAGTACAAATGACAGAAAAACACATGAGAGAAATCCTAAATATTAACCCAAACTAGATTACTTAATAATTACTAACGATACAGATAAATCACTACATAAAAAAATTACAATTTAGTCAGTTTCAAATGCGTGCAGTCATGTTGATGATATATTGCCAGGGCTACCTCCTTCGATATAGATATATCAGTAGTCAGTCAGTACCTACAGTACATCATCGCGTCAGCTCAACCGCAAGATTCACGTACAAAATAGATGGTCTACGCGCCTGTTCACGACCAACTGCCGAATGAGTCTCGGAAGACCCGGCGACTGGTAGGTAATTATCACGCGCAAGTATATGCAGTGACAGGCCTGCAATAGGTGGCAGAGAATGATAAAATTACCTCGATATATCCTTTCATCCGGTCAAATTAATTATCTAAACTGAGACAGGTAACCGCCGACTGGCTGAAATGGATCTTTCATTTTTACGAAATTGCTCGCTGCGCTCAGATTAGGTACTGAACTGGACATGATTTAAGGGATTGCAATAAAACTCCTGGATTAGGATCAAACCAATTTCTGCCCATCTCGCATTTTCAATAAGAATGACAAATTATCATTAGTATAATTTTAACAGGACATTCATCTTGCGTCTCACTCGGTATGCCACAACAGCACTCAGTAATTCTAAACTATATTTTTCCTTTACTCACCCGCTGGGCTACATTGGAGCATTTTCGTTTCGATTCGCATTTTTGATTCGACATACCGAGGATAGCCCTCTCCATAGCTAGCAAGTCATTTCGGTAAGTAAACTTCCATGTAAAAATATGTTATTAAATATTTATCATCACATTCACAGTCCAGGATTTTAGTAAATCACCTCAATACAGAAGGTAACCTTCCTTTTGTCCCATCAATTTATACATAATATTTATGGCAAACCATTATCATGTTAATAATGTTTACAAATGAGTTTCCTTCCAATAAAGTCCAATTGGTATAAATATAGAAATGTGAGTAACGAAAACACAAGACACAAAACATAACCAGTAAATATACGATACATTATTACTACATGACGATGCTATGTTACAGAATATCAAACCACAATGAGTTAAGGATTAAATACTAATGCTAGGAAATACCAACTTACAAATGAATGACAAAGGTTAATTTATTTTAATAATTGGTGTTTTTTATTTGCAAAGGGCTTCCAGTTTTGAAAGCAAACCCGGACTCAAAAGTCGCTTACTTAGCGACTGAGTGTCAATTGCTGAGAATCGATGCAGGCCAATCTATACTTATATTATAAAGTAGAAGGATTTGTTTGTTTGTATTGAATAGGCTCCAAAACTACTGGACTGACTTAAACAATTCAAAGCTACGTTAGACGGGAAAGACCGCTGACGGACAGCTAGCAACTTAATAAATTGATTAACAAACACGTCTCACTTCCAAACAGCTGTTCTTTTTATTAAAAAAACTCGATCCTTAACACACTGACGAGGAAAAATACTATAGCTAAAGTGCGGTCGCCAAGCAAAAGAATTTCGTACATTGACCTGTTATCACCTGTCCCTGTCGGTCCCGCGCAAAATATTTTGCGTCACGATCGCACGGTTCAATGCCCGGCGTCTAAGGGATTGCAAACATTTTACCGCGATAGTAATGTCTGTTGTTGTCCTCGCGCTTTCCTTGACATTTTTGAAAATTGAATGTCGTTTGTTATTTTTCAAAGTAACAAATTTAATATTTATTGCAGAAATCAAATGGCTATGTATTTTACCGATCATATACGAAACAACATTTAAAAACCTCTATTTGACTGTTTGTTTTTGTTTCCTCTATATGTTCTTCTTCGTAACATGAGAATGGATTTGAATGACTTAAACTTCCCACTTAAACTGTCAAAGCTGGATTAAAATACAATGTACTTCAGATTTAAATACATATTGAAGAGATTCAAGAGTTAAGTCCGCGCGAATGCAGTAATTGTAAACCAATAGCAAACTATTCATCTAATGACCTACGACATCATTTGAAGGTTACTTCATGTTGGTAATATTTTAGAGTTGGGACTCATCGATAGTGGCTCATTAATGGAATGAAACTATAATTTATTTGTTTCTTATTATTCATAAAAAAGTATTCCCTTCAGGTGCCTTCACAATGTAAATTATAAAACGTTTAATAAAAGTTCAAAAAGGATATTTATCAACTTTTTCAGATTTTATTGCAATCCGTACTTTGACACCTGTCATTTTAATCAAGCTATATTTTACGGATATAAAGTAATCGCTCAGTTTTCAGACAACGTGAAATTCCTTCACAAGTTGTTTTTGTTAAATTATTTGTTATGTTGTTACTTGTTGTTACTACACTGTTTTAAAATGGACTCAGGGCCATCTACCTAGCGCCCATTTAAGGAGTTTATTTCTCTACGGAAAAAAGGGAAAAGTCGTCCCGATTTTTACTAAATCGGAGAAGGAAGAATACATGGCGAATCTATAAGGATTTCAAGTAGACTTTTAAAGCCTGAAAATGTAATTTGCATATTTGAGTTTATTTTACTCTTCCAAATATTTCATATTTTAAAAACTGGGTAGGTACATTATACGAAATGTTTGTAACCACTGGCAGTAAATAGAGGAATGTACGAAATTCTTTCTGCTTGGCGACAGCATTATAGTTCAAAGGGCCTATTTTTAAGATTCAGATCTTCAGTCATTTTCCTTCTTTGTTGTTTTGACATCCTAGTCAGTTCAAAACATAATCTGGGAGCACGGTAGTCAAGTCACGGTAGCCGGTAGCCATATATTTTGAATAAGGTGTAGAGTTGGAAGCTTGGTTATTTAATGAGATTTGATTATTTTTGACAGTGCGAGCTATGTGGTCTCGTCATATCCATATATTACATAAAATGATTTTGATGGGATACTTCTTACTAGATGGAACGCTCTAAGCAATTTTACACAGCTATAACAATGATGTAAGATGAATATACTCATACAAATGAGATAGAATGAGACAGGACGAGAGATACGATATACGCATGCGTTGTATGAAGAACTATGACAGATGTGTTGTTCGTGTGACGTAAAAAAATAACAACAAGTAATGAATAATCCGTATTTTAAATGGCGCACGTGAAAAACTACTTAATATTTCTGTATCGAAGAAAAGATAGCAGATAAGGTAGAAGCTATTTAGCTCAAAACGAAGTATTACGTGCAAAACAAAGGCAAACTAAAATTAACACAAACTTATCAAAATACACAACAAAAAGAAAAATAAAATAAATAGCACAAAAATGTGTACATAAATTACATAATTCACAGTTTAATTTATTTTGTTTGTAATATTTTATCTATTTATTATTACTCTATCTTTGCCATTAAAACAACAATATTTTTTAATATTTTTAGTACGCTCTTCAAGCAGCTGTTTAGTTCGAAGTGAGCGCAGGAAATTCTTCACTCAAAACTGAATAACGTCGAAAGGCCACCTCAAATTGGGGCACTGACTCGGTTTGGGGCGTTACTACGGGAGCCAATGAAGGAAAAAACAACCCGTCACAGGGCGAAAGGTTTTAGACATTTCATTCATCTATACCTATACTAAAATTAGAAAGTGGATTTTTTTTTTGTTTGTATTGAATAGGCTTCTTGCATACAAAAGATACTTAAAGTACGTATGTTGTATGTTCATTGATCTAGCAACTTTTTAGGAAATGTAGGTAAGTCAAATGAACAGATTTTATTGTGATATGGTTTCCCATGATTAAAATACGAAATTTTTATTAAACTCACGATGCAGGTCGGAATTTGATATTAAATCGCAGATGATTCGTAAAAATTAGCAGTTTATCTCAACTACTGAAGCTCGATTTTTGAATAACAACATAAAACAATCGACAGAATTCCCCAAGGGAAAGTAAGAGGTAAATTCCATGTTGCGGTCATGGTGACATACACATACAGAAGCCCATACTTGACATAGGTACTGTATTTTTTTTCCAAAATTACAGACTTTGAAGAGCATCTCAAAAACTATACAACATATCGAAAAACTTGACTGAATAAAACTTGTAGCAAATTTAATCAGCTTTCATTTTGTATAAAGTCTCATGTCGCTAGGATACATAGTTTCCGAGATATAAGCAAAAAACCGAAAAATGAGACTTCAAACCTGCCCCCTACCCCCCTTCCCTCGGCGGGCTAGGGGCGGTAACTTTTGATATGTTCACCTCCTAACTACTCCAAACAAAGTTACGAAGTCAAAAATTGTGTTCCAAGAATTTCCCTCTATACTAACCTTTTTTTGAGCATTCGTTGCCAGAACTATTGCTAATTCTGCCACCTTTTTTTTGTTTCTCATTATACTTTTGGCTACATAAATGTTGTTTTCAATTGTTTTTATTACAAATTCGTCTTTAATATTAGGCTATTTTACTCCCCACCTGCGATTCGAATTGTATTTAATCAATGTTTTTGTACAAACGCATGCGCAAACGTATCAGTCGCCAATACCTGTAGTTGGAGTCGCGACATCGAGCGAGCGACCGTCTCTCCCTGTCGGAACCATCAATATTATGTCAGGGGCTTACTCTTGAAATGTAAGAACCTTAAGTCAAAGCAATAAGATTGAATCTAATATCAAGATAGATTCAAGACTCAGACCCCAGGTGGATTAATTAGCTGTAATTATTTCTTATCCTACTGATATGGTGCGATGTACTAAAATTTAAAACCAAAAAACACTCCAGAAAAATAATATATAAATATATAGATATGGTGCTGTTCAGTTCCCCTTTTTGAAAATATGCTTTTTTAAAAAAAACCTAAATAAAAATATAAACTAAGGATTAAAACTTTTTCAACAATTAATGCTTTGCTTCTTTTTTAAAAATATGCTATAAATAGTGTATACTAACTTCTTACCAAAACAGCAAACTTAGGATATAAGGGGCTTGTATTCAAAACCCTATTTCTAACTCTTAGAAAAGTCAAAATCGATATATTTTTATACAAAGTTGAAAAAAATACCGCCACTCTATTTAAACAATAAAAAAAAGCACAAAAGCATCACACGACTAGCGACATACCTGCATCTGCATCAGAGTCCCGTTGTATGCGAACAGTTCGTTCCTCAGCTTCTCAATGCCCTCTTGAGCCGATTTGATCGCCTCAAGTAAAGCCGCCTTCTGGGACTCACTGATGTTGCCTGGATGAAAAAATGAAAAATACGTTATTTGATTATACTTTAATGAGCTGGCGAAAGGAGAACGTCTCATAGATTTTATATGTTCAGAAACTACTGCGCTGTCAAGCCCAAATAATATAAATTCAACCTACAACTGCTAATTTGTCCTTAGATTATTTTGTTTTCCTCCTGATTTGTATTTGGGAAAACAACTCCAAGATTTTACCAATTAAGACATAATAATAATGTCATTTAATGTATTTCAATTTCTTTTAGGTTACAACATCTAAACCGATGACACAGACTCCAACAATAACAATAACTGTACCTACATTATATTATCGTATAAGTTTTAGAGGAATAGGCAATTATTTTTTCACTTTTTAGTGTTTTGTTTTGGAAGTTTTTTTTGGTAAAATTTTTGTTTATTTCTTGATTTTCAGTGAATAGGTTCTTATTTATTTTAAACATCGAAAAAGTATCGGTCATTTGCTCCTAATAATTGAAGAGTTCCGTTACTTTGTCATGGATCCCATAATCAGAACCTAACCAAACTGTCATCAAACTATCCTTGAAGTATATCCTTTCCAATCAAAAAAGAAACATCGAAATCGCTTTGCGTGATATTGAGTTATTCGTCCATTTGTTGCGCATATAGTTTATCTAGATTTAAGATTTATATAGTTTTCTCATGGATGTCACTGTCAGAACTGAACCAAATTAAAATGGGACCACAGGGTAAGCAAAAGCTTTCAAATAAAAAGGATTATATCGGTTCATCCAGTCGAAAGTTATGAGGTAACAAACATATTAAATTAAGCTTTTACTAACACTTTATGGATCCTAAGTTATCTGAAATATATGCTTTTTTTATTAACGTGCAGATACTAGACGGCAAAAAAAGTGTCAAAAAGTCGAAGTTCTCCCAATGAGGTATAGTATAGAGTTCTTCAAGTGGGGTTTGAAAAGCTATTTACAGTTCATAGGCTGCGGTAACTGCTTACCAGCAGGCGGTCCGCGTGCTATACCCCATTCAATATAGCATTAGACAGAAGTAAAAAAGGTTCTTTTAAGGGTACACTTTGTGGTAAAAGTACAAAAATCATGATTACTTTTAAGATTCATGCCGAATTTATTAAAATTTAATTATACAGCAGCCGTCACACTCAATTGTTCTCATTTCAAGTGGAGTACCTTCAGAATTTATGAGGCTTTTGCTTTAATAAATTATTTTGACTTGCATCAAACTATATTGTCGATGTAAAAACATAAAAAAGGGGTTTTTATGCGAACACATTTTTACCGTCACTTTAACCGCGGTAATAATAAGTATCAGTATTGCAACACGGCCCTATCTTTGAAATAAATGCCTACAGCCGCGCGGTACGTAAACACGCGATAGGGCTGCCCACCTACAGTATTTTTAATACATCTGCCTAATTTGAGTTTCAATCTAGTTTTGTGAATGTATTTCTTGAATGTATTTTGTGGTTGTAAATATTAAATTTTTCAGATAAACATGTAAAATACGTTGTGAATGAAATTGGAAATGTTCAATAAAAATGCATGTTGTTTTTTTTGACTAGTAAAGACTATGGTTATAATTTGTTTGATTTAAAACTTATGAACAGATCAGTTTTATAAAGGATAGTGTACATTCGCCCATACATTGCCGCCTATGAACCAACAGTCATGAAAAATACCTCTGAAGGGTTAATAAATACATACACTTTAGTGTCAAAACGTTGTTTATGAACGGACACTTCTGAAAACTCGTTAAATATAAACAATCTGAAAATTTTAGAGGTTATATTTAATAATATAATGCGAAGTTTTATTTACGTGAGTGGGAATAATCTTCTTCAAGCACATATTTTGTTGATCTGCCACTTCTGCCAGTATAATGGAACCACTAGCTGAGCCACAATTCACACAAAATGATGATTCCATTGCGATGATCGTAAATTCGTAATTATTGCTGAGTTAGCTATGTGCAGGTTACGAAGTCTATAAACGGCTTAATCTAAAAAGAGGTAGGTCACTACAAAGAGCCATCAACGTCCGTTTTTTAAGACTCGATAAGAATAAAATTATTTTTATAAAAACAATAACACAGCATTGCAAATTGAATGCGAAAAATACAAGACCCTAGACAGATGCTGGTATTTTTTTGTGTTGAAGTGTCAAGTGAACCAAACGTCATTAACTTTTTTTTTTTGGCTTCGTACAAAGCTGATTTAAGCCAATGTATAATCTGATTCAAAATGAAAAGTTGATTTAACATCTATCGCATTGACAGTATTGTATTGTTACTCATTTTTAAGAGCCTTTAGTAAGTTCACAACTACATTTTCTTCACAAACAAGGTTTCTTTTGTCAATACAAAGTAAATTAAAATATTGTCGCAATGGCTAAACAACAGAGAGCACAGACGAACGCAGCATAAATGGTATTAAAAAAAAGTTTTCGTACGATAAATCTTTCCAGTATTTTTAATTTTGATATAAAAAATCAGAAGTGTCCGTGACAATCTAATAAGTGATTATTATGTCTTAAATCATGGCCAGAATTATGACAAATGTCAAATGTTTGTTGGTTCATAGGCCAACTTGGACACTGTCCTTTGCGACCGAAAAATTTAATGGTATTTTTTTTTATCATTATCTTTATTTATCTCTCTAATTCTACCTGATTACGTATTTCCAAATGATTTTTCTGTTAATTCAATGTTTCTAAAAACCTACAACTCAGAGGTTTGAAGTTTCGAACATTAGCGTACCTACCGTATCATGAACCGCCTATAACTAATATACCTAGTTCACTCGTGTATCTCTTTCCTTTACCGTATTCAATTTATTTATTAATCCGGGCGTTTTTTCAGAAGAAAAAACGAAATACCGATCCTTTAAAAAAGACACTAATTACGTACCTACTAGTAAGTACCCAACTAAAAACATTTTATAGTATTAATTTAAAAAATGTTATCTCTGGGTGCGTTATTAAGGAATTCATGCAACCAAAAACAGCACAGGATTTTCTACAAATTGCTCCTTGCCATGGTAAGTACTTGTACTTGTTTTAATCAAAAAAATCGCGCGCTTTCTGTATAGAAAACAAGCCACCTTCCGTTCGTCACTGCGGCACATTCGCGACTGCTTGCGTCGCGAGCGCACCTCGAGATCCGAGGCGCGAGGACAGCTTGCGTTTCGTACGTTTGTATGAAGTTACAATACTGATACATTATATTACCGTGCTGAAACTCTACCAAATCTAAAATGTTACATAATCCCTTCATACGTTGTGGCGGAAGGGAGTATTCAATTTTGCCAGGTTATACTCAGGTATGTCATCGCCATGGCAACGTCAAATGCAAATTGTCATTCATTCAAGCACCCCTGCTTCTTATTTCTAATGTAATAATGAATGAAGTATATTAACTTGATAATTTACTAACACAATGTATTTTTCGACACCAGATGGCGATTAAACCTTTTGTTGGCACTGCGTTTACCGCCGATATGTACCGCTTACCAGCCGGCGGTCCGCGTGCTATACTACTTTCGCCGTATAATGATATCCCTGACAGTTCATAATTGTCAATTATAGTGATGTAACGAATGTAATTTAATCGAGTTGGCAAAGGAAATGGAATCGGATTTACCGATATTTAATTTTTAAATAAATTCTTAATAAAGGGGTTATGGCTAATAAGTAATAGAATAAAACACGGTATCTCGAAAATAATAGTTAAAAAATAGCACACAAGGCAACGCGCTCGTACACTGATGCGAATGACGTGATTACAAAATGATCGCTCCTATTCATCGATTTTTTGTCGATTCTGTAGAGTCAATACACTATTGAATGGCATTCCTTTTCACGCATCAGGCGCTGCAATGATATATTAATTTAATTTCATTATTAACAGTTAATAATAATAACAATAATTTATTTGATAAGATTAGAAAGAACAATAATTTTTTAATAGTTCATAACATTTTCTTTTGCCAGTTTCTTTTTATTTAATTTGAAATAGTATGCGTGACACGGAACAATAAGAGCTGTCAGGCATATCATCTTACAGTGATAATAGTATAGTTTTTTTTTAAAGAATCACAAACCTGACTCCAGTTTCTTGATCAGCAACAGCTGCTGCTGCAGCTGTTTCTCGAGCAGTGCTTGCGCGCGCTTCATCATCTCCATCACTTGTTTACTTTTGTCTAGTTTGGTCACTTCTTTCTTTTTTTCTTGGCCGTTCGTGTTCTCTTTCGCTTGCTGGAAAAATGAGAACATTCAAACTTGGGGTATTGGTAGGACTGGTGAGAACGTTTCCCTGAATATTCCGTGTTTTCGGAATATTTACAACAAATCTAAATTTGGGTAGAGTGGTGATTACATTTCAATGATAGATGGCTTGGTTCAACAGCAAAAATCAAGCTTACGTAAGGTACGATTCACACAGACAGAGTCGCGCGTCGAAGCGCAATATATAAATTTAGGGAAACCGAAGCGTTAACGAAGGAAACAAGGTCTAAATCTGCATAAAATTCATATCGATCCACGGAATGCGCCAGGGGCCGATCGGTTTTCGAAAACCCATCCCAATGTGGACCTAAACTACTGATGATACGCTTTCAAGGACCAAGTGCTGCCTAGGAATGGGAGTTGTTCCAGTGGCACTGTAGCATTGACATGAACTTAAAAATTATTTTAAAAAAAATTGCCTTCAGGAAAAAAAATTCAAGGCACAATTTTTTTCTAATACAAATATTCAAAACAAGAGGCTGTTTTTCCTTAGACTCCTGGGATAGATTTTTATGCGCTTTGATTTACAGATTAGTGATAGTCTGAGGAACATGCACTATGTGAGCATTCCAGGCGGCAACCTTGGTCCAACTTCCATACAAAATTAGGCAATCTCCTTTCATACCAATTTATTAATGCGCTTCGACGTGCGCCGTTCGGTGGGAGTCGTGCCTAAGCTAAGGTAAGGTTATAGATTCAATACCAAGCAACTACTAACATTCAGGCATCGCGTATCAGTGTTTTTTATGCTATGTCTGAATGCTATCATCTATTTTTGGCATGATCTATACTTACTAAAGTTATGAAGAGAAAATATGTTTTTTTTTTGATTGTTTGTATTGAATAGGCTCCGAAACTACTAGGCCGATTTAAAAAAAAAATACCAATATAAAGCTATATTATCAGGGAGTGACATAGGCTATATTTTATTTTAAATTTAGGCTATATTTTGATGCGAAAGTCAGTCTACTCAACAACAAGCTATGCTAATTTGGACTCAGATGATCTTATTGTAAGTTGCCCCAGATATTTATATGGTCCAAATCTTCATTGTACGCCATAAGTCAGAAGATGATGTTTCAGTTATTCAGGGCGCGTTACATAACACTGAGTGAAAATCACTCGAACCCGTTCCAAATTGTAAACCAAAACCGTAAGAGTGTTTGCTTTTTGCGTTTGGGGTAGATCGTAAACGTCGCATTTTTTTAAGGTTTTCGTGATTATTTAGCTGTATTCAAATTAAGCATTAATTATCTCTCTATTATTGAATGCACCTTTTAATTTCATAATTATAACTTAGACTGTGTACAATAAATTTTTAAGTGTCATCAATTTAAATAAAAACGATTTTTTATTAAATTAGCAAATAAAATGTGTTTTTAATTAGTATTATGCACACAATAATAAAGCAAAAATTTAAGTTTTATTTCAATTCAATGAAATAATCACAAAAATCACCGCCAGCAAACGCTCTTAAAGTACTAAGCGCTCTCACAGTTTGCGACAGTTGCATAAATAATGCGTTACCTTGTCGGCAAGTTGTTGTTTGATGTCAGCGGTCGCTTTGATGTTGTCCCGGTTGATCAGCACTTTGTTGTGGGACATGTGCTCGTTTTGTTTCTCGTTCTGCCGCCTTTGCTGGCCGCCTGGCGCCATGTTTTCTTGTTTATTCTGTGAACAATGACATTGGAAACACTGTTTTTACTGACAGTATTAGCAGTGTGTTTTAATTTCCGCACCGCTCGAAGCATTCAAGGTTAAATTTTTATTTTGATTTAGTTATCTTGAAAGATAACTAAATCAAAATATAAATTGTCGAATAAATAATGCTACTTTTTAAATATAATTTTTTTATTTATTTATAGACATGATTTATACTGGGTTGTTTTCACTAAGATTTACTAATATAATGTCAATTTTTTTTAGTACAGGTATTTCACAAACAATAGTTAAGTTGGTCTCCCGCATCATTAGGAAGTAAAGTAAAAAAAAAACATTCATACAAGTTTTCATATTTCACAAGCACTTATGACCAGACAGAAAAAAAAAATGAGACTAAACGGGAATACTGGGTGAATATCAAAAAACTTATAAAAACGATAAGGCATGCGTAGTAAGGAATTTACTTTCAAATCACATAAATTCTCTCTCTCACACACAAAAACACTAACTTATTTATGAATAATATGTTACTGTTTTTATTTTTTATTTAAGCCTTGACTGTGAAATTCAAATGTAAATCGGTTTCCCAAGATACAGGCCTAGCCTAGTTTGGAAACCTCTGCTAATGTAGAGAGTAGTTTTTCACTGTGTTATTATTTTATTGTATTTATTTTGAATGTGTTGTCAATAATGAATTTTTATTTATTTAGTTACTATGTAAGTGAAAATAAAATGTATTCCATCAACTTTAATTTCAAGGTCACCTATAGTTAACACATAACACATAGTTACTACAATGCCTACTGAGTATAACCATATCCTTTTAGTCTTTGGATAATCACCAGATAAAGCATGAGATTTTTTTAGGACTAAAATGAAGCTTATATCTTGCACTCAAGCGATTACAATATTAACCCGTAGCGCTAGGCTATTGAGGTCATAAGTTTCAAAAACTCTAAAGTTGCTTATTTCCTGCCTGTGGATAGAATCGTACCTAAGAAGCTTCTCAATGGGTTTTGTGTCACATCTGACTGTCGACTATTTGTATGCTATACTTTTTATTCAAAATAAAACTGCAAAAAATAATTTAAATATCATATCTAGTATGGCCTGCGGAGTGTGCAAACCTAATTTGTGTCATCTTCGTCCAGCGCAAACTGGCTTAAGGTCAGTATGTAACAACAGTTACAACTCTCGCACTGTTTCGTTCGAACAAAGCCGACTTTTTCAAATAATACGATTTCGTAGATGAAAATGACACAAATTAAGAATTTAGTGTTCTATTACAACATAATGAATAAAAACACGTAAACTTTAATAACTTGCATTATCTTTTGTGGCTTGTACAGAGAGTTGTAATAAAAGAATAAATATATTATATTATAAATAAATATCCCTGGACATTATTCCACACAGCGCCATCTAGCCCCAAAGTAAGCTAATTAAAGCTTGTGTTATGGGATACTAGACAACGGATAAACATACTTAAATACATTTTCTTTTGTAAATACATACTTATTATACATAGGAGACACCCAGACCAGTACAAACAGACATGTTCATGCACACAAATGTTTGTACTGTGCGGGGATCGAACCCGCGACCTCTGGTGTAGTAGCCAACTTCTTAACCATTACACCAAGTCGGTCGTCTAATGTCGTGGATACATTCGACACAAAATACGTTGTACAACAGATATTAGTATTCTGAAACGCATAACACCTATTTAACCACCTGTAATATTCTTTTAGAGTTAGTCGAGCGACACGTTAGGTATTAGTAAAATGTCAGGGTTCCTGTGGACGGAACTGACACAAAATGCTTGCTTCTGTACGTCAGTTACTGCTTCGTAATCGTTATTTTTTTTGCGTCCAATACTGACCGAAAAGACAAATAAGTACCTAAATTTCTACCTATACGACTACCTAAGATGACACAAATTAATGCATTAGGTTGGACAAAGGATTCCGAAACTTCATGACAAAAAGAATGAACTTCACTATTTTCGGAACCTCAAAACCCAGCGCTACGGGTCTATATGTAAATTGTAAAATAATGCGATGCGAAGAGTAATGCGATATCCATGAAATATATGAATGTTTTTTCTTTCTTCTTTCTTTCTTTCTTCTAAAAAACTAGCTTTCCGCCCGCGTGAACTTATCGTTATATATTATAGCCAAATTACATAAAATCTTTATAAATTGTAGCCCATGTGTTATTCTGATGTCTAAGTTGTATTACTGTAAAGTTTCGTCTGAAGAAGTAGTTTTAACGTGAAAGAGTAACAAACATACACAATTACGTATTAGCTCAGAATAGTAATAGTACTCCGTACAGAAGGTTCTCACAAGCAACTCGGACAAGTAAAAAAAGTCTTCTTTTATCTTACAAGTTCGTGTCACGCTATTACTTATTAATTTGTCCGTGCTATCGATCAAGGCCATGTTTAGGTAGCTTGCATGCGGAATCGAAACTTATCGCGTAGCACGAGCGTTCATATTCCCCTGTGCGCCACTGAATGTAACCGATTTAACTGTCAGAGCACAGGGTCGCAACTCACTGATTTCATTATTAACTTTTAAAAAAGTATTACTGTGATAAATATAACATCGTTTAGTAGTAGTCATCATTATTCTCATAATTACTTATAATTACAAGTTACAGTTGAAACCAATCAGAAACAAAAAAATAAATAACGCGCTCGGAGTGTGCGAGCCGAGCGGCAACCACTGTCAGATACCCCAGAGAGGGGCCACGCGGCGGAGCGTACCTAAACTTTGAAGTGACACAGGCCTGGTATTAGTAAGATAACCGTGTATTAAAACGCTTCTTACCTCCGGGTTGTGCCAGAACACCTTAATGAACCGGTTGTTGAGAACAGCTTCCGTGCTCTTGTAGGCGACGTTGGCTTCTGTTGGGGACGCAAATGTGACCAGAGCCGCTTCTGGGTCACCTTCGAAACATACCTGCAAAGAGAGGGCATTTAGCAAGTATTCATATTCATATTCATTTATTATTTTTATTTATTTATTTTTCAGTATTTACAACTGGATATCATATTAAGGGTGCATTCCGAGACAGACCAAAATCGATTTCAGCACTGTCATCGTTATATAACGTTCCGAAACAGTTATCGCGATGATGACAATTGTGATTCGGAACACGAAATTGTTTATGTTTGACAGCTACCTAACCTAACCTTGCATGCGCAGCATTGGTATTTGTATTTAATTGTGTTACTTGAATGGTTTCTTGTGGTAAAACAATGGCAATTTATTTGATTTCGTGCAAGGGATTTTGTGTGTGGGAAATACCACTATAAAAACAAACAATTAACCTAACCAAACGCTTACACCAAGGCTTACACATTGATCACCTGTCATTTTTGACAGATCGCCTACAGTGATTAAGCTCGCGACCATTGCATGGGCATCGTAATCGCAAGATGGCGGACATTATACATAAGACCGCCTTATGTACTACCAGTCGCTGTTAGCGCGATAACGGCGAATCGGAACGGGGTTATGGGTGCTGAAATCGATTTTGGGCTGTCTCGGAACGCACCCTAAAATTAGGAGATTAGTTTTGTTATATCAGTGGGAAATAAACATGTGCAAGAATTTTGTTTTACAATGTTTAAAGTAAAGCCATAGTGCTAGCGGTACGCTAAATTAACCTGCAAATGGTGTTAAAGGCATGAAAATCGTAACTATTGATCTTTAGGCCATACGAATAAATTTGACCCGAAGCACAGAATAAAAGAAAAAAAAGAGGAGGTGTTATGGCGACATCTTTTTTTAGTATGGGAAAAGAATGTTTTGCTTTAGAACCCATCGTGTGTGCTATCTAATGGAAGGGCATACTGAGCCAATTCTAAAAATATATCACATTATAACATTTAGGTCACTTGTTTTGAATAAAAATAATAGTCGCGATATGATGATTGTTTTTTCTCACACGCATATTTGTTTTAATATAAAACTTTTTTGTAGATTTTTAACTAAAAAAGCACTTTCCAATGCACACTCCATCAAAATGCAATAACACACATAACCAACGGTTTAAATGTCCTGAAATCTGTTACTTGTTGAGAAAATAATACGAAAAGCCACTTAATTAGTCGATTTTTAATTAATACCACCTTTCCCATGGAAAACTCGGAAACGCGACACTTTAGGGTACCATATTATCAGGCATTTTTTGTTTGTTTATCTCTCTTTTATCCATATAGGCACCACTTCTATCGTGCGCGGAAACTTCAGATAAAAAACAAAATGGCGGCTGGTGGCTATGCAAAAATATAAAAAAATATTCAAACCCCAATAAGTTTTAATTCAATAAAATAATCACGAAAATCTTACAAAAATGCAACGTTTTCGATCCACCCCCAGCAAACGCTCTTAACACCATTTGCAGGTTTTGACTGAATTTCGAAGTGTACCGCTAGAACTACTAGATGTCTGTGTGTCTGTGCAATAATAGTATACTATTGAAATTTATTCAAAAATGTCTACGGCCTATTTATCAAGAACAATATAAATTATAACGATCATTTGAAAAAGTTTTAATGGATTTATTTTATTTTCAAATCAAGATTTATTGAGTAAGCATCAAAAAAAAATTACTGTCAAAAAAATTAAAATCTTAAAACATATTGAAAGAAGAATTGATTAAAAACATTAAAACCCTAAAACAAATCGCAACAATACATTTATTTTATGTTTTTGTCAATTAATTTAATCCTAGTTAAGACTTTTGAGTTTGATACATTAGAAATGAGTTTAAATATAAAGTATACAAAAATAATGTCACCCCACCATCGTTGTCAGAGAGATAAATGATTTTACATAATTAGATATCGTTTCAACAATCTTCCTGCAATCACTTTTTTCTCTGGAGCACCCTAAAACGTTTTTAGACAAAGGAATAAAAAGAAAATCCTAATCTCACCTGTATGTTGACGATTTTTCCAAATTTGCAGAAGTGGTTGTTGAGATGCATAATATCGTTTAGGCCTCTCGGGACCTTCTTAACTTCTAACGAGCAGGTGGCCACGTTTGCCGGCATTGGCGGCCGGGGCGCTCCTGTGAAATTGAATTAGTAGATAGAGAAAGAGAGAAAGCAAAAACATTAATTATTTTTAAAGACATCGCCTAAAGAAAATAGGGTATTTGTCTATTTTTTCAGTTGAGGCGTTCCAAGCGGCAGTTGGTAGGCTTGCGTTTTGCAAAACATTTGTTCGGCAGCTATTCATTTATTTGTTTGAATAAAAAAATTGCACAACATAACAGCAATACTAGGGCATTGTATAATTTAAATAAAAACAGTTATTATAAAATACACAGTTAACAATAGTTATAATTTGTAACGGCCCTCACAAAATTTGAGGCACACATTTTACTATTGTTCGAAGAACAACAAAATTTAACAGCCACCAGTAAATGTTATGGAATATTAAATAAAAGCATTTTAATGCAATATTAGACTACACTGACAGATTGGATATATTGAATATTGCGTTTAAGAATATGGTTTCTTGACAAAAGTAACAATGAATTGTGTAAATTATCGAATAATAAACTTTTTTATTTATTTTATACTCTTAAAAATAGAAATTCACATAAGTAAACAAAGCGAATTGAAAGTTTTCCTTTTAAAATATATTTTTGACTACAAAAATATTTGCAGAAATATTTGCAAAAATATTTCTTTTGGATGTTAAAGGCGCTTGGCTATAACATTGATGAAACAACGTTGGCTTACAACGTTAAAAATACACTAGATAAATTCGCCAGGTCTGTCAACGGCCTCGGTAGCTCAGTTGGAAGAGCAGTCACCCGGATTGTGGAAGGCCGCGGGTTCGAATCTCGCTTGAGTCCCAGGGCCAGGTCGAATTTTTCTAGTTTCTATCTTTGTGTAGAAAACAGAGCATTGTTTAAATGCTAAAATAAAAAAAATCACTTATTTTTGACTAGCTTTCCGCCGGCGGCTTCGCCCGCGTGAACTTCATTTTTATGTTATATGGGATTTTTTCCGACTGACTATACTTGTTATTCACAAAATCCTGTCTTAGTAAGCACCTACGTCCTAAAAAATTTGAGACTCCTAGCACTTGAAGTAACGAAGTTTCATACAAACAAACTATCATACCCAAAAACAACCCCTTAGAGGTAGGATTTCTGCAAATTTTTAAGGGTAACATTTTTACGAACTTTGAATGCCATTTAAATAAAATATAAGTTATATGCTTCTAGTTCTGAAAATGACAACAATTTCATACAACCTTCCATCCCCCTTTTCAACACTTATTCCAATTAAAAAGTAGCCTATGTCCTTTCTCAGGCTCTAGATTATGTATGTACCAAATTTCGTTTAAATCGGTTCAGTAGTTTTGGCGTGAAAGCGAGACAGACAGACAGAGTTACTTTCGCTTTAATATAAGTATGAAAGTCTGGATTATATTAAATAAATTTCAGAATTCGATGATGTTTTCAAATAAGTACCCAATTGTGTTCGTTATTGCAAGGACAAGGTTTTGATGATATAAAATTTCAAAGAAATCGTACAGAAAATCATGACATGGCGAAAGCAAGCAGGTCGCTAATAAAAATTAAAAAAAATACTAATAAAATTGAACTACTCAAACAACATTATTGTACTCACCTAATCGATTACTGTCAAACTGCTTCCGGTGCGGGTGCGGCTGCCGCGGCGCCGGCGCCGGCAGCGCGGCCGGCGGCCCGAGCCCCGGCGGCCGCGGCGGGTGCATGCGCATCCTGTGCGGAAACGTGCTGTGAGGGCACAGTTGTTTGAGTTTTAGATGAAAAAACTAAAATATGAACTAATAAGATACGATAAATAAGATAAATATTCTTTATTGCAGATCAAAAATAACAGGTTGGTATTACACGAAATTGTAAGATGACACAATTAGGCGGTCTTTTTCATCTCTTCCAGACAACCCAAGTAGAGGAAAATGTTAAAAAAGAGTAAGTATGTGCACAAAAATAGTCAAATGTAAATTTAAATAACAAAATAACAATACTGGATACGTAGTAACTAATAATATTGCGGAGAATTAAAAACACAAAATATTGAAACATTTATTAAACAACCCGAATAAAACTTGGAAAAGAAAAAAATCTTATTCAGTGTACAGAAATAAGAGTAATCAATTATTTTAATCTTACTAAACAGTAGGAAAAATCGCTAACATACAAAATAATTATAGTATATTTTATATCGATGGACTAAACGAAGCCATATAATACCAGAGGTGGTTTGACTCCCGAGCGTGCGAGGGAGCCAATGAAACCGAAACTGTACTTTTCACTTCGAGTGCGACAAAAATAGTCCATTTAGTACACAGATTTACAATTTAAAACACATGGCGCCGCCTTCTTTGCAGAGCAACCATGGAACTAAAACTCTAAACATTTTCGCAATGAAGATGGTCCACACTCCACAGATAATAGTACATTGTTCACCGAGAGGAAAAAGAGACCGATTACCGTCGAGGGTGTCGTTTTAAAACACCCGAAATCGGGAATCGCACTTTCTCTCGAGTAATACATAGTGCTTTATACTACACCTACGAGGAAAATAAAAAACTAAATCTTTACTAATTGAAATTTATATTGAAATTGTTGCAGTTAGTGAAGCTTAATATAACACTTTTTCCATTAATGTTTGTTTCAACTGCGGCGGAGTTAAAAAAATCTTCATCATCACTATCACTACTTATCATTTTGATAGTTTTATTTTACTTTCTACGAAAACTGAATCCTCAAACAACACACAAATTGAAAATGGCGCCAATGGCGTCTGCAACTTTCACATGTTCTTTTTTCAAATAGTTTATCCTGCCGCCGCAGGGTCGCACTGCCAGCCCGACACCGTCCGACACACAGCTAGTGGCCAGTGTCATTTGCGAACTTGGAGATAAAAACTCACTGTAAAAACTTTTTGGCTTTTGATATTTAGGTTACCGGCGCATAGTCTTACCCAAAATTAAAAAAGAAAAACCACGTAAGAAATGGATTTTCATACACTTTTCTCTCCCGCTCAGAAGCGTTTTCTCCCCGCATATTTGTTCGATATGCAATGACGTACTTTCTACCGTAAATTTGATAAAGTATCAAGGTACTTTCCGAGCAGGTGTAGTATAATAGTAAATTTTTACTGGCTGTTTGAGTTTGTCTGAGTCACATGAAGGAAATTAAAAAACAAATTACTTTTTACTCCCTAGGGACTAAAGTGGTCACTTCAGTCCCGCTTCGTAGGGTTATATTGGCGTACTTTTAGAGCATGAGAAGTGAAAACATATTTTTCACGTAGTTGTCGAGTGTAAATTTGTTCGGGTTTAAATGTTTTTGTACTAAATTGACTATTTTTCTCGCACTCAAAGTGAAAAGTACAGTTTGCACCTCGCGACTAAACGCTAACTTAATATACCCTCGGTTTCATTGACTCCCTCGCACGCTCGGAAGTCACCACCTCTGGTATATTATGGCTTCGTTTAGTCTCTCGATATAAAATATACATGATAGCATTAAGAACTTTCTTGTTGAATTTTACTAACTTTAATACTAACGGGTTTTTGCAACGAACAATTACGACCAATTGCTTTACCTATTTATAATTTATTTATTTATGTTAGTTGCAAATACCCGTTAGTGTTAGAATAAGGATGTCGACAACATTAAAAAAATGGCATTCTGTTTAGTCCGATCGTTAGACCGTCCAAATATACTGGACATATACTTTTCGCTTTATCAAATTAATAAATAATACAAAGATAAAGAGCATTTAGGTTCCGGAGTGGGGGCTTGTAACGTCACTTCTAAGTAAAAATTGTACCTAGGCGTGACGTCACGCGAAACTTCAACGCACTGTATCGTCGGTAATTTTTAGCTTAGCTGTGAGTTTATATTGTAAATGAATAAATAAATAAATGTATTCATACCTGGGTATCGGTATGAGTTCCCTGGGCGGGTGGTGCGCGTGCAGCGGCGGGAAGGGCGCGAACGGCGGAGCGCACCAGATGTCCGGCGTTAGCGGGTTGTACTCTGATACAACAATATAAGATTTGTTTAATTATTACTTTGTTTTTTTTTATATTTCCCGTCAAGATGACCTCACTCCACCTGATGGAAAGCGGTCATGAGGTCCAGATATGAGGCTGACAAGCCCATTCATTCAAACGTATCACCGGGCTGGCCATCCTCACCTTGAAGGCCTGCAGAAATGCCTTTTCACGCCCCGCTTGAAGAACCCGGGACTATACGAGGAAGGAAACACATGCGCTGGAAGAGCGTTCCAAGTCTGGATGGTACGACAAAGAAACGAGTCACCGAACCTTTTAGTTCGGGCCAACAAATGTTGAATTGTGTGTGGGTGACGCCGTAGTCCAGCACGCGTGGTACGGGAGTGGAAAGGTGATTTTAGCAATTCACGATGCTTGTTTTCATATTTAAAGCTTGGATTTCTAAATAGTTACCAACGTAACAGATAAATCACTACATAGATTTTTTTTGTCAATTTTAAATGCGTGCTGTCATCTGCCGGAGCTAAGATGTCAATAGTCAGTGCCTACAGGTACGTCATCGCGTCAATTCAACCGCAAGATCCCCGGAGAGACCCGGCAGCTGGTAGGTAATCATCGCGCGCAAGTACATGCAGTGACAGAAGCCTGACTTTTAGACTTTTTTTCATCCATCTTATCTCTGTAACTCACCTGGCACAGCGGGTGGTACGGTCAGAACTCGCGTCAAGGCCGCATCTTCTAAAACAAGAGGGTCAGTTCCGTGGTCCCACTGGCAGAGATCGCCGCGCATACAGTAGCCTTTTTCTGCAAGAATAATGAATAGGTTTGGATCAAATGCAATACGTTTATTTATACCGAGATGAAAATGATATGTAAATGAGTAAGAATTATGAATTTTTTGAGCATGTTTGCCTGATTTAGTGTATTTCCCTAAAATGAAAAGTAAGAGAGCGTCGTGGCACCCCAACTCGGTTTGCGGATCGTGTGGTCACAATTTCAAATCTGGCCAGAACCAAAACTTTCGTGTTTATTGTTGAATTTCCGACTAACTCTCCGGTGATGGAAAACATTGATAAAACCAAATCAACCCGGATAACGGCGGAAGGCTCACACGTTGGGTTCTGATACCATTGGTGAAAAGTGGGCTTGTGAGTGTTCCGTTCACCATGACGGCAACAGTCACTTGCTTCTGACTACCCCGTTTGGGATTAAGTCGTGATGGTATGTATGTATGTATAAAAAGTAACATAATATAATTCAAATTTTTTACTAAGTTTCTTCTACTAAGTATGCCGTATCTATTTTCTCGAGGTTTCTTATGTTATAAATAATCGCCTGGCACGAATGAAAATAAAATTACTAGCTGCGAATGAAAATAAAACACGGAAATTAGGAAAGTGAAATCCAGCATCTTCATAATTAATAAAACTCACAAGATCGCTAGTTTTTGGAAACCCCAACCTCTAAGGTGGTGAAGCAAAAATACTTATAGAAATATCTGATCTACAGACCATTCCCTGCAAGTCAAAACAATGGAAATGGTTTTATTATGTTATCCATCATCTTAAAAAATAAAAATAAAAAAATAAATAAAAATTGGTTTATTCAAAAAATAGTGGTTACAATTTTTCACTGAGGCTTAATCATAAGACACTTGTGTTAGGAATGACTCGCTGCTTCCCATGTTGTTCACAGTATTTAACCTTATGATAAGAATTAACAAAAGCATTGGTATATGTGTATATATATATTTGTGTGTGTGTGTGTGCGCGCGTGTCTCTGGGTGTGTGTACGGATCAAACTAACTTTGTAAACAGATTTTCAACTTCATCGTATGTTAGTGTTTTTAACCAATTAGTTATAGTTTTTTTACATGCCAATGAATACATACAGGGTGAATATTAAGTACCCGGTAAAACATGGTGTGAACAAAAGGTATGTTAGCAATAATATCCTTCCTGCGCTTATTAGTCCTACTTTGGCCAGTGGCCAGTGGCACTGTCTGGTGACACTTCAGGATCAGATGGAGAATATAGAGTTTTCTCACCGAGAGAATTCCGCTAATCCTGTAACGGGCACCTGTGGGAAACCTATAGGGCTTACAGTACATAACTTTTATAAGAGATCTCTGAGCACGCTCGATGTTCAATAACTTCGTTTTGTTGGCACCACCCCAGATCACAATGCAGGAGTTGATGACCGACTGAGCCATAGAAAGGTAGATTTGATTTAAAAGCTGAGTCGTCATCAGGCTTCTAAGTGTCTTAAATATATAGTTCAGCTTTCTAATTCTAGCCATAGTTGCTTCAATGTGACAGTGCCAGCTAAGTCTCTGATCCATCATTATGCCAAGATATTTTTACAAGCAACCCTCTGTAGGGCAGGACAGTTACAGGGCAAACCAGAGGTATTAGAGCATTCATGAATCCTAACTTTAAATTCCTCTTTAGGCTGAGTGACAATAGTGACCCCCACTATAAACACATGAAGTTAGTTTTAGAGATATTCAGAGTCAGGAGATTATCGTCAAGCCATTAAGATACCACAAGAAAACCCCTCTCTGCCCTAACCCGAACATCCTCCCAGGACGTACCAGTAAAGACTATAGCAGTGTCATCAGCATAGGTGACTATCCTTCCTCCAACGCTACTCAGGTTGCACATGTCATTGATATAAATTAAAAAGAGCGTTGGACCAACGACACTCCCCTGGGGTACACCAAATAAGACCCTCCCCTCAGCACTCCGAAGATTATCCACCTTAACCTCCTGGGTACTGTCACTGAGGTAGCTTTCGAAGAGTGAAAAAGCCATACCACGGACACCGATACCTTCAAGCCTACGCACGAGTATGGGAATTGAAACAGTGTCGGAGGCTTTTTTTAGGTCTAGAAAGACCACAAGGCATTTAGCACCCTTATAATTGTTAACGTTACATCCAAAACGGCATTTTGGGTTGAAAGTAGTTTTCTGAAGCCATATTGAGAGTCAGATAGAATCTTGTAGTGATCCAAATAGCCTGTCAGTCTATTATTTCATAGTTTTTCTATGATCTTGGAGATGGGAGTCAGTACAGAAATGTACCTCTAATTATTTAAGTCATCTTATCACTTTGCCATCAAAATAACAAATCTGTTCGCTTTATTTTACCCATCAACTTACGTATTCTTCTTTAATATGTAATACTGAATCATATGACCAGTCCTTTACTTTCAAATTGAATCTAGCATTAGAATTCTAAGACCATAATGGCCATTTTTAAAATCGGTTCAGTAGCTGACGCTAACCGCTGACGTCAAGCTAGTGATAAATAAATATTTTTTATTCTATATTGCCCGTCAAGATGACCTCCCCCAGATGAAAAGTGGTCGTGAGGTGCAGACATGAGGCTGACGCTGGCCGGCCATCCTCACCTTGAAGGCACAAAATAAGTAGTTTACAGAAAGACCGCTCGCACCTTTTACCTATACTAGCGTGAACCGCCTATATTCGCTCTGAATTTTTAAAATAACGTAAGTATAGCTACTTACAGAACCGGCCAAAAACAAAATTCAGCATGTGAAAAATTGCACCAAGTTCGACAAAAACAAAAACACTCGCGACAGTGAGACTATTCACTGAAACTCGCTCACTCCGCCTGTAAACTCACGTCTCTGTGTGTGTGCGTCAAAAATGGCGTGTTGTTCTAAGCGGGCTATCTGTCAGAGGCACCGCGCCGCATGCGTATTTTGTGTTGAAGGCCTGTAGAAATGTCTTTTCACGCCCGGCAGGTCTTCAAACCTCGGGACTATAATATGAATAATTATAGTTTGTCCAATTGAGGATGATAATTTTGACAGCTCACAATAGGGATGGGGTATTTGATAATCGTTAGAAAATCGATTCGATTATCGAATCATTATTTCATCGAACTTGCAATCTTATTTTAATGTTTGTACATAAACAATAAAGGGATAATTAAATAATTATATTACGACTATGAAAGCCCTAAAGTAAATTTAAAGTTATTCATTACTAATATAGTGGTGCACACCCTAAATCACTTCATGATCATCATCGTCCACATCAATAGATGAACTGTCCCTTGAGTTTATTATCAATTCTTGTTCACAAACGATGTTCACAAAGTTTTAGATTAATTTTGTTTCACATCCGATTTTCTTTTATCTTTTGTTATTTGTTTGCAAGGCACTTCACTAAGTGGGCGGTACCTATAGATGCGAAGCCGGTTATTAACGATTATAACCAAGGGGTGAAAAATGCATTTTTCGTTATTAACGGTTAATTAACCGCATTTTATGCTTGTGACAGTTAAATTTTTCACTGAGGCGCTAGCTGGCGCTAGCGGAACTAATATTGACTGTTCCCTTCCCTCAGGAAATCGGATATCCAGTCACACAGTGTGATGGGAATTCCGTAAGAAGGAAGCTTCACCTAGGACTTGACAAAACGATAAAAAGACAAATAATTTACAATATTCCAAGATAAATAATGGGAATCGGAAAACGTTGGAATTTCGGAAACAATCGTAAAACATTACAAAATAATTTAAAAATAAGTTAATTTTTAATTTCAACTTTATCGCAAACAATGAAATATCAATGTCTTTCCTAAAAAAAGCAAATCAGCGGTTGGCAAGCCGTGCAGGCGGCGCAGCTAAAAAGTCAGTTCATAGTAAGAATATTACTGCCATATAGATAGCCGTCTCGATATTTACAGTACTTCAAGATAAATAATAAAGTACGGTATTGTCTGTAGTACACTTGACCTATAAAAAAAATGCAATGCTCCATAGGCGTGAACTGTCAAAATTATCATCCTAAATTGGACAAGGTATAAAGTATTGTCTCACCGTCAAAGTCCCGACAGCGTCGCTTGTGCGCGTCGTTGTGGTCGCTCCGCTCCCGCGGCGAGCCGGAGCCGCGCGACCGCTCTCGGGACCGGGAGCGAGACCTGACAACAATTCATTCATTTATTGAAAGAAAGAAACATTTGCGTATCTGGAGACTAGGTTCACGAGAGATGGAAGGCATGAGGGTGATATTGATAGAAGAGTGAATGCAGGGAATATTCATGCGGGGGTGTTAGTGCCGACGCTTATGTACGGAAGTGAGAGTTGGGTGTGGCAAAAGAAGGATGAAAGTAGGATGAATGGAATGGATGGAAGATTAAGTGAATGACAAAATTTAATATTTTCTATGGCGTGATTTATCTATTACGTAGTAACTATTTAGTAATCTGTGCTATGGGTGCCAGAGACTAATAGAGACAGAGATAATCATTCTTGATATTTTTTAAATATATACTCAAAAGTGTTAACAAAAAATATATCTGAAAAAAAGACACTACATAAATGTTTATTCGGCATAGTTACATAAAATTGTTTGAAATAAAAACATTACAATTCTGTATACCTAATGATTATCAAAAGACTTAGCAAAACGTTATGGCATTTTCAGTTAGCAACACACTTACAAACTATCTAGCTGAAAATGGAATTTATTTAATTTACTTTCGTTTCATACAAATCAGTCAGTATTTTTTGTATGAAAAACTTATATGAGAATTAAAGTCAAATTGAAAAAGAGAATTCTTATTTTACCATTCATCAATGCACTATTTTCTACACAAAGATAGAAACTAGAAAAAATCAACCTGATCCCGCTACGATCCGATCTAATTTTTCTAGTTTCAATTAGTAAAGTAAAGTAAGTAAAAAAATCATTTATTCATTTAAGCTTGTACAAAGCACTTATGATATGTCAAAAAAAGTATATAGAAATAATAATAATAAACGTAAATAAAATAGTACAATATAAGTACATATCGTGAATATACATAATGTGAATCTACCACCGGTTCAGGCGTTGCTTCTTATCGAGAAGACTCCGGCAAGAAACTCGATAGTTACTCTTTTAAACTTTGTTTGTTTTACAAAAAATAAATTCAGAGTACAGTCAAGGCGATTAGTAAAAAGAACACAATATTGAGCCAAGGAGCAGATTATTCCTACTATGACCAATTATTTGATGAATCAAATTTTCACTTACATAGTTACAAAATCACTCACTGAGTATATGCCATATCGTTTATGTAAATCTTTTGATCTTTTGATAATAACCCGGTATAAAAAGGTACCATGACGCTGATATGCTGGTGTAGATCTTGTTGAAGTTGAAATGAAGCGCCCCTCCACCACATACACGCACACAAATAAATTTTAAATATGGACTTAAAGGCCCGTTTTCACTTTGCTTAGTAGTAAGTGCGGTGCTTAGTGATTAGGAGAAAACGAGTGTCGACAGCGATTGATTAGTGCGTTTAAATAGAGCACGCTTATTATCACTTCACGACGCGGGTTACTAATCACTCGCAATAATTCATCGCTGTCTGCACGTGTTTTCTGATAATCACTAAGCAACTGCAATAATCACCTGCACTAACTACTAATCAATGTGAATACGGGCCTTAAGTGCAGGTGCTTAGTGAGTATGAGAAAACACGTGTCGACAGCGATTGAATAGAACACTCTCCTTATCACTTCACGACGCGGGATACTAATCACTCGCAATAATCCATCGCTGTCTACACGCGTTTTCTCATAATCCCTAAGCACCTGCACTAATAACCTGCATTCGCACTAATCAAAGTAAATACGGACCTTTATACATGCCACTGTAATTGGTCCATTGGACTGAATCGGGTTGGATCAGTAGCCATTTGGACTCGCACTTATGAGCACGCGTCGTTTGTTCTCAAAAGTACACTCGCACATCTCAATCAAATAAATTACTTGTGGGGCACGTCACTTCAAATTAGACAAGCTCAACCTGGCAATTCTCTTAATTATTATTAATTTTATTCTTGAAAGTCGCTATTCATTTTTCATCATACCTACACGTAAATTTTACGCTTAAACTATAAAAAACAACACAAACCTGTCCCGATCTCTAGACAAAAGTCTCTCCTTGTGCTCTCTGTCCCGCGACATTCTCTCTCTCTCTAACTCCCGTGGAACTCGAAGTCGCTCTCTCTCGAGGTCTCGCTCTCGTAATGACACTGGCGAGCGAGATCTGTTGGCGGGAAAAATAGGAAAATTATGACAAACTGTCAAACTGTGTACAGAACTATCACTATTATAAGTAGCAGCTGCTATATTCGTTTGCGCAATAAAGCGCTACCAACCGCCGACTGTAACCGAATATAAACACGGAGTAAATACAGAAATACAGACCTTATTGCTTGGTGTTAAAATTATAACGCGTACGTAACAACCAATAGTAAACTTGCGCGTACATGTGGTACGCTATGATTGGTCGAAATATTTTCGCGCCAGTAAAAATTATGAGTTTGGTGCAGGTACCTACATCTGTGCAACTAATAAAAGTGGTAGTACTTTTAACAGAGTAAAATACAAACAGAAGACGAACTTTCGACACAATTGCAATAAATAAATAAATAAATAAATATGCGCCAGACAACACACCTCTTGTAATGGTCTCGAAGTAGGGATTAATATCCCTGTGTTACGAGGTACCACACAAGGAAATAAGCCAGGGGCGTCTCCCAGCACACCCAGACCCAAGTCAATTCAGAAAAGATCGTTTCCTGAATTGACCCGACCGGAAATCGAACCCGGGACACTACGGAAATCGGGGCGAGAAAGCGTGCTACAGCGCACTGCGCCAATCGTGTCGTTAAAATTGCAAGTTGTCGTGTGTCAAAGTTGCAGTTGTGGTGTTCAATACAATATCAAAATTCAATTTGGGCCAATACGGTCCAAAATA
Source organism: Udea olivalis (assembly GCA_947369235.1). Classification (NCBI taxonomy): domain Eukaryota; kingdom Metazoa; phylum Arthropoda; class Insecta; order Lepidoptera; family Crambidae; genus Udea; species Udea olivalis. Next base: position 7,376,630 of record OX376370.1, on the reverse strand, counting down.
ACTCTGCACTTGTACTCGTACCTAACTCTTTCAACGGCAGAGACAATCGAAAGTTAACCTAATATCTGTCGTAGGATAATAGAAAGCGTAGGATTTATGCCAAAATCCTAGGACGATCGCAAAACGCCGGTTAATAGTATCTGACATTTATCATTGCGAATGAGCAATCACGTTCTGAGAGCTGATTAGCTGATAAAAATATCATGCACTGACGGATAAGCCGATTGGTCGAAAGTTACGTTAACCAATCCCTCGCCTTTGATTGGTCAAAAGTTCCGTTCACAGTTCCTTCGCTTTTTGTTGTTGTCAAATTTTGCTGCCAGTCTTTTGTTAACATTAAAACCACAACGTGTTAAGGTTAATTAGTAGGTATCATTGTTTACCAGTGCAATGAGTGAATCGACTGAAGTGGCTGTGTTACAAGTGCCGGACTCCTTTAGGTCTACGCATATATTTGAGGTTATAAAAGCTAAAAAACTTTTTTACATAGAGTGAAGAAAGTCATATATTGGTCGCCAAGATAATCTCACAAAAGCAGTATGGACTTCAGAACGAACTAATAGTGTTATAAATTTAATTGAGGAATGAGATCCAGCTATATTAAAGAACCTTCTCAAAACCCAACAGCACTATCGCTCGCTAGGCAAAAAAAGTATGAAGAGATTATTTTCAAACTTCTGGCTGCCAGTATTACTGCCAGTATCTGGTATAACTACTGGGAAAATGAGACTGAAATCATAAAGTGATAAAGTATTTATATTTATGAGTGATTTGCAATTAAAATATACAAATTTTACCTTAGCATATTTTTTTTATTATGTTTCCTCAACATCTGAAGTCCATGTTTGTGAGAGAGTACGTAGTAATCTTTCCGTCGCCATCCGCTAGATGTCGCTACTTACTGGACTGTTTTACCGTGCTGCCCTCACTTCCTGTCAAATGTCATCTCACCCCGCCATGCAATCCGTCAGATTTTGTCATTGTGTTTCTCATAAAAGTTAGGTTATGTTTGTTTACAAATGAAATGTCACCAGGAAGGCATTATCTAGACTTCAGACGTCGAGGAAACATAATAAAAAAAATATTGTAAGGTAAAATTTGTATATTATGTGTTCCGTAAGACGTCTGAAGTCCATGTTTATGAGAGATGTGTTTGTTTTCTCCTGGTGGATTGTATGGCCGCAGGTTGAGAGGAAATATCAGATTCCTATTATCCCGCATATCGCGATCGTTCTAGCATTTTCGGGAAAATCCGGCTCTCCCTATTATCTTACGACAAATCTAAGGCGCTACGAGCGCTCGCCGCTGCTTTAACAAAATTCTGCTTGGCGACCTTGACGTAACCCGGCTGCGTGTAAAACAACAAATAGATATTAAATTTGAGACAACATGACATGTATTCAGTGTTTTTAAAGAAAAATCATTTTTTTTACTTTTTTTAGTGTAAATATTTATGACAATTTTCAGGAAAGCTAATTTTCAAACAGACGAAATTTCATCTAAAACTTTCTACCTTTCCGTGTTTTTTTTATTCTGAAGCAGAAACGTGTTATCTAAATCAGTTAATGAATGATGGAGTTCTGAGCTAACATACATTAAGAAGATTCCGACGAATGGAGAACCATCTACTTTTTGAATGTCCGTTAAAAATATAAATCTATTATTTCAGGCTATAATATTCGGTAATGATGGTTTTATCCCAAACGTTGAAATTTAAATACTTATTTTGTAAGTATTAATTATATTCAAACAGTTATCAGACAATTTTGGGCTATATTAGGTGTTTATACCCGGCGCAAAGACTCGTGGCAGACGGTGACAGCACACGTCATGCTCTCTTTCGCACTTACGCTGTTTAAGGAATAAGTCACAAAGACAAAGAAATGCGCGTTATTTTACCTATGTTTATCGATATCAGTGTGGGTCTAAAGTAACATATTTGAAATAAAATTGTTAAGCAGTACTAGGTATTTAAGAGATTTTACTGCAAGACAAAACTCGGTGTTTTATATAATACATTTACGCTCAATAAGAGGGTAAGCTGCTGTGTAAATATCTCCAGGTGATTTGCACACATGCAGCGAAGACGCACGCACATTGCATTTTATCAACAGTCCAAGCTTTTGGCGCGTGCGCATCTCTATTACAAAAGTGATTTATGACACCGTCTGCCGCGGGTCTTTGCGTCGTTTAAAGACATCAGTACATACTTGGACCGAGTGCCGATTCTGTCCATCAGCGCTTGCGGCGGGCTTCGGTTGCGGTAGCGGCCGCGCGGCGACGGGGACTTCGAAGCCGCCCTTCTTGACAAACAGACTTTACAATATATATAAATGTCTAGGACACAAAAAAATTTAAACCAAACTAAGCAGTCTCTACTATATAAAAAAATGAAGTAATTCATTCTAAGGTGTGTGACAGATACTGAAAACATAGTTAGATACTTGAGTTTCAATAAAGTGAGCCAATTTTTGGAACTACGTAATAACAAGGACGAAACTCCGAGAACGTGATGGTTCAATGTATTTTATGTAGATTCTTCAACAGATCGATTTTAATAAATCACACAAAACCGTATAAGAAAAACTCTCTGCCAAGGTAAATACCTCAAGAGGTCTGAATTTCTATATTTAAATTAGGTAGACACTAGAGATGTGCCGAATGTAGGTTCAACCGAACCGAATGATTCGGCCTAATTATTCAGTTAAATTCCGCGCGGAAAGCAGGTTTGCACACGTCGATGTGACGCTCTGCAAGAGCCACGCGTTCGCCACCGCCCTATCTGCCCGGGCGCAACCGCAAACGTTAATATGTAATTTCACAAATGTGTATTTTCTTCATCTTTGAATTAAATAATATCCGTTACGAAAGGCATATTTTATACCAAAAAATTATAACGGCCTTATCAGGGCACTGCCTCAGCATGTGTCGCTGCAGTACAAGCCTGCAGAGTCGCTGCTAGTATGCTGGGGCAGGGCCTGTCGAAACTTCAAATTGTAGTTTTCATGTCGCAATGTCATTTAAATTAATATTTGTTACTCAGGCTTTTCTTTAGCGTCGATTTCTAGCATACATTGATATTTATTTGAAAGTTTAACGTCTTCAGCTCGAACATACTGATAGCGACACCTCTTAGATAATAGCTAAACCATTCTATTGCAAGTAGATATGTTAGAAGACTGGAGGATACTTAGAACGTCAAAGTCAACTGAGTTAAATGCACTGCTGAAGTCTAGCAAAGTGAGAAACTTAAGTTGTTTGTGTTCCATGGCATGTCAAATATCATCTGTAATTTTCAGTAGGGTAGTACTGTGCCCCAAACGAAAACCAGATTGGAATGGGCTAAGAAGATTGAAGTAGAACTTATTTTTTAAAAAATAACTCAAAACAGTTGTAACACAAAGCAGTGTTCTTAAAATTGTTTATTTCATAGAATTTTTTTAAGTTCTTATTGCTATTTCTATATTGATGAACACATCATTACACAAAGTAGTGTTTCCTACATTTACAAACACTCTGTGGGTACAAATTTGCCATGTAAGTTACATTAACGATGAATAAAATTATTTAAAAAAATATTAAAAATAATTTAAACATCCTCCCAGAGCGTGTCTTTCCTAACCAAAATCGCATCTGGTTTGCCGGTTTGACCGGATCGGGCTTAGTCCTGGCTGGGTGTGCTGCACAATCATCATCACCAATATTAAAAATTATTTAAACATTCGGAGAGCGTCGTGGCCTAGTGGTTCAGCACCCGAACTCAGATCGTAAGATCGTTGTCTGGAAGAGATCGCTCTGTAGCGATAAGACCGCCTAAATTGTACTAAATATTTACTTTTTTGTTTTTACGTGCTGTAAGTATTTGTTTGTGCAATAAAGATTATTTATTATTATTATTATCGTGGAACGTGTGGTCCCGAGTTCATATCTGGCCAGAACCAAAATGTTTGTGTTCATTGTTAAATATCCGACTAACTCTCCGGTGACGGGAAACACTGATAACAAGCCAAATCAACCCGGATAACGGCGGAAGGCTCACCACCTACCACGTTGGGTTCTAATACCATTGGTGATAAGTGGACTTGTGGGTGTTTCGTTCACCATGACGGCACAGTCACTTGCCTCTGACTACCCCGTGTGATAAATTCGTGATGGTATGTTATGTTAAACATTCGGTAATAGTTCAGCTAATCAACCGAATGTTCGGCCGAATACGAACATTCGGTTAACATGCCGAATGTACCGAATACGAACATTCGGCACATCTCTAGTCGACACTTAAAACACATTTATGATAAAGATGAAAGGTGATGATAATGTTAGTAGGTATGTGACGCGCGTTGATATACTATGAAACGTTGAAATATCTGCCTCGGGTTTTCGCTAACCATCCTTTTTATTTTTATTTTTATACTAGGAAAAGATAGCTTGATGCTTACAAAGAAATGTGCGGGAAAATGCCAAACTCGAGCAATTTTTATTATTATCATAATTTTCAGCTCGCAATCATGGATATTTTAAGATGTATTCACAGGCGGGCGAAAACGAAAGAGCCTAAATAGTGTACTTTACGCAGGCGAAGCCACTGGTGGGAAGCTAGTATTTAAGGCGACGAATTGAAAAACCGGTTATAATAACCCGCAGGCACCTGTATTATTACGAGAGTGGTATGAGGCAAAACAGTAATCTTGCTAATCTTACTAGAATTATAAATGCGAAAGTTTGTGAGGATGTATGTATGTGTGTATGTTTGTTACTGTTTCACGCAAAAACTACTGAATGGATTTAGATGAAACTCTACAGTAATACAGCTTATGCATCAGAATAACACATAGGCTACAATTTATATAGATTTTATGAATGCATGTTACAGAAATGAAGTTCCGTGGGCGTAAAGCTAGTTTTTCTTATAAAACAAATACTGTAAGTAAGTAAGCATATCAAGGAGTATGTGAGGACCAATGCGGTGAATTTAGAGGCATTCACATAGTTATCTTTGGCTGTAAAATTAAAATCTTCACCTTCACCGTTATTTACGTGCTATGCAAAGTTATGTTAAAAAAAATATCAGGTAAAAAAATATTTTATAAAACCGGTTTTGAAATTGCTGCGAAAAGTTACGATCCCTCGCCAAATTTTCCGAAACGTCGCCTTAAAAATAATCTATATCATAGTACATCAGCGCATAAGTTAGTATCCGTTACCTCCGCTCATACCTCCGTTCGTCGTGCGCGTCCCGCGGGCGCCGCGCGCGCGGCCGCCGCTCCCACGAGCGGGAGCGGCGGCGGCGGCGCTCTTCTTTGTCGCGGAGCTATGGAAAGATAGATAGATAAATGGCAGATAAGAAAGAAACAAAGAAAGTAACAAAAAAAGGTTTTTGGTACTCTTCACTAACGTTCTTAACTATTTAGGGGCATTCATTAATTACGTAAGGATAGTTTTGGCAATTTTTGACCGCCATGTAATTGTACGTAAGATTTTTCGAACTCCTATTTTTACGTAAGATCCCATTTCGTTTTTATAATAATAAAATGTTGTTAGAAAAGGATCAGTTACACTAAAACTCCCGAATTAGAAGACCACACTTTGCACCCTGCCCTTATCTGTGTTGCCAGGGGTATTAAGCAGAAAATGACCGCGGTGCAATTCAAAATAAGTTGCTGATCTTAGGATGATCAATTAAAATATTCATTGCATTTGAATAAAAAAACTTTAAAATTTTACAGTTTTGTTTAAATCTATTTTTTTATTGGGGTCAACTACAGATTACGATATTATTATTGGAATTGTATAAAAGGTAAGATTGACTTGAAAAAAAAGTTCCTATTATAACTTACAGAGTCTGCTCTTCGATCCCTTCTTCTTGGCGGGTGGTCCACAGGTTCTTCTAGAAGTTCTGTTAGTGGTAAAACCTAAAAACCGAAAGTACTATTATTATAAACTATAAGCGCTCTTAATACGAGCACTGAGCATTCACCACATAGGTTACGAAACACCCACAAACGCTCTTATTATGATGACAAATTTAAATCAAAATTTCGGTTTTTATAAACCGATTTAAAGCCAGGCGATTTTTTTGATATGATAAACAAACAGTCAAATGTTTAGATTTTCGCTTTGTTTATTTGACCTCTCGAAGGCATTGATTTCAATAATTATTCCTTGATGTTGTTTATTACTGGTTTTTAGTTACCTGCAAACAGCCCTAAACGTAACTTGAACTACGTAATCCCTCAACAAAGCACATATTTTCACACAATAAACAATTACCAACCTTAACAAGTGTCTGCTCTAGTGGCGGAGCCCTAGCCGCCATTTTGGGCGCTCCCCTCGACATGACCACGCGCTGGCGCCTCAGCTCCGGCGCGGGGGCTTCGGGCGCGTCCTGGAGCCCTGGGATTGGTGGCGCGATCGCATCCGGTACCATGGAGGTGCCGTTTATTGCGGGGGGGATGGGTACTGGAGTGTGTGGATAGAATATAAAATTAATCTTTTAACTAGCAAACTAGATGACTGGAAATCCTATTGTTGCTTGACCTGATTTCGTGTAACTGGGATGTGAATTTGGCAAGAAGGTTAGGGCTAAGAAATCTCGGAGCATTTTTCACCGGCGCCCGCCGCGGTTGCGGGCCCACAGATGCTTAATAATGCAGATAAACATTGTAAAAAATCAAATCAGATTTCCCGACGTGTTTAATGCCTTACGCAGCAGACGCGATTGTTTGTGGCTCCTGCCTATGTCAATGTGTGTCAGTGGATACAATCTAAAGAAGCCGTCGAGCTGTACTTTTGAAGCCTCAAGGCGGATTTGCTGGACTCAGTGAGCTCGGAAGGCTCGTAGTCCCGAGCTCAGCTAAGACGCGAGCACCCTGAGCCACGCCTCGAGACTTCAAAAGAGTTCGAGCCTCCAAAAGAACTCTAGTCTAAAAAGAGCTCGAGTCTTCTTAAACCTTTGCACTTTAATGTTCTTCATGACGATTAAAATAACTTTTCAATCTCTATTTTCAAAATACCCTTATGGTCACATATTTTATATCACACAAACAGATATTGTATTGCCTGCTTTGAAAAGGAAGACTCCAAACGGAAACTAACTTGAGCGCGACTCGCCACGTAAAAAACGACTCGAGCGCTAAAAAAGACTCGAGCCCTGAAAGAGCCTCGAGATCGATCGAGCTCTCAAGAAGGCTCGAGCTTTGGAAGAGACTCCCGAGTCGTCGAGCTTCATACAAACGAGGCGAGCCCTGTTAACGACACCGAGCTCTAGACAAAAGGACTCGGAAGCCTCGAGACCGCTCCGTGAGTTCTTAGCCTAACATAGATCATTCAACTTAAACAAAAACCAGTTGTCATGCAATAAAAGAGAGCTAAAAATGTAAAATCAATTTAAGAAATGAACATGGTAACTAATTTGTTGTGCAATGATCTAGACATCTTTCATCAGAGTGCTATCATTTGTAAACAGTTTGTGAAATTTAGAGGGTTTCGGAATGCATTCTCACAAAATGAAGTGAGATTTTAATTCAAGTTGTAATTCTTTTCTTTAAATCTATTTAAATGTGCGCGTTTGTCATCGAAATACAAATTTGACCATGTTACAATGTACTCAAAATCGGTGTATGTATTAGTTTGTATTTTGTTACTGCGCCAAAGAATAAATAAATAAATAACAAAATGTTTGCTACAATATCTTAAAGAAATTAAGTAATGGGCGATGCCAGAATTTAAGAATAAGAGAAGTAATTATAAATTATTTAAATTCTGAAATAGGCATGTTTTATAAATTATAATAATTTAATATATAAATCCTTGAGCGGTAATTCACAATATCCTCTACAAATCTTTTGCAACTTTTTGTTTTCTTCTACAAACAATTCAAATAACAATTTATTTTGGATTTTTATTTCTATTTAACGTAGAGAAAAATACATAGACGCTTATAATACTGACCATGGTTATCGTCATTCTCCAACTCTTTCTCCGCATCGGTGGTCTCCGGAAGGCTGGGCAGCAGCTTGTCCGAGGGTATGAGGTAGTCGTGGGTCTCCAGGGACTTGAAGAGCATGTCCACGAAGGGTTTAGTTTCTGAGAAAAAGATATAAACACCGTAAGGAAAATGACATTGCTCACCGCGTTTTTTAAGCGCGCCGTCGTGCTTCGTAAAACACAATGCTGTGTAGGATAAAAAACTCATTGTGCACAGCGGAAATTTGTTTAACTATTCGTATTTTTTATAAGAAAATCTTAAAATAAAAGTTTATGGTTTATAGAATAACACAAAAAAAAACCAACTTCAAAAAGAACTATTCTAAAACAAAGCACTAAAAAGTAAAGAAATAATTGCGTATTCTTCTAAAACATATACGATAATATGTTGTAGGTACAATTATTGTTATTGTTAGAGTCGGTGTCAGCCAAGGAAACACTACAATATACCTAGCAATATACCTATTTCTTACATATTATTATTACGTTTACGTATATAGGTAGGTACGAGTAGTTGGCTGACACCGACTATAACAATAACAATAATTGTACCTACATTATATTATCGTATAAGTTTTAGAAGAGTACGAAATTATTTCTTTACTTTTCAGTGCTTTGTTTTAGAATAGTTTTTTTGGAAGTTGGTTTTTTTTTTTTAAATTTTTGTTTATTTCTTGATTTTCAGTGAATAGTTCTTATTTATTTTATACATCGAAAAGTATCGTCCAATTGCTCCTAAGAATTGAAGAGTTCCGTTACTTTTTCATGGATCCCATAATCAGAACCTAACCAAACTCTCATCAAACTACCCTTGAAGTATATCCTTTCCAATAAAAAAAGTAGCATCGAAATCGGTTGGCGTGATAATGAGTCATTCGTCCATTTGTTGCGCATATGGTTTATCTGGATTTAAGACTTATATGGATTTCCCATCGATTCTACTGTCAGAACTGGACCAAATTAAACTGGGACCACACGGACAGCATCAGCTTTCAAATAAAAAAAGAACTATTAAAATCGGTTGGCGTAATATTGAGTTATTCGTCCATTTATCGCGCATTTTGTCTATCTAGATTTAAGACTCATATGGATTTCGTCTATCTAGATTTAAGACTCATATGGATTTCCCATGGATGCCACTGTCATTGAAATGGGGCCATTAGGGAAGCACCAGCTTTCAAATTAATAAAGTTTCTACATAACCTAGCATGCAATATCATTATTTAACCCCCGACGCAAAAAGAGCGGTGTTATAAGTTTGACGATGTCTGTCTGTCTGTCTGTGGCATCGTAGCTCGCAGAAAGAAGAATAAGAAAAAATAATAATTTATTTGCTCTTGAACAGGGTTTACAGAAGAAGGAACAGTAATAACATAGTATGATCGCCTATCCAGCCATTACCATAGCATGCAAATACATTTCACAATTATAAAATGGTTAGCATAACATTCGCCACAGAACTTAAACTTTAATTTCAACTCTTGCATCTCTGACTGACTCCGACCACACATCCGAGAGTCAACTACTCATACGGATTGACAGATTTCAATGAGGTTTTTTTTATTCGAAAGCCAGTTTCCTCGCGGTAGTTCTAAGCTATGTCTATTTTTTTCCAAAATGATGCAGGGCATTTTTGGCATAGAATTTAAATATTGCGTAGGGGGATTTTTAATTTTTTTTAGTAGTCGTGTTTTAGTTTATTTATTTTCACAAATAATCACCCGGAATAATAAAATAAATAAATAAATAAATATGCGCCAGACAACACACCTCTTGTAATGGTCTCGAAGTAGGGATTAATATCCCTGTGTCACGAGGTGCCACACAAGGAAATCAGCCAGGGGCGTCTCCCAGCACACCCAGACCCGAGTCAATTCAGAAAAGATCGTTTCCTGAATTCACCCGACCGGGAATCGAACCCGGGACACTAAGGAAATCCAGGCGAGAAACCGTGCTACAGCGCAATACGCCAATCGTGTCGTCAAATAATAATAATGATCCACTAGAAGGCAAAAGGCCTCCATTAAATTAATTTATTTCTAAAATTGACGGACTTGCAATGTCAGTCCCTAGTCGGACTCAGGACAACAATCAGTCTGTCCGCTTATTGGTCGGGCCGGTGTTTTATCGAGATTGTATAAAAGATACACATCTTTTTCTATAGGCTATTTCAATTATCCTTCATCCTTGTCGAGAGCTTGGTATTAATACCGAGCTGCCCCCCCAACAGACTTCGTTCTGTCAAATGTTTGACTGCTGGTGTCCATTATCATATCTCGCCCGCTTTTCTCAGACTTGATTTACTTAAACTGTTATTTTTCACCGATTTTTTTGTTTAATCATAATAAAATATAGCTTAGAGTAACTCCTGAATAGTTTAGCTTTCTGTTAGTGAAAGGATTTTCACGATCGGATCAGTAGTTTTGGAGCCTATTCAAAACAAACAAATAAATATTTCCACCTCATTTTATTACGAGCTGCCCAGACTTCGTTTTGTCAAATGTTTGACAGCTGGTGTCCATTTTGGCCGCTTTTCTCTAACTTGATTTAAATTTTCTATTATTTTTCACTGATTTTTTTGTTAAATCATAATAAAATATAGCCTATATCACTCCTGAATAATTGAACTTTCTGGCAGTGAAAGAATTTTTACGATCGGAGATCGGAGTACGGAGTAGATTTGGAGCCAACTCAATACAAACAAACAAACAATCAAATTTTTCCTCTTTATAATATTAGTATAAATAAATAAATAAATATCCCTGGACATTATTCCATACAGCGCCATCTAGCCCCAAAGTAAGCTAATTAAAGCTTGTGTTATGGGATACTAGACAACGGATAAACATACTTAAATACATTTTCTTTTGTAAATACATACTTATTATACATAGGAGACACCCAGACCAGTACAAACAGACATGTTCATGCACACAAATATTTGTACTGTGCGGGGATCGAACCCGCGACCTCTGGTGTAGTAGCCAACTTCTTAACCATTACACCAAGTCGGTCGTCAAAAAAAAGAAGTATGTATAGATCAATAAAATATTTTAGGAAGCGCGGGTTGAAGTCCCGTTCGTAGTCACGTAAAAAAGCTCGGCAAGTGGTAAGTGCTCCGAACTGATATGGATACTAGGTCCGTGGCGCATTTAAATTAGCTTACTTGCCCAGGTCCTAGATAGTATATTTTATATCGAGGGACTAAACGGAGCCATGATATACCAGAGGTGGTTTGACAATGAAAGTCAATGAAACCGAGGGTATATTAAGTTGGCGTTTAGTCTCGAGGTGCAAACTGTACTTTTCACTTTGAGTGCGAAAAAAATAGTCAATTTAATACAAAAACATTTAAAACCGAACAAATTTATACTCGAAAAAGTTCTGAAATTTTCGCGGTCAGATTTATCTTCTGAACTGAACCAGACACAGATTAACAATTTAAAACACATGGCGCCACCTTCTTTGCGGACAAACCATGGAACTAAAACTCTCAACATTTTCGCAATGAAAATGGTCCACACTCCACAGATAATAGTATATTTTTACTGGCTGTTTGAGTTTGTCTATGTCACATGAAGAAAATTAAAAAACTAAAAAACTAGTTACTTTTAACTCCCTCCAGACTAAAGTGGTCACTTTAGTCCCGCTCCGTAGGACTAAATTGGCGTACTTTTAGAGCATGAGAAGTGAAAAAGCGTTTTTTTATCTTATCTATGTTTGCATGAGCTCACCATGTTGCAAGAACACGTCGAGTTGGTCCAGCATGCCGTCTCGTAGCTCCTGAAGAGGCTTCTCCTTCTTCACCAGCGCGTAGACGTACTTTGCCAGAGCAGCGGGGTCCGCGTCGCATCTGAAAAAGATAATAAAATGTAAATAAATGTTGCATATATTAGTATCTACGGGCTGATTATGTTTAGTTTTACTTTAAATGTAATTTGTTGCCTGAAAATAAATGATTGTATTGTATATAATATTATAAAGAGACTGTATCAGTTCTTGCAAATAGTCAAATTTAAAGCAAAATATACTAAATAATAGACATAAATGCCATAATAATATGGATACATAAATACGAAAACACGAAATAGGGTTGCTCACTACATTATATTAAAGACATTTGCTTACATGAATTTCTTTCTAGTTTTGTGATTGTAAATAACTGAGACGGGCGGAATAGGACATTTTATATCGAGGGACTAAACGAAGTCATAATATTCCAGAGCTTTGTTTGACTCCCGTGCGTGCGACAATGACACCGAGAGTATATTAAGTTGGCGTTTAGTCTCGAGGTGAAAACTGTACTTTTCACTTTGAGTGCGAGAAAAATAGTCAGTTTACTACAAAAACATTTGAAACCGAACAAATTCACACTCGACAAAAATTCTGAAATTTTTGCGCTGTATTTTCTAAACAAGTCAGATATTAACCATTTGAAACACATGGCGCCACCATGGAACTTAAAACTCTCAATATTTTTGCAATGAAGATGGTCCACACTCTTAGTATATTTACTGGTTGTTTGAGTTTGTTTAAGTCACACGAAGGAAATAAAAAAACTAATTACTTTTTACTCCCTAGAGACTAAAGTGGTCACTTTAGTCCCGCTTCGTAGGGCTATACAACGTGTTAATGAAAAAGCGCAAAACCTCAGACACCCCAACTTCTTTTTAATATAAAAGAATTAAGTAAATTATTAAATTGAATTTTCGAGGATCATTTAAGAAGATATTAGCTTCTTTTGTTTTCCTGTGTTTGTCTGCGAATTAAAAAGTCTATGGTATTAACGCGCAATCTAGTGCGACGTTGCCGCTTCGCGTGCCAAGAGAGAGTTAAGTAATGATTAAACACGGCGTAATTAAAATATTTTTTTCTGTCAAAATTTGACACCTGTTTTTTATTAGTAGAATCGATTCTACTCTCGATTCTGAACAAACTATTTTCAGGTTTTGCGCATTTTCATTAACACGTTGTATAGGCGTACTTTTGAAGCATGAGAAGTAAAAAACTAGTTTCATATAGCTTAACACTTATAAAAGCTTTGCTTTAAGCAGCCCTATGGTATGCTTCGCCCATCTTACTTGTATTGATTAATCAAGTAAAAATGCAAATAATAGTTACGAAAAGCCCTAAGACTTCAATATTCTTATCTTTTATACTGACGAAGACCAGTCAGTTATTGTGCAAGAGATTATAATGTTCACTTATCATACTGATAGCAGAATACTGCGACATAATACGATAAGTATTACGTAAAATTATTTCCTGATTTGTACTATTTTTAAAGTATGAATGATACTGAAGTACAAATTTTAAAGCAAGGGTCAAAGCACATTTCCTTGCACTTTGACATCAGTCCTTGTGGTTCTTCCTTTTTCTTTTTTATCCTTTATATATCCGGATCATTTTGGTTGCAACTGAGCTGATTGCTATTGTCTGTTTAAATACCTCACATTTGTTTCTAGTTTTTATATATAGTATTTATGTATTATGTGAATATATGTACCTAGTCCTATACTGTATAGATATTCATAATCAAACCTATTTTCTCTATTATTTTTCTTGGTGCACTTACTCGCCCTTTTCGCCAAATTTCCTTTGCTTGTGGGTTGCTTGGTAGAGATCGCTTTTTAGCGATAAAGGCGCCCAAATTCTACTTGCATTTATTGTTAATTATTTCTGTACTGTAAGTTTTGTGTGCAATAAAGAATATATTATTGTTATTCTAGAAAGATAAGGTTAATGCCGTAAGTAACAGATACTTTTGTGATAAAGTCAAAATTATTTGTTGACAAAATAACACGAAAAGCCCAAAATGAGCAGATTTTTAATGAATATACTTTCTTCAAATCGATCTTTACCTTCAAATAACTTGTAACTTTGGGGTCACATATTGTGAGACATTTTTTGTTTGTTTATTTTCAATTCAATTCAAATGTAAAGACAGAAAAACTGGAAAAATTCCAGTTCCAGAATTTTTCCAGTTTTTTGATCTTTAGATATGAAAAAGAAGCATTGTTAAATGCTAAAATAATCAAAGTAATAATGATTATATTATTAGAGTAATTAAATAATTTATTTTTCAGAAACCAGGTTACATAGTGTTAGTAAATAAAACTAATTATGTGTCCTCAAAAATATATGTACCACTTTTAGCGTGCACGTAAACAGGGATGCCAAACGTGCCTCTAAACGAGCTGTAGCCAGAGCCAGACGTGACCACTTACGTCCTTTGTATGATAACTTAAGAGTCGTCTGAGGGGCAGAAGCTCGTTTACTAGTTGGCACGTTCGAGAGTCAAAGCGGCCAAGGATATTTCCATGTGCCGCTGTGTAAATGACACACTCGGTAACCTGCTATGAAGGACCGCGCGGTGAAGGAGAGATGGCGCTCTTATTTCCACGAGCTGCTCAACAAGCAGCAGAAAGAGGTGCAGCCACCTGAACTCCCTCCAAATCAGGGACTAGTGCCCCCGGTAACGCCTGATGAAGTCCAGTCGGCTCTTCGCCGCATGAAGAACCGGAAAGCTGTCGAACCCGAGGGAGTCCCTATCGAAGCGTGGAAATCGATGGGCTCTCGTGGTGTGGGCATACTTACCCACCTTTTCAACCGCATTCTCCTCACCGGGAAGATACCTGACCAATGGAGATTGAGCATTATCACGCCGGTCTTCAAGGGCAAGGGCTCGGTGCGGGAGTGCAGCAATTATCGCGGCATAAAGGTGATGTCCCACACCATAAAGCTCCTCGAGCGCATTGTGGACTCTCGGATTCGACAGGAGTGTATAATCTCGGAGTGTCAGAATGGGTTTCGACCGGGTTGCGGGACCATGGACCCCGTGCCTTGAGAACGCCCATGGAGGGATACAGACTTAAGAATACACCTCTGCATCTCCTTTTCTTAGACATGCAGAAGGTCCTCGACTGTGTCCCTCGTGAAATAATCGGCTGGGCGCTGCGGTCCAGGGCCGTTCCCGAAGTCTTTATTGCCATTATCCGGGACATGTACCACGATTCAAGTTCCATAGTTAGGACTGCGGTTCCCTTCCCTATCACCGTTGGAGTACACCAAGGCTCCTTGCTTAGCCCGTTTCTGTTTAGCGTAATATTAGACGTTCTGTCAAACAGCATCCTAGACCACCACGAGCAACCACCCTGGTTGCTCATGTATGCTGATGATATTGCGCTAGCGAACTCGGACAGGGGACGGCTGGTACAGCGGGTGAATAAGTAGAAAAATTCACTTGAAAACGGCGGTCTGAAACTTAATGTGGCGAAGACGGAATACATGGCCTGCAACACCACAGATCCCCAGTCCGTCCGCACAGGCGTTGACTTGGTCGAGCGCACGGACCGCGTCAAATACCTGGGATCTGTGTTAAGGCTGCTCGCCCACGTCCGATAATCGGTGACCGATTTTTTGTAGGAGAAAAATAGAACGTACTGATAGCAATGGAGCAACGCACACGTCCGACAAAAAGTAGGTCAGAAATAATATGAAATACAAAATCGGCCCGATTATCGGTCCGACAAAAAGTCTGACGTGGGTGTGCACCCTAAGCGCGTCCGGGGACATCGACCGCGACGTCAGAGCCCGAACTTCCGCGGCTTGGGCCAAATGGCGTGAGGTGACTGGTGTCATTTGTGACCCCAAAATGCCGATCAAACTGAAGGGGCAGGTCTATAAAACCATCATTAGGCCTGACCTTTTATATGGCAGTGAAACATGGCCGTTACTAGAGCGACACAAGCAGGAGCTGCGCGTCACGGAAATGAAGATGCTGCGGTGGATGTGTGGAGTCTCACGCAAAGATCGCGTGCGTAGCACCCGCATCCGCGGCGGCCTTCGTGTTGGTGACATCGCAGACAAGCTGCAGGAGTGCCGCCTTCGTTTGTATGGTCATGTCTTACGGAGATCGGCAAACTACGTGGGCAACAAATGTCTGGCCATGCCGCCGCGCCAGGCACCGGTAGAAGAGGTCGACCCAAGAAGCGGTGGCTCGACGTCGTTGAGGGTGACATGCGTGCCAACAGACTCACCACTGAGGATGCGCAAGACCGCGCGAAGTGGGCTAAGTAAATAAGAAAGGCGAACCCTGGGACCCCAGTGTGGGTTCACAACCGGGATAGACCGCATGGATGATGATGATGATGATGAGCATGCACGTAAACATAGAAAAAAAACAAAATTGCGGCAGGTGGCTATGCCAGCTTCCATACAAAAATGTTCAAACCCCTTAGAACACATGACCTATGGATTCTGGGCCAAGCTACTTGGTCAAGGAGGTGTTGAGTTATATGAATTTGCAACAAAAATACGCTTTTCTGGAAAAAATCACGTAAGTATATAAATATCAAAAGTATATTTTGATCAAAACAGCTCTACTTATGGCCAGCCAAGAATAAATATGTTCCAAGAGATATTTATAACTATAAATATAATCTCTAGGTGAGGTAACATTAAATGTTACATCGTATCACCCACCAGGCGTTCTAAAATTAGCAGTGTATCAACAAACAAATGTTGCAGTGGTGGTATTTGCTATAAATAAATTTAACTGCGGGATGTTTAATAAGATTGTGTTATTTAGAGCATTTTACAATGCTATTAAACTTACTCTTTATTTATTTATTTTTTCTTTATTGCACAAAGCAAAAATGAATATGTTAAAATTATACTTTTGCAGAGAGAAAAATGAAGGTGCCTAATAAGGCATCTTCTTGTCAAATGTTAGAAACTATCACAGATTTAGGGTGATTTACACCAGAGATGTGAGAGGATGCGTTGCGAGGAATGTGTATGATAATATCCAATAGAAACCAAAACACATTCCTCATAACGCATCCTCACACATCTCTGGTGGAAACGCACCCTTAGCGGGTAATTTCCGGCAATATCAAAATGTTAACTCAACAAAGTTCAGATACACACCAATCTCTGTTTAACGGGTTTCGGTACATGAATTTCTGAATAAAACATGTGTTCCATTTTGCATAAATTATTTGTATAAACCTCGCGGTTACAGTAGTTCAGTGGTTTAGAGCAGTCACCTGGATTGTGAAAGACGCGGGTTTAATTCCCACTCGAGATATCAAGGTCTAAATACGAATTTTTCCAGTTGTTCTATCTTTAGATTTGAAAAACAAGCATTGTAAAATACTAAAATAATCAAAGTAAGTCACAATACATCTATCTTTTATAAATTATTATTATTACAGCTTTATTTAACCACATAACAATTTCATTTTTTTTTAGTTCTCTATGACATTTAATTTTTCTGTTTATTTATTCTTCCTTTGTTGTGTGACCCCCTTGGGTAAAAATCTTTTATAAATAAGTAGCTATAATAGGCCCAGCAGAATTAAGCAAAAAATTCATTCATATTGTTGTATCGTAATCAGCAATGAATGAGCCATTGGGTGATGGTCTTGAAATATTGGGATAAGTTTACAGACGCATTCACATCAACCTTCACAGAAACATTGCAAAATGGGTCATAAACCAGCAGTGTATAGGGTGCGAGCCCCTATTTTTACGTTGATGTGTGAGACGCCTCTGTACTTTTAGCATAATTCATGAGTATTAAATTTAAGCACACGGAGATTCTGATTTTAGAAATTTCATGCCGTGACTAAGGTTTTAAAATGAAAATTATTTAAATGCTATGAAGAGATCCGGCCAAACTTATGTTATTTATATGTGACACAGCTGAATATTATTGCCCACTGTTCCTGTTGAATAGATCAATTGCAAATTGTAGGAATATTTATGTAAAGTACTTACTGCGAAAGTCTATTTGAATAAAGTTATTTGAGTTTGAAAGAAATTAGCGAAATATTCACCATGTGAGAGAATGACATTGACAGATCTAAGTGCAAAAGGAGAACGCACTCAAAAAATTTGTAACCTGACACCAAGCTAAGGATTAAAAATTCACACAAATTGGCATTCTTAACATCGCTGAATACATTTTTATGCAACATTGCAAACGTTCACTTTGGAAGGATTTCTTTTTTTACAAATAATAAATACTAGGACGTAAAGTGATGTGTATGACTACTCACAGTGGTTCCAATATGGACGTCAACCAACTCTTGAAAACGTCTGGATTTTCTATAATCATCTCGTCCACATACAATTTATGAAGACAAACACAACAATTTATGATTATTACACTAGTTAACAACGCTATTTGCACAAATTAGTTGTCCTTTCTAGGCAAATAAATCACCGAAAATTAATACAAAGTTAAGATTGCTCTTTCACGATTGCACTTTCTTTTATTTCGTTTCGTATCGTTTACTTTTTTTAATGTCAAACTCAAAAGCAGAGCACAGATTAGAAACTGTTGAACCTGTCGACGACACGCATAGAGTTTAGTGTTGCTATTAAATAAAATATAAATGTCCCAAAAAGTAGTGATAAGCGGAAGCCCAGTTGGTGCATCACTCATTAGGACTGCCCGATCCACACCTATGCTTAAGTCGCGATTTTTGGTAGTTTTCGAGTTATGATATCTAACTCCGACGATCTTTCTATACTAGACGACCATGGTCTGAACACGTACTCCGCTCCCATTATATGGACAAGTCGACAACTCCAGCAAACTTAGGTTTTGATACTAGCAACTACTGAAGTTTTAGGGAACCCCTTCTTATGATAATTGGTTATTATGGCTATGTTTGGACGCAGCAGTTGTCAATAGTACTTTTGGTTTGTAAAAAATTATAAAATGCATGTTTATTAAAAAATTCGGCAGGTAAAATAAATAATAATGAAATGGATCATTAAATAAATATGCGGGCAGTTACGTGTGGGCATTTAACAAATCGGAATAAACTGGCATGGCAGGGCAGGCAATCAAATTATAAGTAATTTTATAAACAATGTGGTGGTATTTATTCCTCATAAGTATATTCATTAGGTGTGTAACGTGAAAAATAAATAAGCATCGTTGATGTCCCGCGGGGGAATGATTCGGTTCAGGCTTTAAATTATCAATAACAAAATACTATTTTGTGAAAGTCAAAAAAAAAACTTAATCAAGAAAATTCTCCTTAAAATAATCTAGAACGAGAAGTGAATTCACTCGGTGGCGGGGTGGGGCGGGACGCTAACGCGGGGCGACGGGGACACACGCGCCCGCGCCGGGGTCGCTGACCCGTGCCACCCTGCGCTTATAAGCTAGGATTTTTCTCTGCGCAGTAGTACAGGTGTCTTAGTAATTGTATGTTAGTAATGCTAAAAATGTAACTAAGCTGCTTACGACAGTTAGAAAACGTTAACTGACTTACCTAAAATTCACCTCCAGAGTTCATTCACCTACAGCAATTTAGTAACACATCTAACGAAGTCACACTAAAACGCATCTGATTAAAGCACTTTCGGATGACGTGAGGCTTATTAAAACCTCAAAAATGTTCGTGGCTTTGGTTAAACAATCCAACAATTAAACGTCGATTCATCTAACTACAGGATATTTGCACTTTAAATAAAAATGAAATAAAATAAAAATAAATAAAATCACTTTATTTCAGACAGTGTCCATATAAAAAAAAAACAGTTTACAAAAAGTAATAATTATAAAAAAAAGCTATGTTAGTATTTTATTTTTAAAAGTGACCTTGTCCTATTAATTATTTGGCCGATCAGTGGACAATCCCCACTATCAGCTATCTCCTTCACAACGCTGTGGAAGCTGCCGCGTACTCTGAACAATAGCGCTGCGCTCTTTTTGCGCATGATAGCTTCAAAGCTGTCTACGCCCGCTAACGCAAACATCGCAGAAGCGCTACAAAGGCGTGGCAGCCGCAACAGCGCCCTGAAGGCGTTATTATATTGAACACGTAGGGCACTGTAGGCCTTTTTGGTATAGTTGGTCCATAAGCTGCACGAATACAATGACACACAATATGCTTTAAAAAGCGTAATTTTAACTGTGTCCGTGCAGCGACCAAACCTATGTGCCAACATATTCGCCCTGACCGACAGCGCCCTACGTTCCCTATCGATATCTTCATCGTCTTTAGGGCTGTCAGTAACGATATGTCCAAGGTATTTGAATTTATAAACCCTTTCTAAGGATTCGTTATAAAGTTTTATAGGGGGCACTATGTTAGGGCATTTACTAACAGCCTTAAATACCATGAACTGGGACATCTTGGCATTGTGAAGTAAACCATGTGAGACAGCGAACCTTTCACAAACTCCGAGAAGCGCTCTTAATCCACTGACCGAGGGCGCCAGCAGCACCATATCGTCCGCGCAATTGATGTTCTTGACACATTACGTTACCAATGTGGCAACCAAATTGCATGCCGCTGAGCTCGCGCGCGGATCAGTGCGTCTACATACAGGTTGAAGAGCCTCGGAGAGGCCAGCCCCCCTTGCCTCACACCGCACTCCATCCCGTACGGCTCGGACAGTTCATTCGCCCATCTTACACAGTTCACCTGATTACAATACCAATACCTTAGCAAGTTAGTGTAGCCATTATGAAGTCGTACATCTTTCAATTTGCGCCACAGGATGTCATACGAGACCAGATCGAACGCTTTGCTTAGGTCCGTGTCCGTATAGCATTTGAGAGTGTGCTTTAAGCTCAATATTGCAGTTTCTGTTGACAGACATGCCATGTTGGCCATGGTGGAGCGTACAGTGCTCTTCTAACACAGCACAGGCGGTGAGTGCGGGGGCTGCGACCCCACGGGGGGGCGTGCAGCACGATATGGCGTGGTTATGAAAGACGAGCATTTATCAATGCACTATTTTCTACACAAAGATAGATATAAAAAAAAATTACCTGATCCTAGAGACTTGAGCTCCTAGGAGTTGAACACACTGTCAAGTATCTTGGCAATTGTTGGCAACCAAGGATATTGGCCTGTAATTCGATCTGTCTGAAAGGTCACCCGTACGATTCTTTACAATAGGAACCACTGTGGTTCTCATCAAGTCTGCGGGCAGGTACGAATGTGCAATACAAACATTAAATAAAAGCCTAGCGCTCCTGCCACTAGCCACTCTGGGCAAATGTATACCTGCATACTTTAAATGCTCAATACTGAGACCATCGTGACCCGGTGATTTACCTGTTACCATAGTTCGTATGATACACGTGCAATTGTTTTTCCACTGATAACCACATTCACAGGATCACGCTTGGTATCACTACTGGGTGTGAAAACTGACGATGGTCCCAGCGGCGATGAGATCATAAATTGCTCTCTAAACAGGTTAGCAATTTGCTATACGTCACTCACCCCGCCTACAGCCTCAGGGAGACCAGGTCCCGCATTAAGTCGATTTGTAGACTTCCAGAAATTCTTTAATCCGTTTTTCGAGTGATGAGTTGCCAAAATATCCATTTTCAATTGATTGTTATGGTTTTGGCACCACTTTAACCTACTTTTGAAAACACGCCGGCTGTCCACCATCTCATCATAAACAAATCCCTGTTTCGGTCGACCGTACAAAACCCACATCATAAACTTGGACCTGGCCTCCCTGTGTGCTGCACTCACATGCTTGTTCCACCCTATTATGGCAGGTTTTTTCTGTTTACAAACATTTATTATCTACTAGATTTCCGCCCGCGGCTTCGCCCGTGTGAACTTCAATTTTCTTTCCCGCTTTTCTGTTGAAATTTTTCCTGAATTTTCTCCTTCCTGAAACCTCACGGAGCCCGAGACCTTTCCAACGAATGCAAAACCGTGGAAATCGGTTCGTGCGTTCTGGAGTTATAGCGTCAGGAAGGAAAACCCGACTTATTTTTATATAATAGATTATTAACTGCAGTACTGTGGGAGCCCCAACATCACTTTAGTGTGTTTTACGATTTACCTGGATACATTCAGGAAGTTTAAGTTATAAAAAAAAATAAGTCTATTGTCCGGACCCTCTAACGAAAATTTTACCTCTCTTATGAATCGGTCTGGGACCAGGGTTCGGGTGTTTCCACTACTTGAGAACTGCGGAAGTATTTATCTAACTGCCCATTCTATCATTTTTACTGGCCATTCATTTATAAATTATTTATAAAACTGCTTTCGCATAGTAATACAACTCAACACCCCCCCCCCCCCACGTACGAGTATGTTGCTTCCATTCCCTACATTTGTAACAAAATTTACGTTATATTTCCCCTATTTTGCAGTTTTTAGTCTTCGTTGACGGGGTAAGAGTCGAAAAATACATTGTGTTAGTGTTGAA
Source organism: Udea olivalis (assembly GCA_947369235.1). Lineage (NCBI taxonomy): Eukaryota > Metazoa > Arthropoda > Insecta > Lepidoptera > Crambidae > Udea > Udea olivalis. The sequence goes on along the minus strand of OX376370.1, from coordinate 7,354,433 downwards.
GAAACTAGAAACTAGTTACCGAAGCCTATGGACGCCTGTAACATCAGAGGCAATACGTGCGCGTTGCCGACCATTTAGGAGATACCTATTAGCTCTCCTCTTAAAGGACATACTGTATTCCCCCGGGAAAACCTCGGTAGGGAGTTTATTCCGCAATCGGATTGTTCGCGGGAGGAAATTCCTCTGAAACCGCACTGTGCGCGACCATTGGGGTTCCAGTGTGTGAGGGGTGCGATAATAAAAAGTAGCTGTGGGCATCATTTCAAACAGTTCCTCGGAACACAACCCATTGTATAAGCGGTAAAACACACATAAGGAAGGAGGCCACGTCTGTCCTCAGACCTAATGGTTCTATACCACTTGCGAGTTTGTGATACGACTCAAAAGGCTCAAGCTGGTTTCCTGGACTCCTGGTGCTCCCGCCCAAAGGTGACAGCAGTACTCCTTATGGGGACGTACTTGTGATTTATATAACAGCAGTCTTTGCTCCGATGTGAAGTACCGCTTCGCTTTACAAAGCACACCTATCTTCTTGGATGCCAGCATGACCTTGTCATTCAGATGACTTCGGAATTGCTCATCACTGGAGATGTCAACACCGAGGATCCTAGCTAATACTCTTTTTCATAATCATAATCATAATAATTTATTGCATACCACATTGAAGTACAAAGTAATCTAAGAGATAGGTAGGTACATATGGTGTAGGGTTACAATGTAGCGCCCCGTGCAATATAAAGAAATTTAAAAGAACCAACAATGAAAGATTATTTCTTTTCTTCACATATTTTCATATTTAGGGAAAATTTTAAATACCCACATTTTTATAGTCGAGGAATTTATTAATTTTGTAATAACACTCAGTCATTATTACCAATTCACGGAGCTGTTTAAAAATCAATTGTGTTAGAACAGGACAGCTTAACGGAAATATCATCTGCAAATAAGATGCTATTGTTCGATAGTGTGGTTGCTATGCTATTTATACAGATCAGGAACAAAATACATCTTAAAACGGTTCCTTGAGGAATAGCGCCTCTTAAATGTACCTGTTCCGATCTTATTTTCTGTATTTGTCCAGTTTCAAAGTTGACATTTTCTATTTCAGTACGTTATATAGTCACTACTCTTATAGATGGTAAGTGGTGTGTTAAGGAACTGTGGGGTAACAAGGTATGGGGTTTTCTTAGCGGTGAACGCACAAACTTGTGTCTTGGTAGGGTTAAATGGGTCTAAGTTATCTCCGCCCTAATCGGAGACTTTGGATAAAGTACTCTCGATTTTAGACACAAGTTGTTCGCGACTTTCTTCCACTACGTTTGCACGGCCCGTGAAAATGCTTCTCCTGTGCTGTCATCTGCATAGCAATGAATACTCGAACTATCAAATGAAAGTAAGTATGCCATTATTATGGAGCAGAAACAGCGTTGGAAATAGCACGGATCCTTGTGGGACGCCAGGGTCTATAAACATGGTTTCGGAGCAACTTCCGTCTGCAACGAGTGCGTTACTTCAGCGGGAAAGTAGCTTCTAGAGTGATTTGAGTGGAACGTAAAATTAGTGAGATATATGCTGTGGATGTGCGCGGCATAAAAAATTAGTGGGCGTTGTGGTTTTGGAAAAAAATGAAAAAAACGATTCCTGCTGCAGTAACGTTGTTCTAGCAGGAAAATTCTAAACGAATGATCGAAGAGAAAAATGTTGTACATTGGCAGATAGCTTACTTCTGGGGAAACATGTGCGCCAAAAATATAATATGTGGGGCTTCAGGTTTTCGAAATATTGCGTTTCCTGCTGGGGTAACGTTTTGCGAAATCGTGTTTCTCTCAAACCATGGCATGTGCGTCTCTTTAATAAACATTCACTTGTAGCTCTTGATTTGTGCTTGCGGCACATATAATAAGATTTTGAAAATTATTCTTACATTTTCAGTAATTAAGGTGTCTCTAAAATCTGAAAAAAAATCACAGCGCCTATATTAGAAATTGTATCAACTCGCTGAAAACTGCATTCGATTCCGCTTTACACATCTAATGGTCAGAAAATGTTTCAAAAGTTTACATACATGCTTTATCGAATAAGAGATCGAAATAACAAAACCACCGGTACATAACTTTGACGTCAAAATATAAGAAATCAGTTCATCCTGAGATAAGCGAGTGTTAACCAAAAAACAGTGAGTTTCATAAAATAACACTTTGAAAATTTTCAGCCTCCAATGTTTCGTATTTATAGAGAAATAAACAAAAATCAAAACCTTTCAACAACGACTGATTATCCGACCAAATTCGAATGACTACGAAAAAGCGACGGCTTCATACATATGGATGACCTTCTTTACTGGACGTATTACACTAAACTCTTGCCCGTACAATCGCGTTCAATCGGTTTTTGGCAATAATTAGAACCTCATCTTAGATTAGAGTAAAATTTAAAAATATGAATGAAAGCTTATACCTATGAGCCTATATGAAAGAGCTTAATTTTAAATTGAAATTCTCATTTTATCCTCTTAATTTATGTTCTCAAAGTAAGTATCTCTTATTCGATAAAGCATGTATGTAAACTTTTGAAACATTTTCTGACCATTAAATGTGTAAAGCGGAATCGAATGCAGTTTTCAGCGAGTTGATACAGTTTCTCATTTAGGCGCTGTGATTTTTTTTCAGATTTTAGAGACACCTTAATTACTGAAAATGTAAGAATAATTTTCAAAATCTTATTATATGTGCCGCAAGCACAAATCAAGAGCTACAAGTGAATGTTTATTAAAGAGACGCACATGCCATGGTTTGAGAGAAACACGATTCCGCAAAACGTTACCGCAGCAGGAAACGCAATATTTCGAAAACCTGAAGCCCCACATATTATATTTTTGGCGCACATGTTTCCCCAGAAGTAAGCTATCTGCCAATGTACAACATTTTTCTTTTCGATCATTCGTTCAGAATTTTCCTGCTAGAACCACGTTACTGCAGCAGGAATCGTTTTTTTCATTTTTTTCCAAAACCACAACGCCCACTAATTTTTTATGCCGCGCACATCCACAGCATATGTCTCACTAATTTTACGTTTCACTCAAATCACTCTAGAAGCTACTTTCCCGCTGAAGTAACGCACTCTCTGCAACGGCTCTTATACTACGACCAGACAAGAAGCTAGCAGCTCATTTGCACAGACCCTCTGGCAGTCCGTAAGCTAGCAACTTCGATAGAAGACCTCGGTGCCAGACCCGATCGAATGCCTTCGCTATGTCTAGGCTTACTGCCAATGCCTAGCCTTGACTCTCGATAGCCGTAGCCCACCGGTCTCCTGAGATACACTAGAAAATCACCGGTCAACGACCGTCGCGAAAGCCGTATTGACGGTCACTTAACAAATCATGTTCCTCTAGATATCTATGGAGTTTCGTGTTGATTACACGCTCCATCACCTTGGAGAGAAGGGAGGTTATAGCGATAGGCTTGTAATTCGATGGGTCTGATTTATCGCCCTTTTTGGGCACTGGATGCACATGAGCAGTATTCTACGAAGACTTCCTTTTTCTGGTAAGAAAGTGCGAAAAGTCCGTTAATACAGGACACAACTCGGGAGCACACTGTTTGAACACCACTCCGGGTATGCCGTCTGACCCACTCGACTTATGAACATTGAGACAGAGCAGCTCCCGCCGGACATCTCTTTGTGAAATCTTGATTACCGTTCCGGCATGGAGTATCCGCACCACGGGATGGCCATCGTCGTTATAAGTTGAGTTCGAGGCGTAGAGATTCCCCAATAGATCAGCCCCCCGATGTTATTGATCGATTCGGTAAATTTGTTTTAATTAGTAAATGATCCGCTTAAGCGGTAGCAATCGATATTTTGATATGTAAAGCCAAAGACCCTAAGTTTTTATAAACCAAATTATATAAAATCTACCCTACTTGAAAAATAAAAGAAAATAACCGAATCGGTCGATAACTTTGTTCTGAATCGGGGAGCAGCTTTGTCTTTAGCGTTGTAGGCCAGAATGCCATCAGTATTTCGCAATAGTGGTAAGAACTGACAAAAAATTCCCTCGGCAGCTTTGGCGAGCGACCAGAAGGCACGGCTTCTTCCAGAGGGGTGACGTGCTAGCCGCTCACCAATTCTGCCGATGAAATCTAATTTAACCCTGGCAATTGTTCTTTTACTGAACCTCGAGGCAGCATTATTAAACCACGGCTGTTTTTTAAACCCGGCAGCTACTAGCGAGTTTGGAATGAAATACTCCATACCCGCCAAGATCGTCTCAACGACAGCAGCCGCGCAGGTCTCAGGATCCTCTGATATCAAACAAAGCTGCCTTCACGGATACGGTGCGTAATATTCGCGCAATCCATCCCAATCTGCTGACTTGTACTGCCACATGCGACGCAAGCTGCGAGGCCGAGGTGCATCCGGCTGCGAGTACAAGATTTGTGTCCGGATGAGACAGTGGTCAGACGAACCGAGGGGTGCATCGCTTAAGATGGCATATCCATCCGGACGCGTGGTCAGCAGAAGGTCCAGCAAAGAGCTTCTATGGTCCTCAATGTCAGGTCTTCTCGTTGGAGAATGTACAGTTGTGAGAATCCATAGGCCAGAGCGAATTCGTAAGCACATCTCCCCGCGTAGTCAGTAGACCGAGAACTAAGTCACTCTGTGTGGTGGGCATTAAAGTCTCCTAAAATTACTAACACCGCAGAAGGATATTGCTCGGGAACTTTATCAGACGTCAATTTCAAATGCTTGAATAATCAAGTTGTGTCCGCATCTCCGCTATGAGACCTGTTTAAGCACGCGTAAACGCGGGTGTGGCCACCGCAGTCCACAGTATTGACAGGTCTTTGTTCTCTAAATGGTGAAGTCGGCGGCAGCAGGTAAGCTCTCGGGCGTACACACATACGCCAGCACGTCTCAGAAATGGGTGTTCGAGGTTATACCCGGGATATATTAGGTACTACGATGTATACCGGGCTCCTGCCCGTATCTGCGATATCTGCGTGACCGTTAGGAACAGTAAGGTCGGCTGCTCAGTTTCTAGGTGGTGATGAACTGCGCTGAGATTTGAGTGAATGCCTCTGATGTTGCAAAAGTTCACTTGTGTGGAAAGAGGTGCCACTGGTTTTGATTTATTTTTTTGATTCTTCCTGACCATATTTTATTTAGGGAGTATTTTAAATAGGTACCTTATTTCCACCTTGGTGGAAGGCTTGTGGTGCGCACGGTTAGTGTTTGCAGCCACACTGGTTTACAACAAGGCTCCTTAGTTACACAACCTTCACTACAACCTTCCTTAGTGTGTTGTCGACTCTTCGTTTGGAAGCACGCATACAATATGGCTTTTTTTAAAATATCTTTATTTATTATTTTCTTCTTCAAAATGTAATAAACCCCTTTTTTCTTGGGGATTGGGGATAAAAGAGGTATGCCTCACAAATATATTTTCTTTCCGGAGCTACCCAAAACATGAACAATGAACCTCTTTTTTATATATAAATAATAATAAATAAATAACTGGGACAATTCACACCAAGATCATCTGACCTCAAACTAAGCAGAGCTTGTAATATGGGCGTCAGAGATTGATGAAGATACTTAAATATTTCTAAATACATACTTAAATAGATAATAACACCCAGACACACAACAAATACAAATGTTCGTCACACAAATATTTGTCATGGGTGGGGATCGAACCCACGAGCTCCGGCGCTAAAGGCAGGATCGCTGCCATTGCGCCAACAGGCCAGTCGGCCATATCGGCCAAAAATTAAACAAAGAGTGTCATTTATGTGTATGTACTTTAATTGGGTATGGGAACAAAAATCAAACATGTCCTAAATCATTTCGAGGTATTACAAATACCTTATTTAAATATTTAGCATTTTTAAAAGCAAAGGTTTTAGAATATTTTTTGTTAAATACATTGGCAAACTGAGGTCAAATGAATGACACCAGTTTGCCAACGTCCGCAAAGAGTCTTGACGGATTGGACTCTTGACGGTAATCAAATTGACATCTCACAATTGAAACCCAATGGGTCGTTTAACCGTCCTTTCAAGTGATTGGTTGATAATATTTCCATCAACCAATTAAATGACGCGATCTGTTTCATCTGTGAGATTTTCAGCTAGGTGATTCTACTGCATTATGGTGTTTCCTGATAGCAGATTTTAAATTACCTCAGATGAAAAATATTTTTCCACAGTTATTTTATTTAGTAAATTAATTCACACCCATTGCCCAGACAGGTAGGTAGGACTTAAAATAACCATTTGCTATAATCCCAACCCTTTGAGGTAGAGGGCTTGGTTTCAGAACTTGGCAAAATAAATTGTATCTGAAGTCTACTTCTCACATTCTCGTGAGATGCTACATGATGAACGGCGAGCTCTGTTTCAGCCGTAAGCGCTGTAAATCAGTAATTTTCTCCCCATTAGTTATTTACCACGAATCGGGAAAAAAACACATGTGGGAACACTAAGTGGTTTGTGACGTCATGAGTTCGCAATATTAATTAATTAATAAAAAACATACTACCGGCTAGATCAACGAAACATTCAAATTAGTTACTTAAAATAGTAAAAGGTATTTATAAAATGTATATAAAAAAAAATTGTTCCCATCCATATCCAATTATTCAAGTTGGCGCGCCCATTTTGAAGCACCTTAAGTAGCCAAAAATGGCTCCAAACGGACCGCTTTGCAGTGTTCATTACAGCTCCGTGACTGGAGAAATGAATCTGTTTAGTTGCTTCAAATAGCAATTTGAAGCAACTAACAGCTTCATTTCTCTACGGATTGGAGCTTATTCTGAGATGAAGTATAAAAGAAAAATGAGGAGAATTCTGATTCAGAATTCTCCCCATTTTTCTCCCTTATTCCTGAAGTCCTTGTTACCTACGGGGTTCTGATGCAACATACCTAAAACATGGAATAACACATCGAACGGCTGTAAACTTACAACAAACAAGAGTACCTACTTATGTAAAAGTAATGACTAATGAGCCGTTTAGGGAAACTGCCCTACTGCTGGGCAACGGCCTACATCATTGAAATAGTTTTCTCTACAATTGATGGGTATTGGCTTACCACAAACCCGGGCTATGTTAGGTCGTGGGTTTGACATGCCAAACATTTATGTGACGAACATTTGTGTTTGTTGTGTGTCTGGGTATTATTATCTATTTAAAAAATATATAAATGTACTAGCTTTCCGCCCGCGTGAATCTTCATAAATAATTGTAGCCTATGTGTTATTCTGATGTCTAAATTACTGTAAAGTTTCATCTAAATTCAGGAGTTTTATACATCCTCACAAACTTTCGCATCTATAATATTACGCCCTCTCTGACGCCCATTGTACTAGCTCTGTTTAGTTAGGGTCAGATGATCTTGGTCTAAATTGTCCTAGATATTTATATATTTCATTTATTTATGTTCAGAAAAATGCGTATACTTACACACTTCGCCCGACCTGGGAATCAAACCGGGAACCTCCAGAATTCGGGCCGAGCATTACCACTCGGCCATTGAGGCGTCAAATAAACGAAGGTAACAATAATATAAAAGTATTATCAATGGGCAGCAGTAAAAAATAATTGCGATTGTCATGATTTTATAACTTAATTGTTGATCAAAACACGATATTAGAATAACTTCGGAAATTTAAAACGGCAACACTATCAACAGTTGTCTTTCTACAATTACTCGTTTTGTCTTTGAAAAATAATGACGGTGTGGGGAGCGAAGCTCGGTCCTGACCGAGCGGATGTATAATTAATCAGTCGTGAGCCAACTGCGGCAGTGTGAACACTACTATCTAAATCTAGGTCAATCTTAGAGAATAAGTGATAATTGTGTAAAGTGAGGTGGATTGTTAAAGTGAACAAATAGAAATATAAGGAGTATTGATTTGAGATAACGTGGTTTTATTTCACTTCAGAAGTGGGGTACACCATTAAAAAAGGTATGTGAACATCATTAACAATTATTATTCTCGCCCACTTGCTTTATGATACACAATGTTTGAGGATATAAACAGTGAATGCATATCGAAATAATTCATACTAAATAACTGTACTCTCAAATAATACTCATAAAAGTGATTTGTAGTACCATTGGACACCCTTAAAGTAATTATAGCCATGAAGTAATTTACTGCACTAAATGAAGACGACTTCTGAATACTGCTCAATGTCTCAAATTTCACTAAGATTTTTAGAGTTTGATGGTCTAGTTAGTATCTTTAAAGACTGCATTTTAGGCAAAAACTGTAGTAGTTTTTGCTTTCTTTGAATAAAATACGGGTATTTTAGAACCTACCTACCTAATTAGTAATCATAGAAGACAGATAAATCACAGATTGCTTTGATGAATGTTGGGTATTTCCTCATTAAATAATACCCCATTTCCAAGCAGTTTTTTTTTTCACTTTCAACTGATCGAGCTAGTGAATTTCGATTAGACTACAACTCACTGGTCACCTATTGATATTTGAATTTGTGTCAGAGTTTCACATTGTATTCATTGGGTGTGTTAAGTTCAAGAAGGCTAGAGACTAAGGAGAGATAACTCCCTGGAAAGGGTTGGACTAAATCCGTATCCCACAGTGACGCATGCGCATTACGCTTCTTTGCCGCGATCCTCGCGAAGTGTCAAAATTGGTCAACACAACCTCGAAAAACAACAACTGTCGCACGTGACACCGTTCAAAACAAAACCATGTGACCATGAAATGACAAATAGCTGCCGCTGCACATGCGCAATACAGCGTTTTGCCCGGCACAGAGTATACGACTTTCGGCCCTCGAAAGCTTACCCCCACTTCGGGAGTTATCTCTCCTTAGTTTCTAGCCTTCTTGGTTAAGTTGCATACTATTGACAGATTTTAGAAGCGATGTGCATTGAGTTTTATACATTCATCGGATTTAAAGGGGCGATGTGTGACCAGTTGCATACATTCGTCGGGTATTTAGGGGCGATGTGTGTTCAGTTACATTCATTCGTCGGATCTTAGGGCTGATGTGTGTTCAGTAACATTCATTCGTCGCATCTTAGGGGCGATGTGTGCTCAGTTGCATTCGTTCGTCGGATCTTAGGGGCGATGTGTGTTCAGTTACATACATTCGTCGCATCTTAGGGGCGATGTGTGCTCAGTTGCATTCATTCGTCGGATTTTAGGGGCGATGTGTGTTCAGTTACATACATTCGTCGCGTCTTAGGGGCGATGTGTGCTCAGTTGCATTCATTCGTCGGATCATAGGGGCGATGTGTGTTCAGTTACATACATTCGTCGCATCTTAGGGGCGATGTGTGCTCAGTTGCATCCATTCGTTGGATTTTAGGGGCGATGTGTGTTCAGTTACATACATTCGTCGCATCTTAGGGGCGATGTGTGCTCAGTTGCATTCATTCGTCGGATCATAGGGGCGATGTGTGTTCAGTTACATACATTCGTCGGATCTTAGGCGCGATATGTGTTCAGTTACATACATTTGTCGCACCTTAGGGGCGATGTGTGCTCAGTTGCACACATTCGTCGGATCTTGGGGTCAATGTGTGTTCAGTTGCACACATTTCACAGATTATTAATAGATGGTGTTTGTTTATACGAGCTTTTACTCATTTATTGACTAAGTTGCATACATTTGGTGGATTTCATCCTATTGGTAGGCTAGATTACCTACTTATAAAACTTGTTTAAGAGATTGAATCACTTTTACTCAGAGAATGAAACACCAACAGTAATGAGGTTTCATTAATAACGTTACCTACTAACGTACTACCCAATTATATCATTACAAAAGTTAAAAGACAGTCAGAGAATCCAGTTGATTTTTATCCCTTTCGGAACGATAAGTAGAATGTGGAACGGCCTATGTCGATGGTTGATATTTTTGTTCCAGGAAGAGATGGATCCCGGTGATGATTGCGGTACGCCACCCGGTACTCCTCCAAAGCGGCGTAGACGAGCAAAGAAAAAGTCCAAGCGCCAGAGGAGTCCCTCCTCTTCATCCACTTCGAGCAGCGAGCCTGTTCCCAGGAAGTCACGTAAAAGAACAAATTCCTTTTCTACTGAAGTTCTTCTGAAACTGATGGCTAGCTATAAAGAAGATGCAAATAGAAACTCGAATTCTATACATAGCAATATTAACAATGTTTTGCCAGAATTTGACCCCGCAAATAGGACTCAGACCATCGAATGCTGGTTACGAAAGGTCAATGAGTGCGCTATCATTTATGGGTGGAATGATAAACAAATTATTCATTTTTCATTACAAAAATTAATCGGTTTGGCAAAAAAATAGTTCGAGTCCTTACCTACAGTAATTCATACTTGGGATGAGTGGCAAGCTAAACTCCGAAAGGCATTCCCCAACGAAGAAAATTATGGGCGCCTTCTGGAGGAGATGCTAAGTCGCACTTCGAAACACGACGAGAGTCTTCGCGAGTACTTTTTTGATAAATTGTGTTTGTTAAATAGATGCGAAATTGGGGGCAAGAAGGCTGTTGATTGCATTGTGTATGGGATCATGGACAGATCTATTCGTAATGGAGCCCAGGCTTTAAATAGTTCCGAACCTGAAGATCTGCTCAACTTTCTGTGTTCACAAAAGTCACAGCCATTTGTCGATAATAAGCTAAGGAATCGTCCTGTTCAATTGAGACGCGATCCTGGTACTAGTTCAAACTCTAGCACGAAAAGATCTGCCCTTGACTCTATTATATGTTTCAATTGTCGGGCTAGGGGTCATCCTTTTTCCAAATGCACCAAACCGTTACAGAGATGCAAACGTTGTAACAGAGTTGGACATAATAATGATGATTGCGAAATGGTACCTGTAAACAGTAAAAATTCTTACAGTGCAGCTCCTGATAATATTTCTGAGAAAAAGATTCTAAAAATAGATATCGGTAATAAAAGCAATGATAAATTTTTTAAAACCGTGACCGTTAATGACCAAGTTCTAGAAGCTTATATTGACTTTGGTAGTGAGTGTACACTCTTAAGTCAATCCAATGCAGAGTCTTTGAATTTGATCAGATCATTTGATGGCATTCCAGTGGTACGGGGATTTGGTCAGTCTTCCGTTGTTCCGAAATATAAAGCGAGGGTTAATGTAAAGGTCGATGAGGTCGAAACAGAGGTTGAGGTACTAGTCATTGACGATGTGCACATGCAATCTGCTATGATCATCGGACAAAACTTTACCGAATTGCCGTGCATAACTGTTCTTAAAGACAGTCAAAGACTAACTTTCTACAAAAGTCCCAGCAATGATCTGCCTTGCGAAGATACTAGCTTAAAGCTGCGTGTTTCTAATTCAGTCCAAGTTCTCAAAATCGATGTCATCCCTGTGTACGCAGAGTCTGATTTCACGGGCGACGTCCTCATTGAGGGTTATAACGCTATTGAGCCTGGAAAAGAATATCGCTTACTTCAAGGAGCCTACCATATACGTAATGGTAAGGGAGAATTAGTTATTTCTAATTTGTCTCACCACGCTGTTACTTTGGAGAAGGATATTTTAGTAGCCAGGGCAATACCCTTCCTAGAGCAAAAAGATTGTCAAGTCAATAGCATTCAGACTACACCTTCCACTTTAGACCCTTTGAACAAGAATGACGTCAAAACTGGACCAAGACTTAGTGTTGAACAGACAGACAGACTTTATTCTCTTTTGCAAAGCTATCGCGATTGTTTTGCTACTAAATTAGAAGAGATAGGTCGCGCAAATGATGTGGAAATGAAAATCAATCTTATGGACAATAAACCAATAGTGTACCGACCTTATCGCCTGTCTCATGCCGAGCGTGAAACGGTCCGTGAAACTATAGATGAACTACTGCGATTGGACATCATTCAGGAATCAAAATCAGATTACGCTAGTCCGATTTTAATGGTAAAAAAGAAAACCGGAGAACAGAGGCTTTGTGTGGACTTCAGGGCTTTAAATAATAAAACTGTTAAAGACCGCTTCCCTCTGCCTCTTATTGAGGACCAAATTTCCAATTTAAGTGGAAATAGCTTTTTCACCACTCTTGACCTCGCCTCCGGTTACTACCAGATTCCAATGGCCAAGGACAGTCAGCATCTCACCGGATTTGTCACACCCGACGGGCACTATGAGTTTAAGAGAATGCCCTTCGGGTTGGCGAATGCACCAGCTGTTTTTCAGCGTGTAATAAATAAAATTCTAGGCAACAGGCGGTTCGAGTATGCACTGGCTTATTTAGATGATGTTTTGATACCTGCAAGGACAATTGACGAGATGTTTCAGCGCTTAGAGGATGTTTTGAAGCTTTTTCGACAGAATTGTCTGACTCTGAAACTCTCCAAATGCCGTTTCTTTGATTCCACTGTCAGTTACTTAGGGTATGACATCTCTTCTCACGGAATTCGACCCGGTGAGGCCAAAGTATCCGCTGTTAGAGAGTTTCCCACACCTCGTAACGTTCACGAGGTTCGCCAGTTCTTGGGCTTGACCGGATTCTTCCGTAAATTTGTGAAAGGATATGGAGAAGTTGCGCGTCCTTTAACCTCTTTACTAAAAAAGGAGTCTGAGTGGCGATGGTCTGATGTTGAGGAACATGCCTTTACCTTTCTTAAGGAAAAGCTTGTTAATCGACCAATACTGGCCCTTTACGACCCAAAACTTGAGACTGAGTTACATACCGACGCCAGTTCTCTAGGCGTAGGAGGCATTCTCATGCAGTGGCAAAGAGATTCAAGGGTCTTGAAGCCAGTAGCATATTTTAGTCGACAGACAACACCCGAAGAACGTCATCTGCATTCCTACGAGCTGGAGACATTGGCGGTCGTGTGCTCGTTGAAAAAATTTCGGGTTTATCTTTTGGGTTTACACTTTAAGGTGTTTACGGATTGCGCAGCACGGTGGTGGCTCCAAATGAGCGAGTATACTTTCGACATTGAATATCGGCCAGGCATTCAAATGTCGCATGTTGACGCATTAAGCAGGAACACCAAACTATCCGTGGATCCAGATGATGACGAGATCGTATCCGTGTATACTATTGAGAAACAAAATTGGCTATTGACTTTACAAATAGCAGACCCAGACCTTTCTAGAATCCACAATATTCTAAAACCTGAAGACGACATCGCGTGTAAGGATATTAAAAAAAATTATACAGTTAAAAACCACGCAGTATATAGAAAGGTTGGTGATCGTTTATGTCTTGCTCCACGAAGCGCAAGGTGGCAAATATGTCGAGCCAATCATGACGATATTGGCCACCATGGCTATGCTAAGACGCTTGAGATAATCAAAAATGATTATTGGTTTCCCAAGCTAAGAAGATTTGTGAAGAAATATGTTGCAGGGTGTTTAGAGTGTGCGTACAACAAAGATAATTCCTCGAGACAAAAGTCGGGTCATTTATACCCCATAGAAAAGATAAACATACCCTTCCATACGATCGACATAGACCACTTAGGTCCTTTTGTTAAAAGTAAAGATAGCAATAGTTACATTCTCACAGTGGTAGACGGGTTTACAAAATATGTTTTTGTTAGAGCCGTTAAAGATCTAAAGACCAAGAATACAGTAAAAGTTCTAGGAAGAATATTCTATGATTTTGGTGTCCCAGCTAGGATTGTGTCGGATCGAGGTACTAGTTTTACGTCTGCGGCTTTTAAGTTATTTTGTGACGCCCACGGCATTAAACATATACTTAACGCGGTCGCTTGTCCCAGGGCAAATGGCCAGGCGGAAAGGTTCAATCAAACGATCCTTAACTCATTAGCTTCTCAAAATGCTTTTGGCCATGAGCGCGAGTGGGACAGGTGTCTGGGCAAGCTCCAATTTGGTATTAATAATACTGTAAATGCCACAACTCGCAGAACTGCGACAGAGGCTTTGTTTGGATTTAAGTTACGTGATGATTTATTAAACAAACTGGACATTGTGAATAGTAACGACGCCAACACCTCTGATTTGCAAGAAATTAGAGAACAAATAAGTAACAGTATTGGCAAAGATCAAGAAAAGCAAAAAAAAAGGCATGACGCAAATCGAGCCCCTGCTCCTATTTACGACATAGGTGACTTAGTCAAAATTTCACGGAATAATTTTGATAATAAGAGTCAGAGTACAAAACTGTTGTCAAAGTTCGTTGGACCCTATAAAATATCCGAAAGGTTAGGGAATGATAGGTACAGAATATCTGAAGTCCCTGGATTTCACAAGAAAGGTAAACCGTATGATACTGTTATAGCTGTCGATCGAATGAGGCCGTGGATACATGTAAAGGCTCTCGAAATCCATAATACAGATAGCAGTAGCTCTAGCGAGCGTAGTAGTGATTGTGAATGAGGATATATATAATTATTTAACCGTTAGTAAAATATTTTAGTGTTTTCAGTTATAAGTTGTTTAGTTAATCATTCATTATGTGAATTAAAACACAGGTATTTCTTTATGAGACTTAATATGGGAAATAGTAAAGATATCTGTAAAAGTATAATAATAACAAATAATAATAATAATAAAAAAAGTTCTGTTAAATTTATATTCAGTAAGCTGTTACCATGTCATGATTAATAATTAAGATCTTCGAATAATTTTACTTTAAAATTTGTATGCATGTTATCACGATAAGATTTAAGGAAAGTACATTCATACAGTTAAAATAACTAGACATTATTTCGTACTAATTGTTTTATTTAGAATGTGTGTCGGGAGACAGCACGTTATCGGATGGCCGAATGTCATGATTTTATAACTTAATTGTTGATCAAAACACGATATTAGAATAACTTCGGAAATTTAAAACGGCAACACTATCAACAGTTGTCTTTCTACAATTACTCGTTTTGTCTTTGAAAAATAATGACGGAGTGGGGAGCGAAGCTCGGTCCTGACCGAGCGGATGTATAATTAATCAGTCGTGAGCCAACTGCGGCAGTGTGAACACTACTATCTAAATCTAGGTCAATCTTAGAGAATAAGTGATAATTGTGTAAAGTGAGGTGGATTGTTAAAGTGAACAAATAGAAATATAAGGAGTATTGATTTGAGATAACGTGGTTTTATTTCACGATATTAAGTGGGTTTGCTTTTTGTGCTTGGGGTTGATCATAAACGTCGCATTTTTTTAACGTTTTCGTGATTATTTAGCTGAATTCAAATTAAGTATAAACTATCTCTCTATTATTTAATGCACCTTTTAATTTCATAATTGTAACTTCAACTGTGTACAGTAAATTTTTAAGTGTCTTATCAATTAAAAAGAAATAGTTTTGTTATTTAATTTAACAAATAATTGGCGACTACCTAACTTAAGCCAATTCAATGTGTTTTTAATAGCACACAATAATAGAGCAAAAATTTAATTTTTATTTCAATTCAATGAAATAATCACGAAAATATTACAAAAATGCAATGTTTCCGATCCACCCCCGGCTAATGCTCTTAATCTTCTTCCTAGAAGAAACTGTTTGCAGAATAATGGAAGATCTATTTTTTAACTATTTATGTTATTCTTGATGCTGCTTTATAGTCAAATAAACAACGCCTGCAGTGTTGCCATCATTTGTCTTTAATAAACCCTGATAAACGAAAAAAGCTTGCAGTCATCAGATTGCCACAGTGTTTTTAATACTACAGTAGCTACATCCGGCAAACTGAATAATTGCTTTATCGTCCTCTTCGCATTTGCTCTTCTACCAACTGGTGTGCTTAATTTTATTGAAATACCTATTGGACTTAAGTGCAGCTGAGAAGTGATAACAAGTTGGGTTTCAAATTTTTAAACAATGTTGAGGTATCATTTCAAAAAGGGTTTTTCAAACAATTGAATTGATTTAACTATTGAATATTCTGATACTTAGAACCTTTCACCTCAACATACTTCCAAATATCTTGAAAGCGTCGTAATATATCCCTTTCTTTGAAACATTTTTTCTTCAATGCCTGATATCCTTCATGGATGCGGGACCATTGGTACAATCAATCAGCTGGTCAAGGTGTTTTATGACTTGTACAGTCTCTAAGAGTCTCAGAATCACCACACTTTTCGGACATACAAGAATACAGAATGTGGTCCGTCTTTCTCATTTAATTTAGCAGCCTCCTCTTTTAAATAGCAAATGATGGTATTATCAATTCCTACGCATTGCTGAAGTCTTTGCAGAGTTCTTACACTCGGAAATGCCATTTCGACTTAAGTGCCTGTACGTACGGGGGGAATGCTCGTAAATGGCACTAGCTAAGGCTTTTTCAACAGCAGTCCATTCATTCCCCTGGGGTTTTCTTTTATTATTCCGTATGTAAGCCCTAATTGCATTTTTCAGTGCCAATAACTTGATGCGTGACATTACGTTTTTCTGTTGCAAAATTTTTATTTTGCGCTGGCACGAATGCAATTTCTTAATGAGATTGCAAGGCGTTACTTCTTGTTCTTCAGAGTCTGTAATAAAAGTTAATTCAATAAAAATTCATTGATGATTCTTTGGTTGTTTTTGGCTGGTGAAACCAAAAAACATAGCAATATTTATTTACCAGAGCCACTTGTCCTTTTTTTCTTAGGCGATTGAGAGATCCTTTCTTCTGTGTGGTAATCATGGTCGATTAAGTGCTGCTGCCCCGATGTAGATGATTCTAGAAATATAAATGAGGTAAATAATACCTATCCCCTTTCAAAGAAGTCTGTAAGCACATGGAATAATGTAATATACTGTGTTTAACTGAGCTATATGACTTTTTTCTTTCATGAGACTGAAATATTTTCTTCTTAATTGTGTTTTTGTCTAACCCTGGCGACAACAGCAGTTCAGCAGATGTATACAATTTCGTATCGCGCCGCGTACAGGGATGCCAAACGTGCCTCTAAACGAGCTGTAGCCAGGGCCAGACGTGACCACTTACGTCCTTTGTACGATAAGTTGGAGTCGTCTGAGGGGCAGAAGCGAGTTATTCCAGCTTATCCCACCCTCACCTTTCCACTCCCGTACCACGCGTGCTGGACTATGGCGTCACCCACACACAATTCAACATTTGTTGGCCCGAACTAAAAGGTTCGGTGACTCGTTTCTTTGTCGTACCATCCAGACGTGGAACGCTCTTCCAGCACATGTGTTTCCTTCCTCTTATAGTCCCGGGTTCTTCAAGCGGGGCGTGAAAAGGCATTTCTGCAGGCCTTCAAGGTGAGGATGGCCAGCCCAGTGATTCGTTTGAATGACTGGGCTTGTCAACCTCATATCTGGACCTCACGACCGCTTTCCATCAGGTGGAGTGAGGTCATCTTGACGGGCAATATTAAAAAAAAAAAAAAAAAGCTCGTTTACAAGTTGGCACGTTCGAGAGTCAAAGCGGCCCAGGATATTTCCATGTGCCGCTGTGTAAATGACACTCTTGGTAACCTGCTATGCGAGGACCGCGCGGTGAAGGAGAGATGGCGCTCTTACTTCCACGAGCTGCTCAATAAGCAGCACAAAGAGGTGCAGCCACCTGAACTCCCTCCAAATCAGGGACTAGTGCCCCCGGTAACGCCTGATGAAGTCCAGTCGGCTCTTCGCCGCATGAAGAACCGGAAAGCTGTCGGACCCGATGGAGTCCCTATCGAAGCTTGGAAATCGATGGGTTCTCGTGGTGTGGGCATACTTAACCACCTTTTTAACCGCATTCTCCTCACCGGGAAGATACCTGACCAATGGAGACTGAGCATTATCACGCCAGTCTTCAAAGGCAAGGGCTCGGTGCAGGAGTGCAGCAATTATCGCGGCATAAAGGTGATGTCCCACACCATGAAGCTCCTTGAGCGCATTGTAGACTCTCGGATCCGACAGAAGTGTACAATCTCGGGGTGTCAGTATGGGTTTCGACCAGGTTGCGGGACCATGGACCCCATATTTGCCTTGAGAACGCTCATGGAGGGATACAGACTGAAGAATACACCTCTGCATCTACTTTTCTTAGACATGCAGAAGGCCTTCGACTGTGTCCCTCGTGAGATGATCGGCTGGGCGCTGCGGTCCAGGGCCGTTCCCGAAGTCTTTATTGACATTATCCGGGACATGTACCACGATTCCAGTTCCATAGTTAGGACTGCGGTTGGTGACACGCTTCCTTTCCTTATTACCGTTGGAGTACACCAAGGCTCCGTGCTTAGCCCGTTTCTGTTCAGCGTAATATTAGACGTTCTGTCAAACAGCATCCTAGACCACCATGAGCAACCACCCTGGTTGCTTATGTATGCTGATGATATAGCGCTAGCAGATTCGGACAGGGGACGGCTGGTACAACGGGTGAATAAGTGGAAAAATTCACTTGAAAACGGCGGTCTGAAACTTAATGTGGCGAAGACGGAGTACATGGCCTGCAACACCACAGATACCCAGTCCGTCCGCATAGGCGTTGACGTGGTCGAGCGCACGGACCGTGTTAAATACCTGGGATCTGTTTTAAGCGCGTCCGGGGACATCGACCGCGACGTCAGAGCCCGAATTTCCGCGGCTTGGGCTAAATGGCGTGAGGTGGCTGGTGTCATTTGTGACCCCAAAATGCCGATCAAGCTGAAAGGGCAGGTCTATAAAACCATCATTAGGCCTGTCCTTTTATATGGCAGTGAAACATGGCCGTTACTAGAGCGACACAAGCAGGAGCTGCGCGTCACGGAAATGAAGATGCTGCGGTGGATGTGTGGAGTCTCACGCAAAGATCGTGTGCGTAACACCCACATCCGCGGCAGCCTTCGAGTTCGTGACATCGCAGACAAGCTGCAGGAGTGCCGCCTTCGTTGGTATGGTCATGTCTCACGGAGATCGGCAAACTACGTGGGCAACAAATGTCTGGCTATGCCACCCCCGCCAGGTACCCGTAGAAGAGGTCGACCCAAGAAGCGGTGGCTCGACGTCGTTAAGGGTGACATGCGTGCCAACAGACTCACCACTGAGGATGCACAAGACCGCGCGAAGTGGGCCAAGAAAATAAGAAAGGCGGACCCTGGGACCCCACACACCAGTGTGGGTTCATAACCGGGATAGACCGCACGGATGATGATGATGATGATGATTGGCTCAAACAAGAAAAATTAAAGCAAAATTTTCAAATGTGTCACGGTTCTTAAGTGCTAAGCTGGCAAAACAAAAAATAATAAATATGTTACCGCCGTTCCTAGGTCCAGCAATTACTTCATGTTCGCATGCTTCAGATTCATCCAATTCTGTAAATAATCAAACAAGTATAAGACGAATACAGCCTTATTACGTCCCACTGCTGGGCACAGGCCTTACCTCAACTATAAGGTGGTACGAGCCATACTCCAACACGCGAGCTCAGTGCGGATTGTTGGAGAGGTGAATGAAAGGCTAACGTTAGATGTTATAAAGCCGCCTTTTTGGGCCTCTGACTACAATTTACGACTGAAATCTTGCGACGTCAGCCGGGACCAACTGTTTAACATGCCTTCCGAAGCACGGAGATGCCGAAAACACATCACTAAATTTCGGTCGGGATGGTCTCCCATCCATTACCCGACATGACTGGCGTTGCTTGAAATCGGATCGTTGCCCATCCGCTGCCGTCACTTAGCCACAGGCAACTCTACCTCTAACAAGTATATTATGAGCAAAATATTGTAAAGCATTGCTGTTTCAAAGATTTTCGAAAAGATATCTACCTAGGTCACTTGGTATAGCAATTACTTCAGCATCGGGTATTGACGCTTCATTGTCACTTAGGCCTTCCAAAACCGGTTCTGTTTTATAGTCAGAATGAATGTGGCATGGAAATTCCAACAACATCTCATCAGGAAGTGGATCATATTTCAAGTCTTTTGATGGCAGCGCAGACTTCTTAAGGCGATTATTTTTCCTGTTAAAATCTCCCTTCTCAAAGTGGTTTCTGCATACGTATTTTAACGTATGCAGTTTTTCAATGGGAACATGTATTAAATCTTCTTTGCCTACAAACTTAACCCATTGCCTGCATCTGAAAAAAAATCAACTAATAATTTAAGCCTCGTTCAAATATAGGGAAATAAGTGAATTTTTATTTTCAGCATTAAACAATGCTCTATTTTTTACACAAAGATAGAAACCAGAAAAATTCAACCTGATCCTAGGAACAGCTAAAAAGAAATTTCATTTCCCATCAATATTTTTTCTGTGACTTGATTTAATGGTCTGAGTGCGTAGACGCCGGCTTCGTTAAGGATCTTTTTACCCCTGGATGTGTGTACTCAGTTAACAAATCAGTTAATTTTTGATCTGCAATGGTATTGTATCTTTTAGTGGCGACTACGGAAAATAACTGTGTTATAGTGGATTATGGCGTCTAATATTGCAAATATTGTGTTTCCCGGACAATTTAACCGAAAAACGGATAAGTGAAGCTACTTTGTGCACTGTCACAGGCAAGGCGTGTCGGCAGATTGTCAGGAAAAAGGGCTATCGTTATTTTTATTTCAGTGTGGCAAAGAGAATTATTGCTTCATTGTTAGTGCCTAATCGACCTACCGAGGTGTCATCCCAAGAAATTCTGCTGGTGTTGGACATGTTTTACATACCAGAAATCGAAATCAACCTAACTAATACATAATATCTACACTAATATTTTAAGGAGGTAAGTGTTAGTGAGTTTGTATGTAAGTGTAACGTGTAAGAAAAATTAGTCCACGGGGGCGAAGCCGCGGGCGGAAACAACAGCGTTAACATATATCTAATCCAATTAAACGCTACCACCAGTCAAGTAGTTTACTACAATTAAAACAAGTTTACCGAATCGCTCAATAACTTAGTTCTGAATCGGGGTTGGAGGGCTGACCTGTTATTATATTTGTTGCCATCAACAGATACATTGTGGAGGAAATGATATTCATCATCATGAATATAACAATTTGGTCTGATGAACCAATTTTAGTGTAAGAAGAGAAATTATTCAGCCACCAAAATCGAAAATAGAGGAGCTATGAAACAAATAATCAGTTTAAAAATTACACATTTTTTACCGGTCTTCATCCAAGGGAAATCTCGCCATAAACTTCCTTTTTTCTTGATTTGTGCGTCCGACTTGATCTCCACAAATTTCACAGGTTATAAACCGTCTTTTCGGTGGCATTTTTATGCAATTTACTCACCACAATCGCAACATTCAAAACACCAATAATGTCCCTTGAAAACACCACACAACACACGAACTCACAAAATCTCAAACCAAAAGGTATGAATTGAAAAATGAAAAAATGGAAATTATCAAAGAAGGCAAAACTTAGGAAGTTTTGATTGACTGGCAGTTGGCATTGGCACTGACTATTTTTTGTTTGACAGTGACAGCTAACTGGCCCACAGATTAGAAAGAAGAAACTGGCCCCTGGGCACAGAATAAAATAAATAACACAAGACGCACTTTCGACACAATTGCACTACAATATCAACCTTCGCCACGCGTCATTACGGTCCAAAACAACTCTGCACCTGTACTCGTACCTAAGTTTTTGAACGGCCGGGACAATCGAAAGTAAATCTTATGACTAAGGCGCTACGAGCGGTCGCCGCTCGCTTTCACGAAATCTTGCTTGGCGACCGTGACGTAACCCGTCTGCGTGTCGCTCATAGGGTTGTGCATGCAAATACTGGAATATGAAACGCTTGCGTGTGCCACGTAGGTACCTATAAATACTCTGAACAAAAACGCTTTTTTGTGGTTTGTTTGTTAATCACTTACATAGTATAAAAAGTCGCTTTCAGTCTGTCTGTCCCTATGTATGCTTAGATTGAAAACTAAGCAACTAATTTTGATGCGAGTTTTTTATTAGATAAGAGTGATTCAAGAAGAAGGTTTATATGTATATAACATTAATAATAATAATGTACCCATTGCAAATTAGAGTAAATGGTACCAAAAGGCCTCTACGTGTTGGCTTCGGCCCCACGCAAGCCTCAAAGGACCGGGTCCCAATGGGCCTGAGAATTTTTCAAGTACTAACATAATAATAATACGTTTATTTTGGATAATCTCCATATTTTGTTAGTTACAAAACTCTTACAAAACTATGTTAGTAGTAATACAAAGAAAAATAATAATATGGTAGTGAAACACTGATAATTTAAGAGGTTTCTAATGTGAGATGTCGTAAATAAACACATTTTTTTGCGCTTTCAGGATTCTTAGGAAAAACTTGACTCTTGAATCAGTTATATTATATCCTAATTTCGCCGGATAGGCTTTTACTTTTTAGATTACTGTTACCAAAAAAGCAAGAGTCAGGCCCCGCGAGCTAGCTATAAAAGGCTACGGTCCGATTAGAGAAGAAAATAGTTTAGCACTTTGTAGCGTTGTTGCGATAGCGATAGTATCGTGATACATATTCATATTCATTTATTTTCATTATCTCAAGTGGTAAGTACATAAAGATCTCAAAATTATTTTGAAGCGCACATAAACCCTGTAGGGCACTGGTTGTAAAAACAAAGGGAATCATGTATTTCCAAATGATATATACCTACTTAACTGAGAAAATTGTGGGCACAGTCTCCCAGTAGGTAAAATTGGAAAGCTTCCGACTCATTGAGGTTATTTTCTGATTATTTTAAATCCGGTGACTAAAGGTGGAAATACAGCACAAGTACTCACAATATGCCTCTTATTCATTCATTATAAAAAAAACGAATCCGTTATTATCACTATTACAATAAAAACTATTTTTGGGGCATAAAAATTTCTGTGGCTTGCGTGATTTTGTAGGTTGAAAACTGACAAATTCGAAGTCTCTGAAAACGAATAATTACATGCATATCGAAACTTCATGTATATATGTATTACACTAAACTATTAGCTACAATAAAAATAGAGGTTTATTTAGTTCTGAAGGCTGCTTAAGGAAGTTCGAAATTTCATCGGAAAAAAAACTCGTTTTTAAACTTTAAGCGTCAGCAAAGCCCTATAGATATTGTTTTATTTTAATTTCATAATTATTTTAGTAATCTACAATCAATTACGCTAGTTTGGGGTTTTCCCTAACGCAAAACCGTAAAACTCTATATGTCGTGGTCTAAAAGAGATATCTCGTGTGTGAACTCGTCGGTCATTTTTGTGGATGACACAATTATGCATTAAATAGCATAAAAAATGGCGTTGCGGTGCGTTAAAATGCTGATATTTTTTTAAGTGCAGTAATAAAGTGATGCATTTATGAGCCGTCGCTATTTTAGCTATTAATGAGTGTTAATTTTTATAAAAATATTAAATTCAAATAAAGTGGACTAATTATTTTTCACTTTATTACTGCACTTAAAAAAAATGTTAGCATTTTGACGCACAGCAACACAATTTTCTACAATTTCCATACAATTTCCATAAAAACAAGTGATAGATACATAGTTTGGGATATCAATAGTATCGATAAAATTATTTATCTTGATTATTGGTTTTTTTTAGATCGATTATTTGTATCGATTAATTGAATATTCGTGTCAATAAATCGTTTGTTATAGTAAAGTATTTATCGATTATTATTTCGGATCGCTTAATTGAATCGATTAGTTGAATCGATCATTTCGATTCTTTGTATCGTTAAGCTGCATCGATTACATCGATTATTTAAATCGATTAGTTTAATCGATTATTTGTATCAATTGTTATAATAACAATAATAAAATCATTTATTTGCTAGAATACATCGTTTAAATCGATACTATCGTGTCTTCGAATCAGTACTATTGATAATATCGATTATAATATTAATAAATCTGTGTTAAAAATGTCTACACCCCTTTGCCATCCGAGGAAACTTGTCTTGTCTACCTCTTTTGTCGAATCTCAAAGACGAGAAACGAGAAATTACCATAAGTTGCGCATCTTTATGGTTTGCAATAAATAAATAAATAAATTGAATTTAAATAAATCTTAGCCAGGCTGTATCATACGAAGACTGCCAAAAGTCACAGACTGATTTATAATGTCAGGAAAAGTGATTATGATGGTATAAGGCAGCCGGTAAATGTCCAAGCGAAGTAACTGAGCTCTTGTTGGATGGGAAAAAGCTAAATAGTCTACCAATTTAAAAATATCTGGGACACTATGTTAGTTAGTGATGATCTTAAAAACTATGCTGACATCGAGAGGGAGCGTAGGGCGTTGACGGTTAGGTGTAACATGCTGGCTCGCAGGTTTGCTCGTAACCTACTGATCAAGTAAAACTCACCTTGTTTCAAGCGTATTGCCAAAACTTTTACACGAGCAACCTGTGGATCACCTACACTAAGACATCGTTCGACGTCGTGTGTCCAGTATAACAACTTCTTCACGGTGCTGTTGGGCCAGCCTCGCTATTCTAGTGCGTCAGAGATGTTCGCTTAGTGCCGGACTGACGGCTTTTTTGCCCTCATGCGAAAGAAGGATGCCTCGTTGTTAGAAAGAATACGAGGGAGCTCAAACAGCATCTTGAAAACCGTTGCCGAGAGCTATGACTGTCCTTTGCTGAAGCATATGGTTCGGCTGGTGATCAAATAAGTCTTAAATACTTGTTTTGATGGCTAAGCGAACCAAATGTTATTAGCAAATGTATTTTTTATATTTTTTAAATATTGTAACTAAGATTAGCTATGTGTGTGTGATACTAATTCATGGATCAATGTTATCTTCAAATAAATGATTTATTATTATTGTTAGAACTAAATTTAAAAATGCGCTGTACCTACCTTTTCAAAAAAATGTAAGTATGTTATTCATAAGGTTGAGACACAGACCACATTTGTTAGAATTTATACTATTACCCCTAATGTATTGACCATATCATCATGAATGGGTTTTGATGATAACCCCTTCATAGGCAGGTACTTAATCACAGCTAAATATCGCACACGTTTCAAACTTCGCACAGTTGAAACGTGTGCGATATTTAGTTGTGATTTAAAAAAAAAAATGGAGCAATCCGCCATAATTTTCGCATTGGGAGCAAATTGAGCAGCGTGCTGTGATTAAGTACCTGTAGACTGAACTGAGGTCAATAATTTGGGAAGAATTGATTTGAAGAATTCAATAATTCTGTATCAGGCCGCGTACTTTTCAATCCACCCTCGTATCATATGTGCTAAATAGATTCTAGCTTTCCGCCCGCGACTTCGCCCACGTTATAGTTATATTTTATGGCCAAATTACATAAAATCTTCATAAATTGTAGCCCATGTGTTATTCTGATGTATAATCTGTATTACCTACTGTAAAGTTTCATCGGGTTCAAGAAAAAAACTGATGACGTATTTTAGACGATATCTGGAACTTGGCAGTTTCGGACATTATCAGAAAATTATTAAAAGAAAAAGAGTAAATCCTATAATAGTATATTTAATTTTCTATATCACATATTATAGTCCAGCCCATTTTGTACATTCACCAACATTTAAAATCTTGCAATGTTCAAATTATTAACAAGGCCACAGTTTTTTTTGCATTGCATAAAAAAATATTACCTACTTATTAAATACTAAGATACTTATGTTATTTTATTCGAGCTATGGAACATGTCGATGACTGTACAATATTCAGCAACGAACCAAAATAAA
Source organism: Udea olivalis (assembly GCA_947369235.1). Classification (NCBI taxonomy): domain Eukaryota; kingdom Metazoa; phylum Arthropoda; class Insecta; order Lepidoptera; family Crambidae; genus Udea; species Udea olivalis. The sequence continues at coordinate 7,328,899 of OX376370.1, read as the reverse complement.
AATTGATAATATTTTATCTTCATCACTATACTTAATAAAACCTCTTTTCAACCGACATCAAAAAAAGGAGGAGGTTCTCAATTCGACTATGTTTTTTTTTAAATTTTATTTTTATTTTTTTATGTTTGTTACCTCATAACTTTCGACTGGGTGAACCGATTTTGATCATATAGAATGATTGTTATTGTTAGAGTCGGTGTCAGCCAATGTAGGTTTGTAACTACCTACATACATACGTAAACGTGATATGTAAGAAATAGGTATATTGCTAGGTATATTGTAGTGTTTCCTTGGCTGACACCGACTCCAACAATAACAATAATTGTACCTTCATTATATTATCGTATAAGTTTTAGAAGAATACGCAATTATTTCTTTACTTTTTAGTGCTTTGTTTTGAAATAGTTTTTTTTGAAGTTGTTTTTTTTTGTTATGTCTATCTAGATTTAAGACTTATATGGATATCCCATGGATGCCACTGTTAGAACTGGACTAAATTCAAATGGGACCACACGGGAACCATCAGCTTTCAAATAAATAAAGAATTATCAAAATCGGTTGGAGTAATATTAAGTTATTCGTCCATTTGTCGTCTATTTGTCGCGCATTTTGTCTATCTAGATTTAGGACTTATATGGTTTTCTCATGGATGCCACTGTCAGAACTAGACCAAATTAAAATAGGACCATTCGGGAAGCACCAGCTTTCAAATAAAAAAAGAATGATCAAAATCGGTTCACCCAGCCGAAAGTTATGAGGTAACAAACATTAAAAAAAAACATACAGTCGAATTGAGAACCTCCTCCTTTTTTTGAAGTCGGTTGAAAATGCGCGACTAATGGACGGGTAACTCAATATTACGCCAACCGATTTTGATAATTCATTTTTTATTTGAAAGCTGATGCTGCCCGTGTGGTCCCATTTTAAATTGGTCCAGTTCTGACAGTGGCATCCATGGGAAATCCATATAAGTCTTAAATCTAAATAAACCATATGCGCGACAAATGGACGAATAACTCATTATCACGCCAACCGATTTCGATGTTTCTTTTTTTATTGGAAATCTTCAATTCTTAGGAGCAATATAAGAACTATTCACTGAAAATCAAGAAATATACAAAAATTTTAACCAAAAAAACCAACTTCAAAAAAAACTATTCAAACTCAAACTCAAACAACTTTATTCAAATAGACTGTATCAGTACTTTCATTCCAAAACAAAGCACTAAAAAGTAAAGAAATAATTGCGTATTCCTCTTAACTTATACGATAATATAATGTAGGTACAACTATTGTTATTGTTGAAGTCGGTGTCAGCCAATGTAGGTTTGTACCTACCTACATACATACGTAAACGTGGTATGTAAGAAATAGGTATATTGCTAGGTATATTGTAGTGTTTCCTTGGCTGACACAGACTCCAACAATAACAATAGTTGTTACATTATATTATCGTATAAGTTAAGAAGAATACGCAATTATTTCTTTACTTTTTAGTGCTTTGTTTTGGAATAGTTATTTTTATTTTGTTAAAATTGTTAATAGTTGCAAACAACATTAAAATGTGGCTTTCATGTGTTTCGTTGATATATGTTTGTGCGTCGGTCGATATTTGTTCTGCGTCCAGGTGTTTATCTATTTGATTATGTATATAGAAATATGATTTATTTATTTGATATAATAATTAAGTAAGCCACTGTGATCAATTGTTTTATAATTAGAGATGTGTCGACTAGTCACCGACTAGTCGGTAAAGCCGACCATCCGGCCACTACAGTAGTCGGCGACTAGTCGGCAAGGAGCGCCGAAAATCAAGGTTTTTCTTAGATGTAATAGCAGAACCTAACTGAGCTATCAGGGTTTGATGTCGGTGTTTAATATGAATGTTCATACTTGTAGTATTTACTGTTTTTCCCTGCCTACCACGAGAAATTATCATTTAGTACTGCTTACATTCAAATTTATGGGAATCATTGTCTAATTGTTCAAAAACATCCATACACGAGATTTCCTTTCTATGATCCTGATTAATGATTAAACAATTAAGCTCCTTCACTTCAATTAACGCAAAACAGTATTATCTAAATTGTTGACGAAATAATTGACAGCAAAATACGATTACCTAAGTTTAAAAGAAAGGTTAATTGAGCAATAATTATCAAAAGTCAAATTACTGTTATAGTATTTTCACTATAAGATGATATGCCTGACAGCTTTCATTGTTCCGTGGCACGCATACTATTTCAAATGAAATAAAAAGAAACTGGTAAAAGAAAATTTAATAAACTAATAAAAAACTATTGTCTTTTCGAAATGTATCAAGTAAATTATTGTTATAATCAATAACTGTTAATAAATGAAGTAAATGAAATTAAATAAATATATTTTTTCAGCGCCTGGTGCGTGAAAAGGAACGCTATTCAATAGTGTATTGACACTATTGAATCGACAAAAAATCGATGAATACACGTCATTCACGTCAGATACATAAACTAATAAACTTCATTGTGAATCACAGGTATATCAATAATGTTCAGATCATACATATTTAAGAGTCTCCCTGTGTTCCACCTCACAGGCATACAATAGATACGATAGTAATCATCTTAATCCGAATGTCCAATTTAATTACAAAGAAATCAATAAAAAAAAGTTACTAGATAAATCAGTACGAGTGAGTCTGCCTTGTATGCGGTTTGTGTTTGCGATACGTCTGAGTTGCGTATTCGTTTGTTTTGACTTTTGTTGCTGTTGAGTTTTCTTGATAAGTTTTTCGTTTTGTTGTTTTTGTTTGGTACGTACAAGTACGAAAAAAACAATTAAGGCATGTCAATATGTAACCGGTGACAATTGGAAAAAGGTCGATAAAAAAACTCGCTAAACCATAATGGAGGGCTGGGACAAATACATCCACATTGACCGAATAAGAGACCAGCAAATAATAATAACAGTAGAATACGATTCCGATTCTGCCCCCCGATTCAGAACGAAGTTATCGACCGATTCGGTTATTTTCTTTTATTTTTATTTATTTTTTTAAGTAGCGTAGATTTTATGTAATTTGGTTTATAAAAACTTAGGGCCTTTGGCTTTAACATATCAGAATATTGATTGCTACCGCTTAGCGGATCATTTACTATAAATAAAAGAAATTTACTGAATCGGTCGATAACTTCGTTCTGAATCAGGCTGCTGATATCAGTTCACAAGAATCAAGTTCTAGCAGTAAATGATTAATATAGATTAACTATTATTTTCGAAAGACCGCGTCTTATTCTATATCTTATTAGCCATTTATTTAACAATTTATTTAAAATTCAAAATCGGTAAATCTGATTCCATTTCCTTTGCCAACTCATCCGATATTTTGAAACCATCGATTGAATTTCATTCGTTGCATCACTATAATTGTGAACTGTCAAGGATATCATCATACGGCGAACATAGTATATTAACGAGAAATGATGCTTCGAGATAATCGTCTTCACGCATTCGATCCTTCGAGCTCACGTCATTCGAGATTTTGATGCATCGATGTAGTGATTATATAATCCTTAAATAAATAGAAATAAAGCATAACACATTATTTTGCATTGACTTGAAGCATGCGTTTTGAATCTAGCGACACAGACATAAATACATGTTATTAAAAGTTCAAGGTGCAAGTTTGATGTTATTTGACGGTTCACAGTGACCACGAAATAACTTTTACAATTTATCAAAAGGGGGTTACAATAAATACAGTGATTTGGAAAAAGTTACGTCCGTACCTGCACATAATTTGGTATTAAAACGCTCGTTAATATAATATTATTTTAATAACATTTAATAATTGACATCTACAAAACGATTATTCTACGTAAGCACAGCTATAAACATTTTTAAAATAATTGCAAATTACAAATAAGTAAATATATTACATTAAGTATCTTCTTTTACACATACATTATTTTGTTACCAAATTCACTGGCAAGACAGTTTCAAGCCTTTTCAAGTTAAGGGCTTATAGTTTGTCCAATTTAGGCACTATTTTTTAATTCTTAGTTTATTTCCTAGATAGCTAACTGAAGTATAAAATTAACTGACTGACTTTATCAAGCGAATAGATATTTTCAATTTCTCAATCGTCTTTTATCCAATTAGATTAGATAGCTATTATCTATCGTTTGTCTATGTACTTATATCGCTAACATCACACTGATTATCCAAAAGCGACATGCACTTATACAATCATTGCAAAGTTAGAATGAAACAAGACAAAAGTTGATGTTAGATAAATTGACACTGACTTATAAGAAAAACAACCTCAGATTTTTTTAGTGTCTAAAGTTTTGGTAAAAAGTTTGTTTCATTCTTAAAACACTCCAAAACTCCTTAACAAAATGAAAATAAACTCAAATGTCACACCACATAACCTCAAAATGTTAAAGAAAACGCATAGATAAATCTTATCCAACCCCTCAAGAAGCAGATAACTTTATTCTTTAGTTAGCGGCTTTATTCAACAGATCACATCTATCTGACCATTGAAAAATTAAAAATCTTGTTAACCTTCGAATAAACTTTACAGATAAATTTCATTTTCTGAGGCTTGAAAAATCGGCCCTTTGGATGATAATTTTGACAGCTCACAATAGGGATGGGGTAGTTTACGATCGTTATTCATTATTTCATAGAACTTGGAATCGTCAGTTTATTTTAATGTGCCTTAAAATTAGATAAGTATAAATATATTACGACTATAAGGGTTTTTATAATATAATATATTTTTATATTTTCAAGTGAATTAAATAAGTTAGGTAATAGGATTTAAAGTGATTTAATAGTTACCAATATAATGGTGCATACCTTGGATCACTTATATAATCATCATCGTCAACATCAGAAGAACTGTCCCTTGAGTTTAATATCAATTCTTGTTCACAAACGATGTTCACGAATTTTATATGTTAGATTAATTTTGTTTCACAACCGATTTTTCATTGTCGTTTGTTATTCGTTTGCAAGGCATTTCACTAAGTGGGCGGTACCTGTCAATAAAGTACAAATTATATGAAGTACATTTTACCGATAAAATGCAATACTTCATAGGCGTGAACTGTTAAAAATATCATCCTAAATTGGACAAACTATAGTAAGCCTTATTTGATAATTTTTATGTAATTGACAGAAAATCACTACGTCTGTTAAAGCAAACGATCATAAAAATCACTAATAGACTAATACTGGGTTCTCTAGCACCACCTAAATTAAGCTGTATTTATTGCTGCCATAAGGCATAGAATTGTTCGCACATCTACTGGGTGATTATCAAAAGACTTACAAAAAGTGACCAGCGCTTGGAACCGGTTTAAAAAATTACGTTTTTAAAAGGTTACGAACGGTTCCGTGCATAGCATTCGGGAACATAACATGAGAACGGAAAAAACCGGTTTATTCCACAGGGAACAAGAGACTCGTAGAGTGACAGCAAAAAATCATACATGGCGACCGTTTTTATTTGATTGAGAATAAAAAAATATTTCGTGGCGATAGATAATACAAGTTGATGAGAAAATATAAACGTTGCTGGCAAAATATATAAATCTCCTAATTATTGCATCAATGTTCTTTAGTTTAAATTTTAACGAAACGACCCGCGAGTCCCGTGACTAAGCTGCGTGGCTATGAATTATTATTCATAGTTTCGTATTGGAACGAATAAATAGCAAAAACCGGTTAAGATAAAAACGTTATAGTGAGCGAGAACGATTTACATTTCGTTCCTCTTCTAAATCGTTTTTATTACGTTCCCGTTCGAACGGAAACAAAACCAATACGTTCTAAGGCATTTTGGACGAAAACGGTTTGAAAAATAAACCGGAGTGAGCGAGAACGATTTACATTTCGTTCCTCTTCTAAATCGTTTTTATTACGTTCCCGTTCGAACGGAAACAAAACCAATACGTTCTAAGGCATTTTGGACGAAAACGGTTTGAAAAATAAACCGGTTTCCAAGCCTATAGTAACTATGTAAGTAAAATTTTATTTCAATTGACTTTAATTTCAAGGTCACCAATTTCACCATAAAAAATCATTCGAACAGGCAGTATTTTTGGTATGAAAACCTTAAAATTTTTAGATAACTTGATTAGAACAAACAAATCTTCACTCAAATAGTATGTGTATGTTCGGTTATTATTGAGATAGCATTAATATAAGATTACTCAACTTTAAATAATGTCTAAGGTTAATTAAGGGTACAAGCACCTTTTTAAATAGCACCTTTGAACCAGCAAAGGAATTGACATAGTACAGCCTTAATCACAATTTTTTTTAAATATTTTTTAAATTTTGATTTGTGCCTAAAAACAGCATTTTCTGCAAAAACCTGCAGATCGATTCGAGCTGAAATAACACATTATACTAAGTAAATATTTTTACGTGTTTACAATGAAAATAAATTCGTAATACTGATTTTTGTAAATAAAATGTAAGCACCAGCCGGTAAGTACAGGAATGTCATTCCGAATAAAAAAATATTTTGATGTAAGTACACAAGTACTCTAGGCATTTTTCTTTTTCAGCATGTTGTTGTAACTCTGGAACAAATGAAAAACAAATATGTTAATTTAACATACAGACAACCAGAATACAGTATAGATGATATAGTATAGTGTTGAAGATATTTTATTATAATCAATTTATACCGCGTGATTTGATTATTAATTATAATAAGAAAAATGTTGTGGCACATTCAGTAAGTAATTTAGAAATCGAAAGAAAAGAATCTATCTGAAGTTTCTAACTTTGTTTGTTTGTACAGGGTAATCTTCGGAAATACTGATGCGATCATAAAAAATATTTAACTAACAGAGCTACACTTTTCAGGAGTGACAAAGGCTATATTTTGTTATGATTTAACAATAAATTCAGTAAAAAAATATAGTATATGTAAATTAAGACTGAGCATGGCGGGCGAGATATGATAATGGACACCAGCTGTCAAACATTTGACAGAACGAAGTCTGTCGGGGCAACTAGTCTACATTTATATTATGAAAGGGTAAGCGTCTGTGAGTTTGTATGTTTGAGGTAGGTAATCTCCGAAACTACCAAACCGATTTCAATTTTTTTTCACTGTATAAAAGCCATATTATCCCTGATTGCTATATGTAGGCATATATTTCGGTCGGGTCAATTTAGGAAACGATCTTTTCTGAATTGACTCGGGTCTGGGTGTGCTGGGAGACGCCCCTAGCTTGTTTCCTTGTGTGGTACCTCGTAACACAGGGATATTAATCCCTACTTCGAGACCATTACAAGAGGTGTGTTGTCTGGCGCATATTTATATTTATATTTAATGTTTACTATGTTTACTATATATTTGTTATAAAATAATTCGTTTTCAGCCAGATAAATTACCACTTATAAAGTAATCCAGGAAAAAAGCGCTATCAAAAATCTTTTCGTGCGTGCGCTGGCCCCACTGTTGTTTATACATGCATACAATGTACTACAAAAATAAAGGTTTTTAGTAGATCCATAAAAAAGTCCGCCTCTCAAAAATAGAACATTTCGATAGCACCAAAACGCCCCGAGATTTAGCAATTTAAGAAATCAATTAGAGGTGCCCGTGGCTAAGTGAAGGCAGCGGATCGGCAACGATCCGATGTTAAGCAACACCAGTCAGGTCGGGTTATGGATGAGTGACCATCCCGACCGAAATTAAGTGATGTGTTTTTCGGGCATCTCCGTGCTTCGGAAGGCACGTTAAACAGTTGGTCCCGGCTGACGTCGCAAGATATCAGTCGTAAAGCCTAGTCAGAGGCCTAAAAAGGCGGCTTGATAACATCTGACGGTAAGGTTTATCACTGGCCTTACATTCACGTCTCCAACAATCCGCACTGAGCCCACGTGTTGGAGTATGGCTCATACCACCTCATAGTTGAGGTGAGGCCTGTGCCCAGCAGTGGGACGTATGAGGCTGTATTTGATATTTGATTTATTAGGACTTGCCCAAAACGCTCCCTACAATTGCTGCTTGCAAATGACGTCATTTGCTATCTATTTCTTTGCGTTCTGCAAAACATTTGATCGGCAGCTTATTAAATTTTGCGTTTATGAATATGATTTCAAAGCGAAAGTTGCTTTAAATTGTGTAAATTATCGAATGGTATAATTTTTATTATTTACTTTACACTTTCAAAAATGGATTTGCCAACCCAAGTTTGAGAGGGCCATGAAATAATACGTAATTAAACAAACTTTAATGGTCCTTTTTAATGTATTTTTTGATTATGTCCAATAAATTCTGTAAAATAGGTATAGTCATAATAGTAATTACATGATAAGTTTGAGTGAGTAACAAACTTACTTCTTCCGCCATTCTGTACAACATGGCCGCCGTTTCCCGCCCCGTCTGCTCCACTAGAGTTTTGAAAATGCCCGCGCCCTCCTGCTCCGATACTTCCGACCTGGAAGGACAAATATTTTTACACAAAGTTAGAAAGTACAAAAATTCGATATGATTCTATCTTTCTTTGTGTAAAAAATAGTGCATTGTTAAAAAAAGCTCTTTAAGCATTTTGACGGCACATTTAGCGCAGTGGTTCGAGAGTGAATTGTGATTGGGTAGCGAGTTTTTTTAATTCGATTTTTTTGTGTCTGTTATGTTTTTTTTGCTTTACATTTTTTTGAACAAAAACACGATTGACATATTACTGAATTTCCAATTCTTGTTAGTTTTTGAATTCATACATTAAGATTCGATTAAACATACTTAAAAAAACAGTTCAATATTCTTAACATATTAGTTAAGATAATTAATTAGAAAAATCTCAAAAAGAACATAAATTTGAAAAATCAGTCAAATTTTTAAATAATTAGGTATGTTTTCAAGTCTCGGACACCCAAATTACCAGCTGGGGGTTATATATATTTAAGTATGTATTCAGGAATATTTAAATATGTCTGTCGGTCTCTGACACCCAAAGTACAAGCTCTGCTTAGTCTGTCGTCAGACGATCTTGGTGTAAAGTTTTTTTTGACTAAACTTACTTGTTAGAATAAGTCCTCACTCGGTCCCTCGGCAGCACAAGCGTCTCGTTCTGATCTTCGAGTCTGTGCTCCGACGAGTCGTAAGTGAAGTTCTCTGGGATAGCTAGAGGCGCCTGGAACAAACATAATAGTATATTTTATATCGAGGGCCTGAACGAAGCCATAATTATACCAGAGGTAGTTTGACTCCCGAGCGTGCGAGGGAGTCAATGAAGCCGAGGGTATATTAAGTTGGCGCTTAGTCGCGAGGTGCAAACTGTACTTTTCACTTTGAGTGCGAGAAAAATAGTCAATTTGGTACAAAAACATTTAAAACCAATCTTTACACTTGACAAAAGTTACGAAATTTTCGTAGTCAATTATAGTAGGGATAAATTAATATCCCTGTTACTAGGTACCAGGGGCGTCTTCCAGCACACCAATTTAAACGATGTATGCATTTTTTTCTCAATATTAGTTTTTAGCAACACTTGTTTGTTTTCTATATTCCCGAAATGTCAGTTTTATTTTTTATTTATTCGTTTTTTTTCATTTTTTGCAGTCTTTATTTTATCTGATTTTTCGAGTGGTTGACTGGGAGAGAATGCGTTTTGGCATTAGACATCCTGATAGGAGCTTAAAAATCAGAGGTTGGAAGTATAAAAACATCTGATGGTTTATATTAAAAAACAGTACCTAGGGTAAAATTGAAATCATGAGCCAAATTTTAAGGAGTGACTCAGGCCACGAACCTAAATAACTTTAATAGGGTATTGGAACAAAAATCAAACATGTCCTAAGTCGAAAACCAATTCGAGGTATTTGTATTTTATACCTTACTTAAATATTTAACATTTTTAAAAGCAAAGGATCGAGGATATTTCTAATTAAATACGTTGGCAAACTGGGGTCAAATGAATAACCCCAGTTTGTCTGTGTTATTTGTATTCACCTGGCTCTTAGACAACAAGGACCTCCTGACCGGCACATCAGCTTTCGGTTGCGAGGATTGCGTCAGCAGCTCGAAGGGATGACCTGACTCCACCACACGGCCCCTGAAGGAGGAAAAACACAAATTCAAAATACTTAACAGATACCGGGTGATTATCAAATAACTTCCGAAAACGAAATGGCATATCCTTTACGTTTTCATACAAAAGAAACTGTCCGTTCAAGTGATTTGTATGGTGACCTTGAAATGAAAATTAGTTAAAAAGAAATTCACATAAGTTCTACATTACTTAGTGAGTATGCCATCGTTTTTGTAAGTTATTTGATAATCACCCGGTATAGTGTAAAGTTGGTCCTTTACCTAGACTCCTAGAGCATCCTGTAATGTAACGTTTCAGATTCGATTTTGAGAATAACATTACAGAACTGCCTTACCAAACTTCAGGGAAGTTGTATAAAAATATTACACATTGTTTCATCAAGTTGCGCACTGTAATGCTCGCTGCTTTTCCCTCACCAACGTAATGCTCGAATTTGTAACATTACAGTTTGTGCACTCTAACGCTCGGTTCTCCTCCCACACTGTAATGCTCGACTCGTAACGTTATATTACAGGAAAATGCTCCAAGTGACCCGCACCTTAAGACATTTGAGACTTAGATTTTTATTTTATGAAAATTCTGAAAGTTGAATAAAAACTGTTTTTTGGCCTCGTCATCGTTTTTTTTCTAGAAACCACATTACATTAGTAACGACTTTTAAAACAAAAAGACTCACTTGTCCATAACAATGACGCGGTCGTAATCCATGACAGTATTGAGTCTGTGCGCGATCGTCAGCACGGTGGAGTTCGCGAACTTCGTGCGGATCGTCGACTGGATGTGCTTGTCGGTTCTGTAACAACATGTAACAATACAACTATTGTCTGTCTATTTTATAACAAAACATACCATCACGACTTTATCCGAAACGGGGTAGTCAGAGGCAAGTGACTGTTGCCGTCATGGTGAACGGAACACTCAGTAGCTCACTTTTCACCAATGGTATTAGAAGCCAACGTGGTATTCATTTTGGGTTTTCTACCCCTTTGCTGAGAATTGAGGGTGAATCAGTTAAAGCCGGTAGTACTATAAGATTCCATACATTTAGTACGGGGACGGACTCCCAATTTGATTTTGTTTGAACATTTCCGTAAATTTTATTGCATCCTACAAAGCCAATGTATAATTGCGAGTCAGAACCACGACCAGGGAAACCGTAGGCCAAACTCCGCATAGAGCGAAGCCCGGAGCGTTCACCGTCGAATCCAAGTAACTTCGCGAAGCCGCATTCTAAGCGCCCCCATTAGGCCGTGCGCAAAACAAATTGCCCCAAGTATATTCAGGAAGGCCAACCCTGCATCAGACTATTTTGCAAAAGTCTAAACCCACCCGAAAAAGCCCAAGAATGTTTAGCGCGGAACGATGAACCCAGATGTCCAATTTTCACGTGGCGCCCCTCACCGTCGCAGAATCAGAGCTTCTGGGGGCCTACTCGCTAACCGAATGTCCGTAGTTTCGGTCAAAATAATGTGTCAAAAAAACCAATACTACATTTATTTTTGCATTAGACAGAAGTAAAAAAGGTTCTTTTTAAGGTACACTTTGCAGTAAAAGTACAAAAAACATTATTACTTCTAAGATTTATGCCTAATTTATTAAAATCTACTTATATAGCAGCTGTCACACTTCATTGTTCTCATTTCAAGTACCTATAGTAACTTCAGAATTTATGAGGCTTTTTCTTAAATAAATTATTTTGTCTTGCATCCACTATATTGTCGGTGTAAAAACATAAAAGAAGCAGGGGTTTTTATCTGAACACATTTTTACTGTTACTATGACTCCACCAAATCTGAAATGTTACATAATCCCTTCATACGTTGTGGCGGAAGGAGTTTTAAATTTCGCCAGGTTATACTCAGGTAGGTCATCGTCATGGCAACGTCAAATGCAAATTGTCAATTATTTTAGCACCCCTGCTTCTTATTTCTAATGAAGTTTCTTATTTTTTTTCTGGATTAGAATAGAATAGAACAATTTATTTGCATTAAAATATGGTTTACAAGATGTCACATAGTTAATAAGATCAGCATATTTCACCTTAATTTGGCATGCAGAAATGTTTAAAGCTACATTTCAAACATGTCATGGAATTCATTAAAAAATAACTAAAACAGAAAAAGCCAATAACCATGCTAATAAAAATATAATAAGATTAATTAACAAATTAATGTCAAAGTAAAAATAACAAAAAATACAACACTTAATTCCAATAATCAACATTAATAGCAACCCGATTATAAAAATGAAATTAAAAAATATTGTGATAGTCGGTCCTCACTCACTCAGTGTCGACGTTAGCCGTGGCCTCGTCCAGCAGCAGCACGGCGGCGCCCGCCAGCGCCGCGCGCGCCAGGCACAGCAGCTGCCGCTGCCCGCCCGACACGTTGCCGCCGCCGTCGCCCAGCTTGCTGCTGAGGCCGGCTGGCAGCTTGCCCACCATTTCGCGGAGCTCCACCTGGGGCATGATGAAAAATACATTTCAAAAACCCTCTACGCAAAAATAGTAGATTGTTGCACAAGGTGAGAAAGTTACCTTTTCAATGCACGAGATGGTTTGGCGCGCGAGCTTAGCGAGAGCGCTAATAGTTCGAGGGCATTGAAAAGGTCTTTCTTCCGAGGTAAACACTCTGCTTTGCATTAACGAATATAAAGAAAGTAAATAAAAAATCAGATACATAAGTTCAACCAAATAAACTTCTCACTCGATTTACGAAACAACTGAATGAAGTTCGAATAGTTGCACTCCCGCCTTTTTTTGTCTGTGGAATTCAACCATTTTTTTAAATATTTGTAAAAAAGCATACTTAGACAATGATGATAGAAATTAAACAAAATATTTATTTTTCCATTTCTATCGTAAATGCTTAGCGCAAATTTATTTAATTAAATACGAATTAAGAGAAACATACATTAATGAGTATATGCCTGCTTCAATTGTTTAAATAGTCATTTGAAATCAAGATAAAGAAATTTCAAATACAGCTGTGGCTGAATAGAATACATCGACTTGCCGCAAAAGGAATGTCAAAATAGAAGGGGACATTTGACAGTTATTTACTTTCAGCCCTAGGGCTGAAAGTGAAGCTTTCAACCCTATCCACAGACAACTTCAAGCGTACTTTCAGTGTATGAGTAATGAAAAACATATTTCACTTCTCATGCTCTAAAAGTACGCCAATATAGAACTACGAAGCGGGACTAAAGTGACCACTTTAGTCTCTAGGGAGTGAAAAGTAAATAGTTTTTTAATTTCCTTCATGTAACATAGACAAACTCAAACAGACAGTAAAAATATACTATTATCTGTGGAGTGTGGACCGTCTTCATTGCGAAAATGTTGAGAGTATTAGTTCCATGGTTTGTCCGCAAAGGAGGTGGCGCCATGTGGTTTAAATTGTTAATCTGTGCCTAGTTTAGAAGGAAAAACTGACCGGGAAAATTTCATAATTTTTGTCGAGTGTAAATTTGTTTGATATTAAATGTTATTGTACTAAATTGAAAAATTTTTTCGTACTTAAAGTGAAAAGTACAGTTTGCACCTCGAGACTAAACGCCAACTTAATATACCCTCTGTTTCATTGACTCGCTCGCACGCTTGGGAGTCAAACCACCTGTAGTATATTATGGCTTCGTTTAGTCCCTCCATATAAAATATACTATTTAATGTAGTGCGCTGTGGCACGGTTTCTCGCCTCGATTTCCGTAGTGTCCCGAGCGAACCAATCAAGAAACGATCTTTATACTACACCTGCTCGGAAAGCACCTTGATACTTTATCAAATTTACGGTAGAAAGTACGTCATTGCATATCGAACAAATATGCGGGGAGAAAACGCATCTGAGCGGGAGAGAAAAGTTTTCAAACTATTTGAAAAAAGAACATGTGAAAGTTGCAGACGCCATTGGCGCCATTTTCAATTTGTGTGTTGTTTGAGGATTCAGTTTTCGTAGAAAGTAAAATAAAACTATCAAAATGATAAGTAGTGATAGTGATGATGAAGATTTTTTTAACTCCGCCGCAGTTGAAACAAACATTAATGGAAAAAGTGTTATATTAAGCTTCACTAACTGCAACAATTTCAATATAAATTTCAATTAGTAAAGATTTAGTTTTTTATTTTCCTCGTAGGTGTAGTATAAAGCACTATGAATCACTCGAGAGAAAGTGCGATTCCCGATCTCGGGTGTTGTAAAGTTCAAACGACACCCTCGACGGTAATCGGTCTCTTTCTCCTCTCGGTGTACAATGTACTACTTCTGAATTGACTTGGGTCTGGTTCTGCTGGGAGTCGTCCCTCGCTTATTTCCTTGTGTCAAAAACTAATCGGTCGACGGAAAAAAAAGTCTACGCGAGCGAAACCGCTGACGAACAGTTAGTATCCTATTAATAAAATAAAATAGAAAACAATTACAGGAGTTAAAAACACAAATAGAAGTACGTCACCGATTTGCCAGAATAATCCAAACAAGGCTAAGCCTGTATCTTGGGAAACCAGTAAATAGTTTAACATATGAGTGTAAAGTGTGTGTATGAATGAATGTGTAATTGCGTAATTGAATATCCATACTAATATTATAAACAGGAAAATTTAATTGTTTGTTTGTATTGAATAGGCTCCAAAACTACTGATCCGATCATGAAAATTATGTCACTAACAGAAAGCTATATTTTTTAATGATTGAAAATAAAAATCAGTAAAAAGTAACACTAAATGTAAATCAAGTCGGAGAAAAGTTGGCGAGATGTGCTGCTTTACCGACGCCGCGACGTGTAATTCTGACAGAACGAAGTCTGTCGAGGCCGCTAGTATTGTATATTCACCTGCTCCAATGCGCGGTGTATCTCAGCATCGCTATACATCTCCTGCGGGTCTAAGTTCTCCCGCAACGAAGCCGCAAACAACGCGGCCCTCTGCGGCAACGCGCACAGACGCGAGCGCCAGTGACGCAATCCGGTCTCCGATGACGTCACGCCGTCAACTTTGACGGAGCCTGTCACGTTGCTGAGACTGGAAAGGAGAGAGAACATTAGTGAATAAGGGCTCGTTCCAAATCGCTTTTGGCCGAGTGATTTTCACCCTCGTCGAAAAGTGAGACAAAACCAGAAAAACCTGCGTCTGACAGCTACGAGGTGCATTCAATAAGTACCTAGCCTCATCGCCAGAGGGCGCTGTAGTTTCAAAAGAGTTTTACCACAGTGTAGCACATTCTTTTTTAATTCTTTTTTCAAATTTTCATTCCAATCCCTTCATTTGTTTTAATTTGACAACTTATGGAAGCGAACGTGTCGATCGGTTTTACAAAAATGGAAAAAGAGCAATATCGTACGGTGATTCGATTCCTACTTTTGGAAGGGAAAACGCGCATCGAAATCAAAGAGCGCTTGGATGCTGTGTACGGTGACTCTTCTCCATCGATGGCCACCGTCAAGAATTGGTTCAACGAGTTTGCACGTGGCCGTACGTCGGTTTTTGATGAACCACGTCCAGGTGCACCGAAAACAGCTGCTACGGAGGAAAACATTAAAAAAATCCATGATCTCGTATTGGCAGATCGCCGATTGAAGGTTCGGGAGCTAGCTGAGACTGTAGCCATTTCAGAAGGAACAGTGCATCATATTCTTCACGAGGAACTCGGCATGAGAAAGCTGTCGGCGCGATGGGTGCCGCGTTTACTCACACCGGAAAACAAGCGCAACCGTGAGACCACATCGGAGACGTGTTTGGCGCTGTTTAAGCGGAATCCAGCAGAGTTTTTGCGTCGTTTTGTGACCGTCGATGAAACCTGGATCCACTGGTACACACCAGAGACCAAGGAGCAATGAAAACAATGGATCCAGACCGGGGAACGTGCTCCAAAGAAGGCGAAAACTGTAAAATCGGCCGGAAAAGTTATGGCCACCGTTTTCTGGGATTCACAAGGTGTGATCTACATCGATTACCTCGAGAAGGGTAAAACAATTACAGGGCTTTACTATGCCGATTTATTGGGCCGATTCGACGCCGAATTAAAGAAAAAATGACCCCATCTGGCGAAGAAAGAAGTGCTGTTTCACCACGACAACGCACCGGTTCACACGTCTGCCGTTGCCATGGCCAAATTGGTCGAATTACGCTACGAATTGCTGCCCCATCCACCATATTCTCCAGATTTGGCCCCTTGTGACTTCTTTCTGTTTCCTAATCTGAAAAAATCACTCGCCGCTAATAGATATGGATCAAATGAGTAGGACATCGCCGCCACGGAGGCCTATTTTGCAGAGTTTGACAAAAACTATTTTTCGGACGGGTTAAAAAAGTTGGAGCATCGCTGGGCTAAGTGTTTCGAACTAAAAGGAGACTATGTTGAAAAATAAATTGCCACTATTCCAAAATTTTCGTTTACTTTTTGTAGGCTAAGTATTTATTGAATGACCCTCGTATCAGGTGCTTTTCATCGGGCTCCAGACACCGGTAGAATTCGCACTTGTCAGAGTGATAAACGTCACCCGAACCCGTTCCCGAAACAACTGGGAAACTGTCAGGTGACAGCTCGGTCAACCTCACTTTCACTCGGGGTCAATTTGGAATGGGTTGGAGTGATTTTCACTCCTCAGTGTGAAATTCCAATCGATGGAAGACAGCCTAAGTACAGTACTTCAAGATAAATAATGGGCATTGGAAATAATCGTAAAACATTACAAAAACAATGTTCCTGTCAAAAGTATTTTAACGGGATATCTATATGTTTTAGCGTTTCCAATCTTTTGGAATTACCCAAACTTTAATTTTTCACTTAGACACAGCTACCATTTGGCGATAATATAGTAGGGTGGTAAATTAGAGCATTTAATACTTGTAAAGGTGGGTTTAGAATTGGACCAAACGAGCGAATGCTAATTCTATCCCCACTCTATCAAATTATTTTTGTGTAAACTGAGACAAGGGAATGCTCTGTCTCTTTTCACACAATGATAGAGTGATCATTCGCTCGTTTGGTCTAAACCGACCTTAAGAGAACTCGAGCATTCGGCGTTTTTGATTAGAGAACAGTCATTTTGCCTTTCGAAAAACGTTACATTACAATTAAATGCTTGCGGAGATGCTCTAGTCTATACCCACCCACCTTTAACACAACATTTAGGTACTTATGAGACACTAATTCTACAATTTATTACCCAAACAGAGCATTAATGAGCGAACTCTTCCCGGCGCCGGTCCTGCCCACTACGGCCACCTTCTCCGCGGGAAGTTGACGCCTCGAATGGCGTAAACCGGTTCTTCCTTCACGGAAGGTTCTTCCTTGGTTATCATTAGGTTCGTTGCCACAAATTCAAATTAACTATCTCACACCGAGTCTCTTTATTATATTTTTAGTTTTCTAGTATTTTTGGTGGTTAAAGATATGGTCTCTGCCTACCCCGTTGGCAAAAAGGCGTGATGGTATATGTATGTATGTGGGTTTCTAGTCTGCACTTTCCTAGTTTAGGCTTAAGTTTACCTAGCTGCTGCAATTGGTTCCTAGTGTCCATTAATATAATTCTTAACAGTAGTTTGTGACAGTGTCTATCTTGAGTGGATCTTACCCGCGTTTTTCGTAAATATATCTTTGGAGCCTCGGTCCTGTCACTAGTGTTTTAATGGAATATCTAAATGTATTAGTGTTTCCAACCTTGTGGAATTATACAAACGTTTAGTTACTCACCAAAACATAGCTATCACTTGGCGATATTTTAGTATTAGGGGGACAAAATTCAGGTATTCAAGAGACACTAATTCTAGAATTGCTTACCCAAACAGAGCATTAATGAGAGAACTCTTCCCGGCGCCGGTCCTGCCCACGACGGCCACCTTCTCCGCGGGTTTGACGGTGAAGTTGACGCCGCGAATGGCGTAAACCGGTTCTTCCTTCACGAAAGGTTCTTCCTTGGTTGACTGCTTTGGCGGCTTTTCGTATTCTAAGGACACGTCTTCGAAGACTATTTCGCCTATAAAATGATAATGTACAGATGAGTACCCAATCGTCTATACTAAGTTTTTAGAAAGGAAAGATTTGATCGTTTGTTTGTAATGTACTACCGAAACTACTTGACAGATTTTAATAAATCTTTCATCAATATAAAGCCACATTATCAGGGAGTGAAATAGACTTTTGTTTTGTTTAGGGCTATATTTCAACGGGAGAAATAGTCCACACGAGCGAAGCCGGTGGCGGACAGCTAGTTAGGTTACCTAATGAGAAATTATCAAATAAAATACTTTGCTGAAACTGCACCAAGAGTGCTTTAAATTTTCCATAAGACATATCATTTGTTATTTCCTATTCAGAAACTCCTAAAATGGTCTAATCTATAGATAAATACATTTATGCGATTAACATGAAACTACTAATTTGATTAAATAAATAAATAAATAAAAATGCGTTTATTGCTTTCAACGGTACAAATATCATCATGAACATAAAAAATAAACCAAAGAAAGCAATTGGAGGTCTGAGCCACCTTTTGCTGACCTAGGATCTGGATCCTAGGTAGCGCTGTTTTTCAGCCACATGCATTTCTCTGTCGGTGTTAAACGAGAATTCATAAATGAGGGCTTAGAAAAATACAAAATACATTTAAAAAAAAAACTTAAACAGTACTCTCGTGCATTTGTAAGGCTGAGTGTGAGTGTGTGTGTGTATGTGTGTGTGTGTGTGTGTGGGGGGGGTGTGTATGTGTGTGTGTATGTGTATGTGTGTGTCTTTCAGGAGCAGGTAACTCACCCTGTGTAGGCCACTTGTTTATATCCAAATCGGGGTGGTTCAGTTTCAAGGCCTTCTCGTTGGGTTCCACTGGAGATTCTGGGGGTAGATTCTTGTATTCTAATATTCTTTCGACCTGAAAATATGAAGTATCATTAATGAATAACATAACATGCAAGTGGTAAAAATAAAAAGAGAAAATTACTTACTAGAATATTACAACATTACCAGTTTTAAAAATACCATTCAAAACAAATTAATAGCCTATTTGCTGTCCAATTTCTGGGTCATATAGTCTTGATTGGCGAAATCGGGTCATCTAGACAATTTATAAATATCGCCTCCAGTTTATTTGTAATACTGATACCGTCTGGCAGTTACATATCCTAAGCAATAAATTATATTTGTCGTCAAATATTACCTAATTGATCTATAAGTACTAACAGTTTATAAAGAAAAAGATTGGATTGTTTGTTTGTTTTGAATAGGCTCAAAAATACTGGCCGATTTCGAAAATTAATAAATAAATAAATAAATATCTGGGACAATTAACACCAAGATCATCTGACCTCAAACTAAGCAGAGCTTGTACTATGGGTGTCAGAGACTGATAAACATACTTAAATAGATAACGAACTTTCTCTAATATAAAGCTATATTATCAGTGACTGACAAAGGCTATTTTTTCAGGCTATATCTTAACAGGAAAATTAATCATATTTCGTTTCGGAGATAGATTCATTAATGTGACGAACATTTCTGTTTGTTGTGTGTCTGGGTATTATTACTAATTTAAGAATGTATTTAGTATTTTTTGAGTATGTTTATCAGTCTCTGACGCAAATAGTACAAGCTCTGCTTGGTTTGGGGTCAGATGATCTTGGTGTGAATTGTCCCTGATATTTATTATTATTTTATCTATACTGATATTATAAAGAGGAAAGATTTGATTGCTTGTTTATTTGTATGTTTGTATTGAATATGCTCGGAAACTACTGATCTGATCGTGAAAATTATTTCACTAAGAGAAAGCTAAATTATTCAGGAGTGTTTTAAGGTATATTTTTTAATGAACAAAAAATTATGTGAAAACGAATAGTCAATGTGAATCAGATCGGAGAAAATCGGGCAAAATGGACACCAGCTGTCAAACATTTGACAGAACGAAGTCTGTCTGGGTAGCTCGTCTATACTAATTTTATAAAGAGGAAATATTTAATTGTTTGTTTGTTTGTATTGAATAGGCTCCGAAACTACAGGGCCGATTAAAAAAAAAACACCAATATGAAGCTACATTATCAGGGGGTGACATAAGCTATGTTTTTTTTATTTTAAGCCATATTTTGACGGGAAAGACAGTCTGAGACAGCTAGTTAGATTATAAACAGACAGGAAGTGTACAGTCAAAAGCATAAAGATCTAATATGTGAGCAAAAACATTAGCCACAAATGTCTATCCGAGAGTTCATTCAGACTCTTTGATGACTTGTATAGATTTTGCTTAGATATTTTTGAAGCTTATCAAACGTACAGATATTTGTGCTTCTGACGGTACCTACTTGGAGCAAATCGCTGGCTACACCTAGTTCTAGTTCGCGTTAACTCACCGAAGTCATCTGGTTCTCCACTTCTGCGGTCTGGCGCACGCCGTACTGGCACATGCCCACCAAGCCCAGCACTTGCGTGATGGCCAGCCCGACGTTGCCGCCCGTTGTGTCTGCCAAAATAAATAATAACTAACGTCGATCCACCATGTCTCGTACAATTCGGTTTCAAAGATGTTCCCTATCAAATTTTTCAAGAGTTTAACACTTCAGTACATGCCTGGTCTACTACGGTAGACCACAGTAACATGATTGTTGATAACTTGATAGTTTTGCATGTAAAAACGGTGCGATTTAAGGTAATTAGCTAGCTTAAAATCGGACAGCATTAGCTGCTGACCTCATCACCCGCAAAGTTTTTTTGAATATGGCTCTTAAGTATTGGGCTTACTATAGTAGTCCGTGCGGGTATTGGTGTATCAAATTTATTTAAATATTCTTAAAGGTATTTGCCTTTGAAGAACAGAGGATAAAGATCTCGACAGTAAAAGAGATCTACTGAAAGCCCGACCACCGGCGGCCATAACCTATCAGTATCGGAACGGAATCTTGAAATGTGACATATTATGCGGGCGAACGTTCACCGCGAAGATTGGCTACGTCAGTCACATTCGGGCGCACCAGCGGAGCCCTTTAAATCATTAGCAGTCGCTGTAGCAGTGTTGGCATGGAATACATCATCATCAGTTGATGATTCTTAGTACATTTCCAGTATGGAAAAATTGAAACTTGCGGTAAGCGGATTTCTCTGAATCACCAAGCAGGTTAATGTTTAGAAAGATATGAAAATATATATTTGAATGATGAATTTACATATTTAGAAAAAATAATGAAGGTTATTCACAGAAGTTCAACTTCTTTAATTTTTCTTATTATTTTCTGTTAAATAGCTCGTAGTACTTAAGAATGTTAAGTATATGATTAAAGATATATAAATGTCTGTCTTCTTTTTTGAATTTATTCATTAATACATTAACCACCAAAACATTACTTGCCATTTAAAATTGGCCTACTATAGTAGGCCACGCGTGTACTGGTGTTAAAAAAATGAGCTCGTGTACTCTAGTGTTAAAAATGTTTTAAGGGCACATTTTTTTCTTTGTAATAATGTGCCTATACCGAATGATCAATTATATTTTCAAAATTAAAATATCGGGCATATTGAGAAAAAGAAATTAACAATAACAAAATGTCAAACAATAAAAAATATCAAATTAAATGTCAAAAAATAGAGAAAACAAATCAAAATAAATAAAAGTAAATATAACAAAAGTCACAATAATCAAAAAATAATAATATTATTATAACTAAACCAAAAAAGATAAATAACATATGCTGTAGGTGACGTAAACACTATTGAAGTTAAAATTAGAGTTTTTCACCAACTTTTATTTCAAGGTTTTCATCCAAATCCTTTTTCTTGAAAGTATAAATAATCACCACTCGGTATGGTATAATTGTTAAATCGCCAAGTGTTAAAAAGTTTCTTTTTTAAATTTAACCATTTAATTTTTCAAAGGTCAGGTCAGTAGTACCTATAATCGAGGAGCATGTATGAAAGGATTAATGAGAGTGGAAGAAGCGCGAGAAGTGTGTCAGGACCGTAGCAAGTGGAAAGGTCTGCCTACCCCGTTGGGAAATGTATGTATGTAATTTTCTGTTAACAACGTAAAATGCAATAATAAATAATAATAAATAAATACCTCTGGACATTATTCCACACAGCGCCATCTAGCCCCAAAGTAAGCTAATTAAAGCTTGTGTTATGGGATACTAGACAACGGATAAACATACTTAAATACATTTTCTTTTGTAAATACATACTTATTATACATAGGAGACACCCAGACCAGTACAAACAGACATGTTCATGCACACAAATATTTGTACTGTGCGGGGATTGAACCCGCGACCTCTGGTGTAGTGGTGTAGTAGCCAACTTCTTAACCATTACACCAAGTTGGTCGTCAAATATTATTAATAATATATAAATAATTCATAGTTAAAATCTTCTCCTCTTTCTAATCAGAAAAAAGACACAAATATCAAACCTTGCGTAACCATAAGAAAGAAGCTAAAAGTGACCGAAGCGAGGAACAAGCAGCAAAGCATGTCCATCCACCAGGCGAAGGCGCGCGTAGTGGTGAGCACGAGCGCCCACGCCGCCGAGTGCAGGTCCTGCAGCGCGTCGAACTCGCGCGCCAGCGTGCGCTGCTGCGAGCGCGACGCACGGATCGTCGTGAGCCCCGTCACCGTCGCGGCGGCGTGGTTCAGGGACTGACTTCGAGCTGGATAACAAGTGAAAAGGAGTCAATAGGGTATTTGACGGCGATCCGTTGTTTCACAGACAGAATTTTCCAAGAATTTCAGTCCTTATTTTCATTTCGACTGTTATTGTTTCATCGACTATTTACTTTAGAGAATATTCAGTCCATATATTTTCATGTCGAGTTTTATTATTTCAACGATTATTTACTTCATCGAAACATTGTTCACAGAAAAATCTATTGGTTAGATTAGGTTAGAACTGTGACCAAATGAGCCTTCGCCTTGTCGTGGCGGGGGGCTTAGTACTGGTGGCAGGTGGAACCACCGGGAAGCTAAGAAAGGTCAGGCGTGGCAGTGGGGTGGACTTCCCACCCACCCACTGTCTGCCGCCGGGCGTGGTGGTGGTATGGTGCCTACCACTGCCCGCCCAAAGGGGCGCCCACGAGCGCAGCGCCTTAGGGTCCAAGGTGGGGGCCGCGGTGAACAACCGTTTGGAGGGGGTCAGTGATCCGCGGCTGGCCCCCCCTGTGCACTGCGGCTCGGCGGGGCCGCACCGCCAGATGCGGCAGCGGATCCACCTTTTAGGTGGAGCGTGGTTGCGGACCTAGTAGAGTGAGAGCCAGCGGGCTTGAGTGCTTTCGCCTGCAATGCACGGCTTTCACCGCGACGGCGGAAGTACCTGTGTGCTCCAGGTACTTCCGTAGCTTCCCCCCTTCGTTGGGGGGTCGGCTGGAGGGGGCCCCGATACAGGGAAGCACTGGCGGCGGGGCGTTCCGAAACTTTTCAAGGCCCCGCCTCGCTGCTGAAGTGTTCAGGTCGAGTACCGTGGGGTTTTAGTCTGTAGAAGTCCGACATAACCTCGTCGTTCCCCCGGGCGAGGTATCCATGAGGATTTCCCCACGATAATAAAAAAAAGTTAGAACTGCGACCACATTGCACGAGCCGAGCGAGCGAGCGTGCCGCGGCAGCGGCCGGCGAGTGCCCGAACACTGTTATTTTCCTTATCGTATCTCGACACGATAACAAGAAGAACAAAAGGCCTGTCACAACTTTGAGTTTGTTTATAGCTTTTGTTGAGAAACCATATTCATAAGCGCCAAATTAAATTTTGCTTCATCTTTTTTTTTTTTTTTTATATTGCCCGTCAAGATGACCTCACTCCACCTGATGGAAAGCGGTCGTGAGGTCCAGATATGAGGTTGACAAGCCCAGTCATTCAAACGAATCACTGGGCTGGCCATCCTCACCTTGAAGGCCTGCAGAAATGCCTTTTCACGCCCCGCTTGAAGAACCCGGGACTATAAGAGGAAGGAAACACGTCGGATGGTACGACAAAGAAACGAGTCACCGAACCTTATAGTTCGGGCCAACAAATGTTGAATTGTGTGTGGGTGACGCCGTAGTCCAGCACGCGTGGTACGGGAGTGGAAAGGTGAGGGTGGGATAAGCTGGAATAACTCGTCAGAGCATTCCCCATTGTAGAAGCGATAGAGAACACTTAGTCTGGCAATGTCTCTACGCAATTGGAGAGGCTCAAGGGTCAAAGTTGCCTCTGGGTTTCCAATAATACGGATAGCACGCCGCTGCAACCTGTCAAGAGCTTCGAGTAGGTACTTAGCGGAACCGTCCCAGAGATGAGAGCAGTATTCCACACACGAGCGAACTTGTGTCTTATACAAGAGACAGAGCTGCTCAGGCGTGAAGAATCGTCTCACTCTGTTCAGGACTCCGAGTTTACGGGATGCAGTTCTAATGACGCTCTCAATGTAGTCCCGCTGGTTTAGGTTGCTACGAACATCCATGCCAAGGATGTTTAGGCTATCCTTAATCGGTAGTGGGGTGCTCTGAAGAGTGGGATGGGAAAGGAAAGGCGACGCCTTTGCTGTGAATGCACACACCTGCGTTTTCTTGGCATTGAACTCGACAAGATTGCATGCACCCCATTCTGAAATGCGGTCCAACACTCCGTCAAGCTCAACAACAAGACTTCGCCTCTTCTCCTCGATGTCAGTCTGCTTTGCCCCAGGGCGCTCGAAATATCGCGCGTGGACCGTGCTATCATCCGCATAGCAATGAATATTACCAAGAGATAACATGTCATTGATATGCAGAAGAAACAACGTCGGCGACAAGACGGAGCCCTGCGGCACTCCGGCATTAATCTGGAGAAAGCGTGATTTTTGACCATCGCAAAGGACACGAATTCTACGTCCCTCCAGAAATCCGGCGACCCAGTCGCATAGGCGAGGTGGCAGACCATATGCCGGAAGCTTGGAAAGAAGCGAATGATGCCATACACGGTCGAAAGCTTTGGCAATGTCAAGGCTGACGGCCAAAGATTCCCCATGCTTGTCCATAGCCTCCCCCCAGATGTGTGTTACGTACGCTAGAAGATCACCCGTAGACCGTTTTGAATGACTGACGGTCGTGAATGAGAGAGTGATCCTCTAGGTAGCGGATGAGCTGCGTGTTTATGATCCGCTCAAACACTTTAGCTAAAACTGAGGTTACGGCTATTGGACGGTAATTGGCAGGGTCAGACCGGTCCCCTTTTTTGGGAACTGGTTGAACGTTCGCCTCCCTCCAAGACAACGGCACAAGACCCGAATTGTAGGAGAGTTCTAATTGATAATAATAATTAATAATATAATTAATAGTTCGAATTGTAGAAGTTTCAGGGAGTTTTGGTGCTTACTATTTTTTTTCAACTGTTTGTCTGTTCTTGAGAAGTCTTTCGATAAGATTCCAACTAAAACTCAAACTCAAATATCTTTATTTAAATAGACTTAATCAGTACTTTAAAAAAAAAAAAAAACTTTATTTCAGACTGTGTCCATAGTTAGGTTAGCAAAAAAAAACTTATAAATATTTGTTAGTTACAACAGCACTCTTATGAATAAGTGAATAATGCTTTAGGAAGCTTCTTACATTGCTTGGTCCAGCGATAATAGTCAAAAAATATATTAAATAACAGACATAAATACTATAATAAGGGTGTAAGGGGGTCCTCCAACATCTTCGGGCCCCAAGCCAACCTCGCCTGCAAGCTGGTGCACCCTGCTGATCAACGTAGGAGGCTCTGGCGATGGCTCCCCTTTATGGGTTGGGAGGTCAGATGGCAGTCGCTCCCGTAAAGCCAACACAAGCCAAACAGTTATGGTCAGCAAGAAGAGAGTACCCGACCTGGATAGGGCGTCGCCGAAAAACGACGCGCAGGGGGATCGCCCTACTCCTGTGTCATGTGGGTTAGGGCTACCGGGCCATGGGCGGGCCCGGTTAAAGACATTAGTCCAGAGGAAGGTCCGCTTCGCATCGTGGAACGTTGGCACGCTGACGGGACGCGCTCGCGAGCTGGCTGATGTGCTCGCCAGGCGGAGGGTGGCCGTGGCGTTCCTGCAGGAGACTCGCTGGAGAGGCAACAGGTCCCGGAACATCGGGCAATGGAGTGGGGGTGGTGCTGTCCGAGGAATTCCATAATAGTGCCTTGGAAGTAAATCGCGTTAGCGACCGCCTTGTGGTCGTGAAGGTGCTTATCGAAGGGGTCACCACCAATTTGATAGGTGCCTACGCACCGCAGGTCGGTTGTAGCCATTCGGATAAGGCACTGTTTTGGGAGCCAATCGACCAGCTCCTATGCAATATTCCATTGTCCCAAGGCGTCGCTCTGGGTGGCGATTTGAACGGTCATGTGGGTGAACAGTGTGACGAAAACGGGCGTGTTCACGGTGGTTTTGGTTTTGGCGGTCGTAACGCTGAAGGCGAAGAGATTATGGCCGCCGACTTGGCCGTCGTGAACACGTTCTTCAAAAAGATTCCCGAGCATCGGATCACCTACAAGAGCGGTAGGAGCGCAACCTAGATCGACTACTTTCTCACTAGGAGAGCCCAGATCGGCAAGGTAGCTACCTGTAAGGTCATACCCGAAGAGAGTCTTACTGCTCAACCCCGTCTACTTGTGATTGACCTGCGAGTCCTCGAGGCAAATGCCAGGAGCGCTGCCCGCCTCGAACCAGGTGGTGGCTGCTTGAAGGAGCCAGTTCCCATGACTTTGCTGCCGCTGTCGGTGACCTGTGCATCGCAGCGGATAGTGCGGGCAACAGCTCTGGGATAGGTGTCTGGCAGCTATCCCCGGGGCGGCGAGGGTGGCGTTAGGTGTGTCTCGGGGTGGACGTGGGCTTGACAAGGAGACCTGGTGGTGGAACGAAACAGTCCAGATAGGCCGCATAGGCGTTGACGTGGTCGAGCGCACGGACCGTGTCAAATACCTGGCATCTGTGTTAAGCGCGTCCGGGGACATCGACCGCGACGTCAGAGCCCGAATTTCCGCGGCTTGGGCCAAATGGCGTGAGGTGACTGGTGTCATTTGTGACCCCAAAATGCCAATCAAGCTGAAGGGGCAGGTCTATAAAACCATCATTAGGCCTGTCCTTCTATATGATAGTGAAACATGGCCGTTACTAGAGCGACACAAGCAGGAGCTGCGCGTCACGGAAATGAAGATGCTGCGGTGGATGTGTGGAGTCTCACGCAAAGATCGCGTGCGGAACACCCACATCCGCGGCAGCCTTCGTGTTCGTGACATCGCAGACAAGCTACAGGAGTGCCGCCTTCGTTAGTATAGTCATGTCTCACGGAGATCGGCAAACTACGTGAGCAACAAATGTCTGGCCATGCCGCCCCCGCCAGGTACCGGTAGAAGAGGTCAACCCAAGAAGCGGTGGCTCGACGTCTATAAGGGTGACATGCGTGCCAACAGACTCACCACTGAGGATGCACAAGACCGCTTGAAGTGGGCCAAGAAAATAAGAAAGGCGGACTCTGGGACCCCACACACCAGTGTGGGTTTACAACCGGGATAGACCGCACGGATGATGATAACTATAATAATATGAATATATAAATAAACAGTATACAAACATAATGCGCCGCGTCGGAGTTGATTCTTAGCGAGAAGACCCGGCGAGAAACTCAATAGTTACTGTTTTAAACTAGTTGTGGTTTTACAATGCGAGCTAATAGAGTACAATTTGTTTGTTAAGAAAAAAAACTGCTTAAATTCTAACATTAATAGACAGAACGACCTAACAAAAAATATAGTCAAATACCCCATTGCAATACTGTGGCGTTTCGGAAAAAGAGAAACTTCTATTTTCAGCATCCATTTGTCAGTACCTTAATATCCTCCTGGAGATGAAACGAAGGAATTTTTTACCTTACTTCAACGGAATAATATCTTGACTTACCAATAGCTTCAATCCTCTTCAGCTCCCGGCTGGTGCAAAGGAACAGACTCCTGAAAAAATTAACATTAGTATCACTTGATAGCCACAAGTTTCACATGATGCTAACTTTAAATTGTTATAACATTTAATGTCGTTTAATAATTGGCGTTTAGTCTCGAGGTGCAAACTGTATTATTTACTTTGAGTGCGAGAAAAATAGTCAATTTAGTACAAAAACATTTAATAAATATTACTTAATAAAATAAAAATCACAAAAGATTTAAAACACATGGCACCACCTTTTTTGCGGACAAGCCATGGAACTAAAACTCTCAACATTTTCGCAATGAAGATGGTCACACTCCACAGATAATAGTATATTTACTGGCAGTTTGAGTTTGTCTATGTCACAAGAAGCAAATTAAAAAACTAATTACTTTTCACTCTATGGATTAAAGTGGTCACTTTAGTCCCGCTTCGTAGAGCTATATTGGCGTACTTTTAGAGCATGAGAAGTGAAAAGCTACATTCCTTTAGTTTGTATTTTAACGGGAAAATAATCTCCGCGGGCGTAGCCGCTGCCGGACATCTAGTTCTCATTCAAAAACTATAGAAGGTGTGGAAAATTACAAGCCAAATTTAAAAAAGATAGTTCAGTGTTGTGTCTAGAATACCGTGAAATATAAAACTATGTAATAAAAGTTTGTTTTGTTTATTTACAAATAAGTATGGTTGAATTTAAGAATAAGAATAAAATGTTACTAACGGTATATTTTTTTACCGTTATCTAAGTGCTATTTTGTTTTTAAAAAAATAAATACTTATTCAAAAATCTGTGCTTATTTTCATTTAAAAAAAATATGTACTTAACATACCTAAGGCCCGGTTTTCACCAAAGCGGAGAGGAGAGGAGATGTGTATTGATGATAACCAATCAGACTTCTTTATTTCCACATCGGTCTGTGAAATGTGAGAGCGGAGAGGAGAGGAGATTTGTATTGATAACCAATCAGACTTCTTTATTTCCACATCGGTCAGTGAAATGTGGAAATAAAGAAATCTGATTGGTTATCAATACTCATCTCCTCTCCTCTCCGCTTTGATGGAAGCCGAGCCCTAAAGGTGCCTTTAAAGTGTAAGATAACAAACAAATTGATCTACTAAATCTATTTGTTAAGAGGAACACTATTCTTTGCGGAAACGTTTAAATAAATGTCATTCTTTCTCCAATTCTCATGTCTACGAAGAAGTAAGCTTTACCTGATGACGACCAGCATGATGAGAAGGATTCCGGTCGGCGCCAGAAGCCACCAGTTCACCAAACACACCACAACTAGGATGGACACCACTTCTAGGAAAAACTGAAATAAAAAACATTTTTGTACGTTCTACACATAAGGGTGCTCCCTCACTTGGAGCATTTGCCTGTAATGTAACGTTACAAAGTCGATCATTACATTGGTGAGGAAGGAGAACCTAGCATTACAGTGCGCAAACTGAAATGTTACAGATTCGAACATTACGTTGGTGAGGGAAAAGCACCAAGCATTACAGTGCGCAACTAGATGATAAAATCTACTAAAGATTTGTTTGTTTGTATTGAATAGGCTCCGCAACTACTGGACTGATTTTAAAATAAAAATTCTTTCAGGAAAAAATACAAGGTAAAATTTAAATCATAAGCAAAATTTTAAGGAGTGACTCAAACCACGAACCTGAATAACTTTAATTGTAGGACCAAATCCACATCGCGAAAAATATATCAGCTGTTCCTTACAAAAGTGGAATATCTACTCGGCCAAAACCTATGGAACAGCTGATTTTTTTTCGCGATGTTTGAGTCGGTCCGCTAATGAAAGTTTTTCAGGTTCGGGGTCTGAGTCACTACTCAAAATTTGGGTCATGGTTTCAATTTCACCCTGTATAAAGCTGCATTATCAGAGAGTGACATAGGCTATTTTTTTTTATTTAGGCTATATTTTGACAAGCCGAAGCCGCTGACAGACACCTAGTGTGTTTTATATTTTGATACAACTTCCCTGAAGTTTTGTAAGGCAGTATTGTAATGTAATGCTCAAAATCGAATCCGAAATGAACATTACAGGCGAATATTCGTCATGTCAGGGAGGCAGTTATGTAATGTAATCGAAAAACATATGTTTTTTATTGCTCAAAATGAACCACTTGTCTCATTTTGAGCCTAAGAAAGTACCAACTTGTCTCATTTTGAGCAAAAAAAAAATCTATTTTTTTACGGCCGCAAAGTAAGTTACCATTTTCATATCGCTACTAAGGTGGACCGTGATAGTAATTTAAACTAAATCATAAAAAAGTATTCCGATACCGGGAATCGAACCCGAGCCTCCTGGGTGAGAGCCAGGTATCCTAGCCACTAGACCATATCGGATTTGATAGGTATTGGCGAAATAGCCAGAGTGTTCTCAGTAGCAAACTTTAACTGCTCAATATTCCTGAATTTCATTTTATTTTATTTTTTGAACACTAAACAAAAGTTGCTTTATTGAAATTGGGTCGAGACGTGAAGTTGATTAAATCTTATTTGAGCTTACAAGCTCAATCCACCAAAAAATGAAATAATGCCTCATATCTGGACCTCACGACCACTTTCCATCAGGTGGAGTAAGGTCCAAAAAAAAACCTGTCTTAGAGCGGTTTCAGACTAGCGTTGCAAAAGCTCGTTATTGAAAGGGCTTTTAGGCGCACCTTTTTCCACGAGCGTAACCCGTACGAGCGTTGACGCGCGTATAAGCACGAGCCTGTTACTGACACCATTACCGGTTTAAATGGATTTGGTTGTCTACTTATTATTGTATTCATACAAAATCAGGAGAAACATGCGTGAGATGTTTGAGTCCCGCTCGCGATCATCAAGTCCGAATTCAGTTTTTTTTTAGTTTACTATCCTTAAATATAAAACTAAGCAATGTATTTTTTTTTATACCACAAGGTGGCAAACAGGCTTACGGCCCGCCTGATGGTAAGCAGTCACCGAAGCCTCCGAAGCCTATGGACGCCTGTAACATCAGAGGCATTATGCGCGCGTTGCCGACCATTTAGGAGATACCTATTAACTCTCCTCTTAAGAGTCCCCGCAGACTACAGACTTTCTATCGGCCGATAGTTTGGTCGGATTGGGGTGCTAGTGCGCACATTAGGCCAACATAACAGTTGAGTTGGACGTGGGTGCGCAGACTAGCCAACCAACAGTCAGCCGATTGATCACATTCGCTGGAGTTGGTGAAAAGATCAGACGCTTGAAATGGTGCCTAAAAATATTATTATTGTTTACTTAATACAAAGGAGAAGAAGAATGAAGAAGAGAAATCGAAAGTATTGGGTGCATCCCATCTACAGTAATAGATTATTGCAAGGAAAATTTTACACGATTCATTCTAAATTACTTGATTTCCCAAAAAAATTTTTCTCCTATTATCGAATGAGTGTAACCAGCTTCAATGAACTTATAAGATTAATTGGATCTTCAATTGCGAAGGAGAATACACAGTTAAGGATTTCTATACCTGCAGAGGAGAGATTGAGCGTTACGATACGGTAAGTAAAACAGTTTATTACTATTTAAGAAATTAACTTTTATTAGGCGCAACTAAAATCACATTAGGAAGTTTTCTGACAGCTTCAAATTACTTACTTAATAATTTATTATTAGGTATTTATTTAGGTATTGTAAGAAATTATTAAATTTATAAATCGTACAATTGTGATTGTGAGTCTTCTGTAAAATTAGAAATATAAGACTGCAGAGTATCATTGGAGTTGCCTGGCGATTGAACGTACTGATCGGCAGATGGTGTAGGACTGGCTTGTGTCTGAAATGGTTGCAATCGTTGATACACAGGAAAAGAGGACATAGGTTGTTGCAATACGTTGTAACTATGTTGTTGTACTGTTGATTGAGAAGTAGCCTGAACACGCCTAGCTTGTCTTATTTGTTTAAAAATTGAAAGAATAGCAATCTTAGCATCAAGTTTTTCTTCTGCGGTTAAATTCTTTAATGAGGGTACAAGAGATAAAGCAAAGTTCAAATCTTCATCTATAGTATTTTCCTTGTTCAGTGCTTTTAGTAATGCTTTATCGACGTCTGTTTGAATCGGCGGGGCATTAGTTTTTTTCTTTCCAGTAATAGCTTTAGAAGTCGTAGGAGCAGGTTCTTCAGCATCATCATCATCATCTCCCTCTGGTACTGGGCAGCCTTCCGATGGTCCCTTTTCCATACATGGAAGTAAAAATAGTAACTGTTCAAAGTAGACATATTTACGCCTCTTAGTTGCAGCTTGTCCTGATTTTGTACTTTTTTGGGCGTTTAATTCCCGACGAAAACAAGTACGTAAATTCGCCCATTTTTTTTGAAGTTCGTGACCTGAAAATTATTTACTTTTATTAATATCTTACAGATATCTAGCAACTGGAGCTAGCTTCAATGCGTTGTCTTTTGATTATCTAATGGGAGCTTCTACAATACGAGATATTATAAAAACTACATGTGAGCAAATATGGAACATACTCCAACCATTGTATATGGCAAACAAACAAGAAGATGACTGGATTAAAATTGCTGACGAATTCAACAGTCGCACAAATTTTCCAAACATCATTGGAGCGATAGATGGCAAGCACATACGGATGATACAGCCAGAACATTCCGGATCATCGTATTTTAACTACAAAAAGTTCTTTTCTTGCGTTTTAATGGCCTGGACGGATGCCGATTACAAATTTGTCTACATTGATGTTGGTTCGTATGGAACATCAAGTGATTCAGAAATTTTTAAAACATCTGAAATGGGGAAACGATTATCTGAGAATCGGCTAAATATTCCTGCTGGAAGGCATTTACCCAACGATGAAGACGGAAGCATTATGCCATTCTCTGTCGTAGGCGATGAAGCGTTTGGGCTCGGCAATCATATATTACGCCCTTATGCAAAAAGAAATTTAAACAACACAAAGCGAATTTTCAACTATAGACATACTAGAGCTCGACGCATGGTTGAATGTACTTTTGGCATTCTCGCTAACAAGTGGCGTATTTTTCACCGCCCAATTGATGTTCATCTTAATTTTTGTATTCGAATTATTAAGGCTTGTTGTGTACTTCACAATTATGTCCGAATTAAAGATGGAGTAAAATTCACAGACACTCTGTACAGTTCTCCACTAAATAACTTAACAATAAATGAAAACAACCGAGGAAGAAATAGTATGGATAATGTATGGCAGTACATGTCGTCATATTTCATTTCTCCGGCGGGCGCTATTGCCTGTCAATATAACAAAGTGACTTACTAATTTAGTTACTAATAAAAAAATAAAATGTTTGATGTGTACCTTGTTTTGTTTTATCCTCGGCATTAAGCTGATTCCAATTGGGTACAACTGCTTCACAGACTTCTTCCCATAATCTTTTCTTCAAATTAACATCAGAGTACTCTTTTAAGTTCTTTTTATAGATCGCTGGTCTTTTTTCAATTTCCTGAATGAGATTTTCAATATACGTTTCGACAAGCAGCGACGAATTCGAATCCATTATGCACGCTCACCCACGACACGCTCGCACACAACCTTTCCCGCATCCAACGCGGAGCGTACTGAGCTATCCGCCGAGTCGGCCGATAAAATAATCGGCGAGTGTGCGGGCGGGGAAGAGCGCCGTACTGATCAAGCGGTCGGCCGATAGTTTAGTTTGAAGGCAGTTGTGAAGCCCATCAAGCTTTTTTATCGGCCGATACTGAATCGCTCTAATGTGCGCATTTGTATACCTCCTTCATACTGATTAAGAAGCCGACCAAACTATCGGCCGATAGAAAGTCTGTAGTCTGCGGGGACCACATACTGTATCCCCCCGGGAAAACCTCGGATTGTTCGCGGGAGGAAATTACTCTGGAATCGCACTGTGCGCGACCATTGGGGTTCCAATGTGAGGCTGAACACTCTGTCGATGCGATGATAAAAGTAGCTAAAATAATCAAATTAATAAGCCGGCAGTGATGAATTAAACTTTTGAAATATTAACTCACCCCAAGACAGTCAACCAGAGCCACCGGCAGCAAAGTGTCGACTTGCCCCATGTCCTTGGAGAAGCGGTTCAGGATGCGCCCCGAGGGGTTGTGGTGGAAGAACCACATTGGGGCGCTGGTTACGCCTCTATAATAATATGAATAAACACCGTTATTTTTTAATCAGTACTAACTGAATGTATGATGTAGTAATATATTCAGCTAATAAAGGTCGCGAGTAAATAACACCAAATGGCAAATCTAGTTAAACAGGTGTAATTAATAGCTTATTTAAATATTGTGATTGTACTCGTATGTCTGACTAAGTAGTAAGTACTAACGCATTTCGAACAATGTGAAGCTACCTTATAAAGACTGCTTAGCAAATGTTAGGGTTGATAATTTATTTAATAATTTTAATAGCTATGTTTTAATTTTCTATAACGGCAACATTTTATTTTACTACTGGCAACTCCTTTCCGAACAGATAGGCTAGCTTTAAAGCGATTGGTCAACGTCTTTTGACGATGGCCAATCGCAAGGCTGGATTTTCCCTCCTCCTTGTGTATAACAATAAAAATCAGGCAAATTAACGTGTTCCTTTCCCATAATAATCTGGAAGGGCCTGAGTTCCAATCTCAGTAGGGCCATCTTAAAAAACTCACTTCGAAACTAGCAAACTTTGAGATTCAACTTTCGTATGCAGTTAAACTCGTTAAAGGGGCACTACGTTTCAACATAACGACGATATGGTGGCATCCTTACCTACTGAGGAACGTTTTCATAAAACAAACCACGATAAAGGTGATTTTGACATTAAATTTATATAAATTCTTGTTGGAGAGCGTCGTGACCTAGTGGTTCAGCGCCCGAACTCAGATCGCGGATCGTGTGGACCCGAGTTCAAATCAGGCCAGAACCAAAATCTTTGTGTTCATTGTTAAATATCCGACTAACTCTCCAGTGATGGAAAACATCGATAAAATACCAAATCAACCCGGATAACGGCAGAAGGCTCACCACCTACCACGTTGGGTTCTAATACCATTGGTGAAAAGTGGGCTTCTGAGTGTTTCGTTCACCATGACGACACAGTCACTTGCCTCTGACTACCCCGTTTGGGATAAAGTCGTGATGGTATGTTATAAATTGCGTTCGGTCACCTGATGATTTCAGGTTCGAATTTTACAAAATCGCCCTACACGTCAGGAAAAAGTGTGTTATAAGATTTTGCAAGCCACAAATATTTGGCTATTCAAATTTCAACTGGGCTTCTTCCGACACTTTGGTGTTATCATTTTCACCTATACACTAGGCCCTAGGGTACCGTGGGCAAAACAGTTCGATAACATAATATAAGTTGACTAACTTGGATGCCGGTTATACTTTATTAATTTTTCCATAGCTTAAGACAGAAATAAAAAAAAGTTCTTTTTAGTGTGGTAAAAGTACAACAATTGACCACGAAGTGTACCTTAGAAAGAACCTTTTTTACTTCTGTCTAAAGCTATAATGAATGTAGTATAGGTATATCATCCGGCAATGCAACGTGAAATGCAAATTGTCATTCATTTCAGCACCCCTGCTTCTAGGAACCTCCTATTTCTAATGTTAAAATGAATGGAGTGTAGGTTTCACTGAGGTGCTATTTAAGTTTAACTTTGGCGCCATTTAAGTTCACTTGGGAACCATTTCAGTTCTCCTTGCGGCACCTAAGAAAAAATGCAGTTTTATCTTGATGCCATTCGAGTATGACTTCGGTGCCATGTGGGTTGTATGTACATGGGTGCATAAGTTTTACATTACCTGAACATAGTATCATGCAAGATTATAGAAGCCTTGATGCAAGTGTTATAGAAGACGACTAGTTTGTTCCACGTGAAGAATATGCAGATGAGGATCAAGCTTCCGTAGACGTAGACGCATTGCTCTCGGGATAGGTGGAAGTGGTTCAGAGGCAGGGCCTCGTAGTCTACAGCTGTGAATGAAAAAAGTAGTTTTTTTAATATATATAGGACTAGACAGTCATTTGATCGCAATCGCACCTGATGGTAAGTGACGATGCGATCTATGATGGTCCATGTCTGCCTAGTAAATGCCTATTCACTCTTGTCTTGAAGAGACCCAGATTGAATTACTTCGGAAACACATGCGCGGGCAGCGAGTTCCACTCCTTTGCTGTTCGCATTATGAAGGAGTCCACAAAACGTTTTGTGCGAATGGCTGGAATATCCACAACGTGCGGGTGGAAGGCTAATGTGCGTCTTGTGCTCCGATGGTGAAAAGGAGATGGCGGAACCAACTCATGCAGTTCGCTCGCATACTCCCCGAAATAAAGCCTGTAAAACACTGACAGTTTACTGAATTAGCCTTTAGACTGTCCCACTGCTGGGCAAAGGCCTCCATCATTGAAATCAAGTCATCGCTACAATTGATGGGTATTGGCTTAATCACCAAGCATAGCAAATGCGGGTTGGTGATCGCAAACCCGGGTTATGTTTCGAAAAATCCGAAAACACTCTTTAGCCCGACCCGGGAATTGAACCCGGGTTTCGAGGTTTCGAGCCGAGCTCTAAAGACACTCTGCCAGAGAGGCGTTAATGAATGAGGCGAATGAAGGAAGTATATTAAGAAAAAATAACAGGTATGGCCAATAACATGAGTGAAAGTGTAGTTCTATGTCATAGTAGATATTTCCCCGATTTTAGAGATGTAAAATGACCGAATCTGAGCAGTCACAATTGGCAAACATCATTTATCAACGGTCATTTATCGTCAAAGTCGGACTAATTGACTGAAATATTTCTGATTTATTATCTAACTAACTTTATTAGTTACGAGCTGCTCGGACAGACTTCGTTCTGTCAAATGTTTGACAGCTGGTGTCCATTTGGCCCGCTTTTCTCCGACTTGATTTACATTAAATTTTATTTTTTACTGAATTTTTTGTTCAACTTAATAAAATATAGCCTATATCACTCCTGAATAATTTAGCTTTCTGTTAGTGATAGAACTTTAACGATCCGATCAGTAGTTTTGGAGCCTATTCAAAACAAACAAACAACCAAATCTTTCCTCTTTATGGTCATATCATTTATTGCTCCATGTAGGTTTACAAGATATTTGAATAGTATTAGTATAGACTAGTTGTCCGTTCGCGGCGTTCGCCCGCGTAGACTGTCTTTCCCGTCAAAATAAAGCCTGAATAAAAAAATATATAGCCTGTGTCACTAATAATGTAGCTTTATATATAGGTGTTACATTGTGGAATAGCAATAAATAAATAAATAAATAGGTTAAAGAATTTTTAAAATCGGTCCAGTAGTTTCTCAGCCTATCCAATACAAACAAACAAATTCTTTCTTTTTATAATATTGGTAGGTATAGATTATGTTATCAAGATCAGTGTTGATAATAAATAACTGAAGGGGTGGCTTTGACAGACTGTCATTTTGAGCCAATTTGGACAATGGTGGCTATTTTGTTCACTGTGATGTGATGCTTGATTTATTCAGCCATAGTTAATGTGTCAACTAAAATGAGAAGCCACTTCTGTCGCTGAGTGTGCCACCGAATGAATTCTGTAATTGCACAATAAACTACCAGGAAATTAAAAAAACACTTAATTAAAGACTCTTATTCATAAAACCGTAGTCAGAATTTTATCAGTACTTTAACCAATGCACTGTTTGACTTTTAAGATCTTACCTGGGGGAGGCGCGCCTGGTGTACTGTTTGTATGCAATTTTAGTTCGGATGTACTAGACTCTTCTAAATTCACCCTGTAACAAAGAAAATTGTTATTTAAAAATTAAAATATTGCTTTTTATATAAAAACATGTTACGCTTTATAAATGGTTTTTTAAATCTACTTCTGTTGGCGACTGTTGAATATTAAAAGAGTAACATTATCCTACCTTTGGAGTCGGAGGATGTGGGTTCGATTATTTAGTGGCCCAGGACTAACATTTTCGTGACGAATATTTTCGTTTGATCTGTTTTTAGGTGTTATAATCTATATAAGTATGTATTCATAAATATTTAAGTATGTTTATCCAGTCTCTGACACCCATCTGATACAAGTTTGAGGTTGCTGACCTTAGTATAAATTGATATTTATTTATTTTATTCACTATATTTTTATTTATTTACTAACTGCCTGGACACACTTCGTTCTATCAAAAGTAATTGCACGTCGCGGCGTCGGTAAAGCAGCACACATCGCCCGCGTTTCTACGACTTGATTTACATATACTATTATATTTCACTGAATGTTTTGTGCAATCATGATCAAATATAGCCTATGTCACTCCCTGATCATTTAGCTTCATATTGGTGAAAGAAATTATAAAATCGGTCCAGTAGTTTCGGAGCCTATTCAATACAAACAAACAAATCTTTCCTCTTTATAATATTATAATAAATAGATATTTTTATTTATTTATTTCGAGGTGCCCGTGGCTAAGTGACGGCCGCGGATCGGCAACGATCCGATGCTGAGCAACGCCAGTCAGGTCGGGTTATGGATGGGGACCATCCCCACCGAAATTGAGTGATGTGTTTTTCGGACATTTCCGTGCTTCGGAAGGCACGGATGGAGTGTGGCTCGTACCACCTTATAGTTGAGGTGACGTCTGTGCCCAGCAGTGGGACGTATAGGCTGTATTTATTTATTTATTTACATACCATTCCTTTAGCCATATATCAGTAGCGGAATAGAAGACCTGGGCCAGTATGAACAAGATGACCAGCAAAGCCATGGAACTCTTCGAGCCACCAGCCCTGATGTAGGCCATGTAGACCCCTTTGTCTACGGAGCCTTTGTGCTGACTTTCTCCTGTTAAGAAAATAAGAAAAAAAAATAAGAACAATCACAGGAAAAATGCTTCCTTCCTGGTATTTTGCATGCTAAAAATCTATTTCTTTGCGCAATTAAAAAAAAGGAAATTTAAAATCGATGATGATATGATGATGATGATGTGACATGCTACCTGGTATGTCCAACGCCAATCATCGCAACGATTTTGTAAGTCTCTTGATAATCAATCGAAGGACTCACAAAAACGAAATTGCATACTCAGGCCCGTATTCTAAAACAAAATCTGTACTTGAGTATAGATCTGAGTGACGTTTCTGTATGAACTGACGTTTTGAAATCTCTACTCAAGTACAAATCAGTGCATGAGTACGATTCTAGAATACGAGCCTCAGTAAGTGATGCAGTAACTATGTAGGAGGAAATTTTATGTTTTCAATTGACTTTATTTTTGTCACTTCTCATGCTCTAAAAGGACGCCAATATAGCCCTACGAAGCGGGACTAAATTGACCACCTTAGTCCCGCTTCATAGGGCTATATTGGCGTACTTTTAGAGCATGAGAAGTGAAATACCTATTTTTCATAGGAATAGGAAATCCGGGACTCGGGACAACTTCAGAGTGGAATAGAAGTTTGACGCGGACTATCCTTCAAGGCCAACGACACAGAATCACGATGAAATACGCTCTTTTCCGCGGCAAATCGTAAGTAAATTTTTATTTTTAGTATTTATAAACGCTCTATTTTCTACACAAAGATAGAAACTAGAAAAAATCAACCTGATTCTAGGGACTCAATCGGTCAACCTTTTTATGTCTGTATACTGTGTATTTATATATCTATATTATTATGGTATTTATGTCTATTAATTAGTATATTTTGCTGTAAATTTGACGATTTGAAAGTACTGATACAGTCTACTTGAATAAAGTTGTTTGAGTTTGAGTTTATCATTGAGTAGAAATCGAAAGTAGGTACCTTCATATGTGGGGCCTAAATTATTGTCCAAATCCATGTTGAATGACAGCTGCGAAGCCTCCGACATTGATCTCTGAGAACGAAGCTTGTAGTTGTGTTCCTAAACATACAAAAATAATGCAAGTAAAAAAACATGATGACAGAATTATTTAGACAGTTCACCAACACAGAAAAACTAAGGTATGCGAAGACCTAAGAGTACTGATAAAGATTCTAGATCAGAGGTTACCATACTTGTTTTCGCATAGACCACTTTCAAGATTTAGCTGATTCCGGTGGACCCCCTGCAGCTACACATCTCTACCATATTCCCAAAACTCGACAAAAAATTAAGCCAACATAGACCCCCTTGAGTGTCCTGTGGACCCCTTGGGGTCCATGTTTGAGTTCAAGGGGGTCTATGTTTGACCCCCTGCAGCTACACATCTCTACCATATTCCCAAAACTCGACAAAAAATTAAGCCAACATAGACCCCCTTGAGTGTCCTATGGACCCCTTGGGGTCCACGTGGACCACTTTGGGAACCAATGTTCTAGATTCTGCATTTATTATGTTTTTTTTTATTTTATTAATTTGGGAAACAGACGGTTGCTTTAAATCAGAATAAAATTAACATAAACATCTTAGACAAACCAATTACGTTTTCACTAATATTATTGTGCAATAATGTGCGCAAACGGTAACTATAAAACCAAAAAATAATAATCTAAGAATGTAGATGAAACATACAAGCGAAGCTATCAGTAAGTGATTTTTTATTTGTAGCATTTTACCAATGCATTATTTTCTAAACCAAGATAGAAACTAGAAAAATTCGACCTGATCCCGCTCGAGTCCCTAGGATCAGTGCTGAGTGGGAGTTACAGTGAGCGATGCGAATGACTTCACCACCGTGCTCTGCGAGAGAAAAAATGCGAATTTGTATGCCATCGAGTCAGCGCCATCCAGCGGCCTTAATGATGCCTGAATTCGCCACTAGATGGCGCTGACTCGATTCCATACTATTTGACATTTACGTGCTCTCAAACCGCGATGGTAAAGTCATTCACTTCTCTCACTGCAACTCGCACTCCGGTCGATTTTTCTAGTTTCTATTTTTGTTAAGGCCATCAGTTACATGCAAAAACTAAAAGCTATGAAGATACAGGGATATCTATATTCTTTTTTCATGCCGTACAATGAAACATTAAATAAGTCTATACTTTGGAAAACAGAATTACGACTGCGACAAGCTCGAAGCGAGAATGTGTTAGAAATTTGTCCTTACTAAAGGCACATGGAAAAGTTATCGATCCCATAGGAGAGATTTGATAACTAAAAGAAAGGAAGAATAATAAACGTGAATAAATTTTACTTAAAAATACTGGACCCCACGTATAAGACACAGCAATGGAATCCTTTCAAATGACTTTTCTAATAGAATACTAACTAATTGTATCTTAGTACGAAAACAGAAAAGCTATTTTACGACTAACACTTCGTGTCTCATTCTTAGGCTGGTCAGGTTTCACAATCACGTTGTATACCTTTGAAATAAAATTATTGTTTATAAAGAAGAATAAGATAAATTAATAATGAAAAATGTGTGGCTCAATCAATTTTCATAGCACTTGACTTGCTGACAGTGTATCTATAACAGATAGCCATCTCTTTACCTAAGTTAACTTAGGCTGCGTTCCGAATCGAGTGGAAATTACACTCTTGAGTGTAAATCACTCGGAACCGTTCCAAATTGACCCCGAGTGAAAACGAGGATGACCGAGCTGTCACCTGACAGTTTGCTGGTTGTTTCGGAACGGCTTCGGGTGACGTTTATCACTCTGACAAGTGCGAATTCTACTGGTGCCTGGAGCCCGATGAAATTCACCTGACAGCTGTCAGACGAAGGTTTAGCTCGTTTTGTCTCTCTCTATTCGACGAGGGCGAATGATTTTGCAAAAAGCGATTTGGAACGGGCCCTAGGTATAGCAACAAAATAAGTAATAGGACTACCATACAGACGAATCACTCTCGAGAAAAACTCAAATTTAGGCATAGAAGAATACGTTACTTCTAATACTTACAATACTGTCTTGGTTCTCATAGTTGATAGCTTTTTGCTTCTGTTTCTCTTCTTCTACTTTCTCTTGAACTTCTATCAACTTCTCGAATTCTGATACTCCATTCTTCAATTCGTGGAAAGTGCCTTGAGCTAGTATCTGCGAATTAATAATTGTCTTAACGATACGTGATTTAACGCACCTAAACAACTTAAATGTTTTATTGAAAAAAAAATGGTTTTGTTCCGAACACGTAATAAATAAAATAAAGGATATGAAAAACAATGCATTATATTTTACCAATGCTGGGCATAGGCCCCCATAATTAAAATCAAGTCTTTTCTTTAATAAATGAGTTTTGGCCTCATCGCCACGCTTGCCAAATCTTAGTAATCACCTATGTTTTGAAAATTCTGTAAACACTTATAATACTCGTATTAATGAACTAGCTGCTCCGACCGACTTCGTTCTGTCAAAAGTGGCTTAATCGCAGTTTTTTCTCTCCATACGAACCTCCATTGAGTCTTAACAAAAATATGAAAAAAAAACTAGCCCAATTAGTATGGCCTTTCTCGAGATTTGCGCTTAACAACAATTTTTTTTCTACCAGACAACACACCTCTTGCAATGGTCTCGAAGTAGGAATTAATATCCCTGCGTTACGAGGTACCACACAAGGAAATAAGCCAGGGCGTCCCCCAGCACACCCAGACCCGAGTCAATTCAGAAAAGACCGTTTCCTGAATTGACCCGACACTGACTAACCTTTCCCGCTCGCATGACGGCGACATTGTCGGCGTGTCGCGCGTAATGCATGTGGTGGGTGACGAGGACTGTTGCCTTGTCGCGGAGGAACCCTCGGATGCATTCTTCGTATATTGCTTGGGCGACCTAGGGACAAGATTGAATAAAAATATTTATTTCTTATTGCACAAATATTGCATAAATTAAGATGTCAATTAATGAATTTCACAATTAGATCGACAACGAAAATTTATTAGAATAAAACACCATAAGGTAAAATAACATAAATCTTTAAGGTAAATACAAATTGTCACCAATATAAAATGAGATGTCATCAATATAAATAAATGTATGCATTTACGTAGTTTCCATAGTAAATATTCTAAACAATATTCTAAGTTATATAATAGCGTGGAAAATGAAAATAAAAAATAAAAATTATTAATTTGCTTTAACATGGTGGTTGTAAATTTTGGTAAAGACCTCATGGTAATTAATTGTCATGCAAATATTACTTATAAAACATGCTAATTACAATGGTTTCTGGATTGTACCATACATTCCATCAATAAAACAGCAATAGAATTACTAGTTGTGTTCAAAAATGCTATATCACCTGCTCAATTCACTGTGTGGTGTATCTCTTTCTATATTATCGGCTCTTAGACGCGCGTGCCTTCTCACTCTCGCCGCTGACAGCCGACTGCTGCACAACGACCGCACGTGCGCTAGAGATGACATAATACTTCCCTCTCTCTCACTCACATACACTACATCCCTTCCTTATTTAAATTTTTCTTTTCGTTTAGTAAAACTATTTTCGATTTCTTACTTCATCAATTTATTATCATCATAACTTCTGATTACATGATTGAAATTAAATATCATTTTATGGTTTTTAGTTTTAGTCTTCTAAATCCTGATCATCTACGATTTCCTCTTCTGAGCTGTCTTCGACTGCCAAATTATGTCCACCGATTTCTTTGTTTACAGATTTCCATTCTCCCTCCACTTTTTTTAAATGCAATATGTTGCGTCTTAACTGCTGTCCTGTTTCGTCGTTTTGCACTTCCACATCTCCACCGTTTTTTGACTTGACCGTATGCGTGGTGGTATCAAAATGAAGACTAAGCTTATTTGTTTTATTTGTGTTCTTCACATACACTTTATCTCCCACTTGTAAATCAACATCTCGTGCTCTTCGTTTTTTATCTGTATACTCTCTTCCTTTTTCTTTTCGTTCTTTGTCTCTATCTCGA
Organism: Udea olivalis; assembly: GCA_947369235.1. NCBI lineage: Eukaryota > Metazoa > Arthropoda > Insecta > Lepidoptera > Crambidae > Udea > Udea olivalis. The sequence continues at coordinate 7,285,138 of OX376370.1, read as the reverse complement.
ACATCCATTTCTCCAAAACCTTGTTCTGCAATGTCTATCATTGGAATCTTGTCTCTGAATTTCCTTTGAAAGAATAGCTCTGCCGGTGTTTTTCCAGTCACACTATGCGGAGTGCTATTGTACATCGTCAAATACTCCGTCAATGCTTTTTTCCAGCTTTTTCTCTCCACTTGGCATATTTTAAGACGTTTAATGATATCCCTATTTTGCCGCTCCACCTCTCCATTCTGTTGTGGCCAGTAAGGTATTGAATTAAACAGTTTTATATCATTTTCATGGCAATAGGCCTTGAAGTCTGCACTAATAAATTGTTTGCCATTATCGGAAGTTATGGAAACCGGATGTCCTAAACGGCTGAAAATGTCTTTAAGTAGGCGAATCATTTCCTTGCTGCTAATGTCTCGACATATTTTGATTTCTTTGTACCTCGAATAATAGTCAATCACAACCAAAAGGTAATCACCACTTGGTAACGGACCTACAAGGTCTATGGCGATATCGACCCAGGATTGAGTAGGTAATTCTCTCCTTTTAAGTGGGTGTGGTGGATTCGGTGCCGATACCAGTGTGCATCCTTTACAGGACCTAACTAAGTTCTCCACGTCCTTGTCATAGTTAGGCCACCAAACTTTCGCTCTAAGTCTTAACTTCATCGCGACCATTCCAGGATGACCCTCGTGAGCAGTATCTAAAACAAGTCGTCTTAATTCTGTCGGGATAACTATTTTAGTCCCTCTTAACAGTATATCCCCAAAGAAACATAGCTCGTTTTCAAAAAGCTTATACCCCTTGACTGAGTCATCCCATTTTTTGTAAAATATACCATGTTTCACTTTTTGTATGCCAATATCAATCTTCGAGTGTTCTTCAATATCTTTAAGCGATACGGCTATTGGTCTAGCATGGTCAACGATATCCTGCACGTAGTCTCTGTACTGAGTCTTATCGTGGCTAAAAGAACATAGCCTAGACAACGGATCGGCTATATTATTTTTACCAGGACGATAAAGGACATTGTATTTATAGGATTGAAGTCTCAGTATCCAACGCTCAATCCGTGCGCAAGGTTTGGATTTCGGACCAAATATAACCTCAAGAGGTTTATGGTCAGTAATTAAGTCGAATTCCTTGCCGTACAAGAACATGTGAAAGTGCTCCACAGCCCACACCAGTGCCAAAGCCTCCTTCTCAGTTTGACAATACCGACGTTCACAATCACTGAGAGTCTTGTTTCCAAACCCAATAATGCGTGGACCACTTTCATTTGTCTGCACTAAAATTGCTCCGAGTCCGACCGGACTTGCATCTGCAAAAACCATCGTTTTATCGTTCACGTTGTAGTACCCCAAATTTGGAATGTCACTCAATGCAGCCTTTAGAGCACAAAAGGCTGTTTGTTGACTTTTCCCCCAAGAATCCCTAATATCAGCATTTCTGGCTGATTTTCGACGAAGCAATTGCTTCAATGGTTCTGTAAGGGTGGCCATATTAGGAATCCATTTCCCAATATAGTTAATAAGCCCTAAAAAGCTCTGTAGTTCTGAAATGTTGATGGGGGTTCTAAAATCTTTTATAGCTGATAAATATTTATCTAGTGGTCGTATTCCTTGATCTGACAACTCATGTCCTAGAAATTGGACTTTAGTTGTTCCGTAGATACATTTATCTGGTCTTAACATTATATCATTCGCCCTTAATGTTTCTATTACTTTTTGTAACCGTTTGTCGTGTTCTTGCTTGTCCTTTCCATATACTAAAATGTCATCGATGAAATTGACTACCCCTTCGCATTCAATTATCACCCTTTCGAGTGTTTTTTGAAACATTTCTGGCGCACAAGTGATTCCGAACATTAACCTCTTGAACCGATATAATCCTTTACCAGATATAAAGGTGGTAATATGTCTCGAGTCGGGTACCAGCTCCAATTGATGAAACGCGTCCTTTATGTCTCTAGTTTACTAAACATTTTAGCATTTTGGATCTTTGGTAGTAGCTGTTCCATTGTTGGTAGCGGGTGGTTTTCTCTCTTGATGGCCAAATTTGCACGCCTCATGTCAATACAAAGACGGACATCCCCATCTGCTTTCAAAATTGGCACTACCGGTGATATCCATTCAGACGGTCCGTCAACTTTTTCTATTATGTCTTTTTGAAGTAGTTCGTCTATTTTAGAGTTTATTTTTTCTTCCAGTGGGATCGGAATTCGTCTATAGGGTTGTGCAACCGGATCAACATTACTATTAATTGGTATCTGAATTTGAATGTTTTTGAATTTAGGGAAAGGTTTCGTCTCAACGTGGTTTATGTCTAGTCCAAGTTTTAGTACGCCTAAAGCAATTGCCGTCGTTTTACCTAATAAGTTACGTGTTCCTTTGTCTATTACGTAAAAGGTGGCGTTTTGTGTATTTGGTCCAACACGGATATCTGCATTAAAAGACGTTAATAGCTTGAGAGGAACTTCACTGCCATAAGCAACAAATGTTTTTCCTGTATTTTTCACTTCTTGGCCTGTCATCAAAATTTTTTCTTTGATTTCTGACCATGTCTTATCTGTCATTAAGTTATGTTGGCACCCTGAATCAATCAGCATCTTTACTTGAGTTCCACCTACTAAGCAAGCGAGTGTATCGTTATGGACGACATTGAAAACATAGTCAATTTTATCTTCTATGGCATTTGCCTGCTTAATATAAATAAATAAATAAATATCCCTGGACATTATTCCACACAGCGCCATCTAGCCCCAAAGTAAGCTGATTAAAGCTTGTGTTATGGGATACTAGACAACGGATTAACATGCTTAAATACATTTTCTTTTGTAAATACATACTTATTATACATAGGAGACACCCAGACCAGTACAAACAGACATGTTCATGCACACAAATGTTTGTACAGTGCGGGGATCGAACCCGCGACCTCTGGTGTAGTAGCCAACTTCTTAACCATTACACCAAGTCGGTCGTCAAACTCTTTGGCTCGACTTCTTGAATTTTTTCGCATCTACACTATTTTCCGCATTGCTATCTTCACTACTCCGTTTTAATACTGTGTTCTTACACTGAGCTTGAAAGTGGCCCACTTTCTTACATTTGCTACATATTTTTCCTTTAGCTGGACACTTTGCGTCATAGGCTAGATGATTCCAGCTGCCACACCGATAACACGCCTTTTTACTTCTATTTATGTATGTTTTTTCCTTCACTTTTGTATCAATTTTATTAACAACTTGATCTTTTCCTTTCTGACTAAAATCACCTAATTGCCGTTCCACCACCTCTAACGTATTTGCTTCGGTTATTACTTCCGTTAAGGTAATTTTTTCGCCTGCGCGTAGTACTTTCTTCCTGAGTTCTTCCGATGAGCACTTTTCAATTATCTGATCAATCAGACTATCGTCCACGTCCATAAATTGACATTTCAAAGCTTGTTGTCTTAGCCTAACTAAATATTTTTCAAACTTCTCGCTCTCTTCCTGTTTCATTTGTCTGAATAGATGTCTCTCATACCTTTTATTTTGCTTGGGTGCAAAATATTCATCTAACTTTTTTATTGCTACTTCAAATATGTCTAAGTCCTGATAATGTTCTTCTGTCGCCCGAACGTAGCCACCCGGTATATTAAACAGTATTTCTTGCAGTTCTTGTCCTCCCCAATGTAACAGACTGGCGCGTTTTTTCGAACTAGTATTAACATCAGCAGCTTCCAAGTAAATATATAAACTCCTTTTCCAACGTTCCCATCTAGCTCCTACCGATCCTGATTCACCATCGCATTCAAATTTTTCTAACGTAAGACTTGACATCATTTAATCTGTGGACAAAGAAACAAATAAAGAATGTCCAATTTAGGTCACCAAAGGAGCATCATCCATTTAACAACCTGCTACATTCATTATTTATTTCTTACAGCGTTCATTCATACACCAAATACCATCAAATACAGCTTCAGTAAACGAGAGTTACTCATGTACATAACTTTAGAATACGGGCGTTACCCGTACAAAACTTCATATTACGGGCGTCACCCGTACACGAACCTTCATATTACAGGCGTCACCCGTATCAAACTTACATGTATCACACATACGTCACATCACATCGCATCATATACCTACAGGTACCACCTGTACTTAATTACATCACGAAGTCCTCACAGGCGTCACCCGTTTTCGGACTACCAGGCATCATCTGGTAACATCAGAGCTTATCACAGACGTTTGCGTCTAATTTCATTATTACATGAGAACTTTCATAACAGGCGTCACCTGTAATTTACTTAGTCCATGTTCTCACATCGCATCATATACCTACAGGCACCACCTGTACATAATTAATTACATCACGAAGTCCTCACAGGCGTCACCCGTTTTCGGACTATCAGGCATCATCTGGTAACATCAGAGCTTAACACAGACGTTTGCTTCTAATTTCATTATTGCATGAAAACTTTCATAACAGGCGTCACCTGTAATTTACTTAGTCCATGTTCTCCTTTGCACGAGCATCGTTACTTGATACGATAATAAACAATCTAACATTCGTTCAATCTTAGATAGGTATTAATACGTATTATGTATATTTAAATTTGTAATCCGAAAAAGATACTCAGTTCTGCGCCGACCGGGGATCGAACCCGGGCTCTCACTCTAGCTCATTGTTCCTTCAATATTGTTTACACGATCCCCTATGTAAGTTTTTACATTATCAGTAAGAAACGTAAACAAATGTCCCGCTTCAAATAACAGTATGCATTTTAATAACCTACAGCATCAACAAAACAAAATATCACGCGATCGTCTCGCATACGACAGCCAGTGATACATTTGTGATTGTGATTAAGTGCTATTTGCGGGTACTTTGGTTTCATTCTGCCTGTTCATAAAAATGTTGAGAATGTGAATTAGTTACGTATTTTTGTTATGTGATTACTTCATTTGAGTGTAAACTAGTATGTACTCACTCGGAGTGATATCGAGAAGTGAAAACAAATAATAGTTATTTCATGTAATTAACACGAGTGTCCTAATAATTAAATAATCTATGTTATTAAAATTGATGTTCGCTTCAATGTAACTTGTGCTGTAAATATAATTAGTTTGATAGTTATCCGATACCGCACACTATTTCTTCATCCTTTTTTTTTTCTAGAATGTAATTTAATACTAATCACTTACAGTAGTCCTGTTACTCCTCGTCGCCAAAATGTGGTGTATCTCTTTCTATATTATCGGCTCTTAGACGCGCGTGCCTTCTCACTCTCGCCGCTGACAGCCGACTGCTGCACAACGACCGCACGTGCGCTAGAGATGACATAATACTTCCCTCTCTCTCACTCACATACACTACACACTGTTATATTGGCTTAAATTTAAAGTCAAAAATATACGTCTTTTTAAGTATTTATTTATTTATTTATTCTTCATTGCACTAAATTAAAAGTACAATAAGCAGACTTAATGCCAAAGGCATTCTCTACCAGTCAACCACACGATCAAACTGATAAATTGAACACGGTGCACAAGTTTAAACTAAATACATTCCTTTGAAACAAATTATAATTAAAAACCAAAACAACAAAAAAACACCTACACAAATATAAATATGAATATACACACATACATAAATAGAATACATATCAATAAACAAACCTACATCAGTAGAAGACATATACATAAATATAAGAGAACAGAAACTCCAAATAAAAATACATAAGCCAACAAACAAGTACTTAATAAGTATTCATTGTTTAAAATATATTGAGCTACATTAGCAACCTAAACATGTTATACATACATAGTTAATATATCAGAAAAATAGTTAACATTCGTATCCTTCAACCAAAACACAAATTCAGCGTACGAACACCATTTTCTCAGGCCCGTATTCTGAAACAAAATCTGTACTTGAGGATAGATCTGAGTGACGTTTTTGTATGAAGTGACATTTTGTAATCTCTACTCAAGTACAGATCAGTGCTTGAGTACGATTCTAGAATACGGGCCTTAATTTCTTACCTTTGCATCGACCGCCGCCAAAGGATCGTCCAGGAAGTAAACATCAGCGTTTTGATAGACGCATCGCGCTAGCGATATGCGAGCTCTTTGCCCACCTGACAAAGATGCACCTGGGAAATACAAATATTATATTAGGACAATAAAACATAAATGACCGCCTACCCCCATGTAAGGGTACGCAAAATTTTTATTCCTTTATATTCTAACCTTAGAATAAAGTGAAGTAAAGTAAAAAAATCATTATTTCATTTAAGCTTGTACAAAGCACTTATGAGTCAAAAAAAGTATATAGAAATAATAATAATAAACGTAAATAAAATAGTACAATATTAGCACATATCGTGAATATACATAATGTGAATCTACCACCGGTTCGGACGTTGCTTCTTATCGAGAAGACTCCGGCAAGAAACTCGATAGTTACTCTTTTGAACTTTGTTTGTTTTACACAAAATAAATTCAGAGTACAGTCAATGAGAGTAGAAAAAAGAACACAACATTGAGCAGAGGAGCAGATTATTCCTACTATGACCACAAACTTTTGTCGTTCAAGTAATCCTCTACATTATAATAACGTATAGATACGTCTTTATACAACCGCCCCGTCAGAAATGAAGCACTAATCCGATCCACGCATGCGTGAGCGAGTGTGTGTGTGTATGTGCGTGTGTGTGTATGTCCGAGTGTATGTGTGGGTGTGTGTCCCCGGGTGTGTGTTTGTGTGTGTGAGAGAGAGTGAGAGAGAGAGATATCTAATCTAAATCTGGCTCAGCGAAGTGAAGGATGGTTTTAGATGGTATGCTCACCTCTCTCTCCTACAATTGTCTTATCGCCATGCAAGAGAATTTCCAAATCACTCTTGAGCTGGCAACATTTGATGACTTGCCTGTATCTTTGCTGGTTCATCTCTTGACCGAATAAAATGTTTTGGCGGACCTGAAATAGTTTTTGTGATTATTTGAATAAAACATAGTTTGTTCGTAAAATAAATGAATGATGCTAAAAGTCAACAAAACCAAATTATAGAAAGTTAAACTGTATTCTACGTCGGTAAGCCAAAAACTGATTGTATTTTTTTGAAACTTTGAAAACCTTTATAAATATGTTCTATTCAAGTCTATCATCATAATATCATTTCTTCTGAGAAGATACTTAATTATAATTGTTAATTCGAGTTTATGACAATCAAAAGATGAAATGATTTCTAATTTTACACTTACGGATGCTTCAAATAACCACGGATCTTGCGCAGCGTAAGCGATATTACAGCGCACGATCAGTTGCCCACCGCTGGGCGTCAGTTCCCGCAGCATCGCGTGTAGTAGCGTCGACTTTCCTGAACCGACCGTACCTACTATCACAGTCAGAGTTTCTGGTTTTATCTGTAAAACAATAGAATACAAGAAATATTGAGTCACATAGTCATTTATAGATTCACTTTTTTACTCGCTTCACCAGTCTCTGTCATAGAAATCAAGTTAACACCGCAATTGACAAATGCGGGCTGGTGATTGTAACGGTTATTTTATTAATCTATCTTCAAGCTTTCAAAACGTAATTGAATGATAAAAACTTATTATAATTGAATAAATTACTTACATTTTGACATAAAAAAAAACAAATTACATAAAACTTAAATCTTATCTTAATACTAATTGTTGCGGACTCATTTAAATAAGTCTCTTTTTATGTTTAAAATAGTTTTTAAGATTTATTCTTTTTATATTGTCTAATTGACTTTTACAATTCTGTCACTTTGCTCCTATTATTATTTTGCTTTTTGCTAGTCGTATTTTTGTAATATTCTTGTTTCACATTAAATCTATTTAGTTCTGTTGTATTCATAGTTTTCATTGATTAGGATACACTTAAAGTCAACTGTTCATTTCGTTTCGTTGTTTTTCTAATCTTAACCTGAATACTTAATTTACGAAATTGGTACAGAAAAAGGCGGGGCTAACTACTTGTTTAGTAATTTCTATTTTCCCTGCGAATACGCAGCGGCCGGCCGGTCAAGCAAGCGTTGGAAGTGGTTGGGATCGAGTCATAATCCAGGGCAGTGGTTGACAGGGACTTGATTGAGTAACGGTTGTTTAGTGTGCGGAACCCACGCCCGCATTGTTATTCGAATTAAATTTAAATATCGAAAATGCTACCTACTTATTTAGTTTACCCGCCACAAACAAACACAGGCTATTTTCCAAAGTTTTTGCTTGACCTGGGATTTGAACCTAGGACATCAGGTAAATCCTATAGTAGTAATGACAAAGGAACAAAATTAAAATACTGACTACCTATAATCATTTTTCTAGCGTTTTTTTCCCATTATATAATATCGCCCACCGCACTTTTGCGCCCAGTGCTGTAATGCCTGTAATAGACTGTGATAGTCATTACGTTCTAGTGCAAGAAAATAATAAATAGTTACCTCCAAATTAATATCTGAAAGAGCAGCGACTTTTCTATCCAATGTCTCGTCCTCTGCGTTCCTCCAATGCGTTGTGTAATCAATCATGGATATTAAAACTTGTGGCTTCAGCTGTTGTAAGTTGTTATCAGATTTAATGTACGCCTGTTGGCTGGAAATGTGCGCCTTGGTTTAAGCAAGTAGAAAAATACACATTTTAAAGTTTTTCTCAGTCTTGGTTTATTTATTTAGATGATGTCATAGTAGCTTGCAAGACTGACCTATGTTTATTACGATTACGTTCGAAAGAAAATGTAAGAGACGGTGGAAACTGCTTTAACATTCACTTTTGCTGATATTTAATAAGCGAACAAAATGGATGGACCATTATGTACGAGTATTTAACTATTTAAAGATTATTTTAACTTACCCATTGCCAATTTTTTCGAAAACACCATTAACATCATCAGTCTTTTTCTCATCAATTGTAATCAAATCTATGCCATCCTGATTGTCCACTTCAGGCAATAGCAGAAACTCTTGCATTCTCTTTACACTGACGTACGCTTCTAGTGTGAAAGTTATGGCTAAAGGTAGGAAATCCACTAAATTGAATCTCAACATTTCGTAGTAGGAAAATATGACGTATACTTTGGCGGCAGTGAGTTCATTTTGGAATGATATGAAAGAGATCACGCTGAGGAAGATTGCCACTTTTGTGTTCAATTTTACGCACGATATCATCACTGCTCGCAGCCAGGACATCTTTTTTATCACGTTCATTTCTTTCCTGTGTGAGAGAAGAGAAGATTACGTTAATAAGCTATCTGCTCCAGTTTTCAACACGCTACATAATATGATATCACCATATTCTTTATATTTAGCGCGATAAATTTTACACTTTTTACACCAGAAAACTCAGCAGATCGTGCAATCTGCTTGTTTGAAATCCACAATGCATAAAAATAATCTAACTGTATCTGTTGTTGGAAAGCAACATGCATGCTGTATTGACATTGATGCTGTTGCCAAATAGAACTACGAGTAGATTTGTATTGTTTACTTTTGGGTTCAATGTAACATATGTCAAATGTTGTTGCATTGTGATGTGCTCCGAATGTACACCTTTTGATACTCTTATCCGTGTATTTACTCTGCCGCAATACCCCAACATTTGTGACTACAAAGGTAAGAACAAAATGTTTACATGAAACGCAAAAATGTTTGTATTTCACTAATATATAAATCATTCTGAAAGTATCTTATGGAAAGCACTAATCAAAAGTCGATGTAAGAGAGAGATGTTTTAAACATAAAATTAAATTTTGAAAAATCTTGAACACATTTCGTCCGACTTCAGAATAGGGCCCAAATTATCTCTTGGTAGAAAATTATTAAAACAATCATTTTCATAATCAGTCAAGGTCATATTGAAATAAAGCTAAAGAATAAAATCGTTTTAATATTCAAGAGATAGTAGTCCCAGTATTTTATACGTACTTCCTAGCCTGTCCAATGATCTTCGCAAAAGCGTTCTCCCACGCGTACATCTTGATAGCTTCTATACTCTGAATGACTTCATTCATCATTCGAATGCGGTTGTCTGTCCGTACCGCGGTTTTCCTTCGGAGTTTGCTCGATATCTTGCCGAGGTAGCCTGAAAGATAAATATAACAATCGGTCAATGTCACAGAAAAGTAACAAGCACATATGCTGTCCCACTCATGGGCAAAGACGTGTATTAATCAGAGAAGTCATTGTAAGAATTGATGGAATTTGGTTTAACATCACGCTTTCCAAATATGTGATGTTAATTTGCAGAGATTGGAATTGGCGGTGTGATTCACTTGTAGCAAAATTTTGATGTGAACATGGAATTTTTCAGGGTTTGTTGAATAATTCAGGGTGAAATAACTAATTGCCAACGTATGTACTCTCTAAAGTATCATGATAGTTTTTAGGGTTTTTTTGTCGAATATCACAGTGATAATCAATAGGAACGAAATCATTTTGAACCCTAACCCTCGTTGATAAAGCTCAAAACGAATGAAAAATTGGTATAGACTCGGTTAGGCTAAGGGTAATAACGAATCTTGAAAGTAGATCATTTCGGCTCCATACATTTTAGGAGCTTTTTTTGAAAGTGCCGCCCAACGAAAAGAAATGGTACTTAAAGTTAGAACTAGTCATATTTATAGTTAGCATCATATGTATAGGAGCAATAGTTATTAGCGCACAAAAGTCGTAGGGTTGCCACAAGCCAAGATATACGAGTTCAAGCTTGTTTTCATGACGTTCAAATGAATCTCAACCGTAACCGGTCACAAATTACGGATGCGGCGCGGGCGCCCTGGATAAAAACCCCGCTTAGATCGAACCGCCATTTATCACGCACACAGACACAATGAGTTTACAGGCGATTCCGGTGAGAATCGGTGTCGCGGTCAGTCGCAGTGTCGCGAGTATTTTTGTTTTTGTCGAACTTGGTGCAATTTTTCACATGATGTATTTTGTTTATGGCGGTCTGTCAAGTAGGTATAACCTACCTACTTACTTTATTTTAAAAATTCAAAGCGAATATAGTAGCAACCTTAGGCTGTAAGGCAAGTTTAGGTAATTATGCTGAAAAAGGCGAAAGTGATTGTAGCCAACTGTACTACGCCCAAAATTTGTATCCTTACCTTGCAAAGGAATAAACATCAGCAAGAACGCGACCCCAATGAAAGCAGACACCCCAATCTGCCGATACATCAGATATATGATCAGCGAGCTCTCCAGGGGCGATCTGATGAGGTCCATTATGAACAGCGAGGCCATATCGAAGCGCTGCGCGTCCGTGGTCATGAGGTTGATCACGTGGCCTGCGAGGCCTTCGGAGGCTTTTCCGCCTGCTGTTAAATCTAGGCGGAGTAACTGAAAAAAAAAAAATAACAAAAAAATATCTAGGACAATTTACACCAAGATCATCAGTATATATACCATTAGTTGCTATTTTAAATTTAGTAATCGATCGCGTAAAACAGTTGTGTTCGGATTTCGTACAGCGTCTAACGTAGCGCTTTGATGCTTTTCTTCGTATAACGTAACAATATCATCAAAGTACCGTTTTTTAGTTCCATTTAGACTCAACAGAGGCGCTGTAGGAAATCCCAATACAAATATTTTACGCGGACGATAACGTAAATTTAAAGTAGCAACTCATGGTAGAAGTACTGATCTAGAACTAAGTAGAGCTTGTACAGTCAAACGCATAAATATCTGTAAGTTTCAAAGGAGTATCTGAGCAAAATATTAGCCATAAATATATATAAAAGAGTCTGAACGAAGTTATGGTAACTGTATTGTTCAGATATTTTTTAAGCCTGGGACACGTATAGATATTCATGCTTTTGACTGTACTATTAGTGTCAGAGACTGATAAATGTACTCAAATATTTTTCTTTCTAAATATTTTAAATATGTATACTTAGATAGTCAATAACAGCCAGACACATAGCAAAGACAAATGTTCGCCATGGGTGGAGCCACCCACGACCCCTGGTGCTAAAGGCAGGATCACTACCATTGTAACAAGAGGCCAGTCAAAAAACAAGTTTTCAAAGGAAATTTTTCAAAATAAATTGTCATGAATTTTATTTTATTATTGGACTGTTTCTCCCGTTCAAATAAAGCCTAAATAAAAATTAATATAGCCTATGTCATTCGCTACTAATTTAGCTTTATATACCCGGACCAGAGCCGATTTAGAAAATATTGTTTCCTGAATAGACTTGACTGGTAATCGAACCAGGAAAACTACGGAAATCGAGGCGAGAAACCGTGCTACAGCGCACTACGCCAATCTTGTAATTAATTTTACATTGGTTAAGATTGTTTTACTTAAATGAATAGTTAATAGAATGCTTGTAGCAAGAAAGCAGAAACACACGCATAACTATAGACGTTCTATCTTACCGAAGACCTTTTTTCTATGCTTGCCTAGTACGTGTACATACACACTGTCTTAGTGTCACTAGTGTCAATTTGTTCCCGCTGAGAGCACGCACACTAGCGTATGACATACTACTACAAGCATAGCAAACGGTCTTCGTAAAATAGACAGACTGTAAGACCAAATAACGCATGCGGCACAAATTAGGCATGCGCGGCGCTCTGACAGATAGCCCGCTTAGAACAACACGCCATTTTTGATGCACGCACACAGAGACATGAGTTTACAAGCGAAGTCAGTGAGCTTCGGTGAGTCGGGAAGTCGCAGTGTCACGAGTGTTTTTGTTTTTGTCGAACTTGGTGCAATTTTTAAGATGATGAATTTTGTTTTAGCCGGTTCTGTCAAGTAGGTATAACCCACTTACTTTATTTTAAAAATTCAGAGCGAATTTAGTAGCAGCCCTAGGCGGCTCACGCAAGTTTAGTAAAACGGTGCGAGCGGTCCTTCTGTAAACTCTTTATTTTGTGCTATAAGTACCTTTCTATAAAGCAGCGAACAGCAACCGACTCGTATCTTCATCGCCATGTCTAGCAACCACAGGAGCATCGGGTGTATCATCGTCGCGTTTAACGCCATCAACCTGGATAAATAAAAGAGATTAATTTATTTTTAATTTTAATATCTTTTGTATCGGTGATCCCTTGTTTCACAGACAGAATTTTCATAAAATTTCGGTTCACACAAAATGTTTAATAGAGTATTCAGTTCAAATATTTTCATTTCGAATATTATTGTTTCAACGACTATTTACTTCATAGAATATTCAGTCCACATATTTTCATGTCAAATATTATTATTTCATCGAATATTTACTTCATAGAAACATACTTCACAGAAATTTGATTAATTTAATAACAGACATTAGTTTAAAAAGCCTCCGTTGGTTAGGTTAGGTTAGAACTGTGACCACATCGAATGCCAGAAGCGAGTTTTCGGCGAATGAACCTGAGTAGCAAAAAAAATTGTTATTGAGAATACTTCTTACGAAAGCCAAACATTAAGAAAAATAATAATACTTTATTCTATGATATGAATACTTTAAGAAATCAATTATATTTGTAACAAAAATCCATGATTTAAATTTCTTTGAAGTAACTATTGATCATTCGATGAAATGATAATATGAGAAACAATTTATGTGAAACGAAATTCTATGAATCGATTTTCTATAAAACAGTGTACAACCCTTTTGTACCAGCATGAAGCACTAAAGAACTATGACTATGTCGAATAAGCTATGTTTTCAATGAACCTACAAGTCTGTATATGTTCTAATGATTAGTAGCAATAATAGTGTCGTGTCAAAATTCATTCAAAAATATGTGGGTTCACGTTATTTTATTTCATTTTTATTTATCCTTTAAGTTTAATACATTAGGAATGGGTCACATTGTATAATTATCAAAATAATGGTTCGATTACAAACATTATGTTCGTAAGAGTTTTTTCCTTTATTCATAACGAGCTGCCCCAACAGACTTCGTTCTGTTAAATGTTTGACAGCTGGTGTCCATTAACATATCTCGCCCGCTTTTCTCCGACTTGATTTACATATAAGTACTATTATTTTTCCAATGAATTTCTTGTGCAATCATAATAAAATATAGCCTATATCACTCCTAAATAGTTTAGCCTTCTGTTAGTGAAATAATTTTCACGATCGGATTATATTATAGATCGGATATTCAATACAAACAAACAAACAATTAAATCTTTCCTATTTATAATACAATATGTAATGTATTAGTATAGAAAACCATACCTTTTAATCATACCGTAAAAACAGTTGTAACCGATGAAAATAACTTTAACCGAAGGATGAGAGAGAGAGAGAGGTTGAAATCGTGAGCGGACGTGTCACTCAGTCGTCGTAAAATATGTCGGTCACGTAAATTATTCCCCATCTCTCTCTCTTTTAACTGTCTGTAGATATGTACTAAAGATTGATAGTTGAATAATAGAATCTTACCCGACAACCCCGCAGGCGTAGAGGTATGCGTACGTTTTGCTAACTGTTGGGGCTGATTGGGAGAAGTAGTTTATCAACCCCTCAAGGCACATTGGTATTGCTAACCTGTAAGCATACAATGGAAATTAGCCTTTTTTTAACTTACTTTAAATTAAATAAATATAACCGGATGATTTTTAGACCAAGGAAGAAAGTGAAATGATATTTTTAGAAGTTTATTTTTGTAGCTTTGATTTTAAGAAAAACTACCAATTTTGGTATTTTTGGTAGTTTTGTGAGCATTTGTGTTTTTTACATGAAATCTTTCGAATAAACTTAATTTAAGTAAACCTATATTATCTTATAATAGTTTCCACATGTCATTTCCGTATGCCGTATCATTTTCACTATGGTATAAAAATCACTTGGCATAATGGCATATTAGCAATGGCAACTACTGATAATGACGATTAGTGAATTTTAGCGTAGAAGTTCTAAAATAGTTTGCTCATTCCGCAACATAAGCCAAATTCTTAATACGTTTCAGAATTACAGCCAATACTGTGATATATCTTATTGGGAAAATGCCAAACGAAATTTAAGGATCAACTGATTGAGTTATACGTTTCTGAGTATGAATGATGTTGATAGTAAATATTGTTTCGAAGCGATTTTCTTGGCAAAATTTTTATAAATCTATAGTTTATGGCCTACGGGTTTTAACTTCCTTAACTGCAATCTTTAAATAAATGACGAGGGAGTCATGTTTTTGTTGAAACTAACGTATTATTCGTTATTCGTTTAGCGTTAGGATGTCGGCAAAGCGATTGACCACTGCGACCAGGATTGATCTATTGTGGTCATCATCCCCTCAAAGATCACTCTCCAGGCCTACAGCCATCATGAACTGAATTATTTTCCTGGGAGTGATGTTAATGGCGTCCGCAGGGGCAAGCTTGTGCCCGCCGAGAACGCGGCTTCTGCTGTGTATTAAAGCATCACAGTCGCATAGGACATGGACCGGGGTCTCTTCCTCTTCACGACAGAATCTACAGGTCGGTGACTCAGCGATACCAATCCTGTGTCCGTGTTTGTTCAGCCTACAGTGCCCCGTAAACTAACGTAAACAACTGTTGTCAAAATATAGTCAGAATGCAATACTAATAACTTGTGGGGTAAAGATGCACACAGCGAGAAGATTTGGTCGCGCCTTATCTCAAGCGATTAGTATGGACTGGGAGCGAGAAAAAACGTGAGAAAATCTTATCTCCGATTTAGATAAGAGTAACAAAACAAGTAATAATACTTACTTAAAACTAGTCTCAAAAATGGCAAATACAAGATTTCCTATTATGAATTTCAGACCATGGATCCTTATTATAGCACGTAGCAAGGACGCCTTTTTTCCTTTGCCTGTAAACAAACAAAAATATAAGTTATTTTCTATAAGGTTCGGTTATTTCATTTTAATGAAGGACGTCGCGATCGCGATTTTAATGAAAAATGTACAACATAAGTATATAAATGAAAATTTGGATGTGTCCATGAAAATACTTTCTTATTTACGCAACGTAATTAATTTCTTTGTACTTATTATAAAACCCCCAACAGCTGTACGTCTTTTGGTATGGAAATAATACCGACTGTCGGCCATTCGTCGAAAAGTCTATCACTTGTCTTTTAAAGTAATTTTCCAAATGTTTTAAAAAAATGAGGATGTGTTATTGGATAATATTATAAAAGATTGGCGTTTTAAAAAAAACTTATTTTTGCCTATACGCCCCTCTAGCTTGAAGCCCGCGATGTGTTTGCCCAGCAGTGTGACAGTGAACAGGTTAGGATTTTAGGACAGTTTAGGATTACTTTACTTTCGCATACAATTTTCTGCTAGCTGAACGTCAGCGGCTTCACCCGCGTAAATTGTCTTTCCCGTTAAAATATAGCCTAAATTGAAAAAATATATAGCCTATGTCACTCCCTAATAGTGTAGCTTTGTATTGGTGAAAGAATTTTTAAAATTGGTCCAGTAGTTTCGGAGCCTATTCAATACATACAAACAAAAAAAAAACTCTTTATAATATTTCTCGCCGGGTCTTCCTAGTAAGAATCAACTCCTCCGATTCGCATTATGTTTGTATACTGTTTATTTATAGATCATAAATCATGCTTTATTGTGGAACACAGGTATTCCCCGGCGCCTGCGCCACAGACTATGTCTAGAGTGGGAGCCACGGCCATATACATAACACTGAAACTGCCTCCATAAACGGTGTACCTATTTTAGTAGACTAGTTTGTCCATGTATTTTTATAGTTACCCGTTTATTGCAAATAAATGATTATGATATACAGATTACAGATGTTAACGAAAGTGTCTTAATTGTTCAACTGTGACCTACCTCTATGGGCGTACAATAATTATTCAACAGAGCTGAAGGTATTTGATGGAAGCATGCTACACACACACTAAAGAAAGTAAAATAATAAGGTTTGTTTTGAGAGAAGTGGTCAAAAATGAGTCATAATCGCACACCGACATTTTTTCTGTTAAAAAATCATTTGTGGAGCAATAACACTTTGCCATTAGGAATTCTGTAAGCTTACAATCTTTACATCCTTAATGTCCCGCATGGCCTCCGGAATACGATTGTAAATACGAGGAGCATTGCAAAATATAGACTTACTTAGCAAAGTGGTCTTACTAAAAACTGAGCACATTTTTTTTGTCTTTCACGAATTCTAAATTGAAATTTTTACAAGTTATTTTTAACAAATACCGCACTTTCTACGATATAGTTTCACGATATAGATTTTATTCATATTATTATCTTATTATAGTATTTATGTCTATTATTTAGTATATTTCTTGACTATTTACGACGACACGATTGGCGTAGTGCGCTGTAGCACGGTTTCTCGCCTCGATTTCCCTAGTGTCCCGGGTTCGATTCCCGGTCGGGTCAGTTCAGGAAACGATCTTTTCTGAATTGACTCGGGTCTGGGTGTGCTGGGAGACGCCCCTGGCTTATTTCCTTGTGTGGTACCTCGTAACACAGGTATATTAATCCCTACTTCGAGACCAACAAGAGGTGTGTTGTCTGGCGCATATTTATATTTATATTTATTTAAAAGTACTGATTAAGTCTATTTAAATAAAGATATTTAAGTTTGACTTCTGAGATATTTGAGAATATTATGATAGATTAGATGTCCGTCAGCACAGCAGCTTCGCTCGCGTAGACTATGTCTCCCATTAATATACAGCCTAATAAAATACAGCCCGAGTTCCTCGCTGATAATGGAGCTATGTTTTGGTGAAATAATTTTTAAATTCGGTCCAGTAGTTTCGGAGCCTATTCAATACATACAAAAAAATCGTTGCTCTTTATAATTTGTACAGTTTAATAATATGTTTATGTAACCGATTTAAGGCCTGTTCAGACCTGGGCGGTATTCTCTGCCGCTTTGGGTAGCGGTACATTTTGCCGCGGAACTTGATACTAAATACCTGAGCGAAACCCGCGCGGTATTGTACCGCTACCCACAGCGGCAGCGAACACCGCTCAGGTCTGAACAGGCCATTAGAAAGTATTTTATGAAATGGGTTGGTTTCATTGATGACGACACGGTTGGCGTATTGCGCTGTAGCACTCGCTGTTTTTCGCCTCGATTTCCATATTGACCCGGGTTCGATTCCCGGTCGGGTCAATTCAGTCGGTCTGGGTGTGCTGGGACGCCCCTGGCTTATCTCCTTGTGGTACCACACAAGGAAATAAGTCAGGGGCGTCTCCCAGCAGCTCGTAACACAGGAATGTTAATCCCTACTTCGAGACCATTACAAAAGGTGTGTTGTCTGGCGCAAAAAAAAAAATGATATGCCGCATACTATTACAAAATCTTCTGATAAAAATATAAGTGTCAATAATATAATCTTCTGATAAGTAACTAGTCAGCGTAATCAATCACAATCAAACTTTTCATAGGACAGGTGAATGAGATAAAAAATAACTTGTAACTGTCTGTACAATAATTGCCGTCATCAGAAATAACGTTAGCCAGGACCTCGGCGCAATGGGGGAATTTAGGGGGCCAATTGGTGGTATGGTAAGAACCCCCTCTTCATACGAGAATGGTATAAATTCGAGCGGAGATCCAATTTATACGAGTACTATCGCCTTTCTTAGTATCTTGTCAGACTGGCCTGTTGGCGCAATGGCAGCGATCCTGCCTTTGACGCCGGAGGTCGTGGGTTCGATCCCCACCCATGACAAACATTTGTGTTTGTTGTGTGTCTGGGTGTTATTATCTATTTAAGTATGTATTTAGAAATATTTAAGTATGTTTATCAGTCTCTGACGCCCATAATAAAAGCTCTGCTTAGTTTGGGGCCAGATGATCGTGGTGTAAATTGTCCCAGATATTTATTTATTTATTTATTTGTGCATTTTACCATAATATACCATCACGAAAGACTATTTCCCAATCAAAGGGGTAGTCAGACGAGTGACTGTTGCCGTAACGGTGAACGGAACATTCAGAAGCCCACTTTTCACTAATGGTATTAGAACCCAACGTGGTAGAAGGTGAGCCTTCCACCGTTATCTGGGTTGATTCGGTTTTTTTTTTCGATGTTTTCCTTCACCGAAGAGTTAGTCGCAATTTAAAAATGGCACAATGATGGTTTTCACCAGGGTCCTAATTACAATCGCTCGCATCCAGTCAACTTAATCCCTTAACTAAGAGTAGCGAGCAATTTTGCCAGTAAATATCCAGCTTTGAAGATGCTTGTGCTTCCGCTGTAGTAGAGGCAAGCGGGCATGTGGACTGATAAGGGGCGTCCACAGCTTGCACTAAAGGCTTCTACAATGGAGATGAGGATGATGGAGTCCACGGGTTTTAGATCTTCTCATGACTAACAAGGTGAGATATGCATACGCGCAACAATAGCGCAAGCAAACGCCAACATTAGGTCGAATGGATGGATGCGCTCCGAGCTCTCCCACGACATTCTACAGGCGAGGCGTAGTAAACCCCAAGGAGTTTAGCCGGTAGGAGTCCAGCACTATCAGACCGTCCCCCGGCAGTGTGATGTCCATGAGGATTCTCCTTGGAAAAAAAATATAACCGCTGTATGGGTCGGAATGAAAGATCATATTACAAAATTGCTGCAGCCAGTTTAGGAAATGAACTTGACAAGTAATAAGTAGGGGGCCCCAGATTTGGAATCGGGACCACAGGATTCACGATTCGAGTTAGGGTGCTTTACCCCTAGGCCTTTGCATTTTAAGATTCATAAACTTTTTTTAAATATACGTCAGTGCCAAACCAGCATGCGGATCTGATGGTAAAGTGGTTACCTTACGAACTAGCTACATATTAGTTTATACCTTGGTTTTCTAGTTCCAGCTTCCATTTCTGACCGACTGCATCTCCGCGGGGAGCTGCTCTGTGACCTGGTGTACATCTGAAAAAAGTTAATAAAGAAATAATTACTTGCGATCGCGATTTACAACCACATAATGCCAATCTTTAAAATCTATATTTGCTAAACATCTTTATAAGAACTCAAGTTCAAATTTGATCTGGAATTTATTTCGGTACAAGGAGTGCATTCAAAATTCAGTGGGTCCTATCCTATACCTACCGAACCTACCCGAATTATGAATCGACAATCAAAGGTAACCCTTTCGTTATCATTTTTTTCATTTTATTTTAACTAAAATTTAAGGTACCTTATTATTTTGGATAAGCCTCAGAAATAAACTTGTAATTACCAAAATCTGTTCCAGCAGGGGATTTTATGAAAAATTTTCATTCATAATAGTGACTATATCTTGCGAAAAACTACATACAATCGATTCTTAAATATCGAGGTTGTGTGACGATAATTTTACGGTCCGATTTGATATTAAACAGATAGAAACGTACCGCTTTTCTACATTTCAATTTGGACCGGGAAAAACTGATTTTAGCGCTTTCGGCTTTAATTCTCAAATCGGACCGGGCAGGGTATGAGTTGCGTGTGGCTCCAAAGCTGTTCAACAACTAGTACTGACATAAAAGACTGAACTTCCTCACCAAATGCTAAATGCAGTCTAAATCGTACTGATGATGTCTGCAAAAAACAAAACACGGTCCTCCCGCCTAACAACAAATGCCAACCAATCAAAATCAATCAATCAATCTACTGTCTCCGTTCAAGACAATTACCGCCTTGTTAAATCATAATTGACTAACTACATAAATACTATAATATTATTATAACTGTTCTAAGTATTATCTTCGAACATGTAATAATAACATAACTCATCACATAGTACGAACGACACGTGTTACGATATCTGTGGTGCTTGACCTCGGCATGATTCGTCATCTCGCAGATAATTTTGAAAAAAAATTGCTCAAATCGGCCAAGTTCTTGTGAAATAATTTCTTGAGCACTTATAACGGGAGACGGTAGTGAGGATTTCCCTCACTTCATATGATCAGCGGCTTCGCCAGCGTATATTTTTTTTTCCGTTATAGCATAATAATTTGTTACTCGCTGATTATTCAGCTTTAAATTGGTGAAAGAATTTTCAAAATCGGTCTAGTAGTTTCGGAGCCTATTCAATACAAACAAGCAAACAATCAAGTCTTTACTCTTTATAATTTTTGTATTTAATAATAAATAAATATCCAGGACAAATTACACCAAGATCATCTGACCCCAAACTAAGCAGAGCTTGTACTATGGGCGTCAGAGACTGATAAACATACTTGAATATTTCTGAATACATATAGATACTTAAATAGATAATAACACCCAGACACACAACAAACACAAATGTTCGTCACATAAATGTTTGTCATGGGTGGGGATCGAACCCACGACCTCCCGTGCTACGAGTAAAGGCAGGATCGCTACCATTGGCCACAGGTCAGTAAAGATTAGTATCAGTAAAAGAGAAGATAATTATTTACTAACCTGTACATGTCCGATATACTGAGCTGTCCTTTCCTGCCCTTCACAAATATTGGTTTGGTGTACCTAGAAACAGGTAAATAATTTTTAAACCAGCCAATTACGAGACGGACTTGACCACCAAGGGTTGCATACAACAATGTGACGTATTATGTTAAAACAAAACAATAATTAATAATTTATTTATAAAAAAAAGTTGTTATTTTGGATGGAAGTACAGATTTACGATATCCCAATCTTTTTCTTCACTTTTGCAATGAGAAGTTATATTTTACACAGCTTTAAGGGTTTTTAGGTCAAAGTACTTATTGAAATTGACAGTCGAAGAAAGGCGTGATATAAGGGTAAGTACCTTATTAACATTTTAAACTTTCTTGTTGCATTTTTCACTACAAATTTTCGGGTCACTATCAGGTTTTTGCAACGAAAATATCTTTATGGTAATCGTGGTCACGAGCGGAATCGTCAAGACGTCGAGATGAAATAGGTAAATCCATTTACCATAAAATTAATTACGTTGCAAAAACACGAAAGTGATCCAAATTTTGAAGTACCTTATTTCCTGTAGTAGAGGTACGGAACCCAACAAATATTTTTTTGTATCAAAATTATACTAACGTTAGTTATTTATGAATACCGGGTGGTTATTTATACCCCCTGTCAAGGAACTTTGTACCTTTATTTTGAATTTTTACAAAGTCAGCAAATACGAAAATTTATAATAAAATTCCTAAGACATTTAAATTGCTCAACATTCATTTGTAAAGAATTAGATATAAGATTTTTTTAATAGAAAAATGCTACTACGAGTATAATATTACTGAATTCCTGAATGACACATTTTAACTTTAATTTATTTATTTGACCTTTTTTATGTATATAGATACTTTTGACACTAGTGCATGCGCTAAGATTTGTAATTTTGTTAAGGATTATTAATAACGTTCAATATAATTTTGTCATTTCAATTTACTGCAATGAATATTTCACTCAATTTTTAAACGCCACGAGCGGCAAAACATGTTGCTACATAAAATCATAAAACATCTAAATGCATCTATATGTATTATGCCCACATGTTTACGTAAATAAATATATCTTTATCTTTATACATATAATAAAACCCTCTAAACAAAAGTTAGTTAAAAAATCATATTTTTTACTTAGATAGTGTCTACAGCTACTGAATATGCCATATTATTTTCCTGACAGTTCTAAAATAACGGAATTTTACGTTGAAGCAAATACACTCACCAAAAAGACATTTTCGACAAGAAGTTCGCTCACTTACCAAAAAGACATTTTCGACAGGAAGTTCGCTCACTTACCAAAAAGACATTTATGACAAGAAGTTCGCTCACTTACCAAAAAGTCATTTTCGACAAGAAGTCTCACTTACCAAAAAGACATTTTTGACAAGAAGTTCGCTCACTTACAAAAAAAAGACATTTTCGACAAGAAGTTCGCTCACTTACCAAAAAGACATTTTCGACAAGAAGTTCGCTCTCTCCCTCGGGTTCTGCTCCCTTTCTATATCAAAATACTTGGGATCCATGTTTGTTTACTCTTAATATGTATAATTTACTAATTTATTCCTATTTGGCACTTTACAGAAGGCTCATCATTTCAGTGACGGATTGCGCTCTTCGTCTGCGTAGCGGGCATTTCGTTTGCAAATCTGTAACAAAAGTAAATAATATAAATAAATGTCTGTGACACGAAGATCACCTGACCTCTAACTAAGCAAGGCTTGTACATTCGGTGACAGAGACCGATAAACCTACCTAAATATTTCAAAAAACTTAAATATTATTATATTAGTAAATTAAAAGATAAAAAGTTTTTTTTAATTTAAGCTTTTACAAAGCACTCATGAGTCTCATGACATTTCAATAACGTAAAAATAATATACGTAAATAAAATAATAGATCATAAATGAACAAAATGCGAATCTACCATACCCAGGCACAGAGCAAACGCAAATGCTCGTCACGTGAATGTTTTGTGTGGCTGGGAATCGAACCTAGGACCTGCACTTCAGCGCTAAAAGCAGGATCGTGATCATTGCCAAATGCCAATAAATTATTGCGAGCGTTAGTAGAGGGTAGATCGTAATGTCGCATTCTTTCAAGATTTTCGTGATTATTTAGCTGAATTCAAATATCTCTCTATTATTGTCTGCATCTATTAATTATATAATTATAACTTTAACTGTGTACAGTGAATTTTTACGTTTCTTAACAACTATTTAAAAAAAAACGGTTTTTACTTAATTTAGCAAATAATTGGCAACTACCAAATTTTGGACAGTTCAATGTGTTTTCATGTGGTATTATGCACACAATAATAGAACAAAAATAATGGTTTAATTCAATTCAACAAAAAAATCACGAAAATCTTACAAAAATGCAACGTTTTTGATCCACCCCCCAGCAAACGCTCAAAACGAGGTATTCCTAGAGGCGCACACACTGGAAGCGCACAAGACGGGGCGCACGTAAACTATTCCTCGAATAGCACTATTGATTTGCGCTTCGTGGAAATATGAAAAATATGAAATTTCAATTATATTATTTATAATTTACTTGTGTTGTTGTTATTGGCAGACATATGCAAGGGTAGACTGATATGTCTACCAATAACAACTCGCCCGCAAGATCTTCAGTTACTCCGTGATAATGACTCCTGCAACAGTGCATAAATATCAGAAGCAAGAAAACAAAAAGGTACATGGTAGAATTCCCGTAACTAATAACTATTCTTATGAAAATTTCATTCCGCGAAGCGCACCAGGGGTCAGAGTGTGGATGGATATCGATAACAAATAGTGAAAAATACTTCTTAATAGCTCTGCACTAAAAATCCCCAGCATATTCCTGGGGACTTAGTGCCATCTGATTTTCTTTACCTACAATGTTTTTATTATTGAGTGCTCTTTCAATAACACGTTAAAAAAAAATGTCGAATAGACCATTCCACGTGATAACATTTGTGTTCAATCGGCTTATGTGTGTTATTTTATCTTAGGTCTTTGTGTACGGTGGCTTTGATATTTAATTATGAGTAAATATGTTCACTCATACGCAACCATTTCACAACATCTTCCCTTTCTGTGCAACACTTAGCAACACAGCTAATCGTATATAAATAAGTGTGTCAATGATACCTGGGAAATACCCAGCTTTTGCGCGTCAACAGGAAAATGCAGAAATAAAATAGCCTCAGTCAATTTTGTGTTAAAAATTGTAAAACCACTTAATCCTCCTTATAGTTTCTTGAGAATTACTAAAGAAAGCTATTTGAAAAAACCTTTTTTTGTTTGAGAAGGTCCCATTGAAATTTGAAGAAAACATAAACAAAAAACCCCTTAGGGCTTAAGATAGGGGTTTTCCATTTTCAACCTAAAAAAACAATAGATAATTAAATAACACAGGGGACCACATTTCTTTGAGGTCTGTTCCAGCACTTAGTAGGTTATAAAATAAAAGATTCGCTAAACCTAACCTCGACAAAAATAAAGGCAATTTTAAAGGTATTGAGTTTTTATGTTCATCTAAGCTACAGTAGGTCCCATCATAATTTATCATACTGATTCATACTATTCCGGCCGTGGTGCAATCCGTGCAATATTTCATATAGACTAAACAATTAAATTCATATCTATAATGCTGTAATCATCTGTATCAACTGCACAGACGATATTGACCCAAATTAATGACCAGTGTGTCATGACCTCTCATAAAATATAACAGCAATACTCAAAGAGTTCTAAATAACTTTGTTGTTGGGCAGACCATTTTAATGTTCAAGTGTGTTTGGCGCGAAACAAATCTATACCTACTAATATTATAAAACAGTTAAGTTTCTACCTTTGTTTGTGGGGGGTAATCTTCGGAAATACTGATTCTTTCACTGACGGAAAGCTAAACTATTCACGAGTGTCATAGGCTATTTTTCAACTGGAGACATAGGCTACGCGGGCAGCTAGTGAACTATACATAGAGTACTCGTTCAAATCCCGTCTAGTAAAAAGAACCGTAGCGTAGGGGGAGGGGATGGTTTTGCGTACGGGTACAGTATGAAGAGGTTCATATCAATTTGGCCCTAAAATCTCTTAAGCTCGGTGGACTGGTACTGAAGGAAACTGCCTGTTCAGCTAATTGCGTACCTATAGTTCGGTTTCAGAGTTGTTTACTTCCGAGGACTCTTAGGTCAGTTTTAGTTTTCTGAAACAAAATCTGTACTTGAGTATAGATCTGGGTGACCTTTTTGTATGAACTGACGTTTTGTAATCTCTACTCAAGTACAGATCAGTGCTTGAGTACGATTCTAGAATACGAGCCTAAAATTGTGGAAAGAGCTCCCTTGCTACGGTTTTCCAAATGAGTTATAGTATGGAGTTTTTCAAGAGGGGTTTGAAAAGGTTTCTGAAAGGTCGACAAGTGATGCCCTTGGTACCGCTCACTATCAACCGCCATCAGGCTGTCCGCTCTCAAGGTGGGTAACAGCGGAGCACAAGTTTGGTTTAGTTCGTTTGGCAATAATCAAACAATTATATTTTTATGACAAAAAAAGTGGCAAGGCTTGTACCAATTTAGAAACTTAACCAAATCAGACTTCTCTTTAATTAAGTTGTAATCGGTAGTGGAGTAGCTATTTTTATAAAAATCTATCCCGAGAGAAAGAGACCCGTCTCTTGGTTTGCTTCATCTTAGACCACGGTCTAAGATGAAGAAAATATAATCAGAAAATATCGAAGTTAGCTGTGCAGTTGATTCTGAAGCTATGACTCAATTATGACTTATCTAATCTTCATAATGAATCTCGTTTAAAGCTTTTGCGGATGCTACCATTTTTTGGTTACGCCAAATAGGTATCGCTGCGACACTGACCACTGAAATATGCCGTAGTATCGATTCCCGGGCCCAAGGTTTGCGTTTCCATGAATAGGTTTAGTGCCGGCCTTTATGCGAGCTGGTGATTGCGTGACCTATTAGGTAGGCACACATAGGTCTGGTGGGGTCGCGTAGGGTTTTCATATCTTAGGAGTTGTCCTGAGATTGTAATACTGACAGGCTTTTGCAGCGAACAATTACGGCAAATTGCTTTACTTATTTATCTCGACGTTTCAGCGACCAATTCCTGTCATGAAAGTACTTACTGTGAAAGTCTATTTGAATACAGTTATTTGAGTTTGAGTTTGTCCGCGAGGTCAGGAGCGGACTGGTGGTGCGCGGCGGCCGTCGTCAGGCCGGGTGCGGCGAATACACTTGATTTTCGTCCACCCGCACATTTTCAATGATTACATCCGTAGCACAGTTTTTTATGACAAACTACACTTAGCCGCGTATTCTAGAATCGTACTCAAGCACTGATTTGTGCTTGAGTAGAGATTTCAAAACGTCAGTTCATACAAAAACGTCACTCAAGTAAAGATTTTGTTTTAGAATACGGGCCTCAGAGTGCAAAAACCCGTTAGTAATATATTTAAATTGGTAGTTAAATGCAATCGTCCTGCGATTATCGTGCAATCAGCATCTTCGTTATGTTTGCAGTTTTAGTGAAACATCAGGGAACTTCATTGTAACTTTTGTGGCCATTCGTTGCTATTTGTTAAATGCTGCTTAAAACATCCATACCGCTGAAGCAAGCGAGTTGCACTTATTAAGTACAAAATGAGCGTCATTTTAAAAGAATGTAACTGCAAATATGATTTATAATTTCGTCATTCATTTTTTTATTACACAATATTCATATCGAAGACATTTATACAAATACTCGCAAAATCATTTGTACGGTTTATCAGCAAGTGAGAGTTAGAGTCAATACAAATAAATACAAAAAAAAACCTTGTGTTGTCAATCTGTTGTCCACTCACACTTGCAACACCAATTTTTGAATTTTCGTATTAGCACGGTTTCTCTTCTCGATTTCCGTAGTGTCCCGGACTCGATTCCCGGTCGGGTCAATTCAGGAAACGATTTTTACTTAATTGGTTCGGGTCTGGTTCACCCTTGGCTTAAATCCTTGGCTGGTACCTCGTAACACAGGGATATTTATTCCTACTTCGAGACCATGACAAGAGGTGTGTTGTCTCGCATATTTATTGATTTTAATCTTGGGATTTTTTTGCAGAAAACAGGCTCCTTGTCAGGACTGTTCAATGTATTATCTAACATTTGGTCAGCCTGGTTTCGGGGGAAAGACCGAGAATAGCATATTTTTCTGCATGTACGAACTTCGAAGGTGCGGCCCGCTAGACCGATACATAAATATAGTCTAGGACATCTTTACAATTGAGCATTAAACCGAAATGAGTAGAACTTGAGCTTAAGGTTACGTTATTCGGTAAATTCCGACTACCCCTTAAGGAATATACTCGTAGTCGCGTATGTATGTTTGTATATGATCATGCATGATGCGTGAGAACTGGCTTGTGATTGCCATCAAGTGACTGCCTAAAAAAGATTCAATTTATTTAGGTTCTAACGAACTGCCTAGACAGACTTCGTTCTGTCAAATGTTTGACAGCTGGTGTCCATTTCACCCCTTTTCTCCGACTTGATATACATTTACTATCACTTTTCACCGAATCAATATCACTCCTGAATAATTTAGCTTCCTGTAAGTTAAAGAATTTTCACGATAGGATCAGTAGTTTTGGAGCTTATTCAATACAAACAAACAAATCTTTAATCTTAATAATATTAGTATAGACTGCTATCCGTCAAAGACTTCGCACGCGTAGACTCTTTCCCGTCAAAATATAGCCTAAATTTAAAAAAAGGCCTATGTCTCACCCCGATAATGTAGCTTTATTTTGGTGAAAGAATTTTTATAATCGGTCCAGTAGTTTCGAAGCCTTTTTTGATACAAACGAGCTACCACAACCGACTTCGTTCTGTCAAATGTTTGACAGCTGGTGTCCATTATCTTAACTCGCCCGCTTTTCTTCAACTTGTTTTTCATATACTATTATTTTTCACTGAATTTCCTGTGCAATCATTATAAAATATAGCCTATATCACTCCTGAATAATTTAGCTTTCTGTTAGTTAAATAATTTTTACGATCCGATCAGTAGTTTCGGAGCCTATTCAACACAATCAAATCTTTCCTCTTTATAATATTACAAAATGGCGTTATACGTAATTGAATTGCGCATGAATGTTCCATGTAGCACGTATACAATTACATATAGTTCGAGCCAGATAATATTTAAAATAGACTGATTATTTACATCTTGATTATTATACACACACAAATCTTTACTAATATTATAATAAAGAGGGAAGATATGTTTGTTTATCGTATTAAATAGGCTCTGATATAACTGGACCGATTTTAAAGAAGCTACAGTATCACATGGGCGACGTATATTTTTTATTTGGGCTATAATTTGACGGGAAATTCCTACGCGGGCGAAGCCGCTGACGGACAGTTAGTCAATAACATTAGTATAGAATACCAGACCGTACATGACTATTTTTAACCTGTCAGAAACAAACTTGACTAGTTTTTTTTAGCTCTAAATACATTTCATCTATTCAGCACCTTATTACATCATCGTAAACTTGAATTTGCTAAGCGACATTTTAGTATCATTGACCTCAAATACCATGACATGAGTTAATCACGCTCATCAACCATGAAGACTGTCCTTTCATGTTAGTCATGGGGCTACAAAAGCGGTTGATGTAAAAAGTTCTCTAAAACAAATAACAATAGGATTCATTTTCTATTGCTGGGGATGGTATAGCTGTTTTTGCTCGGTTTTTGTCATTTAAGTTGTTTTGTCAATTTTTATGTACCTAAGTAGGGTAGAAAATAGAAAAATTCGACCTGATCTTATGGCTCATGGACACGAACTCGCGTATTCCAAGAACAGACCTCTCAGATCTTGTGTAGAACATAGCGCATTGGTAAATGCTAAAAGTAAAATTGATGGATAGCCCATTTAGATCGGTCAGTAGGGGCAAGTCTGAAACTATAGGACATGCAAAGATCTGTTTTAAAGAACCATCGAGAACAGTGTCAAGCAAGACAAACTGCATTCACCGATTCAATAAAATCTAATTTCGGCGTAAAAACTTATACTTTGAGAAATAAATTTTACAATTTTTCTATTCTGATATCGATTGTGTAGGTCATAAGATGGTATATTTTATTAAGAAAATATCATATTTTTTCTTTTTTCTTTTCTAGTTTAGGTCTGTGTAAGTAATGAATGACAAACATTTTTATTCAATACAATGAACTAGTTTATTCAATTCTTTTATTTATTCAGTTTAGACATCATGTGTTCCATAGTAATATTAACTGCTTGTGACCCAACGATATCAAAATACATGTGAGTTTTATTAACTAGCTTTCCGCGCGCGCGACTACGCTCGCGTGAACTTCATTTTTATGACATACTCGTACAGGACTTTTTCCGACTTACGATACTTGATTCGCAAAATAAGAGACTCCTAGCGCTTGTAGTAACGAAGTTTCACATAAACAAACTATCAACCACAAAAATCACCCCTTAGGGGTCGAATTTCGCCAAATCCCGTATTAGTGAGCACCTGGTCTACGTCCTAAAAAGAACCCCCATGCAAAATTTGAAACTTTCGTGAACTCGTGATTTTCGCTTTTATATTCAAGTACGTCAAGATACACAGTCCGCACGCCCATCAACAGATTTCATTCCTAAAGCCCTAGCCAAAGGGTATTTAATCACTACTTTTTGCTCTAGCCAAAAGCAACAAGCTACTGAGTTTCGCCATGTCGAATTGAAAAAATGTACGGGAATGACACTATAGCACTCGTCTAATCGTAATGACTCTTGATGTCAGTTCCAAATGCTGAGCATATCCATAAAAGTGACCATCAACATAATATTAACTGCGATCAGTGAAGCTGATAAATATGTCTATCTAAAAATCGATATTAGATTACAAAATCCCGCTTATAGAGTATTTATTTGAGCATCCATTATGTAAAGCCTATTCTCCACTTGAGAACCTTCATAAGATATAGGTCTAGGACAGGCCTAGCCTAGAGTAGACATAGCAAACCCTAACTAAATCCCACAGCCAATCAAAACACTATTATGTGAACATGGTGCTACAAATACACCAACAAACTCACCACTGAGGATGCACAAGACCGCGCGAAGTGGGCCAAGGAAATAAGAAAGGCGGACCCTGGGACCCCACACACCAGTGTGGGTTCACAACCGGGATAGACCGCACCGATGATGATGATGGGTGCTACACAATATTTAAGTATGTTTATCAGTCTGACACCCTAAGGCTGCTTTTCCACCAGAGATGTATCTTAAACTCAACATTGTTTAGTACATTGGGATGAGTGACAATGATTTAAAAAAATTACAACAATATTATACCCTAGTTTGTGGATGTAATAACTATTCCACTATGCTACGTTGCTGTGGATGCCTTTGATTTCCACCAATCCCATTCATTGGTCCACAACATAGCACTGGTGGAAACAAGTTCTACTAAGCTTCCTCATCATCATCATCACCCGTGCGGTCTATCCCGGTTGTGAACCCACAATGGCGTGTGAGGTCCCAGGGTCCGCCTTTCTTATTTCCTTGGCCCACTTCGCGCGGTCTTGTGCGTCCTACTACGCTACCTATCTTTTTAATATGAAACATGACATGGGACATAGATGCGTCGCTGTGCGTGCCTTCCCTACTGTCGGTACATTGCATAGCTCGAGCTGCGCATCTTCCTCGCACAGCAACCTCGCGGCGGCTCATCTTCGTAACACATGTTACTCGCTCTGTTACAAGCATAGCATCAGTGGAAACAGTCTCATAGTTGCGTAGCTTAGCTTGCACATCCTCGCAGCAAAGTTGCATAACACATCTCTGCTGAAAAGCAGCCTTTAACACAAACTAGACTAAATTTGTGCAAACCATTTCTACCTCCCATTACTACCCCACTATTTGTAAGCCAACGACCCTTTTTTATCCTCAATGACAGGGCTATATTAAACATGAAATGATCACAAAATAAATATTGTAACAGCTGTTTCTGCGAAATTACAGTTACAAGTAAATGTTGTCACAGACATACATTGTTTACTAGATATTTGTACTTGACGAGTCGCAAACATTTTCAGTGCTGTTACAACGGTGTAGGTACTTATATGTTTAAATAGAGATAGCATTTTATCTTCAGTTTCAATGAACGCTACTGAAGACACAATGAGATGGCAAACAGAAAAGGCCGATTTCACAATGTGAACACATCTTAGAATAATAACGTATAGAAGGATAGTCTTCATACAACCGCCCCGTCAGAAATGAAGCACAAATCCGCTCCACACATGCGTGACTATTACTTGCTTACGTGCGGCGCGCTTTGACATTGAACATTGCGGAGCTGTAATGAACACTGCAAAACGGTCCGTTTGGAACCATTTATGGCTCCAATTAAGGTGCTTCAAAATGGACGCGCGGACTTGGTTTCTATATGTAATTATCACAAGGAACACATATTGTTATACTAGCTGTCCGCTCTCGTTAAAATGTAGCCCATGTTAATCGTTGATTATGGAGCTTAACATTCATGAGAGAATTTATAAATCGGTTTAGTAGTTTTTGATTTGTCTAATAAAAATAAATAAATAAGCGCCAGACAACACACCTCTTGTAATGGTGTCGAAGTAGGGATTAATATCCCTGTGTTACGAGGTACCACACAAGAAAATAAGCCAGGGCCGTCTTCCAGCACACCCAGACCCGAGACAATTCAAAAAAGATTGTTTCCTGAATTAACCCAACCGGGAATCGAACCCAGGACACTACCTAAATCGAGGCGAAAAACCGTGCTATAGCGCACTGCGCCAATCGTGTCGTCTATTAAAAAAACAACATATTTAAGTGTAGATAAGCTGTGGCCTGAGACATTTAATCAGCCATTAAACTGCATTTTTTAACCAACTTCAAAAAAAGGAGGAGGTTCTTAATTCGACTGTATGTTTTTTTTTATGTTTCTTACCTCATAACTTTCGACTGGGTAAACCGATTTGGTGTAGTGTTTCCTTGGCTGATGACACCGACTCCAACAATAACAATAATTGTACCTACATTATTTCATCGTATAAGTTTTAGAAGAATACGCAATTATTTGTTTTACTTTTTAGTGCTTTATTTTGGAATAGTTTTTTTTTATTTTGTTTTATACTATTTTAGGTCAATTCACACAAAATATCAACTTGTTTTCAGTTTCGTTCATAGTACGTACACAAAATACAAACACAATGATGTAATTTATTATTTTTAAATTTTAAAATATTGAATATTTTTTTAATGATTTGATCTTAGAATAATTACACCTAGAAGGATAGTTCCATACAAAAAGGCTTTTTGATGCCAAATCATCTGTCAAAATGATAATTCTTCACACATGTAATCACAATTTGCAGTATTTAACATGTATGAATACTACACATGCTTCTCTGTGATGTTGTTGCATCCATTCACTGTACAAATAAACATTTTATAGAAACTCTTACCTCGAAATTGACATCGGTAAGTTCAGATCAAGGATATTTGTGGCCCCGACTCTCATTCTATGCGTAATTATTCTAAGGATTTGATGATAATCACATGGGTAACTAAGGGCACGCACGGTAAAGACGCATGCAATATTACCATGAACATAAAATTTTCTCACTTTTAGAGTTCCCAACACTAACATTTACAAAAGTATCATTCCGCGAACTAATAAACCCGTTCAACACAGCCTCGTGGATCAAAACATAGTCTGTGGAAACGATAGCGATTCTCAAAACAATCTACTGTTTCTGTCCAAGATCCTCTGTAAAGTTATATATGCATATAATCGTATGCACAATTTGATCAAAAGAGTCAACGACATGCTTGATTAAACGGAATGCATAAGTTATGCTTAACTTGCATAAGTAATACAGTGTTATCTTTGAAAAACACATTTTAATTTTCCGTTGCTGTAACGGATCAAGCAAACCACACAACTTCATACAAGGCAGTCTTTTATTAAAGAACTAAAACCGGGCTATGGGGGTGAAATTTTCAGTGGACTGATAACTTGGCTATTACCTGAGACAACGGACGTCTGCCATGCAAAATGCCTCATAGGTTTTGGTTCTCCTGGCAGACGGTGACTTGCCACTCACTTAATGGGCTACCCAAAATATGCCGACGCAAAAGGACGGCAAAGGCGGCAACGAGGCCGTGAGCGGCTCAGGGTGTCGAGAGGTGTACACCGCTTTCTACGGGGTGGATAAACCACCCCACCAACTCGCGACTTATGCATCTTTCACTTCCACCCTGCGACGCCCCACTCTGGACAGCCAGTGAAGGAAAGCCAGAGGTGAGAGTCCTGAGGCCCTTGGGGTCCACTCCAGCGGGCCGGCTAAGGCAAGCGGAGGCGGAGGGCCTGACCGACTTTCGGGGGAACTCGGGTCCGTGGTGTCGCTACACACCAACAGCTCGCCACAAGCTGCCCTGCGGGTTAGTGTCGGGATGATGGTAGCCCGTGGTGTCGCTTCGCTACGCGCCAAAGCCTATAGAACTTTTTTTTTTATTATTAAAAAAATTGTCAAATGAAGTTATCAGTCGATCTAAACAAAAAAAATTTAACAAAAAAAAACAACTTCAAAAAAAACTATTCCAAAACAAAGCACTAAAAAGTAAAGAAATAATTGCGTATTCTTCTAAAACTTATACTATAATATAATGTAGGTACAATTTTGAATGAACTGTCAAAAAATAGATAAATATTAGGCCTGGTTCAAAAATTCCTGATTTCTAATTAAAATATCATAATGTCGGCGACTTTGAAGCCTTATTTAACTGCTGTGCGCCATACTCTTACTGCGGCTATGTGTTTAAAACACTTCTCATCGCAGGTTGTGGAGCGCTACAACAAACTGGAGGTCGAGGTTAGAACCAGCAAAGAACTGCTTCTTAATCCCGTGGTGATTTCGAGAAATGCGAATGAGAAAGTGTTAATTGAGGCTTCAATAAACTCTATCAGAGTTAGTATTATGATCAAGCAGGCGGATGAGATTGAGAAGATCCTTTGTAAAAAGTTTATGCGATTTACGAGTATGATGATGCGGGCGGAAAACTTTATCGTATTGAGGCGGAAACCCGTGGACGGATATCATATCAGTTTTTTGATCACAAATTTCCACACGGAACAAATGTACATGCACAAGCTTGTGGACTTCGTCATATATTTCATGGAGGAAATAGATAAAGAAATAAGCGAAATGAAGCTTGAATTTTTAAAGAGATTCTAAGACTTATATTTCAAGAACTTTCTGCGCACTCTGTATAAAATTTAAACATTGTAAAAATATAGTATACATCTTATTTTCATATTAGCAATTAAGTAAATAGGCTGTTTATTTGTAACATGAAAATTATTGTTATTCTTGGAGTCGGTGTCGGTGGTGAGAGAGTAAGGAACTCTAAATAAATACCCATAGCAACAGTTAGCTCTAATATTACAAAATGGAGATAAAACAAAACAAGTAAAAGCTGTTATTTTAAATAACCTTATCTCGAGGTTCAGAATCGATACCAGCCAGGAAGTAAGTACGAAAAAAAAGAAACGGCGAGGGCGAGGTCATGCGTCTACTGTCACTTGCTTGAGATTTTGCCGCGGCTTCTTTCCTGGTCCCGTCGGAAATTTAGTAAATCCTCTCTTAGTGGTCCCCTACACTACCGAACGAACTCAGATGCCAAAGGGGTTTATACGAGTACATCTTTGTATGGAAGCTGGCATAGCCACTTGCCGCCATTTTATCGTTTTTTCCGAATTTTCCGAACGATAAATGTGTCCCAAAAACTGTTATTTGTTAACAAAATAACACGAAAATTCTCATAATTAAAAGATTTTCATTGAATTATCACCTTAAAAAATAACTCGATAAACTCGCGAACTCGCGTCTTAAACAAACCGGGCGGCTGCTCTAACCACTAAGCTTAGTTTACCGTAATAATGGGGGGACGTATTTGAATGTGTAAAATTAGAAAACCTTACGTTAAATAACCTACGTTCAAAATCTCTAAAATCGAAATACTTGAAAGTTTTAATATACTTAAGCAACCAATACCTACCTACGAAATATCTAAGATTAAAATACCTATTGGACTAAATACCTAATGTTTTAAAATGTTTATTTATAGTTATTACACTAAAGTTTGACATACCAAATAGTCAAAATACCTAAAATAATGCACCACTTGCGAGCTATTTGTTTGTTTGTTCTACTACTTAGTAGATCAGGCTCCGCGAGCGTAAAAGAGGGTAGATTGATAAAATTGATCGTTTCTTATGTTTACTATATTTTGTGTTTTGGAAGAATGCGAGAATATACGTTCTTACTGTAGGCTCGATTTGGGTTAGGTCAGGGTAGAACTGCGACCACAAAACGCACGAGCCGAGCGAGCGAGCGAAGCGAGCGTGCCGCGGCAGTCGCCGGCGAGTGCTAGAACCGATTTAAGGGCCATTCCCACTCAAACAGAAACAAACTATGTAAGTAAGTATATGTATAATGAGTGAACACAAACATTTTGAGCGATTTTGTAATACTTTGTTTTAAAAACATTATTAGGATTAATAAACAACCTAATAAACCCTAGTCTCCATACAAATTTCAACGCATTGAGCGTGAAAAAGGTACCTAGGTAGGTAGGTAGGTAGAAGGTCGGATGGCTCGTACCTACCTAGATAGTAGGTAGTAGGTACATTAACCTTTGGTTTTTAAAGCTTCGGGATTTAGTCTTTCAGGTAAAATGACATTTCATGATTTTAAACAAACGGCCAAACAACCATTCGACCTTTCAATGTTCGGTCTTACATCCATAGGTCTTGTAAAATTCGGTTCAAAAAAACTTCAGTAATATTTATATCCATTTGACATATTAAGCTTTTGTTTTTTTTTAATAATTTAAACAATCATTAAGGATTTTAAACGTAGGTTATTTTATTATACATTAAGTTTTTTAAATTTAAGACATTCAAATACGGACCCTATAGGACCTAGCCAGTTATAA
Source organism: Udea olivalis (assembly GCA_947369235.1). Taxonomy (NCBI): domain Eukaryota; kingdom Metazoa; phylum Arthropoda; class Insecta; order Lepidoptera; family Crambidae; genus Udea; species Udea olivalis. Next base: position 7,248,741 of record OX376370.1, on the reverse strand, counting down.
TACAGCAACTACCTACAGCATTGTAAAATGCTAAAATAAAATGAATACTAGTGAGGATTTGGATTAAAATGTCGCGCCCGGGCCACAAAAAATATTAGTTTGATTGCGTGTCTGTAGGAAAATACCCAACCAAGTCAGCAATTCAACACCCGTAAAAGTTGAAGACTCCTCCTACAATTAGATCCAATAAGACGTCGTTAAAGTCCTTGAAGCATTTTAATCGAGATCATATTGTTTAACACGAATACCAATGGTGGATTCTAGTGGTTTGGTAGCAAGCAATCTACACAAATATACGAGTATTAGACGACACGATTGGCGCAGTGCGCTGTAGCACGGTTTCTTGCCTAGATTTCCGTAGTGTCCCGGGTTCGATTCCCGGTCGGGTTAATTCAGGAAACGATCTTTTCTGAATTGACTCGGGTCTGGGTGTGCTGGGAGACGCCCCTGGCTTATTTCCTTGTGTGGTACCTCGTAACACAGGGATATTAATCCCTACTTCGAGACCATTACAAGAGGTGTGTTGTCTGGCGCATAAAAAAAAAGTATAAGATTTTTATTAATTTGTTTAATAATTCGTACACAAATAGACATGCCTGTTTGACTGGTCTGTTGGCGCAATGGCAGCGATCCTGCCTTTAGCGCCGGAGGTCGTGGGTTCGATCCCCACCCATGACAAATATTTGTGTGACGAACATTTGTATTTGTTGTGTGTCTGGGTGTTATTATCTATTTAAGTATGTATTTAGAAATATTTAAGTATGTTTATCAGTCTCTGACACCTATACTACAAGCTCTGCTCAGATGATCTTGGTGTGAATTGTCACAGATATTTATTTATTTATATTTATCTAGAGCTTGTATAATCTGAAATGACGCGCCCCTCCACTGCATTCACACACTATACCAATATTATAAAGAGGAAAGATTTGTTTGTTTGTTTGTATTGAATAGGCTCCGAAACTACTGGACCGATTTTTAAAATTATTTTACCAATTTAAAGCTACATTATCAGGGAGTAACAAAGGCTATATTTTTATTTTTAGGCTATATTTCAACGGGAGCAATAGTCCACACGAGCGAAGCTGCTGGTGAAAAGAATATCAATGTTAGCATGACTTTAAAAAACGAAGGCCGAGTTAGTATCAAAAGCCAATAGTTCGCTTCTAAACGACAAAAACTAGAACTCAGTGAAACTATCGATGGATAAGCTACGCACAGTATCTACAGGTCAAGCGTATCATTCGGTCTTTGTAGTTTCTTTCGCGAACGTTCGGGGTGTAGTGTGTGAATACAAAGCAATGTTTATAGAGACTCAAGCGACTGTTAGCTTAAAAGTATTTCTATTAATAGAAATAGAAATAAATTTATTTGACATACACACAGGAAACAATTAAAATAAAATCACAAGAGTTGACAAAAGGCTCCCACTCAGCATATTCCGTAGTACCATGTTCAGCACCACGACGCTGGTTTTCAGTGGCTACCCTAACAAAGAGGGAGAAGCGGCGCAATTACAATTATCTTAATCACTACTTTAATTAAGCTTTACCAAAAAAAAATTAATTACATAGATGATAAAATGACAAAGAAATTACAACAGTGGACCCAAACTTACCAATTATAACTATAACTGTGTACATAGCATTCAAAATAAATATCATTTATTACACGACCAAAATATCAATTTACGTTTACATGCTCTGTAATTTCAATAAATGCAGTTTGTATTTAAATTTAAATGAGACAACGCTATATTAAGGCAAAGCTAAGTAAGGAAAGCGTCGTGGCCTAGAGCCTAGGGGTTACGGACCCCAACCTGTGCCCGAACTCGGATCGTGGAAGGTGGTACCGCTCGAGTTCAAATCTGGCCGGAACCCAAATCTTTACTTTCATTGTTAAATACCCGACTAACTCTCCTGTAATAGAAAACATGTATAAAAACCTAATCAACCCGGATAACAGCGGATGGCTCACCACCTACCACGTTGGGTTTTAATACCATTGATGAAAAGTGGGCTTCTGAGTGTTTCGTTCACCATGACGGCAACAGTCACTTGCCTCTGACTACCCCGTTTGGGATATAGTCGTGACGTGATTAAGCAAAGCTAAGTAATGTTTGCTGGGTACCCAAATTAAGGTGTTTTTAATATCGTGCCGATTGCCCCTTCATGTATAAACATTTTTACTCACATGTGACAGGAAGGACAGCATCAATATTAAGGGTGCTCCACTTTGAGTTAAACTACAGATAATATGTAACTGTGCTCTAAAATATTAGCATGCTTAATACGCGCACTCACAGTACTGCTCACTTTTTACTGAAATGAGCATGCTAATTATTAACAATGCTTCGAAACACATGCTACTAAGTAGCAATTGCTCAATTGTAGCATGCTTTTGTGCTAGTAATGAGCATGTGGAACTGTAGCTTTACGTTTCTGAATGCGAGGGTTAGAAATTAGAATTGGGTATGTGAACAAACATCAAACTTTTCCTAAATCGAAAACCATTTCGAGGTATTTGTATTTTATACCTTTTTATATTTAACATTTTTAAAGGCAAAAGATCTAGGATATTTTTAATTCAATACCATTTGACCCCAGATTGCCAACGTCCACAAAGACGTTCGTTATTGGACTCTTGACGGTAATCAAATTGACATCTCACAATTGAAACCTGTTGGGTCGTATAAACGTCATTTCACGTGATTAGTTGATAATCTATCCATAAACCAATCAAATGACGCGAACTGTATCATACGTGAGATTTTTAGCTACGTGATTCTACTGCATAGTAATAATTGTGTTTCCAGATAGCAGATTTTAAATTCCCCCAGGTTATTTTTTTTTCCACAAAGTTATTTTTAATTATACATACAGGAATTCACGCCCATCGCCCAGACGAGTAAGTAGGACTTAAAATAGCCATTAGCTATAATCCCAACCCTTTCAGGTAGGGTTTGGTTTCAGAACTTGGCAAAATAAATTGTAGAGATCTGAAGTCTACTTCTTATATTCTCGGGAGATGCTACATGATGAACGGCGAGCTCTGTTTCAGCCGTAAGTGCAGTAAATCAGTAATTTTCTCCTCATTATTTATTTACCCCGAATTGGGGAAAAAACACATGTGGGACACTAAGAGAATTTGTGACTTCATGAGTTCGCAATGTTACCCATACCCAATTATAAATAAACAAGACAAATTTCAACTGTAGGTAATTAAGTAATTATGTTTTTAACAATGTAATAGTTCACATTCACTCATCGAGCTACGATGAATCAGAAATAAGAAAATCCGTGAAAGAACTGAAAGTAACCGACATAGCTCAGCGGGTCACGGGCCTTACCCGCTGGGTAAAGCCGCGAGCCGGCGGGTTTGGTGTGTAGAGGCCATAACTAAGTTGAAGTGGCAGTGGGCATAGCGCGGATATAGCGGGAAGAACTGACGGCCGTTGGGGCAGAAAAGTTTTAGACTGGATACCTTTTTAAAGTCAACGCAGCGCAGGACGCCGAGGATCTAGCTTTTTTGTTAGAAAATAAAGAATCTTTTATGACAAAAGAAGTTGTTGAAATGGCACAAAATAAATGGTCTGTATTAGTTACTTTGATGAACTTTCATGTTTATTATGGGTCTTGGAGTTAATATCCATATTAAGGTTCGATTTATTTGTGAATATTAATGTTTATGAATGCTGAACATGCGCCTTTGTTTTCGTATAGGAAAAAAAAACTCACTATTGTCGGCGTTCCAACTCTACACTAACTAATTATCATTAATAGCGTAATTATAATATAATTAATTATCTTATCGTATTATTGCCACTGTATTCAAACAGTCGTGAAATGTCAGCTAAGTAGGTCAATGATGTTCTTAGGCAGAAATACAGTGCTGGGGGCTTACTTAATGCGAACAGGGTTTTCTCAATAATTTTAAAACGTCAATAATAGTTAAACAACAAACAAAAATATCTTTATTTAAATAGACCTGTAACAAGTACTTTTAAATCGTCATTACAAGGAAATAAAAAAACTTAGTAATAGACTTAAATACTATAATAATATGAATACATAAATACACTGTATACAAACATAATGTGACTCTACCACCGCATCGGAAGTTGATCTTATACTGAGAAGACCCGGCGAGAAACTCAGTACTTACTCTTTTAAACTTGGTTCGGTTTCACAAAAAGAGTTAGTAAAGTACAAAGAGTATTTAAAAAAAATGCTTACGTTCTAACATTTCCTTAAAATATGGACCGAAAAGTACATCTAAACTACCGGATATAAAGCAAAAACATTGTACAAAGTTTATACCATTCAAGCCTAGAAATTGTTAGATTTTTGTTAGTCAGTACAAACTAGTTATATAAATATTACAAGAGTTAACTAATCATGTACCGAGTAGAGAGCTTAAACCCAGGCCTTTTTATCCAAAAGGTAGTCATTTGTAGTGTAATAGCCCTTTTTTGATAATACTGTCTTAATGTGGTTTTTGAATTTGTTTAGTGGTAGCTCACATATTGCCTTTGGGACTTTATTGTAAAAGTGTACCCCTTGCCCCATAAATGAACCTAAAACGTTCTGTAACCTGAAGGATAGGAGCGCAATTTTATCTCTATTCCTAGTATTTTTGCCATGTATATCACGGTGTTTAGTATACAGGCTGATATTTTTCCTAACCAAAACAATACAGTGGTAAATGTATTGAGAAGCTGCTGTAAGGATCCCAATTTCCTTAAAAAGCTCCCTAAGCGAGGCCCGTCCGCGAAGCTTATATATGAATCTAATAGCTCGCTTCTGAAGGATGAAAATCGTCTGTATATCTGCTGCCTTACCCCAGAGTACAATGCCGTAAGACATAATACTATGAAAGTAGCTGAAATAAACAGAACGAGCAGTGTCTACATCTGTTAGAGACCTTATTTTTTTAATAGCAAATGCAGCCGAACTGAGCCTGCCTGAAACGATATTTATATGAGGGTTCCATTGTAATTTTGAATCAAGTGTAACCCCAAGAAAAACTGTTGAATCTACAAGCTCCATGTTATTACCATCTACCTTTAAATCAATGAGATTATTTTTAACATTAGGCAACTTGAAATTAATACATTTGGTCTTTTTTGCGTTTAGCTGTAGGTTATTGACATTAAACCATTGTAAAACCTTAGAAAAGAAGCCTAAGAAGCCCTTATTATGTTGTCGTGAAATAAAAAGTGTACACGTAAGCAGTTAAATTTCATCATAATTTAGTTAACTGAGGGTTTTTTATCTACAATATTATTTTTGACCCCAAACTATGCAGAGCTTGTAGGTACTATGGGTGTCAGAGATTTATAAACACACTACAATAGATTATAACACTTTAACACCCAGACACCCAACAAACATTAATGCTTGTCACATAAATGTGTGTCATGGCTGTGGATCGAACCCACAACCTCTGGTGCTATAGACACTATTATTGCACCTACATACTAGACAAATTATTGTGAAGAAGAAAGATTTGTTTGTCTCGACTAATTTTGTAAAGAGGAAAGATTCGATCGTTTGTTTGCTTATATTGAATAGGCTCAGAAACTACAGGACTGAATTTAAAAATTCTTTCACCAAAATAAAACTACATACCTACATTGACATGTAGCTTCATTTTGGTGAAAGAATTTTTTCCTGACGGCAGGGAGTGACAAAGGCTATATATTTTTTTGTTGAAGGCTTTAGTTAATAAATAGAACGGGTAAACTAATCCACGCCGGCGAAGCCGATAGATAAACTCAAAAACAGCTAGACTGATTTACCACCCAAATCCGCGGCAGCCTTCGCGTTCGTGACATCGCAGACAAGCTGCAGGAGTGCCGCCTTCGTTGGTATGGTCATGTCATGTCTCACGGAGATCGGCAAACTACGTGGGCAACAAATGTCTGCCCATGCCGCCCCCGCCAGGTACCGGTAGAAGAGGTCGACCAAGAAGCGCTGGCTCGACGTTATCAAGGGTGACATGCGTGCCAACAGACTCACCACTGAGGATGCACAAGACAGCGCGAAGTCGGCCAAGACAATAAGAAAGGCGGACCCTGAGACCCCACACACCAGTGTGAGTTCACAACCGGGATAGACCGCACGGACGATGATGATGAACTAGTCTCATTTGCAATAATTTTTCACCGTTTGAAGCTACATAGGCTACATTTTAACATGAGAAATAGTCCACGGAAAAAGCCACTGGTGGAATTTGGTACATATTTATTCTAGAGCCCCGACAAACTGTTTTCTGTCTAAAGTTATTGGTAAATGCTTGACGGCTGTGAACATTAAGCACGGGATTATCTTTTTTCGTCAATTTCTCAATGTTTTTAATACTTATTATCCTATTCTCGATGTAGACAAATCCAAAAACACAAAAATCATAAAAATCGGTCTTCTCGTTCTTGAGTTATAACTTAAGTGGTGTAACTAACACCACGACTTTCTTTTATATATATATAGACTAGCTGTTCGTCAGCAGCTATGCCCGCGTAAACTTTCTCCTGTTGAAAAGTCGCATAAAAAACTTAAAAAAAAAACATTCTTATATTTCTCACTGATAATAAAATTTAGCTTTAAATTGATGAAACCATTTTTTAAATCGGTCTTCGACTGTAGTTTCAGAGCCTTTTACAATATCTGAGATATATTACACAATAGGATAGACATAAGTACCGAAATGTTGGATTTTGATTATTCAATTGCATTTCTAATTATTCATTTCGAATCAGCCATCTGACGCCGGTGGTAGAGTCACCTTTATTTAAGTACTGTTTATGTAGATGTACTTACTTAATGTATATTATTTATTTATTAATGTCTATTATTAAGTATAAATAATTTTAGTTAGTGTAAATTTGACGATTTAAAAGTACAAACAGGTCTATTTAAATAAAGATATTTTGACATACAGTTTCACGATGATTTAATCCCAACAGATTATTTCGAATCGATTTTCAACGCGGACTAAAATCCGCCTAGCGCTGACTGCTCATAGTTCGTAAGTTCTATTTTTTTCACGGACGCCCGCGCACTTTAATCCGCTACGCTCAGCGGGCATCTGCGGTGTTTTGGCGGACTTTCGGTTCAGCGTACTTTTAGTCGTCCGTGTGCGTTACGCGCACGTACGTTAAAAAAGTACGCCGCGGATGATCCATCGTCTGCGCAGGTCTTAATAGTGGAGATCTTGAAAGCACTAAATGCCGGTATTCACTTTGCTTAGTGCGAGTGCAGGTGACTAGTGGCAGCGATTGATTAGTGCAGGTATGTAGTTCAAGTAGTGTCCAATTCTGTTTAGTGGATGTGTTTAGTTTATCTCAAACACCTTTAATTTTTTACCTAAGGTCTTTATAATTTAAAAGACATTCATTTTTACATAGTGCAGGGGGCACACATTTTTATGGTAAATCTTCCGTCTACTTAGTCTTTTTTTCATGATTTGCAAAACGCTAAACACTAAACACTAACACCTGCTGTCCAAACGTGTTTAGTGGCAGGCACGCGGCGAGTGAGGGGAATGGGAGGCGCGCTGGACCAGGCCACTCGCAAAAACAAAGAACACGGTTCTAATCGCTTTACTGCTCACGTTACTAATCACTTGCACTAATCTATCGGTGTCCACACTTGTTTTCTACTAACACTAAGAACCTGCACTAACTACTAAGCAAAGTGAAATACGGCCTTAACTAAAAAAAATTGTGACACTTCACACTTAGATCATCTGAGCACAAAGTAAGCAGAGCTTGTACTCCGGGTGTCAGTGACTGATAAATAGATTCAAATATTTCTTAATACATACTTAAATCCAAATTTAAAATACTGTAATACTGAAAACAGGGTAAGACTGTATGTTTATGACACATTAAATATTAAATATTCATCCTCGGCTTCCAGAGGACAATGAGATGATAAGTACATGGGAACTATAATGTTTATATTCAAAAGCGAAAGGTCGCTCATCAAGAAATATCAGAGACTACAAGTGCAAGGAGTTTCAAGTTTGGCATGGGGGTTCTTTATAGGACATAGGTGGTGAGACGGGATTTTGCAAAGGGGTTCCTAAGGGGTTGTTTAAGGAGTCAATAGTTTGTTTGAAGTGCTAGGAGTCTCAAATTTTGCATAAGTGTATCGTAGGTTCTAACTATGACGGGATTTCGTAAGTCGGGAAAAATCCTGCGGAAAGCTAGTTTAATATAGATATACAAAATTACGGATATACTTCAGACGTAGAAGCAGTAATGTACGTGACTTCACCCACTTACCTAGCAGCTTAGTGTCTTTGTTGCAAAATTGAAAGTCATTAGAAAAACACTAATTAAAAGTATTTTTAACATAAATTATTTACAATGTCACTAAGAACAATGAGACAATCACTAAAACATTACTCTTTCGGAGTAAGCTCAACTTCCGAGTTTTCCCTTAGTTTTAAAATAATTTTAAAACTTCTAAAATGTTGTTTATAGAAGTTTCTCAATACTACTTTACTACTTGTAGACCTTTCAACGCACAAAGCACCACTTTTGACCAGTTTATTAACAATTTAATGTGTGCTTTTCACTGTAGCAATCTGTTCTTTTAATTTTTATAACTTACCGACACGAAAGCTGTCCTCGGCCCAGTCAGCTGATTGAAAAAAGAACAGCGAATAAAACAGAAAACACACAAATATCACTGTCCAACGCACTGAGTTACCAGTTTTAATACAGTAAAAGGTTTAATTATAGCACAAAAAAAAGAAATTAATTGGTTTTCGACACGAAAGCACGAACAGAACTACACAATCGCCACACACCGCGACAGGGACTTTTTTGAAATGTGAAGGGAAAAGAAGGGAAGTGAGAAAAATTGTCAAATGTCAAACTGTTTTTTTTTTATTGGTTGTACGGCTTTGGTGCGAACAAATACTCCAATGCGTATAGGTCGATTAACGAAAGCTACTATACGACCAACATAAAAGACGCGTCTACCATAAGATCGGCTATCATAGGCAATGGATCGGTTATTTGAGTTAATACTCAAAAGTCAAAAAACAAAACAAAAATCAAACATGTCCTAAATCGAAAACGATTTCGAGGTATTTGTATTTTATATCTTATTTTAATATTTAACATATATAAAAGCAAAGGATCCAGGATATCTTTAATTAATTACGTTGGCAAACTGGGGTCAAATGAATGACCCCAGTTTGCCACCGTCGGTAAAGAGTACATTAAGGTTCATAATGGACTCTTGACGGTAATCAAGTTGACATCTCACAATTGAAACCAATTGGGTCGTATAAAGGTCCTTTCACGTGATTGGTTGATAATCTATCCATCAATCAATCAAATGACGCGATCTGTATCATACGTGAGACTTTAAGCCAGGTGATTCAACTGCATGGTATTAATGGGGTTTCCAGATAGCAGATTTAAAATTCCCCCAGGTGAAATATATTTTTCCACAAAGTTATTTTTAATAATACGTACATTCATTTACGCCCATTGCCCAGACCAACCCTTTCAGGTAGGGCTTGGTTTCATGACTTGGCAAAATGAATTGTAGCTGAAGTCTACTTCTCACATTCTCGTGAGATAGTACATGATGAACGGCGAGCTCTGTTTCAGCCATAAGTGCAGTAAATCAGTTATTTTCTCCTCATTTAAATAAAATAAATAAATATCCCTGGACATTATTCCACACAGCGCCATCTAGCCCCAAAGTAAGCTAATTAAAGCTTGTGTTATGGGATACTAGACAACGGATAAACATACTTAAATACATTTTCTTTTGTAAATACATACTTATTATACATAGGAGACACCCAGACCAGTACAAACAGACATGTTCATGCACACAAATGTTTGTACTGTGCGGGGATCGAACCCGCGACCTCTGGTGTAGTAGCCAACTTCTTAATCATTACACCAAGTCGGTCGTCGAACCAAAAAACCGAAAATTATTTATTTACCACGAATCGGGAAAAAACACACGTGGGAAAACTAAGCGAATTTGTGACGTCATGAGTTCGCAACGTTTAACCGGCTAGACTAGATCAACAAAATATTCAAAGCAGTTGCCTAAAACTAGATATAGCCACAGGAAGAAAAACACAGCCCAAAAATGGCACCGACTGCTTGTGCTATATTTTGTTTCGTTCATAGTGATAATGAGACAAACATAAGAAAAAATATTTTAAGTTTTAAAAGTTTCAACCTAATTTAGGCCTTGTACGTAAGATATAAAACGCAGTTTTGATTATGTATATACGAGCCTCATTTTGAAAGCTTGAAATGAAAAAATAAATAAGTGACAGAATTTAACATAATTCATTTCGCATTTCTAACACTATTGACTTTACTACCCCGAACAGGGTATTATGATGAACACCCTCTGTATTTTTGATCACTACAAGTAAAACTAATTACAATTTAATGTTATAAAATAATCCAGTATCTACTTAATATGTAAGGTACAAATTTTTTGTAAGTACTTTGTCAACCACATGAGTGCAATAAAACTTTGACTTTGACTGACTACATTACAGACCGTAAACTAAATTTTGATTGCGTGTTTTGAGAAACCGGTTCCACAACTTTACTAGGAAGCAGAAATTAGCAATCGATAGTTTACACTAAGTTATGATAAGTTATTTTAATATTAGGTTAGGGAGAAAGTCTTTTCGCATATTATATAGTTCATACAACTTGTAATTAAACCTCTTTGGCTATACTATTTGTATCCGGCTGGTTTTGGTATCATTAAAAGTTAAAATTTTAAAGAAGATAATTCCAAATTCAAATCAGGAAAATGTGTGCTACGATTTGGCTACGATACAGATTGTAGTCCGATTTGTTGACAATTTGTTTGAATTAACTTAATTTAAATGTGTTCTATTTACTTCTTGACATACCTATCTAATTACTTTATTATTATTATTGTTAATTGACTACTTTGTAATAAATTCTGACATTCGGATTAAAATTGTTACTATTGTATGCCTGTGAGGCGGAACACAGTGAGACTCTTAAAGATGTATGATCTGAACATTATTGTTATACCTGTGATTCACAATAAAGTTTATTTGTATTTGTATTTGTGTGATTTTCATTTGTTTTTCTTACTGTCAAGATGAGTGAATCTAATGAAAAAATGATACATTTTAAAATTTTACTACAAAAAAGGTAAAAATGCAACGCAAGCCGTGAAAAAAAATTGCGATGTTTATGGACCCAGTGCAGTGTCTGTCAGCACTGCACTGCACAAAATATGGTATAAGCGTTTTCAATCCGGAAATTATGATGTCAAAGATGCACGTCGCTCTGCTCGCCCTATTACGGATAAAATAGAATCCATTTTTTAAAAAGTGGAGCATGATCGGCATATCAGTAGTTACGACGTAGCTGAAGAACTGGGAATTGACCACAAAACAGTTTTGGTACCTCACGAGCTCACTGAAAGAAACCTAATGAACCGTGTACCTACTCATTCGTGACTCTTTATTACGACGTAATGAAACCGAACCATTTTTGAAGAAGCTGATGACTGGTGATGAAAAGTGGATCACGTACGACAAGAAAGTGCGAAAAAGGTCATGGTCAAAGCCCGGTCAGGCTTCACAGACTGTGGCGAAATCCGGGCCAACTCGCAACAAGGTGATGCTGTGTGTGTGGTAGGATTGGAAGGGCATTATTCAGGTGTGGTTTTTCATCATGATAACGCTAGAGCTCACACATCTTTAGCCACTCAGCAAAAATTAAGCGCGTTTGGCTGTGAGGTGTTAATGCCTCCGCCATAGTCCTGACCTTGCACCTTCAGATTTCCACCTGTTTTGGTCTCTTCAGAATTCTTTAGGCGGTGTCAGGTTCACATCGCGAGAGGACTGCCAAAACCAATTGTCGCGGTATTTCGATCAGAAGCCTCAAAATTCCTATAGCAACGGGATCATGTCCCTACCTACAAGATGGCAAGTTATCTAGTGTTATTGTTGATCGAAGCTCTAAATAGTAAAAGGTATTTTAAAAATATAAAAAATATATTTTCTTATACCGTGTGGAGTGAAAATCATTCGAACCCGTTCCAAATTGACCCGGAGTGAAATCGAGATGACTGAGCTGCCACCTGACCTGACTGACAGTTTCCCAGTTGTTTCGGAACCTTGGACTTTAAACAAAGACTGATTACTCTGAAAAATTGCATTTACGAAAATGAACTGTATCGTTTGCAGTTAAGGTATATTTTTGATTACGCCTTTTACAGAACACAGGTTTTGTTCGTTTTCTCTCTTCTATTTAGGGTGCGTTCCTAAACAAACCAAAATCGATTTCAGCACTGTCATCGTTACATAACGTTCCGAAACAGTTAGCGCGATGATGACAATTGTGATTCGGAACACGAAAATGTTTGTTTGATTGACCACTGTTCGACAGCTACCTAGCTAATCCGAAAGAAGATAACCTCGCGAGCGCAGCATTGTTATTTGTATATAGTTGTGTTTCTTGAATCCACTTTATAAACAAACAACTAACCTAACCAAACGCTTACACACTGATCACCTGTCATGTTTAACAGACCGCCAACAGTGATTAAGCTCGCGACCATGGGCGTTGTAATCGCAAGATGGCGGACGTTATACTTTTGACCGCCCTATGTACTACTAGTCACTGCTAGCGCGATAACGGCGAATCGGAACGGGGTTATGGGTGCTGAAATCGATTTTGGTCTGTCTCGGAACGCACCCTTAGTTTCGTGCAGTTTCTTCACAAACCACCTATCCCATAGACTCCTCTTTGAGAGTTTCTTAAAAACGCAATCGCCAAAAGTCGGGGGGGGTGCAGAGGTATGAAGATCACTGTGATTGGCGGATTCAACGTCAATCTAGTGACAGATGTCACGTGAATTGCAAATGGCGTCCGACCTAGGGATGGGAAAGCACGATATTTTTATCGTTATCTACATTGTGATTGTACTGTGATATTTGGTTGGGTGGGTAAAGTAAATAAAACAATCATTTCTAGTTGAGCAAACAGCTACCTACTGGGATTTAAAATGTACTATTTTTTTATAAAGGCTCCTTACGTTCTTTTTTTGTTCCGTATTGCGGGTCAAGTAAGCTAGCCGTGTGTTTATATATTTTTCCATCACGCATTTTGCCAAATCTATGACGTGATTGTTTTCATAATCAAACTGATGTTGCCATAAGGTTGGGAATAAATAATCATTTTTAAATGTCTGCAACGTTTTGACAACAAAAAATAAAGCACGGCGTTCAGGCTTTAGTTTTTTATAATTCTCGTTGCTGCGAATGACAATTTCGCACTGGCGGCATATTGTAACGACCATATCAGAAGGATAAAGTAGCCCACCTTCATCTCTTGCATAAATGAGTGTATTTTTGTTTTCCTTTAAAGATATTAGTGCCTGTACACATTTACTGCATTTTATTCTTTTTATCAGAGAATGCACAACAAATCCCGCAATGTACTCAATGATGTTTTTAGCAAACAGTGATAACGTTATGTCTTGCAACGCTTCAATAAAGTCAGTGTCATCACTTTCAATTTTTTCGTCCGACGTGTCAGCTCTTTCTCTTTCTGTGGTTGTATTATTTTTTTCTATAGAGGATGTGCAATTTAAAATTGAAATGTTTTCCAATGGAACACAGTTTCCTGTTCCAGTATTATTGAGCTCGGTGTGTATTAATATTTTTTTATATATAGTTTTGAACTGGCGAGGTGTCGGATTGTCATTAGCGCCACCGCTGGATCTGATGTTGCAAAAAAATAATTCTATGTGATCTTGGCTGATTTTATGCATGGGTAAGTAATTTATTGGGCAAGAAGCGTTAGCAATCACATTTTCGAAAATAAATTTGACACTCTCTATACACACACAAAGCCCTAAAAAACCAGTGTATCGTAAAGATTCGACTAATTTCACTACTTTTGTTGTGTTTCTTGATACCTGTCGAACCTTAAGCGATAGTAGAAATGTTTTTGCTTTTTCCATTTTTTCAAAAATAAGTGGATAATTTTCTTTATTTAAAGCTCGTTTCAGGCCGTAACCATGGACTTTGGAATCGAGGATGTCGAATAAATTATTGATGATTATCAACATATCAGCAGTGGGTCCTGCCTCCTCGAAACATGGAAGTTTCAGTTCGGAGCTGCAGAATATCAAAGCTGTGGCAACACTTCTACTGATTAACTGTGTGGCCAATTTAACTTTCATTATTTTATTTTTAAAATACACGTGCTCTGCACGTAGCTTATTGGCCATATGAAATGCTTCTTTCTCTTGTAGGTCATGTAGATTTTTGATAAAAGACCATTTAATAGCGTTGCCCTCATTATCAATAAAACTTTCGTAACTTTCAAAACTGTTTCTTAATAATTTAATCATGTGCACGGGATCTAAAAAAAACTGCAATCTCATCAGAATCCACAGTAAAAGTAGTTTTTAGATTATAGGGATCAAGACTACAACCAAGCTTTTTTGCCATCGATGGGTTTGCTGGACATCCATCAAAAGTAACAGCCTTCACAATAAAATTTACTTCCTTGCACATTCGGATAGCTTGTCTGACTAAAGCTACTTTTTGAACTGCCGTTACCCTATATACTAAAAAATAACCTATTGGCACCTTAAATCTCGCGTTAAACGGCACGACAAGAAATACCAATGCTTCGGTACATTCGTCAGTGCTATCTGTTTCTAAACCAACCCCAAAGTCTACATAGCCATGGCTTCTTTGGGTTTGTGGAACGTACTCGACCTTGTTTTTAATCTTCATTTCATCAAAAATCAGACTGCCATAAAAAATCATTTGCGAATGCTCTGATTTCATTCTAATCGCCTCGAATGCTTCTTTGGTAAATCCCGGCTGCCCATTTACTGTTTTGTACCATTTTGACAATGTTTTTAAAAATGGTAAGCAGGTGTTGAATACATTTCGCACGTACTGATAGGCTTTTGTAGAGTAGAAATTTAATGGGAGTACTTCGTTCTACTGATTTTTCCTGAAGATGCATTTGTTACCTGACGTTTAATTATTTCTTTACTTTGTACTCCAATACAACTTTAAATGAACGCATTTTCTTCCGTTATCGTATTCTTTTTTTCTAGTTCGCTTAAAAGTAGCTTTAAGGATTGTACTTTTCGTTTTAATAAGCGATTCGAGTCTTGTAGTCGTTTTATTTTTGCATTCTTGCTCTTAATTTTCAATGAAAGATCGATAACAGAACGACGGAGAAGCTTCTTTCGTGGAGTGCTAAATGTGGAAGATGACGCTACTAAATTAAATCTTGGATTAGGACGGACTTTTGCTTGAAATTTATATTGTTCTGGTTCACATGGCATCATAGTGGAATATTGAGATGGTAAAATGGGTTTCGCTAAATTATCTTGTATTTCCGTACCATTCTTGGTAAAATCCTGTGTAGTAAACAAAAATGTATGTCAAGGATGTAATATAACAAAATCAAAGGCATTTTAAGTCTTAATGACGTAGATAGATACCGTGTAGGAGGAAGCCACGATTGCGTGTGAAAACGCTTCCGATGTTGACGCAGGTGAATTTAAATCATCATTGCAGCTGGATTGGCCTTGAGAGCTCTGAAAATTAGATAATGACATTTTTATCACTATAAATATTTGATTTCTATACTTGTGGGTGTAAATATTTTAATTTTTACAACGAGGAGTTTGTTAATTATAATACCATTAGGTTTGCTTTAAAAACATGGCTAAAATTAAGTTTTACACGAGATTGAATGGGTCACAAGGTAAGTAAAGACACCGTCACTTACCACCAGATGTGAAGTGCATTACAGTTTATTTATATATAAAAAAAGTAACTGCTGAGTTACTGTCCAAATACTCCGAATCCTATTAGCACGGAAACAACTGTCCGATACCGGTGGTAAGAGTCACATTATAATTTAAGTATAATTGTTTGTCCGAACCCAAGCAATACTTAGCTTTAAGTCTCTTTTTGTATTTGTACAATAAAGAATATTATCTATCTATCTACCTACACATTATTATAAAATTCATGTCTAGACTTGCAAAATGTCTATTTCTTAAAAGAACTATGAATTTCACAGTGAAAATACGATAAGCCAACTGACAAAAATTTATAACTTATTTTTGAAAGTACGTACCAAAGTTGGTAACAAGAGCATAGGTTTTGCAAACACACATAAATATCTCCGCTTTTTCAATAGTTGAAAGCAATCCGCAGAAAAATGCTGAGAGCATATGACGCTATTTGGCGTTGGAAACCAATTAAGATCTCGACTTGTAGCGTCTATCCACACTTTTTTCAGCTCCGGACTTTTTGGAAACCTTTAGAATTGGAAAACAAAAAAAATATAAGAACGTCTTTCTGTATTATATCTACCTTCAGAATAACTTTACAACTACCAAAAACTTCTGCCATCAACTGAACATGATTTTTTTATTAAATAAATAAATTAGGATAGGCAAGTGCTTTTTCTTAATAAAAAATTCAAAAGGATATTCGTTTAAATAAATTATTGGTTACTTTAAATTACATGAACAAAATAACTTTTCGATGAAAACGATTTTACTTTGGGTTTTGCCCACATCACTAGCGTACAATTTCTACGTGAGAGCGGGATAGCCATCTGCAAATATACACAGGATAGAAAGGGATAGAGAGAGTGAAATAAGACAACAACGTATTGGTTTTGTAATATTTTCTCAAATTTATTTAAATCTCTTTTCTTGAGTTCATCTATAAAAAATTAAAAATTTTAAAAACCCCCGATACAAAAAATAAACTCCAAAAACTAACAAATAATATTTTAAATTCACATGTATAAGGTAAGTTCAAATATTTTTATTTTCCAAGCGTCGCGTCGCGTCTGGGGACCGCTCAAGTTTATGAAGTATTTTTCCAACAACAGCTTCTTAATTATTACGAATTACATGTAGTGTACCTACAAGCGATCTTAAGTTTCATGCATAGTCTTCTTCGTAATGCCGCCTGCTGCGAGCTCGGTGTGCGGTATGCGGCGCGGGGGTGGGCGCTACCAAATGCGGCGACCCGAACGGGCAGACGACACGTGAGGGCAGACTACGTTGACGGTTGTGTCGATTTTGCGATTTTTTCGGAGTAAATTCTTTTTTTGCAATCTACGACTACATCTGGTTTTTCTGACTTAGCGGTCCCCCGACGCGACGCGAAGCTTGGAAAATAAAAATATTTGAACTTACCTTATACATGTGAATTTAAAATATTATTTGTTAGTTTTTGGAGTTTATTTTTTGTGTCGGGGGTTTTTAAATTTTTTAATTTTAGTTTTATTGTCCTTTTTAAAGTAGGTAAAATATTAGGAAGGTATTTAAAGTGATTAAATAGTTGAGTTTGAAGTAACACAGTAGCAAATTTCAAATCATTAGGACTTATGAAAGGTAGTCAGATCCCCTCATCAACTATTAAAGACCTGATGATCTTCAAACGGCTGATCAGGTCATGGTTACCTTACCATATACTTTCAATATCATTGAAGTAACACGGTACCAAATTTCGAATTGATCGGGCATAAGGAAGTTGGTCATATCCCCTCATCAACTAGAAAAGACCTGATGATCTACAAACAACAGATTTTCATGAAACATGGCTAAGAACACTCGGGATAAAATTATCTATGACACAAAAAAAACTAAATGAAAATCGGTTTATCCGTTTGGAAGCTACGATACCACAGACAGATACACAGATACACCGATACACAGATACACAGACACGTTAAACTTATAACACCCCTCTTTTTGCGTCGGGGGTTAAAAAGTGACTTACCTATGAAAAGTGATACCGTCTTTTTGTAAACTTGATGTGGTACTACGTTTCCCGCACCATTTCACGGCGCAACAAGGCATTTTACCCGCTTTTTAAAATTTATTTGTACGAAAATTTCGCGATGACGTTCGAGAACAGACTAAATCGCCAATTGGTTGGAGGCGTGGCACTATATATGATCAGTCGGTGGCGTCGGTGCATATGCTTGGCGAGCGCGGTTCCCCTCCTATGCGGGGTCTATGGGCTATGTGGTCTGTGAGTTTCTTTCTTGTCATTAACCTGTTCTTTAACTAGTCTGGTGTCATTTTGTGTTCACTTCGTGAAATTTTGGTATAATTATTTTTCTCTAAGGTGAAATTGCTCTTCCGCTCCAGTCTCCATTGAATTGAGTTTTTATTCCTCCGCCGCGAAGTGTGTCAATTTTTCGAAGTTTTCGTGATAGAGCAATTTAGAGCATTGCTTGCTCTTTCGTACCGTTTGGTTATATTTCCAAACTGGTCGCGATTTTGTGCTGTTCAGCATAGAGTTGTTTAATACATTGCTGTTTAAGCTATCTATAGGCTTGTCAAGTCAACAGTGTTATCATGCCGCAGCGATGTGCTTTGGGTTGCCAATTCGAATCCAGTAAGTAATCATTATAATTTAATATATAATTTAACATTATAATTTCCATAGTTTAGAGGTCCGGTACCTCACATCGAAATCATCGAATTATAATACACAAACATTGTGAGATCGAACACCTAAGTATCATGATACGTGTAGTGGCATCATCATCATCATCAACAGCCTTTAGAAGTCATAAGCCTGGCATGGACAAAGGCTTCCCCCATAAACGCCACAGCGAGCAGCTTTGGGCTCATTGCATCCGGTGGCTTCCTGCAACTTGCACCAAGTCATTGGTCCACCGGGTGGGTGGCCTACCTACGCTGCGTCTTCCAATGGTCGCCATTCAAGGACCCTTACTCCCCAGCTTATTGCTAATTGTAGTGGCATACTTGGTTAAAAATGTTTGCTTCAATCATCAAGTCTGTGTGCATATTCCAGCATTTCATGATAGAAGTAACTAGATAGGTACAAGAAACTTTTCACATCTATTCTGGATTACATCCTTAAGATCAATTTTAAAACTGAAGTTCATATAAATAAATAAATAAATAAATATCCCTGGACATTATTCCACACAGCGCCATCTAGCCCCAAAGTAAGCTAATTAAAGCTTGTGTTATGGGATACTAGACAACGGATAAACATACTTAAATACATTTTCTTTTGTAAATACATACTTATTATACATAGGAGACACCCAGACCAGTACAAACAGACATGTTCATGCACACAAATGTTTGTACTGTGCGGGGATCGAACCCGCGACCTCTGGTGTAGTAGCCAACTTCTTAACCATTACACCAAGTCGGTCGTCATATCATTGGGCATCTTTAGTTGCATCCTATATGTTGCACCTATAATATTGGCAATTATATTAAGTCTTGTCTTTGAGCAATACAATAGAATAAAATAAAATAAAAAATCATCTGGTATAGGAATATGTATTTCACAAAATTATTTTTTTGTTTTTTTTATTAACTTCCAGGAATAACACGTCACCAATTCCCACATCCTGAACGGAATCCTGAGCGTTTCAAGGCCTGGGTTAGCTTAGTTGGTGGCAAATTGAAAAGAGTGGCTGATAATGAAGCTTATAGAAAAAAGGTCATCTGTGACATTCACTTCAGAGACAGCGATAAGAACCGTAACAACAGATTGAACTTTTTAGCTGTGCCAACGCTGCATCTTCCTAGTAAGTAACAATATATTATTTGAATACTTGCTCAGCATTGATAGGTTCAAAAGGTGTATTCTTGATCTAGAGCAGGGGTTCCCAACCTTTTTTTTGTCTACTGCCCACTTTAAGAATAAATTATTTTTTAACGCCCCCCTTTTTAAACATACTTAAAAACCGCTAAGTACTTATAACTGATTATTGAAACGCAAATTTATAGTATTCGGACAGAGTATCTTTTATTGAAAATAAAACAAACATAATCAATTCTTATATAAAAACTAATGTGAAGGTTGAATCTGATGCTGTTCAATAAGTTAGTAAGTCAGGTAGTAAACGTGAACGGCGATGTCTAACACCTACATACATCAATGAGCTTCCTCATGGTCTTATCAGTAATGTAATTAGTAAAAATCATCTCAAATTAACCCTAAAAAATCATTACCTGTCATTGTGTCCATGAGGCCATCATTTATGTATTGCCCACTTCTGAAACGGGTGTGAGTGTGTATGTATGTACCGTATGCTCCCTACCATAAGACTCATTTCGCAATGGTTGGAGAAGGTTAACCTGAAATCCTCCGTGCCTGGCGCGTAAATTAAAACTATGATGTGTATAATACCTATATTATAATGTACTTTTAACTTTACTATACAACTAGTAACATTGAAATGTTAATATAGTATTAGGAATTAGTAGTTAAATACGTAAGTACTTTTTAACTGTATAGCATCCACGAGAGCTACTGCCGACAAACTGTTTTGCAGTTTGGCAGATGTTGTAGTAGAGTACTGTATTGTGTTAAAGGAACAAATAAATTAAAAAAAAAAAAAAAAAAAAGGTTCCAATTTACTCAAAAACAGCCGCAAGTCGCCACGTTCGGTAACACGCAAACGATTTCTCTTTTTAGTAAGCAGCGTTGCCACAGCACTAAATCCACGTTCACACAAATATGACGATGGGAATGCTATCAAAAATCGTTGAACAATTGACCACAATCCAGGGTACAATTCCGGGATCGGTTTTTGTAGCCAAAATTCTTGATATCCATTTTTGAACTTGATTTTTATTTCTTCGTTTGTTGTCAATTCTATAAGTTCTTCTTCCAGCTGAGGTGACATTGCTGTGTTGACATTTGAAAACGGATCCAACACCCAGTCTGGTATTTCCAAGTTTAAAATGTCCTGGTATCGTTCGGTGAAGTCAATGTGGAGGTTTTCCAAATGTTGGCAGTAGGCAAACAAGTCGTCGTTACTGCAGTATACTGATAAATTCGGAAAATTGTGTAACTCACGTCTGCCCATATTCTTTTTGTGCAGAAGCAGTTTGGCTGCGAAAGCAGCAACAACATTTTTTGTTTTAATTAAATTTAGTTCATCGCCTTGCAGTTGGAGGTTCATGTCGTTGAACATTTTATACAGGTCTGTCATGTAAGCTATATCATTCTTTGATGTTATGAGCTTGTTGCGCAGTTCTGTATATTTAGTTTCCAAGAACTCTATCATAGAGTCAAACAGGTTGTAAAATCGAATCAGACAATTGCCTCTTGACAGCCAACGAACTTCAGTATGAAGCAACAAACGGTTGAAATCTCCGTCATAAAACATAACACAAAGCTGATGAAATAATCTATCATTCAAAGAGCTGCTACGGATTTTATTGACTGCTTTGATGACATATTGCAGTGATTGAAATAGTCGTTCACTTAAGTTTCTAGCAACCAAATGTTGTCATAGCCGGAGCGCCATCCGTAGCAACTGATATAATATTTTTCAAAGGAATCTCTTTCTCTTCACAAAACTTTTCCAATGTATTGAATATGGTTTCGCCTTTTGCATCTGTCTACAAATTTCTGCCAAACAATAGTTCTTCACGTATTTTCTCATCTTTAATAAACCTCACGTAAGATAGCAACAACGCTTCATTAGTTGGTAAAGTGGACTCATCGAGCTGAATTGAGAATTGACTAGTCCTCAGATGATTGCACAATGATTCTTCAATGTTTTCAGCCATTTCATCAATTCGTCTTTGCACAGAATTATTGCTCAAAGGAATTTTTCGGATAATATCTGCGGCCGGTTTATGAAGCACAGTAGTTATTACTTCCTTTATTGCTGGCAAAATTAACTCTTCTCCGATGTTGTGTGGTTTGCCTTTTTGAGCAATTAACAAAGAGATATTGTACGAAGCTCGAAGTCCGTCGTCATCTTGCTTAGCAGCCGCCGAAAATAGTTTTGATGCACTTGGCTGATTATTATGCTTCTTCTCTAGGTCTTGAAAATATGCTACATTCTTTTCTGTCTTATCTGGATGGATTTTATTCAAATGATCTTGCAGTCTTGAAGGCTTCATTGCTTCGTTCGAAAATGTTTTTAGACATAGAAGACACAAAGGCGACGACGGGTTTGCGGAATTTTCAATAAATCCGAATTTAATATATTCCGCAGAGTATTGCCGTCTCTTCTTTTTTACTTCCGACATTGTTTTGTTTTAAGAAATACGTAAGTGTGTACGTAAGCGCGAAACCGCAAATGAAAATAAAATAAATTTACGTCGCTTATATAGGATTGCATAAGCAGCACGCACCAACAGGAATAAGACAAACGTGCATAAACTCGTTCATCTCATTCGACGCCCAATCGTACTCGACAAGCAAGAACAAGTATTATAGAACCAGCCGATTGGTATAGGAATGTACAATTCGGATTATTTAACAAAAACTTGTTAAAACATGATTGCCCGCGGTCTTTTATATCGAACCGAGTTTGAGCTATATCTTAATTAATATTAGTTGATGTTCACAAGATGTAGTCGAGAGTCGAGAGCTCAGTCGGTGTCTTAAGAGTCTTCCTAGCTAGGTAGATGAAATTATAAATCGACCCCAAAGCCCTACACAATGCCCCCTTTTTTTTCTGGGTCTCTTACCGCCCCCCTTTAGGCCTGCAGCGCCCACAAGGGGGCGTTATCGCCCACGTTGGGAAAGACTGTTATAAATCGACCCCAAAGCCCTACACAATGCCCCCTTTTTTTTCTGGGTCTCTTACCGCCCCCCTTTAGGCCTGCAGCGCCCACAAGGGGGCGTTATCGCCCACGTTGGGAAAGACTGATCTAGAGTATCCTTAACGGTATGTTTCTTCTTGTTTATAGCAGTTTATAGCCTCAACGCTTGTTTATTTATATGTATTAAGTTGTCTTTTAAATATATTTTTTTCTACTTAAAATGTGAATGTGTGTGGTAATGGCAGTATCAAAAACTATTGTTATTGTTGCACATGTTCACATAAAATGTCTTCTGTGTATACATGTTTATAAGTTACAGTCTAGCACTATAGTTGATTAGAATAATTTTTGGACCATTTACGATTGTAACATGTTATGTTAACCTAATAAATCATAAAAAAAATATATATCAATAGATAAATATATAGCTCACATCAATGAATTATTTTAATTCTAAATTAGAACAATGAGTTCAGTTTTGTATAGTTTGCGTCAATGCGCAGAACCTAATTCACTATGAAAAAATTTGGAATGTGGACCTCGCGACAACTTCAAAGTTTACTTGAAGTTTGACGCAAACTGTACAAGTATATTTAGTCACATTTATTATATTTTTCTGGATATAGCAAAATTTATGACTACTCAAGTGCACTTGGCAAGTATTGTGATTAGGCCATCAACAATTGTAGCACAGCCTTGATTTCAAGTCTTGCCTTGCCCTGTCGTAGTACAGTATTTATAGGCTGATTACTTGACTAGAGTATAAAGTAATTAGCCTTACACTGTCCTGTATTAGGCTTAATACTTTACTGGGCGATGGCCTCCATCATCATTAAAATGAAGTAATATTACAAGTAACTTTAACTTTTTATAATTGATCTTTATTTATGTATAATAAATTTGTAACTCATCGCTGTCTGTACATTGAAGATAAATGAGAACAGCTATTATTGGGGGTTTTTATAAAAGCATTAGAACCCAAAACAATGATTATAAGAATTTTTGTGAAAAAAAAAAGTGGTGAACGCGAACGAAGTCGCGGGCAAAAGCTAGTCTATACTAATATTAAAAAGAGGTAAGCGTTTGTGAGTTTGTATGTTTGAGGTAGCTAATCTCCGATACTACTGGACCGATTTTGAAAATTCTTTCACCAATATAAAGCTACATTATCAGGGAGTGACATAGGCTATATTTTTGTTCAATTTAGGATAAATTTTGACGGGATAGACAGTCCACGCGAGCGAAGCCGCGGGCGTAATAGTAGATTGTTGCACAAGGTGAGAAAGTTACCTTTTCAATGCACGAGATGGTTTGGCGCGCGAGCGTAGCGAGAGCGCTAATAGTTCGAGGGCATTGAAAAGGTCTTTCTTCCGAGGTAAACACTCTGCTTTTCATTACGAATATAAGGAAAGTAAATACAAATCAGATACATGAGTTTAACCAACAAAATTTTATTGAAACATTACCTACAACAAAGTTGATGATATTTCTATTTTTTCATCTCTATCGTAAATGCTTAGCTCAAATTTATTCAATTAAATACTAATTAAGTGAAACATACATTAATGAGTATATTCCTGCTTCGATTGTTTAAATATTCATTTGAAATCAAGATAAAGAAATTTCAAATACAGCTGTGGCTGAATAGAATACATCGACTTGCCGCAAAAGGGATGTCAAAATAGAAGGTGACATTTGACAGTTATTTACTTTCATCCTTAGGGCTGAAAAGAACTTTACAGCGCTAGGGCTGAAAGTGAAGCTTTCAACCTTATGCTCAGGCAACTTCAAGCGTACTTTCCGTGCATGAGTAATGAAAAGTTAGTTCTAAATAATTGTCTTATGAATACACTTATTATTTATTCCGGAAAGTAACACTTCTAAAGTCTGTTTTATTAACAAACGTTATACAAAAAACAAACATAATGCGACTTTACCACCGCGTCGGAGTTGTTTCTTACTGAGAAGACCCGGCGAGAAACTCAGCAGTTACTTTTTTAAACTTGGTTTGGTTTTACAAAGTATTATCAAGACACTTACAAAAACGATAGGTATGCATACTTAGCAGGTGATGTAGTAACTATGTTAGTGAATATTTGATTTTTTCAATTGACTTTAATTTTAGGGTTTTCAGGCAAAAAATGAATTTCATTTTCAATAGTTTCTACATCACTCACAGAGTACGCCATTTCGCTTGCGTAAGTCTTTTAATGATCACCCGGTATATCATGCACTAGAACATATAATAAAAATCATTTAATTATTTAGTATACAATTCTTGTAATTTTATAAACTATCTTCATCGGTTCCTTCTGATGAATTTTGTGCAGATGTGTCAATAATAAACTGCTCTAATATATTTTCTACGTGATTGTCGACTTGGTACATTTGTTTCGATCTTGGTTATCACAAATGATTGACACGTATAACGAACATTTGTGTAACTACGTTTGTGTTGATTACGTGCACCAATAGCATCGCAGTCAAAATTTGCGGTACTCGTTTGCTGAAGAAAACAGAATAAACAATGATCTGCATTTATGATTGGCGTATTTTTTTTTCGTGCTTCATGCGATCAGTCGATTAAGTTTGAGCAGATGTGTTGATGTTGTGTGGCGGTGATCAAAGCATCTTCCCCACTGGGAAGGGTCCTCATGCGATACATAGCTTGTCCAGTTCCAGGATTTGGCGTATTTTTTTAATTTAATATTATTAACCCTCAATATTATTATATCTAAAAATGTTGTAATTATGTTAATGAAATATTTTATTTTAGGGCCATTGAATGATGTTTCCATGATGGAAGAGGATCTCATGCCAACTGTATCTGGAACACCTCCGACAACAAGCCTAACTGAGACAGGTATTTTAAAATAAATAGGTAATTAAAATAAATATCTGAAACAAATTACAAATTTTAAACACTAAAGGGTTTTTGCAACGATCGGCAAGGTAGCTAACTGTAAGGTCATACCCGGAGAGAGTCTTACTGCCCAACACCGTCTACTTGTGATGGACCTGCGAGTGAAGCCTCGAGGCAAATGCCGGGAGCGCTGCCCGCCCCGAACCAGGTGGTGGCTGCTTGAAGGAGCCAGATCCCACGACTTTGCTGCCGCTGTCGGTGACCTGTGCATCGCAGCGGATAGTGAGTCCGGGCAACAGCTCTGGGATAGGTGTCAGGCAGCTATCACCGGGGCGGCGAGGGTGGCGTTGGGTGTGTCTCGGGGTGGACGTGGGCTTGACAAGGAGACCTGGTGGTGGAACGAAGCAGTCCAGAAGGAGATTAGGGTCAAGAAAGCCCTCTTCAAAGCGTGGCAAGCGTCCAAATCTCCTGAAGATCGCGCCGCGTACAGGGATGCCAAACGTGCCTCTAAACGAGCTGTAGCCAGGGCCAGACGTGACCACTTACGTCCTTTGTACGATAAGTTGGAGTCGTCTGAGGGGCAGAAGCTCGTTTACAAGTTGGCACGTTCGAGAGTCAAAGCGGCCCAGGATATTTCCATGTGCCGCTGTGTAAATGACACTCTTGGTAACCTGCTATGCGAGGACCGCGCGGTGAAGGAGAGATGGCGCTCTTACTTCCACGAGCTGCTCAATAAGCAGCACAAAGAGGTGCAGCCACCTGAACTCCCTCCAAATCAGGGACTAGTGCCCCCGGTAACGCCTGATTGAAGTCCAGTCGGCTCTTCGCCGCATGAAGAACCGGAAAGCTGTCGGACCCGATGGAGTCCCTATCGAAGCGTGGAAATCGATGGGCTCTCGTGGTGTGGGCATACTTACCCACCTTTTTAACCGCATTCTCCTCACCGGGAAGGTACCTGACCAATGGAGACTGAGCATTATCACGCCAGTCTTCAAAGGCAAGGGCTCGGTGCAGGAGTGCAGCAATTATCGCGGCATAAAGGTGATGTCCCACACCATGAAGCTCCTCGAGCGCATTGTAGACTCTCGGATCCGACAGGAGTGTACAATCTCGGGGTGTCAGTATGGGTTTCGACCAGGTGGCGGGACCATGGACCCCATATTTGCCTTGAGAACGCTCATGGAGGGATACAAACTGAAGAATACACCTCTGCATCTACTTTTCTTAGACATGCAGAAGGCCTTCGACTGTGTCCCTCGTGAGATGATCGGCTGGGCGCTGCGGTCCAGGGCCGTTCCCGAAGTCTTTATTGACATTATCCGGGACATGTACCACGATTCCAGTTCCATAGTTAGGACTGCGGTTGGTGACACGCTTCCTTTCCTTATTACCGTTGGAGTACACCAAGGCTCCGTGCTTAGCCCGTTTCTGTTCAGCGTAATATTAGACGTTCTGTCAAACAGCACCCTAGACCACCATGAGCAACCACCCTGGTTGCTTATGTATGCTGATGATATAGCGCTAGCAGATTCGGACAGGGGACGGCTAGTACAACGGGTGAATAAGTGGAAAAATTCACTTGAAAACGGCGGTCTGAAACTTAATGTGGCGAAGACGGAGTACATGGCCTGCAACACCACAGATACCCAGTCCGTCCGCATAGGCGTTGACGTGGTCGAGCGCACGGACCGTGTTAAATACCTGGGATCTGTTTTAAGCGCGTCCGGGGACATCGACCGCGACGTCAGAGCCCGAATTTCCGCGGCTTGGGCTAAATGGCGTGAGGTGGCTGGTGTCATTTGTGACCCCAAAATGCCGATCAAGCTGAAAGGGCAGGTCTATAAAACCATCATAGGCTTGTCCTTTTATATGGCAGTGAAACATGGCCGTTACTAGAGCGACACAAGCAGGAGCTGCGCGTCACGGAAATGAAGATGCTGCGGTGGATGTGTGGAGTCTCACGCAAAGATCGTGTGCGTAACACCCACATCCGCAGCAGCCTTCGTGTTCGTGACATCGCAGACAAGCTGCAGGAGTGCCGCCTTCGCTGGTATGGTCATGTCTCACGGAGATCGGCAAACTACGTGGGCAACAAATGTCTGGCTATGCCGCCCCCGCCAGGTACCGGTAGAAGAGGTAGACCCAAGAAGCGGTGGCTCGACGTCGTTAAGGGTGACATGCGTGCCAACAGACTCACCACTGAGGACGCACAAGACCGCGCGAAGTGGACCAAGAAAATAAGAAAGGTGGACCCTGGGACCCCACACACCAGTGTGGGTTCACAACCGGGATAGATCGCACGGATGATGATGATGATGATGATGATGGTTTTTGCAACGAAACTTAAATGGTACAAAATGGATTTACCTATTTTGACTCGACGTTTCGACGACAACTGCATGTCATCGTGGTCACGAGCGGACTGGTGAGTGGTGGTGCACGGCGTGGTCTGAGTGGGCGCGGCGAAAGATTTTCATCCACCCGCGCATTTAGAATATTCACGTCAGTACAGTCAGGTCGGCAAACTACACTCAGTGTCCGGGTTTTTTCGAGACGGTTCAATTCGTGGCTTACACCTTGTACATCCATTTACCAGTAAATTTATTTTATTGCAAAAACCCGATAGTCTTTAAAATTTGTAGTGAGAAATGCAACAAGAAAATTCAAAGTCATAGGTGGGTATCGAACCCACGACCTCCGGCTCTAAATGCAGAATTGCTGTCATTGCGCCAACAGGCCGGTCAAAGTTCAAACTCTCATTGAAACTTTATACCTACCGGGTGATTATCAAAAGACTTACAAAAAGGATATGGCACCAGTATGGTATGGTAAGATGAAGTAAAAACTAACTCATTCTCAGTGAGAATTGGATTTATTTCATTAACTTTAATTTCAAGGTCGCCATACAAATCATTTGAAAAGTCGGTATAACCCGATTTTTATAACTGTGCACCTCGAGTTGTCAAAATCGTTGACAACTCGAGGTGCACAGTTATAAAATCAGGTTATAGTTATTGTTTGTATGAGAACCTCGAAATTAAAGTCAATTGAAAAAATCTTATTTTCACTTAAACAGTTACTACATCACCCTCAGTATGCCATATCGTTTTTGTAACTCTTTTGATAATCACCCGGTATTAGAAAATATTGTTTTCACTTCTCATGCTTTAAAAGTACGCCAATATAGCCCTACGAAGCGGGACTAGAGTGACCACTTTAGTCCCTAGGGAGTAAAAAGTAATTTGTTTTTAAATTTCCTTCATGTGACATAGACAAACTCAAACAGCCAGTAAATATACTATTATATGTGGAGTTCATTGCGAAAAATGTTGCGAGTTTTAGTTCCATGGTTTGTCCGCAAAGAAGGTGCTTCCATGTGTTTTGAATTGTTAATCTGTGGTTCAGTTCAAAAGAAAAAACTGACCACGAAAATTTCAGAACTTTTGTCAAGTGTAAAGTTCGGTTTTAAATGTTTTTGTAAAAAAGTGTCAAAGTGAAAAGTACAGTTTGCACCTCGAGACTAAACGCCAACTTAATATACACTCAGTTTCATTGACTTCCTCGCACTCTGGTATAGGCTTCGTTTAGTCCGATATAAAATATACTTGTATTAATGTTTTGTAATATATTTTATTTTAGGATCATTAAGTGATGTTTCCATGAAAGATGTGGATCCCATGCCAACTGTATCTAAATCACCTCTGACATCAATTCTAGCAGAGACAGGTATTTTTGTTTTCATATTTTGATCACAACTTTATACCGGGTGATTATCAAATAACTTCCGAAAACGATATGGCATACTCAGTAAGTGATGTAGTCACTATTTGAGCGAAAATTAGATTTTATTAAATTAACTTTAATATTTACCGTTCGAGTTATTTGTATGGTGACCTTGAAATGAAAGTTAGATAAAAAAAATTGTTTTCGTTTAGATAGTTTCTACATCACTTAGTGAGTATGCCATGTCGTTTTGGAAAGTTATTTGATAATAAAAAAAATAAAAAATAAAACAGGCTGTAAAATAAAAATAAAATAGGTTATAATATCAACTTGTAACAATATTTTCTAATGCAACATTTTCACTTGCTCAAGTATTTAATAAATTATGGTTACTTCTCATTAACATAAAAGTTATACCAGTTCTACCAATTTCTTATCAAAGATGTTAATAATGTTTTTTATACAATATTCCTTAATTATTTTTCAGAAATGCAGGAGTGCAAAAAGAGCCAGATAAAGTCTGCCAAAAAAGTCAAAAGTAAGTGTCATTTTTAATTAAGCTTAGTAATTAGTAACCATTTTTCTAATGGAGTTCAGACAACCCTTATTTCGTTATTGTTTGTTACTTTTTTTTTTATCTGATTATACAGGGTTACTTTATCAACACCATCCAAAATTTTCCCAGACATTAGACATCAATCGGACAAACCTTTTTTTTAAAAAAGGGTAGGTTTGAACTTTTACTAAGTATATTATATTTTTTTCGAACAGATTATTCGTGTGGCGTGGTTACTTATTCGAAATTAAATTTTAACTTCTAAATAAAGCATGGGCTTGGAGTTAGAGAAAGAGACATCGAGCCGGCCTCGACTCGCGTCGCGCAGTATCAACGAAACTAGTAATTTTTTTATACCTTTGAGTAGTTATAATAACATTAATACCTCAACATTTAAGTACTGAAGGTCGTCAAACAGAAAAATACGTATTTTGCCATTTTCTCCATAGATCCTCATATTTCAATTTGGATGGTGTTTATAAAGTAGCCCTGTGTCACGCTTCACATGAACATCAATTACTAGCTAAATAAATTTAATCAACCCGGATAACGGCGGAAGGCTCACCACCTACAACGTTGGGTCCTAAACCATTGGTGAAAAGTGGGCTTCTGAGTGTTCCGTTCACCGTGACGGCAACAGTCACTTGCCCCTGACTACCCCGTTTGGGATAATGGCTTTAACTAAAGATCAAATTTCTTCTTGCAGAGCCGCTTCGTCTGAAATTAGTTTCTTCGTTCTTTTTGGAAAAACTCAAACTATCAAGAAGACGAGTGAAAGACTTGCAGTTAGAAGTTAGAAAGTTAAGCAGAAGAAATGAAAAGCTTCAAAAAAGACTGGCCAAGGCTGACGAAATGAGCACCAGAATGTTATTAACAAAAAACACTAAATATGGAAACAAGCCACAGAAATGTATTGTACTAAATATTGCGAGTCCCTCCGTTGTATGAAACCCAGCGGGCCACTTCTTTGAGACATACCTACCCGAAATAGTGTGTTAGTGAAGGCCATGCTCAATCCTCACGAAATCCAGTTGTAGGCGGAATAAGATTTTGGCAGATATCGATTTCATTCAAGGATTTATCTTTGCTAACAAGAATACTATGAAAACAAGGTGATAGACTTCACATTTTTTATTCCTTAAAAAATAAAATCCATTTGTTTAGGACTGAATAAACAACTTTTCAAGGTTTTTTTTTGTTTTATTGTAATTATTGGCCGTGGTTTTTTCAGTTGTGGGTTATCTTTAAAAATATTTTGAAGGCGCACACGACGGACTATCCGCGGCGTACTTTTTTCTCCGTCTAAATAGGTCCCTTACAAACTGTATTGAGCAACGCACACGAATACGCCGAACCAAAAGTTTGCCGAAACACCGCGGACACCCACGGTGCGTAGCGGATTAAAGTACGCGAGCATTCGCGAAAAAAATAGAACGAACGAACTATGAGCAGTCACGCGGCGGATTTTAGTCCGCGTTAAAAATTGATTCGAATTAAAGGGATGGACCCAGTATTCTCTTTTAAAACGTCTTCTTTTTTGCTTAAACTTCATGTAAATTACAGCACAACGTAATCTCAGAATATTTAAATACTCTCGGACAACAAATGATCGCACACCGTGTGCGTTGAGTCCGCGGCGCACTTTTTATTCGAGGAGCGTACTTTTTGCTCCGCCGCGGAGTAAAGTCTGTAGCGAGGAGAATACTCTTTAGACGTGTTAGTCTATGAATGAATGAATTCATTTAAATTATTAAACCTTTATAAGCTTTGAACTTTCCTATTGTCTTTTTATTCGGCAGTGAATGGGCTTAACAACTTTCGACGCCCGGCGCGCTCAGATGTGCAAAAAACTAGAAAACAATAGTAATACATATTATGGGTGTAATGAAACTTAATCAACATCGTAGTTATCTTGGCACATAAAAGTGAACCGCAGCAGGTGTGACATTAGGCACATTTTAGACATCGTCAATTGCCAAATGTAAAACACCGAAAGGCGAAGCAGGATAAAACCCCACAATTCTCAGTTAGCCCGGCAATAACAAATAATTGGTATTCAGTCAGTAACGGCATGCATCTCTTATCGTGCGAAAACCCATATATATATTTATCGTATCGTGTGTGTTATTGCAACAATGACCCATGTCGAGTATGTGTTAGTGGTGAAATTTACGTGGGGCTCAAGCAAAGCCTTTACCGCAGCAGGTAGCGGGAGTAGTATTGGTACTGATATGCTCGAAGTTCTTGCAAGAAACTCGTGTGCTAGCACAAATGAGGCGACGATTCAACGTCAACCTTATTTTATTAGGACAATATTATGACAGCACGATGGAGCTCCCTCCGTAAGATCAGTAATTGATTATTATAATATTAGGTTAAGTTCGCGTCAAACTTCTAGTCCACTCTGAAGTAGATTCGCGTATTAGCAATACCTATACCTATTTTTTATAGGAAAAAATAGGAATGTGGGACTCAAGACAACTTCAGAGCGGACTAAAAGTTCGACGAGAACTATAGGGTGTGATACCTAAGTAGAATGTGAGCGGAGGCTTGATACCTTGTCTTGCTAGAGCTCCCGACTTAATTTTTACTTCCGATGTGTGAAGAGGTGAAAAGATTCTTGTACGTTTGGGAGGCACACAGCTATGATGACCTCAGATGATAATTTCTACTTTCGAGCAAATTAAAATATCTACCTTGTTTATTCAACGAATAGTTTAAGAAGCGCGCGCGTTTGTGTTTTGAGATATGTGATTTTTCAGCTTATCACTACGAATACTACGATCGTTTCGATGAATGGCTTCGCGTACACAAATAATGTGATGACGTGAGCGTCACCCTGTATTTAAACGCGACAAATTGATAACTTTCTCCTTTTCGTAGTCAGTTCAAAATGACACATCGCAAGCTTATAACTTCAAAATTAGCGAAGCGTTCAATCGAATAAAAAAGTTAGGGAACCTATGGGCAGCTTTAGTAAGTGAACACGCCGAGCGTGTCCTCGACACCACATAACACCTATTTTTCGTCAAAAATTATAACTAGTTTTTTTAGGTGGCCGCTTAATAAAAAATTTGAACAGAAAATATGGCCTAGTTTGAGAAAAAGTACCAAAACATTGAAAACACGCCAGGCGTGTTCTTGGCATAGATACTTAGCTTAGCCTGAACACGCCAGGCGTGAAGGTGGCATTGAATGAGTTAAATTCACACAAATCTGCCTTGTTTATTATTGCTAGTAATAATGTACTAAATGATGACCGCATAAAACGATTTATGAAAGGAGCTTTTAGGTTGAGCCCTACGAAGCCTAAATATAATATGACTTGGGATCCAAGTAAAGTGTTAACCTATCTTGCACAAAAGTGGCCAAACGTTGACCTCGACCTAGAAACTCTTTCCAAAAAGACTGACTTTGTTACCTAACAGCTCATCGTTTCCAGAGGCTATCTCTCATTAACCATAAATCGCGTCGAATGAAGCTGTTCACATAATTATGATCGAACTTCACTTGGTAAGTTCGTTTGATCTTCAATTATCAATAACAAAGAGGAAAGATTTGTTTGTTTGTATTGAATAGGCTCCGAAACTACTGGGCCAATTGGACAGCGTTATGTAAGAACAGATTAAGCGACACTAGATAGAATTTGAAAAAATGAGCTTCAAAGATTTTAAAGTTAAAATTGTCGCTGTGTGTTCATTGTTTATGTTACGTTTTTAATATTTTTGCTATAATTTATTATGTGTATGTAGTCTAGTTTAATTAAGAATATATTACGGTGCAGAATATACTTTAAAAGAAATAGCCATTTTTCCGCTTAATTCGTTAATGTATTTTAGTTATATTCAGATTAATTAAATTTGTCAATAACGTACTATAGGACATTATTGTCGTTTGATTCTTTAATACGATTTGTTTCGAGTGAAATAAAACGCGGTATCAAATTAAATCCAAGTATTTTAATGCAAAGTTTTCAAGTTAAACAAAAATTATATGTTTATTTCGTAATCAGCAATGCCATTTATGATCATTTTAGAGAAATGATATTGTTATAATTTTTTATAGTTAAATACCCCAATAATATCAACATGTTTGCTGGTCTCCATTTATAAAACTAAAACTCTTCCAATCGGTTTTTAATTTTTATTTAAAATTAAAATAATAATATTATTTATTTCTTAATCTCAACTTCAACTAAAAAGACACCTTCTCAACATAAAAAACTTTCTAAAAACTTAACTCTTAATTACAATAAATGTATTCAATTATTATTTTCCTAATTTTCTTCTTCTATATCAAAATCAATAGATCCATTAAAACCTTCAACATCTTCTTCTAAATCATGAGATCCTGTTAAATTTTCATAATATTGTCTGGCATCAGATGGAATAAGATGAAGTAGAGATTTTATATCATCCAACTTGGGCTGTGAGATTAGTTTTCCTTCTGGCCAAAGTTGCTCGTAAAGACCTGACAAGTCTAGTGGGGCGCTCTTTGTCCCTCTTTTTGGTCTCTTGTTAAGGTCTACTTCGTGGGGTAAACCACCATGCGTGGTTGAAAGAAATATCCTACCAGGTTTATCCTTATAAATATTTATTTCTTTAGTTTTTAACCAGCTAATAGCGTCTCCTTCTATATCTTTTTTTCTGTTTACTATTGCCTTCAACATTTTAGAAACTCCAACGAAGTCGTTTTTTTCCATTTTAATAGCTGTCAACTTGTTTCTCTTGCGACAAGTAGTCATCACATCCATGTAGTCTTGTGGAGTATATAATCGTGTGTGGGTTTTTAAGGCTGATTCTATATCGCTAAAATCACTATCATTTTCTAAGAAGCTATGACCAGGAACCATAAAGCGTGAAGTGATTTTTTCTAAATTTTCATGTTCATTGAGTATTGCAAATAATAATAAAGTCAACTTGATGTTACGGTTCTGGCCTCCACATGAATCTGACCAAAGGACTAACTCTTTGACTTTATAGTCTAGATTCAAAGATAAATGTTTGCGCAAAGCGGACCCAACTTCTTGAGCTCCCCTGCCTGCTGTTCCTTCCACCCACACTTAGCAAAAACCTTTACCAGTTTTGCCTGAATGAATACCGCAATTGTACAGCCATAGTTGGCGTTTGTAAAACACGATATTGGTTGGAATTCTCGGTAACGGTAAGGTTTTTTCCATATCAAAAGTAAGGACTTCAAGATGGTCACAAGTCTTAGCCAAAGTCATTTCCTGTTTTTTCATTGCTCGTGCGTCTTCTGCTTCTTTATGGTGCTGCTCTCTTTCGTTTTCTAAATTCAGTTTTTTTTCTTGTGAAGTGGTGTCTTTTATTTTTATAGCCAGTAAGTCACACTTATTACATGTGTCTTTCTGTGGTTTCTTCCTTTGTAGGTTAAATTTGGTATAAAATATTTTTTTGTATGTTGCAAATTTGGCGCTTAATTCTTATTTAGCGAATGATCGCGTAAGAAGTAATATGCATTTACGAATTAACTGCCATTTTAGGCGGTTAGTTCGTTATTACGTTTTTAATAAATAAATGAAACGGATTATCTCCACCTTTTCTGGAAATAATTCGTTTATGCATTTTAAAATCCTGTTTGTGTATTTTGTAACAGTGACTTAGGCGCATAATTCTTTATTACGTAACGAATGTGTGCAAAAGTTCTAACAAATTTTGACACGTCGCTTGATTCACCCCTTAATAAAAAGCACTAGGAGTGGTTTTTGAACACAAAAATAGCTGAATACATAGTTTATCATGCCTGGAATCGATCTGCATTCAAAACTATTTTTTTTCAATTTTGTCGCTTAATTCGTTCTTACATAACGCAGTCCAATTATAAAAATTCTTTCACCAATATGCAGGGAGTGACATAAGCTATATAGGTACATATCTTTTTATACGCGGGCGAAGTTGACGGACAGCTAGTGTATTATATTTTGAAGCATGAAGCTTATGTGGTCCATATCATACTGTCGAGTCTGTCCTTAAGTCTGTCGAGTAAGGAAAAATGAATAGGGTCTTTTTTTACTTGTCGAATAAACTCCTCTTTTAAACTTTGCTAGAAAATCAAACGATATTGTATTTAGTAACGTTTTATTAGAAAAATAAAAAGTAGACATAAGTATTATTAACATAATCTCAGTTCGAAGAAAAACACAATTTACACAAACATTAAAGTTTGAAAATATCAAAATTTACAATATTTTTTGCCTTTTACGAGGCTGAAGTTTTCATCAAGACAAGTCTAAGTAGGTAATCCCCTTAAAACTTGACAAGAAAAACAAATAAAAAACAGAAATGAAAAGATCTTACAAGTAAATATAAAATACTTAATTATTTGGTAAGGATAGTCAAGAGATAGTTAAATAAAGCGCTTTTACTTAACCAGCTGTTGAAACTTTACGCGAACGATAGCGTAAATTTAAGGTGGCAACTCATGGTAAACGCACAGCCCCCCGATTCAGAACAAAGTTATTTTCTTTTATTTTTAATTATTTTTTTAAGTAGGATAGGTTTTATCTAATTTGGTTTATGAAAACTTAGGGCCTTTGGCTTTAACATATCAAAATATTGATTGCTACCGCTTATCGGATCATTTACTATAATTAAAACAAATTCACCGAATCGGTAGATAACTTCGTTCTGAATCGGGGGGCAGATGGGGTCACGTAAAAATAACGCTAGGCGTCAGTAGAGGGGATGGTTGTGCGCACGGGTACAGTATCTGAAGGGGGGTTTCTACCACTCCTTTGGCCCTAAATACGCTCACAGATTGAAAGACGCACCCAGAAAATAAGCGCGGTTTTGAAGAAGAAAAATGGCTGCTTAAACATACAAATTGGCGGTTACGTTTTCGATAAGTTTGGACGAGTAAGGGTGCTCGTGAATAAGCGCTGCAGTGGCACCATTAGGTACTAATTTTCATACAATATTTTGTCGCAGCGCCATTATCTCGCTTTTGTCATGACACGCGTTACATCATATTAAGGGTGCGTGTCCACCAGGGATGTACGAGGAATATGTTTGTTAAGAAGTTAGAAACCAATAGAATCGCGAAGCTAGGTGAATGAAACAATTATATTGGTTCTTAACGCACACATTCCTCGCAACGCATCCTCGCACATCTCTGGTGGAAAAACACCCTTAGGTTTAAAGACATTTAATCTCATAATATTAATCATATTCATTGTAAAAAATTACCAGATAGCGCACGTCAAGCGCGACCACTGCAACGCTTTTTGATGCGGCTAATTTGAAGGCGTCCTGAAACTCGCACTAAGCACTCTGGCCAGCTTTTTATATCAGAATACAGGGACTATAATGTACGGCTTTCCCCCATACAAGCGAGACAAGGAACGCGATAGTAAGTATAGTCCTGCATTAGCGCCAAAGTTTTGTATTTTGTTCCTACCAGGGGCCGTTTTACCATCTCTTATAGCCAGTCCAATTAATTTCCTAAACTGAGTAGGGAGCAATTTCGTCTGTAAATATCTGTCCTAGATGCGTTATTGACAGGTGGTAACTGCTGATTGGCCGAAAATGAAAGATCATATTAGGAAAGAAATTAAGTGACTGGCTTTAAGAGATGGTAACACGGCCACAGGACTAATATTTATGTTCGTTTTGTAAGTCTTAGACAAGTGAAAGCTGCTTAATTTTGGGTCTTGCTCTTAGTGCGAAATATTTTATTTTATTTAAACAACAGTCTTCAAAATGAAAATTTACCCTATTAGATTAAATGCTTAGGTTTACATTAGAATTTGGCGTAAATAAAAACTCGAATTTAAATTAACTTATTTACAATCAGCTTCTGAAAGCCTAAGGTTATAAATAAAAATATCTACGATTGCTTATAAAGAAGCCGTAGTTCTAAATACATAATTGTTAAGGTTGTAAAATAAAAATACGCAGTATT
Source organism: Udea olivalis (assembly GCA_947369235.1). Lineage (NCBI taxonomy): Eukaryota > Metazoa > Arthropoda > Insecta > Lepidoptera > Crambidae > Udea > Udea olivalis. The sequence continues at coordinate 7,211,066 of OX376370.1, read as the reverse complement.
TTAACAATATTTACTTTTTGATCTATATAATAATCATGTATAAAATATTCGTCTAACAAATCCATCAAACTTTTTCTTGGAGTTATAATTTAAATGCACTACTAACAGATTTGTTCTACAAATATCATAGCATGTACATATAATTTATTTGGCGTTCAAACCTAACTAGGTATAGTTCGCGTCAAACTGCAGGGGCCTATTACCATCTCTTATAGCCAGTCAAGTTAATTTCCTAAACTGAGTAGCGAGCCCCTGGTCCCTCTGAAGATGATTCGCACATGCGCAGTATTCAATTTACTATGAAAATAATCGGAATGCAGGACTAGTCTCGTGTTCAGAACAGACTAGAAATTTGACGCAAAATATATCTAAATATACAAAAGGGAGTGTAGAGCTTCAGAAAAACTCATTTCGAGATTCAAATTTCGCAAGTCGATAACATTAGTAGCAAGAGAAAGACTGAGTAAAATAGGATTCAGACCATTCGTGTAAGTATAGTAATCTAATCTATACTAATAATATTATAAAGAGGAAGGATTTGATTGTTTGTTTCTTTGTATTGAATAGACTCCGAAAATACTGATCCACTAACAGAAAGCTAAATTATTGAAGAGTGATATATGCTCTACTTTATTATGATTATACAAAAAATTCAGTGTAAATGAATAGTACCTATGTACCTTTATGTAAATTAAGTCTGAGGAAAGCGGGCGAGTTATGATAATGGACACCAGCTGTCAAACATTTGACAGAACGAAGTCTGTTAGGACAGCTCGTGTGTGTAGAAGCGATTTAACACCTTAGTGAGTTTCAATAGGTATAGATTTTATCTACTGCTCTCAAAACCAGCAGTTTATTATGCTAATGTGAGAACGAGACATCCCATACATTGCTTTTGGTCCTAAAGTATTTTTCCCTGTGTTATGAAAATCAGATACATAAAAGGCTCCACACATCACAGTGGTACAATTAAGGCCCTGTTCAGATTAACGCGCCATCGACGCGCGTTTCATTACACATAGATTGTAATAATGCTTAATCAACAAACTAGCTTACTTCTTGGCAGTTGATGTACAACGAAACGCGCGTCGATTACGCGTACATCTGAACAGGGCCTTAGGGCTGCGGTCCGATTCAAGCCTTAAATGATTTCAAACGCGTTCCAAGTTGATAAAATAGCACTATCTGTGTCAAATTATTTATTTATTTAGGGATAGTACACAGCTCAATACAGTTTTAATTACAATATTAAATACAATTATGTAGGCCAATTACGACTATCCAACGTATTACCATCAGTGCTCGAGATGAACAAAAGTGCAACAACAATGCAAAGATTTAAATATCATTCAAATACTCAAGGGAAACTGACTTGATAAACCGCAATTACTTTACCCACAATTATTTAACCAAAGTGCAAATAATACTCACAAATAGAGTTGCAAATTTAATAATGAACACAGTGGTTAGATTTGAACTTGGGGCTACAATATGGATTCCAAGCTGGAGTTCTCAAGCCCTACAGCACTCGCTAATTTCAATTCGCGATGAAGAGAAAATATCGAAATCGGACCACAACATGACAGTTGGTGTTACAAAAATGTCAAAAACCTGCCTAAACTTCACTCAAATTTAAGAAGCTTACACACTGATGTCGTCCCGCAATATGTCAGTTGAAAATCTCAGCTATTCTTCTAAGCACTTCCTAAGATTGAGTGGCGATTGAGTCTTATAAGTTTAAGGCGTTCCACAAAGCCTATCGTTAGGCACAAATACCAAAGGTCCGGGTACTTCAGCGCGACGTACACTCATGCTCAGCTGCTGAAAAACATACTTACAGTTGGTAAAAATATATAAAAAATATATAATTAGGAGCTTCTGTGGCAAGAAGGGCAAATCAAGTTATCTTTAAAATGATTACATTATTAAAAGCCTACATCAAAAAGTTTAAGTGTCATGTGATTCAAATGAGAATAAGACTGGCTTGCGACCAACTTCACTGGTATGAATACGGACTGTAAAAAATGTGGTTTCTTAATTATATTTTTTTATACAAGCAATCGCACCTGATGGTAAGTGACGATGCGATCTATGATGGTTTTTTTATTTTATAAACTTTTTTTCTGTCGCTGGGGGAATTTTTTTTAGTATAGAAAGGAGAATGCCCATTTGTGGTACAGGTTTGTCTCTGGCTTCAAGATAAAAACTATGGTAAAATCATTTTCCCTATTTTTTAGGCCATCGTACCTTTGGAATTCATTTTTAAGCAGGTGATTTTTTTATAATCTCAAAAAGAAATTCAATTGCATCACCCGATTTCATTTTGTTTGTAAGGAGATGTTGCCATGCTAAATAAGTACATAGATAGAGAACTACAATCGATATTTTTCCGGTAACAATAACAAATAAATTTTTATATTCATTACCTTTAATTTATTTTTAATATTTGACTTTTGCTTTAAGGCGATACACATGCCTGTACAACGGAACAGTAGCTTACATGCTTGTTAATGGCAAGTGGAAGTAACTGGCGCAATGGGGATACATTTTTGGTTTGGTTTGTTTATTTTTCTTTGTTTTGAGGTTTGTTAGTTTTCAATAAAAACATCAAAACCCGGGTTTGTTTCCAAAAGTAACAACTGCCTAATGTAGAGGGTAATTCTATGTACCGTTTCGAACGACTTTACTTTTGATGCCACTCTGTACCGTGCTTCATACTTTGATGGGCATGATCCTTTCTATCCTATGACAAATTCAAACTAACAAAATAAGGATAACATGTTTAAGTTTTTTTTTCCCATCCGTTGAGGAGGAAGCCCATTTGGGCTTCTGAGTGTTCCGTTACTCATGACGGCACAGTCACTTGCCTCTGACTACCCCGCTTAGGATAAAGTCGTGATGGTATGTTTAGGAGGAGTAGGCCTTGGACCACGACAGAATTTTTGATTTAGGCTTGTGTTCTCGCCCTGAAGTACTAACTCTTGTCATAGTTATTAATAAAACTCCTGACTTAAGAGAAGATAGCACGGTCGAGCGAATTGAAAAATGGTTTTTTGTGAAATCTATTGCTGTCTTTTGCAAACCTGGAGCCCCCCGCAGAGTGCGATAGAGACAACTGCAAATCGGACCGAAATTACCTATCAAAACTACACAAAATCACAGTCGCAGTCCCCTGATCCCTTTTCGAAAACTCGACTGAATGATTTTTTTTTATTAAAAATTAGAAAAAGGCTTTGGCCGTGTTCCTATGTTTTCTTTTTTTTATATAATCTAGTCAAAATAATTTTATGGATGTTTTAATTTGAACACAGCGGAAAATCTAACCATTTTTTTCGATTATCGAAGGGTCATATCTCTTTTGATAATTAGTTTATCAAAAAATAGAAAATAGAGACATACTAATAGTAGCCATTCATTTTTGGTAAAAAACATTCCTCTACAATCAATATTCAGGGAGGAAACAGGGGACTACGTTTGTTTGGAAAAACGGCGCTTCTGTATCCTCTTAAGTGTAATGATGACTGACAATTTTTATTTTTGGAATTGTATAAATGACTTACATCCTATTGTTTTATATTCTGTAGCTTTTCTTTAAATAAAGAAATGTACTCTATTTTTATTTTTATTTTATTTTATATTGCCCGTCAAGATGACCTCACTCCACCTGATGGAAAGCGGTCGTGAGGTCCAGATATGAGGTTGACAAGCCCAGTCATTCAAACGAATCACTGGGCTGGCCATCCTCACCTTGAAGGCCTGCAGAAATGCCTTTTCACGCCCCGCTTGAAGAACCCGGGACTATAAGAGGAAGGAAACACATCTAATCTCTCTCTAATAACTTGCATTGTAAAACCAAAACAAGTTCAAAAGAGTAACTATTGAGTTTCTCGCCGGGTCAACTCAGTAAGAATCAACTCCTCCGACGCGGTGGTAGAGTCGCATTATGTTTGTCTATTGATTATTAAATGCATACATATTACTATACTACACAAGTCTATTATTGAGTATATTTTCGACTATTCAAAAGTACTGCTTAAGTCTATTTGAATAAAGATATTAGAGTTTGAACACTATGCGTACCTGCAAAGGCGTCCGCCGCTCGCTGAGGCGCCCGCTCCGGCGCACCGGCGTCGCCGTGAAGCGCGGCGTGTCGCCCGCGCCGCGACTGATCGTGACAATACGTAAATATACAAATATATACAGGGTGTAAAGTGACCACTTTAGCCCCTAGGGAGTAAAAAGTATAATTAGTTTTTTAATTTCCTTCATGTGACAAAGACAAACTCAAACAGCCAGTAAAAATATACTATTATCTGTAGAGTGTGGAACGTCTTCATTGGGAAAATGTTGCGAGTTTTTTAGTTCCATGGTTTGTCCGCAAAGAAGGTGGCGACATGTGTTTTAAATTGTTGTGTTGTAATGTTTTGTTAAAAAAAATTCAGAACTTTTGTCAAGTGTAAAGTTCGGTTTTAAATGTGTTTGTACTAAATTGAATATTTTTCACGCACTCGAAGTGAAAAGTACAGTTTGCACCTCGAGACTAAACGCCAACTTAATATACCCTCGGTTTCAAACACTCAAACCACCTCTGGTATATTATGGCTTCGTTTAGTCCCGCGATGTAAAATATACTATAACGAAGCCGGTGTCTACGTACTCAGACCATTAAATCAAGTCACAGAAAATATAAATTATTGATGGGAAACGAAATTTCTTTTTTGGTGTCAATTTTAAACCTAAAAACGGACTACGTAATGTAACGCGTGCAATAGACCACTCCTGCGCTTTTGTTACGCATAATCAAGGAACCAAAAAAACGATTTTTATTAAATTTAGCAAATAATTGGCGACTACCTAATTTTAGACAAATCAATGTGTTTTTAAATAGTATTACACAATAATAAAGCAAAAATTTAAGTTTAATTTCAATTCAATGAAATAATCACGAAAATCTTACAAAAATGCAACGTTTTCGATCCACCTCCAGCAAACGCTCTTAAAATGCAACAGGAGAGTTTAAAATGTAATTAAGTTTAAATAAGAATAATGTAGTACTTATGTACTTATCTAAAAATAGAAAACGAATAAAAACGAAAGTAATTTTAGCCTATTTACTGCCCCATCGCTAGGCAAAGGCCTCCATCATTGAAATCAAGTCATCGCTACAATTGATGGGTATTGGCTAAACACTGCATGTCAAAAGCGCGTTGTTAATTAATGAGGGTTCTCGATACTTTTTCTGCCACCAGTCGGCGCTGCTGTTGCGTAAGGACCAAACAGCTGTCAGATCCCATAGATTCATACCGAAAATCTAATTGTTTTTTGAAATTCTATTGTATTTGCGGGTGTTATTGATGTCATTATGGGTAAATTCCAGAAGAAGTCGCCGATGTGAAGATTGAGCTCAACAAAAGCTACTGGTATTAAGGAAAAGCTCATTGAAAGGTAACTTAAGGTTCTAGTATTTGTTTACACAATATGATTTGGTTTTTTAACTACTAAATTGCAGTAATTTGTGTTTCATTGAGATGTACTTGATTAATAGAATAATTATTTTCAGACAGTTGTCCATAGATGTTAGTAACAATGAATAGAAATCCTTAATAAACTAGGTTGGTAAATGAAAAATAAATAATGGGTATCTTAAGACTACTAAAGTGTTGTAGCAGGATGGAAAATAAAGCAAAAATATACTTAGCAGGCTCATCGAGCCTTTATCACATGCAGCTTGGTGAACCTAGCAAGCAACTTTTTTTTTTTTTTTTTTATATTGCCCGTCAAGATGACCTCACTCCACCTGATGGAAAGCGGTCGTGAGGTCCAGATATGAGGTTGACAAGCCCAGTCATTCAAACGAATCACTGGGCTGGCCATCCTCACCTTGAAGGCTGCCTTTTCACGCCCCGCTTGAAGAACCCGGGACTATACGAGGAAGGAAACACATGTGCTGGAAGAGCGTTCCACGTCTGGATGGTACGACAAAGAAACGAGTCCATCCTGTCACCCACCATCCTCAAAACCCTGTTGGAGCTCCCTCGCACCCTATTCATTTGCTACCCAATTTTTTGCGCATCGTTGCGTGAAAAAAATTAATTCAATGTATTTTAATAAATCATATTAAACCGTGCTTTATTAATGTGCAATAATCAACTACAACTTACAAAACCCAGAAAACTATATTAATAAAGCATAGTAAACCATGCTTTGGCTATTTTTTATAGGAGTAAATTTATCACACACCGTAGGTAACTTATGCCCTCCTGTTTTATTTGCACACATAGACAGTGCACAACACTGTGGCCTTCAAAAAACAATATTCCTATAGTAATGTTTATAGGAATAAATGAACCAAAAAAATTATCGAAAAATACAAATAATGTATGTATCTGACTTTTGATTGGCCCTCACGCTACAGTGCTGCCATCTCACGCAGGCCATTTCAGAAAACCCTCAATAGTAATCATAAGCTATGTTCCGGAAAATTCGAAAACGCAGTTTGCATCAACTGGGATTTGAACCCGAGAACTCTATTTTTCTAGCCGGGGTCTGTGACCACTTGAAGACTGAGGCGTTGGAATAATAAAAATATCTTTCCTAGTAAGTGGGGCGCGATTCGGACCCGCGTCATCCACAAACCGCCACATTGGGGCTAAAATTTGAAATTGTCTGTAGAAAGCTACAATCTAAGTGATAATAATACTTACAGTTTGGCCTGTTGCACAGCGAACCGTATGATGGTGCTTTTGAATACGTTCTTCACGTCCACCATCTTGGGATCAGCTCGCTTCTGCTTGCCGCTGTTGGGGCTGATCTTCAGCTGCATGAACTTGTCGAGGAGTTGGTCCAAGTTCGCTTCCACCACTGAGCGCTGGACAAAAAGAAAAACTAGCTATGATAAATGAACATTAAAAAAATTAACTGTTTTCAAAAACAACACTCAAAATTGTTTTTTTTTTAAATACAGTACTGCCAAAGCATTTATTTACACTAGTTATTCTTCAAGCGGGGCGTGAAAAGGCATTTCTGCAGGCCTTCTAGGTGAGGATGGCCAGCCCAGTGATTCGTTTGAATGACTGGGCTTGTCAGCCTCATATCTGGACCTCACAACCGGTTTCCATCAGGTGGAGTGAAGTCATCTAGACGGGCAATATTAAAAAAAATTATATACCTAAAGATGCCAGCTAACAATTTGTCAAATTCTAAACTGGCATCTAACTCGCATGCGCCGGAACGCGCTAATTGGTTGAAAGCCGTAAGCCCCACGCGCGCCGCCATCTTGGCTTGTCGAACTCTTTAGTCGCTGGACATAAACAAACAGAGATTTTAATGGTATCCGTGTTGATAATAATATTAACTGAAAGTGACAGAGGTACATTGAATACCTAGTCGCCTAAGTAAAATAAAACTTGTGACTAGGTGAAAATCGGACAGATTGTGAAGCTCTGTTGATAAGTTCAGATTCGTTCACAAATTGACGGTTTTCTACGGGTAGATTAAATACATTACATACGTTTATATAGATATAAACCACCAAAAAATAATGAAAGCATTATGGTACAGTTCACAAATCTGGCCAGAACCAAAATCTTCGTGTTCATTGTTAAATATCCGACTAACTCTCCGGTGATGGAAAACATCGATAAAAAACCAATCAAACCCGGATAGCGGCGGAAGGCTCACCACCTACCACGTTGGGTTCTAATACCATTGGTGAAAAGTGGGCTTCTGAGTGTTCCGTTCATTATGACGGCAACAGTCACTAGCCTCTGACTACCCCGTTTGGGATAAAGTCGTGATGGTATGATTACCGAGTATGCCACATCGTTTTTGACAATCACCCGGTACCTACATGTTATTAACCTGTGAACTTACCTCAGTCCCTTTAGCGATGGCCTCCTCCCAGCACTGCACCGAAGCCGGCAAGTCTCCCCTCCGCTCCTCCAGCGCGGCCCGACACTCCCAATACGCGGCGGTTTCGCTCGCGTGCGGGAACCGCTCGCGTATGGCCCGCAGCCAGCGGGCGCATTGCTCCCAGTCGAAGCTCTGGGTTTATGGTCACAGACATTTAAATAAATAAAATAAAAAAAACTTTATTCAGAAAAATCCATTACAATTTTGTTTACGGGGCTTCCCGGTAAAGAATCAAAGATACTTGAGCTGGGAATACCTCGCTCCTCATCCGCAGGTGTTAATCTAGGATTTTAGTGTAAATCATTAATAATGTGAGTAATCTAATGAGTATCTAATATAACAAAGAGTTTCTTCTCTTTCTATAACAAAAAGCTTACTTTAATAAATTAACAAATTAGAAAAAGGGATAGGTTTTATAGTGTTCGCAAGTAGTAAGTGTGCCTAGGTGTGTGTGTGTTTGTGTGCGTGTGCATGTGTGCAAGTGGTATATATTGTGCCTGCTTTTGTTAATATGCTTTGTGGTGTGTGTTTCCTTTAATTCCTGAAGATAGTCTCAAGAAGTTAATAAAACTTAGTATCACATTCAACTTAACCACTTAAAAGTGCATGTGTATTATTTAGCTACTCAGGACAGGAAGTGTGGTCCGATATGAATCATAGCCAGTGGTGTGACCCTCAAGTGAGCCTTTGGATCAGTTTAGGAGTACCACCCATACGGGAGTCACTTCCATTTATTCATAAACAAATTACAAATTGTGTCTGGAATTAATTTACGCATACTTACTAAGGAGATCATTTTTTTTGCCTTTTCTATAAGTGCGGGCCAACGCAAAAAAATATACGTATAGTTAGAACTACTCTTACGTAGCAATAGTTATTACGGCACACAAGTCATAGGGTTGCCACAAGCAAAGTTATACGAGTATAAAAATGACGAATCTTTGACCTTGTTTAACTTGGCTTGTGTACTCCGTATGAGTAGTTTTAACTATACGTACTTACCATTTTTTTTCGTTGGCCAGCACTTTCAGAAAAGGTCCTAAAATTTATGGAGCCAAAATGTCTGACAGTGATATTTATAATTCTATATTGCAATTCATTTAAATTACCTAAATTAATTGAAATACAGAATCATAAATATCAATATCAGAAATTTGACTCTCTTTTTTGTGTTTCTCCTTGCGTCTCATATTCACGTAGGTAGATGCTTTGCAAAGATACATAATAAGAAAAAGATGTACAAGCATATAGTATGTATGGTATTTTTGTTAGTAAAGTTAGCCTTGTCAGTCCCTAGAGATTATTTATTTATTTATTTATTACACATATACAAACCTAAACTTACAGCCACTTAAAAGCCGGGCCAGACTGTTGCAAACAAGCTTCCACCTTGGTGGAAGGCTTGTGGTGCGCACGGTTAGTGTTTGCGGCCACACTGGTTTACAACAAGGCTCCCACCTTCCTTAGTGTGTTGTCGACTCTTCGTTTGGAAGCACGCATACAATATGCCTTTTTTTCTTATTATCTTTATTCATTATTTTCTTCTTCAAAATGTAACAAATCTCTTTTTTCTGATAGAACAAGGAAATTAAAATTTCAGGTTTAGAATTCTTGTAAATATACAAATACCTACTACTACAAATGCAGAAAACGTCTCGAGAGTAATCACTTGCCTGTATAGTTCAATGAATTCACTTATAACTTGTTTTTTCTGCGTAGACGCCATTTTTATGGACCGAGGAACGTGCGCACGCAACGCTCGCCGCTGTGCAACTGCCCTTGCGTGGTTTACAACAAGCGTTTACTTACACTGTGGAATCGTGTTAACACGGGCGGTATCCACACAGTTTGCAACGCGGGAACCGTCCACAGAGGTTGTTGAAGGTCAAACGATTTTTTGTTCCAAACAAGTCTTTACACTGTTGCAAACCGCCTTTGGAGACCGATTTGGTGGTCTTGTTTGCAACAGTCTGGCCCGGCTTTAAGCCAACACGTTTATATTGATAAAAAATCTATTTTACAAAACTAAGGTAGTGTCTCAATTTCGTAACAAAACACTGCAAGGAATCTGCAAATACGTCGGCATCATGAACGTCCCTCAAAAATCCGTTCTGCAAATGTAATGGCACAAGCTGTGGGACAGTTGCTAGCATGCTGAGTGCGCAGGTTACCCAGAGTGGAGAAAAGCTGATGGCATCGTCGGCCAACACTTTGCATATAGTTTTGAGGGACATAAAGCCCGAATCGACTTGCAACCGCTGGATTACCAACTCTATGAACTATGTTAGTAGGGTGGTCAGAAAAGTTTCCGTCCTCAACGTGAAGATGGCAACACTTGTCAATAAAACTCCGGAAATGTAGTGCATCTTTTGATAGGTACTCACCAAAGTTTCAGCCATTTTGAACGCATAGTTGTTATTTGGCAGTCGTTTGAGTGAGTCGATGAGTCTTTTTGTGAAAATTAAAAAAATGGCGTATCGAGCTGTCATAAAATATTTGTTTTTGGAAGGTAATACGCCTACGCAAATCAAAAATGAGTTGGATTCTGTATATGGGGACTCTGCACCAGCATTTACAACAGTGAAATTTTGGGCAGCTGAATTTAAACGTTGGCCTTAAGAGCTTGGGAGACGATGAACGTTCGGGACGTCCAAAACTGCAACTAGTGACGATAACAGCGCTACAGTTCACCAAATGGTACTAGACGTCCACCGAATTAGAGTGAGAGAGATAGCAGAGGCTATGAAAAGGTCGAAAAAGTGTGTTAGTCACATTTTAAATCAAGATTTAGGCATGAGAAAGCTGTCCGCGCGTTTTGCTGTCGTTAGACCAAAAACGTTTACAATGAACATTTCTAACGCTCTGTTGGCGCAATAAATCCAAGTTTTGGAATTTTTTTTTAGTGCCCGTCGTGAGGTCCAGACATGAGGCTGACAAGCACAGCAAGAAGATACAAAATACTTATCAATTAAAAATCTTTGGAGTTGGTCGTTTATGTCGACCCCTGGGAAACAGATGGCGACACCCTAAGGGGTTGATATCGACCACACACTAATATTATAAAGAGGAAAGATTTTATTTCTTGTATTTGTCTGTAATGGATGGACTTACAACTACTAGGCTGATATTAAAAATTGACTAACCAACATAAAGCTATAATATCTGACCACTGAAATAGGGTCTCCAATAAGAGTTCTTATACATGGGACGGCCGTGTCGAAGGCTGTCTTTGAATAGTAGTCCAAGAGCTAGCACACAAAATGAGCTTAGCCTAAGAAATTGATTCTGAATTGCTTTAATAAGCACTAATGTGTTTTAAAAAAAAACAATAATTTTGAACTCGAAAGACGGCAGCCGTCGACACGTCGTAAATTGATTTTGTTAAAGAAACGCTCTTGTTGCTTTTACTCTGTCGCCGACGACAAAAGACAAAGACCGGTGGTTCCAGGTTTAAGAAATAATATTGAATAGAGAACGGGTCTATCTCAACCCACTAGGTAATTGCTTTTGAATTTAACGGTAATCATTTAAGTTAGAGTTCCAAGTTATTGTTGTTTTTTTGAAAAAATCAATTTCTTCGGGTAAGCTCATGTTGGGTGCTGCAATCTCTTGGACTACTAAAAATGACAGCCGTCCGTCGATGACAGATGTCGACGGCATTTGCCGTCCCGTGTGTAAGAACTCTTAGTATGTTGAAACACCTTCTAAAACTATTATTATTTATATTTATTTATTTATTCTATGATAACATGCGCAACAAAAAGATCCCAGTTGATTTTGGGATCACAATTTCCGCGCTTTATTGAGTGAAACTATTCCAGTTCTTCATTTACTACTTATAGCACACTGCCAATCTCACCTCCTTGAGTAAATCCGTCAAATCGTTCAGCGCGCCCGTGAGCACATCATCCACGCGATGTACCGGTTCACCGACGACACTGCACGCGGTGTCGCGCGTATCGTTGAGATCGCCGCTATCGCTCACATAGCTCGTTTGGCGCCATTTGTCTCTGGAAACAAAAAATAACATTTGGAAAACAAATAAAAAAGGAAAAATTAGTTTAAAAAACCTTTATTCATTTACGCTTGTTTATAACACTTATGATGTCAAATCAAAAAGTATAAACCCATAAATAATAGTAAACGTAAATAAAATAATACAATAACAGTTACTTATAATATATACTAATATTACAAAGAGGAATGATTTGATTGATTGTTTGTTTGTATTGAATAGGCTTCAAAACTACTGGACCGATTTTAAAAATGCTTTCACCAATATACATTATCAGGGAGTGAAATAGGCTATATTTTATTATGATTGAACAAAACATTCAGTGAAAAATAATAGTGTAAATCAAGCCGGAGAAACGCGGGCGAGAAGTGCTGCTTTACCGACGCCGCGACGTGCAATTACTTTTGACAGAACGAAGTCTGTCGAGGCAGCACACCACCGAGAAGACTGTGGCAAATCGATAGTTACTCTTTGGAAGTTTGTTTTACAACAAATAAATTCAGGGAACAGTCGAAGAGAGAAGAAAAAAGAATAGATATTGTTGAGCAGAGGAGCAGATTATTCCTACGTCCACAAACTCTTGTCGTCAACTAATCCTCTACATTATAATAACCTTGTTTCATTAACCGTGCTTTAATTGCAGACTTAAACTTGTGAAGAGGTAGATTCAGCAAGATCTCCAGCAATTATTATTTAACAATCAATAAAGACAACAACAGTCGAAATAGACGACGCGAGCGCTTCAGATACTTCGCGTGTCAAAAATAAGTTAAGTGCGCCTTTTGATTGGCCTGTTGGTGCAATGGTAGTTATCCTGCCTTCAGCGTCGAAGGTCATGGTCATGGGTTCGATACCCACCCAGAACCAACGTTCACGTAACGAACATTTGTGGTTGTTCTGTGTTTTTATCATTTCAGTACGTATTTAGATATATTTAAGTATGTTCATGAATCTCTGACCCATGGTACAAGCTGTGCTTACTTAGGGGTCAGATGATCTTGTTGTAAGACGTCCTGCTAGTTATATATTTTTCATCGTTCGACGCTGCTTCATTTACCCCCGTATTGACAAACGCGAATCAAAAGTTGAAAACACCTGAAATTGTAACTGCCCCGTCACATGTGAACATGTCAATAGAAATCAAAAGGACAGCAATGCATGTAAGGACTGCTCAGCTTTGATTGACGTTTGTGGATTCGGGCGTTATAATAGTCCACGCTTAAACAGTATGGCAATGAATGTCAAAATCAAGTAGATTATCACTTATCATTCCTCTTCCTAAATTAAAATGATTTGGAAATGGCCTACCACTAAAACGCTATCGTGACGTCACGACCACTGACTAAGCTGAAGGAATAAGATAAGATAAGTTGATTTACCTTCCATCCTCCAAATGATTGTCCATTTTCTCCATGAAGTCATCATTCATATTGTCCGCAAACGAATCATTGTCACTGTCATGCTCCACTGCAATATTCTCCTTGTCCTCATCATCATACAACTCAAATTGGGGTGCAGCAGGCAATGGCTTGATCCTTTGAGCTATATGATGAATACCAAAACATTGTAAGTGGTGATATGAGTCGAGAGCCTTGCCGCGTTTTTGCAGCCAAGACTTCAATTTTGCTTGTAATTCTTCTGGCCTGGGCGTGTTCAAGTTAAATGGTACAGGCGTCTGGAATTTCACCTTCTTTCTTTCGCTTTTAACAGCAGAAATAACCTTATCTTGGTTTACAGATTCATCTTCATTGATGTCATTCAAATGTATCTTATCTAGTTTCTCTCCGATAGATGACCATTTATGAATACAATTGTTAATCTCATTTTTGTTAATTCGCTTAAAATGTACTGCAGAAATAGATCTTCTTACAGGCGGAGCTACTTTGGTTTTGAAATCAAATACTGTGTGTCGTTTATTTAAAATCAGACCGGAGTCTTTTATAACCTTTTTGAGATAATTTGGATCAGTTTGTAGTTTCTGAGCGTCATCAGTTTGTTTTTTAACAACCGCTTTGGGTTTGTATAGCCTATCAAAGACGGATTCCCAATTAGGATTCATTTTTGAATCTAGTTTTGGCAGTTGCAATAATTTAGAGTTATTTTGAGGCTGCAGACTTTTTCCAGGCATTGGTTTTGGTATGGTCATAGTTTTAGGAGCAAAACTTTTTCTTGGCATTGGTTGCTTGGTAACGTTGGCGTTGTTCATAGAAGCGACATCTTTGACGTTACCGTTTGCAACTGTAGTTTTCTTTTCAATGGCTTTCGGTATGAAAGTACCTTTAGTTTGGTTGACAGGTTTAACTTCAGTTCTGTTGACTTTAGATACATGTACTTTAGGTGCTGTAATCTTGGTATTAGTTGCTGCCTTTCCAGGCAAACCTTTAGTGATTGGTTTGTTATTTAAAGGGGGAACAGATATAGGCCGTTTGGTGGTACCATTGACATGGAAGTTATTTTTGACAGCATTAGATACATTATTTTTGGCATTAGTAAGATTGGATATGCTGGATTTGGTGTTGGCAACACTTTCGCTTCCAGCTTTGTTTGTAGAAAGATTGGATACTGGTTTCTGCTGTGGCTCGTTCTTGTTGTATTTCTTGAGATTCAGTTCTCGTAACTGTGAAAACAATGAAAGAACCATTATAGAAAGAGCTATAATTATTTGGCTTAACTTGATCTTAAAACAACAGCAGGGTCCCATAACCAAGAAAAGCTTTTATTATTAGAGTACCTTCAGATTACAGACTTTATATCTCCCGATAGTTACATTCACTAGAGTTGTTGAAGAGATAAGTCGCGTAGAATGTTGCCCAGAAATATTATTATTGATATAAAAGAGATATGGATATTTTTTTTTATTAAATGTTAAATTATTTTATAATTTTCTTATTTTGTTTCAAATCTTTTTGAAAACGACGTTTTTTACTATTACTTTTCGCACTGCCTGTAATATCTCCATCCGACCGTGTGGTTGATTGGAAGATCTATAATGTCTCTAGGCATTAGCCCGCCCATTTGTACTCTTATTTATGAGCAATTAAGAATAAATAAATAAGAAGAGAAACCGAGAGTATTGCGTACATCCCATCTACAGTAACAGATTATCGCAAGAGAAGTTTTACATGGTTCATTCTAAATTATTAGATTTCTCGGTAAAGTTTCCATCAAACTTTTCAATCGACCGATACTGAATCACTGTAATGTGCGAATTTCAATACCTCTTCATTATGATTAACAACCCAACCAAATTATCGGGCGATAGAAAGTCTGCAGTCTATACCCTTAGGCAGTTGTCCCACTATCAGCGAGGAAACGACTAACCATCGGCTATTTTCTCGCTCAAGAAACGTACACTATTGTATTCCGTGTAAACAAAAGAGATGCATATATACATAGTTGATCGCTGACTGTTCATACTGCCCGGCGAGGGACTCGCTCCACTAGTTCGTCGATGAACGACAAAAGCTATCGAAGATAATTCTCGCTTAGCGATACTTGCTCAGCGATCAGAACTCACGCCGAGAGACCAGCGGCAGCGGTCATTTCTCTACAGTGCGGATCGTGCAGGCATTATTCAGAAAGTTGAATAATGCCTGCACTGAGAAGGCATGCTACTCTATTGACGTATTTCTCCTGGACAAATTAACTAACAGGTACTAACAAGAAATTGAATCATGTAAAAATCGGTATTAATCGCATTTACTGCAAAAAAAGGCTTTTTTGCAGTAACAGACGATGTTATTTTGACCCCATTGTGAGACCTGTTCAAGGGATGCCTCGACTACAGACACAAGCTCTTTTAATTATTTTAATAAAGAGGAAAGAATTGATTGTTCATATTGAATAGGCCCAGAAACTACAGGACCAATCGAGAAAAAAGAAATAGTCTACGAATAAGCCGCTGATGGAGAGCCAGTTGTGAATATTTTTAATTTTGAAATTGTATAAACTTTGAGGCTCGTATTGTAAAACAAAATCTGTACTTGAGTATAGATACAGATCAGTGATTTAGAATACGGGCCTCAATGTATTAAAATGCATTGTCATTCGAAATGAACCAGCAAGCAAAATTTCAATTCTGTAGAATAAGTTACAGTCAGTTCTAATTCTGCTTGCAGTTTAAGGTGCTCTCTCACCTAGAGCGTTTTCCTGTAATGCAACGTTACAGAGTCAAGAATTACATGGTAAGGGATGAGAGCTGCGCATTACAGTGCACAAACTGTAATGTTGCAAAAGCGGGCATTACATCAGTGAGGGAGGAGAACTGCACATTACAGTGCGCAAATTGTTATTACAATGTGTAATATTTTGATTTGTGTAAGGCAGAATTTTTGAATGTCAATCCAATCTGAAATGCAAATTACATGCAAATGTTCATCATGTCAGGGAGGCAGTTCTTGTAATGCTCAAAATCGAATCTGAAATGTTACATTGCAGAAAATGCTCCAGGTGAGGGACCACCTTTATATGTAAACAAATGAAATAACCAACATTGCAAGCTGAATAAAAGCTTGTACAAATATAATTACTCACCTTCTCAATTCTAGCCTTCTCGCGAGCCAGCCTATCCTCTCTTAACTTAGCTAAGCGGCTTTCAACTGAAGACATGATGATCTAAAATAATAAAAAGAGTTTTAACATTACGATAAAGACACTAAGGCCTTTGTAGCGGAGTGGTAAGAGCACTTGTCCTAAAATCTGGAGGGTCTGAATTCAAATCCTAGATTATGGAGTGTTTTCAGATTTTTAGTAACACAGATACTAATTCCCATTAATTGTAGTGATGACCTGATTTTAAAGATAGAACCCTGTGTCCAGCGGTGGATAATTTTACTTTTACACAAGCGCTTGAACTATTGGTGTCAGTTAGATATTTATATATGTATTTATTTAAATTATCACCTGAACAGAACAAACTCAAAATGTTATTTGAATGTTTACGCTGTGTGGGAATCGAACCGATGACCTTCAGTCCTTTTATAATGGCGCCAAATGGTGGTTTGTAACACTTTTATCTGGTTGACTGTACAACGCACACAAATCATTCTTTATTAAGTTGCCGAATGACCTGGATTGCCTTTGTTTTGTAGCCTGCATATTTTAAGAACTATAGGCACCGATAATTCGGGCCAAAAAAAAACTAGTTATTTGAAAAATCTTACCTATGAAGTTCACTTCCAAATATATTTAGTACCGAAACATACGATCACAGGTCACAATAAGATTATGCGCCAGCACAATAAAACGACGTCGTTGTGAACACAAATTAAGTTATTATGATGCTATTTTTAATCTAATCAGAAGCCCAAGCCTGACGGTTACACAAACCGCTAGAATTTAAACTGTGAATGAATACTGTTGTGATTGACATGACAGACGTATGACGTTGACATTTTGCTTGTCAACACAAAAGAGAATGAATCATTGAATGAATGAAAGAAGGGCTAAAAAGTAAAATATAGTTTTGAATTGTGATAATACAGGCTTGAACCGAATATTTTGAGCCGTGGTGATTTTTACAAGAGTCAAAGAAAACTAAAAAAGCTGCTGACTATTACAATGCTTCAGCAATCAGGCAAGAATAACCGTCAAGTAAATACTAAATATTCAAATAAAAGCTTGTAATGTAAAATTTTTAAAAAGAAAGCACAAAACCAAACTACTACAGTGATGTTTATTTCCACAATGGCAACATCTTTCTCAAGACTGACTGCCAACATGACAGTGTCAATTTACTTCTGTCAGTTGGCTGCACTGTGAGTGGTAATGCCCGCTGGGTCACGAGTGCGCCATACGAAAATCATTTTAAAACCACCTGTTTTCTGAATCATTTGCGGATTATTTGTGTGCAACATTATTGTACCGGTAAGTGCTAATTTTATTTACACATTTTACTAGTGATTTTAAGTTTGTTTGTAAGGTTTATCGATTTATAAATGCGCAGAAAAGAAACGAATAAAAATTGCACGGCGCCGGTTTTAAGATTTTTGCAAACAGGTTTCCTTGAAGGATTTGTTTTATTGGATTTCGTGCACCGCGCGGACGATTTTAGCTCTTAGACTTTGTATGAAGAGGTATGAGATCTTCAGATCTATTTAAGTACCTAATAAAACTTCTGGATGTGCATGAAATAGATTTCTTAATCAGATGAATTTAAAATTAATAACGAATGATTTATCTTTTTCAGTAATAAGGTAGGCAGGCAGGCACAAATGTTTTTAAATAATATAAATAAACATTGTTTTTTCACTTTATCCACCCACCTAACAATGATAGTATAAAAACTTTATTACTTTCATTAATTATTGCTCGTCAATCTATCTTCCTGCCTACGTAAATAGAGTTTCTTTCATTAAGTAGGTACATTATTTTTAAATTATAATGTCGTCTCTAGAACAATAGGCTGTGAACTGTGTATGTACAATAAGTCTATTTATTCATTGTGTAGGTAGCAAAAAAGTGTGACCTCTCTTTGGAGAGATAATCTTGAGGACTAAATAAAATTTAAGGACGTTATGTAATTGTACATACATATATTTAAATAAAAATTACTTTTAAATTAATAGCTTAAAGATGCCCATATTGCCCATGCCCACCTATAAAACTTGACGTGCGTGTATACAGTCAGCAACATATTTTGAGGTTTTATTGTTTACGCGGATGGACGTTATGAACTGTTCAGTATACAGACGCGAGTTCGAGTCCCGGTTGAGTCCTAGGGTCACGTCGATTTGTTTTAGTTTCTATCTTTAGTTATAAAATAGAGCATCATTGTTTTAATGCTAAAAATAAATACCTATACACTTAATCATGGTATTACATTCGATTTCTGAATAAGAAATCTATTTCATTCACAGTCAACCTCAAATCGAATGTCATACCTGTATAAATAGTGTATATGTATTTATTTTTAGCGTTAAAACAATGATGCTCTATTTTCTAACTAAAGATAGAAACTAGAACAAATTGACCTGACCCTAGGACTCAAGCGGGACTCGAACCCGCGTCTTCCACAATACGGGTGGGGTGCCTGCACTGTCAACTGAGCTATCGAGGCTATGAACAGACCTGCGAATTT
Source organism: Udea olivalis (assembly GCA_947369235.1). Lineage (NCBI taxonomy): Eukaryota > Metazoa > Arthropoda > Insecta > Lepidoptera > Crambidae > Udea > Udea olivalis. The sequence continues at coordinate 7,192,062 of OX376370.1, read as the reverse complement.
GTCTTGTGTATTTTACGTTGTAAGCCAACGTTTTTCTTCAATGTTATAAGGCAAACGCCATAAAACTCCCGAAATAAATACTTTTGTAAATATTTGACTTCGTTTAAGATGAATTACTCGTTGCTATAGGATAAGTCAACCAGCCTCGAATCAAGTCGATTTTTCCTAATTTCTACCTTTATCATCTTAGATTTAACCTATATAGTTAGCAAGTCGTGGCAGGAAAATTTGAGCATAAGGTTTCGAACACACAGGAGAAGTTAGGCTCTATTTTGACTGGCCCTGATCTTACAGTTGCTATAGCGCCCAAGCGCGTGGGTTCGATTCGCAGATCACCCCCCATCAGCCACTGAGTGACAAGTACAAGGCCCTGCTTATTTACGTCAGATGATGTTAGTGCAAGCAAGTGTTTGGCCTTTCGTAGCACGTGTCCTTAGACTGCGGTCCTCGCTTACCATCAGACGGTCCGCATGCTTCTAATAAAAATAAATTGTCACCACCGCATTAACGATACATTATTTTTTCCGGTAGAAAAAAAATATATAAAGAGGAAAGATTTGATTGTTTGTATTGAATAGGCTCCGAAACTACTGGACCGATTTTAAAAATTCTTTTATTAATATAAAGCTACATTATCAGGGAGTGACGCAGGCTATTTTTTTAAATTTTTTAATTTATATTTTGGCGGGTAAGACAGTCTACGCGGGCGAAGCCGCTGACGGACAGCTGGTATAGTATAAAATCTTACAAGTTAGGTAACCTTCTTTAATAAGTACCTAAATTGTAAAATTTAACGTTTTAAGCGTTTCATTCATTACAATCAGCGTTAATCCTATTAATTAGCTATGTTCATGCTTACTTGCCTCTATTATTTAGCTTCAATTTTGTATTTACTCCTACAAAAACCGCATCATTATATGATTGTCGACCTTATCTACAGAATAGTGTTGCACTCGCTGGTATAAAATTACGAAAGTTTATCGATAATCGTAACCTATAACAGGTAACAATATCGATGGCCAGTAATTTACTATTAGTGACTGACAACACTCGTTTGTTTCATCATTTAATTTGTTCACAAAAATAAATGTTATTTCTTTGGTTGTCTGTTGTTTTTATGGTGTTTTAATTTTAAGTATCTGCTCTAAAGACACACGGAGAACTAAAAGTTCCCCGTATCACGAGATTTTTGTCCTCTGTGGACAAAAATCTCGTGATACGTGTGCGCAGACCTTAACGTTTTATTGACACTATTTTTATATCGAAATTTCATTAAATGTAATAACTATTAAGTAGCTATTGCTCTGGTATAGATAGAACAATTTTGCGTAGGTACTTTTACTTATTCATATTCTTATAGCTCGTGAGCGTCGTGGCCTAGTGGTTCGGCACCCGAACTCAGATCGTGGATCGTGTGGTCCCGAGTTCAAATCTGGCCAGAACTAAAATCTTTGTGTTCATTGTTAAATATCTGACTCGCTCTCCGGTGATGGAAAACATCGATAAATAACCAAATCAACCCGGATAGCGGCGGAAGTCTCAGCACCTACCACGTTGGGTTCTATCTAACGCCATTGGTGAAAAGTGGGCTTCTGAGTGTTTCGTTCACCATGACGACAGTCACTTGCCTCGTGACTACCCCGTTTGGGATAAAATCGTGATGGTATGTATGTATGTAAAAGTTACATTAACAGTATCTCTGGGATGATTGATTACTAAGTCAACCACACAAATTGAATACTAATTTTGTTTTTCATCAGTATTATCGCAATTTATAGGTTCATCTATCGATAGGGAATTATTACTTTGATTTTAACATTTATACAATGCTCATTTTAGTATCTACCTCGCTAGACACCTAAACCTGAAAAAAAAACATGTTTTCCTGTCTTTAGATATCTGATAATGAATGAAATAAATATGCACCAGACAACACACCACTTGTGATGTTCCAAAGTAAGGATGAATATCCTTGTGTTACGAGGTACTGGACAAGGAATTAAGCCCGGGGCGACTCCCAGCACTCCCAGACCTGAGCTGATTTAGAAAAGATCGTTTCCTGAATTATCGATAGATGTGCAACACTATTCCCAAGATATACAGTTAACGACGTAACCTTGCCAATTTGCATAGGTGGAGATAAGATGCAGTATGTAAACGAAAGTAATTTAGCTTTCAAGGCTCTTTCATTGTTGAGAGTTATTTGTTTAATGTAGTGTAATTCATGTTTGAAAAGGACTGTTAATGGAGGGCACTTTAACCGCCGTGTCCAATATGTAGGTAGGTACAGTCAACAGCAATATACTTATATATACAAATATTATTATAAGAGCATCGATACTGAGTAAAAAATTAATGAGGAAATATTTCATTGTTTGTTTGCATTGAATAGGCTCCGAAACTACTCTTTTATTTTAAGGCTATATACATATTACGTACGGGAAAAATAGTACACGCTGGCGAAGCCGCTGGCTGAAAGGTAGTATATTATATTGTGATGTCAGACACTGATAGACATCCCTACTAAAAAAATGGCCAGCGGGTCAGTCTGCTCTTTTATTACATGTCGAGGTAATACACTCGCTCGCGGCTATACAGGCTGTCCCGGGAAATCTGTACTTACCAGCGAAGGTCTGTTGTCTGGAGACCCCAATACCTATCGATTGAAGCCCATGTAAGTTCCGCGATTTTTTGTAGTTTTCGAGTTATGATTTTTTTTACGAATTTTTGAAAATTTCTGGATTGTGTCACTTTTTTGGTTACTGTGGCGCAAATAATTAAGATTATCTCGAATAATGCTTAATTTTTTTTTCAACATGATCTAGGGATATTTCAATTAAACCTAAATAACTAAAATTCTATTAACCTTGTTTAATAGCCTATCTAATCTCATAAATAAACTTTTAGATAAAGTTAAATTTAAAAAAAACTTAGAAGAGGAAAAACTCAGACAAAGCTCAATCTATTTTTTTTTTAATGAAAATTGTTGAAAACTCAAAATTAATAATCCGTGGATCTACCCAAGACTCTCCTGACACATCTGCAGCGGTTCTGCATACTCAAAACAAGGGTGTCAATATCCTGTTGTGGGATACTGCCCCAAGTTCTGCTAAGATGCAAGAAAAGCTGGTTTTCATGCACAATCTTCAGAGAAATTGCTAAGAGCTCTTCTCTGAAGCATATCCCAGGCATGCTCAATAGGATTTAAGTCAGGGGATTGTACAGGCCAGTCTAAAGCTTGGATATCATGCTGTAGTAACCAACTTGTAACGATACGCGCCGTATGTGGACGGGCATTGTCGTGCATTAGCTGGAATTTTGGTCCCATTTGCTGTCTGTGGGGCAAGATTACAGGCTCTAGCACCTCATCTCGGTATTTTAGAGCAGTCATATTGCCTTGTATCCAGACGAGGTCCGTTCTACCGCCGAGACGAATTCCTGCCCAAACCATAATAGTGCCACCTTGATATGCATGAACTTGTTGTGGGTGCTGCAGTCGATTCCAACGTCCAGGTTCGTTTGGAGAGAAGCGTACTCTTCGCGAATCAGGATGAAATCCAAACCTGGATTCATCAGTGAAAAGCACAAGTGACCATTGAGAATGGTTCCAGTTTTCGTGTGCAATAGCCCAAAATTACAAATCTTCTTCCTCGATTGCCTCTCCTTAGCGCTGGTACCCGAAGTGGCCTACGAGCACGTAGGTTGACTTCATGCAGTTGTCTTCTCAAAGTTTGACCGCTTACCAGCAAACCATACTCTCTCTGTAGCCTTTGAACCAATTGCATCGCCGTTACATTTGGTTGACTTCGTGCAGCATTTACTATGAATCGGTCCTGTACATGTGTTTTAATGCGTTGAGGTCCTCGGTGCCGTTCCACCACTTCCTCCGTGACACGATAACGTGACCAAAGCCTGGATATAACGCTCTGACTGGTCCTCATGGCTTCAGAAAGCCCAATTTGGGTAGCGCCAGCTTGAATCATGCACACTGCTCTTAACATTTCGTTCCTGGTCAAGTGTCTACGTGGCATGATTAAATGAACACCGGAGATGCGTTTGACAAAGATTTATAGAAATTTATGCAGTTTTAATCAAGTTAGAAGTTCGTGAAGATTTACTTCTTTGGAAGAAATTCAATGAATGCTAATTTCATCTTCAAACAAAACCTTTTATATACAAATTTGAATTTAAAAAAGGAACTTACTAACGTTTTTATAATCTGTCATTGATAGTTTTTTTGTAAGGCCAGTACTTTTTAAGTTATTTAAAAAAGTTTTATATATCCCTAGACCATGTTGTTGTGTGTATTTGAATACTAGGTCTACTTGATTCAGAATCATTTACATTTGAAGCACTGAATGTTCTTATTCTTAATAATTATTCAGACAAAGATAGCTAAAAAAATAGTATATACTGTTTTTTCCTTGAGTTTTGAACGCCATTCAATGCTGCACTTTGATGCTGACTGTACTTGCAAACCATGACCTTACTTAGCAATATTGGATTAGTAGCAATGCTACAAACTGCATAAGTAGACACATAACGCTACAAATGATTCAATCTGAACTGAATCTTGCACATAATGTCATTCATCTATGAGTATACTAATATCACATACATGCCATCACGAGTTTATCCCAAATGGGGTAGTCAGAGGCAAGTGACTGTCGTCATGGTGAACGAAACACTCAGAAGCCCACTTTTCACCAATGGTATTAAAACCCAACGTGGTAGGTGGTGAGCCTTCCGCCGTTATCCGGGTTGATTTAGTTTTTTATCGATGTTTTCCATCACTGGAGTGTAAGTCGGATATTTAACAGTTAACTCAAAGATTTTGGTTCTGGCCAGATTTGAACTGAGTTCGGGTGCTGAACCACTGCGCCACGACGCTCTATACGAATACTAATATTATAAAGAGGAAAGATTCAATTGTTTGTTTGTATTGAATAGACTCCGAAACTGCTGGACCGATTTTAAAAATTCATTCACCAATATAAAACTAAATTATTAGCGAGCAACATAGGCTATATTCTACTTTATGCTTTATTTTAACGGGAGAAAAAATACGTGTCTCTACGCGGGCAAAACCGCTGACGAACAGTTAGTCTATCCTAATATTATAAAGAGGAAAGATTTGTATTGAATAAACGTAGGTCTACTCACGGCGCATATGCTTACATCTGTGTAAACGAATGCTATCGGAAACTCGGTCATTGCATTGTAATAAAAATATCACCGGACAATGTAAATATGTACGTGCATCAAGAGCGACTGACAGGCGAGATAGGACTGATAATATGGACGGCATTGTGTATTCTCAGATTCCTACTACATTCAAGACTTAACTTCAGAACGGACTGATTGATGATCGTGACAAAACTGATGGTTTTAAGGTTTTCCCTCACTTGGAGCATTTGCATGTAATTTATCGTTTCAGATTCGATTTTGAGCAGAACATTACAGTACTGCTTCCCTGACATCACGAACATTCGCCTGTTAATGTACATTTCAGATTCGATTTTGAGCATTACTTCTTTAGAAGTAGAACATTATTTGGTGCTTTCCCTCACTGGATGTCTTCGCCGGGGAGACCAGGCGGTCTGGAAAGGCCAAAGATAGACGTATGTGGAAGTAGGGAAGAGAGGCCTTTGTCCAGCAGTGGGATCCTAACGGCTAATTTAGATTAGATTAGATTTTCCTCACCAACGTAATGCTCAAAACTGTAACATTACGTTTGCGCACTAATGCTCTGTTCTCCTCCCTTACTGATGTAATGCTCGACTCTGTATCTTTACATTAGAGGCGAATGCTCCAGGTGAAATACCATATAAAAATATAATGCAAAGCGTTTAGGCCTAGGGCTCAAGCACCCCAACTCAGGTGGATCCTGTGGTACCGACTTCAAATCTAGCCAGAACCAATTTTGTGTTCATTATAAAATTTCCGACTAACTATCCGGTGATGGCAAACATCGATAAAAAATCAAATCAACTCGGATAAAGGTGAAGGCTCACCACCTACCAGGTTCTTCATTTATTTTGACACAAGTGTAACATCCTGCACTTCGTATCAAAAGTCGGCATAATAAACTATTAACATACAATCAGTATGTTCCTTTGATTGTTTCAGTATTATGGGATTGATGCTCTATTGTCCATGGCTAATTGAATAAATATTACATTATAGGTTATTAGCGCGCAAAGTCAATGGTAGTTCTATTGGAAGACTGCCTCGATTGCAAAAGGTCTTTAAATCCTTGAATGAGGTTGGCTTTCAGTCAGGAATACTATTTATTACCTGTGGCCGGTCAGAAGCAACAAACGAATAAGTTACATCTTGTAGAAATCTTAAAAAGTATGAGAACTACATGAAATGTTATTATTATAGGGGAGTGACAACTACAATCCCATACATAATTTTACTTGTAGAAGATGTGGTGCTCATGGCTTCGGCTTGAGAACTCTTTAAATGTGGGCAATCATCTACCGTCACCAATACTTTTTTGTGAAGCATTTAATTCTGCGTAAGCTCAATAGAATTGGAAAGACTCCTGGGAAGTAAACCTATCCACTTGAGCTACTCGTAACTAAATAGTGCACATTAGGTCATAAAGATCTGTTTTCAAGTCAGTTACTTTATAAAAACAACCGCTTCGACCCTGTGGCATTGGAAATAGAAAATGCATCTCTGCATTTTCACCGCATGTACAGCGGCTGACGTCGCAAGATATCAGTCGTAAAGCCTAGTCAGAGACCTGAAAAGGCGGCTTGAAAACATCTGACGGTAAGGTTTATCACTTGCCTTACATTCACCTCTCCAACAATCCGCACTGAGCCTGCGTGTTGGAGAATGACTCGTACCACCTCATAGTTGAGGTGAGGCCTGTGCCCAGCAGTGGGAGGTATAAGGCTGTATTTGTATTTGTACCGTGGGAAGTGTTCAGACGAATTTTTAGACCTCATACCAGCTCGATTCCACCATCGCACAAGACACGCTTTGAGATTAAATCCCATCCTCGTCGACTCAATGCCTGGTGTTCCACCACCGTTTGTTCATCATCAGCTTTTAAAAGTCCACATATGCCTCGCCCATAGAACGCCACAGCGAGTGGCTTTGGGCCATTTGCATCCAACGGCTTCCTGCAACCTGCACTAGGTCTCTCCCTTCTCATGATGACTGCTTAATATTCGGTGTCGCCTGAAGTTTTGCAGTTTTTCATAGTGAGATGTAATTATTTTCCCCCCGATCACCCTCAAACTCGTTTATAAAATAAACCTCATCAGTCTGCCTTCGAAGTATGTAGGAAGTCAGCTCAGCTCCGTTCTCAGGTGAAATAATTTGGCCATTATCGTTTATCGAATATGTTTTTTGATTCACACTCATGTGATTCATTGTTCACGCATGAATCGATTTTGAGTGCGAGTGATTCACTCGATACACTTGACTGGGAAGCGGATAATCGTAAAATGAAACCAATAACTGTTATCAAATACAGCAATATTTAAAGTTTTACAAAATGTGAGAGGAGCAGGCAGAGCGCATTGAATTGCCCAATCAAAACCCTCACCTTACAGAAAGACTCAGCCAAGTAATCGAGGCAGTGTTTTGATCCTGCTGGTGAGTGCCAGAGCTCATCGGGGAACTGTTTTTTTGTCACGATTTCTGGCTATTATTTATTGTTCGCATCAACCAAGTGATGCACGCGTCAGTGTAGGCTACTGCAGTGACGACCCTTGATCAGGGTAGAGCGAGATTGCATTTCGATGCTCATAGTCGTAATTTTTAGGGTTCCGTACCTCGAAAGGAAAAAACGGATTCCTTATACGATCACTTTGTTGTCCGTCTGTCTGTAAAGACCCTTTTTCTCAGGAACGCGTGGAGGTATCAAGCTGGAATTTATATCAAATACTCAGGTCTACTGTCCCTTGGAGCTGTGAAAAAAACAAACTTCTAAGCCAACGCAATCCAAAGATACAGCCGTTTATGCCGCAAATTTGCGCAAATTTTCGACACTCGCAAGTGAATCAAAACCTACAGGGTACTTCCCGTGAACTCAGAATCTTGAAATTTGGTACAAAGCAACGTCTTATATATAGCACAGATAAAGGAAAAATTGCGAAAACCGTAAATTTTTAGTTACATCATATAATAAAAATATTTTTAATAAATATACCTACAGGTTTGTACGGAACCCTCGGTGCGCGAGTCCGACTCTTACTTGGGCTGGGTTTTTTTTCATGTCATTCAAACTGGCATGGGGCGACCTGTGGGCCTCGTAGCCCTTAATCTGTCTTGGGCGCTCGTTGCCACCTGGCGCCTAGGGCGACCGCGCCTCTCTCTAGCCCAGGGCCGTCCAATTTCTACGCTAAGGTTGACGAGCATTTCTTCTTCTTTATCTGCAACTAGCTTTCCATCAGAGGCTTCGCCCGCGTGGGCTATGTCTCCCGTTAAAATACTAGGTACCTAAAAATACGAGTATAAAGCCTAATGTCATTCGCTGATGATGAATCTTTATACTGGGGAGAGAATATTAAGATCGTTCCAGCAGTTTGAATTTGAAGTTGGTTCGTAAAATACAAAAATTAAATCTTTCCTCTTTACAATATTAGTATAGATGGGCGATAATATACGTTTTAAACATACCGAAAACATCCTCCTATTTGAATTATTACAAAAATCAAGTGCAAATTAAATCACAACGGGAAGTGATGAAGTTTTCCCTTTCATTGTAATAACTCTACATGCGGGTGTTGTATAGACAATAGTCTCTTATACAGGGTGAGTCACCGCATTGAAATTCAAAGGCGCCTGCGATGACGTTCAAGGACAACAGATGACTTGAGTTTGGCATAAAATTTTGTGGGAATTGCTTCATTTAAGTTGTATGCTTTTTTATATATCTTTTATATCTGATACGGTGACCAACATAAGTGGCTGAACACTATTTTATCTTAGTGACTAATCTAACTCTCAATTTTATTAATAGGTACTATGCCAACTTCTGAAAAGTGGACTCAAAAATAACGCGACATACGTTTTTACTGACCTCCTTTTTTAAACCATACTTGATTAATAGTACTACCATAAATGGGTAAAAACACCCAAATAAGTACAAACACAAATGTCTCTCATGGGTAGGGTAGGGATCAAATTCACGATCTCCGGCCGGCGCTTAAGGCGATTGTATCCGCCCACTAGCGCCACCAATTCAAAAGTCAACACAAAAGTGGCCACTTTTCGCAAAAACGCGATCTAAAACTAAAAAACAGAATGAAAAGTCGTGGACCCACATTCAATATTTAGTAAGTAAGTATTTTTTGAGATATTTATTGTTCAGTTTTTAAATACAATGTCTACTTTGGAAGTTATACAAATAAATCAATTGGTGGCGCTAGTTGGCGGCTATAATCGCCTTAAGGCTATCTTTAGGGATAGCCACGGGCTGAAATGCGAGAGAAAATTTTGTCACACGTTCACTCGTGGAATCGTAAGATAATTTAATCGTTCCTCTACTAAACCATATTTTAGAGAATGGAACGCTACCACCCCAGAAACATTTAAGTGAGCATTTTATTCAAGTCACTAGCAGTGAAATCAACAAAAGTAAGTAGGTGTATCTGAATTATAGGACTCAGGTGTATGAATATATAGTTATAGATATATGTATGTTTTGATATGACTTTTAGTCATTCAGAAATATTGCAGATGCATTGCTCTTTCTACAGAGTTAAGTGGCAGTAATACAGGTTCCCGAAATTAAAAGGATGAGACCTATGTTAAGCATTGTAATAGTGACTTGTGTTATGAATAAAGATTTTTGTATTTTTTTTTATGTGACGTGTGTGTTTATGTCAAGTTCCTGGGAGCCGATACTCAGGACATCATTTACCATATTATTTGTTAATTTCCCGTACTTTACCATATATAGCTAATTGATTTTCTATTTCTGTTCTGTGCAGTGTGACTATATTTCTTAACATTCTGCTCAAATTTTTAACATGGCTCAAAATCTGAAGTTCGTTTTGTGAAAAACTCATATTGATCAATTTTAACTGGATAGTTTTATTACAAAATCTCAATTGTGCTTCGTAATACTTACCACACTTAATAATGTGACTTTCACTGGTCAGTCTTTTGAGCCAAAACTTTCTGTCACTGACGAAGCTGTTAAACTGCTTGTATCGCTGCAATGAGAACTGTACATTAAATATTTATATACATACATTTTGATAGTAGTACGCACCACCTTAAAGCCATTGAAAAATGGGTCTTAAGGTAGCAGCATAAGGTCCGCATTCCGCATGTGAAGCTTCATCAAGCTTCACGTGCCGTCGCGTCTCATTATGACATACACGCATACGGGGAGTACGAAATCGTTTCCGAAACGAGGTAAACCGTAAAAAATTTGAAACGGAGTGACAAATTTATAAAATAGAACCTTAGAATAATTACATATTATAGAAACCAAGTCCGCGCTCCCATTTTGAAGCACCTTAATTGGAGCTATAAATGGCTCCAAACGGACCGCTTTGCAGTGTTCATTACAGCTCCGCAATGTTCAATGTCAAAGCGCGCCGCACGTAAGCAAGTAATAGTCACGCATGTGTGGATCGGATTAGTGCTGTTTTTGACGGGGCGGTTGTACTATCCTTCTATACGTTATTATTCTAAGAATAGGACACAAATGTTCTTATCTACGACTCCAAACTGAGCAAAGCATGTACTATGGGTGTCACTGGGTGACACTCAGGGACTACTAAACATACTCAAATATTTACATTTCGATTGGATTTGACGACACGATTGGCGTAGTGCGCTGTAGCAGGGTAGTGTCCCATGTTTCGATACCCGGTCGGGTCAATAGTAGTAACGATCTTATCTGAATTGGCTCGTATCTGGGTGTGCTGGGAGATGCTCCAGGCTTAATTCCTTGTCTGGTCCTTGGATGGATTTCATTCCTACTTCGAGACCATGACAAGTGGTGTGTTGTGCGATAAAATAAATAACAGGACCATTGCTCCAACGATTCAGTTGGATAAAAATTTATCCCTCACTGAATTTTTAATTAGATTCTTTATGACGTAGTTTTAAGAGCTGTACTCCATACATAAAATATCGTCATGCCCTTTTTGCGTTCCCATCCCATTTTAGGGTCATGATCCAAAAATAACTTATTTAGGCGCACCAGTTTCCGCTTAAGTCACTTTTGCCACTGATGTGAATTATAATGTTCATAATTTCGTCAATAGGTTTTTTTTACCTTTGCGTCAACGTATTAAGGTTCTGATAGATTTGAGCATTCACTCGTATCAGGACATCGAGCATTCGTCGTTTTTAAATTTACTCAAACCACAGTGCGAACATGACCTCGATGTTTTGTAACAACCCAGCAAAAACGTTACATTACATGAAAATGTTTTTAGAATACTGATCATTCTCTTGTACTGTATGTACCATTCGTCTCCCCTCGTCTATACCCACCCGTGTAGGGCTTAGGACAAATAATTGAGAAAAACATACAGCTTATCGGTGAACAGAAGGTCATGTTCCTTTTTTATTTTATTCTGTATCAACATCGGACCGTCCCAAGACGTCAACTTCTGAACGCAGGCCATCTGGAACAGTTACTTGCACCAATAACATCTGTCTCCGAATGAGCAAACTTGACTTAAGAACTCCTACTAATATTATGAATGCGAAAGTTTGTGAGGATATATGTATGTATGTGAATGTGTGTATGTTTGTTACTCCTACACGTAAGAACTACTGAACGGATTTAGATGAAAACTTTACAGTAATGTAGGTTATACAACAGAATAACACATAAGATACAATTTATACAGATTTTATGTAATTTGCCATATAAATGAAGTTCACGCGGGCGAAAGCTAGAACTTAAATAAAATCTAAATCTTACTAATATTATTAATGCGAAAGTTTGTGAAGATGTATGTTTGTTACTCTTTCACGCAAAAACTACTGAACGGATTTAGATGAAACTTTACAGTAATACAGCTTATACATGAGAATAACACATGGGCTACAATTTTTTTTTTTTTTATACTACGTCGGTGACAATCAAGCACGCGGACCGCCTGATGGTAAGCGGTTATCGCGGCCTATGGACTATATCACTCGCGCGTTGTCGACCCTGTAAAAACCTTTTCAAACCCCTCTTGAAGAACTCCATACTATAACTCATCGGGAAAACTTCGGCATTCATTCCACAATTTAAGCGTCCTCGGAAGGAAACATCTCTGAAACCGAATTGTACGAGACCATTGCGGATTCAGAGTGTGAGGATGAATGCCCTGTCGGTGGCGAGCGGTGCGGTGATGAAAAGTAGCCGTGGGCATCATATCAAACAGTTCTTCAGAACAAAACCCGTTGTACAAGCGGTAGAACACGCATAAGGAGGCGAAGTCTCTCCTCAGACTTAACGGCTCTAAACCCCTTGTCAGTTTGGGATCGTCGACAATCCGGATCGCACGCCTCTGGACCGAGTCAAAAGGACTGAGTTGATATCCAGGCGCTCCTGCCCAAAGGTGACAGCAGTACTCCACGTGTGGCCTGATTTGCGCTTTATACAGCAGCAGTCTTTGCCTAGAAGTGAAGTACTGCTTCGCCCTGTTTAGCACACCGAGCTTTTTGGATGCCAACTTCGCCTTTTGTTCCAAATGACTTTTATAGATTCACATTCAATAGATACAATTTTATAGATACAATTAATAGATTTTAAGTAATTTGGCCATAATATATAACGATAACGCGGGCGGGAAGCTACTCATCATCACATCACATCACTTAATCTCAGAAACTACAAGTGCTAGTAGGAGTTTCAAATTTTGCATGCGAAATGCGAATTGCATGGGTTCTTTTTAGGAGGGGATTTTGCTAATAATACATACTAACTTTCCAATCAAATTACAAAAAAAAAAACATAAATTGTAGCCTATGTGTTATTTTGATGTATAAGCTGTATTGCTGTAAAATTGCATCCTAATCCCTTCAGTAGTTTTTTCGTGAAAAGGTAACAAACAAACACACACATACATCCTCACAAACTTTCGCATTTATAATAAGTGTCGTAGTCGGAAAAAACTTTGTCATAAAAATGACGTTCACGCGCGCCGGGGGCAGAAAGCTAGTATTGTTATATAAGTTACTGTCGCAAGATGTTGTCTATGGTCAGTGAAAAGAAGCGAAGAGTGCCAATCTTACTTTATGTTTTCACTATTAAAATAAACTTCACCACGTCACCCACACACAATTCAACGTATGTTGGCCCGAACTAAAAGGTTCGGTGACTCGTTTCTTTGTCGTACCATCCAGACGTGGAACGCTCTTCCAGCACATGTGTTTCCTTCCTCGTATAGTCCCGGGTTCTTCAAGCGGGGCGTGAAAAGGCATTTCTGCAGGCCTTCAAGGTGAGGATGGCCAGCCCAGTGATTTGTTTGAATGACTGGGCTTGTCAACCTCATATCTGGACCTCGCGACCGCTTTCCATCGGGTGGAGTGAGGTCATCTTGACGGGCAATATAAAAAAGTGAACTTTACGTAGCGTTCCAGACACAGAAATATAACAACTTATAACAATCTTTGGTTACGAATGATGAGAAGCAAATAATTGTTTCTGGTGTGTGCATTTGTCAAATGTTCACCTAATTCGAAACCTCTCGGTCAGCGGCTATCGCTTATTCGCTATGACTCACAAGCAACTTATATTTACTTATCGAGTTTGAAGGTTTCTTACATGAACAGGGTGAAAATAATTTACATAAAGAAGACTGTTTACAAAAAACGTGGACAGATTTGTACGAACGAAAATAAAAAGCTTTAATTTATTTATTCTGCTGACCGTGCACTTGTTAATACAATAAAACCCTGTATATTGACACTTTAATGACGTTATTATGACTTAACTAATCTCAAATTGAAATAAATACCGTTATTTAAATGTATTCTTCATTTATTAAGCATACATTTGGAGGTTATCCACCTGTTTTCGCAGGTTTGACCCGACACGACCTTCCGTTGTCGGTTTCACAATATTTTACATTAGTAACAACACTCATTCATATTTAATTAAATTATTGAATAAATAAATATGTGCCAGACAACACACCACATGTCATGTCCTGTATTACGAGGTACCAGACATGGAATTAAGCCAGGGGCTTCTCCCAGCACATCGCGACCCGAGTCAATTCAGAAAAGATCGTTTCCTGAATTTACCCGACCGGGAATCGAACCCGGGACACTACGAAAATCGAGGTGAAAAACCGTGCTACAGCGCACTACGCGAATCGTGTCGTCCGAATTATCGTGTCGTCGTTCATTTATTATCTCTACTATTGAAAAGAGGTAAGCGCTTGTGAGTTTGTATGTTTGAGGTAGGTAATCTCCGAAACTACCGGACCGATTTCAAAAATTCCTTCACTGTTAAAAAGCTAAATTATCCCTGATTTCTATAGGTATATAAATTTTTAAAAGCTTTAGGGTTCCTTAAGAAAACTTTGATATGTTACCCAATTGAAAAATTATTCCACACGGGCGAAGCCGCGGGCGAAAAGCTAATTGAAAATAAACCAATTACTGACAATAAAATTGTTTGTTATAGTAAGGTTCGAACATCTGTTAGTGATGTCACACTAAGCACTATTTCTTCACAATCGCAAATCCTGTTTTCAATTGTTCTGAAGAACTGTTCGATATGATGCCCACGGCTACTTTTTACCACCGCACCGCTCGCCACCGACAGGGCATTCATCCTCACACTCTGAATCCGCAATGGTCTCGCACAGTTCGGTTTCAGAGATGTTTCCTTCCGAGGACGCTTTAATTGTGGAATGAACTCCCTGCCGAGGTTTTCCCGATGAGTTATAGTATGGAGTTCTTGAAGAGGGGTTTGAAAAGGTTTTTGCAGGGTCGATAACGCGCAAGGGATGACACCCCTGGTGTTGCACGCGGTAACCGCTTACCATCAGGTGGTCCGTATGCTTGATTGTCAACGAAGTGGTGTAAAAAATTCCTAAATGAAAGCGAAGTTGAAAAAGCAATTTTATTATAATATAGAGTAGATACTGCTAGAATGACAAGAGATTGTGGTCACGGTAGGGATAATTTGCTCCTCTGCACATTGTCATTATTTTATTTTTTGTAAACTATTTAAAAAAAATGTCTGTTTTTATGCAGTTTATTTTTATTTAATAAACATTAAATAATTTTTGCTTGTTTGTATTGCATAGGCTACGAAGCTACTGGACCTATTTAAAAAATTATCCCACCAATACTAATATTATAAATGCGAAAGTTTGTGAGGATGTATGTTGGTTACTCTTTCACGCAAAAACTACCGAACGGATTTGGATGAAACTTTACAGTAATACAGCTTATACATGAGAATTTCACATTTGTAAACATTTTATGTAATTTGGCCATTATACATACATACATACATACATACTATCACGCCTTCTTCCCAACGGGGTAGGCAGAGACCACATCTTTCCACTTGCTACGGTCCTGACACACCTCTCGCGCTTCCACCACTCTCATTAATCCTTTCATACATGCTCGTCGATTATGGGTACTCCTTACCTGACCTTTTCTGAGCACGTCTTGGACTTGTCCTAAGTACGTCCGTCTAGGCCTTCCCCTTTCAATTTAGCCATTATTTAAAATGATAACGCGGGCGAAGCCTCGGGCGAAAAGCTAGCAATAAATAATCTTACTAATATTATCTAAGCGGAGGTTTGTGATGATGTATGTTTGTTGCTCTTTCACGCAAAAACTACTGAACGGATTTAGATGAAACTTTACAGTAATACAGCTTATACATCAGAATAACACATAGGCTACAATTTATAATGATTTTATGATTTGGCCGAAATTTATAACTATAAGTATCGCAAGTCGGAAAAAACTAACTTAACGCGGGCGAAGCCGCTGCCGGAAAGCTTGTACATAAGAAATTAATAATATTATGTTGGTAGGTGCTGCATACGTGACACATCAGTGCCACTTGAATGTTGCAGATATGGGAACTGTATTAAATAAGAAAAAAATATCAAGAAAAATGATCTAATATCTTTCACATTCTCACGAAATACACTGATAACATTTTATCTTAACGTCATCGTCGTATCTGTTTGTCCGGAGATAGCTGCGGGATTGCCATTGTAGATAGTGCTGCCAATTCTGGCCTGCCAGCCTTTAAATAGTGAAGTAACTCATTTCTTCTTTACTAGCTGGTCGCCCGCGGCGTTGCCTGCGTTATCGTTATATATTATAACCAAATTCTTTAAAAACTTTATAAATTGTAGCCCATGTGTTATTCTGTTGTATAAGCTGTATTACTGTAAATTTTCATCTCAATCCGTTCAGTTGTTTTTGCGTGAAAGAGTATCAAATATACATACATACATCCTCATTAAATTCGCATTTGTAATAATAGTAAGAAGTGAGATGTAATGACTAGCTGTCCGTCAGCGGCTTCGCTCGTGTAGACGGTCTTTCTCGTCAAAACATGGCCTTAATTTAAAAAAAATGTAGCCTATGTCACTTCGTGATAATGTAGCTTTATATTAGTGAAATAATTTTTAAAATCGGTCCAGTGGTGTCGAAGCCTATTCAATACAAACAAACAAACGAATCTTCCCTCTTTATAATATTAGTATAGATTATTTAATTGGTAATTCTTACTTCTTACTATCTTACTCATATTATAAGTTTACAAAAAATAAATAATAAATTTAAAAAAAGCAAAGTAACTAGCCTATATACTGTCTCACTGCAGGGCAAGGCCAAATCAAGTCGTCGCTACGATTGATGGGTATTGGCTTTATCACCATTCACCACGCTAGCCAAATGCAGGTGGTTGAACACCAGCTCGGGCTACGTTACAAAAAAATCCAAGAAAACACACTCCACCCGACCTGGAATCAGAAGCATCTAAGACCTTCGGATTGAGGGACGAGCACTCCGCCACGTAGGCGCCTCCTTGCGAATAAAATATGTTTTATTTTTAAGATTAACGATAATTTTTTTGTTAGTAAAGGTGTAAGATTGGGTTGACGTATTTGTAATGTATCAAACTTAAAGGGTGTAACATGTGTTCATTTACTTGTAATGATTTTGTGATTATGAGATCTAAAGCTATATTTTTTAAATATAAATACTTATACAATAGACATTGATTTAAAAATATTGCGGTTATAAACGGCTCCCTCATTTAAGAAGAAAAAAATATTTTCTGTCACCCAGAAAAAGTACAGTATTTTTTTCTTGAAAACTAGGTCATGAACCTTTTGCCACCCACTTTTACCACCTTCAAATTTTGTGATAGAA
The DNA here is from genome assembly GCA_947369235.1 of Udea olivalis. Taxonomy (NCBI): domain Eukaryota; kingdom Metazoa; phylum Arthropoda; class Insecta; order Lepidoptera; family Crambidae; genus Udea; species Udea olivalis. Next base: position 7,174,713 of record OX376370.1, on the reverse strand, counting down.
AGGTATCCCTTATCCAATTTTATTAACCTCATTACATACTCGGATATAAATAAACAAAGTTATGAAATTGAATTAACGTAACAAACAGAAAAACAAACTTTAAATTAATTCAAGGGCCTTCAATATGTCATCCATCAGTATGTTAGTCACACGCTAAACAATGAGAAACAACATGAACATATTACTATTTAAGATTAGTTGAATAGATATTTGGTGAATAATCATTATTGTTTGTTTTTACAGTAGAAAATCAACATGATATCGGCGGTCAATGAGTTTCTAGACGATCTGCGGTGAGTTAGTTTTAGGATCAGTTGACTAAAACTAAATATTAAGCTAAGCTTGACTAACGCTTGAATTAGTGTCTAATCTAACTGCAGTGCGCCTGATGCATGTTCATGCAATTGATCTGGCAAAAATCGACAGAATCGCCTGCTCATAGCCACCCCCTGTACTATCTACCACCGGACCACTAGACGCCAGGAGGGGTTTCACCCCCATGTGGTTGCCTTTCCAGCCGTCTGCACTCAACGGTTTGCTGCGTCCTTTTTGGTCCGCCCCGCTGAGAGTGGAACGCTCTCCCTGGGTCTGTGTTTCTGGATACTTACAACCTTGGTATCTTCAAGGCCAGAGTGAATAGGCATTTTCTGGCTAAGCATAGGTACTACCATAAGCCTCGTCATCGTCATCTCTTACCACCAGGTGAGACTGAGGCCAAACGCACACGCATTTTAAATAAATAAAAAAAGGCTTTTTCTTCGATGAGGTTAAACGCAACGCTAGTTTTTCACTGGTTCCGAGCCTTATTTACGAGTATATACGAAGTTCAAAACAGTGTGGTCTGTAATCCAGCATTCGTTGACCCTCTCCAAAAGGATCTACTGTCACTCGTTTCTTTGTCGTACCATCGGGTCTTTCTTTAGTCGCTTCGCACCACAAGCTATTCGCACCGCGGTGCGAATCGCCTTAGTACTGATCCAGAATGGAACCCAAGTATTTTATGAAATGTGTATTAGAACCACGGTGAAAAAATGACCAAATGCTCATTTGTTTGTCAGATTTGACCTTTTATACAGATGAGTAGAAACATGTTTTGTGGAAAAAATAAAAATTGAAAACAAGGTGCGTGGTGAAAACACTAGGTGCTAAAGAAAAAATATACTCACATGGTTGATTATTTTACTACTATCAACTTATTTTACTAAAAGTACCAGGGTGTCAAAATTAACAGAAAAAAAATACCAGTAATATTACAGGCACAAAAATAATCGTATAATTCTCATTTCAATTCTGCCTTAACCCCTTCGTAATAATAAGCTCCTTAACGGTGATTTGTTTGATTTTTTCTGGTGAATGAATATTTCGGTTCATTTCAATGGTATTAGGTTTCCTTTTAGAAATTTCTATGTCACCTGGGGGGCTAGCCAGGAGCAACACGCCACGACGAGTTCTACAATAGAAATCGTTCAAATGTAATAAATGTAATGTAGATCGGTTTAATAAACCAGAGTAAAAAGTTATCGTCTTTTTGTATTCCCTTAAGAAATTGTGCAATTTTGGGTTTTCTCGGAATAATCTTCTTTATTTTTTCATTCCACGCTCCACCATTTTATTGGTTCTGTCACTGTCACTTTGATTGAAGGTGTTCCTTGTCTTTGAGAGTATATCATTTTCTAGCCATGTTTGAACAAAATAATCGTTGAAATTGATGACGTCAGCATTGTTGGGACTTTCTCCCAACCTTCATCCAACAAGTTCGGAGGCAAATGTGACAGTACAATATATATAATATATAATTTGACATCGATTAAGCCCAGTTTTGATTTAAGTACTCTCAATTGCTTAGCTTTTCTCCATAAGCTTACGCAAGTTTTCGGGGATGCTGTACAAAATCTTGTCAATAAGGGAATAGATATGTTGACTCTATTCTTATTTTCTTATTTTTTAGCCTATTGCAGTCCACTGCTGGACATAAGCCTCCCCCAGGGCTCGACTCCATTACTTAAATTTAATCATACAAAAAAAACTTTACAAACTCAGTAACAAATCGCTAGATGCTAGAAAACTTAACTTCCATAATGCCTGTGATCTCGAAGTACCAAAAAAACTATGAGAAATTATTGTTTGCCAACTCTAAATACAAATCGAAGGGAATCCTTATTTTTGCAAAAAAAAAAATATTTGAAAGAATCTACAAGATTTCTTATCATTGACACATTCAAAATTACTTGAACACAATTCACGCAGATATCGACAGCAATCAAGAATACTCGTATGTCAATGTAGTGTCCGTGTTACGAGCATATATATGCCTTGTTTCCGACAAAACTGGCTGCGTATGAAATTTTATTTCGAATGATAAAAAGTGAAGTCAAAGAATGGAAGTCTACTCAAAATTTGGACTTTGAAGTGACTGCAATTTTAGCAATAAAATATTTATTTTTAGAAGTAAACATTGTTAGGTGTTTTTTTCACTATTGCTATTGCTGAAGCTTATGGAGAAAAACTAAGCAACTGATAGTACTTAAATCAAAACTTGGCTTAATCCATGTCAATTATACACAGTACTTGTACATTTTGTACATGGTTTTCTGTGACCTGTTATTTTGTTCATGATTGTACTTTATGGGATGTTAAGTGAAAATTAATTTTTTATCCGAATTCAGCCATCTAAAAAGGTACCTATTTTGTCCCTACTGTGCGGTTCGTATCGAGCCATTGTAAAAAGTTATTGGGCGATTCGCACCGCGGTGCGAAAGGACCTATTCAAAGAAAGCTCTTGGGCGATTCGCACCGCGGTGCGAATCGTTTGTGGTGCGAAACGTTTAGTCGTTTCGCACCCGTGACCCGTACCATTCATCCACGACGAACGCTCTTCCAGCGCATGCGTTTACTTCCTCTTGTAATCCCGTGGTTGTGGTCCCGTGGTATAAGCGCGGTGTGAAAAGGCATTTTTGTAGGTCTTCGAGATGTGGTTGACTAGGTCAGTGGTTGTTTTCCCGAACTGTGCTGGTCAATTTCATATTTGGACCTCAAGGCCGCTTTTTATCAGGTGAAGTGAGGATATCTTAACGGTCAATATAAAAATGAGAGAGATTTCAGAAAAACCTCTTATGTCGGCTTGAAGAACCCTTTGGTTACATGTTGCGTTCGCTATCCATGAGGCAGGCATTGTATCGCGGAATACTTTTTTTATCGCATTGAAAGGTTTATTCAATAAATAAATAAATAAATATCTAGGACAATTTACACCAACATCATCTGACCAGTAGTAAGTAGATTGTAGGAAAAACAGTTTTTTCTACAATACCTGCCTACTGAGTAAGCTTTTATTTTCTCTACGATAATAATAACATGTGATAATGTGAATGATAATTGATTACCAAGGACCGAGAAAGCTATATTTTGATTATAATTAACAAATAAAACCAAAAAAGTATGCCTTTCTCTTCGTCAGTTAATGATTACCGCTAAAACAGTATTTAAATTAGTCTTTCTCATACAAACTTCTCATTGAATTGTGTCGTGAGATCGTCTAGCATTAAGTCACGACTGGAAGCACTAGAGTTGGACTCAAATTCGGCCTTCTAGCCTAAACCTACTGGGGCCGAAAGTGGTTTGTCCTATTTCCTGGTAATTAGGCTTAAAACGGACTAACCGTTGTAAAAAGGGGCAACGAATTCTGCTAGAGCGGTTTATACGAGCGTATAAGCTTGTTTTTGGAAGCGTATGTAGGCAAGTCCAGGCGTGCGTTCTGCCTCACGCGTAACTCGCACGAGGTAAGCTTGTTGCAGATTCAGGTTCAGATTCATTTATTGCAAGTCACATGTTAGATAGGATGTTACAGGGTATATAGGTACAGTGACGCCCTGCAAGGGCACAGCAAACATTGGATGAGAGGCAACTATTGCCTATTTACTTAAAATATACTCAAAATACCAATAAATTCAATTCGAATACAATTATTATAAATATGTCATTCAATAATAAACACATTAGTAATTTATAAGTCTATCATTAAATAAATTAGAATAAAAATTATGTTAACACTTTTCTAACTAGAAACTTTTAGGAAGCAGATACCATTTAATTAAATCAAATTAACCAGTTTAATATAAATTTTATTAAATTAAACTATAAATCGGTCATCAAAAAATTCTGAAATATTATAGTAACACTTTTCTATTAAGAAATCTTTGATCTGAATCTGCTTGTATCTATACTTACTATTATAAAGAGGAAAGATTTGAGCAGCTAGTATCCTGACTCACCACTACCGGGAGCGAAAACGCCGCAATCAGCCCGTGTACGCAAGTTTAGTTTTTTGAAGCCCGAAATGTAGCGCACGTTTAAGCGCGTATGCCAAAGCGACCTTATACAAAAAAGCCAAGTCTGAAACCGCTCCTAATTTAATATCATGCATTTCATAAGTTTTTACAACTTTATACCAACATGGTAAAATGGCATTGTATTGTTAATTTTCTACACTACGAGTACTTAGCTCTCATTTCGAGCCTACCACTATTATATAGTATCATGTAACGGTTCGTAACTTTACTCTGACTTACAAAGGCCATTTCAATATGTTTAAATAAATACCTTTCTCTTACTGAGAACAAGTTACGACTTAATTACTTTCTGATTTTATTTCAATTGCTTTTAGAACGGGGCGGCTCAAATTTTTGTTATATACGTTTAGTGCTGTAGTCTGTCACCTTTGCGCAGGAGCGCCTGGATATGCTCACATACGGTTTGGAGTTGTTAAATCTAGGAACTTACCTTCACGGGTCTTTCGAAGTGGAATGGGCCGAACCTTTTCCAATGAGCTAGGTACGAGTATGTGCAGTTCCTTTAGAGGGTTTTGAAATTGTTTTACAGGGTCGGCAACGCGTGAGTGGTGCCCGTGGTCTTGCACGAGCGTAGGCTGCGGTGACCGCTTTCCATGCAACCGATGTAGTCTATTACTAATATTATAAAGAGGAAAGATTTGTTTATTTGTTTGTATTGAATAGGCTGCGACCGAAACTACTGGACCGGTTTTATAAATTCCTTCACCAATTCAAAGCAATATTATGAGAGAGTGACAAAGAAATAGGCTACGCGGGACAACTAGTATTTAAAATATATGCCGAATCGTTCGGCCGCAAAGTGCCTGCCTACCTTCGACCTCACTAGTGGCGTACGGCGTGTGATTTGTTTACTAATCTTGTTACGAGTGATTCGAAGTGATGCTAATAATAGGCTCTATCGATGGTCAAGTCATTTGAGTCCAAGATCCAGAATGAAATCGAGGCCATTCCAACTTCCAAGAAAGAGCAAAGTTACAAGTACTTAAAACTAAATCGTAGATACATTTATACATAGCATCACACCTTTCTTTAGACGGGGAAGGCAGAGACCACATCTTTATTCTTGCTACGATCCTGAGATTTCGCTTCTTCCACTCTCATTAATCCTTTCATGCACGGCGATTATGGGTACACTCGACCGGACCCTTTTTATGAACGTCTTGAACATTTTCTCCTAGGGACGTCGGTATACGGGAATGTCTAGTTCCCTTTCCAACATAATAATATCGATTCCGATCCGATGGGTCAACTCTGTTAACAGGCTAACCTAGTTTTTAACCACAAGTTGGAAATAAGTTCAATTCAAGTTCAAATCAGTAGGCTTTGTATGAAATTTTACTTACCCCAATCATCATCATCATTCCCAACCCAAGCTAATTCTTAATCATCTGTTCACCTTTTAAGTGGGAAGCCCTACTGGAAGAGACTCGCCCCAACCGGCCATGTCTTGTTTTCGTTGTTTCTTAACTTTTCGTTAGGAGATCTTTAAATCGCTAGTGTCGCTTTATTGTTGTAAACTTATTTATGTTTAAATCCTCTACTTCTATAATAATAAAATATTATTTATTTCGGACCACGATCCATATGTGTGAGTAACAATTTTCCTACGCTACCTTATGTTAGTTATTACATTTGAATTACAGAATAACTATAAGCCTAAGATCACAATTATTGATTGCTGCTCCTTAATTTTAAAGAAACAAATTACTTTACGTCCTGTTTCCTTATCTCTGCACAAGTAATTCGTATTATTTCTTACGCAACTTAGCTAACATTTAAACTAAAAATATCGTCCTCAAAATTATGCATAGCTTTTATTTCCTAAACAATACGGGTTATTATCGCAATCTGTTGTTATCGCTGAAAACAAACCTTGCTGTTGCAAACACTAATTTTAGCATAATTTACACCTATCGATCATGTCACGTTCTTACTAAATGTTCTTGAAAATTCCACTCTCGTAGCGAACACCGTTTGCTGTCCCCAAGAATCTCCAGTGGGCTATGAACGGCGCTAGAGCAGCGCCATTTTTAATTTGAATTCTTAAATCAAAACTTATTTCCGAGCGTTTGAGTGTTGCCATTACATAACAAGTGGTATAAGTAGTTTTATCTCAAAGTTTGAGGAAGCTAAAATGTGATTTTAGAATTCGAAATAGTGATTATTACAAAGAAATAACTGCCAGTGTGAAGTAAATAGTTCAAGAGTTTTTGATCGTTTATGGCCCGAAGTTTGGAAGAGCTGATATTACTAAAGCGATATGCCCTCCGATACTTGATTGCTAGAGAATCTAGACTTATTTCCTTAGGGAAAAGACCAGTGAATAAAAAAATTGCCAATTTCATTCGTACCCACCAAGAATCTTCAGTGTGGTCAAGTTTTTGTGACTCTTTAAATGAAGATTTGAGCAAAAACTTAAATGTGTTTAAATGGATAAGTGAAGAAACAAGGAAGAACACGAGAAGGTCGTATAGACTGAATTCTGCTTCGAGAGAAGTTTTGAAGAATTACAATAATATGGTTATTTCAATTTGGTAAGATTTTCCCTTATATGTGTAACACAATGATGCTGCAGGAATGTTACCATCATAAGCTGTCCAACGGCTGTTTACGGCTTTTTTGAAATTTCATATTTAGTTTGGCCTCCTTGGCCTTTTAACATTTACTTTAGGTTAGTTTCAAATACAAGTTCTTTTCAACAAAACCACTTTCTGGGACGTTTATTTCCAGTTCTATACCCAGTTCAGGCAGATCGAATGTTACCCTTGATTAGTGCGGTTAGGATTGCGAATGCGCATAGATGTTGCAACGATCTTGTTGGATCAGTAAGAATAAAATAAGTTCCTGATAAGATTCCCTCCCGGTCGGGTTAGTAGAAATAATGGAGCATAGTAATAGATTGGGAACTTAGAAAACATTTATTCATTTCCGAACATTGTCACCAATAACTAAAACCTGAGGCATTCATAAAAAGAACATGAAATATAATAAAAAAGAAACACAAAACCTTTTTGTAGAAGTAACTTTCCGTGCTTTTAATGATGGCGGCAAAGCCATCAACTTGCGCTTCCGCGAACATGCCGGATGCACTGAATCGCCACGGCAGCCCCAGCAGTATCCTCAGGGCGTTGTTGTATTGAACACGCAGGTCGCTGGAAGCGCGCTGGGTAAAACTAACCCACAGGTTACAGGTATAAAATGTTTGGCAGTATGCTTTGAAAAGCGTTATTTTGACTGTCCTAGTGGAACGAGCAAACCTGCGAGCCAGCAGGTTGCAGCGCACAGCCAGCGACCTACGTTCCCTCTCTATATCGAGATTGTCCTTTAAGTTCACAGTGACCCAGTGACCCAAGTATTTAAAACTCTGTACACGTTTTATTTATTTTATTTGTATTGTATTGTATTGTTTTAGTGTTGAGTGTTGCTGCACCACAGAGCGATATTTCAGGAACGTTTGTGTAGTTAAGTGATAATAACCATATCTTCATTGGGCTCGCCGAATGCTTGCACACGCTTTCGGGTACTTTCTGAATTTGCTTTTTAACTATGTAACCCATTAAAATGTACCTATATCGACTCAAAATCAATAAGGTAAGGGAATTCAAGGCTCAAAGCTAGACTGCCTAACCTTTAGGCTTAGAATAATAACGTTTAGAACGAATCTTCATACAACCGCCCCGTCAAAAATCAAGCACTAATCCGATCCACACGTGCGTGCCTATTACTTGATTACGTGCGGCGCGCTTTCAACAATCAACTTTGCGGAGCCGTAATGAACACAGCAATGCGGAGCGTTTGGAGCCCTTTATGGCTCCAATTTAGGTGCTTCAAAATGGACGCGCGGACTCGGTTTCTATATGTGGCCATATTGCTCTCAAAAATATATCAAAACTAGCTTTTCGTCAGCGGCTTCGTCGCCTATTTCCCCCTGTTGAAATATAGCCTAATGTACACTCGATGATGATGTAGCTTTACATCGGTGAAATAATTTTAAAACTGGTTCAGTAGTTTCGGAGCTTTTGCAATACAAATGAACGACCAAATCTTTCCTCTCTATAATATTAGTATAGACATGCATTTCCATAAATATTCCAACCTCAGAACTGATGCAGATATCCGTTACATTGTCATGATATTTGGTCCTGTGAGGATCGAAGCCACAGTGATAGGTTAGCGTTAGGAACTCAATCTTGCGGCCAGTGACACACTCATTTCGGAGCTCGATTTCCCAACGATCCAAAAACTCGAAAGGAGTCACCCACAAATGCTTGGTGCTTAGTGTTCCAAAGAAATTTTGGAAACTTTGGAACACCAAGATTTTGTGGTATAATTTTATTGTTGTATGAATACAAACATCCTATCTAAACATAAATTTATGATCCAAAATACCAGATCCCTAATCTACCGATGTTATCCATTTGTTTCTCAAAACTACATAGTGAAAATATGTGTACGCTTATCTTATCTTTTACGATATCGAATAGATATTCCGTGAATGGCCTCTCAAAATTTTAGTCATACAATTTGTCTCGATCGGGTTGATTGTGTGATTCTATCGGATTCTAAATTTGGTGAGTGAGATTCTAAATAATTTTACAGTCAAGTATAGCTAGATGATTCTGTTAGGATAAAAGCCGCAATGAGGTGATCAGTCAGAAAACCAAGGTCATGGACGCGATGTAGCCCTTACATAAGGCCCTGACACACTTTTCGAGTGGCATGGGAAGTAGCGAGACTGAGACGTAGCGTGGCAACATTACGCGTCATGCCCACTATTATTGCCCACGTCTCCCTGTTTTGTCGGTTTTTTGGGCGTGGATCAAAAGACCAGCAATAAAAATGGCAATTGATCGCGCGAGAAAAGCAGTGTGTCGACAGACAGGGCAACATCGTGGCAGCACGAGGAGCAGAGCTATGAGCAGCGTGAGAAACATGGTGTGGCATGGCTTATAGAATAGCAAGTGAAAGAAGGTTGAAGTGGCAAGTTCACATAATACAATACCATTTACTGTTGGGGTAAGCAAAAATGTTCTATGGGGAAACCGAGTCTCAGCAAACCCTGTCTAGGACTCTCCACTTCCTTGAGGCGTCGAGCTATAGATGAGTGTCGAACTGCATCTGCCAGCATTAAATCGCACTTTCCTATACTTTCATCAGAACTATTATTTATTAGAGCGACAGTGGACCGCACTGGAATCGACGAGACTCTAAGCAAATTATCTCTGTCTTGCTCTAGTAAAAAGGCTATAAGACTGAGTCATAGAAAAGGATAGATGCATAGATAAGTGCGATTCATGGCTGCCAGGTGTAGCTAGTTTAACCCAGGCGTCATGACAATCAGTGGACCACAATATGCTGATGATGAAAGTAAACTAAAACTACAGTGTAAGACACTGTTAAGCTGAGTTCTGATTGGTGTAAACCACTCGCGGTCGGTACGAGGTTTAATCACACAAACTCCATACACAATATGTGACTGATAACTACCTAAGTACCTACTGAATTTGAATTGGCTAAGCAGTATCTTAATTGTCCTTCCCGTGATGATTCCATTAATTTACTCTACTCATACTTAAGTAAAAGTTTTTCTTATCGTCCAATGAACCCGGTTACCAGGATCAAAGTACTGTTTATATTCTCCAGTCCTTTAATCAGTTGTAGGTATTTGTTTTATTGATAATTGAGAATATGACTGTTTCCATCATGGTGAACGGAACACTCAGTAGCCCATTTTTCACCGAACATCGGTTTTTAATCGTAGTTTTCCATCATTTGAGAGTCAGTCGCAAAAACTTTGAACACAAAGGTGGTTCTTGCCAGATTTAAACTCAGGACCACACGGCTTCCAAGTCTTTACCCCTAGACTACGACGCTGTAAGGTTGACGAAAAAGCACAAACGGTAGGAACCACTTCCTACGGCTGCTATTGAGCTACCCGTTAGGGTGCAAATACCTCTACCATAGATTAAACATACTTTTTCTATGCCTCTATCCTACGGAGCACCACAGCTTTAGGCTGCTTTTCAACTAGAGATGTACTATGCTATGTTGCTTTGAATGTGTTTGATATCCATAAATTACATTCATTGCTCCACATAGCATGGCACTGGTGAAAAGGGGGTCTACTAAGCTATGTTTTTATATAACACATGAAATGACACTTGGATGCGTGCTATGGAGATGGGCTGTGCGTTCCTTTCCTTCTGTTGATAAATCGCATAGCTCGAGCTGCGCATCTTCCTCGCACAGCTACCTTGCGGTGGCGCAGCTTCGTAGCACATCTTACCCGCCAGGTAACATACAATAGCATCAGTGGAAACGGTCTTATACACACATCATCATGGTCTAGGGATATTTCAATTGCACCTAAATAACTAAAATTGTATTAACTTTTTGTTATGACACCTACAGATTAAAATAAACCTTGTTTAATAGCCTATCTAACTTTTAGATAATGTTAAATTAAAAAAAAAACTTAGAAGAAGAGGAAAAAGTCAGACAAAATTTCAATCTTAACTTTATTTTTGAAACATCAAAACCTAAACAAAACAACTATTTTTTTTATAAAAATTGTTGTAAACTCAAAATTAATAATCCGTGGATCCATCTAAGACTCTCCTGACACATCTGCAGCGGTTCTGCATACTCAAAACAAGGGTGTCAATATCCTGTTGTGGAATACTGTCCCAAGTCCTGCTAAGATGCAAGAAAAGCTGGTTTTCATGCACAATATCTTCAGGGAAATTCCTAAGAGCTCTTCTCTGAAGCATATCCAGGGCATCCTCAATAGGATTTAAGTCAGGGGATTGTGCAGGCCAGTCTAAAGCTTGGATATCATGCTGTTGTAACCAACTTGTAACGATACGCGCCGTATGTGGACGGGCATTGTCGTGCATTAGCTGGAAATTTTGTCCCATTTGCTGTCTGTGGGGCAAGATTACAGGCTCTAGCACCTCATCTCGGTATTTTAGAGCAGTCATATTGCCTTGTATCCAAACGAGGTCCGTTCTACCGCCGAGACGAATTCCTGCCCAAACCATAATCGTGCCACCTTGATATGCATGAACTTGTTGTGGGTGCTGCAGTCGAGGCCAACGTCCAGGTTCTCTCCAAACGCGTACTCTTCGCGAATCAAGATGAAATCCAAACCTGGATTCATCAGTGAAAAGCACAAGTGACCATTGCGAATCGTTCCAGTTTTCGTGTGCAATATACCCCAAGATTACAAATCTTCCTCGATTCCCTCTCCTTAGCGCTGGCACCCGAAGTGGCCTACGAGCACGTGGGTTGACTTCTTGCAGTCGTCTTCTTAAAGTTCGAGAGCTTACCAGCAAACCATACTCTCTGTCTGTAGCCTTTGAACCAATTGCATCGCCGTTTCATTTGGTTGAATTCGTGCAGCATTTACTATGAATCGGTCCTGTACATGTGTTATAATGCGTTGAGGTCCTCGGTGCCGTTCCACCACTTCCCCCGTGACACGATAACGTGACCAAAGCCTGGATATAACGCTCTGACTGGTCCTCATGGCTTTAGAAACCGCAATTTGGGTAGCGCCAGCTTGAATCATGCCCACTGCTCTTAACATTTCGTTCCAGGTCAAGTGTCTACGTAGCATGATTAAATGAACACCGGAGATGCGTTTGACAAAGATTTATAGAAATTTATGGAGTTTTAATCAAGTTAGAAGTTCGTGAAGATTTACTTCTTTGGAAGAAATTCAATGAATGCGAATTTTATCTTAAAACAAAACCTTTTATATACAAATTTGAATGTAAAAAAGGAACTTACTAATGTTTTTATAATCTGTCATTAATAGTTTTTTTGTAAGGCCAGTACTTTTTAAGTAATTTAAAAAAGTTTTATATATCCCTAGACCCTGTTGTTGTGTGTAGTTTCGTAGCTTATATTGCACCTACTCGCAGCATAGCTGCATCGCATCTCTGGTGGAAAAGCAGTCTTAATATTAGTGTTGTGTTTTGTTTTTCTTCTTGGCAAGAAAGGTTGCCAGATCTCTGGAACTGTGGTGTGGTCAACCTAGAGGCCAGAGGATTTTTTTATGATGACCTCACTCCATCTGATCGAGAGCGGTCGTGAGTTCCAAATGCGATTCTGACAACAGAGCCACAGTAATTCAAAAGAATCACTGAGCTGGCCATCCTCATCTTGGAATGCCTTTACGCGCCCCGCTTGAAGGACCCGGGACTATAAAAGGAAGGAAACACATTTTGATTTCGTTTCTTCTCCAACGGCCATGAGTCCTTACCTCATTGCACTGTCTGCCCCGCCCCCTACCACTTCAATTTCTTATTTATTACTTTCGATAAACACTTAATTTCTGGTTTGAACTAACTATCCTATATAAAAATTTACGGCACGTGATCTGATTGTAGATAACATTAAATACCTTCAAAATAGATTAGTGCCAGAGTTCTAAGATAAGATCAATTTGTTCAAATATGTATAATTTATTGGTTTAGATTTTATCGATATTGTGTTAATTTTTATTCATGAATGGCAGTGCGTTACCGTAAAATTGATTGCGATAACAAACCATATGATGTAATGTATGAGTAAATCTAAAATTCTTTTTGTACTGTAATTTTTATGCAAGCTTTTAAAACCAGTTTAGGAATTAATTTTTCAATGGGCCTCTACCTAGCCTCGGTCGCAGCAGAAATCCTTTCATGTCATCCTTTAACGACATTTCAAATTGAAAAGTGTATGGAACTGACATCAAATGTCATTGCGATTAGACGAGTGCTAATGTCATGTTCGTATATTTTTCAATTTGATATGTCGAAACGAACGTAGCGTGTTGCTCTTGGCTAGGGACTCAGAACCCCTAGGGGCGCGATTCCGACGTACCTACACTTGACGTTTTTTTTTGAATAGTTGTTAATTTGAATTAAACTAATTCATGTTTTACACGATAAAATAGCCCATCGTGACATTTTAGTACATTATGATATAAGTGCGGTAAGTCGAAAATTACAGCCGAGGCGATATTGCTCGCCCGAGCCGTAGGCGAGGGCTACAAGAAAGCAGAGGCTGTAATTATCAAAGCGCACGTATGTCATACGACGTTTTATAACACATTTGCGAGGAAATAAATAAAACTCGGACTTTTTTAAACGAATAAATCTTTAATCACTTGTTAAAAGCAGTTATAAAAATTTAACTTGTTCACAAATTAGCGATGCGCGATCAGCGCTTTTTATAAGGCAAAGGCATAAAAAACCAGCCAGTAATACTAATAAAGTAAATTAATATTTTTGTGTTTTTGTTACAGATAAATGGTTGTAATTTATTGTCAAAATTAATAAAATAAAGAATTAAATGTTTATTTATTATATTTTATCTCCCAAAGTTAATTATATTCATAAAATGTTGACCTCTTTTCTGACATAAAAACTCTTTGCTAAGCTTTAAAAAAGTACCGTTCTTTTTAGACGGAGCATCTTGATAAACCGTGCATTTTATCTTAATTTAAAAAACTCGTGCGTTTTACATTACCATAACGCACAAGTGCGTAATGAGATACAATACGATATTGAAATTGGTGAAATAAGAGACCCTTTACGAGCAAATATTTTATAAAATAATTTACGCTCTGACGAGTTATTCCAGCTTATCCCACCCTCACCTTTCCACTCCCGTACCACTGCGTCACCCACACACAATTCAACATTTGTTGGCCCGAACTAAAAGGTTCGGTGACTCGTTTCTTTGTCGTACCATCCAGACGTGGAACGCTCTTCCAGCACATGTGTTTCCTTCCTCGTATAGTCCCGGGTTCTTCAAGCGGGGCGTGAAAAGGCATTTCTGCAGGCCTTCAAGGAGAGGATGGCCAGCCCAGTGATTCGTTGGAATGATTTGAACATTTTTTTTTAAATAACTTTAGTTTTAAGGTTTTCATACAAAAAATACTGACCGTACGAGTGATTTGTATGAGGACCTTGAAATGAAAGTTGGTTAAATAAATTGAATGTTCGCTTAGATAGTTTCAACATCACTTATTTTAAAATCACCCGGTATAAATAAATGAGTATCTGTTATGCCTCACCAGGCATTTAGAATATTTATAAACTCGACCCTTTCATCTCCCTTATTTACCTAACCTATATTTAAAACTCCCTGATTACAGACCTTCAAAAGGGTAGGGCTTAAAAAATATATAAAAAGCTAACTCTCCTCCCGCGGCTTCGTTCACGTGAATTTCATTTTTAACCATTAAATCTTTATAAATTGTAGCCTATGTGTTATTCTGATGTTTTAGCAGTATTACTGTACAGTTTCATCTAAATCTGTTAAGAAGCTTTTGCTTAAGAGTAACAAACACACATACGGCCCCTAAAATCAATATTATAACAGTGATTATAATTTGATTCTATTGATTAAACACAATGGCCCATTGCGCCTCGGTCGCAGCAAAAATCCTCTAGTCCTAGTTTCGTTACGACATGTCAAATTGAAAAATGTATGGAACTGACATCAAATGTCATTGCGATTAGACGAGTGCTAATGTCATGCTTGTATATTTTTCCTTTTACTATTTTAAGTAACTAATTTGAATATTTCGTTGATCTAGCCAGTAGTTATTTTTTTATAAATTTTTAAACATTGCGAACTCATGACGTCACAAATTCACTTAGGCTCGTATTCTGAAACAAAATCTATACTTGAGTATAGATCTGAGTGACGTTTTTGTATGAACTGACGTTTTAAAATCTCTATTCAAGTACAGATCAATGCTTGAGTACAATTAAACAGTGAGATGAAAAGTGGACCATTTACTAGAGTGTGAAACGAACACCGATACATAATAACGCTCCATGAGTGCGTTACTTCAGCGGGAAAGTAGCTTCTAGAGTGATTTGAGTGGAACGTAAAATTAGTGAGATATATATATGCTGTGGATGTGCGCGGCATAAAAAATTTGTGGGCGTTGTGGTTTTGGAAAAAAATGAAAAAAACGATTCCTGCTGCAGTAACGTTGTTCTAGCAGGAAAATTCTAAACGAATGATCGAAGAGAAAAATGTTGTACATTGGCAGATAGCCCACTTCTGGGGAAACATGTGCGCCAAAAATATAATATGTGGGGCTTCAGGTTTTCGAAATATTGCGTTTCCTGCTGGGGTAACGTTTTGCGGAATCGTGTTTCTCTCAAACCATGGCATGTGCGTCTCTTTAATAAACATTCACTTGTAGCTCTTGATTTGTGCTTGCGGCACATATAATAAGATTTTGAAAATTATTCTTACATTTTCAGTAATTAAGGTGTCTCTAAAATCTGAAAAAAAATCACAGCGCCTAAATGAGAAACTGTATTAACTCGCTGAAAACTGCATTCGATTCCGCTTTACACATCTAATGGTCAGAAAATGTTTCAAAAGTTTACATACATGCTTTATCGAATAAGAGATCGAAATAACAAAACCACCGGTACATAACTTTGACGTCAAAATATAGGAAATCAGTTCATCCTGAGACAAGTGAGTGTTAACCAAAAAACAGTGAGTTTCATAAAATAACACTGTGAAAATTTTCAGCCTCCAATGTTTCGTATTTATAGAGAAATAAACAAAAATCAAAACCTTTCAACGACGACTGATTATCCGACCAAATTCGAATGACTACGAAAAAGCGACGGCTTCATACATATGGATGACCTTCTTTACTGGACGTATTACACTAAACTCTTGCCCGTACAATCGCGTTCAATCGGTTTTTGGCAATAATTAGAACCTCATCTTAGATTAGAGTAAAATTTAAAAATGTGAATGAAAGCTTATACCTATGAGCCTATATGAAAGAGCTTAATTTTAAATTGAAATTCTCATTTTATCCTCTTAATTTATGTTCTTAAAGTAAGTATGGCTTATTTTTATGTTATTTTTATGTCTAAGCTGTATTACTATAGAGATCCATCTAAATTCGTACTTACTGTAGTTTTTGCGTGAAAGAGTAACACACATTCTACAAACTTTCGCATTATAATATAATAAGTATAGTATTAGTAGGATTAAGTAAGATTAGTAAGTAATTAGAAATTAATATTAGTAAGAAGTTAGACTAAATGTCCGTCAGCGACTGTCTTTCCCATCAAAACATAGCCTTAACATACAAAACATAGCCTAGATTAAGAAAAAGTCTCATTCACTCCCTGATAATCATGTCCTTACTTAGCTTTATAATGGTCTAGTATTTTCGGAGCCTAATCAAAACAAACAAACTTTCATCTATAAAATATTAATAGTAGTTTAAATTTTAGTATTGGTACTTGGTAGGTAAGTGTTAATTAAATAAGTCAAACAATACCTTTAAATACTTACCATTGCAGATCGTCATCGTAACTTGATAAGTGCCAATTATTTGAATATGAATATTATAACACCACTTTCAACTAATTTCTAATTTCACTATTGGTATTTATTATCAATGCCGGTTGCATCACCGCAACAAACGTGCCATGAGAACTGCAACTGTTTGTTTATCAACAAACAACAACAAGTTTAGTAATAAAGCGTCACAGACGTCACAGTTGCTAACAAGCGTCCGACAGAGCTCCGACTCGGCAAAATAGTGTTGCCATTGCCAAATTTTTGACTACCGTGTTTGGTAGGGGGTAATTGTCTTAACTATGCGATTCAAAAAAGAATAAGATTGGCTTGCGACAAACTGCACTCGTTCTTCAGACAAAAACAACCCATGAAAAGTCTTTGTCAGTTAGCGATAGAGTTGATGTGCCCGTACGCAAATAATTTCCCTTTAATTTGGTCGAATTTCCCTTAAAAACGGCAATCGCCGTAGCAATAGTAACCCTGGCCCAGACGCACTTCATATTGAAAAAACACTTCGCATGACTTTTAATAACAGAGTGGCGTTCATCTACCGCCTCTTTTCCACTAATGCCGCACGCTTACTAGCTGTCTCACTCACTCCAAGCTAGACAAAGCAACTCCTCGTGACGCCAGCAGCGGGTAGCGCGGGGCCAATGGGTGCGAAACAGCGGCGAAAGGTGTTGTCAAAAAGGGATTAATATGGTAGGTATTGATGGATGCTAATAATTCATCTTGCTTGAAGCATAAATCAAAATATATACTTTATGTATGGTTTCATTGTTGTGTTAATTGGTTTTTTATTTATAAACTGTATCTGCAGGTTTATTTTTGTAATAGGTATTCGTAACAAACACGTCTTTATTCACAGATATTTAAAAAATATAGTTTTAAACATCTTCAATAATTTAATAAAACGTCATAGATTAGGTACAAGTTTATTTGTTTAAGTTGAGTTTTTCTACTTCAGTGTACTTAGCCAAAACTATCTTGTGAGTAAGTTAAGAAGGTCATTGATATGTATGAAACCGTCGCTTTTTCGTAGTCGTTCGAATTCGGTCGGATAATCAGTCGTTGTTGAAAGGTTTTGATTTTTGTTTATTTCTCTAGATGTGTAAAGCGGAATCGAATGCAGTTTTCAGCGAGTTGATACAGTTTCTCATTTAGGCGCTGTGATTTTTTTTTCAGATTTTAGAGACACCTTAATTACTGAAAATGTAAGAATAATTTTCAAAATCTTATTATATGTGCCGCAAGCACAAATCAAGAGCTACAAGTGAATGTTTATTAAAGAGACGCACATGCCATGGTTTGAGAGAAACACGATTCCGCAAAACGTTACCCCAGCAGGAAACGCAATATTTCGAAAACCTGAAGCCCCACATTATATTTTTGGCGCACATGTTTCCCCAGAAGTGGGCTATCTGCCAATGTACAACATTTTTCTCTTCGATCATTCGTTTAGAATTTTCCTGCTAGAACAACGTTACTGCAGCAGGAATCGTTTTTTTCATTTTTTTCCAAAACCACAACGCCCACAAATTTTTTATGCCGCGCACATCCACAGCATATATCTCACTAATTTTACGTTCCACTCAAATCACTCTAGAAGCTACTTTCCCGCTGAAGTAACGCACTCACGCTCCATTGGTTTCAAGCCCCCATAAATCTTTATAGATAACGCAGGCACTCTGTTTGTTTATTCATCTATACTAATATCATAAGGAGAAAAGATTTGATTGCTTGTTTGTTAAAGTTTGTTTATAATTAATAGTCTCCTAGACCGATTTGAAAAATTCTTTCACCAATATGCAAGTCCCGGAGTCTAAGTAAAGTTCTCTAAGCGTTATCGCTATTTGAAAATACACACATGGATATGATCGACAAACGAAAGGTCTTATAAACTTGATTTCTCAGTAACAATTCTGATAGTACTATTTTTCGTTAGCCAAACTGATAAAGCTACATTATTTAGGAGGCAATATAGGCAATACCTATTAATTTTTTATGATAACGGGAGAAATAAAATACGCGACAGACGGATATTCCTGTGCTCGGTTATTTAGTAGAATTCTCCCGAGCCGGCGCGTGATATCTATTACGTGTCTAGCTTGTATTACGGAATATTCTGGAAGGATTTTCTTTGACTTATTTTTAGTTTATGCGCACCATCCCGAGCTACCTTGCGGCGCATCTTCATAGCACATCGGCATCCTACTCGCTCCGTTCGTTACATAGCATAGCATCAATGGAAACGGTTTAATATTTTCGTAGCTTAGCTTGCACCTCCTCAGCATAGCACATCAGAGTGCCGAGTGCGAGTTGCAGTGAGAGAAGTGAATGACTTCACCATCGCGTTTTGCGAGCACGTAAATGTCAATTACTATGGAATCGAGTCAGCGCCATCTAGCGGCGAATTCGGGCAACATTAAGGCCGCTAGATGGCGTTGACTCGATAGCATACAAATTCGCGTTTTTTGTCTCGCAAACGCGAATGAAGTTATTCACTTTTCTCACTGCAGCTCGCACTCTGCACTCTGGTAGATAAGCAGAGCATGAGCCAGCGTCGTTGCGCTCATTTATATCGGACATAAGACAACAGATACGCGAAGTAATCACACTTAGGTCGTCTGTTTTAGTTAATGTCTTTGACTTCATGCGTGTCACTGCGTTTTCCATTCAGGCGGAGAACGAGCCGCAGAGGTAGGAAGTTTTCTCGTATAATACAGAAAAAGTGGGCAAATGATCTATGTATTCTGTGTTGAAACTAGATCAAGCTGTTAACGGGCGAAATATCCTCAAGTTCATCGTTCAGGCAGTAAGAAAGAACAGATAAATTAATTTGGATAAAGGATACTATAATTTTGGCTTCATCCATTTTAATGCCTTTTATGAAGGGGTTCACTACTCCATTTCGAAAAACGTCTCGTCGAAATTACAATTCATCGATGACACCTCGTCGATTGTTTGTTTGAACGATGCGTTACCCGAAAGTTGTTTCGTCGATGGTTCACTTCATCGAATGTACTAAAGACATTCGATGAAGTAAACCATCGACGAAACAACTTTCGGGTAAGTAAACGTTCGACTTATTAATACTTTCGACGAGGTGTCATCGATGAATTGTAATTTCGACGAGACGTTTTTCGAAATGAGTAGTGAACCCTTTATGAAGTGCCGGCCTTCGAAAAATAATAGTACTTAAAGTTAGAACTAGTCATCATATGCATAGGGCAAAAACGTCACTCAGATCTTTACTCAAGTACAGATTTTGTTTTAGAATACGGGCCTTAGAGGACATATTTTCTATGACTGATTTCAACTTTTTGTTGGTGAAGAATATTTGTACTCGTAAATAAGTATGTTTATTGCTATCTTATGTATGACGTTACTTCAATGTCACTGTGATTAGACAGGTGCTAATGCAGCCATCATACAATTTAAGGTAGATTGTATTTTCAACCATACTTTTTCGCCTTTGATTAAATCAAATAATATAATTACCTTTTTGGGTTTGAGATTACATAGATTTTTGTGTTCAATAAGTATTTATCATTAAACACTTCTGATAACTCATTTACGAGCTAAATACTTAAGTTATTAGGGTTATTTTTACTACTTTACTTAAAGTAGACAGATAATTGGATTTATGATAAAGCCACAGATTACCGAATAGTTACTATGTAATACACGACGTTTTCTGTGTTGGCACGACCGGGAATCGAATCCGGGACACCACACAAGTTAAGTAACCGCCACTACGCCATGCGTGTCGTCAAAATGTTCAAAAGAAGGACACCTAATCAAATCAGATAGATGTCGTAGGGCTTATGTGTTCGTACACCACACCAGCTACAATAATTCAAACATTAACAAGGCAGCGTCACAAATTACTTATTGTTACTACGTAACAGATAAATCACTCCAACGAAAAACGTCAATTTTGTCAATTGTAAATGTGTGCTGTCGTGTGTCAGGCATATACTGCGAGGGCTACCTCTTTCGCTACAGATGTCAGTAGTCAGTACTTACATTACGTCAATGCGTCCAGTTGAACCGCAAGATTCGCATACAAATGCTGTACGCGGCTGTTGACAACCAACTGCCAATTATGAGTCTTGGAAGACCCGGCGGCTGGTAGGTAATTATCGCGTGCAAGTATATGGAGCGACAGAATGTGTTTACACTCAGCGGGATCCCAAATCCCATGTCTGAGAGACTTATGAGTGATGCAGGAAATTAGATCTGGATATGTTCTATTGAATTATGCTGAAAACAATTTATTCCGTAAAAATAACGGAATTATAAAGTTTTCTAACCGACCTCCAGCCAGCGGGATATTTAGGATACTAAAGTTACGTCTGATGCACTATACATTGGTATTAACTTTCAGATCTGTGAATGATTTGTTCACCAAACAAAAAAAAATCTTCTAACGTCCTTATTTTAGCCATAATCAAGCTGCAAAGAAACCTCCAGTCGGCGGACTTTTTCGCATGTGCCTACACCCAGTGGGGACCTAGAAGATTTGGCTCAAAGGAATACTAGACCAACAGATATCTTTCTTCTCTTTCCAGCGGCGGCAGAATGACGGAAGCGCCAGTAGTGACTGTGGAGCAGGGGCAGCTGCAGGGGCGCGTCGCCGCCAGCGCCACGGGGAAGGCCTTCTACAGCTTCCAGGGGATCCCCTACGCGAAACCTCCCCTCGGCTCGCTCAGGTTTAAGGTAAGAATTCTACCCGCTACCTTATTCCCTAACTAGCAACACAAATCGATTGGTTTTCGCTCGCTTTTGACATCTTGTCAGTTGTGAGGCATTGAAGATGCGGTATTCGAGGTCAAATAGCAATAATCGCTATTAAAATAGCGATTACGAGGGCCACACAGAAATTATCGGGAATGGAATACTTTTGAATAAATTAGACTTAAAATCTTTTTGGTATTTGAAATTTATACTTCATTCATTATAACATTAGAAATAAGGAACAGGGGTGTTAAAATGAATGACAATTTATGTTTGACGTTGCCATGACGATGATATACCTGAGTATAACCTGGCAAAATTGAAAACCCCTTCCGCCACAACGTATGAAGGGATTATGTAACATTTAGATTTGGTAGAAGGTAAAAGTCGACTCGTGTTAATTGGTGTCGGTCTGCTCTGCAACGGTTCGATAAGGGAGCTCAAATGCAGTTTACAATATCGTCTCGGGTGATGAATCGAGGTGAATTTATTTATATGAGCCCAAAAGAAAACACCAATAGACTGGTTTGGGTCTACGAAGGTGAGGTCAAGCCAACTAAAGTTGTGCGCTCTCGTAGCGTGTCATGTGGCTACGACTCCTTTACAGGAACGGAGAACGGTTACTGTTAATTGGTACACAGCAGTTTGTTTACCGGCAGTCATATCATAAGAGAACTTCGTAAAAGTAATCCGAATCATCGCATAATCCTTCACCACGACAATGCGAGCTTCCCACACCGTAAGGCAAACGATCGCGTTTTCAAATCAGTAAAATGTGGAGTTGATGGACCATCCTCCGTACAGCGCTGACGTGAGCCCCAATGAGTACTTTACATTCCCAAGAACTAATCATTTACTACGTTGTTAACGGTTTCAAGGTCCAGTACGTTTACCACGAGTTGCCACTTTAAATTTACGTTATCGTTCGCGTAAAATAATTGTATTGGGATGTCACGTGACATGACATGACAATGTCTAATCAATTTTTTCACGCGAACGTTAATGTAAATTTATTAGTGACAACTCGTGGTAGACGCACAGTAGCGGCAGTCGAAGCTTACAAATCGGCCTTTTCGACTGTCCATTTTAGACTGGAATTACTGTTACAATAATTGGTTTGAACGAATGCAAAAGTGTATCGATTGTCACGGAGAATACTTCGAAAAGTAATGAAAATAAATGTTATTGTTATCTTTGTAGTTTTGTCTACTACCGATCATTTCAGTGTGGCCCTCGTACCGTGCGACCGAAGTTAGTGAATACGGTATAGCTCAGGAAAATGACGCATACTCTGTCGGTGATGCAAAAACTATTTAAATGACTTTTTGTTTTCTTCGAAATCCGGAGCGTAAACAATCGTTCTCTATATCAAGGGACTCGTCCTATCTCAAAGACCGAACAGAATGAGGTCTCACCATTTGGTAAGGAACATCATCATCATCCGTGCGGTCTATTGTGAACCCACACTGGTGTGTGGGGTCCCAGGAGTTAGAAGTTAGAAAGAAACAGAGAGATAAAAATTGATGTCACGCGGACCGCAAAAGAGAGTGTATACGTATATTCTACCATGAGTTTGCTTCACGTAATTTACGATAAAATTTTAGTTGCCATTTTGAATCCCACTTCTTTTCACTAGCGGCATTGTAAGTACCGAACTCCCATAAAAAAACGTCACAAGTGTCACAAGTGAGGCTAGCGGATGTCATCATTTTCAGCCGGATCATTTAACACTTATAAAGTTATCCGGAAAAAAAGCGTCACCGTAAATCTTATCATGCGTGCGCTGGCCCCACTGTTGATTATACATACATGCATTGCATACAATGAACTACAATTTTTTTTTAGTAGATCCATAAAAAAAGTCCGCGACACAGTACATGTCTTTTATAAATAAGTAGCTTATGTGTAGTAACCACACACAGCCATAAACACAACACACACAGACCCCCGCACTCTCTCACACACACACACACACACACACACACCCATACTCACAAACGCACGAGAGTACTATTTTTTTTTTAAATGTATTTTGTATTTTTCTAAGCCCTCGTGTACTAATCGTTTAACACCGACAAATAAATGCATGTGGCTGAAAAACAGCGCTACCTAGGATCCAGATCCCTACCTAGGATCCAGATCCTAGGTCAGCACAAGCTGAGCCACCTCCAATTGCTTTCTGTGATGATGATGATGATGATGTTTGTACCATTGAAAGCAATAAACGCATTTTTATTTATTTTATTTAATCATTTATGTATGTGTGTTGGATAGATTCTGATATGTATCGTGAATTAAAAAAATAAGCACGGAAAATTATACTTTCGCGCATGGCACGCGGCTATCGGCGCTCGGGGTGAGACGCGGCGCGCGCTTATACCTAACTACGCGAAGTCGCGGGCCACAGCTAGTAGTGAGTATAGTCACTATTGGCGCTCAGACGGTTCCAGTGGTAGAATGACGGAGGCACCAGTAGTCCAGATCTCCTAGGCTTTAGGCTTGAGGTGAGAAGTGAGCCGGGTACCTTACTCTGCGATTCAAAAACCAAATTAGAGGTAGGTATACACAAAAATAAAAAACTGACGATTAAGTAAGTAAGTAAATATTCTATATTGCTCACTAGAAAATAACAATAACTTATAGAAAATCAACACATTGTGCAATTAAAGCGGCTTTATCGCTAACAAGATATCTCGACCAAGCAACCCACAGGACAAGGAAAATTGTCAGGAAGGGCAAGTACGTGCTTGAAAGAAAAGTTAAGAATAGCTTTAAACATTACGCAATATTTTTACATAAAACGATTACAAGTTTGTAATCGTTCTATGTAAAAATATTACAACACATAAACATACCTAACAAACAAAACCTACCTAATCCACGTACACTGCAATCAGCTCACTAGTAACCAAAAATGATCATGTTCATGATAGAAAAAAGAGGAAAAAAAAGGAGTGTCAAAGTGTAATAAAATGATGAGATTAACAAAACAATAACACGGTTTTAATATAACACGGCGTTGCCGATACGTGATGATAATTAACTGGCGAGTGATGCCCCTGGTGCTGCACGCGTCCATTGGTTGCGAATGTTGCGATAACCGCTTACCATCAGGCAAAACTGGCAGCTCCTCGGTGAGCTCTAGCTACATTATCAGCAGGAACAGCTGCAGTTTATAAGGTCAGCTCTTCAAAATAAATTTGCAAAACGGAAACAACAAAACTTGTAGATGTAGAATCTTGCTGCTTAAAAATTGACGCAAAAACAGCTTACATAAGCCACCGGGATGCTGCTAAGTCCGTTATCAGGTGTCAACGCTATCGGATGGTTTGTTAAGATTACGCATATCGTACATCACGTACCTATCTACAAATTGTACATAGCAAGTGTTTAAGGTATCTATATTAAGTTGATTTGACTGTCATGTTTAAAAAACGCCAAGTGTGAGTCAGTCGCAAACTTTGCTAAAAAATGTGCAAGTAAGATGTTCTTATACAACACATGCGGCAATGCCATTGTTGAGCCTACCTACATCTTTAAAACATGAAATTAGTAAAGTCAATATTAAATATAAACTTAAACGGTATTTCTTTGACATATCTCAGACAACACGATAAAACTAAGTGCAGAACACAATATCCGCTTCATGAATTGTCTTTAGTTGACAGTAACATATTCCCCCCGTGTGGCTCCGCGGTTTCGAATTAATGCTAAGTTTTCCTTGTGTGGTGTCAGTCTATGCGCTTGGAATAAATCGAGAAACCGCACGATAGGGAAAAAAAATATGTAGTTACACCCACTTTCTGAATGTGTTTCTATCCACCTAGTTAATATAATTACTTTGTTTTTCTGGACTCTCGGCAATGATAGCCAGTGTACGTTCAAACCTAAAATGGTTTTTGTTACACTGTAAGCAGCTTTAGAAACGTAATTGTTAATAAAAAATAAATAAAATAAAAAGTCTTTAAACTCAATAAACAAATATATTAAGTTTTTTCTCTACATTAAAATGAGTTTATCAAAGAACATCATCGTCGCCCATCTATTTTCGTTTAATTGGTGATAAGGCTACATTCCTTTTTACTTTTGCGTTCATCAACCTTCGTTGATAGCACTGATCATCATCCTATGATAAAAATGTATTGAGGCCAGTAATGAAACTTAATTTCAATTGACTGAGTGATAAAAAACATAGGTATTCTGTGATGCTTGTATCGATACAGGCCAAATAGTTTTCTAGTTCTTTATAAACAGGATTCAGGGCCAAGTCCTAGCTACTACCGAAATACTTTAAATACAAAATCCAAATTATATCAAGCTTACCAGACCTATTTTCTTGTTACAGGCCCCACAGCCAGCCGAGCCCTGGGACGGAGTCCGCGATGCGACCTCCGAAGGTAACATCAGTCCTCAAATAGACCCTGTACTCCATAAAGGATACGCTGGAGATGAGAACTGCCTATACCTGAACGTCTACACACCTAACCTTGACGGAGCCTTCCTCCCAGTCATGATATACATCCACGGAGGGGCCTTCAAATACGGTTCCGGTAGCTCAGCTCTATATGGCGGCGATTTTCTAGTCGAAAAGGATGTTGTCGTAGTCACTGTTAATTATAGATTAGGAGCATTAGGCTTCCTAAGTCTCAACACTCCTGAAGTTCCGGGAAACGCAGGATTGAAGGATTTAGTTCAAGCGATCAAATGGGTTAAGGAAAACATTCACAATTTCGGCGGAAACTCCGGAAACTTGACACTTTTCGGTGAGAGTT
Source organism: Udea olivalis (assembly GCA_947369235.1). Lineage (NCBI taxonomy): Eukaryota > Metazoa > Arthropoda > Insecta > Lepidoptera > Crambidae > Udea > Udea olivalis. The sequence continues at coordinate 7,148,507 of OX376370.1, read as the reverse complement.
CGGGAGGAATTTCAACGTCGATTCTCACAGCAAGCCCTGAAACTAAAACTCTGATTAGCAAGGCCATTATACAATCAGGAACTGGATTAACCAGTACTGCATTCCAAAAGCATCCTGTAGAAAATGCTAAGAAGCTTGCTCATTTATTAGGCAGTGAAGCGGAAGATGTTGACGAAATTCTGGACTTTTTAAATGCAACTTCGGCTAAAGAATTAGTTGAAGCGACTGAGAAGTTGCAGCCGTTGGATCTTTTGCAAGAAAACGGCGGAAACTACTTCTCTGTTATAGTCGAGAAGGAATTCCCTGGTGTAGACGCTGTTTTAACGGAGTCATTCTACGATTTACTAATCACTGGTCGTGTTGCTGACATTCCTATCATGATTGGTTCGACCAGTCTTGAATTAACATTGGAAAGGACAACAGATGATCTGCAGATCTTTATACCAGAAGATTTGCATATCGAGAGAAACTCTGAGGAGTCTTTGTTGATCGCGAATAGGATAAAGAATTTATACTTCAAGGGTAGTCACACAGGAGTGGAAAGCTTCAAGGAGTATTTTGAGCTTCTGTCTGACAAAGCAGTGAACATCGACACGCATAGATACGTCAAGCATCTTGTGCAATTTTCTGGAAAGCCAATTTACTACTACAAATTTGATTATGTGGGGGAATTAAATTTGACCAAGAAGCTACTGGCTAGTCTGGGCCTCAATCACGCAGGTCACATGGATGAGCTGGGGTATCTGTTCTCGAATGAATTGTTGAAAGATGCGGTACCGACCCCTCAAGATGAGAAGATGAGAGAACGTATGCTGCGTCTTTGGACCAACTTTGCTAAATCTGGGTAAGTTCAAATTTCGTTAAATACCTAAACCAGTCGTATCCTACTTACTGCAGGGCAAAAGCTTCCCCTTACAATCTAGGCTCGAGCCTATTTTGGTACCCCAATTTAGACATAAATTTTGATACAAATAATAACGTAAGAAAGAAAAAAGTTATATAAAATATTAAGCGACTTTTTCACCAGAGTTGGAGAGTTTTCTCTACTGCTAGTAGACCCGGCAAGAAACGTAGGAATTCCATTTTTAAAAAAGGTGTATTATGAAATGCACTTTAGTAATAAAGTCCTATTGCTGGGGTGGGGGTAGATCGTAAAAATCGTATTCAAATTTAAGTATAAATTATCTCTCTATTTTTGTCTGCACCTTTTAATTTTATAATTATGTACTTAAACTGTGTACAGTGCATTTTTACGTTTTTAAAAAAATATTCAGAAAAAACTGTTTTTTATTTAATTTAGCATATAATTGGTGAATACCTAATTTTGGACAATTCAATGTGTTTTTATATAATATTATGCACACAATAATAGAGCGAAAATTGTAAGTTTTAATTCAATCCAATAAAATAAACACGAAAATCTTACAAAAATGCAACGTTTTCAGTTCTAATTTGAATAACGAAAATAATATTTCTTTAGGAAAAGGAGTTAAATTTTAATTAACCTGTTATTGTATTCTTGCAGCAACCCCACACCAGATGAGAACCACTACATCACAGTCACTTGGCTCCCGGTCACTAACGACAACCTTTACTACCTAAACCTCGCCAACGAACTCTCCCTCGGCTCAAACCCTGACCAGGAGAAGATGGCCTTCTGGGATGGTCTCTACAGCAAGCATTTCAGGATCTGGGAACATCCCAGCAAGAACACTGAAGAAGTTACTTTCAAGCATGAACCAGTAATTGTAGAGACAATACCCACCCCAGAAGCAGTCCCCGAAGTGGAAGTAACGAAGCCAGTTGAGAACAATGTAGTAGAAGAGGCAGTTCCGGAAGTAAACAATGTTGTAGTCCCAGAAGTGGTTGCGGAAGTAACCAATGTAGTCCTGGAAGAGGTATCTGAAGTAAATAATGTAGTTCCAGAGGTCCCGGAAGTGAACGCTTCTCAGCCAGAAATAGTCCAAGAGCTTCTAATCGAAGCGGCAGTGGAAAGTGTTGGTAACTCAGAAGTAGACAACCACATTGCTGAAGAAGTAAAGGAACCGGAGAAACCTGTAGATGTCCACGTTAACGGGAACGGTGCGGTTGGCAAAGCAAGAACATCTAATGAGATTAAAATGGTACAGAATGCGAACGGCGCCCCGAAAGACGTTATTAGAGCGAACGATCCCCCAGAAGACGATTTGCCTAAGAATATAGGTGTTAATAAATTCGTTAATTTCTTCGAATCACTTGGCGGTAAGAAGTGAATGCCATATAGAATAAACACGTGATTGCAAAGGGACGAACGGCGATTAAAAATAATTAGTCACTCAAAATGTTGCGTCGGAATATACTATTTCATCTGATGATAACGTTGTGAACTGTTATTTTTAACATCGTTACCTTTGTAATAACGCTAGTTTTTAAGAATTCAGTTATTTATTTAATTGCAAAATTTGTGCATTCCACACATTCCTTTTAATTAGTTTTTTGGGACCAAAAATATCGATAAATGTTAAACATATCATTTAGTTTATTTTCGATTAGTAAGTTTGTCAAAAATTTGGTTTTATTAGCAAGGATTTATATTTATTTTATTTTAAAACTAGCAAGTGAATTATTATAATATCATTATGTTTATGTATTTTTATCTTCGAATTTTAAAATAATTCCAGTTTCATTCCACTAGTTCACTATTGAAGTAAAAAAAGCAATTTCTATTTAATGTGCATAGATGTTAGTTTCGTTCTATAATCTTTATGTAAATATTCTATTAAATGTTATGAAGTATAATAAAATTGATAATCAGAAGTATTACCTTTTTAAGAATTAAATAAATAAATAATAAAAAAAAAACTATTTGCAAATAATAATTTATTAAATTCAATGGGGTCTTGCTGTAAGGTTGTGAATGACTTTTTGAAAAACTGACTAATATCAGTCGTACTTCATATTTTTGTTGTATTTTCTTACTTTATCCTTCTACTTTTTATTATGTTCTTCCCCATGCTTTTATAATTTACTTATTTTGAACATTCAAATGTTTATTTTGTGCTATTTACTATAAAATATACAATTTACTATATTATCTGTTAATAATGAACAATTTAATATTTAAAAAGTATGGTCAAAGGATTATATCAGCTAGTAAAATTAAAACAACTATGTATGTACACAAGGTGGCATGTAAAACTGCGAACAAAGGTTGTGTCATTGTTTTATGGGTATAAGATGAATTAAGGCTCCATTAACGCGACTGTACTTATATATCAGAACTATAATTTTTCAATTCATATGCTAAATGTTAAAATTTTACCCATTTACATTTTGTAGATATTGTGTGCCAATAGAGAGAAAAAGTGATAATTTTATTTTACTCTTTGAATGATTACTTGGTAATAATAATGCTAGTTGTGTATTTTTATATAATTATAAAATTTAATAAAAACCATGTAAGTCATTTGTTGTTTATACTTGCGTTGAAATGACCCTGTTATTTTTTGAGACGTTTGTAAACCAGTAGGGTTGCCAACCGTCCCGCTATACGCGGGAGGTCACGTTTCTGAGACCCATAATGATGCGTCCCTCTCATAGTGTGTGCGGGACCAAAGCTATGAGAAGTTTTTCCAATGATGATAAAAAATCGATGAAACTGACCCTTATTGCGTGGTATAATGATGTGCTGAAATATACTGATGACCACCTCGACTATCAGAGAGCAATTAATTAGCTTCCATACGAATATTTGCGTTAATGAATGCTGTAATGAATTATCAGAATGTTGCAAAAAAAATAGCGCTTGTCTAGAAATTAGATATGGGCAGCTTGCCCAGTTGAGAATGAAGATGAAGAGTTTATTACTGTAAAAGAAACTAAAGAAAGTTATTGAAGAGCGAGCCAATGAAAATAGTGAAAAAGCGGCAGTCTATGAAATATGGCACAAAATATTGTCAGCATCAAACACGTGCAACTTGCTGAAAATATTTCAATTCATTGCAGAGAGAGGGTCTTCTCACTTTGTAAAAATGCCTGGGCCGACGACGCGCGAAATCGTCTTCTTAGGGTACGTGGATTTAGTGGTCTGATTAGTGAAATTTTATCTTATCCATGCAAAGATTTGTAAAATTTTGAGGTTTGATTCAAAAATAAAAAATCTTAAAATGCCAAATCTCAAGAAAAATACTCATTTAAAAAGTAGGTACCTACCTACTTAATATAAAGTTTTCACAATAAAGTTTCACGAAGTCTTTTTCAGTAAAAATTGTTTTTTTTTAATCTGACATCTAACTATCTAACATTTACGCATCTGGTTTATGAGGAATCACTCTTAGATAGTTAAATTTTCCTCCGCCTGACTGATGGTGCGCGGGACGCGGGAGGTGGATGATTTCGGCCAAACAATCGCTTCAATCAGTCACCTCACCTGTCGGATATAAATATACTCTATGCCTGTCGGCTACCGACAGCGATAGACGTTCACAAAGGGGTTTTATTACAAAGAGGTTGTAACTAGGGGGTATGACGTTCAAGTCAACGTCAAAGCTTGCGCGGTTGCGGCCTTGTGTCTGCTCCACATGAGATAAATACAAAAATGGAATTGGGTATGGAAAAAAAAAACAAACATGGCCTAAATCGAAAACTATTTCGAGGTATTTGTATTTTATACCTTATTTAAATATTTACTATTTTTAAAGGCAAAGGATCTAGGATATTTTGAATTAAATACATTAGCAATCTGGGGTCATTCATTTGACCCCAGTTTGCCAACGTACGAAAAGAGTACAAAGTTATTTTTATACGTTACATTAATTTACACCCATTGTCCAGACTGGTAGGTAGGACTTAAAATAGTTCTTCGCTATAATCCCAACCTTTTTAAGTAGGGTTTGGTTTCAGAACTTGGCAAAATAAATTGTATCTGAAGTCTACTTCTCACATTCTCGTGAGATGCTACATGATGAACGGCGAGCTCTGTTTCAGCCGTAAGTGCTGTAAATCAGTAGTTTTCTCCTCATAATTTATTTACCACGAATCGGGGCAAAAACACATTTAAATGGGAATAATAGGTGAATTTGTGACGACATGAGTTCGCATTTTTTTAAATTAATAAAAAATTAACAACTGGCTAGATCAACGAAATATTCAAATTAGTTACTTAGAATATCAAAAGGTATTTATAAAAAAAATCAAAAAAATTGTTCCCATACCCAATTGCCGAGTCTGCGTAATAAAAAATTAAGAAGTCAATGGTTTTAAATGTGGCGAATTATTTTCACAGAAAAAAATTGGAACAAGCGTTCTCTGGGGGCCTAGCCAAGAGCAACGCGCCACGACGATTTCTACAATAGAAATCGTTCAAATGTATGGGGATGACATAAGCGGTCGTTGGCTCAAAAACGAAACCTGTGATTCGTAGCCAAAATGCAAAAACTGACGTCTCCTGCGTTTCTACCAAACTTTGTCGAAAGATGGACGACCGGTCTTTGGAATTCCTATACAAAATGACATAAATCCGTAGCCAAGAGCAACTTTTGGCGTTTCGAGCAGTCGACCGTTTAGCGTTAACCTCGGGGTTGTAGTAAGCGACGAATTCAAAATGGCGGTTTGCTAAACAGCTGATGGCAGGGTTACGTTTTAGCGGCACTTTTGAGTGGGAAATCTTTTTTGCCCTTCAAACAGTTTAGTAATTTTGTCCGTCAAGGTGTAGTGATAGGTCTTGGAAAAAACTATAAATTAATTGATACAATTTAGGGTGAATAGTTTAATTTAAGCCACCAACAATGAAACATTTAGGCTGCCGAAGCCTGAACCAAGAACGTTTTCGTGCCTGTGAGAGTGAAACTTTCTAATATCTTATCAAAGTTATATGTGAAGCATTGTCGTGCATTACGTGCACAAACCATAATTTAAGAGGATCTAAGGTAATTTCTCTTGAGGCAAAATCATTTAGGTGAGTACCTACCTGTGCATTTTGTCTAACAAATTGTATTAACAAAAGCATGCATCAAATTGATTTGATACTATATTCATGAAATGCACACAATGTAAATACACTTACAATATTCGCATGGCCTGCCTTATACTTACGTAAATAAATTAGTTCTTATCTATATTGTTATTTCTAGGTTCCGTGCGCTGTAAGTTTTTTAGCGACTGGTTCTTAACTACCAGAGGAATGAGAGTGTTTCTAACTAAACCTTGCACTAGCAGACAGCAAGCTACTTCACTTCACCACCGGCAAACGCCCTTAATATAAATCCAGGTAAAATGTTAAAGAAGTGTTAGCACTTTTCACCCACTTAAACACAATTTAAATTTTAACTTTCATTAATAAAGGTATGCAAAATGTTAGTTTACATCAGTTCATTAAGCACATGATAACATCTTTGCATGACGCCCCACCAAGCAAAGCTAAAAGGTATTTTACCTGTGCAAGTTATTACTTTTTCCATATAGAAAAATTATTTGCAAAAAAAATCATATGCTTTTACACACACAACACTGTGTACAAATACAATGAAGTGACTTTATTCGTATTTAATCTTAAAAACTTCAACCTCACCTAAATATCTGGGACATAATATCTAAGCCCTAACTAAGCAAATCTTTTGAGTGTTGTCAGAGACTGGAGACTGATAAGCATACCTAAATATATCTAAATACATAGTATACATAGTATTTAGATAGACAATTTCACATCATGGTGAAACAAAACAAACATAAATGTTTGTCCTGGGTGGGAATTGAACCCATGACCTTTGGTCCTATCGGTAGGATCTCTGCCATTTAACCAACGGGCCAGTCAACAGGGTAAGTTAAAAAAGGTAGTTGTTATAAGGAATACTTCACTACTGTTTCAGGTGTTCTGGTTATCCTCAACGACCCTGGCTGTGGACGCCAAGTATAAACCTGAAGTCATCAGCAGTCAAGCGAGGATCAATTACTTCTGGCTTTACTTTATTTGTACCTTTTTACAATAAATAGCTTATTGTTAAAATATTGACTTGTCATTTCATTTTTCACACTGTATCCCTAATAAAACCTACCTACCTGTATAACTTCTTAAAGAGTGCGTTACTTCAGCGGGAAAGTAGCTTCTAGAGTGATTTGAGTGGAACGTAAAATTAGTGAGATATATGCTGTGGATGTGCGCGGCATAAAACATTTGTGGGCGTTGTGGTTTTGGAAAAAAATGAAAAAAACGATTCCTGCTGCAGTAACGTTGTTCTAGCAGGAAAATTCTAAACGAATGATCGAAGAGAAAAATGTTGTACATTGGCAGATAGCTTACTTCTGGGGAAACATGTGCGCCAAAAATATAATATGTGGGGCTTCAGGTTTTCGAAATATTGCGTTTCCTGCTGGGGTAACGTTTTGCGGAATCGTGTTTCTCTCAAACCATGGCATGTGCGTCTCTTTAATAAACATTCACTTGTAGCTCTTGATTTGTGCTTGCGGCACATATAATAAGATTTTGAAAATTATTCTTACATTTTCAGTAATTAAGGTGTCTTTAAAATCTGAAAAAAAAATCACAGCGCCTAAATGAGAAACTGTATCAACTCGCTGAAAACTGCATTCGATTCCGCTTTACACATCTAATGGTCAGAAAATGTTTCAAAAGTTTACATACATGCTTTATCAAATAAGAGATCGAAATAACAAAACCACCGGTACATAACTTTGACGTCAAAATATAAGAAATCAGTTCATCCTGAGATAAGTGAGTGTTAACCAAAAAACAGTGAGTTTCATAAAATAACACTGAAAATTTTCAGCCTCCAATGTTTCGTATTTATAGAGAAATAAACAAAAATCAAAACCTTTCAACAACGACTGATTATCCGACCGAATTCGAACGACTACGAAAAAGCGACGGTTTCATACATATCAATGACCTTCTTAACTTACTCACAAGATAGTTTTGGCTAAGTACACTGAAGTAGAAAAACTCAACTTAAACAAATAAACTTGTACCTAATCTATGACGTTTTATTAAATTATTGAAGATGTTTAAAACTATATTTTTTAAATATCTGTGAATAAAGACGTGTTTGTTACGAATACCTATTACAAAAATAAACCTGCAGATACAGTTTATAAATAAAAAACCAATTAACACAACAATGAAACCATACATAAAGTATATATTTTGATTTATGCTTCAAGCAAGATGAATTATTAGCATCCATCAATACTTACCATATTAATCCCTTTTTGACATCACCTTTCGCCGCTGTTTCGCACCCATTGGCCCCGCGCTACCCGCTGCTGGCGTCACGAGGAGTTGCTTTGTCTAGCTTGGAGTGAGTGAGACAGCTAGTAAGCGTGCGGCATTAGTGGAAAAGAGGCGGTAGATGAACGCCACTCTGTTATTAACAGTCATGCGAAGTGTTTTTTCAATATGAAGTGCGTCTGGGCCAGGGTTACCATTGCTACGGCGATTGCCGTTTTTAAGGGAAATTCGACCAAATTAAAGGGAAATTATTGGCGTACGGGCACATCAACTCTATCGCTAACTGACAAAGACTTTTCATGGGTTGTTTTTGTCTGAAGAACGAGTGCAGTTTGTCGCAAGCCAATCTTATTCTTTTTTGAATCGCATAGTTAAGACAATTACCCCCTACCAAACACGGTAGTCAAAAATTTGGCAATGGCAACACTATTTTGCCGAGTCGGAGCTCTGTCGGACGCTTGTTAGCAACTGTGACGTCTGTGACGCTTTATTACTAAACTTGTTGTTGTTTGTTGATAAACAAACAGTTGCAGTTCTCATGGCACGTTTGTTGCGGTGATGCAACCGGCATTGATAATAAATACCAATAGTGAAATTAGTTGAAAGTGGTGTTATAATATTCATATTCAAATAATTGGCACTTATCAAGTTACGATGACGATCTGCAATGGTAAGTATTTAAAGGTATTGTTTGACTTATTTAATTAACACTTACCTACCAAGTACCAATACTAAAATTTAAACTACTATTAATATTTTATAGATGAAAGTTTGTTTGTTTTGATTAGGCTCCGATAATACTAGACCGATTTTGAAAATTCTTTCACCATTATAAAGCTAAGTAAGTACATGATTATCAGGGAGTGAATGAGACTTTTTCTTAATCTAGGCTATGTTTTGTATGTTAAGGCTATGTTTTGATGGGAAAGACAGTCGCTGACGGACATTTAGTCTAACTTCTTACTAATATTAATTTCTAATTACTTTACTAATCTTACTTAATCCTACTAATACTATACTTATTATATTATAATGCGAAAGTTTGTAGAATGTTTGTTACTCTTTCACGCAAAAACTACAGTAAGTACGAATTTAGATGGATCTCTATAGTAATACAGCTTAGACATAAAAATAACATAAAAATAAGCCATACTTACTTTAAGAACATAAATTAAGAGGATAAAATGAGAATTTCAATTTAAAATTAAGCTCTTTCATATAGGCTCATAGGTATAAGCTTTCATTCACATTTTTAAATTTTACTCTAATCTAAGATGAGGTTCTAATTATTGCCAAAAACCGATTGAACGCGATTGTACGGGCAAGAGTTTAGTGTAATACGTCCAGTAAAGAAGGTCATCCATATGTATGAAGCCGTCGCTTTTTCGTAGTCATTAGAATTTGGTCGGATAATCAGTCGTTGTTGAAAGGTTTTGATTTTTGTTTATTTCTCTATAAATACGAAACATTGGAGGCTGAAAATTTTCAGTGTTATTTTATGAAACTCACTGTTTTTTGGTTAACACTCACTTATCTCAGGATGAACTGATTTCCTATATTTTGACGTCAAAGTTATGTACCGGTGGTTTTGTTATTTCGATCTCTTATTCGATAAAGCATGTATGTAAACTTTTGAAACATTTTCTGACCATTAGATGTGTAAAGCGGAATCGAATGCAGTTTTCAGCGAGTTGATACAGTTTCTCATTTAGGCGCTGTGATTTTTTTTTCAGATTTTAGAGACACCTTAATTACTGAAAATGTAAGAATAATTTTCAAAATCTTATTATATGTGCCGCAAGCACAAATCAAGAGCTACAAGTGAATGTTTATTAAAGAGACGCACATGCCATGGTTTGAGAGAAACACGATTCCGCAAAACGTTACCCCAGCAGGAAACGCAATATTTCGAAAACCTGAAGCCCCACATATTATATTTTTGGCGCACATGTTTCCCCAGAAGTAAGCTATCTGCCAATGTACAACATTTTTCTCTTCGATCATTCGTTTAGAATTTTCCTGCTAGAACAACGTTACTGCAGCAGGAATCGTTTTTTTCATTTTTTTCCAAAACCACAACGCCCACAATTTTTTTTATGCCGCGCACATCCACAGCATATATCTCACTAATTTTACGTTCCACTCAAATCACTCTAGAAGCTACTTTCCCGCTGAAGTAACGCACTCCTTCTTAAAGGTGTTTCCTAACCAAGTTCCCCAATAATATTCAAGTTATAAGTTATAAAAATTCTTAGAATATTTTAAACTTGGACTATTTAAATATAACAGTATAAGTATCAATTATCTAATACAATAACAGCACAGGATTCATATCTAATAAGTGTGTCTTGAAATCACCTAAAAATTATGAATTCAAAAGTGGTTTTAAATTTTTTACCCTAGCTTAGGTCATCCAATTTAAATAACAAAAATAAAGTAGGTGTGTAACTTGCTATTTTTAGATATAAGTATAGTATTGTAAATGCTTCAATTTTAATAAATATGAAAATGATGTATTTATTTACCTAGAAGGAAAACAAAATTATGTCTTTATAAATTTTATATTAAGGTGTTTACACCCCAAGCAATATTGCTGAATGGTTAGAAATATTTTCACTAAGTTATCAAAAGAGGTGTGGAGCGTGCAGGCCAAGCTGAAGGCCCAAGAACCAGAAGTCTGAGTGGAATCCAGTTTCTTGATGGTGATGGTTCAGGAAGGGTCCGAAGAGTAGGTGAAGAAGGTGATTTTTCTGCAAAAAGTTATTCAATGTGTATTCAATATTGCTGTTTCAAGCAGTACAAGAGCCTAGGAGGTTTGTCCTGACTAGTTCAAAAGGAAGTATTTCTCGGTACACTATTGGCCAACTGTAGGTCCAATTAATAGTATTTTATTATTTAGCATTCACAATGCTTTCTAAAGATGGTAAAATGCTACTAGATAGCTAGTCTTTAATTGCTTATAATTAAATGAATAATAAGAAGTTTATTTACTAAGAAATCACTAGCAATATAATAGAAATATCCTGCTAATGTCACATTTAATAATAACACATCTACAATCTCAAAACTTAGTTTTGCCTTATCATATTCTACTTCATTTATTGGCTATGGTAGCCTCTTGATTCAAAATATAAATCATGAATGCTTGTTACCACCAAATTTCTATTTTACTTATCACAACAAGGCTTTTATTACCCGACACATTATTACAGAAAAAGTACAAATAAATACACTAGTTTTGGCCAGCAACATAATTTAACTGTTATGTTAACTAATAATCAAGTATTAAATAATAGACCAATTTCAGTTTGTAGTTTTAGATCATTTTTAGGGGAAATTTCTAATTTATTCTTTATTAAATTTACTAAAATTTACAATTGGCAGACTTGATGCCAAAAGGCATTCTCATATAACCTATTGACAAAGCATTCACAAAATTTACTAATTGCTGATAAATTGCAGTAGGTAAGTAGGTTGCATTAAATTATTATCCCTTGAACAGCAATGGGGCCCATTATAAATAGCAGCCTTCCTTCCAACACTGTCAGCGTTTGGTAATAAGGTGGACCACAAATTAGTAATACAGGCAAGCTATTAGCCCTGTTGTGTTATGGCCTATTTCTTGATTTTAGTCTTTCAATCTGTCCAGACCTGAATGAAGAGCAACAAGCAGAGTTAATTTGAACAGCACACAAGAGTGAAACTTATGACACAACTGTGACTGAGTAAATGTTCAAAGTGAAGTTTGATTAGGGGTTGGATTACACACATCCTATTGGAAGGATTAGATATACTAAACAATAAAGGTTACATGTATTTATAAATGTCCTATTATTTATGTGACATAACCTCAATGACTTTGGAAGCGCCCTAGATATTAGATAGATAGATGAATCTTAATACAAGTGAACATTTTACTCATAGTAACTCACCTGTAACTTCCTCCGGCTAACTCGACTTCCAAATTGCCAATGCTGTTTAGGGACCGCCACAGACGGCCTGCTATCTGACGCGCCTCAGCACCGAGGCCACAGACTAATTAGGGAACAAGTACCGAGGCTGAGCCCTACTCAGGTGATTTATAAATGAATCGAACACTACTATTATTTGTACGCGTCCTTAGGGTACATTTTAGTTTGCGATATTTGGCACTATTACTCACAAAGATCATGCTTTAGTGGAATTTGTAACACAGTAATTGAAAAACTAGCTTGTGTTAGTTTTTAAAGGTTTTATATACCGTTATTCTTTTATTATTCACTGTTTTATCATAAAATATAACAAGAAACTTCCAGAGTTCATTGAAAGTTTGACAATTCCGAATTTCCGACCACAGATTACAGAAAAAATAATTCCGACCCGCGCGAACGCCCAAAAGAACGAATGACCATAGACTAAAATTAATTTTTAACGACCACAATAGTCGGCAGTGCGTTTTTGTGCAAATTGTATTTTGGCTACGAATTTTAAACGTAAACGCGCGAAACTTTGTTTGAGTCGACAGTTTGACGTGTTGCTCTAAGGCTAGGCCCCCTGGTGTGCATTCATTTCGTTTTCTACATTGTGTTAATAAAGTTTTCATACTAATTTCGATGTGTTCTGATTTTTTTTACATTGTTAATGCTATTTCTTTAGTTTAATGTAAGTATTCATGATTTTTCCAGGTGAATACATAAATGTGAATAAGACAAATTCAGAGTCTACTGGCGTGTCTATGACAACTATTTTTATGTAAAGTAAATGCGGCCGTAGCGGCCTCGCGACCAATGAGAGTAGAAAAAAGAACACAATATTGAGCAGAAGAGCAGATTATTCCTACTATGACCACAAACTTTTGTCGTTCAAGTAATCCTCTACATTATAATAACCTTGTTTCATTAACTTTGCTTTAATTGCAGACTTAAACTTGTGAAGAGGTAGATCAACAAGACTTTGAGGTATTTTGTTAAAGTATTTCACAGATTGACCCACAAATGAGTTTCCCATTTTGTGTAGCCTAAGACTGGGAGTTTTCAATTTGTTTTTATTTCTGGTATTATGTTTATGAGTATCACTGTTTTTTTTGAACAGATGCAAGTTTTTGCGCACATACATTATGTTATCTAAAATATACTGAGCATGCACAGTTAAAATATCGATCTTCTTAAATAGTTCCTTAAGCGAGTCGCGTGGTCTAAGTTTGTAAATGGAACGGATGGCTCTTTTTTGAAGTACAAAAATGGTGTTCAAGTCTGCAGCTGAAGCCCACAACAGGAGACCATACGACATAACACTATGAAAGTAACTAAAATATACTAGTATTGCTGTTTCAATAACAGTCAAGAGTCTTATTTTTCTAACAGCACAAGCTGCGGAACTGAGTCTTCCTGCCAGGGCCGTTACAATGCCGTGTGTACCCGTGCTACCCCCCGCTCCGCGTCCCGCGAACCATCAGGAAGGTCGACTTTACGGCGGTTAACTTAAAGTAGAAATTGAAATTGTCAACATGACAACCCGTGAAATTCAGAAATCAGATCCACGGTGACTCCTCTTCGGGGCTTTATACCGCAAGGTAGCATATTGAGATGTTTTTTGTTTTTGGTCTATATAATTATTAACCTTCTTTTAAAGAGATGAATATTGCGTGCTGATGACATCTCAGTAGTGTTGCCTTGTCCAGAAACCACTGAATTAAAAAATAAACTCAGTTCCACTTTAAATAAAATAAATGGCTGACACAAAATAACTTGAAATTAAACATGAATAAAACAAAACTAAATAAATTCCACCCCCACCAAAAATCTCAATTGCAAATATCATATTCATACAACGATTCAGAGTTAGATTGTAAAATCTGCAATACTATTGGGTATTTAAATCGACTCATATTTAAATTGGAAGGCTCACATTCAAAAATTAAAGAGTAAGTTGTCGTCACACGGAGAACAATCTCTTACACAGTGAACAATATGGATTCACTAGAGGTCGTTCTACTACTGATGCTGGAATTGCACTTCTAAAACTCATATTTGGGGCTTGGTAGGATTCACAGAACGCTGTTGGCGTCTTCTGTGACTTGTGCAAGGCTTTTGATTGCAGGCTTTCAATACACTTGCGTATAGGTGTATCGTGAAGCTTGATTTTTACGGGGTGAGGGATAATGCATTAGATATGATAATTTCATACCTTAGTTCAAGAACTCAAAAAGTTGATGTTAACAGTATTCTGTCTACTGGATCACAAGTTAAAATGGGGGTACCACAAGGATATATTCTGGGTCCATTCCTATTTCTGTTATATATAAATGGTTTACCTTTTTACCTAAAGGATATTTGTGATGTCGTATTGTTTGCAGACGATACGTCTTTAGTTTTTAAAACTGACTGAAATAAAAACCTTTTTGATGATGTAAATGACGTACTTACAAAGGTTTTACAATGGTTCACAGTAAATAATCTACAGCTTAATGCAAAAAGATTATAATGTATTAATTTAAAGTTGCCTAATGTTAAAGATATAGTTATACTATGAAGCTTGTTGATTCTAGAGTTTTTCTTGGAATTACATTAGATTCCAAACAGCAATGAAACCCTCATATAATAGCCCTCTTAGGCAGACTTAGTTCGGCTGCATTTGCAGTGAGAAAAATAAGGTTATTAACAGATGTCTATACTGCTCGTTCGGTTTATTTTAGTTATTTCCACAGTGTAATGTCTGACGGCATTGTACTTTGGGGTGAAGCCGCGGATATACAAACCATCTTATTCCTCCAGATACGAGCGATCAGATCCATCTATAAGCTTCGTGCACGGTTTTCACTTAGAAAGCATTTTAAGGAAATTGGTATCCTTACTGTAGCTTCACAATATATTTACAACTGCATTGTTTTTGTGAGAAGAAATATTGGTCTCTAAACTAAACACAACTAAATACATTGCAAAATTACTGGGAATAAGGATAAAATTGCGCTTCCACTCTTTAGGTTACAAAAAGTTTTAGGATCCTTTATGGGGCAAGGTATACATTATTACAACAAGATCCCAGAAGCCATTTGAGAGTTACCACTACATAGATTTTAAAATCACATCAAAGCAGCTTTATTGAAAAAGGGCTATTATACTACAAAAGACTACCCTAAAGATAAAAATGCCTGGGGTAAGCTCTCAGCTCGATGCGGGATTAGATAACTCTATTGTAACAGATATTTTATTGTTATACCTAGTTAATACTGAGTTTGTACTAACATTTTTTTTTAAATTGTTTAAATGACCTTATGTTTGTATTCTTTTATGTTTGTTTTTTTCCATTGTTTTATATTCTTTAGGTTAGAGACTCAGTAGGTTTATTCGTAGCAAAATGATACATATACTTTACTTACGCCTGTTGTAAACCCAAAACAAGTTTAAAAGAGTAACTGCTGCTAAGTTTCCCGTCGGGTCTTCTCAGCAAGAAACAACTCCGACGCGGTGGTAGAGTCGCATTATATCTGTATACTGTGTATTTATATATCTATGTTTGTATAGTATTTATGTTTATTATTTAGTGTATCTTGCTTTAAATTTGACGATTTCAAAGTACTTACTGTGAAAGTCTATTTGAAAAAAGTTATTTGAGTTTGAGTTCATTTACCATGCACTTTACAACCTAAAAAGGGTTACAAACTTTACAACTCCACTCTTACTCTGCCTACGTACATTCTAGACTTACTTAGGGAATTATTTTAAGTGGAAACTGTACTGAGGTAAACATCTTTATTTTACAGAATAAAATTGTTAGATAAAATACTTACCAACATTGATCAAATGGATTCATGCAGACCTTATTTGAAAAAATATGCCATATTAACTTTGACCTCAGGATAGGTAATAGTACCTACTTTGACCTCTCTGTATATTTTGGAATGTAGTGTACGAAAACATGCAGATTTGTATTGCTCACTTGTGGAGAAATAATAGAGGAGTTAACCGACTGAAAGGCCAATCTACAACACTTAACTTTCATTGGGGCCACATTCCATGGCTATCGAGATTTACAATAGTCTCCCGAATGAAAATACAGAAATTCAAGGTATCAAACAATTTTTTCTAAGTTAAAAAAACATCTGATTAATAAATGCTATTACGACCTAAAATAGTATCTTGTTGATGGATGATAAAAACAAGTTGTTCTTTTTATTTCATAAAAAAAAATGTTTTTATTTATGTAATTTTAATTTATGGGCGCAATAAAAAAATAAAATTGTACCCTCCAAATATTGCAATGCCCTAACAGGGCGTCACAAGCACTGTACTTAGTTTAAGATCTATATAATACTGTGGCAAGTAATAAATAACTAAATCTGAAAACATAGTGTTTTATTCACGTCTCACCCTCCATCATCATCATCATCATTATTCGTGCAGTCTATCCCGCTTGTGAACCCACACTGGTGTGTGAGGTCCCAGGGCCGCCTATTTACGTATCACCCTGATTTGCTAAAAAAAGTTTACGTTTTTTGTATTCTAAACAAAACTAGTTGGACACACTAGTGTGGGTTCACAACCGGGATAGACCGCACGGATGATGATATTTCTTTGGTATGACTATAACGCTAGATAATATATCCTCTTTGAGAATGACTTGAATGAAATACACACATCAAAAGTGTCTAGGGATCAAGCATTTTTATGCGGATTTCTTGAGATTGAGATGTGGCTTTGTAATAAATTTATGATTTTATAAATTTATATGGATCCTTTTTGGTGCATTTCATAATTTGAAACAGGAACTGTCAATAAAATTCGAGTAAAAGATGAAAATCAGCTGTCAATATTTTCCCTATAAAAACATACAACGCATTGATGACATTATTAGTGCTACTGTTTCTCTACTACTGATTAAAACCAACGTTATTATGGAGCGGCGACGTCATTTAAGCAGGGAAGAAATGCTCAGAGCCGTGGGAATGATAGAAGCTGGTTCCCGGCAACGTACTGTGGCTTTAACTCTGAATACAAGTCAGAGTGTTATCAGTCGACTTTGGACACGTTACCGTAGCACTGGTACCGTGGCTGAGCGCCATGGAGGACGGTATCGCTGCACCACACGGAGACAAGACCGATACATTCAAATCACAACTCGAAGAGCTCCAACAATAACCGCCATGATGTTAGCCGTGAGGCTTCATCACTCTTCAGGGAACTTAATTAGCGACCAAACAGTCAGAAACCGCTTGCATGAAGTGAACCTTCATTCCCGAAGACCGCTAAGGGTACCACCTATAGCAATGCACAATCGTAGGATTCGATATCAATGGGCTCTTGAACACAGAAATTGGGCAGAAGAACAATGGCGTTTCGTGTGCTTTTCTGATGAGTCTCGTTTTGGTATGAGACCGGATACAAGACGTATACGACACTGGAGAACCCCTGGACGCCAACAGCGATTAAAATCCTGCCAGGAAGTCCATCCTTATAGTGGTGGAACCATCATGGTATGGGCGGGTATTTGGATCGGCGGAAGAACTGAGTTGATTTGGATCAGAGGCAACCTCAACGCTCAAATTTATGCTGAGACGATTGTATCACACGTCATCGTTCCTCTACAAGTGCAAATCGGTCCCTTATTTCAGTTAATGCATGATAATGCACGACCGCACACCGCAAGAGTTGTAAGACAGACTCTCGCCACAGCTAACATCAATGTCCTGCCCTGGCCTGCTCAGTCGCCAGACTTGAACCCGATTGAGCATGCATGGGATATGCTACAGAGAAGAGCTCTGCCTAATATGGAGGGTATCCAGTCGCAAGAAGACCTTTTTTTGTTGTTGCAACGAACATGGGCGGCCATTCCACAGCGTGATTTGGATGAACTCATTTTGAGTATGCCAAACCGATGTTCTTGTGTTGTTAGTGTTCGCGGTAGAAACACGGATTATTAATTGTTTAAGTTACCCAATAAAATTTTAAAGAAAACTGTTATTTCAGTCTTTTTTTCGAACTTTAATGTTAGTGGTTCAAATGTCAAAAATCCCTTTATTAGGAAAATGGCAAATTTCTTTATTAATGCAAAGGTGACTTGGTTTATCGTTACTGTTGACAAACGAAAACACTTTATTTGATGAATCCTTAAAGAAAATTATAATTAATATCGATCAGAAGAAAAGTTATTGCAAAAATATATGTTGATCCCTAGACACTTTTGATGTGTGTATATATAACGCAAAATATTTTATGACATGTCATTAAAGGCCCGGTTACACTTTGCATAGTAGTTAGTGCAGGTGCTTAGTATTAGGAGAAAACACGTGTGGACAGTGAATGATTAGTGCGATTGATTAGAACACGCTTCTAATCACTTACGATGCAGGTTACTATTCGATTGCTGTCCACAGGTGTTTTCCTAGGCCACGACGCTCTCTAGTCTCTACTCTACTCTCTCTAAAAAAATACTACCAAATTTGCCATAATGTGTTGGAACCTAAGGGCTAAGAACTAACATTCATTCTTTAAAAAATTAGCTGTCACCTGTCAAGAATCTGCAAAACGGTCCGTTCATTCACAGAAAACAAGGATCGTAAAAACTTTCTGCAATGTTTTGTTTTGCTTTGGAAATGATTATTGTAGTTGATAATTTAGTATAGTAAAAGTTTTTGCCTTGAGTGTAAATAAAGGACTTACGATCTGAACAAAATTTGCTGCGCAGACATGGCAGCTAACTCAATTATTGACACTGCTTTCATCAAACTTGAGGTTGAGGATATAAAAGTGGAAATCCCTGATGAGGAAAACGAAATCCCTGTTATTAAATTGGAAGTAGATCCTACTGCTGTAAAGAAGGAGCCTGGGACATTTGTAGTTAAGACAGAACCTGGAGTAAGCCTAAAACAGGAAGCACCACCTAAACCAACGATTGCGAAAAAACAAAGACGTCCTAGAAGACCATATGACCATTGGAATGCGTGGAATTATCACAATCCCGTTTATAGAACTAGATATCAAGCTGACTCTGCTAATTTCCGCAGTCATTGTTATTCTGCACTACGAGAAATAGAATCACAAATACCCTCACATGATCTTACTGAAGACGCGTTTTTCAAAATTGGTATATGGGATTACAACCAATTCATGTCAGACGACCGATTAGCAGAATTGAAACGAGCTTTGATCGTAGCCATAATGAATCATGCTGGAATAGGCCCTGGCTTTTACGACTGTGTTGAACAAGCTGGCTGGTTAAAAATTACTTGCAAGAATAAAAGAAGTAGAGATTGGATCTGCAGAACAGTTGAGTGGTTAAAACCGTGGCCAGGAGCAGAACTGACAGTTCACGACGTTTGCGATATGGAGAACACATGGACGGCAACTTTTATAGTTGATTGCAGCATAAGCACAAATGTATCGGAAGTGGTTACACTATTAGAGAAGCAGAATGATGGATTGCACGTGAACGAGTGGAGGATATCTAATGTTACTTATTATGATGACTTTATTAAAATAGATTTCCATTTAAGTGAGGCTCAAATTGATGAACTTCGCACATTTAACTACAGTCCGTCATTAGGGTTCGGCAATGCTATTATACAAGTGAAAGCCAATAAGGTGCATTATAGAGGGAGACGGTACCCTTAGAGAACCTGTGAAAAGTTAGTTGGCTTTTTGTCAGCATAAATTTTATATTATTATTGAACTTTAATATTTAAGTGCCACCAGACACTAAATATTTTTTTTTAAATATGTGTTACAGCAGTTGATTGAGCTGTTAAATCCTTTTTATTGTTACCATCAACATATTTTTATTGCAGCCAACACAATAGCAACGTTTTCTTTATGTTAGAAACTTTTAAAATGTATGAGAATGACATACCTAAGCAAGCCTAATCCAAGTGACATTTAACATACATTTTAACATTTTGTGATTTAGTGTAATTCTTGGCCAGGCCCTCAAAAATAGGTCCATATAATGTTCCTGTTATTTTGCTGATATTGCACTACAACTTTTACATCAAGCCTGTTTCATTTTTATCAATAATTTGTAACTTATAGCTAGCTGACAGATTTTATGTCAAAATTACTATGTTTTATAACAAAATGTTGTACTTATGTACATTCTAGTAACTGAGGGCTAAACATTGAAGTTTAGGGAGCCCAGTTTTTTAAGTAAGTAAGTGGGTATACAATTTTTTACATATTTTATTAGTATTTAAGAATGTCATGGCAACTTGTTAGGAGACACTTGTTATTTTTGAAAGATAAATTTAATCTATTCCCTCGTATTTAGAAAAACTTAATTATTATTTTTGTACTACTTTAGTGAATGTAGGTATAGACTGTCACCTTCATGCTAAGAATGTCAGTGTTAAGAATGGAAAAGACTGAGCAGTATCTTAGCTAAAACAGTCCTATATGATTTAGTTAATAAGAATTGGGGAGTTGTTTTTATTCAGTTAACAGCTAATGCAATTTTGTTAAAATTTATTCAGAGAACTGATTTTTAAGTTTGTAGTTTTTAAAAAAAAATTATTCATGAGTATAATTGTGTAAAAAAAGGTGCTTGCTGGTTTGCTGCACAGAGTAACTCATGAGCTTGTGAGCATCTATGTGATATTCTTCTAAGAGCTTAATAAAGTTATGTTAGCATCAGATTAATCTTGTTTTACATCCTACCTACTTTGTTAAAATTGCTAATGTGTTACAGTACTTGCTAATTTCGTTGCTGACTGTATCATACATAAACATAACACATTAAAGGTTGTTAGCAAAACATATTGTAAGCAAAACATATAATGTTTGCAAAAATGGTTTAAAATAAGATAAAATAAATGTAGTACGAAGTACTTAAATGGTCAACCAATGATATAATGTCTGTTTGTAAGAAATACATGTTATAATGTCCACCACCGGGTGTTTATACACAACTAGCACATTGATTTACGGTAGTATTAAGAATGAGGAACATTAATAGCCAGAGGGGCCACAACGTTGCGTTTATAAATATACTCTTTGGGGGCCACCGCGAACCATTGACAGCTACGTATCGCCTACTTGTGTACTAATTACTGATCAATTATGTTGACATAACAAATAAATTAAGATGACTATTATTTAAGTCAAATAAGGTCGACGGTTATAACGTAAACATTACGATTACTTCAGCTACGTAGTAGTAGGGTAGGGATAGCGCGAACCCTGTCAGCTACAGGGTTCGCGCTATCCCTACCCTACTGCAACATTAATAACAATATTGAATAGTTGTGTACTACTCGTATTTCTTTCTTGGCTAGCTGAAATTCCATTTTGATTGGAAACGATACATGTGAAAACCTGATTAATGTAATTCGATTGAAGGAAAATAAAAATTACTTTTTTAATATGAGCTTTTAATAGGTACCCGAAGTCTGAACTCTTAGGCCTCTTGTATACACACGTTTTTTGGCCGTGAAAATCTACGGTTAATTCGCCGTATGGTGGCAGTGTTGTATGTATGACTGTGGGAGCTTGTTGACATAAATGGGGGCAAAAGTTCACGGCGTGATAACCGTACGGTTAAGAAAACGTGCCATGTATAAGAGGCCTTTACCCCCTAATAAACTTACCTACCCTGTGTTGGGTAGTTTTGGAGAAAATCGATGACACACAAAAACACACTTTTTAATTTCTGTATTTTTATTTCTCTCTCTTTTATTGCCTATCATTTTTCTTGTTGCTACGCCCCAATCTCCTTCTTCAGTATCAGGTGACCACTGAAAACCAGCGCCGTGGAGCTGCATAAATGCACCACGGCATAATGCTGAGTGGAAGCCCTTTTGACACATTACGTTTAAGTTTAGTTAAGGTATTTTATGTTAAATGTGTTTATTTTTTGTGTCAAATAAACTTTTTCTATTCTATTCTATTCTATTTGGCTGGCACCCCTGGGGCCAAATTACAATATTTTTCATGAAATCATACAGCTCATTTCAACCTGACTTGTTATTTCTTGAAGAGGATACAGAAGCGCCGTTTTTCCGCACAAACGTAGTCCCCTGTTTACTCCCTGGATATTGATAATAGAGGAATCATTTTTTTCCGAAAATTCAATGGTCACTATTAGCATGTCCCTATGTTTCCTTTTTTTGATAAATTAATTTTCAAAAGAGATATGAGCCTTCGAAAATCTAAATAAATGGTCAGATTTTCCGCTGTGTTCAAACATCCATAACATCAATTTGATTAGATTAAATAAAAAAATGAAAACATAGAAACACGGCCAAAGCCTTTCATAATTTTTACTAAAAAAGGTACCTAATTCAATCGGTCAAGTTCTCGAAAAGGGATCGGGGGACTACGAAGCGTCGATTTTGTGTTACTTTTGATAGGTAATTTCGGCATTTATTCTGTGATTTCGGTCCGATTTGCAGTTGTCTTTATCGCACTCTGCCGGGGCATCATGTTTGTAAAAGACAGCAATAGATTACAAATACCTATTCTTCGATTCTCTCGAAGCTGTGTCCTCAGAGCGATTTTAGCTGCCAACTAGCGCCACCTATTGATTTATTTTTATACTTTCCAATTATCACATTGTTTTTAAAAACTGAACAATGAATATCTCAAAAAATACTTCTTTTAAATATTGAATGTCTGCCCACGACTTTTCATTCTGTTTTTAGTGATAAAAGAAGTATTTTTCATTTCATTTCATCAGTATTTAAAAACAATGTAATTTCTTTTATTTATTTATATTTCATTATTTATTTATATACGACACGATACGACTTATTGGCAGTGGGCTGTAGCATGGTTTCTCGCCTCGATTCCCGCAGTGTCTCGGGTTCGATTTCCAGATGGGTCAATTCAGGAAACGATCTTTTTTAAATTAGCTCGGGTCTGAGTTTCCTGGAAAACGCCACGGGCTTAATCCTGGTCTGGTACCGCGTAACACAAGGATATTTATCCTATTTACCGTGACAAGTGGTGTGTTGTCTGGCGCATACTTCATTATTTATTTATATTCAATTTCCAGCATAGAAGATGCACCATTGCTAGGTGATTTGACTGGCCGGAAATGAAAAATCAAATTACGAAATTGCTCGCCACGCTCAATGTAGGGAATAAACTTGACTAGATTTGGAAATAGAAAACATTTATTAAATTTAAGGACATCGTTACATTAAAAAAAATGGTGGAATGAATGACAAAATTGATGAAGTATGTCACATGATGGATGAAAGGCATATTGATGTTCTTTGTGTGAATGAGACTAAGCGGAAAGGATGTGACATGTCGAGGCATGGACCCTATACGGCTTACTGGTCCGGAGTTTCTGCCAACAGCCGAGGGTCTCAAGGAGTTGGCCTTATTGTCTCCGAGCGAATGGCCGAATGTGTAAATGAGTATGTGTGTAAGTCCGAGACTCCTCTGGGTGCGGCTAAAAGTTGGTGGTGTTTGCACCCACAGATACGGGTCCTAACGCCACTGTGAAAGCCCAAAAAGAAAGGGAGGAGTTTTGGGATAGTGTGAGAGAGACGTTACGAAAATATTCGCAAAATGAGAGTGATTATGTTAGGAGACTTTAATGGGTGGGTAGGTAGAAAGCGAGATGGGTATGAAAAGGTTCTTGGTGTACATGGTGACGATAGAGTAAATGACAATGGTAGGAGTTTATTAGAGATTTGTATGAAATGGAATTTGTGTGTGATGAATACCATGTTTGAGCATAAAAGGATTCATATACATGTACACAAGAGAAGAAGGGGTGTCGAGGAGCATGATTGACTATGTGATTGTGGATGAACGATTGAGGAGGAATGTTCTGGACACCCGGGTGTATCGCGGGGTTGGCGTCGACACAGACCACTTCCTGGTGCTAGCACGAATGATTGGTCTCTTTGATAAGTGGCGTCATAGAGCTCCAGTGAGTACGGGGGTTCTGGAACGCGTAAAGGTGGAGAAGCTGCAAGAGAAAGGTGTGGAAGACGAATATGTGAATGGGTTACTAGAGCGATTTGAAGGTTCGGAAAAGCTGCAAGAGATTGAAGATCTGTGGGATTGTGTTAAAGATGAATTAGTGAGTACGGCTGTGAGTATTTGTGGAACTACGAGAAGAAGGAAAGGTGGTAAGATAAAGAGTAGGTGGATGGAAAAGAGTGTGCAGGTGACAGTAGATGAAAAGAAGAAAGCGTGGTTGGATTGGTTAGCTATAAGAGCTAATCAAAGGATGCAAAAGGCGACAGATGGAGATGTGGTTGAAGTGACAAAGGTATAAAAGATTGAAAGGAACTGTGAAGGATGTAGTGAACAAACGTGAGGAAGAACAAAAGGATGAGTTTGATAAGAGGCTTACTGAAGACTTTCGGACAAATGTCAAGTTTTTCTGGAAGTCAGTACGTTCTGCTAGGGGAGCATCGACCGTAGCAGAACGCTTACGAAAATCAGAGGCGATGATGGAAGGATTTTAAAATAGGAAGAGTGTATCTTAAGGAGATGGAAAGAGTACTTTGAAAGTTTGTTTGAAAGAGATGATGTTTTGGCAGAAATAGCTGAGCCATACATGGAAGAAAATGCAGGTGAGAGTGAGATTCGTATGGATGAGATAGTGACAGCGTTAAAAAGTATGAAAGCTGGTAAGGCTGCAGGGTATGATAGAGTGTCTGTTAAGATGCTGAGGGCCGGGCGAGGCATAGCTGCTAGTCAGTTGTACCGCCTTTTTAATTTGTGTTGGAGGGCCGGCACCGGTACCAGAAGATTGGTGCAAGGCTGTGATCGTGCCGCTTTTCAAAGGGAAAGGTTCACAACAGGACTGCAAAAAATACCGCGGAATCAGCCTTCTCAGTGTTGTCGGCAAACTGTATGCTAAGGTGTTAATTAATAGGGTTGTGAAAGAGACGGAAGAGAAGATTTGGGATGCGCAAGCGGGATTCAGAAAGGGAATGGGATGTACGGATCAGGTTTTTTCCTTGCGTTGCGTAGCGGAAATTTTTTTGGCCAAAGACCAAAAAGTCTATTGCATTTTCTTGGACCTGGAAAAAGCCTATGATCGGGTGAAAGGGAATGAGTTGTGGTTGTCTTTATCCGCGCATGGGGTGAGCAGCTGTCTGATACGAGCACTGAAATCTCTTTATGAGTGTTCAAGTGCTTGCGTCAGAATAAACGGGGCGTACACTGACTGGTTTGACATCCATAAAGGGGTTAGACAGGCTGGTGTAGCGTCCCCATGGCTGTTCAACCTATTCATGGATGAATGTTTGACAGATCTGAAAGACAGTGATTATGGACTGAGAATGGATTGGTTGCTTGTTAAATGCCTTCTCTACGCTGATGACCAAGTCATACTGGCGTCGTCAGCCGATGAGTTGCAGGTAACATTAATGAATGCGTCGTTAGAAGCGAGAGGTATGAAAGTGAACGTAAGTAAGACAAAACCCATGGTTTTTGAAAGAGATAAGGATATGACAGAATGTGGTGTTTTAATTGGAGGTGAAAAGGTAGAGCAAGTGAAAGAATTCGTGTATCTGGGGACTAGGTTCACGAGGGATGGAAGGCATGAGGGTGATATTGATAGAAGAGTGAATGCAGGGAATATGTTAAATTGAGCGCTGCATGCCTTTATGAACAGCCAGAAGGTGTCAGAGAAGGCGCGACTGGCTGTTAATGCGGGGGTGTTAGTGCCGACGCTTATGTACGGAAGTGAGAGTTGGGTATGGCAAAAGAAAGATGAAAGTAGGATAAATGCAGTGCAAATGAGAGCATTGCGAAGTTTGGCAGGAGTGACATTGAGTGATAAAGTAAGGAATAGCATAATAAGAGAGCCATGTGGTGTGAAAGAGGATTGTCAAAAAAATTGAGATGGGAATGCTAAAATGGTTCGGGCATATGGAAAGGATGGATGAAAGGCGATTAACGAAACAAATTTAAAAAATAAAAGGACGTCACTCAACATTCAGCCTGGGCACTCAGGCTGTTGTTTTCTGTGCCCAGGCGCTGCTTTTCAGTGAGTCCCAACTGAATAGACGCACGGACATTTGCAGTGGACACATGGTGCCATAAACAGGATGACTGGGGATTTATTGGCATCCTTTTAAAATAAGAACCTACCTACTCATGATAATAGTAGGTACTTTATACGAGGCTATTTCATAGGTACACAATTGCATATTTTTAAACCTTATAAACAATTGCCAAGTATTTAACATGATGTTTATGAGGTTTAAAAATATGCAGTTTTGTACCTATTAGATGTAGGTACAAAATTTCATATTTTTAAGTAGTATAAACAATTGCCGAATATTAAACATGATGTTTATAACGTTAAAAATATGCAATTTTGTACCTATTAAATAGCCTCATACTTGGGTAAAGTACTGTATGTCATGAGTAGGTTCTTATTTTAAAAGGATATAAGTATGCCAATGAATAACCAGTCACCCTGTATAAGATGAATGTTTGTCATGGGTAGGGAGGGATGAAACCGACGACCTCCAGTGCTGCCATTACATCAACAGTAAAATTGAAGTCATTAGAGCTAATTGGCCTGTCGGCGCAATGGCAAGATAGGGGTCCGGTGTTAACCGCCGCAGGCCTTGGGTTTGATCCATAAGCAGGACAAATATTCTTACGGTGAACTTTTGTGTCTGTTCGTGTCTGGGTGCTAAATCTGTATGTGCTCAGAAATATTTTAGTATGGATGGCCGTCTCGGATACTCAAGTAGGTTCCATACGCGTGTGTTCGAGACTCCTTTCTCCGAAAATTGATACATCGACAACCTTATACCGAAGCTTACATACTCGTAGTGCTTACATAGGCTGGTTTCTGCAAATTATCTGAACATCGAACATTTTACTTCGGTACCTACGAGTACCTTGTTTCTCCAACTATTGTACCTACATACAAACTTTGCTTAGTTTGGGGTCTGATTAACTAGTCTTTATACTATTTTAATATTATCGTATTATTAACAAACTTATCTTAAAGCAGCAAAGCAAAGTGATACAGTACCAAAGTTTAAATCTGTTCAAAATGATCTCTAAAAAACCAAGAACAACAAAAATCTTCTAAAATAAATCACTCGGTAATCAATCGTCGGCAGGGTTGCCTGGAAGAGAGCTAAGTACCTAAATAAGTTAAGGCCACCTTAATTATACATGCAAATTAATAATTGTAATTAAACTACTTACTGTTGTAAATAATTATTAGCCATTAAGGCTAAAGTATATTTTTATCTCATAGTTTTGGGTTACTTTTTGGACACCATCCAAATTGAAAAAGAGGATCGTGGTTCGTGCAGAAAAAGGCGAAATACGTATTTTTCTGTTGTTTAGATATACCTACTTACTACTCAAAGCTATTTAAAAAAAACCTTCTTTTTTTTTCGTTTATTTACCAAATAAAAATAGTTGCATGCATTCGCATAGTGGTAGTTTCTAAAAAACCACTGAGGTTTACACTTGAGACACATCGTGATTTTACCATTTAATAAAACTGGGTACTTACATAGGTATACTGTTAAAGGCAATAGAAATAGGTAGGTATACCTTTTGCTATAGGCAATACAAAAATTACATATATGAACAATCATACAGAGTATGTACAATAAGGACTTGTTCGATAATGTATGTATTAGGCCTATGCATTCTGAAGAAATAAATGGGACATCTTATTAAAAGATTATCCGACGCCTAACTAAGCAGAGTTTGTTTGTACAGAGGCGCGTTCACATCAACCTATACGTAGTGGCACCTTATGCTACTGACTTAAGACCCATTTTGCAATGATTTTGTAAAGGTTGATTTGAACGCCTCTGTACATGGTTTTCTGTGACCTGTTAATTTGTTCATGAGTGTACCTAGTAAACTGCCAATGGACTAAGATTGTGTTCTTTTTTGACCCTAGGTGGCGCTGTAAAGACAGAAAATAATTTATTTCGCAATAAATATTGCTTTTACCGCCATCTAGTAAGCACTTAATGTACACATTTTGTGTTAATTTTTGACCCTAGATAAGTCCATGCCCTAGATGGAATTATAAAGATTGCTTTTACCGTCATCTATTGACGTGTAGACAATATTTTTTCATTACTCATACTCTGAAAGTAGGTCTGAAGTTACCTGAGGAGCGGGATGAAAGTAATACTTTTCATTGGAGAATCACTTTCAACTGACAGCTGTCAAATTATTTTAAAAAAACTAGTTCTTTTTTTTTTTTTTTTTTTTTTTTCTCTTGATATGTCTCGCACGGCTTGTGCATTTGCAAGTTTCAAAGTTAGGGAAACATATTTACAAATGGATATCGGATACGGATAGGTACGGAAGGATCAGGAGAGCAGAGGATATAATTTTGTATGAGAAAATATATATATATATATGTATGTACATGAATTAATAAAAACATTTATATTATATGCTATATTTTAATATTATTAACAATTATGAAGAAAGCTATTATTTTATATATTTTAAGATTATTTGTACATAATAAAGCTAAGATGTTAGTAGGGAAAGGAATTCTATGCAATGCTAAGTTGGTGAAAAACGACGAATGATCATATAGGGGACAGGAAAACAAAATGTGATTTAAATCGCCTACGTCCTCACCACATTCACATATATCACTCGTTACTATGTGAAGTTTAGCAAGATGAGCCGGGGTACACACATGTCCTAAACGCATACGTATTAAAATCGATGTTACTGTCTTGCTAAACCTCGCTTTGCAGTACCAAGGCTTTGTAGGGATACTAGGTTGGATATTATGAAAATGTCTTCCTTTAGACTGGGAGGATACCTCCCAGAGATTGGTCCAAGATTTATGTAAATATGTTTTGGTCAAAGACAGAAGGTCATGTGAATAATTTTCATATGGAAACCTGTCACCACATTGCACCGCTTCGTTGGCTAGGCGATCAGCTATCTCGTTGCCAATGATTCCTTCGTGACCAGGAATCCAGGCAAAATGGATTATGCAGCCCTTCAAAGCACACTCATAAGATACCTTTCTCAGTTGAAAAATTATAGGATATAGGGATGTGAGATGAAAAGGGAATTTATCAAAAGCTTGAAGAGCACTCTTTGAATCTGTGAAAATAATAGCTTTATTTAATTTCATAATTCGAACATATTCTACAGCTTTAAGTAAACCATAACATTCACCAGTAAACACTGAAGATTCTGGCGGAAATTTGATTTTTTGGACTATTTTATATTGGGAATGATAGACTCCTACTCCAACACATTCAGACACCGAATGTTTGGAAGCATCAGAGTATAAATGATGAAAATCGCCAAAATCCGATTGAAGAGAACAAATGAAGTTACTATTAGCATTAAGGTCATTTTTATCAAACAAGTCATAATGAATAATCGGGGAATACATTAAAGACTCGTAACTATTACAGAACAATGGTAACATAAGAGAACTATAAGTAGGCGATGAAAGAGACTGATACTTTTGATAACTTAATAGTATAGGGGGAACGGATTTATGTGACCAATAAGATGAAGATGGCACCAATTCAGAAAGATTTTGTAGTTTTGATAAGAGTGGATGATTGGAAAACTGAACGACCCTGAATAAAAATCTGTCAGATAAATATTGCCTTCTTAGATGTAAAGGAGGCTCAGAGCATTCCACTTGTAAAGCATTTATGGGGCTTGACTTCATGGCACCTGTAATTATTCTCATACTTTTATTTTGAATTAAATCTAATTTTCTAAAGGCTGTAACATTGCCAGGCTCAAGAAGATAAGTACCGTAATCTAAAACGCTTCGAATTAGTGCATTATAGAGCAATTTCATGGAGTATGGGTGAGCGCCCCACCAAACTCCAGAAAGACACCTTAATATATTTAAGAGTCGCTCACATTTTATCGCAATATAGTTACAATGAGCAACACCAGTAAGTTTGGAATCCAGGATTACCCCTAAAAATTTAAACTCTTTTACTAACGGCAGAATACAATCATTGTAAGTTAATTTAATTGGAGGTGGTAAAAGTTTACGAGAAAATAACATCGTTGCACACTTTGATACTGATAGTGTTAGGCCATTACTATCCATCCACAACTTAAGAAGCGATAATGAATGGGACACCAAAGATTCAGCTTCTGAAATAGAACTATTTGCGCAATACAAGAGCAGATCATCAGCATATTGTAATATTTGTACATTTTTACTCAAAGAAGGTTCTAAATCATAGGTATAAATGTTGTATAATAATGGGCTTAGAACCGATCCTTGAGGTAAACCTTTCCATACAGTGCGCGTGATTTCTGAATCAGGCAACGTTATTTTTATGAGGCGTTCAGAAAGCATATTCATAATGAAATTAATAATTATATAAGGCACATTCAAAGATTGTAGTTTTTGATTTAAAATTGGTAAAAGAACATTATCATAGGCAGAATTAATATCTAAGAAAACCGCAATAACAGATTTATTTAGAGTGAAGGCCAATCGAATATCCGAAACAAAGCAACTAATACTATCAGTGGTACTTCTGCCTTTTCTAAATCCAAACTGACTTTCAGCCAAATATCCGTTCTTTTCCATGTGCCATTCTAATCGGTTTTTAACAAGATGTTCAGTTATTTTTAAAAGGACGGATGAAAGGGCGATAGGACGATATCCGGATATATCTGATAGATCTTTACCCAGTTTTCGAATGGGCAGCACTATTTGACATTTCCACGACGTCGGAAACTAGTTCTTTTTCACTTATCTATTGAACCATGTTCCAACTTTTTAAACAGCCACGATGTAAAATTGAAAAAACATAAAGTTAAGTATTGATTGAAGAATATATATTATTTAAATAACTTTATTATGATTTAGTTTCAACAATTTCTTTAAAATAACTTAGATTTGGGCAAAATATTTACCATTTTTCCAATGATGATGGCTAAATAGCTGTCCGGCCACAGAAAAAAAAACAAACAAAATAGGCGGGAAAGCGGCAATTCGATCTTCATTTATTTTTTCGATTTGAAGACTTTTGTTTAAACGTATAGCAGAGATTGGTACCTATAAAATGAGTTCATCTGATTCTGATATGAATTTAACGCCTGATTTTATAAGAGAAGAGGCTAAAGCGGTAGTGGAAAATAAAATTTACTCATTTTTTCTTTAGCTAATTCATGTTTTTATTTTTACTTTCCTTGTATTTGTAATGAAAAGCACAGTGTTTCCTCGGGTTAAAGACTTATTTAGTCCCTCGAACTATTGGCGCCCTCACTTTGTTCCGGGCGCCAAACCCCGTCTCGGGACTAAATAAGTTACTTTCACCCCTAGGGTAACAATGTACTATTTTTTACCGTCATTTATTGGCATCCGGATAAACTACGTCAATGTAGAAAACTTTTTTGCTACAAAGGCTGCGTTCCAAATCGAGTGGAAATTACATTCTGAGCTGAGGAGTAAAAATCACTCGAACCCGTTCCAAAGATGACCGAGCTGTCACCTAACAGTTTCTCGGTTGTTACGGTACGGGTTCGGGTGATGTTTGTCACTCTGGCAAGGGTAAATTCTACCGGTGCGGAGCCCGATGATATTCACTTGACAGCGGTCAAACGAAGGTGTTGCTCGTTTTCTCTCTATATTCGACGAGGGTGAAAATCATTCGGCGAAAAGCGATTTGGAACGAGCCCTTGCTGGTGAAACCGTGATTTATCAATAATTGATTAATGATGGTGTATGATTTTCTGGTTGCTTTGTTTTATACTCGTTAGTTCGTCTTGTAGGTTACTTAGCAGGCGATAGTTGCCTACACATTCCCTGGTGGTTACTGTCAGCCTTTAGGGAAACCATCCATTACAAGGGCATTATCAAATCCTGTAAATTTTATAAATTTGTAATGTTTTGGGATCTTTGGTCCCATCAAATAACATTTTAACGTTTGGAATACTGTTTATTACGTATTATATAGAACGTATATTAAACAAGTATTTAATATAAGATAAGCAATCCAATTTATATAAGTGCATTTCGAAGTAATGAAAAACCGTCGGTTGACAATGCTCTGACAAGAATCGACTAAAGAGTAAAGTCAGCGTTGCCTATCATGAAATAGGCGCCACATCACCCCCCCACGGAGAAACGAAGTGTTAAGAGAAAATATTTACAAAATATTTACAAATCTAAGATATCCCTAAATCGAACTCTACGATCTGCGATCGAGTGATTACAGCAGGTTTAGGAGTAGGAGTTGTTGTTGGTGCAGGTGCTGATGTAGGTGTTGGTGTAGGTGCTGATGCAGGTGTTGGTGTACGTGCTGGTGCTGGCACAGCGGATCTGAAAGACGATGTAGGAGAAAGGGCGGGCGTTAGAAACGTTGGTGCTTGGTCCAGACCAATTTGTGCTTTTGCAGGCCGCGTTTGAGTCCAGGGGTCCTTTCCGGGCACTGGTTGGATGTAGGAGGAGTTCCCTTGTAAGGAGTCCTGGAGTGAGCGGCAGACGGTATCGTCTCTCAAAAAAAAATGCGTTGTGGTGGCGAGGTCTTTGAATATAAAAGTAGAATTTTGGCTGTGATGCGAAGCTGGAACTGGTTTTAATTTGGCCATTTTGTCGCGGAGCCGGGTGACGTAATCACAGATGTCATCGCTAATTTCAGTCGGTGATAGTACGAACTCGCCTGGTAGCCTTAATGGCTCACCGTCGACCAATTCAGCTGCCGAACACTTGAGATCCTCCTTTAGTGCTGTGCGGATCCCAAGTAATACTATTGGTAATGAACGTAACCACGTTTTGGCGTGGCACATTAGAGCGGCTTTCAGTTGCCTATGTAGACGCTCGATCATTCCGTTAGCTTGCGGATGATAGCTCGTAGTCCGCACACGTTCTGCAGCACAGGTGTTCAGAAGCCGTAGAAAAAGTGCGGACTCAAATTGACGTCCCTGATCCGTTGTCACGGTGACTGGAACGCCAAACCGAGAAATCCAGCCATTAACGAAGGTTTCGGCTACTTCTTCTGCCGTCATCAAGGTCATGGGCCACACTTTTGGCCATCTAGTGAACCTGTCAATTGCTAAGAGACAGTATGTGTAGCCATTAGAGGATGGTAAGGGCCCCACAATATCAAGATGTACGTGCTGAAAGCGACCGGATGGAGGTGAAAAATCAGCTAGCGGGGAAACGACATGCCGGTATACTTTACTGCGTTGGCAAGGATGACAATCACGAGCCCACGCCATGCAGTCTTTGTTGACACCAGGCCACACATAGCGGTCTGTGACCAAACGAGTGGAAGCTCGTGCGACGGGATGACTGAGGTTATGTAGTTTGTCGAACGCTGGGCGCCGAACACATGATGGAAGATACGGTCTAGGCTTTCCAGTGCTGGTGTCACAGATAATAGATATGTTGGAATTTGGAATAAGAACTGGTTCCAATTTTAGTGATGTGCTGTGCATGTTGCTTAGTTCTTTGTCATCCTGTTGTTCTTGGGCAAGCGCTGCGTAATCCATTGTTAAAGAAATGGATTCAACTCTAGAGATCGCGTCAGCTACGCTGTTATCGACGCCTTTAATGCAAACAATGTCTGTGGTGTACTGTCCGATAAACGAAAGTTGGTTAAGCTGTACCAGTGGTAGCTTTTCTCGGCGTTGTTGGAAAGCGTACACCAATGGTTTATGGTCTGTGAAAACAGCTGCGTATTGAACCTCTAGTATGTGGCGAAAATGTTGTACACTTTCGTACACAGCGAGTAGTTCGCGATAGTAGGCAGGCCATTGCGCCTGCAGAGGATTAAGTTTTTTGCTGAAAAATCCTAAAGGTTGCCAATCGCCATTCACTTTTTGTTGAAGACACGCTCCGACATGAGAACTGGAGGCATCCGTAAAAAGCCCTAACGGAACTGTGCCATCTGGGTGAGCCAATGCTGTAGCAGCCATCAAGCTCTTTTTGCAGGCTTCAAAACTTTCAAGCAGCTCGGGTTTCCAATTGAATGGTTTTGCGCCTTTGCCGTTCACAGCGGTTACTGCATCGATGAGTGGAGCTTGGTTGCAGCTTGGATGAACCGGCTGTAATAATTAATCATACCGAGGAAACGGCGCATACCCTGTACAGTCTGTGGCGGTTTGTAGTCAAGTAATGCCTGGATGCGTTCTGTTGGTGGTCGAGCCTTCAGCACTTATAGTGTATCCCAGAAAGCGGACTTCCTTGGCACCAAAAACACATTTGTTGGGGTTGATGACGACACCATACTCATGTAAACGCTGGAACAAGACTCTCAAATGCTGTTCGTGTTGCGCTGCGGAACGTGAGAAAACCAAGATGTCATCGACGTAAGCAAAACAAAGGTAAAGACCGCGTACAACCTCGTCGACAAATCTTTGAAAGGTTTGTCCGGCGTTTCTTAAACCGAATGTCATAAAGGGAAATTCAAATAAGCCAAATGGTGTGGTAATTGCTGTTTTACAAATATCGTCAGGGTTCATAGGAATTTGTTAATAAGCCTTACAGGGTAGTAAAAATAGTTGACCCAACCAAATTGCTACTAAAATCACCGATATGTCTTACCGGGTAACGGTCCGGAATAGTGCGTGCGTTTAGGGCGCGGTAGTCTCCACATGGTCGCCATGTGTCATCCTTTTTAGGAACCATGTGCAATGGCGATGACCATGGGCTCTTGGATGGCCTGCAGGTGCAAGCCCTAACCATTTCTGTAAACTCTTTCTGCGCAGCTTCTAGATTTCTGGTGCAAGACGGCGTGGCGGAGAAGTTACAGGAGGACCTTCTGTTGTTTTTATGAAGTGAACCGTATCATGCTTGATATTGCGTTGTATTCCAGGTGGTTTGGTGATGTGAGGAAACTCTGATAGAATGGCGGTGAACGGTGAATCATGCGAGTGCTTGATCACTTTTATACTGTTGTGTTCAGTGGTGGACATCTCAGCGTGAGAAGCCAAACCAGTGGTGTTGTCAACTAGGCGCTTATTGCAACAATCAGGCAGCAGGTTATAGTGAGCAAGGAAGTCGGATCCAATGATAGCGGAGTCAACATCGGCTACCACAAAATTCCATTGGTAGTCGCGACGTAAACCAAGACTGAGTGTTAGCTGGATTGTTCCGTATGTGCTGATATTTGAACCATTAGCTGCGCTGAGGCATATCTAGTGGGTTGACAACGGCCCTGTGTAAATTTTCTAAGAAAACAGCAAACATTGGAACCCGTGTCGATCAGAAACCAACGCTTAGAGTTGCGGTCGATCACAAATAGGCGGCAACTTACAAAGGAACAGCCGATCGTTGCCTCTACCGCCTGTTGCGGGCGTTTCCCGACTGCTGAGACCAATTGCAAGGAGTGGTACATCGGGTCGCCTGGTCACTGAAGCGATTGTGATACCAGCATACATCGCCATTCCAGGAAGCAGAGCGGGAGCGTGAGGTACGTGTCGAATTTTGAGAGCGGGTCCGGCTGCGGTTTCGCACTCCTCTAGCTGCCAAGCTTGCGACGACGCGGGTTAATTCTGTGACTTGAGCTTGTAGTGCAGTTAGCTGGGGATTCACGGTCACGTTAAGACTGGTTTCAAGGCTGTTAGTGTGAATATGTGATGTGCTAGGCCGGTAAAGGTCAGAAACCTGGTCAGCAGTGTCCCCAAGTTCTTCAAGTGGTACAATACCTCGGCCTATCAAGATTCCTTGGACTTGCATTGGCAGCCTGCTGAGCCATATGGTACGCAGAATGTTGTCGTCCACGCCTTTGTTTGCCAGTCTTCTGAGATGACGTAGGAACGCTGATGGTTTGCGGTCGCCGATATCTTCATGTTCTAGCAGCCGCCTTGCCTTCTCGATGCTCGACTCAGAAAATCTGCTAATGAGAGTTTCTTTGAGTTGTGTGTATGCGTTTGTTGATGGTGGGTTTTTAATGAGTTCCTCAACTTCCCCTGAGTACTGGGGGTCAAGTTGAGCGATGGCAAAGTAAAATTTTGTTATTTCTTGCGTAATCTGGTTCAAGTGGAATTAAGCATCCAACGTGGCAAACCATATTGCTGGACGTTGTGGCGGAACTTTAATAGAAATTCGTTGCACAGTTTCGTCAGGAACGCCACAACTGGAATTAGCTATTCCTTCCATGTTGTATCCACTCGATTGACAATAAGCGAAGCAAAATCAATAATGTAACGGAATAAAAATAAAAATGAAAATCTGTTACATAAAATCAATAACGCACCCGGTATTAAATGTTTAACCCTGTATATGAAAGTTAACTAACCTAAAAAAATATTACCCTGTATTAACGTCCGTGGGAGGATTTCACACTGTTGTTTTAAATTCAATATTAATTAGCTAAAATAATATTTACAGTAAAATATAATAGAAAAGAATATAAAACTATAAAACAACTATAAAAAATATAAAACTGTCACAAAAACGAATGCCACTGAACTGAAACTTTTTTACCGATACTTAGCTGCGCGAGTGTGTGATTTCGACCCAGCCGCGGACAAGCGCAGTTTATGTGTTTATTCGAAAGAGATTGATGTGGCAAACAATTAATAAAAATCCCTACGGTAAATTTCTGAATACTTTTAGAGAATTTTTTTTTTTGTCAAAGGTCAATGAACTCAAGGAAAACTTAATTAATTTGTTACTCTAAAAATATATTATTTTTTGTTTTTGTTAGTGTCTTAAACAACTTAACATTGCATTACTTATTCATACAAAAATATGAGGAACTGTAACTGTAATATTATAAGATTTTCTTATTTTTTAAGATTTAAGTTTTTCTTATTTTTACTTTTTATTCATTTTTTATGAACCCATGTTGCTGTCGCATTTTATTCTTCGTTGCAAATATGTACAATACTGTTATTGATTATGTCCTAAAAAAATACACACGACACTAAAAGGGGTGGACAGATAAAGCGTTTCTAAGTATTTTAGAAATTTCTATGGAAATAGGGTTATCCAAAACTAAAAATTAAAATAAATCTAGACATATAATAAAACAGTAACTGGACCGTCTTGTAAATTCTTATTTTGCTGAACGGTACGGAAATACGAAATACGAAAAAAATTGATGAAGAATCATTATGTACTTTATGTACCGGGTCAAAATATAAGATAAAGTTTATCCCTGAAAAATGTAGCGTTCCCGAAGGGTAAAAAAGAAACATCAAAAAATTATGCGATATACTAAACTATGTCGTGTCGTTATCATCACAATATATCAACATTTCTTCTGATGGTAATACGATGTTGATATCGTCGTTATCGTCATTGTGCCCATCAAAGGGAATGTCATCGTCCGAATATTTTTGTGGTGACGAATCGTCATGGACAAGTACGTTATCCATCGTAGGTCTTAAAAGATTTAAAACTTTTTCTGGAATGACCGAATGTTTTCTTTTTTTTTGTCTATCACCAACTGACATAGTCGATAAAAGAGGGTCAGAAGACTCCAAAGCTCGGTGAAATAAGTCAAGGACAGTGGTTTTACGGTCAAATTTGCGGGTGTGATGTTCACGATCGTAACGCCAAAATGTATTCCTTGATTCTCCGGCTTGTTCTGAGAGCATTCCAATGGGTAACGAAATAGAATCTATTATTTTCGCTCCATGTATTAATATTTTGTGAATGGTCACAGACATGTAGTACCAGCTGTAGTTTTGTACGTATTTCTTAGCCAAACTGTTGCAAAAGTCCTGAAATTTCGTAGAATCTATTTCCAAACCGCATGACAATGCCACTAGAATGGTGTGTAGGTCGTCAAGAAGCCATTCCTCCAGTCCTAAAATATTGGCAAATGTCTTTCGATTTGATTCTGATAAAGCAGTACGGGCCGTGTTGCCGTCGTTGGTTGTGCCCGAGTTGGGCCGAACTACGTCAACCAACAAACCCATTTTTTGTCTGATATCATTTTGGATTTGTTTTTTTCTTTCCTCCACAATACAAGCTTCTGCTGAATTTTTCGCTACTCTCCACTTTTGCACAGCAGGGTGATTTTTGTAGCCTAAATGTAGTAAAAATTCAAAAATTCTTATCCAGGCGTGCAATGGACTAAGTCCGTGGAGTAAAGCTTCTTGATTTATTGCCTTTTTAGTTACTTTATCTATATTATTAAATTCGCTACAGGTAGCTCCACAACATGCACACCGTAATTGTGAAGTGGTATGTGTAATAGCATTAAAAACTTTGCCATGTATTATGGTTAAATAAAATTTTGGATCGCCAATTACTGTATATCCTAAAGAGTTTTCCGAAAAAATCGGTGACAATATGTTCTTTATTTCATTCTTCAACTCTGTTTTTCTCATCTAAAATTAGTTGTGTGGATTCTGACCTATATTGAATGCGTATTGGGCGACAAAATCTGAAAGATTGTGGATTTGGGTTGACCCACAACACAAACCCGTCATCAGTTTTTATACGTAACGGAATAAAAGTTGTTGCAAAGAGGCAATGTTCATCACCGTTTCCATCTGAAAATGTTTGTTTATAGGTAGATTGTCCAGTGGTTCCGTCAAAGCCCCATGAACCCTCGAAAACACAATGCAGTGATTCTAAACTTTTCTGTTGACAGTACTCTGAAACTTTTTGATCGCAAGCATCAACAATTCGGCGAAATGTGTGCTTAAGCAAATCTAGCAGTGGCACTTTTGCTTCTCGTTCTGATACTTGTATTTCTACATCGGGATAACATAATTTTTTCACAATTTGAATTTTATAATAGGGAGGGTAAATATTATATCCCCGAGATTTGGCCCCTTCACGTATACTAGTATAGTCTTCAACTGATAGTTTTCTATCTATAATTAAACAAAGAGCTTCATTAGGTGTATATGGTTGACCTTTTTCATTTACTTGATTAGATCTTATTAGTTTGGCTATTTCCGTTGACTGGGTTGAAGTTTTTAGGCATTTTTGAGGACAAATTCAAAGTCACTAGCAGAAGTTTTACTTAATTTATTATCTGTTTCATCTATTACAATTTTTGACATAACTTTGATCAGTGAGTCTGTAGGGTAGTTTTCTAGTTCTTCTTCCAGTGATTTTCTTATGCGTCGCTGACTACGATCGCAAAGGTTAACATAACGTTTAGAACAAGAAGTAGAAGGAACCTCTAATGGACTGCTGAATTCTTCTGAGGTTAAGGGGATTATTTGTTCAGAAGTTGTTGTAGGTTCCTCCTCAACGTTTCGGTTTTCTCGTGTACTAGGGTTTATTTGATATTCTGTTTCAATGTTTAGATAAAAGTTGGAAGAAAGCCATTTTTTATCTTTGCTTATAAACCTCTTCCGATTTCGAGCACTGGCTTTGTAAAGTTGTTCACATTTACAAATAAACCTTGTTGTGTGTTTTTTTAATTTTTCAAAGTCTCTGTGTATGAAGTCAGGAATACCTTTAGGGTAAATTGCGTCTAAGACTATTGTTGTTCGCTCGTTTTCGGGTATGTCCAGAGGTCGTGATTTTGGTCCTCGTAAATGAGCACTGTTTTCTAGCAATTTGAACAAGTCAAGATTAGTCTGTTTGAATGCCACTCGCTGACCAACATGAGGGTTGGCGCCCTCATGCCCCTCTAGCATTAAGTCACTCGGTCGAGGCCCGAAATGACAACCCCCAGGAGAATGGGTCAATTCCTCCTGAGGCGAAGCAGCGCCATGGGTCTTTACCGGCTCCATGACGCCTCACCCCCGTTTCTCCGGACATTGAGTACTAGTATTGGGTTTTAGCTTAAGCTTGACGAGGGCGGACCCCTTCCCAATACCACACAATATCCTTCATCGAAAATCTTTTCAGATGAAAATATTATAAAACAAAACTACGATTTGTTTTATATTCATCGCGTGTTTTTTTAAATTTACTATTATTATTTTCACACTAATTTTTTGTTTTTTATAAAGTTATGAATGATTTGAGGTTATAAGTAGTCAAACGTACTTAAAATTGACGATATTATTAATGAGCAAAATAAATAATTTTGACAATTAAATGTTCATGGAAAGGTTAGTGACAACCCTAAACAAAAATTTAAAAAATCATATCTCGTTACCCCTTCATTTAAATCAGCTGATATTTTAGATGTAAATATGTTATCATAGGTAGATTGTACCCATGTAGAAAAAAAATGCGACAATTGAGAAACGGTCCCACAAAAAAATAGTAAAGTTTTTTGTAAAAACATTAGTTGCATCATAATCACTTGTGTTTTTTATGTAGTTTTCGGCTAAGTTATAGCTTTGATCTTCTTTTATGTGGACATATTTTTTTTATTCGAAAGTTATGTATTCTAAAAATTCTCGAAAAATAATAAAAAAAACACTTCAGTGAATTTTGTCACGCGTCTACAATAGATCCTACTATCAAATAAACACATAAACCACGCGTGTCCGCGGCCGGGCCAAAATCACACACTGTGTGCGGTACGCTGTAACGTCTGTATCGCCGATTCTGACTCTCGGTGTGGTTTGGAGTCTTAAGATATCGCTGCCGCTCTGGGCTGCACAGTAACGTCACTCCTGACGATTATTGCGACAGTCAATGGAGGCGGCACCGTAGAGCGAGTAATACTTGTGGATTGTGATCCTGGGCTCGCAGGGGTGCCCGATAATGTAGGAAAATATAATATGAATTTACATCGCCTGCGTAGTCAAAGCATTATTTGTTTTTATGAATATGTGCGATCGAAACGCAGTGGTTGCAGAATTTTAGCTGCAATGACAATACGAATTGACATAAGGGTAATGGCGGATGGCGGCCATCATCGTTGCGACATATGTAGCGTGACAAGTCATGTCGTTTTTGTCCATGATAAATGAGAAAATCCAATGGCAGATTCTTTTTTCGGTATCGATACAGCGTTATCGGTAAGTTTATCAACTTTTCTGCCTAAACAGAAGTATTTATTTCCGCAAAGTAACCATTATTTTATGAAGCAGCGTTCTTGCCAACATGTTAAATAGATTTTTGTTTTGCATTTTTTTACTATTTTACCCCTGTTATCGTGTTGATTTTGATGTGCATTTCGTAATTTAGCCGTAGTTATGTTGCCCACTTTAACTTAAAAACGTTGTTAATAAAATTTACTGAGGTCTGGTTTCGCATCGTCTTGAAATTTCTTAGAGGTAGGTATATTATTCAATGTTGATATCATGATGAAATATACATGTTTACGATCGTGGCAACATACGTCGCCAGCTATACAGTTGTCAGAACTTGCTACGTAGTATTTTGAAAAATTGTTAGTAAAACTGGATTAGCCAAACAACCTATGCTTTGCATAAAAATAATTAATTTAAGGACAACATGTTATGTTTTCCTCTATTCCTAAAGTGAGGTTTTGCCATGTGTTATCAAATCAAGAAACAATGAAAGAACCACTAACTCACACTCCTGTCACGATGAAAAAATATATTTTACAAACAGCCTGGTGCATTTGCTCTTGCAAAATATATGAAACATTAAAATCTACATTGGAAATCTAATTGTTCTATTGTAAAAAAATTTTGTTTTTCAGAACTTAGATAAAAAACAAAGTTGTATTGTAATCTAAAAAAAATATTTTATTTTAGAACTTAAATGATGACGAGGGAGGTGGAGAACCGTCTGAAGATGAATATGACGCTCTCAATGATGAGACTTTTGGGCAGGACTGTGAGTATTTCGGTAACATTATTTAACACTGGGTTTGTGATTATTGACCTGCGTTTGGCAAGAGTTGTGAATATGCCAATGCTGATCAATTGTAGTGATGCAGCTTCATTTCAATGATGAAGCCCTTAGCCCGGGAGTGGGACAGTATGGGCTAACAACTTTTTTTAACACGCTTAAATTGTGTTAAAAAGAAGTTTCAAGCTTGCATCTTGTTGCTTAGGTTAGATGCTTGCCAGAACACCAACTTTGTGCTGTAAGTGTGCCTTGCCACTTAAAATATGTCAAGAGTACAGTTGTATTATTTATTTTAATAAACATTGAAAAAGTACTGACCACAAATCAATTATTGAGCAAAAATGTACTTAATAAAAAGACAATAAAATAATATTAAGATAGTGACAATCATAAATAATAACAATATTAAAAAGAGTAAATAACTTGTTATTTACTCTTTTTAATATTGTTATTTACAAAAAAAACTCATCAGAGCATACTCAAAACAAAAACCACGCAGTAATATCACCCGTTTGAGTTTTCCATCAAACATGGCAAATTTGTGTTGCTCTGACTTGATGATTTGTTGATGAACACTTAGTGTTTTATTTAATTTTAATATAATAATATTGTTATTATATTCAATAACAGAAAGAAGTCATTCTCTAAACCAGGGTTTCTTAAAAAACCACTAAGGTTTACACTTGAGAAACAAAAAACAACTGAAACTTTCAAATCTCCAGTTTTTTTTTCTAATAATTTAAAATACATACTATTTTAACCTGGCGTCATAGGGGTCTTAGAGAGTTGGGTCTGAGAGACCCGGCACTTCTTATTTTGCTTGAAGTTCGTTTACTTTAAGTGCAACGTACCACTCTTCTCATTAGCTGGAGCTGTTGAGTGGTTCTAAGCGTTGCAGGTAACACATAAGTCGAGCGGCGAACACTCTGAGGGTTTAAGAGAACAAGTTCAAAAAGGTATGTGAGACCCATCCCCGCATTTAGTGTAACAATTTTGCGCTATTTTGTGTGCATATGATTTTCATTCTTTACAATGTATTTCCGCCTTTAGATACAGTTTATCTATTGTCAGTAATTTTAGTTGCCAATATAATAATTTATATATTTTATTTATATTTTTGTAAGTAGTTTGGATTGTGAAGAGTAATGACTGTACATACTGACTGTGATGACTGTACCATCAAAATTGATGCGGAGTGACATTTTTTTTTTTCAAAACATGCTTTTTATTACAAGAATGTGCCATTTAAACATTGAGACTGTTTGTTAATTAATATTAAATTTACTTTTTACTTAGAGAGAAGGATTTTGTTGTTTTTTTAAGTTTTATTTATTTACTCCAAATCTAAATAATAAAACAGAAATAAATGTTACTTTTTTGGTAACAAAATACTGATGTTATTCATTTATAATAAACGGGGCTGTTTGACCCACACCTACGTCCGTATAACACTTCAACTCCCATGACGCTGGGTTAAGAACCAACCATTAATGTTGACCCCAGAAAAATCCAGGGACTTTAGGAGGCTGTCTATCCCTACTCTTAATAGTAATCCAAGCCACACCTCTTAAATGGGTATTTAGAGTAAATTCTCGTGTCTTTACAACACTTAGTTGAGAAAATAATTACCTTTTGACGACACGATTGGCGTAGTGCGCTGTAGCACGGTTTCTTGCCTCGATTTCCGTAGTGTCCCGGCTCGATTCCTGGTCGGGCCAATTAAGGAAACTGTATTTTCTGCATTGACTCTGGTCTGGGTGTGCTGGGAGACGCCCCTGGCTGATTTCCTTGTGACACGGACATTAATCCCTACTTCGAAACCATTACAAGAGGTGTGTTGTCTCGGCTCTTGAAAAAATAAATAAATGACTAATTGCTTATTTGCTTACAGCGGAGGAGTTTGACTGGGAGGTGGAACATGAGCACCAGGCGCACGAGATGGAGCTGCGCAGGCGGCACGGTGCCATCGATGATGATGCCAATGAGCAGCTTGGTGAGTGGACTAGCCTAGGTCAATCTTTGAATTTTGTTTTTGTTTTTCTATCTGCAATCAGCCAGACAGCTTTAATCAGATCGGTTCATTACTGGTCAGTTTGATATTAGTAAATCCTCATCTGTACTTATACTATAAATGAATAGGGGTTTCACATCGAGAACATATCCACAATTTTATGAGCTTAACTCATATTCAAAGTCTAACAAATTTTTTTTAAATTTGTGGCCTCTCCAATCTTGCATATACAGCAAATTGATTTGGCCAATGTCAAGTAGTGGCGAGAGCATTATGAAGCTTTATCTCAGTCAGTGGGATTATTATTTTTTATTCAGTCAAATCGTGATGACAATGATCTAACAATGATAAATGACATATTTGCTGTCACAAAAAGCGACAATTTGATAGCTCTCTATCAAATATTTTTGGGTGCGTTCAGAAATTTAATTGATAACAAAAAAAAAAAATGTCACAGCACATTTTCACGGTGCGGCAAAGGCACCGCTCCAACCTTGTATTAAAAAAGCAGGGCGGCGCGCTGGTGCTTCGCCGGCCGTCCGCCGTCAGCTTTTTCATATTGAAATTGTAAAATATATCATAGTACACACAATTCAATGCTCTAATTTGAATGGTAAGTCAATTGCCGGGTTAGAGTGGTGCTGTTGCTATGACTATTAAACTATTCGACAGTTCTAGCCACAATTCTATGTGACTCAGTTTAAGTTTAAAATAATTTGACATTTTGTATTTTAAATCAATTTGACATTATGCAATTTAGGACTATTTTTTTATGGTTATAATGTATTTAACAAAGATTTAACGACTTCCCTCGAAATTTCAACGCCTATTTAGGCAGAACATGTTAGACATACCCTATATTCTATCATCTGCATGCATTTCGTAATCTTCTGCAATGTACCCAAGCATGTTTCTTTGTCAAATAAATGATTTATTATTATTATTATTATAGGTCGATTAGCGAAAGCACCTTCACAGTAGCTAAAATTGTGTAGGCCACGTGCGGAGCCGCGGGCGTAACGCCAGTGATAAAATAAATAAATATCGGGGGGCTGCTCACTAACGCAATGTCTGTAGGTTCGGTCAAACTAATATGTCAAAAAAACCTATAGCAATATTATATTCTTGAATATTTATTTGTGTATGCTGAATATCATATTCAAGGGTACAAAAATCCATGACGGTTGTTAAAATCATCTTGGGTTTTATA
Source organism: Udea olivalis (assembly GCA_947369235.1). Taxonomy (NCBI): domain Eukaryota; kingdom Metazoa; phylum Arthropoda; class Insecta; order Lepidoptera; family Crambidae; genus Udea; species Udea olivalis. The sequence goes on along the minus strand of OX376370.1, from coordinate 7,103,531 downwards.
CCAATTATGACCATGTCAATTTGGCCGAAACTACGGACATTGCGTCGTCCTGCGATCCGTTACAGGGTACCTACTCAGGTACCCTGTAACGGAGGATGGGGGAAGAACTACGTTTAGCAGTGACTTCTTACGGCTGCGAATGATAATGATACTGTAACAGATTACATCACTATCATCTGACCCCAAACTAAGCAGAGCTGGGTTGTCTATAGACTGATATTTTTTTAAATAATTACTCACAGCAAGCACAAATTATGTGTCATGTGAACACATGTTCCTCTCGATGGCGCTTCCACAAAAAATACAGAATTATTTAAATAGGTATAACATAAATTATTTTTTATTTATTGATTAGTTGTAATGTATCTTGTGTGTACGCACAAGATACATTACAAGGGACGACATTAGAGAAAGCAGAAGTACAGGTTAGCTTATCTCTAAAAAGATATTTCTTCCAGCAGACCAACTTACAGGATACAACAAGTGTGACATTCAATTTCTCGGACAAAAATGTTGTCCCACTAGCTATCCGTCAGCGGCTTCGTCCGCGTAGACTATTTATCCCGTTAAAACACAGACTACAAAAAAAAATGTTACTTGCTGATAATATAGCTTTGCATTGATGAAAGAATTTTTAGAAACGGTCCAGTAGTTTCGAAGCCTATTCATACAAACAAACAATCTAATCCTTCCTTTTTATGATATTGGTACAGATAATGTTGCATAACTGCACTTGTTTGTATAATAAAAGTCATACAAAACTGTTGAGTTATTTGGAAGTTGTCAAATAGCAAAGATACAAACATCCAAGCATTGGTACGAGTACTTTCGCATTCATAATATTAGATTAGACGACGGGTTCTATACTCTATTACTTTTTAGCAATAGAAATTAGAAATAAATGGTATTTTAATTCATTGCCGATTTTATGGCTTAGGGAAAACATACTAAAAATAAAGCCATATTTTTGCATGCTTGCTTAGGTCTAAATAGCCAGTTTATTTTCGTATTTATTTATATTTTAAATAGAATTAAACTTATTATTTTGCAAAAGTTTACACTTTTAAAGACCTAAAGGGGCAGAGCAAACACAAGTCGAGCTGTCGTAGTCTAACACTACAAAATTAGGAAGAACGTACTAGAAGCCAATATGTATTACAATTAAGTAATTTTTAATGATTGAGATAGACAAAAATAAATGACTAAAATTGTTTAAAGGCAAACTAAAAAAAACACAAACATGTATGATGGCTGTAACCGGATTCCGCTGCTTTCGCATTTTCATGTCTAACGTACTCCACTAAAAATTGTGCATGTTGTTACCAACAAGAGTATCTAATGTAACATCCAATGAGACATAAGTAGAACGTAATAATAAGAAAATGTCGTGGGTGTCAATGGTATTGTTTTGTGAATTGAAATGTGGATACTTATGCCGTTCCAAATCGCTTTTCGCAGAGTGATTTTCAGGCGCCGGTAGAATTCGCACTTGTCAGAGTGCAGAACCCGTTACGAAACAACTAGTAAACTGTCAGGTGACAGTTTACTAGTTGACAATTTGGAACGAGTTCAAGTGATTTTCACTCTTTCCTTAAAGTGAAATTCTACTCTTTATGGAATGCAGCCTTACAAAAGAAGTCTTCATTTTGATGATACGGAAGTTTCACTTTGACAGGTTTTTTACCTCAATTTTTTTGACATTTGCTTGACACATAATTTCTACTACTAAAAACGTATTATATAGATGGCGCTTATAATCAGATTTTTCGTTGCAGAGGCCTCACTATCCCAGCTAGTTCTGGACGAGACGGACGCGCCGCACGTGCGCACGCTGGGCTCTCACGTATGGCGGCACGATGGATCGCTGCCGACCGCGTCTACGGTGAGTTTGGCTTATCTTAACTTGTCCATAGGTCGTTCCGTTCGTAAAGAAAACGGGCATAGTGGAGCGGTCCACACAAGAGAGATACAAGTATCATCATCATCTGTGCGGTCTATCCCGGTTGTGAACCCACTGGTGTGTGGGGTCCCAGGGTCCGCCTTTCTTATTTTCTTGGCCCACTTCGCGCGGTCTTGTGCATCCTCAGTCTGTTGGCACGTATGTCACCCCTAACAACGTCGAGCCACCGCTTCTTGGGTCGACCTCTTTTACCGGTACCTGGCGGGGGCGGCATGGCCAGACATTTGTTGCCCACGCATTTTGCCGATCTCCGTGAGACATGACCATACCAACGAAGGCGGCACTCCTGCAGCTTGTCTGCGATGTCAAAAGAGATAAAAGTATGAAGAGAACAAATGTCTTCCCTCATTCAAATACAGACTTCCACAAAGTAAAGAGTTTACGAATGACCGCTCTCGCATTCTTCAGTATGATGTCTTCCATGCCGACTCGGCTACGGCGACTGCTAATGATTTAAAGGGCTCCGCTGGTGCTCCCGAATGTGACTGACGTAGCCAATCTTAGCGGTGAACGTTCGCCCGCATATGACACATTTCAAGATTCCGTTCCCATACTGATAGGTTATGGCCGCCGGTGGTCGGGCTTTCAGTAGATCTCTTTTACTGTCGAGATCCTTTATCCTCTGGTCGATTAACTGCGCATTGCTCCAAGTTTTCGGTGGCAATGTCACTACTATACTCGCTCTGAATTTTTAAAACGAAGTAGGTAGGTATACTAAGCCCAATTTGACAGAACAGTACCCGCCAAAAACTAAATACATCATGTGAAAATTTGCACCAAGTTCGACAAAAACAAAAACACTCGCGCCGCGACACCGATTCGCACCGCTATCGCCTGTAAACTCACTGTGTCTGTGTGCGTGATCAAAATGGTGATTTGTTCTAAGCGGACTATCTGTCGGGGCGCCGCGCCGCATGCGTAATTTGTGCTTATCACAGAACGTAATGGAACTATTTTACGTGGCAGACGAAAGTGAGTCGACTGAGAAATGTCAAGTTCAACGGACTGCATTGAGTGTTTACTTAAATGAGGGACACGCGGGCTCCGCCCATTTAAGACTTCTAGTTTTCTCTCTCTGTGGATCTGGCCCTCTGGATGCAAATACCACCACCTAACGGAAAACCATCATTAAACTCAAACTCAAATAACTTTATGCAAATAGACTGTATCAGTACATTCAAATCGTCAAATTTACAGCAAAAATATACTAAATAATAGACATAAATACCATAATAATATATGTAAATAAACAGTATACAGACATAATGCGACTCTACCACCGCGTCGGAGTTGTTTCTTGCTGAGAAGACCCGGCGAGAATCTCCGCAGTTACTCTTTCAAACTTGTTTTGGGTTTACAACAGGCGTTAGTAAACTACAAGCAGTGTGTCATTTTGATACAAATAAACCTATTCCAATCAATTCAATTCTCGTAACAAAAACGTAGTGTACCCCGAAAGATTGTAAGTAAAGAAACTGATTAGGTAACAGATAAATCACATCAATAGAAAATTTACGATTTTGTCAATTGTAAATGCGTGCTGTCATGTGACATATTGCGAGGGCTACCTCCTTCTATACAACGTGTTTAATGAAAAAGCGCAAAACCTCAGACACCCCAACTTATTTTTATTATAAAAGAATTAAGTCAATTATTAAATTTAATTTTCGCGGATCATTTACGAAGATATTAGCTTTTTTTGTTTTCTTGTGTTTGTCTGCAAATTAAAAAGTCTAGGGTAATAACGCGCAATCTAGTGCGACGTTGCCGCTTCGCGTGCCGCCGCAATAAAAGAGTTAAGTAATGATTAAACGCGGCGTAATCAAAATAATTTTTTTGGTCTAAATTTGACCCCTGTTTTTTATTAGTGGAATCGATTCTACTCTCGATTCTGAACAAACTATTTTCAGGTTTTGCGCTTTTTTATTAACACGTTGTATAGATATCAGTAGTCAGTACTTACTTCACGTCGTGTCAGTTCAACCGCAAGATTCCCGTACAAATGCTCTACGCGGCTTTTGACAACCAACTGCCAAATAGGTCATGGATGACCCGGCGGGTGGTAGGTAATTGTCGCGCGCAAATACATGGAGTGACAGAGGCCTGACTTGACCCTTATAAAGTTTTTTATTTATTTGAATTGTTCTCACCATAGACATTTTCACAGCCGGTGCAGACGATGAAGAATGTGTGCACGGTCGAAGAACTGGAGCGGCAGCTGCGGCAGAAACCCCAGCCGATCGGCAACCAGAACTTCTACCAGGTAAGGCCTGTAGCTTATTTAGGAACTTGAGTTAGATTAGTCAAATAGCCTCACATAAATCATTGAAATATGGGACGCGAGTGTATGGATTTCGCTTGCCAAGTGAACAGCAATGCTCCTATTCTGGCGCTACTTAATTGAGTCTACGCTAAACCGTTATGGCGACGGAAAATAAAAATCATCCTACTATTTGAGAATTTGAAGTGTGCAAATAAAGAATATGTAGCTAAGCTCTAAATAATGATTCTTAACCTATAATCTGAATAGTTTCAAATACGACAGTATTATAATCTGAAAATCTAGCGGCCCCAACAAAGTTCGTTCTGTTAAAATTAATTGGAACGAACATAGTAAAGAACGAACGAACGAACGTGCTAACGAAGTAGTAGCTTTTATTTTATCGTAAATTTCCCAATGTTTTTAATACTTAATAACCTTTTTCCGATGTAGACAAATCCAAAAACACAATAACCATAAATTCGGTCCACCCGTTCTTGAGTTATAAATGGTGTAACTAACTCGATTCTCTTGTAGGAATGACCTAAATATTGTATGGAGGCTCCAGGGACACTAATTTATTGATTCATCAGCTATTCTATTCCAAAATGAGTCTTATTATTATGTAAAAAAATGATTTTATGAGAATAAATATCTTCAAACTATCGTGACGTCATCTGAGCGTCCAAAAAGTGGTATGCGTGGTTTTCATACAGACATACTTGCATTATTTTCATCTACTTAAATCTGTGGTCAGACCTTTTCCTGTTTTCTTTCTGTAATTATTATAATTCCCTTACAGCCGCGTTTCCAGCCAGTTATATTACAAAGACCACCAGGCCTCCAAGCGCCTGTGCCCTTACCATTTGCACCCCAGCAGATGAGAGACATGAACCAACCATTAAACAAGATAATCGGACAACCCAACCAAATGAACCAGACAAACCAGCTAATGCAGAACCATATGGGTCCAAACGTCAACCAGATGGGACAAAATCTCAACCAATTCATGCAAAACCAGTTTCCAAATAACCAAATGGGGGGAAATATGATGGGCATGCAGGGAATGCAATCAAATCAGCTGATGCAGAATCAACTATCAAATCATGTCCCAATGGGTCAGACGATGAATCAAATGCCAAACCCAATCGGTCCATCTAACCAGATGGGTCAAAGCATGCAAATTAATCAGAGTTTGAACCAGAGCTTGCAAATAGGCCAGCCACACAATCAAAACTCGCAACTAGGCCCAAACTTGAACCAAATGAGTCAAAACCATATGACTCATAACGTCAATCAAATGGGCAATGTGCATTCTGCCAACCAGATGGGGCAAAACCCAAACCAGATGGGACCAAGTTTGAACCAGATGGGGCAAAATATGAACCAGATGGGGCAGAATATGAACCAGATGGGGCAAAATATGAACCCGATTGGCAAACCTGTGAACCAGATAGGTCAAAATATGAACCAAATGGGACAAAATGTTAACCAGATGGGGCAAAATATGAATCAGATGGGTCAAAATCAAATGATCCCAAACGGCAACCAGTTTGGAATGAATCAGTTTCCCCACATGATGGGGCAACCGCCTAGAATGATGGCTCCTCCACCTGGTATGAATATGCCTAGGCAAAATTTTAGTCAGAACATGGCCCCTTTCAACAACTTTCGGGTAAGTTTGTCTTTCAATTAGTTCCCTAATAAATGTCTTGAATCCAATGTGAAGTTTCTAGAAGTCTTATAAAAAAAATCTATATATGAAGTGAGATGTGGGTTTGACTCACACATAATGTTTTTTTTTTTAAAATATAATTCTGTCAATTTTATGTATCTTCTACGATAAGAGTGTTAAATGCTAATGCTCATGGTTCAAAAGTTACAAACGTTAATTCATTTACAATTTGATTAATTTACAATCTGTGATTTTTTTAAAATATAAAGTATGATAATAATTTTGCAATTTATTCTTACAGCCCCCAATGATGCCATCAATGCCAAACGAGCAACCTCCAATTGGGCAAAACATGATGAACATGAATCCACAACTGATTCAACAACAAATGAACAACCAATCACCACAACAACCAATTGGTAAACCCAATATGAACCAGCAACCTATAAACCAACCACCATTGAACCAGTCTCCCCAGAACAAGCAACCGCTTCAAAAAATGAACCAGAGTACACCGAAAGTGGAGAAAGTTCTGAAAAGCAGAGTCTATAATAATTCTCAGCAGAAAACTATGCCTGCGCAGAATATGACGTCACAAAACCTTGTCCAACTGATACAGAACACTCATCCGATGTTGCAGTTCAATAGTTTCCACAACGCAAACCATCATCCGATGTTGAATAATAGAAATAATGTGTTCAACAATACCCAGTTAGTGAACAACTCTTTTTTCAATAATCAGAGGCAAAATGGCAGTTTTAGCAATAATAGGTAAGTCCTTAAAGACTGTTTTGGATTGGCTTACATTGGCTGAAATGCTGGCTTAGTTTGTGTTCCTCATTCAGAATAAACATCTTATGAATAGTATGATACATACCGAACAATATAACAGCCAGTATTTTTTGTGTACCTTTAAATTAAAGTCGATTGAAAAAAACAAATCCTCACTTACATAATTACTACGTGTACATCACTTATTGACTAGCTATATCGATTTTGTGAGTCTTGATAATCGCCCGGGATAGTTGTATTAGGAGTTTACAACAAAAAACCACACTTTATGATATACCGTTACCAAAGATCTTTTTAGAATGTTAATTATGATTCGTGAAGATCATCCTGTGCCTTTCTTTGCATCCTCGGGGTAGTAATAGTGTTCAAGTCTTTTAGCACAACAAACTTAATCAAATCGTCACAGTAACACCTAAACCTGTTTTGAACCCTAGGCCTCAGACGTATACATAAAATCGACCGAAGATTTACTGGGTGATTATTTAAAGACTTAGGGAGAAGATATGGCATGCTTAGGCTGCGTTCCAAATCGAGTGGAAATTACACTTTGAGGAGTGAAATTGACCATGAGTGAAATTAAAGATGACTGAGCGGTCACCTGACAGTTTAGCTGTTTCGGAACGGGTTCGGGTGACGTTTATCACTCTGACAAGTGCGAATTCTACCGGTGTCTGGAGCCCGATGAAATTCACCGGATAGCTGTCAGACGAAGGTTTTGCTCGTTTTGTGTCTCTCTCTTTTCGACGTGGGTGAAAATCACTCTGCAAAAAGCCATTTGGAACGGGCTCTTAGCAATTCAATATCAAAAATATTTTTATTCAAATTGACCACATAATATAATATCAGTTCTTTTGAATAGTCAAATCTTAAATAACTAGTAAATATAAATTTACATACTACGAACATATTAAATATACAATAGATAAATATAATGCGAATCTACCACCGGAGTCGGAAAGGTGTTGCTTCTTGACTGAGAAGACCCGGCGGAGGAAACTCAGCAGTTACTTTTTTCCAAAAAAAATTTTTTACAATGTAGGTATTTTGTATTTTAAGTACTTTACAAATTCACAACTGAGTCATACAGTGTTTCAGTAAGTCAGTCAAATGATGTAGAAACTGTTTGAAGTGACAATGGTATTTATAAATTCGCAATCCCCAGACATTCAATGAACGGCGATGACGGCAGCGATTGCGGCGACGATGACTACTCGGGCCTCATGACGTCGCGAGAGAAACAGTGGCTTCTCAACATACAGATGTTGCAATTGAACACTGGCACTCCTTATATACACGACTTTTACTACACGGTGAGTTCCTTTTGTACCCGTTTTGACCCGTTCTATGCCCATGCCAAATTTCAGCTTTCTACGCCCAGTACTTTCGACTGTGCGTGGTTACTCGGTGAGTAACGGAAGAGTTTGGTATATATTGATGATCTATTGGTTAATTCAATAGACATTATATGAATGGAATGACACCTTGCTTGCCTCATGACGCCGCGCGTAAAACAGTGGCTTCTCAACATACAGATGTTGCAATTGAACACTGGCACTCCTTATATACATGACTTTTACTACACGGTGAGTCCCGTTTGTACCCGTTTTGACCCGTTCTATGCTCATGCCAGATTTCAGCATTCTACGCCTAGTACTTTCGACTGTGCGTGGTTACTTGGTGAGTAACGGAAGAGTTTGGTATATATTGAAGATCTATTGGTTAATTCAATAGACATTCCATGAATGGAATGACACTTTGCTTGCCTCTCATGACGCCGCGCGAAAAACAGTGGCTGGTCAATATACAGATGTTGCAATTAAACACTGGCACTCCTTATATACACGACTTTTACTACACGGTGAGTCCGTTTGTATCCGTTTGAAACCGTTCCATGCCCATGCCATATTTTAGCTTACTACGCCTAGTACTATCGCCTGTGCGTGAGTTTTGTTTATATTGATGATTTATTAACAAGTTCACTAGACATTCTAAGAATGGCTAAACTCTGATATTTAATTACGTAGACTAAACTGTTATTTGGTAGGTTGTCACTTTATCGTAATATAAAATAGTTTTGTATCTTACGTAATAAAGTTGGAGGATTGTGATTTAATTATTTTTTTGATTAATTATTAAAAGGTAATATATTCGCGTTTGTTATATTTGAATATATATGTATTTAAATGGGTAAGCAAACTTAAACTTTATTCAAATAGAACGCGTTGGAGTGGTTTCATGCTGAGAAAACCCGGCGAGAAACTCAGCAGTTACTCTTTTAAATTTGTTTTGGGTTTAAGTAGCAATGAAGACAAATTCGAACTACATATACTAGGGGTAACATGCAAAATCAGAAGCTGGGAAGAATAAATGAAAAAGAAACATCAAACCTTCTTAATCACTATTTATTTCTGAATCATCACTTTCTGAATTAGAGTCTGTAACACTTATTATAAAACTTTCTGTTACATAATCATTAAGGTGGTCAAGTTGCATGATTTTGTTTTTCTTCTTTTATTACACGATCAAAACAACTGACCACCGTTGCGGTGAGGCACCAACAGCAGCCCGTCACTAAATACATTTTTAACGTCAGCCATTTTAAAACTACTCAATGCAATGATTAAAATCGAGAAGTAATGTCATAAAAAGTCGATTATCACATTTATCACTTATAAATTAGCATACTACAACACTAATGCTTCACTCTTGCAACATTAAAAAAAAACGGGCGCTGGCAACTGTCATTTTAGTCTACGTAATTATAAACTAGACCTTAGCATAGTTGCTGCAAAAACTCTATACTTAATATCCTTTCTAAAATCTAACGGGCAACTTACTGGTTTTTACTTCGCAAGTGCTTACAGAGCTCGACTTGGGAGTCCCGGGTTCAATTCCCAGGTCGGGCAAAGTGTGTTTTCGGATTTTTCGGAACCTTTCCCGGGTTAGATCACCAACCCGCATTTACAAGCGTGGTGATTAGGCCAATACCAATGTTTTCGAATCATTTGACGTGATGGCGTAAATCACATCCATAGAAAATTGACAATTTTGTCATTTTTAATGCGTGCTGTCATAGACAGGCATATATTGCCAGGGCTACCTCTTTCGATATAGATGTCAGCAAGTCAGTACTTACAGTTACGTCAGTACATATTTTTATCTATGGAATGTTCTACGCGGCTATTGACAATCAACTGCCAAATGAGTCTTGGAAGACCCGGCGGCAGGAGGGTAATTATAGCGCGCAAGTTCATGGAGTGACAGAGGCATGGTGATGGTCAATGATGATGGCTTTTGCCCAGCCTTGGGACAGTGTAATAATATAGGCTAACTGCTTTACTCTTTATTGCAGGTTTTCTTAGAGCGGCAGGCAAGCAAAGAAAAGGAAGGAATAAAGGAAGCACACAAGGCGAATCAACAGAATCATCCCTTCTATAGCGGGGGTGAGTTCATCTTATTTACTAGCCCTGGCATTCAAATTTTACACTTTTGCAACGGAGGAGGGGCAAAAATATATGGAAGCCAGCCTAGTAACCAATAACAACATGCGATATATCATTGGAAAGGATTTTTTATGTACTTTAATTATTGTTATGTCGAGAAGTACCAAATCACTGTGTGGAAAAACTTATGGCGCAATAAAGCCGGACTCCAAAATCGTTTTTTTTCTGGCTCAAGGACAAGTACTGGACAGCAAATAAATTTAAACCCCTGGTATATTGACCGCGAAAGGTTACGAGCACATAATTAAGCACGTTTACAGTTTAATATGTCACCGTATAATTGTGAACACCATTAGTTCATAATAATATATAAATCGCAGAATTGTAAACTCCAAAAATTGTGAAACCACAATGCTTACAAAACAACGTATAAAATGTCCGTTAGTAAATAATTTACCCATGTCAAACGGTCAAATTGTGAACAACTGTACTTACCAACAGGGTTCACAATCTGTCCGATTTTATCACCTGATCACAGGTTTGATTTTACTTCGGCGACTAGGTATGCAATGTACCTCTATAGCTTTCAGTTTTTATCAACACGAAAACAATATACAGTGCAACCCCGTTTTAGAAAATCGAAAGGGAACAAGTAAATATTCGATATTTTAAGTAATTCGTTAAACTGAGGTTTGTTATATTTTGTTATAAATTTCGTCCGAGATCGCTATCGAGGCAACATCTGTATCCGTTCGCTCCGTACAAATTTGAGTTAATTGTTGGTCAAAGTCGTAGGCCTATAGTTAAATTTGTGATGGTTTTATCAGTGGTGTACATAAGCTACTGGTACAGCAATCAGAATTGGAATTCAAGAAGAATTGGCGGAGATATCAACAAAACATATTTAACAATAATTAACGGCCAAATATTTTTGGGCCGACACGACGCGCTCGCTTACTGTGTGGTGGGTGAATCATCCTGTTGTGTCGTGCGGTGGCTCGCCGTGAGCGGGACGGCTACCGAAGACAACCGGACAGGACCGAAGCGGACACTACTACGTTACGACGCGCTTGCATATTTTCAACCTTGCGATGTCTACAGCGGCGGTCAGCTGCGCGGGATGCCGGAGTGTAATCGGCGCGGATGGCGATATGATGAGGTGCGTGAAAGGCAGGCAAACTTTTGATATTATATGTGCTAATTTTACCAGCGACTGTTACACAAGGTTATTAAGTGAGTTGAAAAATTGCTGGATATGCCTTGAATGTCGCAGTAAACTGCCCAAAGGGGACAATTCAGGAACACCAGTGCGTCAAATGTATCTGGCGCATGACATGAGTATCGCCAGTGACTGTCCTGATATTTCGATGTGCAGTGTGGACAACGTCACAGTGCGCACCGGAACGCGGTATACTCGTGAAACTAATCAGAGCGATGCAATGGATAGCGTACTTGACACGATACGCACTTCGTTGGTACAGGAATTCAAAACTCTGCAGACTGAAAGTGAAAATCGTTTAATGTCAAACATAAATGCTGTACTTAAAGAGCACTTTAAAGTTCTTAAGGTAGAAATTTGCAGTAAATTCGATAATTTTTCAAAAAAACTTGAAGCATTAGAAAATAAAGTGGACGCTATGACACTTATTAGTACAGCAAAGGCCAAAGATCATTACGAGACTAGCTTTATAACTTTGTCGGATCAGCAATCGACTGGTAGCAATGTGATAACCCCTGCTGCACACCCTTCAACCCTTGCTGAGCACCAAGTACCACCAGCGAATGTTCAAGTAGGCGAAATGAAAAGGAAAATCAACCCATTTTCCGAACCAACTGGTCCGACACGCAACGTCTCTCTTGCGGATAGCAATGTGCAGGCCTACGCAGAAAGAGATGGATGGACGGAAGTAAAGTCAAAACGCCATAGAAGAGTTACTGATGCCTCGGTGTTGCGTGGAACTGCAGCTCCTGGAGCTACGGCCCTTGAATCATCGGAGAGATGGAGATACGTGCATCTGTTTTATGTGAAGCAGGGGACTGACGAAAACCAGGTGCTTGACCATCTTAAATTGATTTGTAACGAGGCGGTATGTACGGTCGAGAAGCTTAAATCACGCGGCAATTATGCATCATTTAAAGTTGGAACTCCGGCAAGATTAATGGAAATGGTGCTGGAGCCTGGAAAATGGGCAGCTGACATCTGTATCAAACCATGGCGACAGAACTTTCGTAATGGCCGGGGGTCAACCAAAGCTAAGCCAGGCGATAAAGGCTAGTGGCAATGGTGCCTCGGTAGCAATGCCGACATCTGCGAGTGGACTTGAGTTGAAGAATACAACAACATGTAAAATGAAGGCAAATAGGACAACAGAAATACATTACCAGAATGTCAGAGGGTTGCGAACAAAAACAACTAGATTTCTGTCTTTTGTCCAGGCGTCGGGATCCGATTTATTTGCAATAACGGAAACGGGGTGTAGTGCTTCGATTCAGGATGCCGAACTGGTTCCGCCTGGATATCAAATCTTACGCTGCAATCGAGCTGATGGTCGCAAACACGGTGGGGTGTGCCTGGTGGCTACGCCACGGTTCGATCTGCGGCAGGTGACGCCGGAAAATGTAGACATAGATACACGCTGCTTTGAATTAGTTTGTGCCACTGTGTTTCTAAAGGGCAGGTTTTTATTTGCTTGTTGCGTTCTTTATATTCCACCACATGCGGCTATTCATGAATACATGGTTATGTTTAATCTTGTAGAGGATATTTGCTCAAAGTACAATAACAATGTAATTGTATTAGGAGATTTTAATTTACTTTCCGCTTGTATAGATGTCTGTAATTATTATGAATATGTTTTGTCTTTTTGTGGGTTCAGTCAGAGCAACGGAGTTCCAAATTGTAACGACAGGCAGCTAGATTTGGTGCTGAACGGAGATGGGCTGGGCGGTTTGGTGTCGGTTTACGAAGCCGAGGGCTTAGAGCCCACAGATGAGTATCATCCACCGCTTACAGTTTGTGTGTCAGTTGTTGAATGTGGCTTACAAACAAATCATGAAGATCAACCGAGCTCGTGTTGTGACAATTCATGGAATTTTAAGAAGGCCGATTTCCACATTTTGTATGGTAATTTGGCGGGGGTAGACTGGAGTGAACTGTACAGTATACAAGATCCAGAAGAAGCGTTAAGTTGTTTCTATGCATATATTTACAATGCAATGCAAGGTTGTGTTCCTGCTAAAAGGCCAGCGACTTCAGATTCAAGGTTTCACTATCCAGAATGGTATACGCCAGATATTATAGCTGATATTAAAATGAAATACAGATTGCATAAACGGTACAAGAGGAGTAAGTTGAGAGCTGATTTCGAAGCTTTTTCACAGTGCAGAGCGCGAGTGAAGAGGGCAGTAGAATTGGCACATAGCCAACATAAAGATTGGGTTCAAAATAACCTGGCTGGAGATCCTAAGGCGTTCTGGCGGTTCATTAAAACAAATAAGGCCGGAGTGAACAAACAAACGTTAGTAAAGGGTGATCAAGTCCTGTCCGGGATCGAAAGTGTGACAGAATTTGCTAATTATTTCTGCTCTGTGTACAGCCCGGAACCAGCGGTGCTAGATGTGGCTGCAGCATGCGCGTCGGCGCCGGCAACTGCAGCTCGGGTGCAGGTGCACTCGCTTCAGCGGGCCGACGTGGCGCGCGCGTTATTAAAGCTAAAGCCGAAGCATTCCACGGGATCTGACGGTATCCCACCCTTCATTTTGAAATACTGCCACAAAATACTTGCGGAGCCTATACTGCATATATATAACGCGTGTCTGAAAAATGAGGTGTTCCCGGATCAGTGGAAGCTGACCAGAGTTGTACCAGTGCCCAAGGGTCGAGGGGGAATCAATGCGTGCGATTATAGACCAGTGGCTATTTTGGATGCACCAGCGAAGGTCTTTGAGTCGGCAATATATCAGTCGGTATACTCGCAGGTGAGCGTGCATTTATCGGACGCACAGCATGGGTTTCGCCCTACGCGCAGTACTGGGAGCAACCTGTTGCAGCTGATGACACAATTGGGGCCTGCGGTGGACTCCGGAACTCAAGTGGATGTCGCATACTTTGATTTCCGGAAGGTTTTCGATACCGTTGATAATGACGTACTACTTACGAAACTGGCGGTAGCGGGTTTCACACCGAAAACGCTATCCTTTTTTGCCAGTTATTTATTAAATAGGCGTCAATATGTAGACTGGGCCGGTCAAAAGTCAGCACCATACTACACCAGGTCAGGGGTCAGTCAAGGGAGTAATTTAGGGCCCCTGGAATTTAATTTGATGATTAACGATCTGCCAGACGTAGTTTCGGAATCGACTTGCCTTCTTTTTGCAGATGACCTAAAGTTGGTACTGGAAATCAGAGACCAGTTAGACTGCAATAGAATGCAAGCAGATATTGATAGGGTGGTGCAGTGGAGCCAGAGTAACAGGTTATATTTTAATGTGTCCAAGTGTACAGTAATGTCCTTCACGTTGTCACGACAGCCATACTATTATCAATATTGCATAGATGGGGCCCCAATGCAAAGGGTGACGGACATGAAAGACCTTGGAGTTCAATTTACTGCCGATCTGAATTTCAGGGGACATATAATCAAGGTTTGCAAAAGGGCGTACCGGAATTTGGGTTTTGTTCTGCGCCAGGCTCAGGGCTATACCAATATGAATGCAGTGCGAGCTTTGTATGAAGCTCTCGTTAAGAGCCACTTGGAATGCAATTCGTGTATTTGGTCACCCCATGAAGCCAAATATAAGTTGATGGTTGAACGAATACGGAATAAATTTACCAGATTCATATACCTCAAACTGTATGGTGTGTATCCGTTCTACCCATTAATGTATCCAACATTGTTTGTGCTCGGTATGGTGGGGTACAATAAACTAGAAGTGAGGCGGGGCTTAGCCCTGGCTTCTTATTTGTTTAGATTGCTGAGGGGGCAGGTGATCAACCAGGCTGTGTTGCAGAGGATGGAGCTGTGCGTGCCGAACAGGTACGTGTGGCGGCGGCGGCGGCCACCTCTATTCGCAATTCCACCTGCGCGAACTAATATTTTAAGAAAGGCACCGTTTACCCGAGCTTTAGGGACACTCAACGAGGTGTCTAATGCCGTAGACATATTCTGTTGCTCCGTGACTGAATTCACAAAGGTTACGTTGTTTGTTTTGTGTTATGTTTAGTTTATAATAATAATGTTTATAATAGGTATTGATAATGTTTTGTAAATTTTAAAGCTTAATTATGTATACAATATCGCATTAGGGAAACCTGTAATGGTAATGTATGACAATGAATTTAAAATAAATAAATAAATAAATAAATGAAGAGGTAAAAAAAATGTTTTATTCACATCAACATTACGTACTCGTCTTGTTATAATATATATGATAACACCTTTTTATCAAATTGCTGTATGTATTTTCTATTTGTAAACAATTTCATCAAACAACAAAGATTGTTTTACGAAAAAAACGTGTCAACACTTGTCGCCGCATGAATCACATACTGTGGGATTAAGTGTCATTTATTGGTGGGAACGTTATATAGAGGTTTTGGGTTGACAAAATTTGAGGTATTTATTAGAGGTATTTAATAGGTTTTTATTACTTTTAATAGTTGAAAATTCGCTATGAAGAGGTTGGCAAAAAATGTTCGCTATGTAAAGGTATATTTTACATTGACTCTTTAAGGACAATTCAAGGGGATTACGAATTTGTTTAATCGAGGAAGTCGTTATAATAAGGTCGCACTGTAATATCAATCTGTTTGTTTATGTCCAGCGACTAACTAATTTGACAACCCAAGATGGCGGCATAGGGCACATTGCGTTCAACCAATCAGCGCATTCCGCACATACATGCGAGTTAGATGCCAGTTTATAATTTGTCAGTTCTCCATGGATACATGTTGAACTATTAAAAAATTAAGCGTTAATTTGTCAATAAATAAATATAAATATAACTAAATATGCGCTAGACAACACACCACTTGTCATGGTCTCGAAGTAGGGATAAATATCCCTGTCCCTTATGAAGAGTTTTCTAGTTCCAATATTCAATCAGTAAGATGGTATTTAAAAAAAAAAAGTTAATAATCTTTATCCAATTTTAATTAGGTAGACAAGAGTAATAAATGACCATCACACCATTTATTAGCACCGTCCCCACCAATGAATAGCAAGGAGTGAGCCAATTAACAGCACTGTGATAGTGGTGCAAGAACGTCTTATTTATTTATTTTTCAAAGTGGTAACCCAAATTAGTTAGTGAAAACCTTATTATTTCTCTATATATTCGGAGTGCTGATTGTCAGTCACCCTACATCCTTTCTAACTCATCGCATTTCCTCCAGCCGTGAAGCAAGAATCGCACAACCACGGCCGCGAGCGCCACAATTCGAACCGTCACAACTCGACTAGTGAGGACGCGCCGCCGCCGCGGACGTACGTGCCCACGCAGTTTGAGAACTCGCTGGGGAAGCTACAGGTATTTGTAGCACTCATCATTTAGAAAAAGAATGCATTTTCTGTTATTAGCATGCTTTGAGCACTTTTTAGGGTTCCGTACCTCGAAAGGAAAAAACGGAACCCTTATAGGATCACGTTGATGTCCGTCTGTCTCTGTCAAGACCCTTTTTCTCAGGAACGCGTGGAGGTATCAAGCTGGAGTTAATATCAAATATTCAGGTCTACTGTCTCTTGGAGCTGTGAAAAAATCTAACTTCTAAGCCAACGCAATCAAAAGATACAGCCGTTTAGGTCGCAAATTTCCGCAAATTTTTGACACTCGCAAGGGAATCAAAACCTACAGGGTACCTACTTCCGGTGAACTTAGAATCTTGATAATTGGTACGAAGCAACGTCTTACAGCACAGATAAAGGAAAAATTGCGAAAACCGTACATTTTTAGTTCCATCATATAATAAAAATATTTTTAATAAATATACCTACAGGTTTGTTTGTACGGAACCCTCGGTGCGCGAGTCCGACTCGCACTTGGCCGATTTTTTCTCAAATCAGCCCTATTCTTATCTAAAGGTGCTGATTTGAGCATTCACTTGTATATGTCACCGGCAATGTGTATAATTCAGGTGTTGTATACATTGGCTAGGCATTGTATACAATGCAATACTGTATACAATGCCGGATGTGCAGCCGGCAATGTGTGAAATAAATAGATTTTCCCTTTCCTAACAAAACTTGATAAGTTTTGTTGGGAAACTCAAACAGGCATACATCTTTTGACAAAATGCATTGCTTGGTAATTAACAGTAATACTTTTTTAAAAGTTAATAATGAAATCAGCGAGTGGCGACCCTGCGCTCTGACAGCTAAATCGGTTTCGTTCAGCGGCGCACAGTGGAATATGAACGCTCGTGCTACGCGATAAGTTTCGATTCCGCGTGCAAGCTACCTAAACATGGTCTTGATCGATAGCACGGCCAAATTAAAAAGCATTAGTGTGACACGAACTTGTAAAATTAAAACTTTTTTACTTGTACGCGTTTCTTGAGTGAACCTCCTATGCGGAATACTAACCAATAGGATAGGTGACAATTTTTTTTGTTGGGGTGTTACCGAAAGACCTGTCAATAATGGAAACATTGGTGAAAGAGATATTTCGAAAACACGAAAACTCATTGAGATATAGCAATTTTAGAAATCATGTTTTTGGACTTGCTCAAAACGCTCCCTACAAACTATCGCAAGATGGTGACTGCAAGACACTTGTATATGAACTTTTTACCTTTTTATTTGTATTTTTTGATTATTTTAAAAAAAATTTAGAATTCGATGATGTGGTCAACTACCTAATTCTGTGTGTAATGTAAACAATTTGTCCAGTGCGGCAGCGTGACGGCTCCGCGCAAGATAATCGACGTGGAGCTAGTCGCTGCGGACGCGCACGTCGCCACCTCGCGCGCCCCCAGCCGCGCCAGCACCGCCAACCCCAATGAGGTAAATAAATAAATATCTGGGGCAATTTACACCAAGATCATCTGACCCCAAACTAAGCAGAGCTTGTACTAGCGTCAGAGACTGATATACATGCTTAAATATTTCTAAATACGTACCTATACAACGTGTTAATGAAAAAGCGCAAAACCTCAGACGGAACTTATTTTTATTATAAAAGAATTAAGTCAATTATTAAATTTAATTTTCGCGGATCATTTACGAAGATTTTAGCTTTTTTGTTTTCTTGTGTTTGTCTGCAAATTAAAAAGTCTATGGTAATAACGCGCGATCTAGTGCGACGTTGCCGCTTCGCGTGCCGCCGCAATAAAAGAGTTAAGTAATGATTAAACACGGCATAATTAAAATATTTTTTTGGTCAAAATTTTACCCCTGTTTTTTATTAGTGGAATCGATTCTACTCTCGATTCTGAACAAACTATTTTCAGGTTTTGCGCTTTTTCATTAACACGTATAGATAATAACACCCAGACACACAACAGACACTAATGTTCGACACACAAATGTTTGTCATGGGTGGATCGAACCCACCACCTCCGGCGCTAAAGGCAGGATCGCTGCCATTGCGCCAACAGGGCAGTCAAATAACGTAGGGAATCCAATCCCGCATCAAAATCGCAATCCCGCAGTTGAGGTCGTTTTTTGTTTTAAGTAGTTATTTTTAAGAAAAAAACATGAAATAAAGATATTAATTTGAAATCTATTCATTAATAATTTTTTCGAAAGTAACGTTACATGGTATGGTAAAAATTATTGAATAACCTTATTTGAGAATAAACCGCGTGCGAAGGTAAATCCCCGTGCCGTTGCGCCGTAGGGGGATCACCTTTCATAGAGAAGGCTCGCCATTTGACCTTATTTGAACTGACATCGATTACGTTCCGTTCCGATACACGACACAAAATATTACATTATATACATATATTATATTATATATTATTATTATTATTATATTATTATTATTATTATATTATATACATATATTTTGTGGAAGTTAAAAACTGAAATTTATTTTCTATACACGATATAGAAAAGCTACGAGTTTCATAGGAAAGTGGTTATAAAACTTGTTTGATTTTAGAAATAATCAAAATGTTAGAACGAGCGAATTTTCGTGAAAATCTTATTTTTTTCAATCCCGCAAACTTGCTGGATCCCGCATGAGTAATCCCGCGTGATTGGATTGGGTTCCCTAAACATAACATAACACAACATAAACATCTAAAGATAAAAAAACTGAAAAAAATCGATTTCGGACGTTATGATCTCGAGCGGGAATTGAACCCGTGTCTTTCACAATCCGGGTGACTGCTCTAAACCACTAAGCTACCTACAGAACGAACGAATATTTCCAGTATATGTTAACGTTCCAAGCCAACGTTATTCCATCAATGTTTCAAGGCAAGTACCTATAAACATCCGAAAGAAATATTTTTACAAATATTTAAACTTTCAGTTAAGATGAAATATGCTATTTGATTATTACTTTGATAATTTTTAGCACTTAACAATGATTGTTTTCATATCTTAAGATAAAAATTGTGAAAGACTGATTCGATTACCGCTCGAGATCACCAAGGACTAAATGTTAAAAATGCGTGTAAAAATGTAAGAAATTGCTAAGAACATGGCTACAATCAAAAACATATGACGATATAGAATCACTCTTGATCTGACACATACACTCCACGCACGCATACTAACACACATCCACCCACACACACACACGCACACACACACAGTTCATTGTTATTTGTTTGTTTATTAAGAGACAACAGACTAATTAAGTTAAATTGATCTTAAATTAGGATAAAAGTAAAAGTAAAGAAGTGTTTTGCCACTAAGTACTACTTAAGCTATTATATAGGAATTGTTGAAAGAAGAGCGGTATTTCCCTGACACAGGCTTTTATAGGCTTGAAAGGGGATACTGAAGTTACCTGTTTAAGAATCTAAATATTTGTTAATGCCAATAAAACTATTTTTTATTTATTTTTATTTACCACAGCATATTTTTTCTTCACCGAAAGTTTAAACATTTGTAATTGTTTTTTTATATATTTGAAATTTCTTTTGTATTTTTTTTACAATTTACAATGCTTGTTTTCATATCCAAAAAAAGGAAACTATAAAAAAAAAAAATTTAGACCTTTTAAGCACCTTAACTCGGATCGTGGATCGTGTGGTCCCGAGTTCAAAATCTGGCCATAGCCAAAATCATTGTGTCAGTTTTAAACCATTAAACAAAGCACTGATTAAATCCTACCACGTTCGGTTCTAATACCATTGGTGAAAAGTGGGCTTCTGAGTGTTCTGTTCACCATGACGGCAACAGCCACTTGCCTCTGACTACCCCGTTTGAGATATAGTCGTGACTCGTGATTGTATGTTATGTGTTTCAATGTATGTCTGTGGATGAACTTATGAATATATTTCTTTCTACAGGTACCTAGAGAGCTAAAAAGGACGAAACAACTCCTGCTAGATATAGAAGCGTTATACGTGATTCTGTTGAGGCTGGAAGAGCTTAACGATCCTCTAGCCATCTCTACAGCGCTTATACTGAAGGTATGTCAAGTTTTGATCACTCCATTCGTAACCAGTAGCTGATTTTCTGATTTGGAAAAAAAACGAATAATACTTTCCTAAATACAACACCCATTTTTATGGTTTAACACACTGGTACAGTCAACAGCAAAAGTAGATGATGATTGAACAAAGTTCCAATTTGTTTTATGAATGAAAACTACGTAAAAATAAACACAAGCAGCGTCCATTTTAATTAATGAAATATCTCATTTATATTCTTAGTAGTTTAGCTTTATAGTTTTTGTAAAATTATCAATTTTGCTACATTAAATTATCAGTTACTTGTGCTGTTGACTGTACAAACACTGATGAAAAATGTATCTTTTTTCCAACATCAACAGGTCTGAATCCCGACTGAGGAATCAGTTTTTATTGAAATCTTTGGATAAGCATTAGTTTGTATGGAAATGTGTGTGTTTAAACTGTGGTAAAATGATTATTCAGGCAAAAAGTCAGAAATTTAAAGGTGGTCCGGGAGGTCTGGAGCATTTGCCTGTTATGTAACATTTCAGATTCGATTTTGAGCATTACATTACAATACTGCCTTACAAAACTTCAGGGAAGTTTTATCAAAATATTACACATGCAAATATTACACTTTTTCCTCACCAACGTAATGCTCAAATTTGTAACATCACAGTTTGCGCACTGTAATGCTCGGTTCTCCTCCTTTACTGATGTAATGTGTAACATTATATTACAGGCAAATGCTCCCAAGTGAGGGAGCACCTTAAGAGTCATTAACTGGCATCATGATCATCATATCCATATCAGATTAATAAATTTATCGTGTTTTTAGGAGAGAGAAGAGAAGCAGAAGCAACTAGAACTTCAGATTCAGCTTCAGATCGAGAACGAACAAGAAGAAGACTCAAACCTGTTCCTCAAGAACATAGAATCTGTTCAGAGGAGGCCAAAGCAGGACAGTCCTAAGAGCGACGGTGTGGATAAGAGACAGGTTAGACAAACAAAATCTTACTGCCACATAAACTTTGCTAAGTAGATCATTCAGGCTCCATGCATTTTTCCGCCTTTTAAAAAAAAAACAATATTTATAATCATCATTAGCATTGCGAATGCAGGAATAACAAAATAAATGTAACGGCCATTTTAATCAGAAACGAAATATTTGCAGAAAAATATGTCATTCTGATTTGAATGTCACAGCAATTTACGCTTGTAATTTTCTTGAAATACAGTGGCAAAAAAAAATGGTTAATAACGATTTCGTCTACCGTCCTTGACAAAATCGAGAAATGGTAGAATTTCATTGTAGTTTTTTTTGTCGTGCTACTCTTCTCGTGGGGCGCGCATCTTAAGCCCTGAATATCATACATTTATTAAAAATGTTTCCTTGTTAAAATATATATTTTAGTGAATATTCATGGAAATAATAATTATTTGTCAGGTGGTGAATCTAGCAGTAAGCCAGAAGCCGCCAGTGAAGAATCTTCTGGACGAAGACAAGGAAGAACTAATTACTAAGATATTCGCAGGACTTTTGCAAAGCGACCGACTCGCGCAGATGCTAACAGTCAGGAAAGGAAGGGTGAGTTGTCACTTCTAACGTCGTCGAAATAGAATAGGCCCGTTTTTACATCTAGCAAAGACCGTAGAATGTAACTCGGCAATACTCAGCAAAAAAAGTCGCCCTTTTTTTCATATTGCCCGTCAAGATGACCTCACTCCACCTGATGGATAGCGGTCGTGAGGTCCAGATATGAGGTTGATAATGAACAATCTTTTAGTTTTTGCATTGAAATAAACACTTGAAGGGCGCGGTAAATGATAAGCGAGAAAGTATCGTGGGTTTTTTATATTTTCACGGCATTCTAAAGAAATATGATATTTTGAATCATTTCGAAACGACTAAAACAGTTACGTTCTCAGTCCCCTTTTTTTAATACTAGTGATGTAACCAACTCTCTACTAAAACCGGAAAGTTCGTTCATCGGTACAAATCACTTTCACTCAAAAATGAATTCTGCTTAAATATTAATAGCAAGCAAAATATGTGTAAAGAAATCATTAGCACTATAAATACAACAATCCTTCAAACATTCACGCAATTCACACATCCATTACGTACATGGGGCATAACTTTTGAAATTTTGTTGTAGACCTGAATACGCATGTTATAGCTACTTTGATGGTATAATGAGGCCTTAGGACAGAAATCTTGAGCAAGCCAGTCCGGGAATCGGTAATCAGGTTACGGAACAGTGGGCTTCACTCGCATCCCTAAATTACGCCACGATGACAAATGTCAAAACGGGCCTATTAGATTTCTACGACTGTAACATTATGAATGCGATAGAAACTATCTGTAAGCCTAAACCACTGAATGATTTTGATGAAAGGAGATGACTGTCTCATTTATGGCCATATTGAACGTATTTAAAAAATGAAGAAAAATCCACTGATTCCATTAAAAAAACAAACAATAACAATAAATCCTTTTTCTGGTTCTTTAATAAAAATGATTCAGTATTCAAGTCCATTTTTCAGATAGCAATCCACTTTTCTATAGACATTTTAGAGCAAACTTTCACTGTCACCAGTGTCACCCTTGTTGTGTTCGTACTTATTTTGGCTTTCGAATTTGCACTGATATTTGTCTCAGCTATCTCTGTTTTGGAAAATAACCTCCATGTTTTTGTCGCAGTCTTGTCAAATTGACACTGCGTAATCTGTGTTGACACATTTCCGCAATTATGTTTTTTGTTGTGAGTTCCAATTTTAATATTAGAAATCTTGTTTGAGCTTAGGCACTTGAATAACCACATATTTATTCACCCGGTATATTGATTGCATATAGAGTTTAATTTTTCCGAGCGTTGATATTGCCGAAAAGCGTTCTCTTACATTCACATGATTGAAAGAAAAAAAGGTTGACGGTTTACTAGAGTAACCAGAATAAAATAAAATAAATATCTAAAGGTGCTCTCTCACCTAGAGCTTTTTCTTGTCAACGTTACAGAGTCGAGCATCACATCGGTGAGGGAGGAGATCCGCGCATTACAGTGCGCAAACTGTAATGTTGCGAATTCGAAATCGAAAAATCTCCCTCAAAATCGAATCTGAAATGCAAATTACAGGCAAATGTTCATGTCAGGAAGGCAGAACTGTATTGTAATGCTTGAAATCGAATCTGAAATGTTACATTACAGGAAAATGCTCCAGGTGAGGGACCTTAAGACATTTAACACCAAAATATGCTGACCCCAAACTAAGCAGAGCTTTTAGTATAGGTGTCAGAGACTGATCATACTTAAGTATTTCTAAATACTATTAAATAGTTAATCTTCAATTGATCTCGGAATGTTTCTTTTAATATTTGTGTTTAACTGGCCTGTGCGCGCAATCGTAGCGATCCTGCCTTTAGCGTCGGATGTCGTGGGTTCGATCTCCAATTTCCAACCCATAACAAACATTGGTTTGACGAATATTGTAGTCCGAGTCGTATTAAAATACTATAAAGTCTCTATTTTTGGAAATAATGATTCGATCATAAAAATTGTTTCACTTACAGAAAGCTAGTAAAAGAATTTTCATGATCGAATCAGTATTTCCGAACATAGAAAATTTACCTATTTATAATATTTTAAAACGACACGGTTTTTATATTTCTTAAGGAAACGATCTTTTCTTAATTGACCCGGGGCTGGATGTGCTGGGACTCGCTCCTGGCTTATCTCCCTGTCTGAAAAGACTATGCTTGTAGTAGTGACGTTTACATACACACTGTCTTTGTGTCACAAGTGTCAATGAGGGTTTTTGGAAATGGCATACGTGAGGCAGCACCGTTGCTGTCAGATACCATAGATTCGTACCGTACATATTATAATTGTTTATTGAAACATACAACAAACACACAGACTCACAAACGGTTACCTCTTTGTAATATTACAAGGTGCCCTGACAGACTTCGTTCTGTCAAATGTTTGACAGCTGGTGTCCATTATTGTATCTTCTCCGACTGGATTTACATATACTATTATTTTTTACTGAATTTTTTGTTCAATTATAATAATATTATTAACTCTCCTGAATAGTTAGGCTTTTTGTAAGTGAAGAATTTAAACGATCGAATCGGTAGTTTCGGAGCCTATTCAATACAAACAAAAAAACAAACAATCAATCAAATCTTTCCTCTTTATAATATTACTAATTACTTACAAATTTTTCTCACACGTTGGGTTACATACACAATATCAAAGTTTTCATACGGTCCCTAACGTTTTTGAAAAATCAGTTTGAAAATCGGTTCGGTAGTTTCCGAGATTACTTACCTCGAACTAACAAACTCACAACGCTTACCTCTTTATAATATTAGTGTAGATTTATTTATTTTTAATTAATTTCAGGCGCTAATAAGCAGATTCCTGAGCCGAGTGCCGGCGTCCCACGTGCGCCTTCGCTTATTGTGGTCGCGCACGCTGCGCGCGCTGCCCGCCGCGGCGCGCAGGCTGGACAACGCGCTACCGGAACTGGCGAAACCTTACCGGAGGTATGTACTACATATAATACATACATACTATGAAGAGAGACAAGAGATGATAAGTATTAGTGCAATACACTGGAACTGAGTGCAATGCACAAGTCTTAAGAAAGTGACTTGAGATAACTGACTCTCGATAATTGACAATCTATAACTGACCATCTAAAACTGACTATCGATGGTGACCATCGATCTAGGAACTGTCGGCTATCGATAAAGTGACTATCGGTAGTGACCATCGATAAACTGACTATCGGTTATCGATAAAATGTCTATCGATAAAGTGTCTATCGACTATCGATAAAATGACAATCGATACAGTGACTATCGATAGTGACCATAGCTCTAGGAACTGTCGGCTATCGATAAAGTGACTATCGTTACTGACCATCGATAAAGCGACTATCGGCTATTGATGAAGTAACTATCGATAAAGTGTCTATAGACTGTCGATAAAATGCCCATCGAGTTACGGTAAAGTGACTGAATGAAATGAAAAATACCAGGTTCTCTGCGTTGTTGGGGGCAAGGTGGGCCCTCATTCAACTTGCTCGCTTCTGAAGAAAGCCTCTCACTATGAACTGAACTGCTACACGCACAGGCCCTGCAGCACTAATGAAATGATCGATTTCTTTGTCGCAGTTTTTGAGTCTCTAATAGTGATTATCGAATATCGATAAAGTGACAATCGACTATCGATATTGTGACTATCTACAATCGATGAAGTGACATTCACTATCGTGACAATAGACTATCGATAAGAGGTATGTTTAGCTTAGTGATATGAGTTACTGTTAATGTTCTGTGTTACACACGGGACGGCAGATACCGTCGACTGTCGACGGCTCATGTCGACGCTTGCAAATTGTGACGTGTCGCGTCTTCCATTTTAAGTAATCCAGGAGCTAGGCAGCGCACAAAATGAGCTTAGCCGAAGAAATTGATTCTGAATTGCTTATTATTAGTGCGGTCAAAAAAATTGAATAATTTGGATTTCGAACTTATAAGATTACCATAACATTCAACTCCTCATCAACCGCTGCCTTTGCCCAATTCTCGGTGTGTACTGGCCCGAGAAAATCTCCAACGAACAGCTTTTGGAACGTTGCCGCGAAACTCCGATCGACCAGCTGATCAAACGCCGCAAGTTGTAACTAGTTAGTAACTTGATTGTCCACACCCTCCGAAGGGATCCCGATCATATCCCCGAGCAGGCTCCGGATTGCAATCCCCAAGAGGATCGGCAACCGAACGCGAAGCTCAAGACTGAACGAGATGGCGAAATACTGTGAACGCCCTCTGCCCCCTCTCGGGGACATCAAACTTTAAGGCTGGGATTTAGCGCGCCGTCCGATAGAGCATTCGGTGGGCCACTGATTAGTTCTGCGCGAACGGAATAAGGCCGCGGCTTCCTTCTGTTTTTGTGTAATTAATTTATTATGAAATAACATTACGCAAATTAAAAAGTTTAAAAAGTTCTCGACCTAGAATATACAAAGACCTATCTATACAATGTGTTGATGAAAAAGCGCAAAAAAAAATAGTTTGTTCAGAATCGAGAGTAGAATCGATTCCACTAATAAAAAACAGGGGTCAAATTTTGATCGAAAAAATATTTTAATTACGCCGTGTTTAATCATTACTTAACTCTTTTATTGCGGCGGCACGCGAAGCGGCAACGTCGCACTAGATCGCGCGTTATTACCATATACTTTTTAATTTGCAGACAAACACAAGAAAACAAAAAAAGCTAAAATCTTCGTAAATGATCAGCGAAAATTAAATTTAGTAATTAAATTAATTCTTTTATATTAAAAATAAGTTGGGGTATCTGAGGTTTTGCGCTTTTTTATTAACACGTTGTATATAGTTTTTCAGGGCCAAATTTTAATAATGAATATTTGAGAGTAAAACGAAAGAAATCGTCGACGTACTTCTTTGTGTTTTTTTTATCGGTGAATATATGCTATATCGTGTTTTGGAAAAATTGTCGCCTTAGTTAAAGACACTGACCTACTCGTACAATTTTTTATTTGCTAAAAAACTTTTAATTTAGTAGTTATCTTCAAACAAAGTCTATCAAATATTGAATCTTGGGAAAGCATGGCCTTAAGTCAAGTCAAGTAACATTCAAAAGTAATAAAAAAAACTTTTGCTCATTCCTGACATTTATTTATTTATTTAATTGTTTGGTTATAGTGATTAGAGTCTCGTTTTCTATTCAATACTATTTCTTGAACTCAGAACTACCGGTCTTTCTCTTTAGTTGACGACGATAGAGTAAAAGCAACAAGGGTGTTTCTTTAACGAAATCAATTTACGGGTGGTTCTTAGAAATTTGGTTAACTTGATGTTAGCAGCAATTTCCACTTATTTATATCTATTATAACTGATATTCACAACTACTAAGCGATACTGTGAAGTATATGTTACATGGTCACCCACTTTGATTTATAGCGCAATATTTTTTATTTCCGAAAATAGCTTCTTCGTACTTCAAAAATCAGCCCCTAGCCATGTAAGATCTCCCGAATTTAGCAAGCATTTCATTGTAATTTGAATTATATATATAATACTATGTTTCACTCGACTTAAACACGTTGACTTTTAGATTATTAATCTTACCATTGCGATTTAATTCTTAAAAACCACATATACAATAAAAAAGTTTCGTACCAAAAAGTGTAAGCGTTAAAAAATATCAGTCCCTAGCTGTTTGTGAAATTCAAAATTACGCGGCATTTAAGCTTACGGCGTCCTTGATAATGATAACTCACTCAAGCGAAAGTATTGGTGTGAAGTTAGTTGTAAACGCGACAGAACCGGCGTCAGCCATTACGTTTTTAGTGCGGTCGCCGACTTCGTTACGGAAACACGTGCTGTGCCAGTCAAACTCTCAGGCCGTTTCAAATATAATTAATAATTAATTGATATCATTACTTATTGTAAAGTTGAGCTTTGTCTGCCTTTTTAATTTGATCACCTACTCGTTTTGATAAATAAATAAATAAATATCCCTGGACATTATTCCACACAGCGCCATCTAGCCCCAAAGTAAGCTAATTAAAGCTTGTGTTATGGGATACTAGACAACGGATAAACATACTTAAATACATTTTCTTTTGTAAATACATACTTATTATACATAGGAGACACCCAGACCAGTACAAACAGACATGTTCATGCACACAAATGTTTGTACTGTGCGGGGATCGAACCCGCGACCTCTGGTGTAGTAGCCAACTTCTTAACCATTACACCAAGTCTGTCGTCAAATGATTATTATAAATTTATTTGATGTTTATTATAAATAATAGGTTATGTTTGATTTTGCGGTGATTCGTCCGTCCCTAGCCCGTCAGGCCCTCGCCGTAAACTAGTACTCCTTACTACTACTACTTAGTAAAGTGACTGGCCCCTACCCTTTTAGATCCAGCAAAGTAGATATTATATCCACATTATAAAATTAAAACTACTGATAACCATCTAAAAACACCTTTGTCAAAATTAAGCCATAAGTTTACCAAATTTTGAAGAACCACCCTTACACATGGGGGCCTACTCACTAACGAAATCCCCGTAGTTTCGGTTAAACTAATATGTCAATACATGACAGTTGTTAAAATTATCTTCGGTTTCATACTAATTAAGACCATGTTAGTATTCCCGAAAATACGGACACGGGGTTAGTGAGTAGGCACCCTGGCTCCTGAGCAAAGCCGAAACCAGCGGCTAGAAACAAAAAACCAGCCGCTTGCTACCGGATAAATACCCGAATAGAGCGTCGAAAAACAATTGATTATTATAACATTTTTATAGTAAAACAGTAGCACTTAATATGTACTGCAATTTTCTTTAAACAAACACGGAAGACACCGTTTATACCTACTAATTTACCCCTACCCCTTCCTTCTTTTTACTTCTCCCTTTCTGTTTACTTATATTCTTATTTTCTTTCCCTGATCACTTTTTGTTATTGGTGGGATGTTAGTTACGGATTCTATATTTTATTGTTATTTATTTGTCTTGTCTTTTTATTGTTATTTTTTAAGTGAATCATTTTTTTTTTTAGTTTTTTGTTTCTTGCTTACCCTTCCTGACATTTTCCTCTACTTGGGTTGTCTGGAAGGGATTGCTTTTAAGCAATAAAACCACCTAATTGCTTCATCATAATCTTGTAATACCAACCCGTAATGTTTTATTTGATGTGCAATAAATAATATTTATCTTATCTTAACCAAGAATAACACACATATACACACTCACACTCGCACACACACACACACGGGCATACATACTTACGAGATTCGTAAAAATGTGTTATTTATTTTTGTTTGATTTTGTCATTTCAATTGGTTCATTTGTTTTGCGAGGATATTCTAGCTAAACTGATATAGGAGAGCGGAGTCTCCTAACACAAGCAAAATAATTGCTTAAAAGGGGAGTCCATCCACTGATATGTATTATTTGTATTTATTTGTTATTTGTTATCTTAATTTATGAGTATGAGAATTTTGAATTTTTACACTTAATACAGATGCAAATGTCATTGTTTATGTCTATTGTATCCTATGGTAAATAAATCAGAAGAGAAAAACTAAATCATGTGAATATCAATGAAAATTAAATGTAAGCAGCAGTTTTTAGTTATCGCTAGAAATGATATTGAGCCAAATAAGCCGTTTCTAGCCGCGATGCACAATGTATTTATGGTACTTAATTGGATAAGGATTAATTCTGTATTGCTTAAAATCGCTTAGTAAATAAGCCATTATTTCTCGTAAAAAGTAAAGGATAATTTTTTTTTATTGTGTATTGTACCGCGGACTTTTTAAGGTGTACGAAACTGTAGTACATTATTTTGATCTATCTCGTAGGTTTTAGCCAGCGTTTGCAATTTAAGCGCAAAAAAATGTGTTTATTTATGACATTACATTAGAAACCTCTGAAATTTTTAGTGTTTCTTTTCTGCATTATGCATGATATATACATATAAACCTTGAACTCTTGATACTCTTGAATCACTCTATCTATTAAAAAAACCCGCTTCAAAATTAGTTGCGTAGTTTTAAAGATCTAAGCATACATAGGGCCAGACAGACTGAAAGCCATATTTTTATACTATGTAGTGATTAACAAACAAACCACGAAAAAGCGTATTCGTTTACAGTATTTATAGGTACCTACGTGGCACACGCAAGCGCTTCATATTCCAGTATTTGCATGCACAACCCTATGAGCGACACGCAGCTGGGTTACGTCACGGTCGCCAAGCAGGATTTCGTGAAAGCGAGCGGCGAGCGCTCGTAGCGCCTTAGATATAAGATTTACTTTCGATTGCCCCGTCCGTTGAAAGATTTAGGTACGAGTACAGGTGCAGAGTGGTTTGGGACCGTATACATAGGGTCATACATAGGGACAGATAGCGGGAAGCGAAATTGTTTTATACTAAATAAACCTTACCCTTGAATCACTCTTATCTATTAAAAACCCGCATTGAAATCCGTTGCGTAGTTTTGAAGATCTAAGCATACATAGGGACAGACAGACTGAAAGCGATTTTTTTATACTATGTAGTGATTAACAGACAAACCACGAAAAAGCGGATTTGTTTACAGTATTTATAAGTACCTACATGGCACACGCAAGCGCTTCATATTCCAGTATTTGCATGCACAACCCTATGAGCGACACGCAGCTGGGTTACGTCACGGTCGCCAAGCAGGATTTCGTGAAAGCGAGCGGCGAGCGCTCGTAGCGCCTTAGATATAAGATTTACTTTCGATTGCCCCGTCCGTTGAAAGATTTAGGTACGAGTACAGGTGCAGAGTGGTTTTGGACCGTATACATAGGGTCATACATAGGGACAGATAGCGGGAAGCGATATTGTTTTATACTATGTAGTGATGAGTTGTTTTGTTACAGTTACGTTCAAGGCAGCGTGGGCTGGGCGCCAGTGCTGGAGGCCTGCGCGCTGCTGGCCGAAGCTCTAGATCCAGCGAGGACTCCGCACGCACTCACGGCGCCGGTAATTTATTTATTTTAATTTAATTAAAACGTCGTAGGTACACCAATAACAATAATTAAAGACAAAGAAAAATAAAAACATTAAATTAGACCTACATTAAATATTAGCAGACACTAATACACACATTTACATACTCTCACAAAAACACAAACACTGAAACACAACCTTTGACCATTCATCCGCAAACATTTGGATGTGGATTTGCATCGAGGAGAGAGTTGAGTGAAGCAAGAGACCATGGTATAGGTGACTGGGCACGGGCCACAGTGCGGTTGGAACCAACAGCAAACAGTCGGTGGTAATTGTTCAGGGCAAACAACTGAACCAGCTTCTCGTGCAGATCAGGTGCATCCACTTTCCCGCGCAATATCTTGCACATAAAAACCAATTGGTGCTTTCCTCGTCTGACTTCCGAAGAATTGTATATTGTAAGTAGGTACTCTACAATACCGGGTGATTATCAAATAACTTCCAAAAACGATATGACATTCTCAGTAGGTGATATAGAAACTATGTAAGTGAGAATTTTTTTTTTTAAGTGACTTTAATTATAATGTTTTCATAGAAATAATGCTGACTGTTCAACTGATTTGTTGACCTTGAAATAAAAGTTAATTAAATATATCAAATTTTCACTCTCATAGTTTCTTTCGGTAACACCTCAAAAAAAAAATAGTCAAATACCCTGTAATGTGACCTAGAGCAGACTCACAACAAAAGTTTAAAACAAACAAAATTGTATAAAATTGAGAAAAGCGCAGTAAAACATCTATGAAATTACGTTTCCTTTCCTTCCCTTAGTTTGCGTTTGATGTTTCTCTTTTATAAAAATCTAATCAAACCTTTCCCTTCCAGCTCACACTAAGCTGCGTATGCGCACTAGTAGAACGCGCCGCAACACTTGTGAACACACCCGACGCGACCTCCAACGAGCGGCAATGGTTCAAATTCCTCAAAACCCTAGCCAGGGCCCTAAAAAACACTACACTAACAGTCGCCAGGCCAGTTTACCCCCTACCAGAACACAAGTTGATGCAACATCTCAGGCAACTAGAATCCAGAACGACTATAGAGATATTGCAAAGAGGTAAGACGGCAGAATTCGCGGACCTGACCAAGGCTGAGGTGCAAGAACATTTGGTCAAACATTTGTGTTGATGGCGGATACTTGGCCAGTTTTGGTCGCTGGTCCAGTTCGCGTTGTTGCGAGAAATTATTTCGTTGACTATGGTAGTTTTATAGCCCATGTTGGTAGCAAATGTTTGTGTGTTTTAAGAGACTAGAAAATGTATTCACAGAAATGCCTTAAATTGTACATGTACACTCGCTCGCAGTCGGCATTCACCTATTATTGACTCACTCGCTTGCAAGCAGGTGTAAGCAGATTTTGGAATCATGGACCTTATGTTTTGACATTAGCGCAGAAATGTCTTAACATTTGTGTACGTGGTTGTACAGCTACAAATATATTTTTAAAGACGAAATATTCTGTTTTGCTTAATTGGCACCAACATTTGCTGCAACGTTTAGCCACGCGCAAGCGGTAGGCAAATGGATGTATAAAATACCTCAAAATATATGTATGTAGAATTAATTTCACGAAGATCGATAGTAATTTGCTTAGAAAAATCGATTTGATGTTGTGTGTGTAAAAATTGTCTGTGTTACTTTGCCTACAGCTAGACTGCTGGTACTTTTGGTATGATTATACTTTTGGCACTAAAAACCGAAATTTCTTTACTGGGAGTAAAGTCCAAATTTGAATGAAATTCATAATAGCTGAAATCGTATTTTGACATAAAAAGTTTTCTATCTATCTTCAATGTAGAAAATGTATTCACAGTAATGCCTTAAATTGTACATGTACACTCGCTCGCAGTCGGCATTCACCGATTATTGACTCACTCGCTTGCAAGCAGATGTAAGCAGATTTCGGAATCATGGACCTTATGTTTTGACATTAGCGCAGAAATGTCTTAACATTTGTGTACGTGGTTGTACAGCTACAAATATATTTTTAAAGACATATTCTGTTTTGCTTAATTGGCGCCGACATTTGGCCACGCGCAAGCGGTAGGCAAATGGATGTATAAAATACCTCTAAATATATGTATGTAGAATTAATTTCACGAAGATCGATGGTAATTTGCTCAGGAAAATCGATTTGATGTTGTGTGTGTAAAAATTGTCTGTGTTACTTTGCCTACAGCTTGACTGCTGGTACTTTTGGTATGATTATACTTTTGGCACTGAAAACCGAAATTTCTTTACAGGGAGTAAAGTCCAAATTTGAGTGAAATTCATAACAGCCGAAATCGTACTTTGACATAAAAAGTTTTCTATCTCTCTTCAACGCTTTTCAGAAATCTTAAAGTATAAATAACGTCTTTTTTTTATTATTGTGCGAGTATTTACCACAATACCTGTCGATTAGAAAAAAAGGTTATAGCTAGAAATTTATATATATTTTCATAAGCACTTTCTATTTTGGAGCTATAACTTATTTTTCTTATTCGTTTCTCAATTTTATTCCCAAATATCTCATTCGTAATATTTATCACTCGGCGTCCATTTATCGACAAAATAATTCAGGTTGTTTGAAATTTGGAATTCTCATCTACGAGATACAGTGAGTGTGAAGTAGACAGTCAAAATACTAACCTTTCTCTAACGTATTCTCTTTCTATTAGCGTTGAAGATTACAGATAGTCGTTGTTTCTTCTCTTATAAAAGTTTATTAGCAATAACAAATGAAATATAATAAGTCTCAGGGCCAGTTTCACTAGTCCAAATAAACAAAATACAAAATGTTCTCCTGTTCTATCAGAAGTGGCCATGATAAAGAGGAAAAGAGAAAAAAACTTGTTGGACATACTCACAGTATTTTTTAAGCAACTATAGTTGATTAATAAATTTTTATGTTGACTTTTCAAATAGAGAGACAGTTTTGCAAGTCTTTTTAGGTTTTTGAAATGGATTTGTTAACTTAATTAAATTGATTATAAATTTTCGCATAAATGGTTTTGAGTCTGCTGAATAGGATCAATGACCTATTTAATTGCCCAGGTACTAGAGTTGACCAACGTGTAAACCTGCTGCTTTTTTTAAATCACAAGATTTGTGAAATAGTGCTTACATAGAGCCTTTTGTATGTATTACAGCCTATAGAAACGCCGTTTTTCAAGAATCCTATACTCCAATGATTAAATAACAAAATCACAAAATGGTCTCTTAAAGTTCAAATAGTTGAGCTAAACAATAAGAAAAATAAATATTACTAACCAATTAAAATAATATATAGTATTTGTGTGTAGAAATTCATCGTAATGCCTTAATGTTTTATTAATCAACGTTCCGTAACGCATTGAACTCAATGCAACAAACAACTATTTGATGCGGATTTGAGCAAACATTGGTCAAATGTTGGCCACAATGGAGATCATTTTTGGGCCTTTCCTGAAAGTGCCGCCCAACAAAAAAAAGTGGTACTTATAGTTAGAACTAGTCATACGGAGCATTAGTTTTTGTCACAAAAGTCCTAGGGTTGTCACAAACCAAGTAATACGCGTTTTAAATTTCTTAATTTTCATACTTTATTATTTTTTAAAGTGCGTGGAAACATAAAAAAAATAATAGATATTGGTATTAGTAATGACCTAAAGCATTTTTACTTCAGCGCAAAACATGTCAGTTAATTAGAAAACCGTCATTTCCACAATTACACAAGAAAATACCTTAAATCTGCATTTATTATAAGTGATTACTTTCCTGAAAGTGCCAGCCAACGAAAAACCTTGTTCATATAGTTAGGACTAGTCATACGGAGCAATAATTATTATGCCATAAAAGTCGTAGGGTTGCCACAAGACAAGTTATACGAATTAAAAAAATCGTCATTTTCATACATACAAGTTAAAACTAAAGTAAAAAGGCTTTAGGTTATTACTTTTACCAATATCTATCATCATTTATGTATCCCAGCACTTTCAAAAATCAATGAATGTATGAAAATTACAAATCTTTGAACTCTTATAACTTTACTTCTGGTAGCCCTACGACTTTTGAAATTGAAATGACGGTTTTCTAATTAGCTGACATATTTTGCGCTGAAATGAAAATGCTTCAGATGATTACTTCTAGCAATATCTAGCATTATTTTATGTTTCCACGCACTTTCAAAAATCAATAAATTTATAAAAAAATTATGAATTTTTACACGCTTAGCTTTTGAGCCATATAACTATTGCTACTTATGACTAGTTCTAACTATACGTACCACTTTTATTTGTTGGCCGGCACTTACAGAAAAAGCCCAAGAAAATAATCTCCTTTGACTATTCACAATGTACAGCTAATAAAAAAAAATGACCTTACTTAGAACTTAATTTGTTTTGTTCAATAACTCAAAATAAACTCAAAAAAAAGTCGTCCGCCATCTTTTTTTTTGCGCCGAAAACCCGCAATATTTTTGAACGATTATATTTTCCAGTTCAAAAATGTGCGTTTTATTTTATCTTTTTTATATTTTTCTCGTATTGTTGAAGAGAAAAAAAGATGGCTGCTCGTCCTCTATTTACAATGCATTATTCTCATTTTAAAGATTGTATATCCTGTTATATATTTGGGACTGGTACATATGCTTATGTAAATTGTATTTTATTTGTAAGATAATGTTATCGAGCAAGATTTAGCAAGTCCTAAAAAACATAAAATAAAATAAAAATATTGCTCGATATCATTCTATCATCTATAAAAAATATTTTTTATCATGAAACATGTCATTCGGATATTAGTTTTGCGTAGAATGACGTTATCATTAAATTGCTTTTAAAATGTGTAAGTCTGAAAATCTGAAATGTAGCATTACAACTGTGTTGGCAGGTATTTATTTTAAAATATACCATCACATTAAGCAGAAAAGTTAATACCTGGCAACACTTAGTATATAGAAGCTTGTTATTTAATCATTCATTTATTCTTGTAAATAATAAGAACATTAATAAACAATAAAAAATGTTTTATCCTTCTAGATTTTTTCGCTTTTAATTTAATATAAAATGATAAATAAATATGCTTTTAAAAACAATTATTTAATATTAGAACTGGGTTACTATATTAAAAAATCCATGGAATTTAAAAAAAAATATGGAGGTCAATATGTTTTCAATCCATACAAAATTCTTGGATTAACATTATAAATTTAAAAGATGAGGATTGATTTTTTCTGAATGTCTTTTTAAACTTATCTGTGATTTCTTTTTTTGTTGTAAAATTGGTCTATGGTTCACGTAAACTTTTTGATCTCGGTGAAAAAATCAGTCCTCATTTCTTCAAAATCACATTACATTATATTTGTTTTAAGTTATGTGACTTTGAGTAGTTTAGAAATACATAAATAATGTAAAAAACCTTTCACATTGGTATTTGTTGAGTTATTATGTTTTTAGTCATTAATCTCATAAAATGGGGAGGCAATGAGCTAACTTCCAATAAAATTGTGTAAAAACTTAATTCGGTTTTTTTCCCAAAAATAAACCATTTTAATGTTAAAGTGACACGTTGACTCTTTTCGATATTTAGCCTTCTTTTTGCTCTAACACTTTTATGTGCAATAGTACTTTTTAGTTTTTAAATGCTAGTGTTTTATTCTAGTTATTGAATGTTTTGACTAGGATATAGGAACACTAACGGATTTCCTCGTAATTTTAATATAATAGTAAAATTTTGTATATTAAATTACATGTAAAAATGATTGTACTTAATGAAGAAAGACAATCCAGAATATTAAATAAATAAAATAATAATAAATTATAAGATCTAAATATTCGACTTTGAACTGTCTGTAAAGTTCGTAATCAAGTATAATCGCGCACAAAAGTGTTAAGGCAAATATTATTTAAAATATTAATAATTCAAAAAATATGTAAATAACAATCAACTGCCACGTGAAACATTAATCATTAAAGTTACGTCAAAGGTGTTTGTTAAAAATACATTTTTTTGTAAAATAACATTTTTATTTCACCGTTTTGGTAGCGGAGGGAGAATAGTTTCCTTTTTTACTATTGGTAGTTTTTAGTTTTTTATTATCCCTAAAATAAATAGACTTGTTTATAGTACAAACTGAGTTTTATTGCCTGAATCAAAAGAGGTGTTTTTAAAAAACGGTTGCAGGATTTCGGTGAATGTAGAACAATGTACAGGTAAGAAGCTTTAGTTATCAGTTCCCCCGCCGCAGTGGAAATCTAAAGGTGCCGGTCGGCGCGGAGACTGACACAGGAGACCAAGTCACAGCTTAATTAGGTATAAAAAGGCATAATTTTTATTTGCCATAATTTTAAAAGAATTAAAAAAGCATACATGAAATTAAGCTTAACTGATCCCTAGCCTATTAAGGAATAAGACTTATTTACCAGATTTATTTTCAATTGGGTATGGGAAGATTTTTTTTTATTTTTAGTTTTTATAAATACCTACCTTTAACGTCTCCAACACGCCGGAGATCACCTTCCGCGTGTTCTTAGCATGTTGTTTAACCTAAGTATCAGACATGCCTATATGCCCACCGATTTAATAAAAACTGTAGTGGTTCCTATAATTAAAAACAAGACAGGCGATGTATCTGATAGCAATAATTATAGACCCATATCATTGGCCACAGTTACAGCTAAGGTGCTTGACGGTCTCCTTGAGAAACAATTAAATACATATTTACACCTCAACGATGCTCAGTTCGGCTTTAGAGCCGGACTTTCTACAGAGAGTGCCATTTTTTCTCTCAAGGAGACAGTCAGGTACTACACACAAAGGAAGACTCGAGTATACGGGTGCTTTCTCGACCTATCAAAGGCCTTTGATATGGTTTCCTATCGGATATTATGGGCCAAACAGGGCGCGACGGGGATGCCTCGGGAGCTTGTTAACGTATTTAGGTATTGGTACGAACATCAGGACAACTATGTGAAGTGGGCAGGCGCACTATCCGATGTGTATCGCCTGGAGTGTGGAGTTAGGCAGGGGGGGTTAACATCTCCAAAACTGTTCTGTCTCTATATAAACGGGTTGATCGACGAGCTTAGCAGTATGCACGTGGGTTGCTCTGTAGATGGGCAAATGGTCAACAATATAAGCTAAGCAGACGATATGGCGCTTCTGAGTCCGTCGGTCAACTCGTTGAGGAGGATGCTGCGCGTCTGCGAACAATACGTCTCTAATCATGGGCTAAGATACAACTGTAAAAAAAGCGAAGTCTTAGTGTTTGGGGCGCGTGGGTTATCTTCAAGTCGCGTACCACCAATTAGGCTGAATGGAGGGGCATTGAACATTGTGCCTGTGTTTAAATACTTGGGTCGCGTGATCACTGATGACGTGAGGGACGATTGTGACATAGCCAGGGAGCGTAGGGCGCTGGCAGTGCGAGGAAATATGCTGGCCCGCAGGTTCGCGCACTGTACAGGTGAGGTTAAAGTATCACTGTTTAAGTCTTTCTGTCAATCCCTGTACACGAGCGGCTTGTGGGTAAGTTATACACAAAAATCATACAGCGCCCTGCGTGTATTGTATAATAATATGTTCCGGGTCCTCTTGGGACTACCGAGATTCTGCAGTGCGTCTGGCATGTTCGCCGACGCCCATTTAGACGACTTCCATGCAGTGGCTAGGAAGAAGATCCTGTCCATTAAAAACAGAATGGTCGGTAGTCCCAACAGGATTCTAAGGGTACTGGCGGGGAGGTGGGACAGTGCATTACTACGGCACTGGATCACTGCACTCATAAACCCGAACCCTATTTATTATGTTAATTAAATGTGTTGTCTGGTTGTATCTAATTTATCCGAATTTGTCTTGTTACTAACCTAGTTGTAAGCTATATTGTTACTAACCAAATGGACCATAATATGATGTCTGAATAAATAAATTATTATTATTATTCTCCTTATTTAGCATAAAACTTGGGTATAAAATTTGTACAGTATTCTTATAAAAACAAAGATTTACAACAATAAAACAACTTAAGAATTATAATTATAAAAACAAAATACATAAGTAATCACAATTATAAAACCTAAGCCTAAATTAAAGTTATAAAACAATGATTTATAAAAATACTATAAAAACCTTAACCTAGGGTGCCGCCGGCAGCAGGGCAGGCAAGGCCCAGACTACCGGTGCTTAGGGCTGCAGAGATAGGAACCTCCTGACAATGCGAGCCGTGTCCAGGAGCACCGCCTTCTGCATCTGACCCTTGATCCAACCGCTGAGCGAGAGCCTCTCGAGGTGTTGGTCGAGGCTCTTCGCTATTAAGCCGTTTGCCGACACGATTATCGGGACAATGATCGTCGAATCAACATTCCACATGGCGGTCACCTCGTGAGCCAAGTCAAGGTACTTGCTGAGTTTGTCCTTCTCAGCTTTTACGAGGTTATCGTCATGCGGAATGGTGATGGCGACTAGCACTGCCCGACGTTGGGATCGGTCTACCAGCACGATATCAGGCTTATTGGCTACAATAGTCCTGTCCGTGATGATAGAGCGATCCCAATAGAGCAATGCACGACTATTTTCGAGAACTGGTACCAGTGCGTACTTATAGTACGGTACCTCCGACTCGACAAGGCCATATCGAAGAGCAAGTTGCAGGTGGATGATCCTGGCTACTAGGTTGTGTCTGTGCAAGTACTCTCCGTTAGCAAGGTGAGAACAACCGGAAATATCGTGGCGAATAGACTCGCCAGGACGGCGGCATGCCCGACAAATGTCAACCGTACCGTCCTTCATGATGTATTTCCGGTAGTTATTCACCTTGATAACTTCATCAGCAATTGCACAGACAAAACCCTTGGTTTCCCCAAAGAGGTCCCTGAATCGTAGCCAGTTCACCGATGCGGAGATGTCCACATTAATGCCCTGTTAAGGCCCGATAGAACCTACCATGTAGCTCTTGCTCTTCCATATTTCCTTGCGGTCGTCGGTGGTTAGCATCGGTAGTTGACGCCAGTTCTCGTTTGCCAAGGAGAGCGGCGTGAGCCCCTTGTCAACTGCCACAACGTCGCGATGAATCCCACACTCGTTGTTGAGGAAAAACTTCCTGAGATTGCACACCTCACGGTTGTGAAGTTCCTTGGCATTTAAGAAGCCACGACCCCCCACCTTCCGTGGGATGTACAATCTCATAACAGAGGAGCGTGGATGTAGCATGCGATGCGTTGTGAGCAGTTTTCGGACTCGTGTATCCAGAGCACCCAGCTCAGTTTGAGTCCATCTCAGTATGCCAAAGGAGTATATCAATAAGGGCATCAGCTAACCGTTGAAGGCGCGCACCTTATTGCCACCTGACAAAGAACTCTTAAGTACCTTTGTAAGGCGACTAAAGAAGCGTTCCTTCACCGATTGCTTTACGTCTTCTACTGATATACCCAATGACTCTGACATACCAAGATATTTGTAGGTTTCAGCTTCAGAGAGGGATCTGAGTGTCATCGTCTCAGAGAGCTGTAAATTCGGTGAATCTACAACCCTCCCTTCTTGTACATGCATGACCGCACACTTGTCTACACCAATCTATTATTATTATATTTTCAACACATCGGTTTTCTCCATACTATTCACGATAGAAATGGGTTACAATAATACAGTTACGCGGACCTTAGTCAAGCGCAATAGGGTGGATCGCTGCTGAGGTTGCTCCAGATGAAAGGAACTTTCGGGTGATTCGACAGGTGTTCAAAATTGTAGCTTTTTGAAGGGTGTATATTATAGTAGGTGGAATATGAAGTGCTTCAATACTTTTGTTTAAAATTTCAGGTATTATACCTGTAGACGACATAACTATAGGGATTATAAAGACATTTTGTGCATGCCATTGGGTTTTCAATTCAATAGCAAGATCTCTGTATTTTGTTACCTTGTCAGATACTGTTGACTGAAGATTGTGGGTATTGGGGATAGCGATATCAACTAGATATGCAGTTTTCTTAATGTTGTCAAAAATAGTTATGTCCGGCCTATTGTAGTGAATAGTTTTGTCCGTAATGATGGTTTTATCCCAGTATAATTTAATCTGACTGTTTTCAAGGATTGTAGAGGGTGATACATTTGTGTGAGAATGCGATGTATTGGTGGATTATGGCTGCGACTTGACTTATTTGAATATTTCGTCGATCTAGCCGGTATTTAATTGTTTATTAATTTTGTAATATTGCGAACTCATGACGTCACAAATTCACTTAGTGTTCCCACATGTGTTTTTTCCCCCGATTCGTGGTAAATAAATAATGAGGAGAAAATTACTGATTACAGCACTTACGGCTGAAACAGAGCTCGCCCTTCATCATGTAGCATCTCACGAGAATGTGAGAAGTAGTCTGCAGATACAATTTATTTACTATGAAGTAAAGAGAACTTGCTCCCGGGGTGCCCGGGGCAAGTGGGAATAGGTAGATTAGTGTTATTGGAACCGCTGCCAATAGCGCAGGCTTACGCTATTGATTGTTACTG
The DNA here is from genome assembly GCA_947369235.1 of Udea olivalis. Lineage (NCBI taxonomy): Eukaryota > Metazoa > Arthropoda > Insecta > Lepidoptera > Crambidae > Udea > Udea olivalis. Next base: position 7,061,769 of record OX376370.1, on the reverse strand, counting down.
ACGGCGAAAGGTGTCATGGCCGCAGCGGTGGGAAATGAGAAGTCAACGCTCGGTTGAAATCTGGTTTATTTGTAAAAAGTTTGTTTATATAGATACATTATTCAGGCGATGCACTATTGTTTGTGAGACGTCGGTGTAGAGTGCCGGCGCTGCACGTTCATCGGTCCATCGGTCACTACCGGCGTAAGTAGGCTGCGGAATGTAGGTACCTACGGTGTAGCTCGTACACCCTCACCTAGAGTATTTTCCCGTAGTGCAACGTTTCAGATTCGCAATAAATTACAGTACTGCCTCCCTAACATGGCGAACATTCGCCTGTAATGTATATGTCATTTTGCGCATCACATTACAATACTGCCTACAAAACTTCAGGGAAGTTGTATCAAAATATTAACACATTGTGCAACATTAAGTTGGGCACAGAGTGCCGAGTGCGAGTTGCAGTGAGAGAAGTGAATAACTTCACAATCGCGTTTGTGAGAAAAAAAACGCGAATTTGTATGGCATCGCGTGAGCGCCATCTAGCGGCCTGAATGTTGCCCCAATTTGCTGCTAGATGGCGCTGACTCGATTCCATACTAATTGACATTTATAACATATGTGCTCGTAAAGGGTCTCTTATTTCACCAATTTCAATATCGTAATGTATCTCATTACGCACTTGTGCGATAATGTAATGTAAAACGCACGGTTTATCAAGACGCTCTATCTAAAACGAACGGTACTTTTTTAAATCTTAGCAAAGAGTTATGTCGGAAAAGAGGTCAACATTTATGAATAAAATTAACTTTGGGAGATAAAATATACAAACATAAACATTTAATTCTTTAATTTAATTAATTTTGACAATAGCTTACAATAAATTACAATAACATCTGTAACAAAAACACAAAAATATTAATTTACTTTTTTAGTAATACTGGCTGGTTTTTATGCCTTTGCCTTAAAAAAACACTGATGCGCGCGCAGCGCTAATTTGTGAACAAGTAAAAATTATTCCGCGCGCTTTTTCTTTTCGCTGTATTGTTTTTATTTGGAAATGTCATCAACTAGTGATGAATTTATTAATTCAACACCGCCAGAAGTCTCAGAGGCAGCGAAAAAGGCTACTCTAAGCCTCTTGCCCGAAAAATCGACCGATAGATACTTACAAGCGTATCAAAATTTCATCATATGGAAAACAAGCAAAGATGCAAATTCATTTTCAGAAAGTGTGTTTTTAGCCTATTTCATGGAACTTTCTCAAAAATATAAGTCAAGCTCATTGTGGTGCTACTATTAAAAGCTAAAAAGCACTGAAAACAAAACATGGTATTGATATCAAGTCATACTCCAACTTGCTCACATTTCTAAAAAGACGCTCAAGTGGCCATGTGAGTAAAAAATCGAAAGTATTTTCGGCTGACAATGTCGAGAAGTTCCTAAAAGAAGCTCCGGATTCCCAATATTTAGCAACAAAGGTCAGTTGAAACTAAATTATTGTTATTAACTTCTTTCACTTTCGTATGTCTTTACATTATAGGTGTTTTGTAAGTACGCTGTTTTTATGTCTTTTCAGGTTGTATTAATATTCGGTATAAATGGTGCATGTAGACGTCAAGAGTTGGCAAGCATCACAACGAATGATGTCGAGAACCATGGGAGGCTTCTTCTTGTCCAGGTCAAAAACACAAAAAATAAAATTCCAAGATCGTTCACAATACAAGGTCCTTTTTACGACATAGTGAAGAAATACGAAGCGCTTCGTTCAACAAAAGCGATGTCTAACAGATTTTTTCAAAATTACCAAAATGGAAAATGCACTAGCCAACCCAGTGGCATAAATAAATTTGGAGCAATGCCGAAACAAATTGTCACTTTCTTAAACTTGAATGATCCACATGAATACACAGGGCACAGTTTCAGAAGGTCCTCGGCTACATTGCTCGCCGATTCAGGTGCGGACTTATTGACACTAAAACGCCATGGAGGGTGGCGGTCGAACAGTGTAGCCGAGGGCTACATAGATGACTCGATGAGAAATAAAGAAGAAATTAGCTCCCGCATCACAAGGAATATAAATTTGGAGCCAAGTGTTGACTCTCGACCATCTACGAGCACACGTGCGTACATTCCACCATCTTCGACGCCGCAGCCGCCGCCACCGACTGCAGAACTCTGTGGTCTCGTTTCTCCTACTTTCACTCAACAGAGTGAGAGAGAGACTGGTGAAATTGTAAATAATAATAATAACTTGACAACATTAAAAATGCCAACGGGCAACGTAATAATCAATTTTACAAATTGTTCAAATTTTTATAACTGCTTTAACAAGTGATTAAAGATTTAATTTAAAAAAGTCCGAGTTTTATTTATTTCCTCGCAAATATGTTATAAAACGTCGTATGACATACGTGCGCTTTGATAATTACAGCCTCTGCTTTCTTGTAGCCCTCGCCTACGGCTCGGGCTAGCAATATCGCCTCGGCTGTAATTTTCAACTTACCGCACTTATTTCATAATGTATATACTATTACGTGCTCGCAAAACGCGATGGTGAAGTCATTCACTTCTCTCACTGCAACTCGCACTCGGCACTCAGTAGGTAATGCGCAGTGCTCCTCTCTCACGACATCCTCTCATCACATGCATGGTGGTTACCACAGAAATCCAGCGTCATGGCTCTGCTGTCACGACATACAGATGAGTGGTAACCATTTTGGTACTATGTCACACATCAATATAATTGTATTTGTGGTTTTCCATCAATTCGCTGTATTTTATGTTGTTTTTATTTTTTACTTGTAATTTTGTTTTTCTGTGTGATGTTTACTAAATCAATTTTTATTCTTTCTTCTTGATGTGATGGTCGAATTTGTAACATTACCTACAGTCTGCGCACTGTGATGCGCAGTTCTCCCTCACCGATGTAATGCTCGACTCTGTAACGTTGCATTACAGGAAAATGCTCTAAATAAGTCTACATTAGCGTCACAATTTTTTTTAAACCTTTTTTCTCTGTAATAAGTTTCATAAATTTCTTGCATAACATTTCTGCAATGCTTGCCCAATGAAATTATGTTCAAGAGTGAGGCCCCTGGTCTCATCTCTCAAAATTTTGGTCGTTTGCATCAGTCAATAATTGTACCTAATTCATATTTTTTTATGTAGGAACCTACTCCTCATTTGAGGAGATTGATTACAAATCACTTTTTATCAAATAAACTCCTAGTTTTCGAGAAAAAATCTAATATTTTATTGTTAGGACTCAAAGTAAATATCTAGTATCTCTAAAACCAGAGCGATTCGCTACCTTTGCAACTTGATAGGTTCAACTGAGTTCTTATCTTCTTATCGGTCTTCGGAGTTGCAGGTGCTTTAACATTTGACATAGAACTTTTTATTTTTAATGAAAAAAATCTTGTAAATTTTCTTGAAATTAATTAAATGTGAGATGATAAGTACGTTGCAGCACCCAACATGCGTGGACTTAAGAACTTGTATTTCAATTCATCTTGTTTGACGGTGGTTCCAGGTTCTTCTTGTTTTTTTTCAGTAACTTGCCTTTTATCAGTGATGAAATAACATTGGCTTGCAACGTAAGCATGTACTAGAAAGATTCGTTCGGTCCACTAAGGTTTCGGTAGCTCAGTTGTTAGAGCAGCCACCCGGATTGTGAATGACGCGGGTTCGAGTCCTGCCAGATTTCTTCAAGGTCCGAAAATCTAATTTTTCTAGTTTCCTATCTTTCGATATGAAAAAACAAGCATTGTAAAATGCTAAAATAAAGAAAGTAGCACCAGGGAAGTTAGTGTGTGTTGGATGACATATATTAAGTACCAGAAGTACAAAGAAATGTGAAGCTTAGCCGTATTCCGACAATAGTCCCCAAACTTTCCCATTTCAATACTTTTTGCCAAAAGAAATGGCCTGTAATATCACAGCGAATCTTTTATTAAGATTTTCATTCACGTTTCTAATTCTTCACACTTTTAGTAATTTAGGAAATCCTTCTGGCAGTATTAGAGCTTGTCTAAGCTGAAATGACGCGCGGTGGAGGGCCCATTGACGCACAAGAAAACAACTTTTTTTTGTATTCTTGTAGCTTCGTAATTGCAGGCGCTTAAACATCGCAATACAGCTTAGCAAGCTTCACATTACTTTGTACTTCTGGTACTTACATGTGATCCAACACATACAAACTCAATGGTGCTACCTTTTTAGCGCTCGAGACGTCTTTACGTGGCCAGTCGCGCTCAAGTAACTTTCCTTTGGAGTCTCTCTTTTCATAAATAAATAAATAATAAATAAATATCCGCCAGACAACACAGCTCTTGTAATGGTCTCGAAGTAGGGATTAATATCCCTGTGTTACGAGGTACCACACAAGGAAATAAGCCAGGGGCGTCTCCCAGCACACCCAGACCCAGGCCAATTTAGAAAAAAAACATTTCCTGAATTGACCTGACCGGGGATCGAACCCGGGACACTACGGAATTAAAGGCGAGAAACCGTGCTCCAGCGCACTATGCCAATCGTGTCGTCATAGCAGTCGATAAAATGTGTTTGTGGGATATATTATATAAAATAAATAAATAAATAAATATCCCTGGACATTATTCCACACAGCGCCATCTAGCCCCAAAGTAAGCTAATTAAAGCTTGTGTTATGGGATACTAGACAACGGATAAACATACTTAAATACATTTTCTTTTGTAAATACATACTTATTATACATAGGAGACACCCAGACCAGTACAAACAGACATGTTCATGCACACAAATGTTTGTACTGTGCGGGGATCGAACCCGCGACCTCTGGTGTAGTAGCCAACTTCTTAACCACTACACCAAGTCGGTCGTCTATATATGTGACCAGCCCCCCGATTCAGAACAAAGTTATCGACCGATTCGGTTATTTTCTTTTATTTTTATTAATTTTTGAAGATGGTTAGTTTTTGTATGATTTCGTTTATAAAAACAATAGGCCTTTGGCTTTAACTTATTAAAATATTAATTGATACCGTTAAGCGGGTGATTTACTATAATTAAAACAAACTCACCGAATCGGTCGATAATTTCGTTCTGAATCGGGGGGCAGAAGGGTATTTTGAACAACAGAGGTTTAAATAACAGAAAAAGACATCTTAATCATCATGAAAATTATCAGAGTGAAAAGGTTTATGAAGACTCGAGCTCTTTTAAGACTCGAGTTCATTTTGGAGGCTCGAACTCTTTTGAAGCTTCGAGGCGTGGCTCAGGTAGCTCGGTCTCGGCTGGGCGAGCCTACCGAGCTCAGAGTCCGGCCAATCCACCTCGAAGCTTCAAAAGTAGAACTCGACGCCTCGAGGTTTGTACATTACTAGGTCGAGGTATACCAAATGCTAAAAAGTAAACTCTATAAAGGGCCATGTGTCCATTTATTATGTATTATTATGAGAAGCTAGATAGCTTCAGTTCTTGCAACATGTTGAAGACAGTTTCCACCAGTTTGTATTTCATGTTGAATGTGGCTCGCCGCGCGTCCACCGAACCGTATGACAAGTTCAGAGTGAAGAGGTCCGGGTAGAACTGTGAAGGGAAAATCAACATAGATACAGATAGTGCGAGCTGTGCGAGTTGTGCAAAGAGATTCGAATGACTTCCTCATCGCGTTTTGCATATTTGATTTTCATAGAACCAGGATGAAATCATGCACTGCGCATACATACGTAAACAGCAACTACGGTTCCCTGTGATGGTGTGCCGTGTCGGCAACAAAGTGTCTACGTTTTGAAGCGCCTAAAGCTTGAAGAGTCTGTCCCACCTTGTACAGAGGCGCACACATCAACCTTTACAAAGCCATTGCAAATTTGGTTTTATGTCAACGCATAAGGTGCCCCTATGTAAAGGTTGATGTGAACTCCTCTGTACCACACATGCTTGCGAATAAAAATATCTTAAGGGGCAGCCCAGACGACACACTTTTTGTGCGATCGAGTCGTTAAATGCGCACAAAAAGTCCGTCGCGGATTTTTCACCGACTAACGCACACGACGCTCATTCTGTCGGCAGACCTGTTGGGACGACGTCCACCACTTAGAGCGCGTTTCGACAAACATTTTACGCGGCGCGGCGCGACGCGTTAAGTACGGCGTGGTCAGAATTAAACGTATTCTTTGCACGTCACCTGTGTTACTGTATTTAATTGCATAATGTTCTATTTCCACAGACTAAAAAATGCGTCGCGGATAGTCTGTCGACTTTGCTGAACTTTATTGCCATCTTCTTACTATTTCTGTATCTTAAATAAATATATATCATCGATTATTTTACCTCCATTCCAATCATCGGTTCCAGGCTGAACTCCTGTGTCATCTCGTTGCATTTCAGGATGTTGGCGCGCTGCGGTGTCACGTAGAGAAGTTGGAATTTCGCCTGCAAAACAGGTAAAGAAGCAAATGCATTAATAAAAAAAAATACATGTTAGACGCAACAGCGGTAGCTGGCAAGTCCCAAACATTCCAGAGCTTGTCAACCTCACCTGCAAACGTTGGTTTTAATTAAACTAGGCCTTGGATACACTGACTGCGGTATGAACCATCCGATGAAATATTTAAATAATTACTACAGAGCAAAAGTTTTGTTTGAAAAAAAAGCGCTGTACGAGTCTAATGGACATACCAACCAACAACAAACAAACGAGAAAAAGTTTCAACAATCCCCTATGACCGGTGACACTACCACTTAGTATGTAATAGTAGTCCGTACAGAAGGTTAACTCAGGAAACGCGGCAAGTAAAAAAGTCTTAATAACTCTTACAAGTTCGTATCCCACAAGCACTTTTTAATTTGTCCGTGATATCCCGCAATATTGCAACCTTCACAACGTTTAACAACCGCTTTGTCTCTGTTCCATTTACTTACTTATCGCGGGCTTCAAGCCAGAGGGGCGTATGCCTATACGCCTATATGAGTTTATTTATAACGCCAATCTTTATAATAACTATTATCGATTAATAAATCCCAATTTTTTTTAAAACAATCGGCAAATTACTTGTAAAGATTTATGTGAAAGAATTTTCGACGTATGGCAGTCAGGTATTATTCTCATACCAAAAAGACGTACAACGGTTGTGAGTTTCATAAAATTACAAAAAAATGTATTACTTTAACGTAATCAAGAAAGTATTATCATGGACACATACAAACATTGATGTAGGTAAAAAAAAGGAAAAAAAAGTTATTAAGTTGTTTTCCTTATGGCTTGACGCCCGCGTTATGTACTGCGTACCAACATTCAAACTACTTATGTTGGTTTAATACCTCCAGATTTAAGTTACTAAGGCTGCGTTCCAAATCGAGTGGAAATTACACTCTGAGGAGTGGAAATCACTCGAACCCGTTCCAAATTGACCAATTGATTGAAGATGACCGAGCTATCACCTGATTTCCCAGTTGTTTCGGAACAGGTTCGGGTGACGTTTATCACTCTGACATGTGCGAATTCTACAAGTGTCTGGCGCCCGATGAAATTCACCTGACAGGTGGCAGACGAAGGGTTTGGTCTTTTTGTCTCTCTCGATTCGACGAGGGTGAAAATCACTCGGCGAAAAGCGATTTGGAACGGGCCCTAAGTTTTCGGACGCAATTAAGTAATGCAGCCGGCTATTTCCGGAGGAGGCCAGTGTTCTACAGTGGGTGATGAACAGTAAAGATAACCAACCTCTCTCTTTTTGTCCACGGCTTCCCGTATTTGCATCACGATGTTCCGTGTGCCCTGCGCTGCGTTCCATCTGAAAGCCAGAAAAATGATAAGTACTTTACTAAAAACACATTATACAGGGTTACTTTATAAACACCATCCAACATTTTCCCAGACATTAGGTAGGTATCAATCGCAGACAGCTTTTTTAAAAAAAATGGTAGGTCTTTCTAACTTTTACATTATTATATTTTTTTCGAACAGATTATTTGTGCGGCGTGGTTTCTTATTCAAAATTGAATTTCAACTTCTGAATGAAGCGAGGCGGGGAGTTCAGAGGCTGCGAGCCCGCCGCCACTCACGTCGCGCAGTATCAACTAAACTGATGATTTTTTTATACCTTTGAGTAGTTATAATAACATTAATAACTCAACATTTTAGTACTGAAGGTTGTTAAACAGAAAAATACGTATTTTGCCATTTTCTCATATTTCAAATTGGTAGGTGTTTATAAAGTAGCCCTGTATACTGAGCTAGTGAATAGTGACGTGGTTTGTCATCGTCGCAGAAATGTTGCGGATACGAAATGTTTAAGCGTATTTTTTGAGAGCTTAGTATTGATATATGTACTGTACAAATTCAACTTGGTTCAATCTGATGATCATCGTGAAAGCCCATGGTCCTTGATACTTGAAAATGAATTATGGCAGATTTATGTATTCTAAGGTAGTACAACAACTAAAAGGTGCAAAAGGCTGACTTAACGCCTTTGAGGAATTCTCTCTGTGGGTGGGTAGGTGGTGTGATAAAATGTCCAAAAGAAAAAACCAAATGACCTGCTCCACTGAAAGTTGTAAGCTCGCGAGAGGAAGGCCATGGCGTGGTAGTTGTGCCGCTCCATCACCCACTCCTTGGGGCACGAGCCTTCCACATGGTTGTAGCCGTCGAAGTCGGGGAAGAAGTCGCAGGCTGCTTCCCGCATTATCTGGACAAGACATTGAAGAGATGGGACTTACAACAAAACGGTCTACCATTCATAGGCCCATCTGCTTAAATAAAAATGAATCGCTAACTGTGTTGCTAAGCTCAAACCCGAGAACGACTCGCTCGACCAAATTGGGCGTTTTTTTCATACTAGTATTTTTGCATAAGGAGAAAAAAACCGTTAAATTACGAGGATAATAATTAGAACAACACTTTTCTTTACCCATACAAATTTGCCAAAATTTTGAGTTTACCAAGCTAGAGACTTAAGCATGAGAAGTACGTACCTTTAGTCAGTAGCAGCGTAGGCGGCCCATAGCCGGCCACGTGGTACAGATATAATAAAATTAAATCCAACTGCTGCTGAGCACAGGCTCCACCCCAACTATGGGGTGGTATATTAATAAATAAAAGAACGATAAGGAAAAGAAAGGCCAAGACAGAATGACATAAATATATCCTGACAGAATGACATAAATATGTTGAGCTAAGCAATAGGACTAGTGGAATTTGTGACCACTTTGATCAAAATATTGATGTATCTAATAATGTATGAGCAGAAACTTATAAGTGCAATGTACGGAAATGGATGGATATTCATTATTATTTTCATGAGAATATGCAAAATGATGGGAAAAACTCCAGCTTTTGATACATACAAAATTACTTCTTGTGTTCGCTGAAGCGTCGATAAAAATGTTTAGCAAATCCGGACTCGATCTTCAAATCCGGATTTAATATTTTAGTTACAATGTGATGAAACACGGATTTTTCGGATAACGGATAGTCCGGATTGCAATCCCTACTCGTAGAGGATTGGCACGTCTCTAGAGTATATCATTAAGATAGTCGTCGGTTCAATTATATTTTTAAGTGAATGCCTACCTAAGCCTTTCGTGCAATCCAACAATCCGCTGAGCCCGCGTGTTAAAGTAGGACTCGTTTGTGCACCGTACCATCTTGAAGTGAGGAAAACGTTGTAGACTGTTTTTCCCGTAAATATATACCCTAAATATAAAAAAAATGCCTTTGTCACGCCCTGATAATGTAGCATGTAAATTCTTTTGATTTTTAAAAAATCAAAAGAATTTTAAAAATCTATTCAGTAGTTTTGGAGCCTATTCAATACAAACAAAGAAACAAAAACAAACCAATTTATAATAAGATAAGATAAATATTATTATTATTATTTTTTTTTTTTTTTATAGTGTTTTTTTTTTTTTTTAAATAAATATCCCTGGAAATTATTCCACACAGCGCCATCTAGCCCCAAAGTAAGCTAATTAAAGCTTGTGTTATGGGATACTAGACAACGGATAAACATACTTAAATACATTTTCTTTTGTAAATACATACTTATTATACATAGGAGACACCCAGACCAGTACAAACAGACATGTATTATTATTAATGCCCATCAAACATAATAATAAAGGTTGGTATTATATGAGATAGTAAGATGACACTATTAGGCGGTCTTATTGCTAAATAGAAATCTCTTTCAGATAACGCAAGTAGAGGTAAATGTTAAGAAGGGTTAGTATGTGCACAAAAATATTCAAATGTAAATTCAAATAACAAAATAATAACACAGATACGTACTAATCAGCCCACCAATAACCAAATAGATCAGGAAATGAAAATAAAAGTTAAATATTTAAGGAGATAAAGCAGTAGTGTGAAAGGGCGAGGAAATGCGCTTTAATCCTCTTTTTAAAAATAAATAGAGACTCAGACTCCCTAATGAATAAGGGTAAGGAGTTCCAAAGTCGTACAGATTTAACCGTAAACGGCTGTGTGTAGGAGTTTGAGGAATGAGGATAGAATTCAAGGCGAAGCTTCTTAGATGACCCCATCGCCTGACCTCGTACTGGCTGCAGAAATTGGAAACGCCCCTTGAGGTAACGTGGCGACAAAGGGTTGAATAAGATGTTATAAAGAAGAAAAATAACATGGGAATCTGGACCAAGACGGATGGGAAGCCAGTTAAGCTGAGATCTGTACTCTGAGACATGATCATACTTGCGCAGTCCAAAAATAATGCGAATGCAAAAATTCTGGAGCCGCTCAAGTTTGTCAGGAAGATCTAAAGAGCAGCAATCTGGGTAGTCAAGAATAGGAAAGAGTAATGCCTGAACAAGCGCAATTTTGGTGGGCATTAGCAAAAAAATTTCGAAACCTACGTAAAGAACCTGCAGCAGCTAAACATTTTTCGGCTAACCTGACCAACCTGAGTAGTCCAAGTTAATGTATTGTCAATACAAACACCTTAACTAGACTTGTATGGCGTCAGAGGTGTTACGCTTAACCTGATAGACTCCTACCTTACAAACAGGGAACAATATACTGTCATTACTAGAATTAACAAAAACTCGAAGATAGAGGATAAACTTATGTCAGATTGTAGGACTGTGAAATGTGGGGTCCCTCAGGGAAGCATATTGGGACCACTGTTGTTTCTGATATACATCAATGACCTCCCAAAAGTGATTAAACACCCAATGGTTCTTTTTGCCGATGACAGTACTGCAATTTTCACAGATCGAAATGATAATGAACATGAAAATGACATCAATGCATCTTTAGCTTCTATAGTTGACTGGTTAAATGTAAACAACCTTAAAATGAATATAAAAAACCCACATTATGACATTTCAGAACATTAACTCTAAATTTGACAAACTTAATATACACTGCCTTAGAACAAAAGTTAATGAAATCTAATGCACTAAGTTTTTAGGTTTATACGTTGATGCTGCTCTCTCTTGGAAACCTCACATCGAACAAGTATGTGCAAAACTAAATAAATATTCATATGCTCTGTTTAAGCTAGGAAAAGTAGTTAATGAGTGTTCCGTACCGGAATATTTCATTTAGTTTGTTTGAAGATAACACAACTTGGAGGGTAAACCACAAACTTTTGTTGATTTTTTATTTTTGCCTACTGTGGGTAGCCCTGTTTCTTTGAAGCGTCAGTCTCGCTCGTGAGGCCGCTCCAAACACTCGTCGCGCTTTCGAACTTTGTCCATTTGGAGCATCACACCATTATCTACAAAACTGTTCGTTCTTGTGGAACCTTTCGTGAGTGCAAAATAACAGTTGATCAGTTAAGTGACACAACAGTGACCAACCACCACGAGCTCTCTGCCTTTACCAGCGACCTTCTTGTACGGGATAAGAATAAGGACAGGAGCAAACCCCATCTCTAGAGAGACAAGCTGATGAGAGGTCAGGTAAGCCCCAGTAGGCCCTTATTTATCCATAACATTTTTTGTTCCTTCGGCCGTATCACCCGTTGGTCGGCACGAGGGCTGGCTTAATCCGTTCGAATCGGATTAGTTGGTAATCAAATCCAGGTTGTGTTGTCTTAATCTTGCTGTACTACGTACATATATTGGTTTCGCACTCATTTTTCGGTATATTTTACAGTATTTCGTATAAAAATATTCAATCGTTTGTCGGATTAATTTGCGCCATCATTGACTCGCAATATGGCGGATGAATCAATCATCGAACAAGACCTTTTCGAAAGGGACATTATTCTAGAAGAATTAAAACGAACCTTGTTATTTGCTACAACTGATATTACGCAATTTCGTTCTCGATGTAGTGATTTAGCAGCCCAACAACGGAAGTTTAGCAAAATTCAGTCGAAAATAGAAAAAGCTTTGCTAAAGTTAAAAACTTTTAATCGTGACGAACAACTTAAAATTCGTAATGATTTTAGCGATTGTTATTATGCAATTTTAGTGCATGTCAATAAGTTGAAAGAATCAGAGCAGGAGTGTAGACGCATGAGCCGTGCCATTCCGCAGTCCAATTTGTGTGAAGATAAACATTCGAAAATATTAACTAATTTGCCTTTGCCAACCTTTAACGGTAATGCTACTGATTGGCCTACTTATTATGATCTTTATTGTGGGCAAATTCACAACAATAATGCCTACACACCGGCCGAGAAGTTTCGCTATCTTTTGTTGACGTTAAGGGACGAACCATTTAATTTAATTAAAGCCATACCTATTCGCGATGAAAACTACACTATTGCCTTAGATATTCTTATTTCTAGATATGAAAATCGTAGAATTATTGCTTCAAATCATTTAGATCGTATTTTGGATTTGGAACCATTTACTAAAGATAATCATTTAAATATTCGCAACATAGTAAATGTTTATATTGAAAATATTAAAGCTCTTGAAATGATGCATTTTCCTGTTCACGAATGGAACTTCATTTTACTTAATATTTTGTTACGTAAAATTCCACACTCACTTCGTAAACGTTTCGAGTTATCTTTAACTAAACCATCGGAAATCCCAGACATTGACGTTTTTATAACCTTTTTGCAACAGGAAATTGCCGCATTCGAAATTATGTCAAGTCAAGAAAAATCAATTGTAGGTAGTAGTAATAATGCTACGACAAATCAAATTAGTAAACAAAAGGTATCGCAAAATAATTTCCATTCGATTCCGCGACGTTCCTTTGCCGTTAATACAAGTCATTCGCAAGATTTGCCAAGCAAAACTCAATCTAATTTTGGTAGTAATAGAAATCTTAATCTTTGCATTTGTTGTAACATTGAACAACACTCGTTGTCAAGGTGTTCGGTATTTATGAACAAATCTCCTAAAGAAAGGTACATTTTTGTTAAAACTCAAAACATTTGTTTGAATTGTTTGTCCCTGGGTCATAATGTAAAACAATGTAAAAGTAGTTATGCTTGTCGAACTTGTAATTCTCGATCGCATCATTCACATCTTCATTTTGATAACAACATGCAATCGAATGTGGTCTCGTTTCCTCCCACGGCGGAGAATCGTACTGTCGCAGTTGCACCAGACTCCTGCATTATGCAACAAGCGAACGTTAATCATGCTACAAACGATAATAGATGTATCGCGTCCAATGTCGCTTTTCCTCATAACTCTCGGACTACGACGGTTATGTTATGTACTGCACTCGTCGATGTATGCGTAGGTAACGCGAAGTTTAAAGTTCGTTGTTTGATCGATACGGGTAGTCAAGCTAGCTTCATGACGGCTGCCTGCGCGCAGAGATTAGGTTTAGCGCGTAAACACATTAACGTACCAATATTTGGAATTGGGGAATCGCAACCTATACAACCGAAAGGAATCGTTTCTTTTAACTTGGTCCCACGAAACCAATCGAATCCTATTATTTCAGTAGATGCATTGATATTGTCAAAAATAGTTTCGCAAACACCGTGCGTTCCGGTACCTATTATAACGTGGCCGCACATTGTCAATCTAGACTTAGCTGATCCAACCTTTAATGCGCGTAACCCTCAGCCTGTCGAAGTGCTCTTGGGAGCAGATGTTTTGCCACAAGTATTTTTGGGTCAAATCATAAAAGGACCACAGGACTCGCCTGTCGCAATCAATAGTATTTTTGGGTTTTTGTTGATGGGGAAAGTTTCGTATTTTGTTCCGTCCCCACTCCAAGTTTGTCATAGCTCCTTTTTCGAGGACATAGACTTGCAACGATTTTGGGAGCTGGAGACCCTCTCCGAAGATCGTACTCTCACACCTGATGAACAGTTGTGTGAAGAGATCTATCAGACTACTTTCGCTCGTGATAAGGAGGGTCGATATATCGTTTCTTTGCCATTCAAACGCGACGCACCTATACTAGGTCAATCGCGCGACATCGCCCTGGCTCGTTTTCGTAAATTAGAATTTCGTCTAGAAAAAGATCCTAAACTCAAACTTGAATATCATGCTTGCTTGCAAGAATATCTAGACCTGAATCACATGGAGCCTTGTTCTCTACCCCTCGGTAATAAGCAACATTATTATATTCCTTATTTCGCTGTTATCAAACCGTCAAGTGAAACTACCAAAACTCGTGTTGTTTTTGATGCTGGTTGCAAAACCACGAATAATCACTCGTTGAATGATCTTCTCTTACCAGGTCCAAAGTTGCAATCGGACATTGTCGAACTTTTACTTAATTTTCGTATCCATTTAGTAGTCTTCACCAGCGATATAAAACAGATGTATAGAAATATTCTCGTGAGTGAATCCGATAGGGATTTTCAACGTATCGTATGGCGGTCTTCTCCCGACCAACCGATACTCGATTTTCGTCTACGCACTGTCACATTTGGTGTCAGTTCGTCACCATACCTTGCTCTTCGAACTATTCGTCAATTAGCACTCGATGAAGCTACGCGATATCCGCAAGCTTCTAAAATTCTTTTAAAACAAACCTTCGTTGATGACATTCATGGTGGTGCAAACTCGATCGATCGAGCCTTAAGTTTACAGCAAGAACTTATAGGTAATTGCAAAACAGCTGGTTTTGAACTTCGTAAGTGGCATAGTAACGCACCACAATTACTCGAGGCGGTACGCCCGCCAGATTCTCATGGTGAGCGGATGCCCGAGCGTATCTCATTTTCATCTTTGGAACATGACAAACAAACGAAAGTTTTAGGGCTTCAATGGGACCCTAAATCTGACGTTTTTACCTTCAGTGTACAAATATCAAATTTAAAGAATTGCACAAAACGTATTATTCTTTCGGAAATTGCCAAAATTTACGACCCTCTGGGTCTCCTATCCCCGGTCACTTTATTCGCAAAACATTTGATACAGTTGTTATGGATCGCAGGAACCAACTGGGATGAACAACCACCTATCGACATTGTCAATTCTTGGTCAACCTTTGTACAAGAACTTCCACTTTTAAAAAAGATTTCGTTTCCACGACACGTATTTATTTCATCGGCATCATTCGAATTGCATGGCTTCTCGGATGCCTCGGAAAAGGCCTATGCAGCTTGTGTTTACATTCGTTGTATACAAAATAATCAACCTGTCAAAGTGTTTCTCGTTTTGGCAAAAACTCGTGTCGCGCCATTGAAGAAACTGTCGATTCCACGTTTGGAATTAATGGCGGCTTTATTGTTGTCAAAACTCGTTAGTAAAACATTGCTCGCTTACGGCGACAAAATTAAAATAGATGATGTCTTCGCGTGGACAGACTCGTCCATTGTATTAGCATGGCTACGCTCATCACCCCATGAGTGGAAAACTTTTGTGTCGAATCGCACCAGCGAAATCTTATCTCGTGTACCGGCCAGTTGTTGGCGTCACGTAAGTTCCCAGGATAACCCAAGCGACGTAGCATCCCGTGGAGCGTTGGTTAGGTCGTTCGTTAATCACTCGTTATGGTTTGAAGGCCCTACCTGGCTCAAACTAGATCAGTCGTTTTGGCCCGAGTCGACGGGCATCGTAGGTACTTGTGAAGAAAAACGTAATCTCTCGTTATCAGTTAACACTTCGACTTCAAAACCTAATGAAGACTTAGACAAAATCATTAATCGATTTTCGTCTTTAGGTAAACTTATTCGTGTCGTTTCAATCATATTTCGTTTTTACCATAAGTGTAAAAAAATACAAAAGTCGTTTCCGAGCTATATAACTGTACCCGAATATAACTTTAGTCTAAATCGTCTAATTTATTTAGTACAACAGAACGTTTTCTCAGATGACATAAATAATATTTCGAAAGGAAATCGTCCTTCAAATATCTTAAAACGTTTAACTCCATTTCTCGATAAATCTAACAGTTTACGTGTCGGTGGGCGGTTACATAATTCGCATATTTCGTTCGAATCTAAACATCAATTAATTCTACCTAAAAGGCACCATTTAACTATGTTGATAATCAAAGATACGCATGTTACACATATGCATGCCGGCTCGCAAACTACTCAGTATATTTTATTGCAAAAATATTGGATTTTATCTGCTCGAGACATTATTAGGCAACATATACACCGTTGCATTCATTGTTTTCGTACTCGACCTACACGCACACAGCCGTCAATGGCTCGTTTACCTGGCGTTCGGACACAATCCGCGCGACCTTTTGTTAAAATAGCAGTAGACTTTTGCGGTCCTTTTTATGTTCGAGCAAATAAAGTGCGTAACGCAAAAATAGTGAAATCCTATGTTGCGGTTTTCGTTTGTATGAGCCTCAAGGCCATCCATTTGGAATTGGTCTCGGACCTTTCAACTGAGGCTTTTCTGGCTGCGTTGCGACGCTTCACGTCCCGCAGAGGTTTGTGTACTGATATCTATTCCGATAATGGAACGAACTTTGTTGGATGCAATAATTATCTCAAAGAACTATGTGCCTTTTTACGAAGCGACTCGGTTCAAAAGGATTTGAATAATAAATTGCTTAATCAAAACATTACTTGGCACTTTCACCCCCCGACCGGTAGTCATTTCTCAGGTCTAGTTGAAGCGGGTGTGAAAAGTTTTAAATCACATTTATTTCGTGTTATCGGTACTCGTACACAAACGTACGACGAAATGCATACTTTGTTGTGCCAAATCGAGGCAGTATTGAACTCGCGCCCGTTGTGCGTTTTAAGCGCCGATCCCATAGATCCTACACCATTGACTCCATCACATTTTTTGATAGGAGAACCTTTGACTGCGTTACCAGACGTATCGTTAGTAGATTCGAATCCAGACCGCCTGACTCGCTGGCGTTGGATTCAGCAATGCATTCAGCACTTTTGGAAAAGATGGAGCCGTGAATATTTGCATGAGATGCAACAAACTAGTAAATGGTTTCATGAACGCGGACCACCAATTCGTGAAGGCATGATTGTTGTAGTTTGCGATGACAACCTTTCTCCGCTGCAGTGGAGGCTCGCTCGTGTTCATGCGTTGCACCCCGGCTCTGATAACATAACTCGCGTTGTTACGGTACGAATGGGCAACACATTTGCTAAACGTCCTGTTGTCAAACTGTGTCCCCTTCCTATAAATTAAATTTTAGTTTGGTTGCATAGAACAATATTGTAGTTTAGATCGTAGTATTACAAAAATTAGTTAAGCTTAGTTGTATTTCGATTTCAAATCGCTCTTTCGTTAAAAGAAACTAGTTCTTTTAAGGTGAGCGGAATGTTCCGTACCGGAATATTTCATTTAGTTTGTTTGAAGATAACACAACTTGGAGGGTAAACCACAAACTTTTGTTGATTTTTTATTTTTGCCTACTGTGGGTAGCCCTGTTTCTTTGAAGCGTCAGTCTCGCTCGTGAGGCCGCTCCAAACACTCGTCGCGCTTTCGAACTTTGTCCATTTGGAGCATCACACCATTATCTACAAAACTGTTCGTTCTTGTGGAACCTTTCGTGAGTGCAAAATAACAGTTGATCAGTTAAGTGACACAACAGTGACCAACCACCACGAGCTCTCTGCCTTTACCAGCGACCTTCTTGTACGGGATAAGAATAAGGACAGGAGCAAACCCCATCTCTAGAGAGACAAGCTGATGAGAGGTCAGGTAAGCCCCAGTAGGCCCTTATTTATCCATAACAATGAGCATGTACTTTAAAGTGCATATCACGCATATGTCAATTCGATATTTGATTAAAGTGCTTTTTTTTGGGCCAACTCCACAGATAGAGAAATAGTCTTCAAAGCACAAAAAAGGTGTATTCGGGCCATTTGTAGTCTGAAACAAACGGAGTCTTGCAAACCATATTTCCAAAAACTAAGTTTATTAACTCTCCCTTCGATACACTCGTATATCCTTGAATCAGCACTGCTTGTGAAAAAAAACATTAAAGACTATGAAACTATGAACGGTAAACGCCACCAGAGTAGATTAAAGCTGGAAAAATGTAACACCACGAAGCTCTAAAATAGTGTATTTTGCATGCGAATTAAAATCTATAATAAGCTACCTATCTACCTCAAAGAAATTACAGCAATCACTATGTTCAAGACTCAGTTAAGACTGTTTTTATTGGAAAAGGCATATTATTCTGTTAACCAATATCTTGATGCACATTAGTTTAGTTGTGTTTGACATTGTTTATCGTTATTATTAATAGTTTGTTGCTGTAATGACTGTATTTCATATTTTATATTGACATCGTACATTTATTTATTCTTGTAATCAATATATTGACACTGGAATTCATTATAATGATTAAATTGACTGTCTGAAACAAACAGATTCCTTTTTTGATGGTTGTAATAGTTCTTGTTCACTTGTGTATAAACTTTTATAAGTAGAAATAAGAGCTCTGATTTAGATATTTGCAATAAAATCTGCGAAAGTACCTTATTTCATGCACAATAAAGTAATTCTAATTTTAATTCTAAATTTTTGACAGTTTTACTAAAAGGAACTACAACGCCATCAAATCCAACTGAAGGCAGAACATCAAAGTCCACCCTAGAAATCAGCCATGAACCACCGACAGTTAATTACTTGAGTTTTAGCGGGGTTAGCTGGTAACTCAAACTACTTGCTCCAATCCGAAATTTGATTCAAGTCACTATTTATGGTTTGGATAACACTAGCCAGGCCAACAGGATTACCTTGAGAGTAAATTTGGAGATCGTCTGCATATAGGTGATAAGAAGAAGATAGATTTTGGGTAATAGAATTATTAAAATTAGCAAAGAGAAGAGGAGACAAGACGCCACCTTGCGGTACACCGGCAGTAAGGTCGCACCAGGACGAGAAGGCATTCTCAGCACGAATGCATTGCCAGCGCCCATGTAAGTAACTATGAAACCAGTGAATTACAACTGGATTTATGTTAAGAGAACGCAACACGCCAAGTAGGATGTCAAAATCAACAGTGTTGAAGGCATTGCTGAAATCCAGAAGTGCCATTAAAGTGAGACATTTCTGGTCCATGCCAAGGCGAATGTCATCTGTAATTTTGACAACTGCAGTAGTCGTACTATGACCAGGAAGGAAACCGGATTGGAAGTAATAATGGGATGGATTATCATAGGTAGGTATACCTGTCCTATTCTCTTCACACTGTAGGGCTTGTTGAAGTGTTCCCTTAGCGCGGAGGTAGGCGCGTTGGCGATCCACTTCAGACGGACCGAGTTGCCAGAGCACAGGAAGGTTACGGTCACGCATGCTCCTGTCACTGTTATTATTACGCCTTTGCTGAAATAATATGAAACAAAAAATTCGCAACAACAAAAATCGTAAACTTTGGCTAATATTCGGGAAAATTGCGAAAGTTTTAACTTTCTTTTACAGTTATTGTAATGAATTTTGCATATTTTATTCTAGTTCATTTATATGTCAACAAAATTATATGGGTGACGTATTTTCGGCAGCTATAGTAAGCTTTAATCAGAGATATAGCAATTTGAAGTTGACACGATAAGCATTTTTCGTAAATCGATGTAGCGAGATTAAGAATTTCATGAAAGAAAAAAGATTTTATTCATTATTGTGTTTCAATAAGGTGTGGGTACGAAAGGTTGGACTATGTTTTGCATGTATTGATCAGTAAATTTTTTTTTCCGAAGGTTGTAAATTAGGCGCTAGAAAAGTTGGATCATGCAATCAAAATACAAAAGGCCTCTAATTTAAACGACTGGTCAAAAAATTACTACTAGAGACGCTTCGCGTGGGTGCAATGCATGTACGAGTATTTTTATTTTATTTTTATTTATTTAACACAATGAAACGGGATAATCCCAGTTACATAATTATGAAAGCTACAAGAAGGAATACATTACACCAATTTTTCGACTTTGTTTAAAAGCGATTGAGGACTGTAAATTAATATATTCAATTCAGGGTTAGCGACCAGTAACATGTTTAGCGCCCTCTGCATACGACACAGCGGGGATTGCTCACGAGCTACTGTACGACACGTTGGCATAGCGAACAGCCGATGTCTCCGACCGGAGCGAATACGTAAATATTTATCAGGCACATAAAGACGGGACAATTGCTCAACAATTGCCGAGTATGGTGCGCACCTTCCTTTTGAATCACTATAGCTATTGAATGAACGGCGGGAAGCTTCATTCCAGTTTGCCTTGAGACGTATTTTTGTAACTCCTTTTATCAATTGCAAGGTCATACTTATTTTAGCGTCTATTTTGAGACAGATATTTTCTTATATACTGAAGAAAACACACAAGCAACT
The DNA here is from genome assembly GCA_947369235.1 of Udea olivalis. NCBI lineage: Eukaryota > Metazoa > Arthropoda > Insecta > Lepidoptera > Crambidae > Udea > Udea olivalis. The sequence continues at coordinate 7,041,151 of OX376370.1, read as the reverse complement.
AAATATGGGCGGTCATGATGTCTTACCCTTCCGGATCCGGTCGGACGTCCCACCCTTGGTAAGGTAAATTACTGTATCTCAGTGTTGCTATTCCGATGGGCCCTAAAACATCAAAATAAAAATTGCATTTATTGAAATAGTAAAATCTTACTTATTGTTTTATTTTATAACGCGTCCCTGGAAGGAGAGGGAATGATAAAAAAATCACCAAAATTCGTTTAACTATTGTCGCCTTAAATGCAGCTGTTCATAGGCATCCCCTAATCTGTAACATCCGTGGCCTTTGTGCTGCCACCACGAATGTAAGAGCCAAGCTCAGCCAGGCCTCGTGTCACTTCATGTACTTGCGTGCGAAAATCACCACCCGCCGGGTCTCCCTAGACCTATTTGGCAGTTGGTTGTCAAAAGCCGCGCAGAGCATTTGTACGTGAATCTTGCGGTTGAACTGACGCGATGACGTACTGTAGGTACTGACTACTGACATCTATATCGAAAGAGGTCGCAATATATGCCTGGCACATGACAGCAATTGACAAAACAATTACAATTGACAAAATGGTAATTTTCTATGATGTGATTTATCTGTTACGTAGTTACTATTAAGTAATCTGTGTTACGCAATAACGCACTCTTTAGTTGATTGTTCTTTCATACTAACATAATACACCAGTTCTAAACTGAATAGTTAGCTTGTCTTCGTTGAACTTGTAGTCGTTCACGTAGTTGCTACTCCACAGTTTTCGCTGTTCTTGCCACTGGCAGACTACTGGTGGCTCCGTCCACATCACTTCTTGAGGCAGGCTACGAACAAATAAAAAAAATTCACCAGGCAACATTTTACTGTCATGGTCCCGAAGTAAGGATAAAATACCTTTGTGTTATGAGGTACCGGACAAGGATTTAAGCACGGGGCGTCTCCCAGCACTCCCGGATCCGAGCAAATTTACAAAAGTTTGTTTTCGAAATGATTACTGCGCTGTTTATTGACTTAAACACTTACTCGATAGACACCAACGCCAACTTCTCATACTCAGCTTCTGTCTTCTTGATCTCTTGTTCTATCTCCTCAGGGGTGCGGGTGACGCCGGGCGCGGGGGGTGCGGGCGCGCGGTACTGCACTTGGTACTTCATGGGCTGAAGGCGTTTTGGGAGTTGCACTGGGAACAAGTGAATGAGTTATTTTCCATGATAATAATAAGACGTTACGGTCGACATTTGACGGGCATGCCGCCGTCCTGGCGAGTCTATTCGCCATGTTATTTCCGGTTGTACTCACCTTGCTAACGGAGAGTACTTGCACAGGCACAACCTAGTAGCCAGGATCATTCACCAGCAACATGCTCTTCGATATGGCCTTGTCGGGTCGGAGGTACCGTACTATAAGTACGCACCGGTACCAGTTCTCGAGAATAGTCGTGCATTGCTCTGTTGGGATCGCTCTATCATCACGGACAGGACAATTTGTAGCCAATAAGCCTGATATCGTGCTGGTAGACCGATCCCAACGTCGGGCAGTGCTAGTCGCCATCACCATTCCGCATGACGATAACCTCGTAAAAGCTGAGAAGGACAAACTCAGCAAGTACCTTGACTTGGCTCACGAGGTGACCGCCATGTGGAATGTTGATTCGACGATCATTGTCCCGATAGTCATATCGCCGAAGAGCCGCGACCAACACCTCGAGAGGCTCTCGCTCAGCGGTTGGGTCAAGGGTCAGATGCAGAAGGCGGTGCTCCTGGACACGGCTCGCATTGTCAGGAGGTTCCTCTCTCTTCAGCCCTAACCACCGGTAGTCTGGGCCTCGCCTGCCCCGCTGCCGGCGGCACCCTAGGTTTTTATAGTATTTTTATAAATAATTTCTTACATAACTTTAAGCTTAGGTTTTATAATTGTAATTATTTCGTTTACATAATTATAATTCAAAAGTTGTTTTTGTTGTTATAAATCTTTGTTTTAATGGGAATACTGTACATATTATATACCTTAGTTTAATGCTAAATAAAGAGGATAAATAATAAATAATTAATTTGCCAGAAAATGGTTACAATAGGTTTTGAAATTTAAAATCATCCATCATATTCTATCGCATGCGACGTGCAAAATGTGCATCGTCGCAATGCGTCGCATTAATTTCACAACATTTAATGTGGTCAGCAGTTTAATAAAAACAGACTGATTGTAAAAATGTAGGTCTATACATGTATTAAATAATTATGTTAATACAATTATGTCGAATATATAAAATAATTACGACTTACGTCGAAATAATTCAATTTTATCGAAATTATTACTAATTAAAAGAAGTAAAAATTTAGATGTCCATTAACAACAATAACACAAATAATTGTATTTCTCCTATGCAATAAAGTGCCTATATTTGACATTAATTTTAAATCTTTTTGTAGCTTTATTACCAAAAAACTGGTGAAAACCACATTAACGTCATTATTTTGAGCACTTACAAATGCACACTCCATAAAAACGCGACAATGCACATAACCAACCGTTTAAATGTCCGGAAATCTGTTATTGGTTGACAAAATAACACGAAAAGCCACATAATTGGGTATGGGAACAAATTTTAAAGTATTTTTTTATACTTAATCAATAATACCTACCTTTTCCTATTTTTAGAAACTAATTGGAATATTTTTCAGATCTAGCCAGTAGTTAATATTTCATTAATTTTTACGAACTTATGACGTCATAAATTCGCTTAGTGTTCACATGTGTTTTTTCCCCGATTCGTGGTAAATAAATAATGAGAAGAATTTTGACATTTCATAAGTGCTTCTTTGTAAAAGCTTAAGTGAATAAATGATTTTTTACTTTACTTTTACTTTTTTTACTTTTACTTTTAGAAGAAAATTACTGATTTACTGCACTTACGGCTGAAACAGAGCTGGCCTTTCATCATGTAGCATCTCACGAGAATGTGAGAAGTAGACATAAGATACAATTTATTTTGCCAAGTTCTGAAACCAAGCCCTACCAGAAAGGGTTGGGATTATAGCGAATGCCTATTTTAAGTCCTGCCTACCCGTTTAGGCAATGGGCGTAAATTAATGTCATCTTTGAACAGCAAATATTTTTTTGCCTAACACGTTCCTAGCACGGCCATGGTATGATACTCGTACGCTCTAGAGGGCATAGTAAATATCCCTGGACATTATTCCACACAGCGCCATCTAGCCCCAAAGTAAGCTAATTAAAGCTTGTGTTATGGGATACTAGACAACGGATAAACATACTTAAATACATTTTCTTTTGTAAATACATACTTATTATACATAGGAGACACCCAGACCAGTACAAACAGACATGTTCATGCACACAAATGTTTGTACTGTGCGGGGATCGAACCCGCGACCTCTGGTGTAGTAGCCAACTTCTTAACCATTACACCAAGTCGGTCGTCAAAATATATAATAATAGTAGAGCGTATCGTCTTGATTTCTGATCCTGATACTTTTATAGCACGGTCATGGTATGGTACGTATATTGACTGGCCTGTTGGCGCAATGGCAGCGATCCTGCCCTTAGCGCCGGAGGTCGTGGGTTCGATCCCCACCCATGACAAATATTTGTGTGACGAATATTTGTATTTGTTGTGTGTCTGGGTGTTATTATCTATTTAAGTATGTATTTAGAAATATTTAAGTATGTTTATCAGTCTCTGACGCCCATATTACAAGCTCTGCTTAGTTTGGGGTCAGATGATCTTGGTGTGAATTGTCCCAGATATTTATTTATTTATAGTGGGCAGACGACTTTAGTGACTTAAGACTGTCTCTCTGTCAGGCTTGAAAGCGTGAGAGAGAAACAGTTACTGTCGCATTTAGATTTGTTAAGGGTGGCTTGCCCATCCCTTTATCCTCAGTTGAAGACGGTCCTGACGTTATCCAGTTACCTATATTTCGCAACAATAATCATCATTATGACACTATAATACTGAGATATGCGCGTTGAAGCACGCATATCACTATCTATGATCCGTAACATAACATCTATAGACAATATACTCTGTGCCGCAAATAAACCAAGCCACTGGGCTATTTCCATACAAACGTGCTCACATTAGCCTCTCCTATATGGGAAACTATTTGCATCTCTGAAATGATTTTTACTTTGATGGAGAACACGAATGACCAATATTGTCGAATCACAGTTTCAAAAATTTTCGTACTGTCTTTTTTTCCCGAAAAATTAAAAACATTGACCGAACTCCTCGCCCTATATAACATTATAAAGGACACGAAGTTTAGTTTGTTGTTTTTCTTACCCAAGATAATTCAGAGGTTTTTTTATCGACAATATTGGGCCTTTGGCCTCTCCATTCAGATAAAAATCACTGCTGAGAAGCAAATAGTTTCCCATCTATAGGCTAACGTGAGCACGTTTGCATGGAAATAGCCCAGTGGCCTGGTTTATTTGCGGCCTAGTGTGTTTTGCATTATTTACTGCGGTTATACAGAGATACATATTTAGATAGCTATATCGACAGGTTACGTAGTTAGCCTCGCGCGGGGTTAGATAAGATAGTTATTATCTATCGATAGCGATTGTGTATCAATCAGAAAAGCAACAAATTCGCGAAAACTGTCTGGTGAATAAACACTTATGTGCAGGAAAAATATAGGAAAATCAACAAATATAGTGCTGAGATTTCAAATGTTAAGTAATGATAAAGCAAATTCAGTGTGTTAATAAAATTTAAGTGACAGTGAGAACGAGTCAGTAGTGTGTGTTGTGACGTCATTAAAATGCAACATAAGAGATAGTGTCTGGATATTTTTGAACAATGACATTTGAATTGAATACATTATGGACGTACAGAGTCAGATGGCGGTCCTGATATGGATCTTGTGAGTATATTTCAATGTTATGTTACTTTTAAAATGTACCGACCGAATGTGTGATAAAAAGGGCCGCTAAGGCCCTTTATACACTGCGATTTCTTTCAGCGAAACAAACGACTGCATCGTGCGTCGTAAAGGATTTGTGACTTTATCGATGTTGCATCGTGACAGAATCGCGTACCTAAGTATCCTGCAAAAGCCGCAGTGTATAATAGGCCTTAGTTACACGCGTACAGATTCATCTATAGTGTATCTATAGTAATATTATTATTAACAATAAAAGAGTTTTTTTTTGTTTGCAATGAACAGGCTCTGAAACTACTGGACTGATTTTAAAAATTCTTTCACCAATAAAGCTAGTGACATATCTGGGATATTTTTATTATTTGGGCAATTTTTTACCGGAAGAAATAATCTACACGGGTGAAGCCGCTGACAGACAGCTAGCTTATAATAATTAAACTGGTTTGAGTTAAAGAAATCGGTAAAAGCCACCCTTTTTGAGAGCATGAGTTTGTTCTTTACTATATTTGGTACAAACTAATAGGCTTTCGGCCACAGAATTAAACCTAAATAGGTAACGTATGTCAGTTCGTTGTTATGAAAAGAGTGCCACTTTTTTAACGCTCATTATTTTTTTAAACGCCAGACCACCACACTACTTGTCATGGTCTTGGAGTAGGGATAATGAGTATCCCTGTATTGCGAGGTACCAGAGAAGGTTTTAAGCTAGCCAAAATCTGTCATTCAATCTGTCAAATCTGTCATTTGGTCATATTGGCATCATTACACAGTTGCACTCAGTGAACCAAAAAAGGTGTAAAACGAAGATATATTATTGACTGTAAAACAGTATTTGTCCTCGATATTAAGATAGTATTTATCAGCTGTCAAAATTGTAACGTCTCTTAATATTAGACGATATTTTATATGCAAGTCATGTTCAGCTGCATTAATCAACATATACCTACCATACCATCACGACTATATCTCAATCGGGGTGGTCAGAGGCAAGTGACTGTTCCCGACATTTTCACCAATGATATTAGAACCCAACGTGGTAGAGGGTGAGCTTTCCTCCGTTTTTCGGATTGATTTGGTTTTTTATCGGTGTTTTCCATCAACAGTTAGTCGGAAATTTAACAATGAACTCAAAGATTTTTTCACTTCACATGCTCTAAAAGTACGCCAATATGGCCCTACGAAGGTGACCACTTTAGTCTCTGAAGTAAATAGTAATTAGTTTTTTAATTTCCTTCATGTGACATAGACAAACTCAAATAGCCAGTAAATGTATCATTATCTGTGGAGTGTGGACCATCGTCATTGCAAAAATGTTGAGAGTTTTAGTTCCATGGTTTGTCCCAAAGAAGGTGGCGCCATGTGTTTTAAATTGTTAATCTGTGACTGGTTCGCAGGAGAAAAAACTGACCGCGAGAATTTCAGAACTTTTGTCGAGTGTGTTCGGTTTTAAATGTTTTTGTTCTTAATTGACTATTTTTCTCGAAAGTGAAAAGTACAGTTTGCACCTCGAGAGTAAACGCAAACTTAATATACCCTCGATTTCATTGACTCCGATCGCACGCTCGGGAGTCAAACCACCTCTGGTATATTTTGGCTTCGTTTAGTCCCTCGATATAAAATATACTATTGGTTCTGGCCAGATTTGAACTCGGGACCAGGATCCGAGTTAACCTTAAAAACCTTTAGGCCAACCTTGATTCCCTGCTTAGATAATATCTAACTATTTTAAAGTATGTTCTGAATTTAAGAGTGCATCACATCCTCCCTTTTTTTTAGTGCGCTTCATATTATCTTAAATCCACACGGACCGTGTCAAATACCTGGGATCTGTGTTAAGCGCGTCCGGGGACATCGACCGCGACGTCAGAGCCCGAATTTCCGCGGCTTGGGCCAAATGACGTGAGGTGACTGGTGTCATTTGTGACCCCAAAATGCGATCAAGCTGAAGGGGCAGGTCTATAAAACCATCATTAGGCCTGTCATATCATTAGGCCTCACGCAAAGATCGCTTGCGTAAAACCCACATCCGCGGCAGCCTTCGTGTTCGTCAAGGGTGACATGCGTGCCAACAGACTCACCACTGAGGATGCACAAGACCGCGCGAAGTGGGCCAAGAAAATAAGAAAGGCGGACCCTGACACACCAGTGTGGGTTCACAACCGGGATAGACCGCACGGATGATGATGATATTATCTTAAATTCATCTCCTATACATAAACATATTACCCTTTTTTTACCTTTATTGTCCATGAAGTACCTAATTTGAAAGTTAGCCTCACTAAATACTCTTTTGTACGCATGCGCGCTCTGCGAGCTCGAGCGCCCCTAATGGGTAGATATTTTAAGTAGTATATTATGCGAATGACGCCGCGCGTCGACATCAAAGTATTGCTTGTAAATAATATTTTACTTAAATAGGTAGAATAAAATAGAATGAAACTTTATTTAATACCAAAATACACAAAATAAAAAAAAAACAACACTCAGTTATAAAAACAGCTTAAAACTAACTTATAAAAGAGGTACATATTAGAATACCAAAAAACAAAACACCTTAATTTAAAATGTATTATGAACTGAAACTACTTTTTTTTTATTTCACTTCGGTGACAATCAAGCATGCATTACCGCAGCCTATGGACACGTGCAACACCAGAGGTATCACTCGCGCGTTCTCGACCCTGCAATAGTACATTGTTACCCTAGGGGTGAAAGTAACTTATTTAGTCCCGAGACGGGGTTTGGCGCCCGGAACGAAGTGAGGGCGCCAATAGTTCGAGGGACTAAATAAGTCTTTAACCCGAGGTAAACACTGTGCTTTTCATTACAAATACAAGGAAAGTAAAAATAAAAACATGAATTAGCTAAAGAAAAAATGAGTAAATTTTATTTTCCACTACCGCTTCAGCCTCTTCTCTTATAAAATCAGGCGTTAAATTCATATCAGAATCAGATGAACTCATTTTATAGGTACAAATCTCTGCTATACGTATAAACAAAAGTCTTCAAATCGAAAAAATAAATGAAGATCGAATTGCCGCTTTCCCGCCTATTTTGTTTTTTTTTTTTTTTTTCTGTGGCCGGCCAGCTATTTAGCCATTATTTTTTATCTTCATCATTGGAAAAATGGTAAATATTTTGCCCAAATCTAAGTTATTTTAAAGAAATTGTTGAAACTAAATTATATTAAAGTTATTTAAAAAATATATATTCTTTAATCAATACTTAACTTTAAGTTATTTCAATTTTACATCGTGGCTGTATAGTAAGTTGGAACATGGTTCAATAGATATGTGAAAAAAACAAGTTTTTTTTTAAATAATTTGACAGCTGTCAGTTGAAAGTGATTCTCCCTAGGGCTGAAAAGTATTACTTTCATCCCGCTCCTCAGACAACTTCAGACCTACTTTCAGAGTATGAGTAATGAAAAAACCTTTTCAAACCCCTCTTGAAGAACTCCATACTATAACTCACCGGGAAAACCTCGGCAGGGAGTTATTACTATTATTATTATTATTACCTATCGATAATTTTTTTGCCACTTATGTTCATTCGCCGACGATTCGGTTCTGGCACAGTGGTCACAGTTCTAACCTAACATAACCAACTGAAGCTTTTTATGCTAACGTCCGTTTTTTAAATTTCACTCAAGTAAAATACCATAGAAAACTGTACCAAGCTATTTTATGCATTTCATATTTTGGAATTTTAATGCAAGGTTAATTGAAAATTTGCTATTTGAATTCTGGTATTGTATAATAAGGTATATTGTATATTCGGGTAGGTATTTTAAATCTTAAAGTATTTTGGGCGCGGTGTTTTGTTTTTTGGTATTCTATTAAGTACCCTATAAAAGAAGTAGCTAAAATGGTCTTTGCCCAGAGTGCCGAGTGCGAGTTGCAATGAGAGAAGTGAATAACTTCACCATCGCGTTTTGCGAGCACGTAAATGTCAAATAGTATGGAATCGAGTCAGCGCCATCTAGCGGCCTGAATGTTGCCCGAATTCGCCGCTAGATGGCGCTGACTCGATTCCATACTATTTGACATTTACGTGCTCGCAAAACGCGATGGTGAAGTTATTCACTTCTCTCATTGCAACTCGCACTCGGCACTCAGTATTAGGGTGAGACAAGAAAGCTCGTCACGTCACGTCACGTTCCTGTCGGGCACACAACTTTGGGTTTGGACCTTTGAATTAATTATTCCTATCACATTATTTTGTGGAACTTCTAACAGTATTATCAATAAATTATTCATTGGTATTAAAGTAGCGTTAATTAATTAGGAAATCCTTTAATTTTTTTGTACATATTTGCATTTTTTCATTCTGTAATAATGTCAGGCAATTAACTCAGCTGCTAATGAGAATGACCTGTTTGCGTTGTTTTTTTAAATGGTTTCATAAATGGGTGTTTCCAGAACATGCACGCTGCTGACAGTGGCGGGGACCGCCGGCCCGCACAAATGCGTGACCGGCGCCATGACCGACGTGCAGTCCTGGGTGGACGAGCGCGGGTCCCTCACCGAGAATGTCGGTCAGTATGTTTTATATGTTTATAACATATTTGCTCGTAAAGAGTTCTCTTATTTCCCCAATTTCAATATCGTATTGTATCTCATTACGCACTTGTGCGTTATTATAATGTGAACGCACGAGTTTTTTTCTAAGGGTAAAACGCACGGTTTATCAAGATGCTCCGTCTCAAAAGAACGGTACTTTTTTAAATCTTAGCAAAGAGTTTTTATGTCCGAAAAGAGGTCAACATTTTATCAATAAAATTAGAGTTGATAATTACAGCCTCTGCTTTCTTGTAGCCCTCGCCTACGGCTCGGGCTAGCAATATCGCCTCGGCTGTGATTTTCAACTTACCGCACTTATATCATAATGTAGGTACTGTTAGGTATTTATACCGGGTGATTATCAAAACCGAAATGGCATACTCAGGGTACTATGCACATACATCTATGAGCCCTTAGAACAGTCCTACATCATCATTGCTGTTTTACATTTTCGTACCATGACCTGCACAAAATAACCTTAGTTTCACACTGTTTTACTTGGGCTATATTGTTGACATCGCCCGTACAAAACAGATGATTTCAGTACCACGAACCGCTAAAGTAATATTATTTTGTGACGTCGTCTATGAGAAATCGATTTTTTTGTTGATAATATGTCAAATTGAGCCTATTGTTGCTATGATAATAACGGTTTTGTTTTAACAATCTTCATATTATGTAGAAGTAACACTTAGTTGCAAGTGTTACTACATCTGAAGATTGTAAGTGAAAATTTGAATTTTCTTATTGACTTTCATTTTAAAGTTTTCATATAAAAAATACTGATTGTTTGACTAGTTTGTATGGTGACCTTGAAACAACAGGTATTTAAATAAATTTCATTCACATTCATGTATGGAAGCGACTTGAGCCGGTTCAATATCGATCCTCTAGCTAGGCCATCATGCACAATTCTAATGTGGTCAAAATATCTTTATTTAAATAGACCTGTTATAAGCACTCTTAAATCTTCAAATTTACATTAACCAAAATTATTTAAGAGCTTTACCGTTGCACGTTGCGTCAACTGGGTAGTCAAATGAATGCATTCCGAAATACTCGTATATTCTCAAAATCGAGGATGTGCCCAAAATATTACTAACTATATTTTTTCCCACAGATGTGGACTCCTCTATAGATCTGTCAAAATCGCCAAGTCCTTCGTCGGAACTGTTCCAGGCAATGAACAATATGAACCACGTGCCCAATCGACGCATCAGGTACATGTCTATGGCGCAGTGCGGGCTCACCAGGATACCAGCGGTGAGTGGAACTAGTCAAGTTGAGAAGATTGACATAAAATAACAATATGACTTACGCTTAATACATTTCAAACGGGGCAGTCAAAAGCAAGCTGACGATTTTCTTGGGGAACGGCATATTCAGAAACTCACTTTTCACCGAGCGTTTTAGTCCCAATATGGTAGGTGGCGAGCCTTCTTATGTTATCTGAGTTGTTCTGGCTTTGAAAAGTGTGTATAGAATAGTGGTAAATGATATTTTAATATTTTGTAAAGCTATGGTCTCTTGATCGAAACGCACAACGCTGCGGTATGCGACACATTTGAAAAACGAGATGCAGACTGCGACGAAACAAGATACCATTCGTGACGTTTTATTATACGATTATGTGTCCGGCACTGCATGTCACATACCGTAGCGTTGTGCATTACGATCAAGAGACCAAAGTTTAAGAAAGGATCCGTTAAAACTTCGGTATAAGGAAAAAAAAACATCTTCTGTTCTCTTAGAATTATTTTAAGTCGAAGTGGTTTTGTCCAGAATTTTGGTGAAAACAGCAGTTTGATTTTACAGATTTTCAACGACGTAGAAGGTAGCGAAGGACGCAATCTCTCTAATACCGTCGAGTACCTTTCTTTCTATGGCAATAACTTCGTTGAAGTCGGTATTCCTGGCGAGCATTATGATGTGACGCTTGTAGCGTCCAGGCCCAGACAGGTGACTCATGGTTTAATGCAACAAGGAATGGGTGAGTTCTTTAAATAACCGACATTACAGCAAAATTAACGATGCCATAACTCAGATTTTCAAGCTAACTTCACCTTAACTAGGCTCAACGAAAGAGTCCCGGCAACTGATCTGTATCCAACAAAGAAATTTTGCATTCTGAACAATGTATTCAGGTGTAAGAACCTTTAATAGTTAGAAAACGCTTTAATTGAAAGATAAGCCAGCCTTCATGATATTTTATCACACCACTTACGGGTCTGGCACGGGTAAACGGACACGGTCATGTTATACTGTTTTTTGGCTCGACTTGATCAGAATTGACTGATGCTTTAGTTATAAAAGCCTCATGAACGATATCATCCTCACAGAGTAATCATCTTTCCTTTCGGAAAATACAGTGATCAATAGCTATATAACCAATAGATATTAAAAAACATTCGTCCTTTTCAGGAAGGTCATTGTGGTCTGCTGAATTCCGAAGGATAAACTTTTCACAACTCCGAGAATTAGATCTAAGATCATGTGGCATCAGGACTTTAGAGAACCGTGTCTTCCAAAACATGCCAAGACTCGAAGCTTTGTATTTGGGAGGCAACAGGATAAGTTTAATCAGTGCTCACGCATTTTTAGGACTAGAAAACTTATTGCATTTGGATTTAAGTAGGAACTACCCTAAAGATGAGTGGGGACACCCGAGAACTATGTTTTTTGAGAGTGATAACACTTTTTCTGCGTTAAAAAACTTACGATCGCTGGACTTATCTAATAGTTCAATAAGCTTGGGAAGACTCAATGCTTTGAGAAGCTTAGGAAAAAAATTGGAAATATTATCTTTGTGTAACATTGGACCCTTCATGTTAGAACCTGGGTTCTTCAATCAAACATCATTGAAAGTTTTAGATTTATCTGGTAATGTTGGAATTTTAAACAGAGCTGGAGTTCTTGACGGATTAGAGAAGACTTTAGAAATATTGTATGCCAATCAAATCGGTCTCCATGTTTTCGAAGTTTTTCATAATTTATGCAAATTGGAAATACTTAATGTATCCCAGAACGAAATTAATTATGTCACGGCGAGCACAGCAAAGACACTAGAGAGGTTACAAGTTCTCGATATAAGACAGAATAGACTCACCAATTGGTTTAACGAAATATACAAATATATTAAAAAATTGGCATATTTAGATTTGAGAGCCAATAACATAAACATTATATCCGATGATATGATATCAGATTTATCCAATGTATCCTTCCTCGCCATGTCAGGAAACTCTATGGTTTGCAACTGTAATTCGAGAGATTTTATTGAAATTGCATTGAAAAATGAATTCAGAAGGGCGCCTCCAAAAATAAAACCATGGAATCATCCAAAGAAAGAGACAAGAGAGAATCGCTTTAATGTTCACCGAGCCTTCAATGAAGTCAATAATATAATTGCACATCGAACTAATATGTCGGATGCGTCTACAGAAGAAAGCGAAGGTCGTGTAAGCACAGCACTTACGGTTCCAACTGACGGGAAGTTTCTGTTGATAGATTACAATGATGATGCTTACTCTTGCTTAAGCGTAGCTGCTGGTGTAACATCTCCTTTCATTACTGTTCAAGGTTGTCTTGACGTCAGACGGGAACCTTTAAAATCAGACATGCACCTGCATAAGAAAGGCCCACAGTTGTTAGCACTATTGGCAATTCCAGCGGTATTATTGCCTTTATTGATGATAGTTTATGTGTTCAGAAGAAACTTGAGGTATTGCTGTTTGATGGTAAGAAATTCAGCGTTGCTGAGCTTGGTGAACAAGAACAAAGTCATTATTCGTGGTAGGTTTAAGTCACTTTCATGAAATTGCACAATTTGCACATCGACCTTTGGAAAGAGACAATCGTCTAATTTCGGCTTCGTTATCTTTGTCGCACAAAGCAGTAACACTTCAGTATCTTTCTCTAAGGCGCTGTTAAAATAAATCACTTATTCGGTTGTGTTTTTAGTAAGTAAATAATTTAAAATGGGGCTTTTAACAAATTTATGAACTGAACACGACCGTACTTTATTGCACGTCATCAACAACTGACTGACAAATACATTTCGTTATTGTGCGATCTAGCGAAATGTATTTGTCAGAGACAAAGCTCTACAAAGGCGAAATTAGCCGATTATCTCTTCCTAAAGGTAGATTATAATATGTATGCAATTGTACTCGGTTTACCAATCTCCTCTGATTATTGAAATTATGACCTTTTTCAGACGACACAATATTTAATTATGACGTATTCGTGTCGTATTGTAACGAAGACCGACCCTGGGTGCTGGACCATCTCCTGAGCCACTTGGAGAGAGAATGCAGCGTCAGTCTCTGTCTGCATGAAAGAGACTTTCAGGTGAGAAACAAAAATAGCTGTAATTAGTCATAGTCATAGTCATAGTCATATCATTTATTGCTCCATGTAGGTTTACAAGATCTTAAATGTAGAACACCAGTACTAAAACATGAACCCCGTAGGGGCACTGCAAAAATGCCGTTGAGCACCTTCTCTCTCAACAAATAAAGTTATCAATACTTAACATCTTATTATATAACTAGTATTAATAACATCCTTTTATAAAACATCTTATTATATAACTAGTATTAATAACATCCTTTTATAAAACATCTTATTATATAATATATTTTGTTGTATTAGGTACAAACATCGTGACAAATATGAAGTTTTCGGTTTAAAATTACATTTTCAGTTCGAAGTACTCCTGCATACTGTAAATACATTTGGACAGCAATAGCTCTTTAAGGCTTCTACAGAAAACAGAGTCTTTCTCAATATCCTTCAAAAAGGAAGGCAGCCGATTATAGACTTTGATGGCCATATAATACGCACCATTTCGGACTATGTTCAATTTTGTGTCAGGTAGTACTAGTTTATTTTGGTTTCTTAAGTTGCGTGGCTTAGAATAGTGAACGTTAGCTTTTGTAAACATTGTCGGATTTCCGCGAATTAACTTGCAAAGTTCTAAAATATAAATGGAAGTTAATGTTAACATTTTTAACGAAATGAAATATGGTCTACAGCTTTCGAAATTGGGTATATTTGTTAAGATTCTTAGGCATCGCTTTTGTAGAATAAAAAGGTCATGAGCTTTCGTGCAACTACCCCATAAGATAATGCCGTAACTCAGCCATGCATGAGCATAGGCGTAGTATGCGGCCAAACCTGTTTTAAGATCTGTGCATTTTTTAAGTTCGTAAAGTGCATAGGTGAACTTAGATAATTTTCCTGAAATTTTCTCTATATGGGACTTCCAATTTAAATTAGCATCTATTCCCAGCCCTAGGAGGGTACAAGATTTCACTGTTTCGATTAGGTAATTATTCAAATTAATATTTATTTTTGAAGGAATTTTCTGATATGGGTGATGCTGCATTAGTTTAGTTTTAGGCACATTTAACATAAGATTATGTTCATCCAACCATTGTTCTATGTTTCCTAATTGAGTACGAATTTCCTGTTTTATTTCTTCATTATTGCTAGCTGGTAAAATTAAAGTAATATCGTCAGCATAAAGCACACATGTTTTATCAAGGGTTTTAGGCAAATCGTTTATGTAAATTAAAAACAAAGTACAGCCTAAGACACTGCCTTGTGGAATTGAATGTTGTATTGCTAAATACTGAGACCTGTGTTGGGTGATAGTCGAAGTATTTGGGTTGTCATGCTCCATCGCAACCGCCTGCTTTCGGTCTTTTAGATAGGATGCCAGCCACTGATGTGCTATTCCACGAACGCCTATGCCATACAACTTATCTAACAAAATGTGGTGGCTAACTCTGTCATATGCTTTACTTAGATCAAGCATCAATGATATGGCATAATTTTTATTATTAATTATTTCTAATATTTCCTGAACAAACCTGAACATAGCTGTTATTGTGGATCTGTCCCTTCTGAAGGCATTTTGGCTTTTATCAAATATTGTATATTTCTCACAAAAGGCATTGAGTTGATTTGCCATAGCAGTTTCAAAGATTTTAGAGAAGGTTGATAACAGTGCTATAGGCCGGAATTGACTTGGTTCGTTTGCTGATCTGTTTTTTGGTACAGGCCTTATTATTGTAGTTTTAAGTGCATTCGGAAAAGTTGCATCTTTAAATGACTGGTTGATAAGATTTGTTAAAGGTGTAATTAGTTAGTAACTACTAATAATTATCAACTAATTAGTGGCATTTTTAATGGATTTAATTTCTAGATTGTCCTAATTTGAGGGCTACTTAGCATTAACAACGTGTCTGGTAACAATCCCATTTACATAATGTCTCCTAAATGCAATAATTTACTAATTCTATAGTCAATGGGTGATTTCATAATTAGAAGTCAAAACGTTCCTTATTAAAAAATGCAGTACTTATTTTTATTTTGTCAAATTGTAGCAAAGGAAAAATTGCGCGATGGTAAATTTTATTCAATGTTGTAAAAAGTGGATATTATTATAAGCAGGGCATTACATTTATTTGACAAAGTTAAAATATAGAATGTACACACATCAAAAGTGTCTAGGGATCAAGCATTTTTATGCGGATTTCTTGAGATTGAGATGTGGCTTTGTAATAAATTTATGATTTTATAAATTTATATGGATCCTTTTTGGTGCATTTCATAATTTGAAACAGGAACTGTCAATCAAATTCGAGTAAAAGATGAAAATCAGCTGTCAATATTTTCCCTATAAAAACATACAACGCATTGAAGACATTATTAGTGCTACTGTTTCCCTACTACTGATTAAAACCAACGTTATTATGGAGCGGCGACGTCATTTAAGCAGGGAAGAAATGCTTAGAGCCGTGGGAATGATAGAAGCTGGTTCCCGGCAACGTACTGTGGCTTTAGCTCTGAATACAAGTCAGAGTGTTATCAGTCGACTTTGGACACGTTACCGAAGCACTGGTACCGTGGCTGAGCGCCATGGAGGACGGTATCGCTGCACCACACGGAGACAAGACCGATACATTCAAATCACAACTCGAAGAGCTCCAACAATAACCGCCATGATGTTAGCCGTGAGGCTTCATCACTCTTCAGGGAACTTAATTAGCGACCAAACAGTCAGAAACCGCTTGCATGAAGTGAACCTTCATTCCCGAAGACCGCTAAGGGTACCACCTATAGCAATGCACAATCGTAGGATTCGATATCAATGGGCTCTTGAACACAGAAATTGGGCAGAAGAACAATGGCGTTTCGTGTGCTTTTCTGATGAGTCTCGTTTTGGTATGAGACCGGATACAAGACGTATACGACACTGGAGAACCCCTGGACGCCAACAGCGATTAAAATCCTGCCAGGAAGTCCATCCTTATAGTGGTGGAACCATCATGGTATGGGCGGGTATTTGGATCGGCGGAAGAACTGAGTTGATTTGGATCAGAGGCAACCTCAACGCTCAAATTTATGCTGAGACGATTGTATCAGACGTCATCGTTCCTCTACAAGTGCAAATCGGTCCCTTATTTCAGTTAATGCATGATAATGCACGACCGCACACCGCAAGAGTTGTAAGACAGACTCTCGCCGCAGCTAACATCAATGTCCTGCCCTGGCCTGCTCAGTCGCCAGACTTGAACCCGATTGAGCATGCATGGGATATGCTACAGAGAAGAGCTCTGCCGAATATGGAGGGTATCCAGTCGCAAGAAGACCTTTTTTTGTTGTTGCAACGAACATGGGCGGCCATTCCACAGCGTGATTTGGATGAACTCATTTTGAGTATGCCAAACCGATGTTCTTGTGTTGTTAGTGTTCGCGGTAGAAACACGGATTATTAATTGTTTAAGTTACCCAATAAAATTTTAAAGAAAACTGTTATTTCAGTCTTTTTTTCGAACTTTAATGTTAGTGGTTCAAATGCCAAAAATCCCTTTATTACGAAAATGGCAAATTTCTTTATTAATGCAAAGGTGACTTGGTTTATCGTTACTGTAGACAAACGAAAAAAAATTATCTGATGAATCCTTAAAGAAAATTTTAATTAATATCAATCAGGAGAAAAGTTATTGCAAAAATATATGTTGATCCCTAGACACTTTTGGTGTGTGTAGTTACTTAATTTATAACTTCAAAATTACTGTTTTAATATCCTTTTATTTATTTCAGGTGGGCCTATCCATTTTGGAAAACATAGTCTCATGCATAGACCGCTCCAAGTCTATCATGCTGGTCATCTCGCAGAAGTTTCTTTTGAGTCAGTGGTGCCAGTTTGAAATGCACCTGGCTCAGCACAGGTAATTTATTTTTTAAAACCAAACAGGGTAACTTTTTTCATGACATAATTACTTATAGATACCGGGTGATTTATTTGTAATGTTAGGTAACAAAATATGGCATATCCGGTAGGTAATTTAGAGAATATCTATGAGAAAATTATGGTTTTGAACTAACTTTTATTTTGAGGTTCCTATAAAAAGTCGGACAGACATTCGTATTTTTTGTTTAAAAGCCTCATATTTTAAGTTTATTTTAAAATTTTAATTATCTCATAGGTGGAATCACCCGGTATGGCCACCTTTGTGACCGGGTGACCTTTAGGTATGGTTTTTAGAAATTGAGTTCCTGAATGAGTCAAAACTTGATATGTTTTTGTGGGGAAAGTTCAACATTAAAAAGCTGTAGACGAGAATTTTAGTAAAAAAATATATTAAAATCGTTAACATAACCACTAAGCAATGTATAGAAGAAAGTTATTACCGTCGGTAAAATCGAAACAGCTGTCGATAAAAAGTAACGAAAGTAGGCTAATACTAATATAGTGTTTTAAATCAATCCTCAGATCAAACGTCTTTTTAATTTCAGACTCCTAGAAACACGCCGCGAAGATCTTATCCTGATTCTCCTAGAAGACATTCCTCGTCGGCTTCGTCCTAACACACTGCATTATTTGATGCTGACCAAAACTTACATTGTTTGGCCAAAAAACAAGGCGGAGGAACCCCTCTTCTGGAAACGGCTCAAGAAAAGCGTGCTGACTCAGCAGCAGAAGCAACAGGAGAGAGACTCTTTAGCGTGATCCCCCCCCTAGGCCACGAGAACATCGCGTCGTGGCTTAGGAGTTGAACACTCCGAGGGCCTTTTACAATGCCTTATAACTTGTGAGAGAGCATCGTGGCCTAGTGGTTCAGCACCCGAACTCAGATCGTGGATCGTGTGGTCCCGAGTTCAAATCTGAGCGGAACCAAAATCTTGGTATTAATTGTTAAATATCCGACTTACTCTCCGGTGATGGAAAACATCGATAAAAACTAAAATCGATATAACGGCGATAGGCCCACCACCTACCTCGTTGGGAGCTAATACAATTGGTGAAAAGTGGGCTTCTAAGTGTTTCGTTCACCATGACGACACAGTCACTTGCCTCTGACTACCCCGTTTGGGATAAAGTCGTGATGGTATGTATGTATGTTAAAACTTGACAAGTTCATTCCTGAAACTGAGTGTAGCAAGCAATTTCGTAATTTTATTTTATTTCCAGCCAGTCAGCGGTTACCTAGCACTATCGCATCTTCTTCGCTGGATATTTACTGACGAAATTGCTCGGTATCCTTAGTTTAGGGTATTAACTTGACTGGCACCAGCTTAATTCCCACGTTCACCCCCTGCAAATGGGCCCGGGGTAATCGTTGAATGGTCTACCACAAGCGGACCGATCGCCCGGCCCACTGCCAGCGTTGAAAATAATAATAGGTCCCACGTGGTCCAGAGTACAAATCTGGCCAGAATCATCTTTGTGTTTGAACATTGAAAACATCATTGAAACCCTAGTTGAATATTGGCGGTGGGCTCGCCACATAACACGTTGGGTTCTAATACGCTTGGTCAAACGTGAAGCTTGGCCGTCTTGGAGAACGGAACAACATGTCAACATGGCTTTGACTCCATAGGGATATAAAGTCGTATTTTTAAATATTTTTTTCTTGTGTATGGTTTTACGTTTCAAGCATATTCTTTAACTCTGTCTACTGCTTTTGAATTTCTGTTATCGGTCATTTCGCCTGAAGTTTGTTTCTTGGCTTTCTTAAACTCATAACTCTCCAGTGGTGTTTTGGAGATTAACACGTAAGTTTCCGTATTCTGGAGTAAAGATTGCCGGAGGCGGGGAAAATCCTAGTTTTTTAACTAGACGAAGTCCACTGATGGCTGCTGGTGTCACTTTGGGAAATAATGTTGCCTAAACCCGGGACCAGATCTCGGTAGTCCGGTGTTCTAGCTACCACTAGGCTACCGAAAGTACTACACGTGTTATCTATCAATACTATTCGTGTTATTTAAAATATAGTAGTTTAATTCATCCACTAAACTATTTTCACTTTAAGATGATATGCCTGACAATTCTCATTGTTCCGTGTCACGCATACTATTTCAAACTAAATAAAAAGAAACTGGCAAAAGAAAATGTTATAAACTATTGAAAAACTATTTTACTTTCGAATCTAATCAAGTAAATTATTGTTATTATTAATAACTGTTAATAAATGAAGTAAATTAAATTAAATTAATATATCTTTACAGCACCTGATGCGTGAAAAGGAACGCCATTCAATAGTGTATTGACAATCCTGAATCGTCAAAAATCGATGAATAGAAGCAACCATTTGTAATCACGTCATTCGCATCAGAGTGCCGAGTGCGAGTTGCAGTGAGAGAAGTGAATAACTTCACCATCGCGTTTGCGAGAAAAAAAACGCGAATTTGTATGGCATTGAGTGAGCGCCATCTAGCGGCCTGAATGTTGCCCGAATTCGCCGCTAGATGGCGCTCACTCGATTCCATACCAATTGACATTTACGTGCTTTCAAAACGCGATGGTGAAGTCATTCACTTCTTTCACTGCAACTCGCACTCGGCACTCAGTACGAGTGCGTCTGTCTTGTGTGCTATTTTTTAACTATTATTTTCGAGATACCGCGTTTTATTTTATAACTTATTAGCCATAACCCGTTTATTAAGAATTTATTTAAAAATTGAAAATCGGTTAATCCGATTCCATTTCCTTTGCCAACTCGTTTAAATTACATTCGTTACATCACTATCATTGACAATTCTGAACTGTCAGGGATATCATCATACAGAGAAAGTGGTATACCTAATCACAAATTAGACATGCGCGGCGCTCTGACAGATAGCCCGCTTAGAACAACACGCCATTTTTGACGCACGCACACAGAGACAAGAGTTTACAAGCGAAGTCAGTGAGCTTCGGTGAGTCGGAAAGTCGCACTGTCGCGAGTGTTTTTGTTTTTGTCCAAATAGGTGCAATTTTTCACATGATGAATTTTGTTTTTGGCCGGTTCTGTCAAGTAGGTATAACTTACTTCATTTTAAAAATTTAGAGCGAATATAGTAGTAACCCTAGGCGTTTCACGCAAGTTTTGGAAAAAGGAGCGAGCGGTTCTTCTGTAAACTCTTTATTTTGTGACTTAGATATATTTGTAAAACCTAGTGAACGTCAGTTGACTTCGTCTCATTGAAAATAAGACTTTAATCGTGCGCGCATGTATGTGTACATAAACCTTGTATTTATCTTAAAGCATAAGCAAAGTTCAAAGATACATATCGGATAGTTTCTTAATACTGACATCAGTTTTAGTCTTTTGTATGTTGTTCTGCTTAGATCGCGTATCAAGCAATAGCACTCGTAGGTATTAAGTGATACAAATGAACACTTTATGGGTGACACAAGGTCACAAACCTAGTATTATTAAAATGGTGTAAATAACTTATCACCTCGTCAGTCGATGCGCGATGCGATGAATTGTATCTTTGTTTCTATTGTGTCTATTAAGTCGACTGACGACGTGTTATTTTCTTATCTTTAAAAAATGGACGAAAAAAATGTTAAAAGGACCAGTAATATTCGTCAATTTGTTTTTAAATAAATGGTGTAAATAAACCTAGTATTTATCAAGTGACTAAAAATTAGTATTTATCACGTAGTATAACGTAGCAAAAAGTAATAAATATTTAATAGGTTTTATATACTTATATGCATTGTACAGAAATCGTTATGTTGTATTTATAGCTGCTAAGTCAATAAAAGTGTGTAAACTACTTAAAATTAATATACATTAGTATTGTAACTAACTTTTTTTCAATCATTTATATAATGTACCAAAGTTGATCAAATTACATACTCCCGAGGCAGAAACCAAAAGCAATATCGTTTCTGTATGTCAAATTTTAGAATCTACCTACAGACGCGTTCACATAAACATTTACATAACCATAACAAAATGGGTTTTATGACAGGAGCATAAGTAAAGGTTAAGGCTGGGATTGAGCGCGCCGTCCGATAGAGCATTCGGTGGGCCACTGATTGGTTCAGCGCGAACGGAATAACGCCGCGGCTTCGGCGGTAATTCATTAAAAATAAATAACATTGGACAAATTAAAAAGTTTTAAAAATTGTCGACCTAGAATATACAAAGATATTTTTAAGTGCAAAATGTTGATAATGAATATTTGAAAGTAAAACACAAAAATCGTCGACGTACTTCTTTGTTTTTTTTTATCGGTCAAATTATGCTATATCGTGTTTTGGAAAAGTTGTCGCCTTAGTTAAAGACACTGACCTACTCGTACAATTTTTTATTTGCTAAAATATCTTTTAATTTAGTAGTTATCTTCAAACAAAGTCGATCAAATATTGACAATCTTGGGAAAGCGTAATGTGAACGCCTCTGTACACGAATGACATTTGCATCTTTTTTTAACAGCTGTTAGGTAAAATTAGCTCCATAAAGTAACATTTCATTTTCAAATGCTGATCTCGTACATTTTTGAATTTTACCTGTCAAAACGATACTAGCGAAGCGAGTTGCTCTTGGCTAAGGTCTCAGCAACAGATTCTGCTATTTGAATCCCATTAAAAGCATAGTTGAAAGGCATTATTCTGGCATTTGTTTTATACTTTATCTGTCAAAGTCACGATTTAATAATAATTTTATTGGGATTCAAACAAAAAAATATGAAAGGCACTTCACTATCAGCCCTCTGAAAAACAAACACGAACTAATATACCTTGCGGGAGGCATTCAGACGGATTGATAAGTTGCGTCACGTAAAGGTGCGTTTACACCAAACGAGCGAATGCTCATTCTATCACAACTCAATGAAATGTTCTTGGTCTGTCTCTGTATATACAAAGATAATTTTAAAGAGAGGGGATAGAATGAGCATTCGCTCGCTTGGTGTAAACGCACAGTAAAAATAACGCTAGGCGACGTTAAAGGGGCTGGTTCTGCGTACGGATACCGAAAAGGGAGTTTATACCACAAATTTGGCCCCAAATTCGGTCGTTGCGAAGGCGTTGGCTTTGTTTTTTAGATATCGGGGACTATAGCAAGATTGCTATAGATGCAGGCTTGCAACCGACCCCTTCCGTAATTTATCGGGGGCGTAGGTATGTTCAGCACTACAAGGGAGCGAATGATGAACTAAATGTACTTACAAGTGGTGAGCACGATGGATCCTGGCATTTTCTTCGGCTGAGGCGGAGTGGTCAGTAGATCGAGATTAAGAACACCACCGCAAATTCTGAAAGCAGCAAGGCATAAGCAGAAGTTCCTTCTTTATTTTTAGCATTTAAATAATGCTCTAATATCCATCCAGGGATTAAAACTGGAAAAAACTATATTGGTTTTAGGTATCGAGCGGGACTTGAACCCACCGGTTAATCAGGGAGTCTGCTCTTCCAACTAAGCTACCGAGTCCTAATTGCGGAAGTAACCGGTTCCTGAACCTGTAACTTCCGCAATTAGGACTCAGTCACAGATTAACAATTTAAAACACATGGCGCCGCCTTCTTTGCGGAAAAACCATGGAACTAAAACTCTCAACATTTTCGCAATGAAGATGGTCCACACTCCACAGATAATAGTATATTTACTGGCTGTTTGAGTTTGTCTATGTAACATGAAGGAAATTAAAAAAACTAATTACTTTTCACTGCCAAGAGACTAAAGTGGTCACTTTAGTCCCACTTCGTAGGGCCATATTGGCGTACTTTTAGAGCATGAGAAGTGAAAATTACATTTAAAGATCTTAACTAAACATAATCGGCCCATAGATAAATACCTTAAAAACTAACATACGCAGCATGGTGACCGATAACCGACCTCGGAAGCGCCGGTAAACGACACCTTTCGGCCAAAACTCCTATTTCATGAAGGTCGAAATATGGTCAGCCGGCGCCCTCACCACAAATGAATTAAAATTCATATTATGGCGGGACTTCAAACTCGATCCTCAAAGTGAAGTTGGCCTTGTTCCTAATGTACCGCACGATATCTTCTGCCTTCGTAATGAAGTAGAGGCAGGAAACATACAGCAGCGTCGTAGGTATCGCCGGACGCAACAGCTGCTCAGGCACGGCTGGCGCAACGCCACACAGATTGCGGTGAACGGGCTTCTTCTTGTTCTTTCTTTTCTCTTTTCTGAAGCCCTCATCGTCGCAAAGATGTGCTTGTGTTGCGACAAGTGCAGGACGCTCGATAATTTCCTGCCGTTTATCCTTGTTCTCCTGAGGCGGCCGCCGCTCAGGCCGTAGAGCCTGGGTGGCGGGTCGGCTTGCGGCTGCAGTGGCGTAAGCACGCTTGGGTGTTGATGTGGCTATGTGGCAGTATCATGGTTAACCTGGATAACTAGAAATTGGATAATTTCCTACCTGTGGGTCAAGTAGTGGTTTATTATATTATGCTTTACTTACCTATACTTTCGTAAATTCGCTTCCCCAGCTCGTGTGCGTGTTGTACAGACTTTCAGATACCTTTGAAACGCCAATTCTGAAATTGTTTACAGATTGCCTGAGGCCTCTTAACAAACCTCTAACATTGACGATGATTGCAATCATCGGTCCTAAAGTGGAACGATCAGGAAATACATTTGTTAGTTAACTCATAAATAGAATAAGGAGGAAAAATATTCAGAAAACGGTAGGCTACTGGAACTTATAAAATATCACCATTGACAACAATATTGGAGTTGTGCTCTGAAGCGCGGTTTCTCTCTGTATCCCGGGTCCCATTCTGGGTTGTGTCAATTTAGAAAAATTAACTGTTCTAAATTGGCTCGGTTCTCACTCCCTCGTAAAGGGAGACGTAAATACTTGCCTGGTCGTGGAACTAATGGAACTCCTGAATTCGAGGCCATGACATTTGGTTTGTTGTCTATTTATTCAATTCACAATTGTTTCGGCCCAGTGTGTCTACCACGAGTTTCAGTCACTTAAACAACGATAGTTGACTTCAGAAGTATGCAGTTTTTGATTCCATTTTTAATCACTAAGAGCGCCGTACCGAAATCCCATACAAAACGTCAACACAGTTTACGTGGACGCGGCTGTCATTGGTATTATTCAGGGTACAGAATACAGAAGATACAGAAATCAAAAGCTTGTGAAACTTCCGTAGCTATGTTCATTATTATTGAATAAATAAATAAATCCCTGGACATTATTCCACACAGCGCCATCTAGCCCCAAAGTAAGCTAATTAAAGCTTGTGTTATGGGATACTAGACAACGGATAAACATACTTAAATACATTTTCTTTTGTAAATACATACTTATTATACATAGGAGACACCCAGACCAGTACAAACAGTCATGTTCATGCACACAAATGTTTGTACTGTGCGGGGATCGAACCCGCGACCTCTGGTGTAGTAGCCAACTTCTTAACCATTACACCAAGTCGGTCGTCAAAAATATTGAAGGTAGTATACACATGAAAAGTTACCGTTATAACCCGATTTTTAAAACTGTGCACTTCGAGTTGTCAAAATCGTTAGTTGGCAGCATCGAATTTCACCCGCCCGCAAACTTCCTCACCACTCCGCTCACACCGGGTGTGAAGTATGGCACGATTTTGAAATGTTACATTACAGGAAATTGCTCCTGGTGAGGGACCACCTTTATACGAGTTGCTAAACATACCGTTCTGCAGAGCTATGTGTGTTCTCGGGTCCGGTAGAGGAGGGGGCTCGGCCATGTTTAAATTATCAAGTTCTTCTTTCTCTTTCTCGTTTTTTGTGTACCTGTTAACAATTTAAATTCGCAAAATCTATACTAACATTAAAAAAAGGAAAGATTTGTATTTTTGTATGATTGTAACGAATAAACTCAGAAACTACAGGACTGATTTGGAAAATTATTTCACCAATATCAAGCTGCACTATCAGCAAGTAACATAGGTTAGGTATATTTTAAATCATTAAGTTTACTATCCAGAACCAGTTTAAGCGGACGAAGTCACGAACAGAAGCTATTCGATGAAGGGTCGATTTTTCAATCCTCAGTTAATGAAATTCATCTGTAGAATAAAGTTTATTCAAAGGTTAACAAGTTTTTTAATTTTTCAATGGTCAGATAGATGTTATCTGTTAAATACCAAGCTTTCTGTATATCAGAAACTTGGTTAACACCAGCTAAATTGGAACTAATCAAGATTAGCGGATATAAAATCGCAGCTTCTTACTGCCGAAAAACCAGATGTGGTGGTGGAGTCTGCATACTATTGCAAGAAAATGTTGAATGCGTCAACCGAACTGAGATAGCAGATATGTCTGTAGAATACGTATTGGAAGTGTGCGCAACTGAATTACCAAAGATAAATGTTTTGTTGACTGTCATGTATTGGAATAAGAGAGAGGAAGACTTATTTTACATACAAATCCAAAAAATACTTACTTATATAAACAAAAAATATTCTAAATATAAGATTGTCTTGGGTGGAGACTTCAATATAAATATTCTAAAAAATAATCCAAAAACTAACAGACTTTTAGATGTGATGTCAGAATATAACCTAACTCAAAACATAAAAGACCCAACTTATATAACACCAACGTCGTCAACATGTTTAGATCTTATTTTCACTAAGATAGACGGAGAACAATTTACTACAAAAGTTGAAGAATTAGGCTTTTCTGATCACGCCGCAACAGTAATTATTCTTGAGTCAAATCCATATAATAGTCTTATAACCTGGAATTCAGGAAAAAGATTTTACAACCCTGCTAACGTTCACAAGTTCAAGTCAAATTTAAAAAATATACCGTGGCATAACATACTATCTCAAAATAAAAATCTGAACGAAAATTATGAAATATTCTTTAATATAATATTAGATAATTTAAATAAATGTATACCTAAAAGAAAAATAAAGTTAACAACGAATAACAAAAAATATTGGTTGACGGTTGGTATAAAAATTTCATCCCAAAATAAGCGATTGTTGAAAATGCTTACATTAAAATCTAAAAACCCGATCCTATTAGAACACTATAAAAAATACGAAAAATGGTTCAAAAAAGTTGTAAATATTTCGAAAAAAAATTACTTTATAAATAAACTCAAAATGTCATCAAATAAATATAAAACAATGTGGAGTATAATAAAAGAGCGGACGAACCAAAATAATAGAAAGGAAAAAAATAACATAAAATTAGTAATTGATAATAATACAATCACAGAACCCTTACAAATTGCAAACACATTTAATGATTTCTTTTCATCAATTGGCGAGAACCCTTCACCTACAGTTGTCGGACATTCTGTTATCTCTCCCACTGAAAATACGATGTTCAAAGGAACATCGTATTTTCAGTGGGAGAGATGGCCAAAGGGCCAGTAGACTGTAAAGAAATAAATAAAACCATAAAACAATTAAAAAATAAAAACAGTTGTGGTATAGACGAATTCCCCCCTAGCCTGATTAAACAATGTGCCGCTGAACTCACCTTGCCACTTAGCCTACTCATCAATCAATCCTTCGACGAAGGACGTTTCCCCAACCAATTGAAAGTCACCTTAATAAAACCTTTACATAAAAAAAATAGCAAATCAGATCCGAATAACTATCGGCCGATAGCCCTCTTGCCATCGATTTCTAAAGTTTTTGAAAAAATTGTGTGTAATCGCATCTTTAGTTTCCGTGAAAGGTACCAAATATTTGACGATTGCCAAAATGGTTTTCGTAAAAAACGATCAACCGTTTTGGCAGTCTTTAAATACATTCAAGAAATCCTCAAAATAGTAAATAATAAAGAATATGCAATTGGTGTCTTGTTAGACATGACTAAAGCATACGATAAAGTTCAATACAGTATATTACTTAAAAAATTATATGGAATAGGTATCCGAGGTAAAACATACGATTGGCTCGCATCATATTTACAAAATCGAGAACAATTTGTCGATATTGAATATTATGACCATGATTTAAGAGAGATAAAAATAATAAGATCCAAAGGAAAAATTATAAACGCGTCGATCCCTCAGGGGAGTGTCCTTGGTTGTTTATTGTTTCTCATTTATATAAATGACCTTCCAAAGATCATGGATGAACCTTGTGTCCTTTTCGCAGATGATGTCTCCCTACTGACTTCATGTAATGATGAAAATAAAGATATACACACTAAACTATCTTCAATGTTAGACAGAACAATAAACTGGATGAAAGATCATAATCTCGAAATAAACTTCACCAAAACTAAAATCATTAGCTTTCATCCATATCAAAAAGCCCCCTTAGACATAAATTTCAAATACAATAATATACAATTAGAACAAGTTAACAACATTACTCTCCTAGGCATAGAGATAGATACTAATTTGAACTGGAAATCCCACATACAAAAAATAAAAACTCGGCTATCTTCCTTTGCATACGCACTCCGTGAGGTGAAAAAAACCACATCGATAGAAGCGGCCCTAGCTACTTATTACGCATATGCACACTCGTGGCTCAGCTATGGGGTCATCATGTGGGGAAACAGCACAAACGCCTCTCACCTCTTCACTATGCAAAAAAAACTGATCCGTATATTATTTAATATCGAAAATACAGAAAGTTGTAAACCATTTTTTGAAAAATATAAAATACTACCTTTGCCTTGTATATATATTCTAGAAATATGCAAATTTGTCAAAAAATACCCTGAATTTTATAAAAAAAGAGAAGAACTGCAATTAAAATATACACTACGCCATAAGAATAAATTAATACTTCCAACCTCAAATCTCAAACTTCACGCATCAGGCCCTCTAGTAATGTCCATAAAAATATACAATAAATTACCAGACTCAATAAAAAATATCAATATAGAAAAACCTTTTGCAAATCATGTAAAAACATTATTAAATAACAAAAATTATTACTCCTTACAGGAATTTTTGGAGGATAGATTTAAATAATATGTAACTACGGTCACGACATTAAATAAAATATACATGTACAATATTCAAAACATATAATAATAATAATATTTAATATTTGAGAATTAATAAGTATCATAACATTCATAACTTTTTCTGTAAGTACCTACTTACACACATAGGATTTATTGATATTTTGAATAACATACTTATACAAGTACAATAAAATAATATATATTTAAAAACCTAACATCATAATTAATGATAGTTCTTGTAAATACGAGCGTAGGGTGACTCCTCCCCTCTCTTATCTTTGCCGTGCCCGACAGGGTCCTTATTGTCCTGTATTATGTTTTTTACCAACTTTGTAACTTATGGAGTGCAATAAAGAATATGAATATGAATATAAATATGAATAAAGCCGCTAACTGAGGAATAATGTTATCTGCTCCTTGAGGGGCTGGATAAGATTTTATCTATGCGTTTTCTTTGACATTTCGAGGTTAAGTGGTGCGTCGTTTGAGATTGTTTTCATTTTGTTTGGTACGCACACATATTCTGATGGATATTTTTGACCAAATCGACGACGCAACGATTTTGGAGCAAAGGCAGTAACATAACTATACAAACGCTGAGCCCAATAGGAAAGATCGAGTTGTAAAAGAGAGACCTAACATTTTAGTACATGGAATGAAAAGGAGTTTTGAAAAAGTTTTTGCCCTAAAAACACGAAGCGTTTGCTTCAACACAAAACAAAAGACAAAAGACAAAACAAAACTTTAGCTGTGGCAACAAAAAAAGTTGTCAATAGGTCAAGCATCAACTTTTGTCTTGTTTCATTCTAACATTACAATGATTGTATAAGTGCATCTCGCTTGTGGATAATCAGTGTGAAGTTAGCTATCTAGGGAATAAACAAAGAATTGAAAAATCCGGCGTTAAATAACAAAAATTATTCTATGTTTTCTGCGCTTGTTAGATTTTAATAGCCGTTACGAAAAAATATCTGCCAGTTAAAAGTTGCGATAGTCATTTAAATATATCGTGGACTCTTAAGCGAACTAAGCGAGCTAAGCGTCTGCTAACTATCTACAGACCCTATGTTTTGTGACAGAAAATGGAATAAATTCGAAAGAAATCTAACAGATATATTGCATTTAAAGAAACTTTATCGGAAAAGCTTCTTTTTCACTTAATCAATGCTTAAAAAGAAACTTTTATAGTTTAAGTTATGCAACTTACTGATTAGCCTTCAAGAAGTTCTCCACCTCCCTGATCTTCTCCCGTATCTCCTTATAGAACTTGCTTCTGATGTCATCGAATTCCTTCTTCACTTTGTAAGTCTCGACATGTTCTTTGACGTTGAAGATGAACAGGTCTGGAATAAGCAAGGAAGGTTTCGAAAAATTATCATGGTTTTTATTTTGACTTCTAAATTCCTACTGGCCTGTTGGCACAATGAGAGCGGTCCTGTCTAGTGATGAAGGGGGTTCGATCCCACCCAGGCATGTGACGAACATCAGTATTTGAGAGTGGCCAAAGAGTGTGCGCACGAAACAACTTGATACCACCCTTTATTTTCTACCATTGGACCATTAGACGCCGGGAGGGCTTCCACCCGCATGTAATGGGCTTTTCATCCACACTCATTGGTCTGCAGTTTTTATGGTCCGCACCGCTAGGGAGTTGGAACGCTCTCCCTGCGTATATGTCTTCAAGGCCAGAGTGAATCGGTCATTTTCTGGGTAAGCGTGTACCACTATCGGCCTCGTCAACGCTTACCACCAGGCAAGACTCAAGGCCAAACGCAAAACCATTTTAAATAAAAAATAAATTCAAAGGTCGAAAAGTTAGGTCCATTCAGATGACTAACTTTTTTAAATTGGCTTCAGTCTGGGTGTGCTGGGAGACGCCCCTGGCTTACGTCACCACCATGTTAATTGGTGTGTTGGCTTGCGCATATTTATTATACTCATTTACAAGCTCTTCAGTTTCGTTTATTATCAACCTATAAATCTGTTGGGCATATTACCAGCGAGTTGGAAGATCGACGGAGTTTTCAATGCTATATTTTTGAGCTACTTATGAATAAATAAGCAAATATAATTTATGCTCACCGACCTTCATATCTGTTGGGCATGTCCCCAGCTAGGTGGAAGGTCCTGGTGCTCTCGCTCAGCAGGTCGACCATGGACCTCGCGGCGCGCACGCATACACAGGAGCCGTCTATGATCTTGGGCAGCTTCACGCCCACCTTCATGGCTGGGAAGGATAGCTCTACAGGTTCCCTACAAATAAGTCAAGTCACAAATCAGTGGTTAGGTTTTTTGTACAAAATCAGTTTCTTTCACTAATATAAAATTACATTATCAGGGAGTGACATAGGCTGTAGTTTTTTTCTTTAAAGCTATATTTCAACGGGAGGGGAGGAAATACTCCACGCAGGCGAGGCAGCAAGTGGTTAATTAATCTTACTATCTTATCTTACTTAATATTATAAACGCGAAAATTTGTGAGGATGTATGTATATTTGTTACTACTAGTCTCACGCAAAGATCGCGTGCGTAACACCCACATCCGCGGCAGCCTTCGTGTTCGTGACATCGCAGACAAGCTGCAGGAGTGCCGCCTTCGTTGGTATGGTCATGTCTCACGGAGATCGGCAAACTACGTGGGCAACAAATGTCTGGCCATGCCGCCTCCGCCAGGTACCGGTAGAAGAGGTCGACCCAAGAAGCGGTGGCTCGACGTCGTTAAGGGTGACATGCGTGCCAACAGACTCACCTCTGAGGATGCACAAGACCGCGCGAAGTAGCCAAGAAAATAAGGAAGGCGGATCCTGGGACCCCATACACCAGTGTGGGTTCACAACCGGGATAGACCGCACGAATGATGACGATGATGATGATGTATATTTGTTACTCTTTCACGCAAAAACTACTGAACGGATTTAGATGAAACTTAACAGCGACACAGATCTTACATCAGAATAACACAGGCTACAATTTATAAAGATTTTATGTAATTTGACCATGATATATAACGATAACGATAACGCGGGCGAATTTCTTTTTGGTTATGTGAGCACAGCTGTCTGTTTTCTTTGGTCCAAAATTTGTTGTTGTATCCTTTTAAGGCGCTCCCCCTAGCGAAATGCCTTTGGTCTGCTGGATCAAAACTCTTTTTAGAGATGAGCTAACCTGTACTTTTGTTTTCCTCAATGTTGTCCCTTGTAAGTACTTAATGTTAGTACCAATTTTTGTGTACAAACTAATAATAACTGAGAATAAATATTGGTAAGGATACTTACGGGTCAGGCTCGTTCGGTTTAGGTCTTTTAGTAGGCATCTTTACCGCTACCCAAAGGTTCAGCCTCAACCCTCGGAACTCCCTCTCATACATGGCCAGTTTGATCGATTGGAACTTGAGATACCTCTCCAGGTCTCGTAGGAGAGTGTACGATGCGAATTGGATGGCGGTGGAGAGTTGCTCGCGGAGGGCGAGTCGGACCTGGAAATATTGACAAGTGAATGATTATTATAAAATGGTTTGGGAGTTGAGAACAATTACCTAACTAAATTATCTAGGGCTAAACCAAGCAGAGCTTGTACTATGGGTGTCAGAGGCTGATGATTCAATATTTCTAAAGAAATTAACATAGCACACTTTGCGTTTCCTGGTTGAGGATCGAAACCACGTCCTTCGGCGTTTTATGCAGGAGCCAGGGCCAGTCAAATAATTAAAAAGACTAGTACTCAATATTATGTAGAGAAGGACTGTTTGATTATTGGAGTAGAAGAGATACAGGGGTATATAATCCGACATTTGTTTATATCCGGTATGAAAACGTTGGGTCCAGTTCGCCGTTGATCTGCTAACATTGCCTATCCCGGTGTTTTGCTAATTGGAGACGAATAATACAGAAAACTGTTCTTAAAAACTTATCTTACTGCTTTGTAGGGCGTAACTACTACATTTACTATGATATTGATAATTGATTGATACTGATAATTTGATAAATGATAAATAATAGTACTATGAATAAATAAATAAATATGCGCCAGACAACACACCTCTTGTAATGGTCTCGAAGTAGGGATTAATAACCCTGTGTTACGAGGTACCACACAAGGAAATAAGCTAGGGGCGTCTCCCAGCACACCCAGACCCGAATCAATTCAGAAAAGATCGTTTCCTAAATTGACCCGACCGGGAACCCGGGACACTACGGAAATCGAGGCGAGAAACCGTGCTACAGCGCACTACACCAACCGTGTCGTCATATAAGATAAGATTGTGTTGATATGACGAGTCTTTAATTAGAACTGAAAATTAAACTAAACAATGCTACGTATAAGCAAACGAGGCCAAACGGGCGGCGAGTTCTCTGCTGACAACGTTAAAATTATTAACTATGCTTTTGTGCGGGTTTACCCGTACATACTTACTTCATTATAGCTCTGAGCTTGCCGCGGCGTATACTGCCTAGAATTTGCTACAAATTCTTCTAGCATTTGCAGCATCTGAATAACAAACATAATTACAAATAAGCAAAAGGCTTGTTTAAAATAGATTAATAGGTATAGATAAAATAGATTCTTCATTATCTCACCAATACTCACGTCCTCACATAAATAAATAAAATAAAATCTGGGACAATTTACACGATGGACGTCAGAGAATACTTAAATAAATAAAAACACCTAGACACAAAACAAACACAAATGTTCGTCACATAAATATTTGCCATGGGTGGTAATCGAACCCACGACCTTCGGCGCTCAAGGCAGGATCGCTACAGTAATTGTAATTTGAATTGTAAATTTTAATTTCTTAATCAACTATTGTATACCTTGTAAAAGGTGGGATTGTAGTGAGATACCTTAAACCTTATTACCAACCTAGGTGCGAGTATGTACCTACATTTCACAATAAAGATATTTGTATTATTACCATTGCCCACTCAAAACTTACCGGCAAGGCTTCCGTACACCTCCTATCCAGCTCATCAGGGTCCGTGTCAGGCATCTCCTGCCAGATGTGGAGGTAGGTGTTCATCTGCGTCACCACTCGAGGGTCTGGGAGGCCGTCGCAGCGGAGGTATTGCGACCACTGGAATATTCAAGCATTTTACCAAAATTGTAACCGTGTAGGGAAGCAAACTCAAACCCCACTAACTTTATTCCAAGAGACTTTTACAGTACTTTCAAATCGTCAAATTTGAAACAAGATATACTTATTAATAGACATAAATACTATTATAATATAGATATATAAATACACTGTATACATACATAATGCGACTCTACGAGAAACTCAGCAGTTACTCTTCTAAACTTGTTTTGGGTTTACAACAGGCGTTAGTAAAGTACAATGTGTCATTTTGATACAAATAAACCTACTAAGTGTCTAATCTAAGGAATATAAAACAATGGAAAAAAACAAACATAAAAGAATATTAGGTAACATAAGGTCATTTAAACAATTAAAAAAGAAAAATTGTTTGTCTGTACAAACTAAGTATTACAATAAAGTATCTGTTACAATAGAGTTTTCTAATCCCGCATCGAGCAGAGAGCTTACACCCAGGCATTTTCAACCGACTTCAAAAAAAGGAGGAGGTTCTCAATTCGACTGTATGTTTTTTTTTTATGTTTGTTACCTCATAACTTTCGACTGGGTGAACCGATTTTGATCGTTCTTTTTTTATTTGAAAGCTGGTGCTTCCCGAATGGTCCCATTTTAATTTGGTCTAGTTCTGACAGTGGCATCCATGAGAAAACCATATAAGTCTTTAATTTAGATAGACAAAATGCGCGACAAATGGACGACAAATGGACGAATAACTTAATATTACGCCAACAGATTTTGATAATTCTTTTTTTATTTGAAAGCTGATGCTGCCCGTGTGGTCCCATTTCAATTTGGTCAAGTTCTGACAGTGGCATCCATGGGAAATCCATATAAGTCTTAAATCTAGATAAACCATATGCGCGACAAATGGACGAATAACTCATTATCACGCCAACCGATTTCGATGCTTCTTTTTTATTGGAAAGGATATACTTCAAGGGTAGTTTGATGAGTGTTTGGTTAAGTTATGATAATGGGATCCATGACAAAGTAACGGAACCCTTCAATTCTTAGGAGCAATTGGACGATACTTTTTCGATGTATAAAATAAATAAGAACTATTCACTGAAAGACAAGAAATAAACAAAAATTTTAACAAAAAAAAAAAAACTCAAAAAAAGCTATTCCGAAACAAAGCACTAAAAAGTAAAGAAATAATTGCGTATTCTTCTAAAACTTATACGATAATATAATGTAGGTACAATTATTGTTATTATTGGAGTCGGTGTCAGCCAATGTAGGTTTGTAACTACCCACATACATACGTAAACGTGATATGTAAGAAATAGGTATATTGCTAGGTATATTGTAGTGTTTCCTTGGCTGACACCGACTCCAACAATAACAATAATTGTACCTACATTATAATATCGTATAAGTTTTAGAAGAATACGCAATTATTTCTTTACTTTTTAGTGCTTTGTTTTGGTGTAGTTTTTTTTCGAAGTTTTTTTTTGTTAAAATTTTTATCTATGAGGTAGTCTTTTGTAGTATAATAGCAATAATAGCCCTTTTTAAAGATACGAGTAACTACCTGCGTGGCCTAGAGATTAATCATAATCCTTCATTTAAAAAGCATCTGGAGTTTTATTAGGCACTCCAGTTTGGAGCTTGTGCGACCTTAAACAAATCCAGAGCCCAAAACGATCTTTGTATGCATTGTTTGATTGGCACTTAGATCTCCGTTGCTGGAAAAGAAACCCGGATAACAGGAAAGGTACACCCCCTACCACATAGGGTTGTAATTGCTTGGTGAAAAGTGGGCTTCTGAGTGTTCTGTTCGCCATGACGGCAACTTGCCTCTGTGTTTGTTATAGTCGTGATGGTATTTGATATATAATCATACCTCAGCCTCCAACTGCTTTTTGTTTTCGAAATCCATTTTCTGTTTTTCAAATTCTGGAACAAGAAATAAAATTGTTTAATTAATAACGTTGAAATAAGTCATCCATAAATTAATGGGTTATACGCAGGCCAAGTGGAGGCTATGTTCTGAAAAAAAAACTAAACGATTCAACTAATCGATTGAACTAATTGATTCGACTAATCGATTCAACTAATCGATTCAATTAATCGATTCGAAATAATAATCGTTAAATACTTGAATTAATTGATAAATAACAATCGATATATTGAAACGAATATTCAATTATTCGATACAAATAATCGATTTAAAAGAAACCAATGATCGAGATAAATAATTTTATCGATACTATTGATATCTCAAACTATATAACACTTGTTTTTATACCTAAATAAGTTTTTTCGCAAAAAGCGAAAAAAATTAGTCCGCTTTATTTGAATTTAATATTTTTATGTAAAATTTACACTCAGTAGCTAAAATAGCGACGGATCATAAATGCATCGCTTTATTACTGCACTTAAAAAAAAATTCAGCATTTTGACGCACCGCAACGCCTGTTTTCATGCTATTTAATGCTTAATTGGTTTGTCGTCCACAAAAATGACCGACGAGTTCACACACGAGATATCTCTTCTAAACCACGACAAAAATAAGGCGCCATGTTAGGATCTGTCGACAAAATTGAATTTCCCATACAAAATATTAAGTCACGACAATTGCTGCCATGTTAGGAACGGTAGACAAAATAGAGAAATCGAGAAATGGCGAAACTTGATTGGAGGATTTTTTGTCTACTCTTTTCGTAGGGCGCGCATCTTAGCCCCGCAGGGCACGGTAGCATTAGCTCAGAAGTGTTTTGATTAGCGCCGCCCAGGATTACGACGAGGCTTCATCGGTTTTCTACCGGCTAGAACCACACAGAGTTCGACCTGAACACTTTATGCTACGTATTCACGGGACATTTTCTTCCGCGACCTTGTCGCTCGACACGAATTCTACGTGTCGGGCGACTTCGCTGGCGACGTCTACTTGTCGCGGGCCATGTCGCGTGTCGACGCTCGGAAAGAGTCGACCTTGTGCGACAGAATTTTAGCAGTGAGGACGCGTGTCGTTCTGTGTGTCTCGACATCCGCGACTAAAGCAGTAGTGTGTAGTACGTCGGGTGACATCGCGACCACAACTTCGGTATGTGGGTGGACGAGCAAAAGAATGTCAAAAGCGCAAAATGTCATAAGCGCAAAATGTCATAAGCGCAAATAGGCAAAAGCTTATAGTAACTATTAAGTAATCTGTGGTATAGACGTTCTATCTCGGATTTACCTTTTTACTTTGCTTGCAGTAGTAACGTGTTCAGTGTATGTACATACACACTGTCTTAGTGTCACTAGTGTCAATTTGTTCCCGTTGAGAGCTCGCACACTAGCGTATGTCATACTGGTATGTCAGTTCATGTGACTACTACAAGAATAGGTAAACGGTCTTAATAAAATAGACAGACTATAGTTATACAGGCACAGGAATTGTATAAATGACTTGGTACAGCCTACTTATTGTTTCATATTATATAGCTTTGCTTCACTTGTTAGGTAGTTCTGTCTATATAATAGTGTTAGAATTTAAGCAGTTTTTGTTAAAAACAAATTATACTCTACTAACTCGCATTGTAAAACCACAAGAAGTTTAAAAGAGTAACTACTGAATTTCTCGCCGGGTCTTCTCAGTAAGAATCAACTTCTCCGACGCGGCGGTAGAGTCGCATTATGTTTGTATACTGTTCATTCATAAATACATATTATTATAGTATTTATGTCTATCGTTTAGTTTATTTTTTGACTATTTAAAAGTACTGATTAAATCTATTTAAATAAAGATATTTGAGTTTTGAGTTTTTTGAGTTCTTCTGCCGTCGCGATTAAACCGTGTAATGCGGGAATCACCCCAATTTAAACTTGTAATATGTCAGAATGTACGTGTTTGAGTTAGGGTGTGTGTCTAGGACCTCTCACACGTACTGTGGAACAGGTCGCAGGTCTTCTGCAGCAAGTCTCTCCTGACCTCCTGCTCGCTGTTGTCTTTGGCCATCAGCTCTGCCCTCTCACGAGCCAGGGCGGCTCGCTTCTCCTTCGCTCCAGCAAGGATCGCTTGCCTAGAGAAAAAGTTTGGTCGAATTAAGATACACAACGAGCTTATAAAATAGAGCAAAACCTGAAATTAGTTTGTTTAGAATCAATAGTAAAATTGATTCTAGGGCCTTATTCGAATTCATAGAGGATTGAGCGTCCTGGCAATTTGGTGTTATGATCGCATTCTCAGCACGTGACCATTACGTCACTTCTGCGAACCGTATTGGTAATACAAACTCTTAATTGATGTTACCATTGTTTAACTGTCAAATTATTAGACTCCAATAGTACTTAACTTACTTACCAGTCAAAACTTTTCACTCCAAGACACCTTTATGGTAACTTAATGTAAATTAACTAAATACCGACACGAATGGCGTAGTGCGCTGTAGCACGGTTTCTCGCCTGGATTTCCGTAGTGTTCTGGGTTCGATTCCCGGTCGGGTCAATTCAGGAAACGGATCTTTTCTGAATTGACTCGGGTCTGGGTGTTCTGGGAGACGCCCCTGGCATATTTTCTTGTGTGGTACCTCGTAACACAGGGATTAATCCCTACTAACCATTACAAGAGGTGTGTTGTCTGGCGCATATTTATTTATTTTAAATAAAAATGGGTCGTAATCGCTCAGAAAAATATTTACCTAAAATCTATCTAACCTTTAGTTATACCTTTAATTATCGTAAATGTAGTGACCTATAAACCTAACACCAACCTATATGTACCTACATTTCACAATAAAGATATTTGTATTAAGGTTAGACAGATTTAAGGAGATTTCAGCGGCAACGTCGCAAACGAAGTCAGAAATCCCGCATGGAGTAGTGCCCACATAGAATAAGTTATTCGCAAGAAGTGGAAAATATATATGAAAAAAAACATAACTTTTCAGATAATTCGCGGAACTATAACTTAATTATTTATAATATTTAGCTTTGTTCTAACGAATAGGTTGGGGAAAAAGTCTTTTCGCATATAGTATGTATGAACTTGTAATAAAATCTCTTTGGCTATACTATTTGTATCTGGCTGGTTTTGGTAGGTATCATTAAAAGTTTAAATTTTAAAGAAGATAATTCCAAATTCAAGTTAGGAAAATGTGTAAAATATAAAAAAAAACACTTAATTTCAGACAGTGTCAGTGATATTCTGCGCTAAAAGTCGCTGGGTTTTGATCGGGGTCCGTTTAAATTAAATTAGACCAATATATTACATTTGTCATTAACTCGAGAAGAAGAAGAAGTGATATTAAATAAATATAAATAAATAAATATAAATATGCGCCAGACAACACACCTCTTGTAATGGTCTCGAAGTAGGGATTAATATCCCTGTGTTACGAGGTACCACACAAGGAAATAAGCCAGCCATATTGAAAATCAGTTGAGGTGTCTGAGGTTTTGCGTTATTTTCTAGACGCTTTGTACATACGCCAGACAACGAACCAATTGTCATGGTCTTGAAGTATAAATATCTTTGTATTACGAGGGACCACAAGGATTTAAGCCAGGGGCGTGTCACAGCACACCCAGACACGAGCCAACTTATCAGGCCGGGAATCGAAAACGGTACACCACGCAAGCAAAGGCTGTCAGAATCGTCCTTTGGCAGATATTTTGGGTAGGAAAGATGTATCGATTCGTATGTTTTAATTATCAAAATATCTTTATTATTTATTTATTTATTTAATCTTCAATGCAAAAACTTACATTAGGCGAACTTAATGCTAAAAGCATTCTCTACCAGTCAACCATCGGATGAGACAGAAATGCTGTTGGCGATGCAAAATGTTCATTTAGAATAGGAAATTAATACAAAGATTTTATAAATTCTTAAAAACGACAGATACAAGTTAATCAATATAATACATAGAAATACATAACATAAATAAACATATACTTACATAATATATAACATACTCACTATTAAGGGAAAATAATAAAATAAAATAGATAATGAACAGTGGAAACTACTGAGAATTTCTTAAAAAATCACGGATAGCTGTTTTGAACATGGCTTTGCTTGGTGACATTTTGATAGTGTCTGGCAACTGATTCCACAATCTGAGAGCTGTGAGAACAAAAGAGTGATCGATGTGGCTTGTCCTATGAGCAGGAGTCTCCAGTCTTAGCACATTGCATGAACGCTGTCTACGAGAACTGGTATCACCCTTCAGCTGAAATTTACACCTGAGATAGTCTGGAGAATTTGGATCACGCAGAATACTGAAGACCGAGCACAGCGTTCTCAACTCTCTGCGCTTGCGGATGGTCCACCATTTCAGTTGGGCCCGGTATAGAGAGATGTGGTCATATTTTCGTTCTCCAAATATGAAGCGGAGACACCCGTTGAGGAGACGATCTAATTTGTTGAGAGAGGCTTGGGATAGGTTAGAGCAACAGACATCCGCGTAATCAATAATGGGCAAAACCAGCGCTTGAACCAAAAGTACCTTAGTGCCAGAAGGGAGAACATTTTTGAGACGGTAGATAGCTCGAAGGGTAGCTGACACCTTTCTGCTAGTTTCGGTTATATGTTTGTCCCAGCTCAATGTACTATCTATAAATAGGCCTACGTTTTTAACATTTCCAGAAAAGGGAATCACAGCTCCATTAAATTTAAGCAAGGCATAAGCCCCATTATTTACCTTTGACAGGAGATCCGGAGTACCATTATTGGTAAATGCGAAGCCATTATTATTAATGGCTTGGCATTTTCAGGGGTTTACTGCTATTCCAAAATTGTTGGCCCAGTCATACAAGCGGTTTAAATCCTCGTTCAGAGCATAAACGGTCTTCTCAAATTGATCAGCACCACATCGTTCATAGAGCTGCAGATCGTCAGCATAAAGGTGGTACGAGCAGCGCAGATGGAGCGTAACAAAATTAATAAAGACGGAGAAAAGTAACGGAGAGAGGATACCTCTTTGTGGGACTCGAGAGTTAAGGACACACCAGTCGGAAAATGCTTGTTTAACACGGACAACCTGTTGCCTGTCACGAAGATACGAAGAAAACCACTTCAAGGCCGGTGGAGAAACACGCAGGTGGGAGAGAATCGAAAGCAGAATATCATGATTAACGGCATTGAAAGCATTAGGGAAGTCTATCAGGACGAGAACAGTGAGTTTTATTCCTCTAATCCGGCTCTGAAATCCTCCGTAACTTTAAGAAGAGCAGTAGTAGTACTGTGGCCTGGCCTGAAACCCGATTGGAGATTACTGATTAAATTATTATTAGGTATG
Source organism: Udea olivalis (assembly GCA_947369235.1). Classification (NCBI taxonomy): domain Eukaryota; kingdom Metazoa; phylum Arthropoda; class Insecta; order Lepidoptera; family Crambidae; genus Udea; species Udea olivalis. Next base: position 7,000,175 of record OX376370.1, on the reverse strand, counting down.
AATTTGAAAAACTGCCCATGCACAACGGCTTTGAGAATCTTGAAGATAAATGGGAGAATAGATATGGGGCGAAAGTGACTTGGAAGGCTGGGGTTAGACACTTTGGGGCGGACAAAAGCTTTACGCCAAATTAATGGAAAAGTACCAGTCCCCAGCGAGAAGTTAACAATGTGAGTGATTAAAGGGATTATATAGTCAAGTATTGGAGTCAGCATACTACGGCTGATCTGATCACAGCCAGAGGCATTGGATTTAATAGAAGTGAATATTTTTAGGATTTCATCATTGGTGACCGGAGTGAATTCAAACGATTCAGTAGGGGAAAACGGAATTTGTGATATATCCAATATAGTTTTGTTTTTCACAATATCAAAAATCTTTAGTTACAATATCAAAGTTTAGACCAGCATAAAAGAAAATGAGGCCAGGCCAGTTCGTTTCTGGTTCAGCCCCCCGATTCAGAACAAAGTTATCAACCGATTCGGTTATTTACTTATATTTTCAATTTTTTTTTAAGTAAGGTATTTATTAAGTAATTTTGATTGTGAAAACTTAAGGCCTTTGACTTTCACATATAAAAATATTAAATGCTACCGCTAAGCGGATCATTTACTATAAATAAAACAAATTTACCGAATCGGTCTATAACTTAGCGAAACTAAGCGCTCTGGTCGATGCGGGATTAAATAGCTCTATTGTAACAGATGTTTTATTGTAATAGTTAATAGGTACCTAGTATTTACTGACTAACAATTTTTCATTATGAATTGTTTAAATGAATTTTTGTTTTATATTCTTTTATGGTTGATTTTTTTCTCTTTGTTTTATATTCTTTTAGGTTTATTTGTATCAAAATGACACACTGCTTGTACTTTACTAACGCCTGTTGTAAACCCAAAACAAGTTTAAAAGAGTAACTGCTGAGTTTCTCGCCGGGTCTTCTCAGCAAGAAACAACTCCGACGAGGTGGTAGAGTCGCATTATGTCTGTATACTGTTTATTTACATATCCATATTATAATAGTATTTAAGTCTATTATTTAGTATATTTTGCTGTAAGCTTGACGATTTGAAAGTACTGATACAGTCTATTTGAATAAAGTTATTTGAGTTTGAGTTTGAGAACTTCGTTCTGAATGGGGGGGTGTATCCCACTATTTCTATTATGTATTTCCATTGATAGAAATACTGGAACTGATTCCCCCACTATTTCCATTGCTGGCAAAACAACACTGCATCACCTGCACGTATAAACTATTTATTTATTTCTTCTTTAGATAAAACCTCTTGAACATAGTATACGTACTTGACTGTTATGGATATTTCAACCAATATAATAAAATAAAAACAAGACTTCTCGTTATACAAAAAAAAAATGGAGAACAAATTGAAGCCGTCATAAATAGAGTGGAAACAGATTTTAAAATAACACTGCGCTTTTTTTGCCGCAATAGAAATATTGGGATAAAATTTGGAAAAAACGCTAGTCCCACTTTTTCTGTTTTGTATTTCTATGGAAATAGTGGGATACACCCGAATCGGGGGCCAGGACAACCCAACAAGCTCTTTGCTTCGCTCTTCGCAACCTAATCCTTTCGCCGTCACGATTTCCGTAGTGTCCCGGGTTCGATTCCCGGTCAAGTCAATTCAGGAAACAATTTTTACTGAATTGACTCGGGTCTGGGTGTGCTGGGAGACGCCCCTGGCTTATTTCCTTGTGTGGTACCTCGTAACACAGGGATATTAATCCCTACTTCGAGACCATTACAAGAGGTGTGTTGTCTGGCGCTTATTTATTTTTTATTTATTTAATGAAACCACGTCTTACGGAGCGGAGCAATTCTATTTAAAAAGGTTTTCTGTAAGTATGTCAAATTGAACAAAACTAATAACCAAGCAATGCATTTTATCAAAAGTTATTAGTTACGTTGTTTGAGCTTAAGTATCTCAATGAAACTTGATAAATAAAGGCAAAATCTATTCATTTTACACATTGCCGGATGACCAATATCTATACAATCTCTAGTAGTTGTATACATTACCTAGGCAAAGTACGAGGGTCATTCAATAAATACTTAGCCTACAAAAAGTAAACGAAAATTTTGGAATAGTGGCAATTTATTTTTCAACATAGTCTCCTTTTAGTTCGATGCACCCAGCGATGCTCCAACTTTTTTAACCCGTCCGAAAAATAGTTTTTGTCAAACTCTGCAAAATAGGCCTCCGTGGCGGCGATGACCTCCTCATTTGATCCATATCTATTCCCGGCGAGTGATTTTTTCAGATTAGGAAACAGAAAGAAGTCACAAGGGGCCAAATCTGGAGCCAAATTCGACCAATTTGGCCATGGCAACGGCAGACGTGTGAACCGGTGCGTTGTCGTGGTGAAACAGCACTTTTTTCTGCGCCAGATGGGGTCGTTTTTTCTTTAATTCGGCGTCGAATCGGCCAAATAAATCGGCATAGTAAAGCCCTGTAATTGTTTTACCCTTCTCGAGGTAATCGATGTAGATCACACCTTGTGAATCCCAGAAAACGGTGGCCATAACTTTTCCGGCCGATTTTACAGTTTTCGCCTTCTTTGGAGCACGTTCCCCGGTCTGGATCCATTGTTTTGATTGCTCCTTGGTCTCTGGTGTGTACCAGTGGATCCAGGTTTCATCGACGGTCACAAAACGACGCAAAAACTCCGCTGGATTCCGCTTAAACAGCGCCAAACACGTCTCCGATGTGGTCTCACGGTTGCGCTTGTTTTCCGGTGTGAGTAAACGCGGCACCCATCGCGCCGACAGCTTTCTCATGCAGAGTTCCTCGTGAAGAATATGATGCACTGTTCCTTCTGAAATGGCTACAGTCTCAGCTAGCTCCCGAACCTTCAATCGGCGATCTGCCAATACGAGATCATGGATTTTTTTAATGTTTTCCTCCGTAGCAGCTGTTTTCGGTGCACCTGGACGTGGTTCATCAGAAACCGACGTACGGCCACGTGCAAACTCGTTGAACCAATTCTTGACGGTGGCCATCGATGGAGAAGAGTCACCGCACAAAGCATCCAAGCGCTCTTTGATTTCGATGCGCGTTTTCCCTTCCTAAAATAGGAATCGAATCACCGAACGATATTGCTCTTTTTCCATTTTTGTAAAACCGATCGACACGTTCGCTTCCATAAGTTGTCAAATTAAAACAAATGAAGGGATTGGAATGAAAATTTGAAAAAAGAATTAAAAAAGAATGGTAAAACTCTTTTGAAACTACAGCGCCCTCTGGCGATGAGGCTAGGTACTTATTGAATGCACCTCGTATGTAATGATAATCATATTAGTTATATTTCATAATTGCCTAAACGCAGTCGTCATTGTATACATTAATAATACATTGCCTAGGCATAGAATACCTGAATTATACAGATTGCCGCCATTGCCGGTGCATTAGACTAGTCTACAAAGAGTCTAACTAAACGAACTCTATACTATTTTCACTGTAAGATGATATCCCTGACAGCTCTTATTGTTCCGTGTCACGCATACTATTTCGAAATAAATAAAAAGAAACTGGCAAAAGAAAATGTTATAAACTATTGAAAAACTATTGTTCTTTCGAATCCTATCAAGTAAATTATTGTTATAATTATTAACCGCTAATGAATGAAGTATTTGAAATTAAATTAATATATCTTTACAGCGCCTGATGCGTGAAAAGGAACGCAATTCAAAAGTGTATTGACACTGAATCGACAAAAAATCGATGAATAGTAGCGACCATTTTGTAATTTGTAACCACGTCATTCGCATCAGTACCAGTGCGTAATTTTTAACTATTATTTTCGAGATATCGCGTTTTATTCTATAACTTATTAGCCATAACCCGTTTATTAAGAATTTATTTAAAAAATTAAAATCGGTAAAACCGATTCCATTTCCTTTGCCAACTCGATTAAATTACATTCGTTACATCACTATAATTGACAATAATATGAACTGTCAGGGATATCATCATACGGCGAAAGTAGTATAGTTTAAACATTTGAGGCCAATGTTTTGCTCACATATTTTTAAAGCTTTGGAAACCTAAGGATATTCATGCTTTCGACTGTACAAACCGAGGAAGGGTTTAAATTGTAGTTGGTTTTAAAAATAGCTACCCTTTGCTCTGTATTATACCGGAATTCTTTCTTGAGAGGTCTTTGAGGCAATCTGTGGGTTATTGGTGTTGTCGGGTACCTTGTTATTTTCTTTATGGTGTAATGAACGACTCATTATGGAAGGTTTTTGTAGTTCATCTCGTATTGATTGGTTAAAATTGTTATCATCGATCGAATTCAGAAAATGCCAAACTCATTAAAGTTTATTTAAAACGCTCGTGCTTCAAAAGTACAATGAAAATAAATTGCTGTAATATTAACCGCCGAAAATGATAGGTTTTATGAAATATTTTTACCATGTCGCGGTCAGTAACAACCACCTTATTCAAGTTTTTATAGAAATCCTATTAGGAAATGACATAATCGCTACTATGACAAAGTACTAAGTGTTCACTTCAACAAAATAAATGTTCCTGAATTGTGTAACTATAGCAGTCTCTATTTATTACTGAACTTTCAACAACTCTTCTAATGAAAGAAAAACAACGTTATCTATAATAGGTTCATACAGGCCAGCCAGATTCTTCAATAGACTACTTTAATTTAGGTAGGTAGGTAAATAGTAACTTTATTTTTGTCGACTATGCTAAGGTCTGGTAATGTTTCTCTAAATAAAAAAGAACTGTTTATAAATACATACGAAGTACAATCAACCACATAATAAACGCGCCTCTATAATCTGACCCCCACTGTACTGTAGGGACCTCGCATTCTACCCTTGGACCGTGCGGAACTCACTTTAAGGCTGCTTTTCCACCCAAGGTGTGCAACGCAGGAATGCTGCGAGGATGTGCGAGCTAAGCTACGGAACTATCAGACCGTATTTACTGATGCTTTGCTATGTAGCCCGATGAAGAAGAGAGATGTGTTTTAAAAACCAATCAGATTTCTTTATTTCCACATTTATCTGTGAAATGTGGAAAAACGAGATCTGATTGGTTATTAACACTTTCAACGGGGCAACGTTTCTTTACGTCATTTTGTGAGTGCATGAAGTGGCTCAACGTACAGTCACGTCGACCAAAGGTATGCATTTATTCGCAGAACGTTCTTCTACGTCCGTCGCCTATACCAAATTCTATTAGCTACGTCGCTGCGCCGTATCAGTGTGATTTTCCAAGTTTCTAGCGCCGCACCACATACATTTTCACCCTATTTTATACAAAGGTACACATGCATTTACACTTACGTAACAGTCACAACCTCAAGACATGTCGCCTCGTGTATTGCATGACGTATTTAGTCACCTCAGTAAGCCGCAAGCGGGAAGGGCACGCGCGCTGTTTTGGCCTGTCGCCTCACACTCTGTGACTTCTAACGTATACAGACGCTCGTGTCATAATACAAACCCTCCTATTTTGTATTATATACAGAACGTCTGTAAACGTCCATTAAATATGTATGGATTAAGAGTGTGACATATCACGTCAATATATGAGTCAGGCCGCTCCGCTGAAAGTGTTAATACCTATCTCCTCTCTCCTCCGCGTTTGTGGTAACCGGGCCAGAGTGCCGAGTGCGAGTTGCAGTGAGAGAAGTGAATGACTTCACCATCGCGTTTTGCGAGCACGTAAATGTCAAATAGTATGGAATCGAGTCAGCGCCATCTAGCGGCGAATTCGGGCAACATTCAGGCCGCTAGATGGCGCTCACTCGATGCCATACAAATTCGCGTTTTGTTTCTCGCAAACGCGATGGTGAAGTTATTCTCTTCTCTCACTGCAACTCGCACTCGGCACTCTGATGTGCTAAACAGATGCGCCGGCGCAAGGTAGGTGCGAAGAAGATTCGCAGCTCGAGCTATGCGATGTAACGACAGTAGGGAAGGTACGCACAGCCCGCATCCATTGGTAATGTTTCCACCAGCGCTTTGCCATGTGGACCAATGAATGTGATTGGTGGATATCATCCACAGACGTCTCTGGTGGAAATGCAGCCTAAAGCCGGCTACTCACACTCCTGCCGCAGGGGCAATCTAGGGTGTGAAAGTGGGGATGACCCTTAATTGCCTCCTTAATTGTGATGTGTATAGGCACGCAGGGGCAATTCCCTAGATTAGCCCTGCGGCAGGGCGGCAGGGTCGTGAGATGGTCTCACGACCTTGGTCCCTAGATTGTCCCTGCCGCCCTGCTACGTGGCCGCGTGTGTAGCGCAGTCGGGGCAATTTCTCAATCAGTTGGTTGGTTTCATATAAATAAATAAATATCTGGGAAAATTTACACCTTAATCATCTGCCCCTACTAGCAGTGCTTGTACTATGGGTGACAGAGACTGATAAACAAACATAAATATTTCTAAATACATACTTAAATAGATAATAACACCCAAACAGACAACAAACACAAATGTTCCACATATAAGTGTTTGTCATGGGTGGGGATGGAACTCAAGACCTCTGGTGCTAAAGGCAGAATCGTTGCCATTGCACCATTAGACCGATCTTTTGATTTTCGATATTATTGGTGCCATTCTCAACACGTGTGTTTAGCTCAACTTGTCTTCGAACACTGAACGGCAGGTATGTGTGTAGAGACAGTCCGATATTGCCCCGACCGCTGTGCACCTTAAATTGCCCCTGCGGCAGGTGTGTGAGTAGCCGGCTTAACACTTCTGAGGTTGACTATAGGTATACACTCAAATCAGTTACTAAGTAAGAAGGAATTGTATCTAACTTTTCTGCCTCCTTCTCCGCTCTCCACTCTTCGATCCGCTGCAGCATCCATGCTTCTCTTTCTTTTTTGTTCATTTTTTTCCAATTTTTGGGCTGTCACAACGGTTATTTTTGAAAAAGGTTTATACTTGAAGCGCCACAGATTATGTAAAACAAATGAAAGACTTAAAAAGAGTAAATCGTTACTTCAAATCACTCAAAACTGGCAAAATGCGTAAACCATGCGATGTCATGAGAAAAACAAAACTTTGAATAGATTCTAAAATTCCATTAGACAATTTAAAAAACACTTGTCATCATAATTCTTCACAACTTCACATAATTTGTAGTCAACAATACGTGTTTACAAGACTCAGCATAACGAATTTGTATATCTATTGGCTGCGCAAAAGTAGCTTGAATAATAAAAATACTTCGATCATATTTCGTGTTTATCCGTAATACAGAGACATGCGATCAATCTTTTATTACGGGACTCTTTGTCATTCACTAAAATTGTATGCTCACTGGCAAAACCAGATAAGTGCAAAATATTCTTATTTTGAGTAAATGGCCTTTTAAAAACCGAATAGTTTTAGAACCATCGTCCTAATTTCCTAAAAAAACTAAGTCCAATAAAGTGATCTTTTCCACATTTTGAGATGCACTACATTTCTTAATTCGCGCTAACTTATGAATGATTTTCCTAAAAACTAAAAAACAATGCAAAAATATATATATCAGTGAATTAATTAACACATTATTAGATGGTTTAATTTGACTAATTTTGCCATTGGATGAGCTAAGGCCTGGGGTCTTATTACAATCCAGTCAAATTAATTTCCTAAACTGAGGGTAGCGAGCAATTTCGTCAGTAAATATGCAGCCTGGAAGAGGCGCTAGTGCCAGGTAACCACTGACTGGCTGGAAATGAAAGCTCATAACGAAATAGCTCTCTACGCTCAGCTTAGGGCATGAGCTTGACATGTTATAAGGGATTGTAATACCCTGACCTTAAAATAATAACGTAAAGAAGGATAGTCTTCATAGAACCGCCCCGTCAAAAATGAAGCACTAATCCGATCCACACATGCGTGACTATTACTTGCTTACGTGCGGCGCGCTTTGACATTGAACATTGCGGAGCTGTAATGAACACTGCAAAGCAGTCCGTTTGGAGCCATTTATGGCTCCAATTAAGGTGCTTCAAAATAGGCGCGCGGACTTTGCTTCTATGTAATTATTCTACGACCCCGACCTTTATTCATTTGATTGGGGAAATAACGTGAAGGTGCTCAATCGCCTAGAGCATTTTCCTGTAATGCGGCGTTTTAGAGTCGAACATTACATCGGTGAGGGAGGAGAACCGCGCTAACTGTAATGTTACAAATTCGAGCATTACATCAGTGAGGGAGGAGAACCGCCCATTACAGTGCGCAACTTGTTGTTACAATGTGTAATATTTTGATATAAATTCCCTGAAGTTTTGTGAGGCAGTTTTAAATGTAATGCTCAAAAACGAATCTGAAACATTACATTACAAGAAAATGCTCCAGGTGAGGGACCTTTAAGTTTACTTATTTTTTTAACATACATACATACATACCATCACGCCTTTTTCCCAACGGGGTAGGCAGAGACCACATCTTTCCGCTTGCTACGGCCCTGACACACCTCTTGCGCTTCTTCCACTCTCATTAATCCTTTCATACATGCTCGGCGATTATGGGTACTCCTGACCTGACCTTTTTTGAGCACGTCTTGGACTTGTCCTAAGTACGTCCGTCTAGGCCTTCCCCTTTCAACAGCTCCATCCGCCCTCACGTTGTAAATTAGTTTCGTTAATCGCCTTTCATCCATCCTTTCCATATGCCCGAACCATCTTAGCATTCCCATCTCAATTTCTGCGACAACATACTCTTTCACACCACATCGCTCTCTTATTATGCTATTCCTTACTTTATCACTTCATTTTTTTTAAAGCGCACTTTTAGGCTTTTACCAGCTTGTTATTAACAATACAAGTATATTATTCGAATAAAATTCGGACTTAATCTCATTTGTTACCTTTTCGAAATCGGGTAATTCTTCCTTTTCCTTCTTTCCTTTCTTTCCCTTTTTCTTCTTTTCTTTTGGTACCTCTTCTTCAACTACGGTTTTTTGTTCCTCTGTTAAAAAAGATTTAGTGTTAGCAATGAGTTCTTAAGTCAACAATGAAAAATGGTGCACCTCATTGAAACTGCTGCATTTGGTCGACGCTCTATCGTTATGGCAAGAGAGGTCAAAATGAAGTAAATTAATTTTCAGTGAATATTTATGTTAGCTTATAGCAATGCACTATTTTCCAAACAATATTAGAAAATAAATTCAACCCTGATCCTAGGGCTCAACCGCTGAAAATTCACTTAACCTATAGCTAGCTAGTTTCGTCTTAAACGAAAGTAAAATATTTGCTAAAATATTTATTATTAGATACATTGTTTATTTTAGCATTTTACAATGCTTGTTTTTCATATCTAAAGATAGAAGAAAAACTAGAAAAATTCGAAATTCGGACCTTTTTTTTTAATTGCCCGTCAAGATGACCTCACTCCACCTGAGTGCCGAGTGCGAGTTGCAGTGAGAGAAGTGAATAACTTCACCATCGCGTTTGCGAGAAAAAAAACGCGAATTTGTATGGCATTGAGTGAGCGCCCTCTAGCGGCCTGAATGTTGTCGCCGCTAGATGGCGCTCACTCGATTCCATACCAATTGACATTTACGTGCTTTCAAACGCGATAGTGAAGTCATTCACTTCTCTCACTGATGGAAAGCGGTCGTGAGATCCAGATATGAGGTTGACAAGCCCAGTCATTCAAACGAATCACTGGGCTGGCCATCCTCACCTTGAAGGCCTGCAGAGAAGCCTGCACCTTGAAAAGAGGTTCGTTCGTGCCAGTAAGATTTCAGTAACTCAGTTGTCTGAGCAGCCACCCGGATCATGGAAGACGCGGGTTCTTATCCCGCCTGATTTCTTGAAGGTCCGAAATTCGTTCTTTTTATTTTTTTTTATTTTTAGATATTTCTTTTATGTTCAAATCTTCTGGAAAAAATGATTGAGAAGTGGAGAATCCTTATTAATAAAAAAATCGTGCGTGACGTCCAAGGCACTTGCGTTGTCTGTTACAATTTATATCTGTGAGTTTGATAATTTCTGCAAATATAAAGAAAACTGAAACAATACCTGCTGCCAACGATTCTTCAGACCATTGGAAGAATTCACTGGTGTCACGCGTTACCTCCTCAACTGCCTATGAATAATTAAAACATCAAATTATTTTTCATTTTAATGAAATAATAAAAAAATAAAATAAAATAGTTTCATTGGCATTAACAAATATTTAGATTCTTAAACAGGTAACTTCAGTATCCCCTTTTAAGCCTATAAAAGCCTGTGTCCGGGAGATACCGATCTTCTTTCAACAATTCCTATCTAATAGCATAAGTAGTACTTAGTGGCAAAACACTTCTTTACTTTTACTTTTATTCTTATCTTAAAATTTAAATAATTAGTCTGTTGTCTCTTAATAAACAAACAAATAACAATGAACTGTGTGCGTGTGTTTTCGGGCGCTCTGACAGATAGCCCGCTTAGAACAACACGCCATTTTTGACGCACGCACACAGATACATGATTTTATAAGTGAAGTCAGTGAGCTTCGGTGAGTCGGAAAGTCGCACTGTCGCGAGTGTTTTTGTTTTTGTCGAATTTGGTGCAATTTTTCACATGATGAATTTTGTTTTTGGCCGGTTCTGTCAAGTAGGTATAACTTACTTCATTTTAAAAATTCAGAGCGAATATAGTAGTAACCCCAGGCGGTTCACGCAAGTTTTGGAAAAAGCTGCGAGCGGTCCTTCTGTAAACTCTTTATTTTGTGCGTATGCTATGATAGTTAACTTCAGAAACTTGTATGCCATTTTAGTTCCATTTTTAATCAATAGGGGCGCTGTACCAAAATAACATAACATAACATACCATCACGACTTTATCCCAAACGGGGTAGTCAGAGGCAAGTGACTGTTGTCGTCATGGTGAACTGAACACTCAGAAGCCTTGTCACCAATGGTATTAGAACCCAACGTGGTAGGTGGTGAGCCTTCTGCCGCTATCCGGGTTGATTTGGTTTTTTATCGATGTTTTACGCCACCGGAGAGTTAGTAATAATTATACCAATACTCAATATGTAAGACAATAATTACTAATGTGATACTTCTGTGCTTAAAGTAACGACGATAGATCTCGGCCTTAGAGTTTATTCAGATCAATGAAATTAAAAATATTAAGTATTTTTCATTGGTTTTGCGAAAATATGTATCCCTAAATAAGTCCCCGCGCAAATATCTAGTCATATCTACTCCTTTGGCGCGTGAATGTCGATTGATTTTTGTACGGAAAACGAATCAACTTAATCACGTATACTTGCCTGAGAGTCTTTTTATGCAATAGTATGTCTTATTCTAGTATTTACCTCAGTCTTTTTCTTCCCTTTCTTCTTTTTGGGCTTGACCTCTAAAAAAACAGACAAAATTTTGGTTAAAAACATTGCATGTTCGTCAAAAACTTACGACGTAATAAAACGTTGAGGATTCATCAATAACAAATGAATTACCTTCTGTGACTTATGATAATTTGATGATATCAATGATTCGATCACTTTTTACTGTTTTTCATTCATTCTATAAAAGAAACAAGGAGAATGTATTTCGTTTCTGTGGTAACTGACTCATTGATAAAATAGGGTGGCGATTTGGAACGGGGTGGCAAAGTATGGAAGAGAACCCTTAAAGAGGTTTGAGCCTTTGCAGCAGAGCCACCAGCTGCCATTTCTTTTCAGTCTTGAATGTCCTGAAATCTGCTATTTGCTAACAAAATAATACGAAAACCACATATAGTCGATTTTTAAGGAAAATAGCCTTTTAAAATTGAACTTTACCTTCATATAACTCGGAAACGTGACACTTTATAGTAGGTCATAATAAGAGACATTTTTTGTTCGTTAAGTGTCCTCTTACCATTTCATTTCACTTACATGGTACGGGCGGTACGACCACACGATCCACGATCCGAGTCGAGGGAGTTAGGGATTTTAATTCAAAAGATAAGAAGTTAAAATGAAACACCCGATAATTAAAAAAAAGGTTGGAATATCTTTTTGGAAATAGTCATATTAAGCCGTCACGGCTAGACATTCGTAGCATCACCACTTCACGTGTGTGTTATTTTTCTATGATAACATACCTTCAATAACAGGAGGTAGAGACTCAAACGAAGCGCTGGTGTAGGATGTATCGGTGAACTGGATCTCTTCTGGCTCCGGTTCCAGGTCCGTGGTGGCCACCAGCACCTCTTCTTGGACTTCCGACTCTGTACAGAGGGGATAAAGATGGAAGTAGGCTAGCCTTTATAAAGTGGTACCGATGAAGGAGCATGAACAAGACTGTTGAAACGGTTGAAGATTCACGATGTGTTGTTTTTTTAATATTGCCCGTCAAGATGACCTCACTCCACCTGATGGAAAGCGGTCGTTAGGTCCAGATATGAGGCTGAAAAGCCCAGTCATTCAAACGAATCACTGGGAGGGCCATCCTCACCATGAAGGCCTGCAGAAATGCCTTTTCACGCCCCGCCTGAAGAACGCATGCCCGTGTGTTAGTGTGTCGTGTCGTGTTCATCAAAAACAACGTTTTTTTAAATTAATTATTTGATTTTTGCACGACAGATCGTATTAACAGGTCTTAAATTACATTGGTCGGGGAGTGAGGAGACGGCGGTTTGCACGCCTTCTCCCTGCTCCCTAAAAGCAGCACCGGGGTGAAAGTCGGGGGACTTTCACCCCATTGCACGGTGCTCCTGTCTGGGGGTGTCCCCGTATACCGGGATGCCCCTGCTGCGTGAGGAGGCCCGGCGTGAAGGCTGGGCCGTTCACCAGGGACGGCATGGTTATCCGAACTAGGCACCGTGTCGTCCCGTCTAGGCGATGAGGTATATCGGGGGTCTTTTTAGTGGGTATGCCGTCACCTTCAGGGACGGAGAGTCCCACACTCCCCCGCTGCCCCACCCCGGCAGTGGGATAGGGCGTAATGCATTTTTTCCCCCGAAAAAAAATAAAAAGGTCTTAAATTACATTTGCAGGACATCTGACACAATAATGGCACCCTGTAAGGGCATTTATATAAATTAAGAAAAATGCGACGGACAACACACCACATCATGATTTCGAAGCAGGATAAATATCCCCGTGATGTGTTACGAAGTACCAGACAAATAATTAGCCCAGGAGGGTCTTCTAGCACACTCAGACTCCAATTTAGAAAAGACCGCGTTTCCTGAACTGACCCGACCGGGAATCGAGCCCGGGACATCAGCGCTATTGCACTCTACGCCAATCGTGTCTTCGAACGTCTTTATCTATTTTATCGAAATTACGTACGAGTGATGTCTCTCTTGATAAGAAAAAAACAGAAACTGGTTATTAAAAGTTTTTGGCACACTAGTTTCAACTGGATTTGCTATTAGTGTCAGAAGATTTTGTTTAAACCTTAGAATAATTACGCATAGAAGGCGGGCCGGGGCACCCGTTTTGCTGCCACATACTCGTATATCAGGACGTCACCCCTGGATGTTAATTTCTCGAGGTAAGAGCTTCTTAATTTTTTTTATTTTTGCAGTAAATGGTTGCAACAACATAACAGAGAAGCACAAGTAGTATTCATACATGTTAAATCCCGAAAATTGTGATTACATGTGTAACGAATTGTTATTTTGACAGTTGATTTTGGCATTACAAATGGCGCGACTTTTTGTATGGAACTATGCTTCTAGGTGTAATTATTCTAAGGTTTGAACTTTATTAGTAACTTACCAGGAGGTTCCTCATCCTGAAAAAAAGGAAACTTCGTTACTATAAAATACATTCGTGGCTCGTTTGTAATTATCCAGGTGTTATCAATTTCTTATTATTCATTCACTACCTGTCCGTCAGCGGCTCCGCCTGCGTAGACTGTCTTTCCCGTCAAAATATAGCCTAAATTTAAAAAAAATATAGCTTGTGTTACTCCCTGATAATGTAGCTTTATATTATAACAAACAAATCTTTCCTCTTTACAATATTAGTTAGAAGTATAGATAACACCTGGAGGGATAGTTCTATTCTAAAAGTATGCGCCCAAATATTGAACGGAATATTTGTACTGTAAGTGTATGTACCTTTTAAAGATAATACAAAATACCTTTGTAAGATAATACCTTTTTCCCTTTCTTATCCTTTTTTGCCATAACGCTAAGATAGGTTGAAAAACAGGAATATATTCAAATTTAAAAATATCAAAAAAATACGTAAAAGGGCTCGGAAAATGTCAAATTGACAATTTACTGATGTAAGTTTTGACAAACTCTTTGGTTTTGTTGACAGTAAAGCTGGTATTCACTTTGCTTAGTGCGAGTGCAGGTGACTAGTAGGAGCGATGGATTAGTCCAGGTGTGTAGTGCAAGTAGTGTCCAATTCTGTTTAGTGGAGGTGTTTAGTTGCTGTGTGTAGTTTATCTCGGGCACCTTTAATTTTATACCTAAGGTCTTTACAATTTAATAGACATTCATTTTTACATACTCCTGCACACATTTTTATGGTAAATCTTCCCTCTATATTATATGTATGTTTTACAAAACGCAAAACACTAAACACTAACACCTGCTGTGCAGACTTGTTTAGTGGCAGGCACCCGGCGAGTGAGGGTAATGGGAGGCACGCGGGACGAGGCCACTCGCAAAAAAATAGAACACGCTTCTAATCGCTTTACTACGCAGGTTACTAATCACTTGCACTAATCTATCGGTGTCCACACGTATTTTCTACTAACACTAAGCACCTGCACTAACTACTACGCAAAGTGAATACCGGCCTTTAGTGATATACGCTCTTTTGACAGCACCCCCAGGGAAAACGATTCGTTCCGGCAAAACAACAAATAGTTTGTAATAATATGCACTTCGGCTGCGATTTCAAACCTAGTTTTTACAGTTGAAGCAGGTTTCAGGAGTCGTGAAGACCTAACTTTTAAATCAAAGTATATTGCGTAAACGAATAAGCGAGCGAATGCTCATTCTATAATTCATAGTTCTTTATTGCTTCATGATGGTACATAAGATCTTAAAATTAAAATTGAACCCGTAACATGAGCCCTGCTAGGGCATTGCAAAACAAACAGATACCTAACTTACAAATTAAAATGCATAACCACATTTAACTTATTTTATTCTGTGCTAATAGGTACATAATGAAATATCGTACTTGTAAGATTTACAAATTATAATTTTTCATTTAAAAACTCTTCAACAAATACATACATTTTTACAATACATTTCCCAATCAGCCACTCCTTTAAGTTCTTACAAATATTATTCCCACTCTATCAAATTCTCTTTGTGTAAACGGAGACAGAGCATTCATTCGTTGTTCTATATATGTTCGCGGAGATCCTAGAATAGAAACACTAGACCCGCCCCTAGATTAGATATATAACTAGGAACTCCAGTCGATTGCTAGTCGCTCTCATTTTGACAGCTTGTCACCCAATGACGAAGTAGTATTTATTTGAATAGAATAGAATAGAATAGAATTTATTTCCAAAAATATGGTACAAAGGTACCATATTTTTGGAAATAAATTAATATCTTATACTAAAATCATATTCGACATATTCTGCCATTGTTTGTTGGCGTAGAAATAATAAACATAGTAAAATACAAGTACAAATTAAATTAAATTACAAATTGAAAATTATCGAATAGGTACTAAATGTCAAAATATTTAAAAATCAAACATGGATTCAATAATTTTTATGTCTATATATTCCTTGACGTCAAATAGCAA
This sequence comes from Udea olivalis, assembly GCA_947369235.1. NCBI lineage: Eukaryota > Metazoa > Arthropoda > Insecta > Lepidoptera > Crambidae > Udea > Udea olivalis. The sequence goes on along the minus strand of OX376370.1, from coordinate 6,984,476 downwards.
TAATCGCTGTCAAAGTCGCGATTATCTTGCGATCGCAGTTAGTCTCGATTCCTCGTATTCTTTCGTTAGAATTCTTATGGTTTACTTAAATGAAAAACGAATTATCATTGACACTATGTTCGTTTGGTCTAAATGCACCTTTAGGCTATTAAGTCTTTGACTGCCGCTAAAGCAGACACAATAGAAAATCTATTGTTTGCGGGTCACCGGTGACCCCCATGGCAGCTAATGTGTTAAATAACGAGAAAATAATAGCCCTTGGCTCTAGAAATTACAAAATTACAATGTAACCAACTTAGAGGAAAATGAGGATTAAATTTGCCGGTGACGTAAAGGCATATCCTAAAAAGTCTAAAATTATTTAAACATACCAAAATGTTCGTCTATTCATTCTTTATATCCGTCACAAGGAGGTGTTTATCAAACTGTTTTGTTCTCAAAACTCTCATGGGGTTTATCTCAAACAGCAGTGAAATGAGAGTTATATTATATACACACGGGAAAATTAAGCTTTTTGGCTCTACCAAAAAAATTTTTCAAATTGGGTACCTACATTGGCAGCGGGAATTGAAACCCCGGTACAGTTTGAGATAGTTTTCAAACTTGCGTGAGAAAGTCCATTTTTTAAAAGTGCAAATTGAATAAAAAGAGATATTCCAATTGATAATCTACACGATTTATAACAACATTTTCATAAACGCAATATTTAATATAGCTCCCGAACAAATGTTTTACAAAACACAGAAATAGAGAACATGTGACGTCACTACCTTAAGACAATTTCTATGACGCGTTTAGGGCAAGTCCGAAATATATGATTTTTAAAATATCTCTCGGGAAGTTTTAGTGCCACCGTAATATTTTTTTTACAAATGTTTATATTTTTGAGAGCTCTTTTGATAACACATAAAAAAATAGTCAAATAACCAATTCATTTGGTCCACTATGAAGTTGTCCATTCCTACTTTTTCTAATGGAAAAAAGGTATTACGCATGCGCTAACAACTTCAGAGTGAACTAGGAATTTGACGCGAACTGTAAATTGATTATTTTATAGTTTTTCCAATTTATGATGATCATTTTGACAGCTGACAATAGGGATGGGGTAGTTTATAATCGTTAGTGAATAGATTCGATTATTGAATCATTATTTCATAGAACTTGAAATAGTAGTTTATTATAATGTGCAATAAGAGATTATTAAATAAATATATTACGACTATAAAAACCCTTAGTTGAATTCAGTTTAGGTAGGTATTTATTACTAATATAATGGTGTATACCCTAAATCACTTTCATAATCATCATCGTCAACATCAATGGATGAGCGGTCCCTTGAGTTTATTATCATTTCTTGTTCACAAACGATGTTCACAAAGTTTATTTGTTAGATTTATTTTGTTTCACATCCGATTTTCTGTATTTTTTTGTTATTCGTTCGCAAGGCACTTCACTTAGTGGGCGGTACCCGTCAATAAAGTACGATATTATCTGTAGTACACTTTCCTGAAAAAGAATGCAATACTTCATAGCAGGGATGTTACGAATATCATATCTTCGACATTCGCGAATGCGAATGCGAATATTGGTCATGCGAATGTGCGAATGCGAATGCGAATACGAATATTCAGGTAAATCATTAAAATAACAAATAATACTAAAGAAAACTACGTCATCACAACATTTATTAATAATTATGCATATAAATTGTAATATAGGTACCGTAAGTAGTTAGGTAAACATATCAAATCAAATCATACATAACATAATCTTTTAGTACCTAGTCAAATTTTAATAATGGTAAATTTTAATTAACGAAAAGTAATTTGGCAGCCTTTTCCCCCATGAGGCGATTTCTGAGTGGCTCATAGATGAGCCCGGCTGCACTAAATAATTGCTCACTCGCAACGCTGGCTGGTGGAGCGCTTAAATATTTCCGAGCAAGAACTGTCAATTTGTCAAATTTTAATTTACTTTTCCACCAAACCATAGGACATTCATCGATTAGGGCGCGTTTTGCGCGAGCATGCACCGACTTGCACAGATTCGTATTCGCAAATATTGACGCGAATTTTCAAAATGATGCGAAGCATTCGCTTATGCGATTGCGAATACAAATATTCGTAACATCCCTGCTTCATAGGCATGAACTGTCAAAATTATCATCCAAAAATTGGACAAGCTATAGTATTTATTTATTTAGCACGGCCACATCATGAACAAATAATTTTACTTAGTAGAATTGACATTGATTTTATATAAGTACTCGTACATGACAAGTACGGCGTACATCACATTCACAACAGTGAAATTAAAATTACAAAATAAATCAATTTTTGTACGTAAAATTATATGTTTATGATAATTGAATGATCATTTTAATTTGGTATGATAATTGAACTGAAAACCTTCGTCCTGTTTCTGTTTTATTAGTCTTCTTTAAGCTCGAAGTAGATTCTTTTTAGTCCGTATTTTCCTAGATCGTGGAGAGCATCCATAATTTTGTTATATTTTAAACTGCGCGTAGTTTAACAAGGAAATAAGAATTTGAATTTAATAAGCTACGATTCAAATTTAATGTTGAGTTGTTCATTTGAGTAAACAATTTCATTTTATTTTACTGACACTTAGTTTTACAAAACGTCGCCGTAAAGATTTCTGCTTCACCTAAGTAGGTAGAGAATGCCTTTAGGCACTAAGTCCGCCAATTGTACTTTTCTTTGTGCAATACAAACGTACCATCACGACTTTATCCCAAACGGGATAGTCAGAGGCAAGTGACTGTTGCCGTCATGGTGAACGGAACACTCAGAAGCCCACTTTTCACCAATGGTATTAGAACCCAACGTGGTACCTAGGTGGGAGCCTTCCGCCACTATACGGGTTGGTTTGATTTTTTTTAGATGTTTTGCATTTTACATTTTCTTTGTGAAATGAAGATTAAATAAATAAATGTGAACGTTGAGTGGTATTCTTAACCGAATTCAAAAGAGGAGGAGATTTAAGAACGCCTATATTTTATGTATGTTCGGTTGAATATGTAGGTTTTAGCTTTCAGAAGTTAAAGGTTTAGGCCAATCCAGCGCTCATTATATCCCAGCTCTATTAAAATATATTTGTGTACAGAGACCGAGCATTCTCTTGTCTCTGTGTTTCATTCCTCTGATAGAAGGTTATCAACGCACATACAAAAGTTCCCAAAGTTACCGAACAAGTATTCTGCAGTACACCCAGACCCAAGAATACCCAAGAGTACCTCACCTACAAGGTGAGGATGGTCAGCCCGGTGATTCGTTGTAATGACTGGGCTTGTCAACCTCATATCTGGAACTCAAGACCACTTTTCATCATGTGTATTGAAGTCATCTTGACAGGCATTATAAAAAAAAACATATCATACAGGATGGTCCAAACATACACAGCAATAAATTTTTTTTAGCTTTCTCACACTCAGGGGTATCCTAAAATACCCTATGTATGTTACCCGATTTTTAGTAGTTTTTAAGTTATGAGTTTTTTTACAAATTTATGAAAATTTCTGGGTTGAGTCACTTTTCCGGTCACTGTGGCGCGATCTGTCAAGATAAATGAATATTTGTTTTTCAGTATTGGATGATATTTTGAAGAATTTAAATCCATAACGCTTATCATAACTTTGAAAAAAAATATGAAATTTAAAAAGTTAAAAATGCTGTTTTTTCCCTGAACTTTGAAGGCCGTTTAAAAAAAAAGTTTTCTAAAATTTTTCATCCAAATCTTTTTAAAAACTTCACTAGACTCTTTAACTAATTACCATGTGAATTTAAATGAGTTTCTTCAATGACATCATACTTAAATTTTCATTCAAATTGCCAGAAGTGTAAAATTCAAGTAATCTGTGTGTGAAGTTGATTATAAGTAAACTAAAAACATCTTAATAAAAAAAAACCATAAAACGCTTTCAAAATGACCATTTCATTGCTCAATACAGATAATACATAGTCAGAACAAAAAAAAATGGCTATAAATACGTTTATTTAGACGACTTTTTTGTGATGAAATATCTTTTTTAACGACATCAGATCTATGTGAAACTAAAAAGACACCATTTTGAACACTTCATGTAACTTTTTTTTATAAATAAATCCATTATGTCAACTTGTACTCAGTTTTAGTTGATACACTGATTACTTTAATTTTACACTCGTGACACTTTGAATGAAAATTTAGGTACGAGTATGATGCCGTTGAAGTTACTCATTGAAATTTACATGGTAAATAATTTAGAGTGTAGTTTTAAGATTAAAAAAAAAAATTGGATTAAAAAATTTAGGGGATTTTTTTTTAAAACGGCCTTCAAAGTTCAGGGAAAAAACAGCATTTCTAACTTTTTCAATTTCATTTTTTTTTCAGAGTTATAATGAGCGTTATGGATGTAAATTCTTCGGAACCATCTAGCGCCATTATTCATATAATAAAGGAAAAAAAACAAGCATTTAAGTATCTCAACAGATCACGCTACAGTAACCGTAAAAGTGTCTCAACCCAGAAATTTTCAAAAACTCGTAAAAAATTATTATCTCGAAAATTACAAAAAATCGGGTAACATACATGGGGTAGTTTCGAATACCCCTGAGTGTGAGAAAGCTAACAAAAGTTTATTGACGTGTATGTTCGGACCACCCTGTAAAATATTAATACAATAATCAAAGTTTCCCTTAAATGTCAAACTGTCCTTTTTATTTCCACTGACATGTCTGTCACAGATAGGACAGCATCAACTTAGGTGTGCTCAACTTTGAATGGGTATATATGTTATTGAATTCGGCGCTCTACGAAATCCCATATAAATAGATACTATAGGCGCTAGCGACTATCGTCACCGTATATTATGTTGGTGAGTTTCATAGATGGATACTGGAAGTCCTACTTAAGACCCTGAGGTCATATAATTGTATGAATGACTTAAATATTTAAACCAAGTCTCGTAGTTTTAATACTTTAACCACGACGCCAGTAACATTTTTGTAGCTTAAAAGTTATTTATAAATATTTTAAGCAATTTAAAATATTCTAAACCGTGTTCAAAGTTGAAAATAAAATTCAACACTACAATTCAACTGTATTTTCCACTTGAAAGACGAACTTGAAAGTAAGTAGTATTTTCATTTGCCCTTTGAAACTGCTGAATAATATTTAAGGCGAAGTTCCTCGAAAGTTAAAGTAATTGCCTTAATTTGTTGAAGCTGAGTAAAAATGCATGTTAAAAAATATTTATATTAACAACACGCAGGGCAACGACTTTAAATCCAGGTTGCGTTTCCATATTAAAAAAAAAAAATGAAGCCAATACCCATCCATCCATTGTAGCGATGACTTGATTTTAATGATTTCTATCATTAAAATCTACTACCTATCCGTCCCCGTGCACCCTTTTCTCAATCCTCTTTAACCCTAATTCTCCTGCTTATTTAAAGAATAAATTTCTCTACCTTCGTAATTCGCACAGTCGTCAATTGCGCTCTAATACTCAATCTAAATACTCTCTCCCTCCTTACACCTGCTCATTCTTCTGGCTTTTTGTCGAGTTCATATAATGCACACTTGTTTGTTATCTCAAGCAATACCACTTTATCCACTTTTTTTAACCTGCTGTAGAATAAGGAATATGCATTTTTTTTCAATCATATTTTCGGAAAGTTTAACCGGATGGAATAAGTAACTAATTAGATTTTTGGCATTATTTGGAAATTACATGGCTTTAAAAACCACTAAAAACTGTTTCAAACAAATTACAAGATATGATGAAAATAATTAAGCCATAAGATTACAAAATATAAGCCAAAATTATTCTGATACATATTAGAAGTGAACACTTCTTAACGTTAACGCATTTTAAACAGAGATATAGTTAATTATGTCTATTCGCCTATACTGTGTATTGATAGTTTCGTGCAAAGTGACGTCAGATGACATGACCATTTTTTATGGTGCGTTTTTACGTAACTCGCGGCAGTGTTTCGGACAATTGGTTATCTATAAAAGTTTAATTAATAAAGCATTATTTTAATAAATCACTGTAGAAAATGAACGTACTATCAGAGATTTATTTGACATAATTAAAAAAAAAAAAAAAAAAAAAAATAATAACATATCTTCATTTCAGACCAAAGATCCATATTTGTGTTGGTAAAGTGACTTAAAATTATTAGTAGTAGTTAGGCCTCACATTAACCAAGAATGACCATCAAGGGAGAGGGTAAATACCTGTGACGGAAGAACTATCAGTATCATATTAACAAAAACGGAAAATCTACGACACACGATTACGGAAAACTCGACTTCATAAGCGAAGTATGTGTTGATCTATTCGCATGCAATCGTTATGCAAGTAGGCGTTAGACGGCTGACCTAATATACCATCTCGGGCTAGTGGAAGCGATTATGCGCATGCGAAGGTTAAGAGCGAGTAGTGCAGGGGCTAGGCTGCGTGTATAATATAATGGCCCTTAAAAATAGAAAAAAACCTATCTGGGATCTCAGCAGGGATTGTACTGCGAACAGAAAGCCTGAGTTATAATAGAATGTGATCATGTTTCAGGGTTTTTTGGAACATTTTATAATGTTTGTGTATAAATAAGTTGTCAATAAAGATAAGAGGGAATTAAGGGATTAAATAAGGTAAGATAAATATTCTTTAAAGCACATCAAAAATACATTACAGGTTAGTATTACAACATTATGATGAAACTATTATTAAGGGTGGTAGGTGAAATGGGAATAACTAATGACAAAGTGCTTGAATGCAAATGTATACATGGCATAAAATGCATAATTACAAACTAATTAATAAACATAAAACCGTCTTACACACTGGTAATAGCAATAACATCGTTTTCACTCTGGTCATTTTTGTATGTCAAATTACTGTTCAAGTTCATAAGAATAAGGAGGTTGGTGGTTGTTATTAAGGAAAAAAAAAACAAACGAAATACTTTAAATTAAGAGCGTTAGCCGGGGGTGGTTCAAAAACGTTGCATTTTTGTAAGATTTTCGTGATTGTTTCTTTGAATTGAAATAAAAGTATTTTTTTTGTCTATTATTGTGTGCATAATTCTATTTTAATACACATTGAAATATCCAAAATTATGTAGTGGCCAATTATTTGCTAAATTAAATAAAATACATTTTTTTTTAAATTGATAAGACACTTATAAATTCACTGTAGGTACACAGGTAAAGATAAAATTATAAAATAAAAGGTGCATTCAATAATAGAGAGATACATACATACATACATACATACATACAATTACGCCTTTTTCCCAACGGGGTAGGCAGAGACCACATCTTTCCACTTGCTACGGTCCTGACACACCTCTTGCGCTTCTTCCACTCTCATTAATCCTTTCATACATGCTCGTCGATTATGGGTACTCCTGACCTGACCTTTTCTGAGCACGTCTCGGACTTGTCCTAAGTACGTCCGTCTAGGCCTTCCCCTTTCAACAGCTCCATCCAACCTCGCCTTGTAAATTTGTTTCGTTAATCGCCTTTCATCCATCCTTTCCATATGCCCGAACCATCTTAGCATTCCCATCTCAATTTTTGTGACAACATCCTTTTTCACACCACATCGCTCTCTTATTATGTCACTCCTGCGAAACTTCGCAATGTTCTCATTTCCACTGCATTTATCCTACTATCATCCTTCTTTTGCCATACCCAACTCTCACTTCCGTACATAAGCGTCGGCACTAACACCCCCGCATGGGGGTGTTAGTGCCCCTGGCTGTTCATAAAGGCATGCAGCGCTCCATTTAACATATTCCCTGCATTCACTCTTCTATCAATATCACCCTCATGCCTTCCATCCTTCGTGAACCTAGTCCCCAGATACACAAATTCTTTCACTTGTTCTACCTTTTCACCTCCAATTAAAACACCACATTCTGTCATATCCTCATCTCTTTCAAAAACCATGGTTTTTGTCTTACTTACGTTCACTTTCATACCTCTCGCTTCTAACGACGCATTCATTAATGTTACCATTACCTGCAACTCGTCGGCTGACGACGCCAGTATGACTTGGTCATCAGCGTAGAGAAGGCATTTAACAAGCAACCCATCCATTCTCAGTCCATAATCACTGTCTTTCAGATCTGTCAAACATTCATCCATGAATAGGTTGAACAGCCATGGGGACGCTACACCAGCCTGTCTAACCCCTTTATGGATGTCAAACCAGTCAGTGTACGCCCCGTTCGTTCTGACGCAAGCACTGGAACACTCATAGAGAAATTTCAGCGCTCGTATCAGACAGCTGCTCACCCCATGCGCGGATAAAGACAACCACAACTCATTCCTTTTCACCCGATCATAGGCTTTTTCCAGGTCCAAGAAAATGCAATAGACTTTTTGGTTTTTGGCCAAAAAAAATTCCGCTACGCAACGCAAAAAATCCTGATCCGTACATCCCATTCCCTTTCTGAATCCCGCTTGCGCATTCTAAATCTTTTCTTCCGTCTCTTTCACAACCCTATTAATAAACACCTTTGCATACAGTTTGCCGACAACACTGAGAAGGCTGATTCTGCGGTAATTTTTGTGCAGTCCTGTTGTGAACCTTTCCCTTTGAAAAGCGGCACGATCACAGCCTTGCACCAATCTTCTGGTACCCGGCCGGCCCTCCAACACAAATTAAAAAGGCAGTACAACTGACTAGCAGCTATGCCTCGGCCGGCCCTCAGCATATCAACAGACACTCTATCTTACCCTGCAGCCTAACCAGCTTTCATACTTTTTAACGCTGTCACTATCTCATCCATACGAATCTCACTCTAACCTCCATTTTCTTCCATGTATGGCTCAGCTATTTCTGCCAAAGCATCATCTCTTTCAAACAAACTTTCAAAGTACTCTTTCCATCTCCCTAAGATACACTCTTCCTCTTTTAAAATCCTTCCATCATCGCCTCTGATTTTCGTAAGCGCTGCTACGGTCGATGCTCCCCTAGCAGAACGTACTGACTTCCAGAAAAACTTGACATTTGTCCGAAAGTCTTCAGTAAGCCTCTTATCAAACTCATCCTTTTGTTCTTCCTTACGTTTGTTCACTACATCCTTCACAGTTCCTTTCAATCTTTTATACTCCTTTGTCGCTTCAACAACATCTCCATCTGTCGCCTTTTGCATCCTTTGATTAGCTCTTATAGCTAACCAATCCAACCACGCTTTCTTCTTTTCATCTACTGCCACCTGCACACTCTTGTCCATCCACCTACTCTTTATCTTACCACCTTTTCTTCTTCTCGTAGTTCCACAAATACTCACAGCCGTACTCACTAATCCATCTTTAACACAATTCCACAGATCTTTAATCTCTTGCAGCTTTTCCGAACCTTCAAATCGCTCTAGTAACCCATTCACATATTCGTCTTCCACACCTTTCTCTTGCAGCTTCTCCACCTTTACGCGTTCCAGAACCAACGTACTCACTGGAGCTCTATGACGCCACTTATCAAAGAGACCACTCATTCGTGCTAGCACCAGGATGTGGTCTGTGTCGACGCCAACCCCACGATACACCGGGGTGTCCAGAACATGCCTCCTCAATCGTTCATCCACAATCACATAGTCAATCATGCTCCTCGACATCCCTTCTTCTCTTGTGTACATATGAATCCTTTTATGCTCAAACAAGGTATTCATCACACACAAATTCCATTCCATGCAAATCTCTAATAAACTCCTACCATTGTCATTTACTTTATCGTCACCATGTACACCAAGAACCTTTTCATACCCATCTCGCTTTCTACCTACCCACCCATTAAGTCTCCTAACATAATCACTCTCTCATTTTGCGAACATTTTCGTAACGTCTCTCTCACACTATCCCAAAACTCTCCCTTTCTTTTGGGCTTTCACAGTGGCGTTGGGACCCGTATCTCTGGGTGCATATTAGGTATAATCTGCTCCTCTGCACACTTTTTTGTTATGACTTTACTCTGTCAATTCAATTTTTGCGTATAAAAACAAGATTGAAAAGAGTAACCATCGAGTTTCTTGCCGGAGTCTTCTCGATCGGAAACAACCTCCGAACCGGTGGTAGAGTCACATTATATTTAATTATGATATGAACTATCATAGTATTATTTTTGTAAGTTTATTTTTATTCAGTATATTTTTGCTACATTTTTTTTTGTATACGACTTGTCATAAGTACTTTTTATAAGTCTATATGAATATTTTTTTGTTACTTTTACTTTAAGAACAAAGATACGAGTCAACCCAACTTTAAGCCGCACCCAGAGGAGTCTCGGGCTTGCACACATACTCATTTACACATTTGGCCATTCGTTCGGAGACAATAAGGCCATCTTCTTGAGACCCTCGGCTGTTGGCAGAAACTCCGGACCAGTAAGTCGTATGGGGTCCATGCCTCGACATGTCACATCCTTTCCGCTTAGTCTCATTCACACAAAGAACACCAATATGCCTTTCATCCATCATGTGACAAACTTCATCAATTTTGTCATTAATTCCACCCCTTACATTCAACGTAGCGAAGCGGCACTCCGTGGGCCGCTTAGAGAGAGATAATTTATACTTAATTTGAATATAGCTAAATAATCACGAAAACCTTAAAAAAATGCGACGTTTATGATCTACCTCAAACGCAATAAGCAAACCCTCTTAAGTAGATATCTGAGTGTTAGTTAACTCTCTACGCAAAGACCGATCAGTTACCACAGTTACCTCTTTGTACATAAATCTGCTTTAATCGACGTGTTGTTTAGGAATCATCCACTCGCTCTTGAACTAAATGCAATCATCTAAACGATTGATTTGTTATAGATAAAAATATTATTTAGAGTCAAGGTGTAGTGAATCACACGTGGATAATATTTATATTACATTAAAATACGTTAGTGTACAAAAGTGAAATCAGTGTTAGCAACATTCTCATGTGCAGTTTAATCAATACTCAGTAAACTGTTTGTTAATGGCAGTGAAGAAGTTAACAGTAGATATTGAATTGTAGGTCGGTCCAATTATTATATTATTTTAAATTTTACTGCACGTATCTTGGGTGATAGTAGAACTAACGAATTATGTCGTATAATATGGGAAAAGATAAACTATCATGTTTTATACTAACATCACTTATAATGTTTGTGGTTGTAATTTTTCAGCCTTTTGCTCACTATTTACTGTTCCATTTTTTACTACACTACGGATCTCACTGTTTCTGAACGTGGCCGAGCGTACTCGTACCTAAACTTTGAAGTGACACTCGCCTGACTTAAGTAACGGTTAAACTGACACTGTAGTGCCAATTTGACGGCACAACAAATTTCCCGCCTTGACTGGCGTGGTGTGCCGGGTTCGATTTTTCGGGTCCATTCAGGATCTTCTAACACCCCTGGCTTAAATCCTTATCTATGACCTCGTCGTAACACAAGGATAATCTTACTTCAAGACATGACAGTTGGTGTGTTGCCAGGCGTCTTTAAATATAGGCACTCAATCTTTCGCTGAAAAATTACAAATCGTCGCGTAAACTGCATTTAAGTTTTTTTCAATCGGGCAGTTTTAGGTTATGTATTACAAAGGCAACTTCCCCTTAACCGTTTATCGAAGTCATCACGATTGCGCATAGAATAACAATTTTATTCACAACGACATTTGACCGCCGCAGCACAGACAATGAAATCATTATCATTGCGCCTTCATCGAGGTTCGCTCGCCATTTTATAATTTAATGAAAAAAAACCGACCGTGTTTTTAATGACGACACGTTTTCGAATTTAGAACTCAGGCGTGTTTTTCTATTATGGTTGATAGTTTTTAATTGGAATTAGTGAGGAACTTTTTGGAGGTAAGTTTTTACTTTTTATGGCGTTTTGTTTTTACTGCATCTTATGAAGACATGGAAAGTCAGGAAAATATTTTAGATAGGTTCTGAACTGTTTAAAGTTACAAAAAGATGCTGATTAGAGCAAACTTTATCGAACTTATATAAGATCAAGACGTGTAGGAATATTTTGTTTGCAAGCGTAGCGTATTTCTAACTAAATCGATACCTACTTAACTACGTAAACGGTATGGAATTACCTACACGTGTTCATTTAGAAACTCGTCATTGCTCAATAAAGCTAGTTATTATTATAAGTAATGTAATAAACAACTGCTCAACTTAAGATTTGCTATTATACGTTCATCAATTCTTCAAGCCACTTAAGCGACCCTGATCAGAATCTAATTATACACTTCGTCACATTATCGTAGACTCATAACATTGATAGTAGAGCCTTATTAAATTGCATCTGAAAGACTATTTATCACTGAGAGTGATCGTTTTAAGCCGCTACTATAAGGTAGGTATAGACTAGAGGTGTTGCTAAAGCATTTCAATGTAATGTAACGTTCTTTCGAATGATAGACGCTGTGTTCGATGGAATGCTCATCGCGAGTGAGCATAATATTTCTACCTGTTACATTTTTGCTCGCACTTCATAGGAGAGAAAAATAGAATAGAATATCATTTATTTCAGGCAACAAATTACATTTAAAGATATTAACTGAACATAATGAGCCCATAGATAAATACCCTAAAAACGAACATGTACTTACATTTAACACAATTTAATTAACTTATTACTAACACACGTAAGGTCCATCTGCGACGTGCGACGCATCATGGTGTCCGGTAACCGACCTCAAAAGCGCCGGTAAATGACACCTTTCAGCCAAAACTCCTCTTTCACGTAGGTCGATTGATGTTCAGTCGGCACCCTCACCACAAATGAATTAAAATTCACATTATGGCGGGATACCAACCACTCGACCCTCAGAGTGAAGTTGCTTTGGTGGTGAACTTGATGTACTCTGCGATTTCCTCAGCCTTCGTAGTGTAATGAAGGCGGGAAACGTTTAGCGTCGTCGGTATTGCAGCACGCAACAGCAGCTCCGGTCCGGCCGGCGCAACACCACGCAGATTGCGGCGAACGGGCTTCTTCTTCTTTCTTTCTACTTTTTGGAAGCCCTCATCGTTGCAAAGATTCTAGATAGACGCAAGAATGTACTGACGTAGGTATAGATAGTCGTCCGTCGCGCTTGTGCGTTTGCTCGATAAAATTGTACACCAAAACGCTGGTTGATATTTAATTTAACAACCTCGAATGCTCGATGTTCTCAGTAGTGATTGATCAATCTATCAGCACCTATGTATAAAGTAGTGATTGATCAATCTTTCAGCACCTTTACAAATTCAATTTGCCTGTAATTAAAAGAGGGCCTAGGTCACGTTCGTCGAACGCTACCTACTAACGTTAATTCAGGCGTTAAAACATTGATGATTGATGTTGATTTTTTGGTATTCTAATAACCGTATTTACTACGGTTTAATAACATACTACGCTTAGGCACAGAATCAGTGTCCTTTTTACCCTTCCCAAGTTTCATGAAATTTCGTAAATTTGTACCGGAGTAGGCCCCCAGTTCAAAGGCCCGATAACAATCCTTTACAACTTGTCAAGTTCATTCCCTAAATTGAGCGTAGCGAGCAATTTCGTAATATGATCTTTCATTTCAAGCCAATCAGCGGTTATCTGGCACTAACTCATCTTCGAGGCTGGATATTTACTGACGAAATTGCTCTCTACACTCCGTTTAGGAAATTACCTTGAATCTATATAAGCGATTGTAATACGTCCCCAGGTTCAAACATTAGATCAATGCCTGTACCTATATTACAAATTAGGTAATAGACCACATTTGCAATCTCATCCATCTGATACCAAGGCTCACACTCGAAGTACACCTATACCCTAACCCATAACCTTACATACCCTTAGCACAGTTGACTAGTATACATTTGCTCACACACACACCCGAGTCCCACCCCCGCGCATGAACGAACACATACACGCTCACACACTCGCACACACCCCAACACGCACACACGCACACCTAGTCACTGCAGAATTGCTTATTATGTTATATTTTTGTTTATTTAAATATTTTTTAAGCTATTTATCATGTACATCAAAAATTGAAACTGATTTGATTCCCACGAGACAGGCTTAGCCTAGTGTGGCAGTTAATTTATAATATTGTAGGTAATTAACAATTGGTAAATAAATACATTTTATCTTATCTTTATTCCTACTCAATAATTTGCTGTGTTATGTTTGTGGCTCACTGTACCTAAACATTTTTCCTTTCATTCCAGTTTCGTAAAATGGGGGTCTTAGAAGATCGCGACTTTGACGATGTTCCAGAAATACCAGAGTATTACAAAGGGAAGACCATATTCATCACTGGAGGGTCTGGTGAGTGAAATTCGCTCCTATCATGATGAATATACGGTTTTGCTTTAAATGATAAGACAGGGGCCACATATACCGGGTGGCTATTTATTCTGTGAGGAAAATGTTATGGCATGCTCAGTAGGTAATGACAAAACTGTTTAAGTAGATATATATTTGATTTTAGAAAGAAACCGTTAGCTATTTCAAGGTTTATAATCAAAATTACTATTATTATTTAAAACAAGGGCGGAAAGCTCACCACCTACCACGTTGGTTTCTAATACCGTTAGTGAAAAGTGGGCTTCTGAGTGTTCCGTTCACCACGACGGCAACAGTCACTCGCCTGTGACTACCCCGTTTGTTAACTGTGACATAACATACCATCACAATGGTATGTTATGTTTTGTAAAAAAACGTAACAATGTAAGATATAGGTTAACCGCCTTAAAGTCGGCCCTCCTGATGGTCCGCGGGACGCGGAGCGGGGAGTAGCACGGGTACACACGGCATTACGCCGCGGCGAGATATCTCAACACATGATTAATAAAATCTCCGTGTTGTTAGTTAGGAAATTTATAACGTCAGATGTGTGAGTAAGTATTTGTTTTAGTATTATAAAAAAAATTAACTAATTAAATACGGCCGCTTTTACTTTACTTTTTAATAGTGGTCATAGACACGCCGCCATTGATTGGCCGAAAGCATCCCCCTCACGCGTCCCGCGCACCATAGTGGGGTCGAATTTATGGCGGTCAAGCTATAGTGGTTAGTAAGTTTTTGTATCACCTACTGAGTAGGTTTGTCATATTATCATATTTTGATTTTGGTTTTATCATAATATTTGTCATCAACATAGAAAACGGACAAAAGAAAATAATAATGGCTTGGCAAAACATTGTACAATGCAAGGTTAATTTGGAGGGCAACGCAGGAAAATGTCTTAGAAACAATAACTGATTAACTAGGTATATTTTATCTTAAAATATAAATACTTAGAAATAAATCGCCAAATGTGTTGCTAAGCTTAAAACTCGAGAATGGCTCGGCCAATTGGTTTTTTTTTCACATTTTTGTTAAGGCGAAAATAAGGTTCGAAAGATAGAAAACAGCAATAGAAAAGAAGCATTTTTGAATTCTAAAATAAACAAAGTTATATAAAGGAGAGAAAAAACTTAAAAATTAGGAGTAAAATAATATAAACAACACTTTTCTCTTCCGTCCATACGAACTTGTTTCCAGCTGTCAAACAATACTTTTGACAGAACGAAGTCTGTCATTCGGGGCAGCTAGTTGATAATAAAACATAGCGCACATTCCGAAGGTGTTTTCAAGTTTCAAGTCATGATCAAAAATAAATAATAAAGAGAAAAAAAAAGAATAGAATATATTTGTATTAAAAAAAGTAAAGTTGTACATTTTGTTATAGTAGGTTGTATGTACCTCTATTGGTAAAATTAAAATTACATAAAACATTCAACAGTGCATAACTACTTAAGCCATTCCTCGCGAATTGGCTCAACCGTAGCTCACGTACGAGCAGACCAGTGGTTCCAGCCAAGTATAGTTAAATAAATATCTGGGTAATTTACACCAAGATCATCTGACCCCAAACTAAGCAGGCTTGTCCTCTGGGCGTCAGAGACTGATAAACATACTTTAATATTTCTAAATACATACTTAAATAGATAATAACACCCAGACACACAACACGACCTCCGGCGATAAAGGCAGGATCGCTGCCATTGCGCCAGTCAAACAAAAAAAGTTGATAAATGAAATAAACTAAGTAATATCGAAATAATAGTAAGTATAGGTATGAACTAATACTAATATACGGTTTGCTGCGTCTTATCAGCCCCCCGATTCAGAACAAAGTTATCGACCGATTCGGTTATTTTCTTTCATTTTTAATTCATTTTTAAGTATGTATTATTTAGGTGCCCGTGGCTAAGTGACGGCAGCTGATCGGCAACGATCCGATGTTAAGCAGCGCTAGTCAGGTCGGGTTATGGATGGGTGACCATCCCGACCGAAATTAAGTGATGTGTTTTTCGGGCATCTCCGTGCTTCGGAAGGCACGTTAAACAGTTGGTCCCGGCGCAAGATATCAGTCGTGAAGCCTAGTCAGAGGCCTAAAAAGGCGGCTTGATAATATCTGACGGTAAGGTTTATCACTGGCCTTACATTCACCTCTCCAACAATCCGCACTGAGCCTGCGTGTTGGAGTATGGCTCGTACCACCTCATAGTTGAGGTGAGGCCTGTGCCCAGCAGTGGGACGTATAAGGCTGTATTTGTTTAAGTATGTATGGGTAGTATTAATATTATTGAGTTTATGAAAACTATAGGCCTTTGGCTTTAACATATAAAAATATAGATTGCTACCGTTAGGAGGGCCATTTACCATAATTAAAACAAATTTACCGAATCGGTCGAAAACTTCGTTCTGAATCGCACCGCTGGTCCGCACCGCTAGGGAGTGGAACGCTCTCCCTGCCGCGTCTGTGTTTCCGGATTACAACCTTGGTGTCTTCAAGGTCAAAGAACATAGGTATTATGGGTCCACGTGTACCACAGTACCACCATCAGCCTAGTCATCGCTTACCACCAGGCGAGACTAAGGCCAAATTGGCTCACTTTCACCCATTTTTTTGCCTTCATCCCTTTATTTCTTTCCAGGGTTCATGGGCAAAGCCTTGATAGAGAAGCTGCTGTACTCATGTCCAGACCTGGACCGGATCTACCTCCTCCTGAGGACCAAGAAGGGAGTGAAGGCTGAGGACCGGCTGGCTGAGCTATATGACTCTTCGTTTGTGAGTACCAGATAGATTGTTATATAGTTTTTTTTTAGAGTGCTGTGGTTTGAAACGAATTTTATCCAGAGGGTTTGCTTTTTGGGTTTTGGGTAGATCGTGAACGTCGCATTTTTTTAAGGTTTTCGTTATTATTTAGCTTAATTCAAATTAAGTATAAATTATCTTTCTATTATTGAATGCACCTTAAATTTCATAATTTTAACTTTAACTGTGTGTAGTGAAATAATAAGTCCTATCTATTTAAAAAAAAACTTTTTTTATTTAATTTAGCAAGTAATTTGCGACTACCTAATTTTAGACAATTCAATGTGTTGTTAAATAGTACTATCCACACAATAATAGGGCAAAAATTGAAGTTTGATTCAATTCAATAAAATAATAATGAAAATCTTACAAAAATGCAACGTATTTGATCCACCCACAGCTTACGCTCTTAAAGCCAGAAGAATTTAAAAGAGTAACTGCTGGGTTTCTCACCGGGTCTTCTCAGTACAGAAGCAACGTCAAGCGTGGTGGTAAATCTCATTATGGCGTACGCTCTCGTGCGGGCCAGCGATACTTGGGCATAACGAATGTCTCTGATATTATTGATCATGTATACCTACTGCGTGATTAGTTAACTGTTTAGAAAAATTATATTAGCATTCTTAGTAGTTGATATAGACACTTTAAGTGAATCTTAGAATTTTTAACTCACTTTTATATTGGGGTTTTCTTCCATACAAAGTCAGTCTTGTTTTTTGTGATACATGTATGTGAAACTTGTATGTGTGTTTTCTATACCTTCAGTGTTTCGATCGCCTGAAACAAGAGAAGCCAGACATCTACGCGTCCAAAGTTTTCGTCATGTCCGGAGATGTGATGGAGCCGGGTTTAGGTAAGTTGTTTGAATAAGTTTATTTATTCACATTTGCTTTCTAGGTGTATTACATTATACAGGCAGTAGATATAAGTGAGAAAAAGAATCTTTGTTTATAACTAACTAATAGGACTAGGATTAATTTTTCTCAATGGTTGGGTTACATTTCATACGGATCCCTAACGTTTTTGCGTCCATAGCAATATATTGTAGATTCTAGGCTAAGGTAGAAGGTGGCATACAGCCTATCTCATAGTCTATGATGTAAGTAATATATATCAATACCAATAATAACTAACTGGTGCTTGCGACTTCGTTTTTACATACGTCTGTTTCAATTTACATTATCATATCTTTCCAGTTTATTCGTGAAAAGGTAATTCCTATTTTTAAATGACTGAAATCATTTGAAATATTACCGATTAAAGGAATTATTTTCGAAAACCACTGTAGGTACTATTTATTTCATCTCGAAAGCATTTTTATATGAATTTTCGTCCCGAACTGGAAAAATTAAAAAAAAACTTTGCTCGGGATGAACGTTCCTTTTTATGTCCAATCATTTGCTTGAAACCAATGCAAGCAAATAGATCGAGTTTATATAACATTGGAAATAGTTCGAATTTATTTGAATAACAAATTATTTTCATTTACAGGTTTGTCCGAAGAGGACAGAGCTTTGTTGGTCAATAGAGTCGAAATTATATTTCACGTAGCAGCTAGCGTCAGGTACGTAATAGTACAGTAAGCCACGTATAAAGCAATGAAGTAGTTACTTGAAAAATTACTTTTGTTAACACCACCATAGTGACATCAACGCTAAGTAGGAACTATCTATAGTCGACATTTTTAGTTTCACTACGTACATTCGATTAAATCCTAATTGATGATAGGGTGAAAGGCGTGCGTGTACGCGCCTTTCGCATTGCATTGAGATCTTTTTGTATGGAACCATCCAAAAAGATGTAAAATGCGCAAACATTCTAGGCGTAATTATGCTTATCGTGAGCAATCCCCGCTGTGTCGTATGCAGAGGGCGCTAAACATGTTACTGGTCGCTAACCCTGAATTGGATATATTCATTGACAGTCCTCAATCGCTTTTAAACAAAGTCGAAAATTTGGTGTAATGTATTCCTTCCTATAGCTTCCATAATTATGTAACTGGGATTATCTCGTTTAATTGTGGTAAATTAATAAATAAATAAATTCTTTTTCCGTGTTTTGTTGCAGATTTGACGATCCTCTGCCTTTTGCTGCTAAACTCAACTTAGGAGGCACCAAAGAGGTCATCGAACTAGCAAGAGAAGTTAGGAATTTGTCGGTAAGCTATTTCATCATCATTATTTATTGTTTGCTTAAGGCTGGGATTTAGCGCGCCGTCCGATAGAGCATTCGGTGGACCACTGATTAGTTCTGTGCGAACGGAATAACGCCGCGGCTTACTTCTGTTTTCGTGTAATAAATTTATTATGAAATAACATTGGTTAAATTAAAAAGTTTTTAAAATTGTCGACCTAGAATATACAAAGACCTATATTTTTTTATTGCAAAATGTTAAAAGTGAATATTTGAGAGTAAAACAAAAAAATCGTCGACGTACTTCTTTGTGTTTTTTTTTATCGGTGAAATTATGCTATATCGTGTTTTGGAAAAGTTGTCGCCTTAGTTAAAGACACTTACCTACTCGTACAATTTTTTATTTGCTAGAATATCTTTAAATTTTGTAGTTATCTTCAAACAAGGTCGATGTAATATTGTCAATCTTGGGAAAGCATAGCCTTAAGTGGTAATAGTCTACTGAATATAATAAAACGAGATAAATATACCAGTCAGTTCACGTCAAACTTCTAACTTTCACACTCTGAAGTAGTTCCGAGTCACGCAAGTAATTAGTTTCAAAAATAAAATGAAATTGAAATTGTCGAAATTGGCAAAATTGACATGCACTTAAAGGACACATGCAATGAGTATGAGTTCTACATTATTAAAGAATCTTCAAAAATAAGCATTTAATAATAAAAAATAATAATAATAATAATAAGACATTTATCCTGTTGAATTAAAATTTACAATTTGGGTGTTGACTTCCTCAAGCACCTGTGTCAGAGGAAGCCACTCTTCCTCAGCTAAGTTGTAAAAACTAATTGACCTTATACTAAAAACATTTAATGACAGCTTTTTATACGGGAAAAAAGAAACGATTTAAGATAACATTTTGTGAACAAAGTCTTAACAACCAAAAAGTTTGAAAGTGTTTGAGAGCGTATGGGCGCGTGTGGATTTGTGTGCGAGTGTGTGTATTTGTGTGTGGGTGTGTGTGTGTGCGTGAGAGAGTGCGTGTGAGTGTGTGAAGGAAGTAATGAATTATCGATTCAGCAACATATTTTCAGAATACTTTCAGCTTCATTATAGTCTATGTGTTTCAGCCATTCGGTAAGTACTTTTTTACATTCTCTTGAGGTAAGTGAATATATTTTCAGTGTTTTATTTATTTTATTTTAAATTTTTGAGGACAAATAGGAAAATTGATATTGAGCCAAATTAGTATTAGCGTTAGGTATAAGGGCTACTTTATCTTTCCTGCTTCTGATTTCTTTCATAGAATATTTTTGTATGATATTAAAAGTTTTCTCACAGGCCGTGGGAGGTAACAGAACCTCATACTCACTCACCTCTCGAAGTAGGTATAAATATCCCTGTGTTACGGAGTACCAGACAAGGAATTAAGCCAGGGTCGTCTCCCAGCACACCCAGACCCAGGCCAATTTAGAAAAGATCATTTCCTGAATTGACCTGACCGGGGATAGAACCCGGGACACTACGGATTTAAAGGCGAGAAACCGTGCTACAGCGCACTATGCCATTCGTGTCGTCAAAGAGAGACCTGTTTTAAGCACCTTTAAATCGTCAAATTTCCATCGACTCAAATTATTTATACATATTAATAGACACTTAAAATAATAACGTATAGAAGGATAGTCTTCATACAACCGTCTTGTCAGAAATAAAGCACTAATCCGATCGACATATGCTCACGCGCGGCGCGCTTTGACATTGAACATTGCGGAGCTGTAATGAACACTGCAAAGCGGTCCGTTTGGAGCCATTTACGGCTCCAATTAAGGTGCTTAAAAATGGGCCCGCGGACTTGGTCTATATGTGATTATTATAAGAACAGACCGCACGGGAGGTCACCTACACGTTTGACCGATCAGATCAAGTACATTGTGGGCAAGTCCATTACGGATGCAGTGGGATGACGTCCAGCCGAGAGAGATGGCGAGGCTTCGTGCGGCGTGTTCTATCTGCCCCCTCCACTTCCACGACTACATGACGACCACGACCGCTCTGTCAAGAGTGTATCGATGAAGAAGAAGATAAGAATAGACATGAATAAAATGATAGTATGTAAACATCTGGATACAGTACTTCGACTCCATCACCAGCGTCGGAACGCTGGTTCTGTTCTGAGAAGACTCGGCAAGAAATTTAACAATTACTCTTCTTACAGTGTTGTGTTTTCAGTACACAAGACAAGTTAGCTTCCTCAGACCTAAACCTCATGTTTTCTCGCCAGGCTATCGTCCACGTGTCGACGTCATATTCGAACACGAACCGTGACGTCATCGAGGAGGTGATGTACCCGCCCCACGCGGACTGGAGGGACACGCTCGAGGTTTGCGAGAACATCGACGAGCATTCGTTGAGGGTGCTCACGCCTAAGTGAGTATTTTTAGGCAGAGTATGTTACAAATGTTCACTGGTTTTGAACCTTAAGTTGCTCCCTCCCTCACTTGGAGCATTCGTCCATAGTGTCACGTTTCAGATTCGATTTTGAGCATTACATTAGATAAATCAAAATTGGCTAGACTCGCATAACTTAAAACTAAAATTATTCAGTTCAAACCTTACCAAAAACTTGCATTACAAATATCCTTTATCTTTAGAAATACAAAACTAGAGACTATTAACTCTGCTCCATTGCTGGGCGTAGAGCTAGACACACACTTAAATTGGAAACAATATATCCAAGAAGTACTTAGTGAAATGTCCTCTTTTATTTATGCGCACCAACACTTTAAAAGAGTTACTGATTTTAAGACTGCCCTTGCGGCATACTACGCTTACGTGTATTCTAGAATTTCCTACGGAATTATTCCGTGGGGGAATTCTTGCGAAGCGTATAAAGCCTTTGTTCTCCAGAAAAAATGCTTAAGAATAATGATAAACATTGATCAAATGGAATCATGTAAGACTCACTTTACCAGAAATCAAATACTGACATTTACGTCCATATACATCCTCGAATCATGAAGAAATCGTGAAGAAGAATCGTGCAAGTTCGTCAAGAAGCACAGTTATTTAGATTCCCCTTTAGCAAGTATTAAACGAAACAATAGATAATTATTTAAAACTTAGAGTTCCATTTTCCAAATTAAAATTAGTGTCAGATAGCCCCTATAATATGGCAATTAAGATTTATAACCACACACCTAATACTATAAAAAATTTAGAAACTATCTCTCTTTTTAACAAAAAATTAAAATTATTTCTTATTAGTAAGTGTTATTTTAACTTGCAGGAATTTTTTGAAGATAAAATAGATGATTTTTAGGGATGGGTAATTCAACACTATTGGCTGATTATTGTTATTTGTATTAAGTTGATTTTATGTTTTTAATTTTATATTGTTAACACCACAGACAATGTATTTGAGTGAGGCGATTAAATGCCCTCCATTTGCCATGCCCTTGCAGGGTGTCACATGTACTTTTATGAAAACTGTAAGAACTTTATATCTATGTGACAATGCAATGAATTAATAAATAAATAAATCACATAATGTTTGTCATGTCAGGGGGGTTGACATGACGAACTTTCGCCTGTTATGTGCATTTCAGAATTGATTTTGAGCATTACTTCATTAGAACATTATTCGGTGCTTTTCCCTCACCAACGTAATGTTCTAATCCGTAACATCACAGTTAGCGCACTGTAATGCTCGGTTCACCTCCCGCACTGATGTAATGCTCGACTCTGTAAAGATACGTTACAGACGAATGGGACAAGTGAGGGAGTACGTTTATGACAAAAATATCTTTAATAGTTAACTTTCGAATTCAGCAAGCTTGATGATTAAGCCAATACCGATGTAGTCGATAACTTGACTACAATAATGGAGGCCTTTACCTAGCAGTGGGATAGTATAACTAAAGGTTTATTGGTTAAGTGTAAAACATTTTTTCCGACTTCAGGTATCTCGGCGAGCTCCCCAACACATATACGTTCACGAAGCAGCTGGCAGAACACGTCGTATACGAGCAGAAAGGGCAGCTGCCAGTGGTCATCATCAGGCCTTCTATAGGTGAGAACTAAGCAGTTAGTTTTTTGCTTAGAATAAAAACGTTTAAAAGGATAGTCTTCATACAACCGCCCTGTCAAAAATGAAGCACTAATCCGATCCACACATGCGCGACTATTACTTGCTTACGTGCGGCGCGCTTTAACATTGAACATTGTAGAGCTGTGTTGAACACTGCAATACGGGCCGTTCGGAGCCATTTATGACTCCAAATAAGGTGCTTCAAAATGGGCGTGCGGGCTTGGTTTCTATATGTAATCATTCTAAGGTTTTTTGCTAAGTTAAGGCCAGTTTTACGGAAGGTTATCTGATCAGCGGGGCCATATTTACCCACTGTAATTACAAGAAAATTGCTTGTTTGAGGGATATTATTTCCATTTCACGTCAATAGTTACTGCATACTCGAATATCAGTTAACTGTTGAGTGTAGGAATTTTTTAAACCTACTCTTGTGTATTTTTGACTGATTCGCTGTCATTTATTTTTTTTACTTTTAAAAACATCCAGTATAGTAGATTGCCAACAAACTTATAGAAGTAAATTAACTAGCTTGATATGAATAATTAAGAGGGTTTGCTTTTTGCGTTTGGGGTAGATCGTAAACGTCCCATTTTTTTTAAGGTTTTCGTGATTATTTAGCTGAAATCAAATTAAGTATAAATTATCCCTCTATTATTGAATTCACCTTTTAATTTTATAATGATAACTTTAACTGTGTACAGTGAATTTTTAATTGTCTTATCATTTAAAAAAAAACGGTTCTTTATTTAATTTAGCAAATAATTGGTTACTACCTAATTTTAGACAATTCAATGTGTTTTTAAATAGTATTATGCACACAATAATAGAGCAAAATTTTAAGTTTTATTTCAATTCAATAAAATAATCACGAAAATCTTACAAAAATGCAACGTTTATGAACCACCCCCAGCTAATGCTCTTAATATTGAAGGGAAACGATTGTCTGATTTGCGAAGTTAATGTCTATGAAAAGGCTAATGTGTCCACTGCTTTATATTGAAGACGAAGATGCAACATTTTCTCTTGATTTTATCTTTTGTCTGTGCACTTTTGGCGGCAAACTTCTTCCCCGTTCCCGACTCCCGTATTCATTAATTTTTACGCAGATACAACGTTGGCTTCTTGTTGTTACTCAACCTTTTATAACAAAACGAATGAGAAATTCAATACATTTAAAATATGAAAAAACACACTTTTAACCTTAAATTCAATGTATTTTATTGCTCCCAGTTATTTCCAGTGTAGAAGAACCTATTCCAGGTTGGATTGAGAATTTCAACGGACCTGTTGGAATATTGGTGGCGTGTGGTAAAGGTAAGAATATTTTCAATATAGGACCTTATTACCTATTTAAATAGTATGTAAATAGTTCTGAAATGTAATCATTTTTAATTTAAAATGTGGTTTTGTAATTCTGGATCAGAAAATGTTAATTTAAAGTTAAAATCTTCATGCTAATATTTTCCATTTATCGTAAAGTACCCAATTCGAATGTTGCCCAATATAAAATACCCTTACGTACGCATGCACGCTCCAAGCACCTTGATTGGTTAGTTAGAATCTTTGGGGGGTGTGAGGAACAGGGCACAAAGTTCCTCATCCACCATTGAAAAGATAGGATCCTCCGACCAGACGAGTGTTGTGTCTGGTGGGCACGCCGACGGTTGTTGTCGGGTTCTTGTATTTATGTACAAAGGCGTTCACATCAACCTTTACACAGGAGCACCTTATGCTGCTGACATACGACCCATTTTGCAATGTTTTGTAAAGTTTGATGTGAAAGCCTCTGTACAATCGCTCGGGTAACTTTAATATCGCGATGTAGGATACGTCAGTTTTTAGTTCGTATGTGGCGAGATGGATGTCGCTACAAATCTATATAAAAAAGTACTTTGTGGTTAGAATGTATGAGTTGTACCCGCGAGCGAACGCAGCGCTTCGACATGATAACTGTTATTAATAAAATTGTTATTTTATTTTCCATAAACATAGTGAAATACAGTTTTTTATTTGTTTATCACGATTTTCGCAGACCTACGTGCGCATTTCCTGTTTTTAATGCCCATGTTTTTGTGTTGCAGGCATAATGCGTAGCTTGTACACCGAACCGCACTTGATAGCCGACTACATTCCTGTAGACGTTTCCATCAAGAGCATCATCACTGCTGCGTGGATCAGGGGAACTAAGAAGTGAGTGACTGTAACTGTAAACCGGACTAGCTTCCCGCCCGCGGCTTTGCCCGTGTTTACTAATTTTTCTAACACGTTGGGTTACATAAAATGTAAAAATTCATACGGATTCTTAACGATGTGCTGCAAGCAATTAGGATAACACGTAGCTTAGAAACAGTGGAAGAACTTTTGAAATCGGTTCTGTAGTTTCGGAGTTTTTTTACCTCAAACATACAAACTTACAAACGCTTACCTCTAATAATAAATAATAGTACAAAAAGTATAGTACCATAATGAACATAAGTATAATACATTTAATGGCTTTTCAAACCTGGATGGGCAAATACATTTTAAAAGTGTGAATAAAATATAGCCAAGAATACCATTCGATAATCCACACGATTTTTGGCGACTTTTGATAAGAAACTATATTCATGGACGCAAAACTCATTAAACCAATTTAATTTAATGTAGCTACCGAGTAAATGTTTTTCAAAATACATAGAAATAACGCGATGTGACGACAATTTATAACAAAGTAGAGAGCGTATTGTAAAAGTAAAAAATGTTTTTTTTTAAACCGCCATAAGTGTCTATATCTCGGGGAGTTTTCGTGCTTTTGAAGCATATTTCTTTTACCAATGTTTCTATTTTCGAGTGGTCCTTCGAGAACACCTCAACAAAATAACTCATCAAATACCCAATTGGAAACCTATGTTCTTCATAATCAAGACCATCTTTTCAGATTAGAGCCCACCGACGACATTCCGATCTACAACTGTTGTGCCGGCAAACTGAACAATATCACGATGTCGGAACTAGTTCAGATCGGCAAACGCCTGTCTGCCAACATTCCACTGAATGACATGCTTTGGAACGTCGGCGGATCAATCACTACAAGTCGAACTATTCATTACATAAAGGTTGGTGATGTTACAGAATCTTTGAGTCATGTTCAATGTACGAGGGGCATGATAAAAGAAGTTAGAAACTCTTTACTCATTTGATTGACACTGGCAAGTTATACACCATCTTATAGGCTGGTTTTTTATTGATATATTTAAAAAGAGAACACACATATATTTTTTATTTTTATTTGTATGAGCATCATTTTTCCGAAAATCTGGCGGGAATTCGCTTGCAGCAATGGAGCTCAGTCGACGTGATTTTCGCGCTATGATTAATTATGACTATACATAAGGTTTAAAGCCTCAACAATGTTTTGAACTTTTGGCTACTACTTTTAAACCACGAATATGCGGCGCCACACACGTCTGCCAGAACACTTAACTTTTTTAACTCCAAAAATTTGTCAATCCTTCCTCACCCACCATATTCCCCTGACATAGTGCCTTGTGATTTTTACCTGTTTCCAAAAATTAAAGAAAAACTAAAGGGGAAGAGGTTTGAAAGCAAAGAAAATGCACTGTCTGCCTTCTTCCTTCAGACCTTCAGATTTCTGAGGTGTCGAAAGAAGAGTGGTCACAGGTATTTTCCAATTGGTTCAAACGTATGGAAAAGTGTATACGTGCTCAGGGTGAATACTTCGAAAAGATCGATACTTGTGGTAAAGAATAAATTTGTTAATTTTTGAGTATCTAATTTCTTTTAACATGTCCCTCGTACATTTCTGCAAAACATTGTGATCTTCTTCTTCTTCGTCGTGTCGATGATCCTATTTTGTTGACAACTAGGTATATAACAGCTGCCCAGTGCCGCTACCGCTATCCCGAGGGAGGTGGCTTCATAAAGATCTTGGCACTGGGGGCAAGATAGCAAGTGCTGCATGGTCTGTTACTCCTGCAGCGGCCCACTTGAGTTCGGAGCCGGTTGAGTGACTTCCATGTGGGCCACGGCAAGTCGCCGCCAGGGGGTAGCGCTCAGTAGTAGTAACATACTCAGATGGTGTAGCATGCATCTCTTTCCACATTTATCGCGCTTCGCTAGGAGAACAAGTTATAGCCTGAGTACCTCGGTGGAAACTATTACGGCTTTTAAGGCGGGAATAACAAAGTATTAAGGCGAAAAGTAGGTGTCTGCTGTCGGATTCCTGCTTCTTCTTCTTAACCGAAGAGGCGATATTGTGAAAAAAATCTAGACGATAGAAAAAATAAGACTACTTACGTCCTATATTTATCGTTATTTTAATTTTTTCCATCATCAATGACATAAAAGGTTTATTCAGCAAAACGCTAGCTGAAATTCCTCTTAACCATATGCTGTGAAACGTCGGTGGAGCAATCATTACCAGTCGAACTATTCATTACATCATGGTTAGTGATGTTACAGAATCTCTGAGTCATGTGGCCGCTTCAATAGACATTCAACAACACAGATCAGAGCCATAACTTTGTGGCGAAATCCCCGTTGCAGGCCAGCGATAGAGGAGCCAGAGCGCCGGGATTCGTCACACAATATTTAGGATTGGATGTAGTTATGGAATAGTGAATAAAAGAACAGCAAATCCAGAGACTTGTTTATTGTGTAGGGTAAAAGTATAGGTAGGAAAGAAACTGTAACAAAATAACAATAAATGAATACAAAGAGTCCTAGGTATAAGATTATCTAATAGTAATAGGTAAGTCAATAGGTATGATATGCTCAACTATCGGGGTAATGTGAAGGGTTCCTGTTACATTATAACTGTTTACAACTGGTTGTTTAAAGTATTTAAAATAGTCACCAACACGTAATTTAAACTTATACTGATAAAAAATCTGGTAATATGACTGCCTCAAAATGCTGAACAGGGAACGTGGAACGATCAATTAAATTTTGAAAGGACAGGTACAGAATACTATTGAAGGCCAGTAAGTTAAACTATGAAGTTTTCAGCCACCGTGGAGGTTCTAACGTCAATGAGACTGGAACGAAACGGCATCGTTACAACTTTAGACAAAAGTTAAACCTAAAACAATAATTGAAAATGGGGGCCTAGCCAAGAGCAATAGATTTCTACCTAAAATGCTAAAACTTTTAAATGTAATGACAGAGGAACTCGCCCAATGGGTTCAAAGTGAATTTTCATATAATTTCAGTACTTTTTCATCTACATGCAGAAAATCAGCTTCTCGTGTTGCTCTTGGCTACGGCCTCAAATCGGCAAACACCTGGCTGCCAACATTACCCTCAACGTTAGGCTGTGGAACGTCGGAGGATCAATCAATACTAGTCGAACTAATCATTCCCTACATCAAAGTTAGTGATGTTACAGTTGTAAAGGTGGGTTTAGACCAAACGAGCGAATGTTCATTCTATCAAACCCTCATAGTATACAGTATCGTACATATCAAAGTATACAGAGACAGAGCATTCTCTGGTTTCTGTTTACACAAACATAATTTGATAGAGTGGGGATAGAATAAGCTCGTTTGGTATAAACCCACTTTAACAGAAAATCGAGCATTAGGCGTTTAATTTACTCGAACCAAATTACGAATATAACATTCGGTGTTTTTTATTACAACTTGATTTTAAAAACCAGCGAGTGTTTTGGTATAACATTTTACACTAAGCCAGAAGTTACATTACATGGAAAAGTTTTGGAAAACTGAGCATTTCCCTGTACTGTACCATTTGTAAAAACGCTAAATTACAATGCTCTAGTCTATACCCTCCTTATAATAGCGACCCTTACGTTTCTGCTAAACATTGCACTACACCCTTAGAATAATTACATTTATAGAAACCAAGTCCGCGCGCCCATTTTGAAGCACCTTAATTGGAGCTATAAATGGCTCCAAACGGATCGCTTTGCAGTGTCCATTACAGCTCCGCAATGTTCGATGTCAAAGCGCTCCGCACGTTAGCAAGTGATAGTCACGCATGTGTGGATGGGATTAGTGTTTCATTTTTGACGGGGCGGTTGTATGAAGATTATCCTTCTATACGTTATTATTATAAGACTGCACCACTAAACTTATCCGGAACAAAACTTCAGTCCGACACACGCCCCTCACAATCAGAAAAGAGTTGTAAAACACTGAACTAGGCAATCTAAAAACTCGACGACGATCGACAAAACAAAAGACGGTTAAAAAACTTACGACAATCAAAAAACTTAGGACGACCAAAAATCTAACTGACTTAATTTTTTACCTCTTCGAGAATCTTCATTCATCTTTTGCTTCTTCGTCAATCTTATTTTTTTTTCTGTTCGGTTCGGTTCGCTATTTTGTTTTTACGATCCCTTTTGTTTTAGACCACAACCACGAGTTGCTACTTTAAATTTACGTTATCGTTCGCGTAAAAAAATTGTATTGGGATGACACATGAGACGACATGACATTGTCCAATCCCAATACATTTTATACGCGACCGATAATGTAAATTTAAAGTGGCAACTCGTGGTAGACCTACAGAACACAAAATGAAAGCTCTGAATAGTGTCATAAATTAACGGTCATCATTTTAAATTCACAGGTTTTGTTTCTCCACTGTCTGCCCGCAATCTTTGTCGATATGATGCTATGGATCCTCGGAAAGAAACCTATGTAAGTTACAACTGAAAACCGACTATACTAGTATATTTATATCGAGGGACTAAACGAAGCCATAATATACCAGCGGTGGTTTGACCGCCGAGCGTGCGGGGGAGTCAATGAAACCGAGGGTATATTATTTAAGTTGGCGTTTATTTTCGAGGTGCAAACTGTACTTTTCACTTAGAGTGCGAGAAAAATAGTCAATTTAGTAAAAAAATATTTAATAAATATTGCACAATAAAATAAAAATCACAAATGTTTCTTATTCCTCCAGTCCATACAACTTTCGTAAGTTTTTAGGTAAATCTTCCGCGATTTTGGCGGCTAAAGATTGTCCATTATTTTATTTTTGACGACCGACTTGGTGTAATGGTTAAGAAGTTGGCTACTACACCAGAGGTCGCGGGTTCGATCCCCGCACAGTACAAACATTTGTGTGCATGAACATGTCTGTTTGTACTGGTCTGGGTGTCTCCTATGTATAATAAGTATGTATTTACAAAAGAAAATGTATTTAAGTATGTTTATCCGTTGTCTAGTATCCCATAACACAAGCTTTAATTAGCTTACTTTGGGGCTAGATGGCGCTGTGTGGAATAATGTCCAGGGATATTTATTTATTTTCTCTTTGCTCGACGTCAAACTCTTCACTGTCACAGGACATTCTTAATAAATTTTATAATTACATTCTCAATATATTTAAAACCGAACAAAATTGAACTCGACCAAAATTCTAAAATTTACGCGGTACGTTTTTTTTTCTTCTAAACCTGTCACAGATTAACAATTTAAAACACATGGCGCCACCTTCTTTGCGGACAAACCATGGAACTAAAACTCTCAACATTTTCGCAATGAAGATGGTCCGTCCGCACTCCACAGATAATAGTATATTTACTGGCTGTTTGAGTTTGTCTGTGTCACATGAAGGAAATTAAAAAACTAATTACTTTTTACTCCCTAGGGGCTAAAGTGGTCACTTTAGACCTTCTTCGTAGGGCTATATTGGCGTAGGTACTTTTAGAGCATGAAAAGTGAAAAAATCTTTTGCACGTCTCAAACAGCCAGTAAAAATATACTATTACGACGACAAAATGTTGAGAGTTTTAGTTCCATGGTTTGTCCGCAAAGAAGGTGGCGCCATGTGTTTTAAATTGTTAATCTGTGACTGGTTCAGTTCAGAAGAAAAATCTAACCGCGAAAATTTCAGAACTTTTATCAAGTGTAAATTTGTTCGATTTTAAATGTTTTTGTACTAAATTGAATATTTTTCTCGCACTCAAAGTGAAAAGTACAGTTTGCACTTCGAGACTAAACGCCTCGCACGCTCGGGAGTCAAACCACCTCTGGTATATTATGGCTTCGTTTAGTCCCTCGATATAAAATATACTATTTTAACATAGTTACAATTTTCTATTTATTTATGTTTTGTATCTATTATTTAACTTTCAATTATGGTGAAACTAAGCTATCAATTTTTCGTGATTGTTTCTAGGTTGCTCAAAATCCAACGACGCATTTACATAGCAAATCTCGCTCTCGGTTACTACATAACCAAGCAATGGACCTTCGACAACAAGAATTTCGTCCTGCTCAGATCCCGTATAAAAGAGCAGGATAAAAAAGGTTTCTACTACGACATAGAGGGTGTAGACAAAGAGGATTATTTCAGAAAGTCTTGTATTGGTGGGAGGAAGTATTTGCTGAGGGAAAAGGATGAAGATTTACCTAAAGCTAAGGTGCATTATAGGAGGTGAGTAAAATTGAATAAACAATCATATATTATGCTTGTAAAGGCTAACATGTATAAATATAAATATAAATATGCGCCAGACAACACACCTCTTGTAATGGTCTCGAAGTAGGGATTAATATCCCTGTGTTACGAGGTATCACACAAGGAAATAAGCCAGGGGCGTCTCCCAGCACACCCAGACCCGAGTCAATTCAGAAAAGATCGTTTCCTGAATTGACCCGACCGGGAATCGAACCCGGGACACTACGGAAATCGAGGGAGAAAACCGTGCTACAGCGCACTACGCTAACCGTCGTCTGTATGTATGTCCTAATATTATTTGGATTTGTACTGGGTGGTTATCTAAAGACTTCCAAAAACGATAAAGCATAATAGGTACTGCTAAGTGATGAAGTAACTACTTAAGGCTGGGACTTAGCGCGCCGTCCGATAGAGCATTCGGTGGGCCACTGATTAGTTCTGCGCGAACGGAAAAACGCCGCGGCTTCCTTCTGTTTTCGCGGAATTAATTTATTATGGAATAACATTAGACAAATTAAAAAGTTTCAAAAGTTGTCGACCTAGAATATACAAAGAATATATATCTATGTATATATTTTTCAGTGCAAAATGTTAATAATGAATATTTAAGAGTAAAACAAAGATCGTCGACGTACTTCTTTGTGTTTTTTTTATCGGTGAATATATGCTATATCGTGTTTTGGAAAAGTTGTCGCCTAAGTTAAAGACACTGACCTACTCGTACAATTTTTTATTTGCTAAAATATCTTTTAATTTAGCGGTTATCTTCAAACAAATTCGATCAAATATTGTCAATTTGGGAAAGCATAGCCTTAAGTGAATTATTTTTTTCTTTACATTGATTTTAATTTTAAGGTTTTTACTAAACATACTACTAGTTTATAGGTTATATTTTTTTTAATAACCTCCCCCCTAAATTTCTTTGTTACAGAATGGTGTTTATGGACAAATTAACGCAGTGTATTTTCTACGGCTATCTATTCTGGTGGTTCATGAACACCAGTTATATGAGAGGTGGAACTGATTTCTTGTATGAAATATTTACACTATGATAGAATAGTTTGCAAAATGCTATTGTCATTTTTTTACGTATTGTTTTCACTAATAGTCATCTTATTGCTCAGAATTGTAAATTTAATTAAAATTAAAATATTAAAAACTATTCATAGCGAGTTTTACACTCAATGATGTGGTTCTGGCACTCGCCGGCCGCTGCCGCGGCACGCTCGCTTCGCTCGCCCGGCTCCTGCGTTGTTCGGTCGCAGTTCTAAATATAATAATATACTGTGCGCCAGCTAACACATCTCATAAAATGGTCTCGTAGTAAGGATTAATATCCCTTTGTTACGAGGTACCACACAAGGAATCAAGCGAGGGGCGTCTCCCAGCACATTCAGACCCGAGTCAATTAAGAAAAGATCGTTTTCCTGAATTGACCCGACCGGGAATCGAACTCGGGACACTACGGAAATCGAGGCGAGAACGCATGCTACAGCTAGCACTACGCCAATCGTGTCGTCAATTTATTTTCAAATAATATTAATTCTTGGATGATGTGCTGTGTTTGTTGCTGTGTTATTTGCTTTGTAATTTATTTTTTGTTATAAAATGTTTTCAAGTCTTTGTTTTATTTCATTTATATTTCTTCATTAAATCCAAACATAATAGTGAAGTTATTTCCGGGCGTAAAACTATAAATATCTATAATAACGTATTGTCTGTGAGAAAAGTATGTAAAGATGTATTGGAGATAGATAGCTGTTCGTTTGGTATATCTATACCAATATTATAAAAAGGTAAAGTTTCTAGTTTTGTTTTTTTGAAGAGGTAATCTTCGAATACAGATCCGAGCATAAAAATTCCTTCATTAAAGGGAGGTGGTTCACAAAACACGTTTTTAGAATTTATTTTTGAAGTAGTAAACAGCGAAATTAAAATCTAATAAAATTTACTGATATTGTTGAGGGGAATTCATCCGTTGAAAACATGATTTGATAAAGTTGGCTTGAAAGAATCAATTCACAATTCAATTCCTCTTTTCGTGACATTTTGTCTTCTGTTTTTAGTTTTATTCTTAAAATAATTGATTAAAAGGGTGCTTTACCAAAACAAAGTTTAAAGATAACTGGAGGGATTTCATCCCATATTTTTTTTATTACATCTATAATTTGTTTTATCGATTATTTGAGTGATTTTCGGTTCGCGTGTCGCTCACTAGTTTCCTTCGGGAAATGTTGTGCAGAACCACCTCGCCAGATTTTGTTTGTTCAAGAATATATTTCACCGGGAGACATAGTCCACGTGGGCGAAACCGCTGATCGACTAGTTATAAGTACTTATCACAGTATCATAAAGCACCTACCAGTACTCCGACTCCTTTGTTGATAAACGCATGCCGCCACTTCCTACGCACAGAAACTCCATCAAGGGTCAAGGTTGTCACAACAAAAACTACTCAAATATTTTACATAAAAGTTTTAATATTTAATAACAAAAGAATAATGACATAATAAAAATAGTCAATAGCCTTTTCAAGAATAACATCGTAATAGACATAAAACAGAAACAGCAAACATGAAGCCGCTGATTTTTTTTTCGCGATTTCAAAGTTTGCCCCATAGTATAAGTCGTTCAGTTTGATGGCCCCTATCAACCATATTCGGCTTTAGGGGTTTTTTTTGTAACACGTTGCATAACCTAAAACCTAGTATTTTATAATAGGTACTTACGTGTCATTTTCAACGCTAATCTGAACTAGGTTTATTGATGTAGCTAGTATGTGCGTGAATTTGCGAATAACTCATCCAACATACCTAATATCAATTTTAATAGCAAGTTACCTACCTAGGTACTTAAATAAAAATAACTTACCGGTCGTCCCGTGGAACTCGGTGGAATTTTAAATATTTTCCTAACTTTGACATGGATTTACAATTGAAAACGGAACAAATCCTGTAAATCATTATGACGTTTTGAAATTCCGTTACGCTTCATAAAACGTATAAGTTAGAGAGCGCAAACTAGAAGAGATTTTGCCGCTCTCTTCCCCGCGTACCCCTCATCGTTGCCCCGCGCAAGTACACGAGTCGGACGACTGTTAGTAGTATTGAGACTGTGCTAATATTATAAAGAGGAGAGACTTGTTTGTTTGTTTGTATTGAATAGGCTCCGATGCTACTGGTCCGATTTAAAAAAATCTTTTACCAATATGAAGCTTCACCAATAAAATATCAGCGATGTACATAGGCTATTTTTTTTTAAATGTAAACAGGAGTAATTGTCTACTCGGGTGAAGCTGCTGACGGACAGCTGGTATTTTTAAAAAAGGATGAAAATAATAACACAAAAATATAAAATATCGCATTTCTTTATTTTCAATAATTATTTTTAAAAGTAGTTCACCAAGTACCAACTTAAACAGATAATACTTAAGAACGCTTAGAATATTATTGAAAACAATATATGTACATCAAAGATATAACCGCCAATAGGATAACACAGCGTTGCCAGGTGATATCAACACCCAGCCTAACAAACATACATTCATCTAACTTGGGACTTCTTAACATCTTTTAGTAGCCGCTCCAAGGTTAAAACGCTGTATCTCTTATTAATTATATCAAATGATTATACATCTTGTTACTTTTAAAAAGGGGTTTCTTATGTTTACTATAATCACCCTGTATAAATAATTATCACATTAAAAAAGTACATCCGCGTACTTTATGTCTATAATAAGGTACTTAACATTTAGTGTAATTTAATTGCTATTTTACATAATTTCGATAAAGTTACTAACTAAAAAGGCAAGATCTGTTTTGTGCAGGAAAATAATCTCATATCCAATTTCACTATTCCAGTAACAAAATAAAAAAAAAATGTTTTGAACTTACATGTTTTCCTAAAAATTATAAGAGATATATTTTTAATACGTGAAAAACAAATGAACTAGAGAGGTTATGATAACACTGATTTTTTTTTCTAATTTGACGAAAAAAAGGAGTTAAAGTTTAGGAGGTGTTTAATAATTTTGCTCATTTTTGAATAGTTTTAACCGTATTAAGTAAAAAGTGTGTTTAAAGTGTGATTCTCAACCTGTCCTGTAAATTTTTTTATGAACTGATAAAAAGAAGCATCTCAAATGTTTAATACAAAACAGGTGATCAGAAGACATATCCAAGAGATAAAATATAGTTGCCCCAATTAAATAGTACATGTAATATTAAATGCATATCAGCATTAACACCCACGAAAATCCCAAACAAAGTACCTTGTACACATTTAATAGGATTGAAGTAATACTCGTACGTTTATGGAGTAAGGATAAATAAATGCAATAGGGTAGCTTTAAAAGGAACACGAAATCAAAACATAATGTATAATCACTGGCAAAATGATAAAATTTAAATATTTCTTAAGAGACGAAAATACTTCTAGAGACTGTAAATATATTGCTTTATGGAATATTATAAGTCAAGTAACCGTAAAAAATAACCAAAATATTTGTAACATACTTCGTTCTAACTAAAGTCTAAATAATATCACACCAACCATTAATAAAAAAATTAAGTAGGACAATTAATCTCATTTAGACATGATCACTAAATTATGGCCAATTTAAATAAAATAATATTTACAAACTTATTCTAAATATTAATTAAGAATTAATATTGAGCAACGAAAAACTATATCAGTCAACTTTATATTCTAAAAATTTACAATAAAGACCTATTAATATATTATTACTTTAAAAATACAAACTTATTTAAGATCTTACTTTCCGGAATGTACAATATTATTATTTTATAGACCAATAACTAGTTTTGCCCCAACAATTTATTAATAAATTAATTAAATTTTCCATTCATTCAAAAGAAAGACATTCAACATAGTTGCAACTATGGCAAGATGTTTCATAGGTACCAAGTAGATTATTTTACCGATGATGAACAGACTGACAGACATATCAAGTTTTGTCTCAGCGAATCCATAGCCATCATCTAATTAAATATTATATTATAGCATCTCGATTTCAGGCATCATTGCTAACAAGACCTAACACAACTCACATAAACAAAAAATTGCAGTCAAATTCAGGAAAAAAATACGAACAATAATCTCAGTCGGATATATGTAATAATTCGTCTTTGCCCGAGTCTAATTCTTTTAAATGTTTCGATCGATCGCTGTTTTTGTGTGTTGTGTCATCGTCAAAACCACTGCCATCATCTACAACTTCTAAATATTTACAATCATCTTCACTGTCAGTCTGCCCAACAGCTGCATAACCGGTTTCTCTTTCATCATCACACGAATCAGATTTGTAACCATTGTTTGCATTAGATTCATTTATAAGAGAATTCTTTCTGTCATTGAAAATGTTTTTAACGTGAGTAAATTCGTCTTTTACTCTATCCCTGACGGAACCTACGGAGTCGTACATTTTGTCACTAAGCTTATGACTCAACTCTTTGATTCTATCACTATGAGTCTTCAACAACGAAGGTCGTCTTTCAGGATCGAACTGAGGGTCAGAATTGTCAGATTCCGTATCATCTAGAGGGATTTCACAAGGGGCGTATATGGAGTCCTTGTTTATCTTTCCTTTAGTTTCTTTTTCAACCCACATCTCACTTCCTATGACAATGTTGCGTTGCTTTTTCTTCTGGTCGAAGGTTTTGAACATAACCTTGAAGGTGAGGATGTAAACAGTGAGAAGAATGAGGCATGCAGCGGTCACGAAGAGTAGATACATAGCTACTGTCTCGAAAACTGGTAGGACGTTCAGGTACAACTTGAAACGTTCTTCTAGCGATGGTGTGAGGGAATACATTCTCTGTAAAATAAATAAAAAATATTACAAATTATGCGATAAATTACTGTATTTTGTGCGATAAAAATTATTAAATTTTATAAATTTCATTTGATAAGAACAAAGACTCTTTCCTTTATAGATCGCACTATGAGTTTTATTTGAATTAGGAGAATAATTAGATACAATTGAGCGATTTCGTCTCAATCTGGAAATGACTTGTCTATCTTTAATTGATTAGTTAGTAGACCTTGATAAACCCTGGGGAACTCAAAATCAATAGGATCAAAAGCTTTCAACGGTTCTATTACTTACAATATCAAACCACAGCAGAGGCAGGTACATGTTTGAGAATCGTTCGGCGTTCTTGATGGTCGAGATGTCCCCCAACGCCATGTTGATCTGGAATTTGGAGCTCACATCCAATGGTAAACCTGATTCGGGCTGAATCCAGAATCTGTGGATAAATAAAAAGATGGTTAGTATAAGAAATACAACATTTTTAAAATTATAAGGGATGCTGTTCTAAATCAGAATCACCATTATCAAGTATCAATAAAGTTATGTACAACTATCTCTTTGTACCAAACAGCTAAAGGTACTCTTTGACATTGAAAATATTGCAAGTATTGAATTCATCAATCATCAAAGATTTCATCTGAAAACCTAATAAGCATTTTCGGGTTAACATTCTTTAAACTACAAGAAAATATGACGTGAAGCTATGACTTCCAAAAAGGAAGGGCTTATCCGAATTCACAGAACTTTTCTTATCGGTGTGGGAAGGATAAGGATACTAACCTAGTTTCATGCTGCTCTCTGTTCGGAGTCAATCCTTCGACTTTGCTGAAGAGAATGTCTTCTCCTTTGTAGAAGTGAGGATAAGACAGAGCAATTGGGAATCCATAGTAGCAGTCGGTGACGTCAATCAAACCGTCTGGTAGGCATTTACCTGGTAAAATAAATTATTAATAAATAACATATAAAAAAGTCAAATAAATAAATCGATTTAACAGAATTAGAACTGCGTTTTTGCTTACCCTTTCTGCAGAAGCACTGGTTCTCTTTGATATACTTCCCGTTGTCCAACATATTATCAGGGAAAGTGTACATGTAAGCACGAAGACCACTCTTGACTCCTTCTTCTATGGGAATCTGAAAAGATCGAATATGAATGTGAGTATCTAATGAATTCTGACGCTAAGCACTAAGAAACTGGACTACAGGCCGGACAGGTAGATATTGCACAAAGGCGGACTTATGGCTAAGTCGTATCTCTTCCACTCACTATGGATGTACAATGAGTTGAAATTATCATGTGCCAAAAGACTAAAGGTGAATAACATCTAATAATTCACATAAAAGACACTTCGCTGTAGTTATTGAAACTTACCAAAGGAGCAGCCCGACAAAGACTCTTCCTATAGAACAGTACAGATTCATTCCTCTCGACTCCCCCTTTGAACTTGGTGCCATCAGAAGCGTTCTGCACGTTGGAGCAGTGCTGGCCATCCCACTGAGGCAAGTCAGGAGACCCTCGGTACGTGTCGATCAAACCCGACTTGGAGACGTCATCTTCACCTGTGTAGATGGTTTCGTAGTCGCCGGTGAAGTCGTACATCTGAATTGGAGAGAAATAGTAGGTTAAACAAATGTTTGGATTTTAAATTGGCGTTTGATACTAAAGTCAGTTTAGTTGTGAAACTTTTGGATTTTATCTGAGGTTAATTAAGTCAAATTATTCTAATGTGCAATTGCTAATAATATTAGCATATAACTATCGATAGTATTTCGAAAAAAAAGATCAAGAATAATGAATGATGGTAACATATTGTATCATCTCTTCATTTTAGAAAAAGAGTAATGTAATTAGCCTTTATACTATCCCACAGTCCCACTGCTGAGCAACCAGGAAGTCAGAACTAATGTCAACCTTGGTCAAAGTATCAGTCGGGACTCGATCCCGCAACAGGAGCCTAATTTATGCTCCCCTTTAGACCCTCCAAATCTTCTAGTTTATTTTACGTCAGCTAAAATCTTACCAGACACATTTTCTGTAAAATTATGCCAAGCCGAATCCATATGTCTCAGCAATGTCAAAAGATTTCCGATCTCATGTAAGTCTGTTTAATTTTGCAGAGAAGATATTGATGAGATTATAAAAACTTACCCTATCAATAAGCCCAAGCTTGTCGAAGTAGATCCACCCCGGCATAAACGTGTTCCCCAAAGTCATCAGGTCAGACTTGTACCCCATCATGAACTCGCGCGCCGTCATCTTGGCCAGGGGCTGGCTGTTCGTCAGGGAGATCAGGTTGTTGAGGCCAAAGCGGGTCATAAAGCCTTGGGGGGCTACCACGTTGGCTATGCTCTAGAAAGAGTGAAAAAGAAAAAATAATTTATAATGCGCCAGACAACAAACAATTGCCTATGGTCTCGATGTGAGAACAAAATATTATTGTGTTAAAAGCTCCCAGCAATTCGCCAATGGCTAATTGGACAATTCAGAAAAGTTCGTTTTATGGATTGGCACGACCGGGAATCGGACCAGTGTCGTCGTCTAATAGTGTCGTCAAACTTATTATTTACATTGTACAAAGTTATAATGATGTAAAATTATTTAAGCCACTCGGATATAATGATATTAGTCCATTTTTATAGAATCTATCTATGTCATACATAATTTGATAAAATCAAGACTAAATAATCCGAATAATTGAATAAAATAGATTAGAGGGAGGTTATTAAATAGAGAAAAATCTTAACACTGCCTATTAAAAACTTTTGACGACCGCAATTTACTAGCGACATCTGATGTGATACGTCCAGCTTAAGCTGAACCTTATTATATGGTTCACTAGCTTTCCGCCCGCGGCTTCGCCCGCGTTACAGTTATATATCAAGGCCAAATTACATAAAATCTTGATAAACTGTAGCCTACGTGCTATTCTGGTGTGTAATCTATATTACTGTAAGTTTCATCCAAATCCGTTCAGTAGTTTTTGCGTGAAAGAGTAACAAACCTACTTAAATACATCCTCACAAACTTTCGCATTTATAATATTATTATTAGGATAATAGATATCTGAGCTCAACTTACACTGGAAATCTGATTCTGATCTCTAGATTTATAGGTCAGCCAGTGATAAAAATGTCAATATTTGGACGTTCATATCTAAATAACCGTTTGAGGTGTACTTATGAAATTAGGAATACATATTTATCTCGAAAGTTTCAATAGATGAGCTGAATTTCATATGTTTACGTGAAATGGTTTCAGAGTTATGAGGGGGTCAAAAATGGCTCGAAATGGTTCGTGAATATTACACACGGTGCTGCTCGCCAGCTCTTAGCTAGCTTAGTTAGCTTGGACTTGGCTTGATACGCTACCGCATGTCTAGATTTTTCATTAATCAAATCATTACCATCAATATCAATATATTCAAAAATATATACTTTACTACTATTTCAAAAATATCGAATACAATTTTTTACTACTTCACGGTTTTGCGACAATTTCACGTCACATGTTTTTGTACAACGCAAGACGTTAATGTGCGATCATTGTGTGTGCTCAATACGCAAATTCGTGATTTTCTTCTTCTCTTCTTTATCGATACACTCTTGACAGAGCGGTCGTGGTCGTCATGTAGCCGTGGAAGTGGAGGGGGCAGATAGAACACGACACACGATGCCTCGCCATCTCTCTCGGCTTGATTTTATTACGCAGAGAGTGACAAAGTAAAAACTGACTGATGTTAATTTGTTTATATCATTTTGCAAAGAAGGCAATGAAGCGAACAAATTAAAATCAGTAAATCCCAATTCTACGACACGATGACTCAGATTTAAGTACACATCTAAGTACTTGTTTAAATTAGGAATCTCAGACAGCGCAACCGACCTTTTATGCTAACCAGATGTTGAAAGATTTAGGACCTAGGCTCATACGTACTGAGTAGTTACAGTATTTCGCAATTATTTCTAAGACTTGGGTTTATTTAGCTAATATTGCTAAAAGGTACACTTTAAGGCTACAATTCTTGTGAAATTCAACTAATATAACCCAGAACAGAATTTAAAGATTTAAAATATCTCGTTTCCAATAGACTAGACACTTGAAGAATTCTCAAAAAATAATACCAGGATTGTTAATGGCAATAATAAGACAATATCATTAAAACCTGGATTATATTTTATTCTTATGAAGTAATCATCATCATCATTCGTGCGGTCTATTCCGCATGTGAACCAACACTGGTGTGTGTCCCAGGGTCCGCCTTTCTTATTTTCTTGGCCCACTTCGCGCGGTCTTGTGCATCCTCTGTTGGCACGCATGTCACCCTTAACGACGTCGAGCCACCGCTTCTTGGGTCAACCTCACTTCTCTTTGGTGGTCCCCAAATTAATGCTATCCTAGAATATTGACGAGTCGTAACATGTAAGTTCAATCCCATTATTTATTTAATAATACTTATTAATTGAATACCGGACTTAAGTGTATTAAAAAAAAAACACTTTTTATTTCGGATAACTGAATACATAGTTTTAATGAAAAACAAAGTATTAATGACTAACAATTTTTATTTTAGGAATTGTATAAATGACTTGGTACAGCCTACTGTTTTATATTCTATAGCTTTGCTGTATGTATGTTATACTGCTGTATAACTGAATGCTGTATGCTGTATATATGTATGTTGTTAGGTTGTTCCTTCTATTTTTTAATGTTAGAATTGAAGCAGTTTTTTTTCTCTACAAACAAATTGTACTATACTAACTCGCATTGTGAAACCACAACAAGTTTAAAAGAGTAACTAACTACTGAGTTTTTCACCGGGTCTTCTCAGTAAGAATCAACTTCCCCGACGCGGTGGAAGAGTCTCATTATATTGGTTTACTGTTTATTTATATATTCATATTATTATAGTATTTATTTCTATTATTTAGTATATTTTTTGACTATTTAAAGTACTGATTAAGTCTATTTCAATAAAAAATATAATATATTTAGTTTTATATTTATTTTTAAAATTTGCAACAAAATCTAGTTTTCTGATGAACGGCCACGTTGTTTGTTTATTTATCACAATAATAATAGAGATAGTACCAAGTATCCGATACCAGTAATTTTCCGAACAATATCGCAACTATTGCAACATTTCTGAAAACGCCCAATCATCATTTCACACGGATCATTTGGTACAATCATTAATGGTAGACCGATCACCATAAAATAGCATAGAAACCACGTGAAATTACAGTATTATAGAAATAATGGCTGTGTGTCGGCAATTCAAATATTACTGGGTCCTGTAGAATTAGACTTTAGATAGGATCTATCTAAGAGTTGTCTATCATCATCATTAAAACCAAGTCATGAGTACAATTGATGAGTAAGACTCAATTATGCAGGACAGACTTTAATCTATTCGCAGCCCGGCACATTAAGGCCCGTATTCTGAAACAAAACCTGTACTTGAGTATAGATTTTTTTTCAGAATACGGGCGTTTTTGTATGAACTGACGTTTTCAAATCTCTACTCAAGTAAAGATCAATGCTTGAGATTGATTCTAGAATACGGGCCTTAGAAGTACACACACACACATTTACATTCACACTCACATGCGGTCAAGATATTGGGAGTATTTCGACTGGCAAATATTTTATTGAACTGATGTTAGGGGATTTTAGGGAGACCCCAGAATCACCGGGCCCTGGGCTCGTGCTACTAGGGTCCGGTGGGAA
The DNA here is from genome assembly GCA_947369235.1 of Udea olivalis. NCBI lineage: Eukaryota > Metazoa > Arthropoda > Insecta > Lepidoptera > Crambidae > Udea > Udea olivalis. The sequence continues at coordinate 6,941,127 of OX376370.1, read as the reverse complement.
TGAACGGCCTGCGAATATGTACATATTAAAAAAACGATAACCGATGTAGAGCTGATAGTGGCATAGCAATTTTAAAAAAAGGCTTTTTTGGTAATTGCCTATCATTTTGAAACGTAGAATAATTTTATTTTCAATGTTGGTTATTTTATGTTAGTAAAGACATGTAAACATTTCAAAGGTTTCTTGATGTGTTTACTGTTAGTGGATTATTTATTTTTTTGGAAAATAAAAAAAACTTTTGGAATTAGAACTGTTTTTATGTTAAAATTTACTTAACTAATCGATGGATTTTAGTGAAACTTTCAACACTTTGACTAGACTTGACTTGTTTGTATAACTGACAGGGTAAAAGGCTCGGTTACAGCGTATTCTTTCGCGCGTACACGGTCTTATTGCGGCGTGTTCGCACAACCGGTATTAGAGTGTTAGTATCTATCTGCATGCGGTTCCAAAAACGAGCTTAGACGCGCGTATAAAACGCCAGCCTGAAACCGATCGAAACTTAAGCGAACGATGCTATTTATTTAATAAACCATAATGACTAGATTGAAGTCAGGGTGGATTACTAATTTCATTAAGTACTTATCTTAGGTCCTTTAGAACATAAAATTATCATAATTTAACTATGATTTGAAGTTAATTTGTATTCCTAAAATATTTTATTAAGTGCACCAACCGTCAACTAGGCGTAGGTAATAGTGGTTGAAATATGACCTTTATTGCAATATAGATAAGGAGATGTTACTACGCGCATCTTTTAGTAGACTGTATTGATTTGCCAACTTAACGACTTAACATTTATTTTATTTACTAAACAGCAATTTTAGATTTCAATAGCTTTAGAATTTTGTTGTGTAGTAAAGATTAGTTGTATAATTAAACGATAGAGGCTTTTGAACTGCATGTTAATGAAAAACCTTACCTTCAAATAATTACACTTAGATAGACAGTTCCATACAAATAGGCGCGCCCTCATTCGATCGGAAACAACCTCCGAACCAGTGGTAGAGTCACATTATATTTAATTATGATATGAACTATCAGAGTATTATTTTATGTAAGTTTATTTTTATTCAGTATATTTTTGCTACATTTTTTTTTTGTACATGACATGTCATAAGTACTTTTTATAAGTCTATATGAATAAAGATATTTTTTACTTTACGATATTTTTTACTTTACTTTTTTACTTCAAAAAAAATTCGTGTGCGTGCGCCACAAAGGTATTTGGCGCGCCGTCCGATAGAGCATTCGGTGGGCCAATGATTAGTTCTGCGCGAACGGAATAACGCCGCGGCTTCCTTCTGTTTCCGTGTAATTAATTTATTACGAAATAACGTTAGACAAATTAAAAAGTTTTAAAAGTTGTCGACCTAGAATATACGAATACCTATATCTATTTTTTTTAAGTGCAAAATGTTAATAATGAATATTTGAGAGTAAAACAAAAAAATCGTCGACGTACTTCTTTGTTTTTTTTTCGGTGAATTTATTATAAATAGTGTTTTGGAAAAGTTGTCGCCTTAGTTAAAGACACTGACCTACTCGTACAATTTTTAATTTGCTAAAATATCTTTTAGTAGTTATCTTCAAAAAAATTCGATCAAATATTGACAATCTTCGTACTTTAAAAAGCAGTGAAAATTAATTAATCATATTTACGTCAAAGGCATTTCTCTACTATTATTTTGTCATTGTTCTTTCAGAACATAACCGCACTAGGGAATACCGTTGTGTTCAAATGAACAGCTGGCGGTCCGTAAGCGGCCCACCCGTGTAAAATTCCTCCCGTTAATATATACCCTACAAATAATAAGCCTGTCACTCCCTGAAAATTTAGCTTCATATTGCTGAAAGAATTTTTAAAATCGGTCCAGTTTCGGAGCCTGTTCAATGCAAACCGACCAAACAATCAAATCTTTCCTCTTTTTAATAATAGTATCACTTTATTCAAGTGAAATAAAAAACTGGACAGTATAATCAATCAAAAGTATATACGTTCAAAATAAGTACTACATTTCCATTCATTCGTGACAAATTGTACACTTACGGTGAGTTATAGTTAAAACAGTAGTTATAAATGTAAATTTTACGATCGTTTTTATGTTTATGAATGAACTAAGTATGCACTTACATTGTAATTTATAACATTGATTCGAGGGCACTCGTTTCGGTTTCACTCAACATTATGATTCGTCAGATTTAACAGCAGGCCTCGAAGCAAGCGGTCTTACAAAAGTGTACAATAGTGTTGGGACTAAATTGTATTGTCGACAATAAAAACTAAATTCAAGTCGCTCAATTACGATGCTACTGAAAAATTGCTTATTTAAGATACCTTTGATATATATTTGTGTTGTGTTTTGCGTGTGACAGTGACAGTTATCACAATTACCTACTTGGTTGTATTCTTATATAGAACGTACTTTAGACTTACTAAGAATCTTTTCTGGGGTGGAGTGGAGGGTTGATAACCTGATCTTCCTAGTTCAGGTATCAACCCAATGTAAAATTGTGCTCTGTATGTACCATTTAATTAACTTAAGTATATTATGTATTGTATTTTTTTTACAAGACTTTTAAAAGTTATTTTTTGTAACCATCTCAAATGAATGTAATGTATTTTATGGTAAGAAATAAAGTTATACTTATGATATTATAGTACCGATTTAAAAAGTAGCAATAGGAATTTAACTCTTAAAGTACTTAATCATTATAAGGGAAAAACATCAATAATTTGAATAGGAGGGTTTTTGAAAATTCTGTTAAGAGTAACGCTCAATAAAAGATTTATAGGCGGCCGCCATTTTGAAAACACATTATGCCACCAAGCAGGTCACGGGTTACAGCGTAATAACTTCTTACAAAAAACATTGCTTAGCTGGAATATGTTATCACTTCACGGACGTGTGTTTTATTTGGATTATGACCTAGAGGAACATTATAATGTGCCACTTTTTCCTCCTCATGCAACTAAAATTTTAAGTGTGCTCACCATATGAAATAGTTAGCAAGCCGATTAAAACTAAAAAGTGGGCAGAATTTCTGAGAAACTTGCGATTTGATTTATCTTAGTAAAACACACACACATACCGCGCTTCAACTTCTTCATTTTATTACTTGCTTAACTACTTTTAATACCTAATGTAAATTGAACTAAAATAATTTAAAATTAAGTAATGTATTAATTAATAAGCAATAGGAAAATTTTATTCTGCTACGGGAGAGTGGCTTCTCCTGTCACAGGTATTTGTACACTTAAAAGGAGTAGTCAACCTTAATTTATGTAGACCCTACTTATTATCATTAATAAACATTTTTTCAATTAGTATCTACCTATTGAAAGGGGAAGGCCTAGACGGACGTACTTAGGACGAGTCCAAGACATACTCAGAAAAGGTCAGGTCAGGAGTACCCGTAATCGACGAGCATGTATGAAAGGATTAATGAGAGTGGAAGAAGCGCAAGAGGTGTGTCAGGACCGTAGCAAGTGGAAAGATGTGGTCTCTGCCTACCCCGTTGGGAAAAAGGCGTGATGGTATGTATGTATGTATGTATGTATGTATCTACCGATTAAAACCTATCGGTATGTCTATCCCCAGGCGATACCGATAAGGGATAGCAACACTAAATATTCACATTCTAAAGTTAAGAAACATGCTGGAAGCTTCGATGTATGCAATGGAATTGGACAGCCCGGATATGTGTTGAAATACTCGTAAGTGGAAATGCCGCTTTTAGTAGGAAATAGCCACCTTTCTGTATCCGAATAAAGGTAATTTTACGACTTTTAGATGGGCTACACTGATTCCAGTAATTTATTACGATTGCATGAAAAATAAAACTATTTAAACGCATTATATTCAGCTGCAAGGTAAACAGAGAGATGCTTACTTACTCGTAATAAAATATGTCAAGTCAAGGTGACTTCCTAATTTGTTAATTCACTCGTGCGTAATTTCTGCGACTTTAAGTTAAATTAATTTAATATGACACGAACAATTGTTTAACACGGAAGTGAGACCACACGTGAAGTATTACTGCACAACTCAGTATTTCTCTATCAGTAGAAAGGTTCGATCAGTGAAAACTGGCTTGAAACATTCTTAAAGGAGAGACTCAGCTTTACTATCACAAGATTATAGGTTCGAAGATCTGTCGCATTCCATGTTATCTTCTATCATCGCACCGCTTATTACAAATCAGAACGTTCATCCTTAATAAGCTATTACCATGGAATTATTTAAGCCAGGTAACATAAGGTTCGTCTGCGTCAGCCAATCGTATGTGATGCTTTTAACAGTGCCATCAAGACCAGCCTCAGATTTTGATTATGCTAAAGCGAAATCTAGCGCCTCTTGCCAGCCAGCACTAGACCGATGGATCCTCTCGCAGTAACCTAGGGCCATACTATCAGGCAGTAACCAGTAGTCACAATTCTTGCTTGTCATTGAACGGGGTTCCAAACGTGAATTACCACCGAATTTATCCCTGAATATGGATGGCAAGCTACATTTTGGCAGACATACTCCAACGCGGGTTGATCTAGACTCTCACTTGAAAGTCTGGCAACAGATCGCAAAAGGTAATTAGTTAGTTGAAAAAAGTCTCTGTAAAGACAACATTATATCAAGAAACTTACCAGCAAAGCGATGTGTGGAAGAAATAAGATGTCATCTTCATGGTTCCCTTCGGACAGCTCCTCGACCCAGGTAAGTGGATGTCTCGGGATGGCTGACAACGTCCCGTTCTCGTTGAACGACACAATCTCATGTTCGAGTCCCTCTCTGAAACAAGAATGAACGATCAATTAGTAATGTCATTTCATGAGTTAAAAAAATTGCGTGAAGAATTTTAATGTTGGGCAGAAAAGTTGTGGATTGTAGAGTCTAAAGGCCGTTTGCCCAATATTAAATGATGAATGCCTATTTTCATCAGTGGAACCTTATGACTGATGATAATGATAATATAATTGCTACCGCTCGCCACCAGCTGGGAGTTCACCCTGACACTCTTGATCCATCATCATCGTAAAGTTCAGTTTCAGATATGCTCTATGATTTCAAGGAGCTAAAATTGTGCAATAAGGTTTGCCCAATGAGCTAATGGTATGGAGTTCTTCAAGAGGGGATTGAAAAGGTTTTAACAGGGTAGGCAACGTGGTATACCCTTGGTATTGCATGCAGGCTGTGGTAACCGCTTACCATCAGGTGGTCCGCGTGTTTGTCACCATAAAAAATACGATGCCCGGCTCATTAATTCCTTTATCACTGTACTTGTCAGCCGCATATCTGGACCTCAAGATCGCTTTATATCAGGTGGAGTGGGGTCATCTAGACGGACATTAACAAAATAAACTTACTTATAAACATAAGGGCCAACTTCTTTCACTTTGACCTTGTCATCGATTCCGGCCATGTACTCCTCGGCGTTGGTAATGTTGAACAAGTAGACCCTGCAGTACAGGTCCACCTCCGGCTTCCTCCACATTTCGAAGATCTCCCCACCGTTTTGGAGCACCACTTTCTGAAAGGGAACCACTGTGATTTTATTTTTTTAAGACATGTTTTTTGGATTGTGAACTGGAAATGGAGAGTTGGTGATTAAATTAGTACAGATCTTTATCACATTTTGATCACGCATGCAGACAAAGTGAGTTTACAGACGATACCGGTCAGAATCGGTCACGCGGCTAGTCGCATTGTCGCAAGTGTTTTTGTTTTTGTCGAGCTTGGTGCAATATTTCACCTGATGAATTTTGTTCAATTATGTTTCTGAAAGGTGCAAGTCACTCTTAAAATGGGCATCTTACCCTAATGACTTCAGAACCATAAGGTCATCAAAGACTGTTTCCAACGGGCTGATAAAAAAAAATCATTTCATATTTACAAAGGCAAAATTCAATAATCCTTTCATGAATGATCGTCTTGGATGCGAATGGAAACCTCAATCTTCGGCGCTAATGACTTACTTAAAATACAGTGGTGATTTAGCACTGATTTCATTATGGCACTGTAGTCTCAAAGCAATGTAGTTTTGAAAATAAAGATATATAATGTTGCCATAAACAAACAGTATACCGGGTGATTATCAAAAGACTTACAAAAAGTTATGGCACACTCAGCAGGGTTTTTTTTATATTGCCCGTGAAGATGACCTCACACCACCTGATGGAAAGCGGTCGTGAGGTCCAGATATAAGGCTGACAAGCCCAGTTATTTAATCGAACTACTGGGCTGGCCATCCTCACCTTGAAGGCCTGCAGAAATGCCTTTTCACGCCCAGCCTGAAGAACCCGGGACTATACGAGGAAGGAAACACATGAGCTGGAAGAGCGTTCCACGTCTGGATGGTACGACAAAGAAACGAGTCACCGAACCTATTAGTTCGGGCCAACAAATGTTGAATTGTGTGGATGACGCCGTAGTCCAGCAAGCGTGGTACGGGAGTGGAAATGTGAGGGTGGAATAAGCTGGAATAACTCGTTCCCCATTATAGAAGCGACAGAGAACACTATCATGGTGATGTAGAAGAAATCATTTAAGAAATGGAATGTTTTTAATTAACTTTCATTTCAAGGTCACCGTACAAATCAGTCGTACAGTCACATTTTTTTCTATGAAAACCATAGAATTAAAATTAATTGAACAATTGAATTTTTTACTTACATAGTTACTAACTACATCACTTACCTACTGCCATATCGTTAATATAATTATTTTGATAATCACCCGGTATAATCTTAAAAGTGTTTTGAATTTTTAAAAACAAACCTGTATTTCCTCACATACCTGTTTGAACAAGAAGTCGTATGGGTGCAGGAAGAGTATGAAGCCACCTGCTGCCAACGCGAAGAAACCCAGCATCAACAGAATGAACAGGCCTGGAACAAGTCAAAAACCATGTTAAGCTATTGTTCTTTTATAACAAAGACTAGCTTTCCGCCCGCGGCTTCACCTACGTCATCGTTAGATACTACGTTACATTGTTATAAATTGTAGCCTATGGGTTATTCTGGTGTATAAGCTGTATTACTGTGAAGTTTTATCTAAATCCGTTCAGTAGTTTTAGCGTGGAAGAGTAACAAACATATTATATACAATTTTAGTAGGACAGTAAGATATAAAATACTAGCTGCCTTTCCCGCTAAAATATAGCCTAAACTTAAAAAAAATAGCCCATGTCACTCCCTGATAATGTAGCTTTATTTTATTGAAAGAGTTTTTAAAATCGGTCCAATAAGTGCCTACAAAATACAAACAAACAAATAGTTCCTATTCATAAAATTAGTATATAGTACAGTTCAGTAGTACAGTAAAATAAAAATCATTTGTAATTACAAATGATTTTTATTTTACTGTCGTGACATTTGTAAGTCTATGTTCCATTCGCATACAAAAAAGCGACGCACGCGATTCTGCTGATAGTAATATGACGTACCTACATAGTAAGTGATTCGGATTCACACTCCGTGATTCGGAAGGGTTTGTTTACCTTATTTTGTGACGCCATGCGCACAGAGCTAAGAACATACAGACGTAAAATTAAATTGATATTTATTCCTGTTAGAAGTAAAATGTGTGAAATTATCGAAACTCGTAGAACAAATGTTGTTGTGTATGATGGTAGCTACCTAGTCTTGCGAGGTTGTTGATGTTTTTTTAATAACCCTGTATATATTTTTTTCATATTATTCTAAGTGAGAGATTATTTTTAACTCCCGAATGTTATAAGTTTGACGTCGACGTCTATGTGTCTGTCTGTCTGTGGCATTGTGGCAATCAAACGGATTGACCGATTTCGATGTGGTTTCTTTCATTCGAAGTTATTCTTGTGTTTCTTAGCTAAGTTTAAGAAAAAATTTAGTCTAGCTGTTTGAAGAGTATCAGCTCTTTTACAAACTTATTTATTTATTTATTGCTATTCCACAACTTATGTAAGGGGGCGTCCATAAATTACGTGAGGTGTTTTTTTAAATTTTCTGTAGGTGAGATGAGAGATTTTATTCAACCCCCTTCCCCATCACCCAAGCTCACGTGAGATTTTTCAAAATGTGGGTTTCTCACGTAAACGCGTTGGATTGTTATTGTAAAAAGAAAAAAAAAATATTCGTGCTTTTATTTACGACTAGTTAAGACTAGTAATCAATATTGCTGAGAGTTATAAGTGTAATAAAATTTTAACAATAGAATACTTCAATCGTGACTAAGTACTGTGATTAAAAAAAGAATATCTACTCTAATTCAGTCTATGCAGAATTCAGTCAATCAGAAAAAAAATTGCGTGATATTTGCCAAGACCCCCCCCCCCCCCTCTCTCCAACGTATCGACCCCCTCCCCCCTTAAACATTTCATGTAATTTATGGACCCTCTAAGGCATGTTTGGCATAAAATTAATTGCGTAGAGGGTTTTTAAAATGTTAAATTGAATATTGGATGTAATTTTGTTGTAAAAGAATATGTCTTTAGTTATTTAGGCGTAGATCTGTAACCTAATCAAATGGCCACACAAATGGCTTTCTGGATAGAACTGCTAATCAACCTGTTTCTATACTTCAACCTAAAAACTAAACAGAGACTTATATAAATGTTAGCCACACAATTTTAGCACTGCAACCCATTTTTTTTATTTTTTTATTTTACCTAAAAAATATTCATTTTTCTCTTTGAAACGCCATGTTACTCATTTAAACTTACCTATAGCACTTATAAGGTCTGGATATTTTAACGATATACACATTAATAAAGTTATTAAAATGATATTTTCACATTTTTAACAGAATAACACACTGACATTGGAAATACACATTTTATCGTGGGTGGGTAGAGACGTATTTTGCACGAGAAAGTTACAGAAATACTGACTAGCTAAGGGGCGGTTGTAATCTGCCCAGAAAGTTATGACAAGGCAGAAAATATTTCATTCATAAGTTACCTCACGGTTGATCAAGAGCTTTTCATTTTGGAACAAGAAAAAAAAGTCAAATGTAGTAAGAGTCTTTTCGATCAGAAACCACCTCCGAACCGGTGGTAGAGTCACATTATGTCTATTTATGATTTTCACTTTCATAGTATTATTTTATGTAAATTTATTTTTATTTAGTATATTTTTGCTATTTTTTCATATTTGACTTGTCATAAGTACTTTTTAAAAGTCTATATATGAATAAATGTATTTTTTACCTTTACTTTTTTGAACTAAAGACTCCATAATTAAATAATTGAAAAATAATGAGAAATTGAAATAGGTTCTACCTAATATTGAGCCTGTAGCCAATGGCGCTCTTAGTTACATAAACAGGAATATTTAAAAAAATTGTTCTAGCCTGTCACGATTTCCCGGCACAACTATTTCCCATTCCAACCAACCCTCACTACCCCATGTTTTAGGGAGGGTTGCATGGGGTTGGATTGCTGCCAATTTGTTATATAATTTGTACATCAGTATGTAGGTCAAGGTCAAACGAAAAGGAAGCTAGGCTATACAGGGCGGTTCCATGAAAAGGGCCCTACATGCTCAAGGGGCCGGTCACCAAAATGGCGGGGCCATAGCGCGCGTGTATGCATCGTGATTTATTGCAAATTTTGGGTCTGATTTACTGATTGGATTTCAAATAAACCTTTATATTTCGATTGAATAAAGATCATAGGTGTTTTGACATAAATTTTTAACAGTAATTCATCATTTCAGCCGAACGACGCCCACTGCTGGGCATAGGCCTCCCCCAAGGATCTCCACAACGATCGGTCCTGCGCTGTCCGCATCCAGCGGCTTCCCGCGACCTTGACCAGATCGTCGGTCCACCTTGTAGAGGGCCTGCCCACGGAACGTCGTCCGGTACGCGGTCGCCATTCGAGAACCTTTCCGCCCCAACGGCCATCGGTTCTCCGCGCTATGTGTCCTGCCCACTGCCACTTCAGCGATGCAATCCTTCGAGCGATGTCGGTTGTTTTTGTTCTCCTGCGGATCTCATCATTTCTGATTCGATCGAGCAGGGAAATACCAAGCATCGCTCTCTCCATTGCTCGCTGGGTGATCTTGAGCCTTCTTATGAGACCCATAGTAAGGGACCACGTCTCACTCCCATAGGTCATTACTGGCAACACACACTGGTCAAAGACTTTTGTCTTGAGACACTGAGGTATTTCGGACGCAAATATATGCCGGAGCTTCCCGAACGCTGCCCATCCGAGCTGGATTCGACGAGAGATCTCTTTCTCGAAGTTGGACTTACCTAGCTGGACTGTCTGTCCCAGGTAAACATAGTGGTCAACAACTTCGAGTGTAATGTTCCCAACGTTAACTGGAGCGGGTGCAATATGGGCATTCAACATGATTTTTGTTTTGTCCATGTTCATCTTAAGACCCACTCTTTGAGAAGCATTACCGAGATCTTCGAGCATTATGTTCAGGTCTTCCAAGGTCTCAGCCATAAGAACTACATCATCGGCAAATCGCAGGTGTGTTAGGTACTCGCCATTGATGTTGATGCCGCGTCCTTTCCAGTCCAGAAGCTTGAAAATATCCTCCAACGCAGCCGTGAACAGTTTCGGAGAAATAACATCTCCTTGTCTCACGCCTCGCTGTAGTTGGATCGGATTAGAGCTCTGGTTCTGTAATCGGACCGACATGGTGGCGTTCTGGTATAAGTACCTTAGCACCTCAATGTACCTGTAGTCTATTTGGCACCTTTGGAGAGACTGCAGTACTGCCCAGGTCTCAATCGAATCAAAGGCTTTCTCGTAGTCCACGAACGCTAAGCAAAGTGGCAAGTTATACTCTTCGGTCTTCTGTATAACTTGCCGCAGCGTATGAATGTGGTCTACGGTACTATAGCCTTTTCGGAACCCTGCTTGTTCGGGAGGTTGGAAGTCGTCAAACCTGCGAGCGAGACGATTCGTAATGACTCTCGAAAACAGCTTATAGATATGGCTCAGAAGCGAGATGGGTCTGTAGTTCTTCAAGAGAGTTTTGTTACCCTTCTTGAAGAACAGCATCACATCGCCTCTGCCCCATGCCTTTGGCGTTTTTCCCTCGAGGATGACAGAACTGAAGAGCGTCTGGAGGACCTTAAGTATCGGCTTACCGCCCGCTCTCAGGAGCTCGGTTGTGATTCCGTCACCACCCGCCGCCTTGTTGTTTTTAAGCTGCTTGAGAGCCATCCTAATCTCGTACAGGCTGACGTCCGGGATATCTTCGGTATAGTGTCGGGTAAGCTTGGCTCTAGGATCTTTAGCCTTGCTTTCAACAGGTGTTTGCGTGGAATATAACTGTCCATAGAAACTCTCAATCTCCCTCAGGATTTCAGGTGTTGACGAAATGATGCTACCTGCCTCAGTTTTCAGCCTCGTCAATTGGCTTTGCCCAATAGACAGATCTCTGGCGAACACTTTGGAGCCTTTATTCCGCTCAATTGCCTCTTTAATACGCTGGGTATTAAATTGGCGAAGGTCGCTCGTCAAAGACTTAGATATCTGTCTATTGAGTTGCCGATAACGATGGGCATCCGCTGAGTTCTGTAGCTTCATTTCGTTTCTCTGATCCATGAGTAGGAGAGTCTGACTGGAGAGTTTCTTTGATTTGGGACGGCGGGTTTTAAAGTGCTTGGACCCTACCGTACGGACAGTATCCACCACCATGTTGTACAGATCGTCCACATCGATGCTGTTCTCAAGGGCTTCGAAGCGGTTTTGAAGCTCGAGCTGAAAGCACTCGGGGTTTTGAATTTGAGCCGGTATTGGTCGGAGCGTGGATTTTATCAGTCGCGCTCTCTCAAGCTTTAGGTCGATATTCAATGTGCCTCTGACCATGCGGTGATCGCTTCCTGTCTTAACAGCGTTGATCACAGTGACATCATTGAATATATGCTTCTTCGTCGACATGATAAAATCGATCTCGTTTTTGACTCTACCGTCCGGACTGATCCAGGTCCATTTGCGGCTTACGGGCTTCTTGAAGAAGGAGTTCATCATAAAGAGGTTCTCCCTCTCCATGAAGTCTGCCAGCATCTGGCCCCTGTTGTTCCGTTGCCCAAATCCAAATTGCCCCACTCTCAACTCATCACCGCAACGTTGCCCCAACTTTGCATTAAAATCCCCCATCACAACCGTGTAGTGGGTTTTATAGCTATGCATGGCTTTAGAGATCTCCTCATACATAGCCTCCACTTCGACATCGTCGTGCTTTGAGGTCGGAGCGTAGACCTGAATGACATTCAGCGAATATCGTTTCGATATTCTGAGTATCAGGTACGCTACCCTGCTCGAAACACTTCCGATAGTAATCACGTTGTTGACAAGGGATTTGTGGACGATGAACCCGACACCACCTAGGGACTGTTGGTCGCCCTCCCGGTGGTATAGTAAGTTACCGGATTGCAGGATTATCGAGTCCTCCCCCTCTCTTCGGACTTCAGATAACCCAATGATATCCCAATGTAACTTACTAATTACCTCTTCCAACTCTATGAGCTTCGCGTCGAGCCTCAGTGTGCGCGTGTTATATGTTGCCAGGTCGAGTCGTCGTTGTTGGCAGCCGGATCTTACCCGGGGATTCCTAGCACCCCCTGCCCCGCCGTTACCATAGCCGCTGCCGTAGCTAGGAATAGCAGGGCCGCCGGGGACTGGGGGCCGATTTTCTGGTTGTGCAGCCATTTTGGGGGGGGGGGTTTGCCATAATCGCCACGCTTGGCAGGCGGGTTGGCGATCGCAGTATGGCCTGCTGTTATCCGGAGACGCTGCTGCCCATCTCCTTATGGCAGTAAGGAACAGTAATTACCTATGCTTTATTCGAAACAAGAATCTGTCGTAAATTTGGACTATTATTTAATATAATTGAGAAATTTTAAACTTTTTTTTATCTACAGATGAATTATGCAGACTTTGATATATTTTTATTTAAATAGACTAAATGATATTTATATACACAGTTCAGTAAAAAGTAAAAAGAAAAACCTAAATTTAAATAATAAAACTAAAAACTACTTAGAAAATTTTGCCCCTGCGGTATGAATGCATAATATTAATATTATTATTATAATATTAATATTATGTATACTCTGGTACATTAAATGTGTCATCAAAACTATATGTCTGATATTTTGTTCTCTTCTTTCTGCAACTATAGGAAGCTTCCATCAGAGATTTATCCACTTCAAGTTGACACGATAAGGCTTTTCGTAAATCGCGGTGGTGAGATTAATAATTTTATGAAAGAAATACGCGATTTGAGCGTCAGACACAATTCCTCGTGCTAAGTTTACGCAAAGGAGTTAGGCAATGTGTGAACTTGAAAGGAGAATAAGTCAGTTAAATCTTAAGTTGATTAAAGTATTAATACTTAAATACAGGTTGTGATTTTGGTAGGTTCAACGCCCTCAGCGACAGTGCAGGAATGCTGTAATACGCTCACTGGCCTTAAGGTCAGAGTTACCGTTCAAAAACTAGTAATTTTCCCATTCTTTTATGCAAAAATGCATAAGCCATTCTTGTTTTTCCTTGTCAGTCATTCTATAGTTTGTCCAACTTCCACCAGACTATTAGTGGTCTGCGGTGTCATATTTAAAGGCTCCCGACCTTAAGAGAAGAGTTAAATACAAGAAGAGACACAGGTGAATTAATATTTGACTCATGACATCAATATTGTTACGATTTTATAAAATGTCAGTAATTTCGTAATTGTACCACAACAAGGCGTGTGAAAATCGCATTAGCCATTAAAACATATTTTAGATTTAAAAGGATTACCTGAGGAACACTGTCTTTGGATATTGAATTTAATTCATTTTATTCATATAGGTACAATATACATTGTGTTGAATGTTTACACTTAAGAATTATGAAATGAATAGGAGAAATTAGTCCGCGGGGGCAAAGACACTGGCATAACATCCACGTCTATTTATTGATCGAATTATCAATAAACGGATTGGAAGGATTTGTCGGACTCTTATTCTGTAAATTTTAGGTCAGATTTTGTATGAATAAGTCTGCTTTAGATTAAGCGCTTCTGTTGTTGAGTACATACCTAGTTCAAGTTTTTGCTCTGTAAAAAGCATTGAGCACGTAAAGTAAACAGTATGGCGCTTCTGGTCAGTGGTGGTAGGTACGTTTACGCAGCCATTTTTGCAAGCTGTTAATTGAAAGCATGCAAACTTGACACTATTTTGAACAAATGAGTGAATGAATTTAATTTATTTGCATATAAAAAAGGTTACATTTATGTGTCATTCAATGCAGGATGCGCGAGATTGGAACTACTATCAATGTCAATTTAGAGAATATTTTAACACTTCCGAAAATGGCCATGGTTTTAAGCTGTCAAGGTTACTTAAATCGAAAACGATGATGGATAATAGAGGAAATTAAGATTGTCACTGCATTAATGATCTCTGACAAAATGATTTGAATAATTGCTTACAATATGACTAAATACTCGTACTAATAGATAATGGATGGATTTTAGAAAGAGTCTATTTACTGGCAAAAGCGGATATTTAATTGAACTTGTCATAAAAATAAGTCGAAAATGTAGTTTTATGAATATTCTACACTCTGTCTTCGAATAAACTAAAATTATGGCCTAGAATTACCTATTTGTTCTTGGAACGCTCTTCCAGCACATGTGTTTCCTTCCTCGTATAGTCCCGGGTTCTTCAAGCGGGGCGTGAAAAGGCATTTCTGCAGGCCTTCAAGGTGAGGATGGCCAGCCCAGTGATTCGTTTGAATGACTGGGCTTGTCAACCTCATATCTGGACCTCACGACCGCTTTCCATCAGGTGGAGTGAGGTCATCTTGACGGGCAATATAAAAAAAAAAAAAAAAGATTTCCGCACCGTGGCCTAGTGGTTTCAGAGCTCGGCCTAAAATCCGGAGGCCCCGGGTTCAATTCCCAGGTCGAGCAAATTGTGTTCCGGATTCTCCGGAACATAGCCCGGGTTTGTGATCACCAACCCGCATTTGGCAAGCGTAGTGATTACAATACCCATCAATTGTAGCGATGACTTGATTTCAATGATGGAGGCCTTTGCCTAGCAGTGGGACAGTATATAGGCTATTCATTTACATTATTAACTTTAGACATAACGGTATTTATAAAAAAAGAACAGACGATATAAGTACGAAAGTTTATGACCTAGTGACGTATTTTTGTTTTTCTTCACGCAAATCATAAGCTTCCGTGCCTTCACAGTAAATAAAATTCACGGCCAGGAAATAAATTAATTAAATCAATAAATTTATGGAATTTTTGGAAGACTAGAACAATATGTGCCAGACCACACACCACTTGTCAGCCTCGAAGTAGAGATAAGAGTTACCAGGCAAGGAATTAAACAAGGGGCGTCTGCCAGCACACCCAGGCCCGAGCAAATTTAGAAAATATCGTTGCCTGAATTGGCTCGACCAGGAAACGAACCCGATAGGTACACTACGGAAATCGAGGCGAGAAACCGTGTTACAGCGAACTACGCCAATCGAAAAACTACCAAAATGTAATATGAGAACAGGTGTATTTAACCCACACAATCGTAGTAAGTCATTATCAGTTGTAGAGAGGACTTTACTAATTGATGGAGGCAAGAATTTTATGGGCTAGTTACCAATAAAAAACAGACCTTGTTACTTTGTCTTTCAAAATACTTATATCGATTAAAAAAGCCTTCATGATCTATTTATTTGGCCAGCCAGGAAACGGAAGGATTGAATTTGTTTCCAATAACAACGTCTAGTTGAAATCACATCCGGTTTGCAAATATATTAATCTTTTTGAATGCCATGCGAAAGCCAAGGAGAAAATATATCTAAAATAAGAATCTATACATATTCATAAAGAGAAATTAACTCTGACGTAGGCTTGCGTCGTAACCCTTTTAAGATTTAAAAGACGTCATGAAAACGTCACATGGCACTCCCCATTGGAAGAACCTAGATGTGCAGGCCCTTCACAAGCACAGATTACTCAATAGTTACAGATAAATCAGACCATAGAAAATTGTCCATTTTGTGTGCGTGCATGTAACAGGCATATATTGCGAGGGCTACCTCTTTCGATATCGTCAGTAGTCGTACTTACTTCCCGTCATCGCGTCAGATCAACCGCAAGATTCGCGTACAAATGCTCTACGCGGCTTTTGACAATCAACTGCCAAATAGGTCTGAAGACCCGGCGGCTGGTAGGTTATTATCGCGCGCAAGTACTTGGAGTGACAGAGGCCTGTTACAAGGCCTCCGTATCTGCGCTCTGTCAAAGGAATGGAATGAAGATGTGCAAATGTCATCCAAAGATCCTGTTCCTTAGTTACAACGTATTCCTACTCCTTTCACTCATACATATGGCGGGAAGGGGTCCATATTGACTCACCTAAGTTTTTTACCCGAAATGGTTCATCCTACCGATTTGTAATCCGAATGATCACTCTTCCTGAATTTTTTCTTACAAAGTTTTAATTCATACAATTTGTAGTACTACTGACGATGTTCATAACACTCATGTTTCCGAAAATTATAACTAATATTATTTTGACTCCTACTGTTGCTTTTCATAACACTTTTATCCCAAAACATAATTTCCATGATTTTTTAACTCATATTCGTTAAGTAAAGTGATGTATGTTATGACAATTTGTATAAAGCGTTTTGGGCAAGTCCAAAGACTTTGATTTTTAAAATTGTAATATCTTGGGGAGTTTTAGTGCTAAATGAATATTTTCATTACCAATGTTCATATTTTTGAGAGATCTTTTGATAACACATCAAACAAATTCTAATAAAAACGGGTTTTTGCAACGAAACAAAATCATGAAAATGGTTTTACCTCTTTCTTCTCGAATTTTGTTTCGTAGCAAAAACCCGTTTTTATACGAATTAGTTGAAATGCAACAAGAAAATTCAAAATGTAAAAAAATAAATAGTCAAACACCCAATTGTATCACCATTCAGTGCAGTGTATGGTCTTCAAACATAATTATTTTTAATTAAATATGGCCACGGTCTTAGGTTAAATGTATAGAAACAGTAGTGTTGTACACGAATGAAAATTATATACCTACTCAAAAAGTTGACAAGCGGCCTCTTTTGTAGTTTGTCACGGCTATTAGTTAAAATAATGACAGGAGATGAGATCTGTTTTCAAAATGGCCGGAGCTTCGAACTTGGTTAAACTGTTGGTCTCCTGAAGACTACACATTTTCTCATTGAGTGATTGAACTATACCAACTATACCCCACCCCAGTGAATGATTATCCGAAGTTTTTATAGAGGCAATCTTTAAGGTATGTCGGTAAAAAATCACGAAGCTTTGATTCAATCAAGTGTAAAACAATTTGACGATCACTTTTCAGCAATTTCCTTGCAATAGCAAATTACTTGAATTTTACACTTCTGACATTTTGAATGAACATTTAGGTATGATACCGTTAAAGTAACTCATTGAAATTTACATGGTAATTAATTAAGAGTGTAGTGAAGTTTTAAAGAAAGATTTGAATGAAAAATTTTCAGTAACTTTTTTTTAAAACGGCCTTCAAAGTTCAGAGCAAAAATAGCATTTCTAACTTTTTCAATTTCATAATTTTTTTTTAGAGTTATAATAAGCGTTATGGATATGAATTCTTCAGAATCATCTAACGATGTTATTCATTTATTAAATAAAAAAAAATCAAGCATTTATCTTAACAGATCGCACTACAGTGACCGAAAAAGTGACTCAACCCAGAAATTTTCAAAAATTCGTAAAAAAAATCTTATCTCGAAAATTTAAAAAAATCGGGTAACATACTTGGGGTATTATTGGATACCCCTGAGTGTGAGGAAGAAATTAATTGACGTGTATGTTTTGACCACCCTGTATGGTCTTATTCTAAGCCGAAATCATTAAATTCCGGATAAACAGTTACATTTTTTCGTATGACACGCAATAACGGTTGACGTTCTGAATTTGAAGTGAACTTGTCAAAATGTATGAGTCAATAATAATAATAACAATAATACACCTTCCAATTTTTTGTGAGTGAATGAGTGCGGCCTTGCACCTTGCTATGCACGGTATGTCAAAGTTCATTCACATTTATGTAATATTGTCGACCGTGAATCCGGTCAAGTAATTGACTGAGTCTTATGTAACTCATAAGCATAACTTAACCACTCCAAGGAAATTATTCTGCAGTTTGTTGTGATATTCTGTACTGACTTCAGTTTTTACCTGGGTATAGAACATTTTTGAGTGTCTGGCCTGTTGCTACCCTGGGTGGTCGTGAGTTCGATCCTCACTCATGACAAACATTCATGTTTGTTTGTTGTATTTCTGGGTGTTATTATCTCTTTAAGTAATAGTACTCGGATTTAGAAATACTTAAGGCTATGCTTTCCCAAGATTGTCAAAATTAGATCGACTTTGTTTGAAGATTACTACTAAATTAAAAGATATTCTAGTAAATAAAAAATAGTACGAGTAGGTCAGTGTCTTTAACTAAGGCGACAACTTTTCCAAAACACGATATAGCATAATTTCACCGGTAAAAAAAAACACAAAGAAGTACGTCGACGATTTTTTTGTTTTACTCTCAAATATTAATTATTATCATTTTGCACTTAAAAAATAAATATATAGATAGGTCTTTGCATATTCTAGGTCGACAACTTTTAAAACTTTTTATTTTGCCTAATGTTATTTCATAATAAATTAATTACACGAAAACAGAAGGAAGCCGCGGCGTTATTCCGTTCGCGCAGAACTAATCAGTGGCCCACCGAATGCTCTATCGGACGGCGCGCTAAATCCCAGCCTTAAGTATTTTTATCAGTCTCCTACACCCATAACACAAGCTCTGCTTAGTTTAGGGTCAGATAATCTTTGTTCAAGTTGTCCCATAAACAAATAAAATAAATAAATATACGAGTATACATATAAATACACCACTCGTCATGGTCTCGAAGTAGGGATAATAATCCCTGTGTTACGAGGTACCAGACAAGGAATTAAGCCAGGGGCGTCTTCCAGCACCCAGACCCGAGCCAAATTAGAAAAGGTAATTTCCTTCATAGACTCGACCGCGAATCGAACCCGGGACACTACGAAAGTCAAGGCGAGAAACCTTGCTACCTATGTATTTGTTTTATTTTCAACGCTTCTACATCGATGTCTGTAACCTATGCCAAATTGATTACCTAGGTACCCACATAAACAACATATAATTTAACGACAGTTATTCAAAAAACTGACATGTCTGTTTTTTTTAATTCTTTGACTGAAATTCTTGTAGGTTGAAAATGGTCATCAGGTCAGTGTTTTATCCTGTGTAACATCAATTAAAATGATAAAGTCGCTGCTACGTAAATAATAAAAGATGATTGATGTAATTGCCAGATTATAAGGTTTTTTTCCTTCTTCCTACACGAGCGTATGATATGATTCTAAGAGCTTGAGCGTAATAATTATTATAAAATATCATTATTAATTTGACATAATAATGGTGACTTGTAACTTCGCTGTTTCTTCTTGTATGGACTAAACCTCCTTTGTCCATGATTTGTAGATTTGATGTGTGATGAGAAGTGATGACTAATGACTATTTTACAGGTTGGAAAAACCGCGTGAAAATAAAATAAATATGATGACTTCATTACTATAAATCAAATAAAATTATGGTATGTACATATTTTTTTCAGGTAAGTACACCAACAGCAAAACATACAGTGTAAGTAACGGAAATTGTTTTGTTCTAGTACACAACAACATGGTCTAGGGATATATGAAACTTTTTTAAATCACTTAAAAAGTACTGGCCTTACAAAAAAACTATTAATGACAGATTATAAAAACATTAGGTTCCTTTTTTAAATTCAAATTTGAATATAAAAGGTTTTGTTTTAAGATGAAATTTGCATTCATTGAATTTCTTCCAAAGAAGTAAGTCTTCACGAACTTCTAACTTGATTAAAACTCCATAAATTTCTTTAAATATTTGTCGAACGCATCTCCGGTGTTCATTTAATCATGCCACGCAGACACTTGACCCGGAACGAAACGTTAAGAGCAGTGGGCATGATTCAACCTGGAGCTACCTAAATTGCGGTTTCTGAAGCCATGAGGACCAGTCAGAGCGTTATTATATCCAGGCTTTGGTCACGTTATCGTATCACGGGGGAAGTGGTGGAACGGCACCGAGGACCTCAACGCATTACAACACATGTACAGGACCGATTCATAGTAAATGCTGCACGAAGTCAACCAAATGTAACGGCGATGCAATTGGTTGAAAGGCTACAGAGAGAGTAGGTATGGTTTGCTGGTAAGCGGTCAAACTTTGAGAAGACGACTGCATGAAGTCAACCTACGTGCTCGTAGGCCACTTCGGGTACCAGCGCTAAGGAGAGGCAATCGAGGAAGAAGATTTGTAATCTTGGGCTATTGCACACAAAAACTGGAACCATTCTCAATGGTCACTTGTGCTTTTCACTGATGAATCCAGGTTTGGAATTCATCCTTTGGATTCGCGAAGAGAACGCGTTTGGAGAGAACCTGGACGTTGGAATCGACTGCAACACCCACAACATGCATATCAAGGTGGCACGATCATGGTTTGGGCAGGAATTCGTCTCGGCGGTAGAACGGACCTCGTTTGGATACAAGGAATATGACTGCTCTAAAATACCGAGATGCGGTGTTAGATCCTGTAATCTTGCCCCACAGACAGCAAATGGGACAAAATTTCCAGCTAATGTACGACAATGCCCGTCCACATACGGCGCGTATCGTTACAAGTTGGTTACAACAGCACGATATCCAAGCTTTAGACTGGCCTGCACAATCCCCTGACTTAAATCCTATTGAGCATGCCTGGGATATCCTTCAGAGAAGAGCTCTTAGGAATTTTCCTGAAGATATTGCATGAAAACCAGCTTTTCTTGCATCTTAGCAGGACTTGGGACAGTATTCCACAATAGGATATTGACACGCTTGTTTTGAGTATGCAGAACCGCTGCAGATGTGTCAGGACAGTCTTAGGTGGATCCCCGGATTATTAATTTTAAGTTTTCAACAATTTTTATTAAAAAAATAGTTGTTTTGTTTAGGTTTTAATGTTTCAACAATAAATTTAAGATTTAAATTGAATTGTCTGAGTTTTTCCTCTACTTCTAAGTTTTTTTTAAATTTGACTTTATCTAAAAGTTTATTTATCAGATTAGATAGGCTATTAAACAAGGTTTATTTTAATGTGTAGGTGTCTTAACAAAAAGTTAATAGAATTTTAGTTATTTAGGTTTAATTGATATATCCCTAGACCATTTTTATTTTAGTAAAAAAAAAATTTTGTTTATTATTAAAAAAAAATATTTTGCTTTTAGTAAAAAAAAAATAACTTAGGACTAAAATAATCGATTATTTTAGTTTTTAACTGTTTTAATTTTGGAATTATTTTGTAATTACGAATAAACCTAAAAAACGGTGCTAGCTCGATTTCTTAACTCCCGAGTAGACATTTTTAAAGCACTATTTTATGAATCTTATGAATTTACTAGCTTTCCGCCCGCGGCTTCGCACGCTTTATCGTTATATATTATGGCCAAATTACATAAAATCTTTATAAATTGTAGACCATGTGTTATTTTGATGTAAGTATAAGCTGTATTACAGTGAAGTTTCGTCCAAATCCGTCTAGTAGTTTTTGCGTGAAAGAGTAACAAACATATCATACATACATCCTCACAAACTTTCGCATTCATAATATTAGTAAGATAGTGGCCACTTCTAGCACTCGCAGTGCCGGATTAACCCTAAAGCAAACTATGCAATTGCTTAGGGCATCACGTCTTAGGTAGCAACAGAAACACATGCTTACAGCAAACAATTGTTTAGAACGTCACTTCTTACAGGGCACCAGAAACAGATGCTTAGGGTAAACAATTGCTTAGAACATCACGTCTCACGGGGTACCAGAAACAGATGCTTAGGGTAAACAATTGCTGAGAACGTCACGTCTTACGGGGCACCAGAAAAAGATGCTTAGGGTAAACAATTGCTGAGAACGTCACGTCTTACGGGGCACCAGAAAAAGATGCTTAGGGTAAACAATTGCTTAGAACATCACGTCTTACGGGGTACCAGAAACAGATCCTTAGGGTAAACAATTACTGAGAACGTCACGTCTTACGGGGCACCAGAAAAAGATGCTTAGGGTAAACAATTGCTGAGAACGGCACGTCTTACGGGGCACCAGAAAAAGATGCT
Source organism: Udea olivalis (assembly GCA_947369235.1). NCBI lineage: Eukaryota > Metazoa > Arthropoda > Insecta > Lepidoptera > Crambidae > Udea > Udea olivalis. Next base: position 6,918,899 of record OX376370.1, on the reverse strand, counting down.
TAGGGTAAACAATTGCTTAGAACATCACGTCTTACGGGGCACCAGAAAAAGATGCTTAGGGCAAGCAATTTGCTGAAGAATATCACGTCCTAGAGGGCACCAGAACTAGCTTGCTTAGGGCATTAGAAAATCTAAAAAAACTTATCATTAGGAAAAATTCATGAGATTATAGTACCAGTACTAACATATGTGGTAGAGGTAGATGGTCTGCACTGGAAACGACATGCCCTCCAACTTCTTCACTGTAGTCAAGATTTATAAGTTATTTATTATTTTTCGTTTTAAGTGAGAAGTCATAATCCGGCACTGAGCATGCACAAAAGTGACTTTTTGACATTGAATGTAGTTTCTCGAACTTTTATAAAAAATTCGATTACATATGTTAATTTTGATCACTACTGCACAAACAAAAAACCTTTATTGCATTTTCGAGTTTAAACTTCAATTAAATATATTTTTATTGCAGCGGTAAGTGGTTGTATCTTGTTATGTTTTTGCTGTTGCAACAAATCTAGTACCTAACGTTCGTTCCTTGGAGCATGGGCCGACCGCTGGTGTGGGATGCGACCTGCGTCGACACGCTGGCCCCATGTTCCTAGAACATGCAAACAGGCAGGCGCGGCGGCTGAAGCGGCTGAACATAAAAAGACACAAAAGTACCTGAACATAGGATCAGGGTACACTTTTGTGCCTTTCGGAGTCGAAACCCTCGGTCCGTGGAGTCCAAGTGCACAAAACCTCATTAAAATACTGTCTAGAAGACTGAATACTTTCACTGGTAGAGAGTTCCCAAGAACTGGTACATTCCTCGCGCAACGTGTGAGCCTAGCCATCCAACGGGGGAATGCTGCCAGCATCTTGGGCACCTTACCGCAGGGGCAAAATTTTCTAAGTAGTTTTTAGTTAATTATTTAAATTTAGGTTTTTCTTTTTAATTTTTACTGAACTGTGTATATAAATATCATTTAGTCTTATTTAAATAAAAATATATCACGTTATTTATAAAATAATGTTTTTAAAAAGAAATATTTTTAGTATTACCTACTTTTGTTGATGATTTTTGACGCTCAATAATCTGGGGGCCTACTACGAAGCAAAATTTACAAAACTTCGTGAATCCTGAAGGCTAAGAAAAGCACAAAAGTTAATGTGATAGGTACAGGTTTAAAGTATCATGGGAAGATAAGAAATCAACTTCAGTTTCAAACAGTATCTTTTTAACGCCGAAAGATTTACGCTATACGTGCTTGGAGGAACGGGAGTAGGTACCCAGAGAATTTCATCCGAGCCTAAAAAGAAGTAAATACTGACACAGTGTAGCGAAATGATTACATAATATACTACTTAATTATTTACTATAATATTTGAAGCAATATAACTATGAGCCAAGCAAGTTCAGGGTCCCTCAACGAGCTATGGAGGAGGGCTATTTTTGCTATTTCTGTAACTAAAACTCCAATCGTAATTATTAAAACTTTTTTAAGTACGAATGTAGTAGATAACTATGTCAAGTTATGTAACTGAAGAAATTACAATCTATTAAAAGACATCATGGAACATGACTTTCAAGATCCTTACGGTAAATGCGGGGAAGTCCAAACAAATAAGTATGATTGTAGGAATGTTCCACTTCGTTTGTTTCCATTGTGATGCAGCACTGTTTGTAGGGATCCGTGGGATAAGAAAAAACCATGCCTTCATTATGGCGATGTTCTAGGAAAGATATATTTGAGGCGTAATTTTAAGATAAAGTCTGGAAGGTTACGTAACAGTAATAATATTCACATTAATATACAGATTTAAAAAAGTTTGTACACTTTTTTATATCTGTGTATTATTATGAATATTTCTAATACTTCTTCTGTCTGTCTCTGTTTTGACTAAGTTCTTGTCAATTTATGTTCGCCATCTTTGTATGAAATGAAAATCCTGTTGAAATTTCCTGTTTTTATAGATTTTTTACTAATAAACGCTTTACTTTATCCTTTTGCTAACTACAGTACATTCATTTCCTATTCCCTCTTTTACATTATTTATAAGGTTGATGGCAAACCTATTTGCGGTAAAACCGATTGTAACATGGCAACACTAGAGATAGAGCTTGTCAAATATTGAATGGCGCGCTGAGTACTCCATCGCATTCACGCACACATGATCTTAAGAAAAGTAAAGTAATTAGCCTATAGGTACATATACTGTCCCACTGATAGGCAAAGGCTTCCATCATTGAAATCAAGTCATCGCCACGATGGATGGGTATTTGCTTAACATTTTAAATATGGACGCAGTAAAAATAGTGTGGGGCGACATTTATGGTTAGGCAAGCTTTAATTTTCTCGCGATGCCGACCCTGTTTAGGTTATGAAGAAATTTCGTGTAGGTACCCAAGCTGCCACACATCAGGCCCCTGACTCCCGAACCAAATTTCGCCGGATTGGCATTACATTACTGTCACCAAAAATATATTTGAACCTTAACGCTTCGGAATAAGGTTCATAAATTTCTTTTTTGACACTTCTGCAATGCTTGTCCAATGAAATTCTGTTCAAGAGTCAGGCCCCAGTTCCCAGATAAGCTAAGGCTATCTTACCAACCAGTTATAAAAACCTTTTTGCATTATGGGCAGTTTAATTATGAGAAAAAAAAATCTCATACAGAACCATTGTAATTATTTTTGGCCTTAGTTCGATTAAGTTCCGCTAAATCCGTCTCGATCGAATCGTAATTTGTTAACGAGTTATTTCTTGCCTGGGCCAGTTATGCCCGACGGAAAAGTACCTTCCAGCTAAAAATAGCCGGCGAATGTAAAGGTTTTTTTGGATTCAGACTTCTGACCGGAATTCTTTGTTTATTGAGGTGCCCGGTACAAAAAGTTTGGAGTAAGTGTGTCACTGTACATGAGAGGGTCGAGTACCATACTTTACTATACAATAAACAGTATAAGATTAACTAGTAGATAACTGACAGACAGCTCAGCTCAGTTAGATACTTAAGTGAAATTTTACACAAATCTTACTTTTATAACGTTGATTGAGAGAGGATCTTGCCAATTCAACCCCTAAAGGGGTGAAAAGGGAAAAAACCTTTGTGAGGATTACGAAAAACTCTGAAACTATAGATCTAGCTTGTCTTCTTACTACGAATAGAAATAATGTCAGTTATAATATAATATAGTTTTTTTTTTTTAATCCTTTAGGTGTGAAATGGGCAATAATATTGTATAAAGGTAATTGAAAATAATGAAGCTATTGTTGCCAAAATTCCTGGAAAAGCTACTTGTTACAAAATAAAACTAAATGAATTATTTTTTACCTAAAACATTTTTTACTAGCAATGAGCTAGCTCAAAATGGTCTGTTACATCTCAATGAAATTAATACCTTTCTTATTATCCTCTTGAAAGCATTGCAATGGCCAAAATTAATGAAATGTATTTCTGTGTTCAAGTTTAATTTATTAACTGTCCAACAAAATTAATTTCGGTTCCGTACAATCTTAAGAATTTATTAGAATTAATCATCTTGTCGTAGGAAGAGGGTGTTGCATAATTTTGTGAATTAAATGTAAAAATAATGCAAAATCAATAAAAATATACTGCCCAAACTACTCATTTTACATTGAATCTTGTTTTAACTCCAAGTTCGCAGTATTTCAATCGATGTTTATCTATGTAATGTCAATGAATTGTAATAAATTATGCAAACGTAAACAAAAATTAAAAGATAAAACGTCACGTTCTTTGGCGCGTTCGTGATTTGTTTTGTTTAGTGGCACGAGGTGTGTGCGTCGTGGTGGCATTGCCTGTTCAATTAAACCCTTCATTGTCGATGTTTTATCTACACTAGAATATAACGAGGAAAGATTTAATTTTTTTGTTGGTTTGTCTCTATTAGTAAATTGTAAGGATTCGATGTTTGTTTGCATTTAGAAAATACAGAAATAAAAAATAGAAAACATTTTCAAAATTTTTGGACATCGTTACCTACATTTGAAGAGAAAAAAAAATTATAGACTCCGAAACTAGATACTGAACCGATTTTGAAAACTCTTTCACAAATTAAAGGCTGCATTATCAGCGAGTAACATTAGGCTATATTTTTTATAGTCTATGCGGGTGAAGCCTCTGATGGACAGCCAGTTATTAATAAAATAAAGAATGTTTGAAATGGTTTTGAACGGTTTGAAAATTCTTTCGCCAATATGAAGCTACATTATAGGTAAGCATAGATTAGATTTACGCCATATTTTGAGAGGTGAAAACGGAACATACACGATTAATTTGCTAATGCTTCAGAATTCGGAAAACGACCACAAGTTATTTATATTTAGATAGCAATTTATTTGGAGGTAGATAAGACACTGTCTGTCTGGTAGTACTGAAGTATGTGCTAAATAATGAACAATTTAGGTTTTCGAATCTTCAAACGCGTTTAACCACGAAATAGATGGCATACCATAACTCGAGTTTCAACAAGTACGTTTATAAAACATTAAGATCCTTCTAAATGATCTCATTTTTATTTCTAACGACAATGTTAACCATTTTGTGGTCAAATGACCAAGTTGCGACCTCTGTCATTTTATAGTTGCATAATTCATAAGATTAGTATATTCTAGTATCCGCATTGTATGTCAGTAACCTGTTTATTTAGGTATATTTAGATTCGCACCTGCTTTTAGTCGTAGCTAGGCAGACTGTCATGAGGACAATAAACAATCTTAATAATATTATAAATGCGAAAGTTTGTGAGTATTTATTGTTACTATTAATACTTGATCAAATCATAATTTGTTTACGAGTTTTTTTTTGCCTGGGCCAGTCATAACCGACGGAAAAGTACCTATCGGCTAAAAGGAGCCCGCGATTTCCCATTTACTTATTTACTGTTTATTTGTTACTCTTCTCACAAAAACTAATTACCTGATTTACATTAAACTTTACAGTAATACAGCTTATACATCAGAATAACACATAGGCTACAATTTATAGAGATTTAATGTAATTCGGCCATAAATAATAAGATAAGTAACGTAAGTCGTAAAAATACATGCCCAAAAGTAGTTTTTAATAATGAAAAATGCGATTATGGTTACCTAACATATTGTTATTCCACTTGACTATCTATTCATACATACCTCTAGCAAAACAAACCAATATAAATATACATTTCCGTAAACGTCAATTGCGATTTACACCTATTAGTATAAACGGCTAACAGTCCGTCAGCGGCTTCGCCTGCGTAGACGATTTCTGCCGATGAAATAAAGCCTAAAAAATTTTTTATTGGAGAAAGAATTTTTAAAATCGCTACAGTAGATCTTTCTACTTTATAATATTAGTACAGTTTGGTACTAAATACGAAAAATATTTTTAAGAATTGTCTGTCTGTTTGTATATTCTATCTACACGTGATAGTTTTATATTTATATAAGTACTTCATTTTATATTTATTTTCCTCACTTCTGATTTCATCTAGGAGCGAAATCTCTTTTAATATTAAATATTAGGTAGCAGCTGCATATATAAACGTGGTAAAAAAAATAAAAACATCAAACCGGAATATCGTAGCCAATTAATAAGACATATTTTTCCAGATGCTTTATACCTACGAGTACCTTCACCTATAATTGCTAGATCCTTCTGACAATGACTCACGAAATAGAACAAAATATTTTCCACTTAATTCAATGCCACATTGTGTAATGTTTGGCTTAAAGTTCACAAATATTCTAAAAAATGTGGTTGACTTTCCAGCAATCCGCACTCAACGGTTTGCTGCGTTTTTCTGGTCCGCACCGCTAGGGGATGGAACGCTCTCCCAGCGTCTGTGTTTCCTGATACTTACTCGTGCATTACAACCTGGAATTTTTTTTTAAGGCCAGAGTGAATAGGCATTTTCTGAGTAAGCTTCAGCCTCGTCTTTGCTTACCACTAGGCGAGACTGAGGTCAAACGCAAACCCTTTTTTAAATAAAAAAATATCTTTTTGATTCATACTTTATTAGCTTAATAGAAGGTAAATCTTATACAAAATAGTATTTGAAACGGGTTTATCAGCCTAATGTCATCGAAGATTTGTTTTGTTTGTATTGAATTAGCTCCGAAACCACTGGACTGATTTTATTAATTCTTTTACCAATATAAAGCTACTTTATCAGAGAGTGAAATAGGCTAGTTATATTTTTATTTCTTTTAGACTATATCTTATCGGAAGAAATACGCTAAGCGTCTACGCGGGCGAAGTCGCTGACGGGCAGCTAATTGTTAGATATTTTTTCGGTGGATAACAATGTTTCGTTGTTATCCGATAGGTAGTAACCCTGCTGGTGGTCTTTCCCACATAACGGACGCGAAGTGATCTCGTTCGATTACATTTTCTTAGCACATGCTTATCCACGTTATTTGTATAATTACATTGAGTTATAAGCAGGAATTCCGTACATAACTTGTGTACGTTATTGCGGTAAAATCTAAGTTTACTTTGTAAAGATATATTCATTTTCACTGAATGATAAACAGTACTACCTATTCACGATATTCAATTGATAAGAATGAGATGAGCTTAGAATAATAACGTATAGAAGGATAGTCTTCATACAACCGCCCCGTCAGAAATGAATCTCTATTCCGATCCGCACAAGCGTAACTATTACTTGCTTACGTGCGGCTCGCTTTGACATTGAACATTGCGGAGCTGCAATGAACACCGCAAAGCGGTCCGTTTGGAGCCATTTATGGCTCCAATTAAGGTGCTTCAAAATGGCCGCGCGGACTTGGTTTCTATGAGATTTTTCTTCTTGAGTGATCAAACAAATAAAACAAACAGGAATATATTCGAGTTGACTTCAAAGGGGACATAGGGACTTATTATAATCGTTTATATTCAGTCAAATTCATTCTCTAAAGTGAGGGTAGCGAGCAATTTCGTCAGTAAATATCGAGCCTATAGAGGATGCTTTGGTGCTAGGTAACCGCTGACTGGCTGGAAATGAAAGATAATGCTACGCTTAGTGTAGGGAATGATCTTAACAAGTTATATGGGAATAAGGCCCCTACCTTAGAATAATTACATATAAAAACCAAGTCCATTTTGAAGCACCTTAATTGGAGCCATAAATGGCTCCAAACGGACCGCTTTGCAGTGCTGCTTAGTTTGGGGTCAGATGCACTTGGCGGACCTAAGTGTCCCAGATAACTATTTATTTTATTTATTTATCACTTTTTGTATGTCCTAGGTGTTATTTTTTTAGCATAACATGACTAACATTTGAGTTTAATAATTTAGTCTAGTAATAGAATGATGATCTTGGTGTAATTTGTACCTGGTCAATTTACTTTTCATTCTAAATAAAGAAACATCATTGACGTCATTTGTGGTAGGTTTTTACCCGATCATCGTCACGTGTTTATTTCCTCCTTTCTTTTCATTCTAGGCATTCTAGGTCATTTCTCTATAACGATCCCATTGTAATGAATGAATGATTGAATGATTCACTCACTACACGATTGTGGCAACTTCAACTTCAAAGTAAATAAATACAGAATGGACACACGGAAGTATCACTCTGTATTGTTGGTTAAAATCTTCAACATTTGTATTTAAATCTTTTTTGATAATTCAAACAATTTAACCTACATAAGAGCGTCGTGGCCTAGTGGCTCAGCACCCGAACTCAGATCGTGGATCGTTTGGTCCCTAGTTCAAATTTGGCCAGAACCAAAATATTTGTGTTCATTGTTAAATAACCGACTAACTCTCCGGTGACGGAAAACATCGATAACAAACCAAATCAACCCGAATAACGGTGGAAGGCTACCACCTGCCACGTTGGGTTCTACTACCATTGGTGAAAAGTGGGCTTCTTTCTGAGTGTTTCGTTCACCATGACGGCACAGTCACTTGCCTCTGACTACCCCGCTTGGGATAAAGTCGTGATGGTATGTTATGTTTAACCTACATTTTAATTGTAAGTTAATAACTGTGCTGGCCTGCTTGCTTAGCGCAATGAGGCCAAGGCCGAGTTCCCTTGCAGGCAATCAAACCCACGACAAATAATAGCCGTCACGTGAATGTCCGTACTTTCACAAAAAGTTCTAATAAGTGTTTCGCATGTCGAAGCTGCGTGATTGATATGTTGTTGCCATACTTCATATGACTTGACCAATCTAATAACAACATATGTAATTAACATGAGAAGTTACCTATATAACTAGATTTTCACCCGCCCACTAACTTCCTCACCATCCCGCTGACGCGCTGTCGGGTGTGAGCGGAGAGTGAGGAAGTTAGCGGGCGGGTGAAATTGAATGCTGCCAACCTAACGATTTTGACAACTCGAGGTGCAAAGTTATAAAAATCGGTTTATACTTACACGAAACGTAATAAGTTGCAATAATATAAGTCGGGAACTCAATGATAGCACAGCACTATAGTTTTTATAAAGGTAGTCCCTCACCTAGAGCATTTTCCTGTAATTCAACGTTACAGATTCGCTTTTGAGCATTACATTACAGAACTGCCTTACAAACTTTCAGGGAAGTTGTAGCAAAATATTACACATTGTAACATCAAGTTGCGCACTGTAATGCGCGGTTCTTCTACCTCACTGATGTAATGCTCGACTCAGTAACGTTACATTACAGGGAAATGCTCTTAGTGAGGGAGCTCCTTAAGAAGCAAACTGACAGAAAAGAAAACTAGGTACGCAAAACCTAATTTTTAACAAAAGCATTCTCTGTAACAAATCATTCGAATAATCTTTGTTATATTTCTCGCAACATCGCTCGCATTCAATGAATACTGACGGCTAAAAATACATTACTGTTTGAATACACTTTAGTCTGTTATGTACTCTATCACATTGTAACAAAGGTCAGTTTAATATTTTCAGAGTAAATCTAAATTTAGAAAGGTATTAAGTTTTTTTGTGGATATGATTATTCGTGTTTTAAGGTCATAGACAAGCTTAAGAGGGGCGTCTGGCTGTTATTAATAGCTTTTTTTCAAACTGGTTTTTGGGGTACGCAATTTGTTTGAAATGCGAAAGTGAATAATAGTGATTAATTCTTTTGTTTAAATTATGTTTCAGCCAATTAACACACATGTTTAACATAGGATATATTTTCATTGGTATTCGCTTCGTGATCTAGGGGTTAAGCACCCCAACTCGGATCGTGGCTAGAACCAATTTTGAGTTCATTGTTAAATTTCCGATCAACTCTCCGAGTCTCCGGTGCAGATGAAAAACATCGATATGTTAGCAATCGGGGCCTCGTGTACGACGGCGAGCTAAGGAACAAAGGCCACCTTCTCTTTAGCTGGGCATCGGCGTTAAGACGTTCTGATCTGAGTGACAATAACGCGTCGTGTTTCTCCATACCTTTATTCAGCCGCCTGGTTTAGTTTAAACAAATTAAAATAATAGCGTCACTTTGTAATTAGCTGAATAAGAGTTTGTTGAATTAGAAGACACGATTATGTGTGGGGAACTTGGACGAGACTGGGAGACTTGATTAAGCTTTTGTATCGAGTAGACGTACGAGTCGTATTGAATTGTTAAACACATCTTTGAGTCTTTGATAGTTTACAGATAAAAGAACATGTCAGCCCGGATCACGGCGAAAGGCTCACCACTTAACACGTTGGGTTCTAATACCATTGGTGAAAGGTGAGCTTCCTGAGTGTACAGTTCACCATGAGGGCAACAGTCACTGGCCTCTGACTACCCCGTTTGGAATATAGTCGTTTTAATGGTATTCACGTTACTGGCACGTGCAAATTGCTTCTCTTTCCAAATATGTCAGAACACTCTTACTAACGCCCTGAACTGAGGCTCATACAACACTTTGGGGTGTCCTAAGGCACAATACGAAAAATATGAGTTCAGAGTCTCTTCACTCTAAAGTCATCTACGTCTAAAAAGGAATAAAATAAACCAATACGACAAGATTGGCGTAGTGCGCTGTAGCACGGGTTCGATTCCCGGTCGGGTCAATTCAGGAAACGATCTTTTCTAAATTGACTCGGGTCTGGGTGTGCTAGGAGACGCCCCTGGCTTATTTCCTTGTGTGGTACCTCGTAACACAGGGATATTAATTCCTACTTCGAGACCATTACAAGAGGTGTGTTGTCTGGCGCATATTTATATATTTATATATTTTATTTATAATAATTAAAATTGACCTGAGGTCAATTGATTTAAGAATGCTGCTTTGAATAAAAAATGATAAAAAAGACACTGGCTGGCATTATTTTTTAAATTAGGCAAAAAAAAACATGCAGAATAGGCCTTCTGTAATGAATTTTTTGAATCCCATATTCTCATATTCTACTGGTCTGTTGATGCAATGGCAGCGATTCTGCCTTTAACACCGGAGGTCGTGGGTTCGATCCCCACCCATGACAAATATTTGTGTATGTATATTTTAGTATGTTTATCAGTCTCTGACACCCATAGTACAAGCTCTGCTTAGTTTTGGGTCAGATGATGCTCAGTTAAACTGGCTAACCATACGACATCGCCGTGATCTTCATATTTTGGCCCTATTGTATACTACTTTGTTTAATCCCCGTTCGCCTCCTTACCTTAAGACGCTGTTTCAATTCATGCAGCCTACCAAAAGTGAAGGCATGCGGTCTTGCCGGAAACTCCACCTGACAGTCCCTCCGCACTCTTCTAGCTATTATTCTCAATCCTTTGTTGTTCGCTCAATTCGTCTGTGGAATTCCTTGCCTTTAACCATTCGTCAATCTCAATCCTTACCTATTTTCAAATCTCAGGTAAAGTCGTACTTCCTCTCTCTCTGACTTCGTGTTTTTTTTTTTTTCTTTGTTTACGTTCCTTTTACATATGTTTCTCTCCTAATTTAGTTCGTTACACAAGGAAACTGGTGCTAGGTAATCTAAACAATATATGTGTGTATACATAGATGTATTTATTTATTTATTTTTATATTAGCTTATTATTCAAATGTAATTACTTTTTTTTTTTTTTTTCCATAGCTTTTGCGCAGCCTAACTCGTCCTCTGTTTTAAATCTCTCTGCCGAAGGTTGTCTGGAAGAGATCGCTCTGTAGCGATAAGACCGCCTAAATTGTACTAAATATTTACTTTTTTGTTTTTACGTGCTGTAAGTATTTGTTTGTGCAATAAAGATTATTTATTATTATTATTATTATTATGATCTTGGTGTAAATTGTCCCAGATATTTATTTATATGGTTACAAAGTTGTCTAGATTCAAAAAAATCAATATTATTTTTGAACGGTCCTTACACACAAATTCTCTAACATATTGGAGAGCTTTAAGCCAAAATGCCAAAGATACATAGAGAACCCGGTCTGTACTAGTAAATGTTAAAGCGTCCTATTTTTTAAATATTTAATGTCCTTTACTTGAAATTGACGACATCTTATTTTTATTCTAGTTTGTGATTTTAAGCCTTGACATTTTATTTATTTTGCGCCTTTTTGTATTTAATTTGTTTTTTTGCGATATTCTTCCTTATTTTGTTTTATTTCATTCTATTTTATTATTTTTGACGATCTTAATGTGAAAATCCTTTAATTGACCATAAACCAATGTAATTTAATAATGAGAAATAAGTTATATAATCTAATTTATTCTGTCAATCCACAGCCTTTATATATTATTTTGTTACTTACATACAGTACACATAGATATTACACTTAAAGTCAAAAAACGGATTTCCATTTTACTTATTTTAATAACTATGAAAGTATGCAAAGTAAAAAGTAATATAATGACATTGACCTTGACAATAATCTGTGTTGGTGTGTGTGCTTGGGCATGTCGAAAGAGCGTGTAGATATATTGATAATTTATGAACGAACCGTCTTAGGCCGAGATCTATAGAGCGTGCTTAGCTTCAACTTAGACTTGAGTTTGAACAGCTGTATCCATATATATCAGTTACTTCTTATCGATTTTCTATTATTACTTAGTTTAACATCAACTTAGGTATCTCAACAATAATAATGACAATACCTTAGAATAATTAAACCTAGAAGAGGATAGGATAGGATAGTTCCATACAAAAAGGCGCGCCATTTGTGATGCCAAAATCAACTGTCAAAATAACAATTCGTTACACATGTAATCACAATGATCAGTATTTAACATGTATGAATACTACTTGTGCTTCTCTGTTATGTTGTTGCAACCATTTACTGCACAAATGAACATTTTGAAGAAGCTCTTACCTCGAACTCATCGTCCGGCAGAACTCATCGTTCAGCCTATAATTTACAGCTGACTGCCCCTATCTGTAGAACGAGCATGTATGGTGACTCTTTTACTGTTCAGGCTGTGAAACTGTGGAACAAGCTGCCAGTTTCTATTCGAGAGTGTCGCACTGTGGGTTCCTTCAAAAGATTGTTAAAAGAACATCTTTTAAAAAATGTTTGAATTGTGTTGGATCATAATAATAATAATAATTATTTTATTTATTTTTAAATATGTATAATTATTTTAGTTAGGTACTTATATATTTTATATTTGTAATAATTTATGTCTATTTGTAAGTAAGCTGGTCTATTTATAGAAATTTTAATCTTTAAAATTATGTACACAGTTTTGTCTATCCATCACTGTTTGTTTTATGCTTTTCCTTGCATCATGGTCTGCTGGAAGAAATCTTTCTTCAGAGATAAGCTCACCTGTACTTTAGCTATCCTTATTTTTCTATGTAATTTTTTTTAATTTGTGTACAAACTAATAAATAAATAAATAAATAAATTATTATCGGTAAGTTCAGATCCAGACGTGATGTCCCGATATTTGTGGCATCAAAACGGGTGCCCCGACTCGCCTTCTATGCGTAATTATTCTAAGGACAATACTCAATAAGTGAGAGCATAATTTAATAAATATAAGCCTGTGCTTAGCTAGACTTTAGATCTCGGCATTAGAATACATTACACCTAGAAGCATAGTTCCAAACAAAAAGGTCGTCATTTGTGGTGCCATGAGATTTTGAAACTTTTTGAGTGAAAAAAGCGGGACTATTTAGTCGAAAGCGGGACATAGTAAAAACATATACCGTGTCCCAAAAAGTAGTGATAAGCGGAAGCCCAGTGGATGAGCATCACTAGGGCTACGCGAATCACCCCATGTACCTATGTTCCGCGATTTTTGGTAGTTTTTGAGTAATGTTTTTTTTTTTAATATTTATAACAAAAAAAATCGTCGTCTTTGTGTTTTTTTTATCGGTAAAATTATGCTATGTCGTGTGGAAAGGTGGTCACCTTAGTTAATTTTTTATTTGCTAAAATATCTTATAATTTAATAGTTCGTTTCAAAGTCGATCAAATATTGACAATCTTGGGGAAGCATAGCCTTAATTAAAGGGATGTGTATGACTGTGATGTGTTTGCGGATAGATGCATGCTTCATATTTGTTTGTTTATTAATTGTCTATTTTATTATTAAATCATCCCAACAACTGTAGTGATGACTTGATTTCAATGATGAAGGTCTTTGCCTACAGTGAAACAGTATATAGGTAAATTACAACTACTTATAGAAATTCATCTTATAAATACAAAACAAACAGGTTGACCACTTACCTGAGGAGCACACATGTTAAGTGAATTAGCCTGTGGGTCTCTCAAACAAAGTCGTAGATTATACAAGTTTTCGTGTAAACCGGAAGTAGATTGTCGGTTCTGTCAGAATATTCCACAAGCATTGTAGCAAACAGTTCTCATGACGCACTGCCTACGTTAAAGAGAAGATGATTAGGTATAGCTATTTTAATTACTAAATGCAATAAGGCTATATAAATAAATTTTATGATTAGAATACTATAAATATGCGGTCTTGCTTGCTAAGGGTTATCAAATGGCTATTTAAAAAACGATATCTTCATTGCTAACTTGTTGAATGCCATGACTGCCTTGATTTTTCATTTACGAGTATTTATAAATTGTTAACGGCATTTTTTAATGCGGAAAAATTCATTAAAAAAGTATCTTCTGAAATTGCTAGGTACTTAAAATGAAAAAGAAAGAAATAATAAATTTTCATTGATTGGGTTTCTTATTTAATACTGCACGGATTTGCATGAACCTTTGAGGTTATAGAGCTCATATATCAGAATAACACATGGGCTACAGTTAATAAAGATTTATGTAATTTGACCATAGTATATAACGATAACGGCGGCAAGCTAGTAATATTATAAATGCGAAAGTGTGTGTGGTGTTTGTTACTCTTTCACGCAAAAACTACTGAACGTATTTGCATGAAACTTTACAGTAATACAGCTTATACATCAGAATAATACATGGGTTACAATTTATATAGATTTTATGTAATTTGGCCATAATAAATTTATTGCAATAAAGTAATGTTTTAATTAACTATTAATCCTCAATAAATGAAAAGTATTTTAGCATGGCAAATTGAAAAGACTTGTCTGATTTTACAACATCCAGACCATAGATCGTAGAATAAAAAATAAAAAAAATAACCATAGTTTACGTCACTTCTAGTCTGCTCTGAGTGCCGAGTGCGAGTTGCAGTGAGAGAAGTGAATGACTTCACCATCGAGTTATGTGAGCACTTAAATGTCAATTAGTAAGAAATCGAGTCAGCGCCATCTAGCGGCTAATTCGGGCAACATTAAGGCCTCTAATTAATTCGCGTTTTTTTGCTCGCAAAACGCGATGGTCAAGTCATTTACTTCTCTCACTAACTCGCTCCTGCAATACCTATTTTTCATAGTAGGAAATTGAATTTGAGACAACTTCTGAGTGGACTGGAATTTTGACGTGAACCATACCTACTTACAGATTTTAAGCGAATTTAAGGAACCAATTTAGACACAAAAGTGAATATAATTCAGAAAATATTGTTTCTGCAGATAATTATTTCATTAATAAATCACGTTTTGCTTATGATCTATTGAGTCGGTTTTATTATCTTATCGTTAGGAGATAACTGTCACGTTTAGAATGTTACTCATAAGTTTAAATGACATAAAACAAACTATCGCTAAGCGAGTGTCAATTTTATTTAGGATACTTACGACTTTTATGATAGGGTTTTCATAATTTGACAGATATTGTTTATTTTCAAACGAATCTAAGAGGGAATGTCGAATAAATGTAATTGAATGCCAAATAGTTTTACTTTAATAGGTAAAGTTCTTAGCTCATTTAATATTTCCGGTAAAACATATCGAAAGATATACATTTTGGTAACCGAAAGTTTAATCATTTGTAAAAATATTTCTTTCGTATATTTAAAGGTAATTATTGCCTTAAAACAGTAATGAATTAACGTTCTCTTGCAACGTAAGCATGTACTAGAAAGATTCGTTGGGTTCATTGAGATTTCGGTAGCTCAGTGGTTCCAGCAGCAATCCGATTGTGGTAGACGCGGGTTTGAATCCTGCCTGATTTTATCAAGGCCCGAAATTCGTTGTTTTTTGGTTTTCTATCTTTCGATATGAATACAAGCATTTTGAAAGGCTATGATGTAACGCAGCAGTTGTATATAGTAGTTTTGGTAAGTTAAAAATGACAAATAGGTCGTTTATTAAAAAGTTCGGCAGTTAAAACTTAGTAGTAAAATAAACAAAAATGACCTAAAAAAAACGAAATGGATTATTGAATAAATATTGAGCAGTAAAATAACTAAAAAAGGCAGTTACGTGTGGGCATTTAACAAATCTGATTAGCTGGCAGGCATCAGCGGCTCATTTTAAGCACTTCTATGAACAATGTGGTGGTAAAATGTATTCCTCGCATTTAAGCAGTGTTTAACGTGAAAGGAAAAATATTTAAGTGTGCTATGAATTACCCGGGTACATTCAGTAAGTTTACGTTATGAAAATGGAAATGACTTTCGATTTGACTGATTTGACTGATTTGACTGATTTGAAATAAAACAAATTATCACTACTAATGATTGCTTTAATTAAATAAATTTGGTAGGTTTCATACAATAATAGTGAAAAAAAAATTGCAGGCAAAAATTTACCTATTGCCCCCTCTAATAAAAATTTAACTCTCTTTTCAATCGGCCTGGAGTCGGATGTTTCCGCTACCTATGAACTGCTGAAATATTTATCTAACTGCCCATTCCATCATTTTTACTGGCTTTTCATAAGACTGGTTTTGCACTTTTAGGACTTAAATTGTAGGACGAAATAACCGGTCAATTTATTTTTAGTAACTGTCCAGGTTTTACTATCGCATTAATTCACCAACCGCCGATAAATAAAATAACTGCCTATTTATTCAACTGATCTTTATAACCTCTCAATTTTTAAAATTACGGTTTAAAAAATTAGTATCCATTATAGAATGCTAAAATAAAAAAAGTAATATGTAAGTAAGTAAAACATAAATAATATTTTTGGATAAATGATTAATTCATTAATTTATTTATCTAAATATAAATGATTGGGTATAAATAATACCGAATAGTCATAATTAAAATATGTATATTGAGCTCCAATCTCAGTATACGTGCTCAAGTTGCACCATAAATAATCAACGACAACCTGTGACCGATTGACACAAAAAAACATTCGAACCATAACCTTTGACCAAATTCCACTTAACCTATGAGCCATAAATCTATGATGTGTTTTGGCTATGACCAAAGTATCCTAAATTCTTTTTTGCATGCGCCACACTCACACCACTTGTCATGGTCTTGAAGTAGGGATAAATATCCCTGTGTTACGAGGTACCAGACAAGGAATTAAGCCAGGAGCGTCTCTCAGCACACTACGTAAGTCTAGGCAAGGAACCATGCTACAGGGTACGCCAATAGTGTAGTTAAACTAAAATAAAAGTCTTTTAAAATGGCTTTGATAACAAATTTCAAGTATCAACAAAACTGACAGTGAATGTGTACGAAGGCCATCACAAACTGGTCCGAATTTTGCAATAATTAATTCAAACGTCTTACAGTTATGCAAGTAAGCAGTTTACTAAACGGTTGCTATGCCAGACCTTGGCAAATGAGTATTGTGTACACTTAAATTAAATTAGTCCCTTTATTAACTGTGCAGAAATAGGAAAATGTACTTTGAAATTGTTCATTGTATTGTGGAGTTTGTTTTTGTTGTGTTTGGATCGATTTTTAATGGAAAACATGATAGAAATAGCCACTCTTTAAATACAGTCAACCACAGCTTAACATTGCAAACTATTTACGAATCGGTTTTCACTATTTAAGGCCCGTATTCTAGAATCGTACTCAAGCACTGATCTGTACTTGAGTAGAGATTTCAAAACGTCACTCAGATCTATACTCAAGTACAGATTTTGTTTTAGAATATGGTCCTTAGAGTTCGCTCTGAAGTTGTTACTTGTTACGCGCATGCGTAATGACAACTTTTCATAGGAAAAATAGGAATGCGGGACTCGGCTCGTGTTCAGAGCGTTATAGCAGTTTGGCGCGAACTATACTGGAATACTGCCATCATCTTGTAAACTTGTTGAGTACGCGCGCTGTGACTGCGCACGAGTCGCGCGAATAACATGTATGGCTTAGAATTATTACATAAAGAAACCAAGTCCACGCGGCCATTTTGAAGCACCTTAATTGGAGCCATAAATGGCTCCAAACGGACCGGTTTTCAGTGTTCATTACAGCTCCGCAATGTTCAATGTTAAAGCGCGCCGCGCGTGAGCAAGTAATAGTCACGCATGTGTGGATCGGATTAGTGCTTTATTTTTGACGGGGCGGTTGTATGAAGACTATCCTTCTATACGTTATTATTCTAAGATGTATGGTCAATGAACGGCAATTTACCTTATTCCCTGCTTCATCAACCGACTACCGTCAGAATTACGTACCTACTCACTTAACTAATAAAACTAAAATTGTACTTTTTGAAAAATCTCAAACAGTACAGCACCTTAAGTGAATTATAGATCTATAGATAGATCTACCCAGTTTATACTTTTATGATTTGTCTATCTTTAATTGTGATATTAGCTGTAATTGTATTTAACCATCCATTTATTTATTTATTCTTCATTGCACAAAGCTAAAAGTACAATAGGCGGACTTAATGCCGAAGGCATTCTCTACCAGTCAACCACACGATCAAACTGATAAATTGAACACGGTGTACGAGATTAAACTAAATACATTCCTTTAAAACCACAACAGATGCCAATTATAATTAAAAACCAAAACAAAAAAATATATAGATACCTACACAAATATAAATATGAATAAACATACATAAATAGAAGACGTATGCATAAATATATATTGAAAACACACACCCCAAATAAAATTACTTAAGTCAACAAACCAACAATCAGCAACAAAAATAAAAATAAAATATAAGCTAAACCATTTAAACCCCACAGAATGACCCCTCAATAACACTGAATTACATTCACCTCACAGTGTCCATCCGTTAGCCATTAAGACAGCTATTTAATGGTATCGTTGTTTTTTTGGTGGTCACTTCGTCATAAACCTAAGTGGTTTAAGTATGTGACCGTATTATGATCATGTTATTTAAGCTTTTCAATGGTAAATACATTAAAAAAAACGATTTGCCTGTTTCTTTTTAAGTCATATTTTTGGTGTTCTTCTTGCATTGTTGTAAAATAAGCAAAATTAATTGCAAAACTTCGTTTTTTAATTGTTATATTTTTAGACTTAAACTTTCCTTAATTTGAGAACTATTGTATGTATGAGTTGACGTTGTCAAATCTTAGATGTACATGTTAGCAATCGGAGCCTCGTGTACCGACGGCGAGCTAAGGAACAAAGGCCACCTTGTCTTTAGCTGGGCATCGGCGTTTTGACGTTCTGATATGAGTGACAATAACGCGTCGTGTTACTCCATACCTTTATTCAGCCGCCTTGTTTAGTTTAAGCACATTCAAGTAATAGCGTCCTGTGTTTAGGTTCTAGCATTAGCTTTGTAATTAGCTGAGTAAGAGTTTGTTTAATTAGAATACACGATTGTGTATGGGGAACTTGGACGGGACGGGGAGACTTGATTAAGCTTTTGTATCGAGGAGACGTACAAGTCGTATTAAATGGTTATACAGATCTTTGAGTGTTTGATAGTTTACATCAGAAGTGGGATGATCTTACGCCTGCTACTATGGGTAAATATAAAAGGAAACAGGCTCGATCTTCATCAAGTGACAGCAATAGTGCTCGTTTACATTCGTCACCACTTCCCGGGAAAAGACACATGTGGGAACACTAAGCTAATTTGAGACGTCATAAGTTCGCAATGTTTAAAATTTTTATAAAAAATATAAGGCTAGATCTTTGAGTGTATGATAGTTTACATACAAGACATAGGCAATCATTCCGTTAAGGTGCATTTAGACCAAACGAACATAGAGCTAGAGCTAGAATGTTCTTTCGTGATCTTTAGCGTCAATGACAATTCGTTTTTCATTTACACCAAAAGAATTCTAACGAAAAAGTACAAGGAATCAAGGACGAGCATTCTAGCTCGTGTTCTAAAGTCTCCGCGAACATAGATAGAACAACGAAAGGTGCTCTGTCTCTGTTTACACACAGAGATTTCGGTAGAGTGGGGATAGAATGAGCATTCGGTCGTTTGGTCTAAATGCACCTTTATACTGGCTGACAAAGAATGTATTTCTTTGTGTAAAATAGGAAACGTGTTTGACGTCTCAGCATTACGCATGCGTCGCATTAGTGCGAGGACGACCGGTGTTTAGTAAATAGGACTTGTGTCCACAGCTACAAAATCTTAAAAAAATACTTTAAGAAATAAAACGTCACGTAGTTTTTTAAATTTTAAATCTGTGTTCGAATTAATATTCTGATTGCCTAGCTGTACGTAAGGCCTTTTTGCTTTATAATAAAATTATAATGCACTAGCCCTCCGCCCGCGGCTTCGCCCGCGTGAACGTACCATACCTACTTGTTTTCACAAAATCCCGCCTTAATTAGCACCTACGTCCTAAAAAGATCCCCTATGCAAAATTTAAGACTCCTAGCACTTGAAGTAACGAAGTTTTATAAAAACAAACTATCAACCCCAAAAACAACCCCTTAGAGGTCGAATTTCGCAAAAACTTGTCTTAGTGAGCACCTAGCTTCCTAAAAAGAACCTCTATGCATAATTTAAAACTCCTAGCACTTGTTGTTTCTGAAATATCGTGACCTTTCGCTTTTATATATTTCAATAATTTTGTGTGCTTATTTTTATTATTTTTTAATAGTGGCCGTCAAGATGACCTCACTCCACCTGATGGAAAGCGGTCGTAAGGTCCAGATATGAGGCTGAGAGGCTGACAAGTGCAGTAATGAAAAGCCATTACTGAGCTGGTCATACTCATCTTGAAGGCCTGCAAAAATGCCTTTTCACGCCCCGCTTGAAGACCCCGGGACTATAAGAGGAAGGAAACACATGCGCTGGGAGAGCGTTCCACGTCTGGATGGTACGACACAGAAAAGAGTCACCGAACCTCTTTGCGTATTTTTTAATTTCTCGATATATCAGAATCTATTAATGCAATTAATGTGTTGTAAAGGACAAAATTTGTTTCCGTAAAGTTCTCTCGATGATGAAATAACTTTCAATCTTAAGGATATGCTTGTGTAGTAATAATTCTCAAAATAGTTTTTAAATGTAGGTAGTCCTACCTTTTAAATTACATGGTTTTTTAACACATTACCTTATAGCTACTTATTTATAAAATATAGATGTATTGCGTCGCGGACTTTTTTATGGATCTACTAAAAACCTATATTTTTGTAGTATATTGTATGCATGTATAATCAACAGTGGGGCCAGCGCACGCACGAAAAGATTTTCGATAGGTAGTCCTTTTTACCTGGATTACTTTATAAGTGTTAATTGATTTGGCTGAAAACTAATTATTTCAAAATGAATATATAGCAATATATGTAGCAATCAGAGATAATATATCTTTTTAACAGTGAAATAATTTTTGAAATCTTGGTAGTTTCGGAGATTTCCTGTCCCAAACATACAAACTCACAAACGCTTACCTCTACAATATTATTAAGTAATTAAGTAATAAGTATAGATAGATAGAAACCGAGTTCAGACACTTGTTATGATGACACAAATCTTAAGCCGTTCCGGCCATCCGTACTGGTCTATGGCGTGATGCGAGTAACGAAACTAGTATTTTTAGATTTAATTAAATCAGACTGTTATTTTTAAAGACAGTTAAATGATATTTAAATTAATTCATAAACGAATCAAATGTTTTTTATCACTACAAGGCCAGACTGCCTCGCCTTGTTAGCCTAAACCCGTGGAACAACAGCCGGGTAAAGATCTGCATTGCATCAAATAAGTGAACAATATCAACAAAATATACAAAGTTAGCCATACACTGTTCTTGTCATGCGTCTACAGCATCCAGTTCGACGAAAATTAGCGAAGCGACTGCGAGACAACAACCGAGACGACAACAACCGAGTGAAGCGAGTTAAAAAAAATAAAGAAAAATTTGGTAATGTGGATGCAGCGAGCAGTCTGTATACGGCGAGGCTAAGACAACGACCCCATCCGGACAAGTTTTCCACCAGCGTCCCTATTCTGGAGCAGAAATAATATTTAACAATGACGTGACCAAAATATCGCATGACAATGAGTACGCGTCGCTGCGACTGCAATTATGTAGTGACGTAAATGACATGATACATAATATCGTGCGTTGTTTGCTCAGTGCGATGGTAATGACCGTTATACTTCGAAGGACTAGCTTCCGCCCGCAGCCTCACTTCTGTTTTTTGACGGCGGTTATGCTATTTAACGTAAATCATGGCTAGGGAGCTGTCGAACAGGGATTAAGCCTCATAGCAAGTTAAAGAATCACAGGCCAGCTTTAGATGGGTTTCGCACCAATATGTGAAAAATATTTTTTGTAATTTTTATGGTGTTTTAAAAAACTTTTAAAATAAAAGAAATAGTTTAATAATTAAGTAACCCAAATATACTAAGGCCTACAAAAATTAAGATTTAGCTGATACTGAAATAACAACCTGTCCATCTTATCAAAATTTCTATCCATAAAAACTTAATTACTAATTACTATTATGTTACTGTGACGTTTACTGTATAGTTAAAAAAATATTGGGATGATTGGCCACAGAAAATTACTTGTCGTGTAATAAATTAATCCAGTATTTTTTTCACGCAAGCAATCATTTTTATACTAAGTAAGGTTCCATTCGAAAATTGTAAAAACGGAGCTGTTGTTAAGCGTCAACGATTTTTTTACTTTATAATTACCTCACAACAAAAACAAACACGGTTTTTGAGAGGTATAAGTCACAATATGGGATCGTTTTTTTCAATTGATGTTACATAATAGGCATTTCTGCAGGAATTCAAGGTGAGGATGGCCAGCCCAGTGATTCGTTTGAATGACTGGGCTTGTCAGCCTCATATCTGGACCTCACGACCGCTTTTCATCAGGTGGAGTGAGGTCATCTTGACGGGCAATAAAAAAAAAATCTTTAATGTCTTATCATGAAATATTTTGCACATTTACTAGAATATTTTGTCTCCGATGTTTTCTGAGTGAGCAATATTCCACAATAATAAAGTGTAACTCAAGACTCAACATGAGTGTCATTTTTGCTATGTAATATTTCATTCAATCAAATCCTGCTGCCATTGTATACCTTTCTGCTTGTACCCATCTCGCTCTTGACTCCTTTTTTATTATAACGCACGCACATTCGAACGAACGTCAAACAAACCAATCGATTAGGTACAGGATATAATAAAATAAATTGACAGATATTAAATTAGTCATAAACAACATTATTTGTAACAAGTTCTGGCTTTTAATTTGCATACTGTAGTATCATTCGATAGCTATATTTTATTTGTGGTAAACCTTGGAAAATCATGACGATTTGGCTCATTTCCGTGTTTTTCAATCTTGTAATTAATCGATCGAATTTGACACTTTTATGTGATCGTTAATAAAATTATGAAAAATATTATCACCGATTGCAACGAATATGAAAAATACCCTACCTAGTGCGCGATTGCACCAACCTTTGGAGACGCTTCAGTTATCAGTTTAAGTGACATTTCGACATTTATTCTATGGAAGAAGAAATTCCTGAACTAAGCTAAATCTTTAGTTCAAAAATAAAATAACTAAAACTATTATTTTCTCATATTTACGCGAACACTACACATTGAAATTAAACAACTTCACGGATTTTACTCGCGGAATTTATATCTTTACATTTTTCTTTTTCGACGTTTCGACGCCTTTACAGCACTGCAGTCGTGATCACGGTATGACTTAGATGTTATATGTCAAGAAAGTAATTATTTAACTAAAAACCTTCACTCAACTACCGTTATTTTCACTATGATCCCCGGTAATGATCCTAAAATTGTTTAAAAATAATAACAGGACCTCATAATACTGGTGCGTGCGACCTAACGCAATTTAATTAAATACACTTATAATTTTAAACTGGCTATCTATTTAAAAAGTCGTCAGCTGGCGTCTAACTTTTCATTAAAATAACGACGTTATAATTTAATTACCTACACCTTCTTACTGGTAAGTAGTTTAAGTTACAGACGTTCTGCTTGAAATTCATTCATATCTGATGAGAAGTTCAAAAGTCGAAGTGTTTGAGTTTTGTATTTTTAGATACAGATAAAGGAAAAAATATGATGTCACAAGTATTGAAAACATTAAATTAAAATGATGATATAGATTTATTTAATCAAGCGACTAATATGCCATTGTTTCAATTACCTATTATTTCTTATTGAATATGCGTTAACGTCAACATAAACAACGAAATCGATAAAAAAACACAATAAAAAGTCTAATGAAAAATTGCACTTAAATTAATGGTTACTATAACAATAATGACTGATACTTAATCGTAAAAGTTATTCTATTTTCTGAAACTGTCAATATTATTTAACTGGATATTCTTCTATCGTCGTAAAGCTAAAAAAGTGACTTACATTTCGGTTGTCTTGTCATCTGCCCCTTCCTTCTCCTTTCGAACAGCCTGTTGATGATCGCATTCTTCCTCTGATTGAAGTCAATGTCATCATTAAACTTCTTATTTAGTCCTTCACACTCAGCGAAATTCGCTTCGAAATTGTTCAAGTCTGATCTTTTTAGCCTGTTATTCGATAAGTCACCCAACTCGCGGTCACTTGTGTTCACATTCGAATACCGGCGTCCCCCTACCTTGTTCCAAATTTGAACAAAATCCTTCATTTTAAATTTTTGTTTACACTGACCAAATAAAATATTCCACAAATAATATCTATCTATACGTGCGTTAAAGTCGTCAAATTTCCACCAACTAATCACGTCTTTATTGATTTTTAATTACACAAAACTATTTGTAATCAAATCCGTGATGTGTTCACGTTTGAGCAGTTAATGAATTAAAAATTTCGTAACCATCAGCTGATTGGTCATTCTTAATGGCAATTTATCAGTTGCAGTTGATGTGTAAAGTTTATGTTGACAAAATTGCATTCAAAAGTCACATGGTATCACTAAATCACATATTTTATCACACTTTAAATATCACAGAAAACATCACGTGGTATTTAAAAAGTGGAAGTGCTGGCGAAAAGCAGTCCTATTAGATGATTTAAGAAATAAAAACTGTCACCGTTGACGTTTATTTTGGCGCGAATGCTGTTCCGACACAGATTATTAAAGTTGTAAGAAGTTTGCATGAGCGCTGCGCGTCGAGCGAATGAATGGTCGACAGTCTAATGAAAAGCCGGCGCGAACTGGCTAGTCTTATATAAATTTCGCAAGATTGCGCACACCTCCATGAGTGAAGGAACTAGTTTAAAAAAATCGCATGGGTTGCTTCTGGCATGTTCGTAGCTTTTGTTGCAGTTAATGCACTATGGTATATCTTGCATAGGTACCGCAAGATAAACTCAGCTTGGCCGTGAGCTTAAAAATAAGAGTCAAGCTCACCCAAGGCCCAGAGAAGCTGCCCATTATAGCAGTTATGTGGTATTGCCGAACAAACAATTATTCAAATGTAAACATTAGGAATTGCAATTAATTAAATTTAAAAAAATCTTATAATGGCAAGTGGTTGAGAGAATACAGAAGCGCCGTTTTTCCTTACAAACGTAGTCACCTGTTTCCTCCCTGGATATTGCTAGTAAAGGAATATTTTTTTACCAAAAAAATGTGTTCCCTATTAGAATGCCCCTGTTTTCTTTTTTTTGGTGAGCTAATTATCAAAAGA
Organism: Udea olivalis; assembly: GCA_947369235.1. Taxonomy (NCBI): domain Eukaryota; kingdom Metazoa; phylum Arthropoda; class Insecta; order Lepidoptera; family Crambidae; genus Udea; species Udea olivalis. The sequence continues at coordinate 6,893,648 of OX376370.1, read as the reverse complement.
GATATGGCCCTTCGAAAATCGAAAAAAATGGTCAGATTTTCCACCGTGTTCAAACATACATAAAATATATTTGATTATAAAAACAAGAAAACATAGGAACACGGCCAATGCCACTGGCAAATTTTTACTAAAAATATTAAATCAATCGGTCAAGATCTCGAAAAGGGACCAGGGGACTACGAAGCGTCGATTTTGTGTACTTTTGATAGGTTATTTCGTTTCGATTTGCAGTTGTCTCTATCGCACTCTTGGGGGGCTCAAGTTGCAAAAGACAGTAAAAAATTTTACAAATACATATTTTTCCATTGTCTCGACCTTGCTGTCTCCTCTAAGTGAATACGCAATTTTACAAAATTGTACATAAATATCACTGCTGTGATAAACTTTCGTGAAATGATGAAATTTACTTTAGAGCAAATTTTTATTCATTTAGTAAAGTTTTATAGTTCGTTTGATATTTCCACCCATTTCAGCCAACAACGGCGGCGGAGCAAATAGAGATTTTTGATGATAGTATTCGGTTCCCTCATAATAACTACTAAATTACCGTTTAAGTACCTACTTAACCACCTCCAATTGCTTTCTGTGTTTTATTTTTTATGTTCATGGTGATGTTTGTACGATTGAAAGCAATAAACGCATTTTTATTTATTTATTTTAAATATATTGCTAATGAGTTCTCGTTAAAAGCGTCAAGATCATCTGGGGAATGTGTGACGACACATAAATTGAATATGACATTTTAATGAAATAAAAAAAACGTGTATGCCACCTACTTACTCTGAAACGGTAAAAATCTTCTAAGCTTTAGGTCCAAGTGGCAAAATATGAACACGACTATCACTTGTACGTCTACCTCGACTTGTCAATTTAAATTCGTAAAAAAAATGTATTGGGATGACACATGACATGACATGACAATCTCAAATCCCAATACATTTTTTCGGGAACGATAATGTATAAGTTGGCAACTCGTTGTAGACGTACTGAACATCACTTTAAATTAAAACATAAAATTTATTACGTGTGATTCTCTTGTTTCATACTCTTTAGAGCGTGATTTTGCACTAAGTCGGTTTTTGTTTTTGACTACGCGTAAAAATTGATAGGATGTGTGAAAGGTTTGGGATAAAATCCTAAGGTTTATTTTTTAAGTTTGGTTAATGAAATAAATAAGACATCATAAGTCAATGTTGATGATTATTTTATTAATGATGGCAGAACTAAATATAAATCAAGTGATTTGCCGAGTCATCATTTAGAAGTTAGGTTTTTCTCAGTTGACTAAATACAAAACCGAATACGAAGAAGTCACATTATTATAAAAAAACCATTGTAAAGGGAGTATATTGAATGGTTATTCGTAATTTACATGTAACCTGTGTGTTATACAATAGTTTCTTCTGATTCAAAAGTGTGAGTGGAAATTCTCTAACCAGAAATGACGCGCCACTCTACTTTTTTATTGCTTAATTTTTTTCAATACCCATCCATTCTAGCATTTTCAATGATGGAGGCCTTTACCCAGCAGTGAGACAGTATACAGGACGTGAATGCGGTATAGGGCGCGTCATTTCAGATCAGACAAGCTGTACTACATTATAAAAAGGTTACAATGATTTAAAAATTCAGATTGGCGTCAAGTGATCTTGTTTCTGTCTCAGTTTTTTATTTTAATATGCAGACGCTTTACTATGCCTGTATTCATAAATGGAGAATAAAAAATAATGATGTAGAAGTACCTAAGTGGTTCGCGTCATCCATACCGGTTGCTTCGACGTATCCTTATTAAGATTCTGACGTCACACAAGATTGACGAAAAAATGAATCGTTCGTTAATTTAGTACGTCATCTTAGTTCACTGCATAAAAACCTGTAGGAATGCTGTTATTTATAAGTTTAAATTGTACGCAAAGGCAGATTTTTATTGCAACTTCACTTCTGGATGGGATGACCAAATCTAAAAGGAATCTACGTCTTCATCACAGTTGCCCCCATAGTAAGTGACAATGGAAATTCACAGGCTAATGGGGACCCGGTCCTTTGAGGCTTGCGTGGGGCTGAAGCCAACACATAGAGGCCTTTTGGTACCATTTAATCTACTTTGCAATGTGTACATCTGCCGAGTTTTGTCTCTAGATAAATATTGAACATCTACCTAAAGACAACAGCCGGCACAAGTATGAACTATGGAATCATTTACAAAAAAGAACTACAAACGGGCTATGGGGGTGAAATTTCCAGTGGACCGAAACCTACCCCTCCGTTGTCTCAGGCCTGAGACAACGGACGTCTGCCATGCAAAATGTCTCATATGTTTTGTTTCTCCTGGCAGACGGTGACTAGCCACTCTTTAAATGGGCCACCCAAACGTGCTGACGCATAAGGTCAGCAAATGCAGCAACATGGTTGTGAGCGGCTCATGGTGTCGAGAGGTGTACACCGCTTTCTACGGGGTGAATAAACCACCCAACCAACTCGCGACTTAGGCATGTTACACTTCCACACTGCGAGCATTCAGCTCTAACGCCCCAATCTGGACGGCCAGTGAAGGCAAGCCAGAGGCGAGAGTCCTGCGGCCTCCGCTGGGGTCCACTCCAGCCGGCCCGCTAAAGCCAGCGGAGGCGGAGGGCCGGACCGACTCTCGGGGGAACTCGGGTCCGTGGTGTTGCTCGCTACACACCAACAGCTCGCCATGCGTGAGAATATTATTATGAATAGAAATGAATGGATTATTAAGGACTTGTGAACGACTCAACGTAGGTATCTACTTTAATATTATAAAGGGAAAATATTTGATTGTTTGTTTGTGTATAAAAATATTATTTATAAATTGATGTTCATCTATTAGTCGTAATGCAGATTATTTTTTATCCCAAAAACCTGAGAGGAATACTATTTTTTTAAAGTGCAATACAGAAAAACCTATACACAATGGACTTGTTTCATGATCTTATTATTTATTTATTACACGTTTAATGCGGATATGTCACTTTCTGCGTCACTGTCTTTTAGAAGTCTTATTAACTCACGTCAGGTTTATCTGACATTTTGAATCGAATACAAATAAAAAATAATAGCTGTCTCAATACTCTCAATACCAGGTAATTATTTATATTTTTTTCCATTTTCCACTCATGTCAATATATCATTAGCTTATTAGTGACGGAGGATCGGTTTTTTTAAACCTATTGCTAGTTTTAACTTTAAGTTTAATCTTGGTAAAATATCTCTTGTCTCCTAACATTATTGAAACAACGTTGGCTTGCAACGTAAAATACACCAAAATAATCCTGCAGGTATGTAATCCTTTTTTTTTTGCTTCAGGAAATGCATTTAGGCATTCCCAAGGCTCTGGGTTCGGGACACCTGGGATATCTGGGACTCGGAACTCCTGGGAAAACAGAGACACCTATCCACTAAAACCTGACGGTGGTCATCTTCGGCAGAATGGAAGGGACCCGGGATCCCCAACGAGGGAGAGACTCCTCGCATGGCCCTTCGGCGCGCAAGGCCGCCTGGCAGCCAGCCTCGGGAGGAGCAAGCTCAACTCCAGTGCACGATAACACAGACCACTGTGTCCGAAGACACGCGTTACCGTCTTCCTCGGGATCGCAAACCGAAACACACGCAGGCCCCCCCGCGTGCGCTTCGCGACCCCAAGGGTCCTTTTAGTCGCCTCTTACGACAGGCTGGGATACCTCGGTAGTATTCTTCTCCCCTAACCGCAGGGAACAGGTATGTAATCCTGCAATGACTCAAATTCAAACTCAAATAACTTTATTCAAATATAGACTTTCACAGTAAGTACTTTTGAATCGTCTTTGATACAAATAAACCTAACTTGAGTGTCTAATCTAAAAATATAAAATAAATAAACATGACGAGACCATAACTCAGTTCAAGTGTAGTGTAGTGTCATAAAATAAAAAAGTATATTTGAAACAAGCGTCTGCCCGCGACTTCGTCCGCGTGGAATGATGATATTTAACCTATAGCCTCCCTCGATAAATGGGCTATCTAACACTGAAATGATCCTGAGAATAGCACGTTCAAGCAAACAAACGAACGAACTCTATAGCTGTATGATATTAGTATAGATTATTTAATATAATCAATGGTAGTGTGTAAGTTAAACCAATACAATGGGTATCTAAGACAAAGTTGGCATTTTCTAGTATCTAAAACTTAGGCCGAGATCTACAGGGCTATCTTATAAACACCATCCGAATTGAAATATGAGGATCTATGGAGAAAATGGCAAAATACGTATTTTTCTGTTTAGCAACCTTCAGTACTAAAATGTTGAGTTATTAATGTTATTATAACTACTCAAAGGTATGAAAAAATCGTGGCGGCGGGCTCGCAGACACTCCACCCGTCCGCGCTTTATTCAGAAGTTGTAATTTAATTTTGAATAAGTACCCACGCCGCACGAATAATCTGTTAAAAAAAATATAATAATGTAAAAGTTAGAAAGACCTATCCTTTTTTTCAAAATACTGTCTTCGATTGATTTGACGACACGATTGGCGTAGTGCGCTATAGCACGGTTTCTCGCCTCGATTACCGCAGTGTCCGGGTTCGATTCCCGGTCGGGTCAATTCAGGAAACGACCTTTTCTGAATTGACTCGGGTCTGGGTGTGCTGGGAGACGCCCCTAGCTTATTTCCTTGTGTGGTACCTCGTAACACAGGGATATTAATCCCTATTTCGAGACCATTACAAGAGGTGTGTTGTCTGGCGCATATTTATTTATTTATTTATGCCTAAAGTCTGGGAAAATTTTGGATGGTGTTTATAAAATAACCCTGTATAGAGCGTGCTAAGCTAAAACATAGACTTATCTTAGAGTTTGAACAGCTGCATCTATCTTTATCAGCTACTCCCTATCGATATCAAATTATTTTTGTCTTAGTTAATCAGTGTTGCCAACTCAGCACCTTCGGTGGTAGATCTGGCACCATTTTCATGTCTCTAGCACTAACATTTTATAAACAGCACCTAACACTCAATCTAGCACTGAATAGCCAGCTATCTTCCTTACTGATTTACATTAAAAGGTCAGCTCAAGCTGGATCAACCTAAGTGCAAGTGAGCCAATGCCCTCCAAACAGGGGCCCGATTCTGCTATTTAAAAACTAATCGAATCGTAATTCAATCGCATGATTTTAACGTTTGGTCCATACTAAAACTGTCAAAATCATGCCATTCAACTACGATTCCATTGGCTTTTAAATGGCAGAATCAGGCCCCTGCAGGGAAGATGATAGGAAAACTATGATTCAAAGCTGATATCTCATTTTTCTTGTTTTTATTATCAACAATTGTGACAGTTAAAGATATACGGTGATATATTATTTTATTATACATATTTGGCACTCTTTTTGGAAATTCATAGCAATCTAGCACTTTTTGAGGTATCATTCAGCACCCACCTGTGTGCAGAGTTGGCGAAACATCGACTAAGGTATACGTTAGTAATAATTATCTTCTCTAAAGCCTATAGACCACTGCTGGACATAAGCCTCCCCCAGGGCGCGCCACAAAGCCCGATCTCATGTTTTTGCCATTCAGTCACTACTAGCCACTTTCTTTAGGTCGTCGGTCCAACGTGCCGCTGGACGTCCAACACACGCTTGCCGAGTCGTAGTCTCCACTCGAGAACCCGTCTACTCCACCGATCATCGGTTCGGTGGAGACCAAAAAAAAACCCAATTTTAAGAACATGCATCTTTACCGTTTTTTTCAAATTTATGGTAGCTGCAGTTTATTTTGGTGTAGTTCACTTCAAATACTGAAACGGTTTTATTGTACATACTCGTACTTAAAAAAACTCAGGTTGAGTGTGGAAATTAACTTTTATTTCATACATTTTGTTATCGATTCTCACCTTTCCTGAAAATTGACGCCTCCTTTAAAAGTAACCCTGTATAGGCACACATTGAACGCACCATTTAATTACTCAGGTAGTTATATTTAACCTTTTAAAGGTTTTTGATACAGAAATAACACATTCTTAGTATCAGACCTTGAAGACCACTATGAAAGTGAACTATTTAAAAAAGATTCGTACTCGTACGAAGGGATTTTCCCACTCAAAATACGTACTCATTGCAAATGAATGCAGTATTCGGAGGCTGATCCGGTACACTCCACAGTGTAAAGGAGGGGAGAGGAAATAATGGACTGTTTTGATTTTAAGTGCAAAGTAAAGCGTATATTATACAAATGTAATAAAAAACAGTAAATAATAAAATAATCAAACATACGAACCAAGTCGGAGAAAAGTACGTTTACCACAAGTTACCACTTTAAATTTACGTTAACGTTCGCGTAAAAAAAATGTATTTGTTTTTGTTTTTTTTAACGGCCAGCGCAGTTTATCACGGGTATTTAACATTTTTATCTTCATAAAATTATCATAATAACAAAATTATTTTGATAACCATTCATGTTTTGTTCATAAAAAATTACAACTTCCCATAAAATTTCTTTCTTACATTTAACAAAGAAAACCTTTGTAGTGCTTCAAATATAAAAGCTAGCTAGGTACATTAGGTACTACGGACTTTTTTGTAGAACTAATAAAGACCTAAATTTTGGGAGACCAATATGTTGACCTATACCGAACCGTATAGTCAGCACACGCCGGTAAAGGCATCTCGCACGCTTGTCTCCGACTTCATAATATAATATGGTTAACTGAATTGTCTGTTATACTTATCATAATAAAGTATGGCCCACATCTGTAACGATGCCGTTTCGTTCCAGTCTCATGGACGTTAGAACCTCCACGATGGATGACCTGTCCTTTCAAAATTTAATTTATCGTTCCACGTTCCCTGTTCAGCATTTTGAGTGAGTCCTACCTAAACCATCGTACAGAAAAGAGCTTGCGAGCATTTTACCAGATTACCAGTTTAAGTTTAAATTACGTGATGGTGTATTTTTAAATACTTTAAATAACCAATTATTGTAAGCAGTTATTATAATGTAACAGGAACCCTTGTATCGGGTTCTTCTTACCTACCTAAACCTTTACCCTATTCAATAAACAAGTCACTGGATTGGCTGATCTTTTATTAATTATTCCATAACTACACTTAGACCCTAATACCTAAATATTGTGTGACGAATCCTGGCGCTTTCGCTCCTGTATTGCTGGCCTGCAACGAGGACTCGCCTCACATCACTCAATAATGAAGCTTTCTGTTAGTGAAATGATCGGATCAGTATATCCGAAGATTACCCCCCTCAAACAAAAAAACAAGGTTAGAAACTTTTTTCTTTAAAATATACGAGCAGCTGCCCAAACAGACTTCGTTCTGTCAAATGTTTGACAGCTGGTGTCTATTAACATATCTCGCCCGCTTTTCTCTGACTTGATTCACATAGACTATTATTTTTCACTAAATTTTTTGTTTAATCGTAATGAAATATAGTCTATACTACTCCTGAATAGTTTAGCTTTGTGTTAGTGAAAGAATTTTTACGATCGGATCAGTAGTTTCGGAGCCTATTCGATACAAACAAACAATCAAATCTTTTCTCTTTATAATATTAGTTTAAACGAGCTGCCACAACAGACTTCGTTCTGTCAAATGTTAGACAGACGCTGGTAATAATATAGGCCAGACTTAACTATACTCGACAAGAACAGCAAGACAGTTTATCTCATTGATATAGCGGTCTGCAATACTCACAATCTGAAAAAATAGCAAAATACAGAGACTTGGCAGTAGAAATCAAAACTCAGTGGACAGTCACATCAGTTAAAGTAGTTCCGATAATTGTATCTACCACAGGAGTGATTCCAAGAGAACTTCATCAAAGCCTTCATAATCTAGATATTCCCTCAGCACTATACAAACTCCTTCAAAAAGCCGTTATTCTCAACACCTGCCGAATAGTGAGAAAATTTTTGAACTTAAAATAGTTTTGGGATACACTTGACTAAGGCCCGTTATCCTAATTTACACCTCTACTGAAAGAGAAATTAAAAATATAAAACTGTATAATAATAATAAATATTTTTTATTGCACATCAAAAAAATAACATAAATAACTGATGTCCATTAGAATAGAATAGAATAGAATAGAAATAATTTATTTGCTCAAAACTGTGCCTACGTATATAGCGATAGTCTACAATAATACTTGGAATCAACAGTCTTCTGCCTTTAAACAGGTAGGCATGCAAATATTAATTGATAATATAATCATAAATTCATGAAATGATAATTAAAAAAAACTGATTTAAACATTATATAAGGCAGTATTTACACCATTAATTATTGAGACAGAAAAAATGTGAAGTCCATATTTGAAGCATTAATTAAGTTTTAGAAATTATTTATATACCGTTATAATGTCAGTTCGATTAATATATAAAATTACAAATTATAAAATGTCAGTAAATTAAAAAAAAGTGTCAATATTTTAGTGTTTAAATAGTAGTCAGCAATGAAAGGAAGTTATTACTACTACTTCTCATTAAGTCAATTTATGCTCCTTAGATTCATTGATTGAATAGAAACATTTCTCCATGAGCCATTCGTAACAAAAACCCTTTAAATTTGTTTTTATTTATAGGCAAATCCATGAGACTGGGTGGTAATTTATTAAATATTCTTATGGCCATGTAAAATACGTTTTTTTGAACTAAAGTAAGATTCGATTTTGGTACTATAATTTTATTTCTTCTAGTCTTGTGGATTTGGCTCAATTTCTTTATTTTTCATGAAGTACTCAGGGTTTTTTCTGACAAATAACCAAATCTCTTAATATGTACAAAAATTATTACATCTCGCTCGCTTTTCTCCGACTTGATTACGTAAACTATAATTTTTCACTGGTTTTTTTGTTCTCTTGAATAGTTTAGCTTTCCATTGATGAAAAAATGTTAACGATCGGATCAATAGTTTCGAATCCTATTCAAAACACACAATCAAATCCTTCCTCTTTATAATATTGGTGTAAATAATATGCAATTCCTATTCATTCATACCTTCCTATTGAAAAAGTCTGTCTATTGATGAAAACCACAATATACTTAATCCCTTGGCCTAGTTTGAAAGATCTGAGCTGAGCGTACGGACGGCGGGAACCGACTGTTTTATACTGCGTAGTAATGTATATAATGAATGGATACATATGTATATGCCCATATGTGCAGGTATCAGCTCAAAATAAAGAGTTCACTTACAGATAGACCGCTCTCGCCTTAATCCAGTATAATTACCTTAACTTGCCTGGCCGCCTAGGGTTACTATTGTTTATTAGCTTTAAATTTTCAAAAATTAAGCAATAAGGTTATATCTACTTGACAGAACCCGTCGAAAACAAAATTAATCATGTGAAAAACTGCATCAAGTTCGACAAAAACAAAACACTCGCGACATTGCGACTGGCCGCATGACCGATTATCACCGGTATCGCGTGTAAACACACTGTGTCTGTGTGCGTGATCAGAATGGGCGGTTTGTTCTAAGCGGACTATCTGTCCGGAGTGTCGCGCCGCATGCGTGATTTGTAATCAGTTTCTGACACTCCTAAAAAGTCGGATTTTTAATTAGACGGAGTGACCTGAATGTCACTTTGTAAAATAATGTTGCTAAAACCCGTTACCCGATACCGGCACTGCCAGTCCGGTGTTCTAGCCAATCACTAGGCTACCGAAAGGTTAGGTATTTTAAGTGTTATTTATGATTAATATTGATAATACTCACTCACTTTGCCTCTACAGTTTTTTTGTTTCACCAAAACCTGACAACCCAGTATACCTACGTCAGTTTACTCAGTCTTATTTAAAACCAGCTTCTGCCCGCGACTTCATTCGTGTGGAATGATGATATAATAATATAGCCTTCCTCGATAAATGGTCTATCTAACACTGAAATAATATGTCAAATCGAACCAGTAGTTCCTGAGATTATCGCGTTCAAGCAAACAAACTTTTTAGCTTTATAATATCAGTATATATAAAAGACACGACTTTATAGAGGTTCTAATTAGTTTGCGTTTAGATGATCATGACATGTGAAAAATTACCCAGTGGCATTTATATCTTTTAACTGAACACTCCTCCACTGTTTCTATCTGACAGTTCGAAGCTTAATCATACTAACACATTTGTTTAGTACCTTTTTGTCGTGGTCATCGCTTGTTTGACGATATAGTTTTAAAAAGCGCCGTTTCATTCCGTAAAACATATCAAGTTTTACAAATAACAAGTTTCTCTACAACATCTACATACTTCCTTCACGGGTTTTTTTGTATGTATGGTATTTGATGGGAAATTCTGATGTTAAGTGGTTATAAGTGGTCAAAGTTAGCACTAGTGATTGAATCTATTTAACAGATTGTATAACACAAAATGATACTGACTACTGACTGACATAATATTAAGCAATATCACAAATGAAAGAAGAAAGAAGGATGAAAGTAGGATAAATGCAGTGGAAATGAGAGCATTGCGAAGTTTAGCAGGAGTGACATTGAGTGATAAAGTAAGGAATAGCATAATAAGAGAGCGATGTGGTGTGAAAGAGGATGTTGTCACCAAAATTGAGATGGGAATGCTAAGATGGTTTGGGCATATGGAAAGGTCCATCCTCCTGAAAGGCGATTAACTAAACAAATTTACAAGGCGAGGGTGGATTTAGCTGTTGAGACGGGAAGGCCTAGACGGACGTACTTAGGACAAGTCCAAGACGTACTCAGAAACGATCAGGTCAGGAGTACCCATAATCGACGAGCATGTATGAAAGGATTAATGAGAGTGGAAGAAGCGCAAGAGGTGTGTCAGGACCGTAGCAAGTGGAAAGATGTGGTCTCTGCCTAACCCGTTGGGAAAAAGGCGTGATGGTATATATGTATGTTTAACACAAATTACTACGTAACAGATAAATCACATCCATAGAAAAATGTAAATTTTCTTAATCCTAAATGCGTGTCATGTGACAGACATAATTTGCCAGGGCCACCTCTTTCTATAGATGTCAGTAGCCAGTACACTTACAGTACGTTATCGCGTCAGGTCAACCGCAAAATACGCGTAATGCTCTACGCGGCTTTTTTTTTATGTAATAAGGAGCAAACGAGCAGGAAGGTCACCTAATGGAAAGTGACCACCTCCGCTCACGGACAACTGCAACACCAGAGGTGTCACCGATGCGTTGCTTGCCTTTTAAATGGGAATACGCTATCTTCTTGAAGGCTCCGTTGTCATATTCCTTTGGAAATACCGCCGCAGGAAGATCATTCCATATGTTGGATGTACGCGGAAGAAATTGACGCGAAAAACGTACGGTTGTTGAGCGCCAGCCATCCAGTTGATTAGCATGGAATTTCGAATTATGAAGTGTCGTGCGATGATGAAATTCAGCGGCAGGTTTATGATCATGCAATTCTTCTGAGCACTCCCCATTGTAAAGGCTGTTGACAGCCAACTGCCAAATGAGTCATGGAATAACCGGCTGGGAGGTAATTATCGCGCGCAAGTACATGCAGTGACAGAGGCCTGGCAATAGTAACGGGGTTAAATGTGAAACAGGATGAGCCGCTTTGCAGTGTTCATTACAGCTCCGCAATGTTCAATGTCAAAGCGCGCCGCACGTAAGTAAGCAATAGTCACGCATGTGTGGTTTGGATTAGTGCTTCATTTCTGACGGGGAGGTTGTATGAAGACTATCCTTCTTTATTTATTTATATTAGGTATGCTAACAGATCACAGCCATTACACAACCAAGAATATATATCAACTTATCATAACTAGACCGTAATCCTTAAATAGCATACAAATCATGATTTAACTTTACATCTACAACGAGGGTTACACAAATTTCATTACTGACTATATTTTAATTATACAATGGGTGTTCTTAATATCATACATTATTTGTGTACAGTCGAGGACTGCTCGGTTATAAGAAATTCAGATACTGCTCTTTTGTACTGGGAAAATCTGTTATTGAATACATCCACGCATCCGCCACTACGGACGACATCATTGTACGTTCTGCACATTCTGACCATGGGATTGAAAAAGGAGGTGTTGTTCTTATATACTTGTATTGCAAAAATGTTCGGGTGACGCGATCTATACCGAGTACTAAAGTTGAGGGAAGAGAGCAAATCCGGGGCATCAGTAGCTGAATGCACTATCTTGTGAAGACAAAGCAAGTCATATCTTTTACGACGAGTCTGCAAAGGTATCAGGTCAAACTTTAAAAGCCTCTCCCTGTAGCTCTGAGCGAACGTCCATGATTGAATTTACGTGAAATAAACCTTAAGCACTTCCTGTGCACTCTCTCGATGCTGTCGATATGGACACCATAATATGGGGACCAAATCGGACAACAATACTCTAAAACACTTCTAACCAAGCTAAAATACAGACACAAGATACTACGGGGCTTTCGAAAAGCCTTGGTTGTTCGCATTATAAAACCCAATAGTTTGTAACTCTTTTTCAGAATAAGATCATAATGAAGCCTGAAGGTTAATTGATCATCAAATAAAACACCCAAATCCATAACAATCTCCTTTCTGCCTAGTATCTTGTCCTGAATAAAATACTGCTGAGCTACTCGGTTCTTTTTCCTGGTGAAAGAAATGACACGGCTTTTGCTTGCGTTAACATTTATTTTGTTGTAAGAACACCAGTCAGAAATAATCTTCAGATCGATTTGAAGCGCAGTGCTTTTTGTCATATCACTGATATCCGTGTAAATTTTCAAATCGTCGGCATAGAGGAGAGATGGACATGTCAGACGATCAACCAAATCATTTATAAAAATTACAAATAGAAGTGGCCCAAGATGTGAGCCCTGTGGAACTCCGCAAGGTACAGATATGAGAGAGGAAGTGTAACCCTTTACAGTAACTAGTTAAGTTCTATTACTCAAGTAAGATATAATCCATCTCAGACAACCATGGACACCGTAATAGGAAAGCTTATGACAGAGCAGAGAGTGATCAACCTGATCGAATGCTTTGCTAAAATCAAGGTAGACATCATCAACTTGCCCTCCAGAAGCAAACACATGACATAAATAGTTTTTAAACTCCAAAAGATTACTTAAAGTTGACCTTTTTCTAACGAATCCGTGCTGTCTATCGGATATGTAGCTGATCAGATGGTCGTAGAGGGGTCCATATACTAACTTTTCAAAGAGCTTAGCAATGCAAGAAAGGATACTTATAGGTCGATAGTTTGAACATGATGATCACCGGATTTATAAATAGGGATAATACCGGCCATCTTCCAACGAGTGGGAAACACCCCAGATGCAACAGCTTTATTAAATTCTATACGTTCTATACGTTATTATTCTAAGATTTAAGGTATAGTTCGCGTTATACTTTCTAGTACACTCCGAAGTTGTCCCTAAACCCGGGTTCCGAATTTATCCAAAATAGGTATTGCGCATGCGCGAAACAACTTCAGAATAGACTAGAATAGACGCAAACTATACATTACCATGATACCAAGGAAAAATATAGTATATTTTTTATCGAGGGACTAAACGAAGCGCATAATATACCAGAGGTAGTTTGACTGCGAGCGTGCGAGAGAGTCAATGAAACCGAGGGTATATTAAGTTGGCGTTTAGTCTCGAGGTGCAAACTGTACTTTTCACTTTGAGTGCGAGAAAAAGAGTCAATTTAGTACAAAAACATTTAAAACCGAACAAATTGACACTTGACAAAAGTTCTGAAATTTTCGTGGTCAGTTTTTTCTTCTGAACTGAACCACAGATTAACAATTTAAAACACATGGCGCCACCTTCTTTGCGGACAAACCATGGAACTAAACCTCTCAACATTTTCGCAATGAAGACGGTCCAGACTCCACAGATAATAGTATATTTTTACTGGCTGTTTGAGTTTGTCTATGTCACATGAAGGAAATAAAAAAAAACGAATTACTTTTTACTCCTAATGGGCTAAAGTGGTCACTTTAGGCCCGCTTCGTAGGGCTATACTTATTGGCGTACTTTTAGCGCATGAGAAGTTAAGAAGTCATTTATAGTTTTTCGCAAATTGCTGCTAAATGAAGTGACGATATATTTTGGTTTGGGTTTCATTTTTTTTGGCATAATTTTTTTTGACCAATTTTCTTAGGCTTAATGAATTTTTAGCTACTTTTTTTTATTTTAGCATAAAAAACAAGGCATAATAAGTTAGGACTATAGGTTAAGGTGCGGCTAAACATGTTTATTTATTTGGATCACCTACGGACTAAAATTATTCAGTTTTACTAACCTTTTCTCGAAGTGCATCAGGTTCATGATTGTGTTTCTTATGAGTAATTTTTAAGACGATTGATTAGAATGCTGGTGATCATTATGCTAAATTAATGGTATGCGTTTCTCTATTTATGCGTTAGAATATTATGCTATGTTATCTTTATGCCACATCTGATAATGCTTTTAAAATATGCGAATACAATTATGCGTTTAGTTGTTATGCCATAGTAAAATTATTCCTAAAAACACTATGCCGAATAAATTATGACAATGTTTTTATGCGATTAAATAGACCCTTTTGGTTTATATCCGCTGAGGTTGGGATGATACTCTTTATGGTATCTTATAATCAAAAATATCTTTTCGCGCTCCACTTGAAGTCCCTGTCCTGTCCCTAGTCCAGCAACGTCAAACATAATTGATTAATGCACTCCAAGCAAGTATTATTCGATTACAATTACCTTTTATTCGGTCACCCAATAAACTAGTATGACGAGCTAGCCATTGATGCATCAAATCCTTGCAAATGTGCCAACGATTCAGATTCCGGTTTTTACCGTTGGAGAGTTGGTTAAAAAATGTATTCTTCACACATACGCATTTTAATTTTAAACCACATTGATTGAACATAGGGCATGGGCATGTGAACATAGGAATATGTTGGCGCAATGGTCGAAGTTTTGCCTGTAGGCGTTGGCCCATTGTTGGTCGGGTGTTGTCGTGGGTTTAATTTACACTCAGGGCAAACATTTATGTGGTCAATATTTGTCATCTTGGTTCGAGTTGGTCTAGATTTATTTTATAGCATTAGCTATTGAACTTAAAAAAGCCTCAAATTCAGTCAGATTTAGTTTGAAGGACATTGCCAAGGTTTGGACCAAGTGCTGCCTAGGAAATGGAGTTTTTGTAATAATGAAAAATCTTTCATTACCTAAACAACGTTTTCGAGTTTTTTTTTCTCAAATATGTTTTGATGATATCTAATGCTCATGCACTACACACACAACTATACAACATCAAAATACAATTGATACAATTATAATTCAACGCACAATATTTTTTTCAATTAAAATATTTAAAACTGTTTTTCTTTGGACTCCTGGGTTAGACTTTTATGCGCTTTGAATTACAGATTAGTGATAGTCTGAGGAACATGCACTATGTGAGCATTCTAGGCAGCAACCGAGGTCCAACTGTCATACAAAATTAGGCAATCTCCTTTTGTGTTTTATGGCCACGGAGGAGGAACTCGGCACTCAGCTACTACAACCCGCTTTTTTGAAGACTTTATTGTAAACTAAGTGTCCTTCAGCGGCTTTGCCTGCGTAGACAATTTCTCCCGTAAAAATATAGCCTATGTAATATATGTTACTCGCTGACAATGAAGCTTATAACGGTGAAGAAGTGTTTGAAAATGTCTAAGTTAAAGTTACTACAAAAAAATAGTACCTTACATGACCCTTAAAATCAGTCCAGTAGTTTCGGAGCCTATTCTAGACAAACAAACAATCAAACCTTTCCTTTTTATAATCAACTAGTACCTATAGAGCATTGGTTCCCAAAGTGGTCCAGGTGGACCCCAAGGGGTCCACGGGAGACTCTAAGGGGCTTTATTGTGTTGGCTTTATTTTTTGTCGAGTTTTGAGAATATGCTAGAGATGTGTCGCTGCAGAGGGTCCACCGGAACCAGCTAAATCGTTAAAGTGGTCTATGCGAAAAAAAGTTTTGGAACCTCTGCTAAGAGCCTAAAATAAGGAACCAGCAACAGTCCGACCTTATTGATTCTAAAATCATATTTACTCAAAGATAACGATAAAATGTCATTGCTTTCTATATACATAGTTCTGTGAAAGCAGCATGTACCCGTTTGCATATTATATTATCAAGTACATTTTTAGCAAGTCTATTGCACTATCACTTCCTGCCTTATCGTCCTGACCTGTTTCAATAAAGCTAGAAATTTATACATTATAATAGTGCTATTTTTTAAATCAAAGTCCATTTGCACAGTATACAACTCGAACTGTGCTTAGTATGCGAAATCATAGCAATTTTGGCGGTTGATTATCAAGCCAGTTGTATTGCCTCTACATATTAATTGCTTGACTATTTTTTCTTGTGGGGTAAAAAAATAAAAAGAAAAAAAAAAAAAATTACCAATCTTTCTATTTTTATAGAAAGATTGGTAAAAAAACCCAGCCAAGTGCGAGTCGAGGGTTCCGTACAAACCTGTAGGTCTATTTATTAAAAATATTTTTATTATCTGTGCTATAAGACGTTGCTCCGTACCAGATTTCAATATTCTGAGTTCACGGGAAGTACCCTGTAGGTTTTGATTCCCTTAAGAGTGTCGAAAATTTGCGGAAACTTGCGGCATAAACGGCTGTATCTTTTGATTGCGTTGGCTTAGAAGTTTGATTTTTTCTCAGCCCTAAGGGACAGTAGATTTGAGTATTTGATATAAATTCCAGCTACCTCACGCGTTCCTGAGAAAAAGGGTCTAAACAGGCAGACAGACGAACGGACGGACAACAAAGTGATTCTTTAAGGTTCCGTTTTTTCCTTCCGAGATACGGAACCCTACAAAAGCACCAAAACTCCCTAATCAATCAAAAGACATCTCCTGTTCTCTCCGCTTTGGTGGGGACCGGGCCTTAGTCTTGTGAAATTGAGAACAGTCTTTTTTAAGACTAAAGAACTCGAGTTATTCACAAACGCTACCCTGGGGGTAGGCAACTGGCCTGTCTTTACTTACATAGGGTTAAGAGCCTACTCTACTGCACTCATCCTTTATTCCAGTAATACGACAATGCTAATTAGCAGTCATTTAGAAAAAAAGATCCAGCACTCAACGGTTTGCTGCTTCTTTTCTGGTCCGCACCGCTAGGGAGTGAAACGCTCTCCCTGCGTCTGTGTTTCCGGATACTTACAACCTTGGTGTCTTCATGGCCAGAGTGAATAGGCATTGTCTGGGTAAGCGTGTACCACCATCGGCCTCGTCATCGCTTACTACCAGGCGAGACCGCGGTCAAAAGCGGTTTGCTTTGCTGGCGTCGGGGGACCGCTAAGTCAGAAAAACAGGTGTAGTCGCAGATTGCAAGAAAAGAATTTACTCTGAAAAATCGACACAACCGTCAACGTAGTCTGCCCTCACGTGTCTGACCGTTCGGGTCGCCGCACTTGGTAGCGCCCACTACCTACACTATGCATGAAACTTAGGATCGCTTGTAGGTACACTACGTGTAATTCGTAATAATTAATTAGCTGTTGTTGGAAAAATACTTCATAAACTTGAGCGGTCCCCAGACGCGACGCGACGCTTGGAAAATAAAAATATTTGAACTTACCTTATGCATGTGAATTTAAAATATTATTTGTTAGTTTTTGGAGTTTATTTTTTGTGTCGGGGGTTTTTAAAAATTTTAATTTTACTTTTTAAATGTTTTTGTACTAAATTGACTATTTTTCTCGTACTCAAAGTGAAAAGTACAGTTTGCACCTCGAGACTAAACGCCAACTTAATACCCTCGGTTTCATTGACTTCCTCGCATCTCTGGTATATTATGGCTTCGTCTAGTCCCTCGATATCAAATATACTATTTCATTACGGTGCCCAAATTATAGTGAACCTGAGCAGACCGTTCCCGAAAGTGGCACCTGTACGTCTACGACGAGTTGCCACTTTAAAGTTACGTTATCGTTTGCGTGAAAAAATGTATTGGGATTTGACATTGTCACGTCACATCATGTCATGTCAAATTCTGATACATTTTTTTACGCGAACTATAACGTATTTTTTTAATGAATAAATATGCGACAGGCAACACATCTCTTGTCATGGTCTCGCAGTAGGGATAAATATCCCTGTGTTACGAGGTACCAGACAAGGACAGATCTTTTACTGAATTGACCAGACCGGGGAATTAAAACCGTGCTACAGCGCACTACGCCAATCGTGCCCTCAAAATTTAAAGTGGCAACTCGTGGTAGACGTACTGTTCACAAGTTGACGTATGATCCAGCCATCGTTCCACTCTACCATATTTTAGGGAATGCAACGACCCGTCACTCAACGCCACCACCCCAGAAACATTTCAGTGAGCATGATTAAAGCATAAAGAACTATTTGTCTAATTAGAGTTTACATCAATAACTTGCGCTCGCGCTGACCGTGTTGACGTTTTTGAATGGAACTTCGGTTTAGATATCCCTAAAAGAAGAAATGCCCGTATGTAATACAGGTTTGTCTCTGGCTTCAAGATAACAGCTATATTAAAATATTTTTTAAGAATTATTTCATAGTCGAATAAAAACTTGTCTTCTTCTCTTGTAAAAAAATGTTTTTCATCAAAATCAACAGTGGCAACATTGGTGAGTATAAAAAAGTAAGCTGTCACGTCGCCCGTCATTCGCGGGCCTTTAGTTAGGTTTTGTGTTGATTAGATTTAGTCAAAATCTCCAGATTTAGTGCAGCAACTATGAATGTAGGAAAGGCAATTTTACAACTACCTAAAATCAAACTTAAACTCAACTTCAGGTCAGTGTTTTTGTTCCTTGATATTGAGGTTAGGTTACTTTTTCAATAAATTCTCAAGAAAAAACAACTATCTCCTACAGAGGGCTATTTTATCTACTGTTTAGACGACTTTAGTATTGAAGCAAATCTGTACCGTGGTACTTTGATGGGCATGATCCTTTACTTGACTTAAGTTGTATAAATATTCAAATAAATACTTAAAACATTTTCTACATAAAATACCTTAAACCATGTTTTCAGCATCGGTGTTCTGTTACTGCGTTCATTAGTTACGAAATAACAATATTTTTTTATGGCAAGGACTGCACACTATTGTTACCTACTGCTAAAATCGCATGGTTTTTTCCGGTAAAACTTGAAAATCATAACTAATAAAAAATAACATCAATGACTATCGCTAACTTAATGTAACATAACATAATATAACATGTTTAGAAATCCCTAAAAGAAAAAGTGCCCGTAATACAGGTTTATCGTTGCTTCAAGATAAAAAATTAAATGTTGAAATTACTTCCTAATTTTGGCTTAAACTTTTAAAAATTTAAAAAAATAAATATTTATCAAAAGTTAGCGTCGCCTATTTCACTTATCTTATTTGTTTCTTATATTAAGTGTGTATGAGGTATGTAAATATGTATGCATCTATTTATACATTGCATTACTATATATATTTAGGTTATAATAGTAGGTTAACGCTATTTATTAATCATTCATTATTTGTATTAATAGATTTAATGATTTATAAATTATGCTGAATATTGTTACCCGATAAGTATTCGATAACCAATACGGAATTGTAATGAGCTTCAAGGAACTACGATAGAATTAAACCACACTTAATTTATAACGTCATATCTATTGTTCATCAATTTCTAAGTAACAATTTAGCTATTTTTAACCACTTGCTAATAATTGAGCCAAATATAGCCCGTACGGCATAGGGCCACCCCAGTGCAAAGATTCCAGCTCGACTGATGT
This sequence comes from Udea olivalis, assembly GCA_947369235.1. NCBI lineage: Eukaryota > Metazoa > Arthropoda > Insecta > Lepidoptera > Crambidae > Udea > Udea olivalis. The sequence continues at coordinate 6,873,878 of OX376370.1, read as the reverse complement.
AATGCTTTATGTATTTTTGGTCGTATATAAAATGAGATGGAGTAAACTGACATTAATTTATTGGGCGGTCAACTTGTCAGGTTTTGGTAAAACAGAAAAAAAGTCGAGGCAAAGTGAGTGAATGGGATCATTGTTTTAAAACTATCTGTGATAATACTTAAGAGTACTTTCGGTACCCTAGAGTGGTTAGAACACCGGATTTCCGATATCGGGTCCCGGGTTTTGGCTAAAATATTACACAAAGTGACATACGCAGCTGTCAGTTTATTTTAGTCCATCGAATTTGCGAAGACAGAATAATTATGACAGGCTTTGTCATAATTTTCGCTCAAAACGTTTGTTTGAATGCTCTCTTCCAGTAACGCCTTCACCCGAGTATCGTGCCCCACCTTGGAGCGTTCTAGGCACGTTGAATGAAGCTGAGAAGAGTTTACGAAGCCGTCTGTGGTTGAATATCGGAAATCGTTAACTATTTAAAAAATTAACCATTTCTGACGTAAATTTAAAAAGCACACAAGGTATCTCTTGATACTACGTTGTAAAATAAATCTATAACAAACCTATATTGTAAAACCGCAAAAACCTTCAACATTGTAATAAAATTATCCTTTTCCTACTCATAAACATTTGAGCGTGTGGAAAAGAGACAAAAGATTTCATGATTCAGAAATCCGAAGGTTTTCTGATTTTATAGATTTCTTAGTAACTAACATGGTTTGCTGACGCATTAATCTAAGTATTTGTTTACCATCAAAATGGGGCAAGTCAACTTAGGCAGGATATACACCACACGACTAAAGCAACATTTATAAGGTAAAAAAGTGAAGTTATAAGCTTAAAGGAGACCGTGGTGGAGTTCAAAGCTGGCCAGAACCACAGTGTTTATTGCTTAATTTCCGACTTACTCTCCCTCCGGTGATGAGATAAATCGATAAAAAACCAAATCAACCCGGACAACGGCGGAAGGCTCACCACCTCACGCTGGGTTCTAATCCTATTGATGAAAAAAAGGCTTCTGAGTGTTCCGTTCACCATGACAGCACAGTCATTTATTGACTCTGACTACCCACCACGTTTGGGATAGAGTCGTGATGGTATATAATGAGATTCCTCCTCCTTAAGTCGGTCCCTCAGTGCTGAGGATCTTGGCTCCGACGAAAGCGTTGCAATAAACTTCTCCATCTACTTCGGTCTTCAGCTTGATGGAGAGCCTGGGATATCGGCATCCGCAATTCCTCGGACACCTGGTCGGACCACCGTCTGGGACTGCGTCCTCTCGGTCGTTTGCCATCCACATTGCCGGTCACTATGAGCCTCTCCAAGTTATCAGTACCTCGGCGTGCTACATGACCAAAGTACTGTAGTACTCTGTGTAGGCATATTGTCGAGAGACGCTGCTGGGTGTCTAGCTTGAGCTCTTTCAATATCGAAACGTTGGTGCGATGTGCTGTCCAGGGGATTCGAAGCATTCTTCGCCAGCACCACATCTCGAAAGCGTCGATTCTTTTTCTATCCGCCGCCTTCATAGTCCAGCCCTCAGAAGCGTAGAAGAAAATAGGAAAGACCAATGTACGGATGATGTAAATTTTTGTATTCCTTTTGATGTTGTGGTCTTTCCAAATCTTGCTGAGCTGAGTCATAGCGGTCCTGGCCATGCCTATGCGTCGCCGGATTTCCAGTTCACAGCCGCCTTTGCTGGTAATGACAGAGCCGAGGTATTGGAAATCCTGTACGGCTTCATACTCACGCAGTAGGTTGGTATGCTGTATTGCGCTGAAACGATCCACGACCATCAGCTTAGTCTTGCCTTTATTGATGCTGAGACCGGCTTCTTTGCTCGCCTGTTCTACTCGCTTGAGAAGTTCTGCCATTTCAGCTTCGGAAGCAGCAAGCAAGGTGGTATCATCGGCATATCGAAGGTTAGATATTTTAACGCCTCCAACTTTTATTCCGCCTTCCCATCCTTCTAAGGCTTTCCGCAGTATATATTCCCCGTATATATTAAACAGGATGGGAGATATTATGCAACCTTGTCGCACCCCCCTCCGAAACTTGAAACGGCTGGATGTGTGATTGCCCAGGCTGACCGTCCCGAACCCAGACTCATAAAGGGTTTTGATCAGACGAACCATGTGACTTGGTACACCCGCTCTGCCAAGAACCTCCCACAGGTTTTGCCACCGAACAAAGTCAAATGCCTTCTGGTAGTCTACGAAACACAGAATGACTGGCGTATTAAATTCGTAGCATTTTTCCACGATGAGCCTAAGATTTGTTATTTGCTCCCGGGTCCCTTTGCCTTTTACAAAACCAGCTTGCTCTTGCGGTATCTGCCAAGCTAGGAAGGCCCTCAGTCGGCTGTTCATAATATGCAACATTATTTTGCTCGTATGGGAGATCAAGGCAATAGTCCTGTAGTTGGTGCAGTTCTTTACCGATATAATGAGATTAATGAGCCTAAAACCTGTACATCATCACAATTATTAATTACTAGCTTTACCCCCCGCTCGCCCGCGTTATCGTTATGGCCAAATTTTTTTTTTTACTATGTAACCCATGTGTTACTCTGATGTACTATAAGCTGTATAACTGTAAAGTTTCATAAAAATCCGTGCAGTAGTTTTTGCGTGAAAGAGTCACAAACATACACACATACTCATTTAATAGGGTATTCACAGTACTTCAAAATGTTGATTTTTCCAATAAAAAGCAACAAAAAAGTATATTTCGGCAAAATAAACACGCTTACTTGCCATAAAAAAAAAAAAAACAACCTATTTTATTCCCGCGAAAATGCTGTCAGCCATTTTGGTGACGTAAAAACTATATTGGTAAAAACAACAGTCGCTTTGTACGACCGGGACTCATTTAATATTAAGAGCTATAAATATTTGGTGTTTTTCGGGAAAATTATGAATTACAATCGCTATTGTTAGGTGTGTAGTGTCTAGTTGTACTTACTAGCCTTAAAACTCCAGAAAAGTGGTTTACCAAAGTGCCAGATGATATTGAATTAAGGAATGTTTGGTTGGAACGCGCAAAACGAGATCCTAAGTCATTATCAACTAAAAGTCGATTGCATTTATGTGAGAATCATTTCGATGAAAGTATATTTCTATAAATAAACTGGACCTACCTGTTCATTTATTTATTAATGGAAAAGTACACCAACAGTACATACTCGACCATAAACACATTATAAAACAACATTAGAAGTACATTTTTTTTATGCAAGTACCTATGACAGGTGTACATCAACATTTATAATAACAACAAAAATATTAAAGTACCTAAATAATGAACAAAAAATATACAGGGTTATTGAAAAAACATCAACAACCTCGCAAGACTAGGTAGCTACCATCTAAACAACAACATTACTTGTTCTACGACTTTTGATAATTTGGCAAATTTTACTTTCATAAAGAAATAAATATCAAATTTACGTCTGAATATTCTTAACTCTGTGCGCATGGCAGTCATCGCAAAATAAGGTAAACAAACCCTTCCGAATCACGGGGTGTGAATCCGAATCACTTACTTTTTTTTGTAAGGACGCCGCTGCTTGGCCTCGACGGCCTTAGCAGCTTATGAACTTCATATCACTATCAGCAGAATCGCACGCGATTGTCGCGCACTTCGCCTTTTCGAATGTGAATGGAACATAGACTTACAAATGTCACGACAGTACAATAAAAGCTTGGAAAATCATTTTTAATTAATGTATTGAGTTATGATAAACCTTGTATTAGCTTTTTATGAAAGATGACCTTATAAAATCTGTTCATTTGTTTTGTAAATAAATGTGAACCTTAATAATCACCGTAAAGAAGCTATTATCAGGTCTTTCTACTGAAAGTGCTGTGCTTTGCTTGAAACACACTGTGGAGTATTATACGAACAGGCAAACATCTGTATACGCCTGCTTTTTAGATCTAAGTAAGGCTTTTGACCTGGTTCAGTACGATGTGTTATGGGCTAAGCTGGAGAAATGTCAGCTTCCTAAGGATCTATTGGCAATATTTCAGTTCTGGTATTCGACTCAAACTAACAATGTTAAATGGAAAAATGAAATGTCAGAGGCTTACGGCTTAAAATGTCGGGTAAGGCAGGGGGGGCTTTAATAATAATAATAATAATAATAAATATTTATTTATTTCACAATAGAACAGTTTTTTTTTTTATAGTTTATACAGTTTTAGGCACATCTTATGACTATATTATATAACTGCTGGTACTTAAAATAGGATTTTCCTGTGCTTTAAGAACCAGCTACCCTTCTGTGTCGCTGGATTACATTGTTTTTAAGTTGATTTTGAAATTGTGGAGACTTCCTACAATTATTACAATTTATAAAGCTAAATTAATTTAAAGAAAATTCATTGCCCATGCAGTGTATTCTGTGCATTTTGACGCGCGCGCGCGCGCGCGCGCGTGTGTGTGTGTGTGTGTGTGTGAATAAGTGTGTGTGTGTGAGTGTGAGGTACGTGTGATCAGTGTTAAATAAAATATGAAGTTTTTAATGAATAAGTTGACAATCTTTCGAATTTGTAAAAATTTATAGTCATTAAGGTTTTTAACGCATTGGTTGGAGAATGCTCTCTGTTTCATTGTAAGTTAGTTTTAACAGCCAATTGGTGACTGTTTTTTTACACTCATATTTACATTTGGAATCTATTGCTAATTTGCTATTTATATGATTATATAGGAAGCGACCTAGAAAGTGATAAAACCTTTGCCCAAAAGATGTCCTGGATCGCTTGGTGAGAGGAACACGATAACATCGCCTAGAGCGTGTGTTTATTCTTAGAGGGGTTACTTTTGAGTGCTGAAGGAGGACTATTTGGAGGATGAACAATTGACGCACCGTCAAAAGCTCGCAATATTCATAGAGCTCCTTTGTTGGGAATAGGAAAGGCTTAAAAGTGCACACTTTTAAAACAGCTCGCTGTGCACGTTCGAGTCTTATTAAATAAGATTTGCAAGCACCACCCCAAGATGATATGCAGTATCCCAGCAGAGACTGGCACAGAGCATAGTACACCATCTTCAAAATTGAAGGCTCCGCAACATGTCTCAGGTGTTTGAACACAAAAATAAGCTTACGAATTCTGCCCGATAGCAGCTCAATATGGGGAACAAAAGTAAGTCGTGCATCCAGTGTTATACCTAAGTATTTAATTGTTTCGGCATTGTCAAGTTTTGGGCAGGTGCAGGAAGGGTTATCATCTGTTGGATGGTTATGTGCAACAATGATGAATTTGTTTGGGTCTAGGTTTGTTCGCTGCCTCATACTGAAGGTCAAGTATTTTGTTTTCTGGGTGTTGAGGGACAGGGTATTGTATGCGAGCCATCTGGTTACTCTAGCAAAGCCACTCTGCGCAACACGGAAAGTCTGCTCCCAAGTTTCAGCAGAGAAAATTAACGCTGTGTCATCGGCAAAAGCTACTAGTCTACCGCTTGCGAGTTTGATGTTACACATTTCATTGATATAGACCAAAAAGAGAGAGGGCCCAAGGATACTGCCCTGTGGCACTCCATACTCCAAAGGCAGGGCACGGCTAATAAATTCGTCAACTTTTACGACCTGGGAGCGCCCAGTAAGGTAGCTACGGAACAATTTAATTTGATTATTTCTAACACCTAGTTTTTCTAGTTTGGCAAGAAGTTTGGGAACCGAGACCGTGTCAAAGGCTTTTGCTAGATCTAAAAATATCGCTATACATTTTTTGCCCTCGTCCAGCGTTTCAACGATATGGTTAGTTAGGTCGTGGACCGCATCGTTTGTAGATTTATTACTTCTGAACCCATACTGTCTATCTGATATTAGTCTATTGATTTCAAGGAACCTTATTAGGCGTTTGTTCATTATCCTTTCCAAAATTTTTGACAAAGCTGGTAAAACTGATATAGGACGATAATTGTTGATAAGATCTTTTTTACCAGACTTATATATTGGGTGAATCAGTGCTTTCTTGAGCAAATCAGGAAATACACCTGTAGTTATGCATAAATTAAGAATGTGCGTCAAGGGTTTCACCAGAATAGATTTATACTTCTTGAGTATACCAGATGAGATCCCATCAATACCAACGGCACAATCACTTCGCAACGAATTGATTATACGTTCCACTTCTAATTCATCTGTTTCAAGGAATACAAATGAGCTGCTGGAAGTGTTATTGGAGGTCTCAACAATAAGCTCAGCAACGGGATTTTGCTCTATTTTGTCCGCGAGCTCTCTACCCACATTTGCGAAAAAGTTATTGACCTGGTCAACCGAGTCCTCTGGGTTTGTACCTATTTTTAGGAGTTCTGTGGGAGAAGTATTTTTCTGGGTAGTATGAGTAACTTCCTTGATCACATTCCATAGCTTTTTAGGATTCGATTTTGCATTGTTTAGCTCTTGTCTTTCGTATTGCCGTTTTAGTTTTTTAAGTAAATTGTTGCAGAAATTACGGTATCTTTTATATGTTGTCATAAGTATTTCACTATTTGGAGTTCGTTTCATTCTTTTGTTCAGTCGATCCCTATTCCTAATACAACGGAGTATACCAGGAGTTATCCAAGGCTTAATAATCCTTAAACGGTGTGGCACCGTGTAAACAGTGGAACTACTTTTTATCTTACTGGACAAAGAGCTAACGAAGTATTCAAGGGCTTCATTAGCGGCAGAAATTTTGAATATGTGTGAAAAATCGATGCTTTCAATATAACTCTCTAATAATGTATAATTTATTTTAGTTTTTTTGAGATCAGTAATGTTCAATTTGATTTTTTCTAATGTTAATATTATTGCATTGTGATCAGTAACCGTTGAATCTATTACTATAGTTGTAGCTTTGAGTTTGGTTTTTAAGATGACATGATCGAGATATGTTTTATTGTGAGTAATTTCGGTGTGAGCCGGTAGAATACCGTGACTAGCGGTGAGAGTCAAATAGTCATCGGCATTTCGGTCACTGTTACCTTGTGATATATCTATGTTGATATCTACCATGAGGATAAAGTTGCTACAGCGTGAGTGGTCCCTCAGTAGTTCGTCTATTGAGTGAAGGAACTTTGATATGTCTTTGAATTGATATGGCCTATAGATTGCGAAAAAACCTCGTATCTTTTCCAATTTTTATGAGCAAATAGTTAGCTTCCTCTAAATCGGGTTCAATAATTGTAACATCTTTTATGGATTCTTTAACATATACAACTACTCCGTCATTTTGGTTTGGTACTCTATTCGTTTTAAAATGGGTGTACCCCTCCAGTATTGGAATGTTGGGATTACACGATAACCAGCATTCGGTCAGAATGATAATATCCTGTTGTATAGAAATACAAGAGAGCAAAGACAGCAGGCCACTTATATTTGCAGATATGCTGCGTATATTTTGGGTGAGGATTTTAAGACCATCCCTACCAGCAGAAATTAGGCTATTGCAGTCGTTCGGTTCGCATCTATAAGAGGTTGATACCGCTAGCTCATCCAGCATACCAGCAGATCTACTGATAGTGCCCTCTTTTATTTAGTAGTAAATTATTTCTCATATGTTTTTCACTGAGCATAAAATTATTAATATTACTCATCATTACGATAAAATGCAGCGGTTTATTCAATTTAAGGTAAGGATTTTTCCATTGTTCGTAGATAAACAGAATAACAGTATTTAGTGTGTAAGCTAGCTGAGTGTGTGAGTATAGTGTGTGAGTATCAAAAGTTGTACCATGAAAACATGCATATAGAATATTTACGACTAACAAGCATCTACGCAATAATAAAAATAAATAATATGCTAAATAGGAACTGATTTTCAATAAGGCCATAACTTTATAAGCTATTGTAGATAATTGTCAGATGTTGTTCTCGACCTTCATAAGATCTTCTTCCGATTCTATGCGGGAAAAGGGTTCTCCTTCTGCCTTGCGCAGGTAGACTTGCCCTTTGGATGTCCAGCAATAGGTGTATTTGTTTTCACTCGCAAATACACGAGACAAGTAGAAGAGCTTTTGAGCCCTTTGTGAGAGAGTTTCCGCGACGTAGACGGGCCTGGCAGGGCCCGGTATCTTAAGGTGCTCTGTGTTCAGCTTCGAGCCTTTGGTCTTGTAAAAGCTTTTTATGGCTTGGATTATTTTTTCTTTTTTGATTGCACTGTTTAGCTCTACGATGATCGTTTTGGTTGCATCTTTCTTGGAGCTAATTCTATAGACGTCCTTAATGTCGTAGTCATGTAGCTCAACCTCAACAGATTCCGCTAAGTTTTTAATAACAAAGGCTTACCTCCCCCACGCTGTTTAATTTATATGTTAATGAACTGACTGCTAGGCTCAGCAGCATGCATGTTGGCTGCTATATTGATAATGTGTGTATTAACAACATAAGCTACGCTGACGACATGGTGCTGCTGTGCCCTTCAGTCAGTGGTCTGAGGAAATTAATTAATGTATGTGAAAATTATGTTTATACGCATGGTTTGAAATATAACACGTCCAAGAGTGAAATTATGGTTTTCAAAACGGCAAATAAGAAAAAGAACCCCACGAATATACCCGTGATTTCTTTAAATAATACGCCCTTAGATGGGGTGTCGTCCTTCAAATATCTCGGTCGCATTGTGACAGAAGTCTTGAGGGACGACGCTGATGTCGAAAGGGAGCGCAGAGCGCTGGCGGTTAGGGCCAACATGATAATCCACAGATTTAGACATTGCTCAGCACAGGTCAAAGTGACATTATTCAGAGCTTACTGCACATCCCTATACACCTGTAATCTGTGGACTCATTGTTTGAAAAAGTCGCTTTGCGCTCTCAGGGTTCAATATAATAATGCGTTCAGGGCGCTGTTGGGGCTTCCGCGCTGGTGCAGCGCGTCGGGCATGTTTGCGGACGCGCGGACGGGTGGACGGGTTCCACGCGGTGCTCCGGGGCCGTGCCGCCGCGGCGCTGCGCAGGTTGCGTGTCAGCGCCAACAGCCTCCTGGCCGTTATTGCTGATAAGTGGGATAGTCGCTTTGTCAGGCGCTGGATCACACAGCACGTTAGTTTGAGAAAGATAAATGTCAAATAAATTAAATTAACAGTACCTTTCTGTAATTTTACTAACACATAGACAAATAAGTTGCCTTTTGTACTAACAATGATAAGGACTTAATGTCTGAAATAAAAACCTTTTATTTTATTTATTATTATTAGCTAATATTTAGTGATTAATCACAAAGCACTCCAACTCGGATCGCGAATCGTGTGGTCCCGAGTTCAAATCTGGCAAGAACCAAAATCTTTGTGATCATTGTTTAATTTCCGACTAACTCTCCGGTGATGGTAAACATCGATAAAAAACCAAATCAACCCGGATAGCGGCGGAAGGCTCACCACCTACCACGTTGGGTTCTAATACCATTTGTGAAAAGTGGGCTTCTGAGTGTTCCATTCACCATGACGGTAACAGTCACTAGCCTTTGACTACCCCGTTCGGGATGAAGTCGTGATGGTATGTTAAGAAGCTATTATTAGCTATCTGGATCCAGTGTCTATCACTAGCTCATTCTAATCACTTGTTAGCTGTCCGTCAGCGGCTTCGCCCGCGTAGACTGTATTCTTATTAAAATAAAATATAGCCTTTGTCACTCCCTGAAAATGTAGCTAAATTATTTGTTATATAATTTTATGAATTCGGTCCCTAAGAAACAAAAAAACAATCAAATCCTTACTCTTTGTATCATTAGCAGGCTAGCGACCCGCCTTGGCTTCACGGGTGTACCTAATCCTAAAAATACTGTTCTTTTTTTTTCTTTTATACAAATTTGTCCTTAAAATAAACACGAAAAGCAAAGAATGTTCTAATTTGGTGCAGTCATTCAGAAGTATGTACCTACATGCATTTCCACGATTCATTTTTAACTTGTAGACAAAATACAGTCCGAGGCGCGTCGCTGAGTATAAATCGCACCTTTGTCTTAGAAATAATCGTTACAAACGATAAAACTAATGTGTTTACTAAAGATGCAAATAGATTCTAAAACAATCAATACGTACAAACTTAAACTTGTTGTATGAATCACTATCATCGTTATATATTAAAATAATATATCTATACGTTCATAACTGACGATTTAAGCATGTGTCAAAGCCTCAAAGGGAAAACCGTTAATTATGAATGGAAAAAGCTTAGGATGTGCGTCAGTAGCAATTGGAATATTTCGGTTCCTGCCGTGAAGTGTAGGCGAATCGGTATGAATATACTTACTTCGTTATATCTGGTCTGGGTATTAAACGCATAAAGAAAGATTTTACCCCTACGTTGTTGATTTTAAACTTACACGAAGTACACCTCTCACATGCCTATATGATCCCAAACTAAGCAGATCTTATGGTTTGGGTGCCTCAAAACTATCAGCAGTACCCTTTTCACCGAGCGTATTAGAACCCAACGTGGTAGGTGGTGAGCCTTCCGGGTTGATTTGGTTGTTTATCGGTGATTTCCATCATTGGAGAGCAAGTCGCAAAAACAACGAACACAAATATTGTTCTGGCCAGATTTGAAATAAGTAGAAATAAATACCAATAGTTTGAAGATACAAAAATGTAGGTAAGGTAATAAACATATCATCTACATATACTTCGAGCAGGAAACAACACCATACACAGGTCTAGGTCTCTAGGAAATAGAGCGGAAAGGTCGCACTGGTCAACCTTAAATGATCCGATTCATTAAGCATTTAAACACAGGTAAACTAGTTTAGCTGGCTTCTTCGCTACATTGCGTGCAAATAAATAAATAAATAAATAAATATCTGGTTAATAATGCTAGTGACTTGAGTAGTACCTCCTGGACACGTCATGTGCGGGCGCACATCTGACGTTTATGCGAGGCTGCCGGCCCGCACGGCACCGCGGGAGTTTGAACCTTGTTTCTATCAGAAACAGATGTGAATATTGCCTGTTTAACTTTTCCATAGACAAATACATTAGAAGCCGTATATAATCTGTCCATTCTGTTCTTTTTTTGAAGAGATGGTAGCATTACAATTTGGTCTTTCAAAGTCCGTCAAATTTTAATCAAATCCAATTTCGAGTGATCTGTCAAATCTGACAGCGGGGTCCGATGGACACCACTTTCAACCTTTTCCAGTAAAACCACTCACTCTTCCGTCCAGCGCGCGCGGCGACTCTAGTGTCAACGGCCCCAGAGTGTACGATTTCGCGAGACTTTGCACCGAGCGCGCGCTATCGTGACCAAAAAACGTCCGACATCTTAGATTAATTACATATAGAAACAAAGTCCGCGCGCCCATTTTGAACCACCTTAATTGGAGCCATAAATGGCTCCAAACGGACCGCTTTGCAGTGTTCATTACAGCTCCACAATGTTCAATGTCAAAGCGCGCCGCACGTAAGCAAGTAATAGTTACGCATGTGTGGATCGGATTAGTGCTTCATTTCTGACGGGGCGGTTGTATGAAGAATTTCCTTCTATACGTTATTATTCTAAGTCCGACATACTAAACTGCAGCTAAATACACGAGTAGACGAATAATTTAATACAGAGCCACCTAGTATTTTTTAAAACCGGTAATTTTGACGAAAATATCGAAAGGACGCGAGCGGCGTCGTTTGGGGACTTTACTCACCATGTACCTACCGTTGGGAGTAGTGAGTTTGTGTTTGTTTCTAGGACTCTTAGAATAATTACACCTAGAAGGATAGTTCCATACAAAAAGGAGCGCCATTTGTGATGCCAAAATCAACTGCCAAAATAACAATTCGTTACACATGTTTTCACAATTATCAGTATTTAACATGTCTGAAAACTACCTACTTGTGCTTCTCTGTTATGTTGTTGCAACCATTCACTGCACAAATAAACATTTTGAAGAAGCTCTTACCTCGAGAAATTAACATCATTCAGATCCAGACGTGACGTCCTGATATTTTTTGGCATCAAAACGGGTGCCCCGACTCGCCTTCTATGCGTAATTATTCTAAGCTAGGAATGTAGTCCTCATGGACTGTATAGTGGAATTACCTATACTTACCTGACCGCCTAGTTACTACTACAACTTGTTAATGAAAAAGCGCAAAACCTGAAAATAGTTTGCTCAGAATCGAGAGTAGAATCAATTCCACTAATAAAAAACAGGGGTAAAAATTTGACCAAAAATATTTTAATTACGCCGTGTTTAATCATTACTTAAACTCTTTTATTGCGGCGGCACGCAAAGCGGCGACGTCGCACTATGGCGCGTTATTACCATAGACTTTTTAATTTGCAGACAAACACAAGAAAACAAAAAAAGCTAATATCTTCGTAAATAATCCGCGAAAATTTAATTTAATAATTTACTTAATTCTTCCATATTACAAATAAGTTGGGGTGTCTGAGGTTTTGCGCTTTTTCATTAACACGTTGTAAATTCGATCTGAATTTTCAAAATGAATTAGATTATACCTACTGGACCACCCGCTAAAAACAAAATTCATCATGAGGAAAGTTGCACCAAGCTCGACAAAAACAAAAACACTTGCGACAGTGCGACTGGCCGCGTGGCCGATTCTCATCGGTATCGCCTGTAAACTCCCTTTGTCTGTGTGCGTGATCAAAATAGCGGTTAGTTCAAAGCGCTTGCGGAATAGCTGTTATATTTTGTGCCCATGTCTTCTGCAACTTCAACTTACTTACCCGCAGGGCTACCGGTCACTTTGGTTCTGAGGATTTCCTCAATTCTGATTAGATCACAGTTTGTTATGAACATGTTAATAGTTAAGGTTTAAAAGTAATGACTCGACGAACGATCCTGCTTATAAAATTTCCATTGTACATAAGGCGGTCCGTCTTTAAGTGAATGACTTGTGAAAAGTATCATTGGACTCAACAACAGTTATAATGCAATCTCTTTACTTATCTCAAGGTTGTAATGGACGTGAATTATAGTTAAAATTAAGTTACATGCGAGAAATGGCTTCGGCCATTTTGATTTGTCATCTTTGAATAAACAAGTTGGAGAAAACTGCAGAACGGCTCTGAATTGTCCCTTTTGAATTACTTTTCAAAATAAAATCTAATGAATAAAAATCTGGGAGAAATTACACCAAGATCATCTAACCCAAACTAAGCAGAGCTTGCACTATAAAAGGCGTTAGAAACTTATAAACATACTCAGATATTTCTACATACATACTCAAATAAATTAAGTAAGTAAAAAAAGTAAAAAATATCTTTATTCTTTTATAAAAGCTATAAGACTATAAGCAGCAGATTTGACCTAAGATGACCACAAATTCTAGTCATTTAAGAAAATCCTCTGCACTATAATAACCTCGCTTCAATAACTTAGCTTTAATTTGTGACTCAAACTTGTGAAGAGGCAGTTCAACAAGAGTTTGCGGAATCTATTAAAATATTTAAACACATGATTTCCCTACCCTAGGAGTTACGAGCTTATTTTTATTTCTAGTATTGAGTTTATGAACATCACTGTTTTTCTTGAAGAGATGCAAGTTTTTACGGACATATAGGTACTACAGTATCATAAATAAATTGAGAGTACAAAGTTAAAATATTATCTCTCTGAATACTTCACGAAGCGAGTCGCGTGGTCTAAGGTTGTAAATGGAGCGGATAGCTCTTTTTTGAAGAACAAAGATGGTGTTGAGATCCGTTTCCGAGCCCCACAAGTGTAGACCATAGATACGACATAACACTGTGAAAATAACTGAAATACACCAATCTTGCTGTTGCTATATCAGTCAGGAGCCTTATTAATTGTATTGTAACACCAGGCACGAAAACAATCACAAATGTTAGTCAAGTCAATGTTTGTAATTTGTCATTGTACACACTACCTCTGGCGGTAAGGGCTAATCGCTATCATTATGTACGCCAACAGACCAGTCAAATCTTGGGCTAGAGAACACCAGTGACATCTATTGAAAAGTTGAGGGAAAGATTTCAACAATAAGAAGCACAAGCAATTGTGTCAGATCTTACAAGCAGGTTGCTTTTCTCCCACCAGAGATGTGCTGCTATGCTACCATTCATTAAAGCATTAGTCAGAAGTAAAACGGGTCTTTTTTAGGGTACCTACACTTTGTGGTAAAAGTACAATAAACATTTTTACTTTTAAGATTTATGCCGAATTTATTAAAATCTACATATAAAGCAGCCGTAACTCTAGAATTTATGAGACTTTTGCTTAAATAAGTTATTTTGTCTGTCATCAAACAATGGTCTATTGTCGATGTAAAAATCTAAAATAGGCAGGGTTTTTATCCGAACACGTTTTTACTGTCACTTTAACTCTACTAAATCTAAAATGTTACTTAATCCTTTCATACGTTTTGGCGGAAGGGGTTTTTAATTTTGCCAGGTTATACTCAGGTATGTCATCGTCATGGCAACGTCAAATGCAAGTTGTCATTTTAGCAGCCCTGCTTCTGATTTCTGATGTTATAATGTTTGAAGTACAGTTGCTATGGATGCGTTTGATATCCACCAATTATGTATTATTCATTGGTCCACATAGCACAGCCACAGCCATCGCTAACCAGATTTTGTCAGCGTTAACACTGTAAGACTAAAAATTTTTTTTTGACAGAATATTAAATATTTCAAAATTCTCGGTTTTCTTCTGCTATAATATGCATGTAACTATTTTTCATACTCGTTTATATATCGTCTTGTATCACTCAAGGGGCCTTATTACCATCTCTTAAAAGCCAGTCATATGCCTAAACTGAGGGTAATATCTGGCCTAGAGGATGCATTATTGACAGGTAACCGCTGATAGGCTGAAAATGAAAGATCACATTATGAAATCGCTCGCTAGTTTAGGAAACTTACTTGACTGGCTATATGAGATGGTAATACCGCCCCTGGTCACTGCGATGAAAAATATTGCGGCCCATACTAAAAATTGGAATAAATGGGGTTTGATCATTTTTGTATGGAAGCTGGCACAGCAACCAGCCGCCATTTTTTTATGTTTTCGCGCACAATAAAAGTCCAGTCAATGTCCTAAAATCTGTTATATGTTAACAAATAAACACGAAAAGCCTCTTAATTAGTAGATTTTTAATTTATATCACCTTTTTATATTGATTTTTACCTGTAACGTGACACTTTAGGGTACCATATTAACAGACATTGTTTATTTGTTCATTCTGTGCGGAAACATAAAATTAAAAATGGCTTCTGGTCGCTATGCAACAAAGGTTCAATCCTTTTGAAATAAATATATTCTTAATCA
Source organism: Udea olivalis (assembly GCA_947369235.1). NCBI lineage: Eukaryota > Metazoa > Arthropoda > Insecta > Lepidoptera > Crambidae > Udea > Udea olivalis. The sequence continues at coordinate 6,858,643 of OX376370.1, read as the reverse complement.
TTACTTCATTCTACCAAAGCAGTCGACCACGATTTCTCAAATCCGGGGCCTTAATACAATCGCTTATTATAGCAAGTCAAGTTAATTCTAAACCGCAGCGAGCAATTTCGTCAGTAAATATCCAGCCTTGGAGATGCATTAGCGACAGGTGACCACTGACTGGCTAAAAATGCCAATCTTACTAAGAAATCACTCGCTAAGCTCAGTTTAGGAAGTTAACTTGACTGGCTCTAAGAGATGGTAATACGGCCCCAGACGCTAAATGACTATATAGCCACTGCAATTCCTCATCATTATGCAATAGTTCATAGTCTACGTTCAGTAATGGCTAACAGATGGGCTTAATAAAGTAATGTATTTAAGTGGTTATTGTATTGTATAATAGCAACAGTAATTATGGTGATTAGCTAAGTATTTATTAAGTAAACAGTAGTTAGGAACTTAAATAAAACCTTTTTATCAACATTTTTTTTTTATATTGCCCGTCAAGATGACCTCACTCCACCTGATGGAAAGCGGTCGTGAGGTCCAGATATGAGGTTGACAAGCCCAGTCATTCAAACGAATCACTGGGCTGGCCATCCTCACCTTGAAGGCCTGCAGAAATGCCTTTTCACGCCCCGCTTGAAGAACCCGGGACTATAAGAGGAAGGAAACACATGTGCTGGAAGAGCGTTCCACGTCTGGATGGAGATTTTTTCTATTCAAAAAGACTTATTAGTAGTGATAGTTGGTGACATATGCATGTATATAAATTAAAATAACAGAATAAAATTTGTCTATTTTTTGTGGATAAACTCAAATATTACTGGATCGATTTTAAATATTATTTCAAAAATATATACAAAGCTACAAGCTAAAAGCTGTGTACAAATGAAAATCGTAGGGTCCAATAAATGTACAAAAACATTTTTACATCTTAAACTGGGTGCTGACCAAGGTTACGCGGCGTATTGTAACATGCTGACACAGCGAGCATTCATCAAGTCTGTCGGGTAAGTCGGGTTATTCGCTTGTTCCCCCATAGATACTGACTTGACGAATCCTCGCTGTGTAGCATGTTACATTACGCCACGTAACGTCGGTCAGTACCCAGCTTAAGAATTTGAAAAGTGAATCACATCATTAGCAAAGTTTCTCGCCAGCGCGGTTGTGGTGAAATACTAGTTTGTAGAGAATATCGTGGTTTAACTAAGTAGGTTAGGTTCATTGCCAGCCTTCTGGCAATGGACTATAATGATGTGGTTGTGAAAAAAAACTATTTTCTATTTAAATTAAGATCTGCTTTACCGACGCGTTCGGTGTCGCTTTTATCCAATCTCATCCCATAGCAATCCAACTATCTTTGACAGGCCTTTAGGCCCGTTCACAGAATAGAAATAGAGAAGTTTTTTAAATTTTTGTCTATTTATTGCGTAATTGCTATTATTATGTAGGTATATATGTTTTTGTAATCTCTTTGAAATCTTCTCATTTTAATTTAAACCATTTCACCTTCTTTTAAACCTAATTAAAAACTTTTATCTCTAGCACTGCCTGTAATATCTCTGTCAGACTCTGTGGTTGACTGGTAAGTCCGCCTTTGTAACATAGACTATGTGCATTAAAGAATAAATAAATAAATAAAGATCGTTTGAAAGCGGGACCCGTTTTGCTATTCACTAACAACGATCGCAACAAAATCACGATTTGATATTTAGTTGCGATCGCTGCTATGATCGATATTCGATAGTGCAACGATCCCGCGCAGAGCTCATGCGTGACGACTTTTAATAAGGGGGGACTTTTAAATATGGAATCTCGAAGAGGTCTCCATTTTGCTAGCTTACTCTTTGATCTCATAAAAAATAAAACCCCTCCTTACCTGTACGAAAAGCTTAAATTTTCCCATAGACCGTGTAGAACTGAATTCAGATTAGCAAGCATTCAGTACAAGACGAGCGCATTTCGTGGCAGTTTTTGTTACGCTGCCACGAAATGCTAGAATAATATACCACCGCCCTAAGAAATTTAAATAGCGTTGTCTCATTTAAAGTTAAAAACAAACTGCATTTAATGAAATTACAGAGTCTGTAAACGTTAATTGATATTTTGGTCGTGTAATCAATGATATTTATTTTGAATGCTATAAACACAGTTACAGTTATAATTGCTAAGTTTGGGTCCACTGTTGTAATTTCTTTGTCATTTTATCATCTATGTAATTAATATTTTTTTGGTAAAGCTTAATTAAAGTAGTGATTAAGATAATGGTAATTGCGCCGCTTCTCTCTCTTTGTTAGGGTAACCACTGAAAACCAGCGTCGTGGTGCTGAACCTGGTACTACGGCATATGCTGAGTGGGAGCCTTTTGACAACTCTTGTGATTTCATTTTATTGTTTAATGTGTGTATGTCAAATAAATTTATTTCTATTTCTATTGGCTGAGTAGCTGTCAAAATGCGAGCGACTAGCAATCGAGTCCCGTTGCAAGTTAGTGAATATGGGGGCCGTGTGTCACTAATATGGGTTAACAGTGTTAATTTAACTCATTGCAGTCCATTGCATGATTTGACATTTCGTCGGTTTGTATTTTAATGTGTACTCTAAGGTATTTACGGAAGACCAGTTTCTTGGCGTTTCCATTGCTCCCCAGCATAGGCTAATTATCAGCCTTTTTGGTGTCAAAGGGTGTCGCCACATTTTTATTGGGTATTTACAGCACGTCCTCATAATAAAATTGTCAACTGAAAACGGGGATGATGCACAACTACATTATCGTTGTGCGATGTGAAGGACAGAGACAAACCTATTTAGCGTAAGCGAGACAAGCGTACGTCAGAGTGACGTCCTGTCAATCGTATTTTGCGACTGAGTGAAATTAGGTGACGAGGGCCTGATATAAGAGGATAGAGGGGAGTCACCTGTCTTCCTATTTTGATTTAATCTACCGTTAGATATTAGTTATTTCATTAAGTATTTTGTTTTTATTTGTTATCAAAAGAGCGCTTTGGGCAAGTTAAAAAATAAGATTTAGTAAAATTTTGAAATCTTTTTTTTAGTTACCTACTTAAGTACATCATATATTAAAAATATTTTTAATAAATAAGTATACCTACAGGTTTGTACGGAACCCTCAGTGCGCGAGTCCGACTCGCACTCGGCCGGTTTTTTGATTTAAGTATATCACCTATCAAATGTTTTTCTTTCTTTCTTTAGTTCTTTTTACAGAGGCGCCACTGGTTCCTTAATTAAATAATATATAATTCTATGTCTGTAGGTACTTTTCCTGTGTGAACGACTCTTAAAGTGGAGAGCCTTCTGATTCTAAGTAAGGCCCCTTCCATTTTCTCACTGCTACACGAATTATTAAGATTTATTTGATATGTAAGCCAGTTTAACCGTAAAATCTTCCTGTTTTTTGTCAGAATTTATGAAGCATTCAAAACAAAGGCATCGTTTATTACCATATTTAAAAACAGATTTCTTTGTCCATTACGTAGTAACAAATTAATTCAGAAGCGAAATGTATCCTTATAATAACATAATGTACATGGTTCTACGCATACATATCGGCTTATTTATATGGTGACCAGTGACCGAGATAAGTGTAGAAGCAAAAATTGACTATTCACTATGAGTTAGAAAAATGAAAAAAGATTGGGATTCAATTAAAAAGGTTTAGGTAATATATTTTAGCGTTTCAGATATTACAGTTTTTTTGGATTTCGAATATCACAGGCTTAGGTGACGAAAATAAATAGAAATTTAGATTTCTAAAAACATACACACATATTTTTTTTTACCTCTTGTAATGGTCTCGAAGTAGGGATTACTAAACCCCTGTGTTACGAGGTACCACACATAGAAAAATAAGCTAGGGGCGTCTCCCAGCACACCCAGACCCGAGTCAATTCATAAAAGATCGTTTCCTGAATTGACCCGACCGGGAATCGAACCCGGGACACTACGGAAATCGAGGCGAGAAACCGTGCTACAGCTCACTACGCCAATCGTGCCGTTAAAATTAAAAAAATATATATTATATGACCATACACGTGAGATGTATACGAATGGCCACTTTAGTCCTGAAATCTTATTTCTTACTAATATTATTAATGCGTGTGAGTATTTATGTATATTTGTTTGTTACTCCTAACGGATAAACATAAATCTTAACACTAATACAGCTTATCCATCAGAAAAACACATTGGCTACAAATTAATAAAGATTTTATGTAGGTAATTAAGCCATAATATATAACGATAACTGATACTTTAGGTGCCTGTTAATGCCGATTGTTATAATTTAATATTGCCCGTCAAGATGACCTCACTCCACCTGATGGAAAGCGGTCGTGAGGTCCAAATATGAGGTTCAAGCCCAGTCATTCAAGGAATCACTGGTAATAATATATATACTTATCTATTATGTATACCTACATACCTAGGATCTCATGTCATCCCACAGAACACCAACTCCAAGAATAACAATAATTGTACCTACATTATATTATCGTATAAGTTTTAGAAGAATACGCAATTATTTTTTTACTTTTAGTGTTTTGTTTTGGAATAGTTTTTTTTGAAGTTTGTTTTTTTTGTTCAACTTTTTGTTATTTTGCGTAGGTACTTAGTTGGTGGGAAACAAGCATGCCCATTGTGCTTGATGATGCATGATGGTAAGTTTGTCGACTTATGGTAGATACTACTGTCAAGTTTTGTATGAAAACGATTAGTTACAATTATTTAAAAAACAGATCATCTTATAAAATTAATGATTTCTCCCCCTCATTGGTAACAATTCATTTGTGCATCTGTCATGAATTTTTTTTATTTAACATTTTTTTTTGTAGGCCGTTTTCTTCAGTTTTTGTACAAAACAAATATTATTGAGTACTATTAATGTTTCAGTTGTGAAATTTAGTACTTAAATCAAATTCAAAATAGGTAAATTAAGATTGTATTATAAACAAAGTAACATTATTCTAAATATAGATTCAACTTTGTTGAAATTTTGTTGTGATGAATCATAAAATAATATTCACAGGTGATTTCCATGCCCATCCGCCATTTTGTTAACACTTAGATTGTCAACAAACCTTTTAATTAAAATGTCTCATATGAACATTGATTGTTTTTCGGCATTCATAAAAGATAAAAATTCAATATTGTAATTGAACAATTTACTATAATTGTAACAATAATAGACATAAGGATGTGTGATGTGATTTGCTAGAAATATGCAAATGAGATACAAATATTGGAAACTAATTTCGAAGGAAGCAGTTTCGATTACTTTCATCATTATTGAGATTTAAACTTTTTTTTTACAACTGATGCACCTTATTACCATAAATACTAGAATCATACTTTCATTAGTAAGTAGTTATATTAAATAAATAATAAATATACCTGGACATTATTCCACACAGCGCCATCTAGCCCCAAAGTAAGCTAATTAAAGCTTTTAGTTAAGTTATGGGATACTAGACAACGGTTAAACATACTTAAATACATTTTTCTTTTGTAAATACATACTTATTATACATAGGAGACACCCAGGCCAGTACAAACAGACATGTTCATGCACACAAATGTTTGTACTGTGCGGGGATCGAACCCGCGACCTCTGGTGTAGTAGCCAACTTCTTAACCATTACACCAAGTCGGTCGTCAAATATAACACCAAACAATATTACACCAAACGTCAATATTACACCAAACTTGTTTATTAAGTATCATTCCGAGCCAAAACACCTAGATACCGTACGGAAATTGAAGAAATAATGCAAGACCAAAGAAAGATAGGTACCAGCTATGGACATGGAAATAAGAATTGCATTATGATGAAGCTGGATTGATAATATTCAGTAATATGTATGTAGGTATAGTTATCCTGAAAGTAAGGTCAGCAGTCTTCTAATTTTCTTTTGTTTTGGCTACAGGTAGGTACTAGTTTATCGTCAACAGTGTGTAAGTCGTAGATGCAGTTCAATATTTTCTGATGGTATATTGCCTATTAGGATCGTTGGTTAGTTTCAAGGTCAAGAGGAACTTGCACACATTTTGCTATGAGGACTAGAATATTTCCACTTTTGTTTATATTTTTGTAGGTATATTTTTTTAGGTCGCTTGCTGTTTTGCTAATGATGTTAGGTATCTCCTCTGTTGTTGTTGTCGTGAAATGCAACTCTTGAAAGTTAAACGCTGTGAGCCTTAGTCACAATTATGCACTTGTTTGTGGAAACCGTAATTACCTAATTATGGTTAAATTATCGGCATCACATTTCGTGTTATGTATAGGGTGAACTTAGTAACCAGTATAGACGAAAGAACACGATAAACATTCAATGATAAATAACTAGTTATTTTTTTTATTAAAACAGTATCCATGACATACTTAAGAAGTTAACATGTTTTGGTTGGAAATGGTTGTTCCTTACCAGTAATAACACAAATGTTTAATTTTCATTTTAATTTTTAGTTAAGATTCAAAGGAAGGTCAGGCAATTCTTTAATTTCGTTCTTATTTGTAAAAAGTGCTTGCTTATTAATATTAAACGGCGCTATAATGGCTGATACTCTTTAGTTTGTAAGAGCTAGGTATTTTAGCATTCGTGCTGGTACCGCTCAAGTAGGGTATATGGTTTGTAGGTGCGTTATGCGGGCACATATTATTATATAGTCTTGTTAGGTAGCTTAATGCTTGTAGGCACGATCAAGTTAGTGCATTTCATTTTATTTTTATAACTGTAAGCATTATAGTTGAATTACTGGTGCTAGTTACAAACGTTAAATTAACGTTACTTTGCTGCAACCAATGGAATCGGCTGCAGCAAGTTAATTTAAAGAGTTGACGGAGCTAACAATGAGGTATGCGCTACTCGAATCTATATTTTTGGTGTTTAATCGCTAGAGAAAAAAATGTTTTTAGGGTCATCTTTTTGATTAATGAGTCCAGCAGACACCGGTGCTGTCCAGCTAAATAATCAGCGGGACGGACGCCCGAGTAAGTAACCTATATATTTTGGTGAATCCCCTTTTTCGAATTCAGATTCATTAATTATTTTGTTTTGGATTCAATGTGATTTGAAACATTCTATCTATGAAAGATTCATCGTAAGAAATTGGAAAGGAAAGACTTCATGGATGCAATGTCACCGGAGTCATACTCGTATCAATAATAACCCACAGAAATACAGTTTGTACCGGATTTTCATAATTGACAGTGTACCAGAGCAGCTCCCTCGTTTTTAAGTATTTCTCTTTCTTGTTGTTCAAACTATTGTAACTCCCAACTTTAAGTAAAACATATAGTACTTAGGTACTGTTTTACTTAAAGTTGAAATAATACTCACCACTCAAACCCTTAGTAATTATTTATTCACACGAACCTTTTTCCCCTTCAAAATTGGTACTATGCTAATGCTAATGATCTAGAACTGTTTTGACTAGTATACCTAAATATATAACCTAGTGCATAGTGCGATTTGATAATAATTTCTGTCTTATATTAATAAATATCTTGTACCAATTTAAAGGGGAGTTTTTTTTATTCTACATACAACAGGTGTTTTGAGGAATTTTATAAATTTCTGTAGCCGATGTAAAAATAAGTACATCGTTTCAATGTCAATGAGTTATGCTTTGTGAGAGTATCTATGTCGAACAAAGTTGTGAATGATAAAATTTTGCGTTTTAAGGTAGGTATGCTTAATAAAATTATGACATACAATAATGTGGATTGTGCACGCACACACTGATGAAATATAAGGTGAAATGTGGGGAGTCAATCGCGGCTGCGCCGTGCGTAGGTTATGCCGCGCACATCGACACCACTTTGACCTGATGCCGCTTGAATTTTTTTTTCGTATGCGTGTAAGACGTACGTCCTAATACGAGCTCAAAAATTGCTACAAAAAGTATGCGTAACAGAACCGAACTTAACTAAGATTCATAATATTGTGTTAAATCGGATACAGATTTGTAGTTCAGAGATTGACGCGATGGAATAAACTACATGCAACAGCCCTGCGTGTTTAGGCTATTATCTCTCGCGCGGGGCCCGAGTCGGCTTACTTCTCTCTCCTTTTATTATGGTCGAGAAGATCAATTGGTTCGAAGACTTCAACATCCTTCAACACGCGTCCTGCGAGTGGTGAGGCCATAGCCTCTCCTAACAAATGGTTGTATTTTGTTCTAAACCCTTAGAATAATTACATATAGCAACCAAGTCCGCGCGCCCATGTTGAAGCACCTTAATTGGAGCCATAAACGGCCCGCGTTGCAGTGTTCATTACAGCTCCGCAATGTTCAATGTCAAAGCGCGCTGCACATAAGCAAGTAATAGTCACGCATGTGTGGATTGGATTAGTGCTAGTAGTGTTTTGGATGGTTGTATGAAGACTGTCCTTCTATATGTTAGATAATATTCTAAGTGTACACCATTAAGTTTTCGGTAGGGCTTAAAGATACCCTTTGGCTTGACGAGCTTGGTTAAGGATCCATATCGTTTGTACGTAACAATAGATATATACAAACAAACTAACATTAACGAGAAACTTACTTAACAACAACAACAGTGAACACTGTGTTCGCAGAGGAACATCCAAGCAGTCACACCGAATGACACAAACAAAATGGCCGGCAAAGGATACGTTCGAAAAAACGAAGTACCGCGTGCCTTACCAGTGAATTTTTGTTTACCTAAAATTGAACGTGGAAAGATCAATATAAATACATAACAGAGTAGATATTGTCAATCTACACTAATATTATAAAGAGGTAAGCGTTTGTGAGTTTGTGTGTTTGAGGTAGGTAATCTCTGAAATACCGAACCGATTTCGAAAATTTTAACAGCTACATTAATTCTGATTGCTATAGGCATATTTTCTTTTCAAAACCGTTACGGATCCTTATGCAAATTTTGATTTGTAACCTAACGTGTGAGAAAAATTAGTACACGCGGGCGAAGCCGCGGGCGAAAAACTAGTTTTCATATAAATAAAAATAAAAATAGAAGTTCCTTCCTTTTTCTGTAAAGTCCCGTCATGATCATTATTTTCTGTGAATGAACGAAGCCCGATCGCATCACTTTCACATTTTACATGGCCACATTATTTTACGAAGTGACATTAGCAGCTGTCAGATTTTTCCGTCTAATGATGAATACCACTTTGAGTAAGTGAAAATGTGTTTTTTTCAATAGACTTTCATTTTAAGGCTTTCATACAAAAAATAGTACTGACTGTTCGACTGATTTGCATGGTGACCTTGAAATTACATACATACCATCACGCCTTTTCCCCAACGGGGTAGACAGAGACCACATCTTTCCACTTGCTACGGCCCTGACACACATCTTGCGCTTCTTCCACTCTCATTAATCCTTTCATTTATGCTCGTCGATTGAGGGTACTCCTGACCGGACCTTTTCTAAGGACGTCTTGGACTTGTCCTAAGTACGTCCGTCTAGGCCACTCCCCTTCCAACAGCTCCATCCACCCTCGCCTTGTAAATTTGCTTCGTCAATCGCCTTTTATCAACCCATCCATATGACCAAACCATCTTAGCATTCCCATCTCAATTTTAGTAACAACATCCTCTTTCACACCAAAACGCTCTCTAATTATGCTTTTCCTCACTTTAACACTCTATGTCACTCCTGCCATACTTCGCAATGCTCTCATTTCCACTGCATTATTGTATAATCCTACTTTCATCCTTCTTTTTGGTACCCAACTCTCACTTAAAAATAAGTTGATTAAATAAATTTCATTTTCACTTAGATAGTTTCTACTACATCATCTACTGAGAATGCCTTATCGTTTTTGTAAGTCTTTCGATAATCACCCGGTATTTGACCTACCTAAAGGGAATAACAAAAAAACATAATTATAATGAACCGTTCAAATTACTTGAGGTTTCAAACAACATAAGCGCAGTAACGCGCGTTTAATTTTAATTCACTTTTTATTGGAAAAAACCTAATGATTGGTCGCCTCCGTGGTTGATCGGTAGTTCGGTACAGAGCATAGCCCAAAATCTGGTGTTTGTAAAGATTAATTTAAAAAAATGCAGAATTGCTGATACATGCGTAGATCGCTTCGCTGTTATTCCGAATCTCACATTCCTTGAAATTGATTATAATTAAGTCAATAATTATAATTTATTGCTCAGAGAGACCTACGCCTCAATATCGCCAAACTTATGCATACAAAAAACCAGTAACCTACAAACGATTCTAAAAATAGTAATCGTATTTTTAAATATTAATTGTGTTTGTGCGTATAATAATACCGGAACAACTTAGCCTGTAGTCTTACTGTACTTGACGGTTGTTTCATAAAAACACATGTTTTGCGTTGCGTATTTTTTTGCTAGTTTTCGGCAATCCGCAAATATTTGTATGGAACCTACTTTATGGATCGTGATTATGAGATTACATCAACGCGCTGATTTGAAAAATGCACAAACCATTTACAACATTTTTAGAATCGTTTTTTGTAGTATTGCAAAGTTTGTGAAGTCTTGTAACTGTTTATTTTCAGCGTTTGTAGTTTTTACGAGAATATTGTGACAAAATAGAGCATTAGTTGAAGATAAAGTATTGATTTAGGTTGTTTTATGAATATGAACCAATCCAATCGGACAGACAAATCTTTATTATTAACAATATGTTACGTAAGTACTTAAACTACTTAGAAGTGATTTCTTTTCGGTTCTTTGCATTAATTGTCACGAATTAGCAAATTTAAAAAAAATACTATACCTATGTTTCCAATTTAAATTATGTGCCGGTTACCTTCTAATAATTGGAATATAAACTTAAAGAAGGATAGTCTTTATACAACCGCCCCGTCAAAAATGAAGCACTAATCCGATCCACACGTGCGTGACTATCACTTGCTTACGTGCGGCGCGCTTTAACATTGAACATTGCGGAACTGTAATGAACACTGCAATGCGGTCCGTTTGGAGCCATTTATGACTCCAATTAAGGTGCTTCAAAATGGGCTCGCGGACTAAGTTTCTATATGTAATTATTCTGAGTATTTATATTACTTAGAGACGGTTCGAGGGTAAGTGGTAAGGTTAATTTAATTGAAATATTAATTGTTGAATCAATAAAATCAAATACAGCCAATACGGAACACAGCAATCTCAATTCTGACTTAACTTTACACATTATTAAAAACATATTAAAATCCTTCGAAGGCCAACTGTACAATGATGAATGAAGATGAATCAAGTTAATTGGCGCGAAAGTTCTGGAAACTCATTTGGAAAACTACGCGGCTTACGAGAAGTGCGCTCGTGACGTCAGGCTTAGGCTTTTCCGCGCGTAAATTGAAAACCACAGACTACGCAGTAATGTTTTAGCGGTAATTATATGTAGGTAGTTGGCAACAATCTCATTTTTCTTAGGAGTTTTTTGTGTTAAAGAGGATTTATACATAAAATAATGTTTTTAACCGAGCTTATACTTACTTTTTTTTACATTTTTGGAAAAAGACATTTTTTGTGATGTTTTTTTTGGATGGTAAACACTAAATGCGGAAAGAACGATTTTCAGAGTTTTTAATTGATATACAGGGTGAAAAGTTAAAGACATAATTAAAAAAATCTTATCTTACTTAAAAATGCGCAAGTTTGTGACGATGTATGTATGTATGTATGTGTGAGTGTATGTTTGTTACTCTTTCACGCAAAATCTAATAGACGGATTTAGATAAAACTTTACTGTAATACAGCTTAAACATCAGAATAACATATAGGCTACAATTTATTAAGATTTGATGTATACATGTTACATAAATGAAGTTACAGAAAGCTAGTATAAGAACAGAGATTCAAGTGCAGGGGCCGTAGGCATTACAATCCCCCGCCACCCTAGCAGCGCGACCGATTACGGTTGTAAAATGCTCACTTCACGTTAAAGTGAGCGTCTTAGTACCGTAAACGGCCACGCCACGACAGTGGAAAAATATTGTAATACGGTTAGTTTGATTGTTTTTTGTAATGAATAAACAGAAAAACTACTTAACCGATTTAAATTATTTTTTTTGTAACAATATGAGTAGAAAGCTTCATTATTCAGAGATAAAACGAAATTGCTTTTTAGGCTACCTTATTGTTTCATCATAGTCTTGTAATACTGTAATGTTGTTTTTGATGCGCAATAAATAACATTTATCTTAGCTTAGTCAACACATAAAACGTTATATCTTCATATCGAACAGTATCGGGATCTAAGGGAGATTTATTAATAACTCCAAATGGCACAGGATGATTTACAATATAAATTGTATAATTTACCTACCTAATTAGTTTTATTATGTACCTATCATTAATAATCATTCATCATTGACAAGGCCCTCTCAGAATAGCAAGGGCTTATTGTCGATCTTTGAATATTATAAGTATTAGTTAAAGTTGATAATTCTCGAAGAAACGGATTTCTAAATTTAATTTTTAGACAGTTACAGTTTCTAAATTTAAATTTTAGACAGTTACACCTTCTGATACTTTTCATTTTCCTTACGGAAAATAACCAGTGATTTCTTTTATTTCTTTTATACGTACGATAGATTTAATCAAGTAATCCGTTACAGTGTTTAACATTTTGTTTATGGTTAGGTTATTTTTTTTTTTTAATTTAATCGATTTGAATCTAACAAATTTTAAGGTATCTTTTTCATTTTATTTTTCAATACCTTTTCCTATTTTAAGGACCTAATTAAAATATTATAGCTGGTAAGTAGTTATTTTTTTAACAATTTTTAAACATTCTAAACTCATGACGTCTGAAATACGCTTAGTGTTTCCACATGTGTTTTTTTCCCGATTCGTGGCAAATAAATAATGAGGAAAAAATTACTGATTTACTGCACTTACGGCTGAAACAGAGCTGGCCGTTCATCATGTAGCATATCACGGTAATGTGAGAAGTAGACTTGAGATACAATTTATTATGCCAAGTTTTGAAACCAAGCCCTACATAAAAGGGTTGGGAATTTAGGATTATAGGGAAAAGGGAATGGCTATTTTAAGTCCTGCCTACCCGTAGTACCCGTCTGAGCAATAGGCGTAAATTAATGTACGTACGTCCGCATTATTAAAAATAACTTTGCGCAGCAATAATTTGACGTTGTTGAAAATCAATTCTCATCTGGGGGAATTTAAAATCTGCTATCTGGAAACACCATTAATACCATGCAGCAGAATCACCTAGCCAGAAATCTCCCGTAGGTATGATACTGATCGCGTCATTTGATTGGTTGATGGATAGACTATCAACCAATCACGTTTAAGGACGTAAGACCCAAAAACTCTTTGCGTACGTGGCCTATCTGGAGTCAAATGAAGGTCAAACTTATTTAATTAAAAAAGAAATATCCTAGATCCTTTGCCTTTATCAATGTTAAATATTGAATTAAGGTATAAAATACAAATACCTCGAAATGATTCTCGATTGAGGACATATTTGATTTTTTTTCCTGTAGCCAATTGTAATTAAGTGCTGTATTTTTTTGTGCATTTAAAGATTGTAACCACCGGGTGATTATGAAAAGACTTACAAAAATGATGTGGCAAACTCAGTAAGTTATATGGAAACTATCCTAGTGAAAAAAAAGAGTATTTAAATAACTTAATTAATTTACTTAATTAATTTGACGACCGACTTGGTGTAATGGTTAAGAAGTTGGCTACTACACCAGAGGTCGCGGGTTCGATCCCCGCACAGTACAAACATTTGTGTGCATGAACATGTCTGTTTGTACTGGTCTGGGTGTCTCCTATGTATAATAAGTATGTATTTACAAAAGAAAATGTACTTAAGTATGTTTATCCGTTGTCTAGTATCCCATAACACAAGCTTTAATTAGCTTACTTTGGGGCTAGATGGCGCTGTGTGGAATAATGTCCAGGGATATTTATTTATTTATTTAACTTTAATTTCACCACTCACCATACAATGCAGTCGTCAAGCAGTTAGTTTTTTTTGTAGTCTTTTGATAATCACCAAAATAAACTGGACGTTTAAAGTAGAACCGAAAAACAATTTATAAGTACTTACATATTTTTAAAAATCACAAATAAATTCAAAATATACTCACGGTTAAAAGTATAAATCATGTTGAATATTCTGTTCTTTCTTCGAAATCCAGAATTCGTCTCAGGAAACACAATCACTGAATTGATATTTCACTAATTCACTTACTAGCACTCGATAAATTAAAATATGTTTTTTTATTTATTTCTTTTTATTTATATAATTGAACTTTAAACTGTAAATAATTAAAAAGCTATGATTTTGCAACTTCCATTTAATTTTCTTCTATTTTAACTAATTGTTTTTATTAAAATGGTACTTGGCGACTATTTAGTTTGTTTTTAAGTTATAATGTTCTTTAATATTAAAATACTTTTATTTTCCTCACTTTCATAGCTCGACCACCTGAAACAAAACCATGATTGAATAAGTAAGCTAAAACAAAATAAAACATTTAAGAAAATAATTTTTATTCATAGATTATTTTATACTGTTTGCATAGTTTGTTCGAAAACCTTCATCAAATACAAACCTTCTTAGACAACTTGAATAACACAAAGTGCTCTTTGGTGCTACTTTTTTCCTTGCTTTAAAACAAAACACAACTGAATCTGTCCGTTAACTGATCTAATTTAGGTAATTATACTCGAAAAAGAAGGAAAAAACAATAAGAAATTTAATACTTCCCTAATGACAAGCAGACGGCTTGAAATATCTGACAGATGTCTTTTTGAATGATCCAAACTACCCTCAGATTGTACTATAATTATCAGCTTTAAATTATATTACCAAAAGGATGGTGGTTCTGGCTAGATTTAAACTCGGGATTATCCGCCGCGATGAAAAAAAAAGAATGTAAGCGACCATTTCTCTGCTCCTATAATGAACCCGTCGCGATTTCAAAAGTGATTATTGCTATTTGACGACGATTATTCTTCATTGGTCAAAGTCAAAATATTTTTATTTGAGAAAATATACAAGACAATACACCATTTGTCGTTGTCTCGAAGTAAGGATAAAATATCCTTCTGTTACGAGGTAAGGAATCAATAAACACGATATTTAAAAGTCACCATTGATGGGCAAAGGCTTTGCAAAACAAACGTACCTTTATGTAATGTAGAGAAACAACAAACAAAAGGCGATTTTACTGACTAAATGACTTTAATCGATAGTAAATAGAAATAAAAACAACGAAAAAAAATTAAAACTTAAAATTAATTTAACTTTACTGTAATCACCGTGATGAAAAATTACTAAGGCATTCGGACTTACTTTAAGAATATTCCCTGAATTTTTTTAACTAGCATTGTAGCAGAATAAATTGGTCCTATATACCAAAATAAATATGTGATTATTGGGTCTCAAGTATAAAATAAATAAAATAAATATTATATATATTTTTATCAGCAGGAGTTGAAGGAATCAAGAGTTTCGTGCTCGTTTTCTTAAAACGCTCAATATCAGGAGGGGGGAGAACTGCAAGGCCGGTTTCCATTTACCCCACAAAATGTTCAGGAAAAGAAATCAAAACTGTAGGATTTCATGTGAATTTAAAGTTTAAATGATTGGACTAACTGAATTTGTTTTTAAAAACAAACACAAATGTTCACAGGAACATTCATGGACAAACACTAGTCTTGAGTGGGGATGGAACCATAAATTTCCGGCGTTAGGCTGTTTTCTCACCAGTAATGTGAAACTATGAGACCGTTTTTAGTGACGGTATGCTATTATCGGAGCGAGTAAGATCTGCTGCGCAGATGCGCCGCCGCAAGCGAGCTGTGCAAGGGAGATGCGCAGCTCAAGCTATACATGTCATATGTCATTAAAAAGACAGCTCAGTAATACCCGTTTCCACCAATGCTATCAAACGCATTCACAGCAACAAAGCGTGGGATATCTCTGGTGGAAAAGCAGCCTTTATAAGCAGGACCGCCGCCATTGCACAACAGGCCAGTCAATTAGACACACAAAAGCAAATTTGCGCCTCTTTTCCTATCAGGCGCTTTGCTCAAGAACCGACATTCTGCCGCCTTATTCTCTCACTCGCAAGTTGCGAGTCGCAATGGGGATAAAAACTGCTCTTTGCTCCCACTAGGTGGCGTATCACCGCTGACACTGAATGTCCTGTCAAATCGAGTACATTTAACAATTTCGAAGAAGAGATTAGATTTCATTCAGGTGCGTCGGTGCTGCGCATTCCAATATGAAAACCAAAGAATACATCGATTCCCTGATAATTAAAATCATTATTAACTGGAATTCCGGTAGGTACATGAGCATCTTCAGCAATAAATGTTTAAAATAATACCTAAATACTGATAAGAATACGTTTTAGTTTTGTTTGGCTCTAGAAATCTGGTTTAACCTCTTCAACAACGTCAAAAGAAACTCGACAAGGTGCCATCGGCAGTGGCGCCCTCTGTGAGCTATTTGATTCGATCCAAATTTAAAACTTCGTCAACCAATGACGATGCAGTATTTACTAGCAATTTCAAGTCAGCCTGCCTGCGGTCACCGCTGACCATTAGAGCTGGAGTTGGAGCTGACCTGCAGTTTTCGCATATCTGTGAAGGCCTTACAAAATACTAAGAAGGGGCTATCAGTAACGGATTAAGACTACTTGATGCCCTAAGCAAACTGATTCTGGTGCCTTCTATGACGTGTTGCTCTAAGCAATTGTTTGCTCCTAGTATGTTTCTGGTGCCCTCTAAGACGTGACGTTCTAAGCGATTGCTTGCCCTAAGCATCTGTTTCTGGTACCCTCTAAGACGTGATGCCCTAAGCAATTGCTTAATTTGCTTTAGGGTTAATCCAGCACTGGCCGTAATACAATTTTTTGCCACTATCGCAGCGCAACGTGACCGTTTACGGTTCTAAAAATGCTCATGGTGTATTGGTATTTCGATTTCACTTTTTAAGAGAGCTACTTCTGCAACTGAAAAGTTTTAGACTGGTAGGTACTATTTGACAGATAAACAATGGTATGAAACGTCAAATAAAAGTTCGTAATATTACATAAACGCCGCGCAGAAATTGAGTTTGCATGGCGTAATGGTCACGTGACAAGGTATAAGAGATCAAAATAGCAAAATGCCGGGCTCAATTCACGGGCAATGCAAGCACGGTTAGAGAGATCTTAATAAAGTGGAAGGTCCCTAATGATGCCAAATCGGATCAAACTAGGCTGACGAACCATTAAAAATAAAAAAGAAACTTAAAAAACAAATGTAATTCATACATCTTTAAGCGCAGTGATGCTATGTAGGTTTGAGACGTGAGGGGTCGGGGTTCAATTCCTGCACCAATAAAGATATCTTGTTGAACACATACTTATATCTATCTATTCATATTTATACTATTAAACTTGCGTATCATATTTATACTTGCATGGTGTCCCGGGTTCGTTTCCGGGTCAGTCAATTTAAGGAACGATGTTTTCTAAAGTGACTCGGACCTATATTATGTGTATTAACTCTTTATAATATTAGTGTAGATATGTAAAATAATTATGGCTAATATTCTTTCACCTTCTGACTTCCGCGATGCACCTCGAAAATAGTGCACGTACAGTATACCTAACTATAGTAATTTGTTGAAGTAAGCAAACTATCCAATGAATACCAATAATAAGGCTATTAAAGCAGTGGCATTATATGGACAAATTCGTACGTAGTGACTCCCAGATCACGACCGGTGGTCCAGAATAGCACCCTGATTCAGAAATAATTATCGTCCGGTAATTGTCTAATGTTTTTTCTCTTAGTACAACGTTCTCCTTGGATAATGAAAACCTGAGATCTTAAGCCTTAAGTGGATACAGAAGCGCCGTTTTTCCATACAAAAGTAGTCCCCTGTTTCCTCCATAAATATTGCTAGGAGAGGATTTTTTTACTAAAAATCTATTGTCGCTTTTGGCAGGTTCCTCCATATTCCCTATTATCAAAAGAGATATAAACCTTCAATAATCGAATAAAAAAAACGATTTTCCGTTGGTTTCAAACATCCAGAAAACTAATTTGACTAGTTTTAAAACAACCCGGATAACTGCGGAAGGGTACCCACCCACCACTTTTTTCATTTAAAATGGGTTTGCGTTTGGCCTCAGTCTCGCCTGGTGGTAAGCGATGACGAGGCCGATGGTGGTAAACATAACAGTTTGGTTTATTACCAAAATGTTATGTTTATTGCTTTTCAAAATACTCTCCTTTACATTTTAAACATTTTTTCATGCGATCGAACCATTTTTTAAAACAGGAGGACCACAGATCTGAAGGCATATTTTCTACGGGCTGATTAAACGCTATCACTGCCTCTTCGGAGTTGGTAAAAGTGAAACCTCTCATCAAATCTTTGATTTTAGGGAAAAAGTGCTTCTCTCCCAAAAGCATTTTTAAGACGAGTAGCACAGTCTTGCGGAGAGAGAGAACTTTTAAAATCATAAAAAAACACCGCTCTAAAATCTTTTCGTCTTAATTCCATTTTCGTTGCGTACGTAGAACTTTGATGTGTGATAAAAAACTTGACAAATGATTTCCCGCCAATTGTTTTTTTTATTACTAAGAAGGTTGCCACGTTTAAAAAAATATAACATTCGAAATTCAAATAGTTCCGATTAGCTAGAAGTGCAAAATTTTTGGTGTGCCCCATGTACTGGTCCGGTGATAGAAAGTAGAGAGTGGTACGAGTATCAGGTGTGTAGTTCCTGCGCACACTCTACAAAATGCACCATAAAAAAAAACTAATAGACAGGCGACTTTATTACGCCGATGCTCCAAACTCTGAAGTTTGGTTCCAACGAGCGCATCGTCGCCTTTGAGTATCCTAGCTCTTCGTCCACTGAGTTCTAATACGCTTGGCTTTACATAGTTTTTTTTATATATCCCGTCAAGATGACCTCACTCCACCTGATGGAAAACGGTCGTGAGGTCCTGATATAAGGCTGACAAGCCTAGTCATTCAAACGAATCACTGGGATGACCATCCTTACTTTAAGGAGGGGGGGGGGGACAAATGCTGCACTGTGTGTGCATGACTCCGCAATCCAGCACGCGTGGTACGGGAGTGGAAGGGTGAGGATGGGACAAGTTGGAATATCTCTTCAGAGCATTTCCCGTTGTAGAAGCGATCGAGAACACTCAACCTGGCAATGTCTCTACGCAATTGGAGAAGATCTTGCAACAATTGAGGAGATAAAAATAAAGTCTGCGTGACAGCCGGGTTAGTAAGTTGAAGTAGCCAGTGGGCAGGACACCAAAAACTGGTGTCCGAAGGCAAAAACTCTGGTTCCATTGCCATAAATAGACCATGAAGTCTTTATCTTCCAATTATTAATGATGTTGATTTAAATACTGAGCAGAGTGGTCGTATTATAATCCCCCGCCACCTTAGCAGCGTGACCGTTCACGGTTCTAAAATGCTCGGTTTTAGTTAATACAAAGATAGTATTTTATAACCGCAAACGGCCACCGCAACCGTGGCAAAAGATTGTAACAAGGCACCTAGAAACTAAAGCCAATATTTAAGGTTCCTGGCACTCAAAAAGAACTCTGGTTAGGTATATTTGTGCAGTGTGTAATGAGAGGGGAAAATCGAGGAACCCCCTTTTTATAAGGGTAAGGGCTTAGAATAAGTTCATTTAGAAACCAAGTCCGCGCCCATTTTGAAGCACCATAACAGTGTTCATCACAGCTCCGCAATGTTCAATATCAAAGCGCGCCGCACGTAAGCAAGTAATAGTCACGCAAGTGTGGATCTGATTAGTGCTTCATTTCTGACGGGGCGGTTGTATGAGGACTATCCTTCTATATGTCATTATTTTAAGGTAAGGGTATCTTGTTAATATAACATACCAGCTGGCCGTCAGCGGCTTCGCCCGCGCAAACTATTTCTTCCGGCAAAATATAGCCTAAAATAAAAAAAAAATATCTAGCTTAAGTCTATCTCTGATAAATGTACCTAGCTTCATATTGGTAAAAGAATTTGAAAAATTTGTCCATTAGTTTCGGAGTAGGGGCGGAAGCACCGTCCTCAGGAGCGCTTCGGGAAACTTGAGGAAAATTTGCACCAGTAGCCGTTCTTACTTGTGCACGCGTTAGGGGCATTATTTTAAGGTTTTATATTCAATACTTGACAAACAAACAAATCTTTCCTCTTTATGATATTAAGTATAGAATACCAAAAACAACTTACACTCTCGAAGTTAATTAATTCTTCAATGGAACTTGCCTCGCCCCCCAATGAAACAGTCAAATGTCAAAATACCCAAAACCGGCCAAACTTACCAACATAACTTGATACTGGCGAAATCAATATGCTGAACAAGCACGATTGTTAAGGCCACGAAAAAAAAATTCAGGTACCAAATATATTAACGACGACTTCTTTAAACCTGTTTTTGGTTGATTTACCTTCCATGTATATTTTGGTGTCCTAGAGTAGTTAGATTGGCCTACAAGATAAGAATTGAAAAAATCAAGATTAAAGTAAGAGTGAGATAATTAATTAGTATATTTTATATCGAGGAACTAAACGAAGCCATAATATACCAGAGGTGGTTTGACTGCCGAGCGTGCGAGGGAGTCAATGAGTGATCCGAATCCGAATGAATCCGAGTTTTGTCTCGAGGTGCGAACTGTACTTTTCACTTTGAGTGCAAGAAAAATAGTCAATTCAGTACAAAAACAGTTAATATATATTACTTACTAAAATAAAAAAAGATTTAGAACACATGGCGCCACCTTCTTTGCGGACAAGCCATGGAACTAAAACACTCAACATTTTCGCAATGAATATGGTGCACACTCCACAGATATTAGTACATTTACTGGCTGTTTGAGTTTGTCTATGTCACATAAAGGAAATTAAAAAACGAATTTATTTTCACTCCCTAGAGACTAAAGTGGTCACTTTAGTCCCGCTTCGTAGGGCTATATTGGCGTACTTTTAGAGCTTGAGAAGTGAAAATATAGAAGCGTACTTAGTCAAAACAAACAATAAAATGATCCGAATAAATTCTGTAAATAATAATAAAATAATCATTTCTGATCATAAAATATACTGACAGTTAAAATCATCAATAAAATTATCACTTTATAATAGTTTGCGTGTATCTAATGGTTTAAACCATTCTTAACGTTATTTCAATAATACTAACAAGTTTCATTAATCATATCCAGATTACCATGATTTACATCTCGAAATTAAAATTATAATTTATTACCATACTGACTGTTGTACTTAAATGAGAGCTATAATAATATTGATTAATCTGTCTGTCTGTTTGGCATAAACCTTAAATTATCATGAACATTATTGGCAGCCTTATGATCACTGTGCTATAGTTAAGGCTATAGTAGACAAGCCCTTCATCGTGAATTACTGAAGTGCAATGGTGATGTATTTGGGTACAAATATTTTGATTACCAAAATAAGTTTTTTACTCTTAAAATTACACTTTACACCAAATAAAGAAAAATGTTCCAGAAAAAATAATAGCCTACCAAATATTGAATAGGTATCTATAAAAAGTAAATTCGTTTAACAATTAAGATGTAACTTGTATCTGATTAAGTGATGCGTCAACTGTAAAATGTAACCTTAGGCCAAAATTAGTAAATGTTTACCTAATTTGACACCCCAATCACAGAAAACAAAACTATTCAGGAGTGTTATAGGCTATATTTTATTATGATTGCACAAGAAATTCAGTGATTACTATCACTACTATTATTTTAGTATAGACTTACATGTAAATCAAGTCGGAGAAAAGCGGGTGAGATATGATAATGGACACCAGGGAGGCTAGCCAAGAGCAACACGTCACGACGATTTCTACAATAGAAATATCTCAAATGTACGGGGGGATGACATAATTTCAACATTTACGATTTCTATTGTAGAAATCGTCGTGGTGTGTTGCTCTTGGCGAGCCCCCCAGCTGTCAAACATTTGACTGAACGTGGTCTCTTGGAGCAGCTCGTATTTTATAAGACTAACAAATTGGTCATATTTAGATTATTATCTAAATTGGTTTTTGAAAAACATAGATTTAACATTTTGATAAACACCAACTAAATGTGTGTTGTAGATACATAATTAGGTCTCAGTTACTTTATTTGGCCAACGTTGACTTGAATAAATGAGTAACGATTAGTATTAAATGGAGTAACAAAATTTGGTGAACATTTACCAATTTTAGGTTAATAGTACATTATTGCAAAGGCAGCGAAATAGGCAATTGCAGGTCGAGTATGAGTTTGAAGGCCGAGCCGCAGGCGAGGACTTCAATGATACGAGACAGGCAATTGCCATTTCGGCCGAGGCATATATAGTGCTTTTCTTAAAAAAATGCAAGGAAATAAAAAGGGCCCTTTACATAATAAATTTAATTAATATTATTAACAAAATAACAACTCCGCTTTACCGCCAATTTGTTTTTTTTATTTTACAATTTGTGCCGAAAGGTAAACGCATCTGTGGCTATACAGCCACGAGAACGCAATGTGTACGATAGATGAAAGAGTTCTAAATTCAAACAGCACACCGTTTCATACAACATTGCCGGCGCGCTCTTCGTTCGAAATTCAAAGAACGCGCCGGGAAGTGATTTTGGGTTTTCAGTCTACGTAAATATGATACTTCGCGTGTTCTTTATTCAAAAGTAATGACAATATTTCCGAGCATGTTTAAGAAAATCATATTTTTTTGGATGTCACTTTTATTAAAATTTGGTGAACAGTTATGCATAAGCCATTGTATTTTAAAGTAAAACAGTCTAATATGACTCTTTTCATTATGGTAAAGTGTTCTTTAAGCACTGTTTATTTTTTATGAATACTAGTAAATCTTCAAAAATAAGAGATACTGAACATGAAGAAGACAATATACGTTGTCCTAGTCCCAAAGTAAAGTTAAGCCTTATCTGTACTAATATTATAACGAGAAAGGATTTGATTGTTTATTAGTTTGCATTATATAGGCTCCAATAGACTACTGGACCGATTTTGAAAATTCTTTCACCAATATAAAGCAGCATTATCAGCTAATGACATAGGCTGTTTTTTTAGACTATATTTTAAAATAATCTACGCGGAAGAAGCCGCTGGTGGACAGTTAGTGTTGTATAAGCCAGAAACAAAGAAGTTTAACACAAATAAATAAATAAATAAATATCCCTGGACATTATTCCACACAGCGCCATCTAGCCCCAAAGTAAGCTAATTAAAGCTTGTGTTATGGGATACTAGACAACGGATAAACATACTTAAATACATTTTCTTTTGTAAATACATACTTATTATACATAGGAGACACCCAGACCAGTACAAACAGACATGTTCATGCACACAAATGTTTGTACTGTGCGGGGATCGAACCCGCGACCTCTGGTGTAGTAGCCAAATTCCTAACCATTACACCAAGTCGGTCAAACACAGAACTGCTTCTCCGACAAGCATTCTTGCTGGTGCAGGAATCAGACGCGCGACCCTTCGCGTTTTACCTGACGTTTGTGACCACCACGCTAAACGAACCGGTGAAAAGTTATCGGGCCTCCATCCACGGAGCGGGTGAGACAACATTATAGCATCACAGAAGCAGTGAAATTATCAAAATAACTTTCCAAGTAGGTACATTACACAGGAAAGGCGTAAGCCGCTGTAGCACGGATTCTCGCTTTGACTTACTTGGTTCCCGGTCGGCCAATTCAGAAATAGTCGATTGTTACACAAGGTGAGAAAGTTACCTTTTCAATGCACGAGATGGTTTGGCGCGCGAGCTTAGCGAGAGCGCTAATAGTTCGAGGGCATTGAAAAGGTCATTCTTCCGAGGTAAACACTCTGCTTTTCATTACGAATATAAGGAAAGTAAATAAAAATCAGATACTTCCATAAGTTCAACCACCAAAATTTTATTCCACAACTGTTTGAGCTTCTTCTCTAATAATGAAATCAGGAGTCAAATCCATATCTAAGTCTGATGAACTCATTTTGCAGAAAATAAACTTCTCACTCGATGTACGAAACAACTGAATGAAGTTCGAATAGTTGCAATCCCGCCTTTTTTTTGTCTGTGGAATTCAACCATTTTTTTATATTTGTAAAAAAGCATACTTAGACAATGATGATGGAATTCCCCCGCCTTATTTTATTTAAAGATTTTTTTTTCATTTCTATCGTAAATGCTTAGCTTTATTCAATTAAATACTAATTAAGTGAAACATACATTAATGAGTATATTCCTGCTTCGATTGTTTAAATATTCATTTGAAATCAAGATAAAGAAATTTCAAATAGCTGTGGCTGAATAGAATACATCGACTTGCCGCAAAAGGAATTTCAGAATAGAAGGTGACATTGGACAGTTATTTACTTTCAGCCCTAGGGCTGACAAAAACTTTACAGCCCTAGGGCTGAAAGTGAAGCTTTCATTTTTTTTTTTTATTGCTCAGGCAACTTTAAGCGTACTTTCCGTGTATGAGTAATGAAAAAGCTATTTTCTAAATTGGCTCTGTTCAGGGTGTGCTGGGTGCTGGGAGACCAATGTCAAGAGGTGTGTTCAGTTGTCGAGCGCATATTTATTTACTTATTTAAGTACATAGTAAGGTGCAACTCCAATTAGCACTATTTTGGTCACCGATCTCAAGACTACGAGTATAAGAAGAAAAGACTACTTACTCACTTTAGGATTTTTGAAATTAATGTTCAACTATTCTGTCAAAATCCAGCGAAATCCTAGGTCTTAAACCACATTGAACACATCTTTATGAACAACATGAAAACTTACACTCCAATAAGGCAATCCGTTTTTCTGTTATTTTCTGGGAACATTGTTTATGAACACACTGTACAATAAAAATCAATTGAAATCTTTTTTATTTATAAAAAACACTAGTTAACTTTAACGGAGTTCTTTTTAGTTGGTATGATCTAAACACTTTCAAAGAGTTCTTTCAGCACTCCCGCAATATTGTTACTTCGAAAACGTGTGTGTTTTGCGAATAATTTCTGCTATCGACGGAACATCGAACGTGCCTTTTCTCTCAATACACTTATCGTAATGACCTATTTCGTGATAATTATAACAAGTACAACTATTAACTCGCCTGAGCACATGTATATAGAATATAGAATGAAAACATCACAGAAGAGCATTTTTGCGTTATTACCTATCATGTTATTTTGTTGGCTCAACAATCCAAATTGAATCATAGCCTACAAATACAATGCAAGACAATGCCACTATACCAAATTATTTTACCAAACTTTTTGAAGGTTTTACAGGTTTCGCAAATAGTACCCCTACTGAAACTACCATTGCAACGCCCCAAGTACCACTGTACTTAAGATTGGATCGTCGACCGAAGTAGATACCAGCAGGATCGTCCTTAACCTATTTCGGGCCCTTGACACATTATGAAATGGGCCCTTTTTGACTTTAAGTGTCAAATATTTTATTGAACTGATGTTAGGGGGTTTGAGAAGAGGATCCCTTTCTGGGCACATGTCCAAAGTGCCAAATGGTGAAGAAGAACCTGGGTACCAGATGTAAGTCACTCCAAGTAACCCAGCCAACGGTCTATGTTCCGCACGAAATATTTCCACCTCGTTTTTCTGAAAATCTTCCGCCGTCGTCTCAATAACCCTGGAGTGACTCTCTCCCTTCATCCTGAACGTTCAAGCTTCACAGCTGTAGTGCAAGAATATCTTTTTTTTCATAGTGCCCGTCAAGATGACCTCACTCCACCTGATGAAAAGCGAGGAGGTCGTGAGGTCCAGACATGAGGCTGACAAGCACAATAATGCAAAGATATCACTGAGCTGGTCACACTCATCTTTTCACGCCCCGCTTGAAGACCCCGGGACTATAACAGGAAGGAAACACTTGCGCTGGGAGAGCGTTCCACGTCTCGATGGTTCGACAAAGAAAGGAGTCACCTGATCTTTTTGTGCGTGGGAACAAATGCTGGACTGTGTGTGGATGACTCCGCAATCCATCACGCGTGGTACGGGAGTGGAAGGGTGGGGATGGGACAAATTGGAATATCTTTTCAGAGCATTTCCCGTTGTAAAAGCGATAGAGAACACTCAACCTGGCAATGTCTCTACGCAATTGGAGAGGATCTTGCAACAATTGAGGAGATATAAATAAAGTCTGCGTGACAGCCGAATGGGCTAGTAAGTTGAAGTAGCCAGCGGGCAGGACACCAAAAACTGTGGGTCTAGCCAAGAGCAACTCGCCACGACGATTTCTATTGTAGAAATCGTTCAAATGTTTGGGGATGACTTAAGCTGTCACTGGCGCTGGCGTGGCGTGTTGCTCTTGGCTAGACCCCCAGGTGTCCGAAGGCAAAAACTCTGGTTCCATTGCCATCAAATAGACCATGAAGTCTATATCTTTCAATTATTAATGAGGCCATTTGATAAGATGAGTCCAAAAATGAATACAATGAAAACGCAGCGTGTGACGCCCACCGTCAAGGTAAACCTGAAACCAAACCAAAAGGCAATATAACTTTGTTTATTTTAGCATTTTACAATGCTTGTGTTCATATCAAAAGATAGAAAGGTAGAAAAAATCTAATTTCAGACCTTGATGAAATCAGGCAGGACTCGAACCCGCGTTTTCCACAATCCTGGTGGCTGCTCTACAACCACTGAGCTACCGAAATTTCAATGGAACGAACGAATTTGTCTGGTGCATTGCTTATGTTGCAAGCCAACGTTATTTCATCACTGTTTCAAAGCAAATTACCTTTAATCATCCGAAAAAAATATTTTTACAAACATTTAAACTTTCGGTTAAGATGAAATATGCTATTTAATTATTACTTTGTTTATTTTACCAACTTACAATGCTTGTGTTAATGTCAAAAGATACAAAACTAAAATAAACCGGCCAATTGCGAGTCGGACTTGCTTACCGAGGGTTCCGTACAAACCTCTATGTATATCTAAGTATTTGCCGGAATGGCGGCATAATGTTCACAAAAACGTGAATGAGTATGAACTGCAGCGGCTAGAAAACCTTGACGCCAAGCGCCAAGTACGGAAGACTCGACCGAAGCCCTCCTACACGTACACAGTCAACAATGCTGGCCAGCTCTACTGTGTGCCCTGCCGGCGTATTTTTAAAACAAAGTTCGGCTTTGCAAGCCACATACGAGCCTACCATAGCACCAGTCAAATGTAACTGAGAAACATGTTTCGAAGTCGCCGTCACCGAATACGGTGCGGAATGAATGATATGATATTTATTAAAAATAATATTATTGATGTAACTAAAAATTTACGGTTTTCGCAATTTTTCCTTTATCTGTGCCGGCTTAGAAGTTTGATTTTCTCACAGCTTCAAGTGACAGTAGACTTAAGTATTCCAGCTTGATACCTTTACGCTTTCCTGAGAAAAAGAGTCTTGACAGACGGACAACAAAGTGATCCTTGGGTTTCGTTTTTTCCTTTCGAGGTATGGAACCCTAAAAACGAATTGCGGACCTTGATGATATCAGGCAGGATAGGGCAGGACTTTATCCATGCCTGATTAGGGATTTCATCAAGTTCCATAATTAGATTTTTTCTAGTTTCTTGTCTTTTCCATAAGGCAATATTGTAACTATTAAGTCCAATGTCAATATCCTATTAGTATTAGGTTAAGGTTGACATTGAGACCCTGAGAGTATGTTTTGATGTTTCTTCAGGGGTCAGGGGTCTGGCTGTAATATTTCGAGCAGATTAAGCTATCGTCGTGTCAACGACTTCGTTTTAGGTTAAGGCCAATGCTCTAAGAGCGATTTCAGACTAGCTTATACGGTTACATTCCGCGCTTCGTAAAACCAAACGCGCGTACACGGGCTTATTGCGGCGTGTTCGCTTGAACAGGTAGTGGTAAGTCAGTTGTTTATGTTAGTAATGTTGATTATATGAACTTTTAAGCACGTCAACACTCTTACGAGTTAAGCGTGTGGCAAAAGGCGCGCCTGTACGAGCCTACATGCGCGTATACGCACGTATAAAACGCTATATACGCGTATTTTTTCATGAAAGCAGATAGTCATCGTGGATACCTCGCTACCCGGGTTAACGGCGAGGTTAATGTAAATAAATATAAATATATATCCTTATAAACATAGAAAGAGACACCACATAGCCTACTAGCCTACAATAGAGCCACCAAGGCCACCAAGAGGGCTTGCATTAGAGCAGACGCCCAGCGAATTGCACGTGTTGGCAGAGAACTCATAACGCATCCTACGGGTAGCCGCTCCTAGTTGCGACTGGCTAAACACGTGCAATCTAACTTCTGCGTGCCTTCGCTGCCCCCACTGAGATTCCCTGATGGATCGTTGGCTCATCAGCCGCAAGAGAAAGCCGATTTACTGGCTAACCTCTTTCCCGCAAACTCTTGCATCGATGCGGTGCTGTGCCGCCTGAAATCCCACATTGCGGCTCCACAATGCCTGATATTCGTATCAGTTCGTGTTCGTGCCGAACTGCAGTCACTCGATGTCAGGAAAGCCAGTGGTCCTGATGGAATTCCAGCTGTGGTGTTGAAAAATTAAAAAATGTGCAGCGGAGTTGTCTCCACTGTGCACTAGCCTGTATCGCCTCTCTTACAATTCGGGTCTTATGCCGCTGTCGTGGAAGGAGGCGAACGTTCAACCAGTTCCCAAAAAAGGGGACCGGTCTGACCCTGCCAATTCCCGTCCAATAGCCGTTCCTTAAGTTTAAGCTAAAGTTACCTAGAAGATCACTCTATTATTCACGATCGGGGGGAGGCTATGGACAAGCATGGGTTATCTTTGGCCGTCAGCATCGCTAAAGTTTTCGACCGTGTATGTCATCGTTCGTTTCTTTCCAAGCTTCCGGCATATGGTCTGCCACTTCGCCTATGCGACTGGGTCGTCGGATTTCTAGAGGGACGTAGAATTCGTGCTCTTTGCGATAGTCAAAAATCACGCTTTCTCCAGATTAATGCCGGAATGCCGCAGGGCTCCATCTTGTCGCCGACTTTGTTTCTTCTATGCAGAAGCCCTGCGGCCTGAGCCCTGCGGCCTTGTTATGCATCAAGGACATGTTGTCACTTGGTAATATTCATTGCTATGTGGATGACAGCACGTTCCACGCGCGTTATTTCGAGTGCCCTGGGGCAAAGCAGACTGACATAGAGGAGAAGAGGCAAAGTCTTGTTGTTTATTTAGCTTTACGGAGTGTTGGACCGCATTTCAGAATGGGGTGCATGCAATCTTGTCGAGTTCAACGCCAAGAAAACGCAGGTGTGTGCATTCACAGCCGAGGCGTCGCCGTCCCTTCCTTATCCCACTCTTCAGAGCACCCCGCTACCGATAAAGGATAGCTTAAACATCCTTGGCATGGATGTTCGTAGCATCCTAAACCAACGGGACTACATTGAGAGCGTCATTAGAACTGCATCACGTAAACTCGGAGTCCTGAACAGAGTGAGACGATTCTTTTCGCCTGGGCAGCTCTTTCTTTTGTATAAGACACAAGTTCGCTCGTGTGTGGAATACTGCTCTCATCTCTGGGACGGTTTCGCTAAGTACCTACTCGATGCTCTCGACAGGTTGCAGCGGCGTGGTATCCGTATTTTTGGAAACCCAGATTCAACTTTGACCATTGAGCCTCTCCAATTGCGTAGACACATTGCCAGGCCAAGTGTTCTCTATCGTTTCTACAATGGGGAATGCTCTGACGAGTTATTCCAGCTTATTTCACCCTCACCTTTCCACAACCGCGGAAAAAAACGCGGGCTGGACCACGGCGTCATCCACACACAATTCAGCATTTGTTGGCCCGAACTAAAAGGTTCGGTGACTCGTTTCTTTGTCGTACCATCCAGACGTGGAACGCTCTTCTAGCACATGTGTTTCCTTCCTCTTACAGTCCCGGGTTTTTCAAGCGGGTTGTGAAAAGGCATTTCAGCAGGCCTTCAAGGTGAGGATGGCCAGCCCAGTGATTCGTTTGAATGACTGGGCTTGTCAACCTCATATCTGGACCTCACGACCGCTTTCCATCAGGTAGAGTGAGATCATCTTGATTGTTTATTTTATCTATGCCCTAGTGGTATTGTTTATGTGAGGCAAGTAACAAAAACATTTTATATCTGCTATTGGTTATTCTGTGAAACTACGAACAGAAAATCGTTTTAAAATTAATAGTCTTCAATTAATAAAACCTGAATTTTTCAACAGCAAAAAAACGATTTCCGTCCTCTTAAGCGTACGAAGGCGTTTAGTATTGCGTGAATGACGTAAAGGCAGACCTTTGGCTCTACTCAGTCCGGTACGGAGCACAGCAGGTCAACCAACAAAACCAAATCAAAATCTTGGGCATTTTCAGATGCCATGTTAGTAAACATGTACAGTTTAATGTTTTGTTTGATGGGTTTTATGCACTATTTTGTAAATTAATTTTACTGACTTAAACTGATTTTTGGATTTATTATTTCAATTGGTTTTGTAATTACAAAACCAAAGCAAGAATCACTAATGCATCTGGCCAATGAATGAACCGATTAAAATGATAATTCATTTGCCAGATTCGTTAGAGATTCATGCACATACATGAATACAAATAAATTAATAAATTTGATAAAAGCATACGCTCGTGACGTGTGCGCCCCGTAATTATAAATGGAACCAAAAAATGGCTTAAAACCGGAAGTCAACTATCTTAGTTTATTTGAAAGAATCAGAATCAGATAATTCATTGCTTTTAAACTGTATCAGTACAACTGAATAGGGCGGCTAGCCAAGAGCAACATGAAGCTGTCACGTGCGCTTATGTCATCCCCATACATTTGAACGATTTCTATTGTAGAAATCGTCGTGACGTGTTGCTCTTGGCTAGCCCCCCAGGGGTGACATTGCATAGGTGAATGTTACAACAGTTTAGCCATTTTGGATATGCAAAAATGAAACATAAAAAGTAATGTTTCGCATTAAAATATTCATGTATATTATTTATAAAAAACATTTTGTAATATAATGTCAATTTTGGCAAGTCCATTGACTTTATATCAGATGGCAAATGATTGAATATTTTAATGCCTGAGCAGAAAGTGCTCTTATAATCATGTAGGTGGAGGACCCAATTATCAGCACTTTAAGAGTTAGTCCTAACCTAAGCCCGTTTTTTATCACATTGTAATAATATATTTTACATCGAGGGACTAAACGAAGCCATAATATACCAGAGGTGGTTTGACTCCCGAGCGTGCGAGGGTCTCGAGGTTAGTCTCGAGGTTAGTTTCGAGGTGCAAACTGTACTTTTCACTTCGAGTGCGAGAAAAATAGTCAATTTAGTACAAAAACATTTAAAACCGAACTTTACACTTTACAAAAGTTCTGAAATTTTCGTGATCAGTTTTTTCTTCTGAAGTTAACCTCAGATTAACAATTTAAAACACATGGCGCCACCTTCTTTGCGGACAAACCATGGAACTAAAAAAACTCAACATTTTCCCAATGAAGACGGTCCACACTCCACTGATAATAGTACATTTTTACTGGTTGTTTGAGTTTGTCCTTGTCACATGAAGGAAATTAAAAAACTAATTACTTTTTACTCCTAAGTGGTACAGTGGTCACTTTAGCCCCGCTTCGTAGGGCTATATGTGCGTACATTAAGGCCCGTATTCTGAAACAAAATCTGTACTTGAGTATACATCTGAGTGACGTTTTTGTATGAACTGACGTTTACAAATCTCTAATCAAGTACAGATCAACGCTCGAGTATGATTCTAGAATACGGGCCTTAGAGCATGAGAAGTGAAAAATACTTTTTATTTATTTATTTATTTTTTATTGGACAAAGAAAAAGTACAATTGGCGGACTTAATGCCTAATGGCATTCTCTACCAGTCAACCACTGGGCGAAGCAGAAATCGTGTTGGCGAAAACTCATAAAACCGGAAATAAAATATACTATTAATACAAAAAACATACTTATACCAAAATTATACATATTACACTTAAATAATCATAATACATAAATTTAAAGATACCTACACTAAATATCGTACCTAAATCTTAAAATATTGTCTTGAAAGGAGAGAGGTAGGTACTCATAAGAGTTAAGGTTTATCTAAGAAAAAGTTATGGATTGCTATTTTGAAGGAAAACCTACTGGTCGACAATTTAATTTTATTAGGCAGCAAGTTCCATAGCCTAATGGCAGCTAATGTGAAAGAATTCGACATATGGGAAGACGTATGAAGAGGAGTATGAAGCAGCAAAAGGCTATGCGAGCGCTGGTTGCGCGTGCTGCACTCGCCCCTATACTTAAAATTACATTTCAGATATCTGGGGGATTGGGATTACTAAGAATATTAAAAAGTAAACAGAGCGTTCGAGAATTCCTACGGTGACGAATTGTAAGCCATTTTAATTGAGAACGAAAGGGAGAAATGTGGTCGTATTTTCGTACACCATAGATAAACCTAATGCAACTGTTTACCAGACGTTCAAGTTCATCAAGGAGACCTTGGGACAGATTAGAAGTGCAAACGTCTGCATAGTCAATGAGGGACATAAGGAGTGCTTGTACTAAGATAATTTTGGTGCCGAGAGGAAGAAAGTTTTTGAATTTATTTAAGGAGCGTAAGGACGCAATGACTTTTCTGCTCGTTTCAATAATGTGCTTATCCCAACTCAGAGTATTGTCCATGAACATGCCAAGGTTCTTGACGTGAGGACTGTAAGGTATAACGGTGCCGTAGTTTTCAAAAAAAAAATTGTTTTAAGTTTTTTCTGTAAGGCATTAGTTAAAAATTACCATCTCACCATATAACAGCACTGTGATAGTAGTGTGTGTGATAGTGTGGTATTGAAGTTATATGAAATAAAAATATGTTTATTAGTACCTATAATTCTTTTTTTTTTTAAATAAATAAATAAATAAATATCCCTGGACATTATTCCACACAGCGCCATCTAGCCCCAAAGTAAGCTAATTAAAGCTTGTGTTATGGGATACTAGACAACGGATAAACATACTTAAATACATTTTCTTTTGTAAATACATACTTATTATACATAGGAGACACCCAGACCAGTACAAACAGACATGTTCATGCACACAAATGTTTGTACTGTGCGGGGATCGAACCCGCGACCTCTGGTGTAGTAGCCAACTTTATAACCATTACACCAAGTCGGTCGTCTTGGTGTCGAAAATATACATACACACCCTGTGAATAAGCATAAAAAAGATTTTACTAATAGTCTAATAGTATTTATAATTTGACAAAGTTTAACATCTTAACTAGGTATTTAAATAATTTGTTTAGACCTAGTTAAAAATCACTAGGAAGTGTCTTTCTTAATAAAATGGTAGGTAGGTATTACTAGTGGATAGGTAGGTACGTACAACCATTTTAAGGCACATAAAATTGCACTCAATAAAGTGGGAACCCAAATTGGTTAGTGAAAACCTTAAAATTTTACTAAATATTCGGAGTGCTGATTATTTGGTGCAGTGCATTTGAGTAATTCACCCTGATTATTTATTTAACTGAAACTCATTTAGACATACCAACTGAGCACTTTCTCAATAGCATTTGGTCGCGGATTTTCGCCTGGACTTGCGTGGTGGTGTCCCGGAGTGGGTAGACTTTTTTACTCTAATGTCTTTGTTTTTCCATTTTCTGAGTTGGTAAATGATTGTGATTGCGTTCAGTCGCCGAAATCTAATAGGCCCTTTTTGACACCTGTCAACGCGGCATGAATATATTTTATAGTTTGAGTGGAAAGTTCAATTTAAATCCATTATCATATTGTGATGAAGAAGAACGGATGCAGGAGGATCGGGCCGTGAAGCGCGCGTACCTTGGAGTTCCCCGTGGGCGACGGCCGGTCGGGCGCCCCAAGTACCGCTGGAAGGATATGGCGAGGGCGAGGAAGGATTTGTCCGAAATGCGTGGACCCATTGACGCCCACGAATTAGAGCAAGACCGGCAGCAGTGGCGTCATCTCGTGTCGGAGGCCAAGATCCACTTCGGGTCGCTGAGCCAGCGGAGTAAGTAAGTAAACGTGGACCGAAAAAAAAACAAATTTACTACCTGGTACTTTCTTAACATGAACGTGACCTTTAAAACTTCAATTCACTTACTTCCAAATATATACACGGTGTCGGGTTTTATGTGGTCCAAACGAAAACCATCGATAAAAGGGTCCATGGGCTACTCTAAGGACCCCCATGTATGTTCCGCCAAAATTTATAGTTTTCGAGAAAACAGCATTTTTCTAAATTTTTTCTTAGTACTCAAAATGACGCATTTTTTAATGATTTCTCCTAAAGTATTATTACTAGAACCTTGATTTTTTTTGTGAATGTGAACAATTAATAGGCCTTTCATTACACCACTACAGTTGTAACTCAGGCTAATTATTTTCTGCAAAAAAAAATAAACAGTGAACTTTTTTTATTTGGATTATTTTTTACTTGTTTCTTTAGGGTGGTGTAACTCCAAAAAAGCACATAACATAAAACTTCAGCACCCATTTCAAAACTTGGCTACTATGTGAACCCACTACTTGTAAAATTTCAATCAGCTACGGCAAGAGCTTCATGTCAAAAAAAAAAAATTTGAAATGGGAGGATTTTAATATTAAATTAAATTTCGTCAGTCATGAACTCAATTGATTTCCAATGGCATTAAAAAAGTTTACTTTGAGATAATCTGTCTTAAGACATCAGACGTCATTACAGATACCAGTTTTGATCCCTTTATTCAAGTTTACAAACTGTTTTTTTAGTCTTCCCTTGGCTGCTCTCGCGTTCGTACATTGTTCATACTATCCCTTTTTAACTACTGGCGTGTTAACGGACTTTTCGATTGCTTATTTACTTTTATTTTGACGACTCTGGAACGAAGACTTGGCACGATTACTGGACTAGATTTTGCCCTTAATACGTACTGTGTGTTTGTGTTTGTAGGTTCGTTCAAAGCATAATGCCTTACAGACACGACAAATTGGTATGATTCTTCGCTTTTGAATATTGCAACAAGTGTAGTCGCTCATTTGCCGTTGGTACAAAGTTATCACGTCACTTTTTTAGATTTGCGACAGATTAAAAATCTATTCATCCTATTTTTACGAACTATTAATATAGGGATGTGAGTGAACCCCACCGGCAGTAACCGATTCTATCGATTCCCGGACAGTCTTGCTGTTGATTTCTGTCCGAAGGATTAATAACAACAAAAAAGTAGCAATAACATTATATTGTTTATTAGGGTCTACAATTAAATTTCAAATAAGTACAAGTTAAAACCCAGGTACATAATAATGCGTAAACTGCGTGAATGGTTGGTGGATTGTTGTAAATGTATAGTGTTAATTAATTATTTACTGACAATGTGAATCTGTTAATATTTAAGCAGATAAGTCGGTTTTTATTATAAGTAAGTGATTCATACCGGTCAACGAACTTTCCGGTTTAGAGGAAGAATTGGTTACATCATTAAAAAAAACTGTTTTAAGACGTTTAGAAATTTTTCAAAGCATCATATAGTTTTAGAATGGCGCGATGGCGTGTTAATATAAAAAACTCAAAATGGTTTCTGAATTATCTCTTACGGCGCCCTTTAATTAAATGTTTATTTTAACGCAAAAACTGAATTGTATTTTTTTTCATTTCTTCGAGGTTTTTATGCTGAGTATTGCTAAGTTACATTCTACGGTCTTGCTAACTGTCAAAACGGGCCTATTAGATTGCGACGACTGTAGTATTCACGTTGGGTTACCTACTGTACAAAGATAATATCTTCACAAGATATTATTGTTGCACATGTAACTAAACACAACTAAAAGTATATGTTAAAGTACTTCACAAATTATTCCTTAACTCCTAGATAATTAACTCGGCAACATAACTCGGGTCTGGGTGTGCTGGGAGACGCCCCTGGCTTGATCCCTTGTCTGGTACCTCGTAACACAGGGATTGTCCCTACTTCTTAATTCATTGTCTGGTTCCTCGTAGCTCAGGGATATCTATTCCTACTTCGAGACCATGACAAGAGGTGAGAGAGAGGTGTGTTGTCTGGCGCATATTTATTTTAAAAAATGCGTGAATTTAACATTTTATTGTGATGATCAAATAGGTCTATTTCGGTCCAGGGCCGTGTATCTCATTTTTTATTGGTCGTATCTGTATTGATTAATAGCTATTAAGTTTTAACATTAGTTTTAAAGTCATCTGTATTACTAACCCATGGATTATGACATCTTGATAAATAAAAATTGACTTGAATTGAATTGAATTTTATTCATATGAAAATGAGGCTGATAACAGCAGTGCGTTGAATTTCATGTAAGGGGGGGAACTTAATTGGTGTTTCGTGAATAAATGACACGTGGTAGTGAAATAAATGACAGTTAAATGACATTTTGCAATCGAGTGTAGACATTTTGTTAATTGGATTTTTCCGCAATCGATATTTCACTTACATACATTATTATAACATGTCTTAATATGTTAAGTGATTACTATTAATCTACTATTATAACCTATACGCAAACCGATAGTTATAAACAACATAGTTATGTTTTAGATAAAACAGTTGAATATGCACATTTTTCATTAATATTGTCTAACTATCAGTAGGTACAAATGGGCCGCTTATCCCAAAAAGGATTATTCAATGTTAGATTTAATTACTTGTTAAAAGCTAACTACGGGTTAACATTACTAATGTGTGTAAAATCAGTTACCTACCCCAATTTTGTCAGACTATTATTTTTTAAACTTTGGTGCGCGTTTTACGGTGGCAACAGACGTAATTTATTTTTTAAACACTGAAAAATCATATTAAGCAACCAACACTTGGCACAATCTGATGGCCGTTAGAGTGACAAACATTTTTAGCAGATACCAAAATTAAATACTGATTGCAGATCTATAGCAAACGCTGCTAAGTTTGTAGCTAAAAGTACCAAATTAAAATATGGATTAAATTTAAATTAATGATTAGCTCAACTGAGTTGAGCGATTAAAAATCTTAATCAAATGTTATAAGTATTTTTTGTCTTTGTTTTAGTAAGATTTCACTCATCAGGTTGTTGGAAACAACATTAAGTATTAATGTTGTTTCCAACAACCTGATTTTTAGTGTTAATTTTTATATATTTATGATAATGTTCAATTGTGTTTACCATACCACCTTGTGCAAACTAAATTTTATCAATACATTTTTATTATTTACAAACATTTGCGTTTTTTTCTGCATTCTTCACCGGTTTTCCCCTTCAGTTCATCCATCGATTTGTGCAACTACAGGCATGGTGTCTAACACAGGTAAACAAAAATAAAGAAATGTTAAAGGTTCAGATTTGAATCAATGATTAACTAAACTATAGTTGAGCCCAAGATACCGCTTCACCCGCCCTGCGAGCTTCGCCACAGACTGCGCCTATCAGAATACACGTGACAGAACTAATAGCAACCAGCGCAGACGCAATTCGCATTACAAAAGAATGATAGAATAAGTAATCAATAAGAAACGCCGTAGCCTGCTCAACATATTTCTTTAGAAGCTATGTTTGTGAAAATATATTTGGATATAAATAAAATGGTTAGACTTTCGTTGTTGTAATCTTAATTTGACGTAAAACAATAAAAAAAACATATAAGGTTCTGTTCAAATGTAAATAGTCAATCACAATGTAAAACCTACGTATGAGGATTTTTTGAAAGAAACAACACAATGACTGACGTAATGTTTTATTTGATTTCAAATCTTTACATCAAATTTAATACATTTTAAACAGAACTAAATTTAATAAATTAAATTTAATTTAATTTAAATTAAATTTAGTTCTGTTGCTTAGGCATTGAATTAAAATAAAAGTGTTCAAGTGCTCCAGTGTTCACTAGCCTGTATCGCCTCTCCTACAATTCGGGTCTTGTGCCGCTGTCTTGGAGGGAGGCGAACGTTCAACCAGTTCCCAAAAAAGGGGACCGGTCTGACCCTGCCAATTACCGTCCAATAGCCGTAACCTCAGTTTTAGCTAAAGTGTTTGAGCGGATCATAAACACGCAGCTCATCTGCTACCTAGAGGATCACTCTCTCATTCACGACCGTCAGTACGGCTTCCGACCAAAACGGTCTACGGGTGATCTTCTAGCGTACGTAACACACATCTGGGGGGAGGCTATGGACAAGCATGGGGAATCTTTGGCCGTCAGCCTTGACATTGCCAAAGCTTTCGACCGTGTATGGCATCGTTCGCTTCTTTCCAAGCTTCCGGCATATGGTCTACCACCTCGCCTATGCGACTGGGTCGCCGGATTTCTGGAGGGACGTAGAATTCGTGTCCTTTGCGATGGTCGAAAATCACGCTTTCTCCAGATTAATGCCGGAGTGCCGCAGGGCTCCGTCTTGTCGCCGACGTTGTTTCTTCTGCATATCAATGACTTGTTATCTCTTGGTAATATTCATTGCTATGCGGATGATAGCACGGTCCACGCGCGTTATTTCGAGCGCCCTGGGGCAAAGCAGACTGACATCGAGGAGAAGAGGCGAAGTCTTGTTGTTGAGCTTGACGGAGTGTTGGACCGCATTTCAGAATGTGGTGCATGCAATCTTGTCGAGTTCAATGCCAAGAAAACCCAGGTGTGTGCATTCACAGCAAAGGCGTCGCCGTTCCTTTCCCATCCCACTCTTCAGAGCACCCCGCTACCGATTAAGGATAGCCTTAACATCCTTGGCATGGATGTTCGTAGCAACCTAAACCAGCGGGACTACATTGAGAGCGTCATTAGAACTGCATCCCGTAAACTCGGAGTCCTGAACAGAGTGAGACGATTCTTCACGCCTGAGCAGCTCTGTCTCTTGTATAAGACACAAGTTCGCTCGTGTGTGGAATACTGCTCTCATCTCTGGGACGGTTCCGCTAAGTACCTACTCGAAGCTCTTGACAGGTTGCAGCGGCGTGCTATCCGTATTATTGGAAACCCAGAGGCAACTTTGACCCTTGAGCCTCTCCAATTGCGTAGAGACATTGCCAGGCTAAGTGTTCTCTATCGCTTCTACAATGGGGAATGCTCTGACGAGTTATTCCAGCTTATCCCACCCTCACCTTTCCACTCCCGTACCACGCGTGCTGGACTACGGCGTCACCCACACACAATTCAACATTTGTTGGCCCGAACTAAAAGGTTCGGTGACTCGTTTCTTTGTCGTACCATCCAGACGTGGAACGCTCTTCCAGCACATGTGTTTCCTTCCTCTTATAGTCCCGGGTTCTTCAAGCGGGGCGTGAAAAGGCATTTCTGCAGGCCTTCAAGGTGAGGATGGCCAGCCCAGTGATTCTTTTGAATGACTGGGCTTGTCAACCTCATATCTGGACCTCACGACCGCTTTCCATCAGGTGGAGTGAGGTCATCTTGACGGACAATATAAAAAAAAAAAAAAATAACAAATAATAATTATATATACTAGGCATTAAATCCGCCTTTTCTTTGTGCAATGAAGAATAAATAAATAAATATCTGGAACAGTTCACATCAAGATCATCTTACCCAAAACTAAGCAAAGCTTGTACTATGGGTAGATATTATAGACTGATAAACATACTTAAATATTAGCATATACATACAAATAGATAATACACCCAGACACACAACAAAACACAAATGTTTGTCATGGGTGGGGATCGAACCTAAAGCAGGCCTGGCCTGTGCCACCTCAAAGTTTAGCTACGCTCGGCCGCGTGGCCCCTCTCTGGGGTATATGATAGTGGGTTGCCGCTCGGCTCGCAAACTTGCCGCCGACTAATACCTCCTAAACGATGTTATATTAATTACAGTAACACTTTTTTGAAAGTTAATAATCAAATCAGCAAGTTGCGACCCTGCGCTCTGACAGCGAAATCGGTTTTGTTCAGCGGCGCACAGTGGAATATGAACGCTCGTGCTACGCGATATGTTTCGATTACGTGTGCAAGCTACCTGAACATAGCCTTGATCGATAGCACGGACAAATTAAAAAGTACTAGTGTGACACAAACTTGTAAGATTATAGGATACTTTTTTACTTGTCCGCGTTTCTTGAGAGAACCTTCTGTACGGAGTACTAGTACCTATTCTGTGCTTAAAAGCAGGATCACTGCCATTGCGCCAACAGGCTAATCAAATAACAAACAGACAACGGTACTCCTACTTTCGCTATTCTAAGTATCTAAGGATGTATAAATCATTGAGCCCAGCAAACAACACCAGCACCGAACATCACTAAAAGTTACCCAAAAGAAATGAGCGCATAATACAAAAAATGTAAATCACAAGAGTAGTATTATATTCACGTGTTATTATATACTGATATAGGTATCTAAGTCAATAACAGACATAAATAACAAACGATCAACAAACATTTCTTAACTTTTATTCACTTCATTCTGTTTTTTTATTACTTGTTCGGTGAAACTGTGAAAGCCACCAGCGGCTAAAAGAGTGAGTAAAAAAAAAAATTAATAAGTATTTTTTTAACAGACACTTGCTCTTGAGCGTAGATTACGTGTGTGAAGTGATGCGCTATATAATGCGAGATAAAACATGTGTCAAAGGGCAAGCCGGTTACTCCAACTTGTTAATCATGGTTAAGTTAGTTAATGATTAAATATACAGGGTTACTTTATAAACACCATCCAAAACTTTCCCAGACATTAGGCATTAATCGAAGACAGCTTTTTTTGAGTAGGTCTTTCTAACTTTAACATTATTATATTTTTTTCGAACAGAACATTCGGCATGGTTACTTAGTCAAAATTAAATTTAAACTTCTGAATAACGGAGGGGAGTTGAGAGGCTGCGAGCCCGCCGCCACTCACGTCGCGCAGTATCAACGAAACTATTTATTTATTTATTTATTAGTTTGTACACAAATTACAGTTTTTTACATAGAAAAATAAGGATAGCTAAAGTACAGGTGAGCTTATCTCTAAAGAGAGATTTCTTCCAGCAGACCATGATGCAAGGAAAAGCATAAAACAGACAGTGATGGATAGACAAAACGGTGTACATAATTTTAAAGATCAAAATTTCTTTAAATAGACCAGCTTACTTACAAATAGACATATATTATTACAAATATAAAGTATATATGTACCTAACTAAAATAATTATACATATTTAAAAATAAATAAAATAATAATAATTATTATTATGATCCAACACAATTCAAACATTTTTTAAAAGATGTTCTTTTAACAATCATTTGAAGGAACCCACAGTGCGACACTCTCGAATAGAAACTGGCAGCTTGTTCCACAGTTTCACAGCCTGAACAGTAAAAGAGTCACCATACATGCTCGTTCTACAGATAGGGGCAGTCAGCTGTAAATTATAGGCTGAACGATGAGTTCTGCCGGACGATGAAAGATAGGAGAAGCGCTCACAGAGATAGCGTGGAGAAGAAGGGTTGAAGAGGATGTTGTAAACAAGAACCATCATGTGATAATCACGCCGCAAACGATTAAGCAGCCATTTCAACTGCTTTCTTTACTCAGAAACATGATCATACTTACGAAGGCCAAATATGAAGCGAATACAGAATTTTGAATTCGTTCTAGCTTATCGAGGAGTTGCTCAGTAGCGTCTGGATAGCAACTATCCGCGTAATCAATAATCGGAAGCATAAGTGTCTGAGCTAGAGTGATTTTAGTGTGAATGGGCAGAAAATTCTGAAGACGCTTCAGGGAGTAGAAGGCTGCAAAAACTTTTCGGGCGACTTGACTAACATGATAGTCCCACGCAAGGTTACAGTCAAGGTAGACACCCAAGTTCTTGACCGAAACAGCATAGTCTATGGTCGTTCCGTTATACACCAGCGGTGACAAAGTCAATGCGCCAACCCTATTGTACATAGATCTACTACCGATGATAATGGCTTGAGATTTCTGCGGATTCACGAGCAGACCATACGATTCAGCCCACCCACTAATGCGTTCTAGATTTTTATTCATTTCCACTATTCCTGAATCAATATCACCAAGTTTGAAGTGAACGTAAAGTTGCAGATCGTCCGCATAAAGGTGGTAGTTAGCAGACAAAACTGAAGTGATTGCATTGATAAAGATCGAAAAGAGCAAGGGAGAGAGGACGCCACCCTGAAGAACACCAGCAGTAAGCTCACACCAGTTCGATGAAACATCGTCAGCGCGAACGCACTGAAGGCGGCCTCTCAGTTAAGAATTGAACCATTCTATTGCATGAGGAGATATGTTAAGCGACTGTAGGATGCCTAGGAGCACGTCAACGTCAACCGAGTTAAATGCACTGCTGAAATCCAACAGAGTTAAAAGCGTGAGATGCTTATGCTCCATAGCATATCTTATGTCGTCAGTAACTTTCAGCAGTGCAGTAACAGTACTGTGTCCAGAACGAAAACCAGATTGGAAAGGATTCAAGAGATTGTTACGGTTCAGAAACGCAGTCAGTTGGCCATGAATAATGCTTTCTAGGACTTTGGAAAGAACAGGCAGGATGGAAATGGGACGATACTGAGAGGGAGTGTTAGGATTTAATGTTTTTGGCAAAGGGATAACTA
Source organism: Udea olivalis (assembly GCA_947369235.1). Lineage (NCBI taxonomy): Eukaryota > Metazoa > Arthropoda > Insecta > Lepidoptera > Crambidae > Udea > Udea olivalis. Next base: position 6,816,036 of record OX376370.1, on the reverse strand, counting down.
TGGCTTTCTTCCAGGCTGTCGGAAAGACATTAGAAGAAATGGAAAAGTTTAGGATGTGAGTAATGACAGGAAGAACGATATCAAGGATTAGCTTGACCATCTTAAGACAGATAGCATCATCACCCACCGCATTTGAGGAAATAGAAAGGATAGCCTTTTTAACATCACACATTGCAATAGAATTGAAAACTAAAGGATCGCAAACAGGTCTAGGGAAGCTACGAAGCTGATCAAGAGTAATTGATTTTAAATGTGCATCTAAACAAACGGGGGGCACAGTAAAATAAGAATTTAACGATTGAAGATCAGTTAAGATAGGAGAAGATTCAGTAGGCTTACCAATACCCAGCGATCTTAAAAACTTCCACACGTTAGCAGGGTTGGAATCCTGAACAGTAGAGTGAATGTGGCGCCTTTTTGCGCCGACCACGACATTCTAATGCTGTTTATGACATTGTCACAGGAGACGAAGCGTGGATTTATTGTTATGAACCCGAAAAAAAACAGCAATTTTGTGAATTTGTGTTTGAAAATGAGAACAGGCCAACAGAAGTGAGGCAGGCGAGAAACGTTGGTAAAAAAATGATCGCCTTTTTTTCTCAGCTACGGGTCCCATCTGTACAATTCCACTTGAAGATCAAAAGAGTGTTAATGCCGTTTTCTACCATTTGTTTACCCAGGGTGTTGGAAAAAGTTCGCGAAAGACGACCCAAAAGCCGCGTTCTCATACATCATGACAACGCTTCTTCACACGCGGCCAACAAAACAAAGTCATTTTTAGCTTCCGAAAAAGTACAACACGTCACCCATCCTGCGCATAGCCCCGTCGTAGCACCCTGTGATTTCTGTATTTTCCCCAAAGTCAAAGATTTGATGAGAGGTTTCACTTTTACCAACTCCGAAGAGGCAGTGATAGCGTTCAATCAGCACATAGAAAACATGCCTTCAGATCTGTGGTCCTCCTGTTTTAAAAAATGGTTCGATCGCATGAAAAAATGTTTAAAATGTAAAGGAGAGTATTTTTGAAAAGCAATAAACATAATATTTTGTTTATAACATGTTGTTTTTTTAAGTTACGAAAAACTTATAGTGTGACCTACGTATACCCATTTTCTCCACAGATCCTCATATTTCAATTTGGATGGTGTTTAGTTGCCCTGGTATAGTGTGACTGGGAAATAGGTCAGTTAAATCCTGTCTTTAGGGTGTTTTTAACAAGTTGTTTTCGTCACGACGGGTTTAATCACGCGCGCATGGTGATTTTGGCAGAAAAAAAACATTCACAATGAAAAAACTGACATTAAGTTTCTCTTACGCGGTGTCCCAGGTTTGATTCCGGGTCGAGTCAATTCAGGAAATGATCTTTTCTAGATTGGCTCGTGTCTAGGTGTGCTGGGAGATGCCTCTGGCACAAAAAAAGAGTTTACAGAAGGACCGCTCGCACCTTTTTCCAAAACTTGCGTGAACCGCCTAGGGTTACTACTATATTCGCTCTGAATTTTTAAAATGAAGTAAGTAAGTTATACCTACTTGATAGAACCGGCCAAAAACAAAATTCACCATGTGAAAAATTGCACCAAGTTCGACAAAAACAAAAACACTCGCCACAGTGCGACTTTCCGACTCACCGAAGCTCACTGACTTGGCTTGTAAAATCATGTCTCTGTGTGCGTGCGTCAAAAATGGCGTGTTGTTCTAAGCGGGCTATCTGTCAGAGCGCCGCGCATTCCTAATTTGTGCCTCTGGCCTAATTTTTTGTCTGGTACCTCATAACACTCCCTGTGTTTTTTTATCCTTACTTCGAGACCATGACAATTGGTGTGTATGGGGTTTTGAAACAGCGCCCTAGTGATTATAAATAGAACCAAAAACAGCCTAATAACTGAAGTCAGCTCAGCGCAGTCATATTGCACCTGAATGGATCCATTTGATAACATGACTTAACATTTTCATGACTTCAAAGCCTCATGTTAAACTGTCGAACAATAATTAGTTTAGATGACACTTTCGTCGTCATGCTTAAGATCATCTAATAACTGTTATTATTTATTGATTACATTAACAACGTGACTCTCGTAATTGCCATTCATTTGTTATCTCGTTGACATCTGGTGACCTGACTTCCTACCTATTCCTTGGTCTACTTATAAATAGGCATTCATTCATCAATCCTCAAGCCTTATCTATACTAATACTAGCTTTCCGCCCGCGGCTTAGCCCGTGTGAACCTAATTTTTATGATATATGGGATTTTTTCAGACTTACGATACTTGTTATTCACAAAATCCCGTCTTAGTTAGCACCGTCCTAAAAATCACCCCTATGCAAAATTGGAGACTCCTAGCACTGGAAGTAACGAAGTTTCACACAAACAAACTATCAACCCCAAAAACAACCCCTTAGAGGTCGAATTTTTGCAAATTTTTAAGGGTAACATTTTTACAAACTTTGAATGCCATATTTATATAGATCTAATCAACAGCCTAAAATATAAGTTTAATGCTTTTAGTTCTGAAAATGACAATACTTTTATACAACCTTTCATCCTTTACAACCTTTTACAAGACTTTTTTCCAATTAAAAAGTAGCCTATGTCCTTTCTCAGGCTCTAGACTATCTGTGTACCAAATTCATTCAGTAGTTTTGGCGTGAAAGCGAGACTGACCGACAGACAGAGTTACTTTCGCATTTATAATATTAGTATGGAAGTATGGATTACAAAGAGGAAAGATTTGATTGTTTGTATTGAATAGTTTAGGCTCTGAAACTAGGTACTAATCCTATCGTGAAAATTATATCACTAACAGGAGGCTAAACTATTGAGGAGTGACAAAGGCTATATTTTAATATGATTGAACAAAAAGTTCAGTGATAAAAATAGTATATGTAAATCGGCTGTCAAAAATTTCACTTCATTCAACTTCATTTCCAGCCAGTCAGCGGTTTCCTGAAGCTAACGCTTTTTCTAGACTGGATGTTTATTTATTTACTAATAAATATGCATCATGTTTTAGGTCAAAAGATCTTAATATAAAATGTAAGTAGGCACATGTAGGTACCCTGATAGGGTGTTGCAAAGATGACAATGTATCGTTACCATAATTGTAAATATTTTTGAAATACGTGTGTAATGTGTATTTATTTAAATTTATAATAAATAATAAATAATAAATAAATATCCCTGGACATTATTCCACACAGCGCCATCTAGCCCCAAAGTAAGCTAATTAAAGCTTGTGTTATGGGATACTAGACAACGGATAAACATACTTAAATACATTTTCTTTTGTAAATACATACTTATTATACATAGGAGACACCCAGACCAGTACAAACAGACATGTTCATGCACACAAATGTTTGTACTGTGCGGGGATCGAACCCGCGACCTCTGGTGTACTAGCCAACTTCTTAACCATTACACCAAGTCGGTCGTCATTTATAATCACTAATGTTTGATTTTGTTATGCCATATAGTGTTTTGTCTGACAGGTATTGTTCAATCGTGTAGTAACATTAAAGTTAATTAGCAGTTTCTTTACTTTTTTAATGTATGCACTAATATTTTCTTCTTTTTAGGGTTCCGTAACCTCGATAGGAAAAAACGGAACCCTTAAAGGATCACTTTGTTGTCCGTCTGTCTCTCTGTCAAGACCCTTTTACTCAGGAACGCGTGGAGGTAACTATCAAGCTGGAATTTATATCAAATACTCTAATCTACAGTAGATTGGAGCTGTGAAAAAATCAAACTTCTAAGCCAACGCAATCAAAAGATACAGCCGTTTATGCCGCAAATTTTCGACACTCGCAAGGGAATCAAAACATACAGGTGTAGTTCCTGTGAACTCAGAATCTTGAAATTTAGTACGAAGCAACGTCTTAGTCTTAGTCTTAGCACAGTTATAGGAAAAATTGCAAAAACCGTGCTACGCGAGTCGATTCCGCGTCGATTCATCGTGCACGATACCTACTTAAACTTGACCTAGTGCGAAAGCACGGACAAATATAAAAGTAGATAGTTTTGAGAGATACAGAATCGTAAGAGTAAAGAAGTCTTTTTTACTTATCCGCGTTTCAGTACAGAAGGTTCACAGGAGTACCTTTATGTTCTATTCAGTGATATTATACCTACGTGGGGTATTTGCTCCAGAGTTACCTTGGTTTTTCTATTTCTAGGTTAGAACGCTACTACTAAAATGATGCTTAAAACCATCTCCATTATTTGGATCACTGAATTCCTTAAATTAAGAACAGCTGATAACAAGAGAGCTAAAGAGATTAATTGCATAATTTGTGACGAAATATTGCACCGAGGAGGTCGAATGTCAGTAGGGAATGTTATGTATTTGATAAACATGGCCTAATTTAGGTTTATTATCCTTTTTTATGTAGGGTAAACCAAATAACGTCTATTACGAGAATCATGTTCCGTTTTTTGACTATACCTGGTGATATTTTGTCTTATTACTAGTAAGATGCTGTGGATGTTAATTACGAAATGAAATTTTCGTTTATTTGGTATTTTGTGTAATAAAAAAAGTTGTTTAGGAATAAAGCGTTAGCTGGGGGTGGATCGAAAACGTTGCATTATTGTAAGATTTTCGCGCTTATTTCATTGAATTGTCTAAAATTAGGTAGTCGCCAATTATTTGATAAATTAAATAAAAAACCGGTTTTTTTAAAATGAATAAGACACATAAAAATTTACTGTACACAGTTAAAATTAATAATTTTGAAATTAAAAGGTGCATTCATTAATAGAGAGATAATTTATACTTAATTTGAATTCAGCTAAATAATCACGAAAACCTTAAAAATGCGACGTTTACGACCCCAAACGCAAAAAGCAAACTCTCTTATCGAAGTCGAAACAATGCAACGTTTTCTTTGTTGCGCCAAGCACAGATCTAAATAAGAAAAAAAAATCGTTTCGCCCATACATGGGCTCTAGTGATCGCCATCCTGCATTTGGCAATCATTGTGATACGGTGCGTTTACACCAAGCGAGCGAATGGTCATTCTATCCCAACTATGAAATTTCCTTTGTCCGTCTCTGTTTACGCAAAGCGAATTTGATGGAGGGGTGATGGAATGAGCATTACGTCTACCAACTCAGGAATTGAATTAAAGACAACAGTAATATTTAAAATGTATAATAACTAGCATGTTCAAATACTATATCTATAAAAATACAAGTAATGTAAGTACATTTTGAAGAAAAACAAACCTCTTCAATGATTCCTTAGACCTTATTAGATAAGTAATAGGGACTTAAACAGTAACAGTTCTACGTATACAATCTTTGGCATTAAAATACTTATAAATTAGGTACTTAAGTAACTTTAAGATTTACCATTAGTTCACATTAGTTTTATTAAAATTTTACGTAAAATATCAGCAAACTTGTTTAGAACTGAATTTTTGTGCGACGCCAGCTTGCTACGATACAGATTGTAGTCCGATTTGTTGACAATTTGTTTGAATTAACTTAATTTAAATGTGTTCTATTTACTTCTTGACATACCTATCTAATTACTTTATTATCATTATTTTTAATTGACTACTTTGTAATAAATTCTGACATTCGGATTTAAATTGTTACAATTGTATGCCTGTGAGGCGGAACACAGTGAGACTCTTAAATATGTATGATCTGAACATTATTGTTATACCTGTGATTCACAATAAAGTTTATTTGTATTATGTATTTGTATTTGAAAATTGTCATAGTAAACATTGATAGTCTTTGCTGTTATTTTTTCATCAGGAGATACAATTACCATTTTTAGACATTCACAGATGAAATAAACTTAATTCGAAACATCATTTGCAGCAATACATTAAACTAAGTTTGTTTGAGGTTGCATGTGTCTAATAAAATAATAATTATATGTCACCTGTAAAAAAAGAACCTGAGCTGACCGAGGTCTGACAAAATAGTGTTGTTGCGATAGCGATAGTTGACCTTGAAAATCAGTCATCCTGTCGATAGGTCCTATCGAAACTATCAACCCGTGACGATACTATCAATACTATCGATAGTATCGATAGTGAGAATTAATCGATACAATTGATTTTTTTCGATACTATTGACAGTATCGTGCCTTTAAAGTCGATACTATCGATATTATCGTGCCTATCGATACTATCAATAGTTTTGCTGTAGTAACTATCAAGGTATTTTCGATACTATTGACTGGGAATAAAACGAAACCTTTTAAGAGCTTGCAATAGTATCGTTAAATGTTCGACGATCTGTAAAACTATGGATAGTATCGATACTATCGACACGCATCCTATCGATAGTTTCGATAATATCAAAAAAACTATCGATATTATCGGAAGTATCGATAGTATCGTCACGGGTTGATAGTTTCGATAGGACTATTGATAGTACAACTGATTTTCGAGGTCACGATAGTATCACGATAAATTCGATAGACTATCGCTATCGCAACAACACTATGACATAATGTATCACGTTCAGACACATAACAAACACAAATTTTCGTCACAAAAATGTTTGTCATGGGTGGGCATCGAACCTACGAAATCCGGTGCTAAAGGTAGGGTGCCATTGCTCGAACAGGCCAGTCTTTATCTATATTACAATCTTAATTTTCTCCTTTTTTCTTTCTGGTTCATTTCATTGACGACACGATTGGCGTAGTGCGCTGTAGCACGGTTTCTCGCCTTGAATTCCGTTGTGTCCCGGATTCGATCCCCTGTCAGGTCACTTCAGGAAACGATCTTTTCTAAATTGGCTTGGGTCTGGGTGTGCTGGGAGGCACCCCTGGCTTTATTCCTTGTCTGGTACCTCGTAACACAGGGATATTTATCCCTACTTCGAGACCATGACAAGAGGTGTGTTGTCTGGCGCATATTTATTTTATTTTTATTTATTTATTCTCTCTTAAAATCATTTATAAGACCCAGATTTGCCTTGCAAGACGGTTTTTTTTTTAATTTTCCTCTACCCAGAAATGTTCTGCCCCAACGCCCTAGCAGTGTTCCTAATCCAGCCCACGTAGGAAGCCACCCGCGTGTAGACGCCCGGGCGCGCCCGCCGCGCGCAGCCCGCGCCCCACGACACCACGCCGTGCAGCTGCCAGCGCCCCGCGCGGCACGCCAGCGGCCCGCCCGAGTCGCCGCGGCACGCGTCCACGCCGCCGGCAAGGACTCCTGAGTAGGTGACAATGAATTGAAAATAAAATGAAAAATCTTTACTGTCTTTATTATATATCAATGCCTGTGTTAGGAGACCCCGCTTCTTCCTGAGACCACTAACAAAGATCAATAAAATAGTATATTTCATATCAAAGGACTAAACGAAGCCATAATATAACAGAGGTGGTTTGACTCCCGAGCGTGCGAAGGAGTCATAGAACCGAGGGTATATTAAGTTGGCGTTTAGTCTCGAGGTGCAAACTGTACTTTTCACTTTGAGTGCGAGAAAAATAATCAATTTAGTACAAAAACATTTAAAACCGAACTTCACACTTGACAAAAGTTCTGAAATTTTCGTGGTCAGTGTTTTCTTCTGAACTGAACCACAGATTAACAATTTAAAAACACATAGCGCCACCTTCTTTGCGGACAAACCATGGAACTAAAAAACTCTCAACATTTTCCCAATGAAGACGGTCCACACTCCACAGATAATAGTATATTTTTACTGGCTGTTTGAGTTTGTCTTTGTGGAATTGAAATTGAATGAAGGAAATTAAAAAACTGATTACTTCTTACTACCTAGGGGCGGCTAAAGTGGTCACTTTAGTCCCGCTTCGTAGGGCTATATTGGCGTACTTTTAGAGCATGAGGAGTGAAAAAATCTTTAATGTTTATCTCTAAACATAGTTGCATACAAATCGCTGGGATCTCCTTTTAAGCATCAATGCCTGTGTTAGGAGACCCCGCTCCTTCCTGAGACCACTAACAAAGATAAATAAAAACATATTTATTGAACTAATAACAAACTTACAATTCTATGTTGGTAAATAAATAAATAAATGGCATAACGTTTACAATATGTTTGGTATTTTATGAAAACTCTTTTGTTACTTAATTGAATTTAAGATATTTAAAGTACCAAAACTAAGACTGAAAATAATGCTTTGAGAGTTGATAGGTTTAATGTTATTATGTATATATGAGGTGTGTGTTTATGTGGTATGTACATGTTATGGTAGGTATTATTACTTTGTTTATTTTAATGCTGGTTTTCACATCGAAAGATAGCACGCTAGGAAATTTCGAATTTCAGACCTTGATGAAACTGGGCAGGATTCGAACTCGCGTGTTCCACAATCCGGGTGGCTGCTCTAACCACTGAGCTACCGAAATCTCAACGTAATAAAAAAAAAAAATCAAATAGCATATGTCATTTCAACCGAAAGTTTGAATATTTGTAAAAATATTTCTTTCGGATGTTTAAAGGTGCCTTAAAACAGTGATGAAACTACGGTTGCTTGCAATGTAAGCATGTACCTACTAGAAAGATTCGTTCATTCCATCGAGGTTTCAATAGGTCAATGGTTAGTCTCAAGGCCCGAAATTTGATCATTTGTTGAGTATTGTTTACGAGTATCTAGGTACTTCTTTTTCAAACAAAGATAGAATCTAGAAAAATTCGACCTACTCCTAGGACTCAAGCGGGATTTGAACCCCTTGACCTCCCACAACCCGGATGGCTGCTCTTCCAACTGAGCTACCAAGGCCGTTAGCGGACTTGACGAATTTGTCTAGTGTATTTTACGTTGTTAATCAACATTGTTTTGCATTTTTAACATCCGCATTGTAGAAGGTCGAGGGTTCAAATCCCGCTTGAGTCCTAGGATTAATTGGTTTTTTTTCAGTTTTTTCATATCCACACGAATATTGTGCATTGTTAAAATGGTAAAAATAAAAATTCAACGGTTGTTGACTCATTTTTCTTAAGTCCCGGTTTAAATAAATGAGGCAGCAACAGCGGCCAGGTTTTTCAGGCAGAGCTGATTGCGAGCGTTAAGGCTCAAGAGCCTTGAATGAAAATTGATGTTTTTTTTAACTATCAGAGGACCTTTAAATTCAATCACACATATAAAATATGATACACAAAACTCATACAGACATTTTGATCATACTATTGACAGAATATATTATATCGGTAGTCCAAAAAGTTCAATTTTGTCTTTTTTGGTAACTGTTTCATCTGTTTTCAATAAGAGTTTACAAGAAAATAGTTCCTAACGAGCAATTTTGCAATCCCCTGATGAATTAAGCTAACAACACTCACCTGCGCAAATCATAGAGTCCAAAATCGCCTGTTGCCTTCCACCTAAAACTTGATTCTTCCTGCATGTGGCCAAATCCAGGACTGGTACTGAAGCAGCCCTCAATATTGGAGCGAAGGATTCTGTGCTCTCTGAAATGGGAGATAAGGGTGCCTTTTGAACGAAGTGCGGATTGTCGGCGCGACTGCTCATGTAATTTTTAAGGGCGCGTGTGCTGCCGTGTTAACCCCTATGCCACGACGCTTTAGGGTAGGTAATCTGTCTGGCTGACGTTGATCCTAAAAGAAAGTTGGAACTACTCGAACGCCCAAGTTGTGGTATATTATAGATTAGAGAGGTAGTAAAGTGAGTGGCCGCAAACAGTCTGAAGAAAGCATTCTTTGATGCCAGGAGAATGGTTACTGTGAAGGATCTGGCCGTGAATACAATTTTGAGGTTTAGCTGCACGGAACATGACCTATGATGCACTACCGCCGAAACTTCTAGAAGTTTCCACCTAGAAACTTTTGAAGGTTATCAGTACCTGCCTGGAAGCCCCAGCCAGTGACAGCGCACCATTTCCCAGCGCTGGCGGCTCTCTCCGATGGCAGGCAGATGGGCCTGACGTGCGTGTTGAACTGCACTCCGCCGCCGCCGCGGCCTATCACCACGAGGGCTATGTCGTTGCTATGGGGGCCGTCTAGAAGGAATGTAAAGATGAGGTTATTCTTGAATAGTAGATTGTTGTTGTGTCACGTTTTCTATAATATAAAATTGTAGAAAGAGGTAAGTGTTTGTGAGTTTGAATGTTTGAGGTAGGTAATATCCGAAACTATAGAACAGATTTAAAAAATTATTTCATCGTTAAAAAGCTACATTAACCCTGATTGCTATAGCCACATAAATTGTTAAAAAACGTTAGTGATCCATATGAAAACTTTGATTCTATTAACCCAACGTGTGAAAAAAAATAGTCCTCGCGGCTGATGCCGCGGGCGGAAAGCTGGTTAATTTATAAAAATAAATTATCGTTTGGAAATAAAATGATCGAAATAAAAATACTATTTTAAAGAATATACGAGTAGCTTAAGTTTTACTAACTTCTAATTCACTTTTTTATTCTTAACAAATCGTGCGTGTTTTTGGTGTTAGCTCACTTAGTCTGGTAACTCAGAACACTAACTAGCACCCACTTGAATGGCCGATAAGTAAAATTAACAATAATAAGTTGCAAGCTCTTATTTTTTTTTGTCGATGAATTTAATCCTACACTACTGCCTTTATGTCTTTGACTGCCGCGAAACCAGACACAAGAGAAAAATTACTGTCTGGCGGTCACCGGTGACAGCCATGGCGTTCAACGTGTGTTTGTTTCACTACGAAAGGGTCACATTGTATATCTTTCAATAATAATATACAGGGTTAAGTATATAATACACATCATAGAAATTTTTACACTAGCGCTTTTTTGGGTCGATTCTACTGCAAGGCGATTCAATGCGAAATCGCAGCGAACGCGCGTGTGCAGGCTGCGAGCACGCATAAACTGAATGTTTTGCGCAAAGTGGTCACTGTTAGCAAAAGCGCGATCTAAAACTAAAAGCAGAATGAAAAGTCGTGGACAGACATTCAATATTTGAAATAAGTATTTTTTGAGATATCCAACATTCAGTTTTTAGAAACATTAATGTCTTATTTGGAAGTTAAACCAAAAAAAAATCAATTGGTGGCGCTAGTTGACGGCTACAATCGCCTTAAAAATAACGTTTTTAAGACGTTCCGAACGTTACCTTGCATAGTGTTTTGTTCGAACGAAGTGGGAACATTTTATGAGAACGGCAAAACCGGTTCTTTCCACAAGTAACAGAGGCTCGTGGTGTGACGCAAAAATTCATACATGGTGACATTTTTTATTTATCTGAGAATGAAAATATTTCATGGCGATACATCTATTTGTTAGATGATACAAGTTGAAGAAAAAATACCTATAAACGTTGCAGACAAAAAAAATGATTCCCTTATTGTATCCGTGACTAAGCTGCGTGGCTGTGAATTATCATTCCTAGTTTAGTATTGATCCTATTAAATGCAAAAAACCGGTTAAAAATGGTTAAAACCGTTATATTGAGCGAGAACCATTTACATTTGATTCCTCTTCTAAATCGTTTTTGTTACCCTCCCATTCAAACGGAAACAAAACCATGACGTTCTTTGACATTTTGGACGAAACCGGTTTGAAAAATAAACCGGTTTCCAAGCCCTGGAAACTTCTAAAAGAAGATGAACAACTCTTTCGCTAAGTTCTACCAATGGGTACTCACTTTTCCTAAACTCTGGATGCGGCACCACCTTCTCAGCCAAGAACCGGTTTTCGTGCTTATCCTGGAGCTTTAGCCGGTGTTCCCCCACCACTAGCCTGATGTGTTCCAGCTGGAGCGGTTGCTGAAAAGAGAGCAGACTTAAACTTTTAGTGAGAGACCTTGAAGAGTTTCAAGCTCAGTTGCTTCTGTATTTCAATAGTGTACAGAGGCGTTCCCATCAACCTTTACATAGGGGCACCTTATGCTGCTGACATAAGACCCATTATTTAATGGTTTTTTAAAGGTTGATGTGAACGCCTCTGTACAGATATAGTACTAGTGAAATAAAAGGAACCGAGACAAGCTTCAACTTTTTTACATATAAAAACAACGGACTACATACGGGCCTAAGTCTATATTCACGCGCGCGCGCGCGTATTCTAGAATCGTACTCAAGCACTGATCTGTACTTGAGTAGAGATTTCAAAACGTCACTCGGATCTATTTTCAAGTAGGTACAGATTTTGTTTTAGACTACGGGCCTAAAGTCTTAAAGTCAGCAAGACCATTACTTTGATTATTTTAGCGGTTTACAATGCTTGTTTTTATATCTAAAAAAGTTGAAGCCCACGGAGTTGCTTGTGACTACAATGTACATACGTGCAATCAGCCCACCATACACTTAGGCCGAGATTTATAGTCGCGTTACTTAGCTAAGCACAGACTTATCAGATTACCATTGAGCAGACTTATCACATGAATTATTGTCTTACCTATTGAGTATTGATAAAATTATTACTAACGAATACCTAAGTTGATGTTTAACTAAGACAAAATAAATGAATATCAATAAAAAGTAACTGATATAGATACAGCTGTTCAAAGTCTAAGATCAGGCTAAGTATAAGCTAAGCCCCCGCTATAGATCTAGGCCTTACAGTTTTGCCCGATGCGTCGGGTAACCGCCAGATTTATCTGATGTTTTGCCCGGCTGGCAGGTAGAACTGTGCGTGTCTGGAGAGAAAAGTCACAGTAACAGTTTTGTGTCCGCTGGGTGATTGCCTGCCAGACATACCCGTGTCCATATGTAAGGTTACAGAGTGCTTTAAAATTCACATAGGTACGTGCTTGCCAATATTGCATAAATAATATTCGGGGAAAGGACATGGCGCGTTTCCCATACATTGAATGCCCCAGAACGCCCAGAAAAAAAAAAGCTTGTTGTGTTCGGAATCATTCATAAATTCTCATCAGACATTTGTTGAAACACGGACAAGTTGAGAAAAAGTAGCCTACTACTGGATTAGATTTTGAGGTTTTCTACATAATCGTAAACGATGTAGGTACCTACATGTTATATGTTCTGAATAGATTTATTGTTTACTTCTATGTAACCACTTTAATATCATGAATTAAACAAATATAGATATAACATACATACCATCAAGACTTTATCCCAGACGGGGTATTCAGAGAAAAGTGTATAAAAGTATCAGAACCCAACGTGGTAGGTGCTGAGCTTTCCGCCGCTATCCGGGTTGATTTGGTTTTATATCGATGTTTTCCATCACCGGAGAGTAAGTCGGATATTTAACAATAAACACAAAGATTTTGGTTCCGGCCAGATTTGAACTCGGGACCACACGGTCCACGATCTGAGTTCGTATGCTGAACCACTAGGTCACGACGCTCTCATGAATATGAATGAGCGAAATTAACAGATATTTTTTTGATTTATTATGAGTCTTGGTAATTGGTACATATGATAACCTACCTGTTGAATAATAGATTCTTAAAATGAAATTATGAAAGGCTTTTCATTTACCTGTTTCAATATTTCATTATCGCTATGTACCTGGTTTTCATTAAGTTTTTTTTTTTAAATAAACAGATATTGTACGTTGAAAAAGACATTAGAGACTCATTCCCTTCCCTTTCACTATGACAGTTGGCGCGCACAAACGTGCGATAAATTGTGTAGTGTTAAGGCGAGGTGGTTCTGCACAACATTTCCAGAAGGAAACTGGTGAGCGCCACGCGGACCGAAATTCACTAAAGTAATCGATTTAAAAATTAATTGACGTAGTAAAAAAAACCATCGGATGAAATCCCTCCAGTTTGTTTTGGTAAAGGATCCATATTTTTAGATCAATGATTTTAGGAATAAATCCAAAAATAGAAGACAAAATGTCACGAAAAGAGGCAACTTTGTGAATTTATTCTATCAAGTCACCTTTATCAAATCATATTTCCACCGGATGAATTCCCTGTATTATCTCCTCAACAATATCAGTAAATTTTATCAGATTTTAATTTAATTTTTTACTACTTCAAAAATGAATTCTAAAAACGTGTTTTGTAAGCCACCTCCCCTTAATAGCGCGCTGCCTCTCGATTTCAAGACAGACTATATCGCACACTTGAAATTGTGTAGTCTAAATGTTCTTTCATACACACCAGCGGAACATCTCCAATAAGAAGCTTTTAATTTAGATGAATGCAAATTATGTAATAGTTACAGAACTTTTCATTTTCAGTTTTCAAGCAAAGAATGTCCGTTTACTATGAAAAAAATATATAACTAAGGACATCATCGTATAAGCCTGCTGGGGCAGATTTCGTCGATGTTACTCAGAAGTAAAAGACCTACGCAGAAGACGGGTTATGGCATTAATATACGGCAACGCACACGGACGACTAAAAGAAAGCCGAACGCCGTGTGCGTTGCTCGATACAGTTTGTAAGGAATTATGACGGAGAAAAAGGTACGCCGCGGATAATCGTCGTCTGCGCCTTCAGTTATATTATGAGAACATGATATTAAGATGGTTGCACCACCAACTTTGTCAAAGCAGTGTGCCGCTGACAGCACCAGCTTCTCCGCGATGACAGCGCCCCCACAATGGTGCTCGAAGGTCAGCTTGTCCACGTCCAGCATTTGTATCTCCACCTGGAAATGGTAAAGTGAGGTTCAGCTAAGACTCCGGCAGCACCGAATTGCACTTTTTAGGATTCCGTACATCGAAAGGAAAAAACGGAACCCTGATAAGATCACTTTGATGTCCGTTTGTCTGTCTGTCAAGACCCTTTTTAGGGACGCGTGCAGGTATTAAGTTGGAATTTATATCAAATAATAAGGTCTACTGTCCCTTGGAGCTGTGGAAAAATCAAACTTCTAAGCCAACGCAATCAAAAGATACATACAGCGGTTTATGCCGCAAATTTCCGCAAATTTTCGACACTCGCAAGGGAATCAACACCTACAGGGTATTACCCCTGACCTCAGAAACTTGAAATTTGGTACGAGGCAACGTCTTAAAGCACAAATAAAGGAAAAATTGCGAAAACCGTGAATTTTTAGTTACATCATTTAATAAATTATTTTTAATATAGCTACAGGTTTGTACGGAAACCCTCGGTGCGCGTCCGACTCGCACTTGGCCGGTTTGAATATTGAAGTCATCATCATCGTATTAAGTTATCATCTCACTGCTGTCTATCCGCGGCGTTCGCTCGCGTAGACCATTTCTCCCGGTAAAAAATTGTGTAAAGGAAAAAAAATTGTAATAATAGCTTTCCGCCCGCGGCTTGGCCTGCGTGAACTTCATTTCTTTAACATGCATACATATACACTATTTATAAACTGTAGCCTGTGTGTTATTCTGATGTATAAACTGTATTACTGTAAAGTTTCATCTCAATCCGTTCATTAGTTTTTGCGTGAAAAAGTATGAAACACACATACTCGTACATACAATTTACATACATACAAACTTTCGCATTTATAACATTAGTAAGAAGTAAGATTTTGAAATGAAACAACTTTACGGATTCTACTCGCGGAATTTATATTTTTTACATTTTCTAACCTGACATTGGACAGACCAAGGGAAGCATCGGTACACGAATTGAAGAGCATATCGGTGATGTCAAAAATCGTAGAAGTAATAAATCAGCAGTTTTAGAACATGCCCTCGGAAAACCCAATCATTATATCAGATTTGATAAGCCCCAGGTCCTCGCTTGGGAGAACCGGTATGTTCCTAGGATGCTACGGGAGGCCATTGAAATTCTTCTTCTCAGTCGTTCACTCTTGACAGAGTGGTCGTGGTCATACAATATTAGCCGATTGTTGTGCCATCGCCGATTTCGCGATGCTTCGCCATGCAGCTCTATGTTTGGCGGAGTGGGAGCAATCGTTGATGCTGGAGTGCGTCACCGACCTGATAAGGTCTGTCCACCGTGTCGGGGAGCGCCCGCGAGATCTTTTGCCTTCGACTTTCCCTTGCACTACAAGTCGCTCCATGGAGTTTTCGTTACGGGTTACTTGCCCAAAGAACTTGAGGATTCGTATTTGCACAGTTGACGATAATCTCTCTTCGGTCTTGAGTTCTTTCAGGATAGAAACGTTAGTGCGATTCGCGGTCCATGGTATTCTGAGCAAGCGTCTCCAGCACCACATTTCCAGCGCTTCAATCTTGCGCCGGTCCTGCACCCTCAGCGTCCACGTCTCAGCTCCATATAGGAAGATTGGAAAGACCAGACTTTTGATTAGTCGAACCTTTGTGTTCCTGGTTATTCTGCGGTCTTTCCAAATCTTTGCAAGCCTCTCCACTGTGGACCTGGTCACGGCGCAACGTCTTCGAATCTCTTCTTCACAACCTCCAGTGTTGGTAATTGTGGAACCCAGATATACGAGAGTATATAGCTCTTCTACCTCACATCCCGCTATATTTCGTACGTCCAGTTGGTTGTTGTCAGCACGATCTACAATCATCATTTTGGTCTTATCGTGATTGATTGCAAGTCCAAAATCCAGCGCAGCGGTCTCCAGTCGACGTAGCAGAGTTTCGATTTCGCCTCTGGTTGACGCTAGGAGGGTGATACCACCCTTCTAGCGTCAACCAGAGGCGATCTGCGTATCTCAGGTTCGATATTTTCCGACCCCCTACGGATATTCCCTTGTCCATTGAAATTAAAAAACATCCAAATTTCAATAGGGAAGATGGTTGGAATCTACCACCTGCTTGGGATCCGGTAGTAAAACTCATTAAGCCTAGGGGGCAGCATAATACTGTAGACTTTTAGATACGGTTTATTCTTTCTGCATGGGTAGGAACGTTCCCGGAAATGATAGTGAAAATGACGATAGTTGAGTGACGGTTGATAAGTAAATAATTACTTTCTTGACATATAACATCTGAATCATCTCGTCATCACGACTGCTGTAAAGGAGTCGAAACGTTCGGGTTAGAAACTGTAAAAAAATATCAATTCCGCGAGTAGAATTCGTAAAGTTGTTTCATTTCAATGTGTAGTATTCGCGTAAATATAATAAAACAATAAGTAAGTTTGTCCTAATACTTATCTAGCTTTATGTTGGTTACATTTTTTTTAAATCAGTCCAGTAGTTTCCTTGTCTATTCAATACAAACAAACCAACAATCAAATATTTCCTTTTTTGATATTGATGTTATTACTTTCCACTCCCGTACCACGCGTGCTGGACTACGGCGTCATCCACACACAATTCAACATTTGTTGGCCCGAACTAAAAGGTTCGGTGACTCGTTTCTTTGTCGTACCATCCAGATGTGGAACGCTCTTCCAACACATGTGTTTCCTACCTCGTATAGTCCCGGGTTCTTCAAGCGGGGCGTGAAAAGGCATTTCCGCAGGCCTTCAAGGTGAGGATGGCCAGCCCAGTGACTCGTTTGAATGACTGGACTTTTCAACCTGATATCTGGACCTCACGACCTTTCCATCAGGTGGAGTGAAGTCATCTTGACGGGAAATATGAGAAAAAAATAGAATAGACAAGCATTACATTCAGCAACAATAGTAGCCGGAAGGACTTTGTCGTAGTAGTTCCAATCTACTTGCTGCCTATCATCATCTTATAACCAACTGCTAATACTGCTATGAAAACTTGCCTAATGTGATCTTGGCAAAGGTGCTGATAGAAATTTGAAGCATTCACTAATTCAAAACATCAAACATTCGTAGTTTTTAAACACAGTTAGGTATGTCCAAACGCACGAGCGTTGACTAGATGACACATGACAGTGCACTAATATTACTCGTAAAATGGCGAGACGGCTCTCTACACGTTCAGTAATTATTATCAATGGAAGAGTGAACGCAAAAATGTTACAGGTACATGCCACAAAATAAAGAGTTCACAGAAGGACCGCCCGCACCTTTTTGCAAAACTTGCGTGAACCGCCTAGGGTTACTACTAATATATTCGCTCTGAATTTTTAAAATGAAGTAAGTTATACCTACTTGACAGAACCGGCCAAAACCAAAATTCATCATGTGAAAAATTGCACCAAGTTCGCGAAAAACAAAAACACTCGTGACAGTACGACTTTCTGACTCACCGAAGCTCACTGACTTCGCTTGTAAACTCATGTCTCTGTGTGCGTGCGTCAAAAATGGCGTGTTGTTCTAAGCGGGCTATCTGTCAGAGCGCCGCGCATTTCTAATTTGTGTACATGCTCACTCACCATGAGCATTACGTCAAACACAGCGTCGACCATTCGCAAGAACGTTACATTACATGGAAATGTTTTTAGAAAACTGAGCATTTAGGCCTCTTCCTCACCGGCTCGGAGAGCTTTTCTGCTCGGTTTTCTGCTGAAAAACACTGACAATATTTTTGGTACCTACGGTAATGGTACAAAATTTCTTACGTAATCTGTGGTAATGTTCATTCGATGTGGCAGGTGTCAGTGAGCCGTGCGGCGGAGCTGCCGTGGTTGAAAAGGGGCAGGCCGGCCGCTCTGTACAGAGATTCTGTGCAGAGGCCTCTGCAAATAATCTGTGCAGAAAGAGTCGGTCTGAAAACTCTCATTTGATTACTGCGCTCAGTAATCAAACTGTACAGATTCGGTGCAGATCTTACTAAGATTTCGAAACGAAAACGCGGGGAAGAGGTCTTACTTACCTGTATTGTAACATTCGTAAAAAGGCTATATTACAATGAATTAATGTTCTAGCAAATGCTCCAGTCTATACCCACTTAAGGTGTAGATGGTCTAGAATCTAATCTTATAGACTTATACCGGGGTAGCTATTTAAGGTTAAGAAGATTAATATGTTATCATAACTCAGTAGACAATGTAGGTACGTGACGTTTACATCAACCTCTAATAGGGGCACCTTTTGCTGCTGACATAAGACCCATTTTGCAATGGTTTTGTAACGCCTTTGTACAAAAAATTAAGTAAAAATTAAAATTGAAGAAATGTTTTCAATTTTATTGTTAAACTTACAGAATTGTCTTTTTTGTATTATTTTATATTGTATTGTATTTTTCGTATGAAAAGCTAAAAATGCAATTTAAATATATGAATCTAATGACTGCGAGACCTACTGAGTACCTAACTGCTTGTTTTTTTATTTGTGTCCATTGCAATTCTTAAATATATTTATTCATTAAATAATGGTTGAGATTGAAGCGATTAATTGTAAATTTATGAACAAGTAAAATTCTTTATTATTATTTTAAGCTTTATATTTAAAATAATTTTCTATAACGTTGTTAAAAAAATATTTTTTAGTGAACAAAATATTTTATTTTTAAAATTAAAATTAAAATGAAACTTTTTCTCGGCGTGCAAATCGTCATAGGCTATATTTTATTATGATTGAACAAAACATTCAGTGCAAAATAATAGTATAAAATAAATCAAGTCGGAGAAACGCGGGCAAGATATGCTGCTTTACCAGCGCCGCAACGTGCAAACTTTTGACCAAAATATTTCTTAAAATGTCACTTGTTACTACTGCAGCAATAAGATGCGGTAACCGCTTACGATCCACCACAGGATCGTAAGCGTCCACAGACATGGCCTCAAGTGACATCCCATTGAACATCATGATAATGAATCACCGTAATCATGTCGAAATGTCAGTTTCGGTAAACTCGATGAACTCGCTTCACGTAAGTGTTCATCGTTTGCGCTTATGACATTTATGTCAATTATGTAACAAGTTCACAGCCTGTTTAAAAGGATTCGGGTTCCGTATTGAGATACTTATAAACAAAAAAAAACATTGCCAATGTAAACGGTATCCATACTAATGGATTTCTTTCGCCTGAATCCACAAATTAACATCAATCGAAGGTGAGCAGTCCTTATAAGTATGTATAGCTTACCCTTACATCTCTAATGACATGTGACAGCATCAAATTGAGGCGTCCTCAACTTTTGATTTGCGTTTGTGGATGCGGGGTTTGACTGCCACGAACCAGACACAATAGCAAATCTATTGGTTTGCGGTCATTAGTGCCGCCAAAAAGTCTAAGATACTACGTTTGAAGTGCCACCATGGCGGCTAATTTAAGAGGAAAGATTTGATTGTTCATTTGCATTAAATTGGCTCTACTCTCTTTCACCAATTTAAAGCAACATTATCCGCGTAACACAGGCGCGGTCCGAAGGGGGGAAGGGGGGTCACAGGGGACATGACCCCCCCTAGCCGCGAATCCACGTTGCATTTTATGGTTTGCTGACATCTAACTCATGTTTTTTGTTGCGTGTTGCAATTCTGTTATTGGAAATCTTGTTTTTTTTACAACTCGTGCTGGCGGACAGCAAATAAATGCGAAACAAAAATATGCGGATTGCCTACCTCATTTTCGATTCAATCGAGTACAAGAGAAAACATGTTTTTTGAGCCTATTAAAACATTGTCTTTCCATGTTAATGTAAATTCGTGCTTATTGTATTTAAAGTGTTGGTTTTTGAAACTGTTTATTTTCTAGAATATAAGAGCGATGAGTACATTGCTCGATGGTTTCTTCTCCTAAAATAATATACAAACTTTAAATGATTATTAAAGTATTCACAAAAATTATATGGTATACTATACTTAGTATGACCTACTGGTCATGTAGATATTTGTTTAATTAACGTTTATTTCAAGGAACCTTTGTATGAAAACCTTAAAATTTAGGTGAATTGATTGAAAATAAAAAACATTTTTTTTCTTACATTTTTGTAAATCTACTGATAATCACCCGGTATATCTATTTAAATATCTGGAACATCTTATTAACACCAAGATAACCTGACCTCAAAATAAATAGAGCTTGTAGAACGATGACGATATCGATAAACAAACAAACATTGAGTCCATAAGTACATACATCATAGAATTACATATACTTTTAGTGCACAGTGCAAACAAAAAAAAATAACCGAAATATACATGAGTACCTACTAACAAAGTCAAGTGTAAAAATTTTACATTTATTTACAATTTAAAGTAATTTTTGAAGCAAGAAATGCTCCGTTTCTTACTAAAATCGGAACTCACGCAACCAAATACAAAAGCAGCGTTCATTTATTCGACCATCGAACCCTAAAACGAGCTCGAAAGAGGTTGCTTAAAGAAGGCGAGGAAACAAAAGAAAATCGATTTCTCAGGCGGCCAGCGAAAGTGTTCGAGGACAATGTTCTACAAAACCTCAAGATGGCTGCCATCTGTCAAAGTGACGGATGACGGGCTTTGTTTTGGCGTCTTTATTTAGAGTTACGTCTGCATAATGGCGAGGAATTTATTTATTTTCACGCCAAATGAAGAGTATTTTTGTTACAAAAATTTGAATCTCTAAGCTGATTAGTTAATTAACCAATGATCATAAAGATTAGGGCGTCTACCAGCACACCCAGGCCCAAGTCAATTTCGCAATTTCGGCAGCATGAACTTCATCGTTACATAGTCATATTAAGAGTACATAGAATTTTTATAAATTGTAGCCTGTGTTATTCTGATGTGTAATCTGTATTACTGTAAAGTTTCAGCTAAATCCGTTCAGTAGTTTTTGCGTGAAAGAGTAACATACTTTCGTATTCATAATATTAGTAAGGAGTAAGATTAGTATAATTAGTATCTCGCAGAAGTTGTAGTATTGCTCTGATCCAAGATAATCCAGTTCCATGATTCATCAAATACAAAAAACCGAAAAAAAAACTCTACAAACATTTATGTGCAAAACATTTGTGATTGTTGTGTGTCTGAGTGTTATTTTCTATATAAGTATGTATTTATGAATACTTAAGTATGTTAAACAGTCTCTGACACCATAGTACAAGCTCTGCTTAGTTTGGGGTCAGATGATGATGATGATGATGGGTGTAAATGTCCCAGATATTTATTTATTCATCATTTTCATGCATTTATTGGTCTAAGGAAGACTAACTGCCTGGACAGACTTCGTTCTGTCAAAAGTAATGGCACGTCGCGGCGACGGTAAAGCAGCACATCTCGCCCGCGTTTCTCCGACTTGATTTACATATACTATTATTTTTCACTGAATGTTTTGTCAATGATAATAAAATATAGCCTATGTCACTCCCTGATAATGTAGCTTCATATTGGTGAAAGAATGTTCAAAATCGGTTCAGTAGTTTCAGAGCCTATTCAATACAAGCAATCAAATCTTTCTTCTTTATAATATTAGTAGAGACATTAATCTTATAATCGTTAAACTCGTTCAGCGAAAAACTATGGTGAACAAGGTGCATTCACCATTGAACTCACCGAAGATATCACAAGACTCCAACCACTTCCCAAGGTTAGGGAGGAGGTTGGACGAGATCTGGTAAACGACTATTTTTTTTACGACCTCTCAAAAAAGAAACACTGTAAACAGCACCAAAACTCCCTGAGTTATAGCAGTTTTTCAAGTCATATTTTTGAACTATTGCTCAATACAAACTGTCGCAAGGTGGTGACGTCACAGCGTGCCAACTTCTATGCGTTCTGCAAGACAGCAAGTTCGGCAGCTATGTCAAGTTTTGCGATTATGAATATGGTTTCCTATGAAATGAAATGAAATGAAATGAAATGAAATGAACTTTATTGTGAACATAAATTTGGGTACATTGTTAGCGGATACATTTGCTTAATCGCCAAATTTTACCTTTTCAGATGAATTCACATTTCTATTATTAGAACACACTAAACAAAGCTATAATACAATAAACACTAATTATTTGACTGCTATGTATTTGAATACTAAATATAATCTATCTAAGTACTATTATCTTGTAAAAAATCTTTTATACTATAGTAACATTTATCCAATAGCCATGTTTTAATATTTGTTTTAAATGTATATATATTCATGTCTTTAAAATAGTCTGGCAATTTATTAAATATATCTATACACATTATATAAGAATTTCTTGACGCTAAAGTTAATTTCATTAAGGGTTTATGTAGTTTTTGTAAATATTGTGAACGAATTTTTCTCTGTGTTGTATCTTGTTTTTTTTGGAATAAATGTTTATACTTAAAAACGAATAGACACACTTCATAAATATACAAACATGGCAAGGGAAGTATATACAATTTCTTAAAAAATGGTTGACAGAGTCGGTTTTCTTAATACTACACATAGCCCTTAAACATCGTTTTTGTAAAATAAACAATTTTGGAATATCAACTGAATTTCCCCATAATACAATTCCATAACGCAATATAGGATCTACGTATCCATTATAAGCTGTTAGGGCTGCTTGCAGCGAAACCACTCTACTTACTTTTCTTAAGGCAAACACGAATTTATTAACTTTAGGACTAATCTTATCAATGTGATCCTTCCAATTAACATTACAATCTAAATTTAGGCCTAGAAATGTAGTTTGCGAGACTTCTACCACAAGTTCGTCATTAAACGATATATTTAGACTTTGTGAATTGGCTCGCGGTGTTCGGAATTGTATATATTTTGTTTTATTTATATTGACTCTAAGATTATTAACCGTTAACCATGAAATTGTCTCTGCTAATGCTCTATTTATATCGTCATTGTAATGTAATATATCATTACTTTTTATAATAAGGCTAGTATCATCGGCAAACAGTATGCATTCGTGGGATATCTGTTGAGGTAAGTCATTAATATATAATAAAAATAGAAGGGGTCCCAGTATGCTACCTTGTGGTACCCCATAACCGTTATGTATGTACGATGATTGATATTTTAAGAGTGTTTTTTGTTTTTGACAGTATCTTTGAATCTCAACAGATTGAGTTCTTTTGAATAAATATGACTTTATCCATTCCAATGCAGGACCACGTATGCCATATTTTGCTAATTTTATGAGTAATCGTTCATGACACACAAAATCGAAAGCCTTGCTCATATCTAATAGCAGTACAGTCACAGGCATTTTTTGATCTATGCAATCCATAACACTTTTAATTAGTTTGAATGTTGCAAGAGAGGTACTTCTACATTTCCGGAAACCATTTTGTTCTTCAGTTATAACATTGTTTTTGTTCAGAAATTCATTCAACCTATTGCTCAAAACCTTCTCAAATATTTTTGAAAATATCGGTATGAGAGTGACCGGTCTATAGTTATCCATTTTGGATTTGTCACCTTTTTTGAACATCGGTTTTACTACAGATTTCTTCAAATCATCTGGAAAAGCACCTTGTACTAGAGACAAATTCATAACATGGAGTAGTGGTGCTGTTATAGCCAATATTACATTCTTTATTACATATAACCTAATGTCGTCGTATCCAACTGAAAAAGAATTCTTGAGAGTCATTGTAATTTTCAATAATTCTTTATTACTAACTGGGTTTAGAAAAATACTCGCCTTGGTGTTATCTATTCTAATGTCATTTGTTGTGGCTACATTTAGTGTACAGTTGCCTTTCACTACTTCAATAAAGAATTTGTTAAACGAATTACAAATGAGCTGAGGGCCAGTAATATCTTTGTCATCAATTGTTACTTTATCTAAAGCATGATGATACCGATCAGATTGAGTGTACTTTTGAATAACTTCCCAAACTGCTTTACAAGTGTTTTTGGCTTTAGTTATATAATTTATATTTCCAGATTTTTGAAGGGATACTATACATTTTTTTAGAATTTTTGAGTATGTTTTGTAAGTATTTTTGTAACACTTTTGATGTCTACTTTTTAAGTATATTTTTCTTTTATTGTTGCAAGATGTTCTTATACCCTTAGTTAAGTATTTAAGGTTGATATTTTTACCTAACAAAGTAAGAAAGCAATCAGCCTATATACTGTCCCACTGCTGGGCAAGGGCCTCCATCATTGAAATAAAGCCATCGCTACAATTGATGGGTATTAGCTTTCAATCACCACGTTTGAAAAATGATGGCTGGAGATCACTAGTCATCAGTGATCACAAACCCGAACTGTGTTCAGAAAAATCCGAAAACACTTTGCCCGACCCGGGATTTGAGTCCGGAACCTCTGGACTTCTGGTCCAGCTCTGAAAACACTCGGCCACGGAGGCGTTACTTACTAAAAAGTGTGGATTATCGAATAATAATTTGAAACAAAAGTTACCTACTATAAATTGTGTGGATTATCGAGTGGTAGGTATAATTATTTTTATTTATTTTACACTTTTAAAAATAGACTTGCCCACCAGGTTTTAAGGGCGAAAAAATGAGTTGTGACATCAGTAAATAAACTAAAGTTTATTTAGGACCCTTTTTAAGTGTATTTTTTGATTATGGGCATTTTCGCCAAATGTTCGCCGTTTCAAAACTGTGGGATTTTTCTAAAAATGAGTAAAAAATGGATTGACGTCTTTATAAATCCAAATATAAAAAAATATAAAAAAATAATACTGTTATTTATTATGTAATTTAATTATTTACTATCTTAAATTTACATACATACATACCATCACGTCTTTTCCCAACGGGATAGGCAGAGACCACATATTTCCACTTGCTACAGTCCTGACTCACCTCTTGCGCTTCTTCCACACATTTAATATAAATATTACATTATTTCTAGAATCTGATGACGTAGTCAAATAGCTAGGGATAGTTTGCCTTAGAGCGGTTTAGCTCGTAGAAGCTTGTTTTTGGAAGTGAATGTACGCGCGTACAGGCGCGTCTTTTGCCACACCACACGCGTAAGTCGTGTGACCGTTGACGCGTTTTTAAGGTCGTATAAATTCATGCCGATACCGAGTCACCACTACCAGCTAGGCACATGCCGCAATAAACCCGTGCACGTGCGTTTGGTTTTTTGAAAAAGCGACTCTTAAACGCGCGAAAAAATGAGTTATTTTCATTCATTTCACATAAATTTGTCTTGTTTTGAGAATTTACAATTTATAATTAAATAGGATGTTGAATCATTATTAGTTACACAATAGTCAGTTTACAGATGTTATATTTTATGACCTTTAAGTATTACGTTGTCTCACATTAGGTATGATTTAGATATTCTCATTTATTTAAGAGCTTCTCAAATAACTCACCAATTACACCTTTACCTGTTTATTTTTTCGTGTGTGTGCTCATTGTAATTTTCGTTTTCTTTTTAACATTTTCAGCAAAAAACATTAGGTACTTATTTTTTTTGGAAATTGTAGATGAAGGTACTTATCGTAGTACGGAATCCTTTTTCCGCAATTCGCTCTGCATTTGACCGGTTTATTTCAATGAAGGTTATGTCAGGTATGTTACATAATAGTGGATTTTTGCGTTGCAGAAAATATCACTAATGCACAAATGAGTATTTAATTATACTGTATTAATGAGTATTTATTTTCTGAAGCCTTTGTCTGTCTGTGCCGAGGTATTTAATCAAGTATTAGGTTTAAAACGTGAAAGCAACCGTATTCTTGAGCTCCCAGTGCAGCCGATGTTTCTCCAATGAGCTATCTAAGTTTAGTTTAAATGAAAGTATGAAGTTCTTCGGGAAGAGTTTGAAAAGGTTCTAATAGGGTTGGCAACGCGCCAGTGATGCCTTTAGTGTTGCACAGGGCCTGATTATGCTATTTCAAAGCCAATGGACTCGTAATTGAACGGCATGATTTTGACATTAGGGGGGCTAGCCAAGAGCAATACGCCACGACGATTCCTACAATAGAAAGCCTTAAAGAAGTAAATGGCCTTTTTACCAAAGGATGTTTCTCTCTTGTGTTAAGTAGGAGTAAAGACCAGACACAACAAAGGTACTAATGAGCGGCCAGATCTAAAATAAATATCTGGTTGCCTGGAAAAGATCGCTTCTAGCGATTGTACTTTTAAGCTATGTAGACTTTTTTTGTGTGATTGTTATATTAGTACGATAAAAAATATCTTATCTTATAATTGTGTCATCAATAGACATTTTGTGCCCATGCGTCTCATGCTTCAACCAGCGCTCGCACCACGTTTGTATCGTCAATAAGTTCCTGCCCGATTCAACCTGTCTTTCTGGTGTGTCTTTTGTCTGGGCACCGAAGAGGGTTTGCTTTTTGCGTTTGGGGTAGATCGTAAACGTTGCATTTTTTTAAGATTTTCGTGATTATTTAGCTGAATTCGAATTTAGTACAAAATTATTTCTCTATTATTGAATGTACCTTATAATTTCATAATTATAACTTTGACTGTGTTCAGTAATTTTTTTTCTTAATTTTTTTTATTCAATTAGTAAAAAAATCGTTTTTTTTATTTATTTAGCAAATAATTGGAGACTACCTTATTTTAGAAAATTCAATGTGTTTTTAAATAGTAGGTATTATGCACACATTAATAGAGCAAAAAATTAAGTTTTATTTCAATTCATTGAAAAAATCACGCAAATCTTACAAAAATGCAACGTTTTCGACCCACCTTCAGCTATGTTATACTCGTAGTACATTATGATATGAGTGCGGTAAGTTGAAAATTACAGCCGAGGCGATATACAAGAAAGCAGAGGCTGTTATTATCAAAGCGCACGTATGTCATACGAAGTTTTTTAACATATTTGCGAGGAAATAAATAAAACTCGGACTTTCTTGAACGAATAAATTTTTAACCACTTTTTTTAAGTTATAAAATTTTTTACTTGTTCACAAATGCGCGTGCATCAGCGCTTTTTTGGGCTTTGCATAATAAAAAAAATCCAGTATTACTAATAAAGTAATATACTTAATATTTATGTGTTTTTGTTACAGATAAATATTGTAATTTATTGTCAAAATTAATGAAATTAAATAATTAAATGATTATTTATTATATTTTACCTCCTAAAGTTAATTTTATTCATAAAATGTTGACCTCTTTTCTGACATAAAAACTCTTTGCTAAGATTTAAAAAAGTACCGTTCGTTTTAGACGGAGCATCTTGATAAACCGTGCGTTTTACATTAAAATAACGCACAAGTGCGTAATGAGATACAATACGACATTGAAATTGGTGAAATAAGAGACCTTTTACGAGCAAATATGATTTTTTTTAAACACTTTATTTCAAGAACTTCTTATCATTACTGCAGCCACTCGGTGCAAGAAGGAATTAGGTTATTCTATTTATTTATTACGATTTATTAGTAGGATGGCCCCCTGCGAGATGGACGGACGTCTGGTCAAGTCCGCGGGGAATTGCTGGGTTCAGGCCGCTTCTAATCGGGATAGGTAGAAATCGGGGGAGGCCTATGTTTAGCAGTTTACTATGGCTGAGATGATGATGATGATTTATTTATTATTATTTTCGTATTTTAAAACTTAATATTTCTAGCGAGGGGTTAACTAAAGAGCACGGACCGTAGCCAAGCTCATTTCTCTAGTAAAAATTACGTAAGGCTTGAAAAGTTGCGTACTATCCTGAAAGTATTTAAAATAACGGGTTTTGTATGAAAACGTAAGTAAATGGATGTATGACGAGTACTGTTGGACTAAGTATTTTGTAGAGCCTCCTTACTTAGGTATGACCCGAGTAGTGGATTTGACAACGGTTACCTACACTGTTAACTGTGGTAACTTGACACTGGGTTTTAATTTCTAAATTAAGTATTATTATTATTTAGGCCTTAGTAACTTAGGAAAATCATTGTTAACTGACCCTAAACTTCAAGCCGATAAATTATATGAACTGTCTTTGGCGCTTTATAAAGACCTCTTTTCATGAATAAAAATAAACAGAGGATAAAGAAATAAGTTTCCATACCTGCCAAGGAAATGCACCATAGGGTGTTTCCGCCCCTCCGACAATTTTTCCAGTCCTTCGAGGGTTGAAATCCACTATTCGAGTCCCGCATTGTATCTTCTCAGTTTTCCCTTGGCTTGAAATCGAGTTCTGATTGAAATAGTTCGTTGAAAAACTTGTGAAGGCCTTCGAAGGTCTCGTTCTATTTCTGTAGAACTCCATGTGGTTCACTCTGTTCAGAAAATACTCGCCACAAGCGATGTTGAAGAAGAAAAAAAGTAAAAAAATCATCGTGAAGACGGCACCGTAATTGTCTATTTAAAAACAAACAATCGTCATTTAAATATTGAGATAAAAAGTTTTATGTTTTCACTCATTCACTTGTTTTCCTTTTAATATTTACACTTGATGTTATTGAGTTATTTCAGAAAAGGACGTGGGTAGTTAAATAAGCTTAATAAGTACGGATGTCATCACTTAAAACACTTTTCTCGTTTCCCGCGTTTTTTCGAGACCGTTTCACTTTTTTCTTTTTAATCAGCGTGCGCGCGAAGTGCGTTCCAAAATCGGAATGAGGAATGATCGATTCATTTGTTTTTTTTAAGCGGCCAAGGCGCACAATGCCATATGACACACACGAGAATGTGGGTCACTAGATCGGTCTTCAGATGCATCTGAATAAGACAATTGTCAGAGCTCTATAGTGAGTTTAAATGGAATTTCTTTATCCTTCGATCGGGTCAAGGTGAAAAATGTTCTTTTTGTTAGGATGTAAACAACATTTGAATAAAAGCGATTCAACTGGAGAGAGTTGAAGGACTTTTTAAAATGCAGACTGACTCATTCAGATATTGTGTGCTAAATGTGTCAGTGCAGTTTTCGCTTATTTTGAAATTTTGGGCCACACTTCTTCTTACATAAGTAAAGAATAGCTTAAGAATAACATTAGGTAGGTATGTTTTTAATAGTGTTAAAAATTCAACGTATATCAGCAATGTTTCAATACTAATTGTTGCTTTTTACTTGTAAGGGTTTTAATCTTGTGACACATTTTGCGATGTTTAGCAGACAAAATGATCTGTGCTTCCAATCCCAATGTCACGTAATAAGTTTATTTTCCATCATTTTCCTGATAATCTTACATTTTCTTGTTAAGGCGCATATTCCAAAATGGACATCTTGAGATATTTATTAAGATGTAATATCCCAAACTATGGAAAATAATATTCTCTATTGAGAGAATATTATTTTTCATAGTTTGGGAAACTATGGAAAATAATATTCTCTATTGAGAGAATATTATTTTTCATAGTTTGGGACCATCAATTTTAAGATTGAAGTCTTTTTAATTTTGACTATCGCTTAAAATTTAGGAGTCTCTGAAATCTCAATGGACATCCGACTGAACGGTGGACTTTGTACGCCCGGACGTACCCGTTTTTACCCGTTCCCGTACCCGTTTTTCCCCGTTCCCGTACTCGTGAAAAATTCGGGAAATCTTCTCTAAGTTCTACACTCTCCAAGTAACCTAAAAGTGTCAGCTTCCTACGCCTGTTAGCAGACCCCTCTCTCCCATTTGGGACTTTGGGCACGTGCCTAGGGCCTCATATTTCTGAGGGGCCCCATCCCTAAAATTAACTCACGAATTGACACTCTAAGTAAAAAAGGGCCCATTATCATAATGTGCCCATGGCTCTAAATAGGTTAAACGGTTCTGCGTAATAATATTCAGACTTTTAAGGCTGATTACTCTCTGTACCCATGAAACACATAACAATAACTCAATAGTATTGAGAATACCATAAAAATACTTCTATAATCACTGTCATTTTACATTAGCGTCATAACAAGTCCAAAAAACTCCACTCGGCTGATTTCCATAAAACAAAGAGATAAATTTAAGTAGATAACGCAATGCGCTTCCACGGACGAGTAAAATAGTAAGGACTCCTTGCTGCCTACATTTCAATCCGGCCGCCATTTTGCGATCTATAATTTGCCCATGACACTCGCATGAAACACACACACAAAGATTTGAAAGTATAAAATTACTTCACCCTCTAGCACAAAATAAAGAGTATACAGAAGGACCGCTCTCGCCTTCTCTAAACTGCTTGATCGCCTAGGGTTGCTATAGGTTGCTATAATTATTCCAGATGAGATGCCAAATTTGTCAGAACCCGCCAAAACTGAAATACATCATTGTAAAATAATTCTTAAAATCGGTACAGTAGTTTCCGAGCCTATTCAATACAAACAAACAAACAATCAAATCTTTTCTATTTTTAATATTAGTATAAATTTACCTACAAAATACCAGAACAGAAAAACAGAGGTACAAAAGAAAAAGGTTTTCCTCGGTACTAGCACTGTTTTTTGAATCGCGAAGGATGCGCACTCGTATCATCTTTTTGAATCGCGAAGGGTGCGCACCCGTATCATCTTTTTGAATCGCGAAGGATGCACACTCGTAATATCTTTTTGAATAGCGAATGATGCGCACTCGTATCATCTTTTTGAATTCCAAAGGATGCGCTCTCGAATCATGTTTTTGAATCGCGAAGGATACGCACTCGTAATATATTTTTGAATCGCGAAGGGTGCGCACCCGTATCATCTTTTTCTATGTATGTCTATGTCTACGACTATACTAGGCAGATCTAAAAATTCCCTCATAAAGTATTAGCTGATAGCGTTGCCTTAACTCGGTCTAGATTCAGGTATTCACTGTATGTGTGTTATCTCTAACTTTGACCCATAATGTACAAAGGACACAAGTGTTTAGTATAGTTAGCAAAACAAGTTTATATTTTTCTCTTTTCTGTAAGTTGAATTTTCTGTAAAGCGAATTTAGCCGCCGATTTATTTTTATAGTTATAAAGTTGGAAGTTTCCAAATTAGACATTGTTTTTAAAAACTGAACAATGAATACCATCTCTGTTTTTTAATTTTAAATCGCGTTTTTGCTAAAAGTGGCCACTTTTAAAAACTCGCCTTAAACAACGCCATGGTGCAAAATGTTACACCTGTCACGACTTAAGTAAGTAAGTAAGTAAAAAATCATTTATTCATTTAAGCTTGTACAAAGCACTTATGACATATCAAAAAAAGTATACAGAAATAATAATAATAAACGTAAATAAAATAGTACAATATTAGTACACATCGTGAATATACATAATGTGAATCTACCACCGGTTCGGACGTTGCTTCTTATCGAGAAGACTCCGGCAAGAAACTCGATAGTTACTCTTTTCAACTTTGTTTGTTTTACAAAAAATAAATTCAGAGTACAGTCAATGCGAGTAGAAAAAAGAACACAATATTGAGCAGAGGAGCAGATTATTCCTACTATGACCACAAACTTTTGTCGTTCAAGTAATCCTCTACATTATAGTAACCTTGTTTCATTAACTTTGCTTTAATTGCAGACTTAAACTTGTGAAGAGGTAGATCAACAAGACTTTGAGGTATTTTGTTAAAGTATTTTACAGATTGACCAACAAATGAGTTTCCCACCTTGTGTAGCCTAAGACTGGGAGTTTTCAATTTGTTTTTATTTCTGGTATTATGTTTATGAGTGTCACTGTTTTTTTTGAACAGATGCAAGTTTTTGCGCACATACATTATGTTATCTAAAATATACTGAGCATGCACAGTTAAAATATCGATCTTCTTAAATACTTCCCTAAGCGAGTCGCGTGGTCTAAGTTTGTAAATGGAGCGGATGGCTCTTTTTTGAAGTACAAAAATGGTGTTCAAGTCTGCAGCTGAACCCCACAACAGTAGACCATACGACATAACACTATGAAAGTAGCTAAAATATACTAGTCTTGCTGTTTCAATATCAGTCAAGAGTCGTATTTTTCTAACAGCACAACTTAGAAAAAGGATATGACATACTCAGTAGGTGATGTAAAATTTACTTTTAATGAGTAACTGCTGAGTTTCTCGCCGGGTCTTCTCAGCAAGAAACAACTCCGACGCAGTGGTAGAGTCGCATTATGTCTGTATACATGTCGAAATTCCATGCTTATCGCCTGGATGGCTGGCGCTCAACAACCGTACGTTTTTCGCGTCAATTTCTTCCGCTTACCTACATCCAAGATCTTTCTGCGTTTGTATTTACAAAGGAATATGACATCGGCACCTTCAAGAAGAGAGCGTATTTCCATTTCAAAGGCAAGCAACGCATCGGTGACACATCAGGTGTTGCAGTTGTCCATGGACGGAGGTGATCACTTTCCATCAGCTGGTGACCTTCCTGCTCGTGTGCTCCCTACTACAGAAAAAAAAACTGTGCATTTATACATCTAAATTACGAGTATTATAGTATTTATGTTTATTATTCAGTTTCATAATTTTTAAATTTGACGATTTTAAAGTACTTAGTTACTGTGAAAGTCTGTTTGAATAAAGTTAGAAATAGAAAGATATGTACTAAATTCAAGGACATCGGTACATTTAACAAAAACACATATACCTATGTGTTTTACTACTGTAGGCATACAACAACAAAACAAGATAACAACAAAACAAACAAATACCATCAGACAGCGGTGTCCCGATGCCAAAAAAATAAAAGAACCTCACTCAGCATTCAGCCTGGGCTTTAAGGGCCCAGGCACTGATTTTCAGTGGGCTCGAACTGAGTCAACGCACGGACATCTGCGGTGGACATATTACGTATGTGCCTTACATATGCATATAATAAATATTTGTGAATATATACTTATGTAAAAGTATGGTAAGTAATAAAATATATCGTGTAGTGTAAATAAGTGTAATACATAGATAATAGATACAATGCGGTTGTAAAGTGTAATTTTGTTTTTGTGTTTCGTGACAGTTCAGTTATTTGAGTTTGAGTCTTTAATTTTAAGGTAACCATATAAATTAGTCGAACAGTCAGTGCTTTTTGTATGAAAACCCTAATTAAATTAAAGTCAATTGAAAATAGAACATTTTCTCTTTCATCGTTACCACATCACTTAATAAGTATGCCATATCATTATTTGATAATCACCAGGCCCCGAAAAGCAGATAGGCCGCTTACAACAAACCGCCATTTTGATCACGCACACACACACAGTAAGTTTAAATGCGATACCGTTGAGACGCGTCACGCGGCGAGTCCACTGTCTGGAAGTGTTTTTCTTTTTATCGAGCTTGGTGCAGTTTTTCACATGATGTATATTATTATTGGCGGGTTCTGTTGTATGTACTTTACTGGGAATAAGCTAAAGCGGCCTTTTTGTAAACTCTTCATTTTGAACTTACACTACCACCAGCCATCCAGAGATGGAACGTTCTTCGTGTTTTTCTCGGGGTCTCAAACGGGGCGAGAAGAAACGTGAAGAGGCATTCTTGCAAGCCTTCACGATGAGGATGACTTTAGTTGCAATGCTTTACTATTCTTGTCAATCAAACTCATATAAGACCTCACGTCTTACGTCACGTCTTCTTCACGTCACGTCATATCCATCAAATAGAGAGGTCATCTTGAAAGGAAAAAAACATCATTTTTCCTACATAAACTCCTGAGATTCTGCACAAGGATAAAGTTCTGAAGCGGTTTCAGACTAGCCTTTTATACGCTCGTCTGAAATCCCTTTAAAACTTTGTTAGGGTTCCGTAACTCGAAAGGAAAAAACGGAACCCTTATATGATCACTTTGATGTCTGTCCGTTCGTCTGTCTGCCTGTCAAGACCCTCTTTCTCAGGAACGCGTGGAGGTATCAAGCTGGATTTCAAGCTTTATATCAAATACTCAGGTATTTATACTGTCCCTTGGAGCTGTGAAAAAATCAAACTTCAACAAACGCAATCAAAAGATACAGCTGTTTATGCCGCAAATTTTCGACACTCGCGAGGGAATCAAAACCTACAGGGTACTTCCCGTAAACTCACAATCTTGAAATTTGGTACGAAGCAACGTTTTATACACAGATGATGGAAAAATTGTGAAAACGGTGAATTTTTAGTTACATCATATAATGAAAATATTTTTACTAAATATACCTACAGGTTTGTACGGAACCCTCGCAAGTCCGACTCGAACTTGACCGGTTTTTTGTGAGCGCATGTAGGCGCGGACAGGCGCGCCTTTTGCCACACGCCTAACTCGTATAGCGTTAACGCGCTTCTAAGCTAACAGAGTGCCGAGTGCGAGTTGTTTGCGATTGCGAGAAAAAAAACGCGAATTTGTATAGCATCGAGTGAGCGCCATCTAGCGGCCTGAATGTTGCCCGAATTTGCCGCTAGATGGCGCTGACTCGATTCCATACTAATTGACATTTAGGTGCTCGCAAAACGCGATGGTGAAGTCCTTCACTTCTCTCACTGCAACTCGCACTCGGCACTCTGACGCCACTAAAGTTTCGAACGAACACGCCGCAATAGGAAACCCGTCTAAGCGCGGTCGGGTTTTGAAGTGCGAAGAAAAACTTTTATTCTGCCAACGGTACTTCAGTTATGAATACTACCATAATTTCTCTCAGCCGAGGTCGCGTTGCATTGCATCAGAAACTGCGTAGTCAAATATTGGATACTTTAACCACTAAACAGCAACCACTTACTGTGATACTTAGCCAGAATTACGTAAGATACTCGTAGTTATGAATAAATTTCGAGTATCTATCTGGCTGCCACTGAAATTAAGAAAAAGATAACTTTCAGCTTAGTTTGTTTATATTTGTGAATGGATGTGAGTTATAGCAAGTACACCGGGTGTTTTTTCTGCTGTAATAAGAAAAATGATACGACATATCTAAGGTACTAAAATTATAAAGGGGACTGATTTTGTAGCTGGTCTAGAAATCCACCCGTGTCTATTGAACACTTCATAGATGTTTTTTCTGTATGAGATTTTCGTGTTGACCGGCCGGCCGCGCGGTGCTGCGATAAGCAATGGGCGGGGCGGGTACTTTTATAAGACCATAGTGAATTTTGTGTAATTTAGTTATAAATTGTTACCTGAGTGAAGGCGACGGATACCAGTGTCCGGTAAAACCAAAATTGGTTTATGTGGCATTGTGAATGTGAAATATAAAAGTATAATTTTTTGTATGAAGCTTAATTATACATAATAATAATTTAATTGTTGATTTTCTTATTTATTTGTTTTCGGATAGGGTCCGAAACGAATGGACTTAATTAACGTTTTGTATTTATAAAATGTGACCCATTTGTGGTGTAACAAGAGAGTAACAAACTTAAAGGCTGTAAACCAGGATTATATTCCACAAAAAAAAAACAAAAAAAAGGGTCCGCTACTTACTATAGTAAATTTTACAGGGGTTTATTTTTTTTCAAATTATTATTTCAATTTGTTTAATTACTTGTCATTTTGTGATTGTAAGTTCGAGAGCTATGATTATTTTTGTTATGTACTTGAATTAATATGCTTTAATTTAAAAATGAAATACCTACCATTAATTACCTCCATTTAAGAAAAAAAATACTATCAAATTAAAAAAAAAAAATACCTTATAGTATTTGTTGACATTTTTTGATTTTTCTTGAAAACTAGGTCATAAAGCTACCTTATCATGAATAAACTTTAAAACTACACTACTTTTGCTACAAAATATCGTTACATTTCAGACTTGTAGCTTCTTTAGGAAAATATATTTTGTTAAAAAATAAACCAATAAATTAATAAATAAATCGCAAAAAAGCACTAACAATTTGTTTCCATACTATTAATACATACAACACAACTATACAAGTTATATAAATTTAAAGAATGAAGATATGTTCAATCCTAGTTTACGGGCTTAAAATTTGTTTTCACTTCTCATGCTCTAAAAGTACGCCAATATAGTCCTACAAAGCGGGACTAAAATGACCACTAGGCCCTAGGGAGTAAAAAGCAATTAGTTTTTTAATTTCCTTCATGTGACAAAGACAAACTCAAACAGCCAGTAAAAATGTACAATTATCTGTGGAGTGTGGACCGTCTTCATTGCGAAAATATTGAGTTTTAGTTCCATGGTTTGTCCGCAAAGAAGGTGGCGCCAGGTGTTTTAAATTGTTAATCTGAGGTTCAGCTCAGAAGAAAAACTAACCACGAAAATTTCAGAACTTTTGTTTTAAATGTTTCTATACTAAATTTACTATTTTTCTCGCACTCGAAGTGAAAAGTACAGTTTGCACCTCGAGACTAAACGCCAACTTAATATACCCTCGGTTTCATTGACTCCCTCGGGAGTCAAACCACCTCTGGTATATTATGGCTTCGTTTAGTCCCTAGATATAAATATTCTGTACACTACGAACGGGTCACATCACATTATTCACATTGTACGGTCTAAGTATGTTATACTTATTTTTCAACGAAAACGTTGTGGTAATAAAAAGCAACCTGAACAGCCCCCCCTATTCAGAACAAAGTTATCGACCGATTCAGTTATTTTCTTTTTATTTCAATTTATTTTATAAGTATATAATAGGTACTTTTTATATAATTTAGTTTATGAAAATTAGAGGCCTTTGGCTTTGACATATAAAAATGTTGTACTACCCTTAAAGCGGGTCATTTATTATAATTAAAACAAACTTACCGAATCGGTCGATAACTTCGTTCTGAATCGGGGGGCAGACCTTGATGTTTTTTAATCAACGCGGTGTACTTCAAGGTTGATCCCGTATACACGGTGAAGGTCTGACTATGACATTCAGAGATAAAGACGGAATTATAAATAAATAGATATCGAGGACATCTTAAACCAAGATTATTATAGGTGTAATTTTGAAAGGACGGACAGACAACTATGGATGGCTAGTAAGTTAAACTATGAAGTTTCCAGTCATCGTGAAGGTTCTATCTAACGTCCATGAGACTGGAACGAAACGGCATCGTTACAGCGTGGCTTTTAAACCGCCCGCATAGAGTCGAAAACTGGCTGGAGAGATCTCGAAACGGACTCCGGAAGCTTCGTTCGAGTGCGGGGGCTATCGGGACTGTTGCTATCCCGCTCTTTCGTTGATCGCTTGCTCACTCTACGCGAGAACGTTTTTGATTTCTCTACGATCTTATCGGTTAATTCTTTTTTCTTTCTCCATTATTCTTCTTGGCATCAAAACTGTGGTCTCCAGAATATTCATCTTTAGTGGAATTGCCGTAGCGTCATTAATTAAGAAAAACAGATTTGAATATTTTGTAATACTTATTTCATTTTTAATAGTTTTGATGGAGTCGTGGCTTCAGCCGGGCTCATTGTATTGAGTATTGATAAATTTAAGTGTTTTAAAGGGAAATATTATAAAAATGCATTTCTGGTACAAGCTGTTAAAATTACACTTCTATTTACCTATTCATAAGAGACTTATGAGGCTCAGACATGACTGTGTGTACTTTCGAACATTTAGCCAAACTTGGAACTATAATAAGCAATATGTGCGAATGTGGTGCTGATGTGAGGACATTAAATCACCTCAGACCATATTTCTTGTTAGAAGTAGACCATTTCATAATTTTGTCCTCAACTTTATCCTTACATGTCCCTCTTCCTACTTAGATCCATATTTTAGTAGGTAACTTAATTATTTTTGAATTATATTTATGTAAACAGATCATTATCTATAACTGCATCATTCACCATAATATTCAAGTTTAAACTGATTATTTTTTTGTGCCGTGCTGGTGGCGGCACTTTAAAAGAATACTTTCCACAGCCCCATATCTTCCCATGGGTGTCGTAAGAGGCGACTTAGGGTTTTTTGCAGCAGACCATCTGCTCTTCAGGTGGGAGACTTATGTCGGCCGGTTGTTGTTACCATCATGCAGTTGTGTAAAACCCGCCAAGTGATTCTGACCTATCTCGGTCAGGTCGCGTTCTGGGATCAGCACTGCACTAACCGGTGCCAGGGGGACTGTGATCGTGGCAATTGTTGGACCAGTGGGAGCCTTAGCGGCGGTATTGTGTGTGTAGTGTGTATCGGCCCGCCGGCCAGGAAGACCCGTAGAAACGGTGGTGCCGCTGGCCACCCGTGGCATAGTACAGGGGCCCAAAAGGGGTTAACCACCTCTGGAGGCTGCCCCACCAGGTCGCGCATAATCTCGGGGTTGATCGTCGTGCCGGGTGGTGCCCGGTTCCGGTGGGGCCCGGCGACTACACCCGAGGGGGTACGGGGGCCCTTCCGTCCGGCGGACCGGCCTACACTATTCCACGCGATTAATACTTATGCAGGGCACCACGCTTTGTCTTTCATTGCCTCGATCACAGACGTCCTTTCACGCCCCTCCCATCCTCCAACTTCTATGGCAGTCAGAAGCATGAAAAAACGGCCAACAGCGGCATCCCCATCCTCCACCAACACGCTGTTTGAGGTGGAGTTCGCTAACATCCGCGGACTCCATGCAAACCTCAACGCCGTCCATCAACACCTTGAGACGGCGAGGCCTGCGATGCTCTTTTTGATACGTCATACCTGCACTACCCCGGCTATGTGCTGGAAGAGTCCTTCTAACCTAAAGCCGGTGTATGTCTATTCGTCAGGGCGGACGTCTGCTGTAGCCGTCTCCGCTGCCTAGAAGACCCATCCTTCTCCACCCTCTGGGTGCACATGGACCTGGGCTCCACGAGCCGGGTCTATGCGTGCATATACCGCTCCCACAAAGGCGACGCCGAGACAACTCGACTCTTCGAACATCTGAGTCAGGCCGCAGACAACGCTCAGGCGCAGTTCCTAAATGCCAAAATGGTGTTTTTGGGAGACTTCAATGCCCACCATGAGTCCTGGTTAGGCTCATCAAAAACAGACTATGCAGGCCGAACTGCCCATGCGTTTGCTCTCACGCAAGACCTGACGCAACTGGTACACCAGCCCACCCGGGTACCAGATATTGTCGGTCATACACCCTCCTTATTGGACCTTCTGCTGACGAGTCACCCAGCCGGGTATAAAGTGTCGGTTGGTGCTCCAATGGGCTCCTTCGATCACTGTCTGGTTGGCGCTACAGTGCATTGTGCAGCTCCCCCACAACCTGTGGAGGTGACGCGGCGGTTATGGCACTACTCGTCGGCAGATTGGGACGGATTGTGAGAATACTTTGCCTCCGTCCCTTGGCGGCAGTGCTGCTTTGGAGAAAGGGATGCTTCAGAGAGTGCATCTGCTATCGCGGATGAGATCAGTACCGGAATGGAATACTACATTCCTTTTACTGATGTCGTCAGTGCTAGCACAACTGGTCCCTGGTTCAATCGCGAGTGTGCCGCAGCTGTTGAACCAAAACAGGCGGCGTACCGTGCTTGGTCTAGGGCCCAGGCACTCAATGATCATTCAAACCTTGCCTCCCTGAAAGCAGCCTTTGATAAAGGCACCAAGGCCACGAAGAGGGCTTACATTAGAGCAGACGCCCAGCGAATTGCACGTGTTGGCCAAGAACTCATCACGCACCCTACGGGTAGCCGCTCCTACTGGCGACTGGCTAAACACGTGCAATCTAACTTCTGCGTGCCTTCGCTGCCCCCACTGAGATACCCCGATGGATCGTTGGCTCATCAGCCGCAAGAGAAAGCCGATTTACTGGCTAACCTCTTTGCGGCAAACTCTTGCATCGATGACTGCGGTGCTGCGTCGCCTGAAATACCACATTGCGGCTCCACAATGCCT
Organism: Udea olivalis; assembly: GCA_947369235.1. Lineage (NCBI taxonomy): Eukaryota > Metazoa > Arthropoda > Insecta > Lepidoptera > Crambidae > Udea > Udea olivalis. The sequence goes on along the minus strand of OX376370.1, from coordinate 6,775,942 downwards.
GCTATTCGTATCAGGCAGTGTGATGTTCGTGCTGAACTGCGGTCACTGGATGTCAGGAAAGCCAGTGGCCCTGATGGAATTCCAGCTGTGGTGCTGAAGGAATGTGCAGCGGAGTTGTCTCCAGTCTTCACTAGCCTGTATCGCCTCTCCTACAATTCAGGTCTTGTGCCGCTGTCTTGGAAGGAGGCGAACGTTCAACCCAAAAAAGGGGACCGGTCTGACCCTGCCAATTACCGTCCAATAGCCGTAACCTCAGTTTTAGTTAAAGTGTTTGAGCGGATCATAAACACGCAGCTCATCCGCTACCTAGAGGATCACTCTCTCATTCACGACCGTCAGTACGGCTTCCGACCAAAACGGTCTACGGGTGATCTTCTAGCGTACGTAACACACATCTGGGGGGAGGCTATGGACAAGCATGGGGAATCTTTGGCCGTCAGCCTTGACATTGCCAAAGCTTTCGACCGTGTATGGCATCGTTCGCTTCTTTCCAAGCTTCCGGCATATGGTCTGCCACCTCGCCTATGCGACTGGGTCGCCGGATTTCTGGAGGGACGTAGAATTCGCGTCCTTTGCGATGGTCGAAAATCACGCTTTCTCCAGATTAATGCCGGAGTGCCGCAGGGCTCCGTCTTGTCGCCGACGTTGTTTCTTCTGCATATCAATGACATGTTATCTCTTGGTAATATTCATTGCTATGCGGATGATAGCACGGTCCACGTTCGTTATTTCGAGCACCCTGGAGCAAAGCAGACTGACATCGAGGAGAAGAGGCGAAGTCTTGTTGTTGAGCTTGACGGAGTGTTGGACCTCATTTCAGAATGGGGTGCATGCAATCTTGTCGAGTTAAATGCCAAGAAAACGCAGGTGTGTGCATTCACAGCAAAGGCGTCGCCGTTCCTTTCCCATCCCACTCTTCAGAGCACCCCGCTACCGATTAAGGATAGCCTAAAAATCCTTGGCATGGATGTTCGTAGCAACCTAAACCAGCGGGACTACATTGAGAGCGTCATTAGAACTGCATCCCGTAAACTCGGAGTCCTAAACAGAGTGAGACGATTTTTCACGCCTGAGCGGCTCTGTCTCTTGTATAAGACACAAGTTCGCTCGTGTGTGGAATACTGCTCTCATCTCTGGGACGGTTCTCCTAAGTACCTACTCGAAGCTCTTGACAGGTTGCAGCGGCGTGCTATCCGTATTATTGGAAACCCAGAGGCAACTTTGACCCTTGAGCCTCTCCAATTGCGTAGAGACATTGCCAGGCTAAGTGTTCTCTATCGCTTCTACAATCGGGAATGCTCTGACGAGTTATTCCAGCTCATTCCACCCTCACCTTTCCACTCCCGTACCACGCGTGCTGGACTACGGCGTCAACCACACACAATTCAACATTTGTTGGCCCGAACTAAAAGGTTCGGTGACTCGTTTCTTTGTCGTACCATCCAGACGTGGAACGCTCTTCCAGCACATGTGTTTCCTTCCTCGTATAGTCCCGGTTCTTCAAGCGGGGCGTGAAAAGGCATTTCTGCAGGCCTTCAAGGTGAGGATGGCCAGCCCCGTGATTCGTTGAATGACTGGGCTTGTCAACCTCATATTTGGACCTCACGACCGCTTTCCATCAGGTGGAGTGAGGTCATCTTGACGGGCAATATAAAAATAAAAAATAAAAACTTTTCATGTATCTAAAAACACAATACCTACCTAAAAAATATTCCACAACTTTCCTTATCCATTTTAAAAATTTCCGGTTATTTTTCCTCTATCGTTTCCTTACCTTTTTACACCGTTGTGGCTAATTTACAAACCGTATCCACAAGCCAAATATACTCGTATACAGGATGTCCCAAAAAGAAGTGTCAAGCGGAAGCCCACAGAAAGAGCACCCCTTGGGGTACCCGAATCACCCCCATGTATGTTCCGCGATTGTTCATAGTTTTCGAGTTATGACTTTTTTTCTGAATTTCCGAGAATTTCGGACCTAAAAGTTTAAATTTTTTATTTTTTAAAAAGTAGAAGGCTTTTGAAATTTTTTCTTTGCCCAACTGAATCATCCTTAATTGTACTTTAATGCATAAAATAATCAGTTTCATAACTTTGACCAAAATGATGAAAATGTTGGTATAAAACCAAAAATGTACGGTTGATGAATAAAGACTTAAATTTTCAACTTTAAATTAAAAATCTAAGCGGGTGACTGTATGGTTTCTAAGTAAAGCTCAAAAATGCTCCAGAACCTCAGCTTTCTTAATCATTACAAAAAAGAAGTACTGAATGGGCTATTTAGCTAAGATCAGCCTTCAAAGACAGTGAGGTGTAAAATTCTTGAAATTAGCCATCAGATTAATAACTGTTTTTTGGCCATTTTATCATTCCTGAAGTTCATGAATTTGTTATCTAACCAAAAATTACTGCAGGAAAGGAAAGTGGATGTAGGGTTGGGCTACATCCATTCTGAGCAGGGGCCAAAACATTGTTCGCAACGATATGCGAGTTAATTTTTTTTGCTAGAATGGACGTAAGGAGCTTGTAGATGGTAGGTAATCACGTGATGGGTCTATAGTTTTTTGCTTCCGAGGTGAAGTGACTTGTGTAAAAGGAAAGTGACAACAGTAGTCAGTAAACTAGGTAGAGAACCAACCTAGAGGGATTCCTGGAACTGCACTGCCAAGCATTGATGCGAACATCGAAACCACTTGATCCAGAAGTTGTGCAATCCATCCGGGCCAGGACTTTTCCAGTTCTGAGCCGTCGCGATTGCACAACTAACGTCTTCGGGGTCAATATTTACTGACCCCATGGTTTCAATAGATTCGCATTCATGCTCGACAGTACGCATCCAGTCACCCTCCGTGTGATCGACAGGCATCGACCAGATGCTGCGCCAGAAGTCAATCATGACACGTGCATCCGGTCGCTGACCGTCGCTCACACGTTGATTAGTCTCTTCCCAGTTTCGGTACACCTTCCTTTGGTCACTTTGGAAAAGGCGATTCTGTAAATATCTCCCCACACGTTCTCTGTAGCGACGTATACGGTTTGCCCACGCATAGACCTTCTGCTTCAGACAGTCAATGCGTTCCGTGACATAAGCCATATACTGTTCCGGTCTAATACCCGTCCCAGCAAAGGCTTGGTTCACGTAACGCAATACCCGGGGACGATTGTTTCCTCGGCTGAAGCAGACCAGCTTTGCAATGAGGGTCCTAAACGTGTTGATACGCCGCTCGATTCGCATTTGCCATGCGGGTACATTTGCGACAGGTCGCGCCGCACGGTCAGAGTCCGGAAACTTGACACGAGCAATACGGCATGCCGCAATGGCCCCATAGTACAGAATCGAGTGGGTATCAACTAAGTCTTCACTAATTCGTATAAATGGACCTAGTAAAGCGTCCAGGGCCCCCATTAACGCTAGGTTGCGTCTATTAGTAGGCAAACGCGGTAACCGCGGCCTAGAGACTAGTGTGGAGCGATATTCCAAAATCGCGTCCTCCAAAGCCCTCCTCAATTGCTCTTTGGCCTGAGTACTTACGCTTACGTTCGCACTGGCTTCTCCATCGATATCTGGATCCATCCGGGGCGCTACCGGTACCGAGTCGCTAACCGGGCTCGGATGCGGCAGCGTGTCGGACGGGTCCCGCGTCGAGGAAGAAGTCGCGCGAACTGAAAGCGCCTCCAGGCGCAGCCGATCAAGCGTAGGCTGATCCAACATCTGAAGACGCTGAATCGCCCGCACTTGATCCGATAATCGTTGGGCGGAAACCGCCACGGCTGGGTCAAGAGCCTGAAACAGAGGTAGCATCCGGTCACGGTATGTAGACAGGTTGATTCCTTCCTATGTAGCCCCGTAATAGGCGCGCATGCAGTTGATATTAATCTGGTGTGTCCATCGCATGCGGCGCACTATACCACCGGTAGTAGGGGCCCCGCGTGAGGCAGATTGCCCCACAGGCCCTAAGCGTGCCGGCAGCGGTCGTCGTCCACGTCGCGCAGGTGGTCGCGGCGGTCGTGGCGGCGGCGGCCCACTCTCATCGCCGCTGGAACTTGAGCTCGTTGTGGTGTCAGGAGGAGTAGCAAACTCCTCCACCGACGACGAGCTGGGCGACGGAGTGGGCGGTGGTGGTGGTCGTGCGCTTAGATTGTTCGCTCTTGCTTTTGCTCTCGTAATCATATACCTATTGCAAGAAAAAATCTCAATCAAAAAAATAACTTTATGTTCAAGCAGACGTCGTAATAAAAAAAATGTTCTACGGAAATTTGTTAAAGTATTTAAAAAAGTTGCTCTTTATTACAAATTCTTTCGAGGTATTAATTGCAGAAATATTTCAGTAATTTATACAGTTGTAATTATTTTGAACAAGAAAGTCGTGTCTTTTGGAGTTTGTATTTTAATCCGTTTATTTTTTTTTCTCGAAAATCCATTTAATGTTACTTTCTGACAAATGAAGGACTGTCTGTCAAGACCCTTTTTCTCAGGAACGCGTGGAGGTATCAAGCTGGATTTCAAGCATTATATCAAATACTCAGGTATTTATACTGTCCCTTGGAGCTGTGAAAAAATCAAACTTCAACAAACGCAATCAAAAGATACAGCTGTTTATGCCGCAAATTTTCGACACTCGCAAGGGAATCAAAACCTACAGGGTACTTCCCGTAAACTCACAATCTTGAAATTTGGTACGAAGCAACGTTTTATACACAGATGATGGAAAAATTGTGAAAACGGTGAATTTTTAGTTACATCATATAATGAAAATATTTTTACTAAATATACCTACAGGTTTGTACGGAACCCTCGCAAGTCCGACTCGAACTTGACCGGTTTTTTGTGAGCGCATGTAGGCGCGGACAGGCGCGCCTTTTGCCACACGCCTAACTCGTATAGCGTTAACGCGCTTCTAAGCTAACAGAGTGCCGAGTGCGAGTTGTTTGCGATTGCGAGAAAAAAAACGCGAATTTGTATAGCATCGAGTGAGCGCCATCTAGCGGCCTGAATGTTGCCCGAATTTGCCGCTAGATGGCGCTGACTCGATTCCATACTAATTGACATTTAGGTGCTCGCAAAACGCGATGGTGAAGTCCTTCACTTCTCTCACTGCAACTCGCACTCGGCACTCTGACGCCACTAAAGTTTCGAACGAACACGCCGCAATAGGAAACCCGTCTAAGCGCGGTCGGGTTTTGAAGTGCGAAGAAAAACTTTTATTCTGCCAACGGTACTTCAGTTATGAATACTACCATAATTTCTCTCAGCCGAGGTCGCGTTGCATTGCATCAGAAACTGCGTAGTCAAATATTGGATACTTTAACCACTAAACAGCAACCACTTACTGTGATACTTAGCCAGAATTACGTAAGATACTCGTAGTTATGAATAAATTTCGAGTATCTATCTGGCTGCCACTGAAATTAAGAAAAAGATAACTTTCAGCTTAGTTTGTTTATATTTGTGAATGGATGTGAGTTATAGCAAGTACACCGGGTGTTTTTTCTGCTGTAATAAGAAAAATGATACGACATATCTAAGGTACTAAAATTATAAAGGGGACTGATTTTGTAGCTGGTCTAGAAATCCACCCGTGTCTATTGAACACTTCATAGATGTTTTTTCTGTATGAGATTTTCGTGTTGACCGGCCGGCCGCGCGGTGCTGCGATAAGCAATGGGCGGGGCGGGTACTTTTATAAGACCATAGTGAATTTTGTGTAATTTAGTTATAAATTGTTACCTGAGTGAAGGCGACGGATACCAGTGTCCGGTAAAACCAAAATTGGTTTATGTGGCATTGTGAATGTGAAATATAAAAGTATAATTTTTTGTATGAAGCTTAATTATACATAATAATAATTTAATTGTTGATTTTCTTATTTATTTGTTTTCGGATAGGGTCCGAAACGAATGGACTTAATTAACGTTTTGTATTTATAAAATGTGACCCATTTGTGGTGTAACAAGAGAGTAACAAACTTAAAGGCTGTAAACCAGGATTATATTCCACAAAAAAAAACAAAAAAAAGGGTCCGCTACTTACTATAGTAAATTTTACAGGGGTTTATTTTTTTTCAAATTATTATTTCAATTTGTTTAATTACTTGTCATTTTGTGATTGTAAGTTCGAGAGCTATGATTATTTTTGTTATGTACTTGAATTAATATGCTTTAATTTAAAAATGAAATACCTACCATTAATTACCTCCATTTAAGAAAAAAAATACTATCAAATTAAAAAAAAAAAATACCTTATAGTATTTGTTGACATTTTTTGATTTTTCTTGAAAACTAGGTCATAAAGCTACCTTATCATGAATAAACTTTAAAACTACACTACTTTTGCTACAAAATATCGTTACATTTCAGACTTGTAGCTTCTTTAGGAAAATATATTTTGTTAAAAAATAAACCAATAAAGTAATAAATAAATCGCAAAAAAGCACTAACAATTTGTTTCCATACTATTAATACATACAACACAACTATACAAGTTATATAAATTTAAAGAATGAAGATATGTTCAATCCTAGTTTACGGGCTTAAAATTTGTTTTCACTTCTCATGCTCTAAAAGTACGCCAATATAGTCCTACAAAGCGGGACTAAAATGACCACTAGGCCCTAGGGAGTAAAAAGCAATTAGTTTTTTAATTTCCTTCATGTGACAAAGACAAACTCAAACAGCCAGTAAAAATGTACAATTATCTGTGGAGTGTGGACCGTCTTCATTGCGAAAATATTGAGTTTTAGTTCCATGGTTTGTCCGCAAAGAAGGTGGCGCCAGGTGTTTTAAATTGTTAATCTGAGGTTCAGCTCAGAAGAAAAACTAACCACGAAAATTTCAGAACTTTTGTTTTAAATGTTTCTATACTAAATTTACTATTTTTCTCGCACTCGAAGTGAAAAGTACAGTTTGCACCTCGAGACTAAACGCCAACTTAATATACCCTCGGTTTCATTGACTCCCTCGGGAGTCAAACCACCTCTGGTATATTATGGCTTCGTTTAGTCCCTAGATATAAATATTCTGTACACTACGAACGGGTCACATCACATTATTCACATTGTACGGTCTAAGTATGTTATACTTATTTTTCAACGAAAACGTTGTGGTAATAAAAAGCAACCTGAACAGCCCCCCCTATTCAGAACAAAGTTATCGACCGATTCAGTTATTTTCTTTTTATTTCAATTTATTTTATAAGTATATAATAGGTACTTTTTATATAATTTAGTTTATGAAAATTAGAGGCCTTTGGCTTTGACATATAAAAATGTTGTACTACCCTTAAAGCGGGTCATTTATTATAATTAAAACAAACTTACCGAATCGGTCGATAACTTCGTTCTGAATCGGGGGGCAGACCTTGATGTTTTTTAATCAACGCGGTGTACTTCAAGGTTGATCCCGTATACACGGTGAAGGTCTGACTATGACATTCAGAGATAAAGACGGAATTATAAATAAATAGATATCGAGGACATCTTAAACCAAGATTATTATAGGTGTAATTTTGAAAGGACGGACAGACAACTATGGATGGCTAGTAAGTTAAACTATGAAGTTTCCAGTCATCGTGAAGGTTCTATCTAACGTCCATGAGACTGGAACGAAACGGCATCGTTACAGCGTGGCTTTTAAACCGCCCGCATAGAGTCGAAAACTGGCTGGAGAGATCTCGAAACGGACTCCGGAAGCTTCGTTCGAGTGCGGGGGCTATCGGGACTGTTGCTATCCCGCTCTTTCGTTGATCGCTTGCTCACTCTACGCGAGAACGTTTTTGATTTCTCTACGATCTTATCGGTTAATTCTTTTTTCTTTCTCCATTATTCTTCTTGGCATCAAAACTGTGGTCTCCAGAATATTCATCTTTAGTGGAATTGCCGTAGCGTCATTAATTAAGAAAAACAGATTTGAATATTTTGTAATACTTATTTCATTTTTAATAGTTTTGATGGAGTCGTGGCTTCAGCCGGGCTCATTGTATTGAGTATTGATAAATTTAAGTGTTTTAAAGGGAAATATTATAAAAATGCATTTCTGGTACAAGCTGTTAAAATTACACTTCTATTTACCTATTCATAAGAGACTTATGAGGCTCAGACATGACTGTGTGTACTTTCGAACATTTAGCCAAACTTGGAACTATAATAAGCAATATGTGCGAATGTGGTGCTGATGTGAGGACATTAAATCACCTCAGACCATATTTCTTGTTAGAAGTAGACCATTTCATAATTTTGTCCTCAACTTTATCCTTACATGTCCCTCTTCCTACTTAGATCCATATTTTAGTAGGTAACTTAATTATTTTTGAATTATATTTATGTAAACAGATCATTATCTATAACTGCATCATTCACCATAATATTCAAGTTTAAACTGATTATTTTTTTGTGCCGTGCTGGTGGCGGCACTTTAAAAGAATACTTTCCACAGCCCCATATCTTCCCATGGGTGTCGTAAGAGGCGACTTAGGGTTTTTTGCAGCAGACCATCTGCTCTTCAGGTGGGAGACTTATGTCGGCCGGTTGTTGTTACCATCATGCAGTTGTGTAAAACCCGCCAAGTGATTCTGACCTATCTCGGTCAGGTCGCGTTCTGGGATCAGCACTGCACTAACCGGTGCCAGGGGGACTGTGATCGTGGCAATTGTTGGACCAGTGGGAGCCTTAGCGGCGGTATTGTGTGTGTAGTGTGTATCGGCCCGCCGGCCAGGAAGACCCGTAGAAACGGTGGTGCCGCTGGCCACCCGTGGCATAGTACAGGGGCCCAAAAGGGGTTAACCACCTCTGGAGGCTGCCCCACCAGGTCGCGCATAATCTCGGGGTTGATCGTCGTGCCGGGTGGTGCCCGGTTCCGGTGGGGCCCGGCGACTACACCCGAGGGGGTACGGGGGCCCTTCCGTCCGGCGGACCGGCCTACACTATTCCACGCGATTAATACTTATGCAGGGCACCACGCTTTGTCTTTCATTGCCTCGATCACAGACGTCCTTTCACGCCCCTCCCATCCTCCAACTTCTATGGCAGTCAGAAGCATGAAAAAACGGCCAACAGCGGCATCCCCATCCTCCACCAACACGCTGTTTGAGGTGGAGTTCGCTAACATCCGCGGACTCCATGCAAACCTCAACGCCGTCCATCAACACCTTGAGACGGCGAGGCCTGCGATGCTCTTTTTGATACGTCATACCTGCACTACCCCGGCTATGTGCTGGAAGAGTCCTTCTAACCTAAAGCCGGTGTATGTCTATTCGTCAGGGCGGACGTCTGCTGTAGCCGTCTCCGCTGCCTAGAAGACCCATCCTTCTCCACCCTCTGGGTGCACATGGACCTGGGCTCCACGAGCCGGGTCTATGCGTGCATATACCGCTCCCACAAAGGCGACGCCGAGACAACTCGACTCTTCGAACATCTGAGTCAGGCCGCAGACAACGCTCAGGCGCAGTTCCTAAATGCCAAAATGGTGTTTTTGGGAGACTTCAATGCCCACCATGAGTCCTGGTTAGGCTCATCAAAAACAGACTATGCAGGCCGAACTGCCCATGCGTTTGCTCTCACGCAAGACCTGACGCAACTGGTACACCAGCCCACCCGGGTACCAGATATTGTCGGTCATACACCCTCCTTATTGGACCTTCTGCTGACGAGTCACCCAGCCGGGTATAAAGTGTCGGTTGGTGCTCCAATGGGCTCCTTCGATCACTGTCTGGTTGGCGCTACAGTGCATTGTGCAGCTCCCCCACAACCTGTGGAGGTGACGCGGCGGTTATGGCACTACTCGTCGGCAGATTGGGACGGATTGTGAGAATACTTTGCCTCCGTCCCTTGGCGGCAGTGCTGCTTTGGAGAAAGGGATGCTTCAGAGAGTGCATCTGCTATCGCGGATGAGATCAGTACCGGAATGGAATACTACATTCCTTTTACTGATGTCGTCAGTGCTAGCACAACTGGTCCCTGGTTCAATCGCGAGTGTGCCGCAGCTGTTGAACCAAAACAGGCGGCGTACCGTGCTTGGTCTAGGGCCCAGGCACTCAATGATCATTCAAACCTTGCCTCCCTGAAAGCAGCCTTTGATAAAGGCACCAAGGCCACGAAGAGGGCTTACATTAGAGCAGACGCCCAGCGAATTGCACGTGTTGGCCAAGAACTCATCACGCACCCTACGGGTAGCCGCTCCTACTGGCGACTGGCTAAACACGTGCAATCTAACTTCTGCGTGCCTTCGCTGCCCCCACTGAGATACCCCGATGGATCGTTGGCTCATCAGCCGCAAGAGAAAGCCGATTTACTGGCTAACCTCTTTGCGGCAAACTCTTGCATCGATGACTGCGGTGCTGCGTCGCCTGAAATACCACATTGCGGCTCCACAATGCCTGCTATTCGTATCAGGCAGTGTGATGTTCGTGCTGAACTGCGGTCACTGGATGTCAGGAAAGCCAGTGGCCCTGATGGAATTCCAGCTGTGGTGCTGAAGGAATGTGCAGCGGAGTTGTCTCCAGTCTTCACTAGCCTGTATCGCCTCTCCTACAATTCAGGTCTTGTGCCGCTGTCTTGGAAGGAGGCGAACGTTCAACCCAAAAAAGGGGACCGGTCTGACCCTGCCAATTACCGTCCAATAGCCGTAACCTCAGTTTTAGTTAAAGTGTTTGAGCGGATCATAAACACGCAGCTCATCCGCTACCTAGAGGATCACTCTCTCATTCACGACCGTCAGTACGGCTTCCGACCAAAACGGTCTACGGGTGATCTTCTAGCGTACGTAACACACATCTGGGGGGAGGCTATGGACAAGCATGGGGAATCTTTGGCCGTCAGCCTTGACATTGCCAAAGCTTTCGACCGTGTATGGCATCGTTCGCTTCTTTCCAAGCTTCCGGCATATGGTCTGCCACCTCGCCTATGCGACTGGGTCGCCGGATTTCTGGAGGGACGTAGAATTCGCGTCCTTTGCGATGGTCGAAAATCACGCTTTCTCCAGATTAATGCCGGAGTGCCGCAGGGCTCCGTCTTGTCGCCGACGTTGTTTCTTCTGCATATCAATGACATGTTATCTCTTGGTAATATTCATTGCTATGCGGATGATAGCACGGTCCACGTTCGTTATTTCGAGCACCCTGGAGCAAAGCAGACTGACATCGAGGAGAAGAGGCGAAGTCTTGTTGTTGAGCTTGACGGAGTGTTGGACCTCATTTCAGAATGGGGTGCATGCAATCTTGTCGAGTTAAATGCCAAGAAAACGCAGGTGTGTGCATTCACAGCAAAGGCGTCGCCGTTCCTTTCCCATCCCACTCTTCAGAGCACCCCGCTACCGATTAAGGATAGCCTAAAAATCCTTGGCATGGATGTTCGTAGCAACCTAAACCAGCGGGACTACATTGAGAGCGTCATTAGAACTGCATCCCGTAAACTCGGAGTCCTAAACAGAGTGAGACGATTTTTCACGCCTGAGCGGCTCTGTCTCTTGTATAAGACACAAGTTCGCTCGTGTGTGGAATACTGCTCTCATCTCTGGGACGGTTCTCCTAAGTACCTACTCGAAGCTCTTGACAGGTTGCAGCGGCGTGCTATCCGTATTATTGGAAACCCAGAGGCAACTTTGACCCTTGAGCCTCTCCAATTGCGTAGAGACATTGCCAGGCTAAGTGTTCTCTATCGCTTCTACAATCGGGAATGCTCTGACGAGTTATTCCAGCTCATTCCACCCTCACCTTTCCACTCCCGTACCACGCGTGCTGGACTACGGCGTCAACCACACACAATTCAACATTTGTTGGCCCGAACTAAAAGGTTCGGTGACTCGTTTCTTTGTCGTACCATCCAGACGTGGAACGCTCTTCCAGCACATGTGTTTCCTTCCTCGTATAGTCCCGGTTCTTCAAGCGGGGCGTGAAAAGGCATTTCTGCAGGCCTTCAAGGTGAGGATGGCCAGCCCCGTGATTCGTTGAATGACTGGGCTTGTCAACCTCATATTTGGACCTCACGACCGCTTTCCATCAGGTGGAGTGAGGTCATCTTGACGGGCAATATAAAAATAAAAAATAAAAACTTTTCATGTATCTAAAAACACAATACCTACCTAAAAAATATTCCACAACTTTCCTTATCCATTTTAAAAATTTCCGGTTATTTTTCCTCTATCGTTTCCTTACCTTTTTACACCGTTGTGGCTAATTTACAAACCGTATCCACAAGCCAAATATACTCGTATACAGGATGTCCCAAAAAGAAGTGTCAAGCGGAAGCCCACAGAAAGAGCACCCCTTGGGGTACCCGAATCACCCCCATGTATGTTCCGCGATTGTTCATAGTTTTCGAGTTATGACTTTTTTTCTGAATTTCCGAGAATTTCGGACCTAAAAGTTTAAATTTTTTATTTTTTAAAAAGTAGAAGGCTTTTGAAATTTTTTCTTTGCCCAACTGAATCATCCTTAATTGTACTTTAATGCATAAAATAATCAGTTTCATAACTTTGACCAAAATGATGAAAATGTTGGTATAAAACCAAAAATGTACGGTTGATGAATAAAGACTTAAATTTTCAACTTTAAATTAAAAATCTAAGCGGGTGACTGTATGGTTTCTAAGTAAAGCTCAAAAATGCTCCAGAACCTCAGCTTTCTTAATCATTACAAAAAAGAAGTACTGAATGGGCTATTTAGCTAAGATCAGCCTTCAAAGACAGTGAGGTGTAAAATTCTTGAAATTAGCCATCAGATTAATAACTGTTTTTTGGCCATTTTATCATTCCTGAAGTTCATGAATTTGTTATCTAACCAAAAATTACTGCAGGAAAGGAAAGTGGATGTAGGGTTGGGCTACATCCATTCTGAGCAGGGGCCAAAACATTGTTCGCAACGATATGCGAGTTAATTTTTTTTGCTAGAATGGACGTAAGGAGCTTGTAGATGGTAGGTAATCACGTGATGGGTCTATAGTTTTTTGCTTCCGAGGTGAAGTGACTTGTGTAAAAGGAAAGTGACAACAGTAGTCAGTAAACTAGGTAGAGAACCAACCTAGAGGGATTCCTGGAACTGCACTGCCAAGCATTGATGCGAACATCGAAACCACTTGATCCAGAAGTTGTGCAATCCATCCGGGCCAGGACTTTTCCAGTTCTGAGCCGTCGCGATTGCACAACTAACGTCTTCGGGGTCAATATTTACTGACCCCATGGTTTCAATAGATTCGCATTCATGCTCGACAGTACGCATCCAGTCACCCTCCGTGTGATCGACAGGCATCGACCAGATGCTGCGCCAGAAGTCAATCATGACACGTGCATCCGGTCGCTGACCGTCGCTCACACGTTGATTAGTCTCTTCCCAGTTTCGGTACACCTTCCTTTGGTCACTTTGGAAAAGGCGATTCTGTAAATATCTCCCCACACGTTCTCTGTAGCGACGTATACGGTTTGCCCACGCATAGACCTTCTGCTTCAGACAGTCAATGCGTTCCGTGACATAAGCCATATACTGTTCCGGTCTAATACCCGTCCCAGCAAAGGCTTGGTTCACGTAACGCAATACCCGGGGACGATTGTTTCCTCGGCTGAAGCAGACCAGCTTTGCAATGAGGGTCCTAAACGTGTTGATACGCCGCTCGATTCGCATTTGCCATGCGGGTACATTTGCGACAGGTCGCGCCGCACGGTCAGAGTCCGGAAACTTGACACGAGCAATACGGCATGCCGCAATGGCCCCATAGTACAGAATCGAGTGGGTATCAACTAAGTCTTCACTAATTCGTATAAATGGACCTAGTAAAGCGTCCAGGGCCCCCATTAACGCTAGGTTGCGTCTATTAGTAGGCAAACGCGGTAACCGCGGCCTAGAGACTAGTGTGGAGCGATATTCCAAAATCGCGTCCTCCAAAGCCCTCCTCAATTGCTCTTTGGCCTGAGTACTTACGCTTACGTTCGCACTGGCTTCTCCATCGATATCTGGATCCATCCGGGGCGCTACCGGTACCGAGTCGCTAACCGGGCTCGGATGCGGCAGCGTGTCGGACGGGTCCCGCGTCGAGGAAGAAGTCGCGCGAACTGAAAGCGCCTCCAGGCGCAGCCGATCAAGCGTAGGCTGATCCAACATCTGAAGACGCTGAATCGCCCGCACTTGATCCGATAATCGTTGGGCGGAAACCGCCACGGCTGGGTCAAGAGCCTGAAACAGAGGTAGCATCCGGTCACGGTATGTAGACAGGTTGATTCCTTCCTATGTAGCCCCGTAATAGGCGCGCATGCAGTTGATATTAATCTGGTGTGTCCATCGCATGCGGCGCACTATACCACCGGTAGTAGGGGCCCCGCGTGAGGCAGATTGCCCCACAGGCCCTAAGCGTGCCGGCAGCGGTCGTCGTCCACGTCGCGCAGGTGGTCGCGGCGGTCGTGGCGGCGGCGGCCCACTCTCATCGCCGCTGGAACTTGAGCTCGTTGTGGTGTCAGGAGGAGTAGCAAACTCCTCCACCGACGACGAGCTGGGCGACGGAGTGGGCGGTGGTGGTGGTCGTGCGCTTAGATTGTTCGCTCTTGCTTTTGCTCTCGTAATCATATACCTATTGCAAGAAAAAATCTCAATCAAAAAAATAACTTTATGTTCAAGCAGACGTCGTAATAAAAAAAATGTTCTACGGAAATTTGTTAAAGTATTTAAAAAAGTTGCTCTTTATTACAAATTCTTTCGAGGTATTAATTGCAGAAATATTTCAGTAATTTATACAGTTGTAATTATTTTGAACAAGAAAGTCGTGTCTTTTGGAGTTTGTATTTTAATCCGTTTATATTTTTTTTCTCGAAAATCCATTTAATGTTACTTTCTGACAAATGAAGGACGGTTATAAGCTTTATAGTTATCTTAAATTTACCGTTACCGTTTTATGTAAAAAACAAAGCAAAAATTTATAAAAATATTTTCTACAAAATAAAATTTGATAACTCCACGAAAATTCATTTATGATCACTTTCTGTAGTATGAAAGTTAGTTGTAAATCATTTTCCTTTGTTGTTGTTGTGTATTGTGTAAACGCAATAAAAAAAATCAAGTAAAAGTTAATGTTTTTCTAACTAATGGAAATGAATAATTCCTTTTTTTGACCAATAGTAGCTTCTAATTTTCTAATTAGTTAAAAAGTCAAAAATAATATTGCAGTTGCAAAAAAACACGACATCGTAAATGAATTTAAGTGGAATTATCTAATTTAATTTTCAAGGAAATAATTTTTACTTTGTTTTTATTTATTTTCTCACTAAAATTAATCGTATGAAGCTTATAAAGTTATTACCGTCCTTCCTTTGTCAGAAAGTAACATTAAATGGCTTTTCATGAGAAAAAGATAAATAGGGTTAAATTACAAACTCCAAAAAACACGACTTTTTTATTCAAAATACTCACAACTTTGGAAATTATTGGAATATTTCTGCAATTTATACCATAAAATAATTTGTAATAAATGAGCAACTTTTTTAAATACTTCGACACCTTCCGTAGTACATTTTTTTTCACGACTTGTGCTTGAACATGAAGTAATTTGTTTGATTAAGATATTTTCTTGCAATAACTTGACTTTTCAAATTGACATGGTTATTCTAGCTCAATAAAATAACTATTTAAAGTAAAATAAATCACCTGCTAATCTTTTGGCAAAAAAAATAAGTTTGTACTTTTGATACCTTTTTTTAAATAATTATTCTTGTATGGACCTATAGGATTTTCTGAAAAATACTAAAATTGATCATAACTTTTTAACGGCTGGAAATAGGACCAATATTGATTGGGTTAAAAAAGGTCAGAAAAGACCCCAGCTATGCGCTATTTCAATTTGATCCTTACTTCCAGGGACACTTTGTATAGATGATTCGGGAGGAAATTGAACTTTTTGAACAATACCGAATTGTTCATGATACAATACATTCCTACACTAACCGGACTGTTACTATGTTTTGAAGCATCACTATGTATGTATATAGTGCCAATCAGGCCAATCTCTATCAATAATGAAATTAAAATAGACATGAGCATTATTATCTTTTTTATATACCAAGGTCAAAGTGAATAGTGGTTACTTGAATCAATGATTCAAAGTTAGCATCGAATACAGGAAGACATTGTAATCTGTGGGTCGGAGCTACAAGAGATACAAAATTACGAAAACTAACAACGAGACATTTGAGTAAATAAATTGGTCTTCAGCATATTGCAGAATGTTAAAACTATCGGTTGATGCTGATGCTATTGATGATTCAAGATCATAAGTATAGATGTTGTAAAGAAGAGGACTTAAAACGGACCCTTGAGGTAGACCTTTCCACAGCAAACTTGTTTTTTTTGTAAAACCCACTTGCAATACTGTAATTGATCTTTCGGTTAGCATATTAATTATAAAATTTATTAATACGACGGGGACTTGGTAATTTTAAAAGCTTTTATTTCTATATTGAAATGTCTACGTCGTCATAATATGCTGCAGAAATGTCTAAAAATTCTGCCATAATTGATTCCTTACATAAGAAAGCTAATTTTATATCGGTAGTAAAGATGCCTATGCTATCCATAGTGCTTCTTCCTTTCCTAAAACCATATTGGCTTTTTGCTAATAGTCTATTACTTTCAATGAACCACTCTGAACGGTTTTTACGAGATGTTCTGCTATTTTTATCAAGACAGTGGAAAGAGTAATGGGGCGATAAGATGAAGCCTCTGACGAAGGCTTACCAGGCTTCAAAATAGGTATAATTTCTTGGGCTTTCCAAGAAGGAGGAATAATTCCAGAATGTAAAATAGAAATAATGAGTGATAAGTAATATTTAAGAGTAAAGTCACTTAAATGAGTGAAAAATGAATATGGGATTCCGTCCATTCCTGGAGCAGGATCTTTAACATAGGATAGAACTCCTTTGAGTTCAAAAATACTCCTTTGAGTAAAAGGGCTATTGAGTCCGACTTCAAATAGCAGCAAAGGAATATAACTAAATAAATCTTGATGTGGTACAAACAGAGGTCGGAGCTAAAATGTCTAAAAACATATTAACTGTCTTATCTGAATTGTTGTCTGAAATCTTGAATATGTTCCCTGTGGTTAGGGGAAGAGAATACTACCAAAGTATCCCTGCCTGTCGTGAGAGGCGACTAAAAGGGCCCTTGGCTTCGCGAAGCGCACGTGGGGAGGCCTGCGTGTGTTTCGGTTTGCGATCCCGAGGAAGACGTTAACACGTGTCTTCGGACACAGTGGTCTGTGTTATCGTGCACTGGAGTTAAGCTTGCTCCTCCCGAGGCTGGCTGCCAGGCGGCCTTACGCGCCGAAGAGTCCTGCGAGGAGTCTCTCCCTCGTTGGGGATCCCGGGTCCCTTCTCTGCGCCGAAGGTGACCACCGTCAGGTCTTAGTGGGTAGGGGTCTCTGTTTTCCCAGAAGTTCCGAGTCCCACTGGGAATGCCCAAAAAAGGTGGCTTGAATACGAATCGATATCTGCGTATATTGTTCCAGACTTCAGATGGAGAAGTATCAGGAGATACAGAAAGGCAGAATTATTTCCCTCCCATTTCTTCTTTTTAAAAAAAATTCGAGAACTAGAAATAAGATTAGAAAGGCAAGCTTTTGGTGTACTATGGTGGCAACCTGGTCATGACGATGTTTGTAATCCGTTTGTACTATTCATTTGCATGCCCCTGTCTTCGCTGAACTTTGACATTTTCTACAAGTATCTGTTGTTCTAGTTTTTGTGATGTATTTTTGGTAGTTACGTGCTTACGTTACTTGGTGTTGAGCCGGTTGCAATCTTCAGAGTTGAAATTAAAAAAAGAAAAATGAGTTTTTTTTTTGTAAGTCTCTATCGTATCTTGGCCATGTTATTAGCAAACATTGAGCGCATGCGTGGCCAGTTAAGATCATTGCGATAGTACATACGCCACCACCTACTAATGTATCTGAGTTATGGGCATGTATAGGAATGATTAAGTAATATGTGTCATCGGAACAAAATTGTGAAGATGCGTTATCTCGTTTACCTGTAGTAAAGGAACAATTAAAGGTTTTTATAGTTTGTAATAAGTTGTAGTTGCTAAATTAAGTAGTGAGGTGTAATATACTACTTATACAAAATGTGGGTATACATATATTTAGTGTTACTAGAATATTCTCGGCGATGGTTTGTGTCTCGCAATAAATGTACTATCGTGAAGACGTCTCTCTCTGATCTTCTAGTAAGTCAACCCTGTGGCACCAGACTCTTTAGTAAGTCTAAAAAAATAACTCAAATTAGCTTAGCTTCTGAAGCGCCGCGGTGCCGACGGAGCTGGATAAACCGGACATACTCAGAACGAAGGCGACTCAATGCATGCCTGTATAGAGAAAAATATGAATAATAAGACATTGTACTCGCCTGACCAACTGTACGAAGTAATCATGAATTCAAAAGTACAAAATAAATTTGTAATTAAAGAAATGACTCAAAATTACTTTAACAACCATAAAAGTCAAGTGACGACAAACAAAAATTGGCCACAAGACACAAACGGGATAAAGTATTTTTCTCAAAAATTAAAGAAATCAAAACAAGTCCCTATGCACCGAATAAATTATTATTTAAATATGATTTCGAAAGTAATGAATATTTGGTATTAGACACTACAAATCGTACTTCGACGCGCACACGTAAAACAAATAATGTCAATTCTGTGGGTTTTGATGAACTTCCACTTGCATAAGCTCAATTGTTACCTATTTCTCCGCATTTCAGAATGGGGTGCATGTAATCTTGTCGAGTTCAATGCCAAGAAAACGCAGGTGTGTGCATTCCCAGCAAAGGCGTCGCCGTTCCTTTCCCATCCCACTCTTCAGAGCACCCCGCTACCGATTAAGGATAGCCTAAACATCCTTGGCATGGATGTTCGTAGCAACCTAAACCAGCGGGACTACATTGAGAGCGTCATTAGAACTGCATCTCGTGAACTCGGAGTCCTGAACAGAGTGAGACGATTCTTCACGCCTGAGCAGCTCTGTCTCTTGTATAAGACATAAGTTCGCTCGTGTGTGGAATACTGCTCTCATCTCTGGGACGGTTCCTCCAAGTACCTACTCGAAGCTCTTGACAGGTTGCAGCGGCGTGCTATCCGTATTATTGGAAACCCAGAGGCAACGACGAGTTATTCCAGCTTATCCCACCCTCACCTTTCCACTCCCGTACCACGCGTGCTGGACTACGGCGTCACCCACACACAATTCAACATTTGTTGCCCCGAACTAAAAGGTTCGGTGACTCGTTTCTTTGTCGTACCATCCAGACGTGGAGCACTCTTCCAGCACATGTGTTTCCTCCCTCGTATAGTCCCGGGTTCTTCAAGCGGGGCGTAAAAAGGCACTTCTGCAGGCCTTCAAGGTGAAGACGGCCAGCCCAGTGATTTGTTTGAATGACTGGGCTTGTCAACCTCACGACCGCTTTCCATCAGGTGGAGTGAGGTCATCTTGACGGGCAATATAAAAAAAAAAATCTAACGCGATCTTCAAAGACTTAATTAACCTCTGTGATACAAATCCTGTACCTCCACATTACCAAACATTCTATTGAAATTTGTTACCAGCAACTGAATCTCCAAATTTGGAGGTATTTGATTCTTCTGAAGAAGAATAACTTTATTGGTTCCCGTGTCTTTGATCTCATTATTGTTTTAATTAGACATTTTATTGCATTTTTATATTTATATGTATTTAACATTTTGATTATTAATAATTTAAAACAAAAGGCACTGGGAAAGTATCAAAGGCCTTTTTTTGTTAACAAATTATGCATGTCATATTACCTTAGATTTGTATTGAGAAAATAATAATATTTTGTTATATATCCCTTCACCCCTTCCCTTCGACGACACGATTGGCGTAGTGTGCTGTAGCAGGGTTTCTCGCCTCGATTTCCGTAGTGTCCCGGGTTCGATTCCCGGTCGGGTCAATTCAGGAAACGATTTTTTCTGAATTGACTCGGGTCTGGGTGTGCTGGGAGACGCCCCTAGCTTATTTCCTTGTGTGGTACCTCGTAACACAGGGATTTAATAATCCCTACTTCGAGACCATTACAAGAGGTGTGTTGTCTGGCGCATATTTATTTATTTATTACCAAACATTCTAGGCTAGAAATTCGTAGAACGAAGATAACGTAGAAGAAAACAAGAAATGTTTGATCTCATTATTGCTTATAGAAGACATTTTATTTGTATTTTTATTCGTTGATTATTATAAAACAAAAGGTACTAGCAATGTGTCAAATACCTTGATTTGTGAATAACTTTTGCTCATTACCTTAGATTTTTATTGAGAGAACATAATATTTTGTTGTACGGAGCCGAGAAAAAACTTATTTCGTTAATTGTTACCAGTCTTAACAAATTATCTACTGATTATTTAAGAATTCATAAAAAAATTCAATAGTGGTAGTAATCTTCACCGAAACTTCACATTTCTGAATTATTATTGTGCAATTTTATTGTTCACTTTAATTGTAACCAAAACTATAATAAGTATTTTGCCGGAAATAAAAAATAGTGAATACAAAAAATGCATATTTACTTTTTTTTCCTATAGTCATCAATAATAACTCTAAGTAATATGTGTTAATATGCAGCTAACTTTTCTATAACATATAATGGAATAAGTAATTATTATTGTTTACCTAAGTTATCTTAACAAGCCCCTAAATTGAAAAAAAGGGCTAAGTATTGCTTATAGATTTCAAATATAATTTTAATAAAGGAAATAATGCAGTAATCTTACTTATACTAGCTTAAATGTTCGTATTTACAAGTTCATTTAATAGAACATACTTTTTGAAATACATTTTACTTTTCTGGCAAAGTCTGGCATAAATTTAATACTCAGAATCCTTTATTATACATTCTGAAAAATAGCATAATAATTTATTTTTACAATTCCTAATAAACTATAAACATCAGCACTAAGGTAAATACAACACGCAGTGCAACATTTTTTCTCCTTTTTTTGATATAAGAATAATTCTTCTACGTTTGGAAATAAAGTAAATTTGCCCATAAATTCAATTTTTTCGCCATACTGAAAAATCTGCATTTTTGTCTTATGCCTTTTTTTCCCTGAGGGTACGAAATACTGTCTAAGATCTATTTCTTGGTCTGATAATAAAACAATTGGTCTGTTACAGGAACTTTGTGCCCTTAGTTCTAGTAGCTATTGGAATAAAAAGAAAAAGCCTTTACTGCAATTAATTTTTGATGAAGTTAAACTAGAAAATATATACTTAAAAGACACCACGTCTTGAAATTTTTAATTTACCAACTTGGAGTTCTAAAATTGAGTTAAAAAATATTGTAACTAATTAAGATTGTTTGGACATAGCTAAATCGAAATTAACTAGTAATATGTTAGAAGCAGAGACTTTAAAGGAAATTAATGAGAAATACAACGGATGGTGGAAAATATATACAGATGGTTCTAAGAGCACTAATGTTGTTGGCGCTTCCCTTTTTGACCCACAACTTAAAGAAAATAGCATTTTCCAAATTAATTGTAATATCAACATTATGAGTGGAGAACTAGTTGCCATGAATGAGGCACTTTCGTATGCAATAAATTTGGATAGCGACAACACTGTTATTTTATCAGACAGCAAAAGCGCTCTCCAGCATATATGCTCTGGACACAGAGGAGTAGCTTATGCTATTTTAAACCATTCATTGTTGTATCAAAATAATTTTAAAAAGTGTTATTTTACAATGGCTCATACAGGTATTTTGGGAAACGAGGAGGCTGACCGCTAAGCTAAACTAGCACTTGAAGAAGGTATTGTTAAAGATGTGGAACCCAGTAGCTCGGAAGTTTTCGTTAAATATAAAAAAACTATTCAAAATACGTGGAAAGAGCATTTTGAAAGAAGATCTGTTGAAAAAGGTACCTGGTACAAAACCATACAGTCAGAACCTCCTTGGGCCCCTTGGTTTACAAATGCATGTATGAGTACACTACATATTGTCACAGCTCTCGGGTTACGGTCCGGTCACGTACCAATAAACAAATTTAAATATCTCATAAAATTATCAGTCTCCAAATTGTACCGTGTGCGGAACATTAGAGGATGTACACCATTTATGAATGGTATGTGAGCGGAATCGTCACCTTAGAGATATAGTTTACAGTTTGTTTATTATAAATAAAAATGATATTGGTTGTCTATCCAATTTCTTAGCTGAGCCGTCCTCAGAGGCCGCTAAAATTATCATTAATTTTGTAATTTCTAGTCTTAAGTTGGTTTGGTTACTAAGATTAGGATACGATGGAGCTGGCATGATCGAATCTTCGATCAAAGCTTCAAAACAAATAAAGAAAAAAAAATGATAGTGTTTTGAACAATCCTACCAATTTTGAGCGGGTTGCCAATTTTGATGCCTCGGTTGTCTAAATTGACCGGATTATAAGCCAGCCAAGTTTGGTAAAACTTAGACAGCTATTCTTCTGTAGTAGTTCTTAAAAAGTGACATCGTAATACCAATACAAAGTTAGTATTTTTAAGAGGATACAGAAGCGCCGTTCTTCCATACAAACGTAGTCCCCTGTGTCCTTCCTGGAATCCTGGAAATTGTTAGTAGATAGAGGAATCATTATTTTCCAAAAAATCTATTGCTACTATTATGTCCCGCTATGTTTTCCTTTTCAATGTAAATTAATTATTAAAAGAGATATGAACCTTCAAAAAGCGAAAAAAATAGCCAGATTTTCCGCTGTGTTCAAACATCCAGAAAACTAGTTTTACTATAGTTTGTCGAAATTAGGATCATAATTTTGACAGATCTCAACACGGATGGGGTAGTTCGTAATCGTTAGTGAATCAATTCGATAATAGATTTATTATTTTATGGAACTTGGAATCGTCAGTTTATTTTGATGTGCAATAAACAGATAATTAGATAAATATATCACGACTTTATAAGCCCTCAAGTGAATCAAATAAGGTAGGTATTAGAATTTAAAGCATATACCTATCTTAAATATAATGGTGCACACCCTAAATTAGGTACTTTCATAATCATCGTCGTCAACATCAATAGAACTGTCCCTTGAGTTTATTATCAATTCTTGTTCACAAAAGATGTTCACTTTTATATTTTAGATTAAAGATTAATTTTGTTTCTCAACCGATTTTATATTTTCTTCTGTTATTCGTTCGCAAGGCACTTCACTAAGTGGGCGTTACCCGTCAATAAAGTAGGGTATTATCTGTAGTACACTTTATCAAAATAAAATGAAATACTTCATAGGCGTGAACTGTCAAAATTATAATCCTAATTTGGATAAACTATAGTTTATAAATGAAAAAAGGAAAACATAGGAACACGGCCACAGTCCTTCTTTAATTTTCAATATAAAAAAGTAACTACATTGCTCAACTTTTCGAAAGGGGATCAACAATTTTGCGTACTTTTGATAGAATAATAAATCTTATTCTAAAGTCAAATATTTTCAACAAGCGGTCCGTCAGCGGCTCCGCACGCGTAGACTGTCCTCCCCGTCAGAATATAGCCTAAATTTAAAAAACCGGCCAAGTGCGAGTCGGACTCGCGCACCGAGGGTTCCGTACAAACCTGTAAGGTATATTTATTAAAAATATTTTTATTACATGATGTAGCTAAAAATTTACGGTTTTTGCAATTTTTCCTTTATCTGTGCTATAAGACGTTGCTTCGTACCAAATTTCAAGATTCTGAGTTCACGGGAAGTACCCTGTAGGTTTTGATAGGGAATTTAGGTCCGACTTTCATCTGTCTCTATAGTGCGGGGAGCTCGAGGTTTGCAAAAGACAGCAATAGATTTTACAAACACCTTTTTTCAATTCTCTCGACCGTGCTGTGTTCTCCTAAAACCTTGAAAGGTCACGCTGCAATAGTTTCTTCTCTTTCCTTACGAAGCGCTATCTTCGTATTACCACAAAATAAAGAGTTTACAGAAGGACCGCTCGCACCTTTTTCCAAAACTTGCGTGAACCGCCTAGGGTTACTACTATATTCGCTCCCAATTTTTTAAAATGAAGTAAGTAAGTTATACCTACTTGACAGAACCGGCCAAAAACAAAATTCATCATGTGAAAAATTGCACCAAGTTCGTCAAAAACAAAAACACTCGCGACAGTGCCACTTTCAGACTCACCGAAGCTCACTGACTTCGCTTGTAAACTCATATCTCTGTGTGCGTGTGTCAAAAATGGCGTGTTGTTCTAAGCGGGCTATCTATCAGAGTGCCGCGCATGTCTAATTTGTGGTATTACTCATCCACTAACTACCGATATTTTCTTCGAATCGATTCAATGACACCACCCTGACATTTAACACTTTCGTACGATCATTATACGTGCTTTCATTTTCCTTCAACAAAATATTGTATAAAGAACCTTACCTTCTTCATAATAAGGAGTGGTCTGATGTTGAACCTGAATGTCACTATGTCACTTTTTAAAGCGTGGGCTTAACAATATAGCTTTTGTGAACTGGGCCATCTCATGTGTTGAGTTGTTAAACGAAACCTAGTTGTCTGCAGATAAAAACAAAATTTTAACTTCATCTTGAATTCTAGGTGAATCTTTTTGGTATTTCTAATATATTTTTAAATAGAAAATGAAAAAAAAATCAAAGTACAAAATGAATATTTGACTTGTGGTTGAGATTAACTACATACATACATACCATCACTTTATCCCAAACGGGGTAGTCAGAGGCAAGTGACTGTGTCGTCATGATAAACGAAACACTCAGAAGCCCACTTTTCACCAATGGTATTAGAACCCAACGTAATAGGTAGCGAGCCTTCCGTCGTTATCCGGGTTGATTTGGTTTTTTATCGATGTTTTCCATCATCGGAGAGTAAGTCGGATATTTAACAATGAACACAAAGATTCTGGTTCTGGCCAGATTTGAACTCGGGACCACACGATCCACGATCTGAGTTCGGGTGCTGAAACACTAGGGCACGACGCTCGCGAGATTAACTAGTTATTGGATAACTAGGCATATTACTGGTAAATCTTATTCTAAAGTCAAATATTTTCAACAAGCGGTCCGTCAGCGGCCCCGCACGAGTAGACTGTCCTTCCCGTCAGAATATAGCCTAAATTTAAAAAACCGTCCAAGTGCGAGTCGGACTCGCGCACCGAGGGTTACGTACAACCCTGTAAGGTATATTTATTAAAAAGTTTTTATTACATGATGTAGCTAAAAATTTACGGTTTTTGCAATTTGTCCTTTATCTGTGCTATAAGACGTTGCTTCGTACCAAATTTCAAGATTCTGAGTTCACGGGAAGTAACCCTGTAGGTTTTGATTCCCGTGCGAGTGTCGAAAATGCGGCATAAACGGCTGTATCTTTTGATTGGGTTGGTTTATAAGTTTGATTTTTTCACAGCTAAAAGGTACAGTAGACTTGAGTAGGTATTTAATATAATTTCTAGCTTGATACCTCCACGCGTTCCTGAGAAAAAGGGTCTTGACAGACTGACAGACAGACAGACGGACGGACGGACAACAAAGTTATCTTATAAGGGTTCCGTTCTTTCCTTTCGAGGTACGGAACCCTAAAATACATAGCCCTGTCACTCCCTGGTAATATAATATTAGCATAAAAGATAGTATAGCCCATCTTACATACTGATAGCTGATAGTATGTGATGTGGTTTTCTTCCTACTTATAGGTGAAAGAAGAATCGAATTTTCGTAATTGGTACCGGCTCTATTGTTTTTGATCGATTATCGATATTATCTGAATCAAACGTTGAATTATTTTTTCTCTTTTTTATATTGGTTAAAAAAAGATTAAATGTCTGTAACATTAAACTCCTCTCGTATAATGCAATAATTTATTATAAACCGGTGCGAAGCCAATGTGTTTAGCTAGTTAAAATAATACAAGAAGCACTCGATTTGATCGATCAATCTTTTTTAAAACATAACCCACAGTTATCGTTCTAAAAGATTTTCATAACCGTTATTTCATATCTAATAATGCAAAACAACAATAAATCAAAGCTAAATGATGATGATATTATTATTGCATAAAACAAGATCTAATGGTGAAAATAATCAATTATTCCAAGCACCGTCAATCATTTCAAAAGTAGTCAAAGAGATAGGTAGCAAGAATTTCCTTTGCTCCATATTTTCCCATATCCTATTATGATTCTAGAAAAAGAATTATTCACACATATTCCAGGTGTCCCGAACCCAGGGCCTTGGGAATGCCTAAATGCATTTCCTGACGCAAAAAAAAAAACAAAAAAAAAGGTTTTGATGGACCCCCCCCATGAGCCTTCGCCTTGTCGTGGCGAGGGGGCTTAGTACTGGTGGCAGGTGGAACCACCGGGAAGCTAAGAGGGCTCAGGCATGGCAGTGCGGTGGACTTCCCACCCACCCACTGCCTGCCACCGGGCTTGGTGGTGGTATGGTACCTACCACTGCCCGCCCGAAGGGCGCAGCGCCTTAGGGGGTGCTTTTACCCGCAATGCACGGCTTTCACTGTGACGGCGGAAGTACCTGTGGGCTCCAGGTACTTCCGTGGCCTCCCCCCTTCATTGGGTTATACAGGGAAACACTGGTGGCGGGGCGTTGAAAAACTTTTTAGGGAGCCGCCCGCCTCGGTAGAAGTCCGACATAACCTCGTCGTTCCCCCGAGCGGCGAGGTATCCATGAGGATTTCCCCACGATAATAATAAAAAAAAAAGGTTTTGATGGAACGAAAATTGTGTAATTTAGCAAAGCGAGTGAATGAAACAACCATATTAAAAATTATTAGCTTTCCGCCCGCGGAAACCCGCGTTTCGTTATTATATTATGGCCAAATTACATAAAATCTATACAAATTGTAGCCTACCTATGTGTTATTCTGATGTATAGGCTGTATTACTGTAAAGTTTCATCAAAATCTGTTCAGTAGTTATTGCGTGAAAGAGTAAAAAACATACATCCTGACAAACTTTCGCATTTATATTATTATTAATATTAGTAGGATAGTACCTATAGTATAGTAAGATTAATCATAAATAACACATAAAGTACTTAAAAATAATTCGTAAAGTACTTTCGGTAGCGTAATCGGCAAAACACCGTACTTCCGCTATCGGGTCCCGGGTTATGGCAACACTATTTTACGAAGTGACATTAGCAGCTGTCAGTTGACGTCGTTTAAAAATACGACTTTATTGCTCTATTTTCATCTGAGGATAGGAATTTAAAAAAACTTTGGTATTAGGGATCGTGCGGTCATGGTTTGGGGGCTTGGTTCTAGAACTTCTAGAAGACTCGCTCCATCCCCAGGATATTGGTTGATTTTCTTAGTTTCTATCTCCATCGGTAACAATGTATGAGACTGATTCTGATTATGATGAGACGTTGGTCTCTTAAACTATTTATTTATTTATTCTAAATCTATTATCCAATCCATCTATTATTTTAGAACAAAGATGTTACCAAATTAAAAGACATCATTGGGAATTTTACACAGCCCGTCACGACCACGACACGATTTTGTAAATTTAAAATTATTTCTACTGAGTATTTTGCTACTTAATCAATCAGAGACAGAGATGACTTGCAGCTTTGTTCAAACAGTGGAATTAAATGTCAATTTAAGAGGTTAGTTGAAACAGTCTGCTTAATAAATCATCTCAATTCCTCTGCAACTAAAAATAGGGTGTAAAGAACACAAAAATGAGTTGTATCAATCTTATTATTTTCATTTTACACACCCATAAAAAGAAACATCAATTAAATAATTTTATTTTAAATCTTATAAAAAGTTCATGCAGTTAGAAGAATCATCTAAAAAACACAGGCCAGGAATTTAGGGCCAAATTGGTGATATGAACCCCCCCCATGTTGTACCCGTGTGAAGAACCATCCCCTCCACTGTCACCTAGCGTCATTTTTATGTGACGAGATCGGTATTTATTGGTGTTTATTCACGAAAATTCCTGGTGCCAGGTACTGTATATATAGGTGTAGTCGCAAATTACTTATGCGGCGCGACGGTCCAGACAGATAGTCCGCTTAGAACAAACCGCCATTTTGATTACGCACACAGAAAAAGATTACAGGCGATACTTACCAAGAATCGGTCATTGTCGCGAGTGTTTTTGTTTTGGCAAACTTGGTGCAATTTTTCACATGATGAATTTTGTTTTTGGCGGGTTTGTCAAGTAGGTAACCTACCTATGTACTTCATTTTAGAAATTCAGAGCGTAACCCTAGGCAGTCAGGCAAGTTTAGATAATGATACTGGAAAAGGCGAGAGCGGTCTTTCTGTAAACTCTATTTTGTGGTGCAGTGTTCATGTCGTGATAATATCGTATCGTGTCAATGTCATGTAGTCAACTAAACTCTACGTCAACCACAGTATCTCGGTCACCGTGTCAGTATCTCACCTTAGTACAATCGTCCGATAAGACTCATTGTTACATTCCGGCGTGGGCGGAACACTGACGAATTTAGTTCCACTTACTCACTTATCGTTATTCTTGAGTACTTACTCGTATATTACCTATAGGTATACCATGAGATTCAGTCACGTAAACAGCGATAGTTGAGTTAAAAAAATCGTATGCCATTTTTAATTCCATCCAATACGAAACAGTCAACGCATAGGCTACCTGTGCAAATTGTGCAATCTGTAGTAAAAAGGGGATAGCGCACGAAGCTTCGGCCGTAAGTTGAACAGGAGTAGGCCGCTTTTTTTTGCGTCAGGAAATGCATTTAGGCATTCCCAAGGCCCTAAGTTCGGGACACCTGGGATATGTGGGACTTGGAACTCCTGGGAAAACAGAGACCCCTACCCACTAAAACCTGACGGTGGTCATCTTCGGCGCAGAATGGAAGGGACTCGGGATCCCCAACGAGCGAGAGACTCCTCGTAGGGAGGAGCAAGCTCAACTCCAGTGCACGATAACTCAGACCACTGAGTCCGAAGACACGTGTTAACGTCTTCCTCGGGATCGCAAACCGAAACACACGCAGGCCCCCCCGCGTGCTCTTCGCGACCCCTAGGACCCTTTTATTCGCCTTTTACGACAGGCAGGGATACCTCGGTAGTATTCTCTTCCCCTAACCGCAGGGAAAGGAGTTGGCCGCCTGAACCAACTTGTCTAATGCCCGTAGGTTTTCAGAGTTAGGCACACTCAGTGTAACACAATTTTGGTGCAATCAATCGGGTATTAGATGATTTTTAGGTTATAATTCTTTTATACACAAGGTGGCAAACAAGCTTACGGCCGCCCTTATGGTAAGCAGTTAGCGAAGCCTATGGGCGACTGTAACACCAGAGGCAATGCGCGTTGCCTACCATTCACTCTCCTTTCAAGGTTACCTTCATTTCATGGAAAAAATATAAGTAGACTAAATTATCTTCCCAAACAATTCTCTCTCTGTTTGCTCTGTTTACTTTTTAATATTCTTAGTAATCCCAATTCCCCCAGATATCTGAAATGTAATTTTAAGTATAGGGGCGAGTGCAGCACGCGCAACCAGCGCTCGCATAGCCTTTTGCTGCTTCATACTCCTCTTCATACGTCTTCCCATATGTCGAATTCTTTCACATTAGCTGCCATTAGGCTATGGAACTCGCTGCCTAATAAAATTAATTTGTCAACCAGTAGGTTTTCCTTCAAAAGAGCAATCCATAACTTCTTCATAGATAAACCTTATCTCATTTAACCAAACCTCTCTCCTTTCAAGGCAACATTTTAAGATTTAGGTACGATATTTAGTGTATGTATCTTTAAATTTATGTATTATGATTATGTATGTGTAATATGTATAATTTTGGATAAGTATGTTTTTTGTATTAATAGTATATTTTATTTCCGGTTTTATGAGACACCGCCAACACGATTTCTGCTTCGCCCAGTGGTTGACTGGTGGAGAATGCCATTAGGCATTAAGTCCGCCAATTGTACTTTTACTTTGTGCAATAAAGAATAAATAAATAAATAAATTTTTCGCCAAATTACATTACTTAGCAAGTTAACTCTTCAAAATAATTGTAACGCAAACCTAATGTTAGGCAAGTGAACGTTCAAACATTATCTCGCTTACCTAATTTTGATTTGGTCAATTTTCACGCAAAATAATTCTTAAGTTTTCAATTTACTATTCCTATTGAGTAAATTGCTAAGTCAATGACAAATAATTTGTATCATAATGTCAGTTGCACAGAATACACAAATTAATAATGATAATATTATTATATTCTGGTAGAGTTTCTGGTTTTACATTCAAAAATATGTTTCTAGCTGTTGTTGTGTGGTCGCAGATCTAACCTTATATTGCATTCGCATAATGAAAGGTTGCTAAAGTTTTTTTTTTATACCACGTCGGTGACAATCAAGCATGCGGACCACCTGGTGGTAAGCGGTTACCGCAGCCTATGGACATGTACAACACGGGTATCACTCGCGCGTTGTCGACCCTGCAAAAACCTTTTTAAACCCCTCTTGAAGAACTCCATACTATAACTCATCGGGAAAACCTCGGCAGAGAGTTCATTCCACAATTAAAGCGGCCTAAATTTAAGTTTGTTTAGATAATGAAATTTTGGCAAAACGGCAGGATCCCTCTGCTATTTAAGAGTGTATACGAGCTTATAAGCGCATAATTACGGGTGCGGAAAAAGGCACGCCTGTACGCGCCCAAATGCGCCTTCAAAACGAGCTGATACGCGCGTATAAAACGCTAGTCATAAACCGCTCGTAACTGTCGCTATCCGCAACCGAAAAACAAAAAAATTAAAGATATTTCTTCGGCAGGCCTTTTTCTCTTATTTAAAAACTAGGTGTCCGTCAGCGGCTTCGCCCGCGTAGACTGTCTTTCCTGTCAAAATATAGCCTAAATTAAAAATAAATATAGCCTATGTCACTCCCTGATAATGTAGCTTTATATTGGTGAAATTTTTTTTATAATCGATCCAGTGGTTTCGGAGCCTATTCAATAGAAACAAACAAACACAAAAACAAACAACTCTTTCTTCTTTATGATATTATATTTGACAAAAAATAATGATCTTGAGGCTTAGTCGATCTTGAACAGGGCTTTGGCGATGGAGCCATCCTTGAGGTCATTGAGGGCCTTCTGGTACTCTGACAGGGCGTAGGTCTTCACTCCAAGCTTTTCGTAATCCACGTATCTATGAATAATACACTTTAGTAGGTTCTTAATGAATCTTGGTACTTATATCCGTCATGTAACGGTGCGTTTAGACCAAAATAATGCTCTAAGTGTAGACAGAGACAAGAGAAGAATCTTTTATTGAGTGATAAAGTAAGGAATAGCATAATAAGAGAGCGTTGTGGTGTGAAAGAGGATGTTGTCACAAAAATTGAGATGGGAATGCTAAGATGGTTTGGGCATATGGAAAGGACGGATGAAAGGCGATTAACGAAACAAATTTACAAGGCGAGGAATGGAGCAGCTGTTGAAAGGGGAAGGCCTAGACGGACGTACTTAGGACAAATCCAAGACGTGCTCAGAAAAGGTCAGGTCAGGAGTACCCATAATCGACGAGCATGTATGAAAGGACTAATGAGAGTGGAAGGTGCAAGAGGTGTGTCAGGACCGTAGCAAGTGGAAAAAAGGTGGTCTCTGCCTACCCCGTTGGGAAAAGGGCGTGATGGTATGTATGTTTAACCAAAGAGAATGTGATAGAGTAGTTTTAAAATGAGCACCCGCTCGTTTGGTCGAAGCCAACCTTAAAGGTGCATTTATACCAAACGAACATAGAGCTAGAGCAAGAATGTTCTTTTGTGATCTTTAAGTGTCAAAGATAGTTCGTTTTTCATTTACACCAAAATAATTCTAACGGAAAAGTACGAGGTATCAAGAACGTGCATTCTAGCTCGTGCTCTATGATCTCCGCGAACATAGATAGAACAATGAAAGAATGTTCTGTCTCTGTTTACACAAAGAGAATTTGATAGTGGGGATAGAATGAGCATTCGCTCGTTTGGTCTAAATGCACCTTAATAAGAAGAACGGTAGTGGAGGGAGTGGTTCTGCGCACGAGAAAATACGTACATACCACGCTGGTCCGGGCCAGTGTAGTGTTGTTGCGATAGCGATAGTTTCGAAAGCAATACCTTGAAAAGCCCGGACCCGTGACGATACTATCGATAGTGAGAATTAAGCGATACTATTGATCTTTTTCGATACTACCGATTGTATGGCACCATTCAAATCGATACTATCGATAGTTTTTCTTTAGTAACTATCGAGGTATTTTCGATACTATCGACTGGGAATAAAATGAAACCTTTTAAGACCATGCAATAGTATCGTTGAATGTTCGACTATCGCTAGGGCAAAACTATCGATACTATCGACACGCATCCTAATACTAATACTAATACTATCGATAGTATCGAAAAAGGTCAATAGAATCGTTTAAACCTCACTAGCGATACTATCGATAGTGAGTCATGGGTCGATAGTTTCGATAGGACTATCGATAGTACAACTGATTTTCGAGGTCACGATAGTATAACGATACTATCGATAGACTTTCGCTATCGCAACAACGCTACAGTGTTGATTTAACCCTCGACGCAAAAAGAGGGGTGTTATAAGCTTGACGTTGATGTCTGTGTGTCTGTCTGTCTGTGGCATCGTAGCTCGCAAACGGATTGACCGATATCGATTTTCATTCGAAAGGCAGTTTCCTTGCGGTGGTTCTTAGCACTGTTTGATAAAAATTGATCCAGCAGTTTGAAGAGTATCAGCTCTCTTCTAAAATGATGTAATGCATTTTTGGCATTATAATTGATTGCGTACGGGGTTTTTTAATATAATTTGGTCTGTTTTTATAAATATGACACGAACAACCAGCCGTTGACCGCGACTTCACCACATCGACGACCTTTTTAGAGCAGTGCTTTTAGTTCAAGTATTCCATTTACTTACACTAAATAACTTTTAGTTTTAATTTTTTTTAAATCTAGTAACTAATTTGAGACAACATCACATACAATCTCCCTTGTTCCAAAACCAGAAGCAAAGAAGTTAGTAGGTAGGTACTTGCAACCAGGCCTCTGGCTCTTGAATCAAACGCTAAAGGGGCATTACATTAATGTCACTAAAAAATGTTTTGAACCTTATTATGCTCTGTAATAAGGTTCATACATTTCTTGCATGACGTGTCAACATACAATGCTTGTCCAATGAAATTCTGTTCAAGAGTCAGAGCCCAGGCCAAACACAAATTTGTTCCACCGACAAACATTTATGCTGGGGTGGGAATTGAACTCACGACTTTTTTGGGCTTAACCACTGCGCTAAACAGGTCGTCTATAAAATACATGGACAGACTCTCACCTGCTACCCATAGCCTTGAGCCAGCCAATAGCGTTGGGGAAGCTGAAGGGGTTGATTTTCACCCCGATTAGGGTTAATTCCTTATTGTAAATCTGGAACGGGTTCACTCTGTGGAGGATAAAAATAAAAATATCTTAGTACTTTAATAAATATTTTATCAGATGTTTTGATTTTAGTATACGGAAAAATTAAAGTGTTGTCGCCTTAAGAAAAACTTTGCGATAAGCAGATAGCGTTATTTTAGTCTGTCAGGCTGCTTTACCGACATCGTTAGTGCCAGTCTGTCGCAACTAGAAACAAAAACGAAATGTATGGATTTTACGTGGAAAATAATGGCGGATACTGTCATTGCACTCCCTCAGGGCGATGTCTCTTTCTAACATTTTGGTATGTGGAATATTTGTTTTGCATTTAATTGTCGAATTCTTTGTACCTGAGGAGCAGTGAGAACCTGCTCAGCAAGCAAAAAGTCTGTATGATATCATATGGCTCCAGTTTTATGAACTTATTATGTTTTATTTAAAAGGTTTCGTTCGATGCATGTTTCCATTGAAAAACTGCCTACATAAAAATATTTTTGCAGAAATCTCTTTGAGAGGAAAGCTTTTAACTAGGAAAATTGATTTCCTGGTTAAAAGCTGCTTTACAATAGTTTGCTCACAATTTCCTTGTTTGATTATTCACAGAAATAATGAAGCAGTTCCCCATCATATGAAGTTGAAGTAATTGCTGGACCAAGTAATCTACTCCTAAGTAGTACTTCCATGTTCAAGTTCTTGTTGTACATGTATTTGTTTTAAAAAAAATGGCAAACTAGTGACAGGAATTGGCGTTCAAACTACAAAAATAAATTGTATAAGCCTTCTGCTTAGCTACATTTGGTAGCCAGTAACACTTACAATAGATTGCCTGATCACTTCAAGACACTTCAGACTGCAAATTTAGAGAGAGTATTAAATCTTGCCTCGTTTCAAAATGTTTTTATAGCATTCAGGAGTATTTAAATCACATATGTTAACATAGTTATTTGTGTTCAATTGAAGTTATGATATTTTGTGTTTAATTTAAAGTCTAGTTTTGTATTTTGTGCATACACCTGTAAGTGTAGAAATGAGTGATACTTTAATTACGTATTTATCGATTGTACGAGTACCTAATTAGTTAGAAGACCAGCTTCATTTTGTACCTTATTTCATGCTCAAATAAATCAATGAATAAATAAATAAAACAAAAATCTTTGAAACAGCAATTCTTTACAATATTCTGCTCATGATTTCCTTGTTCGATTATTTCCAGAATTGTAAAAGTCTGGATAGCAGCTATCTTCTCAAGCGTTATATGGCAATGAAGCAGTACCCTTGGTCGCTTAAGAAGACGAAGTAATCGCTGGACCAGGTCACTATGTTTGTGGCTATGAGGTAACGTAACGACGACTATACAGACGCTTACTCCTGTCTTGTGAGATAATAGATAAAATATGTTTGGAAGTAAATGTTTTTTATTTTGTTTCGGTCCACATTTGACTCTAAAGGAGAATACCCTTGGTTTCAAGATGTAAACTATGTGAATATTATTTTCCTTATTTTTTAAGCCTTTGAAATCTATTATTTGAACCGGGACTTTTATTTAAATCTTAAAAATGTATTTAATTGCATCACCGGATTTCATTTTGGTTGTTAGGAGATGTTGAAATGATAAATAAGTACATAGATCGAGAACTACAATAGATATTTTTCGGTAACAATAACAAATAAATATAAACTGAAGAGACTGCGAGCCTGCCGCCACTCACGTCGCGCAGTATCAACGAAACTAATGTTTTTTTTAATTTTATTTATTTATTTATTCTTTACTGCACAAAGAAAAAGTACAATTGGCGGACTTAATGCCTAATGGCATTCTCTATCAGTCAACCACTGGGCGAAGCAGAAATCGTGTTGGCGGTGTCTCATAAAACCGGAAATAAAATATACTATTAATACAAAAAACATACTAAACTTATACATATTACACATACATAATCATAATACATAAATTTAAAGATACATACACTAAATATCGTCCTAAAATATTGTCTTGAAAGGAGAGAGGTTTGGTTAAATGAGTTAAGGTTTATCTAAGAAGAAGTTATGGATTGCTCTTTTGAAGGAAAACCTACTGGTCGACAATTTAATTTTATTAGGCAGCGAGTTCCATAGCCTAATGATGACCTTTGAGTAGTTATAATAACATTAATAACTCAACATTTTAGTACTAAAGGTTTTCAAACAGAAAAATACGTATTTTGCCATTTTCTCCATAGATCCTCATATTTCAATTTGGATGGTGTTTAAAAAGTAGCTCTGTATAATGTGACTCTACCACCAGCGTCGCAAGGCTGGTTGCTGCTGGCCGCGTAATTGGTGAGTGATGTACTAAAGGTACTTACGAGGCCTGGTGGGTCGGTGGGCAGCATCCGAAGAGTACGTATTTGCCACCAGGCTTCATGTAATTGAAGCTTATCTCCATCACTTTGCCAACACCTGAAATTGTGAATGAAAAATTAACCAGCGGTGTCACCCAGACCCGAGTCAATTCAGATAAGATCGTTTTCTGAATTGACCCGATTGAGATATGGGACCCAGGGATCGAATCGATCACTACGGAAATCGAGGCGAGGAACCGTGCTACAGCGCACTACGAGAGATAAAAACACTTACATTACAATAAAATAATGATGCTTGAAAATATTAAAAGAAACTGAAATATGTTTCGTTATTGCTGGTCTGGGTAAATTGGGTATTAATCCTCTTCTACATTATTTTATTATTTACTTTAGTTTTTCATTTCTTAAGGAGATTTACTTTAATTAAAAACGAATGGTTGTAGGCTGAAAGAAAGAGTTTTGCAAAACATACCTACATGAGTGGTTTCGATAAAACTGTTGTTTTTAAAAAACAGTTGAAGTGTAACAGGACTAACAGGTAATAAATTAGGTATCTACTTGAGTTAGTCATTTTCCTTATAAAAGAGAATGCCCATTTGTGGTACAGGTTTGTCTGGCTTCAAGATAAACACTATGTTAAAATTATTTTCCCTATTTTTTAAGCCACCTTTGGAATTCATTTTTTGAGCCGCGGTTTTTTTTAAATCCTAAAAAGATATTAAATCGCATCACCGGATTTCATTTTGGTTGTTAAGAGATGTTGCTATGATAAATAAGAACATAGATTGAGAACTACAATCGATATTTTTTCGGTAACAATAACAAATAAATTGTTTACTTAATTACCTTTATTACTGATCTTTTATCTTTGACTTTTGCTTTAAGGCGGCGACACACATGCCTGTTAAACGGAACAGTAGCTTACATGCTTGTTAACAGCAAGTGGAAGTAACTGGCGCAATAGGAATATTTTTATGATTTGGTTTGTGTATTTTTCTTTGTTTTGAGGTTTGTTCGTTTTCAATAAAAGCATCAAAACCCGGGTGTTGATTCCAAAAGTAACAACTGCCTAATGTAGAAGGTAATTTTGAGTATTTTTTAAATCGACTTTGGTTTTGATGCCGCTCTGTACCGTGCTTCATACTTTGATGGGCATGATCCTTTGCCTAATAATTTACCTGTGCAATCAATGATGACATCATACAACTCTTGTTCTTGTGCCAAAACATCAGGGGTGATCAGCCTGAAGCCAGTGTCTGAAAATGAAAAAGAGTTTAAAGGAAAAAAGATAGAAATTAGTGTAACACATACGAGTAACATAGTCTTTTCTTGAGCACTTCGTCTGATTCTGCTGATGTTTCATAATCGTCCGATTGTTGCTCAATCGGTCATTATAATAATATGATGACCGATTTGGCGATCATATATGTCTTATTATCTCCAGGCTTATGGTTGGTAGCACTGGCTGTCTAGTTGCAAATATACGTCAATAAAAACACTCACTCACTTTGAGAAAAAATTTAAGTTCAACTTCGTATTAAATGACAAAACAGACTAAGATATAGCCAAATTTTATATTATGACAAGCTGGTAGATGAGAGGGTTAACTAATCTACTCGGTTATTACTTCTATTTTTTAATTGAAAGGATTTTTACCTAATTTCTTAGTAATGTTGAGTCTGGTTTTGTTCATTTCAGAGACAGTGACTTCTCGGTGGCCATGATGGTGTAGAGTTGTTACCCAGAGGTTACCTAGAAATAAGAAAAGAAAATAAATGAAAACCAAGATCATTTAACCACAAACGGAGCTTGTACTGGAATGTCAGAGATTGATAAACATACATTAATATTTCTGAATGCATACTTAAATAGATATTAACAACTAGATACATAAAGTGCGACAGCAACAGACTTTCAAGTTTAAAAAATTGTAATTTTTTATTATTTTGGTGGTGGTAAGTAGTATTAGAGTAGACTAATCCAAAGCTAATTGTAAGTGTAAAATGTCGTAATGTGACGTGAAGTTTCTGTAGAAATTAATGACAAGAGTTATGTAAAGAAAAAGCAAAATATCAGTATATTTTCAGCAGTCCGCAATCAACAGCGGTTTGCTGCGTCTTTTCTGGTCCGCAGAAAACTCCTGGAACGCTCTCCCTGCTTCTGTGTTTGCGGATATAAAACCTTGGTATCATAAAGGCCAGGGTGAGTAGGCATTTTCTGAGTAAGCGTATACCACCCTCAGCCTCGTCATCGC
This sequence comes from Udea olivalis, assembly GCA_947369235.1. Taxonomy (NCBI): domain Eukaryota; kingdom Metazoa; phylum Arthropoda; class Insecta; order Lepidoptera; family Crambidae; genus Udea; species Udea olivalis. The sequence goes on along the minus strand of OX376370.1, from coordinate 6,737,926 downwards.
TTACCACCAGGCGAGACTGAGGCCAAACAGATGAACGAATAAAAAAAACTGTTATTTTTTATAATTTTTCGCCATCTCTACTTTATTACTAACATCCCTCATGTCTCTAAAATAAGTCTGCTCTTGCGTTAGTTTGTTCATTGAAGCCTGACTTTTCATATAGTTTAGTACTTAACTGTCATTTGCGCTAAAATTGCACAAGAAAATAGTTATCGTTATGATAATCTCAAGCGACAAAAACCCTTAATCGTTGTTTTTGGAGTGTCAGCAAAAACACTGAAAGCGAGAGAATGCCTTGATAATCAATGAGATCAAGATGTACTTTTCTAATGTTTTAAAGCTTTAAAAAAATTACATTCTATACATTTTTTTACGTTATTAGCAACTTCGCCTCCAAAGATATTTAAAAAAACCCTCCTACTGTAAAGTTTGGTTTTTGTCGCTTACAATAAAACGGCGGTCACGGCCCGTTAAGTTCTATAACACTTCAAATCTGCTGTCTAAATATGACCATTTTGCTAGTCCTATAAAATATCAGCATCCAGAAAGAGTTTGCTTTTCTCTGAAAAAGTAAAGGTTTAAATAGCTTTTGTTATTTATTCGACTGACAAAAATATATATGAAATAGTGTTCCTATTTAAAGCTTTGAGATACAATGAACATATTTCATGGTTTAATAGAATGGAGCCTCGTGCTAATTACTGCCGATAAGGTCTGTTATATTTTTCGAGTAGGTACTATTGTACATATATTTCGCACCAATATAAACCTGAAAAAGTTTAAATGCTACGGCTAGACTTGAACGTGAAGATTCGTGTTCGCGCTGTCGCGATAATATAATGTGGGTGCAATTATTGTTATAGTTGGATTCGGTGTTAGCCAAGGAAACACTTCAATATATTACACATTTTTTACAATTCATTTTTTTCCATCTCACGTTTAAGTATGTATGTGGGTGGGTAGTTACAAAACTACATTGGCTGACACCGACTCCAACATAAACATCAAATTTTACCTAAATTATATTATCGTTTAAGTTTTAGAAGAATACGAACTATTTTTTACTTTTTAGTGTTTTGTTTTGGAATAGTTTTTTTTGAAGTTGGTTTTTTTTTGTTAAAATTTTTGTTTATTTCTCAATTTTCAGTGAATCGGTTCTTGTTTATTTTATGCATCGAAAAAGTACCGTTCATTTTCTCCTTAGCATTGAAGAGTTTCGTTACTTTGTCATGGATCCCAGAATCGGAACCTAACCATACTCTTATCAAACTACCCTTGCAGTATATCCTTTCCAATAAAAAAAGAAGCATCGAAATCAGTTGGCGTGATAGGTATTGAGTTATTTGTCAATTTGTCGCGCATTTAGTTTATCTAGATTTAAGACTTATATGGTTTTCTCATAGACCCCAATGTCTAAACTAGACCAAATTGAAATCACGAGTGAAGACCACACGGAAAGCACCAGCGTTCAAATAAAAAAAGAATTTTCAAAATCGGTTCACCCAGTCGAAAGTTATGAGGTAACAAACATAAAAAAAACACAGTCGAATTGAGAACCTTCTCCTTTTTTTTGAAGTCGTTGAAAAATACCTAGTTTCAATACGTTTTTTGATTGATTGGTGCGATTGAATAGAACACGCTTCTAATCTCTTCACGACGCAGGTTACTATTCAATCGCACTAATCAATCGCTCTCCACATGTGTTTTCTCCTAACACTATGCACCTGCACTTACAACTGAGCAAAGTGTAAACAGGCCTTTAGGTTCTTTCGGCACAAAAGTAGACCCCTAAACTTATATTAACGCGACTTACCTATTTTCATTATTTTATCAGTGCCCGAAATAAAGCAAAATAAATTTTCTATATAGGTATGTATATTACAGTTAATAGTCCTGCGTAATCTTTATTGCACTTTCCGTATAATCCCCCTAAAATTGTTATACGTGTACATAAACATAATATAATGTCATAATAGTCCTAATCTAATCTGAGCCTGAATAAAGAAGATATTTATTTATCTTTACTACCTACACAATTATCATTTTTTATTTAACGGCTCTCTTGGCCGAGTGGTTAAAGTTAGAGAGGCCCGAAATCCGGAGGTTACGGTTCAATTCCCAGGTCGGGCAAAGTGTGTTTTCGGATTTTTCGGGACATAGCCCGGGCTTATGATCACCAACCCGCATTGGGCAAGCGTGGTGATTGAGCAAATAGCCATCAATGTAGCGATGACTTGATTTCAATGATGGAGGCCTTTGCCAAGTAGTGGGACAGTACTCGGGTGGTCTGAAAAGTTTCCGACTTCAAGGTGAAGATGGCAACACTTGTGAATACAACTCAGGGAATGTAGTTGTGCATCTTTTGATAGGAACTCACCAAAGTTTCAGCCATTTTGAACGTGCAGTTGTTATTTGACAGACGTTAATTACTTTACTTTTATTTGAGACCTAGCTACGGTCTAACTATCGTAGTAACTTTCGATGTTTTACCACAGATGTTAGGTAGACAGTGAGTTCATGGTCACAGTACCGTTTGGTTTCAAACAGAGAGTGTTCGAGATCAAGAAGAACGGAACGCTGCCCGCGAGTCTTTTGTGGAAATACGTTTCGTTTTACGCCATGAAGTTATTGCATTTTCCCGCCCCTTTTTGTTTTACTTTTTTTATTTGTTATTAAATTTTCTTCTCTTCTTTACATTTAACACAATACACTGATTAAACCTGATTTAATTTTGCACATAGAGCCTTCCGTCCAAGGAAAATGATCTCCAGAAGTTTCTCCAGTGAACTAATGGAGTTCTTCAAAAGGGGTTTGAAAGGTTTTTACAAGGTCGGGAACGCGTGAATGATGCCTAGTGCCCCTATTGTTACACGCGTCCATAGGCTACGGTAGCCGCTTACCATCAGCCAGTCTATGTGCCTGTTGTACCGGCGTAGTATACAGGGTGACTGGGAATTCATTTATAAGGTTTAAAAATATGCAATTGTGTACCTATGAATTAGTCTCATATTTGGGGAAAGTACTGTATATCATGAGTAGGTTTTTATTTCAAAAGGATGCCAATGAATCCCCAGTCACCCTGTATAAAAAAAGAAAACTTACCAATAATACCAGCCCCAACAATGAGTATCTTCTCGCCGACTGCCAGTGGGGAGGCGCGGTCAAAACCGTGGGAGACGCAGGAGTATGGTTCGCAGAGACCAGCTGCAAGAGAATGAATGATGTTAGTAAAGGTTCATATTTCTTCGGCTTCGAAAAAGGAATTACACAAGTACAGCTTCATTTTAAGAGCATGTACTAATAGACATTATAAATCCCCATTTGTAGGTTTTTAGAAACATTGAATTAAACGAAATATCATTTTGAAATTACATACTATGAGACTAATTCACCGCCAACTTGTTCAAAAGCATTACGCTAATTAACTACCTTTTAAAACGATTTGTTTATTGAGTCCTAAATCAAACAAATTATAAGCAAGGTTTTTAAATTAAATCTATACTAATCGAAAAACAACATGCATTTTTATTGAACATTTTCTATTTCATTCACAACGTATTTAATTTGTTCAAATAAAAAATATAACATTTACAATCACAAAATACATTCACAAAACTAGATTGAAACTCAAATTAGGCAGATGTAATTAAAAATACTGTAGGTGGGCAGCCCTATCGCGTGTTTACGTACCGCGCGGCTGTAGGCATTTATTTCAAAACTAGGGCCGTGTTACAATACTGATAGATAATACCTATTACCGTGTCTTGGCCATAGTAAAAGGTTAGAAGTAGGTTGTCTTCATATATACGCCCTGACCGCGGGTTATATGTGAGCACGCCCGTACTATACCCGTTCCTACGCGCGTCGCACGCACACACTAATAAAATATAGGTGAAATGTGGTGAGTCCAGTCAGTCGTGGCTGTGCCATGGGTACCTAGGTAAACCCGCGCTCATAGACGCAACGCTGAGCTGCCGCTTGAAATTTTTCTTTCGTGTGCGAGTACGACGTACGTCCTATATTCGAGCTCAAAAATTGCTACAAAATAAGAGTAGTATGCGTAAATAGTTAATGCAGTGTTTATGGATGACTTAATAACAACTTATCCAATCCTGAATTGTCTTTCTGCACATTACCTACCGTATAATAACGGTGAGTGCATACCTAAGTACCTAACTTAACTGAGATTCATAATATTGTGTTTATTTGTAGTTCAGATTGATTGTGTAACTACATGCAACAGCCCTGCGTGTTTAGGCTATTATCTCTCGCTCGGGCCCGAGTCGGCTTACTTCTCTCTCCTTTTACTATGTCTTGGCTTTCCTCCTTCCTTTCAGTTTTTTACCGTATCTATACTAATATTAAAAAGAGGAAACTGTTTGCATTGAATAGGCTCCGAAACTACTGGACCGATTAAAAAAAACCTTCACCAATTTATAGATACATTATCAGGGAGTGACATGGGCTTTTTTTAAATTTAGAAATAGAAAAACATTTACTAATATTTTGGCGGGAAAGACAGTCTACGCAGGCAAAGCCGCTGACAGACCGCTATTCTAAATATACTAGAGACATTAGTCAAGTCTGGTAAGGGCCTTAATGGCTCAGTTGGAAGCGCAGTCACCCGGATTGTGGGAGATGCGGGTTTGAGTCCCGCTTGAGCCAAAGTCAGTTCGATTTTTACTAGTTTTAATTTGTGTAGAATAATTTAGACAGTAAATTTTGGAATCACATTTGGGCTGCCTTTTTGTATAGAAATCCTAATTTGTTAATAATTCTTATTGTTTTATTTTTATGAGCATGGTAATTAACTTTTCCTGTTTTAGTTATTTTTTAATGAATTCCATGACCTGTTTGAAATATAGCTTCACAAATTTTTGCAATTGAGGTAAATTATGCTGATCTTATTAATTATGTGACATCTTGTAAACCATACTTTAATGCAAATGAATGATTCTATTCTATTCTATTCGTATCTTCCACTTCAGAATGCTGAGTTGCAGTGAGAGAAGTGAATGACTTTACCATCGCGTTTCGCGCGAATTTGTCCGCCATCTAGCGGCCTTAATGTTGCTCGAATGTGCCGCTAGATGGCGCTGAGTCCATACTAATTGACATTTACGTGCTCGCAAAACGCGATGGTGAATTTCACTTCTCTCACTCAGCACTCGGATAGCTCTACCTTGTTCAGTGGTGATCCCGTCCGGCAGCGCGAAGACCTGCTCCTGTGGCACTTTGCAGTACTGCGCCCAGCCGCCGTCGCGAAAGATACCAACAGTGCTGTTGATGCCGGCCGTCAAGCAGAAGTGGTAGTTGCCTTTGCGACAGAACTCGCAGAGGCTGCAAGCGCTGTTGGAAAGTTCATGCGACCGTTAAAAACTCTAATCACATAAACGAGGGGTTGCCAGGTTGCCACACTAATAGCCGGACAGACCAGCCAGTTTGGCCGGACGCTTGGGTAGAATGGCCAGACACACTACATTATTGAGGATTTTGTGTCTTAGTATTAATAGGTACGGCAAAAAAAAACATGTTTAAATCGCTTTTTTTGATTATTGCCATAATTCTTGTTAAATTCTAATGAAATAATAAATAAATCGTCCGCGCTCGGCGCTCGCTCTTTTGCGAAATGTAAAAAGCCTAACAAAAGCCGGACATGCCGAACACCGTCTATTTTAGCCGGACACGCAATCGAAAACCATACCTATGTCTGGCTTTATCCGGACGCCTGGCAACGCTAATTACAAGTGGCTGCTACAGAAACGCTTCTGCGTGTGTGTGTATGAGCCCTAGCTTAAGGCCGGTATTCACTTTGCTTAGTAGTTAGTGTAGGTGCTTAGTGTTAGTAGAAAACACGTGTGCACACCGATTGATTAGTGCAAGTGATTAGTAACCTGCGTAGTAAAGTGATTAGAAGCGTGTTCTGTTTTTTTGGGAGTGGCCTGCCTCGTCTCGCGCGCCTCTCATTCCCCTCACTCGCTGCGTGCCTGCCACTCAACACGTCTGGACAGCAGGTGTTAGTGTATCACATTTTGCAAAACTTTGAAAAAAATAGCGGAGTAGACGGGAGATTTACCATACAAATGTGTGCAGGAGTATGTAAAACATGAATGTCTTTTAAATTGTTAGGTACAAATTAAAAGGTGTCCAAGATGATCTAAACACAGCAACTAAACACATCCACTAAACAGACTGAACACTACTTGCACTACACACCTGCACTAATCAATCGCTCTTACTAGTGACTGCACTCGCACTAAGCAAAGTGAATACGGTCCTTTAATTGCTGGCCGGATATAAACCGGTTGCTACTCGTATCTCGTACACGATGAAGTTGCCAGTGTTCACACACGCGCGCACGAAATTCAAAAAATCGAAAGGAATTTTGTTTTTATTCAAATAGACAGCATTAAGGCCTGTTCAGGCCTGAGCGGTATTCGCTGCCGCTGTGGGTAGCGGTACATTTTGCCGCGGAACTTGATACTAAATAGCTCAGCGAAACCCGCGCGGTATTGTACCTACCGCTATCTACAGCGGCATCGAAAACCGCTCAGGTTTAAACAGGCCTATAATATTAGTACCTACTTCCGGTTCGTCTAAAGCTAATTAACTAGTGAATATTAATGTGCATACTAGTACTGAAAAATGAAATCCGGTAGCAACCCTAGGCGGTCAGGCAAGTTAAGGTACCTAAATAGACTGGAGTCTTTTTAGAGGGCGGTTTTTCTGTGAACTCTTTATTTTGTAAATAAAGGCATGGTGTCACTTCCATCGCTAAAAATTACCTGTTAGGGTCCACAACGACCTTCTGTCCCTTCTTGAAGATGGAAGCCTTGCCAGCTTCGTGCACCACACCACTGAACTCGTGGCCGAGGGGTAGCGGGCGCTCCTTGGACGCCGGGAACTCGCCCTAGGAAAAACAAGGGTTGTAAGATACTTCACGACATATGCGATTAAATTCATAATGCGAACAGCAAAGGAGTGGAACTCTCTGACAGCTTAAGTGTTTCCAAACTAATACAATCTGGGTATCTTCAAGCAGAAATTAGGTACGCATGCGGCGCGCCTTTGACAGGATAGTTCCGCTCAGAACAAACCCGCCATTTTGATCACGCACAGACACAGTAAGTTTACAGGCAAAACCGTGAGCATCTGTGTCGCGGCCAGTCGCACTGTCGCGAGTGTTTTTGTTTTTATCGAACTTATTGCAATTTTTCACATGAAGAATTTTGGTATTGGCGGTTATGTCAAGCTGCTTCATTTTAAAAACCAGAGCTATTGTACATAATAGTAAGTAAGTAAGTAAGTAGTTGGGTAAGATCATGTAACGACTAATGTTATCACTACCCACCCACCGCATTAGATGCGATGGAGCGAACGTTCTTCTCAACATCACAATCATAATTTGACTGGAATTAAAAGAGGTGTAGTCAGGAGTTTTAAGAGATGAAAATCGATGAAGTGTGTCAGATTTAACTGTACTATTAGTAGTAGATGAGAATAAGAATAGAATCTTTACGCGACCTTCAAATTCCAAGAGACTTCAAAAATTACCAGAGTTTAGCTGGACCACCATTTTTGACAGATTGAAGAATGTGGCGTCTTTGAGCGTCTCTACACAACCTATTGCAGCGATTCCGAATTGTCTAGTATCCTTTCCGGTTTCTGTCTTTAGGATCCAACTTAAACTTACCCGCAGTACCTTAAGCTCCTCAGTAAGTGCCGGTGAATGCTTAACCCTCACTGGACAAACAGGTGCGTGTGTCATATAGCTAGTAGAGTTGAAAACATCAATACTTTCGTCCAAACTTCCAGTATCATCGACCACGAACTAGGCAGTGTTAAAAGAATCGCGTCTCAAACTTTTAACATTCAAACCACTAAAATTGCGTTACAGGAGAATTTTAGTCTCGGGCTTTGGTGGACGGATTTTGTAGGAAAGGTAAATGAGGTCATGAAATGAGATTCTATCAACTTGATGTTGGCCGTACTTGGCAACGTGATCAGTGGATGAGGTCAAGAAGAGAGGGCGTGCAGGTTAGAAAAAATGAGTAGCATTTAAGGGAATAATATTTAAGTTATACGACTCAATAGTCGATCTAAGACGAGAGGTACGTGAGTCTTGTTTAACACAAGTATTGAAATCACCTAATAATACGGTGTGATTGTACATAAATACAAGAAGCAGTTTCGAGCTATTAAGAGTTAGCTCAACAAAAAGATAGGTACTGTGGTAAATCAGAAGATCAGTCATATGTTTTTTGATAATTAATTTATTAAAAACAAACTCTCAAACATTACCATCCTTCGGCGCAGTCGGGAAAAAGGAAAACATAGGGACATGCTGATAGTGGCCAGAGATTTATTGGAAAGAAATATTCCTCTACTAGCATTATTCAGTTAGGAAACAGAGGACTACGTTTGTAAGGAAAAAAGGCTCTTCTGTTTCCTCTTGAGTACCTACTAGCTTTGCGCCCGCGGCATCGCCCGCGTGGACAATTTTTTCTTAGTCGATGGGTTATATGTACATCAAAGTTTTCATATGGATATCCCTCCCTAACGTTTTTGAAAAATGTATGTGCCTATTCTTCTTCTTTGTGTCGATGATTTTATCGCTAATACTAAATAACAGCAGCCCAGTGCTCCGCCATCGCAACCCCAGGGGGGGAGGCCTCTTACAGATCTATAATTGAGCAGCTGGTAGGGCACTGGGGGGCAAACCAGCAGGTGCTGCATTGTTTGGTGCGAGGTTCCGCAGTCGCATTTTACCCTGTCCGCACTGATGTACCCCCATTTAAAAAGGTTACTCCTGCAGCGCCCCACTTGGGTTCGGAGACGGTTAAGCGACTTCCATGTGGGCCACGGCAGTTCACATCCGACAGGAAGATGTTTAAGGGGCGCCATATACTCTGCTGGTGGAGGGTGAGTCTCACGCCACAATTTACATCGCCCCTCACCTGGGGTGCACTTTAAAGAGGAGGTTCCGCGGAGAAAGCTATCACGACTTTTAAGGCGAGGGGGATTATAAGGCGTGAATGTAGAGAGCAGGTGCCTCCTGTCTGATTGCTGCCGAGTGGCGTAGGTTTGAGGCATCCCGTTATGGTCCTACAAGTCTCGTTTAAAGCCACATCCACCTGCTTAGCATGAGCCAAACGATGCCACACTGGGCATGCGTATTCGCCTGCCGAGAAGCAAAGTGCCAAGCCTGAGGTACGGAGCACATGCGGGGAGGCACCCCAAGTTGTTGCGGTAAGGCGAGAAAGGAGATTATTACATACAAGTCCCACTGCAACCTTGTTGCAGTGGGACTTGTATGTAAGGGACCTATCTAGGGTCACCCCTAAATAGATCGGATGGTCGCAATGCCTGATGTCGCTGTCCTGTAGCAATCAGGGATAATGTAGCCTTTTAACAGTAAAATATTTTTTGGAATCGGTTCGGTAGTTTCGTAGATTACCTACCTCACACTCACAAACGCTGCTCTTCATATTATTAGCAGGCCTGTGTCACTTCAAAGTTAAGGTACTAATACCATTGGTTAAAAGTGGGCTTCTAAGTGTTTCGTTCACCATGTCGACACATTCACTTGCCTCTGACTACCCCGCTTGGGATAAAGTCGTGTTGGTATGTATGTATGTACTCGTAAGTACCAGCGACTGTCGAGGTCCAATCCCAGGTACGTCATAGTCCACTCGACACGGATCAGAACTCCACCCACCTGGATGCTTGAACCGGCTGGAGGACCTCTCAGTGGCCCGTGAAAGCAAGTCGCCTCGGATTTTTCTATTTTTCGATTTTGCCGACGACTTCCGCCGCGCCTGCTGAAACTAGGACGGCTGCATCCCGGAAGTTGTTCCCTCTCGCCGTTACCAGGGTTACAAGTTACGTCAACGCCCTGGAGGTTGACCCAGTCATAACCAATGTTCCACAGGAGCGGCCCGCAAACCGAACCCTGCTGTGAGACACCCCACGACGGGGTGACGCCGCCAGTCTTTGTGCACCGGGAACTCGACATACCGCATCTTCTAGGATGAGCCGTAAATCGTGAATTTCCTATAGTGCTTGCTGTAGGGATTGTAGGAGTGTAAGTCACAGTTTTTGGTAGACATAGGTACCTAATAACAAAAAATATCTAAACATCAACCAAAAAGACTGTAATAAGTGGCCGTAAAGTGACACCTCTTTTGTCAATAGTCAGCGGCCGCTATTTTTCATATGTTTTCAGACGGCCGCGAACCAGATTTGTTTCGTTGGCATGTATTAGTTTGCGGCCGCACTATAGCTATAAATCCGAATACAATTATATTTTGACGGCCGTGAACTAACCATAGCATTTAAACCAACCCCGATAGTAAAAAGTGCTGCTCAAAACGAGCCTTTAATTACATTAATAATAGAAAAAAAGGAAAACTTATTTCATTCAGTGAGTTAGTACCGCGGCCACCCGGCCTTAAACCAACTTCTCTGAAAAAATATTGTTTTGGTTGGCGGCCACCAAATAAAACTGGTATTAAAGTAATTTACTCTTAAAATAAATGCGGAATTAAGTAAATAAAACAACTATGGTCACCCATAAACAATCACAATAGTAATAAGTAATCGCATACTTGAATTATTTACTTTTGAAGCGAGGCCTGTTTGCTATTTTTTGCGCAGCATTGCGTACGTTTCTGCGCCAACAGCGCGGCTGGCAAAATGGACAATTTATTTCCGGCACGTGGGTTAGGTTTACTGAATAATTTGAATTGGCATTACATTGTGCAACTATCCTACTTTTTAAGGTGTCATAGCACGTTGGGAAGGGTCAGACAGAATTCTTATTATCGCTATATTTCTGCGGATGGCCCTTTAAAAGGCCGCGAAACAACGCAGGGCCGCGATCCAGCGTAATGACCCTTTAAGACAGTAGGTTGCCGCTCGGCTTGCACACTCGCCGCCAAGCGCGATAATTAATGTTTTGTATCTGATTTGTTTAAAGTTTAACTTGTAATTATAATTAATTATAAGAAAAATAATGACTACTACTAATACTACTGCTCCTGCAGTTTGGGGAGAAGTATTTAAGGAAGACAATGTTAGGTTTTTTTTGATAAAATAAAAATAAATAAAATAAATAAACGATGTTACATTAATTACAGCAATACTTTTTCTAAAGTTAATAATTAAATCAGCGAGTTGCGACCCTGCGCTCTGACAGCTAAATCGGTTTCGTTCAGCAGCGCACAGTGGATATGAACGCTCGTGCTACGTGATAAGTTTCGATTCCGCGTGCAAGCTACCTAAACATGGTCCTGATCGATAGCACAGACAAATTAAAAAGAACTTTAGTAGAATTATTTTGTTCGTGCAGTTGGGGTCAAATCATCGGAGTATTACGCTCTCTCTCCCACTCACGGGCCTTATGGGCGGGCATAGTGATGCATGTTTGTTGCAGTGATGCATGCATTATTGTTGTCGATAAGCGTTATCGATAGTGTATTTAGTTTTGTCATTAGATATGGGTTAGTGATAAAAATGAAAGAAAAAAATGCCGAGGCCGAGCTATGATTTATGACCCCAACTGCACGGACAAAATAATTCTACATAGTATAGTGTGACACAATCACACAAACTTGTAAGACTAGAGGAGACTTTTTTACTTGGCCGCGTATCTTGAGAGAACCTTCTGTACGAAGTACTATTATTTACCTATTCTGTGATATTAGTATACTTTATATATATACTTGAGTCCCCGCGACGCTGGGTTAACTACCAATTTAGCATAGTCGCCTCGTACCTTATAGGCATACTTACTTGTATGATGTGGAGGTCTGTCCCGCATATCCCCGAGTACTGGACCTTTACGATCACCTCCGTGTCATTCACGATCTTGGGCATCGGGTACGCCTTCTCATATTTGATGGAAAGCGCTTTGCCATCGAAAATTACTGCTTCCATGTTGATCTGTTGTGTAATAAACGAACTTTAAGAACAAGTTAAACTGACTTTAGCGGTGAAATCATACAAAATAATGTAATATGTTATATGCATTATTTTGTTTAGTATACATTGCCGGCTGCGCATTTTCATAATATACAAATGAATAATATTTCATACATTGAATGAACGTTTTCGCCACTATACATTGCCTAGACTAGACAATAGATTTTAGATGTTCTATATTTGGTAGACTATACTTCTCTTGGATCACTTTTCGTATTTTAGTGTTACTTATAATTTTAAGGTTAAAACATTATTAGGTTCACAAAACTTATTTTGGAGAACAAAATATTTGTACTTACCTTTTAAAACATTGATGGCAAAATCAACTGAAAACTCAAACTCAAATATCTTTATTTAAATAGACCTAATCAGTACTTATAAATAGTCAAAAAATATACAAAATAATATACATAAATACTATAATAATATGAATATAAAAATAAACAGTATACAAACATAATGCGACTCTACCACCGCGTCGGAGGAGTTGATTCTTACTGAGAAGACCCGGCGAGAAACTCAGTATAGTTGCTCTTTTAAACTTGTTGTGGTTTTACAATGCGAGTACAATTTGTTTAAAAAGAACTGCTTTAATTCTAACATTAAGAAATAAACAGATGAAATTGTTGTATGTTACAATTATTGTTGACAAGGTAGTTAAAGAGTTTATAGTTACATTGTTTTAAAATACTTCGTGCTTTACTGCTGTATTTTAACCCCCATTTACCGCTGGACATTTTGTCGGAGTTCTTCGGGTAAGAACTTGACATTTAGCACTAACGTTATGAACATATTTAGCTGGTACGGCTAAATTTTGTGGCATCACAAGTGGTGTCCGGACTCGGTTTCTATGTGTTATTATTATGTTTTATCTTAGTCAGTTAGCTAGAACCACTAAGTAAGCAATTCGAAGCTGTCGGGGAAACCGTTTTGATGTTTCAAATATTAAGCCGTCACGGCTAAAGATGAACTTCCTGAGGTCAATTTCTCAAGGTAAGAGCTTCTTCACTAGGTTTATTAGTGCAGTAAATCGTTTAACAACACAACAGACAAGCACAAATGTTCTTAAATGTATGGTGCACCTTTTTGTAGGGTACCTACTCTCCTTCTAGGTGTAAGGTGTAATTACTCTGAAGTTCGAAAATTATGAAAAATATTTTTATGAAGCTCAGGATCTCGCAATGTTAAAATCTAGTGGCAATCATTGTTTATTTTTATTTAAACGCCATCAGTTTAAGGAAATTTTCACTATCATTACATTCATTACTTTTATTAATTGTTTACGTATGTTATTATGTAATATCTTACCAAAGGTCTGTTTATCGTTGCCTCTAGCTATCAACTACTAACTGGGAGATAACAGTTTACGCGTTGCTTTTAATACGCAAATGTAATGCGCTATGAACACCATGAGTCATCAAGAGAATTTTACGAAGTTAAGTATTGTCCTTTGCAGCACATTGATTGGATTAATACAGGGTGTAAAAAGACGCACCGAAGCCGGCATCTAGGAGTTCCGAGTCCCACATATCCCAAGTGTCCCGTACCCAGGGCCTTGGGAATGCCCAAATGCATTTCCTGACGCAAAAAAAAAGAGGCTGAGTGTGCTGGGACTCTGGGAGACGCCCCTGGCTTATTTCCTTGTCTGGTACTTCGTAAGACAGGGATATTTATCCCTGTCTCGATACTATAACGACTGGTCTGGTCTGGTGGTCTGGCGCATGTTTATTTATCTACACTAATAATATAAAGTGGAAAGATTTGTTTGTTTGTTTGTACCTATTGAATAGACTTCGATTCTACTGGACCATTTAAAAAAATCACCAACATAAAGCGTTACTATCAGGGAGTGACATAGGTTTTTAGGGATCTGTACCTCGAAAGGCAAAAATGGAACCCTTGGATCACTTCGTTGTCCGTCTGTCTGTCTGTCAAGACACTTTTTCTCAGGAACGCGTGAAGGTATCAAGCTAGAATTTTTATCAAATACTCAGGTCTACTGTCCCTTGGAGCTGTGAAAAATCGAACTTCTAAGCCAACGCAATCAAAAGATACAGCCGTTTATGCCGCAAATTTTCGACACTCGCAAGGGAATCAAAACCTACAGGGTACTTCCCGTAAACTCAGAATCTTGAAATTTGGTACGAAGCAAAGTCTCATAGCACAGATGAAGGAAAAATTGCGAAAACCGTAAATCATAATATGTAAAAAAATAAAAAGTCTTATTATTTCCAAATCTGATACAATTTTATATTGATGAGTCTTCCCGTTGAGTAGTCATAGACACTAGTTATGGGAATGGCTTGCTACTTTCCTTAGTACAGTGATTTAGAAATTTCATAAAAGAAAACAAACAAAATACTTAAACTATTATTGTAATACAGAGATTGGGTCTCCACTCGATGTGCGTGCGTGTGTGTGGGTGCGTGCGTACGTGCGTGTGCATGTGTGCGCATGCGCGCATGCAGAATGTAACTGTATGCCCTATGAAATTAAAAATAAATCTTGGGTTCTGCTGAGTAGAAACCACAAACAATTATGTAACCCTTGTTAAAAGTTCTTCCGCCTCATCATACGTGAGTGTGCGTAGCCAATTGCTTACTTCTATTTTACATGAACGTGTCTCCTTAGGGTAAATGTTTAAAATTCTATTTACCCTGTTGTAGATGAAAGATGATTGACAGGTATATTGCCTTTGGGCAAATGTGGTACGAACTTGGTGGGGGATAGCCACACGGTCTTTCCTTCTCCTATTCTTGAGTGATTTATGCAACGGCGTTCTCTTGTGGGTTGAAAGAATGAGATTTAGGATATATAATTTCCTGACCGATAAGAGCTTACTGGTTTTTAAAGGGCGTCAGTTGGAAATCTATATGGTTTAGAGTACGTAACCCTAATAAGGGATCTCTGCGCACGTTCCAAATCCAAGAATCGTGTCTTATCGGCACCACCCCACACCGCAATACAATAACTCGTGACCTATTGTGCAAGGGCAATATATATCTTGTTGAGAGTATCATACGGGACTAGATGTCTCAAAGTTTTAAAAATTTAAATGAGTTTTCTCAACCTATTCATGATTAATTCAATATGCAAATGCCAGCTAAGTCTTTGATCAACTAAGATGCCGAGATATTTAGTGCAATTGACTTTCTTAATCTCCTGACAACTACATGAAGACAAAGAGCGATCTGAATATAAACAGTCATGAATTTTTATACTGAATCTGTCATTCGGCTGAGAATTAAGATAGGGTGCAAAACATATATGATTTGTTTATGAAACGTTGAGGGTTAAAAGATTATTGTTTAACCAGTCAGCGACTTTCGATAACCCTCTCTCAGTTAAGCTCTGAACAAACTCCCAAGACTTAGCCTTACAAACGATTGCCGTATTATCAGCATAAGATAAGAGTTTCCCACCGACATCTTTAAGGTTGCACAATTGGTTGATATACAACAGAAACAGAGTAGGTCCGAGGACGCTGCCCTGCGGCACACCAAATGATACAATGGCCTCATCATTAATGAAGTTTCCGATTTTGACTTGCTGTGTTCTCCCATGGAAATAGCTTTTAAACAGGGTGAGGGCAGTTCCGAAATTTTCTAACCTGCGTATCAGAATAGGAATAGACACGGTATCGAAGGCCTTTTTAAGGTCTAAAAAGACCGTGATGCATTTATTGCCGCGATCGACTTCTTTGACAATGGTTGAAGTCAGGTCCAAGATAGCGTCCTGTGTCGATAAACCTCTCCTAGAGCCGAACGAATTTGACAATAGGTTATATTTATTTAGGTAGCTGACTAGCCTATTGTTCATCAGTTTTTCAATAATTTTAGAGATAGAGGTTAGCACAGATATCGGCCGGTAGTTATTTACGTCACAACTATTTCCTCCCTTAAACACGGGCGTAATAACGGAGCGTTTGAGAGCAGATGGAAAAATCCCGGAGTGGAAGCAAAAGTTCGCTAAATTACGGAATCTTTTAGAAGTAATTTTTAGTATAACGTTGTTTGGATCATGTCTCAATTTCAACTGTAAATGGTTTCTTAATCTAATGCATCTTACAGCACCTGTCGTAATCCAAGGCTTGATCGACAAAGTCATCGCAAAATAGGTCGTATGTTACCAGATAGGATGTCCATATTATGTTGGGCTTTCCTAGCTATTGTGTGTGTTTTTAACGATGGCAATAAAAAAAACTATCATCGTTCGTAGCAATTTTGTAGTGCAGTCGACATTGTCTAGTGTGCACGTACTGCACGATGTCGACGTATATGCTTACTTTGCATGCCAACGTTATTTTATCAATGTTTCAAGGCAAGTACCTATATAAACATCCAAAAATCCGAAGTATTTATATATTTTCAGTTTTTCTATCTTTAGATATGAAAAACAAGCATTGTTAAATGCTTAAATAATCAAAGTAATATTCAAATAGTATATTTCATCTTAATCGAAAGTTTCAATAGTTGTAAAAATATTTCTTTCGGATGTTCATATGTAGGTGCCTTGAAACATTGATGAAATAACGTTGGCTAGCAACGTAAGCATATACTGGAAAGATTCGTTCGCCCTCTGAGGTTTCGGTAGCTCAGTGGTTTAGAGCAGTCACCCGGATTCCCGCTCAAGATCATCAAAATCATCTAAATCGAATTTTTCCAGTTTATCTTTATATATGAAAAACAAGTTAAATGCTAAAATAATCAAAGTAATAATTTAAAACAGTTGTAGTCACCCTACAATAACGATGTTTACAAGTTATTATCGTAAATGAACTTGATATTACCTCGTTAATAGTTGATATAAACTTATCTTTCACCGAAACAACAACTAGCCGAGTGGATGGTGAAACGCGGAAAGTACAAAATTTGTTTGATCGCAAGGAGGATGATCAATGATCATCAGCAACGGTGGTCGAGCTACCACCGTTGCTGATGATGACACTAGTATCTTGTCAGGTTGGTATCGTTGAAGATTTTTAAGGGATTATTAAGTGCAATAAGACGTGCATTATTAAATGCATTTCATTTCATGTCAGATATCGATGAGACATTGACAAAGAACTTGTTTATTTAATTTATTTTTATATTTTAATTTATACATATAGAACGTTATACTTATTCACACATAGGCAAAACATAAAATACGAATACATACGTAATATATACGTTCTCCACTAACATTAATTCTAAGATTATTAAGATTAACCAATATGAACTGTAAACAATTGATCGAAATAAAATTTTTATTATTATTCTTATCATGTTGGTACTTGGAAAATTTACGGGCCCATGGGGCCCCGGTCCTTTGAGGCTTGCGTGGGGCCGAAGCCAACACGCAGAGGCCTTTCTGGGACCATTTAATCTACTTTGTTATGTGTACATCTGCTGAGTTTTGTCTCTGGATAAATCTTGATAATCTACCTGAAGACAACAACCAGCAGATGCAAGGACTATTGCAAAAATGTTAAAAAGTAAAAACTGAGCTATGGAGTTGTATTGTTTGGTGGGCTTGTATACACGCTATTGCTTGAGACAACGGACGTCTGCACATGCAAAATGTCTCAATGTTTTTTCTCCTGGCAGACGGTGACTAGCCACCCACTAAATGGGCCACCCAAACGTGTTGACGCATAGGGCCAGCAAAGGCAGCAACATGGTCGTGAACGGCTCAGGGTATAACGGGATCCTCGATGCTGGCCAGCAATACAGGAGCCGGAGCGCCGGGATTCGTCACACAATATTTAGAAGTAGATGTAGTTGTGGAATAGTTAATAAAAGATCAGCCAATCCAGTGACTTATTTATTATTTAGGGTAAAAGTATAGGTAGGAAAGAAGAACTGTAACAAAATAACAATAAATGAATACAAAGAGTCCTAGGTAATAGATTATCTAATAGTAATAGGTAAGTAAATAGGTATGATATGCTTACCCCGATACACGGGTTCCTGTTACTTATAACTGTTTTAACTGTTTACAAAATTGGTTATTTAGAGTATTTAAAAATACACCATCACGTAAGTTATACTAGTTAAACTGGTAATCTGGTAAAATGCTCACAAACTGTTCAGTACGATGGTTTTGGTAGGAATGAATCAAAAAAGCTGCGCATGCAATGCGAAACAAAAATCGAATTGAATCAAATTTGAAAACAAGTACAAAATACTTTTAATGGCCAGCAGTTAAACCATGAAGTTTCCAGCGATCGTGGAGGTTGTAACGTCCACGAGACTGAAGGGAAACGGCATCGTTACAATACCGGGGTGGCCGGCGCAAAAAAAATCTTTAAGGATTTTTTTTTGAAAGTTAAAGTTAAGTTAAGTTAAAGTTAAGTTAAAGTTAAGTTAAGTTAATCTTTAGTTAAGTTAAGTTATGTAAAAGTTAAGTAAAAAAAATAAGGTAATGTTAACGATGTCGTTTTTACAATAAGTTAAATTTGGAAGATAAGTTGATAGTTACAAGTCAACAACCAAGTCAACAAACAAGTCAACAAACAAGTCAACAAACAAGTCAACAAACAAGTCACTTATTTTATAAAAAAATACAATATAAGTAATAACCTATTAATTAATTAAATGGAAGTGCATGATAGAATTTTGAGTAAACGAATGTTTTTTACAGTGAGAAATTTACACTAGGTTGGTTTCGGTTTCATTCAAATACTAACATCCGTCGTATCTAACAAAGTCTTAATTCTGTAAGTTTGAATTAAGGCATCAGTCAAGTAGAGAAATCTTATATAATAGAAGATGTTTCTCATGAAACTAACCCAGATTAGTGCAGGCTTATTTAAATATGCCAGTCACCACCCGCTGGCTTTTGGTGATCATGTTTAGTTTTTATGTGTGTGATGAATGTCATGTGTAAGTGTTGGTGTTAAGTGTCTTAAAAATGTACAAGTTTACTAACCTTAATATGGTCAGAAGATAAGATTTAATCTCATTAGGGATTATAATAAGTAACTACTTGTTAAAAGTAATTACTAATAAGGTAATAAGTAAGTTGGTTGTAGTCCAACTACTAGGTAGAAAATAACAGGCTTATTTAAGGAGTTGTTATCCGCTCCAGAGGTAAAAATACGACGATTACTATAACATAGGCTTATTTAAGGAGTTGTTATCCGCTCCATAGAGAAAATGACTAATGACTAAAGCCGGAAATACGACTAGTCGTTTTTTAAAAAAATAATAAAACATAATAATCTTATATGTGCAAAATTACGTATTGACATGGTAGTTAATGGTTAGCCGAAAGGATGAAGATGTATATAAAAACAGTACCTATATAAATCAAGAGATTAAGTGACATACGTCACGCTTAAAGTAATAATAAATTATAATAAATCAATAAGTAAGTAATTATATAAAGAAAATATGGTAAATTAGAGTATACGGTGATCGATAGTTATCTTAATTTTGGAATAGGTTTAATGTCTTTTACATGCCAACGACCTAATGGTTTATTGGACATGTCCGATAGATCGTAAATGAGAGGTGAAACTTTGTTTGTGACTTTACATTTAATAAATTTAGGTGCTAATTTTGCCGAAAAATATTTATCAGCTGAGCTAATGGGGTAATTCCGTTTCCAGACAATATCACCTTGGTTGAATTCTAATTGTTGATGTTGTTTATTATAATAATGAGCATTAGTTCGGTGACATTTGTAGAGACGAGCTTGGACTTCTGAAAATATTGGGCTAAGTAAACCAATGTTCTCAGAATATTTGTCTTTAGGTGCTAGAATGGCATCTTCTGTTGTGTCGGTGTTGTAGATAGAACCGCATGTGACAAGTTCACGACCGAAAACTAGATAAGATGGCGTGAAATGGGTTGTTTCGTTCACAGCCGAATTAATTGCAAACTGAATTTTGCTGAGATGGATATCCCATGTTCTATGATCGTCATCGACAAATGAAGCGATTGCGGTAATGATGGTTTTGTTGTAACGTTCAACTGTATTTACTTGTGGGCAATAGCGTGGAGTATAGTGTACTTTGGGTATGTTGAAGGATTTAAATAAGTCTGTGATTTCATTGCTTATCATTTGAGGGCCATTGTCTAAAATAATTGTTTCAGGAATACCATAGGTCATAAAAACTAGATTTTCAAGAATATGCTTAATGACTGAAGATGTAGCACGTTTAATAGGATATAATAAACAATATTTAGAAAAACAACAAGTTGCTACAAAAATAAATCTGTTAAGTTTACGAGATAATGGTAATGGTCCAATTAAATCAATTGATAAACATTGAAAAGGACGTGAACAATGTTTAGGTTTACCCATCAAACCAATTGTGTGTTGGTTTTGGTGTTTGTAGGCAAGGCAAGTTTCACATTTGGATATATATGTAGCTATGTCTTTATACATGCCAGGCCAAAAGTAGCTATTTTTGATGCGGTGATATGTTTTGAAAGTTCCGAAATGAGCTGTCGTAGGCGTAGAATGGTTTTCGGAAATAAGGGAATCTCGTAGTTCTAAAGGAACAACTAATTTCTAAGAAAACTCAGAATTATATGGGGTATTAGATCTTGAATATTTATATAAGTTATTGTTTATAATAGAATAATCAGGGGTTGAAGATGGGTAAGCTTTACATTTAGAAAAGATGGTATTATACCAATCATCATTGTACTTTGAAATATTTATGTTGATGGCATTAATGGTTTTTATACGGGATAGGGTATCTGGTACTAGATGATCTTTACCTTTTTTATGTTTTATTTCAAAATTAAACATGGATAAACGGATACTCCATCTGGCTAGTCGACCTGTGGGGTTATCGAGTCGTAAAAACCATTGAAGGGCAGAATGGTCTGTATAGATAGTGAACTTTTGACCGTTATCTAAATAACAACGCCAATGCTCTAGAGCAGTTATGACACTTAATAACTCGCGTTCAGTGATTGAATAATTCCTTTGGGGTTGGGTAAGGGATTTACTCATATAAGCAATAGGTTTCTCTATCCCATCAAAATCCTGTGTGAGCATTGCTCCCAACCCGTATGCTGATGCATCACAGTGAACAGCAAAAGGTTTTGAAAAATCAGGACAAGTTAAGATTGGGGTAGAAACTAGAGCTTGTTTAATTAAATTGAATGCATTGTTTGCTTCAGGAAGCCATTTAAAAGGAGGTGCTTTTTTGCTGGTTGAAGTTAATCTAGTGAGAGGGGCAGCCAGAGTGCTGAGATTTGGTATAAAACGACGGTACCAGCTTGCTGTACCGAGAATTTTTTTGACTTCTTTAATAGACTTAGGCGGTTGTATATCTAGAATTGCTTTAATTTTGTCGGGGTCGGTATGTAAACCTTTGTCGTTAACTACATAGCCTAAATATTTAAGTTCGCTACGAAAGAAAGCGCATTTTGGAAAGTTAACAGTAATGTTAGCTGATTTTAATTTACTGAAAACTTTATTTAGTAGGTCAATATGATCGTCAAATGTTTTACTAATGATAATTATGTCATCCAAGTAACAGAATACGGAACTGTCAACGTCACAAAGAAGATTATCTATGAATCTTTGCTGAGTTGCGGGTGCGTTGGTGAGACCAAAAGGCATAACCTTAAATTGATATGTTCCGCGACCAGGAACGTGAAAAGAAGTCTTGGGACGGTCTTTCGGTGTCGATTTCTATTAAAGACAATCGGTTACGAACGTGAATAATATAAGGTGCAAGTTTTGCTTTCCTAGTAGGATAGGAAGATATCGTTATATCTATAATATCCAAGCATTTTTTTATTTCATCCACATCGAGAGTAAAATTATAGGGGCTTGATGACGATGGTGGATATGTATTTGGTTCTGATAAGATATTGGATAGGATTTCACGCAATTCAACGGCAGTTTGAGTTGGTTGAAAATTTGCGTTACGTAATCTAAGTTCATAAATAATTTCTGGTTTGTTCAATTGAAAAATATCCATGGTGTACAACTGGTATTATAATAAGGTATAAAACCTTTTCTTAGTTTGAAAAAAGAAAATGATTTGATTTGAAGATAAAAAGCGTGACAATGTCTGACAATGTCAGCTTACAAGCAAAGTTGACGTTTTATTATTGAAAATAGCAAGAAGGCTAGAGACTAAGGAGAGATAACTCCCTGGAAAGGGTTGGACTAAATCCGTATCCCACAGTGACGCATGCGCATTACGCTTCTTTGCCGCGATCCTCGCGAAGTGTCAAAATTGGTCAACACAACCTCGAAAAACAACAACTGTCGCACGTGACACCGTTCAAAACAAAACCATGTGACCATGAAATGACAAATAGCTGCCGCTGCACATGCGCAATACAGCGTTTTGCCCGGCACAGAGTATACGACTTTCGGCCCTCGAAAGCTTACCCCCACTTCGGGAGTTATCTCTCCTTAGTTTCTAGCCTTCTTGGAAAATAGTAATGATTAGAAATTATTGTAAAAATTATTGTTCAATTCTAGTAAGATAAATTGATGAAGTACGAAAATAAGTTGGAGAGTGGTGTATTTGGTATAAAATATTTTGCTATTCGATGTATGTAATGTTTGTAAGTATACTTAGCTTACGTAAACTTAGTCGGCCTCGAAGACCTAAAGAAATACGAGCTAAGCGTGTAGTATCTTGGTTAAGGATACTCTCCAAAGCCAAGGATGTGGTAACAAACGAGATTTGGAATAACCAAGGGTTTAAACTCCAAAACCTCGAAGGTTTATGTAGCTGTCGGTTAGACAAGCCGTAGAGTAGGTGATGTCTGTAGGGCTGTGGTGTAAATAAAGTAAAGGGTACTGAAAGTATCTTTGGGATAATAAGTAAGGGTAGGTAATAAATTTGTGAATGTAATGCCTCCGCTACTAAAGCATCGGGAACCGATTACATTTGTAACCAGCAGTAGTAGCGTCGATCGTATTATTGTCTGTAAAATGTGTGTATAGTGATTGAAGTATATTTGGTTGTGAAAACGGTATGGTATAGTGTAATGAAATGGGGATGAATGATAGTACACAAAATAGGGTAGGGTAAATGCACTAAATAAGTACCACACTTAAACACACATTATAAATTGCACAAACGTCCTAAATTATCTTCTTTTTCAGTTACTGGAAATAACAAATATTATTCTTCACTCGTGGTTTCGAGCTGCAGAGAAGAGATATCTTCGATTTTTTGTTCGGGCGCCATATAGCGGGATCCTCGATGCTGGCCAGCAATACAGGAGCCGGAGCGCCGGGATTCGTCACACAATATTTAGAAGTAGATGTAGTTGTGGAATAGTTAATAAAAGATCAGCCAATCCAGTGACTTATTTATTATTTAGGGTAAAAGTATAGGTAGGAAAGAAGAACTGTAACAAAATAACAATAAATGAATACAAAGAGTCCTAGGTAATAGATTATCTAATAGTAATAGGTAAGTAAATAGGTATGATATGCTTACCCCGATACACGGGTTCCTGTTACTTATAACTGTTTTAACTGTTTACAAAATTGGTTATTTAGAGTATTTAAAAATACACCATCACGTAAGTTATACTAGTTAAACTGGTAATCTGGTAAAATGCTCACAAACTGTTCAGTACGATGGTTTTGGTAGGAATGAATCAAAAAAGCTGCGCATGCAATGCGAAACAAAAATCGAATTGAATCAAATTTGAAAACAAGTACAAAATACTTTTAATGGCCAGCAGTTAAACCATGAAGTTTCCAGCGATCGTGGAGGTTGTAACGTCCACGAGACTGAAGGGAAACGGCATCGTTACAAGGGTGTCGAGAGTACACCGCTTTCTACGGGGTGGATAAACCACCCCACCAACTCGCGACATATGTATCTTTCACTTCCACCCTGCGAGCATTCCGCTCTTACGCCCTACTCTGGACGGCCGGTTAAGGCAAGCCAGAGGTGAGAGTCCTGCGGCCCCCCTTGGGGTCCACTCCAGCCGGCCAATGAGGCAAGCGGAGGCGGAGGGCCTGACCGACTCTCGGGGGAACTCAGGTCCGTGGTGTCGCTACACACCAACAGCTCGCCACAAGCTGCCCTGCGGGTTAGCGTCGGGATGATCAACAATTTTATTTATGGACACACTGTCTTGAAAATCTCTTACAGAACATCAAAAATACTGACAGAAAAACTTTCCATTCGTCAACAAACAAATAACGTTCAATGTGATCGTGCTTGTGTTATGTGTATCTATCTATTTATGCTGCGGGCATTACCTCCATGTCGTCCATAGTTAGAGATTACCACTGCCAGCATAAGCTGAACTCCATTACTATAAATCACATGCGCTTTTAATATACGGGGTGGATTTTTTTACCGCCACCTGGAGGGAAAGTACTGTAGATAACTGGAGATAGACAATTTTACTCAAAGGAAACATTCTTTGATTTTTAAAAAGTAACAGAACTGCATTCACAGATTTTCGAAAATTCGCTTGCCACACCCGGGAATCTAACCGGGTAAAATCCGAAAAAAGAACACCCTGTACTTTTACGGCATCTATCGATAGGGTCAATCATGAGGATCAAATATCTCTAACAAACGTGGTAAATTAAACACAAGGAAATCTTTCCCTCTATGTGGCGTTAAAAAATTCCACCCTGTATACCTACTATTTTTTTTTAGAAAGTTGTAATACATTATTTTCATGTTTATTGCGACCACGTTCTGCAATAAGAATAGGTATTATAATTTGTTTGATTTTAAGAAGTTTATCATTCAATTTACATTTTGAATACTAAGAAGGTGCTATGTACTATCTTTGAGAAAGCAATTTGACCGATTTTTTTTTAATTTAAAAGCTATTTGTCCGATTATAAATGTCCGATTATAGTAGAAGCGTAAAATCAGTCCGTATACCTACTAAATAGTTTTAGGATAAATTATGTTTTTTGGTTTGTAATGGATGGACATAATAATAAGTTCACGAACACATTTACAAAGCTGGTTACTAAAATTTATGTTAATTCATTAGTTTAATACGTATCCATGTAATAATATACTCTTAAAAACCATATTTATCAGCAACAACGCGAAAAACTATCATTATTTAAAAAAAGTTCCCAAATATACAATTGGCCAGTAGAATTCAGTCATTGGACAGCACTTCAGTGCACATTTATATCTTCGAAATAGTCATTATTAGCTGCTCTCGAAGGTAGTCAATTAAATAAATCAATTATTAGGACATTTTATTTAACAGTATCATACTTATTTTATCTTGGAATAAAAAAAATATAATCACATTTAGTAACAAAACTAGTAATCAGTCTTAGCAATAGTTAAATGTTTATTAAGTTTAAACTCAAAATAAAATAAAAACAAATGCAAAAACACAGATAATCCATTAATTTAATTAAAAAAAAAACTAATTATTGGACAGTCCTTAATATCCTAAGAATTTTATAACTATTGTACCAATTCATAATTATTAAATTTCATCCATAATACGATAATGCTTCACTGAGTAAGTCAGATTTAGAACAACTTAATAACAATAGGCTTTAATAATGAAACATAATTGGGCAGCTCTATGTTTAATATAATGATGCTCTCTCACTTGTAGCATTCGGCGGTAATGTAACGTAACAGAGCGAGCATAAGTGAGGGGGGAGAACCGAACATAACAGTGCGCAAACTGTAATGTTACAGATTCGAGCATAACGTTGATTAGGGAAAAGCGAACATCACAGTGCGATAAGAA
This sequence comes from Udea olivalis, assembly GCA_947369235.1. Taxonomy (NCBI): domain Eukaryota; kingdom Metazoa; phylum Arthropoda; class Insecta; order Lepidoptera; family Crambidae; genus Udea; species Udea olivalis. Next base: position 6,712,265 of record OX376370.1, on the reverse strand, counting down.
ACTATGCACACAGAATGAACGTTAGGCCCTTATTAACACATTCTGACTTTTAGCAGCGATACAAACGCGATTCAGTATCGATGCAGTATCAATAGAGTCCCAAGACATCTACCTTTTACACACAAAAAGCAGCGTTAAAATCGCGATGCAGTCGCGTGACAGTCAAACGCGCGTTTGTATCGCTGCAAAAAGTCACAATGTTTAAGGCCAAGCAAAATGAAGTAATCAAGTAATCAAGTATTTATTTCGCATACCAAGTGTTTTATAAGGTCTTATTTAATATTAAATACATAATATGATTCTTAATACTTAGTACCTTTTTCAGGTATTGCAAAAAATTTTTAATTTTACACATATCCATTAAAATAATCAAAATCGTTAACAATAAAAAGATTGATAAAATAAAAAACAAAAATTTAAATAGTGTAAATTAATCGAAAAAAATAAAATACATTTGTCAGATAACCAACTAAAAAGGAAAAAGCCAAATTAAAATAAAAACAAGTAAAAAAATTACATGCTTAAATAATAAATGACAACACAAAACAAAAAAGATTACAGACATTAAGTACTACATATTATTTTTCAATAAGATAAGCATTTACGTCATAAAAACATTTAATAACTAGGAAAGTTTTCATTTTTTTCTTAAATAACCCGTAATCCAAGGTGCGTATATCTTCCGGAATTTTATTAAATAATACTGGTGCTTAGCATACAACACTTTTATGTAGTAGCGCAGTCTTAGCTGGATGAATACAGAGCCTGTCGAAATTGCGGAGGTTACGTTTTATCGTGTCAGACATCTGTGAGAACAAGTGGGGATTCAACAAACAGAACTAGGTACCTCTAAGATGTACAAACATGGGACTGTCAAAATTTTATATTTAGTAAACAGCGGCTTACAACTTTCGGTACTTTTAATACCAAACATTGCACGTATACAGCGCTTTTGCATTTTGAATACCATCTCTTTGTTAGTTGAGTTGCCCCAAAAAATTATGCCGTATCTGAGAACTGAATGATTGAAAACTGTGAAGAAACTAACCAATTTCTTTCTGACCTCGAGGACGCCGCGAAAAGTGAATATTTTCAAACTAGTCCTGCCATCTATAACTGATGTTTTGTAGTACATGTATGGTATTGTCATCTTATTATTATAGCTGAGTTGAATGGTTCAAAGTTTTAAAGCTACCTTACAAATTAGTTTTTTTATTGCGTGCTGTATAATGACTGGTATTGTCCAATGACTAGAAGTCTACCCTTTGTCGTTTAAGCAAAAACTTTCCTAATGTTGAGCAACACCTGTGAGAGCCATAAAGTTTCGTACTTCTTCCCACCTCTTTCTGTCATAAATGCGAAAGTAACAACGTAGCGCCATCTTGTAATAAAATTGTGTACTACATGAGAGAGTAAGCTGAATTTAGCGAGGAATACCTAGTCAAACTAGAAATAGCAGCAAACTGCCATCTTGTGTTGAATAATTAAAACTGTGACTGAAACTGTTTAACCGACAGAAAGGCGTGGTCTTCATTCGTTCACTTTTGACGTTAATGAATGTTGCTAGAATTTAATGGTTTTCACTATTCTGGGTAAAATAAACATTTGCTGCACGGATTTACAATATAAAAAAAAATCAGAAACATGCAGCGGTAAAGCAATGTCAGATATTAAAAAAAAAATGCTTTCATTTAACCACTAAAGTGCTTTCTGCAACCACGGTTGCATGAAAACAGATGTCCAAAGCGAAGTGGGTCGCTTCGCATAATCAACGGGCTCAAATAACTGAATCACTTGGCCGTTTTTTTCCTTTTAAAAAAAAAATTACACAGACTATGGAATAATGCATCACTCAAAGTCATGCGTTCGTTAAAATAAATCAAAGAATTTTTAAATGACAGTGACAGAATATGCTTGGTAAAAAGCTGGCTGCCGCCTATCGTGGATGATGATGTACATGTGTTCGTAAATTCCTTAAAAATGCTTGAATTATGTATTAGTAAAGGTGTTGTATATCAAAACAATCTTCAATTGGCTCTGTTTCGAATTATGGGTATTTCGAAACAGATTTTCATATGATCACCTAGTATTTGTCTGAAATGTGGACAAATTGGTAAATCATTATTTTGTTTTGCTGATAATGTGACTTTTTTTATCCAATTTATTTACTTGGTGATTCCTCGTAATTTATACCATGTTTCTTACCAAATATTAAAGATAGGAAACGTATCTTTCTGTAACTGAATATATTTTTGTTCTATTTTCGAACATTTATTTTTTGACATTTGTTTAATTTATTCATTTATTTCCGCTGACATCGTGAAATTTATTTGCAAACTTCGAAATTTTTTGTATGGTTTTTTTCAAGTCAAACTTATGTTTAAAACTATCTTAATAAAAAGGAAAACTAATATTGGATTGGATGGATTAAAATATAAAAAAAACATATGTCATCGTGCTGTATTCTACAATAAAAACTTTTTCGTTCACTAAGTAGGAAATTTTTCGCACTGATGAAGTTTGATATTTTTTGTAAATTGTTACAAAGTGATTAAGCCTATTATTTATAACTTAGCACACAATTCGCTGATGGCATGTCAGTGATTGTTTTCACTATTGATAAGTCGGTCAACTAATGCAGACGCATTACTTTATGCTTGCTTTAATCTAACCCTTTTTTGAAAATCAAACATTAAAAACAAGAACCAGCCCGTTTTGAAAATTCCAAGCTAAAATAGAGAGGAGTTCTTTTAATACTACTAGCAACACCAACTCATTCACCCATCGACATTCATTCATAACATTCATTCCACAAAACGAACGACAGCCGTTCAATCAAACCTTCAAAAGGAACGACGGACGAACCGAAACCGAAATAAAGCCGCCGAAGCCGACTGACTGAAAAAAATATAAGTGCAGGAAAAGTAAACTTGTTGTGAGGTGCGGTGTTTGGTGTTTCTCAATTCTCACGATGGCGTTTAAAATGTTTTTACTAAGCGCGTTGCTAGTCTGTTTATCAGCCACTGGTAAGTTAAAATTTACTGAGAGCATGTCTGTCTTTTTTATGAAGAACAGTACGTTACGCCCTAAAAACTGGAACAATCATTACAAGAGATTTTTTTTTGCTTGTGAATTCGCTGCAAATGCAAAGCAAAAGCATGCGTATGATGCTGTTTTGATCAACAACGAATGTATGACTCACCCAAATTGTTATTAATTTGTTCTTTTGGCTCCCAAAACTACTTTTCCAAGACTTTGATGCTCTATTTATTTGTCTTCTTGGTACCTAACGAAATCCGAACTTCAATCTCATTCAAAAGTATTTCCTACCTTGCCCACGATACACGATATCATGCAGTATGCAGTAGAATAGGGCAATAGTTAGCTTCTAATTATTTTGTCCTTTGCATGGTGGTAGTTTTTGACGAGATTTTGGAATCTTTACAAAGACTATACATTTCTGGCAGAGACGCTAAATTGAAAACCATCTAACGCATATTTTTTTCTCGCTTTTGTTTTTTAATCGCTCCTGATTATTAGATTATTGTAAGAGTTTGTAGCGATTACAGTGCCCAACATCTTAACATCATGTTTACAGTACAGCAGAACATCAAACCACTTCAAAGCTACCAAAAAACCCTACCCTCTGACCCAAAAATCTGTTGAAATTTGAACATCTGTGTTGAACATAGAACACTCGAGTCAAGAATAAAATCAATTTAACATGTTATTGTAAATCTTTTGGGCACTTGTATGTTAAGCAATGGCTGTTTGTTGCCATCAAAACATGCTGAGTGCAGACAGGTTTCTAAGTCAACAATATTTTTTTGTTGACTCTTCATGTTTGCCTTTTTTGTGGATATCATTATAACTTTGCAGAAAACCCAAAATGTTAAATAAAATCCTTAGAATCTGCAGTGTAGGAAAATCCTGCAACTCTTTTGTTTTCAAAACATTTAGTAGGTATTAGATAATTTGAATTCAAAAAACAAGAAAATACCTGACAAATCGGCAACTAACACTAGTATTTTATGTGTTCACATCTCAAGATAGAAATGTATGTTTCCAGTACAAGGGCAGCGGACCCCAACCATCTCTCACATCACCCAGGAGCAGATACGGGACATCGGCAGTCAAGTGGACCTGGACTGTTCTGTGCATTACGCCAACGAGTATCCTGTTGTTTGGGTATGTTAATATCATGTTTATTATAGATTTAAGGTATTTTAAAGTGAATGTTTTCGTGGCATCATCACTTTCCACCTGGAGACCCTATTGCTTGCTATTCTATGAAAAAGAAAGGTTTTATTTAAATAGAATGTTAGAAAAGTTCTTCACATCAACCTTCACATAGGGGCACCCTATAGTGCTGTCATAAGACCCATTTTGCAATGGTTTTGTAAAGGTTGATGCGAACGCCTCTGTACAGTGCTACCCTTCTCCAGTACTGCATACAAATTAAATGCAGAGAATGTTAGATATTTCAAAGAATGTCACTCAAACTCATGGTGATAAGATGTTCGTTGTCAACATCATCAGATTCTAAAAATAATTGAAAATGATCAAAAACTACATTTAATAAGGCCCTTCAAAAACTTTAAGTATGTACAATTAATTTTATAGCCCTTTATATGAGCTTTTAAATATGAGGTTACTAGCTTTCCCCCCGCGGCTTCGCCCGCCTGAATTTATCGTTATGTGTATACTATGGCCTAACTACATAAAATCTTAATAAATAATAGCCCATGTGTTATTCTGATGTATTAGCTGTATTACTGTAAAGTTTCATCTAATTCCGTTCAGTAGTTTTTGCGTGAAAGAGTAAACAAATATACACCGATTTGACGACCGACTTGGTGTAATGGTTAAGAAGTTGGCTACAAACAGTACAAACATTTGTGTGCATGAACATGTCTGTTTGTACTGGTCTGGGTGTCTCCTATGTATAATAAGTATGTACTTACAAAAGAAAATGTATTTAAGTATGTTTATCCGTTGTCTAGTATCCCATAGCACAAGCTATAATTAGCTTACTTTGGGGCTAGATGGCGCTGTGTGGAATAATGTCCAGGGATATTACATACATTCTTAACAAACTTTCGCATTTATATTATTAGTAAGATATTGGTGAAGGAATTTTCAAAATGTCCAGTAGATTCGGAGCCAATACAAACAAGCAAACAAATCTTTCCTTTTTATAATTTTAGTACAGGGGGCCTAGCCAAGAGCAACACGCCACGACGATTTCTACAATAGAAATCGTTCAAATGTACGGGGATGACATTAGCTGTCACTGGCACTTATGTCATCCCCATACTTTTGAACGATTTCTATTGTAGAAATCGACATGTCATCCCCGTACATTTGAACGATTTCTATTGTAGATATCGTCATGTCATCCCCGTACCTACATTTGAACGATTTCTATTGTAGAAATCGTCTGGCGTGTTGCTCTTGGCTAGGCCCCCTGATGTAGTAATATTATGACGTCATGATAGTGCTTTTGTAAGAGGAAGAGGAGTCCTCCATTCCTTAATCGATTTCAATCAAGTTCATAGACAGAGCAAGTATGAGTCAACATAATTTTGACATCCGTTGCTATAATGGTACAGCGCGGTCTAAACGAAGCGGCGACACGTTAAAAGCTTATTCCAAAATGGGTCCTATGTCAGCAGCATAAGGTGCCGCCATGTGAAGCTTGATGTGAATTCGTGTGTGTGACACGCGTCGTCTATAACGATTTATGTCGGTGACTTTCATCAAAACCTTAGCTTAATATCACCACAAAATAAATAGTTTACAGAAGGACCGCTCGCGCTACTAAAGAATGATCCAAATTGACCTTCCGAACTTTCATTTTAAAAAAACAACGCGTTATCTTTTTTTAGTTTTTTCTTAACTGATGTAATAGTGTTTTACATTTATTATAAAAAATAGCCACTGACAAATTTCCGCCGCTGGACATTCTGATTCTGAAGGAGGTAATTCGTTCGAGGTAATTTACGTAGCCATTTTTGCAAATTTCGGGAGTCACCTCGGCCAGGCCTGTGTCACTTCAAAGTTTATGTACGCCTGGCCGCGTGGCCCCTCTCTGGGGTATCTGACAGTGGGTTGCCGCTCGGCTCGCACTCTCCGCCGAGCGCGTTAATTAATGTTTTGTATCTGATTGGTTTCAACTGTAAGTACTGTAACTTGTAATTATGAGAATACTAATGACTACCACTAATGCTAAACGATGTTATATTAATTACAGTAAACTTTTTTAAAAGTTATATTTAAATTAGCGAGTTGCGACCCTGCGCTCTGACAGTTAAATACGTTACGTTTAGCGGCGCACAGTGGAATATGAACGCTCGTGCTACGCGATAAGTTCCGATTCCGCGTGCAAGCTACCTAAACATGGCCTTGATCGATAGCACGGACAAATTAAAAAGTAATAGTGTGACACGAACTTGTTAGATAAAAGAAGACTTTTTTACTTGTCCGCGTTTCTTGAGAGAACCTTCTGTACGGAGTACTATTCTGTGCCTCGGCTATAACTCTGTGGATGTTCTAAGGATGAAGAGTTTTTGAGGAGAGTAGTTTTAGTGCTATTGAAATATTTTTTAACTATTTTTCTATTTTTGAGAGATCTTCGATAGCACCTTAACAAAAAAAATAGTCAAATACCCTATTGCCAATTCAATTCGTCTTCTCAAGTTTTAGACCTATGTAAAAATTTCATCAAAATCGGTTCAGTGGTTTAGGCGTGAGAGCGTAACAGACAGATAGACAGACAAAGTTGCGTTCGCATTTATGATATTTGTATGGATTAATAAAACAAAATAAATAAATAAATATCTGGGACTATTTACAACAAGATCATCTGACCCCAAACCTAGCAGAGCTTGTACTATGGGTGTCAGAGACTGATAAACATATTTAAATATTTCTAAATACATACTTAAATAGATAATAACACCCAGACACACAACAAACACAAATTTTCGTCACAAATGTTTGTCATGTGTGGGAATCGAACCCACGACCTCCGATGCTAAAGGCAGGATCGTTGCCACTGCACCAACAGGCCAGTTAAGTTTATTTATTATTATTCAATAATGCATTCGGTGCATTCGAACTTTGTAATTTCATAATTATAACTTTAACTGTAAATTTTTAAGTGTCTTATCAATTTAAAAAAAACGGTTGTTTATTTAATTTAGCAAATAATTGGAGACTACCTAATTTTAGACAACTCAATGGTTTTTAAATAGTATTATGCTCACAATAATACAGCAAAAATTTAAGTTTTATTTCAATTCAATGAAATATTCACGAAAATCTTACAAAAATGCAACGTTTTCGAACCACCCTCACCCTTAAGGAGTTATTTAGATCACTAATGTACTCACGCTCTGTTGTTCTTTTTTAAAATGATCTGGTTTTCCGCAAACACAACACCTTCTTGCACAAGTAATCTTACGAACTATTCTTGGCAGTCTAGTGAGGGAAATCATCTATGAATCCCACTCAGATTTAAACTCCTTATTGTTACAAAGTAATAGCGTTGTTGCGATAGCGATAGTCTATCGATAGTATCGAAACTATCGACCCGTGACGATAGTGAGATTTAAGTGATACCATTGACCTTCTTCGATAGTTTTTACCTATATTTCCCTATAGATAGTCGAACATTTAACGATACTATTGCAAGCGTTACGTTTGAGAGCACTTCCTTGAGTATCGGGCCTAGCATCGGAATCCTTGGCGTTGACATTTCGAGTGATGTACAGTTCCGCAGTCATCTGGAGGGTAAAGCCAAATTGGCTTCAAAAAAAACTGGTGTGCTAAACAGGGCAAAGCAGTATTTCTTGCCGTCTCAGCGCCTTCAACTTTACAAGGCGCAAGTAAGGCCTCACATGGAGTACTGCTGCCATCTTTGGGCGGGAGCACCCCAGTATCTTCTCCTTCCTCTTGACCGTATACAGCGGAGAGCCGCTCGAATTGTCGACGACCCTGTGATCTCCGAACGCTTGGATCCCTTGGCCCTACGGAGAGACGTTGCATCACTCTGCGTGTTCTACCGTCTTTACAATGGGGAGTGTTCAGACGAACTGCATAATCTTATACCTGCCGCTGAATTTCATCATCGCACGACACGCCATAAGTTGAAGTTCCATGCTCATCACCTGGATGGCTGGCGCTCAACAACCGTGCGTTTTTCGCGCCAATTTCTTCCACGTACAGCCAAGATATGGAATGATCTTCCTGCGGCGGTGTTCCCAAAGGGATATGACATCGGGGCCTTCAAGAAGAGAGCGTATTCCCATCTAAAAGGCAAGCAACGCATCGGTGACACCTCTGGTGTTGCAGTTGTCCATGGGCGGAGGTGATCACTCTCCATCAGGTGACCTTCTAGCTCGTTTGCTCCCTATTACATAAAAAAAAAAGCTCTTAAAAGGTTTCGTTTTATTCCCAGTCGATAGTATCGAAAATACCTCGATAGTTACTAAAGCAAAACTATGGATAGGCGCGATAGTATCGAAAAATATCAATAGTATCGCTTAATTCTCACCATCGATACTATCGATAGTATCGTCACCGGTCGTTAGTTTCGATAGGACTATCGATAGTATGAGTGATTTTCAAGGTCAACTATCGCTATCGAAACTTTCGCTATCGCAACAACACTATAAAGCAACTGTGTTATTAATGGGCCTCTTAGCGTAATAGTTAGTTACTCTGCTTGCTACAGTTTGTTAAGTCGCGGGTTCGCTTACCGAAGACCGACGGTGGAACTGCCCCTTACCCTGAACAACCTTCGACCTCAATTAAGGCCTGCGTAGACGAAGGACAAAAATGTCCGCCGAAGACTTGATTTACTGATTTTTATTGAAAAAATCATTCGATTTAAATCAAAATAATTTCCCGCTTGAGTCCCAGAATCAGTTCGAATTTTTCTAAATTCTATCTTTGTGTAGAAAATAGTGCATTGTTAAATGCTAAAAATAAAAATTCACTTATCCTATAGCTACCTACATAGTTTCATGTTGATCTAAAGTCTAATAATTGCAAAAATATTGCTTTCGGGTGTTAAAAAGGCGCTTGCCACTAGCTTTCCGCGCGCGTGGACTAATATTTCTCACATGTTAGTTACATATCAGAGTTTTCAAACGGATCCGTGACGTTTTTGAAAAAATGTAAAGCCTATTGCAACCAGGGAGAACGTAGCTTTATAACAGTGAAAGAATTTTTGAAATCGGTTCGGTAGTTTCGGAGATTACCTACCTCAAATATACAAACTCCCAAACGCTTACCTCTTATAACTCGTAATATTAGTGTAGGTTGATGAAACAACATTGGCTTACACCGTAAACACTAGACGAATGCCCCAGGTCTGTTATGGGCTTCGGTAGCTCAGTTGGAAGAGCAGCCACCCGGATTGTGGAAGGTCGCTGGTTCGTATCCCGCTTGAGTCCCTGGATCCGGTCGATTTTTCCCAGTTTCTATCATTGTGTACAAAATAATTTCATCATTCCATTTTGTGCCGTGCTGGTGGCGGCACTTTAAAATATTACTTTCCACCGCCCCATCTCCTTCCCGTGGGTGTCGTAAGAGGCAACTAAGGGAGCCCTGCAGCAGACCATCTGCTCTTCAGGTGGGAGACATATTATGTCGGCCGGTTGATGTTACCACCATGCAGTTGCGTAAAACCCGCCGAGTGACTCTGACCTATCTCGGTCAGGTCGCGTTCCGGGATCAGCACTGCACTAACTGGTGGCAGGGCAGGCCTTCAAGATGAGTATGGCCAGCTCAGTAATTGCTTTGCATTATTGTGCTTGTCATCCTCATATCTTGACCTCACGACTGCTTTCCATCAGGTGGAGTAAGGTCACCTTGACTGGCACTATAAAAAAAAATCGTGCCAACCCTGTTGTTTACTCATTGTATTCTTGTTTCAGGTGAAATATGACCGTCTCAAAACAACGGAGTCCATCCCCATCTCCAGCAACGCAGGCCTCATCATCAGGGACTCCAGATTCTCCCTCCGATTCGACGACTCCACCGCCACTTTCACTCTGTCGGTTAGTTTTCTTTTTTTGTTGTTGCTTGCAAGAATATGGTAAATTACGACTGGTCTTATTATAAGTTTCTCTGAGGCATATTCCACCGTATTGTCGATGTGTAAATATTAAAATGTCCATAATTATTAATTACAAAGGAGGTCAACTTTTTTTTTTTTTAGGTTCTTTTAAAATTTATTGCTTACCTAAAATTTAAGTAGGTGATAAATTTTGAAGGAAATTTAAGTTTTATAAGAAAATCATCAATAAAATAATACATTTAAGGTTAACCGACTTAAAAAAATGGAGGAGGTTCTCAATTCACCTGTATTTTTTATGTTTGTTACCTCAGAACTTTCGACTGGGTGAACCGATTTTGATAATTCTTTTTTTATTTGAAAGCTGGTGCTTCCCGTGTGGTCTCATTTTAATTTGGTCGAGTTCTGACAGTGGGATCCATAGGAAAACTATATATATAAGTCTTTAATTTGGATAAGGTATATGCGCGACAAATGGACGAATAACTTATCACGGCTAACGATTTTGATGATTCTTTTTTAATTGGAAAAAGAAGAATAAGAATAAAATAAGTTTATTTGGCACTAAATGAAAAAAAAAGAATCATCTTAGTACATTTCAAGGGTAGTTTGATAAGAGTTTGGTTAGGTTCTGATGATGGGATCAATGACAAAGTAACGGAACTCATCAATTCTTAGGAGCAACTGAACGATACCTTGTCGCTGTATAAAATGAACAAGAACCGGTTCACTAAAAATCAAGAAATAAACCAAAATTTAACAAAAAGCAAACCAACTTTAAAAAACTATTGAATTTGCACTAAAAAGTAAAAAAAACAATTGCGTATTCTTCCTAAACTTATACGATGATATAATGTAGGTACAATTATTGTTATTGTTGGAGTCGGTGTCAGCCAAGGAAACACTACAATATACCTAGCAAATATTGACAGGGCACGGTCAATGGTCTGCACAAGACTGAACTATCCATAGGTTCGGCTGTGAGTTTCCTGGCAGTCCCTCAATCAGTAACGAAACAGTTTTGTATTAAGAGGATACAAAAGCGCCGTTTTTCCATACAAAACGTATTCCCCTGTTTCATCCCTGGATATTGCTAGTAGAGGAATAATTTATCCCAAAAAATCTATGGACACTATGAGTATGCCCCTGTTTTCCTTTTTTTATGAACTAATTGGCAAAAGAGTAAGACCCTTCGAAGATAAAAAAAATATCTGATTTTCCGCTGCGTTCAAACCATAAAATTTAATTCATTAGAATCATTAGATTATATAAATAAAAAACAACTTCAAAAAAAACTATTCAAAAAAAAAACATTAAAAAGTAAAAAAAATAATTGCGTATTCTTCTGAAACTTATACGATAATATAATGGAGGTACAATTATTTTTAATGTTGAAGTCTGTGTCAGCCAAGGAAACACTACAATATACCTAGCAATATACCTACTTTTTTCATCTCTCTTTTAAGTATGTATGTAGGTAGTTACAAACCTACATTGGCTGACACCGACTCCAACAATAACAATAATCGTACCTACATTATATTATCGTATAAGTTTCAGAAGAATTCGCAATTATTTTTTTACTTTTTAGTGTTTTGTTTAGGAATAGTTATTTTTGAAGCTGGTTATTTTTTTTTGTTAAAATTTTTGTTATTTCTTGATTTTCAGTGAATAGTTCTTGTTTATTTTATACAATCGGTTGGCGTGATATTGAGTTATTCGTCCATTTCTCGCGCATTTTGTTCATCTACATTTAAGACTTATGTGGTTTTCCGATGGATGCCACTGTCATAACTAGACCAAATTAGAATGAGACCACACGGGAAGCATCAGCTTCCAAATCAAAAAAAAAATGATCACATTCGGTTCACCCAGTCGAAAGTTATGAGGTAAAACATAAAAAAATCACAGTCGAATTGAAACCCCCCCCTTTTTTTGAAGTCGCTTAAAAAAGGAAAACATCGGAACACGGTTAAAGCCTTTTTCTAATTTATTTTCACTAAAAAAGTAGGTAACTTATAAACTTATAAATTTTGTGTACTTTTAATAGGTAATTTCGTTCCGAGTTACAGTTGTCTCTATCGCACTTTGCGGGGAGGTAGAGGATAACAACAGTCAGCAATAGATTTTACGAATACCTATTTTTCAATTCTCTCACCCGTGCTGTGTTCTCTTAAATCATTATTGGACCATTTTTCCTCAGATCAAAGATATACAAGAGAACGACGCGGGCTGGTACCAATGCCAAGTGCTGATCTCGATCAGCAACAAGATTACCGCGGAGGTTGAGCTGCAGGTGCGCCGGCCACCCATCATCTCCGACAACTCGACGAGGTCCATCGTCGCGAGCGAGGGGGAAAGTTCGTACTATAACTTTGTTTTTTACTGACCTATTATAAACGAGCTCCCCCAACAGACTTCGTTCTGTCAAATGTTTGACAGCTGGTGTCAATTATCATATCTCGCCCGCTTTTCTCCGACTTGATTTACATACACTATTAATTATCACTGAATTTTTGGTTCAATCATAATAAAACACACCTCTTGTCATGGTCTCGAAGTAGGGATAAATATCCCTGTGTTACAAGGTACCAGACAAAGAATTAAGCCAGGGGCGTCTCCCAGCACACCCAGACCCAGGCCATAGAAAAGATCATTTCCTGAATTGACCTGACCGGGGATCGAACCCGGGACACTACGGAATTAAAGGCGAGAAACCGTGCTACAGCGCACTACGCCAATCGTGTCGTCAAAATATAGCCTATCCTATCACTCCTGATAGATTAGCTTTCTGTTAGTGAAAGAATTTTCACGATCAGAATCAGGTCAGTAGTTTCGGAGCCTATTCAATACAAACAAGCAATCAAATCTTATATTATAAAGATTAAATAGGCTCAGAAACTACTGAACCAATTTTAAAAATTATTTCACCAATATAAAGTCTCAATATATTTTTATTTCATTCCGGCTGTAGTTTGACAGGAGAAATAATCATATCAAATCTTTCCGCTTTATAATATTACGAGCTGCTCCAACAGACTTCGTTCTGTCAAATGTTTGACAGCTGGTGTCCATTATCATATCTCGCCCGCTTTTCTTCGACTTGATTTACATATGCTATTATTTATCAGTGATTTTTTTGTTCAATCATAATAAAATATAGCCTATATCACTCCTGAATAGATGTTTTATGTTAGTAAAATAAATTTTCACGATCGGATCAGTAGTTTCGGAGCCATTTCAATACAAACAAACAGTCAAATATTTCCTCTTTATAATTTTAGTATAGATTAGTACTATACAAACCGTCTTGTTCAGGTGCCCAAATGGAATGCTACGCCGGAGGCTTCCCGCCTCCAAAAATCACTTGGCGCCGCGAGAACAATGCCATCTTGCCCACTGGCGGATCTATTTACAGGTAACTAAATATCGATAGATAGATATATTAAGAGAATATTGGTTGAATTTAGAAAAAAAATACTTTTATGTATTTACGACACAAAAAAACCTTTCGTTGTTTTTAGGGTTCCGTACCTCGAAGGAAAAAACGGAACCCTTATAGGATCACTTTGTTGTCCGTCCGTCCGTCTGTCTGTCTGTCAAGACCCTTTTTCTCAGGAACGCGTGGAGGTATTAAGCTGGAATTTATATCAAATACTCAGGGCTACTGTCCCTTGGAGCTGTGAAAAAATCAAACTTCTAAGCCAACGCAATCAAAAGATACAGCGGTTTATGCCGCAAATTTTCGACACTCGCAAGGTACAGGGTACTTCCCGTGAACTCAGAATCTTGAAATTTGGTACGAAGCAACGTCTTATAACACAGATGGAGAAAAAATTGCGAAAACCGTAAATTGAATGATGATGAAAATATTTTTAGTAAAAATACCTACAGGTTTGTACGGAACCCTCGGAACGCGAGTCCGACTCGCACTTGTCCGGTTTTTTTTTACAAATATTACCAAAATCCCCCACGAGGAATGACCTAGAATTCATCTGGGCACACAAGGCGCTGCATTCCTCAAATGACATTTTGTCACAAAATGACATCTTGTCGCACAATGTTACATCCTCAAAATGGCAAAGTTGCAAAATGACACATTAAAATTCCATAGTAGTAATGCCACATTTTTAAAATGTACTTGTTTAAGCTCGATTTCAGACGTTTTATACGCGCGTATATGCTCCTTTTTGGAAGCGCATGTAGCTGCGTACAGGCGGAACAGGTGCGCTTACTTAATCATAATAAATGTTTTGATTTTGTTAGATTACAATTAGAATGAACAAAACATTAAATAGCCTTTTTTTAACAAAACTTAGCATGTTAAGTAGACATGTGCGGCATATTCGGTATTGCAAGTGGGCGATCAAACATTTAGCGGCGGGCCTGATACCACATTACAAAATTCCATACGTGTAAAATGCCGCATACTAAAATGCTTATTCTCAAAATATATGTTACCGGCAATGTGTGTAATTCAGGTATTGTATACATCGCCTAGGCATGTATACAATGCCAGGTGCGTTTAGGCAATTCTCACCGGTTCTCACTAGTATTGCCTGTAAACTCACTGCTTCTGTGTGCGTGATCAAAATGGCGGTTTGTTCTAAGCGGACTATCTGTCAGGGGCGCCGCGCCGCATGCGTAATGTGACATTACCTAGCTCATTTGTTTTAAAATAAATTATTATTTCGTGACCAAGATTAAAAAGTTAGGTCATTCGATCTCAAAGTGGTCCAGGTGGACCCCAAGGGGTCCACGGGATACTCGACGGGCTCAATCAATTAATTAATTAACCAATCATTTCTCACTCATTGTTTTGAAAACTATTAATTCGTGGTTGTATTGAAAATCAGCTGTAACGAAAATTTTCATAGTTAAATAAATACCTGGGACAATGCACACCGAGATCATCTGACCCCAAACTAAGCAGAGCTTGTATTATGGGCGTCAGAGACTGATAAACATACTTAAATATTTCTAAATACATCCTTAAATAGATAATAACACCCAGACACACAACAAATACAAATGTTCGTCACACAAATACGATATCTAATATCTAATCTTCACATTTTTTGTCGAGTTTTGCGAATATGGCTGAAATGTTGCTGCCACCGGAACCACATTTTGAAAGTGGTCTATGCGAACAAGTCTGGGATTTAATCTAAACCGTTGACTTGTAATTGATTATTGTTGTATTGTATTAGTTAATAATATTATTGTTTCTAAAATGTGCATTCACACACAAGTATGTTGTTCATGAATAAAAAAATTAATCGTCGTGTCTGAGAATTCGTCCACTGCGCTGTTGCATGTGAGGGATTCTGGGTATTCTAAGAAGCAACTGTCAAGATCCAATAATAGCCTAGTGGTTCAGCACCCGAACTCAGATCGTGAGTTAAAATCTGGCCAGAACCAAAATCTTTGTGTTCATTGTTAAATATCCGACTAACTCTCCGGTGATGGAAAACATCGATAAAAAACCAAATCAACCCGGATAACGGCGGAAGGCTCACCACCTACCACGTTGGGTTCTAATACCATTGGTGAAAGGTGGGGTTCATAGTCACTTGCCTCTAACTACCCCGTTTGGGATAAAGTCGTGATGGTATGTTATGTTATACAACCTATTATAATATAGATTAGATTAATTTATTTCATATACAACATTACAATATACATTACATTTGATGTCACATATAAGAATTTGCATTATGATCGTCAAAATTATTGTAAAAATTACAATTAATACAATAAACAGAATGTCCAAACCGAATAAAAATAACAAATTAAAAAATAAATATTAAGAAAAAAATAATAATTAATAAGTCATCCGAAGTCATCATTCAAAAATTCTTCAATACAATAATATTCATTCCTTCGCTGCAGAGGCAACACAATCAAAATCCCCGCAGTGCACAAGGAAGACCGCGGCACATATTACTGCGTCGCGGAGAATGGAGTGGGAAAAGGCGCTCGGAGGAATATCAACTTGGAAGTCGAGTTTGCGCCCGTCGTGACTGTGCCGCGCCCGAGACTGGGACAGGTACGTTGTTGGAATTGTATTTTTTTTGACATAGCTGCTGTTTCGACAGACTTCGTTCTGGCGTTGGTTAAGCAGCACATCTCGCCCGCGTTTCTCCGATTTGATTTACATACAACGTGTTATGGAAAAAGCGCAAAACCTCAGACACCCCAACTTATTTTTATTATGAAAGAATTAAGTAAATTATTAAATTGAATTTTCGCAGATTATTTACGAAGATATTAGCTTTTTTTGTTTTCTTGTGTTTGTCTGCAAATTGAAAAGTCTATGGTAATTACGCGGGATCTAATGCGACGTTGCCGCTTCGCGTGCCGCCGCAATAAAAGAGTTAAGTAATGATTAAACACGGCGTAATTAAAGTATTTTTTTGGTTAAAATTTGAACCCCGTTTTTTTATTGATCGATTCTACTCTCGATTCTGAACAAACTATTTTCAGGTTTTGCGTTTTGCATTAACACGTTGTATATTATTGTTTTTTCGATCATAATAAAATTTAGCCTATGTTACTCCTTGAAAATGTAGCTTCGTATTGGTGAAATAATTTTTGAAATCGGTCCAGTAATTTCGCAGCCTATTCAATACTGTATGCTCATAAAATTTTGGATTTATAATATTAGTAAGTTTATTTATTTATACCAGGCCCTCCAATACGACATGGACTTGGAATGCCACGTGGAGGCGTACCCGCCGCCCGCCATCATCTGGCTCAAGGACGAAATTCAGCTCTCCAATAACCAGCACTACAGGTTCGTTATTACAAAATAATTATATTAAGAGCGTTAGCTGGGGCGTGGATCGATAACGTTGCATTTTTGTAAGATTTTCGTGATTATTTCAATTAATTGAATCGAAACTTAAATTTTTGCTCTATTATTGTGTGCATAATACTATTTAAAAACACATCGAATTGTCTAAAATTAGGTAGTTGCCAATTATTTGCTAAATTAAATAAAAAACCGTTTTTTTAAATTAATAATGATAAGACTTAAAAATGTACTGTATACGGTTAAAGTTATCATTATGAAATCAAAAGGTGCATATATTTGACTGGCCTGTTGGCGCAATGGCAGCGATCCTGCCTTTAACGCCGGAGGTCGTGGGTTTGATCCCCACCCATGACATTTGTGTGACGAACATTAATGTTTGTTGTGTGTCTGGGTGTTATTATCTATATATGTATGTATTTAGAAATATCTAAGTATGTTTATCAGTCTCTGACGCCCATAGTACAAGCTCTGCTTAGTTTGGGGTCAGATGATCTTGGTGTAAATTATCCCAGATATTTATTTTATTTATATAACAGAGAGATAATTCATAATTATTTTAAATTCAGCTAAATTATCACGAAAACCTTTAAAAAATGCGACCTTTACGATCTACCCCCAACGCAAAAAGCAAACTTTCTTAAAAAAAAATTTATTACAATGACAAGTTTAAACACAATAAGGAATTTGACAATAGCGTAGCATCGGATTCTAAAAATAATTTAATATAATTAGAAAATACATTACAAAAGGGCGCTCGTAAAACTTAAACTAGTCCGTTTATGTACAATTTATATACTAATATACTTCAAACTTGGGTGGGAAATTAATTTTTGAAAGTGTTAAGTAAAAAAAACTATACCATTCGATAATGTACACAATTTAAAGCAACTTTTGTTAAGAAACGATATTCTAAAACGAATTGAATATAGCTGCCTACCAAATGTCTTGCAGAACGCAAAAAACAGATCGCAAATGACGTCATTTGCTAGCAAAGTCCAAAAATATGAGAGTCAAAAGAAGTTCTTTTGATGTTTTGGATACGATAAGTATCTCCATATTCGGCCTCTCGGCATGCAAAAAACATTTAAAAACACTAAATTACACTCAAAACAGGCATAAATACAATTTCAAAATATCATTTTACAGATTCATTTCAAGTCACGAGCCATTAAAATATTATTACATCTAGGATCAATAAATAAATAAATATGCGCCAGACAACACACCTCTTGTAATGGTCTCGAAGTATGGATTAATATCCCTGTGTCACGAAGTACCACACAAGAAAATAAGCCAGGGGCATCTCCCAACACACTCAGACCCGAGTCAATTCAGAAAAGATCGTTTCCTGAATTGACCCGACCGGGAATCGGACCCAGGACACTACGGAAATCGAGGTGAAAAACCGTGCCACAGCGCACTGCGCCAATCGTGTCGTCGGTCAATTAAAGATATTATAGTCTTTTGATAATCACACCCGGTAAAGGTGAAAAACTGAAATAGATATTATTATTTCTAAACAGTTGCTTCTTATAATCACCAGGATATCTCACTTCGCCACAGCGGACGAATTCACAGACACGACGATTCGCGTTATCACTATAGAGAAGCGTCAGTACGGAGTGTTCACCTGCAAGGCGCAAAACAAACTGGGGTCAGATGAGGGGAAAGTGGAACTATTTGGTGAGACAAATTTGATACTAGCTTTTGCCCGCGAATTTGTCCACGTAGAATACTTATTGAACTCCCAATCAAACTTTCAACCCCTTTAGGTGCTGATAGATTAGATCAGAGCATTTACTTGTAACAGAACGGCGAGTATTCGTGCATGTTTTGATACAACTTGATTTTAACCCGGCGTGAGTGAGGTCGGGTATGTCATACCCGTGGGTAAACGTTACTTTGGTGCTATGTTATGGACACTTATCAGTTCTTTTTTATGTTATAATGAATAGAAGATAGTATTGTTATGTTGATTCACCAAATAAGTTGGTTTTTTTTAGATTTTTATGCGAGAAGAAGTTAACTACCTAAACTTGTATTTTTTCAAAGAAAATTATATACTTTGTTATTTCAGTTTTTTATTTACTGATCTTGTTGAATGGATACTATTATTAATATATCTGAAGTAACAAGCTAATTAGACAATCATAGTATCAAAAATTTAACATCAAAGTTTCGGATATCTTCCACATGCCTCACAGCTGGTGTAACAATTTCTCACCTCATTCGCGCCGGGTTAAATACCAACGAGCGCTTTAGTGTAACATTTTATCTGGGAACGGCTATCTAAACGTTCTTATATATGGAGTGCACGCAAAAAAGTTACAGGTATATGCTCACTCGCCACGAGCATGACGTCAAACACAGCGTCACGGTAATATTATCTATTATTACCGTGACAGTGTACATGTGTACGCAACAACGGTACATAACATGAAAATGACATTTACCTGTATTGTACCATTCGTAAAAACTTAACATTACAATAAAATTAGAGGGTTGGAATCACAAAAGAATAGAATAGAGAGTAGAATTATTTTGTCCGTGCAGTTGGGGTCATAAATCATCGGAGTATTTCGCTCTCTCTCCCACTCAAGGGCCTTATGAGCGGGCATAGTGATGCGCATTATTGCTGTCGATGAGCGTTGTCGATAGTGTATTTATTTTGTCATTATGTGGGTTAGTGATAAAATTGAAAGAAAAAAATAGATAAAACAATGTATTTCAATTCTGCCGTTTTGGTCCAAAACAAAGGAGTAGCTATTGTGTCACTGAAGAAATTCAGAGAGCGAATGCGCAAAAACTAATTTCTCTTCGATATATGTAGAAGGTACTAAATTAGCAATGCACTGCATCGATAACGGGCTGAGGCCGAGCTATGATTTATGACCCCAACTGCACGAACAAAATAACTCTAGGTCAATCTATAACCGCCTTTCAAGTATTATTTGCACAGTATAAAGTATCCTACGTCCTTAGCCAAGCTCCAGTCTATCTCTGTACTAAGTTTCATCGAAATCTGTATTGAAAATATTATGAGCAAGCCATCTCACGCGTCGAGTTAATTCATGCCCCAGATTACGATTTTTTGTTTCTTTAAATGTTAAATTAAATAAGCATTGTAATAAGTAAAATCGAAGTAATAATTTAAAGATGCTGATTTTATTCACGGAGCTCGAATATGTTTAGATAATTAATTTCTTTAATAAAATGTCAGATAGTTAATCATCATGCATCAATTTTTAAGTTTTGTTTCAAATGGTGGCTTCTCATTGTTTTATACTCTTTCATGTTCGCACAGTCAGCACCAGAACATGCCTAACACTAGTACCTTGTGACATTAATTTTGTCCAAATTATTAAAATAACAGTCAGAATGAGAACAAATGTCTAAATTACTAAAGTGCTCGTCTACTTCTGTTGCTGTCTGTACTTTCGATATGTATCTGGTATTGTTATGTCGTATCGTAGTGGCTGAGTTTTTATGAATTGAAACTTTTTTGCCAGTTTTTATTTAATTTTTTGAATGCATTTTATTGGTGCTAGCTTTAAATGTTGAGGCAAAACTTGCGGTCCTTATTTCAAATCTGATTCTAGACTAGGGAGAGCTTGTACTATGTACAGTCGTATTATAGGTACAGTCAGCAACACGAGTACTATAACACTTTCCTCACAATAATTTAGCCCAAGAGATCATAGGCCAGTAGGATTAGATTTGAAATCGGGTTTAAGTCCTACAAAAGGTTTTATTGCTTTAATGGCTTTATTTGTTGCCCAATATGAATATCTAAGTTTCCCCCGCCCCCAGTGGGTGTTGTGCATAAGAAGTGGGGGGTAAAAGTGTACCCCAAAAACGGATTTTTAGCGGTTTTACTGTTCAATCTCGTAAAAGACAATTCTCGAAAAGTGATCTTCTTGTAAGTTGGAGAGTGTTTAATTTTGCATAGAATGATACCAGATTTATATTATTTAGACAACTCGTTCTCATGCTGTTGGAGCAACTAGTCTAAATAATATAAATCTGGTCTCATCCTATGCGAAATTAAACGGTCTAGAATTTTCAGACAGACCACTTGTCGATAATTTTAGTCCTTTACGAGATATAACCGTAAAACCACTAAAATACCGATATTGGGGTACACTGTTGCTCCCCACAACTTATGCACAACTCCCATATGGGGGAAAACCCAGGATATTGATATTGGGCAACAAATGAAGCCATTAAAACAAGAAAATCTTTTTTAGGATTTAAATCAGATTTGAATGACTTCTTTGCTTAATTCTACTGGCCTATCATAGCAATAATAAAGAAAATGATAAAATGGTAGGGCTTAGTTACTCCTGTTGCTGTCCGTACAAGTTCTGCTTAGCAGTCCGTCTGCTTATGCAGACAGCATGCATTTTTGCTCTAAGGGTTCGATTCCCAGGTCGGCCAAAATTTGTTCGTTTTTTTTTGCTGAGATTTTGGGCCTATTCGTAAAATAGCTTCTTTGTCAAAAAGACGTATATTGTTTTTTTTTAAACTACAGTTATCAATTTGTATAATACCCTAATAATAATTATACATGTGATCAGAAAAAATAATGCCATTATATGAATAGGTTCAATGTCTAATGAGTGCAGCGTGCGGATTGCAGTGAGAGATTTGAATGACTTCACCATCGCGTTTTGCGAGCAAAAAACGCGAGTGTATGGCACCGAGTCAGCGCCATCTAGCGGCCGTAATGTTGCCCGAAATTGCTGCTATACTTCATTCATTATAACATTAGAAATAAGAAGCAGGGGTGCTAAAATGAATGACAATTTGCATTTTACGTTGCCATATCGATGACATACCTGAGTATAACCTGGCAATTTTCAACGTATGAAGGGATTATGTAAGATTTTTGGTTTGGTAGAGTTATAGTGATAGTAAAAATGTGTTTGGATAAAAACCCCTGCTTCTTTATGCTTTTTACATCGACAATATAGTTTGATTCAAGACAAATTAATTTATTCAAGCAAACTTCATTCATTATAACATAAGAAATAAGAAGCAGGGGTGCTAAAATGAATGACAATTTGCATTTGACGTTTCCATGACGATGACATACCTAAGTATAACTTGGCAATTTTCAACGTTTGAAGGGATTATGTAACATTTTAGGTTTGGTAGAGTTATAGTGACAGTAAAAAATGTCTTTGACCATATTTGTGGAGTTTCGTGAACAATGGCCTCAACTTATCTAAATGGAATACCTATTTACCAACACTATTGACAATTTCTGTATGATGAATATCCGGTACATCTCTAAAAAATGTGTTCGGATAAAAACCCCTGCTTCTTTTAGATTTTTACATTGACAATATAGTTTGATGCAAGACAAATTAATTTATTCAAGCAAAAGCCTCATAAATTCAGAAGTCACTTTACTTTAAATGAGAACAATTAAGTGTGACAGCGGCTAAAAAATCTTAAAGTAATAATGTTCATTGTACTTTTACTACAAAGTGTACCCTGAAAAGAACCTTTTTCACATCTTCTAATGCTATAATGAATGGAGTATAAATGTGCTCGCAAAACGCGATGGTGAAGTCATTCGGTTCTTTCACTGCTATTCGCACTCAGCATTTGAGACAATTTTGTGTTATTTTCAAAAGCCATTGGGCAAGCGTAAGCCCAACGGTGCGCTTAATTCATTTTTTTTAAGAAGTTGTATATTTTCGCCATATCCGCTTGCATGTATACTGGGTGATTATCAAAAGACTTAAAAAAATGATATGGGTAGGCCATATCATTTTTTTCAATAAGTGATTTAGTAACCAAAATATACTGAATGTTCGACTAATTTGATTGGTGACCATGTTCATTTTTCACCATCGTCGAATAGAGAGAGACAAAAAGAGAAAAATCTGCGTCTAACAGCTGCCAGGTGAATTTTATCGGGCTCCAGACAGCTCTAGAATTCGCACTTGTCAGAGTGATAAACGTCACCCGAACCGGTTCCGAGACAACTGGGAAACTGTCAGGTGACAGCTCGGTCATCTTCACTCGAGGTCAATTTGGAACGGGTTCCACTCGCAGGCTTAAATTTCTTTTTCACTTACATAGTTTCTACATCAGTTACTGAGTATGCTATATCGTTTTTGTTAGTCTTTTGAAAATCACCCGGTATAATAAGCATGGTTGTCTAGAAACCATTATCCCGGTGTGTCCGCCCGCGTGCGGCCGCGCCACGTACGGCGGCGCTGCCTCGATCGCTCCCGAACCCGGGACTTTGGTCGTCGCGGCGAGCGTCTATATAGCCTACGCGGTTAGGAGGTATGTATGATGAGGTTGGATGGAAATATCACCCTTATTCGTAATCGATTTGTATTGAACACCCAATTCTTTTTGTTGCAATGTTACCCGTTCGTAGTGTAACAAACTACATATTATTATTATCGAATAAGTATTAAAATTTATTCAGTAATTGTTGGCAACACCAACACAATTTTTTATATTTTTATTGCGTGTGGCAACATCTCGCTCTCTCTCCATCGCACCATCGCGTCCATTGTACTTACTGTGTTAGTGTATATTATAATACAAATAAATAGTGATCTAAAGTACGTAGTCTAATGTTTTGCAATAACTCCTGCCTAACAACACCACCAGCAAGTACAGTCCACAACAATAATTGTAGGATTACGACCTTGTTTTTGAGAAAAATATAAAATGACAAAAATCTGTATTTGTTTTGAGATGTTTTGACAGAAAATATTTTTGTTTTCCCAAAGTATTGCGAGCAAAATGGCTAGCAATTTTTCAAATTAAAGCATATTAATTTAAGTATCAAACAAAAAATAATCATAGCTCTACAACTTACAATCACAAAATTACAAGTGATTAAACAAATAGAAAGAGGTACTTAAAAACAAATTGAAATCAATTATTAAGTATAATAATTAGTTATTGAAATTAATTATTTAAGTTTGTTACACTACGAGCGGGTCTACGAACTACCTACTAAAATGGTAATAATTTTTTGACATCACTAACTTTATGTTTGAAATTAATTCCTCATGTAAGTGATTTTTAACCCTTTTTGAAAGAAATAATTTCTAATCGGTAAATTTCTGTCCAATCATAATAGATTACGCCTGTCACTATTTTCGTTACTTTTTGAATCTTTTTATTTGTTTGTGTTAAAAGCATTGGACTGGAAGCATGATGTTAAGTAGATAGTAAAAATTATACTATTACGGTATTACCTGAGATAACTAGCCATGTTTCGCTGTATTATGTGGGTTCGATTCTCGCATGTAGTCGTGACTTAAACACATTCCATAATAGCCGACACATAAAGAAACATACATTTAATTATATTATTCAGAACTCAAAAGGAGATGTCCCAAAATGTATAAAGTCTTGGCCAGGTATATGTACACCATACCAATAAATAGGAAAAAATACGTGAAACAGTTACTAAATATTTAATTTCAATTGCAAGATTTCCATTAATAGAATTGCATGTCAAACTCAACACAGATTACGCGGTGTCAATTTGACAAGACTACAACAGCATGGAGGTTATTTTCACTTAACCAGTTGACACGAACAAATTGGTGGTTATAGTGGCCTAGCATTAGCAGTTCTAAGACTTTTAAGTTCTCAAAATGAAGGCTGAGCAGAGACAAATATTAAGAGCGTTATCGAATTTGGGGATGGATCGAAAATGTTGCATGTTTGTAAGATTTTCGTGATCATTTCATTGAATTGGATTAAACTTAGATTTTTGCTATATTCTTGTGTGCATAATACTATTTAAAAACACATTGAATAGTCTAAAATTAGGTAGTCGCCAAATATTTGCTAATTTTTTATTTATTGAAAAGACACTCGAAAATGTACTGTACAGTGTACACAGTTAAAGTTTTAATTATAAGTTTAAAAGGTGCATTCAATAATAGAAAGATAATTTATACCTAATTTGATTTCGACGACCGACTTGGTGTAATGGTTAAGAAGTTGGCTACTACACCAGAGGTCGCGGGTTCGATCCCCGCACAGTACAAACATTTGTGTGCATGAACATGTCTGTTTGTACTGGTCTGGGTGTCTCCTATGTATAATAAGTATGTATTTACAAAAGAAAATGTATTTAAGTATGTTTATCCGTTGTCTAGTATCCCATAACACAAGCTTTAATTAGCTTACTTTGGGGCTAGATGGCGCTGTGTGGAATAATGTCCAGGGATATTTATTATTATTATTATTATTTCAGCTAAATAATCAGAAAAACCTTTAAAATATTAAAATTAATAAATACATTAACAAAACTAAAAAATTAGTTAATAAACAGTTGGACATCAAGAAATATAATATTTTAAGAAAGGAAAAGTTAGATTTAATCTCTGAATTAGAACAAGGTAGCTTACTATTAGATAGTACTAAAATCTCCTATGAAAATGAGACCATGGCTCTTGAGCATAAGATTGCTTGCTTAGAGAGTTCTCTGAGGGACACCAAAAAAATGTATGATATATCCCAAAAAGAGATCAGCGAACACATATTAGCTGCCACAGAATTGTTGAAGATGTCAACTTACAATGCAGAGAGGTTTGATTCGCTTATAAGCAAACAAATCACTTGCAATAATTGTTATCAACAAGTAGTGGAGATGGATACTGAATTGTCACGTGTTGAGGCCACGCCAACTGACTTATCAGAGCCTGCTAAGGTGGATAAATGTAATACTCCACAGGCTGCTCCAAATAATACTTTTATATTTTCTGACGAGCTAGGCCAAGGATTAGGCATATTGTTGTCTAATAAATCGAACCAACAAGTAATCAATTTATGCCATCCAGGTATGTCCTATTCTGACCTAGTTAGTAACATCTCCAAAGAGAAGCTAGGGGTAAACTCCACTGTGGTTGTCTTTCATGGAGACTGCCGATCATTGACAAAAAAAGGGTTAATTAAAAATATTGAAACAATAATGGGCATTCAATCAAAGAACAAGTGTAAATTTATTTTGTGTGCATTCCCATACTCAAGTACCTCAAGTACTTCAAGTCAGAACAAGGTCATCCAAGACCTTAATTTAACTTTGTATAATCTGACATGTCGTCATAGTGACATTGACTTTTTTGATACAAATCTGTTTGTACCATACTTTAGGTTAACTGAAGATACTATGTATCTTCCCATTAGGACTAAGCAGAAACTAGCTACTTTGTTAGCAAATAACATTAACAATGCCGCTATTGGCAGTATTTTTAGTACTAGTACTAATTTATCTATTTCATGTGATGCTCCTTCAGCGTCTTGTTTAAACTAGGACCTAGGACAACAGCCAAGCCCAAATACTTGAATTTATTCCACCAAAATATTCAAAGCTTGACGGGCAAAGATTTAGAAATAGAACTATTGCTGGAAAACCAAAATATTGATATTTTATGTTTTGATTGCGTTGATCACGATACACTTATACGCAAGCTTGATTTTTACGGGGTTAGGGATAATGCTTTAGATTTGGTAATTTCGTACCTTAGTTTAAGAACTCAAAAAGTTGATGTTAACAGTGTACTCTCTACAGGATCACAAGTTAAAATGGGGGTCCCTCAAGGATCCATTCTAGGTCCATTACTATTTCTGATATATATAAATGATTTACCTATTTACTTAAAAGATATTTGTGATGTTGTATTGTTTGCAGACGATACATCTTTAGTTTTTAAAACTGACAGAAATAAAAACCTTTTTGATGATGTTAATGACGCACTTTCAAAGGTTTTACAATGGTTCACAGTAAATAATCTACAGCTTAATGCAAAAAAGACTAAATGTATTAATTTTAAGTTGCCTAATGTTAAAGATAACCCCATTAATCTAAAAATTGATGGTAATACTATGAAGCTTGTAGATACAACAGTTTTTCTTGGAATCACACTTGATTCAAAACTGCAATGGAACCCTCATATAACAGCTCTCTCAGGCAGACTTAGTTCGGCTGCATTTGCAGTGAGAAAAATTAGGTTATTAACAGATGTTGATACTGCTCGTTCAGTTTATTTTAGTTATTTCCATAGTGTAATGTCTTACGGCATTGTACTTTGGGGTCAAGCGGCGGATATACAAACCATCTTTATCCTCCAGAAGCGAGCTATCAGATCCATCTATAAGCTTCGTGCACGGGCTTCACTTAGGGAGATTTTTAAGGAAATTGGTATCCTCACTGTAGCGTCACAATACATTTACAATTGCATTGTTTTGGTGAGAAAAAATATTGTTCTCTATGCTAAACACAGTGACATACATTGCAGAAATACTAGGAATAAGGATAAAATTGCACTTCCACTCTTTAGGTTACAAAAAGTTTTAGGATCCTTTATGGGGCAAGGTATACATTATTACAACAAAATTCCAAAAACAATTTGTGAGTTACCTTTACATAGATTCAAAAATCACATCAAAACGGCTTTATTAAAAAAGGGCTATTATACTACAAAAGACTACCTTATAGATAAAAATGCCTGGGTATAAGCGCTCTGCTCGATGCGGGATTAAATAGCTCTATTGGAACAGATGTTTTATTGTAAGAGTTAATAGGTACCTAGTATGTATGTACTGACTAACAATTTTTGTTTTTGAATTGTTTAAATGAATTCTTGTTATTATATTCTTTTATGGTTGGTTTTTTCTCTTTGTTTTATATTCTTTTAGGTTTATTTGTATCAAAATGACACACTGCTTGTACTTTACTAACGCCTGTTGTAAACCCAAAACAAGTTTAAAAGAGTAACTGCTGAGTTTCTCGCCGGGTCTTCTCAGTAAGAAACAACTCCGACGCGGTGGTAGAGTCGCATTATGTCTGTATACTGTTTATTTACATATCCATATTATTATGGTATTTATGTCTATTATTTAGTATATTTTGCTGTAAATTTGACGATTTGAAAGTACTGATACAGTCTATTTGAATAAAGTTATTTGAGTTTGAGTTTGAGTTAAAAAATGCGTCGTTTACGATCTACACCAAACGCAAAAAGCAAACCCTCTTAATGCAAATTGCAAAATCAAAAGCCAAAATAAGTACAAACACAACACTAGTGACACTAGTGACAGTGACAGTTCGCTCTGAATGTCCATAGACAAGTGAAATTGCCATTCTAAAATAGGACTTGAATACTGAATAATTTTTACTTAAAGAACCAGAAAATGAAGTAATAATTCTTATTGTTTGTAAGTATTTTTACTAGAATCAGTAGTTTTTTCTTCATTTTTTAAATAGGTGTACATAGACTTGGCCAGAAATGAGACTTCTCCTTTTACTGACCACCATTTGGTACTAAAGTGCTTACCATAATAAGCCAGCACTTCAACTCTAGATAAATGTAAATCCGGATATCCAATCTCGGCTTATCAGAGGTAGTGTTTGGTGTTCCTATTTATTTAGCCGACTAATACATTTTTTCTATTTACAGAATCTTCAATACCAAACATTAATTACCCGGGATTGCGACCCGACCCGCTGTACTACAGCGAGTCTTCACGTCTACATATCTCAACCATATCAGTCGCATTTTACCTTATGACATTTATTTTTAACTGGTAACACTTTCGGTATAATTTTTTTCGCCGGGATATTGCGAGACGTACTAAGTAAAGGTAAGTTTCTCCAGATTAACATTCTGAATATAGGGAAACTACTAAAATTTAAATTTTGGGCGGGATTTAAACCGGCGAAATATCTAGTTTCCCTGGCTTTAAATCATAAAATACAAGGGGTTTGAACTGTTCAAATTCCCTAATTATTATTGACAAAATAACAGGAAAAGTCGACAGGCACTGAAACTTTGGCTATGCCAGCTCCCGTACAAAAATGTTTAAACCCCTTTCACCGTGGTTCATCGATGACGTCATTTTCCAAATACGATAAGTAGTCTGTTAAGATAACTATGAAATTTTCTGGGTGCGGTCCGATTTGGGCTGAAAGTACTTATAGCGCGCCTAAAAGCGTTCCAAATTAATGGAAGCTGGCTTTTGTTACTTCGTTGCCTCTTCCTTGGCGTTAAACATAAATTTTTTGTGAACTTATTTTTTTAGATAAATCCTTCAAAACGCAGAATAATCCTTTTAGTGACGAAATTTTCGGCTTGGATAATAAGATTACTTTTCAATCATAGTAGTGGTGACAATATCAGGCGAAGGACTACACAAACAATTTCATTTTTAAATATTGAGGTTGTGTGACGATATTGTTGCGGTCCGATTTGATTTGAACGCTGATAGCAACGATCTAATAACGTGCTTTTCAATTTGGACCAGGCAAAAAGTGATTTTAGCGCTTTTGGCTTTAATTCCCGAAATCGGACCGCAACCTTTCATTTATTTGTGTAAGTAAATACCACAGGAGCCGCTCATCAATAAAGTACAAAATTTCAAACAATAAAAAATGCCTAAAATGTTACCAGTTAAAAAAATATTTTTCTACCAACAAACTAAGCGATGAATTATTTCTGATAATTATATTAAGAAACCCTCATTATTATAAGACAAATGAATTCGTACTTGAGCAATAAGTCAAGAGATCTGATAAAAATGACTGACTTTTACAATCTTTTTAATATTAGTAGTAGCGTCCCATTATCAGCTAATTATAGTATGTATTTGTTCAAGAACCATAAATGTATGTGTATGTACCTGTCGTTAATATTTAGGGATTTCTAGATAAGACAACCGTAGCAATTCTGTCAGCTTACTATGTAGCAAAACACCAGTGTAATCAATGTGAAATGTAGTTGGAGTGTTTAGGAAAAAATACATAAAAACTACTAGGAAAACCAACTCACAGAGATTGCAATAGCGATGAAGCAGCTTAAATTGTCCATCGTTTTGAGTGTAATACTTAGCTAAAAGTATCGTGTTTTAATGTATAATGAAGATATATTTAACCTTTCTTAATTTTTTTAACATTCAACTTTTGATAAAGATGGAACTACCTGGATTCATTCTGTTTCGGTGTCATTTCATTCGCAATGCTATTTTTCCCGCCTAATATCTGATGTCGACAACATTAAAAAAATGGCGTTCAGTTTAGTCCGTTCGTTAGACCGTCCAAAAATACTGGACATATATTTTTTGCTTTATCAAATTAATAAAAAAAAACAAAGATAAAGGGCATTTAAGTTCCGGAGTGGGGACGTAAAAATTGTACCTAGGCGTGACGTCACGCGAAACTTCAACGCCCTGTATTGTTGTCATTTTAGGTTTACGAGAAAAAAGAAAAAATACGTGTCCAGGATCGACGTGTCCCTATTTACAAACTTAAAGTTGAGCACCTTCCAAATTGATGCTGTCCTGTCACAAGTCAGTACAAATTAAAGACACCGATTGGCATGTAAGAGATGCTCAACTTGGTTATTGTTTCAGAATTCAATCTTGGCACTTATTTCATAATAGGTCTCAGTCCACAGAATTGTTACCAAGTTCAATAATACAATATAATGTGCAGCATAAGTAACTTAAAATACTTTTTAAATGCGTGAACATTCATATTTTTATACCGCAATATTGCTTTTATATTGAATTATCACAGTTTTAATAGAGTGCAGAGGTGGTCAAATCAACCTTCACATCCCTATGTGAACTTTATGCAGCTGGCGAAAGACCCATTTTGCAATGGTTTTGTAAACGTGGTTGTGAACGCCTTTGTACAGTCGATAGTAAATAAATATGTAATCTAAAATGAAATTAGTATCTTAACTGTAACGAGTTTTCAACATAGTAATTCTCACTCGTAATTTTTATTTTTACATTTATCAATTTGACTAACGTATCTTCCATACTTTTAATGTCATCATTTTTTTCGTAGGTACTAGTAAATTATGCTTCATTATTACTCCAATAATTATCTCAAATAACCCAAAATGCGTTATTGCAAAAATCAAATTCAACGTAAGATTGTTTGTTAGATTAGCTTTCGTAAAGAGGAGCTTCAAATTAAATCTTGAGCAGGCTCCTGTCACTTCACGAACTTGCTCGTGAAAATCACCTACCAGCTGCAGGGACATGGAACTCCCATTCGGCAGTTGATTGTCAACAGCCGCGTACAGCATTTGTACGCGAATCTATCTGTTCAACTGACGCGATGGCGTAATGTAGGTACTGGCTACTGACATCTATCTCGAAAGAGGTAGCCCCGGCAATATATGCCTGACACTTGACAGCACGCATTTAGGATTAAGAAAATTATCATTTTTTTATTGATGTGATTTATCTGTTACATTAGTAGGTAACTCATAAGTAAACTGTGTCTTGAGTATTATTTGACAACATTCGTCGAGCAAATTAATATGTATCGAATTAAAATCTCACTTGGTCTTTTTCTACCATAAGTTTACGTCACTTAATCTATGATAGTTAACCGCTGCAACTTATGTTTGTTCAATATCTTTAGTAAAACTTGTCTAATTTGGAATGACACTCCCTACTATTTTTTAATTGATTTAGATGCGCAGAGTGTACTTTTGCGTACAAACGACGCGTGCTCCTAGGTTCGAGTCTAACCGGCTACTGAACGATCAATTACTGTGGCATCTTTATGTATTGTGTCCATGTTTAAAATGCAAATTGCGTGAATGTGGTGGAGGGGCGCGTCATTTCAGCTTAGACAAGTCACAACACTTGCGACTATTTTTGGCCTAAACTCATGAGCCTGTACTTGATTTTGATATAAAGTTTACTCAACTTATATTATAGTGGTTTTGCTTTTATTGAATCTCAAAATATTTGCATTCCTTTTGATAAAACTTGCAGCTTTTATAATGTATCTTATTTTTTAGTTAATATAAGGTTGTGTGTCATATATTTTTGTAGAATTTATTAACAGTAAAAAATCTTAACTCTCTTATTCATAAAAACAATATTAGTCTCAAGAGACTCATTCATTAAAACAATATTAGTCTCAAGAGACTTATTCATTAAAACAATATTAGTCTCAAGAGACTTATTCTTAAAAACAATATTAGTCTCAAGAGACTTATTCATTAAAACAATATTAGTCTCAAGAGACTTATTCATTAAAACAATATTAGTCTCAAGAGACTTATTCATTAAAACAATATTAGTCTCAAGAGACTTATTCATTAACTACACAAAGATATGAACTAGAATAAAATGACCTGATCCTAAAGCATAAGCGGGACTCTAACCCTTTGGACTTCGATTAAGATGAAACTAGCTATAGGGTAAGTGAATTTTTATTTTTAGCAATTTCGTGAAAATGACAAAAAACTGAATTCGAAAGGATGTTAAAATGTTTACTAGGTATGTTTTTATGATTAAGGGGTTGAGATTGTAGTGGTATTATTACATTCCCATTTCTTTTTATTATGAAGTTAGTAATATTTGGACTGTTTGATTCCATCCATTTTTGTATGAATTTTTGTGGAACTACTTTTAAAAAACGATCATGGTCTTCTTCGGTATTATGTGTTGTGTTATAGTTTAATTTAATTGTCGCCAGTTATGTCCAGTTTTTTGTTTTTTAATAAACACCAAAATATGAAACTTTTTTTCTTCAATTTAATTGAACGAAACTATGTCGTCCAGAGCAATCGTATAGATCACCTATTGCGTTTAGTGGAACACGGCCCGCGTAGCGTTGATTTTCTATACGATAGCTCCGGACGACTGACCGTCCGGATAGCACCAACTCCAGCATAAAGGCCTGCGCAGACGGAAGGACTACTTTTTTGTCCGTCAATAATAGGTCCTTTACAAACTATCGAACAACGCACACGGAGGACAAAAAGTCCGTCGAAAAGTTCGGGGAAGTCCGTGAAAACGGATTGTGTGCAGCAACGCCCACAGCGGCCTTAAGCCTGCGTTGAGGATGGACCCAGTATTCTCTTTCAAAACGTCTACTCTTTTTCTTGTAGGCACTTCATGTAGATTGCAACGTAATCTCAAAATATTTGACTGCATAACATGACGTGCGTTTCTCAAAATTTCTGGACAATACGGTGTGCGTGAGCCCGTGGGAAGTCCTCGACAGACCTTTTCGCGGAGCGGACTTTTTTATCCTCGGACAAAAGTCCTTTGTCTGCGCAGCCCCCCGATTCAGAACAGAGTTATCGACCGATTCGGTTATTTTTTATTTTTTTATTACTTTTTTAAGTAAGGTACTTTTTATGTAATTTATTTTATGAACGCTTAAGGCCTTTGGCTTGAACATATGAAAATATTGATTGCTACTGTTAAGTAGATCATTACTTAACTATAATTGAAACAAATTTGCCGAGTCGATAACTTCGTTCTGAAAACCCCTATTCAGAACGAGGTTAAGCTGGCTGACTTTAAGAAGTAAGTAGGTACCTAGGTACCTAACCTACATGATTATTGGAAATTCGTTCGAGCTTGCGCCCTCTCACTTCGTCAATTTGTTTTTAATCTACGCCTGCTTTTTAAAAAACTAGATTCTTGCAGTGGTGGGATCACGCACCACCAAACATACTTTTAGCATGATCGACCTGCAACTCTGTAGGTAAGATTCTTTTTTTAACGCATAAAGATAACGCTACTCCGTCTTCGTGCAAACGGGAGTAGGCCCTCGGGTCCCAATAGGCACGAGATGCCCAAGCATTTTCAAACCACTTACCAACATAATAATTTGCAGGGGTAGCTCAACTTTTTGCTCATAAATATCACCATTGGCTATTGGAAAAGGTTCTCGCTAAACGGTATTTTACGAGACTTCGAATATTACCTAATTATGTCATTACCTATTGCGTCCCTACTAATCCACTAGCAATATTTCATTGAAGCTGAAAACAAAAACTAGAACTAATTGCCAAGTCTTTAAAAATAATTAAAAGGCTTCTAGCTTTGTAATTGTGGAAGCTTTCACTTTTCATAGAGGTAATGCCATTTCTATTCTGAATTTTGCGCACGACGGATCGACTAAAATGCTTCTTTCGAAAGGCAAACCGATAGCAAATAACGAAAGTGACAATCCTGATAATGAGTAAGTAAAGC
The DNA here is from genome assembly GCA_947369235.1 of Udea olivalis. Classification (NCBI taxonomy): domain Eukaryota; kingdom Metazoa; phylum Arthropoda; class Insecta; order Lepidoptera; family Crambidae; genus Udea; species Udea olivalis. The sequence goes on along the minus strand of OX376370.1, from coordinate 6,678,357 downwards.
CGATGCAATAAGATCGTATAGGATACATACGTTTGATCATCATCATGGTCGGTCTTGAAGTTCACTATTTCACATTCAGTTTATTTCATTTATTTTTCCATTTAAGATCTATTTATGTGTACCAAAGCGAGCCCGCCGGGCCGCTGACACAACCCGGCGGCCTATATGAAAATAATCATGTCGGCACCATGAGCCCGCGCATGTTGCCCTGCGACACTCGAGCTGCAGTAACGTGCGAGTTACTTCATCTCAAGCCGCCGACAATATTTTCCGACTTGCAATGAGTGAAGCCGCCAACTAGCCCGCCGACAAAAAGTGGTCCGGCGCGGCGGGCCCAGTGTGTACAGCTGCACCGGCAAATGCTGAGACAGGGACCAGTTGGCTGACACATTGAGGCTTTTATTTTCTCTGTTTCTGTACTATTTTTTTAATCATTATTTTGTTTCTTAATATGTTCGTTTCTGCCTTTCAATTTTATATGCTGCTTTTTAGGCCTGTGTCACTTCTAAGTTTGTATACGCCCGGCCTCGTGAGTCGTGGGCACTCGTGGCCCCTCTTGGGTTTACTTACGACAGTGCAGCAGTGGGTTGCCGCTCGGCTCGCACACTCGCCGCTGAGCGCGTTATTTAATATTTTGTGTTTGATTTGTTAAGTGTAACTTGTAATTATTTTAAGAAATTATAAGAATAAAAATGACCAAGTTTCGCTAAGCGGCGCTCAGTAGAATATGAACGCTCGTGTTAAGCGATAAGTTTCGATTCCGCGTGTATACTACCTGAACACGGCCTTGATCGATAGCACGGACAAATTAAAAAGTACTAGTGTGACCAAACTTGGAAGATTAGAGGAGACTTTTTTACTTGTCCGCGTTTCTTGGGAGAACCTTTTGTACGGAGTACTATAACCTATTCTGTTCTGTGATTTTACATTACATTCTCTATTTTTCTACAAATTATTGTCAGAAAACAGATTGCCCTGGGAGTACACTTAAAGGACTTCCTTATTGCTTATTTTTGCTACGTTTCTTCAATAAATGGTTCTATTAGGTACATTCTGAGAAGTATCATTATTAGCCGTTCTAAACAAAGGATGGATGGTGGCATCCAAGCTTAGCATGAAAGATGTAGGGAAATAATCGTTTTTCTTATGCAATTCCAACTTATTTTTCAAAAATATGCGTCAGACAATCTTGTATTGGTCTCGAAGTAGGGATTATATCCCTCCCTGTGTTACGAGTTACCACCCAAGGAAATAAGCCAGGGGCGTCTTCCAGCACATTCAGACCCAAGTCAATTCAGTAAAGATCGTTTCCTGAATTGACGCGACCGGTAATCGAACCCGGGACACTACGGAGATCGAAGCGACAAAACCGTGCTACAGCGTACTACGCCAATCGTGTCGTACCTACATCATTGAATCTTATTAGAAAGATTTGCTTTATTATCCGATAGAATCGGCTCTAAAATATATTGGCGGCAGTAGCCTAGGAATATGTTACGGGCTACTTGATTAACTGGGCAGTATTAATACGTCCTTTTGAATATGGACCAAGTGCATCGGTTAATTTGATAAATTTATTACTTTGGCCGGTCCATATTTATAATGACTGACTAGTTACTCGTGGGCAGTTTATTAAATCAACGTTTGAGATAGTTTGAATGTATCACTATGACCGGGTATTATGAATAATTTCATTGTCAGAATCGTCCTTTGGCATATATTTTGAATGAGGCCAGTTCGTTTCTGGCACTCGCCGGCCACTGCCGCGGCACGTTCGCTTTGCTCGCTCGGCTCGTGCGGCTGGTTCATGTCATCATACATGCTCATCGCTTCGCTCCTCGCAACCTAATAAACTCAACTTACAGAGCAGAACAGTTTCTGATCAAAAAGCCTTTTGTAAGTAAAATTGAACAAAATTGGTCAAACCAAGCAATGCATTTTGTCAAACGTTATTAATGCTTTACGTTGTTTGAGTACCTATCCCAATAAACGAAAACATCAAAGACCAATTCGTTTTACTATTTTGCCCAAGACAAGGTGGTCATTATTCATATTGACCGGGAAAAGTGATAAATCAGGATATACACAACTATAATTTTGATACATTTTCGTACGATTAATGTGAGATTAACCGGTAAATAATTATTGACAGGTAGTAAGGTAGGCATCCACACTAAACTTGCTAAAATAAAAATTATTAAAATCATGATTTTGTGGCACGGTCAGTTGGAAACTCTTAATAATACAGCGATATGTACTCACTCTTCAGGCAACGCAATACGGAAAATGAAATTAAGGGTTTTGCGGACACTTATAAGCTTCCAACCCTTTCGATGAGCATTGGCATGATTTTCCCAAACCCAGCAACTGATAAAATAAGATTTATAGCTATACGTAAGTATTTAATACCCTTAATACCTTTTTTTGTTTAGTTCGGTGTCTCTATTACCTACTTTGTAGCTCAGTGCCGAAAAGGCGTGGATCGGCAAAGAGTACTAAATGCTAGCCTACGCACGCCCAGGGACCGTATTACCAACCCCCGCCACCATCGCAGAGCGACTGCTCACGGTGGAAAAAGTTTGTAATAAAGCCCCTGTGCGGCCTGTGCCCTGTAGTGGGCGTTTGTAATATATCTACTCAAATAAACCTGGCAGAGCGGTTAAACTCGACCCGAAATCCAGACGCCCAGGGACCGTATAACAATGTCTCGCCCCGCCACCCTGGCAGTGCGACTGATTACGGTAGACTAAAATGCTCACTTCACGTTTTAGTCTTAATGTTACCGGCAATGTGTTTAATCCGGCATTGTAAACGATGCCTAAAGCGTTCAGGCAATGTATGAAATATTTCATACTTAGCCCAGTCATTTTATACAATGCCGGATGCGCAGCCGGCAATGTGTGTAAAAGGGTTCACTAAAAATAAAGTTCGGTAAGAATCGTCTTTTGGCATATATTTTGGGTAGGAAAGATATATAGAATGGTATGTTTTCATTACCTATCTAAATATCTTTAGTTATAATAGCAAAGTACAAAACGGCACAAAAAATGAGGCCAGTTCGTTTCTGGCACTCGCCGGCTGCGGCCGCGGCACGCTCACTTCGCTCGCTCGGCTCGTGCAGTTCATGCAACCTAACATGCTCGTCGCTTCGCTCCCCGCAACCTAATAAACCCACGTCTTACAGGACAAAATACTTTCGGTTTAAAAAGGTTTTCTGTAAGTATGTAAAATTGAACAAAAAGAATAACTTAGCAATGCATTTTGCCGAAAGTTATTTATGCTTTACGTTGTTTGAGTTTGAGTATCTCAATAAAACTTGATAATTAAAAGCAAAATCTATTTATTCACACATTTCCGGAAGACCGGAGGGCATTCTATACATTGCCTAGGCAAAGTATGCAATGGATAATCAAGGTAGTGTAACCCAAGATGGCCCGGTTCCTATCATGGCCCACTTTAAAAAAATACCAGTGTTGGTAGTCTGAACTATTTAAAAATTCGCGCGGTTATGCGACTGCGGCCATAGACAAAAATACAACTTCATTTGACATTCAGCGCGCCGCCATTTTGACAGTGACAAACAGTTTGCTGTGCCGGGTCAAAGTGAAACACGTTTTATTACCTCCGGTGAGCAGTATTTATTTTAAATAGCAAAAATTAATGTCAATTCCTTTGTTTTAATGACTAAATATTGTTATGTATTCTGTAAGACATTGGAATAACGGTAAGTTTCAAAGCTATATGGCTTATCATGTAGGTATTTTATTGCAGTAAATTTGAACTTGGGTTAAGTAAGATTCCTAAAGAGGCCCACTGCATGTTGCCCAAACATGGCCCGGGCCTTCTTAGAACTGATAAAAGTGCATAATCTATTGAAATTAAACTTTCATGGTCTATCATAAGTGTCATTTCTGATTACAAACATAGCTTTAATTGTGTTTTTATAAATGATATTAATGTAAGGGTGATATTTTCTTATTTATAGTTCAAAATGGAGTCTTCAAAAAGAACGTCGTGGGGAGTGGAAAGCTCGACTTAAAGAAGATACATGATATAAAAGAAAATGATATTTATGGTAATTTGAGTGTATTTAATCAAGACAGAAGTATGTGATTAGTTTATTTTCAAGCAAAAAATGCAAGTCGACTTGCTAAACTAGGGCTACTTTTAACTGTAACCAAAATCAAAGACTGATGAAAGAACTGAATTATTATTAAACTAACTATTATCATAAATCTATGTTCAAGTGATTTATTCCAATTAAGACAGTTAAGTATGTTAGTTTTATATCCATTTTAATTTTTGGTAGATCTAAGATAGCCCGTGGGCAAATTTTAAAGAAAATTTTAAACTTTGTTGATTTATTTTAGAAAGAAGAAGAAAACTATAAGTACTTATGTCAAGAAAAGTAGATAATAGAAGTGAATGTCATTTGCATAATGGCATGGTGATTATTACCTTCATTAATTTACGGGTCTTATTTGTTGACTACCTCCCATAAGATAGCCCGCGACTCACGTTTTGAAACTAGCGTTTTTATCTTTTAATACGCAATTAAACGTTGCAAACTTTTTCTATATTGTATAGTGCAAATAAATAAGTATCTTATTATTTTCTGTGTTTTTTATTTATTTATTGAAATTAAGAATCAAAAAAGGTTTTGAAATTAACCTTGATAGGTGCCGGTACCTCATATTCGTAATATTTCATAAGTACATTGCTTAAACGCACCCGGCATTGTATTATACATTGCCTAGGCATTGTATAAAATGCCTGAATTATACACATTGCCGGTGACATATTATAAAAAAGTGGGCGTCTTATCAAGTAAGTACCGTAAGCTGCCACGCCGCGCGAGGCAGTGGCAAAATATTGTGAAACGGCCCTGGGTTCAAATGGGAGCCGGAATGGCGATCGCCTCCAGTAGGTAGAGCAGTACAATATATGCCAATTACTTTTATATTAAACTAGCTTCTGCCCGCGACTTCGTCCGCGTGGAATGATGATATTTAAAGATAGCATTCCTCGATAAATGGGCTATCTAACACTGAAAGAATTTTTCAAATCTGACCAACCGAACGATTCAGAGCAAAGTTAACGACCGATTCGGTTATTTTCTTTTATTTTTAATATTTTTTCAAGTAAGGTAGGTTTTATCTAATTTGGTTTATGAAAACTTAGAGCCTTTGGCTTTAACATATCAAAATTGATTGCTACCGCTTAGCGGATCATTTACTATAATTAAAACAAATTTACCGAATCGGTCGAAAACTTCGTTCTGAATCGGGGGGCAAAAAGTAGTTCCTGTGATTAGCGGGTTCAAGCAAACAAATAAACAAACTCTTCAGCTTTATAATATTAAGTTATATATTTCACTAATTATTGTATCAGTAAACTGTCAATTTTATGTTTTTCAGCTGTGGTTTTTTTATCTGCTGCTCCTTACGCGTGTTTTATATGTCTAGATATATTCAAGGAATGGATGAACAATGAGATGTTAGAAGTAATACGGCATATCGCTATAACTGGACCATTTGTGGTCGGGTTTGTAAAGGTAAAGTATGATTTAACTGTTTTATTTATCCTTCAAAATTACGTTCATACATACATACTTAGATATACAGTATGGTCCAGACCAGACGGATATACATTTTTTTCTAGGAAGTTTGATTAGGGACCTATCAGATCGTGCCAGGAAAATAATCGCTTCCCATCCGATTACGAGTTACGGTTTTTTATTTGAAAAATTAGGAAATATCACTATTTTTGTGGTTTTTTTTTTCTCATGATAATTTTAGGTTTTATTTAATAACTGGTTGTTAGTTAAAAACTGCACACTCTGCAGAAAAAAATTCAGCCCGATACTCAAAGTGTGAGTACCTACATTAAAATTTCATTTGATTCTGGTAACGTGACTTGGGGGAGGCCTATGCTCAGCAGTGTGCGTCGTTCGGCTGAAATGATGAACGTGACTTGGTCCAAACTTTACGATTTTTTTTAAATGCAATTTAATAAAAACAAGGGATCCTCGGCGTCCAAGATTCTTTCAAAACTGTAGTAACTTGTGCTCTTCCGATTGACAACAAAAAAATCAGATGTTAACGTGCCAGAAAGAAAGTTATGGTTTTTCAAAAATGTGGTCAGATTGCCGAGTGCGAGTTGCAGTGAGAGAAGTGAATGACTTCACCATCGCGTTTTGCGAGCACGTAAATGTCAATTAGTATGGAATCGAGTCAACGCCATCTAGCGGCCTTAATGTTGCCCGAATGCGCGCGAGTAGTACAAAATGCATTATTAACTACTATGGATATGCCTGGGGTAATGCAACCGAGGCTGCTCGATTGTATCGGGAAGCCTTGATAAGACGTGGTGGACCGCAACCAGATGTCTATCCGGACTATCGGGTAATTCTTCGGACCCATAATGCTTATTCGGAAGGTCGGACACCTGGGCAATCAAACAGGGAAGGATTCCCAACAGCCGATCCCGATCGCATCGATGCAGTCCTCGAACAGGTTCAACAAGATCCAGGAACGAGCTAGAGGCCAATCTGTAGCGCTACGGAAATACCGCGTACAAGTGTGCTGCTAATTTTAAAAACTGAGGGATATCATGCCTATCATGTGCAAAAAGTACAATCATTAGATACATCCTAATGATTATTAACCAAGAGTGCAATTTTGTCAAAGAATGATTAAGTAATGAGTCTACAGAGAACCCGAATTTTTTCGACAACATTTTATGGACCGATGAGTCCAGGTTCGAAAGAACGGGTGTTTTTAATTTACATAATTACCACGAATGGGCCATTGAAAATCCTCACGCAACTCGAGAATCTAACTTTCAAGTAAGATTCTCCGTGAACATGTGGTCAGGCATAATCAATCGACAGCTCTTTTTATTTGAGCTGCCACAAAGATTAACTGGACAAGGATTTCTTTGCATTTTGGAATATGACCTACCTGGCCAACTTGGGGACATACCACTTGAAGTCCGTCGCCAGATGTGGTTTCAGAATGATGGTGCGCCGTGACATTTCTACAGACCTGTACGACGACATCTTACAGAAAGATTTCATCGCAGATGGATTGTTCGGCAAGGACCAATCGAATGGCCTCCACGGTCCCCGGACTTGAACCCTATCGATTTTTTTGTGTGGGGTTACTTCAAAGAGCTTGTGTATGCTCAAAAATGTTATGAAGTACAAGAGCTCAAGGACGCCAGGTTCAAATACACCTGGAAAGTAATGCTGAACTCTTTAGAAATTTAAGAAATATTTTTTTAAAACGATGCAGAGCCTGCATCCAAGCCAACGGCAGACATTTTGAGCATTTACTCTAGTTTTTAAGTACTTAAAAGGATCAATACAAAATTATTTGAAAAATAATGTTTTTTTTTAACCTACCTGACCACATTTTTGAAATTATAATAACTTTTTTCTGGCACGTTAACATCAGATTTTTTGATGTCAAACGAAAGAGCACAAGTTACTACAGTTCTGAAAAAATCTTGGACGCCGAGGATCCCTTGTTTTTTTTAAAATTGCATTTGAAAAAAATCGTAAAGTTCGGACCTAGTCACGTTACTAGAATCAAATTAAATTTAAATGTACTCACACGATTTTTTTCCTGGCACGATCTGATAGGTCTCCAACCAAATTTCCTAGATTTTTTTTATATCCGTCTGGTCTGGACCACCCTGTATAATATGTTCTACTATGCCATGAAACGTGTCCGTCAAAATAGCGGGATCAAACATGGAATTCAGATAATTTTGATACTTATATCTATATACTACCTAATTTCTACTATTTCCTACCTTCGGTGAAATAATTGCTATCTTGATATTTGTAAATTATACTTTTAAGCTAAATTATCTGGTCTCGCCATCTTGATATCAAAATAGCGGGACCAAACTAAACCATTCGCTGTTAGGTATTAAGCACATTTGATTTCAATATTTACTTCCTCTTTCCTTCCTACACCTAGGTATACATACCTACTTACTACAAAGTTACTGTTGCAATAATTTTAAAGTTATGAAATATAAATTAGCAGACATCTCCTCAACATTTGTAACACTATGTTGGTTGTTCAGTATTCTGCTTTTTATCAAATTTATAAAGATGGTTCAAAAGTAAGTGATGGTAATGGGGCTGCATTTTGGGATTCGGAACCTTGGGACAGTATAAAATTGCGTATAAATTCAAATAATTATATTATGCAGATTGAAATGATAGCAATAGTAGAAGTGCTGTCGTATATAAATAGCGTAAATAGGGACAAATTTGTTGTGTTTACGGACTCTAAAAGCACTATGAAACATTTGATGAGGTGCACGACGTTATTTAGGGGTATTCCATTGGCATATAAATAAATAATAATAAATAAATCCCTGGACATTATTCCACACAGCGCCATCTAGCCCCAAAGTAAGCTAATTAAAGCTCGTGTTATGGGATACTAGACAACGGATAAACATACTTAAATACATTTTTCTTTTGTAAATACATACTTATTATACATAGGAGACACCCAGACCAGTACAAACAGACATGTTCATGCACACAAATGTTTGTACTGTGCGGGGATCTTACCCGCGACCTCTGGTGTAGTAGCCAACTTCTTAACCATTACACCAAGTCGGTCGTCTAGCATATGTTATAGTTGATTTAATTCGTAAGCTTAAACAAGACAGTAAAAGTGTTGTAATCCAGTGGCTTTCGTCCCATATCAGCGTCCAGGGAAACGAAACTGTGGATCGACTTGCAAAAGAGGCTTCTTTCTTTTTTTTCTTCAATAAGAAGGGGATCATTGTCATTATTTACACACAGACATTTTTTCCGAAGTCAAAAGAAAGGGTTTTATAACATGGTCGGAATATTTTGATAAAAGATCGCTGACAAAAGGAATTTGGTACAAGACAATGCAGCCTACTACTTCTCGGGCTCCTTGGTTTGAAAAAGCGAATATCAAAAGAAATGACTTGGTTATGGCTTTGAGGCTTCGTTCTGGTCATATCCCATTAAACAGCTTTGGTTTTATGATGAAAAAGATTCCTTCTCCCAACTGTGATATTTGTAACGTTGTAGAAGATGTTTATCATATAACCATGGAATGTTCTCGATCTGAGGCCATAAGGGGTAAACTGTTTACAAATAGATATGAGGTTGGAGCCTGTAACAGCATTCTTACATTCCCTGATTCACCTACGGCCAAAATACTTAACGAAGCCATACAAAATATTATTAAATCTAGTTATGATACTGTTTTCTAAAGTAAAACTTAAAGGGGTGTCATGTCTTCAGATAAAACCCCTCTAAAAAAAAGAAAAAAAAAGTATAAATTATGGTTAACAATTGTTAAAATATATTTTAATAGTATAATATACTACCCAATTTCTACTTTACCGTATAATAATCAAAATAATTTATTTCAAGTTAGTTTTGAATAAAATAAAATAAAATATACTTGTTACCACTTTTTTATTCTATTGTCACCACTTTTTTTGTCTATGTTTACGCGCACGATGAAAGTGGTTTAGTTAATTTGGCTAGGGCCTAAATATTTAGTTATTTCTACCCTTCTCTGGCCAAGTAATAGTGCTGAACAGGCTATTAATTAGTTCTTATAATCATTTGAGAAATGATGCTTCGAGATAACGTCTTCACGCATTTGATCCTTCGAGCTCACGTCATTCGAGATTTGATGAATCGATGTAGTGAACTGTCGAGCTCATGATTTGTCGATCTTATGAGTCTCCGAGGAAACGTTGATCGAAGGGCATTCGATTTCAAATGAAAACCCACTTTTTTTGAACTAGAAAACATGTGAAAAAAGAAATATTGCAAAATAAAATCTTAAGCAAATCTCTTACTTCTTAGATAAACCACCACTTCCAGAAAAAAAAGTAACTACTTACTATAATACTTTAACGTTAGGTAATACTTTTTTATGAAGTGAGAGATTTGCTTCAGATTTTATTTTGCAATTACTTATTTCTTAAGTATTTTAAAAGTTGCTTATTTAATACGAATTTTGCAATGGTAGGTACGAGTAGGTATAGCTATTGTAGTCGTTTTAATGTTTTTTAAAGTTGTGAATATTCTATACAAGCAGGTCGTATTTTAGCATCGTGAAATCTCATTATTATTTTAATTATAATAGCATTTTACAATGCTTGTTCCTCATACGGGACAGAGGGCGCTAGCTCCACGTAAACAATCAGCTGCGTAAAGAAATTCATTTAAAAATACAAAATTTGCTTTAATTAAGTTAAAGTAATATTTAAAACGTGTGTATCAGTGTAATGTCTAAGTGATATCGTTATCTCAATGAGATAACTGAAGGAACTGGTGAATAGTGGCAAATATCATAAAGTGAAATAAGTTGTCTTAAAGTGAAGATTGAAGACAATAATCCCTACAAAGAAGATAAAATCAACATTATTGATAATTCCTCGAGTGAGTACTGCGATTGAAATCAAACTTTGGTGAAAAATAGTATTTATATAACCTCACTCCCCTTCAAATCACCGTTAAAATTCAATCGAATATTGTAGTGCACACTACTCACCACTAGATGGTCCTGCCAGTGAAGACAGTCTGCTTCGAGATTTACCGCCATCTAGTGTCGCATAGCTGTGCTAGGTTATCTTTAAGCGTATGTGCTTACTGAGTACGGTACAAAATAACTGATTAGAGATTCTGATACCAAACAACAAAGGGCACCTACGGAAAAATGTCTGCAACAATTGTATGCGCAGGATGCAAGCAAACGCTCCCAAATAGAGAGTACCTCACGTGTATTTTATGTAGCAGTGCTTACGATCTTCAGTGTGCTAACGTTTCGAGCAAACGTTATTATAATACGATGACAACTGAGCATAAAAGAGCATGGAAATGTCCTGCTTGCTTGTGTAGTGCACCTAAAACTGGCAATGCAGATACTCCAGTGCGACCGAAAGATCGCGATGCATTTCAAGAGCAACCAGATGATGACTTCAGCAATGTTACAATAAGGCCAAGGCCTACATACTCAGCAAACGACTCATGTCTTTCGGAAGACCTAAGTATCTTGGGGGATACACAACCATCTAATCAATTGAATCTACAAGGCAGAATAGACCCCAGCAAGAAGTAACAATGAGCAATTTGAGCCACCTTATTATGCAGCAGCTACTAGTTAATAATGAGTCTATAATATCCAGCTTGAAAAACACAATACAAACAGAAATAAACATAGCTATCTTGAAACTTAAAGATGATATAAAACAAGAAGTAAAACATGAAATTAACGCTATACAAAAACATAATCGCTATACAAAAGCACTTCCACTCTTTAGGTTACAAAAAGTTTTAGGATCCTTTATGGGGCAAGGTATACATTATTACAACAAAATTCCAAAAACAATTTGTGAGTTACCTTTACATAGATTCAAAAATCACATCAAAACGGCTTTATTAAAAAAGGGCTATTATACTACAAAAGACTACCTTATAGATAAAAATGCCTGGGTATAAGCGCTCTGCTCGATGCGGGATTAAATAGCTCTATTGTAACAGATGTTTTATTGTAAGAGTTAATAGGTACCTAGTATGTATGTACTGACTAACAATTTTTGTTTTTGAATTGTTTAAATGAATTCTTTTTATTATATTCTTTTATGGTTGGTTTTTTCTCTTTGTTTTATATTCTTTTAGGTTTATTTGTATCAATGTGACACACTGCTTGTACTTTACTAACGCCTGTTGTAAACCCAAAACAAGTTTAAAAGAGTAACTGCTGAGTTTCTCGCCGGGTCTTCTCAGTAAGAAACAACTCCGACGCGGTGGTAGAGTCGCATTATGTCTGTATACTGTTTATTTACATATCCATATTATTATGGTATTTATGTCTATTATTTAGTATATTTTGCTGTGAATTTGACGATTTGAAAGTACTGATACAGTCTATTTGAATAAAGTTATTTGAGTTTGAGTTTGAGTTTAATAAGGAAATAGAATTGGAATTAGAGAGCCAAAGCCATGAAATACAAAAAATTATAATCGAAAACAGGAAACTTATGAAAGAGATTAAAGAATTAAAAAATATATATATTGATTCCCCGGCCATGGAGAACCACAACAAGAAAGTTGTACTATATGGCCTACCAGAGTACTCCAATGAACCAGAAGCGAACCTAGACCAAAGAATTATTGATGTATTTAGAGAAATCCTTAACATAAATCTCGCAGGCTATATTGAAGATACTCATCGGATAGGCAAATGGAATAATAATTACAACCGTCCGCTAGTCATAGAGCTCTTAAGCAAGAGAATGACAAAGCATATTACAGGAAATGGCCGTTGTTTTCAAGGAACCCGCTGATCAGTGTCGGATTATTTGGACGAGAATGCACGAAAACAAAGACAAAAACTACGAGAGGAAATGTTTGTGGCTCGAAGCAAAGGTCTTCACGCTATCATACGTAACAATCAGTTATTCATAGAAGGTCAAATATACAGGATGGACGTGATGGAAATAACACCTAAAATTCGCACAAGTACAACCAACTCCAAGAATAAACACCAGAGCTTCGAAACAAGTAGCAGCAGCCAGCTATCCACCACCACAAATGAAGAAGAGCCCAGAAAAAATACATTTCGAAACCAACAATAAACATTTTAAAGTATTGTTCCAAAATATGCAGAGCATCTATAATAAACAACATTTAGTAGAGGCTTTCATTCATGAAAACCCCAGCTATCAGGCATTATGTGTATCAGAGTCCTGGCTATCAATGGAGAAACTAGAAATGATACATTTTAATGGGTACAAAATTGCAGCATCTTACTGCAGGAAATCTCGTGCTGGAGGTGGTGTCTGTATTTTGTTGAAAGACCACCTGGAACATAAAGAAAGAGTCGAAATAGCGAATATGTCAATAGAGTATGTCTTGGAAGTCTGTGCGGTAGAACTTCCCCAACAAAATGTATTATTAGTAACAATGTACTGGAATAGAGAACAGGAGCATTTGTTTTATGGACAGTTGAAATGCATTCTCGATTATATTAATAAAAAATATTTCAAATACGATATAATATTGGGAGGAGACTTTAACATAGACTTATTGCTTAAGAATCCAAAAACTAAGAATTTTTTGAATTTCATGTCAGAATATAGACTAATACAACATATAAATAGCCCTACTCATACTAGAACCTGTCTAGATCTCATTTTCACTAACTTTAAAGCATCAAATTTAGCCACTTCCATAGAGGATTTCGGCTTTGCGCATCATATGGCAACGAAAATCCAGTTTAACAGATCTTTTCCTAATAGTAACACAGTACGGTCCACAGAAAAACGAATATTTAACACTAGAAACATAATTTTTTTTTTAAATTGTGCTCAGAAATATAAATTGGAGTGAAGTACTGGAACTAGATGAAAGCAAATTATCAACAATTCCCAATTTAGATAAAAAGTACAATGCATTCCATGATACTCTAACTCAAATATTAAATCCATGCATACCGAAACAAAAAATTAAAATAAAATCAAACTTTGCAAAATACTGGCTTACAAAAGGTATAAAAAAATCATGTAAGAATAAAAGGTTATTAAAGATTATCGCGGGAAAATCAAATAACTCAATACTTAAGGAGCATTAAAGAAAATATGAGATAATTCTTAAAAGGACAATTATTAGTGCTAAAAAGCTGCAATACATTAATAAAATAAAACAATCAAACAATAAAATAAAATCAATGTGGAGTATAATAAGCGAGAGAACTAATAAAAATAAAAAAAGGATTAGAAAAAACATAACACTCAAACAACAAAATACTCTATACTCGGATCCAATAGATGTAGCTAATTGTTTTAGTAGATACTTTGCCTCAATTGGGAAGCCCAGTTCGTCGATAGGCCCCGCCAGCGGCACAGCCGTTTTAAACCCTATCGAAAATTCGATGTTTCTTAGCCAAGTTGATTGTGACGAGATAAAGAAAATTATTAAAAAAATGAAAAGTCACGGAATAGATGAACTACCACCTAATTTGATCAAGTGCTGTGCAGATGAACTGACTTTACCATTAACTATTTTGATTAACCAGTCGTTCCATGATGGTGTCTTCTCTTCATCGCTGAAGAAAACAATTATTAAGCCAATCTACAAGAAAAAGGAAAAGGACAATACAAATAACTACCGTACCATTGCTCTGTTACCTACATTCTCTAAAATATTTGAAAAAGCAATTTGTAAAAGAGTTATTAACTTTTGTGAGAAGTTTTTCGTATTTCACGACTCACAAAACGGGTTCCGAAAGAAACGCTCTACAGTTCTAGCTGTTTACAAATATTTACAAGAAATCTTTAAAATAATTAAAGACAAAAAATATGCCGTGGGCGTTCTTCTTGTTATGGCGAAGGCATATGATAGAGTCCAGCATCCTATACTGCTACAAAAACGGAATGGAGTGGGGATCCGTGGCATAGCTCTCAAGTGGTTTGCATCTTATTTGAAAGATAGGGAACAGTATGTGGAAATTGAACACTTTGATATCAATTCAAATCAATTAAAGACCGTTCGCTCTGATGTCAAAGTTGTGAACGCCTCTATACCACAAGGAAGCGTCGCTGGATGCCTTTTGTTTTTGATATACATCAACGACCTTCCCAAAATCATGGAAGAACCGTGTGTCTTATTCGCTGATGATATTTCTCTAATAACATCGTGTAATAGTAGTACAAACCTGCCGTATATAAGCTTATAGGCCGCTAAATGACATTTGGTCATTTTTCACTTTTTTAATGTCATGGTATTAAAAAAAAAATCTCTATCGATCTGTCTAGGAACGGTTATTCTATCTTTTACCGTTATCAAGATATATTTTATTAAAAGCCAGCTAAATACACAAAAAAAAAACTTCACATCGCTTAAAGGTCGCTAAACAGCACAACTAGATTAGAAGGCAACTATACTACTTTAACGTTTGGATCGAAATAAACATTTTTACTATCAATGCTTAGCTATAAAACAGTTATTATTTATCAGTAAACTAAAAGGTAGCAAAAGTATTTTAGTGGCTTTTTACCTTGGTTACGTTGGAGTATAATACCTTGCATAGACTTAATTAAAAGGCGGTTATACGCTCTAACCGAACTAAAAAGCAGTTAAAATCATTTAGCGTCCTTTAAGCGTTGTAGTGTTACTACTTTTACAATAAATAAACTATTATAGAAAGTCTTATTAGACCGTACGTAAAGTAAAATAAATATTTTCTTCTGTGTCTTGCATAACAAAAAAGCCGTTCAATAACAAAACATCGCTAAAAAGCCGCAAACTACACAACCTCCGCGCCACTCATAGTGATTCTTCCGGGGTGCGGCGGACGCGCTTGGGCACACACGGGAAAGGGCTAGCCGGCCAGTTTAGTGCAAAGTGCAAACCAAGACATCAACGAGGGAGGGACGTTTGCGCGTCCGCGTTTCGCGCCAAAATCATCCAGTCATTATGGCGTAAAGGGTTCCAAGGTACGTATTTTATTTTAGTAATATGTAGTTTTTTTCAACCAATAAAATTATCCAATGCGATATTTATTATATTAGAATTTTGTGTTTACTGTTAAATAGTACGCCCATCATCAAGAGGCAGTTTGGTAAATCAAGGATAGAGACTCAAGGACATTCTTTGAGTCTATAACTATATAAGAGGATATAACTATATTACTTATTTACCTATCATACTGCTTAGAATAAAAACTGAGTGCTGTCGAGCAGTGTCATTCGTTGTCAGCTAAGAGTGTTTCATCAATCCAGTAGCTACCTACGGAAGGATTTTTTATGTAATTAAGTTTACCTATGCACGTATGGCAATCAGATTGCAGATGCTTTTGGTTTGGTGTTATAATAGCTATCATCTAAGTATTTTATAAGTAGCTAAAGCTTATAATATGGGTGCACGGATGCACGTTAGGTTCCGGGTTCGATTCACTGGAGGGTACATTTTAGGAAACGATGTTTGATTTTTCTTTAGACGTTCCGATTTGATTATCGTTCATTTAATACCTAATAGCATATCACCATACTAACCTAGCTAAATTTACCTATAATAATAACATTACTTGTTACAGATACAATGCAAGAGTTAAATATGGTTAGTGACCGTGGTGAATTAGATAATCAGTTCTGTGTTATTCAAGATCAAAAAAAAAAAAAAACCGAAGTTTCCAACAGTCAACATTCAAGTAATGATTCGAAAGTGCAAAAGTTGAAAGGAAGTACTGAACAAGATTTAGTTAATGATTTATATTCCCGCGAATTTTCTTTAACAACTTCGGTTTTCAACCAGATATGTGTAACACAAATTTCACAAAGTTCTTCCCATCTGAATATCATAGGTTTGGCCGCAATTAAAAAATATTTGGAACAAAAAGAGTAGATCCGATGGAACTTCGTGATCCTATTTCATTAGACCTGACGTACAAAGAAACTTTTGCGTTATCACCACCATGTGGAACTGATGGTAACAATACCGATTTGGTCGAAGATTCAGAAATCCATGAAGCTAGTCATTTTGGTGAAGATTTTGAATCAGATGATTCTGTTCGAGACAAGGATTATTACCCATCTTCATCTGTATTATTTGTCATCTGAAGAAGATAAAGATGGTACATCGACTTCAAAAATAAAATTATTAACAGCTCAAAATGCATTATTGACCAAGACAATGGAACCTCTCGCGTGCGATGTTGTAAAAGCAAAAGTTGCTCTGAAATGTACAAATACTATTCAACCTCTTGTGGACAATCAATGCACCGTCAAAGAAAAAGCCCTTTACAAACGTAGAAATACGTTGGATTCTCTCAGATCACTTCAAGATGTGAACTTACAGAGCCAAGTGTTGCCCCGTAAGAGAACAAAGAGTTGGGTTGGTTCACTTATTGTTGAAGCTTTTTTGAGCAAAGAAAATGATAGAATCACCATAACAGAAAACGTTCCACATTCTCTTAATAAACGTCGAAATACTCTAGATACCTCCCCTTCAGGATACAAACATACAAACGATGAGCCGCAAGAGAAGCAATAGTTGCAATGTTTTTTTCTATCAAATAACCCCGGTCTACTAAAAAAAAAGGAAAAAATATAGCACCAGCTTAGCGGGAAGAAGGCAAGTAATAGTGAACAGTAGAAGAGAAGAGCACAGAGTGAAGCCAGGATGTAATGATAAATGTCGGAAAAAAAGTTCAAATGTTTTTGACGATACAAGTCGTGAGGCTGTGAACAGTCTATTTTGGGAACTTACCTGGCAAGAGAGACGTTATTTTATAAGAAACAATGTATCTGTTTCTGTACCCAAGAGGAAGACCAGATCCAGCCCGAAAAGAGACGCCAGAAAATCTTTTAGACTAAAGGACTCAAACGGAATATCTATACCAGTATGTAAAATATTATTTTCAACCACCATAGGTTACAACAACAGTAATGATAAAGTTTTATACAACGCCTTGAAAAATAGTCATGTTGATAGTCGTGATAAACATACTGAAACCGTAGCATTTGATCGAAACTTATTTACACAACACGTAGAGTCTTTTCATCCTAGAGAACCCCATCCCATTACCGGCGAGAGCACGCTCCACTACGTAGATATATACCGAGTGATGTTAACATTACCATAATGCATGCAGATTTTTGTAAAAAACATCCTAACTTAACTGTTTCCTATGAGCTATACCGATCACACGTCAAGAAAATGAATATATCTTTCACGAGAATTGGGAACAAAGAATGTGAGGCCTGTGAAGGATATGATTTGCATAAAAAGCAAACTTCTCACGATGTACTTATTATAGAATTAGTTGCTGAATGTGATATTTGTATTAACTGGGCAAGGCATCATGAAAAGTACACTAAGGCTAGAGACCTGTATGAATTCTATAAAACCCAAGAGCAAAGTTCTTCCCAGATGTTCTACAGTACCGATTTAGAAAAAGTGATAATGCTACCGCGACTGGACATCTTTATGGCAGTAATTTTCTGTAATAGACAAATTTTTTTAATCAAACTTTTGCTCCTTTAGGCAAAATAGACTGACAGAATTAAGATTTATTTATTTAGAATAGGTACACAGACAGATTACCATCGTTACATGGCTTTATATAAAATTTTGTACACAATAGGATTGTTATTCATATCATAATAATATGTCAAAATAAATGTTAAAATTAAAATATATTTATATATTGTTTTCTAATGTGTATTAAGTTAGAATTCAAAGTGATTACTTTTATTCTTGATAATAATATTTTTTCTAATGACGTTTGATGCTAGTACAAACCGACTGTTTTATTTTTAATGTATTTTTTTTTTACTAAGTGAAACGTTAGTGCATTTATTTTCTTTCGAGTTTAACTTAGTTGTAGAGCCCGTGATATGTTTGATTCTGATAAGTACTTACTTATTGCAAAAAAATAATGTAAAACACTAATAATAATGAATGATGACATTATTTTTAAGTGCGAGTTTTTATCACCTGAAATTTCAATTTCAGGTATATCTTGTGGTTTGCCATGTGATTTTTGGATATAGTTTTTTAAAATAGTAATTAAATATTGAATTTGTTTAGAAGAAGTTGCAATTTTTAATTTTGTAATTACCATGCCCGATAGTTTTGTGGCAATAAAGAAATTGGCTTTGCAAAAATTTTGTTAGATTTTGTAAGTTAACGTTTAATTTTGCAGGATTCGAAAAATACAGATGTGAATAGTGCTAGCCTAAAAAGCAGTTATATGAAAAGGTTTAATAATTAACCGCCTTTAAGTTATGCATAGCTGTATTAAAAAATCTTGAAAGAGAAGTTAAGCGATATCTACTTGGCTAAAAGGTGGCTATGTGTTATTAGCTGCTTTTTTGTTATGGATAAGATCAATATAATATTATTCGGTACTAGGTTTAAAAAACGCAAAATAACATAACTGCTTTATAGCTATGTAAATGTTAATAACTTCCCGTCACTAAAAAATACTTTTGGCAGTTATAAATAAACCCATAACTTAAAGGCAGTTATGATTCTTTAGCCGCCATTTAGTTCTGCACACTTGAAGCGAGCCTTAAAATTTTACAAGGTTAGAAAGGAAAATGTGTATTTATTGACATAGTCATTAATATTTTACAAAATAAACTTACTTTATGTGAAGGTTGAAAAAATTTCCTTTTTTTTGGTATATAACAATATGACAAAATGTTTATAGATACTGAGGAGCATCGGCTTGAAAATTTTGCCGCTTTTTTCTGCTTTAGCTCAAAATAAGAATTGGTCACTTAGCGGCCTTTAAGCTTATAGACGGCAGAAACGTCAATGAGAATCTCAAGTCCATACTGTCTAAGACTACAAACTGGTTACAGGATCACAATTTAGAAATAAATTTCAAAAAGACAAAATTAATGACCTTCCATCCATACCAGAAGCGTCCCATAACTCTAAATTTTTCGTTTAATAATACACGACGAATTTACATTGTTAGGCATAGTTATAGATAGATATATAAATTGGAAATCACACATACAAAAAGTAAGAGCTAAATTGTCAAGTTCCGCGTACGCACTTCAAGAAGTTAAAAAGACCACAAATATTGAAACTGCCATAGTGACGTATTACGCTTATGCGTATGCATGGCTAAGTTACGGAGTAATTCTATGAGGCAACAGCACATACGTGCCAACGCTATTAGTTCTCCAAAAAAAGCTCATTCGCATCATTGCTCACATACAGCAAACTGACAGCTGCAAACCTTACTTCCAAAAGTATAAAATCCTCACTCTGCAATCTATTTATATTCTGGAGACATGTAAGTTTGTGCGACACTATAAAAAGTTTTACACAAAACGCGAAGATTTACCATCTAAATATTCAATACGCCATAGAACCAAATTAGTGATTCCATCTTGTCGCCTCCAACTTGTCTCTTCCAGTACATACACCATGTCCATTAGGATCTACAACAAGTTACCTAGACAAATAGAAAACGAAACAGACGATAGAAAATTCGAACGTTGTTTGAAGGAATTATTGCTTTTGAAATGCTATTATAATGTTGAAGAATATTTATCAGATAAAATATAATTGTTGCTAATATTGATGTTAATTTATACATAAAAATTTTATTGAATATATCCTGAAAATGTTAATAATACTTATAATTTTATGTATCCAGTGAACTTTATGAGAATGTAATTAGTGCATGATATTGATTTAATGATTAAGTATGTAAATCCCTCTGTTTTTTTATATTTGCGGCGCCCTACAGGGTCCATAATTGAAACTTTCTTTATAACCTGCCATCTTATGTACAACATTATGGTTTGCAATAAATAAATTGAAATTGAAATATTTAAGTATAATAATTCTGCGATTGATTGATCTGATTTATTTTTGGTAAGGCATTGGTATTGTATGACTTATTAACAGAACATTATTACGCTAGATTTAAAAAAAAACAACTTATGTTGCAGATGATGCTTATGTATGATAAAAGGGTGAAAGGGAGAGAAATTATTGACACAATTGACGCAGACTTCGCACACTACAACACCCTACCCGAGAAATACCATAACATGGTGGGCTCATACACAAGAAGTACACTGAAGTACCACGCTGTCTGGTGTGTGGTGGTGTTGATGATTTTGACGGCATTCGTGATCACACCGTTCGCTTTAAATATATACACCTATTTATTTACGTCAGAGCCTAAGAGGTATATGATCTATGACGTGGGTATGCCTGGAAAGCCATTTGAGTATAGGTTGACCTCTCCGTACTACGAGGTAAGTAAAGTACCTACCAAGTGTTAAGGGTGATTCGGGAGGGGCTTTATAAAATGCTGACATCACACATAGAATTTACTTCATAATTTTGAGTGTAGTTCTTAAAGTCCTGGGGCCGTATTACGATATTTACAATCCCCCGCCACCCTGGCAGCGCGACCGTTTACGGTACTAAAATGCTCACTTCACGTTTTAGTCTTTAAACAAAGTGAGCGTCTTAGTACCGTGAACGGCCACGCCGCGACAGTGGCAAAAGATTGGAATACGGCCCCTGAGCTGGCCCTGGCTGCAGGGTTGGTCGTTAATTATTTCTTCCTATAAATTCTTTTAAATCTTCGGATCGGTCAGGACTGTTCGACACTTTTTTCTCGTTATTTTATTGATTTTCTGGTAGAATTCTTTTTGATTTTCTTGATTCATCTTTAGCGTTATCTGTGAATTTAGAAACACAATGGGGCAAATTAAATCTTAAATTGTGGAAAAGTATTTAATTTAATCACGTGTTGTCGAGCGCTTGCACTCCTGATGAGAAAGTGCAGGCAATATCAACAATCACAAGGTACGATATCTTGGTGTCTCAGGAGACAGAACAAACATATTCGTGGCCTTAGAAAAGCATAAGTACCGATAACGCCAATACAACAAAAAAAATGTACATCCCTAATTAAAATAGGTCTTCCCTGTAGGGCTAAGAACTAACGGCGCGGTTTTCTGCCGCGCCCGCCGCGGCAGTGGTTCGGCGGTATTTTACCTAAACTCCAGAGACCGGAGTTATGTGCGGTGCGCAAATACCACCGCTGATCGACCGCGACAGCTGCGGCTGCCGCGTCGTAAAATCTATTGCGTGTATAATAATAATGAAAGTATAATATTATAAATTGCTTATTTTTGTAAGATCATAGACCTATTTCTGTAATACTGGCAAGAATAACTAATGTTACACTCATATGTACTTGTAGTACGATAAATTTGCACGCCTTTCCACCGTCCAGACCATGTTTCACCATCTTTTTTTCTCAAATGTATTCTTAGCAAATAAATAATTTACCTACATACATTTCCACATTCTATAGAAGCTGCGGGCCCGCAATAGCGGCGGGCGCGGCAGAAAACGCGCCGTTATTTCTTAGCCTAATACTGCTTTTAAGAACTCTCACAGCCTGTTGTGATTGCCAGTATTTAAGCAATAAATATATTGTTAAAGATCATAACCGCGTACACATTGTACATCAGTTGCATATACGTCGTCAACTTCACCGGATATGACAGCTTAATGCACGCGGCGATCAACCACGCTTGCCTGAAGCTGATGATCTTCTGCAACTATGTTGAGGACGCTGTGCTGTTGCAAGGAGAAGAACTCAGGAGGCAGATGAAGATGGCAATCAAGGCACATATAGATACGCTGAGGTAACTATTTGATCAATAATTAATGGCCCCACTGAAAAACAGCGCCATAGACTATATCCTTTATATTTCTGCAACAGACATCGCGCCACCGCTGTCTGAGTTGTTTTTAATTTTATGTTACTTTTTTCATTTTTGTATGCCTTTGGTTTAATAATTTGTAAGTAACGATGTCCGGAAGTAAATAAATGATTTCTTTTTGATTAGTTCAAATAGAAAAAAAAAATAGAAAGAATTTATTAACAAATCATTCGTTCTTTTAACTAGTTAGTTCATTCTTTCGCCGGTTCAATCGTTCTTCCAAAGCATAAGCTGTACTATTTAAACTTAGATTTTTTTTCGTGTTAATCAGTTTCTTACACCTACAGTACAAGCTTGGCTTAGTTTGTGACCAGATGAACCCGATTTAAGATTTCCCAGATAGGTATTTAATTGTTACAGGTACATAGAAACAGTCCAGGAGACATTCGGTTTCTACTTGGCGTTCATGTATGGCATAGTTTCAGCGCATATGGTAGTTTCCTTGTACTTGACCAATGAGGTAAATAATTTATAAGTATTCTTACAAAAAACACAAATTCTGAATTTATTTTCCATTTTACTAACTTTTAATAAGTCGGGTTAAGATGTGACAAAAACACCATTTTATTCATAGATCTGGCTCCCCTCTTGCACCTGATAACAGATAATCTAATAGTTACTGACGAGTGCTGTCTATAGTTTGTGCTCGGCTATTGTCGGGTTGGTTTGATGTAAAAGTCAAAGTCCTAACCGAACAGCAGTTTTCATTTCTATACTAATAGAGGAAAGATTAGATTATTTGTTTGTAATGAATAAGCTGCAAAACTAAGTAATGGACTGATTTAAAAAATATGTTTAAAAATTATATTAACGACTTTCCCACTTTACATCTATTTATCTATTCCTTGGCGCAACACCAAAATGCAAACAAATACATACATGGATTTTAACATTGTTTAATAGGCAATATGAAATGGAATTGTTATTTGCACCACGGCTGGAATATACTTACATGTTAAATAAACTTGATGCATAAGAACCTCCAGCCAGTGCCTGGCAGAATGCAAAGAGCCATAGCAATTTCAAGCGTAAATATTTTTGCTGTTTTATTTTGTCAGGAGCTGGGGGCAAAAAAAATCGCCTTTCGCTAACGCCTTTTAGACATGGTGCCTGTATTGTTTTCAGGGATATGAATTCGATTTCCAGTTCACCATGTTCAGTGTTGGCACTATAATTCACTTATATGTGCCTTGTTCGATCGCTGACAAACTTAAAACTACTGTAAGTAGCCATGTACTTTAAAAATAAATAAAAGAACATCACATTCTCATTTCTGTGCTATGAAAACCGGAAACAATGAGGTGCCGCACTAACCTAAACCTCAAATATCCGTTTAAAAACCACGTTCGGTTTTATTTCGTGATGTCATTAATTTTAATTAGTTTTCTTATTACCATTTAAGGGAGAAGAAGCAGTATCAAGACTGTATAGCTGTGGTTGGGAGAACGTCACAGATATTTCCGTACGCAAGTAAGTAGTACTGACGGAATATTCTGACGGTTTTGTGCCTGTTGTCGTATGTGTCTGTCACCTTGATCAGCTAAGGCCCGATTTTTCAATTCTTAGTTTATTCCCTAGATACTTATCTGAAGTATAAAATTAACTGGCTGTTTATCAAGCGAATAGATATTTTAAATTTTTCAAACGTCTTTTATCCAAAGAACCTATCTATCGGTTGTTTGTATGTATCTACTTAAATATCGCTGACTTCACACTAATTATCCACAAGCGAGATGCATTTATACAATCATTGCAATGTTAGAATGAAACAAGACAAAAATTGGACAGCGTTATGTAAGAACAGATTAACGACACTAGAAAGAATTTGAAAAAATTAGCTTCAAAGATTTTAAAGTTAAAATTGTCGCTGTGTGTTCATTGTTTATGTTACGTTTATAATATTTTTGCTATAATTTATTATGTGTATGTAGTCTAGTTTAATTAAGAATATATTACGGTGCAGAATATACTTTAAAAGATATAGCCATTTTTCCGCTTAATTCGTTAATGTATTTTAGTTATATTCAGATTAATTAAATTTGTCAATAACGTACCTACTATAGGACATTATTGTCGTTTGATTCTTTAATACGATTTGTTTCGAGTGAAATAAAACGCGGTATCAAATTAAATCCAAATATTTTAATGCAAAGTTTTCAAGTTAAACAAAAATTTATTTTATTATATGTTTATTTCGTAATCAGCAATGCCATATAAGATCATTTTAGAGAAATGATATTGTTATAATTTTTTATAGTTAAATACCCCAATAATATCAACATGTTTGCTGGTCTCCATTTATAAAACTAAAACTCTTCCAATCGGTTTTTAATTTTTATTTAAAATTAAACTAATAATATTATTTATTTCTTAATCTCAACTTCAACTAAAAAGACACCTTCTCAACATAAAAAACTTCTAAAAACTTAACTCTTAATTACAATAAATGTATTCAATTATTATTTTCCTAATTTTCTTCTTCTATATCAAAATCAATAGATCCATTAAAACCTTCAACATCTTCTTCTAAATCATGAGATCCTGTTAAATTTTCATAATATTGTCTGGCATCAGATGAAATAAATATTTATTTCTTTAGTTTTTAACCAGCTAATAGCGTCTCCTTCTATATCTTTTTTTCTGTTTACTATTGCCTTCAACATTTTAGAAACTCGAAACTAGTTTTTTCCATTTTAATAGCTGTCAACTTGTTTCTCTTGCGACAAGTAGTCATCACATCCATGTAGTCTTGTGGAGTATATAATCGTGTGTGGGTTTTTAATGCTGATTCTATATCGCTAAAACCACTATCATTTTCTAAGAAGCTATGACCAGGAACCATAAAGCGTAAAGTGATTTTTTCTAAATTTTCATTTTCATTTTCATATTATTGCAAATAATAATAAAGTCAACTTGATGTTACGGTTCTGGCCTCCACATGAATCTGACCAAAGGACTAACTCTTTGACTTTATAAATAAATGTTTGCGCAAAGCGGACCCAACTTCTTGAGCTCCCCTGCCTGCTGTTCCTTCCACCCACACATAGCAAAAACCTTAACCAGTTTTGCCTGAATGAATACCGCAATTGTACAGCCATAGTTGGCGTTTGTAAAACACGATATTGGTTGGAATTCTCGGTAACGGTAAGGTTTTTTCCATATCAAAAGTAAGGACTTCAAGATGGTCACAAGTCATAGCCAAAGTCATGTCCTGTTTTTTCACTGCTCGTGCGTCTTCTGCTTCTTTATGGTGCCATTTTAGGCGGTTAGTTCGTTATTACGTTTTTAATAAATAAATGAAACGGATTATCTCCACCTTTTCTGGAAATAATTCGTTTATGCATTTTAAAATCCTGTTTGTGTATTTTGTAACAGTGACTTAGGCGCATAATTCTTTATTACGTAACGAATGTGTGCAAAAGTTCTAACAAATTTTGACACGTCGCTTGATTCACCCCTTATTACAAAGCACTAGGAGTGGTTTTTGAACACAAAAATAGCTGAATACATAGTTTATCATGCCTGGAATCGATCTGCATTCAAAACTATTTTTTTTCAATTTTGTCGCTTAATTCGTTCTTACATAACGCAGTCCAATTGATGCTTGACAAATTGACACTGACGTATATGAAAAACAACCTCAGCTTTTTTTTGTTGTCTAAAGTTGTGGTAAAAAGTTTGTGATAATAATACACTCTAAAAATCCTTAACAAAATGAAAATAATCTCAAATGACACACCACATAACCTCAAAATGTCAAAGAAAACGCTTAAGTAGATAAATCTTATCACGCACAGTACAAACATTTGTGTGCATGAACATGTCTGTTTGTACTGGTCTGGGTGTCTCCTATGTATAATAAGTATGTATTTACAAAAGAAAATGTATTTAAGTATGTTTATCCGTTGTCTAGTATCCCATAACACAAGCTTTAATTAGCTTACTTTGGGGCTGGATGGCGCTGTGTGGAATAATGTCCAGGGATATTTATTTATTTTATCCAGCTTTTTAAAAAGCAGATTACTTTATTCTTTAGTTAGCGGCTATAATCAACAGTTAACATCTATCTGACCATTGAAAAATTTAAAATCTTGATAACCGTCGAATAAACTTTATTCTACAGATAAATTTATTTATCTGAGGATTGAAAAATCGGCCCTAAATATATTTCTTTAGTTTAAGCTCACCTGGGGCCCTATTACCATCTCTTATAACCAGCCAAGTTAATTTCCTAAGCTGGGCGTTGCGAGCGATTTCCTTATATGATATCACATTTTCAGCCAGTCAGCGGTTACCTGTCAATAATGCATTCTCTGGGCCAGATATTTACTGACTAAATTGCTCGCTCCCCTCAGTTTATGAAATTAACATATCTGGCTATTATCGGTTGTAATAAGGCCCAGGGACCGTATTAAGATCTCAATCCCGTCCTATAAGTTGATAAGACAAGTTATAGGTAAGGGGTTGTATTATGGCACCAGAACCATCATTGTATTCATTGTTGAATTAGCGACTAGCTCTCGGCTGATGGAAAACACCGATAAAAAAAGCAAGGCTGCCCGGATAACGGAGAAAGGCTCTCACCACCTACCACGTAGGGTTCTAATACGCTTGGTGAAAAGTAGGCTCCGGAATGTTCCGTTCACCATGACGGCAACAGTCAACTTGCCTCTGACTACCCCGTTGTGGTAATAAATAATAAATATTGTGTAATTTCCTGTTTATTTAATGTAAGATCTATAAGTACCATGTAGCATGCAATTAATATTTAAATAAATAAATGTATGAATAGAGTAAACAGGGTTAGTGCAAAAAACATCAGCAACCTCGCAAGACTAGGTACATTTAATTTTGTTTTACGACTTTTGATATTTTGACACATTTAACTTTCATTTAAAAATAAAATCAATTTGATTTTGTGTCTGACTGAATGTTCTTATCTCTGTGCGCATCACATCGCAAAAATAAGGTAGGTACCTAAACAAACCGTTCCGAATTACGGGTTATGAATCCAAATCACTTCCTAACTTACTATGTACTTCATTACACTATCAGCAAAATCGCGCGCGAATTCGTATGTGAATGGAACATAGACTTACAAACGTCACGACAGTACAATAAAAGCTTGGAAAATCATTTTTAAATAAATCTATTGAGTTACGATAAAACCCCTAGAACAAAATGTTGTTGTGTATGATAGTAGTTGCCTAGTCTTGCGAGGTCGTTGATCTTGATCAATAACCCAGTATACTTGTTCACAGATGCATCCCGTTCATGCTGGCGCGAGCGCAGAAGCCCATCATGATGAGGGCGTTGGGCATCATGCCGTTCGAGCTGGATCTGTTCGTCAGGGTGAGCTCACTGATTGGCTCGTCGCCAGTCATCATTATCTAATTAAAATCGATCATCCGCAGGCATTTTTCTTGGCCCATCCTGGAGATCTACTCTAGCTTGTCCGAACGTAAAGCGTCAATCGTTGTTGGGCCCTTAGAATAATGACACCTAGAAGAATAGTTCCATACAAAAAGACGCGCCAAACTTAAAGCCAAAACCGAACGTCAAAAATGTGTCATGGCAGAAGTAGCCAAGTAATGTTGCAAGTCGACAGCATTTTCAATAAAAAGTGGGGAGATTAAAGTCATTTCTGAACTGAAATTTTGTGGATTACTTGATGGTCATTAACTAGCGTGTTTAGTTAAAGGTTGTTAATTATATTAATAATATGAATATTTATTCAGAATATACTGATTTATT
This sequence comes from Udea olivalis, assembly GCA_947369235.1. Classification (NCBI taxonomy): domain Eukaryota; kingdom Metazoa; phylum Arthropoda; class Insecta; order Lepidoptera; family Crambidae; genus Udea; species Udea olivalis. The sequence continues at coordinate 6,650,304 of OX376370.1, read as the reverse complement.
CTAAGGTTACTTTTACGTTACTCCTTTTGATTTTTATAATCACAAATGATATTTATGCTCAAAAATATGTAATATAATTAAATAAATACTTCAATTTAATAAAATTAATTTCGTCCAATTTACCAAAAGTTGGAAAAATATTTTCTCATTACAGACATTTCAAATTTAAAAAAAGTTTTTCTCAATAAATTATATTATTTATTTTGAATTTTTAAGTAATAATAAAGTCTTAATATAAGGTAAAACATATTGTCTACTGGTGGTAAGTTATTTTTATATCTTTTTGTGTTTTCCCGAATCATTGTGAAACCCATTTACACAACAAACTGTCATTTTGTTGGAGCTCCTACCAATAGACCATGACCTTGATCACTGGCGGGACGTCGCGACGCGTCGGTCGGGTCCGGACATGTTGTCCGGATTTCAGTGGCATCAGTAAGCATGCGTCGACTCCTAGGCGTAATTATTCTAAGGTTGGGCCGAAAAACAACAAACTTACTGTTAGAAATTCATCATATAGATTTTTTAATATTCTAAGTAGGCCTTATATTTTATCATTTTACACCTTATTACACATCAGTGTGATGTACATTTACTAGCTATATTATTTTTATTGGGTTTTAGTGTTGCTATCTATGGAGTAGACCCCCTGAAACATTGGAAATCAATTTTGTTATCTGTGTAAGATAAGATAAATATCTACTTTATTGTAAGTACAACAAACCTCATCATTAGTAATCAGTTTCGTAACTGATGTTTTCACTCAGCTGTGACCAAAATGATACTTTAATAAGACATAATAAATAAGTTACTCAGAATGTGTAAGCTAGTGAAGCAATGTACAAAACGACTTTGCCTGGTTGAGTGGCAGTTACATTATAGGCTAAATACCTTAATTTTCTTGTTTCAGACTGCCAAAAGCGCATACTCCGTGTACACCCTCATTAGATCTTAGAAATTATTTACCTAGTATTCAAAATTAAATCACCTTTCTTAGCAAAACTTTCTTAGCAAAGTATTCAAAATTATAAAACCTTTCTTAGTATCGCATCATAAAATATAACACTCGTTTTGTGCCCGTGATACATCTCCGGACACAAATCGATTTCCTATAACTGGCAGAATGGAGTTGGAGCTGGCCGGCACCGGCCGCACCGCACCCTACAGAGCAACAACGCAGTTTTCTTTTGCATGCACTGCAGAAACAGAAACGTGGCAGCCTCAACACCCTAAAACCATTATTAAAGTTCGTAAAAAATAGGATGATTAGAATGACACATAGATTTATTATCTGTGATGAATCATGAAAAGTGACGTGATAACTTTGTACCGACGGCAAATATGAGCGACTACACTTGTTGCAATAATCAAACGCGAAGAATCACTCTAATTTGGCGTGTTTATATTTTTTTATGGTGCTTTACATTTTAAATAAACTTATTTTATAAATTCAGCTCATAAAGAAAAACAATTCATACTGATTCGTACTATCTACCTATGATGAAACAGTCAGCGATTTAGGACTGTCCATTTAATATTTTTCGAGAAATTGACTGCAATATGAACGATCCCGCTTAAGACTAACTATTTTCAAAATTGAATCCATCTATTTGTATGTTCTAGCATAACATTTAACTTATTGTATGGATTTTTTAAAAACTCATACACTTTGTCTATAAAACATGGATTAAATACAGGTTGTTTTAGAATCTAGAACGAAATTAAAAATGTTTAAAAACTAAGTTCACGTCCACGTCCAGAACATGAAATCGATAGTGAACTAAAAACTTAAATATCTACGACGAGCTTAGAAGGTTACGTCATGTTGCCGAAATTTTAGAGATGGGACACATGGATAAATAAAACTCGATGGAATAAAAAGATATTATGTTTGTTTTCTTTCATCGCCTGGCCTGTTGGCGCAATGGCAGCGATCCTGCCTTTAGCGCCGGAGGTCGTGGGTTCGATCCCCATCCATGACAAATATTTGTGTGACGAACATTTGTATTTGTTGTGTGTCTGGGTGTTATTATCTATTTAAGTATGCATTTAGAAATATTTAAGTATATTTATCAGTCTCTGACGCCCATATTACAAGCTCTGCTTAGTTTGGGGTCAGATGATCTTGTTGTGAATTGTCCCAGATATTTATTATTTATTTATTCAATAAAATGATATTAACTTCAGGCCCTGCCACACTGAATGCAGTTATTAAATCTCGACGTGAGACCCATATGGTCTGAGGTATAATTTATCAACTTTTCAGGAGAGGCAAATAAAAATCTGGTTGGAATTTCCAAATTAAGTCACATTTATTGTTCTTTTAGCCATTTATATGAATACTTATGTTACAGTAAACTTTGCCCCTTTTATTTTCAAAGTGGTGGAATTGTAAATTCCAAAAATATTAGCAATAATCATACTTTTTTTAAAAAATGTGTTATCTGATCTTATGCTTGTACAATTTGGTGTGTAGTAGGCCTAACGTCACGACGACATCGAGTTCTTCCGAAAAGTTAAAAAGATAGTCAATTGGGATAAAGTTGTATTCTTGGACGAGACGTGGCTGAACGCATATCACACTGTGTCGAAATTTGGACAGATGACAAAGCCGAATCCTCTACCAAGGTACCCGAAGGCAAAGAGCAAAGGCTAATTATTTGTCATGCTGGTACCTCCTCTGGCTTTGTTCCTAATTGTTTGCTGGTATTCAAATCTCTTAAAACGACAGAATACCACGAAGAGATGAATTTTGAAAAATTCAAAGAATGGTTCGTGAAACTGCTGATAAATTTAGAAGAACCGCATATAATTTTTATGGACAACGCATCCTATCATTCTGTGCGTAAAAATAAACCTCCGACCTCCAGTAACCGAAAGAATGAAATTATTTCGTGGCTGCAAGACAATGGAGTACAAGCTGACCATTCAATGTTAAGAAAACAACTTCTACATTTAGTGGCAATACATAAGCCCCGAACAACAACCTATGTCTTGGATGAAATGGCGAAAGAAAAGGGGCATACAGTCATTCGATTGCCGCCTTTCCATTGCCAATACAACGACATAGAATTAATTTGGGCTCAAGTTAAAGGTATCTATAATATTAATTTAAATGTTGCATTCTATCTACATATTTCATGGCAAAATAAACTTCAAATCATTTTCTTTTAGGTCACGCAGTAAGAAATAACACTTCACCGCCGTTCACAGCAAACAAAATGTTAACTTTGCTAAATAATGCATGTGATCATTGTGACACCAGACGACTGGAAGAATGTTATTTCTAAGACACGGAAAACTATTAACGAAGATTGGGAGTGAGATGTACATTTTGATTCAATAAGTGACCAGGCATTAATAATTAATCTCCAGGACTGCTCCAGTGATGACGATGATGCTGACTAAAATATCATTTCACTTGTTATGACAGTTGACTTTATCATGCATTCATCGACTGCATTGTTCTATTTTTATTAATTTATCTCAAATATTTTTGTTCCATAGACTGCATGTCTATGCCATCTACTCTAAATGTGTAAATTTGACATCGATATCTCAACGGAACTTGCCCAGCACTATTGAAACCTGCCATTCCTGTGTGCCATTCTAGTCAAGCTATATTTTACGGACTACAATTATGATTTAATTAAATTAAAATTTCACTGAATAATTTAAAATTTAACCAGTTATTAAATTATTTATTTATCTAATAAAACTAACTAATAAAATTTACTAATCTAGACTAACTGAATTAATAACACCTTGTTTGCGCTTGTCAGTTTTGACAGATCACGCGAAATTGGATTCGATTGAAATTTGACGCACTTAGAAAGACCAAATTTTAATGCACAATTTCAACGACAAATGCGTCTAAAATAATAAAGTGACCGGCGATTCTGACGGTGACACTAATTCGTATGTCTTAGAATAATTACATAAAGAAACCAAGTCCGCGCGCCCATTTTGAGTGTTCATTACAGCTCCGCAATGTTCAATGTCAAAGCGCGCCGCACGTAAGCAAGCAATAGTCACGCATGTGTGGATCGCATTAGTGCTTCATTTTTGACGGGGCGGTTGTATGAAGACTATCCTTCTATACGTTATTATTCTAAGGTGTAAGTAAAGTATGTAATAAGTTGTTAAAGTGTTAAATACCTGTATTATTTGAGACTATCCTCCAGTCAAACTGTTAACTGTAATTATTTATTTATTCTGTATTATTAATAAATAATAACTGTTAGGAAACAGACTAACATTCTCAGAGCTGAAAGTCGGAAATGAACCCTATTATAGGGGTCATTGCATTCAGAGTGCCGAGTGCGAGTTGCAGTGAGAGAAGTGAATGACTTCACCATCGCGTTTTGCGAGCACGTAAATGGCAAATAGTATGGAATCGAGTCAGCGCCATCTAGCGGCGAATTCGGGCAACATTCAGGCCGCTAGATGGCGCTCACTCGATGCCATACAAATTCGCGTTTTGTTTCTCGCAAACGCGATGGTGAAGTTATTCACTTCTCTCATTGCAACTCGCACTCGGCACTCAGTATGTCTATTTATATTTTTTAATTAGAAATGAGTTTCGCTTTTACTGCCATCTTGGGTTTATTTCATTAACTAATGTAGCAATTAAAGCTGTGCCAACAATACCTTTACCGTCAAAAATATACATTCAAGTGCATCGACTTGTCACTAGAGAGCGGTAAAAGCAGTAGTATGTCTACACATTAATAGATGGCAGTAAAAATATTATTATGTTATCTCACTAAGGGCCCGTTCCAAATCACTTTACGCAGTGATTTTCCCCCTCGTCGAAGGCTGTGTTCCAAAACGAGTGGAATTTCACACTGAGGAGTGAAAAATCACTCTAACCCGTTCCAAATTGACCCCGAGTGAAACTGAGGTTGACAGAGCAGCTGTCACCTGACAGTTTCCTACAAGAAGGCTAGAAACTAAGGAGAGATAACTCCCGAAGTGGGGGTAAGCTTTCGAGGGCCGAAAGTCGTATACTCTGTGCCGGGCAAAACGCTGTATTGCGCATGTGCAGCGGCAGCTATTTGTCATTTCATGGTCACATGGTTTTGTTTTGAACGGTGTCACGTGCGACAGTTGTTGTTTTTCTAGGTTGTGTTGACCAATTTTGACACTTCGCGAGGATCGCGGCAAAGAAGCGTAATGCGCATGCGTCACTGTGGGATACGGATTTAGTCCAACCCTTTCCAGGGAGTTATCTCTCCTTAGTCTCTAGCCTTCTTGGTTTCCTAGTTGTTTCGGAACCGGTTCGGGTGACGATTATCACTCTGACAAGTGCGAGTTCTACCGGTGCCTGGAGACCGATGAAATTCACCTGACAGCTGTCAGACGCAGGTTTTTCTCGTTTTGTCTCTCTCTCTCCTGATTAGGCCAAATTAGGTAGCCAAATTGCATAGGTGAATGGGTTATCCGAATTATGTAGTTTAGAATATCGCAGTAACTATTCCTTTCCCTTGCGCACCTATTGGGTTCCTTGTACTCCCGTCCCTTTCCACCCTTTTCATAGCTCGCAAATCAGCGCACGCAATCTATGCTGCGCGCCCTCTGGACAAAAAGTGTAAATAATGAGAAGAAAAAATATGGAAGCGTAGAACTAACTCCCGCTCGTGCGAGCAATTTTGATAATTAACAAATCCGTTGTCCGAATTGCTTCAAATAAACTGCAATTAACTGGTGAAAGTGTGATAGTGCCGTGTAAATATGGGTATGTGAAATAAGCGAGATCTTCATTGGATTACCGGTGAGTTCCTTCCCCTCAAACTCAAATAACTTTATTCAAATAGACTTTCACAGTAAGTACTTTCAAATCGTCAAATTTAAAGCAAGATAATTATACTAAATAATAGACTTAATAACTATAATAATATAGATATATAAATGCACAGTATACAGACATAATGCGACTCTAACACCGTGTCGGAGTTGTTGCTTGCTGAGAAGACACGGCGAGAAACTCAGCAGTTACTCTTTTATACTTGATTTGGGTTTACAACAAGCGTTAGTAAAGTATCAACCGCATGTACGAAATTCCCACTGTTACTGCGATTTAAAGATTTTGGGGTAAATATTAGAGAAAACCTATCTAATTAATCTTTCCGAACCTGCGCGTAATCAACGACCTAGTTTTCAGGAACAATCAAAATACTTAAGTAAGAAAAAAAATATTTTTTCTGAAAAGATTGTAAATATTCTTTTTTCTCAAATGAAGAAGATAGGTATTGGTAGCCATTTTATTTTCAAATTAAAGCATATTGATACAAGTTTTGAACAAAAAATAATCATAGCTCTAGAATTTACAAAATTACTAGTAGGTAATTAAATCAATTAATAGAAGAATAAAAAAAGGGGGTGTAAGGGGGTCCTCCAACATCTTCGAGCCCCAAGCCAACCTCGCCTGCAAGCTGGTGCACCCTGCTGATCAACGGAGGAGGCTCTGGCGACGGCTCCCCTTTTATGGGTTGGGAGGTCCGATGGCAGTCGCTCCCGTAAAGCCAACTGAAGCCAAACACAATGGAAAGTCAGTAAAGAGTACCCGACTTGGATAGGGCGTCGCCGAAAAACGACGAGCAGGGGGATCGCCCTACTCCTGTGTTAAGTGGGTTAAGGGCTACCGGGCCATGGGCGGGCCCGGTTAAAGACATTCCGAAAAAGGTCCGCAGTTGAGAAAGGTCCGCATCGCATCGAGGAACGTTGGCACGCTGACGGGACGCGCTCGCGAGCTGGCCGATGTGCTGGCCAGGCGGAGGATGGCCGGGGCGTTCCTGCAGGAGACTCGCTGGAGAGGCAACAGGTCCCGGAACATCGGGCACGGCTACAAGCTGATCTACGCGGGTTCTCCTGGTGGGGCCAATAGAGTGGGTGCGGTGGGGGGGTGGAGTGGTGCTGTCCGAGCAATTCCAGAATAGTATCTTGGAAGTAAATCGCGTTAACGACCGCCTTGTGGTTGTGAGGGTGCTTATCGAAGGAGTCACGACCAATTTAGTGCCTATGCACCGCAGGTCGGTGGTAGCGATTCGGATAAGGCACTGTTTTGGGAGAAAATCGACCAGCTCCTATGCACTATTCCATTGTCCCAAGGCATCGTTCTAGGTGGAGATCTGAACGGTCATGTGGGTAAACAGTGTGAGGAATACGGGTGTGTTCACGGTGGTGTATGGCTGCCGACTTGACGGACGTGTATGGCTGCCGACTTGGCCGTCGTAAACACGTTATTCAAAAAAGAGTCCCGAGCATCTGATCACCTACGAGAGCGGTAGGCGCGCAACCCAGATCGACTACTATCTCACCAGGAGACCACAGATCGGCTAGGTAGCTGACTGTATGGTCAGACCCGGAGAGTCTTACTGCCCTACACCGTCTGCTTGTGATGGACCTGCGAGCAAAGCCTCGAGGCAAATGCCGGGAGCGCTGCCCGCCCCGAACCAGGTGGTGGCTGCTTGAACGAGCCAGATCCCATGACTTTGCTGCCGCTATCGGTGACCTGTGCATCGCAGCGGATAGTGAGTCCGGGCTACAGCTCTGGGATAGGTGGCAGGCAGCTATCACCGGGGCGGCGAGGGTGGCGTTGGGTGTGTTTCGGGGTGGACGTGGGCTTGACAAGGAGACCTGGTGGTGGAACGAAGCAGTCCAGAAGGAGATCAGGGTAAAGAAATTCCAAATCTCCTAAAGATCGCGCCGCGTACAGGGATGCCAAACGTGCCTCTAAACGAGTTGTAGCCAGAGCCAGACGTGACCACGTACGTCCTTTGTACGATGAGTTGGAGTCGTCTGAGGGGCAGAAGCTCGTTTACAAGTTGGCACGTTCGAGAGTCAAAGCGGCACAGGATATCTCCATGTGCCGCTGTGTAAATGACACTCTCGGTAACCTGCTATGCGAGGACCACGCGGTGAAGGAGAGATGGCGCTGTTATTTCCACGAGCTGCTCAACAAACAGCACAAAGAGCTGCAGCCACCTGAACTCCCTCCATATCAGGGACTAGTGCCCCCGGTAACGCCTGATAAAGTCCAGTCGGCTCTTCGCCTCATGAAGATTCGGAAAGCTGTCGCACCCGATGTAGTCCCTATTGAAGCGTGGAAATCGATGGGCTCTCGTGGTGTGGGCATACTTACCCACCTTTTCAACCGCATTCTCCTCACCGGGAAGATACCTGACTAATGGAGACTGAGCATTATCACGCCAGTCTTCAAGGGCAAGGGCTCGGTGCAGGAGTGCAGCAATTATCGCGGCATAAAGGTGATGTCCCTCACCATGAAGCTCCTCGAGCGCATTGTGGACTCTCGGATCCGACAGGAGTGTACAATCTCGGGGTGTCAGTATGGGTTTCGACCGGGTTGCGGGACCATGGACCCCGTATTCGCCTTGAGAGCGCTCAGGGATACAGACTGAAGAATACACCTCTGCATCTCCTTTTCTTAGACATGCCGAAGGCCTTCGTTCGACTGTGTCCCTCGTGAGATGATCGGCTGGGCGCTGCGCTCCAGGGCCGTTCCCGAAGTCTTTATTGACATTATCCGGGACATGTACCACGATTCCAGTTCCATAGTTAGGACTGCGGTTGGTGACACGCTTCCCTTAGATAAATAAGATAAGATAAATAATCTTTATTGCACAAACAAATACTTACAGCACGTAAAAACAAAAAAGTAAATATTGAAGTACAATTTAGGCGGTCTTATCGCTACAGAGCGATCTCTTCTAGACAACCTTCGGCAGAGAGATTTAAAACAGAGGACGAGTTAGGCTGCGCAAAAGCTATGGAAAAAAATTAGTAATTACATTTGAATATTATGCTAATATAAAAATAAATAAATAAATACATTTATGTATACACACTTAGATTGTTTTAGATTACCTAGCAACAGTTTCCTTGTGTATCTAACGAACTAAATTAGGAGAGAAACATATGTAAGAGGAACGAAAACAAAAAAAAAACACGAAGTCAGAGAGAGAGGAAGTACGACTTTACCTGAGATTTGAAAATAGGTAAGGATTGAGATTGACGAATGGTTAAAGGCAAGGAATTCCACAGACGAATTGAGCGAATAACAAAGGATTAATAATAATAGCTAGAAGAGTGCGGAGGGCATGTCAGGTGGAGTTTCCGGCAAGACCGCATGCCTTCACTTATGGTAGGCTGCATGAATTGAAACAGCGTCTTAAGGTAAGGAGGCGAACGGGGATTAAACAAGGTAGTATACAATAGGGTCAAAATATGAAGATCACGGCGATGTCGTATGGTTAGCCAGTTTAACTGAGCGCGGAATTGAGAAACGTGATCAAATTTACGTAACCCGAAGATAATGCGTATGCAGAAGTTTTGAAGGCGCTCGAGTTTATTCAGAAAATTTTCAGTGATGTCTAAATAGGCACAATCAGCATAGTCAAGAATTGGCAGCAGCAAGGCCTGCACAAGTGCAATTTTGGTGGGTATAGGTAAGAAGTGGCGGAGTCTACTGAGAGAACTTGCTGATGCGAACATTCTCCTGCTCACCTCACCAATCTGTTTCTCCCAGCTCAACGAACTGTCAAGTTCCCTTCCCTATCACCGTTGGAGTACACCAAGGCTCCGTGCTTAGCCCGTTTCTGTTCAGCGTAATATTAGACGTTCTGTCAAACAGCATCCTACCACCACGAGCAACCACCTTGGTTGCTCATGTATGCTGATGATATTGCGCTAGCAGATTCGGACAGGGGATGGCTGGTACAACGGGTGAATAAGTGGAGGAGTTCACTTGAAAACGGCGGTCTGAAACTTAATGTGGCGAAGACGGAGTACATGGCCTGTAACACCACAGATCCCCAGTTCGTCCGCATAGGCGTTGACGTGGTCGAGGGCACGAACCGTGTCAAATACCTGGGATTTGTGTTAAGCGCGTCCGGAGATATCGACCGCGACGTCAGAGCCCGAATTTCCGCGGCTTGGGCCAAATGGCGTGAGGTGACTGGTGTCATTTGTGACCCCAAAATGCCGATCAAGTTGAAGGGGCAGGGTTATAATACCATCATTAGGCCTGCCCTTTTATATGGCCGCGAAACATGGCCGTTACTAGAGCGACACATGCAGGAGCTGCGCGTCACGGATATGAAGATGCTGCGGTGGATGTGTGGAGTCTCACGCAAAGATCGCGTACGTAACACCCACATCCGCGGCAGCCTTCGTGTTCGTGACATGGAAGAACGGAAATAGAACACGCTTCTAATCGCTTTACTACGCAGTTTACTAATCAAGTGATTGCACTAATCTATCGGTGTCCACACGTGTTTTCTACCAACACTAATCACCTGCACTAACTACTAAGCAAAGTGAATACCGGCCTTTACTACGCTATAACGCAACGTAATTTCGGCATAATGTGTCATCAGTAATTCAAATAGCATTGCAGACGTAATCATGCGGAACTTCGGTCACGTACCCTCATCTCCATTAAATTGGATTGGATGGTTTGGCTTCGCAGTTTCTTTCTCCCGTTATAATATAGCCTACAAAACCATAGGTTTACTGGTTGATGTTGCTTTGTATTGGTGAAAGAATTTCATAAATGGGTCCAGTAGTTTCGAAGCCTTTTTAATAAAACAAAAAAACAATCAAACCTTTTACCCTTCATAATATATACACACATCAAAAGTGTCTAGGGATCAACATATATTTTTGCAATAACTTTTCTCCTGATTGATATTAATTAAAATTTTCTTTAAGGATTCATCAAATAAAGTGTTTTCGTTTGTCTACAGTAACGATAAACCAAGTCACCTTTGCATTAATAAAGAAATTTGCAATTTTCCTAATAAAGGGATTTTTGACATTTGAACCACTAACATTAAAGTTCGAAAAAAAGACTGAAATAACAGTTTTCTTTAAAATTTTATTGGGTAACTTAAACAATTAATAATCCGTGTTTCTACCGCGAACACTAACAACACAAGAACATCGGTTTGGCATACTCAAAATGAGTTCATCCAAATCACGCTGTGGAATGGCCGCCCATGTTCGTTGCAACAACAAAAAAAGGTCTTCTTGCGACTGGATACCCTCCATATTCGGCAGAGCTCTTCTCTGTAGCATATCCCATGCATGCTCAATCGGGTTCAAGTCTGGCGACTTAGCAGGCCAGGGCAGGACATTGATGTTAGCTGCGGCGAGAGTCTGTCTTACAACTCTTGCGGTGTGCGGTCGTGCATTATCATGCATTAACTGAAATAAGGGACCGATTTGCACTTGTAGAGGAACGATGACGTCTGATACAATCGTCTCAGCATAAATTTGAGCGTTGAGGTTGCCTCTGATCCAAATCAACTCAGTTCTTCCGCGGATCCAAATACCCGCCCATACCATGATGGTTCCACCACTATAAGGATGGACTTCCTGGCAGGATTTTAATCGCTGTTGGCGTCCAGGGGTTCTCCAGTGTCGTATACGTTTTGTATCCGGTCTCATACCAAAACGAGACTCATCAGAAAAGCACACGAAACGCCATTGTTCTTCTGCCCAATTTCTGTGTTCAAGAGCCCATTGATATCGAATCCTACGATTGTGCATTGCTATAGGTGGTACCCTTAGCGGTCTTCGGGAATGAAGGTTCACTTCATGCAAGCGGTTTCTGACTGTTCGGTCGCTAATTAAGTTCCCTGAAGAGTGATGAAGCCGCACGGCTAACATCATGGCGGTTATTGTTGGAGCTCTTCGAGTTGTGATTTGAATGTATCGGTCTTGTCTCCGTGTGGTGCAGCGATACCGTCCTCCATGGCGCTCAGCCACGGTACCAGTGCTTCGGTAACGTGTCCAAAGTCGACTGATAACACTCTGACTTGTATTCAGAGCTAAAGCCACAGTACGTTGCCGGGAACCAGCTTCTATCATTCCCACGGCTCTGAGCATTTCTTCCCTGCTTAAATGACGTCGCCGCTCCATAATAACGTTGGTTTTAATCAGTAGTAGGGAAACAGTAGCACTAATAATGTCTTCAATGCGTTGTATGTTTTTATAGGGAAAATATTGACAGCTGATTTTCATCTTTTACTCGAATTTGATTGACAGTTCCTGTTTCAAATTATGAAATGCACCAAAAAAGGATCCATATAAATTTATAAAATCATAAATTTATTACAAAACCACATCTCAATCTCAAGAAATCCGCATAAAAATGCTTGATCCCTACACACTTTTGATGTGTGTAGTATAGATATAGATTTAAATAACTGTGTGGATATGTCACTCATCTATTAAAACTTTGACAATCGTTTCAATAATGTTATAGTAACGCCTGTTTAATTTTGATAAGTTATAAAAAAGTGGGAAATAGGAATTAGTAATAAATTAAAAGGGTATTGTTTCATTTGCATTGATTATGAGTTTTAATTATGTACCATTGTAAAAAAAACACTTTTAACATGTTACTAACGCAATAATCACTAGACAATTTATCCTTTCTAAGAGAATACAGTAGGTAAGTAGTAGGTACAATAATGATCTAATTAAATAAATATACCTAAGTAAAAAGAAAATCGCCATAGCTGCTCTGTTTTATACTTTTAGGCGAAACTAAATATCTGTGACTTAAAATAATTACTTATAGAAACCAAGTCCGCGCGCCCATTTTGAAGCACCTTAATTGGAGCCATAAATGGCTCCAAACGGGCCGCTTTGCAGTGTTCATTACAGCTCCGCAATGTTCAATGTCAGAGCGCGCCGCGTATAGAAGGATAGTCTTATACAACCGCCCCGTCTAAAATGAAGCACTAATCCGATCCACACATGCGTGACTATTACTTGCTTACGTGCGGCGCGCTTTGACATTGAACATTGCGAAGCTGTAATGAACACTGCAAAGCGGTCGGTAAGCTAGATTTGTCGTCTGACGTAGGCGAGCTGCTTCTCTTGCCTCTTAGTTACCGGTTAGCTGTGGCTGAGTTAATCACCGAAAATTGTGACCAGCACTCTGCGTCCCTTGGACTACGAGATTCGCAAAATTTAATCGCTCTTCGGTTATTGTTGTCGATTAGAGGTTTATATGCAGGAATATCCACCTGCGATAAATGCGGTGCTTCAAAATGGGCGTGCGGACTTGGTTTCTGTATGTAATCAGTCTAAGCCGAACGCATTATTACGAGTACTCGTCTATGAAGCTACGCCTCGTGGCAGGTGACGTAATCATAATGATTAGCAGTGATCACTGATACGGTTTCTTTCCGTCGTGGAACCAGACGACGAAGGTTCGTATCTGAGTTGGTCGCAGCGTGATTACATATTCCATATCGGTCTCGGTTTGTTCTGAATTCTGGTCCCCCATTTCTTCTTCCTTGTTGGCTTGTCTGTAAAAAAATATTCAGTTGCTTTTTCTATCACTGTTTTTGATTCCGGTTTGAAAATGGTATCAATGAACTTCGTCAGTATGTCTGTCAGTTTCAGTTGGCATTATTAGGTGTCCCGATTTTCCTACCATAAATCCAGTTGTCGAATTTCCCAAACAATGTTATCTAGGGGAGAGTCGGGGAGCCCCGGCCGGCGGGTAGCCCCGGTCACTGTCAGTTCTAGGAAACCACGCACACATAGACAAATACTGCACACGTCAAAATGTACGCAGCGCCGCGAAGTTGAATATTCGCGCCAGTGGTCACGTGATCATCGAGCGCTTAAAAAGTGACAATTGTTTGTTTTTATCACCGAGATTTTTACGCGCGCCGCTTACTTTTCAAATACAGTTGATGGACATTGAATGTAAGTAATTTACCTATCATCATTTATAATTGATTCTAAGCAGTGATTGCTTTAGTTAAAAGCTTAGGTTATTTTATCTTGCTGGGATGGATGTTTTTTTTTATATAAAAAGAAGGTTGGAATGAGACGGTCGGGTAAAACGGGACACAATTTTGTCGGGTACCCTCGGACACTTTTTGAGTGGAGATAATTTTTTTATTTAAATATTTATATCGCGTTTTTTTGTATTACATGAGTTTTTTATGATCCGGAGAGTAATTTCATTATATTTGTTTTTTGCAGACACGAAAAATGCCAAAATTTAAGGGAAGAGAGACTGAACGAGGGTGGAGAAAAATACAGTTACAGCCAACAAAATTAAAGCCTCAGAAACTAAAAGGAAGAGTGCAACCGCCACCAAAAAAAAAATGAAAACTAAACAGAACATCCAAAACCTGTCGAGGGATCAGGGAACAGAGTGCATCGTTTGTGGAGAAACATTTGAAGAAGATTGGATACACTGCCACAAATGTAAAGATTGGGCGCATGAAGCATGCTTAGATATTGATCCTACACAGGTTTACTATTTTTGCGACGTCTGTAAAGCCAAAGAACGACTTGGTCATCATCGCAGATATTTATGTCCGGAGCTGCTCGCCAAAAAAATAATTGACCAAATGGTAAGACTGTTTGTTAGAGTTGATTAAAGCTTATATTAAGAACATAAGTGATTGTTACTTACTACTCCAATACTTTAAATATATGTGATTTAACATTCTAGTACTAAACAAATGTCTAATTATGTCCATTTATAAAAAAAATAGTTTTTTATGTGTCCGTGGCTACCCGACTCTCCCTACACCATACAATTATCAATAAGAATAAAGATAAGCGACACTAGTCCGTTTTTAGTTGTCTAATATACCTTCCGTTTCGATATTTTGCAAACTCTAAAAGCGAAAATTTTACGAGTGATATTTTTAATTTTAAAACATAAATCTCTTTTTCGCAACATATAAGTTTGTCCGGTAATGTTACCTCTTTCTGCGGCCGTTCACCCTCTTCTCGTGCTGATCTTCGTAATCATTTTCAAAGTCGCTGTCGTCCTCTTCGGTGTCATCTTCATCGTATTCTGCCGAGTCTGGTCTTCGGCGTTTTGCTCTTATGTTTGATGTTTGGTATCGATCAAAATCTAGAATGAAACTAAGTATTTTACTTACCTCATTTGCAATATCATCCATCTGATACCAAGGCTCACACTCGAAGTACAACCTATACCCTAACCCATAACCTTACATACCCTTAGCACAGTTGACTAGTATACATTTGCTCGCACACACACACACGCACACACCCGAGTCCCAGCCCCGCGCATTAACGAACACATACACATGCACACACCCCGACACACACTCACACGCACCCAGTCACAGCAGAATTGCTTATTATGTAATGTTTTTGTTTATCTAGATATTTTTTAAGCTATTTCATCATGTACATCCAAAATTGAAACAGATTTGATTCCCACGAGACAGGCTTAGCCTAGTGTGGGAGTTAATGTATAAATGTATAATATTGTAATTAACAATTGGTAAATGAATAAATTTTATCTTTTATCTTTTTTACTCAATGTATCACGATAAAATAAAATTTTTAACAAAAAAAACCAACTTCAAAAAAAACTATTCCAAAACAAAGCACTAAAAAGTAAAGAAATAATTGCGTATTCTTCTAAAACTTATACGATAATATAATGTAGGTACAATTATTGTTATTGTTGGAGTCGGTGTCAGCCAAGGAAACACTATAATATACCTAGCAATATACCTATTTCTTACATATCACGTTTACGTATGTATGTAGGTAGTTACAAACGTACATTGATAATCAGAACCTAACACTCATCAAACTACCCTTGAAGTATATCCTTTCCAATAAAAAAAGAAGCATCGAAATCGGTTGGCGTGATAATGAGTTATTCGTCCATTTGTCGCGCATATGGTTTATCTAGATTTAAGACTTATATGGATTTCCCATGGATGCCACTGTCAGAACTGGACCAAATTAAAATGGGACCACACGGGCACCATCAGCTTTCAAATAAATAAAGAATTATCAAAATCGGTTGGCGTAATATTGAGTTATTCGTCCATTTGTCGCGCATTTTGTCTATCTAGATTTAAGACTTACATGGTTTTCTCATGGATGCCAGTGTCAGAACTAGACCAAATAAAAATGGGACCATTCGGGAAGCACCAGATTTCAAATAGAAAAAGAATGATCAAAATCGGTTCACCCAGTCGAAAGTTAGGAGGTAAAAAACATAAAAAAAACATACAGTCGAATTGAGAAAAAATAGATTAATATTAATATTATTAATATTTCTCCATAGATCCTCATTTTTCAATTTGGATGGTGTTTATAAAGTAGCCCTGTATAGGTAAGGTGAGATGCTTTACATACCTCTGTTTTGAATAATATTTCTTATATCTTCTTCTATCAAGTCGGCTTCTCTCTTTCTATCCTCAAAACTGTCTTCTCTTTTTCTTCCATCACTCAAGAAGAATGGTATATCAATATTCGCATGTTTTGCTCGTCTCCCCTTTTTCGTCGTTGTGAATTTTCTTGTTGTAACTTCTAACGAAGAAGTAGTCTCATCATAATCATGGTTCTGCCTGTACCTTCTGATCTTCTTTCGTCTTTTATATCGAGTCTGGTCCGAAGTAGGTCTTCTAGCTTTCGTGATTCTAGGTCTTTTGTAGTACATTTCATAAATTGATTTTGTAATGCCGTCATCAGAATCAGCTATTGGAATATCTGGAATTGTATATTTGATTGTGCTTAGGATGATTTAGATTATTAATTAAATGTGGTTTGCAAAGTATAAAAAACTATCAGATACAAGATTTCAAACTTACACAACGTACCTTCTTGAGTAGTCTTTTTGAAGTTGTGATTTACCTTCTTTCTTCTCTTTGGTGATCGCTTTTTCAAATTTGACGAGAAATCTTCTTCACTAGATGCTATCTCTATAGATTCCTTTCCGAACATGGATAATAGCTTATTCGGCCTTTCTGTCTTGCCCCAGAAACTCAATCTTTGATTTTTCTTAGACACTTTCTGGTAAACTTCTGTTGTAGTATTAGGCACCATTTCGGCCAATTTTGTTGAGCATTTTGTATCATTTGCTATTTTCTCATCCATATTTACAACTTCATTGGAATCAGTATCATTTATAGTGTCATTAATTATGTTTTCGTTTATATTTTCAGTTAAATTTACGGATCGCTTTCGTCGCTCATATTCGTATGTGTTTTTTGGTGTTTTAATTTTCGATTTATCTTTGTCAGAGTATCTTTGACGAGGGATTTTCTTACGTTTGTAGGTCTGGTCTTCGTCAGAATAACCTGTTGAAATTTTATTTAATATAAATCCAACTTTACTTTGCTGGTGGGAAATTTCAATCGTGACAGAAAAAAATTGTATTACCAGAGTCTTTTTCGTCCCGTTTTGCTCCCTCTTCTTGTGTAAACTCACCGTCTTCCGGCATAATACCATCCTCTCCACCGTTGTAGACATACCTGCAAGTTGGGGTTGATGTATAGTAATTAGGTATAATAAGCAACTTATTTAAACTAATATGGTAAAGAGGAAAGATTTGTTTGTTTTTTGCTTGTTTGTATCATTGGGCTATATTTCGACGGGAACGACAGTCTACGCGCGCGGAGCCGCTGACGGGCAGCCAGTCTTAAATACACACATCAACTTGGTCTAGGGAAATTTCAATTAAACCTAAATAACTAAAATTCTAATAACTTTTTGTTAAGACACCTACACATTAAAATAAACCTTGTTTAATCCTATCTAGTCTGATAAATAAACTTTTGGATAAAGTTAAATTTTAAAAAAAACTTAGAAGAAGAGGACAAACTCAGACAAAATTCTTATCTTAACTTTATTTTTGAAACATCAAAACCTAAACAAAACAACTATTTTTTTTATAAAAATTGTTGAAAACTTAAAATTAATAATCCGTGGATCCACCTAAGACTCTCCTGACACATCTGCAGCGGTTCTGCATACTCAAAACGAGGGTGTCATTACCCTGTTGTGGAATACTGTCCCAAGTCCTGCTAAGATGAAAGAAAAGCTGGTTTTCATGCACAATATCTTCAGGGAAATTCCTAAGAACTCTTCTCTGAAGCATATCCCAGGCATGCTCAATAGGATTTAAGTCAGGGGATTGTGCAGGCCAGTCTAAAGCTTGGATATCATGCTGTTGTAACCAACTTGTAACGATACGCGCCGTATGTGGACTGGCATTGTCGTGCATTAGCTGAAAATTTTGTCCCATTTGCTGTCTGTGAGGCCAGATTACAGGCTCTAGCACCTCATCTCGGTATTTTAGAGCAGTCATATTGCCTTGTATCCAAACGAGGTCCGTTCTACTGCCGAGACGAATTCCTGCCCAAACCATAATCGTGCCACCTTGATATGCATGAACTTGTTGTGGGTGTTGCAGTCGATTCCAGCATCCAGGTTCTCTCCAAATGCGTACTCTTCGCGAATCAGAATGAAATCCAAACCTGGATTCATCAGTGAAATCACAAGTGACCATTGAGAATGGTTCCAGTTTTCGTGTGCAATAGCCCATTGTAATCCTCTTCCTCGATTGCCTCTCCTTAGCGCTGGTACCCGAAGTGGCCTACGAGCACGTAGGTTCACTTCATGCAATCGTCTTCTCAAAGTTTGACCGCTTACCAGCAAACCATACTCTCTCTGTAGCCTTTGAACCAATTGCATCGCCGTTACATTTGGTTGACTTCGTGCAGCATTTACTATGAATCGGTCCTGTACATGTGTTGTAATGCGTTGAGGTCCTCGGTGCCATTCCGCCACTTCCCCCGTGACACGATAACATGACCAAAGCCAGGATATAACGCTCTGACTGGTCCTCATGGCTTCAGAAACCGCAATTTGGGTAGCGACAGCTTGAATCATGCCCACTGCTCACTGCTCTTAACATTTCGTTCCTGGTCAAGTGTATACGTGGCATGATTTAATTGAACACCGGAGATGCGTTTGACAAAGATTTATAGAAATTTATGGATTAAAATCAAGTTGGAAGTTCGTGAAGATTTACTTCTTTGGAAGAAATTCAATGATTGCGAATTTCATCTTTAAACAAAACCTTTTAAATACAGATTCGAATTTAAAAAAGTAACTTAATAATGTTTTTATAATCTGTCATTAATAGTTTTTTTTGTAAGGCCAGTCCTTTCTAAGTTATTTAAAAAGTTTTATATATCCCTGGACCATGTTGTTGTGTGTAAATGCTTCAAAACACTACCACAAACTGACAGAACCACACCAACTGAAAGGATAAAAAAAGAGACCAGCCTATCTTGAAAGATATGGGAAAAAACAGAAAAGCAATAGAAAAAATAATTCGTATATCAATATATCTATATAAACAGTTGGTAGACTTTCTAGACCCTTAACTTTACTTTTTTTTTTACTTATTTAATTTAATAATGCGATAAATTGTGACTCGTATGTTTGTTACTCTTTCACGCAAAAACTACTGAACAGATTTAGATGAAACTTTACAGTAATACAGCTTCATTACTGTAAACATCAGAATAACACAAAGGCTACAATTTGTAAAGATTTTATGTCTAAAAATTAAGTTCACGCGGGCAAAGCCACGGGCGGATAACTAGTATACCATATAAACGTGACAACCGATGACATTTTAGGCCAAATATAACTATAGTTACTACTAGAGGCATAACTGTATAAAGTATTGTTTTAAAAGGAAACTAAATTGTTTACCTTAAATATTGGTTTTAATGCTGCTGTCTGTAATGATTGTAACCACTGGTGCACAAACCTGGTGCTCCAGTCCATCTGCCGCGCGTCGTCCAGCCACTGGTTGGCGGCGAGGGTGCTCTCCCGAACCATCTTTATTTGCATTTGGAGGAATATCTTTTTCAGCTCCACTGTGATTTGGGATGTCTTCGTCGCGAAGTCTTCTGGGTTCTCGATTTTGTCTTTTGAGACACCTGCAAATAAACCACTTCACATCACTCTAGGACGTTGAGGTTTTAGAGAAAACGCTCGGGTCTAAGTCCGCCAACTTTGTGCTTGGAAAAATAAATAAATTGATACAGACATTACCTCTAATAGGTTTTTCCAGAGTGTTTTCCAGGCGCAGCAGCACGGAGCCTGCCTTCCACGGCTCCAGAGTCAAGATGTTGACGTGCCGCGGGAGGCCGCGGAGACGTAGGGGCGAGAACTGAGAATACAATAAAATAAACCGGTAATTTGAGGAAATAGTTGATTTTAGAAATATAACGGATAATCTGAAGAATGGCTGTATCTAGCACGTCGGGGAGTAAACGTAGTTTACTAACAGATAAAACAAGTTTATCCAAAAGGCCGCGGAATCATGTAAATCTCCAAGATGAAGATAACGTAGCCTTGATTGAGAATTTAACTACAGAAGACTCCAGTTAATTAGAGGCGGGTGACATCGGAGGCAATTATATACCAGCAATCATGATACAGATACTGATATATTATCTGTTCGCTACAACACAGCCATTACCTGGGATGGAAAACATTTCCGAATCATGTCTGTTAACAGTGTGCTATTTAAATGTGCCCTGATTTTGAATAACTTTGTTGATGCAATTTTACCAGACACATTATTCTTTAAGTTGAAGTTAAGTTAAAGTATATTTCAGGGTTTTTAGGGGCGACATATATTTTTTTATTTCGGAAGTGTCATTTTTAGTTAAAAAACTGAGCCGAGGATTAAAAGTCATACAACTTCAAAGTTTAATAAAGTAGGTTAGAATAATTTATTTAACACGAACACCAACCGTTCGTTTATATATAAAACATATATTCTATAAAACTCAGTCTTATATATGCGGCCTCTCAGACCTCACGTCGGTACTAGTGTTACAAAAAAACCACGTCGGTAGGTAATAGATAGACAATAGTACAAAACTAGAGGTTGAAAGTTTATATTGAATTTTGTCTGTTTGAAAGCGAATAATTCCTTTATTCACTTTCAAACAGACCAAATTATATACCTTAAAAGTTCGTCACAAAACTACCTACTTAAAAAATGGAAAATCATACTCCACACAATATCGTTTTAGTTTCTAGAACTAGCTACACAAGTCCACCACCACTATTTCGCAACTCACCCGTTTGTTCCTCACATTCTGCCATTTCCTCCAGTTAATCTTGTCCCCTGATGCGAAGAATACCCACGGCTCCATCTGCCACCTCCTGGATGCTTGTGCTACTCTTTCTGAGAACGTTAGTCCATCTACTGCATGGAAAATAACACATAAGTATTAATTTGTATTCATTATGAATAAATTAACAAGTTTAAAAAATAATAATTGGTGACCACATTTAAGAATTTTGCGATGATTACGAAAATCAAAATTTTCCGGTGTTTTGCAATTGTTTTTGGATATCCAGAATCGCAGAAATTCTCGTAAATACTGTTTTTCCTGTTTTCCTACGGCATAGATAACAAAATCTTGCATCTACTGTGATAACGTCAATGTTCAAATTATGCTACTAACTTTCTTGTCTATAGTTCCCAAAGAGTAGCCTGTGCTTCCCCTTCACGACCAGTCCGACGCCGTGTGCCTCCTCGTTCAGAGCCTCTTCTAGGCCGAAGCCGTCATCGGTGAGGAGTCTTCTATGGACCTGATTATAAATAAAGGCTAATAAAGGAAAAAATAATAATAATAAAAAATACAAATAAGAAAATAAACAGGCCAAAATTATCCGTCTTATTATTGAGATGGAGCTAAAATGTAAATCACAAGTTAAACTTCGGTCCGAAAATAAAATGATTTTACATTAAGTATGTTTACTCTGGGAGTTAAATTTTAGTGAAAACATATCATGTTGTTTGTTGTAGTATTCATATAATTAAACTGTTTTTTTTATAATGCCCGTCAAGATGACCTCACTCCACCTGATGGAAAGTGGTGCACGACACTGAGGTCCAGATGTAAGGCTGACAAGCCCAGTCATTCAAACGAATCACTGGGCTGGCCATCCTCACCTTGAAGGCCTGCAGAAATGCCTTTTCACGCCCCGCTTGAAGATACCGGGAATAGTCCCGAAGAAGGAAAGTCCGAGTCCAGAGGAGGAAACACATGCGATGGAAGAGTATCCATGTCTGGATGGTACGACAAAGGAACGAGTCACCGAACCTTTTAGTGCGAGCCAACAAATGCTGGATTGTGTGTGGATGACTACGTATTCCAGCACGCGTGGTGCGGGAGTGGAAGGGTGAGGAAGGGATAAGCTGGAATAACTCTTCGGAGCATTCCCCTTTGTAAAAGCGATAGAGAACACTCAACCAGGCAATGTCTCTACGCAATTGGAGAGGCTGTTTTACTTTAATACAGATCATCGTCGGTAGAGATTTAATAAATAATTAGCAGATAAATAAATAAATATCGGAGACAAACTACACTCGGATCATTAGGATCCCAAAGCTACCCAGAGTTTGTACTATTAGAAACATACTTCAATATTTTTAAATACATGCTGAAAGAGATAATTACACCCAGTCATACAAACATAAATGCTCGTATGACACACACCTTGTATGACCTCGACAGTGGACGTATTAATGTTTTTCCCGGTAGAAGATCAAACTCACGACCTCTGGCGCTGGAGGCACGGCTACTATCGCACCAAAAGACCAGTCTATCTCACTAATACTCACCATGAGCTCAACTTCCCCCTCGTTATAGGAAGTTCCGCCTTGCGTCCTGTCCGTCAATACGCACATCTCCACACTCGTGTTGAGGGAGTGGATGCAGATGCGGGAAGTGACCGGGTAGTAACAGGCGGGGACTGGCTTCTTTTGTTGCTGACCTGATGAAATAATTTTAAGATCAGTCGTGCCTATTCAATGCAGACAAACAAACAAACAATCAAATCTTTCCTCTTCATAATATTAGTACAGAAAAACTAAAATAGACATCAATACGTATTTTTTTTTTGTGGAAGCGGTCACGAAATAGTAGGTACAAGTTAAAATTCAGGTGAAGTACCTTTTTTTTTTCACCTTACCGTTACCTTTTTATAATTTTGTTTTTAACAACACTTTTCAATGGATGAAGATGAAGAAATACCAAAACAAAAAAATTATAATAATTTAGAAATAAAATATTGAGTTAATATTTAGTATTAAAAGATTTACTAAAAATAAACAAAATCACATTCATATAGATCTTCGTTGTATTTGCCTGAACACTGCCACTTCAACTTCTTCATCCGATGGGCTACGTTGATGCACAAAATAAAGAGTTTACAGAAAGACCGATCTCGCCTTTTTCCTGTATAGTAACCAAAACTTGGCGGACATAAGACATTAATGGGTTGCAAGTTGCTAGATACTATATTCAATCTGAATTTTTAAAATGAAAGAGGGAGGTATAAGCCCGATTTGTCAGAAATGAACCCGCCAAAAACAAACATCATGACATATGAAAAATTCCACCAAGTTCGACAAAAACCAAACACTCGCGACAGTGAGACCGGCCGCGACACCGATTCTCACCGGTATCGCCTGTAAAGTCACTGTGTCTGTGTGATTGATCAAAATGGCGGTTTGTTCGTGGCGCCGCGCCGCATGCGTAATTTGTGGTTGATAACTATAGTCGTATAAAATTCCTTTTCTTGATTGATCATGTTACATAGTTTTAGTTTTAAGTTCAGCGCGTTTTAAGTTTAGCGCGTTCTAAGTTCTACGCTTTCTTATAAACTCAAATTATTGTGAGAAATGAAATGTTGTCTCTCACTAGCGCTATCGTTCCAGCAGGATCTCTTCATCATCTGGCGGCCGTTGGAGTCCGTGAAGAACTCGCCGCTGCTCGAGATGTTCGTTGAGAACACGCTCACTACCTCTTTGCCGAGATCCGTGCTGAAAAGTGTTAGATATCACAGCTGATAATCTCCATTATTTAAAACAGAACAATATAATAACGGCAAAGAAATAAATTAATAACTAGGACAAATTTACACCAATATCATATTACTTCAAACTAAGCGTAGCTTCTAACATAGGTGTCAGAAGCTGAAAAACAAATATTTTTCAAGGGTGGGGATTGGACCCACGATCATCGGCGCTAAAGGCAAGCTCGAAGACGTAATGCGCTCTGATTGGTTGTAATATTTTCGCGCCAGCATGCGCAGGTAAATGGGAGTTACTCATTAAAGTAGTACTACTGTAATCAATCTTACCCAAGCGGAACTGGGCCTATGATCCACTCCAGCTCCAGGAACTCCTCGCCGCGGTACAGCCGGATCACTTGCGTGACCCAATCGCTGAACCGCTGCCTGATCTCTTTGACCAAAGACCCTCGGACTGCATGGTAAGTCACCCGCTCTGTGACCTAGCCAATGATATGTTATCACACAAGATTCTTTCTTGTTAGATGATGTAATTGTATAAAAAAGTCGACACTGTAGCACAGACAATTAATGACCTTCAATCGTACAGGGACTAGCATCTGCACTCTGCCAATGGGACTACAAGTAGTGTGCTCTCGTCATTCTAAGCACACTGACTACATTTACAATGATGTGACTTCGTTAAAAGGCATTGCTAGCAAAAGATATGGTTTCCAGACGCCAAACTTGCGCAATAAGTACAAACTAGCTATTCCCTCTGCAAATTTGGAAATAATAAGCTGTGGCGTATTTTGTATGTCAGTTAAAATCTTTAATAAATTACCATTAGAAATTAGAGATCATGAATGTAACAAATACATTTGAAAGACCCTTATGTACCCTTTAAGGTGCCATCACTCAGAGTATTCGCCTGTAATGTAACTTTCAGATTCAATTTTGATTATAACATTGCAGTACTACCTCCCTGACATGACGAACATTTGCCTGTAATGTACATTTCAGATTCGATTTTGAACATTACTTTATTAGAACATTATTTGGCATTTCCCTCACCAACGTAATGCTTTGAATGAGTAAGATTTTCTGAAGACTTTATTTATGATTTATTAATATTTTTTTCCAAATACATAAATAAGTTTAAGATAAAGTGTATTATGTGGTTTCTAAGAAGTGGTTTATTTTTTATTTTTTTTATTTCGTGTCGGGTCATTTTTAGTTAAGAAACGAAGCAAGGATTAAAAGTCATTTAACTTCAAAGTTCAATAACTATCTTTATTTTCATTTATAGATTCCATATAATGATCACACGTGTAGTTGGACGTTTAAATATTTTTTTATAAAACTCAGTGTTAATATGCGGCCTCTCAGACCTCACGTCGGTAGTAGTGTTACAAAAAAACCACGTTGGTAGTTAAAGGTTATGGAACATTTGATCCTGAAAAGGCTTTATAGTTTTGATGAATATTTTGAATAAAACTGTGTATTCTCAAGTTTTTTATTGTTTTTGTTAATGTATAAATTGTAGTTTCAACAGTTTAAAGTTTAAGGCCCGTATCTAAAACAAAATCTGTACTTGAGTAAAGATCTGAGTGACGTTTTTGTAAGAACTGACGTTTTGAAATCTCTCTACTCAAGCACAGATCGGCGCTTGAGTACGATTCTAGAATACGGGCCTAAGAATGTTTTTTTTGTAAAAAACAATGTTGTTTTTATTGTTTAATATTATTGTGCCCTCGCAGGGTACATCTGCATGTACTTTTGTGTACCGCATAAAACAATAAATGATTATGATTACCTATGATAATTGTAACTGAGAAAGAAGTGTGTACCTATCTATAGAATGTCGCTAAGCACAATCTCAATTTCTGTTCTTTTGACAGATGCGTAGCCCTTTAATTTAAAAGTCATTGTTATTCAATAAAAAAAAATGAACAAAGCATGATATCGATGAACTTACAGGCGTAGGCCGGTCTTTATCCGGGCGGAAGCTGTAGGCGCCGGACTGCAGCGGGCGCGTGGCCTGCGGGTAACTGTAAGGTGGATGTAGACTTGCTAGAGCATTTCATTGTAATGTCACGTCTTTACAAATGGCAGATACAATGCAGGTTATTGCTCAGTTTTCTAACGCCCGAATCCACAAACGTCAATTAAAGCTGAGCATTCCTTACATGCATAGCTGCTGCTGTCCCTTTCATTTCTCTTGACATGTGACAAGGCTGCTTCAATTTGAGGTGTCCTCAACTTTTGATTAGCGTTTGTGGATACGGGGGCTAAAAATTTCGATGTAATGTAACGTTCTTGAGACGCTGCGTTTGACGTAGGTAATGATCATGGCGAGTGCATATACCTATAACATTTTTAAGTGCATCTTTCATAGAATAGTTATGGAGTGCAGAGTGCGAGATGCAGTGAGCGATGCTAATGACTTCACCATCGCGTTTTGCGAGAAAAAATCGTGAATTGGTATGGCGTTGAGTCAGCGTCATCTAGCGGTGACTCGATGCCAATTTAACGTTGTCCGGATTTACCGTTTCGTTATTTCGTTTTCGTTATTAACGGTTAATTAACCGCATTTTGTGCTTGTTACGGTTAAGTACCACCGCTAGATGGTGCTGGTGGCACTATTATTGACTGTTCCCTCAGGAAGTCGGATATCCAGTCACACAGTGCGATGGGAATTCCGTAAGAAAGAAGCTTCACCCAGGATTTGACAAAACAATAAATAATGGGCATCGGAAAACATCAGAATTTCGGAAACAATCGTAAAACAGTACAAAAACAATTTTAAAAAAGTAATTATTTTTAAAAAAAACTTCTAATTTAAACTTTTTTGGAAACAAATAAATGACAATGTCATAGCCGTCTTGCTATTTTACTATAGTGCTGTCATCCAGTTGCCTAGTTTCGGTTGGTCATCTTCGGGAACACGAAGTTAGTCGATGCCCATTGTTTACCTTGAACTGTACTCTTTTTCTCGGTCGGAGTCGGATAATTAACCGTTAATAACCGCATTTTATCGGTAGTAAACCATACATTTGGTTAAGTAACGGTAGCTAACGGGTTTTTTACAACTATATTCGCGTCACTCACTGTAACTCGCCCTCAGCAATCTGACTCCTTGGCAACACCCGCTATCGTGCGTTTGCTAAATAAAATGTTACACCAAAACAAAACATCGAGCGTCATGTGCGCAATATTGTTCCAGTAAATTTAAAAACGACGAATGCTCTGTTCTGTTACAAGCAAATGCTCTAATGTATCAGCACCTGTAGAAGTTCTGCGACAGCTGGAGCCTGACGCCGTCCACGTGCTGGATCGACTCCAGAAGACCTGTCTCCTTGTTCACCGTCACTTTGAGGTACTGGAACAAGTGTGAGAAAACCAAAATCAGGGCCAAAGGCGTTAAGCGCAAAATATTACAGTTATTTAGAAAACCGTAATTTTCACAATTAAACAAAAAACCTTACTTACTATGTATAATTATCACGAGGTTTTTGTTGTAAAAATCCCCGCTAAAAAAAAATATGTATCTAGGGCTGCGTTCCAAATCGAGTGGAAATTACACTAAGGAGTGAAAATCACTCGAACCCGTTCCGAATTAACCCCGAGTGAAATCGAAGATGACCGAGCTGTCGCCTGATAGTTTCCCAGTTGTTCCGGAACGGGTTTTGGTGACGTTTATCACTCTGACAAGTGCGAATTCTACCGGTGTCTGGAGCCTGCTGAAATTCACCTGACAGCTGTTAGACGAAGGTTTTGCTCGTTTTGTCTCTCTCTATTCGACGAGGGTGAAAATGATTGCGTGGATCATGAAATATTACTGATTAAGCTAAGACATTACGGTGTTTCAGGTATCTCATCTCAATTAATACAATCCTATCTTACAGATAGAACTCAAAAAGTTAGTATCAACGGAACTGCATCTTCCGGTGCCACCATACGTATGGGAGTGCCCCAGGGATCGATATTAGGACCTTTGCTTTTTCTTATTTATATAAATGATCTTCCTACCTATGTCAAAGATATTTGTGAGATAGTATTATTTGCTGACGATACCTCGTTGATTTTAAAAGTCGACAGAGGTAAGCAAGCATTTGACGATGTAAATAATACTCTCTCAAAAGTACTATGTTGGTTCACTAGTAATAATTTATTACTTAATGCAAAAAAAACAAAGTGCATCAAATTCTCTATGCCCAATGTGAGACAGGTTGATACTATTGTAACTATGAATGACGAGCCATTAGAATTAACAAATTCTACTGTATTTTTAGGAATAACTTTAGATTCTAAGTTGCAATGGGGTCCGCATATAACGGCCCTGGCAGGGAGACTCAGTTCCGCTGCTTGTGCTGTTAGAAAAATACGACTCTTGACTGATATTGAAACAGCAAGACTAGTATATTTTAGCTACTTTCATAGTGTTATGTCGTATGGTCTACTGTTGTGGGGTTCAGCTGCAGACTTGAACACCATTTTTGTACTTCAAAAAAGAGCCATCCGCTCCATTTACAAACTTAGACCACGCGACTCGCTTAGGGAAGTATTTAAGAAGATCGATATTTTAACTGTGCATGCTCAGTATATTTTAGATAACATAATGTATGTGCGCAAAAACTTGCATCTGTTCAAAAAAAACAGTGACACTCATAAACATAATACCAGAAATAAAAACAAATTGAAAACTCCCAGTCTTAGGCTACACAAGGTGGGAAACTCATTTGTGGGTCAATCTGTAAAATACTTTAACAAAATACCTCAAAGTCTTGTTGATCTACCTCTTCACAAGTTTAAGTCTGCAATTAAAGCAAAGTTAATGAAACAAGGTTATTATAATGTAGAGGATTACTTGAACGACAAAAGTTTGTGGTCATAGTAGGAATAATCTGCTCCTCTGCTCAATATTGTGTTCTTTTTTCTACTCGCATTGACTGTACTCTGAATTTATTTTTTGTAAAACACAAAGTTGAAAAGAGTAACTATCGAGTTTCTTGCCGGAGTCTTCTCGATAAGAAGCAACGTCCGAACCGGTGGTAGATTCACATTATGTATATTCACGATGTGTACTAATATTGTACTATTTTATTTACGTTTATTATTATTATTTCTGTATACTTTTTTTGACATGTCATAAGTGCTTTATACAAGCTTAAATGAATAAATGATTTTTTACTTTACTTTACTTTACTTTAATGACGGGGGCAAAAAGCGGTTTGGAACGAGCCCTAGAAAGTTAGCACTAATCACACAGAGCAATAATTATTACGTCATTAAAGTCGTAGGGTTGCCACAAGCCAAGCTTCCCACCTTTCCAAAATTGATAAATGCTTAGAATAATTACGCATAGAAGGCGAGTCGGGGCACCCGTTTTGATGCCACCAATATCAGAGTGCCGAGTGCGAGTTGCAGTGAGAGAAGTGAATAACTTCACCATCGCGTTTGCGAGAAAAAAAACGCGAATTTGTATGGCATTGAGTGAGCGCCATCTAGCGTACTGAATGTTGCCCGAATTCGCCGCTAGATGGCGCTCACTCGATTCCATACCAATTGACATTTACGTGCTTTCAAAACGCGATGGTGAAGTCATTCGCTTCTCTCACTGCAACTCGCACTCGGCACTCAGGACGTGACGTCTGAACTTACCGATGTTAATTTCTCGAGGTAAGAGCTTCTTCAAAATGTTTATTTGTGCAGTAAATGGTTGCAACAACATAACATAGAAGCTCAAGTAGTATTCATACATGTTAAAAACTGATCATTGTGATTACATGTGTAACGAATTATTATTTTGACAGTTAATTTTGGCATCACAAATGGCCCGCTTTTTTGTATGGAACTATCCTTCTAGGTGTAATTATTCTAAGGATAAATGTATGGAAACCCAGGCACTTTGTGTCATGACAACTTTTGCTCTGTATGACTATTTTCTAACTACGCGTACCAGTTTTGATTGATGGCCGGAAAATGCCCCTAAAAAAATCTCCTTTGTATCAATTACTGTCCGCGCGTCCCGGGAAACCCAGGCAGTTGTGTTGCATAGCTATACACAGATACAGTTTGTCTGCCATGAGTTTTCGTCACGTGAACGGCGATCGTTGCTTTAAAAAGCTCAAAGTAATAATCTTTCATTTCCAGCCAGTCAGCTGGCACTAACGCATCATCCAGGCTGGTTAAAAGCGATTGTAATAAGTCCCTTAATGATGATGATGATCACATGGAAGATTTACCTCGTTTGAAATATACGGCACCACTTCTAAGTCTGCTTCCGAATTCGGCTGGGTCGCTTTCTTTGCGTAGGAGTTTTCTTCCTGTAAAAACAGAAAACAGTTGCCAAATGTATTCATTGATTTATAACCTTATAATATTATCGTATAGAACAATTGTCTTCATACAACCGCCCCGTCAAAAATGAAGCACTAATCCGATCCACACATGCGTGACTATTACTTGCTTACGTGCGGCGCGCTCTGACATTGAACATTGCGGAGCTGTAATGAACACTGCAAAGCGGACTGTTTGGAGCCATTTATGGCTCCAAATTAACGTGCTTCAAAATGGGCGCGCGGATTTGGTTTCTATTGGTAATTATTCTAAGTTTATAACAAATTGACTGGACTTGTGACGTCGACTTCGTAAGTTTTTGATAGTATGGAAATAGCATTCTTTAACACTGATGAAGATCGACTCCGTCCGTTCCCTTCCAAAATATCACTGTTACGGAATAGTATCGTCTGCCCTAATTATCATAATCAAAAATACCAAACGCACCAGTTCAATGTGAATTTAATAATTAAGTTATAAATAATGAGTTATCTATCCCTTCGGAGGTCTCTCACTAAAATACTTCAGACTTCTTTGACGTTTTTTCGAAATTTGATAAATGCAATCGGCAAGAGGAAGGCGTAACTTAAAGTTTTGTTCACTTTTATCACTGCACCTATTGATGTTAGACAAACTAATGATTTTACCGCCATCTAGTAAACAGTCATCGTACCAATATATCGTATTCTTTTTTGACATTAGATGGTACAATAATGATGCATGTTTTTACTGACATCTATTGACATTCCTTACTCGACACTGTTGTATCTATACAAAGCGCTTGGTGAAACAATTATATTCTATGGCCTTAGCAGCTATGGTCGAACCTTCAGATCGCACCTGGATCATATTTTCAACTTACAGTCTAGAATAATGAAAGCTATTGTACCAAAAAATGTTAAAGCTAAATTTAAAGACATTCTTGAACTTTTCAATCACTGTAAAATCATCCCTGTTCATGATCAGGTAAAATACATACTTCTTGTTGAAAACTTTTTTAATGATTGTTATCTTAATATTAGTGAAAGTACGTCAGACCATGCTAGGCGACCACCCAGGTTTACATTACCAAGATACTGTAATCAATATGGAAAACAAACGTTGCAATACCAAATTCCTAGGTTGATGAATGAACTTCCGATAAGCATTAAAAAAAAAATGTAACTAATTTTAAATTTAAATTAAAAACATTTTTTTAAGTAATCTTAATCATAGAATGTAATGTTACTATATTTATGTACATACACACATTTCATAATTTCATTGCCCTTGTTCATATTATTTTTAATAATGTTCGGCGCATTTGGCGCCAGTATGTTTTCACTTTCTGGAACTTGTTTTGCTAACGCACACGTACAAGCGTCTCTACTAGCGATGCGAATCAGTGGTGCGCAGAAAAACCATACATGGTTTATAGCGTGCTTTTTAATTTAAGTTAGTTTAAGAAACTTTTGTAATTGTTTTAAATAAAGTAAAATGTAGGCAGACTAATATTTTTAACGGCATCTATTGACGTATAGACCAACTGACAATCTTACCGCCATCTAGTGAACAGTCAATGTACTTATTTTATGTTCTTTTCCGACACTAGATGGCATTGATAAAGATTTTTACCGCCATCTAGTAATTTGAAAATTCCCTAGGCGTGGTGATTAGACTTGATTTTAATGATGGAGCCTGGAGGCATTTGCCCAGCAGTTGGACAGTTTAAAGGCAAATTACTTCACACTAATGAACTTTTAGCACAGTTTAAGTTACTACGAGTAGGAACCTCATAACTTTTTGTGCACGGTTTTTTCATTTTCTCCAAATTCAAACAAATTTGAAAATCATATTGGGTGGTGGCGTCACTGTGCATATTTTGTGAGTTTGACGGAACGAAGACGGCTTGCAGCCTCGGAGCTGTTTAATAATAATACCTATTCTGTGCTGTTACATTACAACAAAACAATTAGGTATTATGAGTCGAATAAAAACACAGTATTGGGTCAAGAAACATTCCATGATTTGTAACGTTCTGAGCTACAGAAGGTAGGTCGGAGGTAGGTGGGTCAATCAAACTAGTCGTTTATAGTATTAATTTACATTTAATGTCTGTTTCCTCCTAGAACTGGATGGCTGGCTGAATAAGAGGGTACACTGGCCTGACGCGGACGTAACGCAGTATAGCTGGTGGCTGTAGCGACGGCTCCGTGGACGGTTCCTTCGAGGGCTATGATTGGCACCGGCACATTAGGCGCAGAGGGTCCACTGACTTAGCTGGTTGGTAGGGCAAGGGTAGTTTTGATCCCCAGCGGGATCGAACTAGCACTTGTTAAAATTATTTATTTCTAGAAGGCAGGCTGGCACAATGATCTGTGAATATTTAGCAACGAGATTTGCGTACAGCAGTTTTTAAAATGGTGTGTCGCTTAAGAGAACCAAGTGGCCCACACAAGCACACACTTCCCCCACCGAACATACGGTGTACCGTTAGTTAGTAGGGATCCGCACTTGCGCTCCGAGCTTGCTACGCTGATAATAGAACCTTTCGCGTTCAATGATAATGTGTGGTTCCGTAGCATGTTTATTATGCCAACAGACAATATGTTCTTTGTATAAGTTAGGTATTAATTGTTAATAAATTAGTAAGCATAGATCTAGTGTTAAGTAATGGATTAGGTATTAGTAAATTAGAATATGTTATGTAAATACGCTTTCTTTGTAAATAAATAGTATAAGTAGTTTTCATAAATTGTTTATTTTAACGTGCACTAGGTGCAACGTTACAGATTCTTGCCTCAATTGTACTTAAAGACTCGTTAAGTCCGTCGCTGTTTTTAACACAGTGAGTAGTGTATAAGTGCAGGTTTTAATCAAGTATGTTACCTATACTTAAGTAAGTTTATTAGTCATTGACACCAACAGTCCAAGCTCTGCTTAGTTTGGGGTAAAATGATCTTGGTGTAATTTGTCACAGATACCTATCTACACTAATATTAAAAGGTAAAGTTTCTAACTTTGTTCGTTTGTAGGGGGTAATCTTCGGAAATACTGATCCGATCGTGAAAATTCTTCCACTAACAGAAATCTACACTATATAGGGTTAAGTATTGAAAAAACATCAACAACCTCGCAAGACTAGGTAGCTACCATCATACACAACAACATTTGTTCTACGACTTTTGATAATTTGTCAAATTTTACTTTTATACAAAAATAAACATCAATTTAATTTTACGTCTGAATGTCTTATCTCTGTGCGCATGGGACCGAAAAAATAAAGTGAACAAACCGTTCCGAATCACGGGGTCTGAATCCGAATAACTTACTATGCACTTCATAACATTATCAGCAGAATCGCGCGCGAATCTCGCACGCGTCGCCTCTTCGTATGTGAATGGAACATAGACTTACGAATGTCACGACAGTACAAAAAAAGCTTGTAAAATCATTTTTAATGAATTTATTCAGATAAGATAAAACTCGTAGAACAAATGTGGTTGTGTATGATGGTAGCTACCTAGTCTTGCGAGGTTGTTGATGTTTTTTCAATAACCCTATAAAGGCTATTTTACTAACAATTGTACACAACTAACCAGCTGATCCCTGACCGGAGTGATGTAGTACGCGGAGAAGCCGAGCGGCGGGATGCTCTCCGCCTCGAAGCACAGCTCCTGCAGCGCCGACGACGCTCTGCCGGGGAGGCCGATGACGGACGCCGGGAAGGGAACCAGCTGGTATTCCACTTCCTCATCTGTGGTAATATCAATTGAGAAATATCATGTTTATTTATGAGGCTTTGCATCACACACAATTAGTGATGTAAAATGAAAAAAAATACTGTTTGTTAATGAATAAACCTAAAATTTATTGTACTCTTATGTATTAATCTTTGACGGTAACTGCCTTAACATTTTTAGATTTCATACTCTTGAAAAAAAAACATGATACAGAAAAAAAATAATTTCAAAGCTTTTTTTCAAACCAGAAAAAAAACTGTTTTTTTGCAAAACTATACTAGTTACACACAATCCATACTAATATCGTAAAGACTTGATTGTTTGTATCAAATACCAGCTGCCTTGACAGACTACGTTCTGTCAAAAGCGTCGGTAAAGCAGCACATCTCGCCCGCGTTTCTCCGATTTATTTTTCACTTAATGTTTTGTTTAATCAGAATAAAATATAGCCTGTCACTCCCTGATTACATATTGGTAAATTTCATTCGGAGCCTATTCAATACATACAAACAAACAAAAAAAAACAAACAATAAAATCTTTCCTCTTTTTAATATCAGTTAGTATAGATTAGTAAGTCGTTTTGCCGGGCTTAGATCTATCTTAAAACAAGCCTGGTTGATAATAGTTTTTTTTTATTTAGTGCTCAAGAGCGCACTAGGCGTAATTTATTTCCTTTTTTATTACATTTGCATTCATCTATCTGTATGTTGTGTTTGCCTTAAAATATGTTTTTTTTTTTATATTGCTCGTTAAGATGACCTCACTCCACCTGATGAAAAGCGGTCGTGAGGTCCAGACATGAGGTTAACAAGCCCAGTCATTCAAACGAATCACTGGGCTGGCCATCCTCACCACATTTAGTCATTTTGTAAGATACGATGTTAACAGTCACTGGTGAACCTTAATAAATAAATAAATTAGAATTAGAATTATATATTATATTATTTATTGCACAAATAAAACAGTTACAAAAATAAAGTTTAAATAACATATTAGTACAATTTAGGCGGCCTTATCGCTAGAAGCGATCTCTTCCAAGCAACCTCCGGGTAGAGAAACAAAAAAGAGTAAACAGTTGAGGTGGTGTAAGATGAGCAGTTAATCAATAAAAAAAATAAAAAAAAACATATTGACTAAAACAATAGACATACAAATTATTAAGATAGCAATAAATAAACTTACATAAACATACTTAAATGAATAAACATAAAGTTTTGTATGGATTATTCAGTAGGCACCTAATTAACAACACTAAATCATTAAGGCGAAGTTTGAGTCAAATAAGTGACAGAAAATATGCTTTGACCCGTGATTTGAAAATAAGTAGGGATTTGGAAGACCTTATAGAGAAGGGCAAGGAATTCCATGAGAAAATAGGCTCCGGAACTACTGTAGCGATTTTAAAAGTTCTTTCACCAAAATAAAGCTACAATAGCAAGGTGACATAGATTTTGTTTATCTTAAGCTTTATTTCGAAGTCAAAAATAGTCTACGGCTAAGCCGCTGACGTAAGTAAGTTGTCATTCACCATTAAAATCTCTTATAGAGTAGTGCAGAGCTATGGCCGGCATCTTCACGTAGAAGTAAGTCTTGACGCTCAGCGGATTATACACCAGCAGGAGAAGCGATTCTTGCGTCTCCAGGAACTGAAACGATTGGGATGCTGGAGATACAAGGCATTGGGGATAGGGAGATTGAGCAGAACCACAAAATGAATATACCAGCAGCCTTATTACCATCTCCTAAAGCCAGTCAAGTTAATTTCCAAAACTGAGGGTAGCGAGCAATTTCGTCAGTAAACATCTGGCTTAGAAGATGCATTGTTGACAGGTGACCACTGACTGGCTGGTGATGAAAGAAAATATTACGAAATTGCTCGCAACGCTCAGTTTAGGAATTAACTTGACTGGCTATAAGAGATGGTAATACGGCTCCAGTTGCCTATTTACGCCGGAGGTCGTGGGTTCGATGCCCACCCATGTCAAACATTCATGTGACCAACAATTGTGTTTGTTGTGTGTCTGGGTGTTATTATCTATCTAAGTATGTTCATCAGTATCTGAAACCAATAGTACAAGTTTGGCGATGATCTTGGTGTAAATTGTCCTAGATAAATTATCATTATGATTTTTATTATTTTAACCTTATGGAAAGTTATACTGCGTACTCAGTTGGTTTGCCATATAATTTACTAATATTCCTTACGGTGTAAATAATTACCCGGCAATTGGGCCTATCATCAAAATTAGCTGTGTACACTCATCAATTGATTTCAATGACAAATATTATGGCCATTCCAAAACATATGTTTTTCATTATTTCATTCTGGGGCAATTACAATCCCCCGCCACCCTGGCAGCGTGACCGTTCACGGTACTAAAATGCTCACTTCACGTTTTAGTCTAGTACCGTAAACGGCCACGCTGCGACAGTGGCAAATTTAGAATACTTAATAACGTATAGATGGATAGTCTTCATACACACACATTTACATGACAAGGAATTAGGCCAGTGGCGTATCTTAGCACACCCAGACCCGAGCGAATTTCGAAAAGATCGTTTCCTGATATCACTCGACATCACGGAAATGGAGGCGAGAAACCGCGTATTAATAACATTACCATTTTCTATTTCATTCTGTGGCATGGCATTACGCCAATCGTGTCGTAATGTCGTAAACGAAAAGTTTGAGTTGATTTTAGTATTTAAGTAGTAGATACTTACCCTGCACTGACTGATGTTGAGTTGATGACAGATTATGAATTGTTGGCTATTCTTGGACCTCCTACCGCTTCCCCACGTTGGAGTCAAAAAACTAAAACAAAACACTTGTCTATACTAATACTATAAATAAATAGGAAAGATTTGTTTGTTTGCATTGAAAAGGCTCCGAAACTTAGAACAATTACATAAAGAAACTAAGTCCACGCGCCCATTTTGAAGCACCTTTATTGGCGCCATAAATGGCTCCAAACGGTCCGCTTTGCAGTGTTCATTACAGCTCCGCAATGTTCAATGTCAAAGCGCGCCGCACGTAAGCAAGTAATAGTCACGCATGTGTGGATCGGATTAGTGCTTCATTTCAGACGGGGCGGTTGTATGAAGACTATACTTCTAAACGTTATTATTCTAAGCTCCGAAACTACAGGAGCCTTATTACAATCGCTTAAAGCCAGTCAAGTTAATTTCCTAAACTGAGTAGCAAGCAATTTCGTCAGTAAATATCTGGCCTAGAGGATGCATTATTGACAGGTAACCGCTGCCTGGCTGGTGATGAAAGAAAATATTACGAAATTGCTCGCAACGCTCACTTTAGGGTATGAACTTGACAAGTTATGAGGGTAAGTGCATTTAAAAAAAAACAGCATTTAACAATGCATTTTTTTTACAGA
The DNA here is from genome assembly GCA_947369235.1 of Udea olivalis. NCBI lineage: Eukaryota > Metazoa > Arthropoda > Insecta > Lepidoptera > Crambidae > Udea > Udea olivalis. The sequence continues at coordinate 6,613,174 of OX376370.1, read as the reverse complement.
AAGATAGAAACTCAAAAAAAAAATCGATCTGATCCTAGGAACTCAAGCGGGAAGTTATAAGGGATTGCATAAGGCTCCAGGACGAATTTTAAAAAATCTTTCACGTTGGTAAACGTAGGTACCTACATCATCATTAGCGAGTAACATTAACCTAAATATATATTTTCTATACTTACCAATATTATCAAGAGGGAAGATTTGTTTTTTTGTTTGTTTGTATTGGTTAGACTCCGAAACTACTGGACCCATTTTTTATAATCTTCCACCATAATATAGCTACATTATCAGGGAGTGCTGTTTTTTTTTTATTTAAGCTATATTTTGACGACAGCTAGTCGAAAATAAACTCTTTCAGGCAACCCGATTCAGAATAGAATATAAGTAATCGAATAAAACTTTATTTGGTCCCAATATACACAAAAACAAAAAAACAATTGACCAAAGTGGATATAAACAACAATAAAATACCAAATAAACACCAATTACATTTTCAAAATTAAGGTGGGGGGGTGCGTCATTTCAGCTGCTTAGACAAACTCTACTCTCGAGTAAGTAATCTATCACCGATCACCAGTTACTACTCACCTCAAAAGATTTGAAACCTTCTTGCTGCAAGTGTCAATAGCTTCACTCAGTAGCCTTACGAAGTCACTGGCGACATGTTGTTGGCTAGTACCTGTGGAAAAACGTCCGATGGCGATCAGGGGCTGGTGCAACACATACCAAAATGAATATTTTAAAACACAGTTACCACAGTTTCACCAATATGAAGCTACATTATCAGGCAGTGACATATTATTATGCTATATTTTTTTTTAATTCAGGCTATTTTAGGACCGTTCGGACGCTGCTCCCCTATCGAGAAGACTCTAGCAAGAGACTTGTTTACTTTTTTGAACTTTGTTTTGTTTTACAACAAATGAATTCAGAGTACAGTCAAGAAAAGAAAGAAAATAACATAACATAACATACCATCACGACTTTATCCCAAACGGGGTAGTCAGAGGCAAGTGACTGTTGCCGTCATGGTGAACGGAACTCAGAAGCCCACTTTTCACCCTTGGTATTAGAACCCAACTAAAGTACTTTACCAGTGATGGCATCATGGTGCAGCACCAGGCTCACAGCGTGCCTGAGGAGGTGCAGCTCGTACGAGTCGCCGGTGCGAGCTAACACAGTCAGCTGTTTTACCACCTACAATAAAAGACACGTGAATAAGAATATGAATAAGAAAAAGGACATCGCTCGTTACCCATACATTGAATGCCCAGGAACGCACAGCAATAAGAAAATACTATTTGTGTTCGTAATCGTTCACAAATTCTAAAAAACGGACAACTTACAGAATGTATTAGATTTTGAGGTTATCTTAATCGTAAACGATGAACACTTTTTGTTTTGTTTTGATAGATATATTATTTAACTCTATGGAAAAACTAAAGTGATAAGTATGAATTAAATGAACATAAATACAATTATTTATTACAAATCAAAATCATTAATGCCCATATTCATTTTGTTATTAGAGTGTTGGCAGATATACATTTCCTAATAAAATAATAAAATAACAAAAAAAAACGCCCACTACGAATTTAAGTTCTTATATGCTTGAGACGAAACACACTTATAGCGCGATCTAAAGGAGTATAACTCCATCTGTTGGTATTGCCTGAAACGAATTTGTCATCACTTTTGACAAACTGTCCACCAATCATATCAGGCGCAGCTTAGGGAGCTCGCGTCTCGGCTGGGCTCGGGACTACGAGCCTTTCGAGCTCACTGAGTCCGGCCAATCTGCCTCAAGGTTTCAGCATTATGGATTATTCGCTTGTTTCCCCGTACTGACTTGACGAATGCTCGCTGTGTAACATGTTTCATTACGCCGCGTAACGTTGGTCAGTACCCAGCTTAACGTAACACAAAGATCCTTAATTCGAGATTAAGAAAAGTGGTGGGTTGTCTAGCGCATATTTATTTCCATAAAGCAAACTTCGATTAACGGACGGGTCTATTCCGGAAACGATCTTTACTGAATAGGCTCGGGTCTGGGTGTATTACAATGGGAGACACCCCTGGCTCAATTCCTTGTCTGGTACCTCGTAACACAAGGATTAATACTTATTTCGAGACCATGACAAGCGGTGTGTTGTTTGGCGCATATTCATTTATTTATAGGGCAAATGGGTACATAATGAGTTTATTTATTTATTTAAATACTTACTTGTAGAAACACGTGAGCTCTTCTAGCTAAATACTTAAGACTTGGTCTCGAACTGTAGTAACCAGTCCAGTAGGTGGACGCGTCACTGCCGTACGGCATAAGGTCTCCCTGGAATACATTTTACCATCGATAAATAAACAAGTGCTAAAGAAATCACTTTTGGTTTACCCTTACACAATTACCCTTAAGGTTTTAAGAAAAACTTATCCACATCGATGAGGATGTGGACAAAAACCGTTATTTTTTTTAAAAAACAACTTCCTAGCAAGAGAAATAAATATCTGGGAAAAATTACACCACTATTATCCGACCCCGAACTACAGAGCTTGTAGGAACTGTACGTGCCAGAGACTGGAAAACTAAAATATTTCTAAATACTTAAATGATAACACCCAGAGTTGTAAAATTTAAATGTTATGAATAGTTGCAAACCACACTTCACCAGATTGAATATATTGACCCTACCATCATTGTACATAATATATTCTGCTTGTAAGTTTGTAAGAAAATATCCCCATTTCTTCCCATGTCACCAGCGTCCCCGAAACCTTAGGCCAAAAATTAAATTAGCCCAACCAACCTGCAATTTGGTTGTGTGTGAAAATTTACAATAAATTACCCGACAAAATTAAGGATGAGAGTAAAATGAATAAATTTAAAAATTTATCAAAGTACCTTATTGAAAAATGTTTCTATTCGCTGCAAGAGTTTTTAGATGGATAAAATGATAATGTATGAGTATTATGCTAATGTTATAGTTAAGTAATATACAATAAATGTAAATAATATAAAATAATTATGTGAAATCATTAATAAAATTTAATTAACCATTAATAATTATAAATAGATTATAAGTATTTGCTGTGCCCTTGCAGGGTCATGTTTGTGTCCAAATATATTTTATTAACATCTTTGTAACAACATGGTGCAATAAAGACTTTGAACTTTGAGTCCCCACACACACAACAAACACATATGTTCGTCACATAAATGTTTGTCATGGGTGGGGATCGCACCCACGACCGGCGCTGAAGGTAGGATCGCTACATTAGGGGGTCAAGTAGGTACTTACGCGTTCAGTGTACATTGCCTTATCTCTCCTTCCATACAAATAAATGGCCTTCAAATAACAAGATGGCGTGGAGTAGAAAATGTTTATATCTGATAGGTTTGCCGGGTGCGTGTTGACATGGCTGAAAATATAAAACATCATTATCATTCGCAGGCTGAAACGATACATCCGGGACAAATTACAACAAGATCATCTGACCCCAAACCACAGAATAGGTAATATAGTACTCCCAAACTAAGCAGAGCTTGTACTAATGGGTGCCGGAGTCTGATAAACATACAAGGTTACCTTATAAACACCATCAAAAATTTTCCCAGACGGCTTTTTAAAAAAAGGGTGGGTCTATATTTTACATTATTCTATTTTTTCGAACAGATTATACGTGCGAGGTGGTTACTTTCTCAAAATTAAATTTCATTTCCGATTAAAGCGCGGGCGGGGAGTTAAAGAGTCTCCGAGCCCGCCGCCACTCACGTCGCACAGTAGCAACGAAATGTGTGATTTTTTTTTATACCTTTGAGTAGTTAGTTATAATAACATTAATAACTCAACATTTTAGTACTGAAGGTTGTCAAACAGAAAAATACGTATTTTGCCATTTTCTCCATAGATCCTCATATTTCAATTTGGATGGTGTTTATAAAATAGCCCTGTATAGACAACTAGCTGTCCGTGAATTAAAAAAAAATAGCCTGTGTCACTCCCTGATAATGTAGCTTTATATTGGTGAAATATTTTTTAAAATCAGTTCAGTAGTTTCGGAGCCTATTCGAAACAAACAAAAAGCCCAACAAACAAATCTTTCCTCTGTATATTATCGTAGATACACAAGCATACGTATAGATAACACCCCAGAAACACAACAAACACAAATGTTCGTCACACAAATGTTCGTCACACAAATGTTCGTCACACAAATGTTTGTCATGGCGTTGATCGTCGATCCCACGACCTCCGGCGCTAAAGGCGTATTTATATCAAAATTAGCCGCTACTATTGATGAGGTATGGCTGAATTGTGGCAGGCCACGTTTGCCAAATGAGACCCTCGGTGGTCACAAACCATATCAATGCACCATTTTCCACACAAAGATGGAAAACGGTTGGAAAACGGTTTGAGGCAGTAATTTTAGCTAATAATTTTTTAAAAAAAGATCAAACCACACTTTTTACGGGGATTGAACCCAGGGCCTAGGTTTTGAGTATGAGATTGACAGCTTAGTGAAGTATCAACAGCTTAGTGAAGTATCAACTAGGTACTTAGCTGGCCAGCCTCATCTTGATGGCTGCATTAATGCCTTCTAAGCCAAAATATATTTACTAAAGCTTAAATAGAAATCAAGACTTTATTTAAAAAAAAGAGTGTTGAAAAAGTAGCCAGAACTCATTGAGCAGCTGTTGTAGGGTTAGGGCCTCAGGGGCCGTATTACCATCTCTTAAAACCAGTCAAGTTAATTTCCTAAACTGAGCGTAGCGAGCGATTTCCCAATGTGATCTTTCATTTTCAGCCAGTCAGCCAACAGCCAGATATTTACTGACGAAATTGCTCACTACCCTCAGTTTAGGAAATTGACTTCACTGGCTATAAGATATGGTAATACGGCCCCGGCTCATGGAGTACCTTCGTTCCCCTAAGTTTCCCTACAGGGGCCGTATCACAATCTTTGGCCCCTGTCGCGGCGTGGCCGTGTACGGTACTAAGACGCTCACTTTGTATAGCATAAATCGTGAATTTAGCATTTTAGTACCGTATACGGTTGCGCTGCCAGGGTGGCAGGGGATTGTAATATATCTAGAGTCTCACGTGTTTATAAGCTGCGGTCACCAGTTACCATCCATGGTCCGTATCATCCGTGTGATCGTGTACCTCCTATGTTGTTTAAAAATGTGATTTATCATATAGTGTAAATCTGGTAAGATATTTTCTTGGGATATGCAGCGTCGCAGTCAACTCCTGCAAGGCTTACTTTATTAGCTTGTCCATATTCATGAACCAGTTGGCGGCGCTCTGGTAAGTGAAGTCACCGCCCATGGTCACCACGATGTTGTCGTGGTCATAGTACTTGGCTTGCCGTTCTATCTGCGCTATGAAGTCGTTGACCTGAAAGAAAATATGTTTAGCTTTCCTTGATGTAGCTATCTATCCTACTGAGCTGCGTTCCAAATCGAGTGGAAATTACAAGCTGAGGAGTGAAAATCACTTGAACCCGTTCCAGATTGACCCCGAGTGAAATCGACGATGACCGAGCTGTCACCTGACAGTTTCCTAGTTGTTTCGGAACGGGTTCAGGTGACGTTTATCACTCTGACAAGTGCGAATTCTACCGGTGTCTGGAGCTCGACGAAATTCACCTGACAGTGTCAGACGAAGGTTTTGCTCGTTTTGTCTCTCTCTATTCGATGAGGGTGAAAAGCGATTTGGAACGGGCTTCTAATGTTATAAATGCAAAAGTAACTCTGTCTGATCTGTCTATCTGTTTTGCCTTCACGCCTAAACCTCTGAACAGATTTAATGAAACTTGGTAAAGAGATTTGATTTTGACTGACACCAGGGCTTGAGAAAGGACATAAGAAAATTTGTCTTGAAGGCGTATACGAGATGAAAGTTTGAATGGAAGCTTTCCTTTGTGTTTGCAATACCATAGGTGAAAAGTGGACCTCTCAGTGATCCGTTCACCATGACGGCAGCAGTCACTTGCCTCTGACTAAACGTCATAGCACATTATCACATTATCACGGCGCGGCAACGGCACCGCTCCAACCCGGCCATCGCCTCTTTAGGCTTTGGCTGGCTGCCAGCGCGCTTGCTACGTGCTTGCGCGTGCAAGCTAGTGGTCCGGGCACCGGCCGGCGCGCGGTAAGCACGCGGTCGGCGCGCCGTAAGCTTACAGCGAGCGCGCGGGCTGTATGGTAGAGTCGAGCTGTATGGTAATGACAAGCGCGCTGGCCGCCCGCCGTCGGCTTTACATATTGACATTGTAAAATATATTTTATTACACAATTCAATGGAGCAGTGCTGTTGCGGTGCCGGGATAGAATGCTATGACCATAACCTAGTGTTGTAAGAAACTCGAGTCTTTTAGTCTTCATTTTGAGACTTGAGTCTCAAGACTGGGTCACATATTATAAGTCTGAGTTCTTAGAGTCTTCTGAGTCCTTTCGAGTCTTTTGAGTTTGAACTTGAGCTGGACTGAGTCATGAACTTGAGTTGGTGTAATAAGTTATGAGTGATAAGTTTGTCTTGAATATGTAATACTGGGTGATTTTATATCGTCATCCATGTTTATTTACTGATAACAGAGATACCTATCATTGGAATCCGAAGATACTGACGTGCTGTTATGGTGGACGCTACATACTAAATATTTTTCTTGATTATCTAAAATGGCTTTTATATATACTAAGTATTCCTTTTTTTTTGCGTCAGGAAATGCATTTAGGCATCCCCAGGGCCCTGGGTTCGGGACACCTGGGATATGTGGGACTCAGAACTCCTGGGAAAACAGAGACCCCTACCCACTAAAACCTGACGGTGGTCATCTTCGGCGCAGAATGGAAGGACCCGGGATCCCCAACGAGGGAGAGACTCCTCGCAGGACCCTTCGGCGCGCAAGGCCGCCTGGCAGCCAACCTCGGGAGGAGCAAGCTCAACTCCAGTGCACGATAACACAGACCACTGTGTCCGAAGACACGCGTTACCGTCATTCTTGGGATTGCAAACCGAAACACACGCAGGCCCCCCCGCGTGCGTTTCGCGACCCCAAGGGGCCCTTTTAGTCGCCTCTTACGACAGGCAGGGATACCTCGGTAGTATTCTTCTCCCCTAACCGCAGGGAACCGCCGGGATTAGACACTACCGCCCCGGCGGCCTCGCCTCCGACGTCGGGCGGGATTGTCCAGCTGGCGCTGGCGCTCGGCACTCTCCTTCTGCGACACGACGGCATCGCAGAAGGAGAGCACCGCATCCCACGAGCTCGCGATCGCCACCATGGCAGAAACCACGGATGGCAGCGAGAGGTCGCGCCCGATCGAGGCGGTGAGCGTCTCGGGCTCCAGCGTGTGCTGAGCCGTGGCCTCGCTGGAATTACAGTGGTGACAGGCATCGCTCGCCTCCCGTCCGATCCGGCACAGATAACTCCCGAAGCAGCCGTGCCCCGTGAGTATCTGCGTCAGACGGAACGTTACGGCACCGTGACGCCGATTCAGCCACTGCGTGAAGACAGGGCGGATCGCCTGGATCGTGCGATGGCCCGATCCGGGATCCGCGAGCCGCACATCCCAGAGCTCCACAGCAAGTGTGCGGAACTCTTCCAGCCAGGATGAAACCTGGCTTGGGGTAACCCCGTGGACTGTGGACCGACGCGCCTCCTCCCGGTAGTGAAACACCGCCGAGAGGGTCCTCGCATCAAGGTACCAGGGGAGTGTGCCGGGCAGCACACAGGCCGCCTCGTAAGAGATTGTGCGGTAGCCCCGTATGATCCTGACTGCCATCGCCCGCTGCGGTCTCCGCAGTTCGGCGATACACCGGCTTGTCAGGGTATCGGCCCAGACAGGTGAGTCGTACAGGGCCATGGACCGCACAACTCCCGCGTGAAGCCTCCATGAAGCCTTCGGTCCCGCAATGTTAGGCAGCAATCTACCCAACGCGGCCGCCGTTCGCAACAGTTTAGGCGCCAAGCGTTTAAAATGGACGTGGCAGTTCCAGCGACTGTTGAGGACCAATCCCAGGTAGTTCATGGTTGATTCGACACGGATCTGGACTCCACCCACCTGTATGCTCGAACCGGCTGGAGGTCCTCTCTGAGGCCCGTGAAAACAGGTCACCTCGGATTTTTCTAGGGCCACGTGTAGCCCTAGACGTCGGATTCTACCGACGACTTCTGCCACGCCTGCTGTGGCAAGGACGGCTGCATCCCGGAAGTTGTTCCCTCTCGCAGTTACCAGGGTATCGTCGGCGTAACAAGTTACGTCACCGCCCTGGAGGTTGACTGCGCGCAGCACCCAGTCATAACTAATGTTCCACAGGAGCGGCCCAAGAACCGAACCATGTGGGACACCGCACGACATGGGATGACGCTGCCAGTCATCGCGCTCCGGGAACTCGACATACCTCTCTGTCAGGTCGTCTTCCAGGATGAGCCGTAAATAAAGGCTGAAGCTGGCTTTAGCCTGCGAGATGACGCCAGAGTACGCCACGCCCCGCTTCTCGGCATCTGGCTGTAGCGTGATCACTACTGCCACCGAGCGTGTGGGGCGGAGATTTGGCACTTTAGCTTGCCTCGTCTGGGGTTTCGGGGGGGGCTGTTGCACTGCTGCCGCAGCTTTCGCGCCCTTGCTCTTGCCCTTGCGGCTGGTCACGAGGTTCCACGGTAACTCCATGGTCTCGGGGGCCGGCGGCAAATGGCGGTGCTCCCTTAGGGGTGGGGCAGCGTTTGCCGCCTTGCCCTTCTTGGCCAACTTCCTTCCTTTCTTCCCCGCGGGAGGATTCCCTCGGGATTCGGGGTTGGGCGGCGCTGGAGCCTTAGGCTTCGGGAGCTAAAAGCTCCCAGTCCCCGACTGCCGTCTTCAAGGCCTTCTGGAAGGTCCCTTTCAGATGTCCGAAAGACGTGATGACCTTCCGGACTATGACCGACGAAATATCCAGGCGCTCCTTGATAGCGGAGGCGGTCATGTTGCGCTTGTGGGTCTCGCCCTGGGACGATTCCGACAGACGCGACATCCGTTCCTGGGCTTGGTGCAGAGCACGATCCATGTTTGCAACCTCCTGCTCGGACCGTAGCTCCGCCTCCAGTCTTTCCTCCTCGCGCCTGGGGCGCATAAATTCCCGCCGGGCCTGCGCCAAACTGGTATTGGCACCGGCTCTCGGGGTTCTGACCCTGCCTCTACGGGTCACTCCTATAGGAGCCTGAACCCGCACTCTTGGAGTACGGCCGCTTCCGTGTGCCCCAGAGTCGGCCGAGCTCCTCCCCGGAGGAAGGATCCACGGTCATCAGGCTCGCGCCTGAATCCGACTCCTGGGCAGACGGAGAACCGGTCCCCTGCTGCGCTTGGGCGGCCGCTGCGCAAAATGCGTTCGGCCGCAGCCCAAGTGGATGGCTCCGGCGTAGCAGCTCTGAGCTCCTCGGAGCTCAAGCGAGTCAGCCTCACTACGGGGGTGCCCGTACCACCTCGTTGCCAGTTTTAGGACGTGGCTTGTCCTTTAGGCGTCTCTGGCCCTCCCCACAATACGACTGAGGGCCGACAACGTCTGTCGTTGTCGCCACTGGGGCGTCAACCACAGGCGTCAGCCTGGGTAGTTTTTTCCGATTCGCCGTTAATCATTTTTGTTTTTTGCCGCACTCGGGACTGGATTCCCACCAGCCATTCACCCCATAGACGTGCGGCGGCCGTAGGGTTGGGGTAATTTTTATAGAGGTTGTCTTCCTCGCGACTTTGCTAGGTAGAGCCACCGGCCCGCTCAGTGCGGGTTACGACGCCGCGCGGGTGATTTTTTAGAGAGGTGGTCATCCTCGCAACCCTGCCGAAGCAGAGTCCCCGGTCCGCTCAGTGCGGGTTACGGGTGATTTTTATAGAGGGTTACGACGCCGCGCGGGTGATTTTTTAGAGAGGTGGTCATCCTCGCAACCCTGCCGAAGCAGAGTCCCCGGTCCGCTCAGTGCGGGTTACGGGTGATTTTTATAGAGGGTTTCATCCTCGCAGCCCTGCTAGGCAAGACCCCCGGTCCGCGAGTGCGGATTACGGTTGCCCGACGGTGGCCGAAGCCAGTGTCCGCCAGTCGTGCAAGCACAACCAGTCAGACCCGCCGCGCCGTGAAGAAGGCGTTTCTGCCTCCTCCTGGTGTTTTTTATAGAGGTTTTATCCTAGTAACTCTGCCAGCAGAGTCCCCGGTCCGCAAAATGTGGATTACGGTTTGCCTGGCGGGGGTTCGTTAGCCGTGAAAGCACGGAAAATCGGATAGCCGCCAAGCGGCCACATCTTCGCATCATCTGCTTAGCAGAGGAATACGAAAAGCAGCCCCACCTCTTCAGTTTTGGTGCGCGCCGGCCGTAGCCGGTACCCCCCATATCTGGAGGGCATTCCCTTATCCACCACCCGGGGGACGCGCGTCAAGTGTTCCAATAATTTGTTCATTGCTATTTTATTTACTTCAAACTAGTCACAGCTATGGATTTAGAGGATTCAGTCATGAGTTCTTTAAAAAAGACTCGGTATTTGAGTTCTTTTTGGCAGGACTCAAGTTTTTTCACAAAAGACTCCAAATTCTGAAGGACTTGAACTCTAAGTTTTATTTATAAGACTCGAGTCTTCAAAAAAAGCTCAAGATTTATTAAATAAGACTCCAAGACTCGAGTTTCTTACAACACTACCATTACCTGTTGGGGATATAATCGTAATGATATGCTTACCCTTCTGTCAGCATTGTAGACAATGTTATCGGGGTCATCGATGATGGGCTCGTCATTGCACAGCGAGTCAAAGCAGAAGCCGTCGGGCGCGTTGTACAGGTTGTACAGCGTGTGACTCATTATGTCCGACATTTTACCTGAAAATAATAAAATATTATAAGTCCGTTAGTTGTAAGTGCAGATGAAACCACGGATATCTAGATTAACAAATGAACACTGTATTTCACTACTTACTTATAGGTGATTTTTTCCAACTTTTAAATAAGGTTGAGCTGCGGTCGCTGGCGTAAAGTGTTTTAATTAGATTAGAGAGCTCACTTGAATCAAATTGGTTTTGATTTTTTTCAAGACTTTTACAATTTACACGTTACCTACGGCAAATAGCCAGTCTGTGTGTTACGTAACTTACAACCTGCTCAAGTACTCACCCAATACGTCACTCCCTCGCCACATGAACTCCATCCTGTCCTCTTCAATCATTGCCTCCCTCTCCTTGTGGTCGACTCTGCCTGTTAAGAGGAGCAAGCTAGGTTACCAGAGTTCAGAATGCTTCTCCTAGGTTCACGTTTAGACCATATTCGCTGGAGAGCGTTCACAAATATAACTGAAAACGATTATTTTCTTGTGATATTTAAAGGCTAGCGCTACACCTAACGGACATTCCGTCGCCGAACTTCCGTTGCGGTCAATCCGTTACTATAGGCCAGCGCTACACTTGACGGAAACTACGTCGCGGAAGATCCGCTACGGAACGTCAATACATGTGTACCGTCGCCGCAAGTTATCCGTCGAATCGAATGTGGCGCGATGCATACAAATACCTGGGGGGGCTAGCCAAGAACAACACGCCACGACGATTTCTACAATAGAAGTCGTTCAAATGTATGGGGATGACATAAGCGCCAGTGACAGCTTACGTCATCCCCATACATTTTAACTGGAATGTGACTTTGTCGATCTTACGCCGACGGAAGATCGGTACGCGGAGGACGCAGAGGGCGAGCGTTCCGCGACGGTGCGGCCGACGCACACTTGTGTACGTCAGTTCATGTCACTACTACAAGCATGGATAAACGGTCTTCATAAAATAGACAGACTGTACCATAGCATATCGCTGCCGCATACGTCAAGGTGGCGAAAAAGGTACAGACGCGCAGCCCGCGACACCGAACGCCCCATTTGGCTGCGAGCTTGCCAATGGTAATCACATGAGGGGCGAAAGAAAGACTTGCATCGACTGCCCTTCCAGAACCACAGCCGTTTCAGCGTTCGTTACTGAAGCCCCATTGAACTTGATTGCCGAATTTATTTACCTAGGAAAAGCCCATCGAAGCCCATCTGCGCCAGAAGTGCCGCCTGCTCCCTCGCGTGCCCGTACGCGTCGATCTGCCAGGCCGCCTTCGGCTTGCCGCAAACCCCGAGAGTGTCGTTCAGCTTCCTGAAACAATAGTGAATCTAACTGTTGCCAGAGACTTGGCATGAACTTTATTTTTGACCATGTTACAAAACTTACAAAAACGGTTTTTCATTCTCAGATCGGCACATTTTTACGCAGTTTTTAAAGCTATGAAAAATCTGATAGTACATTAATTTTCCACAGTGATTTATTGAAAATTTTAAATTTGTTATGAAATTGTAAAGAAACTTACAAAAAAAATGTAATACGTTGGTATTGCTTGAGAGCGTGGTGGCCTAGGGATTGAGCATCCAAACTCTGCTCGCAGTCTAGTCTACGACGCTCTCTGACTTATTATAACAAAAGGTTTCATGTACCTCAATCCCCAAGTGAACTGATCGATGATCTGCAGGTAGTCAGGGGTGGCCTCGTCGTTCTGTACCCAGCCGCCGCCGGCGAACTCCACGCGCCCTTCCTGCACCAGTGCCCTGAAGGCGGCCCTGCTTGCCGGCCGCTGCTCCTTCCACCAACGCCAGAAGTAGGAAGTCTCGGAGAATGTGAACCTAGTAAGATAAGATTCCATTGATTACTAGCTTAGCCCTCCCGCACACATCATTCGCAGCCACAAGACGTCCACGGCTGAACATAAGCCCTTTCCCGCCGATTTCCAAAGGCGGTCTGCATCCACCGGGATTCTGTCACCTATATCCGGTAGTCGATCCACCTTGCAGGTGGGCATCCTACGCTGCGCCTGCCCAGAAACGGTCTACAGTCTAGAACTTTCCTGCCCCAACGGCCATCAGTTTTCACTGCCTCTTCAACTAATTTACCCGCTACGCGGTCACTTTCGTTCTTCTACGGATTTACTCATTACTGATTCAACCACGTAGCGAAACACCAAGCATAGCCCTCTCCAATTCTTCATAGCTCGCTGAGTGACTTTGAGTTTTCTTATGGTGCCTATAGTCAAAGACCACGTTTCAGCTTCGGAAGTAAATAATGGCAACACACTCTGATTGTAAAGTTTCATTTTAAGACAAGGTATGTTGGATAAGAAAATGAAAGGGGGGTTCCCGAACGCTTGGAAGTCGAGTTGGATTCGACGGTTTACCTCTTTCTCGAAGTTGGCCCTACCTAATTGGATCAATTGTCCAAGGTAGACGTAGTCATCGACAACTTCAAGCATCAAGAGCACCGCACACATGGGATCAGGTACGCTATATGAAGTAGATCTGAAAGAGCTGACGCTGAAACAGATTGCCAGGTTCTACAAGGCCATGGGAAGATTCTACGAGTCGCTGTGAAAATGGGACAACCTAAAGACACCTTACAAAGAGGGTCCGGGAAAAGGGATGAAATGGACCAAAATAGGTGGAATGATCAGCCGGCCCACTGCCAGTGTCCCCACTTGGGTAAAATCATAATAGCCCTTCTGCACTGGGCCCTGAAGGCGGCCCTGCTTCTTCCGCAAGCGCCAGAAGTAGGAAGTCTTGGCGAACGTGATCCTGTAGCCTTATTACAATCTCTTAAAACTTGTCAGGTTCGTTCCTTGAACTGAGCGTAGCGTGCCATTACGTAGTTTAATCTTCTAGTCAGTCAGCGGCTACCTGTCATTAACGCATCTCCTAGGCTGGACTTTATACTGACGAAATTTCTCGTTGCCCTCCGTTTGGGGAATTAACTTCCCTGGATATAAGCGATCGTAATACGGCCCCTGGTAAGATGAGATAAGTTACATTAACATTAATACTAGCTTTCCGCCGCCAGCCACTTCGCCCGCGTGGACTTTTTCCTCCTGACAAAATAGCTTAAAAGTGAAGCCATGTTTATAATGTAACTTCAAATTGGTATCTAATAGAGTTTTTGAGTTTATTCGTTACAGAAAAATGATATCATATTAGTATAGATACATATGTAACTCACTTTCTCCTTTTGTCGTGAAGCAACTCGGAAAGAACCGAGTGGAAGATCAGCTGCACATTGGCTGAGCTGACTGTGGTTCTTGCTGCGAAAACGAAAAATCCGTAAATGATTCTGACAGGAGAATAATAACACCTAAAATTGTATTTTAGAAATTAATGTTGGAATACAAATTTGTTTTTGCTAGGCTTATTGCAAAATGTCATTTCGTCAGACTTGTTACCAAAACAATGCCAACGTTGCCTGGAGCAAATGCAAACGTTGGGTTGTCTATTTTTTTCCTGGTATAACGAACGACGGGCCAGAAATTTTTCAGAAGATCTCTTGGACTATACTGGAGCTTATTGCCCAGCAGTGTGACAGAATAGTTGACTTACTTCCGTAATAGTATTCGTCAAATGTCTTCACCCAGCCAGCGTCCATGTGGGAATGAGGGATCAAATGGACGTTCAAGGCTCCTTCTCTTGTTACAGGACATTGCTAAAAAAAACATTGTTTTACAGGGGCCAGGGTACCAACTCACTAACGCAATGTCCGAAGTTCAACATGGTCTAAATTGGTATAAAAACGAAGATAATTTTAACAACCGTCATGTATTTTTGTACTCTTAAATATGATGTTCATCATCATTATCATCATCCGTGCGGTCTATCCCGGTTGTGAACCTACACTAGTGTGTGGGGTCCCATGGTCCGCCTTTGTTATTTTGTTGGCCCACTTAGCGCGGTCTTGTGCATCCTCAGTGGTGAGTCTGTTGGCACGCATGTCACCCTTGACGACGTCGAGCCACCGCTTCTTGGGTCGACCTCTTCTGTCGGTCCCCGGCGGAGGCCCGCGGCCCGCGTAGTTTGCCGATCTCCGTGAGACATGACCATACCAACGAAGGCGGCACTCCTGCAGCTTGTCTGCGATGTCACGAACAGGAAGGCTGCCCCGGATGTGGATGTTACGCACGCGATCTTTGCGTGAGACTCCACACATCCACCGCAGCATCTTCATTTCCGTGACGCACAGCTCCTGCTTGTGTCGCTCTAGTAACGGCCATGTTTCACTGCCATATAGAAGGACAGGCCTAACGATGGTTTTATAGACCTGCCCCTTCAGCTTGATCGGCATTTTGGGGTCACAAAATGACACCAGTCACCCCACGCCATTTGGCCCAAGCCGCGGAAATTCGGGCTCTGATGTCGCTGTGGATGTCCTCGGACGCGCATAACACAGATCCCAGGTATTTGACACGGTCCGTGCGCTCGACCACGTCATCGCCTATTGCGGACGGACTGAGGATTTGTGGTGTTGCAGGCCATGTACTCCGTCTTCGCCACATTAATGTTCAGCATACACAAATAAATATTCCAGAATATCATATTGACGTAGGTTTTTTTGACATTAATTTGACCGAAACTACGGACATTGCGCTAGTGAGTAGGCCCCCTGATTACAATCCTAAGTTCTCAAGTTCATTCCCTTAACTGAGCGTAGCAAGCAATTTCTATTGGGGGGTTTCTGAATTGTCCCGACTTCGCATAATTTACAAAAAAATATTCATTTGTTCTAACTACACGAAAAAAGAAAGCGGAAAACTTACCTTATAGCCGCATTCGATTTTAGGTTTTACTGCAATTACGTTTTTTATGAGCAAAAGAATCAAAACTAACCACTGATACATCGTCTAACTTTTTTACCGCATTTCTAAAATTCACTTTATTGTTTTTCTAACGTTGTGTTTCTTTTTCTAAGAGTGTACTTTCGGACTCGAGGCAAAGAAATGGATTGTTCAAACGGTGAAGAATATTTCCCTTCTGTAACCAGTAGTGTTTAGTTACGTGTAAATCTCTTTAGTTCGTAGTTGTTTAGGTTACATAAAGTAAAGTTTAGTTCACACTAGCTACTTTAAATTGGTCTAAATCTAGATAAGCCTAAGGGCCGTATTACCATCTCTTATAGCAAGTTATAGCCTAGGGTAGCAAGCAATTTCGTCAGTAAATATCTGGCTTATAGGATGCACTGGTAACCGCTGACTGGCTGAAAATGAACGATTATATTAGGAAATAGCTCGCTATGCTCAGTTTACGATATTAACTTGACTGGCTATAAGAGATCGACTAGGCTCGGTGGAGTCGCGCGCCGTAAGGCTCATAAATGACCCGGCTCTCTCTGCCGGGCTGCGGGATATAGAACACCGGCGCAGCGTTGCTAGCCTGTCAGATTTTTACAGGCTTTCTTTTGAGGAGTGTGCGAGCGAACTGCATGAGTTGGTTCCGCCATCTCCTTTTCACCATCGGAGCACAAGACGCACATTAGCCTTCCACCCGCACGTTGTGGATATTCCAGCCATTCGCACAAAACGTTTTGCGGACTCCTTCATAATGCGAACAGCAAAGAAGTGGAACTCGCTGCCCGCGCATGTGTTTCCGAACCAATACAATCTGGGTCTCTTCAAGACAAGAGTGAACAGGCATTTACTAGGCAGACATGTACCATCATAGATCGCATCGTCACTTATCATCAGGTGCGATGAAAAGATGGTAATACGGCCCCTGTCCGTCCTACTGCAGGGCAATTGCCCTCAATTTCCATCGCAAACGATTCAGAACAATGTTGGCCAATCCCTGCGGTACACTTCTAGTTCATTTCGCCACCTTCTTCTAGGCCTCCGACGCGGGCTTTGACTGTTGGTGTGCCATTCTACGCTATCCTCGTTGTTGATCGAAGCTGTTCTCGTCCACTGCAGTCAGAACGCGGCCGACGTGTCCACCCCAGTTCCATTGAAGCTTGGTACTATATGACTCACGTCTGCGATTTTGGTTTTAAAATCGTACACTAATATGTTCAAAACTAAATGTTTTGCAGAACGCAAAGAAATAGATCGCAAATGACGTCATTTGCAAGCGGCAGTTTGTAGAGGGCGTTTCGGTTGGAGTTTTGGTGCTTTCGAAATATATTTTTTACCGGTGTTTGTATTTTTGAGAGGTCTTTCGATAACACCCCAACAAAAAATGACAAATAGGTACCCTATTCTTATCTCAAACTTCATCAATCGCTTCATGAATTACAGCTATTTGCTTAGCAAGACTAACACACGATTGACACAATTGGCGTAGTGCGCTGTAGCACGGTTTCTCGCCTTGACTTCCGTAGTGTCCCGGGTTCGGTTTCAGGTCCAGTCAGGAAACGACTTCTAAATTGGCTCAGGTCTGGGTATGCTGGAAGACGCCCCTGGCTGAATTCCTTTTTTTGGTACCTCTTAACAGAGGTATGAATATTTATCATTAAAGTGTATTTATATAAGGATGTCCTAAGACCAAAACAAACCTGACCTTGGAATCACCTATAGAGTTGGGCACAAAATTATCAATTGAATTCAATTCGTTTTCTGTTCGATATTTTCGATTTTTCAGATCAGTTCATTAGTTTAACGCTTATTTGTAGTTTTCTTTTTTACTGACTGTCATTATCGTACATTGATACAAAAAATATATTTATAAAAAAAATAACAATTTTGATAAATTGTAAATGTATTCAGTATTTGTAGTAAGTAAGTATTACTTACTTACTACAAATAAGTATTTCAAAATAAGTAGTTCAAAAATCGTTAATCGTTTTTAAATCGGAAAATAGTATGCCTGTTTGAAATAACAACTGTCGAAATTTGATTGAAATCATCGTTACATTGTTACTTTAGTGAGAATCAATATGACAGCTTTCTTACTAAAGCAGTAATGTAACGGTTGTTGTTTTAAACAGCTTTACATAATCAGCCTACTGGATTGCTGATTTTTTAGTTAGTTAATTATTAACTATGACTAAAACCTTATTTTATGCACATAATTTTATCTCTATGAATCTTATGAAAAATTCTACAATTTGGCAGGAAAAAGAAATGGTCGCCTTTTTTCTTATTTGTTTTTGAATTGTCATTTTAGTTCTTTTAATTTTATTTTGTGGTTAATTTTTAATAATGACTAATACTTTTTGTTAATATATCAAAAAGAAAAACAAAGGCGATACATTTGACGCAACAATAGAATTGATCCTGCGTACAGTACTGTTTAATTAGAATGAAATAATAAACAATCTGCGATTTTTACGGACTAGCAGTGTGGCTGCCCGTTGCCTATTTTCCGTTTCCCGATAACAATACTTTCACGAGTAATAATACTCAGTAAATACTTTATCGATAATAATCGATTGAAAAATTGTTAACTTCAATTGGTTCATTGTTATACCCCATCACTAGTAAATCAATTGAGAGCTGTCAAAATCGGAACACAAATTTTGGTTAAGTTATGGTTAACTTGATTGTTTTGCAGTTTTCAACGGGAATTATGTGATATTTACTTTGAAAAAGGATGCAGTGTAATATGATTAATGTATGAATCACTTGTAGTGTGATAAAATTTGAGTGATTTCTTTGGAAACTCAAGATAAGTGTTCAAGGTCAGGTTTGTTTTGGTCTTAGGACATCCTTAAATAAATACACTTTAGATACTTCGAGACCAAGACAAGTGGTGTGTTGTCTGGCGCATTTAAAGGGTGTAAAAAGGCCCTTAACGAAGCCGACACCTACGTATTCTGCACATCATCAGGACCATTTTTTCTTTTTAGACCAAACCTGGGAACTCCATAGTTACAAAGTTATTGAAGGTCAAAGTCAAAAAAAAATCTCAAGATTTTAATGAAAACAAACTCTTATCGTTATTACTTAATTTTTAGTCTTAAGAAACATTATCAAAATTTCAAGTATTTCCTTACAAAAAATTGCTTCAAAACGTTCAACTCGCAATGTACATCGTGCGTACCCCTTGATTATACGAGTACGTAACAGCCGCGCACCGGCACAAAAGCGCAGGAGCGGTCTGTTGTACGCGTTCCATTGCGTCCGTTTTTAGGTTTAAAATTGACACCTAAAAAAATGTCGATGCCCATCAATAATTTATTTTTTCTGTGACTTGATTTAATGGTCTGAGTGCGTAGACGCCGGCTTTGTTAAGGGACTTTTTACACCCTGTATTTTATTTATTTCTTTCTGTGCAAATCGGAGCAGAACACGATGAAACATTAATATTAATTTGAAAAATTTGTCCTGTAACACGTGTTTTACAAATGTAGTTTTTTCAGCTTATTTATAACTAGCCCCGACAGACTTCGTTCTGTCAAAAGTAATTGCACAAAAGCAGCACGTCTCACCCACGTTTCTTTGACTTGATTTACATAGGTACTTACTATAATTTTTCACATTTTTATAATCCGATCAGTATTTCCGAAGAACCCCCTACAAACAAACAAAGTTAGAAACTTTACCTCTTTAAAATATAGTAGTATAGATATACCATGTCACAGATTACCTACTTCCATTGTGCACACCGCTTTTTGTTTTGTCTGCAATTGCTACTTGAACACTGTTTGAATAAACACGAGGTCCGTTTCCAACAACATTCGGAAGCAGGTAAGTCTAATTTATACGCAGTATTACATAATTCGTAGAATTAGATAGTCTGTTTACAAAATAGCCCATTTCATTATTAAAGTATAAGACCATCCCTACTTAAATCATAATCACGAACACACACACACACACACACACACACGCACGCACACACACACACACACACACACACACACACACACACACATACACACCCACACACAACCTTTCTCATCCCACGAGTACGGGAATATTGTGATCTCATGTAGTTTTTTAGTATAACCTTTTTGTTGTAATTACTTGTTGCTATTAGTTTATAATAAAAGTTTATCATAATACCCAACATTTATTGAAACCGGAGCTATTCTAAATTTGTTAAATCTTTATCTTGTAACTCACTCACAGGCCTGCGAGCCTAGTGCAGAAGTCGCTGTAACTTATTTTGTATCTTACCAATTTGCAAATAAACGTTATTATCATTCTCTTTATTTAGCATAAAACTTAGGTATAAAATTTGTACAGTATTCCTACAAAAACAAAGATTTACAACAATAAAAAAACTTTTGAATTATAATTATAAAAACAAAATACATAATCACAATTATAAAACCTAAGCTTAAATTAAAGTTATAAAACAATGATTTATAAAAATACTATAAAAACCTTAACCTAGGGTGCCGCCGGCAGCAGGGCAGGCAAGGCCCAGACTACCGGTGGTTAGGGCTGCAGAGAGAGGAACCACCTGACAATGCGAGCCGTGTCCAGTAGCACCGCCTTCTGCATCTGACCCTTGACCCAACCGCTGAGCGAGAGTCTCTCGAGGTATTGGTCGAGGCTCTTCGCTATTAAGCCGTTTGCCGATACGACTATCGGGACAATGATCGTCGAATCAACATTCCACATGGCGGTCACCTCGTGAGCCAAGTCAAGGTACTTGCTGAGTTTGTCCTTCTCAGCTTTTACGAGGTTATCGTCATGTGGAATGGTGATGTCGACGAGCACTGCCTGGCGTTGGGATCGGTCTACCAACACGATATCAGGCTTATTGGCTACAATAGTCCTGTCCGTGATGATAGAGCGATCCCAATAGAGCAATGCACGACTATTTTCGAGAACTGGTACCGGTGCGTACTTATAATACGGTACCTCCGACTCGACAAGGCCATATCGAAGAGCAAGTTGCTGTCGGATGATCCTGGCTACTAGGTTGTGCCTGTGCAAGTACTCTCCGTTAGCAATGTGAGAACAACCGGAAATAACGTGGCGAATAGACTCGCCAGGACGGCGGCATGCCCGACAAATGTCAACCGTACCGTCCTTCATGATGTATTTCCGGTAGTTATTCACCTTGATAACTTCATCAGCAATTGCACAGACAAAACCCTCGGTTTCCCCAAAGAGGTCCCCGAAGCGTAGCCAGTTCACCGATGCGGAGAGGTCCACATCGGGTCCTGTTAAGGCCCGATAGAACCTCCCATGCAGCTCCTTGCTCTTCCATATTTCCTTGCGGTCGTCGGTGGTGAGCACCGGTAGTTGACGCCAGTTCTCGTTTGCCAAGGAGAGCGGCGTGAGCCCTTTGACAACTGCCACAACGTCGCGATGAATCCCACACTCGTTGTTGAGGAAAAACCTCCTGAGATTGCACACCTCACGGTTGTGAAGTTCCTTGGCATTTAAGAAGCCACGACCCCCCACCTTCCGTGGGATGTACAATCTCATAACAGACGAGCGTGGGTGTAGCATGCGATGCGTTGTGAGCAGTTTTCGGACTCGTGTATCCGGAGCACCCAGCTCAGTTTGAGCCCATCTCAGTATGCCAAAGGAGTACATCAATAAGGGCATCACCCAACCGTTGAAGGCGCGCACCTTATTGCTACCAGACAAAGAACTCTTAAGTACCTTGTAAGGCGACTAAAGAAGCGCTCCTTCACCGATTGCTTGACGTCTCCTACTGATATACCCAATGACTCTGACATACCAAGATATTTGTAGGTATCGGCTTCAGAGAGGGATCTGAGTGTCATCGTCTCAGAGAGCTGTAAATTCGGAGAATCTACAACCCTCCTTTCTTGTACATGCATGACCGCACACTTGTCTACACCGAACTCCATCTTGATGGCATTGCTAAAAATCTCAGTGATTTTTAACAATTCCATCAATACCTGGGGGCTTGGCGCAAACATCTTCAGGTCATCCATGTACAACAAATGAGAGATGAACTCACCCCCCCTGCGAAGCCGACAGCCTAGCTTTGAATCCTTTAGTAAGGTACTAAGAGGATTCAAAGCTGAACAAAACCACAAAGGACTCAAACTATCGCCCTGGAAAATACCTCGCTCTATCCTTATGAAGTCCTGCGGATCAGGGGAGCCATTTCCACCACCTGGTTGACGAAGGACTGTGATCCACTGCCCCATGCATGTGCTCAAGAAAGATCTCAAAGTTGTATCAATTTTATACAGCTCTAAGATCCTCCTGAGCCATGAATGGGGCACCGAATCATAGGCCTGCTTATAGTCAATCCAGGCAGTTGAAAGAGCTTTCCGATTCCGCCGGACTTGTTGGCAAATAGTCGTGTCTATGAGGAGGAGTTCTTTAGTACCTCGGGACCCAACCCTACATCCATTCTGAGCAGGGGCCAAAACATTGTTAGCAACGATATGCGAGTTAATTTTTTTTGATAGAATGGACGTAAGGAGCTTGTAGATGGTAGGTAAGCACGTGATGGGTCTATAGTTTTTTGCTTCCGAGGTACTACCTGACTTGTATAAAAGGAAAGTGACACCAGAAGTCAGGAAACTAGGGAGAGAACCAACCTCGATGGATTTCTGGAACTGCACTGCCAAGCATGAAAGCGAGCATCGAAACCACTTAATCCAGAAGTTGTGCAATCCATCTGGGCCAGGACTTTTCCAGTTCTGAGCCGTCTGAATTGCACAACTAACGTCTTCGGAGTCAATACTTACTGACTCCATGGTTTCGATGGATTCGCATTCATGTTCGACAGTACGCATCCAGTCACCCTCCGTGTGCTCGACAGGCATCGACCAGATACTGCGCCAGAAGTCAATCATGACACTTGCATCCGGTCGCTGACCGTCGTTCTCACGTTGGTTAGTCTCTTCCCAGTTTCGATACACCTTCCTTTGGTCACTTTGGAAAAGACGGTTTTGTAAATATCTGTCCACACGTTCTCTGTAGCGGCGGATACGGTTTGCCCACGCATAGACCTTCTGCTTCAGAAAGTCAATGCGTTCCGTGACACAAGCCATAAACTGTTCGGGCCTAATACCCGTCCCAGCAAAGGCTTGGTTCACGTAACGCATGACCCGAGGACGATGGTTCCCCCGGCTGAAGCAGACAACCGCGGCCTAGAGACTGGTGCGGAGCGATATTCCAAAATCGCATCCTCCAAAGCCCTCCTCAATTGCTCTTTGGCCTGAGTACTTACGCATACGTTCGCACTGGCTTCTCCATCGACATCTGGATCCATCCGGGGCGCTACCGGTACCGAGTCTCTGACCGGGCTCGGATGCAGCAGCGTGTCGGACGGGTCCCGCGTTAAGGAAGAAGTCGCGCGAACTGAGAGTGCCTCCATGCGCAGCCGATCAAGCGTAGGCTGATCCAACATCTGAAGACGCTGAATCGCCCGCACTTGATCCGATAATCGTTGGGCGGAAACAGCCACGGCTGGGTCAAGGGCCTGAAACAGAGGTAGCATCCGGTCACGGTATGTAGACAGGTTGATTCCTCCCTCTGTAGCCCCATAGTAGGCGCGCATGCAGTTGACATTCATCTGATGTGTCCATCGCATGCGGCGCACTATACCACCGGTAGCGGGGGCCTCGCGCGAGGCAGTTTGCCCCACAGGCCCCAAGCGTGCCGGCAGCGGTCGTCGTCCACGTCGCGCAGGTGGTCGCGGCGGTCGTGGCGGCGGTGGCCCACTCTCATCGCTGGAACTTGAGCTCGTTGTGGTGTCAGGAGGAGTAGCAAACTCCTCCACCGACGACGAGCTGGGCGACGGAGTGGGCGGTGGTGGTGGTCGTGCGCTTACATTCGCTCTCGCCTTTGCTCTCGTAATCATAGAATATTATTTTTCAAAATGATGCTTAAACTTATGGGTATGTGTTCTATGACAGTTGCCATGGTTATTGGTATATTGGAAATTAGGGCTGAAATTTTCGTAAATATTATCAAAATATATTTTGCGGTTGCTTGTCACTGTTTTTGTATGGAAATAACTGAAATGTAACTGTAAAATACACTGAAAAATAATATTGTAGAAAATGATTACAAAAAGACGTCTGTCAAAGAGCGTGTTTCTTTCTCGATGTTGCAGGATGATATGGTAGATAATTTTTATAAATAAAATTGTCCTTTGCTTTAGTTTTGTGTAATAAATAAACATAGATCAGAATTACATTCGCCTCGTATCGAACTTGAGCAATGCAGTCACTCCTTTTCGCACCGAGCACAGATTAAAATAAAAAAATATATAGAAAGGAGTTCTGTGACTCCAACATGCCCGCCCGCGTTGAAAGGCTGGTCTTTCAACCAATGTGATGTTGCACTAAATAATGTCCACTTCGAGAAGACACAATATCTTGCTGAAAGAACGGCGAGGCACTAGAAGCAGTTCAAATATCATAATGTGGTGGATGCTGTCTTCACCAGGGTTAATTCGTGAATTTTTTCGAGTTTCCATTTTCAAAGTCAGCTAGTTGATTTCTTTGATAACAATCATAGCGTCGACACCGAACTGCTCTTTAGTTTTACTTGAAATTCCGTAACATATCGTACCATTATATCATTGACTTCCAAAGGATGGCAAAACTTGCTTGATTTTAGTTGTTTTGTGATGGGTTTGCATCTATTCGGCACGTCCTTCGGAAAGCAGATGTGCCACTGCTTAGCAAAGTAAGGGAAGAGAGGAAGCAGGCCGATGGGCAGTGGTATATATCCAATTATATTTGCAGCCGCGAGTGAATATAGCATCTATTTGACACACTTGAAAAAATTAATATCTCTTCGTAAATCCTTAAAACTTTGATTTATTTGTGTTTAATGAAGTTCCCAACAAAAACCTATAGGTCGCCAAAACGGTGAAAATGGCGGAACGAATTAAATTAACTATTTTCGTTTACATAATATAGATTCAGACAACTTTTGTATGAATTACAAGAATTTTGCCTCTAAATCACTGTGCAATCTTCAAACTTAGGTATTTTACCTAGTCATAAGTGTATTGTTCGAATGAACAATCATGGCAGATCGACGCAAAACTACATATAAAAACGTAGGCAAAGAAGTAAATACAAAGCTAAAGGTTTAGTCATTTTGTTTTATAACTAATTTAATTTTGTAACGATATGCTGTTTGACTTTACATATTTTTAAATAGGATGTATTGTAATTGACATCGACAGTATAAAGGGATAAGTTAGATTCACTCGAGGTAAAGGTAAGTGGCTCATGAGTGGCGCCACAGTAGCACGTCGCATTTTTGTTGCACATTTTAATTTAATTTGGTCGAGTTTGTAAGTAACTATCAGAAAATCAATAGGCGATCTACGTAATACATCTATTTCAATAGCATGACTTGTAGATTTATCTATAACAAATCTTAGGTTATTGTGAGGCTTGCAACAGATATTTATATTTTGGGACAAATGATAAAGTAAGTTAATTTTAAAAACAAGTGTTTTTTTTGTTGTACAAGTGGGTTTTTAGGTTTGAACGTACTTCGTATTTTAAAAATAAACTTTCATAGGCGTCAATTTAATCAGCTTATCAATTGTTAAAAAATATATACATAATATTGCTATGGGCGTAAACCGATACGATGAATACTTGCATGTCGCTTAATTTTAGGAATGCAATAATCGATGTTATATCCATTTAATCATGTGTAATTATTTAGTGTTACTTATTTCGGTGTATATGGTACTAAACAGTAGTGAACAGTTAGTAAGTCCTACTTGTTAAATATATTTGAAACCTCTTAGAGGTTAGTCACACGACGAAGTGAATGGTGATTCGTGAGACATTAAAATTAACTTTTAGTCTGATTAATCGTAACATTGGAAATATATCGCAATAAATATATTAGTGATTGAGGAGTAACTTTTATAGATTGTTTCATTCTTTTGAAGAAATTCAGCACGCGTCTAGAAAAGCTTCATTAGAGTAGATGTTTGATGCTGGGTTTATTGTGGGTTTGTCATTTAAAGGGTGCGTCAATTTGTTATCTAAATATTTTCACTGTACGAAATTACAACGTACACTGTTGGAGCTAGGATTATTTGTACAAGGGCCAGAGACAACCCAACCTAGCTTGGTTTCGTAGATCGCGGGCTTGTTTCGTCCCATTGTCAGTTTACCATTTTCTAGCAATTTCCAAAAAACATCGGCGCCGAGAAGAATATCGACATGGCCCGGTAAGTAGAATTTAGGATCAGCCAGGTCGAGCTGTTGAGGTATGTCTAGCATAGTTAAATCAACTTGACGTAATGGTAAGTTTGTAGTAATTTCTGGAAGTACAAAGTAGGTGGTCTGAACACAATAGTTGTTAACATTTAACGATGTTAGTTTAGCTTGACATGATTTATTCAACTTGGTGTTGGAATTTGTAATTCCTGACACTGAGGTGGATGTAGTTTCAGTAGGCAGATCGAGCTTACTACATAGGCTCTCCGTCATGAAACTTGAAGTACTTCCGTTATCTAAAAGGGCGCGTGCTAGGTGAACTGTGTTATTCCGACCGTATATTTTAACTAATGCTGTTGAAAGCAGCACCTGCGCTTGACCTACGTTGTTTTGAGACTGTATGACACTACTATTGCTAATTTGACATGCACTGGCTATCGGATGTTCTATGTTAGCATCGCTAGCCTTTAGTAAGGGTTGCATTTCTTGAATGTTTGTTGTTTCATTCTCTAAATGCAGCAGTGTGTTATGGTATTCGCCACATAATCTGCAAGTACCCCGCCTGCAGTACCTAATAAAGTGACCGGGTTTAAAACAATTCATGCAAAGTCTCATCCCATGAACCCAATCTACACGATCTTTAATAGCTAAGGCAAGAAAGTCGGGACACTCGTATAGGAAATGACTTTGCCTACATAACACACACTCAGGCGAATATTGCGGTGACTTATTTAAATTAGTGTTTTTATGGGCATCAAGTCCTACAAAACAGCTCTCCTTTACGCATCGTGCAGTAGAGCCCGCGAATGCTTCGGTAGCGCTAGCGCTTGGCCACACAGGGCACGATACGCGCTTTTCCGACTCACCCATCGCTATGGTCTCTAGCAGGTCTGCACGGTTTCTGAGAAACTTGATGAAGGCATCGAACGAAACTACTTTGCAAGAAGGTATGTATTGCTCCCACTCGCGACGGGTCACACTATCAAGTTTTTTACAAGTTAAATAAATTAACAAAGTGTCCCAGTATTGCGTTGGTTCGTTCAGTGTCGCTAGCGCTCGTATATTTTTAGACAAAGTATCTATAATACGACGGATACCTGTCGCCGATTCTTTTGTTATAGGGTCCATATTAAATAAAGCAGTGACGTTGTTATTTACTAGTAGTCTTTTGTTGTTGTATCGATCACATATTAATTGCCATGCTATTTGATAGTTACTACTGGACAATGCCAAAGATTGTATTATTAACGCTGCACTGTCTCTTAAAGATGCCCGTAAGTAATGAAATTTACTAATGTTGCTAACTGACTCGTCTTTATGTATAAGACTATCGAAAGTGTCGTGAAATTCTAGCCATGCGTCATAAGACCCATCAAATGTAGGTAACGCTATCGTGGGCAACTTACATTTAACCTGCGAGGGCCATCCATTGCTCGTACTGTTGTCATTACCATCGAATTTTGTATATTTTGAAACTAATTCCTTAGCTGCCGCGACTGTACTATAAAATGTATCCTCAAACTCACACCTTTCGTCTACTTGCCGCTGTTCATCCTCAGACATACACTCCAACTGGGTTTGTAGCTCGTCGTATGTGTCGTACAAACTTTGTAATTTATCGATACGGAATTTAAGTTCAGTCACACTGGCTGGGCACAATGATTTATCGGTTATTTTTAGCAAATATTCAGCAAATTTAGTTAATCGTGCCTTTATAAAGCCGCGCTTTTTAGATAACTCCGCGTAAACATTTTTTTCTGCCATTGTTTTCGCTTGTATTAACAAATGAGATTATGAAAAAACTTTGTTTCACCAAAAACACTTACATAAGTTCCCTAAATTATAAATGTTAAGTAGGTACTTTACTGTTACAATAATATTTAAAATTCACGACATCGAAAACATGCACATATTTATACTGTTTGTTGTCAACAATTCATCGGGTGGCGAAACTATGGGCGACCTTGACCTGATTTGAACCGTGATACAAAATGGCGGCAATGTCCGTGGCTGGTTGACCTAAATTTAACAAACAAATTATTAATTTACACAAGTCACATTTTTACTAAACAGCGTAGTTATTTAAGATTCAAGTGCCAAATAGAATGACAAGATGCTAAAAGTATTTTTTTTGATACTATTTCACTTAATCCAATCTCAGTCCTTATTTCCTTGCACAGTCGACTCGTTTTGCCTTAGGAGTAATTTTTCCGTATTTCGCTGGTTCCAAAAAATTCGTATTTGGCTCCGCAAGGACCAATGTTTCTTTCTCGATGTTGCAGGATGATATGGTAGATAATTTTTATAAATAAAATTGTCCTTTGCTTTAGTTTTGTGTAATAAATAAACATAGATCAGAATTACATTCGCCTCGTATCGAACTTGAGCAATGCAGTCACTCCTTTTCGCACCGAGCACAGATTAAAATAAAAAAAAATATAGAAAGGAGTTCTGTGACTCCAACAGAGCGTGTCTTTTTTTATTTTTTATTATTCTCTTTATTTAGCATAAAACTTAGGTATAAAATTTGTACAGTATTCTTATAAAAACAAAGATTTACAACAATAAAACAACTTAAGAATTATAATTATAAAAACAAAATACATAATCACAATTATAAAACCTAAGCCTGAATTAAAGTTATAAAACAATGATTTATAAAAATACTATAAAAACCTTGACCTAGGGTGCCGCCGGCAGCAGGGCAGGCAAGGCCCAGACTACCGGTGGTTAGGGCTGCAGAGAGAAGAACCTCCTGACAATACGTGCCGTGTCCAAGAGTACCGCCTTCTGTATCTGACCCTTGATCCAGCTGCAAAGCGAGAGCCTCTCGAGGTGTTGGTCGAGGCTCTTCGCTATTAAGCCGTTTGCCGACACGACTATCGGGACAATAATCGTCGAATCAACATTCCACATGGCGGTCACCTCGTGAGCCAAGTCAAGGTACTTGCTGAGTTTGTCCTTCTCAGCTTTTACGAGGTTATCGTCATGCGGAATGGTGATATCGACGAGCACTGCCCGGCGTTGGGATCGGTCTACCAGCACGATATCAGGCTTATTGGCTACAATAGTCCTGTCCGTGATGATAGAGCGATCCCAATAGAGCAATGCAAGACTATTTTCGAGAACTGGTACCGGTGCGTCCTTATAGTACGGTACCTCCGACTCGACAAGGCCATATCGAAGAGCAAGTTGCTGGTGGATGATCCTGGCTACTAGGTTGAGTCTGTGCAAGTACTCTATTATTATTTATTATTAATGTTATGCGTTATGAAGTAATGCTATAAAAGGCTTATGGCAAATGACTATTAAGGGCATTAACATTATGCATTGTTAGTTTATGACAAAAAACGGTATGCGTTATAGGCAACCCATTTATCGCTCTAATTATATGTTCCACTCATATCACTCTAAAAGCGACTTTCCAGCTGGAGTAACGCACACAAGTTCTGCTTAGTTAGGGGTCGTTTAGGTAAGTGTTATAAAAACGTCATCCAGAAAAACAAATTTAATAAGTGAATTTTTATTTTTAGCATATAACAATGTACTATTTTCTACACAAAGATAGAAACTAGAAAAATTCGACCTGATCCTAGGGACTCAAGCGGGATTCGAACCCGCGACCTTCCACAATCCGGGTGGCTGCTCTTCCAACTGAGCTACCGAGGCCTTTAACAGACCCGGTGAATTTATCTAGTGTATTTTACGTTGTAAGCCAACCAAACTTTGAAATGCCAAAAATAAAAATTCACTTATCCAATAGCTAGTTTCATCTATTCGAAAGTCAAATATTTGCAGAAATATTTATTTAGGGTGTTAAAGGCATTTGCCTATAACATTGATGAAACAAACGTTGGCTTACAAAGTTAAATACACAAGATAAATTGGCCGAGTCTGTTAACGGCCTCGGTAGCTCAGTTGCCACCCGGATTGTGGAAGGTCGCGGGTTTGAATCCCGCTTGAGTCCCTATACTATTTTCACTGTAAGATGATATGCCTGAGAGCTCTTATTGTTCCGTGTCAAGCATACTATTTCAAACTAAATAAAAAGAAACTGCGGAAAGAAAATGTTATAAACTACTAAAATAAAAAACTATTGTTCTTTCGAATCTTATCAAGTAAATTATTGTTATGATTAGTCACTGTTAATAAATGAATTAAATTAAATTAAATTAATACATCTTTACAGCGCCTGATGCGTGAAAAGGAACGCCATTCAATAGTGTATTGACACTACTGAATCGACAAAAAATCGATGAATAGGAGCGACCATTTTGCAATTTGTAATCACGTCATTCGCATCAGTACCAGTGCGTCTGCCTTGTGTGCTATTTTTTTAATTATTTTTTCGAGATACTGCGTTTTATTCTATAACTTAATAACCATAACCCGTTTATTAAGAATTTATTTAAAAATTAAAATCAATAAATCCGATTCCATTTTCTTTGCCAGCTCGATTAAATTACATTCGTTACATCACTATAATTGACAATTATGAACTGTCAGGGATATCATACGGCGAGTAGTATAGGATCGGGTCGAATTTTTCTGGTTTATATCCTTGTGTGACACATCTAATGCCAAGTAAAGACGCAGTGGCAGATCAACAGATAGGCCGTGGCGACTGCGAGGTGTCCCACCGCGACGGGGCCGCCGACGCGCAGCCAGCGCGCGAACGCGACCCGGTGCCCGTGCTGCGACGCTACTCCCGCGATCACTACGTTCGCGCTAGCGCCTATAAGCGTGCTGTTACCTGAATAAAGGCAAATGTCATTAATTAAATAAGGCAAGAGATGCTAAGGGCGTTTCAGACCAGCGTCCGATGCCTCCTCCACACGTCGACAGATGCGTCCGCGGACGTCGGCAGATGACAGACGTCCACACGTCCGTTGGCCCATCAGTCTGTGTTGATTCTCGCCAGACGGAACATGGTCGCAACATTTAAAAAAATGGACGTTGAGACTGTAGCTGCTGCATCTGTTTATTTGTATAGTACTTTTAACTACTACTTCTGTGTGAATCGTAGTACTGTTATTAAAAAAATGGAAAAGACGAAGGTGGTGGATGCTGGCTTTACATAGAAACAGAACAAAGTAGGTAGAATAGAGACTCAATAAAATATTGATTTAGACTTTTGTGATCCATCTTGTCTGGTTTGTTGTTTGCATTCGCAACTCCGTACTGACTGATGCGTCGGCAGACGTGTGGACAGACATCGGGCATCTCGCTGGAAACCCTTTGATGTGTGCCGAAAAACCGACAACAAACGGATTGGCGGTAGACGCATCTGGCGACGTGTAGAGCCGGCATAATGCCGCCAATCCGTTTGTTGTCGGTACGGAGTTGCGAATGGGAGTGCATGCGTGCTTCTTGTGGGTATTTTTCGTTGTTGTTAATCTCGTTCGCTAAAATGACTATGAGCACTGACGAAACATTTAAATTTATTTTCTTTATTTATATAATTCCACACTCAAACAGTAGTTAAAAGTAGGTACTAAACAAATATATAGCTGCAGCAACTAAAGCTAAACCGCATAATTGAGTCCTCGCCTGCGGTGTATAGGGGCGCGGGGGTAGGACGAGAACGGGGGCCGCGGTAGGTGCGGGCGGCAGGCAAGGTGTTCTGCCTGCCGCCCGCACCTCTCCCGCCCCCCGCTTTCGTCCAACCCCCCGCGCCCCTGTACACCGCAGGCGAGGACTCAATTATGCGGTCTACCTATAGTCTCAACATCATTTTTTAAAATGTTGTGTACATGTTCCGTCTGCTGAGAGTTAACACCGACTGATCTGCCAACGGACGTGTGGTCGGCTCGTGGAGATCCATCTGCGGACGCATCTGCCGATTTCCGCGGACGCATCTGTCGACGTATGGAGGAGGAGGCTTTATACGCGCGTATAAGATGTTTTTTGGAAGCGTATGCTTGGCGCGTATAGACGCGCCTTTTTTTGACATGCTTTAGAGCTTCTGAATGTAGCGCGCACATAAGCGCTAAGATAGGTTTCCCGAAATGAGATAGTTAGTAGATTCGCATTATGTTTATTTTTGATAAACACAAACTCAAATATCTTTATTCAAATAGACTGTATCAGTACTTTCAAATCAAATCAGTAAGTCAAATTTACAGCAAAATATACTGAATAATATACTTATATACCATAATAATATGGATATGTAAAAATAAACAGTATACAGACATAATGCGACTCTACCACCGCGTCGGAGTTGTTTCTTGCTGAGAAGACCCGGCGAGGAACTCAGCAGTTACTCTTTTAAACTTATTTGGGTTTACAACAGGCGTTAGTAAAGTACAAGCAGTGTGTCATTTTGATACAAATAAACCTAAAAGAATATAAAACGAAGAGAATAAAAAATAACCATAACAGAATATAAAACAAAAGTTCATTTAAACAATTCAGAAAGAAAAATTGTTAGTCAGTACCTATTAACTATTACAATAAAACATCTGTTACAATAGAGCTATTTAATCCCGCATCGAGCAGAGAGCTTACACTCAGGCATTTTATCTATAAGGTAGTCTTTTGTAGTATAATAGCCCTTGTTTAATAAATACTATGTACTATTATTGTATTATTTTATTTACGTTTAATATTATTATGTGTATTTACTTTTTTTGACATGTCATAAATGCTTTGTACAAGCCTAGATTAAAATTTTTTTTTACTTTACTTTAATTGTCTTACCTCCTAAACAAGCACCATAAAGCAATGCCCATATCAGAGGAGCCATGGGCAAGTTCAGTTCTGGGTTGGAGCCTATCGACACCACCACTCTCACCATCATAGTGGTCAGGGGAATGTTGTCGACGCAGCCTGATATCACGCCAGACACCTGGAAGCCACAGACATTGTATATAAAAAAAATCGCCGTTAGCGGCATCGCCCGCGTACTCTTTCTCCCGTCAAAATATAGCTTAAATAAAAAAAAATAACCAGTGTCACTCCCTGATAATGTAACTTTATATTGATGAAAGATTTATTAAATTGGTCCAGTAGTTTCAAAACCTTTTCATTACAAATAAACAATCAAATCTTTAGGCTTAAAAACATTTTATTCTCATAGGAATACAATAATTCACTTATTCTAATTCCACTCGTGACCACGGTGACATGCTTTGTTGCCGAAACGTCGAGAAAATAGGTAAAACAATTTACCGTAGTTTTGTTTCGTTGCAAAAACCCGTTTTTATAAGAATTAGTTAAAATGCAACAAGAAAGTTTAAAATGTTAATAATTCACTTAAATGAGAAATACATTAAAAGAACAAAGTTTGAATTGAACAATAACTTGACATCGAGGGTGTTAGGCAATTCTTTGTAAGTCACTCAATAATTTGTTAAGAATTGTGAGGGTAGGTATATCCTTCCTCTTAATAATAATAGTATAGATGATAAGATTAAGCTCACCATGACTGTTTTTTTTTCTAGTTTTACTAGCCTGGATTATAACATTTAGCACGGGCAAATACTAAAAACACAAAGTAATTATCCGAATCCGAGTCAAACCCGGCCAAAACCATCTTTGGGTTCATTGTTAAATTAAAAACTAACTTTGCAGTGATAGAAAACTCCGGTAAAAACCAGAACAACCCTGACAACGGCGGTAGGCTCACCACCTACCACTGTAAAGGGAACCATTTTAGGGTTTAGTAGGTACCCGATACAAAAAAGGTCAATGAGAGAAACTAAAACAGAAAATTCATTTAAATAAATAAATGATTCAAGATTGCCTAGAACACTCAGCAGGAGGAACATCAGGCCTTTGGAGAGGGCCAGTTCCTACCTATTTTGGGGTTTCTTAGTTGGTAGAGAAATAATAACCTATTAACATATGAATTGTCACCTAAAAGATGGTGTAAAACTGTTATTGTTTTTGTTCATAAAAACAAAGATGGTTTTACCCAGATTTGAACTAAGGATTACACGGGTTCCGAACTGGAGTGCTTGGAATCAGGCATTTTATGAACTTACCCATATAATCAGGACGATGGCCACTGCAAGTCTGCCGCTTTCATCCACTTTCATGATAAGCTGTTCCATCAGACTTCCAACGTACTGGATCAGACCGAGTATTGACAGCGCCTATAAGGATCAATAAATTAAAATCTGGGACATATAACACCGAGATCATCTGACTCCAAAGTCTTAAACCAAGCCGAACTTGTAACGTGCTTTAGGTAAATTAAGAAGTAAAACCTTCGTATTACCGGGTGATTATCAAATAACTTCTAAAAACGATCTCAGTAAGGCAGTTGTCCCACCGCCAACGATGAACGAGAAGCGAGTTGAGCTAGAATTAGAAACAAGTTGGCGAGCAGCGGAAAGCGAGTGTGTAGTTCCGATAGTTTTGTCGCTGGGCTGTGAGCGAGTTTACGAGTGAGACGGGCGAGATTACTGTCAGGCCTGGTTGGTCTCTCGGCGTGAGTTCTGATCGCTGAGCAAGTATCGCTAAGCGAGAACTCTCTTTGATTGCCCTTGTCGCTCAGCGACGAACTAGTGGAGCGAGTCCTCGCCGGGCAGTGTGAACAGTCAGCGATCAACTATTTATATATGCATCTCCTTTGTTTACACGGAATGTGTATCTATTGTACGTTTCTTGAGCGAGAAAATAGCCGATAGTTAGTCGTTTCCTCGCCGTTGGTGGGACAACTGCCTAAGTGATGTAGGGGAGACCGGGGCAAGACGAAGCTCGGGGCAAGACGGGAAATGTGCTTGTGTGCGTAACTGCTGAACACAACAGAGCCTAACACAGTACCATACGCGCGACGGTTAGTCGTGTCACGCGAGTCAGAGCGGCGCCTGCGTGTCACTAGCTGTTTTAACTTCACGGCGTTAAAAAACATTTTTTTGGAGGATTTTTATTAAGTGTTCTGATTTGAATCGATGTGCATCAAGGTAGGTATCAGTGCTATTATAACAATTGACTACATACTTGTTGTAGTAGTGTAAAACTAACGAAATCATATTGCATTTTCGCATAACAATTTAGTAGGTTAGAACTGTGGATACTTTTGAAAAATATGTCGGTTGGGGCAAAATGGTCGGGGCATAACGGGATATCCCATTTACCCCATAATATGTGTAAAACGAAAAATGTTTTTTATTCTACCTATTTATATTTTAAATAAAAACGTATACCTGATAATAGAAATATAATGAAAATATAATGGCTATTCCCAAAGAAGTAAGAATCCAAGAGAGAAAAACAAGAAAACGTGGTAAAACTGCAATACTTACAGCTTCTCCATACAAAAATGATCTTAATGAAGATATTAATAAAAAACAAAAAATAAATAGGACGACAGAAAAAAAAAGCCTGATAATACGAAGACTATGAAGAAAAAACCTGAAAAAAAGAAGTCAGATAAAAAGAATAAAAACAAAAGACGCAAAAAAGAAAGTGATTCGGATACGAGTTCATCTGAAGGCGATGGCAATTATTGTCCTTGCATATATTGTGGGTACTTATATTCACAATCTACGGAAAGATGGGTTATTTGTAGCGTGTGCCACGGCTGGGCCCATAATTCCTGCGCAGGCGTAGACGATGACGATGAAGAGGCACATATATGTGAACGTTGCCAACCAGATTAAAATGTATACTCATTATGCCCCATAGCACTTCCCATTTTGCCCCGATCATGGGGCAAGGCGGGATATTTGATATGTGCCATTTAGTTCCTATTTGCCAAAAAATATGTGACTTAGTGCCTTAAAAGATTATAATTATGTTAACTGTAAGTGTAAGTGTTGCTTTCGTTGTAAAAGATTTTGAATAAACAGTTTGATTTTCATATTATGTCGGTTTTTCTCTTAGATATCTCATCTTGCCCCGGTCTCCCCTATACTACTTTCGCCGTATGATGATATCCCTGACAGTTCATTATTGTCAATTATAGTGATGTAACGAATGTAATTTAATCGAGATGGCAAAGGAAATGGATTCGGATTTACCGATTTTTAATGATTAAATAAATTTTTAATAAACGGGTTATGGCTAATAAGTTATAGAATAAAACGCGGTATCTCGAAAATAATAGTAAAAAATAGCACACAAGGCAGACGCACTGGTACTGATGCGAATGCCGTGATTACAAAATGGTCGCTACTATTTATCGATTTTTGTCGATTCAGTAGTGTCAATACACTATTGAATGGAGTTCCTTTTCACGCATCAGGCGCTGTAAAGATTTATTTATTTAATTTAATTTACTTCATTTATTAACAGTTAATAATCCTAGCAATAATTTGGTAGATAAGATTCGAAAGAACAATAGTTTTTTAATAGTTTATAACAGTTTCTTTCGCCAGTTTCTTTTTATTTAGTTTGAAATAGTATGCGTGACACGGAACAATAAGAGCTGTCAGGCATATCATCTTACAGTGAAAAAAGTATAGTAACTATGTAAGCGAAAATTTGTTTTTTTTAATTGACTTTAATTTTAAGGTTTTTATACGAAAAATACTGACCGTTCGAGTGATTTTCGCTTAGATAGTATCTACATCACTTAGTGAGTACCTATGCCATAACGTTTTCGGAAGTTATTTGATAATCACCTAAAAACATAGTTGGCTTGTTCCTCTGCTCGCAAGTGTAGACGAGACGCAAATGCTCACCTCCATTAGAACGAAAAGTGCTGCAAAGAAGAGAAGAGTAGACCATTCCACTCTGTGCAGCACCGGCTCCAAGTCTTCCCGATCTGCGAGTGTCAGGAGTAAAATGGCGCCAAGAAGCGCTGTCCAGGCCAGGGATACGCGGTCTAAAAAGTAATACATTGTACCATATAATAACAAGACCAGCGAAACGAGATAAATATAGTATATTTTATATCGAGGGACTAAACAAAGCCATAACATACCAGACTCGAGTCAATGAAACCGAGGGTATATTAAGTTGGCGTTTAGTCTCGAGGTCTGCAAACTGTACTTTTCAGTTTGAGTGCGAGAAAAACAGTCAATTTAGTACAAAAACATTTTAAACCGAACAAATTTACACTTGACAAAAGTTCTGAAATTTTCGTGGTCAGTTTTTTCAACTTTTTTCTTCTGAACTGAACCACAGATTGACAATTTAAAACACATGGCGCCACCTTCTCTGCGGACAAACCATGGAACTAAAACTCTCAACATTTTCGCAATGAAGACGGTCCACACTACACAGTTAATAGTATATTTTTACTGGCTGTTTAAGTTTGTCTGCGTCACATGAAATAAATTAAAAAACGAATTACTTTTTACTCCCTAGGAGCTAAAGTGACCACTTTAGACCCGCTTCGTAGGGCTATACTGGCGTACTTTTAGAGCATGAGAAGTGAAAATGTAATTTATCTGACCGTTACTAAAATACATTGCATTAAACTCAAACTCAAATAACTTTATTCAAATAGCCGGTATTAGTACTTTTAAATCGTCAAATTTACAGCAAAATATACTAAATAATGAACATAAATACCATAATAATATGGATATGTAAATAAACAGTATACAGACATAATGCGACTCTACCACCGCGTCGGAGTTGTTTCTTGCTGAGAAGACCCGGCGAGAAACTCAGCAGTTACTCTTTTAAACTTGTTTTGGGTTTACAACAGGCGTTAGTAAAGTTTAAGCAGTGTGTCATTTTTATACAAATACACCTAAAATAATATAAAACAAAGAGAAAGAAAAACAACCATAAAATAATATAAGTAGTTCATTTAAACAATTCAAGAAGAAAAATTGTTAGTCAGTACATACTAGGTACCTATTGACTATTACAATAAAACATTAGGAGCGACTTTAAAAACCTTGCTTTACTGCCTCTACCATCTTTGTATATATATGAAATCTGCAACTTTGTTTATAAACACAAGCATCTGTTGAGAATGGCTGGTGACATAAACGCCAAAGCACGCAGGGACCCACACAGGCTTATACTTGTTGACGCCCCAAAGTCAGCAAAATATGGTAGAAGTTGCCTGGCTGTGTATTAAAATTTATAATCATATACCCAACGAAATAAAAGTGCAAAATGTGGCAATATTCAAAAGGCATCTGTTTCGGTGGCTCAATGACAAAAATTTCTATAGTATTAAGGATTTCTTTGACTGGAGAA
Organism: Udea olivalis; assembly: GCA_947369235.1. Taxonomy (NCBI): domain Eukaryota; kingdom Metazoa; phylum Arthropoda; class Insecta; order Lepidoptera; family Crambidae; genus Udea; species Udea olivalis. The sequence goes on along the minus strand of OX376370.1, from coordinate 6,575,196 downwards.
AGTAGCTTTATTTAGTTAATTAATGTGCTAACCCAATGGGAATTTAGAACTTTTTGCACTTTATTGTTAACTCTGTCATATCATTTTAATTATGACATTTAATGATGGAATACTTGACATATTATCATTTGTAAGAATAGCAATGGGACATTTTGTTCATTGGTGAATTCATTGTATGTTTTTTTTCTTGTAACATTTGCATGCTAATTCTAGTAGCCTTACATGAGACTCAAAATGTAACAAAGATCTATTTATACCATGTTGGATGCAAATAAATAATTATGATTATGATTATGACTATTAACTGTGTAACGATGCCGTTTCCCTTCAGTCTCGTGGACATTACAACTTCCACGATCGCTGGAAACTTCATGGTTTAACTGCTGGCCATTAAAAGTATTTTGTACTTGTTTTCAAATTTGATTCAACTCGATTTTTGTTTCGCATTGCATGCGCAGCTTTTTTGATTCAGTCCTACCAAAACCATCGTACTGAACAGTTTGTGAGCATTTTACCAGATTACCAGTTTAACTAGTATAACTTACGTGATGGTGTATTTTTAAATACTCTAAATAACCAATTTTGTAAACAGTTAAAACAGTTATAAGTAACAGGAACCCGTGTATCGGGGTAAGCATATCATACCTATTTACTTACCTATTACTATTAGATAATCTATTACCTAGGACTCTTTGTATTCATTTATTGTTATTTTGTTACAGTTCTTCTTTCCTACCTATACTTTTATCCTATTTAATAAACAAGTCACTGGATTGGCTGATCTTTTATTAACTATTCCACAACTACATCTACTTCTAAATATTGTGTGACGAATCCCGGCGCTCCGGCTCCTGTATTGCTGGCCAGCATCGAGGATTCTCGTTATAACTGTAACTTTCCATACCATCACGACTATATCCCAAGTATCAGAATTCAGAATCGAATGTGTTAGGTGGTGAGCTTTCTGCCGCTATCCGTGTACATTTGGTTTTTTTATCGATGTTTTTCATGGGTCACTATTCATTTGCATACAAATTTAAACCATAAAATATATTGGCATATGGTAATTTATACTAATGATACCTCCTTCAGCTTCGGCTTGAGGCAAAAACCGTCTGCGACCATTGGCACCGCCAGAGTCCTGCAGCGCCGGAGCCTGCACAAGGAACCTAAGTTTTTTTAATACTTACCTACCACTACGAGTACATTGAGCACCAAGTTGCATATTGGTGGAATCAAACAATTAATTGTAACACAAAATCAGATAATATGTTATTAAAAGGTCATTTTACAGTTTGTAGAGGCTGTGGCGAAACGACGACTTCGCCCTTTAACTTCACATGTATGGAGGCTATTAACTTAAAAGTTGTTCATTCAATTTAGTGGATCTCCCGAAATTGGCCTTAGTTTACTGAAATACTGATTTTGAATGACAATCTACCGACTATTACCAAGTCTTCATAAAGGCTCACCAATCCTAACCGTAATGTTCATTGTCATAATATCGTGTTCCATATTTCAGATTTTCCTAATCGTCACGAGTTTTATATTGAGTGGCATATTTCCAAAAAGTATTATATAGGGTGCGTTCCGAGACAGACCAAAATCGATTTCAGCACCCATAACCCCGTTCCGATTCGCCGTTATCGCGCTAACAGTGACTGGTAGTACATAGGGCGGTCTTATGTATAACGTCCGCCATCTTGCGATTACGACGCCCATGGTCGCGAGCATAAGTAATCACTGTTGGCGGTCTGTCAAAAATGACAGGTGATCAGTGTGTAAGCGTTTAGTTAGGTTAGTTGTTTGTTTTTAAAGTGGATTCAAGAAACACAACTACATACAAATAACAATGCTGCGCTCGCGAGGTTATCTTCTTTCTGATCTGCGAGGTTAGCTAGGTAGCTGTCGAACAGTGGTCAATCAAACAAACATTTTCGTGTTCCGAATCACAATTGTCAACATCGCGCTATCATCGCGCTAACTGTTTCGGAACGTTATGTAACGATGACAGTGCTGAAATCGATTTTGGTCTGTCTCGATAGTGTAGCCTAAACTTGTTTGGCGTTCATACGTATTGAAACGCATAAAATCAAAAAGCAGAATAACCATAATGCACAGGACCGAAGCACAATAGTCGAAAGACAAGATTGATAAGGCATAAGATTAGAAACTAGCATGCTTTTGCGCGCTTCGCCGGTATTACTTTCAAATCAATCACTTGTATTGTCGTTCACGATCACGACGATGGTTATCGATACGATATCCCATGTGGCTTCGGATGTGTCATATTTTAGTAGGATGTATTTTTTTTCCTATATTTAGCTAAAATTATAACATAAATAGAACCTAATCTCGATATCTATTAATTAATGACACCCTTATGGATATATTTTGTTACTTATTGTATAAAAGCTTTAAATAACAAAATAATTCAAACTTTAATTTATATTCTTTTATAATTGATAGTGGGAACCGAAAATCGGCAGCATTGTATTTGTACCACTTTCAATCGAAATAAATGTTTTTGATTCTGATTCATGCAACGTTCCTTTCTACGGTCCAAAGACAACCTGTTTTATATTTAAGAGGATAAATTTCATGTTCTATGTTTCTTTTTTACAACGCAAGACGTATATGTGCTACCTATAGTGTTTGATCAATACGGAAATTCGTAATTTTGTTACGGTGTGATCTTTGTTTAAATAATAAGCATTGAAATTGTAAATCTATTTTAATTCCGAATTGAAGCATATACATTTAAGTATTCCACAAAAAATAATAGCGATCACAAAATTATGAATAACTAAAAGATATTGAGGGAAGAATTAAAAAAAAAATCTCTGTAAATAACAAGTTGCAGGCTTTTATTTTATGTTTTTTGTCAATGAAATCCTTTTGTAAATCCTAGTTTAGAGCGTCGCACAGTGGTCCGGATTTTGAATATGGTGGACTTAGAACCTAAGGTCAGTATTTCTGGCTGAAAAAAAACATACGGACAGTTAAGTAAACGCTCATCAACGTTTGTTTTAGCGGTTTTCATGAAATCGTTTAATTAAGCGAAAAAAAATTATTGAAAAAAAAAATGTATGGAGCAAATCTGAAATTTTTTTTTTTCTCAAAACGTTTAAAAGTGTTAGCAACGAAACCTTATGTAAATTATTGTAATACATGTATTTGTTAATTTCACAGAGAAATTTTTTGCTTGTACTTGCAGTCTTGGCGTTTATATAGGGTTTAACTTAAAATATTTAATTAAATAGAAATAACACGAATGATCTACTTTATTTCGTCTGTTAAGTGGTTTCGGGAATATAAAATACTACGAATAATTTATTCATCTCAACACAAACATCAGTTTTGAAAAATATTAAACATTTTAATTTCATAATAATATTATACTTCTTAGTTGTTAGCGCTGTTACTCAAAGCGCAGTTAGTGACCGAATGACGCATTGCCTACTAATATTCCCCTCCCATTCCCTAATATTGCTATCTCTTTCATTTTCTACTATCGCTATCTCTTTCATTCTATATTGCTCTCTCTCTCTCTTTCACTCCTTTAGACCCTTGCTAGTTGCGCGATTATGAATCAAATAAAACAGACGGGAGCTCCTGTTGGAGCGTCATTAGACATTCAACCCTTAAAGAGTCAACATACCTGGAATTTTGAACGTGAACAATCTACCTACTTGCTCATGGCTAGATTTGGTACTAACCTGGATATTTACGTTTTTCTGCGAAAAGGGGACCTCAAGGACTACAAGCGACTACATCAAGCAATTTTAGACTGCGTTTTGCTTGAAATTTCGCAAGAAGATTCTGAAAAAATATTGAATTTTGCAAGATCTCTCACTGTGAACTTAAATCGTCGATGGACCGATGCACATAGGGTGCAAAAAACATTCATGAAGAAGCATATGGACTGGTTAGAAACAAGAATTAAGTGGCCTGAATGTAAATCTGTAAATCTTACCGAAATTTTTGAAGGGACCGAAAATGTGGATTCTCGTTTTACAGAAGAAGCAGCTGTTCTACCCTTTGCATCTACTTCGAAGGGGACTGGTGATATGGGCACTTCTACAGACATTGCACCAAGGAAGCCATTTGAAGACTTGGGGAATAAGCAGAAGAAAAGACGATCGGGTACATTACTCGACTATCCGGAAGAGGAACTGACTTTTGCTTTTGTCACGAAGCTAAAGTGTAATGGGAAATAAGCTCTTGCTCGCATCATCGATCATCTTATGAAGAAACCTGAAAAGGTTGAAGCTGTCGAATCACTATGCAGGAAGATCAAGCGTTGGCCCTTACTACTTCATTGGATCTGTCAAAGTGGAAGTATCTTACTCTACGGTCTGCATTGTCACAGCAATTGAAGCTTCCGTCTTACCACAAGTTGTTAGAAGCTAAGGAGAGGTGTTATCCAAATACCAGAGATATTGAAATATCAGAAGATATAGTGAAGGTGAAACTGCAAGCACTTTTTGACGTGACAACTCGAAGAATCTTGCAAGTCGTTGGTAATGATTTAAATATGTGCAGTGAAAACTTGAAGCTAACCTCCAAATGGGGATTCGATGGATCTTCAGCACAGAGCAACTACAAGCAAAGAAGTGAACTGGCAGAATTCGACGGCTCCTCTGTGTTCATGACGAGTCTCGTTCCTCTGAAGCTAGAGAGCGGAAATGTTGTTATTTGGAATAATCCAAACCCATCTTCAACATCTTATTGCAGACCTATTAAATTTCAGTTTGCGAAGGAAACGACTTACTTTGTTAAGCAGGAACAAGCGGCAATGGAGGAAGAAATACGAAATTTGACTATTTCAAGTTGCGGAAACTTGGAAGTTACTCATGAGTTGCACATGACAATGATTGATGGGAAAGTGACTACAATTATTACAGATACTCCATCTGCAGCTACGTGCAATGTTAAATATTTTTAATAATTATGTTATTTTGTAAGTGATGTTTGTGTTAATATAAATATATTTGTTTAGTGTTTTACTTTCCCGAAACCACTTAGGCAGTTGTCCCACCGCCAACGATGAACGAGAAGCGAGTTGAGCTAGAATTAGAAACAAGTTGGCGAGCAGCGGAAAGCGAGTGTGTAGTTCCGATAGTTTTGTCGCTGGACTGTGAGCGAGTTTACGAGTGAGACGGGCGAGATTACTGTCAGGCCTGGTTGGTCTCTCGGCGTGAGTTCTGATCGCTGAGCAAGTATCGCTAAGCGAGAACTCTCTTTGATTGCCCTTGTCGCTCAGCGACGAACTAGTGGAGCGAGTCCTCGCCGGGCAGTGTGAACAGTCAGCGATCAACTATTTATATATGCATCTCCTTTGTTTACACGGAATGTGTATCTATTGTACGTTTCTTGAGCGAGAAAATAGCCGATAGTTAGTCGTTTCCTCGCCGTTGGTGGGACAACTGCCTTAACAGACGAAATAAAGTAGATCATTCGTGTTATTTCTATTTAATTAAATATTTTAAGTTAAACCCTATATAAACGCCAAGACTGCAAGTACAAGCAAAAAATTTCTCTGTGAAATTAACAAATACATGTATTACAATAATTTACATAAGGTTTCGTTGCTAACACTTTTAAACGTTTTGAGAAAAAAAAATAATTCAGATTTGCTCCATACATTTTTTTTTCAATATTTTTTTTTCGCTTAATTAAACGATTTCATGAAAACCGCTAAAACAAACGTTGATGAGCGTTTACTGAACTGTCCGTATGTTTTTTTTCAGCCAGAAATACTGACCTTAGGTTCTAAGTCCACCATATTCAAAATCCGGACCACTGTGCGTCGTGGCCTAGTGGTTGAGCATCCCAATTCGGATCGCGGATCGTGTGGTCCCGAGTTCAAATCTAGCTAGAACCAAAATCTTTGTGTTCGTTGTTATATAATATTTCCGACTAACTCTCCGGTGATGGAAAACATCGATAAAAAACCAAATCAACCCGGATAGCGGAGGAAGGCTCACCACCTACCACGTTGGGTTCTGATACCATTGGTGAAAAGTGGGCTTGTGAGTGTTCCGTTCACCATGACGGCAACAGTCACTTGCTTCTGACTACCCCGTTTGGGATAAAGTCGTGATGGTATGTTTACAGCCTCAAAGTTTGTTACACTACGAACGGGTCACATTGTATACTACCAGGTCACGCACAGCAGCTTGACTGCGGCCGGTTGCGTCGACGAGTGAACACAGATGGCTATCCGATGCGATTTGGTGTGGCCTTAAAACGATCTCTTAAAATCGCGCAGGGTTTCTGGCTTCTTAAGATTTCAACACCAAAAAGGATTGTGTTACGTTAGTCCTAGTATTCTTCTTTTTTATGTGGTGTTTCTACTTTTAAATTATAATCCACTCTATAGATGCGATGCCGGTTATTAACGATTTTAACCTAATAATAATAATAATAATTCTTTATTTGCTTAAAAATATGGTATTTGTAGATGGTACAGTAAAATAAGAGCACATGTTTTGCTTATCATAAGCACGCAAATTTAAGTTTTTTGCTACACACATTTTCATACAAAAAATAAAATCCTAACGGTTAAAAATGCATTTTTCGTTATTTACAGTTAATTAACCACATTTTATGCTTGTAACGGTTAAATACCACCGCTACATGGCGCTGGCGGCACCACTATTATTGACTGTTCCCTCAGTCAAGTCGGATATCCAGTCACACAGTGCGATGGGAATTCCGTAAGAAGGAAGCTTCACCTAGTAGTTGAGAAAACAATTAAATGACAGATTATTTACAGTACTACAAGATAAATAATGGGCATCGGAAAACATCGGAATTTCAGAAACAATCTTAAAACATTACAAAAACAATTTTAAAGAAGTAATTATTTTTAAATAACACTTCTAATTTTTAACTTTTTCGTAAATAAATAAATGTCAATGTCATAGCCGTCTCGCTATTTTACTATAGCGCTGTCATCCAGTTGCCTAGTTTCAGTCGTTTCAGTCATCTTCGGGAACACGAAGTTAGCCGATGCTCATTATTTACCTTGAACTGTATTTTTTTTCGGTCGCAGTCGGATAATTAACCGTTAATAACCGCATTTTATCGGTAGTTGACCATAAATTTGGTTAAGTAACGGTAGCTAACGGGTTTTTTACAACTATAGTCCGCTCTAAACACGAGACGAATCCCGCATTCCATTTTTTTCTTAGTAAATTACTCATTATTACGGCGCACTACGCATGCGCGAAACAACTTCAAAGGAGACTAAGAACTTTAACGCAAACTATAACTTTGATCTGCTCAAGTTCACTATAATTTCGGCACCGTATTGAAACTATATTGATGTTCAAACTATATGACTCTGGTTACAAAGACAAAAAAATTTAAGTGACTAACCTGCATTGTAAACCACTTCTTTTTTAAAAGACGGGTCTTCTCAGGGTAACAATCAGCATTCTAACGCCGCCGCGCCGGTGTTAGAGTCACATTAAAAGTATGTTTTATATTAAAAATATCATAAATTGTGTTATTAATATGTATATAGTTATAGCTAAATTAAAAAAATATTTTTTTTAAATATAAATATGCGCCAGACAACACACCTCTTGCAATGGTCTCAAAGTAGGGATTAATATCCTGTGTTACGAGGTACCACACAAGGAAATAAGCCAGGGGTATCTCCCGAAATAACGGTACAAAAGAACTGTAACCCTAATGTCTACCTGAAAAGTATTCTTGAATTTGAATTGAATGGATTCATGAACTTACTAAGCTCTGGTATAGCGTGCAGAAAGAAGAGTATGACGACGAACGCAATCGCCACCGACGCTTTAACCAGAAGCACTTTATTGCGGATTTTGTACTGAAAAAAAAAAGAGCTCTGTAAAGTATTTTCTTAACAATAGCCATGATACTCAGGAGCGATACTCAGGAGCGAAACTCATTCGAACCCGTTCCGAATTGAACTGGAGTGAAAACGAGCATGACCGAGCTGTCACCTGACAGTTTCTAAGATATTTCGGAACGGATTCGGGTGACGTATGTCACTCTGACAAGTGTGAATTCTACCGGTGCCTGGAGCCCGATGAAATTCACCTGACAGCTGTCAGACAAAGGTTTTGTTCATATTGTCTCTTTTTATTCGACGATGGTGAAAATCACACTACGAAAAGTGATATGGAAGGAGCCCTTAAATGGTAATAAAATCTGCAAGTGCGAGCCGTGTTCATCTTATTTACCTCTTTCGACATGAACCTTTATCATTCTCGATTAAAATCAATAAAAAATAGGAATAGCGCCTAAGTGAGAGACTCACTTAGGCGCTAAAGTGACGTCACATTAGCGTCAAAAAGTGGTACAGCGCCATTCAGATCAACCTTTATAAAATCATTGCAAAATTGGTCTTATGTCAGCAGCATAAGGTGCCCCTATGTAAAGGTTGATGTGAAAGGCTCCATACGCATAGTTTTCATACAGACGAAATTATTATTAATATAGTTTAGATTACTAACTTAAGTAGATATTATTTAGAGTTTGATTTGCGGAGGTTTACACATTTGTATTTTTTTTCGAAATGATTATGTAAGCTTTCAAGGATTTTTCATGAAATAAATGAATCTTATTGTCTTACTTCTTACTAATCTTACTAATATTATCAATGCGAATGTTTGTGAGTTTGTATGTATGACTGTTTGTTACCTTTTACGCAAAAAGTATTAAACGGATTTAATGTCGCGGGCGGAGAGGTATATTAAAATATTAAAAAAGGAAACATTTGTTCTATTGTATTTTACTTTTTACAAATAATCTCAACTAAAACTGGACTGATTTCGAAAATACTTTCACCGATATAAAGCTACATCATCAGGCTATAATCTAATGGGAGAAATAGTAGAAATAGTTACTAGGAAGGCTAGTGCTGAAAAAAGGGGTTATTTTGAGGTTACCTTCCCCTTCAGCTCTTCAAGGGTATTCTGAAATGTGTTCTTCGGGCAGGCTCTTTTACTACGCTCCTTCACCATGACTTCGAGCTGTGAAGCCAGCTTCGCGACCTTCCTCTCCAGTCTCTCTCGCACTACGTGGACGTCTCTGCTGAGATGTGGAAGAGAGTCAGCCGCGCGACGCCATATTGAGATCTGGGTGCGAATGTCTGAAAGTGATATAGAGTATTGAGTCAAGTACATGTAAGATAAAACAGACTATAGTTGGGGTGCTTAACCCCTAGGCCACGACTTAGCTAGCACTAGCCAACATGATTTTCGCTAAAATTGTAAAAATAGATAAACTTAAAAAAAAAGATTATAGGCCCTATGATATATTTTCTATTATTTTTAGTTAATTTTTTGTATTTCAATACTGATAGAACAAAACGAATGATGTCGCGACAGTACGACTTGCAGTGACACTGAATCTCACTGGTATCGCCTGTAAACTCACTGTGTCTGTGTGCGTCCATAATTGCGGGTTTGTTCTAAGCGGTCTACTCGTACTTGCAGCGACACTGAAACTCACTGGTACCACCTGTAAACTCACTGTGTCTGAGTGCGTGCAAAATGGCGGTGTTAGGTCTAAGCGGATCTGTCAGAGGCGCCGCGCCTCATGCGTAGTTTGTGCTGATAGTAAGAATGCCATACCTTGTATCTCCCTAGGTTCTTTTAATCTCAGTTTGTTGGTGTCTCTGAACATGTATCGGAGCTGCAGCGAGGTCTGAAGGCTGATGAACAGGATGCCCAGCGCCATGTGTGCCGTAAAGTTCGTGAAGTTTATGCCCTAAAAAAAATAACGACTTTACCGTCACGACTATATCCCAAACGGGGTAGTTAGAGGCAAGTGACTGTTGCCGTCATAGTGAACGAAACATTGGTTTCTGAGAAACCCACTTTTCAATAATGGTATTAGAACCCAATGTTTTAGGTGGTGAGCCTTCCGCCGTCATCCGGATCGATTTGGTTTTTTTATCGATCTTTTCCATCACAATAAAAAAATATAAAAAAACAATTACAAAGAGTGAAAAAAAAAGTACCTGGCCGGATGGTACGAAAAGGAAAATAAATATCAATTTGTCTGGGAAAGATGTATTTTTACTATGGGGCTAGAAACCTGATAAAGATTATTACTTTTTAGGGTTCCGTACCCAAAGGGTTGTCCTTTTGCCGTTTTTTATAGATAAACGTACGGAGCCCTACGTGCGCGAGTCCGACTCGCACTTGGCCGGTTTTTTTTGTAAAACTTGGAATTTTCATCTACCTCGATGTTGTCTGGAAGAGATCGTTTCCTAGAAATAATACTATTACATTGCAATTTAAGTGCAGAATCTAGGCTCAGTATCCGTAACAAGAGTTCACGTCAACGGCAGTCTCTAGCGTCTGTGAATTTTTTGTATGGAATTATTAAAATTTTAACATTTAACTAACGTGCTCGCTAAACGCGATATTGAAGTTATTCGCATCTCTCACTGCAACTCGCACTCGGCTCCAGAGCTTGGAACTGGTTTACAAAATAACGTTTCTAAAACGTTCCGAACGGTTCCTTGCATAGTATTTTGTTCGGAACGCGAACGAAACGGGAACATTTTATGTGAACGGAAAAAAACGGTTCATTCCACAAGAAACAGAGGCTCGTGGCGTGACAGCATAAATTCACACATGGCAATACATCTATTCGTTAAAAGATACAAGTTGATGACAATAAATAAACGTTGCAGTGAAAAAAAAATCCCTTATTATTGCATCAATGTTCTTTAGTTCAAACTTTAACGACACGACCCGTGACTGAGCTGCGTGGCTGTAAATTATTATTCCTAGTCACTTAGGTACTGATCCTATTAAATACAAAAAACCGGTTAAAATGGTTAAAACTGTTATATTGAGCGAGAACGATTTACAGTTCGTTCCTCTTCTAAATCGTTATTATTACGTTACCGTTCGAACGGAAACAAAACCAATACGTTCGTAGGCATTTTGGACGAAACCGGTTTGAAAAATGAACCGGTTTCCAAGCTCACAGTACAGTACAGTCAGCAACTCACAGCTTCAATGACAGCCTTGTTGGAGGCCACGATGACGTTGGGGGGGTCGCCCACCGGCGTGGCCGCGCCGCCGACGTTGCTGTACATCGCCATGAACATCAGGATCGGCACTGGATCCAGGTCCATTACCTCGCAGAGCCTGAACGGAGATGTTGAAAAACATTATTTTGGCTTAATTTTTTTTAGAGCGTCGTGTATAAAGTTGTAAAAAACCCGTTAGCTACCATTACTTAACCAAATTCACGGTTAACAACTGACAAAATGCGGTTATTAACGGTTAATTATCCGTTCTTCAAGGTAAATAATGGGCGTCGACTAACTTCATGTTCTCGAAGATACATACATACATACCATCACGCCTTTTTCCCAACGGGGTAGGCAGAGACCACATCTATCCAGTTGCTACGGTCCTGACACACTTTCTCGAAGATGACTGACCAAAACTAGGCAAATGGATGACAGCGCTATAATTAAATAGCGAGACGGCTATGACATTGACATTTATTTGTTTGCGAGAAGGTTGAAATTAGCAGTGTTTTTAAAATGAATAATTTTTAAAAAATTGTTTCTGTCAAGTTTTACGATTGTTTCCGAAATTCCGATGTTTTCCGAAGCCCATTATTTGTCTTGAAGTACTGTAAATAATCTTTTCATTGTTTTGTCAACTCCTAGGTGAAGCTTCCTTCTTACGGAATTCCCATCGCACTGTGTGACTGGATATCTAACTTCCTGAGGGAACAGGTAATAATAGTGCTGCCAGTATTTAACCGTAACAAGCCCAAAATGCGGTTAATAACGAAAAATGCATTTTTAATCGCTTGGTTAAAATCGTTAATAACCGGCTTGGCATCTATAGTCGTGGCCTAAAGATAAGCAATACCACTCAGATCGTGGATCGAGTGGTCCCGAGTTCAAATATGGCCAAAACCATTTGTGTTTATTGTTTTTCCTACTAAAACCTCTCGATGTAAAAGTCAAAATCAACACGAATATCGGCGGAAGGGTCACCACCACCACGTCGGGCTCTACTACCATACCATACCAAAAGTGAGCTTCTGAGTGTTCCGTTCACCATTACGACAAATGTCATTTACCTTTGACTACCCTGGTTGAGATATGGTCGTGAATTCTTGATGGTCTATGTATGTGCCCGAGTGGTAACCGGCTTCAAATATGTTTTGTAACAGCCCCGGTTTGTGATCGTCAACCCGCAAGCTGGCAAGCATGGTGCTGAAGCCTATACCTATCAAATGTAGCGAAGACTTGATTTCAATGATAGATGCCTTTGCCCAGCACTGGGACAGTATATCCTGACTATATTTTGACTGGCCTGTTGGCGCAATGGAAGCGATCCTGCCTTTGACGCCGGAGGTAGTGGGAGGTAGTGTGAGGTAGTGTCATGGGTGGGTTCGATCCCCACCCATGACAAACATTTATGTGATGAACATTTGTGTTTGTTGTGTGTCTGAGTGTTATTACCTATTTAAGTATGTATTTAGAAATATTTAAGCATGTTTATCAGTCTCTGACACCCATAATACAAGCTCTGTTTAGTTTGGGGTCAGATGATCTTGGTGTGAATTGTCCCAGATATTTATTTATTTATTTATCTAATATAATGAGGATAAATAATAGTCAATAAATATCAAAGACAAATTCCACCAAGATCATCTGACCCAAAACTTGGCTTGTACTATGGGTGCCAGAGACTGTTCAATATACGTACAAATTCCATATACAAATTTAAATAGATGATAACACACAACGAATGCAAATGTTCGTCACACGAATGTTAGGGATCGAACCTAGGACCTCTAACGCAAACCCACACTTAGGGTTCGTTCAAAATCGCTGATCACAGAGTGATTTTCACCCTCATCGTATAGAGACAAAACGAACAAAACCTTTGTCTGACAGCTGTCAGGGAATCTCATCGGGCTCCAGGCACCGGTAGAATTCGCACTTGTCAGAGTGATAAACGTCACCCAAACCCGTTCCGAAACGGGTCTGCTTCTCGGTCATGCTCTATTTCACTCGGGTTCAATTTGGGACGGGTTCAAGTGATTTTCACTCCTCATGACTCACGAGTGAGATTCCACTCGTCACGGAACGCAGCCTACAACTTTGCTTGAAGACATCTCAAATTATTAATTGAGAATACATACCGGATGGTAACTGGTGACATGAGAAGCACAGTAGTAACGTTGTCCAAGAATGTAGACAGGATCCCGGTTACCGCACACAGCAAGTAAATGAGGGGCCATAGCTTGCCTTTGGTCACCTATAAATTAGCAAAATTACAAGATTTACAAACTGCGAAAACCGGTGAAAGAAAAGACACGTCATGACAAATGGTTACAATGGAGAGGTGAGCTGCTCTTTGCTCCCGCTAGGTGACGTATCAGTGCTGGTACCGATTAAGGGATTTATTAGGAAACAGTCGTGATGGTATGGTATAATTGTTTTTTTTTCTGTGTGGTAAAAGTTAACTAAATATTTTTTTTTCTTATTTTGACAAACGTCGCAATAAAATGAACGTCGACTAAATTTTGCAAAGTCAAAAGAGGTACACGTACACTCTATCATGAAGTCATTTATTTCAAAATCCTTTTTTTAAACCGCCCAAATTTCTATTGGTAAATTACCTCAAAAGCAAAGACAGCTAGGTAGTCAAATATCCCAGTCTCCGCCATTATAGCCACCAATAGCATCATGCTGAACAGCAACACGAGGGTCTCCTGATCCAGCCAGGATATCACTTCTGGCAGACTTGGCCTCTCACCGACGATGGCTAGGACAGCTAAAGAGAGGGTGGAGATAGTTATGGCTGCCATCGTTCTGTTGACCACCTGGAAATAAATAAAATAAATAAATATCCCTGGACATTATTCCACACAGCGCCATCTAGCCCCAAAGTAAGCTAATTAAAGCTTGTGTTATGGGATACTAGACAACGGATAAACATACTTAAATACATTTTCTTTTGTAAATACATACTTATTATACATAGGAGACACCCAGACCAGTACAAACAGACATGTTCATGCACACAAATGTTTGTACTGTGCGGGGATCGAACCCGCGACCTCTGGTGTAGTAGCCAACTTCTTAACCATTACACCAAGTCGGTCGTCGGAAATTGGTGTTGAGATTCAGCGACGAAACGAATTAACTAGAATTTTTTTATTTTGTAAGTTAATTTAAATTTTTAGCAATTAACAATGCACTATTTTTTACACAAAAGATAGAAATTAGAAAAATTCTACCTCGAAAAGGCGCTTGCCTTATGACATTGATGAAACAACGTTGGCTTACAACGTTGTTCCATTACACTAGACAAATTAGCCAAGTCTGTTAACGGCCTCGGTAGCTCAGTTGGAAGAGCAGCCACCCAGATTGTGGAAGGTCACGAAGTCGAATCCCACTTGAATCTTAGCACCAGGTCGATTTATGATGAGGATGCTAAGATGGTGGTTAGGTCATATTGGAAGGATATGTGAAAGGCGATTATGAGGGGCCGGACCGGATCGGTTGGAAGGGGAAGGCCTAGACGGCAGTATAGTCCGTGTCAAACTTCTAACATAAAATAAAGATCTTACATAAGGACCGCTCTCGACTTTTCCCAGTATAATTACCTAAACTTACCTGACCGCCTAGGGTTACCAATATTTTCGTTCTGATTTTTTAAAATGAGAAGTAGTGTATACCTACTTGGCAGAACCCGCCAAAAATTAAATTCATCATGTGAAAAATTGCACCAAGTTCTACAAAAACAAAAACACTCGCGACAGTGCGACTCGCCGCATGACCAATTCTCACGGGTATCGCCTATAAACTCCCTTTGTCTGTGTGCGTGATCAAAATGGCAGGTTTGTTCTAACCGGACTATCTGTCGGGGTCCCGCGACGCTTGCGTAATTTGTGCTTCTAATCCGCTCTGAACAAGAGACAAGTCCCGCATTCCGATTTTTCCACAGTGAATGAAGTACTGCGCATGCGTGAAACAACTTCAGAGGAACTAGAAGCTTGATGCGAACCTAGGACACCTATATTTCATACCTTTTTTTTGCGTCAGGAAATGCATTTAGGTATTCCCAAGGCCCTGGGTTCGGGACACCTGGGATATGTGGGACTCGGAACTCTTGGGAAAACAAAGACCCCTACCCACTAAAACCTGACGGTGGTCATCTTCGGCGCAGAATGGATGGGACCCGGGATCCCCAACAAGGGAGAGACTCCTCGCAGGACCCTTCGGCGCGCAAGGCCGCCTGGCAGCCAGCCTCGGGAGGAACAAGCTCAACTCCAGTGCACGATAACACAGACCACTGTGTCCGAAGACACGTGTTAACGTCTTCCTCGGGATCGCAAACTGAAACACACGCAGGCCCCCCGCGTGCGCTTCGCGACCCCAGGGCCATTTTAGTCGCCTCTTACGACAGGCAGGGATATCTCGGTAGTGTTCTCTTTCCCTAACCGCAGGGAAACCTTTATTTTATACCTAGTACAAGTTCAAGACGTTCTTAGAAAGGGTAAGCTCAAGAGTACCCATAATCGACAAGCATGCATCAAAGGATCAATGAGAGTGGATGAAGGAAAGATGTGTGTCAGAATCGTCGCAGGTGGAAAGATATGGTATTTGCCTACCCAGTCGGGAAAAAGGCGTGAGGTTATGTATGTATATACAGGTTGTCCCAAAAAGAAGTTTCAAGCGGAAGCCCACATAAAGAGCACCCCTTGGGGTACCCGAATCACCCCCATGTATGTTCCGCGATTGTTCAAAGTTTTAGAGTTATGATTTTTTTTCTGAATTTCTGAGAATTTCGGACCTAAAAGTTTAAATCTTTTATTTTTTTAAAAGTAGAAGACTTTTCAAATTTTTTCTTTGCCCAACTGAATCATCCTTAATTGTACTTTGATGCATAAAATAATCAGTTTCATAACTTTGACCAAAATGATGAAAATGTTGGTATAAAACCAAAAATGTACGGTTGATGAATAAAGACTTAAATTAAAAATCTAAGCGGGTGACTGTATGGTTTCTAAGTAAAGCTCAAAAATGCTCCAGAATCTCAGCTTTCTTAATCATAACAAAAAAGAAGTACCTAATTGGCTACTTTGGCTAAAATCAGTGTCAATGTTCAAAATGTCTACCTTCGTTCTCGATACAAATTCTACATCGTCTAAAAAAGTTGTCTTTTAGTTTTATAAAGGCAATTCTGTTGTTTTTTATCGTCTCTTCTGCTTGCCTCAATTTTATTCGTAATTCGGCTACGTTGCTGATGTCCTTGGCGTAAACCAATTCCTTGTAATATCCCCAGACGAAGAAATCAATTGGGTTCAAGTCGGGGGACCGTGGCGGCCACGCAATGGGCCCTCCACGGCCGATCCACCTGTCTGGAAATCTTTCAGACAAATATTGTCTGACGATTCTCGCAAAATGGCATGGGGCGCCGTCGTTTTGAAAAATCATATTCCTTTATAGCGTTAACACGTCAACATCTCCTAACAGGTCGGTGAGATTATGTTGTAGAAAATGCAAATAGGCCTCGCCGTTTAGTCGGTCAGGTAGTTCGAACGGACCAATCAGCTGTCCGTTTAAGATGCCTGACCATAGATTGACACTGAATTGTTCTTGGAAATTAGATTCCCGGATCAAGTGTGGATTTTCAATGTTCCAAGAATGATAGTTGTGTATGTTGAAAATTCCACATCTCTTAAAATGTGACTCATCGGTCCAGAAAATATTTAAAAAAAAAATTCGTTTTCAGCTTGACGCCGCAACATTTCCTGACAAAACGCTACTCTCCTTGGATAGTCTGCGGGCTTAAGCTGCTGAACTTTTTGAATATGATATGGGTGAAAACCCTCTTGTTGGAGTATGCGATGTGCCAGTGATTTTGGAATTCCGGTTCGACGTTGTATTGTTCTCACACTTACTGATGAATCTCTTGCCACTTCTTCGAGCACTGATTCGACACTATCTGGGTCATGCATTTGAGATACACGGCCTGATCTTCTACCTGGTGGATGTCCTCCCATGTAAGAGTTATGCACTCTTAAAATCATGCGATGATCAGGCCAAGTTTCGGGTTGAGGTCCACCTCCATTTTGTACTTGCTCCCTGTACAATCTGGCTGCTGCAGAAGCGTTTCCTCTTGCAAAGCCATAAAAGTAATGCATAAGAGCATAATCACGTGATGTGAAAGGCATCTCACCAAACGAATGGGCTCGAAAGTTCGTTGAGAAAGCCAAATTAGTCGAAGTCCAGTATCCACACAAAACTAAATCGTAATCGCACTCAAAGTCCATAACCCCTTACCAGGCGCCGCTGTCAAAATTTATCAAGACGGAATCTGATAGGGGTTCTGACACCTTGCTTCAAAGTGACAGTGATTATCTGCGAGAAAAGGTTTTAATCAACTTTCCTGCAGTAATTTTTGGTTATTTAACAAATTAATGAACTTCAGGAATGATGGCCAAAAAACATTTATTATTCTGATGGCTAATTTCAAGAATTTTCCACCTCGCTGTCTTTGAAGGTTGATTTTAGCCAAAGTAGCCCATTATGTACTTCTGTTTTGTAATGATTATGAAAGCTGAGATTCTGGAGCATTTTTGAGCTTTACTTAGAAACCATACAGTCACCCGCTTAGATTTTTAATTTAAAGTTGAAAATTTAAGTCTTTATTCATTAACCGTACATTTTGGTTTTATACCAACATTTTAATAATTTTGGTCAAAGTTCTGAAGCTGATTATTTAATGCATCAAAGTGCAATTAATGATGATTCAGTTGGGCAAAGAAAAAAATTGAAGTCTTCTACTTTTAAAAAAATATTTTTTTTTTACTTTTAGGTCCGAAATTCAGAAAAAAAAACATAACTCGAAAACTATAAAACTATGAACAATCGCGGAGCATACATGGGGGTGATTCGGGTACCCCAAGGGGTGCTCTATCTGTGGGCTTCCGCTTGACACTTTTTTTTGGGACACCCTGTATAATAAATAAATAATAATAAATATCCCTGGACATTATTCCACACAGCGCCATCTAGCCCCAAAGTAAGCTAATTAAAGCTTGTGTTATGGGATACTAGACAACGGATAAACATACTTAAATACATTTTCTTTTGTAAATATATACTTATTATACATAGGAGACACCCAGACCAGTACAAACAGACATGTTCATGCACACAAATGTTTGTACTGTGCGGGGATCGAACCCGCGACCTCTGGTGTAGTAGCCAACTTCTTAACCATAACACCAAGTCGGTCGTCAAATATTCTATATATCGGTCGGTCGGTATATATCGGTGTATATTATACTAGCTTTCCGCCCGCGTGAACTTATCGTGATCTATGATGGCTAAATTACATAAAATATTCATAAATTGTAGCCTATGTGTTATTCTGATGCCTAAGCTGTATCACTGTAAAGTTTCATCTAAATCCGTTCAGTAGTTTTTGCGTGAATAAGTAACAAACAAACACACACATACAAACACCCTTACAAACTTTCGCATTTATAATATTATTTATAGTATATTTACCTCAAATATAATCAGAATATACAGTCCAAACAGCAACACACACGCGTAAATAACTCCCGTAGTGACATCTAGCGGATGAAGCATGTAACTTAACGTAAACGGCACGATCCGCTGGGCAGTCACGTTTGCAGTCACGTTCATTTTTAATGAGTATGTCCAGTTTTGGGTAAGTGTTGGTTCGAGTATGAAAACTGATGATCTTGGTACGCCTATGTTGAAGTCCAGTAAGTTTTCCTTTTCAAGCGTTATTTTCCAGATTTTAGATGTCTGAAATTAAATTTATTTATGTTATTTTTTGATACTTGAAGTACCATACAAGATGGCTAATAAATTAGCCAATTCTTTTTTAATTTAAGTAATTCAAAGTATAAAATATGTTGTTAACATATTTTTAGCTTTTTTTCTCTACCGCTAGAATGAATTTGGGCTATAATTTTCAGGCCGCAATTGGTAGTCTATAAATTTTTTACTAAAAATAACAAAAAACAAAACAAAAAAAGATCCAAATCTAATCCAGCTTGAAGGACCAACTGTTTTTTCATCAACTCTCGCCGAACAGAGTTTTGAGTACCCACCACACTAGCGTTTCCTTCAGCTGTCCAGCCCTCAAACCACACCATCATCTTATCAGCTGCTGTCAGCTGTTCTGGACGGAGCTTCATCTCTGAGTGTTCAGAGAGAAACGGTCCGGACAGTTTCAGTTTGATTCTTGGGTCGTTTTTGGCAAACTCGATGGTGTAATCTAAAACAAAAATTACTCTAACTAATCTTACCAAAGATGGGTACTCAATTTTGTTACTTTCGCACAAAATTTAATAGTATTTAGATAGCCAATGGCAATGGATGATTTTTGGATGGAAAAGTTGAAAGCAGAAAATTTGATTTTGGAACTTTGTTTGGACTAGTTACGAAATAAATATACTAAAAGTCCTTACCCCTCCGAGGTAAGCCCGAGGGGGGGTTCTGTAAATCGACCATTTTTCGAAGCGCCAATTTGTTTTTTTTTATTTTACAATTTGTGCCGAAAGGTAAACGCATCTGTGGCTATACAGCCACGAGAACGCAATGTGTACGATAGATGAAAGAGTTCTAAATTCAAACAGCACACCGTTTCATACAACATTGCCGGCGCGCTCTTCGTTCGAAATTCAAAGAACGCGCCGGGAAGTGATTTTGGGTTTTCAGTCTACGTAAATATGATACTTCGCGTGTTCTTTATTCAAAAGTAATGACAATATTTCCGAGCATGTTTAAGAAAAGGTAATTTATGCTCTTGTTTGCCGGTCGTTTAGCGACCAATGTGTCAATGTCAGAGTTTTCTCAGAACTGTAATGATCTGCGGAATGATGTAGCTGGTCGGTCCAATCCCGAATCCCACTGAAGTTTTAGGCAATTATTATGTAGTACATAGCAGACGGATTTCAGATAGTAGGGTTCGTAGATATACTTAATATAATTTTATTAAAAAACGATAGTTCAATCTATCCTTTTTGCGTGGGCGTAGACTAATTTAAAGGTCACTCATAACGAAATCTTAGAAACTATAAGTGCTAGGAGTTTCAAATTTTGCATTGGGACGACGTTCTTTTTAGGACGTAGGTGCTTACTAAGACGGGATTTTGCGAAAAAACATGTAAGTCGGAAAAAAAACCCTATTTGTCATTAAAATGAAGTTCACACGGGCGAAGCCGCAGGCGGAAAGCTGGTCCTCATAAAAAGGTAAAATAAATATACTTACTTTTAACTTCTCCTGGGAAAATTGCAGTGTTTCTAATAACTTCATGTTCTTCGTCATAAATCAGAAACATGGCGGTAAAGAACATCCAGCAAGCGAGAAGAATTGTGATTTTAATGTAATATTTAGTTTCAGCTGCCTGTAAAAAGGTAGGTATGCATAAATCAATAAATATTATATTGGACATCTTTAACCAAAATTACCGGACCCCAAACACAAAGATTGTACAGGGTTAAAAATTCTCTCTTAACGAAGCCGGCGTCTACGCACTCAGACCATTAAATTAAGTCACAGAAAGCTTATATTATTGATAAATAAATAATAAATAAATAAATAAATCCCTGGACATTATTCCACACAGCGCCATCTAGCCCCAAAGTAAGCTAATTAAAGCTTGTGCTATGGGATACTAGACAACGGATAAACATACTTAAATACATTTTCTTTTGTAAATACATACTTATTATGCATAGGAGACACCCAGACCAACAAAAATGATGTTTGATGGGTAACAAAATTTTTTTGATGTCTCTTTTAAACCTAAAAACGGACTACGCAATGTAATGCGTGCAACAGACCATTCCTGCGCTTTTGTGCCGGCGCGTGGCTGTAACGCATAGTCAAGGGGTGGCGCACGATGTACATTGCGAGTTGACGGTTTTGAAGCAATTTTTTGTTAGGAAATACTTGAAATTTTGATAATGATTCTTAGGACAAAAATTAAGTAACTAATAATGATTAGAGAATGTTTTCATTAAAATTTTGAGTTTAATTTTTTGACTTTGACCTTCAATAACTTGGTAACTATTGAGTTCCTAGGTATGCTCTAGAAAGATAAAATCGTCCCGATGATGTGCAGAATACGTAGGTGTCGGCTTCTTTAGGGGTCTTTTTACACCCTTTATATTACATGAATATATGGAAAATAACACATCCCCAGAAAAAACAGAAATCAGGTAAAATTATCTTTTAGACTTAATTTCCGAGTACATACAGAGGAGTTCCCATCAACATTTAAAAAACCATTGCAAAATGGGCCTTAAGTCATCAGCTTATGGTGCCCCCATGTAAAACTAACATTCTAACATTGCAATGATTGATTATGTGCATCTCGCGCGTGGATAATCAGAGTGAAGTTAGCGATATAAGTACCTACATAGACAAACGATAGATAGCTATTCTTTCGATTAAAGACGATTGAAAAATTGAAAATATCTATTCGCTTGATAAACAGCCAGTTAAATTTATACTTCAGTAAGCTATGTAAGGAATAAACTAAGAATCGAAAAATCGGGCCTAAGAGTATTAAAAATGTATTTATGGAAATGAACAAATAAAAATAAAAAAAGCCGTTAACCTATTGAGTGTTGGCGGAACATACGGGTGTTCCGCGAAAACGTATGGCACGCTTTGAAAAACCGGTTATACTAGTGACGCGGTACTGGTGTCTGAGGAGTGACTTCGCCTCCCTATGCGTGTTCTACTGTTTATACATACAGGGTGTCCCAAAAATGAATGATAAGCGGAAGTCCAGTGATAGAACATCACTAGGGCTACCTAGTGATGTACAAACCTCGAGGCGTCGAGTTCTACTTTTGAAGCTTCGAGGCGGATTGGCCGGACTCAGTGAGCTCGGTAGGCTCGTAGGCCCGAGCTCAGCCGAGACGAGAGCTCCCTGAATCACGCCTCGAGGCTTCAAAAGAGTTCGAGCCTTCAAAAGAGCTCGAACCTATCAAAAGAGCTCGAGCCTTCAAAAAACTCGAGTCTTAAAAGAACTCGATTTTTCTTAAACCTTTTCACTATTATATTTTGAATGTTTTTTTCTGGTAATATAACTTCTATTTTTCAAAATACCCTTCTGGTCACATATATTACATCCCACAAACACATATTATATTGCCTGCTTTGAAAAGGAAGACTCCAAACGGAAAACAAACACGAGTGCGACTCGACACGTAAAAACGTCTCGAGCGCTAAAAAAGACTCAAGCCCTGAAAAAGCCTCGAGATCGATCGATTACTGAAAAAGCCTAGAGATCTATCGAGCTCTCAAGAAGGCTTGAGTTCTGAAAATGACTTCCGAGTCGCCGAGCTTCATACAAACGAGGCGAGCCCTGTAAACGACACCGAGCTCTAGACAAAAGGACTCGGAAGCCTCGAGCCTTGTACATCACTAGGGCTACCCGAATCACCCCCATGTGTGTGTATTCCGCGATTTTTGATAGTTTTCGAGGTATGATTTTTTTACGATTTTCCGGAAATTTATGGGATGAGTCCCTTTTTTGGTCCCTGTTGACCATCTTTATTTTTTTTGTTAGCTTAATACTTTTTAACTTTTTTTCAAACAACATTAAAACAATAAAATGTATGTAAGTGCGAGGTGCATTCAATAAGTACCTAGCCTCATCGCCAGAAGGCGCTGTAGTTTCAAAAGAGTTTTACCACAGTGTAGCACATTCTTTTTTGATTCTTTTTTCAAATTTTCATTCCAATCCCTTCATTTGTTTTAATTTGACAACTTATGGAAGCGAACGTGTCTATCGGTTTTACAAAAATGGAAAAAGAGCAATATCGTTCGGTGATTCGATTCCTATTTTTGGAAGGGAAAACGCGCATCGAAATCAAAGAGCGCTTGGATGCTGTGTACGGTGACTCTTCTCCATCGATGGCCACCGTCAAGAATTGGTTCAACGAGTTTGCACGTGGCCGTACGTCGGTTTTTGATGAACCACGTCCAGGTGCACCGAAAACAGCTGCTACGGAGGAAAGCATTAAAAAAATCCATGATCTCGTATTGGCAGATCGCCGATTGAAGGTTCGGGAGCTAGCTGAGACTGTAGCCATTTCAGAAGGAACAGTGCATCATATTCTTCACGAGGAACTCGGCATGAGAAAGCTGTCGCCGCGATGGGTGCCGCGTTTACTCACACCGGAAAACAAGCGCAACCGTGAGACCACATCGGAGACGTGTTTGGCGCTGTTTAAGCGGAATCCAGCGGAGTTTTTGCGTCGTTTTGTGACCGTCGATGAAACCTGGATCCACTGGTACACACCAGAGACCAAGGAGCAATCAAAACAATGGATCCAGACCGGGGAACGTGCTCCAAAGAAGGCGAAAACTGTAAAAGTTATGGCCACCGTTTTCTGGGATTCACAAGGTGTGATCTACATCGATTACCTCGAGAAGGGTAAAACAATTACAGGGCTTTACTATGCCGATTTATTGGGCCGATTCGACGCCGAATTAAAGAAAAAACGACCCCATCTGGCAAAGAAAAAAGTGCTGTTTCACCACGACAACGCACCAGTTCACACGTCTGCCGTTGCCATGGCCAAATTGGTCGAATTACGCTACGAATTGCTGCCCCATCCACCGTATTCTCCAGATTTGGCCCCTTGTGACTTCTTTCTGTTTCCTAATCTGAAAAAATCACTCGCCGGGAATAGATATGGATCAAATGAGTAGGTCATCGCCGCCACGGAGGCCTATTTTGCAGAGTTTGACAAAAACTATTTTTCGAACGGGTTAAAAAAGTTGGAGCATCGCTCCTCTTAGTTCGATACACTTAGGTGTATCGAACTAAGAGGAGACTATGTTGAAAAATAAATTGCCACTATTCCAAAATTTTACTTTTTGTAGGCTAAGTATTTATTGAATGACCCTCGTACATACATTTTATGTATGTATGTTGTGTAAAAAACCAATAATTTTGTACTCACTCGTGATTCCTTTTTCCGGACTTTAACATTGTCAGGGCTGAAATTAAAGAAATACGAACTTAAAACAATGATGCAAATGATTTAAACCTTACTTTTTGTAAGGTTTAAATTAGGAAAATTGACCTATTTACGGATCATAATTTCACTGGAACAATAATAATTTATTCGAAACAGTGTCTAAAATAGTGAAATAAAAATTAGAAAATCCTAAAAAAGCTTGAGCAAAAAATGTAATGTGGGTGGGATTTGAACCGTAGATCTTATTATACAGGTTTTCTCAGAAGTGAATCGGTGTCTAAGGGTGCGTTTCCACAGAAGCGGGGCTGCGCGGAGTTAAGCTGAGGCTAACAAAAATTTACCCATGATATTGCTCAAATCACACACCTTAGCAAGTGATGTACAAGGCTCGAGGCTTCCGAGTCCTTTTGTCTAGAGCTCGGTGTCGTTTGCAGGGCTCGCCTCGTTTGTATGAAGCTCGACGACTCGGGAGCCTCTTCCAGAACTCGAGCCTTCTTGAGAGTTCGGTCGATTTCGAGGCTTTTTGCAGGGCTCAATCGATTTCGAGGCTTATTGAGGACTCGAGTCATTTTTAGCGCTGGAGACGTGGCGAGTCACGCTCAAGTTAGTTTCCATTTGAAGTCTTCCTTTTCAAAGCAGGCAATAAAATATGTGTTTGTGGCATATAACATATTATGTGGCCAGATGGTTATTTTGAAAAATAGAGGTTTAATTATAACAAAAAGACATTTTAATCATCATGAAAAATATTATGGTGAAAAGGTTTATGAAGACTCGAGCTCTTTTAATACTCGAGTTATTCTGAAGGCTCGAGCTCTTTTGATATTTTCGTGCTCTTTTGAAGCGTGGCTCAAGGAGCGTACGCCTCGGCTGGGCTTGGGTCTACAAGCCTACCGAGCTTACTGAGTTCGGCCAATCCGCCTCGAAGCTTCAAAATTAGAACTCGACGCGACGCCTCGAGGTTTGTACATCACTTATCTCAGCTCCGCTGAAAAATATCATTACTCAATTTTTGTTAGCCTCAATCAGCTTAACTCCGCGCAGTTGTTGTGTGGAAACGCACTCTAATAAGCATACTGAAATATTACTACCTACATACAAATTGACCATGACAGGGAACAAACTTAGATCATCATGTACATGTGTGTCATCCAACCTCTACTCAAAATCAAAACTTTGATATAGAATCTCAAAATTTTCCCACATACTTTTTATCAGTGTCCTGTACAATATCAAAAGTGTCTTCAGCTCTGGTGTCCAACCCATTCTTATGTTTATCAGAACTGCTCCCAAGGACTGGCTCCGAGCTTAGTGAATCCAGACGCTGGGTGTCAGGGTCTTTAGAAGGAGAAAGTGGTATCTTTTCTCGTCCTGAAATTTAATTAACATGAATAAATCTTGGACATCTTTACAAATCAACCATTGTCCATTGTACGGTCGGCAAAGAAAGTAACTTAATACTAATTAATTAGTGATCCAAGAGTAAGGCCACAGGTCGCGCTGATGCCCAAGGAAGTTTTATACATATATAAGCTCTGAGAGAGCTTGACTTGTGCTTGTTCAGCTTATGGTTATTTTAATCTATACTTCCATAAGAGGAAAGATTTGACTGTTAGTTTGTTTGCGTTGAATAGGCTCCGAAACTACTGGACTGATTTAATAAAATATTTCATCGATATAAAGCTATATCATCAGGGAGTGACATAGGCTTTTTTTAACCTCCAACCAACCAATGGCTAAAGGCCAACCTCTGACAGCTAGTGTTGATAAAATAATGACTGATAAGTAACTGTGTTTCAAGTTTTAACCAACCTAAAATAAGTGCACAACCAGATACTATTAAGAACATTGCGATCACCTTTAGGGAGTACTGATAAACGAGCAATACGCAATTACGTAAAAGTAGTCAGGTGCTTTTAGACCAAAAGAACATAGATCTAGAGCTAGAGCAAGAATGTTCTTCCGTGATCTCTTTGTCAATGATAATTCGCGTTTCATTAACACCAAAATAATTCTAACGAAGAAGTACTAGGAATCTAGATCGAGCATTTTAGCTCGTGCTCTAGGGTCTCCGCGAACAAAGATAGAACAACTAAAGAATGTTCTGTCTCTGTTTACACAAAGAGAATTTGATAGAGTGGGAATAGAATGAGCATTTGCTCTAATGCATCTTTACGGTGCGTTTACACTAAGCGAGCGAATTTGTCTGTCTCGGTTTACAAGAAGATAATTTGAGAGAGGGGATAGAATGAGCATTCGCTCGCTTGATGTAAACGCACCGTTAAACGATGAAATCATTTTTTTAAAGCATGACAACTTCAACAGGTCATGTAGGTTTAATACGGGTTTAAAAAACGTCTCTTACCAACACGTAGTTTCGTACCATACCAGTTTCCATATAAGTCTCCAAACATCACCGACTGTGTGTGCAAAATATTAACAAAACCATTTATGTAAGTATTGCAAATATTTACTTTGTGACGAGATAGGAACGATCTAATTGGTTTGATGTCAAACGGATTTACAACTAGACAAATTATGTCACCGAAGTGATCAGTAAATATTTGTAACATATTCAGAATTGGTAAAATATACGTAATAGATACAAGGATTTAGTCTTTGACTCGTATACTTCAAGCATCATTTACTAACGTCGAAGATGAAGACCTTGGAAACTATGTCCTGTCCAACCCTTTCAGGTATGTGGCAGACCTGTGCAATTACAGTGATTAGTAAAGAAGTTTGGGAAGACCTTTGATCAGTAGATCTTTGATTATGTGAAAAATCGATCTCGAACTTAAGCAGGCGACCAATTAGACTTTTACTAATAAACCCACAATATCGTATTTAACATAGTTAATAGTTTGTTCGAATAAATTCATCCTAAGACTGGCGTCGTCCCTATTAGAATCTCAAGGATTTACTGTGCAAGGTTCAAAGTAAGTAACTATTTCAAAATCGCTCTACACCTCATTTTGGATAACTCTTATTGAAAAGGCACTTGCCTTAATAAAATCGATGAAACAATGTTGGCTTATAACGTAAAATACACCAGACAAATTTGCCAGGTCTGTTCACGCGGCCTTGGAAGCTCAGCGGGAAGAGCAGCCACCCGGATTGTGGAAGACGCGGGTCCCGCTTGAGCCCTAGGACATATATAGTAAAAGGAGAG
Organism: Udea olivalis; assembly: GCA_947369235.1. Classification (NCBI taxonomy): domain Eukaryota; kingdom Metazoa; phylum Arthropoda; class Insecta; order Lepidoptera; family Crambidae; genus Udea; species Udea olivalis. The sequence continues at coordinate 6,547,984 of OX376370.1, read as the reverse complement.
AGAAGTAAGCCGACTCAGGCCCCAAGCGAGAAACAATAGCCTAAACACGCAGGGCTGTTGCATGTAGTTTATTCAATCGTCAAAAATGCTGCGTCAATCTCTGAACAATCAATCTGAACAACAAATCTGTGTAAGATTAAACACAACATTATTATTATGAATCTTAGTTAAGATAGGTACTTAGGTACCCACCGTTCTTATACGGTAGGTAATGTGCCGAAAGACAATTCTGGATTTGGTGAGTTGTTATTAAATCATCCTTAAGCACTTCAATAGCTACTTACACATACTATTTTGTAGCAATTTTTGAGCTCGAATAAAGGACGTCCGTTGTACACGCACACGGAACAAAAATTTGAAGCGGCAGCTCAGCGTTGCGTCGATGTGCGCGGCATTACCTACGCACGGCGCAGCCACGACTGACTTCGCCACATTTTATTTACCTTACATTTTATCTGTGTACGGGCATAGTACGGGCGCGCTCGCATACAAACCGCGGTCGGGGCGTATGTTTGAAGACAACCTACTTCTGTCCTTTTACTATGCCTAGGATCAGGTTGATTTTTTCTAGTTTTTATCTTTAACTATATCTTATTTATTAACTTACCCCGTTCCTTCTCGTAAATCTCTCTGATCTGCTCTAGAGCAGGATCATACTTGACTTCTTCAGGCAACTTGAGCCATATCTGCAGGGTGTCCGCTGTCACCTCACTGGTGGACACCAAGGAGTAACAGCTTCTGGACAGCTCCTTGTCAGCTTTAGGCTTTCGCCAGGTCTTCAGTTTGCTCCAGAGACTCATCTTGTTTTGAGGAGGTTAGATTGAGAATGCCTGGAGAACAAAACAAATGGAAAAATAAGATGGGGGTTTCAAACTCTCAACATGCAAAGCCAGTGAAACATTAACGAACAATTCAAATTTTCGTCTGTCTCTCTGTTGTTCGCGATTCATGCAATAACCGCTGGACGTAGGTATTCAAAAAAAGAATTTTTGCATTTAAGAGGCCTCAGACCTCTTCAACATCTAGGATACATTTCCTCCCGATGTAATCTCTAAGGGCTCAGCAGGTAGCAAGTGAAGTTTGTATGGAAAAGTGCGTATGGCCTACAGCAGCGCCACCTAGCGGGTCTAATTGTGTTTTCAAGCCAATTAGGAGCTCGATGAATTAAAGGTAGCTATCTACACACAATGTTTTATCCCGATCGGTCCAGCCATTTAAGAGGAATTGGGTGACAAACACATGTGCAATAGACACCCACATAATAGTTTCAATAGTGGTCAGAGTTAATTGCGTAGATAGGTATTATAATATTTAAATAAATATAAATAATAATATGTAAAAAACAAAGATGTATAAGTATATAAAAATACAAAGGCAATTAAGTTAATATAAAAAGTAGTTATTGCAGACGTAATCAATACAGTTTTATGTTTTAGAACAAGGTTTGTTTCTAAATTCGCAATAGAGATGGCGCTGTTCGCTCTTAAAACGCGTTATTAAAAATTTGCATGCTCAGTAAGACAGGATTTTGCGTAACTCAACCCCTAAGGGGTTGTTTTTAGGGTTGATAGTTTGTATGAAACTTCGTTACTTTGTACAAGTGCTAAGAGTCTCAAAGGAGATTCATATTTCTGGCAAAGTCTATGTACACCTTTTTTTCATCACACATCTTTTGCGTAGGGGTTCTTTTGAGGACCTAGGTGCAAACTAAGACAGCGGGGACAAAAAAAAACAGCTAAATAGTAAAAAAATATTTAATAATAATAATAAATAATAAATATCCCTGGACATTATTCCACACAGCGCCATCTAGCCCCAAAGTAAGCTAATTAAAGCTTGTGTTATGGGATACTAGACAACGGATAAACATACTTAAATACATTTTCTTTTGTAAATACATACTTATTATACATAGGAGACACCCAGACCAGTACAAACAGACATGTTCATGCACACAAATGTTTGTACTGTGCGGGGATCGAACCCGCGACCTCTGGTGTAGTAGCCAACTTCTTTACCATTACACCAAGTCGGTCGTCAATTTAACTGTTATTTTTTCTTTCATTAAACTATAAATTTTAATTTTTAAAAACAGAAAGACAAAGTTCAAAATAAGTTTACCATAAATATATTCTTGATGTATTATGATATAAATCAATAGGTAATAAAAATTGTATTGAAATGATAAAATATTTGAGTAAAGAACCATCTTAATTATATGTCGTCTCCATTGATTAAATACTCACATTTGTAAAGGAAATTAAATAGTTTTGTAATTAAGGGTTAATGAAGACAAACATGAATTGATGATCATTTTAATTGTGTTCAGTGCAGAAAGTACTAGATGTTATTCCATTCTATCCATATTAGGTTGTAGCTATTAACAGATTATTAGTCATCGTTTCATGTTAATGTTTCGCACGGTAGGCGACAAATCCCTTATTTCTGATAAGGTACCACGCGTGCTGGACTACGGCGTCACCCACACACAATTCAACATTTGTTGGCCCGAACTAAAAGGTTCGGTGACTCGTTTCTTTGTCGTACCATCCAGACGTGGAACGCTCTTCCAGCATATGTGTTTCCTTCCTCGTATAGTCCCGGGTTCTTCAAGCGGGGCGTGAAAAGGCATTTCTGCAGGCCTTCAAGGTGAGGATGGCCAGCCCAGTGATTCGTTTGAATGACTGGGCTTGTCAACCTCATATCTGGACCTCACGACCGCTTCCCATCAGGTGGAGTGAGGTCATCTGGACGGGCCACATAAAAAAAAAAAAAGGTCGCCGTTTTGTTCTCTGACAGTTGAGCTGGACACTGGAATGCATAAGCGAATCACAAATACAAATATGTCACAGACTGGTAGCCCCTCTCACGAAGCTACATATTGTTAGTCCGGGACCTTACCACATGACGGTAAAGATATTTAATAAATTACCTCTTTTAATAAAGGGTATAAATAGTTTGTCTTTATTTAGTTATAGTGTCGAAAGATTTTTGCTATCAAACTGTTTTTATTCTATGCAGGAGTATTTTGAATTTGTTTAAATTGATCATAAATGTTAAAATGTGAATGAAGACATAAGTTTGTAAATAACTAACCTAATTATTTCAAAAATATCTTGCAGTGCCCTAGCAGGGTTCATGTGTATGTACTATATTTTTAATTAAGACCTGTAGCTTACCACATGAAGCATCTAATAAATTAATTATGAATTATATAGGTATGGCAAAAGTATCATCTTTTAAGATAGTTATTGTTACGCTCTTGTGATTAATATGTTGAACTTAATGTCATTTTAAACCATTGGTAATTATAAGCCCACCCACTTTTTCGTTTCTATAATCCATAGAAACAGACCTTTTAGTTAAGATCTTTAAATGTAATTTGTTGCCTGAAATAAATGATATTCTGGTCTGTTCTGATGCTATGATCAATTGGATTGAATCATGCTATATCCATTTTTTAACATTTTTTGCTGGTAGATAGTCGATGGAAAACAAGCTTGATGTTGATATTTCTCTCTTTTTAATTAAACAAGTATGTTCCAAAAACACTTATACATTTATAACCAGTTAAGCTTTCCACCCGTGGCTTCGTCAGTGTGAACTTCATTCTATCACATGAAAACTAATTTAGTATGCCTATAGCAATCAGGGATAAAGTAGCTTTTACCAGTGAAAGAATTTTGAAATCGAGATCATCTGCCTCAAACATACACTCACAAACGCTTACCTCTTAATACTCGTATTAGTATAGATTTCTGATTGAAATTATACAAACAAACACACATTTTGAATCGGAAAATGCTAGAAGTAACAAAGCTTTATTTACTTGAAATCTAAAAATGTAATAAAACAGATATTGTTGACACAGCACAGTCCAGAGAATTGAAAAATAGGTATTTATAAAATCTGTTGCTGTCTTTTCCAGACCTCGAGTGCCCGCAGAGTGCGATAGAGACAGATCCAAATCGTACCGAAAGTAATTTAAAAGTAATTCGTTATTCGTTATTCGTTTAGCGTTAGGATGTCGGCAAAGCGATTGAACCACTGCGACCAGGATTGATCTATTGTGGTCATCATCCCCTCAAAGATCACTCTCCAGGCCTACAGCCATCATGAACTGAATTATTTTCCTGGGAGTGATGTTAATGGCGTCCGAAGGGGCAAGCTTGTGCCCGCCGAGAACGCGGCTTCTGCTGTGTATTAAAGCATCACAGTCGCATAGGACAAGGACCGGGGTCTCTTCCTCTTCACGACAGAATCTACAGGTCGGTGACTCAGCGATACCAATCCTGTGTCCGTGTTTGTTCAGCCTACAGTGCCCCGTAAGGGTTCTGGTAAGGATTCTTATCTGTCTCCTTCTTAATCCAAGGGCCTTTGTGGTGAACTTGTGTGAGTAGCCTTCGATGAGTGCCTTAGCATGTACCATACCATTGCTGCTGGTCCAGTGTTTCCTGCTAAGGTATTCCATTCGGGCTAATAGCGGCTGCCTCAGGGCGCATTTGGGTATACCCACCACAGGCTCAGGGGCATGTGTGATGGTTGCCGCACCCGCCCTGGCCAGTTCGTCTGCTGTTTCGTTACCCGGGATATCACAGTGTCCCGGTACCCAGCGTATCGTCACCCTATTGTTGACCCCGAGTTTGTTCAGGGCTTCGGCACAATCAAGGGTGAGTTTTGAGTTGATTTCAACTGCGTCAAGCGCTCTAAGGGCTGCCTGACTGTCTGATAGTATAAATATACTCTTATTTTTAAAAGCGCGTTCCAGGTTCTCCTGTGCGCAGTGCAAGATGGCGGTCATTTCGGCCTGGAAGACGGTGGCGTGTAGGCCCAGACTGCTGTGAATCTGCGCTTTTGGTCTCTCGCCATAGACTCCATAGCGCCAGCCCGCCCATTTATCCTGGAGCCATCAGTGTACCACACGATGTCTCCGGTTTGGAAGTTTGCAGGAGTGCCATCCTCCCACTCCTTTCTACCTGGTATTTCAACTGAGTACCATTTTTTAAAAAGATACTGTACCGACATGCTGTCCTTAGGCATGAGCATGACTGGCATTTTGTGCAGCTCAGCTTTCAGGACATTCATGTTTTTTGACTGGTACCGGCTACTTTCACCGTCTAGTGCCCTCAGCATGGCCGCTCTGGCTTCCATCCCAAGATGCAAGTGGAGCGGGCACAGTGACAGCATGGCTTCTAGAGCCACGGTAGGTGTAGAACTCATGGCACCAGTTGTAATCAAGCAGGCCAATCTTTGGACCCTGCTGAGCAAGGTAATGCTCGTTATTTGGGTGGTCTTCTTGGACCATACGACGCATGCATAGGCAATCATGGGTCGCACTATGGCAGTGTATATCCAGAGAGCAGCTTTAGGGCTGAGGCCCCATTTGGTGCTGACCAGACGGCAACATATACCTAAAGCCATTCGCGCCTTTTTGGATATGTAGCTGATATGAGAGTTCCAAGTAAGTTTCTGGTCGATGATAACTCCCAGATATTTGACCTCCTTGGAGAACCCTATAGGTTTGCTGAACAAGGTGGGCTCACGAACGCCTTCCAAGTTCCTTTTCCTGGTGAACGGCACCAGTGTGGTTTTGTCTGCGTTGACCGACAGGCCAACTTCCCGGCACCAGTTCTCCACAAGACGCAGAGCACCTTGCATTCGGCTTGAGATGGTGTTCAGGCATTTGCCAACCACCATTATCACCAAGTCGTCCGCATATCCCTGTGTTGTGAAGTGTGCGCTGTTCAGACGGTAAAGAAGTTCATCAACGACAATCGACCACTCCAGGGGAGACAGTACGCCCCCCTGTGGGCAGCCTCTTGTCACTTTGACTTCTACGTGCACATCAAGGAGTGACGTTCTTACCGTCCTTGATGTTAGCATGGATTCAATCCACCTTAGGGTGGTTCCGTCCACGCCCTTGTTCCTCATACTTTTGATGATGATTTCGGTCGAGGTGTTATCAAATGCACCCTCAACGTCAAGGAAGGCGCAAAGAGCTGTCTCTTTGTCCTCCATAGCCTTTTCCAGTCCGTCCGTTAGTTCCATCAGAGCAGACTCAGTGGATTTACCGCAGCGATAGGCGTGTTGACTTCCATGCAGAGGATTTACCTTTAGGTAGCTCTCTCTGATGTAAAGGTTTAATACCTTTTCCATCGTCATCAGAAGGAAAGACGTTAGACTGATTGGCCTGTAGGATTTAGGTTGGGACTTGTCCTTGTCGCCAGCCTTAGGTATAAAGACCACCTTAACCTTGGTCCAATCAGTAGGTAGAAAGCCATGTGCATAGCTGGCTCTAAATATTTTGACGATAAATGGTAGAAGGGCCTCGATGCCCTTCTGCATTAGCGCTGGGAAGATACCATCGAGGCCTCCCGATTTGAAGGGCTTGAAGCTGTTGATGGCCCATTTGACCTGGCTGGGTCTGAAGATTACTGACGCCCTTCTCCAGTCTTCCGGCCTTGGCCTAGGTCTCTTAGGCATCCTAGGAGGTGGGTGGTTGCCAGTAATCGGTATGGAGCCCGGGAAGTGTACTTGGGTAAGTAGCCCTAGTGTTTCTTCTGCTGAGTTTGTAAACGTCCCATCGGGTTTCCTAAGTAGTCCCAGATGTGACGTAGGTGCCTTAGAAAGCACTTTGTGGATTCTAGCTGCATGTGAGGCGCTATTTATCTCCTCACAGAACTTTCTCCACGATTGTCGCTTTACTCTCCTTAGCTCTCGGTTATATTCCGTGAGAGCCTTGGAGTAATCTTCCCACTGTTTGGTTCGCTTAGCAATGTTAAATAGCTCGCGAGCCCTGGCTCTAAGCCGATCCAGGGTTTTATTCCAGCCTGGAATGTTTTTACGATTCCTGCTGCCTTGTTTAAGCGGGCAATTGTCCTGGTAGGCGTTGATCATGCCTTTGGTTACGCCCGCTGTAGCTGATTCAAGCTGCTCAATGGAGCGTATGCTTTTGTTGACAGTGCCCAGATTTTCACTAAGGCATTCTACATATCTGCCCCAGTTAGTGGCCTTAGGATTCCTGTAGGAAACAGTAGGCTGGGTGGCACTGCCTATGTCAAATCTGATATGTCTATGGTCAGATAGTGAGATTTCCGACGAGACCTTCCAGCCGTTGACCCGGCCAAGAATTTGTCCCGTGCAGAAAGTGATGTCAAGTACTTCCTGCCTGCTCCTAGTGATAAAGGTCGGTTCACATCCTTCGTTCAGAACATTTAGGTTGTAACTTAAAATAAAATCATAGAGCAACTCACCCCTATTGTTTGTATTCGTACTTCCCCAAATGGTGTGGTGCGCGTTGCAGTCACAGCCCACTACCAGTTCGGCTGCTTGTTCCCTGCAGTAGTCAGCGAGGGCTTCAAGTTGAAGTGACGGGTTAGAGGCCTCTCCGGGAAGGTATGCTGAGCAGACAACAATCTTCCTTCCATGAGGACTAGGCAAAGAGACGTAGGCGGCAATGAGGTCATCGCCACACATCTCTGGAATTGGGATGAACTTAATACTTTTCTTAAGAACCATACAAGCTCTAGGCCGGGTGCCGCTAGTATTGTAAAGTACATTACCTGCGCCACTCAGTCCGAGCACCGTGTTCTTGTTCAGCCACGGCTCTTGTATCAAAGCTATGCCCAAGTCCTCGCGGAGGAACCTCTGGCTCAGGACGGCCGAGGCACCCTTCGCGTGGTGAAGGTTTGCTTGGATAATTTTTAACATTGTTATGTGTGTATTGAGATATATATATACAAATATGCAAGATAAATACGATATTAGTTTTATATATATATGTACAATACCGTGTGTAGTAGTGTGTGTGTTTGTGACTTTTGTGTGAGTGTGGAGTGTAGTAAGGAACCTACTGCCTATGTTGGAGTAGGTTTCTAGAGGCCTTCTTGCTGGAGTGCTCCTTGGTCAGAGCTGGGCGGCCTCTTGCACCTCTTGACCCTCTCGGTCCTCCCGCCCTTCCTCTGACTGCTCCTTCAGCAAGTGCCCCGGCCCGTTGGGTGACGAATTGGGGCGGCACCGTGGGCGCCACCCCTCTCCGCCCCCAGCCCCGCGCAGGTCGAGGACTCGAACTTCCTCTAGTGCTGAGGTTGGGCTTCCTTTCGCCCCTAACGGGGCAGGGAAAAGCCTGCACCGGGGCCCGGCTAGTGCTGGGTTGCGGTTGCCACTTTTCCCCACTTTGACCGACAGCGGACGACGCGTGCGCCTCTACTCCAGCACCTGGGGTGCTGACGCAACCCGCAGGCAGGGCAAAGGTACGGTTGCGACCGACCACCTGCCAGTCCATGTCTTGGGAGGACGATTCGGCTCCCGCCGCCGAGTCACCAGTGATGGCGGACTCAGCTGCAGTTCCCGTGTCCACCTGAACCCCCGGTCTCACACTGGCCGTGAGGTTATTGTCCCCATGGGTAGCCGTGAAAGGTCCACCCGATGCGCCAATAACCTCCTCCATAGGTGGGAGGGACACCCCTCCGCCGACCACGGACGGCGGCTTAGTCAGCCCCCGTGCCGAGGTCGAGGGTTGGGCGTTCCCCTCACTGGCAGCCTTCGCCTTAGGGTCCTTTTTCACCTTCACTCGGAGAAACCCGAACTCAAAGTGAAGCGTGAAGTTGAGCTCTCTCAAGGCCTCTAGAGCCTCGTCGTCCAGTGCGAGCGCTACGACCTGCCCGTCTTCTTTATACTGGACGTTCAGAACGCGCCATCCCTCCCCTGGGCCAAGTTGCCGGTTAGACCCACGCAACCTTTGTTCAATTAAGGCGGGGTCCCTTGGGTTAGGCCCTGGGATGAAAAGGATGCCAACGTGCGGCTTAGGGAACTCACTGGCCTTCATAACCTGAAGGTTTGCTCCCTGCCAAGGTTTCCCTTCTGGTACTACCCTCTCCAACCAGAGCCGAGTGAAGTCGTCCGCGCAGACGAACAGCATCCATCCCGGCCTGTTTGATGAGCCCATAAACCGGGGACACGTTCCGGCGCCCTGGTTTTCTTCATCCATGCGGGTCAGAAGATATTCCCGCACCAAAATCTGTTGCTCCTCGGTCAGAGGTGCATTAGAATCCCTAATCCCAACTCTAAGAGATGCAGCCACTTGGCTGAAAGCCGGTCGGCCCTCTACGCCCCGTGCAGATCTCTTAGGGTTGGTTTTAGGGGACTCCTCCTCCGATCGCACTCTTTTGGGAGCTCGAGGGTCGTCAGCTGGTGCGGGTCCCACAGGAGCGTTAGGCCTTGAGGCAGGCGGAGAGCCTGCCTGTGGTCCTTGGCCAAAGGTTGGCACCCGACATAGGACCAGAGCCTCTTCCCGGCTAACTCCCTGAGCTAGAAGCTTGTACAGCCTCCTTTTCTGAGAGCCAGCTAGTCTGAGCCCAGGCCTAGCCTTAGCTGCCTTTGGCGTCGGTGTCGAGACCGATGTAGGCTGCAGGGCAGAGTTGCCCAAGCCTGATTCAGTGGCGTCAGTGGTTGCGCGAGGAAGATGAGACATGCCATCACCATCAATCTCAACGCAAGACACTTGGTCAGCAACCTTAGATACCAAGGCATCTTCGGTAGTTGCGGAGGCCATCACGGACTCCTCCGCAGTAAGGGATAGGGGGCTACTGAGGTCCCCTATATCAAGGTCATATAAATCTGTATCCATATGAGTCCCACGAGTAGCAAGGGAAAGGTTCGTCCGCCCCCACAGAGCCCCGCGTGCGGGGGTAAGGCTAATTAGTCTCTGAGGTCGCCCGGTATCAGAGACCCACCGTTCGGGACTGAGCTACCCTCAGCCATTCAGCTATCAGCAATTTAAAAGTAAACAAAATCTATGTTTTGTAGTATCCCTTTTCAAAAAGTGGACCGATTTAGTTACTTTAATCACTGAAAATAAAGAGACGCTGTGTCCGTGTTCCTGTTTTCCTTTTTTTGAAATAAACTGGTCAAGTTAGTTTTTTGGATGTTTGAACACAGCGGAAAATCTGGCCATTTTTATCGATTTTGGAAAATAATTGTATTATTAAAAAATGAAAAACATAGTGGCATGCCAATAGGGGCAATATAATTTTTAGGAACAAAATAATCCTCTACTAGCAAAATCCAGAGAGGAAACAGGGGACTAAATTTGTATGGAAAAACGGTGCTTCTGTATCCTCTTAAATCGGGTACGTGTAGCAACATTTAAGTTTAAAAAAAGGTTTTTTTTTACTTTTTTAAACGGGTAAGGTGTAGTGTGAAGAGCTGTCACCCTATTAGGCTAAGTTGGGATAGTAGGTATATAATAAGACATATTTAGTAATATAACTTACATTAGTAGTAATAAACCAGCCTCTATCACATAACATCTTCCTTATTTACTTCACTCCCGGTCCCCATATTGCAGATCTATCCAGTTAGTGTGTACAAAGGGCAGGGACGTAATCAACGCGAGCTTATGACTCGCGCTTACTAGGAATTCCTCGTTTATGGGGGATAATTGCAAACCCCAATCCCCAGCACGAAGGAGTTTCAACGGGTTGCCCGGGCCTCTAGGCCTGGGAGAACATGCTGATTCCTTCAGTGTAGCGCGCGTGCGGCCCAGGACATCTAAGGGCATCACAGACCTGTTATTGCTCAATCTCGTGCGGCTCGAAGCCGCCGGTCCCTCTAAGAAGAATTTTAATACGTCGCCAGTGAGTTGCGTGACAGAGCCACGCACACCTAAATGACGACGCCTATTTAGCAGGCTAGAGTCTCGTTCGTTACCGGAATTAACCAGACAAATCGCTCCACCAACTAAGAACGGCCATGCACCACCACCCACCGAATCAAGAAAGAGCTGTTAATCTGTCAATCCTTCCGGTGTCCGGGCCTGGTGAGATTTCCCGTGTTGAGTCAAATTAAGCCGCAGGCTCCACTCCTGGTGGTGCCCTTCCGTCAATTCCTTTAAGTTTCAGCTTTGCAACCATACTCCCCCCGGAGTCCAAAATCTTTGGTTTCCCGGAAGCTGCCCGCCGAGCCATTGTAGTAACGTCGGCGGATCGCTAGATGACATATTTACGGTTAGAACTAGGGCGGTATCTAATCGCCTTCGAACCTCTAACTTTCGTTCTTGATTGATGAAAACACCTTTGGCAAATGCTTTCGCTGATGTTCGTCTTGCGACGATCCAAGAATTTCACCTCTAACGTCGCAATACGAATGCCCCCAGTTATCCCTATTAATCATTACCTCGGAGTTCTGAAAACCAACAAAATAGAACCGAGATCATATTCTATTATTCCATGCACGAAATATTCAAGCAGCATTTTTAGCCCGCTTTGAGCACTCTAATTTGTTCAAAGTAAAATTGTCGGCCCATCTCGACACTCACTGAAGAGCACCGCGATAGGATTTTGATATTGAACCGACGTTTTACCGTCGGCTCACCGACGATATGCTCCGCAAACGTGTCAGTATCACCGCGGATGCGGTGCACCGACAGCGCGGCGCACAAATGCAACTACGAGCTTTTTAACCGCAACAATTTTAGTATACGCTATTGGAGCTGGAATTATCGCGGCTGCTGGCACCAGACTTGCCCTCCAATTGTTCCTCGTTAAAATATTTAAAGTGTACTCATTCCGATTACGAGGCCTCGTAAGAGTCCCGTATCGTTATTTTTCGTCACTACCTCCCCGTGCCGGGAGTGGGTAATTTGCGCGCCTGCTGCCTTCCTTGGATGTGGTAGCCGTTTCTCAGGCTCCCTCTCCGGAATCGAACCCTGATTCCCCGTTACCCGTGACAACCATGGTAGTCGCAGAAACTACCATCGAAAGTTGATAAGGCAGACATTTGAAAGATGCGTCGCCGGTACTGGACCGTGCGATCGGCAAAAGTTATCCAGATTTATAATTTAAAGAGGTTTAATTTGATTGTTGGTTTGTAATAAATAGGTTCCGAATCTACTGCCCCCCGATTCAGAACAAAGTTGTCGACCGATTCGGTTATTTTCTTTCATTCTTAATTCATTTTTAAGATGGGTTTTATATTATTATTTAGTTATTGCAAACTGAAGGCTTTTGGCTTTAACATATAAAAACATTGATTGCTACCATTGAGCGGGTCATTTACTATAATTAAAACAAACTTACCGAATCGGTCGATAACTTCGTTCTGAATCAGGGGGCAGAACTGATTTAAAAAAAATCACCAAACTAAAGCCAAATTAGCGAGTAACATTGGATGTTTTTTTAGGCAATATTTTAACGGGATAAATAGTCGCGGGCCAAGCCGCTGACAGTCAGATAGTCTCAATAAATTCTGATACAATACTTATTTTATTCTGTGACAATACTTATCAAATGCCGGGGAACTTTACGGGGACAGTCAGTAATAAATTATATTTATTTATTATTATTTTACTGATTACATAGTTGATTATGTTTGTACGTGAGTAGGTACGAGTATATTTTTCTTGGTTCTTAAATTACGTTAGCAAAAATGTATAATAATTTATTTATTTTATACATAATAATATTATAAAAAGGAATGATTTGATTGTTTGTTCGTATTGAATAAACTCCATCCATCATAGCTTTCAGTTTTGCATGTAACTGATAATCTTAGTTTTATGTTGTAATTCTCAGATATATATATATTTGTTTAATTTATAGTTAGTAAGTTCCAGTTTGCTCACATTATGTTAAATAATACCAGTGGAAACTTTATTGGTTTAACTTAGATATTTATGTTAAGTTTGTTCTGATATATAACAACTGTCTGTTTCCCAAATAAATAAATAAATAAATAAATAAATAAACTCCAAAACTACTGATCCGATCGTCAAAATTCTTTCAATAACCGAAAGCTTTTCAGGAGTGATTTATGCTATATTTTAATAAGATTGAACAAAAAATAATGTAAAAAATCATATTAGTTTAAGCAAATCAATTCGGAAAAAAGCGGGCTAGTTATTAAAATGATAGAGGACACAGCTGTCAAACATTTGACAGAACGAAGTATGAGTCTGTTTGGGCAGCTGGTACTACATAAAAAAATGCAATCAATTTTAATTAAATCCTACTAAGTAAATATCTCTCTCGTTACTCTGGATGAGGGAAAGGGGAATGGAAAACAAAGTTAGAGCGCTGAATAGGTAATAGTACCTTACGTACAGAAGGTTCACTCAAGAAACGCGGACAAGTAAAAAAACTTCTTTACTCCTACAAGTCCGTGTCTCATTAGTTAAGTACTTAGTTACATTTTTATTTGTCCGTGATACCTATCGAACAAGAAGCTCTAGCCAAGAGCAACATGCTACTTTCGTTTCGTCATGTCACATTTAAAAATGTATGAAAATGTTATTCCGATTCGACGAGTGTTAAGTTAATGTCATCATTAGGTACCGTACAATCCGTACATTTTTCACATTTGATATGTCGAACCGAACGTAGCGCGTTGCTCTTGGCTAGGGCCCAAGGCCGAAGGTCAAGTTTAGGTAGCTTACACGCGGAATCGAAACTTATCGCGTAGCTCGAGCGTTCATATTCCGCTGTGCGCTGCTGAACGAAACTGATTTAGCAGTTGCAGGGTCGCAACTCGCTGATATAATTTATTGAAATCATAGAGTTTTACTTAATAATGAATATAACATCGTTTAGTACTCACTAGTAGGTAGTCATTTTTATTCTTAATTAGCTGTCGGCGGCTTCGCCCGCGTAGACTGTCTCTCCCGTCAAAATATAGCCTAAATCTTGGAATAATTACACCTAGAAGGATTGTTCCATACAAAAAGTCGCGCCATTTGTGATGCCAAAATCAACTGTCAAATTAACAATTCGTTACACATGAAATTACAATTTTCAGTATTTAACATCTGTATGGATTACAAAAACAGTTGCAAGAAAACACAAAAAAAATATTATTAATTAATGCGCTCAGTGTCCGAGTCGATCGGCAACCTACTGTCATGAAATGCCATGATTTCGGTTCGGTAGCTCAGAAGAGCAGGCGCAGTAGGGTTTGTATAAAACGCAAATTTGTATCCCGCTTAATGTCTCGGGCTTAAAATAATTACAGAAACCAAGTCCATTTTGAAGCACCTTAATTGGAGCCATTTAATTATTTATTTTACTCTAACGGCGGTATAAATGGCTCCAAACGGACCGCTTTGCAGTGTTCATTACAGCTCCGCAATGTTCAATGTCAAAGCGCGCCGCACGTAAGCAAGCAATAGTCACGCATGTGTGGATCGGGTTAGTGCTTCATTTTTGACGGGGCGGTTGTATGAAGACTATCCTTCTACTTATATGTTATTATTCTAAGGTCTCGGGCCAAACATTTTTTTTACCAGTTATCTTTTTTTAAACTTTACCTCAATTAATTGGTTCAATGAAGTCTGTGCTCACCATAATCCGTTCAAGAAAGTGTTACGTAGGTACTTAGTTACCTACTTTATTCATTTCTTTTACAGCGTGATAATCCTAATCTGAAGAATTCGCAAGTATAACTTTCAATCTTGAATAAAGTGATATTATCTTTACAACAGGATAATGCTATCTTACGAAATGAGACATAAAGATTTGTATCTTTCGTAATCCTGATGATTTTTAAGTGAATTCTTAGAATTCGCAGATAGTATTTTTTGGGTGCATTGCCGATTTACCAATTGAAGTAAAGTGAGTAAACTTGTTGAGCCACAGGCGACAGCTTCACCGGACGAGCACAGACGGCTTTCAACACTGATAAAAATTTAGGGACGCGTTTCAATTTTATAGTGAGTAACGGATCCCATTTTTGGGCTTGACACAAACAAAATTAAAGGTAGCACTTTCAGCTTCAGCTGTTAGTAGACGCCACGGTATTAGATTTGTCAAATTTGGACGTCTCACAGACGAGAAAGACCACAAAACAAAAGTAACCGGCCCTCCACTCGCCGCCCATCACTATCATCAATCAACACTATCACTTTTATCAACTTTCTATTATGCGCAATCCGCGCAATAAACACGTTAAGTACGCTGATGTTGTTACGCTCACCCTTAAGTCCGGCAAATGCTGTCAATGTCAAAGCCTACACTAAAGTTATCGAGAGTCATAGAGAGGAAAATGGCCTTCGAATCACTTATTATAACTAACTGTAAAACACAATTACAATACTAAGTACTGACTTTATCGTCATTGTTCTATTAAAGTAGATAAACTTCAGAACATAATTTTAACCTTGCAGTTTTCATAGTTTACTATTATTAATCAATTACAAAAAGAACATTATTTAAACTCACTCAGCTGTGTTCAACCAAAAATAACACTTATTATTTCACGATCACAATTTACCGCGTAAAACTGTTTTCTTTTTTGGTTTTATCGATCAAGATGGCTGCCGAACGCGCGCCAACTCTTGCGCCAAATCTGTTACTAACTCTGTTCAGTGATATTGAGAATCATATTTTGTGACAGTGCAATTCGCAAGGAAATACAGAAGGTCTGATTAATAATTAGCTTTTGCCTGCGACGTTGTGCGCGTGGAAGCAGTTCAAAACAAACTAGGTAACTTCTTATGTACTAACTACAAAAACAACACTGTGTATGTATAACAAGTCGCTATTAATATTTTATCTATGGCAGTGCCTTCATGTCGGAAATTATCTCATACGCAGTCGCCTCTACCCTTGGTTCCTCAATTCTATAAATACATACATACCATCACGACTATCGAAACGGGGTAGTCAGAGGCAAGTGACTGTTGCCGTCCTGGTGAACGGAACACTCAGAAGTCCACTTTTCACCAATGGTATTAGAACCCAACGTGGTAGGTGGTTGGCGGTTTTGAATTCACCCGCCCGCACCCTTCCTCACCTCTCCGCGGACACACGCCAGTATCTATGGTCTGCACATACGTGTCGACTGCACTATTTTCGTGAGGTACCTACCGTACGATATTTTCGTTGTTAGTTTTGTCAAATTTTGTTATTGTAAATTCTGTTATTATTATTGCTGTGTTCAAGTTTGATCTATTTTGCTATCGCCATTTTTACTTTAGCGTGTGTTGGAGTTTATAAAGCCATTTTGATTGCGCCTAGTGATGCCATGACAAAGCGTCCAAAGAAACTGCGCGGGCAAGCCCGTGATATTATAATATATTAAACAAAGTGAACAAATACCGACTTTGAAAACGAAAACTATAATGAGCGTTCGAAATTTTCGTTCGATCAAGTGGTTTAATTCAACAACTAATTTCATGAATTTATTAAAAAATACGTATCATATTCAATAAAAATACTACTTTTATTATGAATATAGTTATTGTCATAAAAATAGCAAACCACTTTAAGTGTCATTGGCGTCTCAGAAACGCTTATAAAACACAAGCTTAAAAAATGGTCTTGCTGTCCCTACCAATAACGCCTACCGACAAATATATTGACAGGCCAAACTTCACAGTTTAAAAAATCGGGATATTTCAACAATCAACAGATACAACAACACTTCCTCTGTCGAAAACCTTAAGAAATCGGGGCGGCCGCGTGCTGTTAGAACTACAAAGGCTTGACTTTATTAAATATGTAATACCTATTTAAGTTTTAGTAATATTAGGTACATTACTTCATAAAAAAAATGTATGAGTTCGAGAGTCTATGTTTATAAACTCGGCTTATGTAGGACTCCATTATTTATAAGACATTTAAAGCTATGTGGTGTATACATCGCTTTAAATGTCTAAAAAGAAGCAGGGGTTTTTATCCAAACATATTTTTACTGTTACTATAACTCTAGCCTAGCAAATTTAAAATATTACATAGGTAATCTCTTCATACGCTGTGGCGGAAGGGGTTTTCAATTTTACCAGGTTATACTCAGGTATGTCATCGTTATGGCAACGTCAAATTGCAAATTGTCATTCATTTTAGCACCCCTGCTTCTTATTTCTAATGTTATAATAAATGAAGTAACTATTTACGTTTCCAAGGCTTTAGGAAATACCTGTGCAAAACATGAGCCGCAAATACCTATACGAGAGTTCGTTCAGACTCTTTGTTCTCTTGTATAGATTGTGACTAATGTTTTGCTCATATATTTTTGAAACGTACAGATATGTATGGTTTTGACTGTACACCAGGGATTCCCACAGTAGTCGATTTAATAAAAAACACTGTTATTTTTAGTTATTATTTTAATACTGGCGAATCTCACAAGACGCAAACTTAAACTTCAACAAACAACAAATTTATATTTACAAAATAATCAATAAAATATTTTCAGTTAATTTGTACAACAAATCACAAAAAATTCATTGATAACCACAGAGGTATTGCAATAGATGACGCTAGTTTATGGAATATTTATTACTTTGTGTATGACTTCAATTTAAATCAATAAAAAACAGAGAACGCTCAACACTAAAGTGTTATCGTTACTTCACATTTACCGTTAAAAAAAGGCAAGATTTGTTTTCACAGAGACTACGTTATCTATTTCTCAATGATGTCTGTGTTTATTTGATATTCACTTAGGGCCTGCGCAGACGATGGACTATCCGCGACGTACTTTTTTGTCAGTCAAAATAGATCCTTTACATACTGTACTGTAGGTATGTACTCTACGCTGTTCAAAAAGTTCAAAGCGGTCGCGGATTAAAGGAGGTACGCGGGGGTCCGCGAAAGAAATATAACTAACGAACTATGAGCAGCAAATGCAAAACGCACCTAGAGGTCTTTAGTCCGCGTCGGGGATGGATCTTTGAACACGTCTTTTTTTCTTAAACTTCATGTAAATTATAACAGAACGTTATCTTAGAATATTTGTCACCATAACGTGCGCTTCACTAAATTTTTGGACAACAATGATCGCACACTGTGTGCGTTGAGTCCGTAGTAAATCCACGGCAGACTTTTTATTCGCGGAGCGCAATTTTTTTTTGCCGCTATCAAAAGTCCGTCGTCTGCGCAGGCCTTTATCTTTATACTCAGAACAAATTAAATATACTTAGCTAGAAAATAGACGGAGATAATAAATTTATATTAGCAATGTTTTTTCTATAAATGTCAACCGAATTATATTTTTTCATCGCTCATAGGTATAATATAATTAGGTTAGCAGTGTTTCGATTATTTCATTCGCTATGTCAATTTATACACATAAATAAAATAATAAATATGTGCTGCATGACAGTGTTCAAAAATGCACAAATGTTTAGATACTAAAACATCTTTGCCTAAGGGTCAATTTACACAGAGACGCGACGCGACGCTGCGCGCACTTTTTAATAGAGCTGCTCTTAATTGAACTTATTTACTACACGAAAAGATACACGAGAATTCAGAATACGTTGCACCACGCAGCACTACGTCGCGAGGCAACTGTGCGATGTCTTTGTATAATTTGGGGCCCTAATACCATCTTCTATAACTTGTCAAGTTCATTCCCTAAACTAAGCGAAGCGAACACTTTCGCTAATATGATTCTTCATTTCCAGCCAGTCAGCCCACCTAGCCTACCTGGCACTAATGCATCTCCTAAGCTAAAATATTATAAATATTTACGCTAATCGCTAAATATTTACAGACGAAATTGCTGGCTACCCTCAGTTTAACTTCTCGTCTCGAAATAAGAGATTGTAATACGGCCCTTGAAGTCGTCAAATCTCTACAAATAGAAAAGTGCTTGAATTCCATTTTGAAATATTGGCCATTTACCCAAATATTAGGTCAAACTTTAATAACTATTCACAAAATAAATATTTCTTGCGATAAAAATACACGAATGTAATGCATAACTTATTTTTAGATAAATGGATAAAATTTAAACTTATATTTTTGTTCGCTAAAATACTGTTAAATTCCAAAAAATATATAACATGCTTCTGATTGAAACAATAATGTCATTATTTTAGATTCCCCAAGTCAAAATAAAATAAAAGTACTCAAAAAATCGTTACACATAAGTACCAAAATCACAAAACTTATATAGAAATAACGAGTACTTACATAAATAATCCAGCCAGAGTTAAAAGACATCGGCCATAACCTTCAGTATACCGAATTATTGATTAAAACGTACTGTTAACGATATGGCAAGTAGTGTTGAAGAAACTACCTATGTGATGTTTATGGATAACTTGGATACAACGGTCCAGTATTTTTATTATTTGTGGTAGCCCTACTATGCCCTTCCGAGATTAGCCTACCACACTCGTATGTATTTACCTGTCGGGCACCCGTCGTGTCCTCGTCAGATCATATTAGTTGTTTTGCAATACACGTTCGGATTTGCCAGTCGGGCAAAAAACTAAAAGTGCCTGTGTGGCGAAACGACTAGAATGATTCAACGGGTACACGGCGGGTAACTAACGTTTAAATACCTATTAAATATGCTATTGTTTTTATTACTCTGACCCATGTAATAATAATACATAGAAAGCGAATGCGGGAACTTTTGGTGATGGCACAAATACGGACCGTCAGTGCTCAATTTCAAGTTCTTGTGGTAGGAACAAGCTAATGACTATTTGTCCAGTAAATGGGCTGAACAATATCAGAAAAGCACGAACAACATTCATACATAAAACAATTAAGTGACATGCTGAACATGTGCAAGTAACAATACTTACTCTTAAAAGTAGATCTTGGCAAATGTAAGTGACGCTTTAAGAATAAATGATTCTTTCAATGTATAATCACAGTGTAAAAATATTATCAGAACATGCTCGTTTCGCTCACCCATCTCGCTCACTTAGGGCACGCACTTCTTATCATATTATTAGATAAAAAAAATACTAATTCGCGTCTTTTGCCCCTATTTTGACTGGATTACAATAAAAACGAAATATTTACTAAAATAACTAATTAGTAATATAACAACGTATTTTAACCTTATGACTACAATCACAGAAAATAAATATGCAGATATTTTTACAATGTAAAATCCATTTATTGTATTATTAGAGGTAACTACCGTGAAATAAATACTACAGCCAACCATATCTCATTTCTTAACAAAAAAAAAACTGTAAGAAAAAGTATATTGCATACTGAGAAGGCAATCGATTTAGAAATTATCTAGTAAATTTAAAAAAATATATTATACATTCGTTGTTAAACGGTTCACATATTTTTTTACTCTATAAATAAGCCACCGCTGGCCAGGCAACACAATATGGGACTGCTTATCGCGGTGCATCCTTAATACAATCCCTTACAACTTGTTGGCCAAAACTGAGCGTAACGAGCAAAAACATAATCTTTCATTTCCAGCCAGTCAGCGATTACCTGGCACTAACGTATCCTATAAGCTAGATTTTAACTGACAAAATTGCTCGCTACCTAAAACTTTTAATTTTAATCATTTATTTCAGGTGATAAAAACCCATCTTGTGACATACAATTGAAATTAAAATTAGAATTAATAGAAACATAAAATAATTGAAAAATAAAATACATTAAAAACACAAATTTAAAACATTACAAATAAATTATAGTAGTCTCTGCTTTCGACATTGTGGGATGTGTCTATCATAGCAATGTCGGATGTAGGGACAGTCCAGCCTACTAGCAATAAAAAAAGTAATTTATTTTCCTCTTCACAAAGGTAGGTTCTCTTCACAATCTCTAAGGGGTTATAAAATTACAGAGTTGACGCATTTCCACCTCTGTGAGAGACTGGTATCCATACTAGGGTAATCTCTGTGTGACGGATCGCCAGGCCCTCACCCTCCGATTCACGCGATCATAGCTAGGACGGCATTGGAACTGTCCTGAACCCTTCGCACCAAGGAGGCTCCCCTTTTGCGCATAAGTACCTACTTGCAATTAACTTGCCTGGATATTGGAGATTGTATTAAGGCCTGAGGTCATATAGATCATGTGGTAGCTTTGTTTATCTGTTTTTGTAGGAAATTCTCGAATCTACATGTGAATGGCGTTTTAAAAACTTTTTGTATTTTGTATTACAAATTCAACGGATATATAACTATTACATTTTTACCAAATAATCACTCATAAAAATAAATCAAACCACTAGCTTACATTTTTTAGCAGAACTTAATGTTCACGATTTAGCCGGGAAAACTAATCAAGATGTTAGGTGATGTTGATGTCTGTTAACGGCCTCGGTAGCTCAGTTGGAGGAGCAGTCACCCGGATTGTTAAAGGTCGCGGGTTCTAATCCCGCTTGAGTCCCAGGATCAGGTCGATTTTTTCTAGTTTCTATCTTTGTTTATAAAATAGAGCATTTTTTAATGCTAAAAATAAAAATTCACTAATCAAAATGTATTCAGCGACTTAGGTGTAAAAACTTACTTATCAAGTCGACATAGTTACTTTTGCTTTCATAGCAATAATATGGATTATTGTATTTATTTAATTAACGAGTTTAACATTGATACTATTGAAGTACCTACTTCACTGAAACAAAGAAACGCAACCAATAAAGTTTCTTTTGAAAGTTATTGTTATTTTTAAAAAAAATCGGAAATACTAGACTGAATCTTCACCGTAATTCTCACTCTCCACACTCTATGTCTTACACTCCCAGTACCGCCGAAACCTTGGTTAGGGGCGCCCTTAAGCTCGTCAATTGAAGAGCGTTACGGATACTACAAAGAGTTTGCTAGATTGAAGCAACCTTACGCCACGGTAATATTTAATATTACCGTGCTTACGCTGTATCGAGTAAAGTACAATATTGGTTGCGCTAAGCTCCTTCAAAATCTTAATACATTGGAATTTTTGCTAAGGATTTCCAAAATTGCTTTTATGATGAAAGAAAAAAACGTGCTAGAAGGTCGCTGTGATCACATGTTACATTTCCCATCAAATATCCATCCAAAAAAGCCAACGAACATTACAAATCTCCTTGTTTTGATGTATGCCGCCAGCTATTCTGAAATGCCTGAGGTTTGATCCAGCAGAAGATAATGTAGCATGGCTAAAGAGGACATTCATCAAAAAATTAAGAATTAATTCGGCATTATCAACAAGTGAAAAGTTCAGAATGCCTCATCACATTTTAGTTCAAGACCAAACTAAACCAACACTTAATGCCACGTGAAAACACAATGGCACAACAGCAAATAGCCAGACGCGACAATAAGGTGGCCAATCATAACGGGGAAGCCGATTTTGAAGAACTGCATGAAAGTGAACCTATAGCCGTGTTGTTCCGCCACTCCGGCGCAGACAACGTTCGCGCTTGCGCCGATTAACGTTCCGTTTCCTAGAAATACAAACATAACATGAACATACTAATATTATGAAGTGGAAAGATTTGTTTGTTTGTATTGATGAGGCTAAGAAACTACAGGACCGATTTTTAAAATTCTTTCCCCAGTACCAAGCAACATTATCAAGGAGTGACATAGGTTATCTTTTTAATTTACCCAGTCTATATTTTGACGCGGAAGACAGTCTACACAGGCGAAGCCGCTAACGGACAGATAGTGAATAGATAAATAAATATGCGCTAGACCAACACACCACTTGTCATGGTCTCAAAGTTAGGATAAAAACCCTTGTGTTATGAGGTACCAGACAGGAAATTAAACCATGGTCGTCTCGCAGTATACTCAGACCCAAACCAATTTAGAAAAGATCGTTTCCTGAATTGCTAAGCCTACACCTCACAAGCTAAAGCGCGAAACCGTGCTATAGCTCACTACGCCAATTGTGTCGTCGTCAATATACCTAACGTTCAATAACAAGACACCTTATGCAAATCTATTCTAACGATTAATCAAAGTTGAGTTACCTACATGTACGAGTATGACTGACATGAAACAGGACAGCATCAATTTAATGTGTGCTCCACTTACATTATAGTTTCTAGATTCAAGTAGAATTTTAGTTTTCGATTTTCCATACTTTTGTTCCGAGGTTTACATACAAAAACACGTCATGTACATACCTTGGTACTGATTTTATATGAAAACCCTAGCATAATAGTTTTCAGTTCTTAGTTGTATAGTTGGCACATCTGATCTAATGAGCCTTTTGATTTTTCTTACAGAATCACCCGATATGCGTGAATTTCAAAAAGTGAAGATTAAAAACAACGGTTATTATAATTCGAGTTCATCAATTACAAACAAATAAAAACACAAATCTTTCTCTTTATAATTTATCTAGTGTAATGATTATGTAAAACTTACCTCCTAAGCACGCTCCAAAAGACAGCGCCCAAACCAACGGAGCCATTGGAAGATTGAGGTTAGGATTGGACCCCAATGACGTCACGATCCTAACCATCATCGTGGTGAGCGGTATGTTGTCCACGAAGGCTGATGTTATGCCGGACACCTGGAGTTTGGGAGAAAGTTATAAAATGTCAAATACGTTAAATACATACATACTATCACAACTTCATCCCACACGGGGTAGTCAGAGGCAAGTGACTGTTGCCGTCATGGTGAACGGAACACTCAGAAGCCCACTTTTCACCAATGGTATTAGAACCCAACGTGGTAGGTGGTGAGCCTTTTGCCGCTATCCGATCCGCGATCCGAGTTGGAGTGCTTAACCACTAGGCCACGACGCTCTCAAAAAGTCAAATGACGCTTTAAATACCTAAGACTGAATCTGACCAACCAGTTGACCAACAACTGTCACACACCATATCATACTATGACCGGCCTGCGTTATTCTAATGCGCCACCGCTGACAGCGCCTCCAGCGGTGACAAAGAACCAGGAGTCTGTTTACATATTTGCCCCTGTTACCACCGGTGGATTTTTTATATAAACAAGGGGCGACCAAACTTGATATAAGTATACGAACTACAATATTCAATAATGTTATATTTTGTCACTTTTATCAACACTCCGAACTTCCACCTCGAGGTGAGCCACCGGTGGCAACATCATCATCATCCGTGCGGTCTATCCCGGTTGTGAACCCACACTGGTGTCTGGGGTCCTAGGGTCCGCCTTTCTCATTTTCTTGACCCACTTCGCGCGGTCTTGTGCATCCTCAGTGGTGAGTTTGTTAGCACGCATGTCACCCTTAACGACGTCGACCACCGCTTGGGTCGACCTCTTCTACCAGTACCTGGCGGGGGCGGCATGGCCAGACAATTGTTGCCCACGTAGTTTGCCGATCTCCGTGAGACATGACCATACCAACGAAGGCGGCACTCCTGCAGCTTGTCTGCGATGTTACGAACACGAAAGCTTTTATATACCAGAATAACTCATATTTAAGGATTTCATGTAACTTGGCATTGTAAATCACGATAACGCGGGCGAGGCCGCGGGCGGAAAACTAGTTAGGACATATTTTCAAATAAATTCCGAGTTGCCGCCACCGGTGGGGGCGTCACTAGCGCTGGCGTATGAGAATAACCCTTAAATGCATTGCTAAATTCGTTGCAATTAAATCAAAATTAGTCAGCCTCAAGATTCGTGTTGAGAATGAAGAACGAGACTGAATTTGACTAACTGTCATTTAAGGTCAAATTGGTCAAAAGCGGACATTTTGGTCTGATGTTTGTTTTAATTTGACAATTAATGATTAAAAATTCATCTAAGTAGTCATTTTAGTAACGCCCTAAATCAAGGTTTGGGGAGCCCCTTAAGCCGTGTCTTTAGATAGCGTAGGGTGCTTCAATATGGCAACATTACGCTCTATGTTGTTCGTCAGCGGCTTCGCTAGACTCTTTTCTCCCATCAACGATAACCTAAATAAAAAAATATAGCCCATGTCACTCCTTGATGATGTAAATAGCTTTATATTGGTGAAGTAATTTTTGAAACCGGTCTAGATTTTTCGGAGCATTCATTACAAAGGAATGAAAATCTTAAAATATTACTTGGGATAGATTATTTTAAGTGTGCTTAAAAGAACTTCATTTTAGAAGTTTTCTGCTTTTACAGTAGAGTTTTTTTTGCTACTAGGGGTGTTCAATGAAAAGTGATAATGAGTGTGAAGCAGTTATATTTTATGTATTGTTATTTTATACATAATCACCTTTGAAGTTTATCGTTTTTCTCATCCTAAGATTCCCATCTTGAAAAATCTTCATCTTGATCACATAAAAAATCGTGTTAAGCGGCAATCACTTCCTCATCATTGCTATATTTGTGACCTCTCAGTTGTTCTTTTAACCGCGGAAACAGGTAGAAATTACCAGGCGCAAGGTCAGGTGAGCATGGAGGATGTTCCATCAATTTAAATCCGCATCTTGGATAGCAGTCATCGCAACTCAGGACTTGTGTGCGGGGGTGTTATCTAGACAACAACACAACTTTAGCAAGTTTGCTGCGGCGATTTTCGGGTATTTCCTGACGCAGTTTTTTTATTTGTTCTGCCTATAGGGGCCCCGTAATAGTGACTCCATGATTGAGGTATTCAATCATCATCACCCACTGGCTGTCCCTGAAAAGAGAGCCCATAATCTAACAGGCGGATGGAATTGCCTTAACTTCTTAAGCGTCGGAGATGACGGCCTATTACAAGTAAATGACTGTTGTTTTGTTTCAGGATCATAATATTGGAGCCATGTTTCATCCATTGTTACGAAGCGAGCCAAAAATCGAGCAGGATCTGTCTTGTTATAACAATTCCAAATTGATTTGAGAAATCCGCAGTCTTGTTTGTTTATGCTCGTCTGTAAGCATTTTAGGCACCCAGCGCGCCGATACTTTTTTCATGCCCAAAATATTCATGTATAATATCTTTATCTCCATAGTAGATAAGAACTAAAACTATAATAAAACTATATACTTCCTATCAGAACCTTTAGTTCTTCAGCTACAAAACGAACAGTAACACTACGATCTGCCAAACCATTTTTTTTTTTTTTTTATCATTTGTTCGGTAACTGCCGTCGTAGGGCCGAGCGCGGGTCGTCTTTAGTTAAAGTTCTTCCTCTCTTGAACTCGGTACACCGTCGTGCAACCGTACAATACGGTGGAGCATTAACCCCCAATATTCCTTTCAAGATTTATAAATAAATATATAAATATAAATATGCGCCAGACAACACACCTCTTGTCATGGTCTCGAAGTAGGGATAAATATCCCTGTGTTACGAGGTACCGTACCAGACGAGGTGCCTGGGGCGTCTCCCAGCACACCCAGACCCAAGCCAATTTAGAAAAGACCGTTTCCTGAATTGACCTGACCGGGGATCGAACCCGGGACACAACGGAATTCAAGGCGAGAAACCGTGCTACAGCGCACTACGCCAATCGTGTCGTCGAAGATTACTTGCTTAGTAGTAATTTTGTTCAGGCCGAGATATTTTATTACGGCGTGAATTTAAATTTTATTCATTTTGCGTACCACGCTCCTACACGACGAAAACAATGACTTCTAATTTTAAAATAAGATAACAAAATCAATAATTTTTGTTTTTTTATTTTATCAAATGTAAATCATAAATCATCGAACCTCCTGCGAATGGCCGTTTCCGGCTTCCTCACCAAAGGGAGGCGTAGAATACCCAATACGCCTCCCCTACAGGCAAAGCCATGTTTATTTATGTGCAAGTAGTTAGGTCACTCCGACCTGCTACCCGCTGGCTCCGCTAAGGCGGTGCGCACAACTCCCGCCGGTGATATAATGGTCCGCCGAAGCGGACCCGCTCCGCGAGACCACTCTCGCCATCCCACGCCACCAAAGTGGCCACAGGTCATGGTTCCAAGCCCGCGATAAGGGTGCAGAGCGCCCACTACACAGAAGAATCTGTCCTGATACTTTGCAGAGCCACGAGCAACGCGCGCTGGAACCTCCCCCTCCGCGAACCTAGAAGGTTCGCAAACCCCGCTGCATTGACAAAGGCATCCGCCGGATTCACTGACCCGTGACGAGGATGCAGAGCGCCCATTACATAGACGAATCGGTGCTGGTACGGTGCAGAGCCACGACCAACGAGCGTCAGGGAATCTTCCTCACCGTATAATAGGACCACATCCCGTAATTCCTCCCGGGGGAGGAATATGGGAGCGGTCCCCCTCAAGCCAAGTATTTCGCCAACGAAGAACAAGAACCGCGTTAGTAGAAGTTGTTCCACGTTGCCCAGGGTGCACCGAAACAGAAGCTTGCCGTTCCGCAGTAATATTACCACGGAAAAGCAAACCCTGCACACGCGAGGAGGTAACTTGGCGTTGCACCCCAAAGTCCGGGCTTTACCTGCCAGTATTTACTTTTTTGTTGATCAAGGAGTTTATATGCCATTATTACTTTTCATTACCTCGTATATGCCTTGCCCCACAGTCGTTTTATTTCACTTAAAAACTGGGCTGCATCGGTGATAAGCCGTAGGTCAAATTCATTTTTGATGAAATTTTGTACAGGAAAAATGTCTTATCATTAGTATTTGAACTCCAGTTATATCTGATTAGGTGACTCTGAGCATGGTAAACTGTGAAACTAGCAGTGACATCACGGAGAGTTAGTTCTTCTTTGCTTAACACATTAGCAATCTCCATAAATATATTTTTTGGAAACTTGTGTTTGCAGCTGTTATAGACAGTGTAAATATCTCGTGCATTCCAAAATACCATTTGTCACATGACCATCAACCTGAACTGAGCTACCGTTTGTTAGATGAAACAATAGTACTTTACGAGTATCTATTTGTTTACATTTTCGCACCTTAAGTCAAAAATATAGGTTTTTAATATGGCAGTTTACTTATTCGTATCTTAAAAGAGTACCGATTATAATAACATCACACCACACCAGCCAGATTCAAATCAGTTCAAGCATATTTTGAGGTTTGGAAGTTGAAAGAAACTCATTCTCTGTACCGGGTGATCATCAAAAGACTTACAAAAACGATATGGCAAACTTAGTAGGTAAGTGATGGTGATGCAGTAACAAAAAAAAAGAAAGAAAAAAAGAAAGTGCCTACCGTCGAATAAAAAAAGTATGTAGGTATAGTTAAGACTAGTCATTCGGAGTAATAATTATTACGGCGTACATGTCGCAGGGTTGCCACAAGCCAAGTTATACGAGTTCAAGATTCGTCGTTTTATACGTACAGTGTCACAAACTTATCTGACCCGGTTGCAGCGTCGCTGTCGTCGAATTTAGTGTTGCCGCTACATACAATTTCCGCAGTTTTTAGGGTAAAAGTAATGCCATTGTCCAAGTGCACAAGGATTAACCGAAATGATAATTTGCTGATCATTTATATTTAAGTCATTAATACAACAAAATGACATTTCAAAATAGCGACACTTAGTTCCAGTTTTGGCCATCGGGTCAGATAAGTTTGTGGCACTGTGCTCATTACGTACGTAGGTATCTTCTCTAAGCACAATTTTTTCGGTTGGTTCTTCTTTTATTTCCACTTAAGACATTTTCTACGTGAGAGCGTCGTGGCATAGTGGTTCAACACCCGAACTCAGATCGTGGATCGTGTGGTCCCGAGTTCAAATCTGGCCAGAACCAAAATCTTTGTGTTCATTGTTAAATATCCGACCTACTCTCCGGTGATGGAAGACATCGATAAAAAACCAAATCAACCCGGATAACGGCGGAAGGCTCACCACCTATCACGTTTGGTTCTAATACCATTGGAGGAAAGTGGGCTTCTGAGTGTTATGTTCACCATGACCACACAGTCACTTGCCTCTGACTACCCCGTTTGGGATAAAGTCGTGATGGTATGTATTTATATATTACTGAGTATGCAAAAATAGAAAGTCTGCTTGAAAAATGACAAATAATGTAAAAAATTAAGAAGATAGAAAACATACCCAAAGCATCAGTATAATAGCTACTGCAAGTCTGGCGTTCTCGTCGACCTTCAGGATAAGTGACTCCGTGACCCCACCTATAAACTCGATTAGCCCCAACTTGGATAAAGCCTGAAACACATCATCATTAATAAAAAAACATCATTATGGGATGACGATTACAATTTACATTAAAATCCTAGTCATGTAAAACATAAAAAAGTATACATATACTATAAATGAACTCTAAAAGACGGTAATCATCAATACACACGTGTATCATACGACATTTCTAAACACACTTGTGAGGAAAATAATACTATCTACAAATCAAATAACTGTAATTTCAACAGTGAAAAAGAGTTGTGAAATTTTTTTCGCAATGGCGGGAATAAATAATCAGGTTTCCTATGCGCGCGCATCATACAATGGCGGTCGGCCATAGACTAAAAGAATGAGGTTTTTTTTGGCTTTTCGCGGATAGCGTTTTAGCCACGTACAAAATGGGGAATTTCGAGTTTTCTTTAGTTACAGAAAATCAACAATTATATTTGAATGAAAGTTTTATTTAGATATTAAACACGTACGAGTACATACAAGTTGAAATAATTTATTTAAATACGAAGTTGCATGAAATGAGCAAGCAATAGGTAAAATTATTTATTTGTACTATTGAACACGATCTTATTTGTATCGAAACTTTTTGAGGTGCCTTGGCTCAACTAATAAAATAAAAAAACCTCACTTAAAATTTCTCCTCTATAACTCACTAATTGTAAATAATAGCAATGAAAAAGTCACAGTTTGATTACCAGGTGTCATTATGCGCCTAATTGCGGTGAAATTAGAGCTATTTTATGAGCAAGTGTGTTGAAAAGCAAATTATGCCCCCGATAAGTTATTTGAAGATAATTCATAAAATTTAAGCAGCTGCAGTTATCTGTTAAGTACTTATGTATCTCTGTTAATTTTTGAGTCTTTTTTTTAATTGCGGATCCCCAGCGGAGTGCAATTTGTTTAATGTACACTTATAAAAATAACACCAGGGGCCGTTTTACAATATTTTGCCACCATCGCAGCGTGACCGTTTACGGTTCTGAAATGCTCACTTTGTATTGTTATTACGGTGTCACTTTTTTAAGGCCTGCGCAGACGAGGGATTATCCGCGGCGTACTTTTTATTCGCCTAAGTAGATCCCTTACAAACTGTATCGAGCAACGCACACGAACGACTAAAAGTACGGCGAACCAAAAATCCGCCGAACCACCGCGGACGCACGCGGAGACTAGCGTAGCGTCCCGCGCAAAAAAATAGAACGATCGAACTATGAGCAGCCAACGCACACGGCGGATTTTACTTCGCGTTAAAAATCGATTCGACATAAAGGGATGGACCCAGTATTCTCTTTTAAACCGTCTTCTCTTTTATAATTTACAGCACAACGTAATCTCATAATATGAAATAATCTCGGACAACAAATGATCGCACACCATGTGTGTTGAGTCCACGGTAAATCCGCGGCAGACTTTACCTATATTCGCGGAGTGTACTTTTTTCTCCGCCGCGGAGAAAAGTACGTCATCTGCGCAGGCCTTAAGAGATCGTAAACGTAAGGCCCCAACCAACCATATGCTTGTCACAAATAAATGAATTTGAATGCCATCATCACAGCTACATGACGTCCACTGAATTTCGGTTTCCTTGACATCAAAGGCCTGGTTGTGTAATAGTGGAAAACGGGAAGTAAAATACGCCCTCTTAAAACTTTGTTTACTGAGACGCAATCTACAATCAAGACCACGAGAGGTGTCCTTACCTCCATAAGAACAAACAGAGCTGCGAAGAACAGAAGAGTAGACCACTCAACTCTATGCAGAACTGGCTCCAAGTCTTCTCTGTCGGCTAGAGTGAGCAACAAGATGGCGCCCAGGAGAGCTGTCCAGCCTAGGGACACCCGATCTAGATAAAATATAAACAACATGAAATATATTAAATAAAAAAATAAAAATAGGTATAGCCTATGTTACTCCCTGATAATGTAGCTCTACTCTTAGAATAATTACACCTAGAAGGATAGTCCCATACAAAAAGGTGCGCCATTTGTGATGCCAAAGTCATCTGTCATAATAACAATTTATTACACATGTAAACACAATTATCAGTAGTTATTTAACATGTCTGAATACTACTTGTGCTTCTCTGATAAGTTGTTGCAACCATTTACTGCACAAACAAACATTTTGCAGAAGCTCTTACCTACCTCGAGAAATTAACATCGGTAAGTTTAGATCCAGACGTGACGTCCTGATATTTGTGGCATCAAAACGGGTGCCACGACTCGCCTTCTATGCGTAATTATTCTAGGGCTCTACTGTATTTAGAGCTACTTATTTTCTGTGAATCTAGTTTTCCCCTATTATTCATAAAAATACAGTCAGTATTTTAACACTTTCGTAGCGATAACAACATTATTGTTTTCTTATATTTAAGCGAATACTTCACATTGAAATGACACACCTTTTATTTTTATTTATTTATTAGTTCGTACACACAAGATACATTACAAGGGACAACATTAGTGAAAGCAGAAGTACAGGTTAGCTTAGCTCTAAAAAGAGATTTCTTCCAGCAGACCAACTTACAGGATACAACAACAAGTGTGACAAAAGAAGACAGACAGATGTGCACATGTGCACACAACTAAAAATAAAACACTATAGCAATACATAGGCAAGTAGGTACTTACTGAGTTCAGGAATGGAGTGTAGAAAGAAAACTGTCACCACGAATCCGACCGAAAATATTGCCTTGATGAGAAGCGCTTTGTCACGTATTTTGTACTGGAAAACGAATAGAAATGGTTATTATTTTTATCTACATAACATACCATACCATCACGACTTTATACCAGACGGGGTAGTCAGAGGCGTGAGTGACTGCTGCCCTCATGGTTAAAGGAATACTCAGAAGCCCACTTCTCACCAAAGGTGTTAGAATCCAACGAGGTAGGGAGTGAAATATCCTTGTAGATATCATGAATTAATTATTATTATAGATAGGGATTTTAGCTGGGGGCGTCGCTAGAACATCCAAAATCCAAACTCGAGTCAATTTAGAAAAGATTGACCTGACCGGAAATCGAACCCAGGACCGGGACACCACGCAAGTCAAGACAAGAAACCGTGCAACAGAACATTTTTTCCCTTCATATCATCCAAAGTGCTCTGAAACGTGTCCTTCGGGCAGGCCCTCTTACTGCTCTCCTTCTCCAGGGAAGCCAGCTGCACGTACAGCTTCCGTATCTTCCTGTCCAGCCGTTCCCGCACCATCAGCTCCTTGGTAATCTATTTAATCTTTGCCTATATGTATGTCTCCTTACCTTCCCCTTCATATTATCCCAGGTGCTCTGAAACGTGTCCTTCGGGCAGGCCCTCTTGCTGCTCTCCTTCTCCAGGGAAACCAGCTGCACGTCCAGCTTTCGCACCTTTCGCTCCAGCCGTTCCCGCATCATCAGCTACTTGGAAATCTATTTATATTTGCCTGTGTGTTTGTCTCCTTACCTTCCCCTTCATATCATCCAAAGTGCTCTGAAACGTGTCCTTCGGGCAGGCCCTCTTGCTGCTCTCCTTCTCCAGGGTAGCCAGCTGGACGTCCAGCTTCCGCACCTTCCGTTCCAGCCGTTCGCGCACCATCAGCTCATCTTTACTGAAATGCGGAAGTGAGTCGGCCGCGCGACGCCATATTGATATCTGCTGTCTAAGTTCTGGAAGTATTGAAATTGCAATTGAAATTTACATTCTGATACTATGATATGTACTTTATCAATTTGTATTATGTCCATTGTACAGATTTGGAGTTTCAGACCGAGTTTGTCGCAAGCTAAATAAATTAGTTTTAGGAAAGTCAAAAACACAGAATATTAAAGGCGCGAAATGTCATAAGCGCAAAAAGTTCAAAACCTAGAACGCCAAAGGCGCACAATGTCAAAAAACCCGTTTGGCGATTAGACTCCCTGCGTTAATGGAAAATGAAATATGGAAACGAGCTTTGGTTAAGCTTCCAAATAAAATGCATATGTATACAATTTTAAATTATGACTATACTGTTATATTTATTCTTGAAATTTAAACCCACTTATTTACCCATGAACAAAAAAATCATCCAAATCGGTTGAAAAAAAAATTTATTTCCAGGGTAACACACAAAAAAACATCAACCTCTTTGTAGTCGGTTTATTGGACAGCTTACCCTGTATCTCTCTGGGAACATTCAGCCTCAGCTTGCTAGTGTCCCTGTATATGAAACGCAGCTGGAAGTATGTCTGCACGCACACCAGAAGGATGCCGAGAGTCATGTGCAGTGTGAAGTTCGTGAAATTGATGCCCTGGGAACAAAACAAACAAAATATATCCAGTCAACAAACCAATTCGAAGTATGGATATTCATCATCATCCGTGCGGTCTATCCCGGTTGTGAACTCACACTGGTGTCCTGGGTCCCAGGGTCCGCCTTTCTTATTTTCTTGGCCCACTTCAAGCGGTCTTGTGCATCCTCAGTGGTGAGTCTGTTGGCACGCATGTCACCCTTAACGACGTCGAGCCACCGCTTGGGTCGACCTCTTCTACCGGTACCTGCGGGGGCGGCATGGCCAGACATTTGTTGCCCACGTAGTTTGCCGATCTCCGTGAGACATGACCATACCAACGAAGGTGGCATTCATGGATAAATACTTGTTCAATCGTCTTCCACCTTCCACAATCTTTTAACAGCCTCGGTAGCTCAGTTGGAAGAGCAGAGATTGTGGAAGTTTACCGGTTCGAATTCCGCTCAAGTCCTAGGATTAGGTCAAATTTTTCTAGTTTCTGTCTTTGTGTAGAAAGTGCTTTGTTAATGCAGATTTGTATTGGTGAAAGAATTTATAAAATCGGCTAAGTAGTTTCGAATCAAACAAACAATCAAATCTTTCTTCTTTTTAATACGAGTATTAGTATATTCGTAGATATAGACAAGCGTTAAAAGATGGATAGCAACAATGTTGCTATGCTTCGTGGACAGTGGAGGTTAATGATCTAAATATCTTTATTATGTGAAGTTTGGCAATTATAATAAACGCGATACAGGTGTGGTACATATTATGCTTGTATGAGAACGAGCCCCCCGATAAATTCGCTGATAAGCAGCTGTTTATTATACTGCAACATGCTACTTAAATGTGTTCAAGTTAATCAATCTTCAAATGACAGATTGCTATTGGATTTCAAGCTCACAGTTTGCCATTTTTCTTGAATAAAAGTTACTTTAGGGGTTATTGACGATGGTAGTCAAATAACCTAAGCTGAGGAGCGTCGTCGTGGCCTAAAACACAAAATAAAGAGTTACCAGAAGGACCGCTCGCGCCTTTTTCATAAACTTGCATAACCGCCCAGGGTTACTACTATATTCCCTTTGAATTTTTAACATGAAGTAGGTAGGTTATACCTACTTGACAGGACCGGCCAAAAACGAAATTCATCATGTGAAAAATTGCACCAAGTTCGACAAAAACAAAAACACTCGCGACAGTTCAACTGGTCGCGCGCGACACTGATGCTTTTTTTTATATTGCCCGTCAAGATGTCCTCACTCCACCTGATGGAAAGCGGTCGTGAGGTCCAGATACAAGCCCAGTCATTCAAACGAATCACTGGGCTGGACATCCTCACCTTGAAGGCCTGCAGAAATGCCTTTTCACGCCCCGCTTGAAGAACCCGGGACTATACGAGGAAGGAAACACATGGGCTGGAAGAGCGTTCCACGTGTGGCTGGTACGACATAGAAACATGTCACCGAACCTTTTAGTTCGGGCCAACAAATGTAGAATTGTGTGTGGGTGACGCCGGTAATAACTCGTCAGAGCATTCCCCATGGTAGAAATAGAGAATACTAAGATGCGCACCGGTATCACCCGTAAACTCGCAGTGTCTGTGTGCGTGATCGAAATGGCTGGTTTGTTCGAAGCGGACTATCTGTTAGAGGCGCCGCGCCGCATGCTTAATTTGTGCCTGAGGGTTAAGCACCCCAACACGGATCGTAGATCGTGTGGTCGGGACAGTTCAAATCTGACCAGAACCACCTTTAGTAGTGGTTCATTGTTAAATTTATAAATATAAAATAAATATAATATAAATATGCGCCAGACAACACACCTCTTGTAATGGTCTCGAAGTAGGGATTAATATCCCTGTGTTACGAGGTACCACACAAGGAAATAAGCCAGGGGCGTCTCCCAGCCCACCCAGACCCGAGTCAATTCAGAAAAGATCGTCTCCTGAATTGACCCGACCGGGAATCGGACCCGGGACACTACGGAAATCGAGGCGAAATATATAAAATAAACCGTGCTACAGCACACTACGCCAATCGTGTCGTCATAAGTAAGTAATAGTAGTAATTACCCTATAAACGAGTACTGTCCCACTGGGCAAAGGCCTCCATCGTTGAAATCAAGTCATCGCTACAATTGATGGGTATTGGCTTAATCACCACGCTTGCCAAATGCGTATTGGTCATCTCAAACCGTAACATAGCCCTTACGGAAAATCCGAAAACACACTTTGCCCGACCTTGGCACTGAACCCGGGACCTCCGAGTTTTGAAGCCGAGCTCTGAAACCATTCGGCCACGGAGGCGTTCTTTGCCATTATGACTGTCTTCTTATTGTACTCTTATTTTATTAGTAAATTCCTTACACGTGGGTTGCCTGGAAGAGATCGCTTCCTAGCGGTAAGGCCGCCTAAATTGTACTAGACTAAGTTTTTATTCGTTTTTAAGCACTTTTGTAATTATTTTCTTTGTAGTTGTACAATAAAGTATATTTATCTTTATCTTAATACTCACAGACTGCACCACTGCCTTGTTCGAAGCAATGATGACATTAGGGGGGTCCCCCACTGGTGTGGCCGTTCCTCCGATGTTGCTGAAGATCACCATCGACATAAGAATTGGTACTGGATCTAGGTCCATCACTTCACATAGCCTGGAAGTAAAACACTAATGAGTTTTAGGGTTCCGTACCTCGAAAGGAAAAAACGGAACCCTTATAGGATCACTTTGTTGTCCGTCCGTCTGTCTGTCTGTCAAGACCCTTTTTCTCAGGAACGCGTAGAGGTATCAAGCTGGAATTTATATCAGATACTCAGGTCTACTGTCCCTTGGAGCTGTGAAAAAATCAAACTTCTAAGCTAACGCAATCAAAAGATACAGCCGTTTATGCCGTAAATTTTCACAAAGGACAGTGCCCAAGTTGGCCTATGAACCAACAATCATTTGACATTTGTCATAATTCGGGCCATGATTTAAGACTTAATTATCACTTATTAAATTGTCACGGAAAAATTCTGGTTTTTGATATCAAAATTAAAAATACTGAAAAGATTTAGCGTCGGAAAACTTTTTTTAATACCATTTATGTTGCTCCGTCTGTGCTCGCTGTTATTTAGTCATCGCAACAATATTTTAATTTACTTTGACTTGAGAAAAGAAACCTTGTATGTGCAAGAAAATGTAGTTGTGAACTTATTAAAGGCTCTTAAAAATGAGTAACAATACATTACTGTCAATGCGATAGATGTTTAATAAACTTTTTATTTTAAATCAGATTATACATTGGCTTAAATCAGCTGTGTGCGAAGCCAAAAAAACTTTTGGCTTCGCACACAGCTGATTTAGTTGACTTGACACTTCAACACAAAAAAAATACCGACACCTGTCTTGGCTGTCTTGTATTTTTCGATTTCAATTTGCAATACTATGTTAGTTTTTATATTAATAATTTTATTCATAAGACCCGGCTTAAAAAACGGACGTTGATGGCTCTCTGTAGTGACCTACCTCCTTTCAGATTTAACCGTATAAAGACTTTGTAACCTGCACATAGTTAACTCAGCAATAATTACGGATTTACGATCATCGCAATGGAATCAACATTTTGTGTGAATTGTGGCTCAGTTAGTGGTTCCATGGTAGGTACTGGCAGAAGTGGCAGATCAACAAAATATGTGATTGAAGAACATTAGTCACACTCACGTAAATAAAACTTCGCAATAAATTATTAAACATGACCTCAAAAAATTTCAGTTTTCGCATATTTAGCGAGTTTTCAGAAGTGTCCGTCCATAAACTACGTTTTGACACTAAAGTGTATGTATTTATGAACCCTAAGAGGTATTTCTCATGACTGTTGGTTCATAGGCAGCAATGTATGGGCGAATTGTAACATTCATGAAAGAAAATAAACGAATTGAATTGAATTGAATGTACACTATCCTTTTCGACACTCACAAGGGAATCAAAACCTTCAGGGTATAATTCCCGTGAACTCAGAATCTTGAAATTTGGTACGAAGCAACGTTCTAAAGCACAGATAAATAAAAATTGCGGAAACCGTTAATTTTTAGTTACATCATTTAATAAAAATATTTTTAATAAATATACCTGCAGGTTTGTACGAAACCCTCGGTGCGCGAGTCCGACTCGCACTTGGCCGGTTTTTTTGTTACAATATTACAATTTACACTACAATTTACACAACATTTACAATTACAATGTCAGTAATCTCATATCAGACGATAAAAAACTTCTATGGAGTTGAGTTTTAGAGTTTATTCAGATTACCGACATCATAAATATAATTTTTTATTGGTTTTGCAATGATAAGTATCTCTAAATAAGTCCCACGTAAATATCAGGGCATATCTACTACTTTTTAGCGCGTGAATGTCGATTGGTTTTTGTATAGAAAACGAACTACCTTAAATGGCTTCAGCAGAAGTGAAATACAGACCCTCCCTAACTGCGATCGAACACTATGAGCCAAGATAGGCTATTCCAGTCACTGGCGATTTGTAGCTGATGTTGGTTTGAAACTATTTTTTCGAAAAAAACAGTTTTAAGTTTCTATCTTGCCCGTCAAGATGAGCTCACTCCACCTGTCGTGAGGTCCAAATCTTGAAGGCCTGCGGAAATGCCTTTTGCACGCCTTGCTTGCAGACCCCGGGAATAAAAGCGTTCTTACACAGTTACACACGGTATGGCAAATTTGACGTGTCGCGTTTGTCCAGGAGTCCAGGAGCTAGGCAGTGCAATAATGAGCTGAGGCGAAGAAATTGATTCTGAATTGCTAATTATTAGCGCTTTTAAAAAAAAATTGGAACTCGAACTCATTAGATTACCGTATCATTCGAAAGCAACTTAAAAACTTTTGCTCATTCTTTGTTAATAGTGAATAGAGTCTCGTTCTCTATTCAATAATATTACTAGAACCTAGTACGACCGGTCTTTTTATTTAGAAGACCGCGAAATCCATTTACACCAGGCTCTTGTACAAAGTCTGACGTCGACCTGTCGACGTGTCGACGGCCAATGCCGTTTGTGTGTTAGAGCGCTAAGAGTAGGGGAAACACATGCGCTGGAAGAGCGTTCCACGTCTGGGTGGTACGACAAAGAAACGAGTCAACGAACCTTTTAGTTGGGGCCAACAAATGCTGAATTGAGTGTGAATGACGCCTTTGGTCCAGCACGCGTGGTATAGGAGTAGACTTAGTATAATTCGTATCTTTACCTTATAGTAACAGGCGTCATCAGCAGAACAGTAGTGACGTTGTCCAGTACAGTGGACAGCACAGCCGTAATAGTGCAAAGAACTGTTATTAGAGGCCAGAGCTTGCCTCTCGTCACCTGCAACAATGAGCTATATGTTAGAATAATGCTCGAATCCAAAAACGGCAATCAAAGCTAAGCAGTCCCTTTATGTATAACTGTCCCTTTCATTTCTGTTGACATGTGACAGAGCAACAATTTTAGGCAAAAAAACCTTCTCCCCCAATGATTTTGACAGCGGCTAGGGAGCTCCAAAGGGCTTTTTGTCACCGGACTGCGGTTAACCAGCCATTCGGCCGATAATAAACCAAACAAACCACACGTCGACAAGCCAGGGAAACCAAAATAAAATTCTAAAATGGTTACCTAGGTGTGTAATGTAATTATTGTATTAACATTGCTTTCTAGCCAGGTATAACGTCTCTGTAGTCTTGTACTGCAGCGAAATGTGCTGAGAGAAGAGCCTGATTGTCCGTTTGTATTGTTTTTTAGTTTTTGTTAAATGTTTGTGTCAATGTACCTTCCTGTCATATCTTTTTTTTTTCTATTTTGACTGGCCTGTTAACGCAATGCCAGTGATCCTGCCTTCAGCACCGGAGGTCTTGGGTTCGATCCCCACCCATGACAAACATTCATGTGACGAACATTTGTGTTTGCTGTGTGTCTGGGTGATATTATTATCTATTTAAGTATGTATTTAGGTCAACTACTAAAGCTGTCAAGGAACAGTTTACGTATGGTCATAGAGTTTGCCACAGGACACTCTAGACTTAACAGGCACTTAACAGTAATAGGCATCAAAGACGACCCCACATGCTTGGAGTGCATGGACAGCGAGGAAACGAGTTTCCACCTACTCGCCGAATGCCCGATGTACTCACACATCCGGTGGGAACTCATGGGGTCAGACTCATTAGATGAAGACGATCTGAAAGAACTGACGGTGGACCAGATAGTAAGATTCTGCAAAGCAACAGGAAGATTCGACGGGACGCCGTGAAAATGGGATAACCTAAAGACCCGGGGAAATGGGTGAAATGGCCCATAACAAGCGGACCGATAACCCGGCCCACTGCCAGCGTCCCCAGTTGAAATAATAATAATAATAATGTATTTAGAAATATTTAAGTATGCTTATCAGTCTTTAACACCCATAGTACAAGCTCTGCTTAGTTTCCGGTCAGAAGATCTTGGTGTTATTTGTCGTTGATATTTATTTATATTTTTATTTACTTTCTTTAACATCCTAATTTAATTTCTCCACACAAAAATCACTACAAGTTTCCCCAGGCAAATTAGCAACTAACAAAACTAATTATTACTTTGATATTATAGCATTTTTTTCCTTTCCAATCCGGGTGACTACTATGCTCGAGATCATGCAAGGTCCGAAAACGATTTTTTTCCAGATTTTTTATCTTCAGATAAAATAATCAAAGTATTAAATAGCATAATTCATCTTAACCGAAAGTTTAAATATTTGTAAAAAAAAAATCTTTCGGATGTTTATATTCGACGACACGAATGGCGTGGTGCGCTGTAGCACGGTTTATAGCCTCGATTTCCGTAGTGTCCCGGGTTCGATTCCCGGTCGGGTCAATTTAGGAAACGATCTTTTCTGAATTGACTCGGGTCTGGTTGTGCTGGGAGACGCCCGTGGCTTATTTCCTTGTGTGGTACCTCGTAACACAGGGATATTAATCCCTACTTCGAGACCGTTACAAGAGGTGTGTTGTCTGGCGCATATAAATTTATTTATAGGTAGATACTTACCTTGAAACATTGATGGAATAACGTTGGCTTGCAACGTAAGCATATACTGGAAAGATTCGTTCGTTCCTATAAGGTTTCGTTAGCAGGTTTGGAGCAGTCACCCGTATTGTGAAAGACGCGGTTCCAATCCCCTTTTTCTATCTTTAGACACCAAAACTAACCTCAAAAGTGTAAACAGCCAAGAAGTCGAACATCCCTGTCTCAGCCATGATGGCGACTAGCAGCATCATGCTGAAGAGCAACAGCAGCGTCTCCACGTCCAGCCAGGATATGATCTCCGGCAGGGTAGGTCTTTGGCCGGTCATGGCCAAAACTGCTAAGGCTGTTGTCGAGACAAGGATAGCTGCCATTGTTCTGTTGATTACCTAGTGAAAAAAAAAACATATTTTATTTATATTTGGCCATAATATACAGGGTGACTGGGGATTCATTGGCATCCTTTTAAAATAAGAACCTACTCATGATATACAGTACTTTACCCAAGTATATGTCTATTTAATAAGTACAAAATTGCAGATTTTTAACTTCATAAACATCATGTTTATGAAGTTTTACTTGGCAATTGTTTATACGGTTTAAAAATATGTAATTTTGTACCTATAAAATAACTTCATGTAATAGATACAAAACTGCGTATTTTCTAAACCTTTTATACATCATGTTTAATACTTGGCAATTGTTTATAAGGATAAAAACTATGCAATTGTGTCCCTATGAAATAGCCTCATACTTGGGGAAAGTACTGTATATTATTATCATGAGTAGGTTCTTATTTTAAAAGGATGCCAATGAATCCCCAGTCACCCTGTTTATGTACCAATAAGTTCACGCGAGCGAAGCCGCGGGTGGAGAGCTAGCAATATTTTAAAGAGGAAAGATTTATTTGTTTTTCTTTGTATTGAATAGGCTCCGAAACTACTGGACCGATTTTAAAAATTCTTTCACCAATATAAAGCCATGTTGATATGGCATTAGCCAGTAACTTAGGCTTTATTCGAACGGGATAAATTGGCATTTTTATAAATCCTCAACTATCTTATTTAAATATTGTTTTGTCTGAATAATAACTGTTTTGTCCCCTTCATTCTTAGTAGTGTCAACTACAGGGATAAAGCAGGTTTCATTTTATAATGTTGCAGAAATAAAATATGTTTTGGGCAACACAACACAAATGTGTGGAGTCTCACGCATAGATCGCGTGCGTAACACCCACATCCGCGGCGGCCTTCGTGTTCGTGACATCGGTAGGTTGGTATGGTCATGTCTCACGAAAATCGGCAAACTACGTGGGCAACAAATGTCTGGCCATGCCGCCCCCGCCAGGTACCGGTAGAAGAGGTCGACCCAAGAAGCGGTGGCTCGACGTCGTTAAGGGTGACATGCGTGCCAACAAACTCACCACTGAGGATGCACAAGACCGCGCGAAGTGGGCCAAGAAAATAAGAATGGCGGACCCTGGGACCCCACACACCAGTGTGGGTTCACAACCGGGATAGACCGCACGGATGATGATGATGATTTGGTCAACACAATTGAGGAAGATTAAGTGTAATTTTATTTCTTGTTTCAGCTTTTTTAATTTTACGAGACATTAACATGAAAGTTTTATTACCAAAGACTTAAGATTGCGGTTGTTAAGTTGTAGGGGCACATGGATGAATGGATTCATAGAGTCGCGGGATTCCAGTAGAAATCCTTTGGAAATGTATGAGGGAGAAGGAGGTAGAAGCCTTTTTTCTGGTAGAAGTCTTATGGCTACGTTAAATGATGATAAAGGTCCAACCCCACCAAACGGCCCGCATCGCGTCGGATAGGAGCAACGGATTTTACAATCTTTAAACGAAATTAAATCCTGTATACAGGCTTCAAAGTCTATTATTATTACCAATTCACGCACAGTAGCTGACTGCGGGCGCGTGCGTGCGTCGACGGGGGAACACAGCCTGCGACAAGCTGCTATGCGACGTGCGTGACTTGGTAATTTAGACTTTGAACACTGTATACAAGATTAAATTTCGTTTAAAGATTGTAAATCCCCTCCTATCCGACGCGATGCGGGCCGTTTGGTGGGGTTGGACCTTACTCGGAAGTAGCACGCTGTCAATTTCAATTGTTCTTTTCATCTATACGTCACCGTGCGAGTTTCTGTCAATTTGTCAGAGACATCTAACGCCCGAGACGAGACGGAATGAGATTATTAAATTACTAGCTGCCTCCACAGACTTCGTTCTGTCAAAAGTAATCATTGCACGTCGCGGCGTCGGTAAAGCAGCACATCTCGCCCGCGTTTCTCCGACTTTATTTATATACTGTTATTTTTCACTGAATGTTTTGTTCATTCATGATAAAATATTGAGGAGAGCGTCGTGGGTGGTTAAGCACTCCAACTCTGATCGCGGATCGTGTGGTCTCGAGTTCAAATCTGGCCAGAACCAAAATCTTTCTGTTCAAGTTCATTGTTTAATTTCCGACTAACTCTCCGGTGATGGAAAACATCGATAAAAAACCTAATTAGCCCGGATAGCGGCGGAAGGCTCACCACCTACCACGTTGGGTTCTAATACCATTGGTAAAAAGTGGGCTACTGAGTGTTCCGTTTACCATGACGCAACAGTCACTTGCCTCTGAGTACCCCGTTTGGGACAGAGTCGTGATGGTATGTGTCATGTTTACGTGT
Organism: Udea olivalis; assembly: GCA_947369235.1. Lineage (NCBI taxonomy): Eukaryota > Metazoa > Arthropoda > Insecta > Lepidoptera > Crambidae > Udea > Udea olivalis. The sequence continues at coordinate 6,505,297 of OX376370.1, read as the reverse complement.
GTGATAGTAAAATATACTTAGCCTATCTTAGTCTAGTTAGTCTTACTTAGTCAATCCCTGATAATGTAGTTTCATATTGGTGAAAAAAATTTTAAAATCGGTCCAGTAGTTTCGGAGCCTATTCAATAGAAACAAACAAACAATCAATAAATCTTTTCTCTTTATAATATTAGTATAGATATAGAAGTTTCTTGGCTCTAAACCAAAAAAAAATTTTGAAGGCGAGTGAGATAGCAAATAGATTTCAAAGGCATTTTAAAGTTGATTCTCCTTTATAGCCGCAGCTGCAGGTGCCCGATGCTGGGTGTCAACCAGCGAGTCATACAATTAGATTCTCAGTCAAGGACGTGTGGACTGTAATTTCAGGCATGGTAAGGGGTAGGTCTCCGGGGCATGATTTGCTCAGCATCGAGCACCTGCAGCATGCGGGTGTTCATTTGCCTCGAGTACTGGCTATGTTTTTTACAGTTTGCATTTGGCACTCTTTTTTACCGGACAAGCATAAGTAAGTACACCTTGGTTGTTTCTATTGTAAAAGATAAAACGGATGACTCGTCTGATCTAGCTAACTATAGACCTATATCTTTAGCTACAATCGTTGCTAAAGTACTGAACAGTTTAATTGATAAGCAGCTGGATGGTCACATCAGCCTAAACGACGCACAGTTCGGGTTCAGAAAAGGGCTGTCAACCGAGAGTGCTATCCTTTGCCTCAAGCATACTGTCCAATACTATACTGCGAGAAAAACCCCTGTCTTAGAGATTTCTCCCCAACCCGGACCCTCTACGCAGTGACGTCAGATGGTGGGGCGTAGTGGGGCGAGTAGTCACGCCACACCGGCTGGCGCGGCGATCGTTCACTTTGCCTCGAGCGCTCGGATGCGACGGACGTGCCTTCTAGTGCTTTAAGTTGATTCGTGTCTTCCCGCGTTAATTATTAATTTTGGTGGTTGGAATAAATCTTTTAGGTTATTCAGTGTCTTATTTAAAAAAAATCATTTTCACCTCTGATTTATTAGATCAGAAGTGGGTTGATACACGTGCTTTTGACCGTTCGCCAGTGTTTAAAAATCTAAAGTAATTGAAATTTCTTTGTGTTTAAGTAACTTGTTCGTTATTAGTTGTGAAAAGTGTCGTGCTTGAGCTAAATAATATGCCTGATCGCGAGTCTAGATCTGCGGGTCGCTATACTCCACCTAAAAGAAGGGGTTCTCGTGAACGACGCAACGATTCGCGGAATAATGATAACGATCGTGTGGGTAGACAACACCGTTCCCGTAACGTGCGCAGCAAATCTCCTAAAGTAGACGCACGGCGTAGGCGCCGCGACAGTTCATTTGGCCGTCGTGATAGTGTTAGATGTGATCCGTTAAATCAAATACTTGAGCGGTTAGATGCACTGGAAGGCCGGCTGCCTATCACGGCGCCAATAACGTCAACTCCGTCACCACATCCTAGCGCCGGAGGTTGCACTCCGACGATGGCACCAGGAGCCAACGAGGTGTCTGTTGCTTTCGCGGAGTCGCAAGCCACGGGACAACCTTCTGAGGCGCTTCGCGACGAGAGCGTCGGCACAGCGGACAGGATTGTTGGCGCGCTTTCCTCATTGCTTCAAGTAAGATCTAAGCATTACTATATATCGAAGATGGCTTAAAGACTTTACGTGAAGTGCTGACAACGCTTACAGAAGCAGGATTTTCAGTTAACCTTAAGAAGTGTACATTTTTGGACACTCAACTCTAATATTTGGGTAGACTGATTGGACATGGTCAGGTACGGCCGAGCCCAAGCAAGACCGAAGCTTTAGTTAAATCCCCAAAACCAACCAATATAAGAGAGGTTCGCCAATTTCTGGGTCTAGCAGGCTATTTCCGTCGATACATTGCAAATTATGCCTCTAGGACCGCATGTATTGCAAAACTGCTTAGAAAAGGCCAGCCTTTCATTTGGGGTACAGAACAGGCGAAGCTCGTTATTATGTCATCAAGTGTCTAACAGAGGAACCTGTCTTAGCAATCTTCGATCCTAAGTTACCCACTGAGCTTCATACCGACGCCAGTGCTTTAGGCTATGGCGCGATACTGCTACAAGAGCATGAAGGGAAACGGAAGCGAGTTGTCGGCTATTTTAGCAAATCCACGCAGGGTGCTGAATCGCGTTATCACAGCTACGAGCTTGACTTGACGCGCGTTACAGCATTTTCGACATTATTTAATTGGCATTAAATTTAAAATTGTTACCGACTGTAACTCACTAAAATTGACAGAGCGTAAGCGGGATTTGGTACCACGCGTGGCGCGCTGGTGGATTTACATGCAAGATTTTCAGTTCACGCTTGAGTATCGGAAGGGTTGCCTTTTGCAACATGCTGACTTCTTCAGTCGTCCTAACCATTCAAAATCCACGTAATTGGGCGAAAATTGCTCAAACGGCTGATTTAGAGACCCATAGTCTAATACAAAAACTCAGAGAGGGTCAATTAGATACTACCCGGTTTGTTTTACGTAATGATTTGTTGTACTATCAGTATGCGTCGACAGGTGAAGCCTCTCGTCTTCTCTGTTTTATTCCAAAAGGACACAGACTTAGTCTCCTTAGAGTATTTCACGATGATCATGAGCACATTGGGATTGATAAAACCACCGACCTGATATTGCGTCATTTTTGGTTCCCCGGAATAAGAGCCTTCGTAAAAAAGTATATTGGTCACTGTATTATATGCCTGGCACATAAGAAGGTCCCCAAAGCACCGAATCAACCCATTGAGTCGTGGACCAAACCCGATACACCCTTCTCAGTAGTTCACGTTGACGTTCTCGGACCGCTAACGGAGTCGAACGGTTTCAAGTATATTCTCATAGTCGTCGACCCATTTTCTAAGTACTGCCTATTGTACCCATTATACAGACAAGACACTTCAGTGGTGAAAACACGTTTTAATTCTTCAGAATTAAAACGTGTTTTCACCAATGCTGTCTCTCTATTTGGCACCCCATCTACAATTGTCTGTGACCGGGCCAGGATGTTTGAAAGTGCATCATTTCAAGATTGGGTGGCCGGTTGGGGCTCCGCCTTACATTTCATAACCCCAGAAATGCATCGCGAAAACGGCCAAGTCGAGCGGTACTGTAGAACAGTCCTCAACATACTGCGGATTGAGGTCAACAATAAAGGAGCCTCCTGGTCTGATGTATTATGGAAGGTGCAGCTGACCTTGAACATAACGCGGCAATCTATGACTCGTGCCTCACCTCTTCAGCTATTAACCGGAATCGAGGGGACCACTCCAGTCTTAAGGTCTCTTGTGCGAGATGTTGCGCTAGAAAACTCCCATCCAAACCGAGGAGCCCTAATGACATTGCGAAGACAGAGAACGGCAGAACTGCTAGCTGCTAATCAGCGGAAGCAGGATACTTATGTCAACGAAGGTCGTCGACAACCTCGCACCTTTGAAGTTGGCAGTTTTGCTTTTGTTAACAAGGGTTCACAGAGTACCGGGAAGCTGGACTCAGGAATGCGAGGTCCATACAAGATAGTTCGAGCACTGCCGCATCACCGGTACGAGCTTGAGTTGCTTGCCGGATCATACGGCAAGAAAACTCAAACGGCCGCAGAACTTATGGTTCCGTGGCGCGGCGAGTGGACTCCCGACGCATGTGAAGCATTCTTTGGCAGCGACGAGTGCCTGTTAACACTTAGCCACGACATTGTGGCTGTAGTTTGCCCCGCTATTGTGGCCGTGTTAGCCCCGCTATTGTGGCTGTAGTTTGCCCCGCGATTGTGGCCGTGTTAGCCCCGCTATTGTGGCTGTAGTTTGCCCCGCTATTGTGGCTGTAGTTCGCCCCGCTATTGTGGCTGACATCGTGGCGATTTCTTACCACGACACTGAGGTAATTTTACTAGCCCCGAAACAGTGCATATTACTTTCTAGAATATTGACACTAGAAAGGTTTTAAAGACTTATCTGACGTTAAAAATGCCCGTGTTTGTTTCATTAATGTCCAAGAATCCGGACTTGTTCATTGGTGAGACAATCAGTTTCAAAGCTATGTATTCTGTATGTGGCTATCATATTTGGACATTATTCGTTGCCAACTGCTGTGATTTGGTCGCTCGAAGTGCACTCTAGTGATCATTTTGCCGTGGAAGGTTGCAAGTGATGACGAAGAAGATATGAAACGACTACTAATAGATTTGTTTTGTTTTAGACGATACTGAAATAATTGGTGCCAATGAAGTTCAAGCCCTTGAAGCTCAGGACGGAGAGGAGCAGAGGGACAAAGTTGAGGAACTCGGAAATGAGGCGAATGCTGAGGGGAATCAAGCTGACGAGGACGTTCAGCTGTCAGGAGAAGCCGTCTTAGAGATTTCTCCCCAACCCGGACCCTCTACGCAGTGACGTCAGATGGTGGGGCGTAGTGGGGCGAGTAGTCACGCCACACCGGCTGGCGCGGCGATCGTTCACTTTGCCTCGAGCGCTCGGATGCGACGGACGTGCCTTCTAGTGCTTTAAGTTGATTCGTGTCTTCCCGCGTTAATTATTAATTTTAGTGGTTGGAATAAATCTTTTAGGTTATTAGGTGTCTTATTTAAAAAAAATCATTTTCACCTCTGATTTATTAGACCTGTTTATGCATGCTATCTTGACTTATCTAAGGCGTTCGATTTAGTATCATAAAATCTGCTATGGGATAAGCTACATGGTGACACAAGTGTGCCAAAAGAAGTTGTTTCTCTTTTGAGATACTGGTACAACCATCAAAAAAACCGTGTTAGATGGGCAAATGCTTTTTCTGAAGAGTACGGACTGGAATGTGGAGTGAGGCAGAGGGGGATAACCTCACTGAAGCTTTTCAGTCTTTATATAAATAGGCTCATGGAGGAGCTCAGCAGCACTAAGGTTGGGTATCATGTTGACGGCACTTGTATTAACAACATAAACTATGCCGATGATATGGTCCTGCTGAGTCCCTCGATCGGTGCTTTGAGAAGGCTCCTATCCATCTGTGAATCCTATGGCCCATGGACTGAAATACAATGCGACGAAAAGTAAGTATATGCTATTTAAGGCAAGTAAAAAACATTACTCGATTTCGACTATAATTCATCTTTCAGGCACTCCGTTGAATAAGGTATCGCAGTTTAAGTATTTGGGTTATTGGCTCACGGAGGATATGAGTGATAGATTAGACATAGAGAAGGAACGCAGGTCGTTGGCTGTCCGATGCAACATGTTAGCCCGCAGATTTGCACGTTGTACGATTCAGGTTAAAGACACGCTTTTAAAGCCTATTGTCAGTGCTTTTACACGTGCAGTCTGTGGGTGAACTATACGCAGAGGGCATTTAGCGACTTGCGTGTTCAATATAATAACGCCTACAGGGTGCTAGTGGGGCTGCCTCGGTATTGCAGCGCATCCAACATGTTTTCTGAGGCGAGCATTGATTGTTTCTACGCCATAATTCGTAAGCGCTGTGCCTCACTGCTTAAGTCGCATCCGCGCAAGTTCAAACAGCATCCTGGGCGTTCTGGCAGACCATTGGGACTCTCCCTTCTTGCGTCACTGGGTGCTGCATCACGTGGACGTTGGGAGGTAGTCCCTGTGGTACCCCTCCATTTTATTTTATTTTATTTCATTTTGTTTTATATTTTATGTCACTATGAGTACTTTAAGATTTAGTTTTAAGGAATTGTTACTAACCTATGGATCAATGGTCTGAAAATAAATGAATTTAATTTAATTAATTAAGGACTGCGCGTCCGCTCCGCGAATACAAAATCCCACGCGGACTTAACGCACACGGTTTGCGATCATTTGTTGTCGGTAGGTAGTATTTAAATATTCTGAGATTACGTTGTGATACATGAAGTTTCGTTTTAAAAGAGAATACGGGGTCCATCCCTTTATTTCGAATCGATTTTTAACGCGGAGTAAAATCCGCCGCGTGCGTCGCCGACTGCTCATAGTTCGTTCGTTCTATTTTTCTCGCGGACGCCTGCGCTCTTTAATCAGCTACGCTCCACGAGCGTTCGCGTACTTTTAGTCGCGTTGCTCGATACCTACAGTTTTTAAGGGATCTATTTTGACGGAGAAAAAACTACGCCGCGGATAATCCCTCGTCTGCGCAGCCCTCTAAAATGTTCACATGACAAGTAATTACAGCGGACATTCGACTCATGCACGGCACATCTTGTGCGTGCAATAGTTAAGAGCGCTTGTTCGATTTGCCCACAATATTGTATTACACAATTTGTATTACATTTGTCTGTTTCTCTTTTAAAATACAAAAAATAAGTGTTCTGAACCCCGACTATGAGTGTACGTCAATGGCGATCGCTAGCGTCTGTTGACGAGTTTACGTATGAAATGTCGCTACAGTGTACCGCTATCATTTCAAATAGATAAACAAATACATTCTCTCTCACACACACAAAAATAACTGTGAAATTTAAATGTGAATCGGTTTCCCAAGATACAGGCCTAGCCTAGTTTGGGAACCTCTGCTAATTTAGAGAGTAGTTTTTCATTGTGTTATTATTTTATTGTATTTATTTTGAATGTGTTGTCAATTAAATTTTAATTTTAATTTTATTTATTTTTATAGTGAATAGAAACATCGGTTAACCACACACAAACACACACAACACACACACACAGGCACTCATACACCCTTACACACACCCAGACTCACTAACGCACGATAGTAGGTACAGTTTGAGTTTTTAAGTTTTTTTTATATTTGTATCATGTATTTTTCTAAGCACTCATTCACTAATTCTCGTTTAATACCGACAGAGAAATAGAAGTAGCTGAAAAACAGCGCCATCTAGGATCCAGATCCTAGGTCAGCACAAGCTGAGCCACCTCCAATTTCTTTCTGTGTTTAATTTTTCATGTTTCATGATGATGTTTGTACCTTGAAAGCAATAAACGCATTTTTTTAAAATGCACCTAAACTCCCGAGATACTATATCTCGCCTCATAATTGCTATATATTCCCCTTACAAACTGCCGCCTGCAAATGACGTCATTTGCGGTCTATTTATGCTTGTTTGGCATCTTAATTCAATTTTGCGTCTAATTGTGTAGATTATCGAATGGGTTTTTTTTTTAATTTACTTTTTCAAGGAATGAATTTTACATTAGCAACTGGAAGTTTTTATACGGCTATTTTTTAATGTATTCTATCTCTCTCTATGAAACATTCTCGTACTCAAATAAATTTAAATGTGCGCCAAACAACACCAAATTTTACGACGTAAATATTATTCACGCACACATAAAATCAAGAAAAGTAAAGTAATTAGCTTATACAGGGTGATTATTAAACGACTAACAAAAAAGATATGGCGTACTCAGTAAAGTGATGTGCTAATTTTAAACCTAAGTGAAAATTAGATTTTTCACACTGACATTAATTTGAGGTTGTCGTACAAATAATACCGACTGTTCGACTGATTTCTATGGTGACCTTGAAATGAAAGTGAATCGAATAAAGGGGTATTAAGGGTAATAATGGCGTTATTTTTTAAATTTCGGGGCCACTCACCAAACCTTATTAATATGAAAGAACATATCGAGGGGGACAAACTTTATATGGAGCACATATAGCTAAGGTATATCAGAGCTAAGATATTAGGTATTGTATTTTTAACTAACTACTCAATTGAACTTGATCCATACTAAGGAAAAGGTAAAAAAGCGGCATTAATACATACAAACATGCGACGCAATTAGGATTTAAGGCTTAAGAAAGCTTGTTCACATTGGCCAGGTGCAATATTAGGCCGTTATTGTTCTTGTTTAGTGGGTAAAAGACTTTCAGGTGTTTTTCCCATGTAATGTCTCCAATATCGACGGTTAAGAATCAATACCTCTTAATTACATATTGACTATCAGAAAATGTCTCGTTGATGTCATTGACGTTTAGGTCGTTTTTCGTGATAGCTCGTGTTCCACTACCTAATACCAGATAAGTACTTAACATCTACTGATTTGTAAACAAAATTATCATTATGGATATCTAACTTGATGTACATATTGCTGGATGTACTTTTATTAGAAAAATATACCCAACAGGTACATCTTAAAAAGTAAACCTTCCTCTCCTATTCTGCATCCGTTTTAACAGCTGTTAGGTGAGATTAGCTCCATAAAATAACATTTCAGAACCATTATTTTAGTGAAACTAAGGCAAAAAATAATAGTTTAGGAAATCATATCTCAGCTCCGATATCACTTAGAAAAATTCTGACCACTTAGATCTGTTTCTTTGAAAGGGTGCTATAAAACAGTGATAAAATTATTGCTGGCCGCTTATAAAAAAATGACGCCACGGGTCCATACAAAGTTACTCAAACCCCTTTATGTTTTCACATAGATTCTACACTACTTACTGAGAAAGTATAATCACCGGGTATACTGTCCCACTGCGGGGTAAATGCCTCCATCGTTGATATCAAGTCATCGCTACCATGGATGGGTGCTGGCTTCATATATATTTTTTTAATTATGGACGCAATGATAAAATAGTGATGCGCGTCATTTCTACTCGAATATCCTTGTGTTACGAGTTACCTGACAGAAATTAAAGCCAGTAGCATCTCCAAGCCACCTAGACCGTAGTCAATTTAAAAAGTTCGTTCCGTGAATTGACTCGATTGGGTGTCGAACCCGGGCCACCTCGCAAGTCAAGGCAAAAATCCGCGCTAAAGCTCACTCCAATCGTTTAGTCAAAAATAAAAAAATAGTAATAAAAAAATACTTGTATATACATATGTATATATTGTAAATAAAAACCGTCTTCTTTAATTTAATTGATAATTTATATTAAATAGAGAGACAAATAACATAAAAGTCGTTTCATAACAACATTCATATCTAATTATTAACTTTACATTTCCGGGTTGATAGATCACTGAAGATAATTGCATATAAATACAGGGGAGTGCATAACTATTAAATGTAATAATTACCTCTCTAAGTATCATTTTAAATGATTAGATAAAAGTAACTAGCCTAAATACCCTTCTATTGCTGGTCGAGGCTTCCATCATTGAAATCAAGTCATCACTATATAATCTTCACCTACTTGATTAACTTAATCACCACGCTTACCTAATGGGGATCAGAAACCTAAGCTATTTTGGAAAAATCCAAAAAGACCGAAGACAAAAAGATCTGATGTAGGACCGACATTTCAATCATTTAAATCAAACAAAGTAAAGAATTCAAGTTTCATTCGTAGTTTCACAATTAGGGCACGTTCCAAATCGCTTTTCGCTGAGTGATTTTCACCCTCGTCAAATAGAGAGAGACAAAACGAGCAAAACCTTCGTCTGACAGCTGTCAGGTGAATTTCATCGGGCTCCAGGCACCGATAGAATTCGCACTTGTCAGAGTGATACACGTCACCCTAACCCGTTCCAAAACAACTAGGAAACTATCAGGTAACAGCTCGGTCAACCTCGGTCTCACTCGGGGTCAATTTGGAACGGGTTCGAGTGATTTTCACTCCTCAGTGTGAAATTCCACCTGTTTTGGAACACAGACATAGACTACTTTCGCCGTAGGATGATATCCCTGACAGTTCATTATTGTCAATTATAGTGATGTAACGAATGTAATTTAATCGAGTTGGCAAAGGAAATGGAATCAGATTTACCGCAATTTAATTTTTAAATAAATTCTTAATAAACGGGTTTATGGCTAATAAGTAATAGAATAAAACGCGGTATCTTGAAAATAAATAGTAAAAAAAAATTGCACACAAGGCAATGAGGTGATTACAAATTACTAAATGGTCCCTCCCATTCATCAATTATTTGTCGATTCAGTAGTGTCAATACACTATTGAATGGCGTTCCTTTTCACGCATCAGGCGCTGTAAATATATATTAATTTAATTCAAATACTTCGTTTATTAACGGTTAATAATAATAACAATATTTACTTGATAAGATTCAAAAGAACAGTAGTTTTTCAATAGTTTATAACATTTTCTTTTGCCAGTTTCTTTTTATTTAGTTTGAAATAGTATGCATAAAACGGAACAATAAGAGCTGTCAGGCATATCGTCTTACAGTGAGAATAGTATAGAGAGAGAGAGAGAGAGATTTTTAACTTACCTCAAAAATAATCAAAACATACAGTCCGCAGAGCAGCACACAGGCGTATATGACTCCAGTCCTGACATCTAGCGGATCTACTATGTACTTCATCGTAAGCGGCACGGGTTGAGTAGCAGTGGACAGCATTCGTATAGCACTCGTGTGGTTTGAATTTGAGTCTCCTGATATTCCGAATACTGAACTACGAGGTTCTCCTTCGTTGAAGTCTATTTCTTCCTCGTTTAGCAGTGATAATCTCCAAATTGGCGAAGACTGAAATAAATATAAAAAAATACTTGACCAATATCTACAGGTAGTACTTTATTAGAAAATACAACAACTTTGGTGACAAATGAGCATGCCGATCGCCTGATGGTGGCGGTTTCCTCTGCCTACGAACAGGTGCAACGCTGAAGGCAATATCTACTTGTGCGTTGTCGACTCTTGAGAGGATACAGAAGCGCTGTTTTCCCATACAAACGTAGTCCCCTGTTTCCTCCCTGAGTATTGCTTCTGAAAAATATATTGCCACTATTGGCATGTCCCTATGTTTTCCTTTTTTTTAATAAATTAATTTATTAATAAAGATATGAACCTTCAAAAAAAAAAGTGGCCAGATTTTTTCCGCTGTGTTCAAACATCCAGAAAACTAATTTGACTAGTTTATTTAAAAAAAAAACAGGAAACCACAGTACTTCTTTAATTTTTAATGAAAAAAGTAACTAAATCGGTGAATTTTTCACAAAGGGATCAGGGGACTACGAAATGTCGATTTTGAATACTTTTGATAGGTAATTTCGGTCCGATTTACATCTGTCTCTATCGCACTCTGCGGGGCGTTCGAGGTTTGCAAAAGACAGCAATAGATTTTACAAATACCTATTTTTCAATTCTCTCGACCATGCTGTGTCCTCTTAAGGCCTTAATCTTTATTAGGGAACTTTTCTAAAGTCAGTTAGAAGGAAAAAGGTCCTCTAATTGACCATAAAATTGCTACTCATTGAGCTCTAGGTGCCTTATCAGTTAAGCTGGGATTTTCCGTATTTGCATCCAGGCAATTGGGTATACCATTTTTTTATATGACCATTTTTTTTAATGTATCATTGAAAGATTTCCCTTAGAAACATTGGTAGAAAGAATATTTCGATAGCTCGTAAACCCCCCGAAATGTTGCAACCTATAAAATCATATTCTTGGAGTTGCCAAAAACGCTCCCATCAAACGGGTGCAAGTTAGTCACGTCACACTCCAAAACAAAATTGACAATGGTTTCTGACAAAAATTGCCATGTACTTATTATCGAATGACATGTATATCTCATAAAAAATGAAACCCCTCTTTACCTGTACGAAAAGCTTAAATTTTCCCATAGACCGTATAGAACTGCATTTACATTAGCAAGCATTCAGTACAAGACGACCGCATTTCGTGGCAGTTTTCGTTACCCTGCCACGAAATGCTCGAATAAAATACCACCGCAAAAAGAAATTCGAATAGCGTTGTCTCATTTAAAGTTAAATACAAACTGCATTTATTGAAATTACAGAGTCTGTAAACGTAAATTAATATTTTGGTCGTGTAATAAATGATATATATTTTGAATGCTATGTACACAGTTATAGTTATAATTGCTAAGTTTGGGTCCACTGTTGTAATTTTTTTGTCATTTTATCATCTATGTAAAATATTTTTTTGGTAAAGCTTAATTAAAGTAGTAATTAAGATGATGGTAATTGCGCCGCTCCTCCCTCTTTGTTAGGGTAACCATTGAAAACCAGCGTCGTGGTGCTGATCCATGGTAGGTACTACGGCATATGCTGAGTGGGAGCCTTTTGACAACTCTTGTGATTTCATTTTAATTGTTCCCTGTGTATGTATGTCAAATAAATTTATTTCTATTTCTATATTTATATCACTTTAAATAAAAAAATAGGCTTCACCATGCAAGTTTGAAGGGCCATAAAATATTACACATAAGTTTTTATATTAGGTACACTTACGCTTCTTTAATGTATTTATTTTTATAATATTGAAAAATTACCAATGATGTTATATACCCAATTGCGAGCAGAGGAATCGGCTCCCCACATTTCTCTTCAAACTTATTGCCTCTCAGTGAAAAAAAAAGAATACGTACCCGATTCTCCAAACTTTGTCCGTGAGTCCCGTTCCTCTCCACCCACACTAGAAGCGTTCCATACGTATTAGAGGAGTTTATTTTCCTCTCAGCTTGTTCTGACATGAACGGACCTGATAGTATCACTTTGATCAATAGGTCATTTTTTGCATCGTTGAGGACGTACACTGGAAACATAAAGTTAGCTAAGACATGTGTGGGTAACCAAACCTTTTTGCTCGATTATCTTAGGTGTTTCGAAAACTTTTTAATAAATAAATTGTCATGTTTTGCATCCATAAATGTTGAGTTCTAGACAGGAAGATTGCAGGAACTAAAACCTTTATTGATGTATTTAAAAAAAAATGCATCAGGTTTACTTAAAATTAAGTTTTATCTAAAATTCACGACTTCTTTGAATGAAAATGTAAGTATGATGAATAGTTGTTTTTGAAAAAGGTTTGAAGCTAAAAGTTTATGCAACTTTTTTTTTAAGGCGTTCTAAATTATGGAATAACACTAAACTATTTACCAATTTTTCATTTTCATTTTTTTCCAGAAGTATTTTTCCGTGATATAAATGTAAATGTACTCGTATCTATGTATCTGTAATACATTTAATAAAAAAAAACATTTCGCTCCATTATTTGTGCTACAGTAACCAAAAAAGTTACGCAAGCCAGATTTTTTTTGAAAATTCGTAATAGCATCATATCTCGAAAACCACCAAAAATCGCGGAACATAGATACAAATTGGGTAGCCCCAGTGATGTTCTAACATTGGGTTTCCGCTATCACTATCGCGAAAAGCGGAAACAGTATACAGCTGTATAAAATCAATTGCTGTTCATTTGTCTCGCTGAACTCGAGAATAGCTGGACCGATTTGACCAATTCCAATCTTGAAATATTTGTGGACGTTCAGGGAAGGTTTTATCATGCATTGATTTGAAACGCAGCCTCAATACGAACGAACAAGCTAACAATCAAATATTTCCTCTTTATAATATTAATAAAGATATACTTAATTGTAATTACTTACTTTTGTTCTCCCCAGGAGCTATGGAGGTGGTTCTCACAACTTCCTCCTTCTCGCTGTTCATCAGGAATGCCACAGTGAAGAAGATCCAGCAAGCCAGCAGAAGCGTCATCTTTGTATAGTGCCGAGCTTGCGCCATCTAGTGGTAGAAAACGGAAACAAACGTTTCATTTTGATCGCCAGGAGCCTTAGGGTGCGTTACCAACAGAGATGTGTTGAGGAATGTGTTTGTAAAGAACCAGAATCGCGAAGCTAGGCAAATGAATCTTGTAAGCCATATTTCATTAACTTCAAAATATTAACAATAACATCAATAACTGAAATTTGTAAATTTGTAAAGAAAAATATGTACCTTTATTCACCAATAACTACAATTAAAAGAAACAACAGAGATTTATATAAGTTAAATATTCCATTCACTACCTTAAGTTTGTACAAAACAGGCCCACATTTAATGGCAATTAAAGTATATAACAGCATTCCAAATAGTAGTAAGTTGTCTTGAAAATATTGATGTATTTGAAAGTGAGCTCGAAAAGTTTTTGGTTAATAAGGCTTACTACACTTTAGCAGAATTTTTTAATGATGAGATTAGATTTTGAGTTGCAGTGCCCTTACGGGGTGTCACACTGATCACATTTTTTTTGTAACATGAGTCCACCAACAACACCCAAGATACTTACAGAAAAAACATTTGAATGTCGCCAACGTGAATGTCAGTCCTCGGTATATTTTATCGGATCTTGGGATTTCCATTGCTATAGCGTTCATAGTTTAAGGGTAAATAATAATATGTCGTAGGATTATAGGTAGAGCCGGAATATCGCGAAAATTCTAGGAAGAGTGCAAAACGCAAAATATCGCTATTTTTCTGGTTGTTTTCAAGAGACTGCACAAATCCGGCTCGTCTTATGACAATCCTGAATAACCAATCACATTCCGTCTCTTTGTAATATTCTACGACAATTATGCACAATTCTAGGTGTTGATTGAACTGAACATCTCTTGCATTCCTGGCAACTTGCCAGACTTACACATCTGAACTCTTGCACTTATTCTAAGTAACTAATTAACTATTTCAGTCAGTGGCTTTCAGCTCCTTCATCAACGTCTATGTTTAAAAACAAAACTTCAATGAAAGTCAAAAGAGGCAGCGTGGCGAGCCGAACTATTAAAAAAAAACTTAATTCATTTAAATGTGACTTAACGAAAGTGTTAGATACCTTTGAATTTGTATTGCTAGTTGATACATTTTCATGTCTGAAAGAAAAAAGAAAATGTATTAGTTGAGAGGAGAGCGAAATTAATATTACTTTAAACTAAGCAGAACTTGTATTTAAGAGCCATCATCATTAGCCTTTGGAAGTAAACTGCTGGACATAGGCCTCCCTCATAAAAGGCTTTGAGCCTTTTGCATCCAACGGCTTCCGGCAACCTGGACCAGGTCATCAGTGTACTTTTGAGTTACATACTAATAAACATACTTAAATATTTTGTAAATGCATCCATAAATCCACCTAGACACAAAAAAAATGGTTGCCTGTAAAGTCGGTTTTACGGGCGAAGATTTTACGTGACAACGTCTTCCGATCATAGTTGAGTGGGAGAGAGACGCAAGGCATTCGGCGGGCCTCTCTCTCGTTCGGTGACTCATCGTAACGTTACCGAGCGTTACACTTTTTCATAAGTGACTCCCAGCCGCAACCTAATTTAAGACGTTGTCACGTCAAAACATATAATCTTCTCAGGGAATATTTCACTTGGGTTCTATAATTACACCAAGTCAGCCTGGATCATCATGTTAACGTAACGTTACGTAACGTTACGTTGTTTAAATGAATTCTTTTTATTATATTCTTTTATGGTTGGTTTTTGACGTGACAACGTCTTAAATTAGGTTGCGGCTGGGAGTCACTTATGAAAAAGTGTAACGCTCGGTAACGTTACGATGAGTCACCGAACGAGAGAGAGGCCCGCGAGCGAGAGGAGTTTGTGTGTAAAGACGTTGTCACGTAAAATCTTCGCCCGTAAAACCGACTTTACAGGCAACCATTTTTTTTTCTCTTTGTTTTATATTCATTTAGGTTTATTTGTATCAAAATGACACACTGCTTGTACTTTACTAACGCCTGTTGTAAACCCAAAACAAGTTTAAAAGAGTAACTGCTGAGTTTCTCGCCGGGTCTTCTCAGTAAGAAACAACTCCGACGCGGTGGTAGAGTCGCATTATGTCTGTATACTGTTTATTTACATATCCTTATTATTATGGTATTTATGTCTATTATTTAGTATATTTTGCTGTAAATTTGACGATTTGAAAGTACTGATACAGTCTATTTGAATAAAGTTATTTGAGTTTGAGTTTGAGTTTAACTTCCAAAGCAGTGAGATGAAAAATCAGTAAAATACATAAATAAATTTCAGCCGGGGTCAAAATGGGTGTCCACTGTCCAACCCATCCCATTTCTCAACATGGTGTATCCTTCGTAGCAATAAGCGCTCTCACACACGAACGGTAAAGGGAAAGACCGGTGGTTCCAGGTTTAAGAAATAATGTTGAAAAGAGAAGCTCTCCTTTCGCTAAGTATTGGCAAAAAATAAGCAAACAATTTTTTATTGCTTTCGAATGTTACGGTAATCTTATAATTCGAATCAATTTCTTCGGCTGAGCTCATGTTGTGTGCTTCCTAGCTCTTGGACTACTAAAAATGACAGCCGTCGACACGTCAACGGCAGACGTCGACAGCCTACACGTTGACAGCCTACACGTTGACGGCATTTGCCATCCCGTGTGTAAGAACTCTCAGCCACAGGACAATTGCGAAAATGTAGTAATTTAATAGCACGATTCGCGTAGTACGCTGATGCATTTATTGCATGTGTTATTAATTAGCCTGGTGTCCCGGGTTTAATTCTGGATGTATCTATTTATTGAATAAGAAAATGTAACAATTTAATGTATGCTCACGCTTTATTCTCCCCCTGGTCATCGTTGACGTCAGCACCGCAGTGGAACGTGACGTCATCGACGTGAACAGCATTGTTGTTGAGGTGAGGCGCCGACGCCACGGCGGGCAGGCGCTTCGGGCGGGAGCGGCCATTTTGTTTTTGGACTTCAACTCGACCTGATAAAGATTTCATCAACGCCTTTAGAATTACAAGGAATCTGTTGCGTAGACAAAAAAAGTGTGCTCAACACTTGTTACTATATTACAATGTATTCCAAATCCTTTCACTCATAGGTACCTGCAGGGTTACAGGTTAAGTCGATATAAATCCTTTAAGGGGTTGAAGTTTACATCATTAGTGACTACTTTCACTATGAAACACTACCCCCAAACTCAGCCGTTTTTAAGATATTGGACTTATAAGATTTTTATAAGAATTTTTTACTCTATTGTCCATTTATTTTGTATCTAATAATAATGCGTGACTATTACTGGCTTACGTGCGGCGCGCTTTGACATTGAACATTGCGGAGCTGTAATGAACACTGCAAAGCGGTCCGTTTGGAGCCATTTATGGCTCCAATTAAGGTGCTTCAAAATGGGCGCGCGGACTTGGTTTCTTTAAGTAATTATTCTAAGGTAAAAGCGGTAGGAATAACATTGTAACTAAAGAAAAAGTGTACGACTATTTTTTCTCTTCCTTTGGCTAAGCTCTGATGGAGCTCCTTTTAATTCAATGCAGAGTCCTTTTAATTCAACCAAACTCCTTCCTTGCTTCCTTCCGTCTTCCTTGGAGTTTGGTTCCTAAGATTTAGGCCATGTATGAACGACTTATTTCAATTATGTACTTAACGCACTCTACTCTGGTATTTAACTAAATACCGAGGTAATTTTCCTCAACGAGAAGTCTAGATCATCTAGTCCTAATGTGTCTACAGATGAATTTACTTATAGATGACTGGTGTGCAAATAACCGTTTTTTGTTACCTTGTATAAATTAATTCCTGTAAGTAAAGTACCGTATATTTAATCAAGAATGAGAATAAAAAGCCTAAAAATATTTAAGTTAATTTTTATTTTTAGTATTTAACAATGCACTTTTTTCTACACAAAGATAGAAACTAAAAAAAATAGACCTGATTCTTGGGGGACTCAAGGGGGTCCTCCTAGGATCAGGTCGAATTTAACAAGTTTATAACTTTGTATAAAAATATTCATTGTCCAACAAAGGTTCTTAATAATAATAATAAATAATAAATATTCTTTACTGTACATCAAAAAATAACAATGAAGGTTTGTATTACACGAAATAGTAAGATGACACAATTAGGCGGTCTTATTGCTAAAAAGCAATCTCTTCCAGACAACCCAAGTAGAGGAAAATGTTAAAAAAAGGGTAAGTATGTGCACAAAAATAGTCAAATGTAAATTTAAATAACAAAATAATAATACAGGATATTATGTACTAATAACCAAAGAGATCAGAAAAGGAAAATGAGTTAAATAAACGGACGAGGAGAAGTGAAAGGAAGAAAGTAATTAGGAGATAAAGTAGAGTAGTCTTATAGTAGTCTTGTAGTAGTCTTATCACTAAAACATAACAAAAGTGAGTAGTTAATTTATGGAAAAAGGGAATAAGTGGTCAGAATTTGCTGCCGCGGGAAGGGGAATTCCCGGGTAGCGCTGGTTTTCAGCACCTCCTTACTCTCTGAGATAGTAACTACTCGAGAGTAATCTGTGATTGCTGGCTGACAGTGAAATATTAAATATTCGAAGCGAAGCTGCTGAGTGCTAACGGACAGCTAGTCCTTATGTACATATTAAAGAAAATATTTGTTTGTTTGTATAAAATAGGTTTCGTAGCGAATGACATTTAATAGGCTATATTTGTTGGCCTATAATTATATATATATATATATATATATATATATGCGCGTATAACTATTTTCTCCTAACGGGAGAAAATAGTATACGTGAGCGAAACCCCTGACGGGAAGCTAGTTTAATTATAAGAATTAAGCAACTGTACATTACGAAATCAAAATCCAACAATCTCGCAATTCAAGTTACAGAATAAAATATTCAAAAGCGGCGCGGGAAAAAAAATGATTTCCTGCTGCCGTCTTTTTTTTTAATTGGCGCTTCCACGAACGTGGCTGTGCGTAACACAGCCTATAGGGCTAGCACTAACCCTGGCACAGATACATAATCCTATTGATTACGTTATAACCGACCAAATTAAGTTGACAACATAAACACTCATTTAAATTCATTTGACATGTCAACTAAATTTATCAGTTAGTTCTTACACGTAAACGATACGATACCGTGGCTGTCAATGGTTCGTGCTAGCCTTTATGACCGCGCAGGCCCGCGGAGGTGGTTCGAGTTTCGATGTCGGCTCTGAGTCGGCATAATTTCACAATCTCAGGGAAGCTTTTTATTTTTATTCGTATCACACCATTTCCAACGCACAGACAAATTATTTTTCAAGACTTTTCGTTACTAAATTATAATAATCATCGCAACTGATTTTTACGAAAATAATTGAAAGAATACCCTATGTATGTGAAGATTTAAGCCTGTAAAGAAAATATTTTTTAAGGCTGTAAAAGCGTTCACATGGATGATTTGTGGGAACAAAAAAAAATTGTAAGGTTTTTGAAAAGGATTTAGAGAAGTAAAAAAGTTTAACTTATTTTTTAAATGAACTTCAAAACTTAGAGAAAAAAAAGTATTTTCCATTATTTGATTTTCATAACATATTTTTTAAAAACGATTATTTAGTGCTATACATGTAAATGCTTCTGATTTAAGTAGGCATAGTAGTCAGCTTAAGAAAATAAGTTCCCAACTATTCGCGCCACAGTACTTAACCAAAAAGTGTAACATGCCAGATTTTTTTCAAAATTCGTAAAAAACACCTTAACTCGAAAATCACCAAAAACCGTCAACATACATGGGGGTGATTCGAGTAGTCCTAGTGATGCTCTACCCCTGGGCTTCCACTGCGCTACTTTTTAGGACATCCTGTGATCGGTTACGATTTATTTTGTACTAGCAGTCCGTCAGCGGGTTCGCCCGCGGAGACCTTTTCTCGCGTTAAAACATAGCCTAAAAATAGTACATAGGGCCTACGTCACTCGCTGATAATGTAGCATTAACTAAATTAGTGAAAGAATTCTTAAAATCGGTCCAGTAGTTTCAGAGCCTAATGAAAACGAGCTGTCCTAACAGACTTCGTTCTGTCAAATGTTCGACAGCTGGTGTCCATTAGCATATCGCGACCACTTTTCTCCGACTTGATTTACATAAATACTATTAATTCTATACATTTATTTTGAATGTATTTGTAGGTATATAATCTTGATTGATTGAAGTTTTTTTTTTTTTTTTCTCATAGATTTATTTTCACTCCACACAAAGCTCATGCTTTAAAAAGTTCCTCTACCCAAAGGTTGCCTGGAAGAAATCGCTCTCTAGCGATAAGGCCGCCTAAATTGTACAAATTGCTTGTTTTATGTAATACAAAAAAAAAAGTTTTGTGTGCAATAAAGAATATATTATTATTCTCTTTATTTAACATAAAACTTAGATATAAAATTTGTACAGTATTTCTATAAAACAAAGATTTACAACAATAAACCAACTTATGAATTATAATAATAAAAACAAAATTATAATTATAAAAACCTTAATTCCTATTTTGTGCAATAAAGTATATCTATCTATCTAATTCACTGAATTTTTGTCCAATCATATAAAATATAGCCTATAGCATCCTGAATAGTTTAGCTTTCTGTTAGTGAAAGAATTTGCACGATCGGATTAGTAGTTTCGGAGCCTATTCAATACAAACAAACAATAAAATATTTCCTCTTTATATTAGTTTAGATGTGATGGATGTTGACAATGCACAGATTTGAGCACTTTTTCGTATGTCCTCGAAATAATTACGCATCATTTTAAACTCTACTATCAAAGAGATAGGATCTACACAATTTCCGCTCTCACTTCAGTCTGGACGGGACCCAACGATCTATTTCGAGCTGGTTATAACTGGTTCGGCATACATAGATTTAAGATGTATGCATTTATCGGTGTGTGAACCCGGCGTGTGCGTTGAAATTTGAACTTTTAAGAGAGCTCAACTTCGAAATTAATTCTCGCTTCTTTTTTTAAATAAATAGTTCTAAATTCTAGATAATTGATTCTGAACCAAATCTCTTTTTCATTAGTTACTAGCTGTCTGTCAGCGGCTTCGCCTGCGTAGACTGTCTTTCCCGCCAAAACATGGCCTAAATTGAAAAAATATAGTCCATGTCACTCCCTAATAATGTAGCTTTATATTAGTGAAAGAATGTTTAAATCAGTTCAGTAGTTTCGGAGCCTGTTCAATGCAAACAAACAAATCTTTCCTCTTTATAATATTAGTATAGATTGTTCTTTGCGGCTTTGTCAAAACACACTTTTTGCTGTCCTGTTGACAGCGAGCAGATTCTAAGTCCTTGTCTAATGAAGGTCATTGGTTTAAAAACATAAAGAGAATGAATGAAGGTAAAACCACACGTCAAGGTGGAACCCGAGCACGAGCCGAGCACAAAATCGTGAAGAGTATGTGGATCGACTTAAAAGCCTCGAACGAGCGCGATTCGGGTGTTTGGTTCAAAGTGTATTTAGACCAAACGACCGAAGGCTCATTCTATCTCCACTCTATCACATTCTCTTTGTGTAAACAGAGCAGAGAATTTATTTTGTTGTTCTTTCTATGTTCGCGGAGACCCTACAGCACGAGCTAGAATGCTCGTCCTTGATTCCTCGTACTTTTACGTGAGATTTTTTTTTGGGGTTAATGATAATTATCATTGACACTAAAAGATCACCAAAGAACATTCTAGCTCTATGTTCGTTTGGTCTAAATGCACCTTTATACTTATCTGTGCTCCGCCTATTGTCGGTTTTGCTCAGCTCGTACTTGGTTCCTCTAGCTTCCTACTCCTCTAACACACATGTCAGGAAGAGACAGAGGCAAGATGTCACTGTCACGCATGTTTAAGTTTTTAAATTTGTATGATGTGCTATATCCAGTGTATGGAAAATCATTGTTTTTAACACATGGTGTATTACGGGCACGAGTACGTAAAATAATTGGCCAGACAGACGTATCTAAACTTAGTAGCAATTTTTGGATGATAGTCAACAACGCGTTTTTAAGAAGCGGCAAGATCTAATTATAATGATTCACACAATATACCTTGAGCATAGAATAATAACTCATAGGGCTATATTTCACCAATACACCTTGGCGGCGCTACTAACTAAATGTATATAGCTCAATAGAGAATTACTCACCTGGTGTCTATTTGGTTGCGCAACCAATTTGGCGTCGTGTTCTCGTGCACAGTTACTGGTCGCGTGGCCACTAATTACTATAGCGCTGTATTAATGTCTTCCGAGAGCAATTTAATAAAAATAAGCATAAAGTAGGGCGGGAGTATGGCTACCCAACTCGTCGGTATAAGAAAAGAGAATACGTGTTACCGAAAACTAAGAACTATTTCGGTAAACGTACCAGGCGGTACATTATACCTAACATACATAATGAGCTGCCTCAGGACTTGAAAAAAATCACCTCAAAAATATTCTCAAAAAGCATTACTTGTCATTGTGCCCATAGACAAAGTAAAACTGTAACTTGTAATTTTACCTAAATTATATTTATTTACCGTTCATCATACTCGTATGTTTATCTTTACTAATATATTTTTTTATATATTAAAAAATATATAATTAAATTAAATATATTTTATATTTTTATATACATATTAAAATTATATATATTTATTTAATTATATATTTTTTTTATATCGCCAGACAACACACCTCTTATGGTCTCGAAGTAGGGATTAATATCCCTGTGTTACGAGGTACCACACAAGGAAATAAGCCAGGGGCGTCTCCCAGCACACCCAGACCCGAGACAATTCAGAAAAGGTCGTTTCCTAAATTGTCCTGACCGGGAAGCGAACCCGGAACACTACGGAAATCGAGGCGAGAAACCGTGCTATAACGCACTACGCCATTCGTGTCGTCAACTATACTCTACTAATTACTATGTACTTAAATTTCAATGAGTAACTTCAACGGCAATATCTAAATACCTAAATTTTCAGGGATTTAGGGAATGAACTTGACAAGATTTATAAGGAATTCATCATCATCAACATCCGTCCGGTCCTATCCCGGTTGTGAACCCACACCAGTGAGTTGGGTCCCAGGGTCCGCCTTTCTTTTTTTCTTGGCCCACTTCGCGCGGTCTTGTGCATCCTTCAGTGGTGAGTCTGTTGGCACGCATGTCACCCTTAACGACGTCGAGCCACCGCTTCTTGGGTCGAGCTTTTCTACCGGTACCTGGCGGGGGGCGCCATGGCCAGACATTTGTTGCCCACGTAGTTTGCCAATCTCCGTGAGACATGACCATACCAACGAAGACGGCACTCCTACAGCTTGTCTGCGATGTCACGAAAACGAAGGCTGCCACGGATGTGGGTGTTCCGCACGCAATCTTTACGTGAGAACATCAAGATTTATAAGGGATTGTAACAACGAAAAATATATATTAATGTACTGAGATCATAAATTAGTAGTAGTAGTGAGTAGAAATTCTTTTTTTTTTCGAACTCTCATAAGCATATATTTTTATAGGTAAGTCTATAGAATATAGATATTTTTTACTTTACTTTACTGGTTATTACATGCTAGAGAAAGAAATTTTATATTTTAGGCTTTTTTGACGTAAATGGCGTATTTTACATTTAATTATTTATTTATTACATACATGAGAGTTACAAATATGTGCTAAACAAAACTTACAAGTAACATGCACCTTGATAGGTACGGCAAAATATATTGATAATTTGAAATACTTGAAAGTATGGTGCCATCTCAATTAGATATCCAATAATGTCGGATGGGCTAGCTGAGTTGTCCTCTGGGGCCATATTACAATATTTTATAGCCAGCCAAGTTAATTTCCTAAACTTGGCGTTGCGAACAATTTCGTAATTGAAATTCCATTTCCAGCCAGTGAGCAGCTACCTGTCACTAAATGCTTCTTCTAGGCTGGATATTTACTGACGAAAGTGCTCACTATAAATTGTCAGTTTATTGGCTTTATGAGATTGTAATATGGCCCCTGAGCTCCAAATAATGATTCATGACTACCTTATTGTACAAATGTAGTGTGTATTTTCTGGTGTTGTACCTAAATAAATGAATTACTTAACTTGCCATTCAAATTAGAGCATTGAATAGTGTAAGCTAAAACGTATTTTACAATGTCAATGAAAAAGCCGACCGCACTGTCAGTATCATTACAACTCGATTCTACCATATAGCACACGCACTGTAAGCGAGCGGACCGCGAACTTACGGCACGCAGACCGCGAGCTTAGGGTACCTGCGCACTATGCGGTTAGCCGGAATGCGGTCAGCCATCCGGTTAACCGCAGTCAAAAAAAATATGAAAAAATAGTTTTTATGCGCACTGTCATGCGGTTGCCGGTCAACCATTGGGGTCGGGGCCCGCAGCGCTGCGGCCCGACTGACGGTCAGCTGGACGGTGCCTATACCCACTTTGCGGTTACTAGTAGTTTGCGGTTGGCAATATTTTGAAATGTTTACTTTATGTCGTGTTTGCAAATAAGGATGCACCCAGTACCCTCTTCTTTGTTTCTTTTTCTAAATAGAGCGCTAGTGAATATGCTAAATATCTGCGATTTCTTCAACTTCCATCTTGAGAATGAGTCGATCAATCGAGAAACCAAAGCGTTTACATCCGCACTTTCCGGTTGCAACTGCGGCTAGCCGCCATCCGGCTGGCCGCAGCAACCGCGTCCTGCGGCTAGCCTGACGGGCAGCCGCGTTGCGGCAAACCGGTCAGTGCGTACGTACCCTTACCGGGCACCGGCCAGCGAGCGCTTGGACTGCTAGCTTGCACCTCGCTGACGGCGCGTAGTAACTACGCTGGGGGCTAGCCGTAGCCTAAATACGAGGCGATGCCGTGTTGAAGCTGAGCTGCTGCGGTGCGGTTAAAGGTACCTTCACTCAAACGCTCAGATTTCGCGCGTTATTGTATGGAAAACTTACTGCGCAGCTAGCATACTACAGTACAGATAGGCGCTTGTGGCCACGACTAGTGTGCCAGTGCACGGCAGCACTAAAATGACACTTCAGTTCTTACGGCACTTATAATCGAATAGCTCTAGGTTTTTAAACTCGTATATCAAAGCGAAAGGTCTAAACTACATGTGCTAGGGGTTTCAAATTATGCATGGGGGTTCTTTTTAGGACGTAGGTGCTCACTAAGACGGGATCTTTCGAAATTGGGCCCGGGAGGGGTTGTTTTCGGGGTTGATAGTTTTTATGAAACTTCGTTACTACAAGTGCTAGGAGTCTCAAATTTTGCATAGGGGTTCTTTCAAGGAAACAGGTGCTTACTAAGACGGGATTAAGACGGGACGAGACGGGAATTTAATAGTAATTCAAATCGTCATAACGACGCGGACGACATCGCGGGCAATAACTAGCAGTCTAAGGTGGTCCCTCACCTGGAGCATTTTCCTGTAATGTAACGTTTCAGGTTCGACTTTGAGCATTACATTACAATACTGCCTTCAGGGAAACTCTATTCAAATATTGCACATTGTATCATCAAATTGCGCACTGCAATGCTCGGTGCTTTTCCCTCACCAACGTAATGATCAAAATTGGTACCATTATAGTTTGCGCACTGTAATACTCGGTTCTCCCCCCCTCACTAATGTAATGCTCGACTCTGTAACATTACAATACAGGAAAATTCCAAGTGAGGTAGCACCTTAATAATTACATCAACTTACCATGTTCCTTCTCGTAAAGCTGTCGCAGCGAAGCCAACGAAGGGTCGTACTTGACTTCCGCCGGCAGCCCGACCCAGAGCTGGACAGCACCAGACGTCAGCTCCCCGTTGGAGACCAGCGAGTACTGGCTCCGGCTGAGGTCCGCTGCAGGAGTCCTGGGGGAGCCATTCCACGCTTTGACACTACGAACTAATTTGTCCATTGTATCACTTATATTGCAATCATAGGTTTTTTGGCACAGTTTCTTTGGATATTGAATTGTTTTCACTGAGGTTTTTGAAGTATTTGACAATCATCAGTCTTCATGCCATCCCTGATTAGTATTGATCATGTTGTGAATTTAAAATTCTCAGTAAATCTTTGTATGAATAAATTATTTCACAGACGACTTTCACGTTTTTAGGAAAGGTTTACTGAAACAGTTTTGGAATATAAACAATGAAATGCAGAATGAACACTAGTAATTTTTCTGGAAATTAAATATTTTATTCGAAAGGGTTTTTTTTTATTTCATCTTAGTGTAAAGAATGCTAAAAAAATACGCGACATGATATCAGTTTTGACTAACGTCAATTTCCAAAACATTCGTCTGACAATTTCAAATCGATTGCTAGATTACGTTCAAGAATTTATTAGTTTTAAAAAATCAGGGAAAATATCAAAGTTCTTTAAAGTGCTCATAAGGTCGGTTTACACAAAACGAGCGAATGCTCATTCTACCAAATTCTCCTAATGTAACCAGAGACAAGATCATTATTCCGTCTGAGTTATTTTGTTATATAGAGTGGGCGAATAGAATGACCATTCGCTCGTTTAGTCTAAACCCATTTTTATGTGAACGAGATCCTTAAGAGCTATAGGTATGTACTTAATATGATTTTATATCGCACTAGCTTTCCGGCTCCGGCTTCGCCCGCGTAAACGTCAACTTCTATTATGACATACGAGATTTTTTCCGACTTACGATACTTGCTATTTACAAAATCCCGTCTTAGTTAGCACCTACGTTCTAAAAAGAACCCCCATGCAAAATGTGCAACACCTAGCACTTGTAGTTTCTGAAATTTCGTGATGATATTATACGCTTTTATACATTTTAATAATTTTGCGTGCTTTTTTTTATAATCACGATATCTCAGAATCTATTAATCCAATTAATATGTTGTCAATGACAAAATTTGTCTCCGTAAAATTATCTTGATGCTGAAATAACTTGTAATCATAAGGATTGATATGCTTGTGTAGTAATAATGCATAAAATCTATCTACCTTTTAACTAACATTATTTTTTTGCACAAATCATACCTTAAAGCTACTTATTTATGAAAAAAGATCTAGTGTGTCGCGGGCTTTTTTATGGATCTGATAAAAAACGATATTTTTGTAGTACCTATCTACATTGTGTGCACGTATAATCAACAGTGGGGCCAGCGCACGCACGAAAAGATTTTCGATAGCACTTTTTCCCCGGATTACTAATGAGTAGAAACTAAGACTGAAAACGAATTATGCCTATGTATTATATTATAATTAACAACAAATATATGCCTATAGCAATCAGGGACAATGTAGCTTTGTAACAGTGAAAGAATTTTTAAAATCGGTTCACTAGTTTCGGAGATTACCTGTCTTTCCCAAACATACAAACTCACTAACGCTTACGTCTTCACAAAACTAATTGTTTTTTTTAATAATACCTAGGTTTGGCATTTCTATTAAAAAAAAACCACTTTGACTTAGGATAGTTTCACTGTGTTTAGTTCGGGCTGTTCGCCTAAAAATGAAACACACTTATATTAACGATGCTTATTCATCACATAAATCAGAAACTTCTCGTTTTCATGAATAAGGGTTACAACTTTTGTGTTTTCAACAAACACTTGCGTTCGCGATTGTACAAAACTTTATGAGATGCAAAACTTGCATACTCGATTGCAGAAGCCGGTTCGAACTGGATTTAACGGGTTCAGTGCACCTGTAGCAGCCATTTGCAAAATGAAGCCACTTTTGTTTGTAACACATTCACATGGTGATTTATTCAAATAGCTTTTAACTGGCACTTTACATAGAACATATATTACTGCAAGTGCGTTCCCAAAGTCAGGAAAACATTTTTCAATATTTTTAAATTCATATCTCTATTAATAGAAAATAACTCTCAGAATCAGACAGGCTAATTGGTTTTAAGGTGGGTGGGTGGATGAAACCCAAGTTCTGTGGTGATGTGGAATCGTAGAGCCCAACAGAGTGTGCTAAGGAGCCTGATAGTCTGAAGCTTTCATAAGAACACCTTTTTTCACATTAATGGTCAATGGTGTACTTACCTGGCCAAATCTGAAGTACATTGAAGCTCTATATCGCCCATTGCTTGGTTAGGGCAATTACATCGACACCCAACACATACACACTAACATTTTCTTAGCATATTTTTGGCTGCAGCTAGCAAAAGAACGTTAAATTTTAGAAATAATTGTTTTATTTTATAAATCTTATTAATATTTTCTTAGCATTTTGTTGGTTTTATGCTCTAATAATAAGCTAAATATGTAAACTTCTAAGCATTTAAGTATTATAAAAATATGCATATTTTTTATTGTTTCACAAAATAGCGCAACCTAGGCTATAATTTATCACACTTTAGGCATTTTCCGAATAATTTATTTATTTTGTTTTATATTTTGAGCAACAGCTGTTATGTTGTTGTTGGCAGTATCACAGGGGACAATATTTGGGTGAGCAAGCCAACTGAATACACAATTATGCTCAGCAAATAAATACCAATGTTATCACTTAATCGGCTACATTGGAAAAATTAGTTATCTTACAAAAAAATTTTTAACCAAAAAAAAAAAACATATAAGTAGGAAGTCTAACGTGGAAGGAATATGTTTCTAGTATGTGTCAAAAACTCAATAGATTCACTTAAGCTTTGTGAGGACTCACAAAGCTCAGTAATCAAAAGACTGCGCTTACTGCGTACCATGGTTTACAATGATAATGTTAACAATTTAATTTATCGGGATTGTAAAAATACTTTAATCAAAGGGCTGATGCCGTGGGATTACAGTAAGACAGAGGAATTACTTTAATCCATCCCGTAGGTCAATCATGCCAGAACACACACCCACACAAACACACACACCCACGCATACACACACGCAAACGCGTGCACGTACACACACACACGCACCCATCTACATACACATAGACCATAGTAATAGCTTTAAGTTTGGTATTTTACTCCAAAAATTTTAAAATTTCACATACTAATTCTGGTAAATAAAATGTATGCCATTGTTATGGAAGAGGGGGGCCTCCTGACACAGGTATTTGCACATACCTACTAGGTAGGTCCCGGCCATGGAATATTGTAAAAAACTGTAAAATGCTGAATTTTTTTTCTTTCTTAATGGTTATGTATGCTCTGCCATAAGGTATGGCCTTGTTCTGTGGGGAAACTCGGTGGATGATGGGCGTGCATTTATAATTCAGAAAAAGTGCCTCCCTGTTTGGAGCTGGACCCAGGGATTGCTGCAGGCCAACACGTTTTAAAAAATTTTTTTAACTCTGCCATCCATGTATATTTTTGAGATTTGTGTTTTCACCAAAAATAATATAGATCTTTTTAGAAAGAATCGTGATGTCTGTAAATTCTCGACCCAGTATTCGAATCGTTTGGTGGTGCCGTCTTGTTCGACTACAGTTTTGGAAAATAACCCATATAACATGTGTATTAAATTGTATAATAAGTTGCTGGAGGCTATTTAAAGGCTTACCCTTTAAAAAAATTAAATGTGCCTTTTACAAGTTGACTAAAAAAAATTATTATAGTGATAATGAATTTTTTATAGTAAAATTTGAATTTTATATGTTGAAAGTAAACATTTTTTTTTTTTTTATCCTCATCTCTTTATTTAATTCATGTTCGATATTAAGTGCTTGTCTCTTAATTATTGTATGCCATCGTTGTTGGTTACGTAATGTATACCTATATGTACAACATTTACTGCAATAAATAATTATTCTATTCTTCTAGGTACTTATTTACTACTTTGAACGACCATATCCCAACCCATACAATTTTTTTTTCGTAGGTGCAGTCGCTTAAGCATTGTCTAATTACAAGATAGTTTCTGAATGCCTTCTAATTACAAAATACAACGCGAAAGAAAACATAATTATTATGTTAGTTAGAAGTTTTAGAGAAAATGCTGTGCAACGGGGTTCATTTAGAATCTCAGTCAACTTCCACATCTTACTACAGAAAGAGATATTAACTTTAACTAACAACTGAAACGCACAAACCAAGAAAAACTGAGTGACTGGTTGAAAAATTTTGAAATGGAAGAAAGCAGTACAGTCAAGGACGGAAATGTTTTGACTTTTGAAGACTCATTTATTTATTTATTTATTCTTCATTGCACAAAATTAATGATACAATTGGCGGACTTAATGTCAAAGGGCATTCTCTACCAGTCAACCACACGATTAAACAGATAAATTAAACACGGTGCACGAGATTAAACTAAATATATTACTTTTGAAAACAACAACAGATGCTAATTATTATAAAATAACAAAACAACAAAATAAATAATATGTAAATTCAATATAAATCGATAAAAATAAACATACACAAATAGAAGTCATAATATAAATAGAACCAACCAAACCAAGAATTGCTTGCCACAAAAAAAAAAATTACATAATAATAGCCATATTAACCCCTCAGAATAACTTCGTATTAACTTTGAACCACATTCACCTAACAGTGACTCAAGGACCCATCCCTAATGCGTGACCACCGATCCGTAATGCTTTCGAACAGCCACTTCAAAACCTGTATTTACTAATAGATTTTCTTATTGGAACAGGAAGTTTGTTCCAAAGACGAATCGCAGATACAGCGAAAGAACTAGACATGAAACCGGAAGAATGAGAGGGCGTAAGAAGGGAAAGAGTACTCATTTAATGGTCAAAGGAATCCGCAACTCAACTGAACGTTACATTACAAGCGCAATCATTACAATAGTATTTTTGGGTAATAATTAGCATAATTTAGCTTTATCTCTGAGCTGAATATTATGTATTGTGTGTTGCAGCGTCATTATGTTTTTATGTTTCTATTTATGTCATTATTGAAACTTAAACCTATTAAATGTAAATCATAATCAAAACCGCAGCATACGTCAACGGCTTAGACAATGCTGCGCCTAAAGAAGGCATTTGGTTCAATGTAACCATATGCCAACTATGTTTTATTAAGGTATACTTTACATAAATCAACATAGTGGTTTCGTGGTCGAGTTAAGGAAAAAGTCGAGGGTTTAGTATGATTTGTCTGTAATAACAGGTTTTTTAAAGTACATATAACATTCTTATTGCTTACTAGCTGATTATGAATGTATTTTTACGTACAAACATACAAATTACCATATAAAAACATTATAAATAAAACAATCTTCATTGAAGTAGACTGAAGTTTTTAATTCATATATAAACATACATATTATAACTACACTTACTATGAAAATATGAAAATGTTATTGCACATTTATTTGTTTATTTTTAACAATTTTATTTATTATTCTTGACTGGCCTGTTGGCGCACTGGCAGTGATCCTACCTTTGACGCCGGAGGTCGTGGGTTCGATCCCCACCCATGACAAACATTTATGTGACGAACATTTGTGTTTGTTGTGTGTCTGGGTATTATTATCTATTTAAGTATATATTTAGAAATATTTAAGTATGTTTATCAGTCTCTGACCCCTTTAATACAAGCTCTGCTTAGTTTGGGGTCAGATGATCTAGGTGTGAATTGTCCCAGTTAATATTATCATTGTTTTATTATTAATTTACAAAAAGTGCTCACATTTCTAAAGCTGCTTACAGTGTAATTTGAACGAGTGACCATATTATAATTTGAACGAGGCAAATTTATTGGTCAATTAATTTCAAGGTTACTTTTATGGAATAAACAAGCTAAACTTTAAATTATTTCAGTTTTACTCGAGGAAAGTGCAAACGAAGTAGTTTGCTCAAGACCAAAAAATTTTTTTATTTTTTTTTATACATTTTGAGATTAGAGCTTTAGTGTTCGACTGTACTAAAGTCTATTATCCATAAGTATACTTATTGGCTAGATAAGAACTTACAACGATATAATAATAACAGTTTTTTAGACTGCTAACTTGGAATGTGATTTTAATGATCATAAAAACCGCTTTTACACTGCACGACTTATTCAAAGAGCAGCCCACGATTCGGAACTAAGTTTTCGACCGATTCGGTTATTTTTCGTACCACTCCGGGGCACAAGTAGTTTATTCATTACTAGCTTTCCGCCCGCGGCTTCGCCCGCGTGAACTTTATTGTAACATTATACATAAAGTCTTTGTAAATTGTAGCCCATGTGTTAATCTGATGTTTAGGTAAGAAGCTGTGTTACTGTAAAGTTTCATTCAGTAGTTTTTGCGTGAAAGAGTTACAAACATACACACACACATACATACATACATCCACACACAAACTTTTGCATTTACAATATTGGTAAGATTAGTAAGATTTATTGTAAATAATTCGAAGTACAAATGGCGGATTGTATAGTATACACACAAGCTTCAATATGTACTCGTTTTTTAAATTAGTAAGTTTTTTTTTGCAATATTCAAGTCTTTGAAACCCGGTTATTTAACACCACGCTAGTCGAAGCTTCGCACCTTGACTGGCGTTCAAGAATTTGATCGGTGTTGCGTGGTGTTACGTTATTAGCTCACTACGATAATCGTGTTCTGTGTGTAAATTCATCTACTTTCGGTGAAAAAAACCATGTTTGCATATAGGTAAGTGACTAGAATGTTGTTACCGACTAACTAAACACTTATTTCATGTGAAATGTGAAAAGATTTTCTATAACTTTCTAAAATATTTTTTTATGTTCAAAAACCAAAATTGGTAAGTGAAGAAGACTTACTACTGGCGTTAAATATCATGCACCATAGTGCAGTGTGTTTTTATCGACCCATTCACGGATTTCCGACTAGTGTTTTATACGGGCGTATAAGCTTGTTTTTTGAAGCGCATGTTGGCGCGTATTTTGCGTAACTCGTACGAGCTCCAAATAGATACTCACCACTACCGGTTCGAGTGAACACGCCGCAATAAGTTGTATGGTTTTTTTAAAGCGAGAAAAGCAGCGCGCAAAAAAAAAAGCCGCTATAATTGCATTTTTCATTTAGGAATGGTAAATATAATAATTTTGGCACCTACTAGTTTCGAAATTACCCTGTGTACCGAGTAGAAAGCAACACTGATGATAACGCAGCCAAAGGTTAAACCTTATCAAGGAAGTATCACTCAAATTGACACACTAAAATTAAATAAAAAAGTGGGTTAACTTTAGTGATAATAAACAAAAATATTGACTAATAAACTGACAACAGTGAAGTTTGTATTGATAATTATATCTTTTTTACCTATTGGTGATTAATTACATTGTAGCAAATGTTGTATCTTATACCCATAGTACAATCTCTGCTTAGTTTGTGGTCAGATGATCTTGGTGTAATTTGTCCCAGATATTTATTTATATTGTACCCTGGGACTTCTGCAATAAAGTACTTTTAATAGTAAACTACTCGTACAAAAGTTTAAGGAAAATGCTAATTTTGACCCAAGATGTAGAGTGAGATTCACACCCTCGCAAGATGTTTTAACTTTAAGAATGACTTCTGGAATGGGACTTAGGAATGGTTTTTTCTAGAAAAAAAAAATTAAGACCTTTTTGTAGATGATTTTATGGTCTATAAATTTTTGATTAGACTAAATCTAGATAAATGAAAATGAATCGCCAAATGTGTCGCTTAGCGCAAATCTCGTGAACGGCTTGACCAATTGGGATTTATATTTTTTAAATATTATGCAAATAACTTTTTCGGCAAACATGAGATCACATAGATCTCATGTTTGCCGACTTTTTGCACTTTATCCTACTGGTTTTCAGAATTTTGTTATTTTAAATGTCTATTATGACCGGATGTATTGCTTTGAGACAATTTCCAATGCATGAAAAATGCAGCATAGTTATCTAATACGGTTTATAGGTTTTAAGCGAATCTCCGAACTTGCCAAAGACAAGATATATCGACGTATCAATAAAATTTGGCATCAAATATTTATCTTATCATGAGTATATTTTACGGACAAAATAGTATTAGAATACTTCTGTATCATGATTAAGAAGTTTCAAATCTTCATTCAACAGGTTTTAACCACAGAACGATGTACTTTTATTTAATAATCTTTCTTAATTCATAAAAAAGAAGAAAATTGTGACAATGTCAAATGCCCGGGCCCAATGAATGGTTTTCCCTTGCGTGCTGGTAACTAGAAATAATGAAAGTACCACAAAACAAATGTTTGATGTGATATGTTTAATCAACAGACATTTGTGATTGTGCAGGGATCGAACCCCTTTTGCCTCATTAAACCATTGTGCTTCAATGAACGTCAAAAAATGATAACATCAAATAGGGTTTTTTTATATTCCTAAATATTTTTTAATTTTTTATTAAAACACAAATAAATTCCAGGCAGACAATTTAAATTATCGTCGATTGTAAGTCGATTGTAAATGTACTAACGATGTTTTAATTTAGGATTGATCTAGACTTATCTTTATTAAAGCGGTTTCAAGCTAGCGTTTTTTTGCGCGCATACGGTCGCTTTAACATACGCACCAAACTCTCGCAAACGAGCTCTAATCGTGGTGCGTTCACTCCAACCAATCGTAGTGGCCAGTCAGTATCTATCTACATGGAATAAATGAGCTTATAATAGCGTGCTTATACGCGCCAACATGGGTTTCCAAAAACGCTTGTGTTATAATAACACTGATCTAAAACCGCCCGTAAAGGTTTAGACAAGGGATTATTAGTGTCATTACAAAATAAATACCCTTTTTTTACACGTAACTACCTGACAAACTAAACAGAGATTGTACATACTAAGTATCAGCAGGCCTATAATTACCTACCAGCCGCCGGGTCGTCCAAGACTCATTTGGCAATTGGTTGTCAACAGCCGCGTAGAGCATTTGTAAGCGAATCTTGCGGTTGAACTGACGCGATGACGAACGTCTTTAAGTACTACAATATCGAAAGAGGAAGCCCAGGCAATATATAAATAAATAAATGAATATAAATATGCGCCAGACAACACACCACCTATCATGGTTTCGATGTAGGGATAAATATCCCTGTATTACGAGGTACCAGACGAGAAATTAAGCCAGTGGCGTCTCCCAGCACACCCGACCCGAGGCAATTCGGAAAATACCGTTTCCTGAATTGACCCGACTGGGAATCGAACCCGGGACACTACGGAAATCGAGGCTAGAAACCATGTTACAGCGCACTACGCCAATCGTGTCGTCTGCCGTGTACATGTCGTATGCCCTTCACATGACAGCACACATTTAAAATTGTCAGAATTGTTAATTTTCAATGAAGTGATTTATCTGTACGTTAGTAACTATTAAGTCAAGATCTGCAGCAAAGGGCGCAAAGTAAAAATCACCTTAAAACATTGTTGAGGAGGCATTACTTGTCACTATGCCCATAGCCTAGAATTTGTTAATTTAAGGTTATCAATCTAAGTGAAATGATAAGTGTAATATGAAATAATATGAATATAACTGCATTAAACCGCAAACATCATTAAATACTCGTACGTAATATAAAATTAGACCATTATAGTTCACAAATTTTCACTTTATAATAAAATAAATGTAAGTAAGATGATAATAATACTTAAGTACTATAATAAGGATATACTCGTATAATTATAACGAACCGTTTATATTACTAAGTACAAACATTTGTGTGCATGATTAAGTCTGTTTGTACTGGTCTGGGTGTCTCCTATGTATAATAAGTATGTATTTACAAAAGAAAATTTATTTAAGTATGTTTATCCGTTGTCTAGTATCCCATAACACAAGCTTTAATTAGCTTACTTTGGGGCTAGATGGCGCTGTGTGGAATAATGTCCAGGGATATTTATTTATTATTTATTTATTATTTATTTATTATTTATTTATTTATTATTTATTTATTTAAATTAATAATACTCATTAATATTTACTTCGAATATTATGAATGAAATACCTACGTAATATGTAATTTATTTAAATAATATGTAACAATGTAATAATAATAGGTATGGAATTAAAACAATATACATGTACTTAGGTTAAGCTAGGATATAAAACTATTAAAGCATGTCCACGGGAACCACTGCCGACAAACTGTTACACAGTTTGGCAGAAAACAATGATAAGAAGCACTTGTAATTTTTATTGTTTAATAAAAAAAAAAAGTAATCTGTGGGATCAGCGCCCCTAGTGATTTGAATTGGAACCAAAATGGCATACAAATTTCTGAATGCAACGATCACCGTTTACAACAGTTCATACCATAATAGACGTACAGATAGACGAGTAATTTAGACCGTAAATAACTATTAAAAATTTTCCTCATCACAATTATTGTTTTTCTTTAGTTAACACAGAGGCGTCCAACCTTTACAAAACCATTGCAAAATGAGTCTTAAGTCAGTAGCATAAGGTGCTCATATGTAAAAGTTGATGTAAACGCCTCTGTACAAACAGACCGATCACAATATTTTGATTTAACAATAGATTTACCTACTTACAAGTATGGTGAATCCATTTCAATATTCATGACAAAACCGCATTGTGTTGTCAATAAAACCTACTTATTGTTATATACAATACGCAAAACAGCTGACTAATTAGAGATGATTGGTTCATTACACATTGACGGAAAGTATTTTTAGTAGATAGCTACTTAGAATAATTACACCTAGCTAGAAGGATAGTTATATACAAAAAGGCGCGCCATTTTTGATGCCAAAATCAACTGTCAAAATAACAATTCGTTACACATGTGTAGTACCTACTTTGTGTGTTGTAAAAGATACTCGTTGGCTCGTTATCACACCAGCATGCAGGTACACGTCGGTCATAGCTCGTAGCTGTCAGTGCGTACCCCACTACCCGTGTGCCCGAGACAACGTCACGTCTTATGACAGCAGATGTCATACACATACAAACACTACATCCCTTCCTTGTCATGTTTTTTCTTTATTTATTTAGTATTCAAACAACCATCAGTATAGATATAATCATACTACACATAATCATATTAATCTTCAGAACAAGCATAGTCACACTACACAGAATCATATAAATGCCTTCATCAGCTTCAGTAAAGGCATAATCACATTTTACATAATCATATTAATCTCTTAATCAGTTTCGGTACAGGCATAGCCATACTACACAAATAATCATATCAAATCTGTTCATCAACATGAGTGCATGCTCAATCAGTAATCTCACTGCTACCTCAATCAAATTTCAGTATTCATTTTCAATAGTTTCTCCGAGTATTTTTATCCATATTTTTCCAGTCTCCTCTGAAACAAATCTTTTAATACTTTCTTGTAACTTCGAGCCGTCATCCTTTCTCTTCCTGTCTATTTATTATTTTTAATTTTCTCGCTGGATCACATCGATAACCTCTGAATCCTCAATCCTAAATTCTTTTTCAGATAATGAAGGAATCTTAGAGCTTGTTTAATCTGAAAGGACGCGTCCCTCCACTGCATCACGCACACATCAAGTAAAGTAAAGTAATTAGCCTATATACCGTCTCACGGCAAGCTTTACTAATTAGTTACAGAATGTGGAGTCGAGTTGTCCATCATAAGATAATAATAATAATAATAAATATTCTTTATTGCACATCAAAAAAAAATAACAATGAAGGTTTGTATTACACGAAATAGTAAGATGACACAATTAGGCGCTCTTATTGCTAAAAAGCAATCTCTTCCAGACAACCCAAGTAGAGGAAAATGTTAAAAAAAAAGGGTAAGTATGTGCACAATAATAGTCAAATGTAAATTTAAATAACAAAATAATAATACAGGATATGTACTAATTAGCCCACCAATAACCAAAGAGATCAGAAAAGGAAAATGAGTTAAATAAACGGACGAGGAGAAGTGAAAGGAGGAAAGTAATTAGGAGAAAAAGTAGAGTGTTAAAGGCCGAGGAAATGTGCTTTAATCCTCTTCTTAAAAATAGATGGAGACTCTGACTCCCTAATAAATAAGGGTAAGGAGTTCCAAAGTCGTACAGATTTAACCGTAAACGACTGTGTGTAGGAGTGTGAGGAATGAGGAGGGAATTGAAGGCGAAGCTTCTTAGATGACCGCATCGCCTGACCTCGTACTGGCTGCAGAAATTTGAAACGCTCCTTGAGGTAACGTGGCGATAAAGGGTTAAATAAGATGTTATAAAGAAGAAAAAGAACATGGGAATCTCGACGATAACGGATGGGAAGCCAGTTGAGCTGAGATCTGTACTCTGAGACATGATCATACTTGCGCAGTCCAAAAATAATGCGAATGCAAAAATTCTCGAGCCGCTCAAGTTTGTCAAGTAGATTCTCAGTAAGATCTAAAAAGCAGCAATCTGCGTAGTCAAGAATAGGAAAGACTAATGCCTGAACAAGCGCAATTTTGGTGGGTATTGGCAAAAAATTTCGAAGCCTACTTAAAGAACCTGCAGCAGCAAACATTTTCCGGCTAACCTGACCAACCTGAGTTGTCCAAGTAATGTATTGTCAATATAAACACCTAAATTCTTGACAGTTTTACTAAAAGGAACTACAACGCCATCAAATACAACTGAAGGCAGAACATCCCAGTCCACCCTGGAAATCAGCCATGAACCACTCACAATTATTACTTGAGTTTTAGCGGGGTTAACTGCTAACCCAAACGACTTGCTCCAGTCTGAAATTAGATTCAAGTCAGTATTTATGGTTTGAATAACACTAGGCAGGTCAACAAGACTACCTTGGGAGTAAATTTGAAGATCGTCTGCATATAGGTGATAAGAAGAAGATAGATTTTGGGTAATAGAATTAATAAAAGTAGCAAAGAGAAGATGTTACCGAACCCTCTTTTTTTAAAGATCTGTTTACGCAGTTATCAATTTTGTGAATTTGATTCCTTTATAATTACTGTAGAAATCAATGACTACTAACAAGTAAATAATCATTGTTTAACAGAGGCCCCAGCAGGTCCACTACAATATCTATCCCGGGAGCTACAGGGAGTTCGCTCCGTTTCGTGGGCAAATGAAGCAAACACAGCACAAACAAATAAACTCATAAAATAACAATGAAAAACAAAGGAAACAGTCAAATTACAGAGAAATAAAACTAACGATGGTCAAAACAATTAGGCTAATCCTCAAAATAAAGCAAATAAAATAAAATACTAGAGATGTGTGTCATTTAAAAAATACAAAATTGATAAAATATGGCGGCCTAGCTTGTCGGCGAAGATACTCGTATCAACGTCATTGTGTTGAGCGAGCAAGTCCCCGATACAGCGGAGTGCGCGGGCGGTGGGCGCGGCGCGACCTGCCCGTCTGAGTCACGTGGAATATTTAGAGGAACTTAACGCCTGTATTCACTTTGCTTAGTAGTTAGTACAGGTGATTAGTGCAGGTGCTTAGTGTTAGTAGAAAACACGTGTGGATACTGATAGATTAGTGCAAGTGATTAGTAACCCACGTAATAAACCGTTTAGAAGCGTGTTCTATTGTTTTGCGAGTGGCCGCGTCTCACGCGCCTCCCATTCCCCTCACTTGCTGCGTGCCTGCCACTAAACACGTCTGGACAGCAGGTGTTAGTGTTAAGTGTTTAGCGTTTAGGAAAACTTGCATAAAATGGGAAAGTAGACGGAAGATTTATAATAAAAATGTGTGCAGCAGTATGTAAAAATGAATGTCTTTTAGATTGTAAGACCTTAGGTACAAAATTAAAGGTGTCCGAGATAAACTAAACACATCCACTAAACAGAATTGGACACTACTTGCACTACACACCTGCACTAATCCATCGCTCCTACTAGTCACCTGCACTCGCACTAAGCAAAGTGAATACCGGCCTTAGAGGCAAAATTTCTCTAACACCGCTAGGCTTTCAATTACGTTGCGTATTTTTGCAACGTAATGCTTCAGTAATAGCATAATTCGCCTAAACTTGAGGAAGTTCAAATCGACCATTGCAGAGACAAACTTATACGGGTACCGGATAGTATCCGTACCTTTTTTATACATCCACTGGGCAAACTTACGCTGTATATTCCCTACCACAAGCGCATATTTATTTTCCTTAATCCAACTTACTTCGGACCTAAGCATTGTATAAAACCTCTGCCGCTTTCAGGTAACTAAACTGACTAGCAGTTCCTAAAACAAATCCTAACATCCTATTAGCCAACTTCCAGATTTTTGTCACATGTGTATGTAAGTCAAATTTGATGTCAATTTCTAATCATAAGACCCGATTTTTCAATTCATATTTTATTCCCTAGATAGCTACTGAAGTATACAATTAACTGGCTGTTTATCAAGCGAATAGATATGTATCGGTTTTCTATGTTCTTACTAGTATATCGCTAACTACTTCACACTGATTCGACAAGCGAGATGTACTTATACTTACAATAATTACAATGTTAGAATGAAACAAAACAAAATTTGGTGCTTGACAAATTGACATTGACGTAGTTATAAGGAAATTAAACTCAACTTTTTCGTGGTTTATAAAGCTGTGACAAAGAGTTATCAAGTATGTTTGCTTCGTGTTTTTTAGGGCAAAATCTTTTACAAAACTCCTTTTCATTACATGTACTAATACAAAATGATTAGGTCTCTCTTTTACAACTCGATCTTTTCTATTGGGCTCAGCGTTTGTATAATTAAGTTACTGCCTTTATCCAAAATCGTTTCGTGGTCGTACCAAACAAAATGAAAAAAAACCTCAAATGACACAACCTCAAAATGTCAAAAAAAACGCATAGATAAAATCTTATCCAGCCCCTCAAGAAGCAGATAACTTTATTCCTCAGTTAGCGGCTTTATTCAACAGATAACTTCTATCTGACCATTAAAAATTTAAAATCTTGTTAATCTTAGAAAAAACTTTATTCTGCAGATAAATTTAATTAACTGAGGATTGAAAAATCGGCCCTAAGTCGCGTATACTATTTATTCTTTCCAATGGTGCGTCAAATAGTCTATATTTTGTATTTGTCAAATACCGTTTACGATAACAAGTATCAACTTTACATTTATTTCCATTAAGCGAGAGACGATTGCTTTGGCTCCATTCCCATGCAGAGTTATTGTCCCTCTGCCATGCCTCAGTATCGTCATTACTTCCAATGCCTAGACCTCAGAATAATAACGTATAGAAGGATAGTCTTCATACAACCGTCCCGTCAAAAATGAAGCATTAATCCGATCCACATATGCGTGACTATTACTTGCGTACGCGCTTTGACATTGAGTTGATTGAACATTGCGGAGCTGTAATGAACACTGCAAAGCGGTCCGTTTGGAGCCATTTATGGCTCCAATTAAGGTGCTTCAAAATGGGCGCGCGGATTCGGTTTATATATGTAATTATTCTTAGGCCTAGACTCAATTTAAGGTAATCCGCGAACAAAAGGCATTTGGCTTCTTGAATTTTGTCTAGCAAATCATTAACGAATATCAAAAACAAAGTAGGACCCAAGGTAGGTTAGGTATTTCATTGTTTGATTGTTTATTTATAACCGAAACTTCTTGTCCATTTTTAAAGCAGCGGCTTCGCCCGTGCAGACTATACCTACATGGTTACTTTATAAACACCATCCAATTTTGCCAGACATTATTTAGGCATCAATCGAAGTCAGCTTTTTTAAAAAAAAGGGTACCTAGGTTTATCTAACTTTTACATTAAAATATGTTATTCGAACAAAAGTATAATAAAATAATAAATATCCCTGGACATTATTCCACACAGCGCCATCTAGCCCCAAAGTAAGCTGATTAAAGCTTGTGTTATGGGATACTAGACAACGGATAAACATACTTAAATACATTTTCTTTTGTAAATACATACTTATTATACATAGGAGACACCCAGACCAGTACAAACAGACATGTTCATGCACACAAATGCTTGTACTGTGCGGGGATCGAACCCGCGACCTCTGGTGTAGTAGCCAACTTCTTAACCATTACACCAAGTCGGTCGTCAAAAAGTGCTGATTAATAGGGTAGTGAATGAAACTGAGCACAAGATATGGGATGCACAAGCGGGATTCAGAAGGGGAATGGGATGTACGGATCAGGTTTTTTCCTTACGGTGCATAGCTGAGAAGTTTTTGGCCAAAAGTCAAAAAGTCTACTGCATATTCGTGGATCTGGAAAAAACCTATGATCGAGTGAGGAGGAATGAATTGTGGTCGACATTATCTGCGTATGGAGTGAGCAGTTGCCTGATACGAGCGCTGAAATCTCTCTACGAGGGTTTCAGTGCTTGTGTCAGAGTAGACGGGATGTACACTGA
The DNA here is from genome assembly GCA_947369235.1 of Udea olivalis. Lineage (NCBI taxonomy): Eukaryota > Metazoa > Arthropoda > Insecta > Lepidoptera > Crambidae > Udea > Udea olivalis. Next base: position 6,463,680 of record OX376370.1, on the reverse strand, counting down.
CTGGTTTAATATCCATAAGGGTGTTAGACAGGGCTGTGTAGCGTCACCGTGGCTGTTCAACCTATTAATGGATAATTGTTTGACGGGTTTGAAAGATAGGAATTATGGTTTGAGAATGGATGGGTTACTCGTGAAATGTCTTCTCTACGCCGATGATCAGGTAATACTTGCATCGTCGGCCGACGAGTTACAGGATATGGTAACGGCAATGAATGCGTCACTGGAAGAGAGAGGTATGAAAGTGAATGTGAGTAAAACCAAGACAATGGTGTTTGAAAGAGATGATAGTGTGACAGAATGTAAGATTTTTATTGGGGGTGAAAAGGTAGAGCAAGTGAAAGAATTTGTGTATCTGGGTACTATGTTTATGAGAGATGGAAGATATGAAAGGCGATTACCGAAACGGATTTATGAGGCAAGGGTAAATGGGACTGTTGGAAGGGGAAGACCCAGAAGAACGTTTCTTGGGCAAGTTCAAGATGTTCTCAGAAAGGGTCGGGTCAAGAGTACCTTTAACCGACGAGCATGTATGAAAGGACTTATGAGAGTAGAAGAAGCGCAAGATGTATGTCAGGATCGTAGCAAGTGGAAAGAAGTGGTCTCTGCCTACCCCGTTGGGAAAGAGGCGTGATGGTATGATGGTATGTATGTATTAGGCATCAATCGAAGACAGCTTTTTTTTTAAAAAGGGTACCTAGGTTTATCTAACTTTTACACTATAATATGTTATTCGAACAGATTGTTCCTGCGGTGTGGTTACCTATTCAAAATAAAATTTAAACTTCTGAATAAAGAGCAGGCGGGGAGTTGAAGCGACTGCCAGCCCGCCGCCACTCACGTCGCGCAGTATTAACGAAACTAGTGTTTTTTTATACCTTTGAGTAGTTACAATTATATAATACTCGTATCTCAACATTGTACTGAAGGTTGTCAAACAGAAAAGTACATATTTTGCCATTTTCTCCATAGATCATCTTCAATTTGGATGGGGTTTATAAAATAGCCCTGTATTTCCCGTTAAAATATAGCCTAAAAAATAAATAAGTAATCTACATTATGTTACGCTGTTAATGTTTTCGATACTAACCGGCGATTTGTAAACAAATACCGATTCTATTCCATACTAATGGGACACGTGATTGAGATAACGAAATGCAGGTCGCGGGTAATGCGTGTAATATGACTATATGTGCTAAAAGTGTCTGCTTTTTATACTCTGTTTTTTTACTGTAAAGAAAATGAAAAAGTTTACTTTAAGTCATTGAATCAGAAACATCAAAGTCGTTCAGTTGATTAAATTATGCAAAATGGTCTACAATTTAACAAACCTCTTTTAATGTTTTAGATGGCTACAAGCATTCGCTCTGCCACTCACGCCTTCATGTTTAATTGCACTTTGCCGCCATGGAATAGATCTAAGAATTTGCTCCGAGTTCTTTAACTTGGAAGCATTGCAAACATGAAGTTAAGAAGAACTATTCCAAAACCTCTAACAAAACTTTCTCTATTAACAAACCGACTCAATTCCCATAAAACTTTACCGACCTGTTTAAAAGAAGTAGGCATTTAGATACTCATCATTTCCTAAATAGTCTAACCTCGCAGTCTGCCTGCAACATTTTGTATGACATTACAAATGTGTGGGTGGAATGAATGGTTGACATGTAAGCCAAGGAAATAACTTTATCAATGCTTTTAATTCATTAACGTTTGTATAAATAATGAAAACACGTGCATAAACTATAGGTACCTTGTTAGTGCATATAAGGCAGTTAGATTTCATCATCTTATGAAGCTTCAAGATTGCAAGATTAGGAAATCGCAGCCGATTTCTACGCCATTAGGTTATCAGAGTAAGGCCTGCTCCCCGATTCAGAACAAAGTTATCGACCGATTCGGTTATTTACTTTTATTTTTAATTATTTTTAAAGTAGGGTAGATTTTATATAATTTGGTTTATGAAAACTTAGGGCCTTTGGCTTTAACATATCAAAATATAGATTGCTACCGCTTATCGGATCATTTACTACAATTAAAACAAATTTACCGAATCGGTCGATAACTTCGTTCTGAATCGGGGGGCTGGTATTCACCAAAGCGCAGAGGAGAGGAGATGTGTATCGATGACCAATCAGATTTCGTTATTTCCACATTTCAAAGACAGATGTGGAAATAAAGTAATCTGATTGGTTTTCAAAACACATTTCCTCTCCTCTCCGTTTAGTGGATGGAAACCGGGCCTTACTGTCGAAGACAGATTATTGTCAACTGGGGAAACATGAACGAAACCTCAGTTCTTCAAACATATCAACATTAAAATCCGCAACCAAGATTCCGGAAATTTCGGTTAAAAAATTCCGTTGAAAATTGAGGTGAAAAGATTTCGTAGACGGAAAGTAAACGGAACTTGAGTGAAAAGATTTCGTAGACGGTAGCAAGGGAAAATTGGAGTGAAAAGATTTCGTAGACGGTAAGTAACGTCGACCAAGGGAAAATTGATGTAAAAAGATTTCGTAGACGGTATCAAAGGTGAAAAGATTTCGTAGACGGTAGCAAGGGAAAATTGGAGTGAAAAGATTTCGTAGACGGCAAGTAACGTCGACCAAGGGAAAATTGAGGTAAAAATATTTCGTAGACGGTACCAAAGGTGAAAAGAATTCGTAGACGGTACCGAGGGAAAATTAAGGTGAAAAAAATTCGTAGACGCTCTCCGACACGGCGGACAGACAATAACCTATACTGACTTACCACTACTCTAGCGAACACGACGCAATAAACCCGCGTATGCGCGTTTGGTTTTTTGGAGCGCATGTAAGCGTGTACACGGAAACGACCGTATATGCGTGAAAATAAACGTTTATTTGATACCACTCTTAGAATCGTACGTGGGGTATTCTACTAAAACTCAGTAGCTGAACAACTGTGAAACTGCTGATCTACTGTCGCCACTAAAGGTGCATTTAGACCAAACGAAAATATAGCTAGAGCAAGAATGTTCTGTCGTGATCTTGTAGTGTCAAAGATAATTAGCTTTTCATTTACACCAAAAGAATTCTAACGAAAAAGTACCAGGAATCAAAAAAGAGTATTCTAGCTCGTGCTCTAGGGTCTCTGCGAACATAGAAAGAACAACGAAAGAATGATCTGTCTCTGTTTACACAAAGAGAATTTGATAGAGTGGGGATAGAATGAGCATTCGCTCGTTTGGCCTAAATGCTCCTGAAGAAAAAGGCACCCAACTAAGGCCGAGATCTATAGAGCGTGCTTAGCTTGAACTTAGACTTATCTCAGACTTTGAACAGCTGCATCTACTTAAATCACTTACTTCTTATCGATATTAAATTATTTTTGTCTTAGTTAAACATCAACTTAGGTATTCGTTAGTAATAATTATAACAATACTCATTAAGTAAGGTAATAATTAAGAGCGTTAGCTGGGGGTGGATCGAAATTTTTGCTCTATTATTGTGTGCATAGAGTCGCCAATTATCTGCTAAATTAAATAAAAAACCTTTTTTTTTAGATTGATAAAAGACACAGTTACACAGTTAAAGTTATAATTATGAAATTAAAAGGTGCATTCAGTAATAGAGAGATAATTTATACTTAAATAATCACGAAAACCTTAAAAAAATTAACCCCAAACGCAAAAAGCAAACCCTCTTAACGTGATAAGTCTGTGCTTAGCTAAGTAGCGACAATAGATCTTGGCCTTAGAGTCTAAAACTATGTTTCAATTAAGGTATGTTTACTTTTGTATGTACAGAGGTCTAAGTACCAAGGTTAACCCTTGATGTACATTTAACATTTAAAAATACCAAATGTTGGTATTTATCCAACAAACCGAAACCTTCGTAGGTTACTATAAATAAATCTTGAGCATAAAAGGAAAAAGTACCTCAAAACATGTAGGAGTCGCCTCCATAAGGAAACTCGAGGTTTAGAATAGTTACAACAATGAACTTTTATCTGTTTGTTTATGGCTTGTCTTCGTCAAAATGTGTGAATAATTTATATTATAAAAATATTAGTATATTTCATATCGAGGGACTAAACGAAGCCATAATATACCAGAGGTGGTTTGACTCCCGAGCGTGAGAGGCAGTCAATGAAACCGAGGGTATATTAAGTTGGCGTTTAGTCTCGAGGTGCAAACTGTACTTATTACTTTGAGTGCAAGAAAAATGGTAAATTTAGTACAAAAACATGAAATAGAAATCACAGAAGATTTAAAACACATGGCGCCAACTTCTTTGCGGACAACCATGGAACTAAAACTCTCAACATTTTCGCAATGAAGATGGTCCACACTTCTAGCTGTTTGGTTTGTCTATGTCACATGAAGGAAATTAATAAACTAAATACTTTTCCCTAAAGACTAAAGTGGTCACTTTAGTCCCGCTTCGTATTGCTATTTTTTTTATATTGCCCGTCAAGATGACCTCACTCCACCTGATGGAAAGCGGTCGTGAAGTCCAGATATGAGGTTGACAAGCCCAATCATTCAAACCAATCACTGGGCTGGCCATCCTCACCTTGAAGGCCTGCAGAAATGCCTTTTCACGCCCCGCTTGAAGAACCCGGGACTATTAGAGGAAGGAAACACATATTGCCGTACTTTCAGAGCATGAGAGTGGAAATATATATATATGCTCTAGTCATGGTCTCGAAGTATGGATAAATATCCATGTGTTATGAGGAACCAGTCAGCACACCAAGACCCGATCCAACGGGTGGAAGTAAGTGACAGAGTAAGCAAAAACATTATCAGAAAGTATCTAAGATTTTGATTTCAAGTTGTGAACACAATGTTTATATTTACGACAATATTGCAAATATGTTAATTTTACAAGATATTTATTCCTTTACTATACCTGCCTACTCATTATCTACATAGGTATATAAGAGAAAGTCGTGTTAGTTACACCACTTATAACTCGAGAACGGGTGGACCGATTTTTATGATTTTTGTGTTTTTGGATTTTTCTACATCGGCAGTAGGATAATAATAGTATTAACAACATTAGGAAATTGACGATAAAAAAGGCAAATACATTTTTCCATACTAAATGTTCACAGCTGTGAAACATTTGTTAATAACTTTTGACAGAACAAAGTTTATCGGGGTTACTAGTTTCTAATATTATGAAGAGGAAAGATTTGATTTCCAAATAGTATTAAGTGTCTTGAAAATATTGATGTATTTGAAAGTGAGCGCAAAAAGTTTTTAATAAATAAGGCTTACATCACTTTAGCAGAATTTTTTAATGATGAGATTAGATTTCAAGTTACAGTGCCCTCACGTGGTGTCACACTGATCACAATTTTTTTTGTAACAACTTTTCTGTACCGTAACTAGCAATAAATAAATGAATATAAAAAAATAAATATGCGCCAGACAACACACCTGTAATGGTCTCGTAGTATGGATTAATATCCCTGTGTCACGAGGTACCACACAAGGAAATAAGCCAGGGGCGTCTCCCAGCACACCCAGACCCGAGTCAATTCAGAAAAGATCGCTTCCTGAATTGACCCGACCGGGAATCGAACCCGGGACACTACGGAAATCGAGGCAAGAAACCGTGCTACAGCGCACTACGCCAATTGTGTCGTCAATATGAATATGATTATATGTTTAACTCCGAAACTACTTGAACGATTTTGAAAATTCTTTCTTTTCAGTATTTTAACGGGATTAACGCAGGCGAAGCCGCTAGCGGTCAGCTAGTATTTAATATCTCGTTGCGGAATGAAATGTTTATTGATTTAATTAGTTATAATAATAAATAATAAATATCCCTGGACATTATTCCACACAGCGCCATCTAGCCCCAAAGTAAGCTAATTAAAGCTTGTGTTATGGGATACTAGACAACGGATAAACATACTTAAATACATTTTCTTTTGTGAATACATACTTATTATACATAGGAGACACCCAGACCAGTACAAACAGACATATTCATGCACACAAATGTTTGTATTGTGCGGGGATCGGGGGATAGTTGATTATTAAAACTGGTCTAGATTATGTTGTTATTAACTGAATACAAAGACGCAATACTATTTCCTTGCTAAGTATCGTAAACTTGCTAAAAACACAATTTAGCACAATGAAGACGCTAACAATGGTATAATTAGTATGGTATGCATCGACTGCATGTGCTGAACGTAGGAATTTATTTATTTATTCTTTATTGTACAAACAAGTGAAGTACAATTGGCGGACTAAATGCCTAGAGGCATATTCTACCAGTCAACCGCAAGGTATAACAGAAACTTTGGAATTTTGGGCTCTGCAACATTTAAAAATGGAAGCGAGAAGAGACAAACAAAAAATCTCAAATATTATTACTTAAATATATTAAACATAAATGTACTGTATCTATATAGATTGATATTATACCCATCATGCAAATATACATACCTAAATAATTCAAAATAAACATACTTACTACTATAATATTTTATATTATATTGCCTCAAAGAAAGTTAAACAAAAAAGTCAGCCTCTGAACTCAATGACATAGTTGACTAGAACAGGATTTTTATTTTTATTTTATTTATTTGGGAAACAGACAGTTGTTATATATCAGAACAAACTTAACATAAATATCTAAGTTAAACCAATAAAGTTTCCACTGGTATTATTTAACATAATGTGAGCAAACTGGAACTTACTAACTATAAATTAAAATATATATATATATATATATCTGAGAATAACAACATAAAATAAAGACTATCAGTTACATGCTAAACTGAAAGCTATGATGAAACACAAATATCTTTAATTTGTTTTTTGAATCCATCCAACGAAACATCAAATAAGTCTACACCTTGGAAAACAGCATTATAACTTCGACAAGCACGAAGCAAAAATGTATTGCGAGCATAATTAGTCTTTACTAAAGGCACATGGAAAAGACGGTGATGTCTAGCATTTATCCGGGGGCATCGGAAAGATATATTTCCCAAAAGATATGGAGAGTCTATCAAATTAGCTAAAAGTTTGAATAAAAAGACCTGATCTCTTTCAACACGACGTTTCGACAACGGAACGACGTTTTGGCTGAAGTCATTCCTCCCAATACTCATCCTATAGTTGAGGTATTTAATGAATTTATTGTGAATAGCTTCTATAGCATTTATGTATTTGGAATATTGAGGGCTCCAGACTGCTGACGCATATTCCAAGATAGAACGAACAAAAGCTAGATAATTAAAGTCGTACAGTCTTTAAAATCCCTACCAGTTCTCATAACGAATCCCAACATGCGGAAGGCTCTAGCAGTAATGACATCAATATGCATACTAAAGGAAAGTTTTGAATCAACAAATACGCCCAAATCCCTCACCTCGGTCACTCTCCTGACAATGCTACCACTCAAGGAATAGTCAAATTTGATGGGCTTAGTCTTACGTGTAAAAGTTATAGCGTTGCATTTATTTATATTCAAAAATAGTTTATTAACACTGCAGTACTCCGAAAGAGCCACTAAATCAGCCTGCAAAAGCAAACAATCAGAAAGTGACTTAATTATTCTAAAGATTTTCATATCATCAGCGTACATAACACTGGATTCCCCGAAAATGCTCACAATATCATTAATAAATAAATTAAAAAACAAAGGGCCCAGGTGGGATCCCTGGGGCACGCCAGATGTCACAGGGATAAAAGACGAGCAGTGACCTTTGACCGTAACGGCCTGACTCCGATCCCGAAGATTCTCGCTATAGTAACAAATAACCTTTTGATTAAGGTATTTGACTTTTTTTTTTGTTGAGGTGGTATCGAAAGACCGTTCAAAAATAGAACCATTGGTAAAAAAAATATTTCAACTCCAATTTTAAAAATCATATTTTTGGACTTGCCCAAAACGATCAAACAAACTGCCGCCGGCCAATGACGTCATTTGCGATCTATTTCTTAGCGTTCTGCAATACATTTGTTCGACACATGAATATAGTTTCATAGCAAAAGTTGCTATGATTGTGTAAATTATCGAACGGCATAGTTTTTTTATTTAGTATCTACTTTAAAAATGTACATGATGCATACTTAATAAATAAATAAATTAATTAAGGAAATGAATTTTCACCTTCAAGTTTGAAGGGCCATAATATATTTATTCTATATTGTATAAAACAATCCAATAGTACATATTTTATATGGAGGGACTACTTACTCGGGTCCGAGGGTCAATGTATTAAGTTGGCGTTTAGTCTCGAGGTGTAAACTGTACTTTGCACTTTGAGTGCGAGAAAAATAGTCAATTTAGTACAAAAACATTAAACCGAAAAAATTTACACTCGACACAAATTCTGAAATTTCGCGGTCAGTTTTTTCTTCTAAACCAGTCACAGATTAAGCAAAAAACACATGGCGCCACCTTCTTTTTAAATATAAATATGGCTGTTTGAGTTTGTCTCTGTCACATGAAGGAAATTAAAAAACTAATTACTTTTCACTCCCTAGAGACTAGTAGTCACTTTAGTCCCGCTTCGTAGGGCTATAATGGCGTACTTTTAGAGCATGAGGAGTGAAAAAGTTTTTACGCTCTTCCTAAATCGCTCGCTAGGCTCAGTTTAGGAAATTAACTCGACTGACTATAAGAGATGGGAATACGGCCCCTGTGGTGATGTAGAGCCCTATCCAGTGTCCCGAAGTTCACTTCTCATGCTCTAAAAGTACGCCAATATAGCCCTACTAAGCGGAACTAAAGTGACCAGTTCAGAAGGTTCAGTTCAGAAGAAAAAACTGACCACGAAAATTTCTGAACTTTTGTCAAGTGTAAATTTGTTCGGTTTTAAATGTTTTTGGACTAAATTGACTATTTTTCATATTAATTTACTGCCTTGCACGGTCGGGAGTCAAACTACCTCTGGTATATTATGGCTTTGTTTAGTCCCTCGATATAAAATATACTATCTATGTGTCTTGTAGATATCTATTTAAGTCTCAGTTGCTTTATTTGGCCAACGTTAACTTAAATAAATGAGTAGGATGTTTTAGTATTAAAAAGGGTAACAAAATTTGGTTAAAATTAACCAATTTTGGGTTAACAATTGATCCAATTTGGTAAACAGTGAAACATAAGTCAATGTTTTTATTCATTCAATTGTGACGGAAGCTTAGGTAGGTACTATGAGATTTCCATTCATTCGTTTACTCAAATTTTAAGGTTACTTATCATAGTTTAAGACGAAAAATAGATAGGCAGATTAGATAGATTATCTCTTAGAAATTTCTTTCAGCAGACTGTGGTTACAGGTGCAAGATACTACTAACCTACTAGAGCTATCTCTACTAAAGATACAGATATACAGCTCACTATCGGTTCACTGTGATTCGTAAATTATCTCTGAGTTATCTTCACACATGATCATCTGACCTCAAACTAAGCAGATCAAAGTGTCATTAACTGACAGGTTCTGAGATAGTCAAATGAAGATTAAAGGTCCAACCCCATTAAACAGCCCGCATCGCGTCGGTTGGGAACGGATTTTACAATGAATGATTTTAAAATGACTGCGGGCGCGTGCGTCGGTCGACGGTTGAAAACACCTTAGGCTTAGAGTAATTACGCATAGAAGGCGACTCGGGGCACCCGTTTTTATGCCACAAATATCAGGACATCACGTCTGAATCTGAACATACCGATGTAAATTTCTCGAGGTAAGAGCTTCTTCAAACAACATAACAGAGAAGCACAAGTAGTATTCATACATGTTAAATACTGAAAATTGTGATTACACATGTGAAGAATTGTTATTTTGACAGTTGATTTTGGCATCACAAATGGCGGGCCATATTGTATGAAACGGTTAAGATGGTGTAATGGTTAAGAAGTTGGCTACTACACCAGAGGTCGCGGGTTCGATCCCCGCACAGTACAAACATTTGTGTGCATGAACATGTCTGTTTGTACTGGTCTGGGTGTCTCCTATGTATAATAAGTATGTATTTACAAAAGAAAATGTATTTAAGTATGTATAACCGTTGTCTAGTATCCCATAACACAAGCTTTAATTAGCTTACTTTGGGGCTAGATGGCGCTGTGTGGAATAATGTCCAGGGATATTTATTTATTTATTTATTTATTATATTGTATGAGACTATCCTTCTAGGTGTAATTATTCTAAGCCGGCGACAAGCTGCTGTGCGTGACTGGTAATATTGACTTTTAATATCACTGTAAGTATCCAAGCTTTAATTTCGTTTCAAGATAGTAAAATACGTTCCCGACGCGATGCGAGCTGTTTGGTGGGGTGGAACTTAAAGCACACAGATATACAAGAAGTTTTATATACAGTAGGAACGTAGCAACTACAGTTACATTATGTACTTTCTTAATAAGGTTTTCATACAAAACTTCCGAATGACTGATTGTTTTTGTACGAACCTTGAATACCAAATTAATACAAGAGCCGGCTTCCATTTTGAGCGCATGATCCAACATTTCAAGCGCCTAATTATCGACCTTCAAAAAAACCTTTCGCATTGACACAAAAGGAATCACATTTGTAGTTTTTTTCTTTAATGAATGATTCGTGCCTAGATTTACGAAAAAGTCTTACGGTCGCTACTTCAATTGGATAACTCTCATTAAAGATTATACTCAGCTGATAGAAATGCGGTTACATCTGACATAATTATAATTCTGTTGACACGTAATAACCAAAAATATGCACTAACCACCACAACAACTGTAAAAAAACTTTCTTAATTACGATTTTAAATTTTAAAATATAATGTTACCCATCCATTTTTTAAGTGGCATTTTAATAGCTCGACGACTGACAAGTAGTGATGTGCTAAACGTTCTCGAATGTGATACTGATACCATTCCCATTGGACTATTTTCATTAATCGAATTAGGTAAATTATTGTTAAGGATGGATGAATGTACATTTTGATTTAATAAAAACTCATAGTATTTTTATGTACTTAAATAAATATAAATACGTGTGCATATTAATATGAAAATAAATATGAAATACATACAAACATCCCATCACGACTACATATATACTAAGCCCGGTAGTCAGAAACAAGTTACTTTTGCCGTCATGGTGAACGGAACACTCCGAAGCCTTCTCAACAGTGGTATAAGAACCCAACGTGGTTTTTGGTGAGCCTACCGCCGTTATCCGGGTTGATTTGGTTTGTTGAGGTTCTCATTCAATCGGTTTTTTTATATCGTAACCCAGATCACCCAGATGATGTAGGTACTTTTGCTAATGTACCTACTGCTGCTAACATATTTTATGTAAATCATGAATCATTGTAGGTAGGTACTCGTGAACAGTGAAGCAGAATGATTTGAATAATAAATGTTATACTTAATTAATGTCAATCCAAGGGCATGCGATGACGTTTAGCCAGCAATAGTAAGCTGTTAAAATTCATTTATTTGTATAGTTCACAGATTTTTCATAATTTTTCATTTAAAATACCTAATAAGAATAAATATCTAGGACCTCTTACATCAAGGTCACTTGACGCTATGCTAAACAGAGACTAATCAATTTTCAAACTTGTATTTTTCTAAATACGTATAATAAACCTATACTTATAATCTATATCTACAGAGATATTAAAATTATATATATATAATTATATGTTATATGTTAAGTAGATCGATTAAGTTACTTTTTTAATTGACAAATAAAGAAATATGAACTGGTCAAATTTGTTTTCTGGATGTTTCAACACAGCGGAAAATCTGGCTAATTTTCAACCGACTTCAGAAAAAGGAGGAGGTTCTCAATTCGACTGCATGTTTTTTTTTTGTTTGTTACCTCATAACTTTCGACTGGGTGAACCGATTTTGATCATTCTTTTTTTATTTGAAAGCTGGTGCTTCCCGAATGGTCCCATTTTAATTTGGTCTAGTTCTGACAGTGGCATCCATGGGAAATCCATATGTCTTAAATCTACATAGGCAAAATGCGCGACAAATGGACGGGTAACTCAATATTACGTCAGCCGATTTTGATAATTCTTTTTTTATTTGAAAGCTGATGCTGCCCGTGTGGTCCGTATCTATTTTGGTCCAGTTCTGACAGTGGCATCTATGGGAAATCAATATAAGTCTTAAATCTAGATAAACCATTTGCGCGACAAATGGACGAATAACTCATTATCACGCCAACCGATTTCGATGCTTCTTTTTTTATTGGAAAGGATATACTTCAAGGGTAGTTTGATGAGTGTTAGGTTCTGATTATCGGATCTATGGCAAAGTGACGGAACTCTTCAATTCTTAGGAGCAATTGGACGAATACTTTTTCGATGTTTAAAATAAATAAGAACTATTCACTGAAAATCAAGAAATAAACAAACATTTTAACAAAAAAAAACCAACTTCAAAAAAAACTATTCCAAAACAAAGCTCTAAAAAGTAAAGAAATAATTGCGTATTCTTCTAAAACTTATACGATAATATAATGTAGGTACAATTATTGTTATTGTTGGAGTCGGTGTCAGCCAAGGAAACACTACAATATACCTAGAAATATACCTATTTCTTACATATCACGTTTACGTATGTATGTAGGTAGTTACAAACCTACATTGGCGCATTTATTACTTTACTTTTTAGTGCTTTGTTTTGGGATAGTTTTTTTTGAAGTTGGTTTTTTTTTTGTTAAAATTTTTTTAGGGATGGTTCATCTCTTTTAATAATTAATTTATATCAAAAAGGAAAACATAGGGACTTGCTAATAGTAGCAATAGATTTCTTGAAAAAAAATCCTCTACTAGCAATATAAAGGGAGTTCTGTATCCTCTTTATCAACTTTATCAAAATAATAAAAGTAGGAAAGAAAAGTTCCTAATTAGCAAAGGCCAAATCAAATCATCCCTACAATAATTGTTTCATCATATTTTATTCCGAATATAGATCGTTACCCAGTGTCTGATGACACGCCCCGCCGCCCGTCATCCCGCCAGTCGCGCTCAGGCGCTTGCCAACGTCGGACTTTCGTCAAATTTCCTTCACGATAATGTGTTTTTTTTACCTTCAACACATATCATTTGAATTAGAATATATTAGTTCTTCATTTTATTGAAAGTTGGGGAGGCACAATATTTTTTCATGGTCTAATTATTTTACAAATGAATTTTAAAGTTACGCTATGTGACTGCCATCTAGCTTCGAATAGGCAAAAAGCAAGCAAATATGTTGTGTCAAAGTCATACCAATTATCTCTACCATTCATTTGGCTGAAGTAATAACCACATGTGAAAAAAATCATTCGCTATTGACATCAAACAATGTTTTAAACATACTGTATAATGGAATAGCATTTGTTTGAGTACTTTGAAAGTGCCAGCTCCCTGATTATCTTAAAGTGAATGTACAGAGTACAAGTTTTCAGAAAACCAATTGAACAAATAGGAGTTTACGTGAGGATATGCTAGTAATTGTAAACTTAATAGAAAAGTTTAATTTTTAATGGGGTACATTCAAAATTCTAACAGATAAAATGGCATATTATAGTTGCGGAGGACAGCAGGTCATCCTTTACTGTAGCGATGACTTGATTTCAGTGATGGAAGCCTTAGCCCAGCAGCAGCAGTGGGACAGCGTATGTATAGACATTCACAACTACTAGGAATCACTCAAACAGTGAAACCGTACCGTACAGTATCACTCAAAATATCAATTGGTTTGGTTAGTGACTGGTTTTTATGTCACTCAAATGACAGCTTCAATTATAATTTTAGGGAACTTAGGCCGAGATCTATAGTCGTAACTTAGCTAAGCACAGCCTCACCACAATGATCATTATCCTACTTTTTGAGTATTGTTATGATTATTACTAACAGATGCCTGAGTTGACGTTGAAATTGAACAAAACGAATTAGGTACCTTGTTGAGTGAGAGTATATATCTCAATAAAGCTTGATAATCTAAGAAAAAAATAATTTAATATCAATAAGAAGTAAATAATAGATTTTGAGTGATACTGTATAAACTTATCGTTCCCAAAAAAGGCCATTGTGAATAGTGGTTTACTGAATGTAATTCGTCAAAAAACTGTGAAATAATGCCTTTAAAAATATTTGTAGGTTCGACTGCGCTATTTAGATGTTATTTGAATTAAGTAGCTGGAAAAGACAAGATATGATGTTGAATTTCGCACGTTTGGTGTTGTGGATTTTGGAACAGTGGACTTCGAATTTACTCTTGAGAAACTGTGTATCTTAAGATCAAATTCAAATCCCATCCACATTAATTTTATTGCTCGAGTTTCTTGCTTCGTTTTTCTCATTCTTTATTTATGGTTTTACTATTTTAGACACTGTTTCTAACGAAGTATTATTGTTACAGCAAAATTATGATCCGTAAATGGGACCAGTTTCTTCAAAAATTTAGAAGGTTTTAAATGTTTTGCATCATTGTTTTAATATAAGTTTTATTTTGTGGTTCAAGAATTCATTACGAAGCTAACGTGTTTTTTTTAATACCAAAAGTTTCAGTTTTCTAATTTTTTTTTTATTGTTTTAGTATTGTATGTATTAGGTCATTCTTTTTTTATTAAACCGAACTATAACAACGTGTCTTAGAGGGTTATGAATTAGTTCTTGATCGTTTATAAGTCCGTAATTTTAGATTATGCCTACGCACTTTTGATAATGCCTAGAACATTTTTTTCTAAAATCACCCATATTCGGCAAGATTTAGCAATATAATTAAATTAAACCAAAAGGTGCAGAGTAATAACTATGCAGGGTGTCTCGGGTAACCTGTACCAGCGAAGGTCTGTGATCTGGGGACCGCAATACCTATTGATTGAGCCCCATGTATGTTCTGCGATTTTTGGTAGTTTTTCGAGTTATGTTTTTTTTTACAAATATTCGAAAATTTCTGGGTTGTGTCATTTTTTTGGTTACTGTGGCTCAAACAGTTGAGGTACATGCTTTTTAATTGTTAGCTGAATACTAAGTCTACTGATTCAGAAGCATTTTTAATATTAGGAAGAAGAAGCTGAAGATTGAAGTTTGTTTGAATAGCTGCACAGAATAAGATGTTATTTCAATCAAATTGAATTTTGGAACAGTGGCCTTCGACTTACTTTTAAGGTCCAGTATATCTTAAGATCTACGGTTCGAATCCCACTCATATACGACTTTTTGCTCGAGTTAATTGTTTCATTTTTATTATTTATTGTGTCCCTAATAAACACTGATTCAATTAAATTATTATTCTTACGAGAAAATTATTTTAATTTTAAATTAAAGAGTTTTCTTCGCATATCTGCCAGTGGCTGACATTAATTCAGCATTTTTATTTTTTCTATTGAAACATTAATATTATTGAAAACTTTAGCAAAAACTTCGTCTGGCTCCAATGATTTTCCAGAAATGGATAGGGCACGTCATACAATATGCGATGTGCTAACAATTTTTCACAATATGTTCATGCTCAGTATATTTTAGTCAGTTCTATTGATTACCTCTTTAAAAGTTTAAATCTATAATCAAAGCAAAATTTATGAAACATAGGGGATTTTCTGAAGAGATTACTTATACAGCAACATAATAGGAATAATCTGCTCCTCAGCTCAGTAGGTTTGTTTTTTGACTTTGCTCTGAATATATCGGTTGTAAACCAAAACAAAGATCATTAGGTTTTCTTGCTTTCTGTCTTTCGAAGTCCTTGTATTTCAAATGTCATTGTCTGGATCTGCCCTATTTCAATTAATTCAAATGCTAACGATTCAACAGGTGTGAACAGAAGTCAAAGATTTTTGGCATAATAGGTACGTGCGCCATCTATTGTTTGACTAGATTATTGAAGACCAAACATTAAAAATAGTTGTAACTGCAATGAGGTAACGATTAAGACGAAAATATTATGAAATAAATGGCTGCAATTCTTCAGAGCGGTATGTCTCCCCGCAGCATTTGTCAAATTTTGACATAAATTAAATTTGAAATCTCTTAAATAGCCGCCTTAAGCCGAAAATTTCCGCAAATTTTCGACACTCGCAAGGGAATCAAAACCTACAGGGCATAGCTACTTCCCGTAAACTCAGAATCTTGAAATTTGGTACGAAGCAACGTCGTATAGCACAGATAAAGGAAAAATTTAGAAAATCGTAAATTTTTAGTTACATCTAATAAAAATATTTTACAGGTTTGTACGGAACGGAACCCTCGCGGTGCGGAGTCCGACTCGCACTTTGCCGGTTTTTCATTGATAATAAAAAAGCTAATTTATAGAGCGCCGTGGCCCAGTGGTTCAGCACCCGAACTCAGATCCTGGATCATGTGGTCCTGAGTTCAAATCTGGTCAGAACCAAAATCTTTGTGTTCATTGTTAAAGATCCGACTTACTCTCCGGTGATAGAAAACATCGATAAAAAACCAAATCAACCCGGATAACGGCGAAAGGCGGTAGCCTATCACGTTGGGTTCTAATACCATAGTGAAAAGTGGGCTTCTGAGTGATCGTTCACCATGACGGCAGTCACTGGCCTCTGATTACACCGTTTGGGATAAGGCGTGTGATATTTGATAATAAATTATTTTTTCTTAGTTAAACATCAACTTAGGTATTCGTTAGTAATTTATAACAATTAATTTGTCAACTTGTATTGAACAAAATTAGATTATTTCGTAATTGAAATATTTGTATCAGTCTCCGACACCCATACTAAAAACCCATTCTAATCCTTAGTTGGCCGAGGATGGTATAAGTTTTCCAATATAGCATTTTTACAAACCTTTGAGTCGTGCGTGTTGTTCAAATTAGGAGCCATTTAGGTAAGTATGTAGTAGGTACTTACGATTTTTGATAATTCGTAAAAACGAATCTGTAAACACTACCTATTCCTACGAACTCTTCACTACCTACTACATTAACAGTGAAAAAAAATGTAGATAGGTGTAAATAATTCATAAATATTTATCACTTCCATGCGAATAGCTGTTTTTACATAATTATTAGGTACGTAAAAATGTACAACGAACCTGTTCAGAGTCTGACCACCCTGATGAGTTTATTTGTAAACAAAAGAGGAACGTTGTGTTTATTATCAGTGAAACGACTAAAGATTAACTATTTATCTAACACGTAATCTAGCAATATTTGATAGAGTAGCAGGAAATATAGCAAGTAATATTTGCATTTCACCGACCGTGTTGAAATAAATATGTGATTTATTATAAAAACTTCTTTCACTTTTGGCGCGTCAATTATGTTTTATTGCCAAAACACTGGCCACTTTGGTTTGCAGTTAAAAAGGAGCGATTTCGGCTCAATCACAGAACGTCGTCTAATTATGTTTGGATTTTTAAATTTAGAACATCAATGACGTTGAGAGCCAAGCGCGCGCGATTCACAACTGAGTGCGAACTGCGAGCGAGCCCAGACAAACACAAACACTGTTATCTACGTAAATAGGTAAATGATTGTGTGTGTAAATAGCTCTTGATTAAAATGTTAGTTAATTTGTCAAGGGTTTTCAGAATTTGCTCGGTCCAGGCGAAGGGCATGTGGGATGTGAATTTTAGGTATTCATTCCGCTAATAAAAGCTGTTTTTTAGTTTTGTTCATATCCTTTGGCCCTATTAGATATAAAGAAATAATTACATCCCTTTTAAGAAACAAAAATAGGGGTTGAAAGTATTTGTCGTGTTAGATGTCTTGTTTGGGAGCTCAATACCTACACTAAAAAAGACGTCTCAATCATTCACAACAAAAATACAAAAACAAATTAACCTAAAAAGTTAGCGGCCCATTATGTTGTTTTATTGAAGGCGGTTTAAACTATTTTTTTTAAGTTGATTCAAGCAAACACCTACCTACTTACCCGTTTTTTAGGGTTCCGTACCTCGGAAGGAAAAAAGGAACCCTTATAGGATCTCTCTGTTGTCCGTCCGTCTGTCTGTCTGTCAAGACTCTTTTTCTCAGGAACGCGCGGAGGTATCAAGCTGGAATTTATTTCAAATACTTAAGTCTACTGGCCTTGGAGCTGTGAAAAATCAAACTTCTAAGCCAACGTAATCAAAAGATACAGCCGTTTATGCCGCAAATTTCCGCAAGTTTTCGACACTCGCAAGGGAATCAAAACCTACAGGGCACTTCCCGTGAACTCAGAATCTTGAAATGTGGTACGAAGCAACGTCTTAAAGCACAGTTGAGGGAAAAATTGCGAAAACCGTAAACTTTTAGTTACATCATATACTTAATAAAAACATTTTTAATATAATATAATTATACCAACAGGTTTGTACGGAACCCTCGGTGCTCGAGTCCGACTCGCACTTGGTCGGTTTTTTTAAATATTTCGCGAGTCTATCTATAAGCTTTTTTTAACAACATCGTACCCTTATGTCCGTCATTTTGCATCCGATAATGAAGTAGGTACCTAATCCACATTGCTGCGCTAAAAATCTTGAACTTGTAGGCACAGCTCAAGTAAACTCAGGAGAAATAAAATGTACCAAGGCAGAACATGTTGCAGTTTTTCATTGGTTTTGACCCTATGTCAAGTACATAAAGTTCAAAATATATAAAGGGTTAAATAGCATTTTATCGGCTAGTGGCTACTGATAACACTTGTTCTACATTACTCAATAATAGTTATAAATAAAATCCATTCCAACAATGCTGAGCTAGGCTGGGCTATGAAAATAAAAAGTTGACGACATTAGCACAAAATAAAGATCTTACAGAAGGACCGCTCCTGCCTTTTTCCAAGTATAATTACCTAAACTTGCCTGACCGCCTAGGGTTACTACCATATTCGCTCTGAATTTTTATAATGAATTAGGTAGATTATACCTACTAGACAAAGCCCGCCAAAAACAAAACTCATCATGTGAAAAATTGCACCAAGTTCGACAAAAGCAAAAACACTCGCGAAAGTGCGACTTGTCGCGTGACCGATTCCATGGTAAAAGGATACAAGTAGGTCGTCTTCCCGCTCCTACGCGCACGCGTGCGCACGCACACTGATAAAATTAAAGGGTGGGGGAAAAAGTTTCAACACATTTTTTAAGAAAGTTCTAAACATTTTTTAATATAGTTTATTTACATTTAACTAAAGTATTTGGGGGCCATTTTGTTCATTACTTTTTTCCATCTTGTAGGTAGGGACATGATCCCATTGCTAAAGAAATTTTGAGGTATCTGATCAAAATACCGTTAAACCGTTTAACCGGCGGATGCCCGCCGTATTTAACACCTCCCAGCCAAACTCTTTTAATTTTTGCTGAGTGGCCAAAGATGTGTGAGGTCTAGCGTTATCATGATGAGAAACCACAACCTTTATGTTGGTTAATTCCGGCCGCTTTCTCTCAACTTCTTGCTTAAATCTCATCAGTTGTTCGCAGTAAAGTTTAGAATCGATGGTCCTGCCTGGTGGTAACAGCTCATAACGAATAATGCCCTTCCAATCCCACCGCACACACAGCATCACCTTGTTGCGAGTTAACCCGGGTTTCGCCACAGTCTGTGAAGCCTGACCGGTCTTTGACCACGACCTTTTTCGCACGTTCTTGTCGTACGTGATCCACTTTTCATCACCAGTTATCAGCTTCTTCCAAAATTATTTGGTTTCATTACGTCGTAATAAAGAATCATAAATGAGTACACGGTTCATTAGGTTTCTTTCAGTGAGCTCGTGAGGTACCAAAATATCGAGCTTTTTTGTGTACCCGATTTTTTTCAAATGCGCCAAAACTGTTTTGTAGAAAATTCCCAGTTCTTGAGCTACGTCGTAACTACTGATAGGTATGCCGATCTTGCTCCACTTTTTCAAAAATGGCATCCATTTTATCCGTAATAGGCCGACCAGAGCGACGTGCATCTTTGACATAAAAATTTCTGGATTGAAAACGCTTAAAAAAACCAAGTTTGTGCTACTCTCACAGACACTGCACTAGGTCCATAAACATCGCAAATTTTTTTCGCAGCTTACGTTGCATTTTTACCTTTTTTGTAGTAAAAGTTTAAAATGTATCGAATTTCTTCATTAGATTCACTCATCTTGACAGTAAGAAAAACAAATGAAAATCACACATTTTCATAATTTATATGTGGAATTAAAATTTAAACTTTTAATGATATCAAAACCAGCCAGATACAAATAGTATAGCCAAAGAGATTTTATTACAAGTTCATACATACTATAAGCGAAAAGACTTTTTCCTTTTAAGGTTAAATGTGAGAGTCAGTCGCGCACATCGACGCAACGCTGCGCGGCCGCTTAATTTTTTTATTTCAAGTGCGTGTACGACGTAGTACCTACGTCCTATATTGAGCTCAAAAATTGCTACAAAATAGTATGCGTAAAAAGGTATTGCATTGTTTATGGATGATTTAATAACAACTCATCAAATCCAGGATTGTCCTTCTTTACATTACCTCCCGTATAAGAACGGTGAGTACCTGAGTACCTAACTTAATTAAAAATCATAATATTGTGTTTAATCGGATACATATTTGTAGTTTAGATTGATTGTTCAGCGATTAACGCAGCATTTTTGGCGATTGAATAAACTACATTCAATAGCCCTGCGTGTTTAGGCTATCATCTCTCGCTCGGGTCTGAGTCGGCTTACTTCTCTCTCTTTTTACTATGTCGATTCTCACCGGTATCGCCTGTAAACTCACTTTGTCTGTGTGCGTGATCAAAATGGCGGGAGCACCCCGGACAGCTAAGCGGACTATCTGTCCGGGATGCCACGCTGAATGCGTAATTTTTGGTTGTGCGCTGAAGCACGGTTTCTCGCCATGACTTACGGAGTGTCCCGGGTTGTATTCCCGGTCGAGTCAATTCAGAAAACGATATTTTTTAAATTGGCTCGGGTCTGTGTGCTGTGAGACGCCCCTAGCTTAATTCCTTGTCGGTACTCAGGGGTATTTATCCCTACTGCGAGAACATGGCAAGTGGTGTGTTGTCTTCAATCTTCAAAATCCCTTTTTTTGCCAGTCGAATTTTGGGCAAAAAAAAGCCACAGAGTGGGCCCCACTAAGAAGACACCGATGTCCAGGTAGATTACCTACCTATGAGCTACTATATGAGCCTTTTTTTTGGATCGCGCGTGTAAGCGCCTATGCCTTCAAAGCGACCGTATACGCGCAAAAAAGCTAGTCTGAAACTAAACCGATGACAGTCGCTAGCGCCAGTGTCGGCGTTTTTGTATAGGAACTAAAAATAACTTAATTATGTACTTATTTATCTAGGTACTATGGCCAACGTACACATCGCTTTTTAATACCTAAATTCATGAACGAAATACCAGAAAAGTAATATCAAAAACCAATTTAGTATAATATAGATGTATGATATGAAAACTATAAACATAGTTTCAAAAATTATTTTCTTGAACAACCACAAAGCTTGCTATCATAATTTTATTGTTGCATCCTGTATTGGTTGTTTTTTCCGCCGGCTTCTAAGGCCTCAGCCTCGAATTTTGCGGGCAGCGGGGCGGCAGCGGCGGCGGGCGCGCTAGACTGGAGTGCACCGCTCGTTGCCCGCCCCCGCGCCGCGGCTGAGGCTATCTATTTTAGTCTGTGGCTGAGGCCTTAGTCCCAATCTGGTTCAAACTCAAACTGAACCTTAATTAACTTTATTCGAATAGACTTTCACAGTAAGCAGGTAATTTTAAATCGTCAAATTTTCCTGTTCTTGTTCCTTCCTGGCGTGTTGCGATTGCGAGCGATGAATGTCGACAACAAGTGTCATGTGCCGCTGTGGTTTTTAATGCATTGTTAAAAGTTAGCTGCGTATTGTTTAATACGTGAATGGCAATGAATAGTTGTTTTTTAGGTACAGTAAGTTAATGCTATACTTTGAAATATTATAATTTAAGTTTTAAGGCATATGCTAAGCACCGTACAAATCGATCAACGGTTTTTGTGATGTTTTATTTTAAGAATAATACGTATGTAAACTTTTTGTTAAATAAGTGAAAAAAATAAAATGTAATCAACGTTCTAATTAACGTAATGGAGAACGCCTTTTCACTACGTACGAGTTTTCCTGGTAGTAGACGTACTGAAAAAATGCAATAATCAGATATACCGGCATGAAAACTAGACAGAGAGGCCTTAGCCTTATTTTATCTGTTATTATGTAATCTGTGTAAGAAGTGGCATCCAAACGGCTGATTATGATTAGATTAGATTATTGATTGACGCGCGTTTTGTCGTACACCGATCGCTGAGTAGTAAGTTAGTTAGTTAATAATTTTTATCATGCAATATAAGCAGCGTTGTAACTCAAACTTTCATCAACTCACGCGTATAACGTGTCATCTCTCTGGTGAAAAAACACGCCTTGACTGGCCTGTTGGCGCAAAGGCAGCGATCCTGCCTTAAGCGCCGGAGGTTGTAGGTTTGATCCCCACCCATGACAAACCTTCATGTGGTGAACACTTGTGTTTGTTGAGTGCAATTATGTATTTTAGAATGTACATGAAATTATTTGAGTGTGTTTGTTTATCAGTCTCTGACACCCATAGTAGGTACAAGCTCTGCTTAGTTTGAGATCAGATGATATTGGTGTAATTTTTCCCAATTGTTCTTTTTATATACGCTTTAGGTCGCTGAATAAAAAGGAAAGTTTTGGCGCGGGTTTTCGAAAAAGCATAATCAGTACATTTATCTTTATTACCGACTTATATTTATCAAGGCTAATTATTCTAAGATTACATGCACGTGTAACAAAAGATAAACATGGAGATACCCTAATAACGACAATTATTATGAACGTCTCCGCTGGTAACTGAAGGTGACACTGACTAAAACCGAAATTAATAACGCAATTACCCTGTATGTCTGTATGGTAATATTGAAGCTCATTGTGACGTCACAATGACTTTTTTCTTTTTGCAGAAATTCTTCCTTTGTCAATCGATTTTAATCCAGTTCACAGACAGATATAATACATAATTAATAATTGGGTATTTGAGTATTTTTTTTTAATTGACCTATCAATAAAAGAAACATTAGTAAAAAAATATTTCAATAGCACTACAACTCCCTGAGATATTACAATTTTAAAAAGCATTTTTTTTACTTATTGCCGGACGCAAGTTAGGACGTCACATCCTACTATGTGTTTTACAAGACATTTTGGTCGGCAGCTAGAAGATGGTTTCTTAACAAAAGTTGCTATACGTCACCCTGATCTCCTTCTGGACTGCTTCGTTCCACCACCAGGTCTCCTTGTCAAGCCCACGTCCACCCCGAGACACACCCAACGCCACCATCGCCGCCCCGGTGATAGCTTCCTGACACCTATCCCAGAGCTGTTGCCCAGACTCACTATCCGCTGAGATGCACAGGTCACCGACAGCGGCAGCAAAGTCATGGGATCTGACTCCTCCAAGCAGCCACCACCTGGTTCGGGGCGGGCAGCGCCCCCGGCATTTGTCTCGAGGCTTCACTCGCAGGTCTATCACAAGCAGACGGTGTTAGGCAGTAAGACTCTCCGGGTATGACCTTACAGTTAGCTACCTTGCCGATCTGGGCTCTTCTGGTGAGAAAGTAGTCGATCTGGGTTGCGCTCCTACAGCTCTTGTAGGTGATCAGATGCTCGGGACTCTTTTTGAAGAACGTGTTCACGACGGCCAAGTCGGCCGCCATACACGTCCGGAAAATCTCTTCGCCTTCAGCGTTACGACTGCCAAAACCAAAACCACCGTGAACACGCCTGTATTCCTCACACTGTTCACCCACATGACCGTTCAGATCGCCACCCAGAACGACGCCTTGGGACAATGGAATAGTGCATAGGAGCTGGTCGATTTGCTCCCATAACAGTGCCTTATCCGAATCGCTACAACCGACCTGCGGTGCGTAGGCACATATCAAATCGGTCGTGACCCCTTCGATAAGCACCCTCACGACCACAAGGCGGTCGCTAACGTGATTTACTTCCAAGACACTATTCTGGAATTCCTCGGACAGCACCACCCCCACTCCATTGGCCCCACCAGGAGAACACGCGTAGATCAGCTCGTAGCTGCCCGATGCTCCGGGACCTGTTGCCTCTCCAGCGAGTCAGCCACCCTCCGCCTGACGAGCACATCGGCCAGCTCGCGAGCGCGTCCCGTCAGCGTGCCAACGTTCCACGATGCGAAGCGGACCTTCCTCTGGACCAATGTCTTTAACCAGTCCGCCCATGGCCCGGTAGCCCTAACCCACTTAACACAGGAGTAAGGCGATCCCCCTGCGCGTCGTTTTCCAAAGCCCTATCCAAGTCGGGTACTCTCTGCTGACTTTCCATTTTTGTTTGGCTTAAGTCGCTTTACGGGAGCAACTGCCATCTGACCTCCCAACCCATAAAGGGGAGCCGTCGCCAGAGCCTCCTTCGTTGATCAGCAGGGTGCACCAGCTTGCAGACGAGGTTGGCTTGGGGCCCGAAGATGTTGAAGGACTCCCTTACACCCCCTTATAGATTGCCTGAAGGTTCTAGGCATTGTATGCAATGCCCGATTATACAAATTTCCGGTAACAAATACATTATTTTTGCAGAGTAGACAATGCGCGAGTGATGCCCCTGGTGTTGCACGCGTCCTAAGGCTGCGCCAACCGCTTACCACCAGGTGGTCCGCGTGCTTGATTGTCACCGACATATTAGGTACTTATAAAAAAAACATGCCATCACGAATACTTCTATCCCAAACCTTCCACCGTTTGTCCTCTGTTGAATTTGATAGGGTTTTTAAAATTCGAAAACGCTGTATCCGTGCAATCAATAGGTAAGGCCTGGTTTTTAGATAGCTGCCGACATCTTTTTAAAAAATATAATGTTTTCCCACTCCCATGTATGTACATTAGAGATGTGTGTGTCTTTACAAAATACCACCCAGAATATTTTCTAAAACGTAGTGATCAAACGACAGAAAAGAGATAAATTTATCAACATGTTATACCAACCTGCTTGTCACAAATACTTATAAGTAAAAAGAACATACAACAGCTTGCATAAGGAATTGAAAATATTAAAATCTAATGTATTTAAGAAAAAAAGGAAGTCCTCCTTTACAGAGTTTCGTTCAAAATTATGTAACAACCAGCTAGTTTATTAAACATTTACACGTCTGCATGCAGACCGAAAACAAGAAACAATTTATGCTATATTTTAAGACCTTTTTGACATGTCATTGTATCCTCGTAAATAAATATTTTGACTTCGACTTTAAGTGCTTTAATTAAATGCCACAACACGAGTAAATGTTATTTTGCCTTCACTTTATGTATTTTTGCTTAAAAGTAAAGTACTTCGTACTACACAAACTCTGCACACTTTATGCACGCAGTCGGCGCGCCGTAAGCTCGCGATCCGCTCGCTTACAGCGCGCGGGCTGCGAGTCAAGTTGTATGGTAGTGACAAGCGCGCTGACCGCCCGCCATCGTTTTATCATATTGACAGTGTAAAATATAATATTATAGTGATGATGATTATGCCCTTCTCGACGCATGCGTCGACGGCGACACACAGGCATGTTCATTGTCTTCTTGCGTGGGCCCGAATGTGACTGGCGAAGCCGAACCTAGTTTTGAAGCTGCAATCACAACTTGAGCAGTACACTATTCAATGCTGTAATTTGAATGGCAAGTTAAAGCCAAGTGCCGTTGCCGCGCCGTGATAATGTGTGACACCTAACCTTTAGAGTCATATTATGTTTTGGTGTGAGCTGTCCTTGATATTTATTTAGGTCTTGTTTCCTGAGGCAATCCCAACACGACACCTGTATTTTATTACTCTGTTGTCTTGCATGGCGGGGAGCCAAAAGGGAGCTTTGCTCCTCGAATTTCGACCTTAAGTCTTCAGATGTATTTAATAAGCCTATGAAACGGCACTAAGATAGTAATAAAGTGACATACTCGCAGACCATTATTGCTCGGCTCATAAACTCCACTGTGGTTTTACTATGATGACATGGTGTATAATGAAACAATTATGAAGTAAACATAGTTTATATCATATTTTCTCGTAAAGGGTCTCTTATTTCACCAATTTCAATATCGTATTGTATCTCATTACGCACTTGTGCGTAATTGTAATGTAAAACGCACGAGTTTTTTTTTATTATTGTGAAACGCACGGTTTCTCCGTCTAACTAAAACGAACGGTAGGCACTTTTTGAAATATTAGCAAAGAGTTGTTATGTCAGAAGAGGCCAACCTTTTATGAATAAAATGAACTTTGGGAGATAAAATATAATAAATAAACATTTAATTATTTAATATAATTAATTTTTTCAATAAATTACAACCATTTATCTGTAACAAAAACACAAAAATATTAAATTACTTTATTTGTAATACTGACTGTTTTTTATGCCGCTAATACGCGCGCATCGATAATTTGTGAACAATTAAAAAAAATTATAACTGCTTTAACAAGTGATTAAAGATTTATTTGTTTAAAAAAGTCCGAGATTTATTTATTTCCTCGCAATTAAGTTATAAAACGTCGTATGACAAACGTGCGCTATCTGGTGGAAAAGCGAGCTGCGTACCTACTGTTTTCTTCAAAACGTGCATTGCTTGAGTCCTTCCGAATTTTCTTGGAGCATTCACTAGTAATATTTCAGATTTTATTTTGAACATAATTTTCTATTGTTTATGCCGGCTGTGCCCGTGGCCAGGACCAATTTGTACAGTAAAACACCGCTTGTTCGAACATTACTCTTAGTGAACAATGTTCACGAGGGGATTGATGTATTTTCAGGCAATCTGAGTGAACTCGCAAGGGTAGTGTTATATTATAGCAAGTTATGTTATTTAGGAATTTAGTAAAATAAGGTACCATGTAAATAGTACCCTCACTATCGCATTAGGTTTTGCCTGTAGGTATAGATGTTAAGGATTATAAATAAATAAACAAATAATAGTACATTATGATTTATGTGCGGTAAGTTGAAAATTACAGCCGAGGCGATATTGCTATGCGGCGAGGGCTACAGAGGCTGTAATTATCAAAGCGCACGTATGTCATACGACGTTTTATAACATATTTGCAAGGAAATAAATAAAACTCGGACTTTCTTAAACAAATAAATCTTTAACCACTTGTTAAAGCAGTTATAAAAATTTTTGCTTGTTCACAAATTAGCGATGCGCGCGCATTAGCGCTTTTTTTTAAGCAAAGGCATAAAAAACAGCCAGTATTACTAATAAAGTAAATTAATATTTTTGTGTTTGTTACAGATACTTAAACGGTTGTAATTTATTGTCAAAATAAATTAAATTAAAGAATTAAATGTTTATTTATTATATTTTATCTCCCAAAGTTAATTCCATTCATAAAATGTTGGCCTCTTCTGACATAAAAACTCTTTGCTAAAATTTAAAAAAGTACCGTTCGTTTTAGACGGAGCATCTTGATAAACCGTGCGTTTTACCTTAATAAAAAAAACTCCTTCGTTTTACACTACAACAACGCACAAGTGCGTAATGAGATACAAGACGATATTAAAATTGGTGAAATAAGAGACACTTTACGAGCAAATATGTTATAAATAACATTACAGTACTGCCTCCCTCCTGATACGAAGAACAATACATTTCAGATTCGATTTAGACCATTACATTATAATACTGCCTCCCTGACTGACGAGCATTAGCGTGTAATGTAACATTAGATACGATTTTGAGAATTTGGTTGATTCCACAATGTCAGGCGAAGATGATGAGAGAGATGTTACAGTTTTCGCAATGCAATGCTCGGTTATCTCCTCTCTCACTGATGTAATGCTCGACTCTGTAACGTTGCATTACAGGCGAATGCTCCAGGTGAGGGAGCACCTTTAGAATTAGTGGCAACATGTTTGCCTTGTGTTATGTATTGAATGTCCAGGGCTCCCATTTGGGCCCCGTCTTCTATTTAATCTTAATAAATGACCTCTGCGGTCACATCCAAAGTAAATTCAAAATGTTCGCTGATGACCTCAAAGTGTACCGGTCTGTTACTGGTGCACAAGATGCAATCATATTGCAGAACGACATAGAAAATGTCTCTGAGTGGTGCGAAATGAATGGCATGTTCCTAAACCCTGACAAATGTTTCTTTCTAAGGCTCACTAAAAAAAAAACAACTTACAACACCTCTTAAAAAATTGGAAATTGTAAACTTAAAGAGGTGGAGGTTATTCGTGACTTGGGGGTTTTAATTGATAGATCAGTTAGTTTTCGCCACCGCATAGATCACATAATATCTCAAACATCACGTCTAACTGGCTTTGTTAACCGTCAGATGAAACTGTTTAGGCAACCTTATTTGAATGTAAAAATATACAACACCATGATTCGCAGCATTCTGGAGTACTGCAGTGTTATTTGGAATCCCTTATATCAAGTACACTCCGATAGAATTGAATCTGTCCAAAAACGCTTTTTGTACCATCTGGCTTTCTCCGACAACAAATGCCGAGCTCTGAATTCCTATAATGAGCGTCTCTCACATTACAAAATGGAACCACTTCATACCCGTAGAAAAGTGTTGGATATTGTTTTCGCCTTTAAGTTGCTGCACGGTCTGATGGATTCATCGAATATCCTTGAAATATTTTCTTTTTGTGTGCCACGTATGAGCAGCCGCCTAAACAACAGAAAGACTTTCTCCTTGCCTGGGTGCAAGACAAACCTTGGACAGCATTCACCACTCTATCGCATGGCAGCTAGTTATAACACTGTCCGCGCTAATATTGACTTGTTTTATGGTTCTAATGCCTCAATTAAACGTAATTTGAAATCATTGTTATGTAAACAGCAAACGGCTGTTTGATCATTGTCTTTTAAGAAATTGTTTTTCCTTTCTTTTTAATTGTTGAGGACATAGTTTTTTCTTTTTCTTTTTTCTTTTGATTAATCGCAGTGTTAATTTTTCAAAAATGCATGCTGTGTTTACATCTAGAAGGAATTACAATTACGTGTATCTATTTTAGTTAAACGTTTTACGGATGGCAAAAATTGTAAATCCAGTTTTGTAAACCAAATAAAAAAAAAAAAAATGCCTAATAATTATAAGCCAAAATACTTTCCCACTGGTGGGCAAATGTCCCTATCGTTGAAATTGAGTCATCGCGGAAGTTGAATAGAAAGTTAAGAAAAATGCTCACGGAGATAGCATGAAGAAGAAGGGTTGAAGAGGATGTTGAAAAACAATGGCTTATATCCCGTCAAGTTAATTCACTAAACTGGGGGGGTATCGAGCAAATCCGCTAGTAAATATCCAGGCGTTAGTGACAGAACCGCGCAGACTGCTTAGAATAATTACATACTCGTATAGAAACCAAGTCCACGCGCCTATTTTGAAGCACCTTAATTTGAGCCATAAATGGCTCCAAACGTACCGCTTTGCAGTGTTCATTACAGCTCCGCAATGTTCAATGTCAAAGTGCGCAAGTAATAGTCACGCATGTGTGGATCGGATTAGTGCTTCATTTTTGACGGGGCGGTTGTATGAAGACTATCCTTTTATACGTTATTATTCTAAGGCTGACTGGCTGGAAATGATCATAAGAAATTGCTCGCTACGCTCAGTTTAGGGAATGAACTTGACAAGTTATAGGTTGCAATAAGGCCCTAGAACAAACATTCATGAATTAACTGATAATAAAAATTAACAACTCACCCTAGTTCTCTCTCACTGTCACATGATATTCTCCAAATGCTTTTGACATTCTTCTCGCGAGGCGTTTCAAATATCTTCATGATTTTACCAATGGTATTTAGGTTCTCTTCTGAATCATTTCTTCTGATAATGGTGGAAAATGCTTGGGCTGAAAGATCAATTTTAAATCAGCTTTTTTATCAATATAAGCCTAACAATGATTTCGATTTAGATAAGATGAAATTGGTCGGTATTATAGCCGTAGCTCGACCGCGAAATGAGCGAAGTCATCATTGAGCCTGCTTAGTGAAGCGGGCTCATTGATTACTTGCGAGTGCGCAACGATAATTTTCAAAGACGCTATCCTTTTTCGCGATCGAGTCTCAGCCACCCCAACCACAGATTACTAAATAGTTACTACGTAACAGATACATCACTCCATAGAAAATTGTCAATTTCGTCATTTGTGTGCATGTTTTCATGTGGCAGGCATTATATTGCCAGGGCTACCTCTTGCGATGTACAGGGTGACTGGGGATTCATTGGCATCCTTTCAAAATATGAGTCTAATCATGATATACAGTACTTTACCCAAGTATGAGGCTATTTATTAGATACAAAATTGCATATTTTTAACTTTATAAACATCATGTTTAATTCTCTGCAATTAGTTTAAAATATGCAATTGTGTACCTATAAAACAGTCTCATACTTGGAGAGAGAACTGTATATCATGAGTAGGTTCTTATATCAAAAGTATGCCAATGAATCCCCAGTCACCCTGTAGATGTCAATCGTCAGTAGGTACTTACAGTACACCATACACGGGATACTTACTTTTTTTAACCTTAACGTATCTATATGTCTCAGAATAATTACATATAGAAACCAAGTCCGCGCGCCCATTTTGAAGCACCTTAGTTGGAGCCTTAAATAGCTTTAAACGGACCGCTTTGCAGTGTTCATTACAGCTTCGCAATGTTTAATGTCAAAGCGCGCCGCACGTAAGCAAGTAATGGTCACGCTTGTGTGGATCCGATTAGTGCTTCATTTTTGACGAGGCGGTTGTATGAAGACTATCCTTCTATATGTTATTAAGGTATCTGCATTTAACGCGTGTCTGTCTTTAGTATGGTAGAATTGGTAGATCTTATATAGCAAGTCGATCATAGCTGTAGGAATTACAGAGGGGTTTCAGACAAGCTTTTTACGCGCGTAGGTATAAGCCAATTTAAGCTACATTATGAGCACGTCAACGCTCGTACATGAGCGTTGACGTGCTCATAAGCTCGTATAATCCATATAGATACTGACTCACCACTACCGGTTCAACCGAACACGCCGCAATAAGCCCGTGTAGGCGCGTTTGGTTTTTAGAAGTGCGAAATGCAGCGCGAGTGTAATCACGTAAGCCAAAGCGACCGGATACGTGCGAAAAAAACGCCAATTATTCAACTAAATGTAACAAATAACACAACTGTGTAAACCTGATATTAATATATTTCTGACCTTTCGAAGATCACCGAAATTCGAAGACCTTGACTTGGATGTTCAACCATTTGTGGCTATTCTTGGCAGCGTGACATCTTTGTATAATAAGCAGACTAATTTTAAAACAGTATTGTGTGTATGTGGGTATTGTGAGTAGTGATTATTAAGTGCTATACTTCTTTTCGGTAGATTTCATAACAGGGTTTATGGCAATTTTTTTGTCAAACTCAAAATCAAATAACTTTATTCAAATAGACTGTATCAGTACTTTGAAATCGTCAAATTTACAGCAAAATATACTAAATACATAAATACCATAAGGATATGTAAATAAACAGTATACAGACATAATGCGACTCTACCACCGCGTCAGAGTTGTCTCTTGCTGAGAAGACCCGGCGAGAAACTCAGCAGTTACTCTTTTAAACTTATTTGGGTTTACAACAGGCGTTAGTAAAGTACAAGCAGTGTGTTATTTTGATACAAATAAAACTAAAAGAATATAAAACAAAGAGAAAAAACCAACCATAAAGGAATACCTATATTAACAAGAATTCATTTAAAAAAATCAAAAAGGAAAATTGACAGTCAGTACATATTACTAGGTACCTACCTATTACCTATTACAATAAAACATCTGTTACAATAGAGCTATTTAATCCCGCATCGAGCAGAGCGCTTATACCCAGGTATTTTTATCTATAAGGTAGTCTTTTGTAGTATACCTAATAAATAGCCCTTTTTAATAAAGCTGTTTTGATGTGATTTTTGAATCTATGTAAAGGTAACTCACAAATGGTTTTTGGAATTTTGTTGTAACAATGTATACTGTAATTGTTGAGGTGTTATCAAATTACCTATCAAAAATAGAGACATACGAGTACTCGAAGGTTTCAAAAATCATATTTTTGGACTTGCCCAAAATGCTCCTTGACGAAATAAATGACGTCATTTGCTTACTATTGTTTTGTGTTGTTGTTTGATTTGTTCGACGGCTTTATTAAATTTTGCGTTTATGAATATGGTTCCTTAACAAAAGTTAACATTAATTGTGTGGAAAATCGAATGGTATACGTACTGATTTTTATTTTACACTTTTCAAAATAGACTTGCCCACCCGGGTTTGAATCATACTTAACGAAGGTGATAAAGCAGTGGACGTCCTTTGGCTGATATGATGATGATGATGAATCATCATAGCTACGTACCTAAAAAACTTTTAAAATCTTACCTGTTTCTGAATCCAAATCACAGCTAACGTCCAAACGAGGTTTACCATCACCGTCTGTTGTTTCCCCATTTGTCATCACTTTTATCTCAAATGTACTTTCGTACTTATCTTCGTGTTCAACCTTAGCCTCAAGGTTTTCTAGGTCATTTAAAACGGTCTCCTCAATGATGATTCTGTCTTCGTCATCAACAGAGATAGTTGTAGGTGCAGTTGTATTGGCATCAAGAGCATTATAACGGTCATTTTCTTCTAGTTGAAATGCCTGGTTGACGGTTCCACGGTCGGTGGGATACATTTTTCAGCTGAAACCGTGGGCACTGGGCATTTTTTTTTACAGATATTTCATTTTAAGTACAATGTTAGGGTTACATATGCAATAATGATAATAAATGACAGATATGCTTTTTACCGTTAAGAAATACCGGAACGAGGGTGACACCGAATTCTGCACTACACCACAGAATGAAAGAGTTGGTAAGACTGATGAGCAATGTTCGACGCGATATTGATTCATTAACTCGGAACAATAAGGTTTGTGTTGTCCATTTTGTAAACATTTGAGCCGACTTTGTTAAAGTTAGCTTAATTCAACAAAGCACCCGTATGGATGGATGATACGCAGTGATATTATAAAACCGCAACTTCCGGGCGGCGTATTTCCTCAACCGTATTGAATTCGTTCCCGCGGCGCGACGAAACCGATAGGCTTTTAATAAATCTATGCTGATCCTTTAACGTATCGATTAGGGTTTTCAAATACCCGATAATTTTGGATACCCGGGTCTCGGGTACATTTTTTTTAAATACTCGGGTATACCCGGGTACCCGGGTATTCTTGTATTTTTTGTGAATCTGGGAAAAACACTACAAAGATATCAAAAATCAACTTTTATTACGATAATTACCACTCAGATAATATAACCAGCCAACCAGGTACAAAAATAGTGCTAATTACTTAAGTTAAGAAGTGTTAAATTAACGGATTAAATTTACAAATTCTTCAATCAGTCACACTTTTAGTAATGAATACAAACAATTATACATAGTTAAAAATATTTATTAAGTTATATTAGTATATAATCTTCTCTTTAAATTAAGTATTTATTTATCAAATAAAAACAAACGTACCACACTCTGGTAAAACTAAATAAATAATTTAACATTTTTCCTGTGCAATGTCAAATAAAAACAAACGAACCAAACTCTGTTTATCAATAAAAACAAACGTACCACACTCCGGTTAAAATAAATAGATAATTAAACATTTTTCCTCTGTAATCTCAAATAAAAACAAACGAACTAGTTGCATTTTTCTGCAGGCGTTTTGTCTACCAACGCGCATATATCAAAATTACCCGAGACCCGGGTACGTCCGTGGTTTGTACCCGGGTACCCGAAGTATCAAATACCCGGGTATACCCGGGTCCGGGTACCCGGGTAAAAACCCCTAGTATCGATTTCAGGCCTTTTTTGGGGTGACATCAATACGGTTTTGTGCAATATTAAATGATGCCCTTCAAAACCGTAACCTATTCGTCAACTGTGAGCGACGAATAGAACACGGTTTTGTCGAGATATTATAGCGAAAAGTTTTTAACAAAGCCGTATCGAATCGGACATCATGCTGTTGTAGCTTACTAAAGAGATTTAGAGAAATAAATACAACTTGAAAAACAGACAGTTACATAATTACTTATAAAAAAATATATCGTATTCGTAGGTCAGTCAATTACCTAATTAAATTAAAATAAAAGAAAAAACCCGACCGCAAAAAATTACCACTTAAAAGGTAAAAACAAGCTCGTTCGCAACGTTTTAAAAATCATTGCAGGCAGGGACATTGTATTCGGGTTTTTTTTTCATATTAAGAAAACATAATGTTATTATTTCAAACTTTTTAGTTGAATAACCATTATTTAAGGAATCGCTATCTCAAGTGCTTCATTTTGATACCCACTCAAGGGGTTGGGTAAAAAAACCAAAAATCTGCCTTTTTTTTACTATTTTGATATACCCAGTGTCACTCGCACAGTAAATACAAATGTAACGACACCTCTCAAGTTGAAATACATCGAGCCGTGCAGCCCGCAGAGCGTACCAAACAATTAAACTACATAAACCGGGTGATTATCAAATAACTTCCGAAAACGATATGGCATACTCACTAAGTGATGTAGAAACTATCTCAGCGAAAATGAAATTTATTTAACCAACTTTTAATTCAAGGTCACGGTCACCATACAAATCACTCGAACGGTCGGTATTTTTTGTATGAAAACCTTAAAATTAAAGTTAGGAAGCTTGTAAAAGGTTAAATCCTTGTCTTTAAATTTCGTTCAAGTGCATCCGAATGCAGAACAGTAACGCTTTAGTTTCACCATCCTGAGAACTTTTCACTTGCGAGAATAAAATGCGTGACACTCGACTTAATTGTCTCCCCGCGCGGACCGAGCGTGTAGGAAGGTGAATAAGTCGATCGAATTACTAAGTGACACAAGTCTCACAGGCCTGCCCCTGATTCCCGAACCAAAATTTTGCCGGATTGGAATTACATTACTGTCACCAAAAAAAAATTTGAACCTTTACACTTTGGAATAAGGTTCAATTCCATGTTTGACATTTATGCAATGCTTGTCCAATGCTTGTGTTATTGTTGGAGTCGGTGTCAGCCATTGTAGGTTTGTAACTACCTACTTATATACGTAAACGTGAGATGTAATAAATAGGTATATTGCTAGGTATATTGTAGTGATTCCTTGGCTGACACCGACTCCAACAATAACAATAATATTCTAATTTAAATGCTAAATTATTCGTCACGTAAAAATGTATCTATAGTCTAATAACATTTTCCCAATAACATTTTGAACAGTTCCTTTTTAAAATTCGCAAGTTCTAGACATTTCAGTGAAGGAGGCAGTTTGTTTTACATAAAGCTTAGGTGCCATGATAAGGAAATATTTTATCATAAGGGCAGTGTTAGCTGATACGGTGCACAGCCTTCCTATACTTCTTAAATTTAAACTACTAAGTTGTCCAGCTGTAAATTATCAGTTCACATAATATATAAATACCCCATGTAGTTATATATGTGAAATTGTAATTTGCATTGAAAGCAACACAAGCCTGTTTACTACAGCTGGACAACTTAATACATAGTTTAAATTTAAGAAATAGAGGAAGGCTGTGCACTATACTGTATCAGCTAACACTATCAAAGTTATCAATCTCATAGACCGGAAAAATGGCCTACAGCTTACTGTTGACGCTATTCCACACATCGCCCTTACACATCTTTTCTGTGCTTTGAAAATAGTTTCTCTGGCGGATGAGTTACGAGTACCCTAGAATATGACTAGAGATAGGCTGTAAGCAATTAATCCAAGTTCACTTCCTCTGATAACTTATATAGATCTTGAATGTTTACTTTATCATTACCTATTTCCTATGTTTGCGTTTTCTAAAAATTTTTAATTGTTAACTGTTTTAGTAATATTATTTTTATATTTTTTAACAAATACTGAAATATATAATTTTTGAAAATGGATTATTATTAATAAGTTATTACAATTTAGCCAATCAATTACTAATTTCTTTATCGAAGTCAATTAAATTATTATTCTCTATTATAACAGTACAGTCATCCGCAAATACCACCATAAGGTGCTGTATCCATTTTGGCAAGTGCTTAATGTAAAGTAAAAACAATGGTCCTAGACACTACCCTGCGGGACACCGTACTCATTTTTCCGCACACTTGATTGAATCTTAAATTCTTAGGCTGTTTTTATGTTTATGTGTAATATTTCAGTATATTACTCCCTATTAATCAAGTATGATTTGAAAAGTTTTAAGACGTTACTTGGAATGCCGTATTAATTTATTTTTTCTAGAAGTATCGAATGGTTTAAATAATAAAATGCTTTTTGCATGTCCATAAGTATTGTGCAAATTGAATTCCTTCTGTCCATGTTTCATCATTATGGGAAACACCGTCTTAAAGAGCTAATTTAATTGTTTGCCTTTTTGTTACCTCGCCAAAATATTCAGGTTTTCTACATAAAAGTATATTGCCTTGTATATAAACTTTTCAAAAACTTTTGAGAAGATGGGTACCAGAGCCAATGGTCTGTAGTTTTTTAAATCTTCTCTTCGTTCTTTTTTGTAAATCGGAAAAAAGACGGTTTTATTTAGTTGGTTAGGAAAAACACCTTCGGATGTACAAATATTTATTATATAACCGAAAGGCATTGCTATAAACTTGGCAGTTTGCTTGATAACATTAGTGCGTAAGTATTCCGTCGTATACCACGCTATTGGATTTTTTTAGGGAGCCAATTATGTCTTCGATATCTTGTGGAACAGACGGAGCAACAAATATTTAATTCAGATTGGAGTTTTGAATTTTATATCTGGATGGATTCAATTACTTACTTAGTTCTCCTTTAGTTCTACTCATTTTAACTTGATTAACATAGTAATTATTAAAAGCGTCCGCAATTTCTGATGGCTCTGTTATATTTTTCGTATTGCCCACAATTCTATAGGGTCTCTGGGATAACAGTTTTTTACATTATTGATTACTTTACACGTAGCAGCTGATTTGTTAACAGATTTTTAATGAAATAACCTCTTTTGTGATTTTTTAATAAGCTTAATGATTCTTTATAAGCGATTTGTGTAGCTTTTAAGGTTCGTTTTAGTTGTTAGGTTCGGATTTAATCTATAGTGCTATAAAAGTTCTCGTTTGCTAATGCCATAAAACCTTGTAGCTCTTCCTTGATTAACTGAAACTTACTTGTTCAGGGTCGTATTACGATCTCGTATATCCAATTTTCTAAACTGAGTGTAGCGAACGATTTCTTTTTGATCTTTCATTTTCAGCCAGTCAGCGGTTACCTGTCAATAATGCATCCTCTAGGCCAGATATTTACTGACGAAATTGCTCGCTACTCAGTTTAGGAAATTAACTTGACTGGCTATAAAAGATGGTAATACGGCCCCAGTACCTGTCAGTGAACTTTAAAATAAAAAAAACACAGTAACCAACTTAAAAAATTCAAAAAAAGTCACACCAATTCAAGACGCATTCATTCAATCCATTCACTGCCGAATAAAAAACACAACAGGAAATTGATTGTTAAAACGCACCGGTGCGTGGTGTGGCATTGAAAGTGTTAAACCGTAAAATACAAAGGTTAAAATAAGAATAAGACTCAAATTAACATTAGCAACTTAATTAGTATTCAAAGTGTATCTATGAATCATCGTAAGGAGAAATAATTATATTTCGTGGCTTCATTCTCCGATAAAGTATTATTTACGAATGTAGGCTAACTTAAATCGCAGAATGAAGTGACTCATATAATAGCGATCGCACTTCACTTGTAACTTTTATAATTCATTGATTTTATTTCATTCATTTATTTTGTAGCAAAACACTTAATGATAGCAATCAAACATTTGGTAGGATAATTCGACTTAAATATTATTGTACAAGGAAATCCTATCGAAATCCCTTGAGAAAATAAAATAAGTTTTATGACCTGAACAATAAACAGGCCATTCTTAAGGATTCTTTGTAATGTATGCAACGCATGTTAACTTTGACACCCTTAGAAATAGTAAAAATCAATAGGTTTACAGTTTTTTTTACTTTTAACACTGCCTTCTATTTATGTGTAAACAGCCTAACGCTTTTACTGTGTAGGCAAAGTAATAATTATCCCCCATCTAGGGCTCGTTCCAAATAGGTTTTTGCAGAGTGATTTTCACCTTCGTCGAAAAGAAAGAGACAAAACAAACAAAACGTCTGTCTGACAGCTGTCAAGTGAATTTCATCGGGCTCCAGACACCGGTCGAATTCGCACTTGTCAGGGTGATAAACGTCACCCGAACCCGTTCCGAAACAACTAGGAAACTGTCAGGTGACAGCTCGGTCAACTTCGGTTTCATTTGGGGTCAATTTGGAACGGGTTGGAGTGATTTTCACTCCTCAGTGTGAAATTCCACTCGTTTTGGAACACAGCCCAGAGTTCTATAAAATTAAATACAAATTTGCAAAAGAAGTTCCTAACTTCTTTTGCGTTTGACGTTTAACTAGCTTATCACACTGAACCCTGTTGACTTGGTTAAGGCGAGTCCAGCCGCCAACTAGCGCCACCAATTGATTTATTATTAAAACTTCCAAATCAGACATTGTTTTTAAAAACTGAACAATGAATATCTCTAAAAATACTTCTTTTAAATATTGAATGTCTTTCCACGACTTTTCATTCTGTTTTTAGTTGTAGATTTAGTTTTTGCTAAAAGTGGCCACTCTTAGAAACATTCAATATTTAAAAGAAGTATTTTTGGAGATATTTATTGTTCAGTTTTTACAAATAATAATTACTAATATGCATATTCATTTATTTGCTTGTCACATGGTTTTACAGATGGAATTTCAAAACCCAGTACATGAAACACACGACACCCTGCTGGGGTACCGCAATATAGATTGAAGATAGCGTCACTTACTCGTACAGTAAGTCAAATAAAGAATAACACAGACACGTCATGAACCCACGAAACAAACAATACAATACAACCGTTGCTAAGAAGTTTGCCACGAGGAAGCAGCGAGTAAAGCATTATCTGCAAAGAACTCGTCGAGTGCTTATTATGCTTTTCTTAGGAGGCCGATCTTAAGTTGGTTTGTGAAAGGCTTTGTTTCTTCAATATCTTTTTCACTTCTCATGCTCTAAAAGTACGCCAATATAGCCCTACGAAGCGGGACTAAAGTGACCACTTTAGTCTTTAGGGAGTCAAAAGTAATTCGTTTTTTAATTTCCTTCATGTGACAGACAAACTCATACAGCCAGTAAAAATATACTATTATCTGTGGAGTGTGTACCATTTTCATAACAAAATGTTGAGTTTTAGTTCCATGGTTTGTCCGCAAAGAAGGTGGCGCCATGTGTTTTAAATTGTTTATCTGTGACTGGTTTCGGTACAGAAAAAAAAGTTTTGTCGAGTGTAAATTTGTTCGGTTTTAAATTTTGTACTGAATTTACAATTTTTCTCGCACTCAAAGTGAAAAGTACAGTTAGCACCTCGAGACTAAACGCCAACTTAATATACCCTCGGTTTCATTGACTCCCGAGCTTATGGCTTCGTTATGTCACTTGATATAAAATATATTAATATATTACAAGGGATTTTATTATAGATTTTAATAGAACATCCAATGGGAACCTGCCCCCCGATTCAGAACAAAGTTATCGACCGATTCGATTATTTTCTTTTATTTTTAATTCCTTTTTTAAGTGAGTTACTTTTTATGTAATTTATTTTATGAAAGCTTAAGGCCTTTGCTTGAACATATGAAAATATTGATTGCTACCGTTAAGCGGATCATTTACTATATTTAAAACAAATACTTACTTTCTTACTTCGTTCTGATCTGATAAGTTGAAGGGGGTTCCCACTGGAAATTTAAATTTATTGTTATATCTATCGTTCCTTCTTATAGCAGTATTAGGAGAATATAGAAACATGTGCTTCTTTATAAATTTGCAAGTTTGTAAAATGTACAAAAATGTAACATTCGGAAGTTATAAAAATAAATCAATTGGTGGCGCTAGTTGGCGGCAAAAATCGCCCTAATTGTTGTTTTTCGTTGTCTATTGGGGGTGTGCCAGCTTAATTATGCCATAACATTTCTGTGATTAAGCTAACCTTGAATTTCTTAACTTTTTTTTTTCTTTTCCTTCGCCAACTTTTTGAAAACCGCGTCTCTATAGTTGTTGATAAGTTTATACTCCTCCCTCTCTTTCTTCAAGTCCCCATTGTTGATGAAGAAGTCCACGTACTCTTGATAATCCTGTGACAATGGGTTTCATTTAAACAAAGGAAAGGACTTTTGAGGATTTTTAGTTGGCCTTGTAAATCGCTTATAAATAAATAAATAAAATAAATATCTGGGACAATTCACACCAAGATCATCTGACCCCAAACTAAGCTGAGCTTGTAATATGGGCGTCAGAGACTGATAAACATACTTAAATATTTCTAAATACATACTTAAATAGATAATAACACCCAGACACACAACAAATACAAATGTTCGCCACACAAATATTTGTCATGGGTGGGTATCGAACCCACGACCTCCGGCGCTAGAGGCAGGATCGCTGCCATTGCGCCAGCAGGCCATAATATAATAGAAGCGCGTAGATATTGCTTTTTTGGGTATCATCAAGCCGTGATGAAAAAGGAAGGAAAATCAAGCAAAAATAGTATTTTTCCACCAAGAGGAAATGAATAATTCCACTTTTTGACAAATACTAGCTCCTGCCCCTCGATTCAGAACGAAGTTACCGACCGATTCGGTAAGTTTGTTTTCATTATAGCAAATTACCCGCTTTGCGGTAGCAATTAATATTTTTTATATGTTAAAGCCAAGGGTCTTTAGTTTTATAAACTAAATTACATAAAACTTCCCATACTTAAATAATTAATTAAAAATAAAAGAAAATAACCGAATCGGTCGGTAACTTCGTTCTGAATCGAAGGGCTGATTTGCTAAATAGTCCAAAAAGTAGAGGAATATTTTTTATCCGAAAAATCTATTTCCACTATTGGCATGTCCCTATGTTTCAACCTTCAAAAACAGAAAAAATGGCCAGAGTTTCCTTTGTGTACCACGTCCAGAAAACTTGCACGCGTCCATTGGCCGCGATAACCGCTTACCATCAGGCGGTCCGCGTGCTTGATTGTCACCGACGTAGTATATTTAGTTTTAATGCAAATTTATCTTGTATGCGCATTGGTAATAATAATACTGTAAGCATGCTTTTGAGTCTAAATAGAAAAAAAAAAACTAATTTGACTAGATTAAATAAAAAAAAAGAAACCATAGAAACACGGTCAAAGTCATACTTAGATGTCTTATTACATCTGCCGGTCGGTGGCTAGGCGGACGACCTATGTCGTTTTAGATCCAGATAAAAAAAAATTTATTGCTGCACTAAAACGAAATAAAAATATTAGGAATTTATAACTTACATCGAGTGTAGTGGGTTCAATTCCATCTGAGACTAGCGGTTCTAAGAATTCCACTGGTGAAAGGGGCGTTATGTGCAGTCTGTCAATAAAGAGAAAGCAATTAGTTTTATACATATCTACCAGCTGATCTATACATATTTGTTTGTATTGAACAGGCTTCGAAACTACTTCATAAATTTATTTATTTATTGAAGTAAAAAAATTGCACAACATAACAGCAATACCAGGGCGTGTCTTTAAATCGTGTCTGACAAGGAAGTTCTGCCTCCAAGGCTTCACAATATCTTCGGCTCAGTTGTCAGCAGCTAAGATGTTTGAAGATAGCCTTGTTGGGACACCAAGTTAAAACGCACGCATAATAAATCATAGCTCGGCTTGCATAAGGAACAGACCATACAGTCAACACCATCAGCAATAGCGCCATGACGTCCAGCGCATAAGTTGCTCATTATGCTGGCTTACTTCTTTTATAATAATAATATAATAGATCATTCATTTCAGGCTACGAAATTACATTTTACAAAATATAATTGGCCCATATAAAAAATAACTTAGGGACTAACATACCTACATAAAACTACATAAGAAATTCACACGTATTACTCGTACGAACAGGCGACGTGAGACGCAAGCATGGTGTCCGGTAGCCGCCCTCGAAACCGCCGATACAGGACACCTTTCGGCCAGAACTCTTCTTTCATGAAGGTCGAAAGATGTTCAGTGGGAACCCTCACCACAAATGAGGTAAAATGTACATTATGGCGGGACGTCAACCGCTCGACCCTCAAAGTGAATTTGGACTTAATTCGCATGTACTCTACGATCTCCTCTGCCTTTTTTATGCAGCCTGCTTCCGGACTATAAGTACCAGGCGCGCAGCGTACTGTTTCTCCCTCCGGCAGCGATGATGAATATGAAGCTACATTATCAGGGAGTGACATAGGCTATATTTCATTGGGCTAAGTTTTTTCTTGGGCGGCTGCAAGTGATGACGAGGATGATACTCAATACTCAATACTCAATTCTTTATTGCATTTCACAGTGTAGTACAAGATCTTAAAATATATTTAAACAGTGCACCATGAACCCTGTCGGGCACAACAAAAATGAAGAGGAGGAAAACCATTGTTCATAGAAAATTAAATTATAATGCAACAAAATAATATTAAATTATATCTAATTATTATTTAGAAACTCGTCTAAAAGTTATAATTTAGGTACTTTTATAGATTATTATTTAAGTTTTAAGAATATTTATATTATATTTTTATATGAATAGTTTGGTTTTTAGTATTACTATTCAGTCTTAAATTTATGTTAAATGTTTATCTTCTAAAAATTCTTTTATAGTGTAGTAGCTTTTTTGTATTAGTATATTTTTGAGGTCATTAAAAAAGTTCTTATTGTTATTTATGTTTCTTAAGGAATCTGGCAGTTTATTATAGATTTTTATAGACATTACTAATGGGCTGGAAGAGTGGTGTTTCATTCTAGAGGTCGGTAGTGCTAGTTTA
Organism: Udea olivalis; assembly: GCA_947369235.1. Taxonomy (NCBI): domain Eukaryota; kingdom Metazoa; phylum Arthropoda; class Insecta; order Lepidoptera; family Crambidae; genus Udea; species Udea olivalis. The sequence goes on along the minus strand of OX376370.1, from coordinate 6,420,795 downwards.
TTTCTGTAGCGAAGTTGATGTTTTTTAATATTGGTATCTCGTGTTGTATATAGGTAAGGGTATTTACGAACGAACTTGCATATTTCAAAGATATAAATGCAGGGAACAGTTAAGATTTTATATTTTTCAAAATAGGGTCTACAGCTATCAGTGCTGTCTATGTTGGCTAGTATTCTTATAAGTTTTTTTTGCATGGTTAGTAAACAAGGTACGTCGGTACTGCTGCCCCACAAGATTACGCCGTAATTGAGCCACGCATATGCATAGGCATAGTAAGTAGTGATCGCAGTGGCTAAGTCAGTGGTTTTTTTAATTTCTCGTAATCGAAAATCGATGATGACAATATTAAAGCATTATTGCTGTGACAGCCAGAGAAATGAACATACCTGACAATCCTCTCCGGACTCATGATCCTAGCGAACAGTTCAATTATGATGCCGAAGCCGTAACCTTGGAGCAGCTGTGCCAACGCCTGCACGCAGTAGTCGCGAGGCATGCTTCTGATCCTGTGCCGTTATGATTAACTTTAGAAACTCATCAACTTGGCTGGCCCCATCCCATAAAAAACGTCAATACTGACGTCAGCGAATGTCTTCGGTACAGAATTGGCTAGAGGTAGAGATTTAAACTCTGAACCACACGCCCTCTGATCTAGAGTGTGTGTAACTAGGCCTCTGTCACTGCATATACTTGCGCCTGCGCCTACCAGCCATCCGGTCTTCCTAGACCCATTTGGCAGTTGGTTAGTAACAACCGCGTAGAGCAGTGTTGCGGCAACTGATCTCCCAAAAGTACACAACCAGCTCTAAAAAGGCACATGAGCATATATTTTTAACTAAAACTGCTATTTTGGGTGAGAAAAGTTACCTTTAAATAGGACATTTTGAAAAGTTTTACTTGCTCAATTCAAAAAACCTTCAAGACAAGTACTTGTTCGATGTTTTTTAGAGAATCTGAGATATTTTAGCGTCATGTTCTAAAATTTTCATAAGGTACATAAAGTGGTAAAATTCCACATTCACACATGGGAGGCTAAAAAGGTATGTAAAATGTACGCTAACGCAACTGGCGTAGAGCTGTTGTACGCGAATCATGCGGTTGAATGAACTGACGCAGTGACGTACTGTAAGTACTGACTACTGACATGTATTTCGAAAGAGCTAACCCTGGCAATACATGACTCACATGACAGCACGCATCCACAAATGAGAAAATTGACAATAGGCTAGTTGACTCTTTTTCAAAGTAGGTCTAAGATGGTTGATATTTGTTCTAGTAAGCTAAAAAAAATATTACTTAATTTTTTTAACGCCTGTGAAACCGCAAAACTATAATTAAAAATAATGGTTTTCTAAAACGAGCGAAAACGGTGTTCGCCATGTTAGTCTATAGATTATCTGTGCTCTGACGTCATACCCATTGTAAACATACATTTGACAAGACGCGGTTAGCATAACCTCAAAAAGTTTAACATAAAAACATGATTTCTACAGTTTACATGAGAAATATAGTAATTATCGTTATTGCATCGTCCGAGAATGCAAGAACACATCGATAAAGACCCCAGGAAAGTTGTGGATTAAACTGCCTATTGAAACAAAATATGCACAATAAATGGCTAAGACTTCAACGTCCATGATTATTAATGTTGTTGTTTTTCGTTAATAGAAGAATCGTCAAAGATTTAGAATTTTTAAACCACGATAAAAGTCACAAGTGAAATACGGATGACGTTTAGTTGTTTACAATTTGTATGACGTCACATCATGGCCGACAGCGTTTTTGGCGTTTCAAGTTGAAACCAAAAAAAGGATTTTTGAAATTGGATTTTAAATTAATCTTGCTCTTTTAAATTACTTTAATCGATATGTTTTGTTTTCCCAAGCCAAATACTGCAGGAAATTCTCATTTATTGTATGAAATTAGACATGAGTCAAGTAGCCTATTGTCTATGGAGTGATTTATCTGTACGTAGTAACTATTAAGTAATCTGTGGTGAACTTCATGGTCAGATGCGCTCCGTCTCACACTTACCGATTACCACAGATTATCGTATCGTAGTGCACTGTAGCACGGTTTCTCGCCTTGGCTTACGTAGTGTCTTGGGTCCGGTTCCTGGTTGAGCAGGTCGATTAAGGAAACGATCTTTAATTCTAAATGGGCCTACCCACCCCACCTATACCCCAGCCAATTCTAAATTGGCTCTAGTCTAGGTGTGCTGGGAGACGCCCTTGGCTTAATTCCTTGTCTGGTAACCACACAGGGATATCTATCCCTACTTCGAGACCAGGACACATTTAGTGGTTTTTTGTCTGGCGCAAATATATATTTATTATACCATTTTTTATAGTGGCCGTCAAGATGACCTCACTCCACCTGATGGAAAGCGGTCGTGAGGCCCAGATATGAGGCTGACAAGCGCAGTAATTACTGAGCTGGTCATACTCACCTTGAAGGCCTGCAAAAAGGCCTTTTCACGCCCCCCTTGAAGACCCCGGGACTGAAAGAGGAAGGAAACACATGCGCTGGGAGAGCGTTCCACGTCTGGATGGTTCGACAAAGAAAAGAGTCACTGAACTTACTACTTATTACTATACGCTCTCTCAGGCGGACTTAGTTCGGCTGCATTTGCAGTGAGAAAAATTAGGTTATTAACATCTGTTCCTAATTTTTCATCTGTTGATACTGCTCGTTCAGTTTATTTTAGTTATTTCCATAGTGTAATGTCTTACGGCATTGTACTTTGGGGTCAAGCGGCGGATATACAAACCATCTTTATCCTCCAGAAGCGAGCGATCAGATCCATCTTTAAGCTTCGTGCACGGGCTTCACTTAGGAATTTTTAAGGAAATTGGTATCCTCACTATAGCGTCACAATACATTTACAATTGCATTGTTTTGGTGAGAAAAAATATTGGCCTCTATGCTAAACACAGTGACATACATTGCAGAAATACTAGGAATAAGGATAAAATTGCACTTCCACTCTTTAGGTTACAAAAAGTTTTAGGATCCATTATGGGGCAAGGTATGCAATATTACAACAAAATACCAAAAACCATTTGTGAGTTACCTTTACATAGATTCAAAAATCACATCAAAACAGCTTTATTAAAAAAGGGCTATTATACTACGAAAGACTACCTTATAGATAAAAATGCCTGGGTGTAAGCTCTCTGCTCGATGCGGGATTAAATAGCTCTATTGTAACAGATGTTTTATTGTAATAGTTAATAGGTACCTAGTATGTACTGACCTAACAATTTTTCTTTTTGAATTGTTTAAATGAATTTTTGTTATAATATTCTTATAAGGTTGGTTTTTTCTCTTTGTTTTATATTCTTTAGTTATGAATCTCATTAGGTTTATTTGTATCAAAATGACACTCTGCTTGTACTTTACTAACGCCTGTTGTAAACCCAAATAAGTTTAAAAGAGTAACTGCTGAGTTTCTCGCCGGGTCTTCTCAGCAAGAAACAACTCCGACGCGGTGGTAGAGTCGCATCATGTCTGTATACATACTGTTTATTTACATATCCATATTATTATGGTATTTATGTCTATTATTTAGTATATTTTGCTGTAAATTTGACGATTTGAAAGTACTGATACAGTCTATTTGAATTAAGTTATTTGAGTTTGAGTTTATACTTTTGTTACTTAAACTTACCGTTGCAATTTCTGATAGAAAAACTGTTGCAGGGATCCGTAGTCAGTCCGTGGCACGAGAATAACTTCGTCGAACATCGATACTAATGGACTGGCCTGAGCCGAGAATGGGTCCGTGCAGGTGGCTACAATAACATTAATTAAGTAAATATCTAAATATAAAAGTCCGAGACAAATTACACCAAGATCATCTGACCAAAGCAAAGCTTGTACTGGGTGTCAGAGACTGATAAACATACTTACATGTTTCAAAAATACATACATAAATAGATATTAATAACACCCAGCCAAACAACAAACACAGATGTTCGTCATATTAATGTCTGTCATGGGTGGTGAGAATCGAACTCACGACCTCCGCTAAAGGCAGGATTGTTAACTTGCACCAACAGGCCAGTCACTTTGCGACAACACAGATTGACCCAGTTTTAGTGATCCAAAATTTTTTTTTATGTTATTTTATACTAGAAAAAAATCTGATATTACAATTATTTGCTACAGTGTTTTTATTAAATAAGTTCGAACGAAACCTTACAGAAGTTACTATTAGCGACGCAGCTCAACCTTGGTAATTTTGTTTGTTAATTGTAATTTGCCGCCTTCGTTGGAATGGTCATGTCTCACGGAGATCGGCAAACTACGTGGGCAAAATGTTTGGCCATGCCCATCCCCCCCCCCCCTCGCCAGGTACCGGTAGAAGAGGTCGACCCAAGAAGCGGGGGCTAAGGGTGTCGTTAAGGGTGACATGCGTGCCAACTAAGAAAGGCGGACCCTGGGACCCCACATATCAGTGTGGGTTCACAACCGGGATAGACCGCACGGATGATGATGATGATGAAGATGAAATGGAATTTATAATGTTATTTGTAATTATGTATTAGAATTTACTACTGTTAAGAATATGTTTAAACTTAATTCATGAAAAATAGCCTAATTTAAAAAATTGCCTCAGAACAGGAATAATATTCGGCCCAGAGGATGCAATTTTGACAGGTAACCGCTGACTGACTTGAAATGAAAGATCATAATAGGAAATCGCTCGCTACGCTCAGTTTAGGAAATTAACTTGACTGGCTTTAAGAGATGGCAATACGGCCCCAGATTGGCTTATCGTATTGTAAGAGTGGTCTCCGCGAACGACGCCGCGCGTCCACATCAAAGTTTTAATTGTTATTTTTATCTACGTATTAAGTAGTTATAATTCAGTTCTATAGTTGTCTATGTGACAGCAGCGGATCGGCAATGATCCGATGCTAAGCAACGCCAGTCAGGTCGGGTAATGGATGAGGGTAACGGTAACCATCCCGACCGAAATTTTGTGATGTATTTTTCGGGCATCTCCGTGCTTCGGAAGGCACGTTAAACAGTAATATTTGATCCCGGCTGACGTCGCAAGATATCAGTCGTAAAGCCTAGTCAGAGGCCTTAAAAGGCGGCTTGATAACATCTGACGGTAAGGTTTATCACCGGCACCTCTACATCAATCCGCACTGAGCCCGCGTGTTGGAGTATGGCTCGTACCACCTCATAGTTGAGGTGAGGCCTGTGCCCAGCAGTGGGACGTATTTATGGCTGTATTTGTTTTTTTGTCAGGGTTCCCGGAGTTTATTCCAGTACACATCTCAAGTCGGTAAAATATACTAGACAAGTCAAATGAGTTGGTGTACTATTAATTATTCTGTGGTATAGCTTGCGAAAAACAAGTACTTATGCACTAGCATACGATAGCAACTTGACTACACTGCTCGAATGCCAAGATTAAATTTAATTAAATAATTTTGGTCATTTTGAGGAAGAGGATTTGGACTTTTAACCCACCACGCTTGTCCAATGCGGGTTGGTGGGTAAACAGTAGACCCTCTGACTGACTGGTCTGAAAAGGCTAAAGATAGACGTGGAAAGGGGGAAGAGAGGCCTTTGCCCAGCAGTGGGATCCTAACGGCTAGTTAAGATTTTAGATTAGAATAATTTTGAGCTAGCTTTTATTAAGAGAAGAAAAAACTTCTTGAGATTTACACGGAACGAATCTTATAATGTATTTTTTGAAAGTCTGTAATGATTTTTGGACCAAAACAACAGACTCACCACTGAGGATGCACAAGACCGCGCGAAGTGGGCCAAGAAAAGAAAATAAGAAAGGCGGACCCTGGGACCCCACACACCAGTGTGAGTTCACAACCAGGATAGACCGCACGGATGATGATGAAGGATTTTCGGACCACTGTAACTGGGTGAACCTGTTTAAATAAACTACTGGGGTTTTACATTACAATCGCTTATATCCAGTCAATTTAGTTCCGTAAACTGAGAGTAGCGAGCAATTTCGTCTGTTATAATCCAGAAGATCGTTAGTAGCGAGGTAACCGCTGACTGGTTGGAAATGAAAGATCATATTACGGAATTGCACAAACTTGGCAGGTTTTAAGGAATAGTAGCCCCAGAGAGTGGTTCTTGGTTTAAAATGCTACTCAGCCTGGCATTATGTCTAGAATTTATCGGATGATTTTCGACAAATACTAAGATGGATAAGTATGGATAATATAAAAACTGCTCAAAGAGATTTACCTTACCAATGAAAAATACCTTACCAATGAATATAACCTTGTCTTCAACTGGTAGGTTCTTTAGCAATTTCAGTAGAGCTGCTTTTATTGACTTGGCTTTTAAGTATTTTTCTTCTGGTGGTATCTAAACATGATCATTGTTTTTTTTAAAGCCAAACGGTGCAGATCGGTAAACGAGTCATTAATTATTATTGACTTAGGTATTTGTCCTATCTAGGTATATACTGTTACTATAAAGAGGAAAGATTTGATTATTTGTATGTATTGAACAGGGGCCGTATTACAATTCAAATTCAAATTCAAATTATTTATTGCATTCATGTTGTACATTGTTGGTCTTATATTTAAATTAAGTTCAGAACATGAACCCTGTAAGGGCACTGCAAACCGGGAACACTTAAAATATTTAAACCATACAATACAACAGCCATTTCACACTATCATTATCGATAACACTCATCTTTCATCCATCATTTGTTAGTGACATGTATTTTCATTAAAAAACTCTGACAGCGAATAAAAACTTTTTTCGATAAGATATTGCTTCAATTTTCTTCTTAATTTACCGATATTTGATTCTCTTTGTAAATGAATTGGAATTTCGTTAAATATTTTTACAATCAATATTTTGCTACCGTCGCAGCGTGGCCGTTTACGGTACTAAGACGCTCACTTTGTATAGACTAAAACGTGAAGTGAGCATTTTAGTACCGTAAACGCCCGCGCTGCCAGGGTGGCGGGGGATTGTAAAATTTTAATACGGCCCCAGGTTCCGAAATTACTGGACCGATTTTAAAAATTCTTTTACCAATATATCTACATTACCAACGAGTAACAGACTATTTTCTAAGGATATATTTTAACGGGAGGAATGTGACCGCGGGCGAAGACGCGGACAGACACTTATGTAAATAAATACATAAACATCGGGGATATTTTACAGCAAGATCACCTGACCTCAAACTAAACAGATCGTGTATCTAATAAAGGTGTCAGAGACTGACAAACTCTTTTTTTTTATATAATATGCTCCAGACAATGGGTTGTCAGGTGGTGGGCCACTTTTCATGGTCTCGAAGTAGGGGGTAAATATTATTGTGTTACGAGGTACCAGACAAGGAATAACGCCAGGGGCGTCGCCCAGCACACACACCCGCGGTAATTTAGAAAAAAACATTCCCTGAATTGACTGGACCGGGAATTGAACCACTAGGTACGAAAATCAAGGCTTTGCTGATAGCGTACTACGCCAATCGTGTCAATAAGGTGTTCGAGACTGACTATACTCCGCATTAATTATAGCATTAGACAGAAGTAAAAAAGGTTTTTAAAGGGATACTTTGTGGTAAAAGTACAGTTAACCCTTAATAAGGCATTGCATTGTAAAAAAATCATAGGTTTTCGCCTGTATGCGCAAGTATTAAGGTTCAAATTCGGGTGGTAACTATTTTACCTCTGCCTTTTTAAGGGTTAACATTATTACTTTTAAGATTTATGGAGAATTTATTAAAATCTACTTCTATAGCAGCTGTCATACTTAATTGTTCCCATTTAAAGTGAAGTAACTTCAGAATTTATGAGGCTTTTGCTCAAATGAATTAGTTTGTCTTGCATCCAATTATAGTGTCGATGTAAAAACCTAAAGGAAGCAGGGGTTTTTATCCGAACACATACCGTAACTTCATCACTACTAGATAAACCTAAAATGTCACGTATAATCTCTTCATACGTTGTGGCGGAAGGGGTTTTTAATTTTGGCAGGTTATACTCAAATAGGTCATCGTCATGGCAACGTCAAATGCAAATTGTCATTCATTTTAGCATCCCTGCATCTTATTTATAATGTTTTAATGAATGAAGTACTTTACTTTTCTTTCTGACTTGCCCAAATACATAGAAACAGGAACCATGTAAATTTATGTTTGTGGGAATCATAGATTATGATGATCTTAGAATAATTACACCTAGAAGGATAGTTCCATACCAAAAGTCGCGCCATTTGTGATGCCAAAATAAACTGTCAAAATAACAATTCGTTACACGTGTAATCACAATTTTCAGTATTTAACATGTCATTATACTACTTGTTCTTCTCTGTTATGTTGATGCAATCATTTACTGCACAAATAAACATTTCGAAAAAGCTCTTACCTCGAGAAATTAACATCGGTAAGTTCAGATCCAGACGTGACGTCCTGATATTTGTGGCATCAAAACAGATACTCCGACTCGTCTTCTATGCGTAATTATTCTAAGATGATGATAGTTGAATCGAAATCAAGAAGTACCTACATCTTATCTTTTAAAACTAACATTTTAACACGACTTAAGATAATGGGTATTACAAGATGACATCAGTGAATCAACATTATTCTTTTCAAATTGTCTTCAGTTTACTTTGAATTATCAAAAGTATAAACATTTAGTTTAGTAAGGCACAAGAAGGTTAAAATAATAATTACACTATGTGACGTTTTGTATCTTAAAGGATAATAGCTTCACCAAGAAGACTGTCTTTCCCGTCAAAACATAGCCTTTAATTAAAAAAATATATAGCCTATGTCACTCACTCCCTGATAATTTAGCTTAAATTGGTGTAAGAATTTTTACAAATCTGTCTAGTAGTTTCGCCCATTATTACCTTAGTTGGAGCCATAGATAGCTCCAAACGGACCGATTTGCAGTGTTCATTACAGCTCCGCAATGTTCAATGTCAAAGCGCGCCGCACGTAAGCAAGTAATAGTCACGCACGTGTGGATCGGATTAGTGCTTCATTTCTGACGGGCGGTTGTATGAAGACTATCCTTCTATACGTTATTATTCTAAGATTAGTATAGATAATGTCTACTTAACGCACTTACCGTCAGGTTAATATTTATTTTCGCAAAAAAGTTAAAAAGAACAGAACTGCACCGACATTAAACAAATTAGAATTAAAAAAAATGATTTAAAATGTTTTGATAAGAAAATGGACTATTTTTCAATCCGGCCGTTTATGCTCCCAAGAAATTGGTACGCAATCTCGAACCTTTTTAGCGAACACCCTCTCCACATTCCTCATGTAGACGACGGCCGGCTGGAACACCCTGGCCGCGTGGAACACCAACGCCAGGAGCTTCGCCGGCCTCTCTACCACGGCGCTGAACACTTCGGGGGTGATGTCGATCTTTATAGCATCTGCAATGAAAAATGAATTGAAAATTAGAAATGAAATGAAAATTATTATATAGAATATTTAACAGTGCATTCTATCTCTGATATCTCATATAATAATTGTAGCCAATAAGCCTGATATCGTGCTGGTAGACTTATCCCAACGCCAGGCAGTGCTCGTCGACATCACCAAAAGGAAGGGGAAATCACGGCCAAGCATGTGCCATGTTTAAGCTTGTCAATTTTATGAAGTGATATTTCCAGTGTCAAAGAGCCATGGAGCGTATCATGGAGTATCTCATGGGGGTTTAGACCAAACGAGCGAACGCTCGATTCTAATCCCCACTCTATCAAATTCTCTTAAACAGAGTCAGAGCATAATCTAGTATCTGTTTACACAAAGAGAATTTGATAGAAAACCTTTAGGTGTAAAACTAATGTAATGCCACTAACACAGATCTCAGCTCCAAAAACCAAAGCAGCCGATGTAGAACAAGCAGCAGCCAGGCTTAAGTGGGATTGGGCGGGACACATTTTTAGGATACCGGGCGATTTGTGGGAAAAATCAGCCACGGAATGGGCCCCACCGAAGAAGTACCGACGACCTGGCCGACCACGACGCAGATGGCGTGACAAACAGGATGCCTTCGCGAGGGACTGGGTTAAAAGGGCTGAAGAAAGACCTGTGTTGATGAGGGGAAGAAAGGCCCAACACAACGGCTAATTAAGATAAGAAAAGCTATTTTCAGTGCATGGAGAATCATACTCAGTTAGCCATACTTAGTTCTCCAGCCACAACGTCAACCAGGAAGCTCTTCCCATTCCTCTTCGGCCCCATCAGCATCACTGCCTTGTTCTTGTCGGCGCCAGCGTTCAGGCCGATGCCGTAAATGCAGGATAGAGTCAGGCGGTTCTTGACGTCACCATAGCCTGGTGGGAGAAAGCTGTGGATGTAATAAAAGCTAAGTAATGCGATTTAGGATTTTAGGCCATTAGGAGCCTGTTGGGGCGCTATCAATTGGTAAAGCAAATAAAAACCAGCTCCGAGTAAATGCTCTCAAGAGTCTCGAAGGGTTTCTTTGTACAGGTGTCAGTTGTAAGTAGATTTCGTTAAACATACTCTTTTACAGTGTCATCGTAAATAAAAGAGAGAACCGATCATTCTAGGTTGAACAAGGTTAAGTTCGAGTTCCAAATTTTTAAAATTTTTGGACGGCTAGGGCTCGTTACAAATCGCTTTTTGCAGAATGATTTTCATCTCGTCGAAATGAAAGAGACAAAACGAACACATCGTCTGTCTGACAGCTTTTTAGTGAATTTCATCGGGCTCCAGACACAGGAAGAATTCGCACTTGTCAGAGTGATAAACGTCACCCGAACCCGTTCCGAAACAACTGGGAAACTGTCAGGTGACAGCTCGGTCATCCTCGATTTCACTCGGGGTCAATTTGGAACGGGTTCGAGTGATTTTCACTAGATTTGGAACGCAGCCCTAATAGGCAATTCAGAATCAAATTCTTCGGCTAAGCTCATTTTGCGTTCCTGGACTACGAAAAATGATGGACGCCACACATCCCAAATAACATACGCGGCCTGGAGGACAGTCAATAACGGTGGTAAGTTTTCACAGGTTCAAATATAAACGGCGAAGTAGTGTGGTTAGTTCGAAGTCTGCTGATCTTGGTGTAAGAAGTCCCAGATAATAAGTAAGTAATTAGTTTATCCAACTATATTTATGAAATAAATAGGAATAAAACTTACGTAGCATTTGGATCTCTTATATTGAAATCATAGGCAGCATATTTCGAGTCTCCAAAGACATCTTTCAGTTTCGCTTTAGGCTTGCTTATAATGCCCAAATCGAACAGTTCCTGTGAATATTAAAACATAATCGTCTAAAAATAGAAACGAGGAGAATTCGACCTGCGAGATATTTCTGCGAAATTCGAACCCAATATCACTCAGGATACATTTTTAGTTATTTACACACAATATCTTTAAACTTAAGGTCACAGCCCATTATCACGGCACCGCAACAGCAGCGCTCACTCAACTTGGCAAATAAGAGACGGTTTTCATTTTGAGCATGATCCAACTTTTCAAGCGCCTAATTTATTGCCTTCGATAAAAATGTTGACTGTTCAGTATATGCAAAACATAGTCCAACCTTTCGTATTAACACATAATGAAACACATTTGTACATAAAATCTTTTTTCGTTCATAAAACTATCAATCTCGTCACCTCGATTTACGAAAAAGCCTCATCGTGTAAACTTTAAGGGGCTAAATCTCTGATCAAAGCTTACTATAATTACTGAAAAAAACAACCAAAACATCAGACATATAGTTTTGTTGACACTTAATGAACCAGAATTTGCATAATTCATCACAATAACTGTAAAAAAAAGTTATAACGTCCACAATTTTTCCGAATCATAGCCCAATTTCACGACGGATTTTTGTGTTGAATAAAGCATAATAACTATTAAAAATTAAGGTCAGCATACATACCTGTAATGTTTATTCAAACGAAATATGAAGTTTCATTTACAATCCAATCCGTCAATTAGGTATTAAAACGGAATGAGAATACCCCAAAATTTACAATAAATCACGATGCACACACGCGCGCTATGGCCGTGCGTAATTTTGGTGAGTGCCTCTTAAGGCTACGCTTTCCCAAATTGACAATATTTGATCGAATTTGCTTGAAGATAACTAGGTACTAAATCAAAAGATATCTTAGAAAATAAAAAATTGTACGAGTAGGTCAGTGTCTTTAACTTAGGCGACAACTTTTAACCATAGCACGCACGAAATACCATAATTTCACTTATTAAAAAAAAACCTAAAGAAATAATACGTAGACGATTTTTTCATTTTAGTCTCCAATATTCATCAATAACATTTTGCACTTAAAAAATGTATATATACATAGATAGGTCCTCGTACATCCTAGGACCTAGGTGGACAACTTTTAGAACTTTTTAATTTATCTAATGTTATTTCATAATAAATTCATTACACGAAAACAGAAGCAAGCCGCGGCGTTATTCCGTTCGCGCAGAACTAATCAGTGGCCCACCGAATGCTCTCGGCGCGCTAAATCCCAGCCTTAACTTGCCATTCAAATTAGAGCATTGAATGTGGACTATGGTATATTTTACAATGTCAATATGAAAAGCCTGGCCGCCTTTTTAATACGAGGCGATGACAGGTTGGAGCAGTGCCGTTGCCGTACTGTGATAACGTGCTGAGACCTTTAATATGTTGATTTTATGAACACATAACATATTCGTCCTTGGTCATATTGCTTATTTCATTAATTAAGTACTAATTGTCTTCACCCAAGCCAGCAATGAAGGTCTCTTTACTTTTTTGTTTTACTTGAGTTCTTTTTGTGGGACGGCCTACAGAATACTTACTGTATAGTTTGAAAGACAGAAGACTGGAAAATATCATCTCGAGCGGGATCAAGGTCTGAAATTGTTTTTTTTTATTTCCTATCTTTAGATATGAAAACAAGCAATGTAAAATGCTAGAAATTGGGAATCAAAGTAATAGTATGTATAGTTTTGTTTTAACTTCAGTTCACTATTAGGTAGCCTGCCTTAGAATCATAACGTATAGAAGGATAGTCTTCATACAACCGCCCCGTCAAAAATTAAGAAATAATCTGATCCACACATGAGTGACTATTACTTGCTTACGTGCGGCGCGCTTTAACATGGAACATTGCGGAGCTGTAATGAACCCTACAAAGCGGTTCGTTTGGAGCCATTTATGGCTCCAATTGAGGTGCTTCAAAATGGGCGCGCGGACTTGGTTTCTGTATGTAATTATTCGAAGGGTAGCCTGCTTAACACCTTACTTTTATTATGAAGTATGAAGGACGCAACTGCAAGCACGTCTTCACATTCATAATGTGCCGAATTGTAATATCCCCAATAACAATGTGTCTAATGATAATGTGCCTGCGGATAAAAGAACACGGACGATTCCGAATTAAAAAGTAATTTCAGAGCAAACTTACCTCGAATCCTTTTATGAGTGCATGGTCGACGACCACCGGTTTGTACACAGGGAGTTTCTTCGGTTTTGGTCGTGGCCTCATTTTGGGGTACTTCCACCCCACATTCTTATACATTATCTGGTGCATCTTGATCAGCAACTTCAAATCTAATCTAGAAGAAGATAGAAAGATGAATTCTTTTAACCGACTTGAAGGAGGAGGTTCTTTCTAATCTAAACTAATATCATAAAGCTGAAGAGTTTGTTTGCTTGCTTGCTTGAACGCGCTAATCTCAGGAACTACTGGTCCGATTTGAAAAAATATTTCAGTGTTAGATAGCTCATTTATTGAGGAAGTATAGGCTATATAATATCATCACGCTGAGACCAATAGCAGCGGAGTAGCAACGAAAAATGTTTCTAAATCGTTTTTTTTCCTTTTAGGAGCTTCCGCAGCGGAACTTTTTGGAACTTAACATTAAAACACTCCCCTGAGGTACTCCAAACTTGTTTTCTTTAAACTCCGAATAAAATGTTTGTGCTATATTGTTTTTGTCAAGTTTTACTACTTCAACGGCTTGCATCCTATTGCTCACTTGAACGTACTTACGTTTTAAACCAATTTAGTGCTGTACCCCTTATTCCGTTGTTTTCTAATTTTTCCTATAATCTACCATGCTGACAAAAATCAAAAGCCCTGGACATGTCAAGGAAAAGGGCTGTTGTGTAGTTATTATTATTAAGACTCGGTAGGACTTCATTGACTAAGTTAAATATAGCATGGCTTGTAGATTTCTTCTTTTGAAATTCGAATTGATCTGGTTTCAGCCCTTCATACTTTTCAAAGAACAACATGAGTTTATCAAGCATAATTTTTCCATAGATCTTAGACATAATGGGTCTATAATTGTCACGTGAAGCGTTAGGGTGCAGTTCCACCAGAGATGTGCGAGAATGCGTTGCAAGGAATGAATCGCGAAGCGAAATGCACCCTTAGTGTAGTAGTACGACTGATTCATAACATTCAAAGAAAATCCAAACTGATTTTTAATAAAAAAATGAAATACAATAAGGTCCAGACATACACGTCAGTAAGTATATATTTTTTTCATTCCTCACATCCAGGTGTATCTGAATATATCCCATGTAGGTCTGTTACCCGAATTCAAGTAGTTCTCGAGTTATGATTTTGAATTTTTTTACCCTGGCTGTGTAGCCAACTTTTTTTTTCTGTTTTCGGTAAGTTTTTTTTTTAAGGTTTTTTTGGAACCTAATATTATATGATTATATAAGAGTTGTACTCTCTTGCAAAAAATAATTGTTTTCTTGACCTTCATGAATACACAATGGTTTTGATCAAAACTAACAATTCACGTTCAAGCAAGATTCAGAGATGAATTTTCAACATTCATTAAAAAATAAAATAAATTGATTTATTTTATAAAGTTATTTTAAAAAGTTGAGAATGCTGTGATCTTTCATAATAATACAAAAGAAAATATACTTTCTTGCGAATTGAAAACTGTAGAAAAGGTAATTTGGCATGTTACCCATGGTAAAAATACTATGAAATTAGTACCTACCTTGTCTGTACATCAGATGGCGGTAACATTATTAGTTTGTCTACATGTCAATAGATGGCGGTAAAAGCAATCTTTATAGTGGCATCTAGTGTCAAAAAGAAAACAGTATTCGTACAATTCCAAAACACTTTTCGCAGAGTGAGAAAACAATATTCGTACAATTCCAAAACACTTTTCGCAGAGTGATTTTCACCCTCGTCGAATAGAGACAGACAAAATGAGCAAATCCTCCTTTTGACACCTGTCAGGTGAATTTCATCGGGCTCCAGGTACCGGTAGAATTCGCACTTGTCAGAGTGATAAACGTCACCCTAACCCGTTCCGAAACAACTAGGAAACTGTCAGATGACAGCTCAGTCAACCTCGGTTTCACTCGGGGTCAATTTGGAACGGGCTCGAGTGATTTTCACTCCTCAGTGTCAAATTCCTCCCGTTTTGGAACGCAGCCTAGGCATGCGCGCGAAACTCTTTATTTTGTGCAATGGCTGTTTACTAGATGGCGGTAAAATCATTAGTTTGTCTACACATTGATAGATGGCAGTACAAGCGTTAGTTCAGAAACTTTATACAAGATAAAATACGCTTATTGATTATTTATTTAACTCCCGTTAATCAGTAAGTAAGTAAAAAAATTGCCTATGTCACTAAATTAAAATCAGTCCAGTAGTTTCGGAGCCTATTCAATACTAAAAAATAATTATCATTAGAAGTAGAACTAACCTCATGAGCTCGTCCACGTAAACCCTAGCGTCTCTGTGTATCTGGTCCATCAGGTCCGCGGTCAGCAGCGGCTGTATAAACCCGTAGACCACCTCCCCGAGCTGGTCCGGAGGGAACCGGTCGTACATCGACCAGGCGGTGCGGTAGGTTTGAAGTGCCTAGGGATTATTTTATGCTAAGAATAAAATATAGTCCGCGCGCCCATTTTGAAGCACCTTATTTGGAGCCATAAATGGCTCCAAACGGACCGCTTTGCAGTGTTCATTACAGCTCCGCAATGTTCGATGTCAAAGCAGGCAGCATGCCGCACGTAAGCAAATAATAGTCACGCAAGTGTGGATCGGATTAGTGCTTCATTTCTGACGGGGCGGTTGTATGAAGACTACGACGACCTTCTATACGTTATAATTCTAAGTATGCGCTAGACAACACACCACTTGCCATGGTCTCAAAGTAAGGATTTGTACTCTTGTGTTACGAGTTACCAGACAAGGATTTAAGCCGGGGCACGTTTTTTTTGACCTGAAAAAGTGACTTTGTTTTTAGCAGTAATATCCAGAATTTAACTTAATAATAATGTTTAGAGTAAAACACCTTGGGGCCGTATTAACCATCTCATATAGCCAGTCAAGTTAATTTCCTAAGCTGGGCGTAGCGAGCGATTTCCTAATATGATCTTTAATTATCAGCCAGTCAGCCGTTACCTGTCATTAGTGCATCCTCTGGGCTGGCCTGCGTAAATATCTGGATATTTACTGACGAAATTGCTGGTAATACAATGGCCATAGTTTTTTTAAAATAAAAAATTTACTTTAAAATCTACAATTTGACCCAGCTTGACCCAGTCATTTTAATCTAAAGTCAAATATTTGCAAAAATATTTCTTTCGGATGTAAAAAAGCGCTTGCCAGTCACATTGATGAAACAACGTTGGCTTACAACGTAAAAAAAATTGTTGGAAAAGCAGCCACCCGGATTGTGGAAGACGCGGGTTTAAGCCCCTCCCTTCAGCCCTAGGATCACGTCGATTTTTTCTGGTTTTTATCTTTGTGTGGGAAAAAGGACTCTTCGTTAAGGCCTGGTTATACTTTGCTTCGTAGTTAGTGCAGGTGCTTAGTGTTAGGAGAAAACACGTGTGGACAGCGATTGAATAGAACACGCTTCTAATCACTTCACGACGCAGGTTACTATTTAATCGCACTACTAAGCAAAGTGTAAACAGGCCTTTAGGAAAAAACTTGCAGAGCCAATGAATACGAGAATAACATTCTTACCCCAATCAAACAATCCAAGACTTCAGATTTCTTCACTTCGTACCCAGGGTCGGACAACGGGTTACATCGCAATTTGAACAGCTGTTCAGCCTCTCTTTTGGCTGCCTCTTTGGCTACTTCTGCCCTCATTTGAGCATCAGCTTTTGCTTGAGATTTTTCTTGCTGTAGCTAAAGATAAGCAAGATTAATTTAATAACAAAAAAACATTTTAACTATCACACTCACTGTAAGTTCAATTTTAACGGTAAATATTTGTGGCATCGAAACGGGTCAAAGCTAGGGAGGTAGGGAGTAACACTACCGCATCTGCACCGAATCTGTGTAGATTGTTTACCGAGCGCATGTAATCAAATGAATGTTTTCAGACCGGGTCGTTTCGGTACAGATTTTTTACCGGGCGATAGAATCTGCACTGAGTCTAACCCCCGCTAGAGCCACTGCGCGCCTCAATCACAACAATCAAATAGAATGAACATCACCGTACCGAAAACATCCACAGCCTGTCATGAAATGTTTTTAAGCATAAAACCTCTACTGATTCGGTACCGATCCGGCGAGGAAGAGGCCTTTTTCTATTGTCGTGGGGAAATCCACATGGATACCTCGCCGCCAGGGGGAACGACGAGGTTATGTCGGACTTCTACCGACTAAAACCCCACGGTACTTGACCTCAACACTTAACGGCGAGGCCCGTCCCTAAACAGTTTCGCAACGCCCCGCCGCCAATGCTTCCCCGTATTGGGGCCCCCTCCAGCCCCCTTTGAAGGGTAGAGGCCACGGAAGCACCTGGAGCACACAGGTACTTCCGCCGTCGCGGTGAAAGCCATGCATTGCGGGCAAAAGCACCCCCGTACTCAAGCCCGCTGGCTCCTACCTTTCGCGGACGCTACAAGTCCGCAACCACGATCCACCTGAAAGGTGGATCCGCTGCCGCATCTGGCAGTGCGGCCCTGCCGCGCCGAAGTGCACAGGGGGGGCCAGCCGCGGATCACTGACCCCCTCCAAACGGTTGTGCACTGGGGCCCCCACCTCGCGCCCTAAGGCGCTGCGCCCGTAGGCTCCCCTTTAGGTGGGCAGTGGTAGGCGCGCAGGCACCATACCATCACCACGCCCTGTGGCAGGCAGTGGGTGGGAAGCCCACCGCACTGCCACGCCTAAGCCCTTTCAGCTTTCCAGTGGTTAAACCGCCCCGCCACGACAAGGCAAGGGCTCATCCCCCCCATGAGGAAGCAGCCCTTTTTTTTTTGGTCAGGAAATGCATTTAGGCATTCCATAGGCCCTGGGTTCGGGACACCTGGGATATGTGGGATTCGGAACTCCTGGGAAAACAGAGACCCCTACCCACTGAAACCTGACGGTGGTCATCTTCGGCGCAGAATGGAAGGGACCGGGATCCCCAACGAGGGAGAAACTCCTCGCAGGACCATTCGGCGCGCAAGGCCGCCTGGCAGCCAACCTCGTGAGGAGCAAGCTCAACTCCAGTGCATGATAACACAGACCACTGTGTCCGAAGACACGCGTTACCGTCTTCCTCGGGATCGCAAACCGAAACACACGCAGGCACCCCCACGTACGCTTTGCGACACCAAGGGCCCTTTTAGTCGCCTCTTACGACAGGCAGGGGTATATCGGTAGTATTCTCTTCCCCTAACCGCAGGGAGCCGCCGGGATTAGGCTCCACCACCCAGGCGGCCTCACCTCCGAAGTCGGGCGGGATTGCCCAGCTTACGCTGGAGCGCGGTGATCTCCTTCTGCGACCGAGCACCGCATCCCACGAGCTCGCGCTCGCCACCATGGCAGAAACCACGGATGGCAGCGAGAGGTCGCGCCCGATCAAGGCAGTGAGCGTCTCGCGCTCGTTTGCCCAAGCTGGGCACACCTCCAGCGTGTGCCCCAGAGACTCAAAAGCCGACGAAGCTTCGCCAAAACTGTTCTTCCTTTGTCTGACAACCCACCACAGGCCAGGATTGGCTTATGGCTGGAGAAGCTACCTGCTACCGCCCCATACGTCGGACCTTCTGAGAGTCTCCAACGGGGCCGCGACTTGCCATGGCTTACTTGGAAAGCTCTGAACAGGCTGAGGACCCAGGTTGGCAGATGCAGGGAGAGTCTGTGCAGATGGGGTTACACTGATGGGGACAATGCGTGCGAGTGTGGTGCCTCCCCACAAACTATGGACCACCTCATATCATGCCCCTCGTGTCCGGACAGCTGTACGCGTGAGGAACTTATGTGTGCCAACGACCATGCCGTTAGGGTGGCGGAGTTTTGGTCAAAAAGGATATAGCCATCGACACGATAAGAAGAAGAAAGAACGTTACGGCACCGTGACGCCGATTCAGCCACTTCGTGAAGACAGGGTGGATCGCCTGGATCGTGTGATGGCTCGATCCGGGATCCGCAAGCCGCACATCCCAAAGCTCCACAACCAGTGTGCGGAACTCTTCCAGCCAGGACGAAACCTGGCTTGGGGAAACCCCGTGGACTGTGGACCGACGCGCCTCCTCCCGATAGTGAAACACCGCCGAGAGAGTCCTAGCATCAAGGTCCCAGGGGAGTGTGCCGGCCAGCACACAGGCCGCCTCGTAAGAAATTGTGCGGTAGCCCCGTATGATCCTGACTGCCATCGCCCGCTGCGGTCTCCGCAGTTCGGGGACACACCGGCTTGTCAGGGTGTCGGCCCAGACAGGTGAGCCGTACAGGGCCATAGACCGCACAACTCTCGCGTAAAGCCTCCGGCATGAAGCCTTCGGCCCCGCGATGTTGGGCAGCAAGCTACCCAACGCGGCCGCCTTCGCACCAGTTTAGGCGCCAAGCGCTTAAAATGGGCGTGGGAGTTCCAGCGACTGTCGAGGACCTATCCCAGGTACTTCATGGTCGACTCGACACGGATCTGGACTCCACCCACCTGGATGATCGAACCAGCTGGAAGTCCTCTCCGAGGCCCGTGAAAACAGGTTGCATCGGATTTTTCTAGGGCCACGTGTAGCCCTAGGCGTCGTATTATGCCGACGACTTCCGCCACGCCTGCTGTGGAAAGGACGGCTGCATTCTGGAAATTGTTCCCTCTCGCCGATACCAGGGTATCGTCGGCGTAACAAGTTACTTCGACGCCCTGGAGGTTGACTTCGCGCAGCACCCAGTCATAACCAATGTTCCACAGGAGCGGTCCAAGAACCGAACCCTGTGGGACACCGCATGACATGGGATAACGCTGCCAGTCATCGCGCCCCGGGAACTCGACATACCTCTCTGTCAGGTAGTCTTCCAAGATGAGCCGTAAATAAAGGGGGACACCGTGGTGCCTTAGTGCCTCCTTTATGCAGGTCCACGGCAGGGTGTTGAAAGCGTTAGCTATATCGAGAGATACCGCTAACACCACTTGACTCTGCGACATCGCCTCCTTGGCGATGTCCTTCACGCGGAGGATCGCGTGAACCGTGGACAGACGACGCCTAAAGCCGTACTGGCAGTCTGCCAAGTCCGGCCCCATCTCCTTGAGGTGCCCTATCAGGCGGCCAGCGATTATGCGCTCGAGAAGTTTCCCAACCTCGTTGAGCAGCACAATCGGGCGGTAGGCCGAGGGGGAGTCGACCCTCCTTCCTCAGTAGGACGAGCTTCCCCGTACGTCCCTGCGACATACAGGCCAAATACAGGCTCTGCAGTCTCGGCCCCAGCCACTCAAGGGACAGAACCCAAGCGCGGCCGGGTATGCCGTCTAGACCAAGAGCCGTACTCTTGGCCCGTAGCCGCGAGACTGCGGCATCAAGCTCAACGTCGGACACGGCAGGGACCTCGTCTACACCTACTCTCACACCTGTGGGTGGCGTCATCACTGGCGGAGTGTGCTCTCCTCGGGTCGGAAACAGAGCCTGGACGACGTCGTGGAGCAAGGGAGGAGAAAGACTCTGCGTAACCGGGGGTGCCCAGGGGCGGAACTTACTCAACGCCAACCTGTACGGCCTTCCCCACGGATCCGCATTAAGAGTCTCAAGAAACTCTGGAGTTGGCTCTATTGATCGCTACCTTGAGCGCCTTTTTCGCCTCTCTATAGGCGTCATAAAGGCGGACCTCATCGTCCTCAATCCGGGTGCGTCTGTGACGGTACAGGGAATACTGGCGTCTCGCCCTCACGCACGCAAAGCGCAAGCTCGCGAGGTCTGCGGACCACCAGTCAGTATACCTGCCGCTTAGGAGGGATAGGCCCGGCCCAGGGCATGGCCGCGTCGCAAATTTGCGACAGCGCCTCCCGGAACCATTTGGTCTCATCCTCCACCTCAGCAGGTCCATCCGGCACAGGCACCCATGCCTGGACGATAGCCGCACACTCCAACTTCTAGCGGCAAGGTCGCTTCAGAGCCCATCTCGGACTGGGCCTTTTTTTTTTGCGTCAGGAAATGCATTGCGGCATTCCCAAGGCCCTGGGTTCGGGACACCTGGGATATGTGGGACTCGGAACTCCTGGGAAAACAGAGACCCACTAAAACCTGACGGTGGTCATCTTCGGCGCAGAATGGAAGGGACCTGGGATCCCCAACGAGGGAGAGACTCCTCGCAGGACCCTTCGGCGCGCCAGGCCGCCTGGCAGCCAGCCTCGGGAGGAGCAAGCTCAACTCCAGTGCACGATAACACAGACCACTGTGTCCGAAGACACGCGTTACCGTCATCCTCGGGATCGCAAACCGAAACACACGCAGGCCCCCCCGCGTGCGCTTCACGACCCCAAGGGCCCTTTTAGTCGCCTCTTACGACAGGCAGGGATACCTCGGTAGTATTCTCTTCCCCTAACTGCAGGGAACCGCCGGATTAGGCACCATCACCACGGCGGCCTCGCCTCCGACGTCGGGCGGGATTGTCCAGCTTACGCTGGAGCGCGGTGATCTCCTTCTGCGACCGAGCACGCATCCCACGAGCTCGCGCTCGCCACCATGGCAGAAACCACGGATGGCAGCGAAAGGTCGCGCCCGATCAAGGCGGTAAGCGTCTCGCGCTAGTTTACCCAAGCTGGGCACACCTCCAGCGTGTGCTGAGCCGTGTCCTCGCTGACGTCACAGTGGTGACAGGCATCGCTAGCCTCCCGTCCGATCCGGCACAGATAACTCCTGAAGCAGCCGTGCCCCGTGAGTATCTGCGTCAGACGGTACGTTACGGCGCCGTGACGCCGATTCAGCCACTGCGTGAGGACAGGGCGGATCGCCTGGATCGTGCGATGGCCCGATCCGGGATCCGCGAGTCGCACATCCCAGAGTTCCAAGGCAAGTGTGCGGAACTCTTCCAGCCAGGATGAAAACTGGCTTGGGGTAACCCCGTGGACTGTGGACCGACGCGCCTACTCCCGGTAGTGAAACACCGCCGACAGGGTCCTCGCATCAAGGTCCCAGGGGAGTGTGCCGGCCAGCACACAGGCCACCTCGTAGGAGATTGTGCGGTAGCCCCGTATGATCCTGATGAGGAAGAGGCCTAAGTCAACTTAGACAACTGTTTAAGCCAGGGTTTTCGTATTTGAAGTAACCTGTTCTTTAGTCTTCCCCTTCGTAGCAGCAATATATTTCTCATCCTCTTCTTTCTTCTCTTCGATAGTGGGAAAGTCACCTCTTATGACCATCATCGTACCGCCTTCAACCTCGTGAGGAAAGTCAGGGAAAAAGCCGTATCCGTAGTACCTGCACAAATAGAAAAAGTTAGTGAAGTTCACGTTGTGAGGCTAGTTCAGACTAGATACTATTGAATTTTGGTAATTGGTAATAATATTAGACGACACGATTGGCGTAGTGCGCTATAGCACAGTTTCTCGCCCGATTTCCGTAGTGTCCTGGGTTCGATTAGGTCGGGTCAATTCAGGAAACGATATTTTCTGAATTGATTCGGGTCTGGGTGTGCTGGGTGACGCCCCTGTCTTATTTCCTTGTGTGGTAACTCGTAACACTGGGATCTTAATCCCTACTTCGAGACCATTACAAGAGGTGTGTTGTCTGGCGCATATCTGGCGCATATAGTAACTATCGTATATATACTATTCCACTGCTGAGCAAAGGTCTCTATCACTGAAATCAATTAATCGCTACAATTGATGGGTATTGACTTAATAACACACACAGCCAAATGTGGGT
The DNA here is from genome assembly GCA_947369235.1 of Udea olivalis. NCBI lineage: Eukaryota > Metazoa > Arthropoda > Insecta > Lepidoptera > Crambidae > Udea > Udea olivalis. The sequence continues at coordinate 6,397,709 of OX376370.1, read as the reverse complement.
CGGTAATCACCCGGGCTACGTTATAAAAAAATCGGAAACACTTGGCCCGACCTGGAGTTGAACTCGGCCATGGGGCACGTTGGAAATAATAAAACTGCTATTTTGAGCTACCTAGCGCCGGTGAAGACGCACATACTTTCGAAATAAATCTCAATAGTAATCATGTTTATTGTACTTTTACCACAAAGTGTACCCTAAAAAGAACCTTTTTTAATTCTGTCTAATGTTATAACGAATGGAGTATAAGTTCCTGTCATTTTTTGCTTTCCTGGTAGGTTTAATTATAGACCAGTCAAATTAGACCAAAAAATAGGGGTGAGGTTGCAGTAATTCGCACCCAGCTGAAATTTGGTAGGATTGTTCAAAACACTATCTTAAATGAAATCTAAAAAGTCCTCATCGATCCGACGGAAAAAAAATATTCTGTGTCAAAAGTCACAAAAACGAGTTTTTAGTGATTTCAGCAAAACGGTAAGTTTTATCATAAAATTAAATGAGACAAAATTGTAGATCAGATAATTCTATAAAAAAATACCAAATACTTTTTTTCCTAAGAGCCACTGTTTCTGAGATAGGTATAATGATTCAAAAAAATTTGAAGAGTTGTAATCGTCTTATACACACGTTTCCACGCCACCTTCGAGGTAGTGAACTTATTAGCACGTTTTTCAACGTGATATTGCCCGGTAGGCCTATTTTACGAATCTGTTATGATTCTGTTTAATTTGAAACTATTGATATAAAAGATATTGGAAAGAGGAAATGATGAAAAATTTCTTCATCTGCTTCATAATCCTCAAATACTTCTGCTTCCTCTTCTTCTTGTTCTTCTTTTTCTGTCTCCTCATTGGTATCAAATAAATCCGCAACTGTTGGTGATTCAACATTGAAGCACGACGACCGGCCTTGACAATTTGTACATGCTAGAGAACAAAACAGTCCAATTTTCTTGCAATCATACCTATTTAATAAGTAGGTACGCTAATAATAAGTAAGTTAAGTCATAATATGTATAAATACCTATACATATTATGACGATAACTCTTCCAACTTTTTGAATCGTTATATCTCCGAAACAGTGGCTCTTAGGAGAAAAAGCATATGATTTTTTTTATTTTTTATCTGATACTTATACAAATTTGTCTTAATTAATTTTATAATAAAACTTACCGTTTTGCTGAAAATTGTGAAAAACTCGTTTCTGTGACCCAGATTTTTTTTTCGTCGGATTGTATAAGGACTTTTTAGATTTCATATAAGAAAGTGTTTTGAACAATCCTACTAAATTTGAGCTGGGTGCGAATTACTGCAACCTCCCCGCCAAAAATTAATTAGAAATAAATTAGAATAAATTAAAACATTTCAATTTATTTGAATTTATCGAATTTATGAACGATTACTAGACGTACATAATTCGGTTCACACTAGCTTAGTGGGTGGAAAGTCCAGTGAGTGGACGAGTCGGGACCGGATTTTATATTAGGGCGCCTTTTATATTAAGCACATACCCTTCTTTATATTTAAGGCTACATACCATTCCTTGAACCACTCTGTGATCTGTTCGGTGATGTCATCAATTTGATTTTCCTTCTTGAACAAGAGCAACCGAACTTTCTCTTTATCTAGTTCTTTCAGAAACGTCTCTTGTAGTTTTGTTCTTATTCTTCGTCTTCTCTCGTATACCTTTAAGAAACCGGTCATTAAGATAAACAATTTAACGTTTTTGGCTGCAGTCACGCCTGGTGTCAAGCGATGACGAATCCAATGGTGGTTACACGGTTACACTAGAAAATGCCTATTCCCCCCGGCCTTAAAGATACCGAGGTTATAAGTATCCGGAAACACTGACGCAGGGAAAGCCCTCCTGACGTCTAGTGATCCGGTGGTGGAAAGTAGAGGTTGGTAGCAAGTTGTGTAGTTCCTGCGCACACTGTCCGAAATACACCTTAAAAAAAACAAATGGTCAGGCGACTTCACGCCAATACTCCAAACTCTGGAGTACGTTTACTGGTTTACCAGTACGGTTCCAACGAGCGCATCATCACCTATGATTTTTTTGGCCCATCGGTCTACTGAGTCCAATGTATCCACCTAGTACTTTGCAGAGCCAACCCACAGGTGGCAGCAGGAGTACTTCATCTACGACCTAACTCGAAAAGAAACCATTACACACTTAGTAGACCTAGCCGCAAATTGTGAAACGAAACTGAGGCTCGTATTCTAGAATCATTCTCAAGCCCTGATCTGTACTCGAGTAGAGATTTCAAAACGTCAGTTCAGACAATAACGTCACTCAGATCTATACTCAAGTACAGATTTTGTTTTAGAATACGGGCCTGAAAGTTGACCGTTCTCCAACCTGATAATTTCAATCTTTTAATGTGTATGTTTTATTTGTTTAGTAGGTACGTAGTTGAAATTAGCTACTCAACTTTGACTTATTATGCGTTTATCCTTAAATCTGAGGCTAATCAGTAGTAATTTCATCATCATCATCATTCATCACATCATTATTCCTGTGCACTTATTTTAACATTTATTTCCGACAACTTACTTTGTTGTTTTCCTCATTGAAATTTAGCCCCGCCCATGGATCAGGTATGAGACCCAACATCATATCTTTCTTCTCGTCCAGGACGCGTTGTCTTTTGATTTTCATGTATTCTCTGTAATATGATGTAAATGACATGATATACTGTATGTGTACAAGCACAATGAAAGATTTCGAAGGAGTGTAGAGCGATATCTCGGCCAATAACAGCTCACTCGCAAATTCTTCAGTCACTCCTTGATCATGTGAAATATCGGAAACTCATATTTAAAACCACAACAGTGGTAATAATCCCCTTTTGAATTATTCTACCGTTAATGACCTTGAAGGTATAAATAAATATATAATTACCTTTACCATTCCTCACTGTTGAATCTAAAACGTACTGGAATACGGACTTTAAAATCACGAGTTATTAACTGGTATATTAACAAAGTTGTGCGCGCGCGACCGTCTGGTAGGGGTCGCGGCGACCAGAGTGTCTGGAAACATCGCGGCGTACGGCGCGGCGCTCACGCCGATAGATTTGTGAAATTCGTTTGGTTATTGTTATAATTTAGACACTTGGAGTCGTTTTGGTTGTTTGCGTAAGTATGGGTGTTGTGCTGGTGTCATTATGGTGGACATTCACGCGGTGTGCAGGAAGCATCTCTCGGGCTGGAGCGCGGTCGCTCGCCCTGGGAGAATACCTAACCTTCGCTTTAGTTTTGGGGTGAATTTAGCTGGCCAGCTTTGGGGGGTGTTTAGGGCGCCTCTGGAGCGAAGAATTTCCCCACCTGGACAATCGTGAGTAATAAGAATTACGAACTTGTAAGTTTTAGATTTTAGGTTTTATCACTTGCTTTTTTTTTAAGATTTAGTTCTTAATTGCCATTAATTAACACAATTAAAATATGGACCCAGCACATTGAAAATTCCCAACACTCACTATTATCTCTTAGACTTAGACTTGCGGTCTTGCCGGAAACTCCACCTGACAGTCCCTCCGCACTCTTCTAGCTATTATTCTCAATCCTTTGTTGTTCGCTCAATTCGTCTGTGGAATTCCTTGCCTTTAACCATTCGTCAATCTCAATCCTTACCTATTTTCAAATCTCAGGTAAAGTCGTACTTCCTCTCTCTCTGACTTCGTGGTTTTTTTTTGTTTACGTTCCTCTTATAAAAATGTTTCTCTCCTAATCTAGTTCGTTACACAAGGAAACTGGTGCTAGGTAATCTAAAACAATATATGTGTGTATACATAAATGTATTTATTTATTTATTTTTATATTAGCATAATATTCAAATGTAATTACTATTTTTTTTCCATAGCTTTTGCGCAGCCTAACTCGTCCTCTGTTTTAAATCTCTCTGCCGAAGGTTGTCTGGAAGAGATCGCTCTGTAGCGATAAGACCGCCTAAATTGTACTTTAATATTTACTTTTTTTGTTTTTACGTGTGTTTCGGTTTGCGATCCCGAGGAAGAAGTTACCTAACACGTATCTTCGGACACAGTGGTCTGTGTTATCATCGTGCACTGGAGTTGAGCTTGCTCTTCTCGAGGCTGGCTGCCAGGCGGCCTTGCGCGCCAAAGGGTCCTGCGAGGTCACTCCCACGTTGGGGATCCCGGGTCCCTTCCATTCTGCGCCGAAGATGACCACCGTCAGGTTTTAGTGGGTAAAGGGTCTCTGTTTTCCCAGGAGTTCAGAGTCCCACATATCCCAGGTGTCCCGAACCCAGGGCCTTGGGAATGCTTAAATGCATTTACTGACGCAAAAAAAGGCTCGTAAGAAAGCTGATCCCCGGTGTGCTTTTAGCTTCCTCAGACCTTCAACCCCCGCAAACAGTTCTTCGGGATAAGTGCCACTTTAACTTATTTATCCATGTTATAGATAAAATAAATGTATGGATATTCTTTGCCCATGACGACATATCGTCAGCGTCAGTGCAGGAACCTGAGTGTCGAGTGAGAGTTGTGGTGAAAGAAGTGAAGGACTTCACCATCGCGTTTTGCGAGCACGTGAATGTCAAGTAGTATGGAATCGAGGCAGCGCCATCTAGCGGCAAATTCAGGCAACATGAAGACCGCTAGATGGCGCTGACTCGATGCCAAACAAATTCGCGTTTTTTTGCTCGCAAAACGCGATGGTGAAGTCATTCACTTCTCTCACTGCAACTCGCACTCGGCACTCTGTATGTATTCAATTTTTGGTGAATACCTTTTCCTCATAGAAATTGATGAATTGTGGTCGCAAGTAAAGAAGTAGCCAGTGTGCACGCAACCTTGACAAAACCATGACCTTGACGAATGGGTTTTATATCAACAGCATAAGGTGTCCCTATGTACAGATTAATGTGAAAGCTTGTGTACCTATATGTCTTCTGTATCAGCGTGGCTGCTCTGACCTTCAGCTCTTCAGAAGCTGCCGCGACCTTGTCAGCGAAGTATGTCCTTCGTCTATTGCATTTGGTCTTGAAGTCCACCATGTAAAATTGTCTGAAAAATATATGAAAAAACCCAGTAGGCAGTTCTTAGGATAAAAAACACTGAGGCCGCGTTCCAAATCGAGTGGAAATTACACTCAGAGGAGTGAAAATCACTCGAACCCGATCCAAATTGACCCTGAGTGAAATCGAAGACGACCGAGCTGCCACCTGACAGTTTCCCTGTTGTCTCGAAACGGGTTCGGAAGACGTTTATAACTCTGAAAAGTGCGAATTCTAGCGGTGTCTGGACTGAAGCCCGATGAAATTCACCTGACAGCTGTCAGACAAAGGTTTTGCTCGTGTTGCCCCTCTCTATTCGACGAGGGTGAAAATCACTACGAAGACGATTTGGCGCGGGCCCTAAGGTTATAGGAATAAATGATTCGGGAAATGCATCAGGTGGCAGCTAGTAGTTAGTTGTGATTGTAGTAATGTTATTGTAATCCAAGTCTTACCTGAATCTTTCATGGGCCTGTATGAGATTGGCTTGTATGTACTTCTCAGGTATAACTGTATGAATGCTCGGTTCTGGAACTGTGAAGCAATATTTAACATGTTTTATGTCATACATTCCGGGAGCTTTTCGTCCTCAACATAAGGTCTCCCCCAAGGGCCCAGTTACTAGAAACTTTCTATACTTCATTCATTATAACATTAGAAACAAGAAGCAGGGGGGCTAAAACGAATGACAATTTGCACATGACGTTGCCATGACGATAACATACCTGAGTATAACCTGGCAAAATTGAAAACCGGAAGGGGTTTTGGGCCCTTCGCCCTTCGGCCACAACGTATGAAGGGATTATGTAACATTTTAGATTTGGTAGAGTTATAGTGACAGTAAAAATGAAAACCCCTGCCTGTTTTAGGTTTTTACATCGACAATATAGTTTGATGCAAGACAAAATAATTCTTTTAAGCAAAAGCCTCATAAATTCTTAAGTTCCTTTACTTTAAATGAGAACAATTAAGTGTGACAGCTGCTATTTATGTGGATTTTAATAAATTCGGCATAAATCTCAAAAGCAATGATGTTTATTGTACTTTTACCACAAAGTGTACCCTAAACAGAACCTTTTTTACTTCTGTCTAATGCTATAATGAATGGAGTATAGGTAGTTCGTGCCCACTATAAGAAGACCTTTGGTTCGACTCGTTAGCTTTCTGTGCAAAAAAAATATACGGAATGAATGCCGCTTGGACCTTATTACAATCCCTTAAAACTTGTCAAGTTTTATCTCTAAAGTGACCGTAGAAAGTAATTTAGTTAAATGATCTTTGCTACGAGTATGCCGCCCCCGCCAGGTACCGATAGAAGAGGTCGACCCAAGAAGCGGTGGCTCAACGTCGTTAAGGGTGACATGCGTGCCAGCCAACAGACTCACCACTGAGAATGCACAAGACCGCGCGAAGAGGCCCAAGAAAATAAGAAAGGCGGACCCTGGGACCCCACACACCAGTGTGGAATCACAACCGGGATAGACCGCACGTATGATGATGATGATGATCTTTCATTTCCAGCTAGTCAGCGGCTACCTGGCACTGACGTATTTTCTAGGCTGTATTTATCTAACGAAATAGCTCGCTACCCTCAGATTAGGAAATTAACTTGGCTGGATATAAGCGATTCTAATAAGGCTCCTGATCGTAAAATTGTGAATTAAATGAAATAAAGCAACAATTTAATTTAATAACAGTAAGTTCCTAGTCTTTTACCCGTTAAACATGTAAGTAGACTATTTAGGTAACGAACATTACAATGAAGGAAAGGAGTGTCTGACAGACCTCGCTAATGATATCAAAAGTAAAAACAGACATTTACCGTTCTTACCCTTTTTTTTATTATCGTGGGGAAATCCTCACGGATACCTCGCCGCCCGGGGGAACGACGAGGTTATGTCGGACTTCTGCGGACTAAAACCCCACGGTACCGACCTCAACACTTTAGCGGCGAGGCGGGGTCCCTAAAAAGTTTCCTCCCCCGTATTGGGGCCTCCTGCAGCCGAACTCCCAATGGAGGGGGGAGGCCACAGAAGCACCTGGAGCACACAGATACTTCCGCCGTCGCGGTGAAAGCCGTGCATTGCGGGCAAAAGCACCCCCGTACTTAAGCCCGCTGGCTCCCACCATACGCGGACCCTACTAAGTACGCAACCACGATCCACCTAAAAGTTGGATCCGCTGCCGCATCTGGCGCCGCGGCCCCCACCTCGCGCCCTAAGGCGCTGCGCCTGTGGGCGCCCCTTTGTGCGGGCAGTGGTAGGTAGGCAGGCAGGCACCATACCACCACCACGCCCGTTGGCGGGCAGTGGGTGGTTAGAAGTCCACCGCACTGCCATGCCGGAGCCCTCTTAGCTTCCCGGTGGTTCCACCGGTGGTGGGACCGTTCTTACCCTGTCTTAAGTAGTTAGTTAATATTATGTTTAAATATTTTGTCAGGTTCTACTTACTTACTTCTTCCTCTTCCGTAGATTCCGACTCCTGGTCTTGAAAGTCAGTTTGTGACTGGAACATTCCGCTTTGAGTAGCTACTTTTGTTGTCTTTACCTAAGAAATATACCGAAATTACAAAAAATACCCGAAGCGATAAAACGAATACGCTCACGACTTTAACCGTGACTAAAGTCAGAACCTGACTGTTGCCGTCCTAGTGAATAGAATACCTACTCAGAAGGATACGTGATAGTTGGCAAGCCTTCCGCCGTGAGTAGGGTTGCTGTCTTTCTGTATCGGTGGTTTTCATCACCGGAGAGTGAGTAGTAAGATGGTTCAGGTCAGGTTTGAACTCGGGTTGAGTGTTTTACCCGTTTTTCGCGTCAGGAAATGCATTTAGGCATTCCCAGGGCCTTGGTTCGGGGCACCTGTGATATGTGGGACTCGGAACTCCTGGGAAAACAGAGACCCCTACCCACTAAAACCTGACTGCGGTCGTCTTCGGCGCAGAATGGAAGAATTTCCCAAAAAGAGACTCTTCTAGGAACCCTTTGCCTCCTGGCAGCCAGCCTCGGGATGAGCATGCCCCACTCCACTGTACGATAACAAGACCACTGTGTCCGAAGACACGCGTTACCGTCATCCTCGGGATCGTAAACCGAAACACATGCCGTCCCCTCACGAGCCTAAGGGCCCTTTTAGTCGCCTCTTACGACAGGCAGGGATACCACGGCAGTATTCTATAATCCCCTAACCGCCGGTAAGTCAACCCCTAGGCTAAGTTGCTCACAACATTTTGATTTTATTTAATAAATGTTGCGCGATAAATCTGCAAGAAAACAGTGAAAGAGGTTGCTGTTTCTGGACTGAAAAGATCCGGCAAATAACTCTTCTAGACTAACTTTTAAAAAAGCATTTCCATTATCGGTCTGAGGTGGAAACTAAGACTTCGCGTGGTTGCATGAACGTCACAAATCTTTTAGGAGGTCGTGGTTAAACCCTTTTATATCTAGGACAAAGGTATGTCAGGTCTCACCTTCTTCGGCGGAGCATTCTTTCTTTTAACAGCGTCTCCCCACATCTTTTGCAGAAGTTGTTCTGTTGACTCCTCACGACATTCCAACGGGAAGTGGTAAGGAATTACAATCTGAAAAACCATATCAGTAGCTAAGTGTATCGCGCTTTGGAAGCAAAGAAAACCCATCGCATGCATCATGATTCATGAATGGTAGTGTTTTTTATCAAAAGCAATAAAATCTAATCCCAGCTCCGGGTTGAAAAGATTACGCACGGGAGGTACGCCTTAGCTTTAATATAGCCAATCCTTGCGATGCACCAGTCAACCAATAGCAATGTCATGTACCTCTATCTGCTGTGGAGTAAGTTTGTTCTGTATTAAGCCACTGTCTACGTAGATGTAGTCATTAACAATCAAATGCACTATTTCGTTTCGTAGCTCATATAATCTGAAAACAAAAAAAAAGTTTTGCTGCTTAGAGCAAGCTTGCCTTCGAGCGGTCTACGACGAGCGTTTTTTTACGCTCGTATACGGTCACGGTCGCTTTAGCATACATTTCGCGCCTCAAAAGATCAAAAACGCGCTCAGCGTATTGCGACGTGTTCCCTCTAACAAATAGAGGTGTCAGTAAACGGTTCGCGATTATAGACGCGAAACGCTGGTCTGAAACCAATGTTAAACGTGACGAAAAAGCGATTGCTTGCAACGTAAGCATGCATTAGACTCGAATGCATGCTTATTTTCATTAGAGGATCGCCAAGTCCAGTGACGGTCTCGAGCTTAAATTAAAAGGAAGAAAAGAAAGAGTTTCGTTTCAAGTTGCAAGATCCGCTTAATACCTAGGACTTAGAATAATTACTTATAGAAAGCAAGCCTACGCGCCCATTTTGAAGCACCTAATTGGAGCCGTGAATGGCTCCAAACGGACCGCTTTGGAGTGTTCATTACAGCTCCGCAATGTTCTTTGTCAAAGCGCGCCGCACGTAAGCAAGTAATAGTCACGCATGTGTGGATCGGATTAGTGCTTCATTTTTGACGGGGCGGTTGTATGAAGACTATCCTTCTATAAACGTTATGAAATGAAATGAAATGATGGTAAAAACAGCAAAACCTTCTCATAAACACGCTGATGATCTCCAGCATGTACGGAGCCTTCTGCAGATGAACGTTGTTCAAGAAAGTATCGTAGAACCGGTTGATCAAGTCGCAGTATTGGCAGTACATTCCCCCCAGCACTTCGGCTGGAAGACTACGTTCCTTTAAACGGAGTCCCTTAGCTGCTTTCTCCTGAAAATGGAATGAGGACTTAAAGGCTTAGAAGAGTGTTCGGTGGACTGACGAACTCAAGAGAGTTACAAGCAGCAGTTAGTTAAGAGGATACAGAAGCGCCGTTTTTCCATACAAACGTAGTCCCCTGTTTCCTGGTAGTGGTGAGTCAGTACCTACATGAGTCAAGAGCTTATAACCGCGTAAACGCTTTTACGAGTTACGCGTTTTGCTGAAATCACCCAAAAGGGCCGCCAAAAGCGCAAGTATCCCAGTAGTTAAGTTCTTCACCTGTAGGTCTTTGTCATCCTCAACCAGATCTTGGGCTTCAGTCAACAGGTTCAGCCATTTCTTGTGTGCCTCTATTGGAATACTCAGGTTTGGAGGTATATTTACCGGAGGCATTTTGCTGGGAATATTATAAAAGCAATTAGGAAAACGTTTACTCAATGTTCTCTAATATTTACGCGAGCACCAAACATTTAAATAAAACAACTAAAATTACACCATACTGCAAGACTTCAAGATACGCTAAGTTATTTCTCCGTGTATAGGAACATTCCCGGGAATAATAGTGAAAATGACGGTAGTTGAGTGACGGTAGCTAAGAAAATAATTACTTTCTTGACATTTATCATCTGAGTCATTCCGTGATCACGACTGTCGTAAAGGAGCCAAAACGACGGGTGAGAACATTTAAGAATATTTTATAAATTCCGCAAGTTATATCCGTAAGTAAAGTTGTTTTCCATAACGTTAACACTATCTATCATTTTAACGGACATTGCAAAGACTTATACTTCATTCATTATAACATTAGAAATAAGAAGCAGGGCTAAAATGAATGACCATTTGCATTTGACGTTGCCATGACGATAACATACCTGAGTATAACCTGGCAAAATTGAAAACCCCTTCCGCCACAACCTATGAAGGGATTATGTAACATTTTTAGATTTGGTAGAGTTATAGTGACAATAAAAATTAAAAACCCCTGCCTGTTTTAGGTTTTTACATCGACAATATAGTTTGATTTGAGATAAAATAATTCTTTTAAGCAAAAGCCTCATAAATTCTGAAGTTCCTTTACTTTAAATGAGAACAATTAATTGTGACAGCTGCTATTTTTTTTTTTTTGCGCCAGACAACACACCTCTTGTAATGGTCTCGAAGTAGGGATTAATATCCCTGTGTTACGAGGTACCACACAAGGAAATAAGCCAGGGGCGTCTCCCAGCACACCCAGACCCGAGTCAATTCAGAAAAGATAGTTTTCTGAATTGACCCGACCGGGAATCGAACCCGGGACACTACGGAAATCGAGGCGAGAAACCGTGCTACAGCGCACTACACCAATCGTGTTGTCAAAATTATGATATAATTATATTTAATATTTATGTAGATTTTAATAAATTCGGCATAAATCTTAAAAGTAATGATGTTTATTGTAATTTTACCACAAAGTGTACCCTAAAAAGAACCTTTTTTACTTCTGTCTAATGCTTTAATGAATGGAGTACATAAAGGATATTTCAGATTCTCTAACTAACTCCTACTTCAGTGTCTGCTTCAGGAAATGAGAATTGAGAGATTTGTTCAGAAAATACGTTAATGACAAGGTAGTTCCATAGGAAGTCTAACTAGTTGTAGAAACAACTGAATCGCACTTTCTTAAGCTCTCTTTTTCAATAACTCAGCACCGTCATTTACCAGAGCGAAAAAGAAAGTTGTTACCAAACGCCTCGTCAACACCGCTGTGCCCGGTCGCACTCCAGCTGTCTTTCTCGCTCTAGTACCTTGGAGTGTGATAAAAAAGGATAAGAGCATAGGAAATTGCGATTCAATGTTACCAGATGTAAGGTCAATGTGGGGATGTCCCTCATAATGCTCCTTGAGTGCATAATTGTACAGCTACTCAGGTAACATTAATGTCGGTAAAACAGTTAGACAAGTTGGTTCAAATATCGTAACATAGATGGCGTTGTATACATTAAATTTTTTATGTGTGTTTGAAGTCGGTTCGTGATAGCAACGTGTCGCAAAAACAATTTAAGAAAATACTAAATTGCTACGAATTTCATTTACAAACTAATGAAGTAAACAGTTTATTAACTGCTCAGTTTAACTGTATGTTTGTAGTAAGAAATTACAGTTTGTATTCGAAACTGTTGAACATCAAAAATAAATAATATCAAAACGCAGTGTTTGGAAAGACCGTCTATTTGGTTTAGGGTAAGTCCATCTTAAGCCGGTCTTACCCTAAAGCATATATCTATCACCAACCTTTATCGGCTTGTAGGTACCTACTTTAATTTTGAATTCAATAAACTTGTGTCGAAACCATTCAAAATGAGAAATCAAAATACTGATCGGTTTCTTTGGTTTTGCTTATGCCTCATTTCTACCAACACAAATGTTTTAAGAATATAATTCATTCAGAGGGAATAGCAAGTAACAGATTTCCTAGCTTTTTTTTATTTCAAAACTTCCTAATGTTATCAATTAAGAAATATTGTTGTATACGAAAAGTATCTTACATAGTCTAGTAGAAAACGTTTAGACAAAATTAATAATCACACATTTTTTGCTTGACTAGCGTGATCAAAATGTGTTATACCCCAGCACCCAAAGATATCGACTTACCCTAAATTTTTAATTTAATAAATACAACCAAAAATAGGCTTTAAGTTCATATCAGTAACCTTTTATTTTCAACTAAAACTTGTGCATATTACTGATTAGTGTTCAGTTCGTTAAGAGTATCTACATGTTATGTCAAATGTTGCTTCTAATTAAACGGACTTGCCTTAATGACTAGGGAAGTCAGTCTTTAAGACGTTTTTTTAAAAAAAACAACTTTATTCGCGACTAAAACTGAATATTTTCGGACATTTGACCCCCTCATTGTATTTGCAAAAGACTACTTCTTATCTCATTAAAAACCGTCTTTTTAGAATAAATATAACAGATATGCTGGGTACTTCAATGCAAATGTAAATAAAGTATGCCGGACTTCCCCACATTGACCCACCCCACATTCCCCACCAGAGATGTGCTATGCTACGTAGCTAAGGATGCGTTAGATCACATTAATTGGTCCACTTATCATAGCGCTGGTGGAAACGGGTTCTATTAGAGAGCTGCGCATTTTCCTCGCACATATTAATCGCCCTGTTGCATAGCATGCATCAGTGGAAACGGTCTAACAGTTTCGTAACTTAGCTTGCACATCCTCGAAGCACAGCTGCATAGCATATCTCTGGTGGAACCTTACTCCGCCCCTGATTTAGCGACTCTTCTGGATGCATTTTGCTAACGAATACAGTTATATGAAATGGCCTAAGCAATGCCGAGTAGCTGGTCAGTAAATAACCAGGGGCCGTATTACCATCTCTTATAGCCATTCAAGTTAATTTCCTATACTGAGCGTAGCGAGCGTTTTTCTAATATGATCTTTCCTTTTCAGGCAGTCAGCGTTTACCTGTCATTAATGCATCCTCTAGGCCAGTTTTTAGTAACGAAATTGCTCGCTACCTTCAGTTCAGGAAATCAACTTGACTGGCTTTATGAGATGGAAATACGGCCCCATGCAGTCTGAAATAAATGCTTATTTTTACTATATTGGTACTTGAAAAATTCACGGGCCCATGGAGACCCGATCTTTAGAGGCTTGCGTGGGGCCGAAGCCAACACGTAGAGGCCTTTCTGGTACCATTTAATCTACTTTGTTATGTGTACATCTGCTGAGTTTGGTCTCTAGATAAATATTGATAATCCACCTAAAGACAACACCCAGCAGATGCAAGGACTATTGCAAAAATGTTAAAGAGGAAAGACTGGGCTATGGAGGTGAATTGTTTGGTGGACTTATATACGCGCTATTGCTTGAGACAACGGACGTCTGCCATGCAAAATGTCTCAATGTTTTTTCTCCTGGCAGACGGTGACTAGCCACTCACTAAATGGAGAGAGGAGAGAGATGGCGCTGCGCCTCAACGTAAACAGTAGCTCCGTGTTTATTTACTTTTAAAAATACATCAAACCGAATACCAACAGTTATAGCTACTTAGTTGGCTTCAATATTGCCTAATTATCGTGAAAAAGTGTTTTCAGTGAGAACCTTGCAGATTTGGAGGAACAATTAACAATAAAATATCCGTCGATTAGTGATGAACAAAAGTGACTAAATCTACGTGTAGTGACTCCCATATTTATAAACAATTGTGAAGCGTTTATTATGACCTTCGGGTCTCCAGGAAAGTGAAGTGAAAATCAGCTTATTAAAACCCAGTGTAATTTTGTGATCAATATTAGAACTGGACGGTTGATTTTTTTTTTTGAATATTCTACATTTGTCATAGGACTTTCACTCATACTCCAAGTTAACTGGAACTATTTTTGTGTGCACACGTGACAGCGCCATCTGTTTTAGTCTGCGAACACTCCTACCTAATTGCTGAGACGAGTTTCGTGTTACAATACAGTAACTGGTGGTGCCAGCTGAGAACTTAAAGTTGCAAACTTTAAGGCACAACACGAAATAGATACGACAAATTCGCCACAGGAAGTAAGAGGCGCTTGGCGCTATTGAGGGTATATCGGTCCTGCCACGGTAGAAAGGCTGAAGCGTTGGGGTTCGATCCTCTAGAAAGTCTTTTTGTACTTGATAATTTGCAATCTGTAACAACGATCAAAAATGACGCTGTGTTGCGCCGGTTGTATGCAGGAAATACCAAACAGGGAATATTTGTCATGTTTTGAATGTAAAGACTCCTACGATTTGCTTTGTGCGAATGTGTCTACGCAGCGTTTTTATAACACTATGGGACCAGAACATAAAAATCAATAGAAATGCGTAACCTGCCGTAGTAAAAAACCGAAAAAAGACAACACGAATACCCCGGTACGTGCAAGGAACGATGATGTCATAGTCCATCAAAATAGCAAAATGAATACCACGCCGTCTGATCATAATAATATCACCATCAGGATGAGACCTACCCTGCAGGCCAATGACACAATCAACACGGAAGACCTAAGCCTGCTCGGGGACACCATCTACCCAGAGGATGTAAATTCCAAAAGTGATATTCAATCAGGAAACAACCTAACAATTATAAGTGAAATTATAAGTGAGAAGCTGCAAGAAAATAATAAATTGTTAATTTTAGAGTTGAAAAACACCATTAACTCTGAAATTCAGAATGCATTAACTAAATTTAGAGAAGAAATGTTAGCAAAAACTTCAACTTTATCTGAACTCTACGAACAAACTGAGGCAAATGTGAAACAATTAAATAATAAAATAGAAAGGATTGAAAAGGACAGTGAGGTACTGAAAAAAGAAATCAAAGAACTAGAAAGGAAACTGTTTTCAAGCAAAAGCCAACCAACGCCTGAAAAAAAGGAAAAGAAAATAGTTTTGTACGGTTTTGCAGAAATAAAAGGAGAAAATGAATACGATTTACATAATAGGATAGACGCGATGTTCAGGGATCTTTTTGGTATAGATGTATTTAGCTACATAGAAGAAACTTACAGAATAGGACGATACAATTCGACGAATAGACCGCTAGTCATTGAACTAATAACAAAAAAAATGGCTAAGTATATCGTTCAAAATGGACACTACTTTAGAGGAACTCGATTGGCAGTCACTGAATACTTGGATGAAAATGCAAGAAAAGACAGGAAAGTACTCAGGGATGAAATGATAAAAGCTAGAAAGAAAGGACAGCATGCTGTTTTACGTAATAATAAATTATACATAGATGGTAAACAAATGATCATTGAAAATGAGACCCAAAACTTGTCGCAAATGACGAATCAAGAAATCAGGAACAAATTCATAGAAAGTCAGGAAAATGATATTGAAAGCTCAAAAACACATTCTAATGAAAATATAGGCAACAACTCCTTTCGTAGAAACAGAATATGACTATAAAATATTATTCCAAAATTTCCAAAGCATCAGCAATAAACAACATCTTTTGGCTGAATTTATTGATAAAAATCCCATATATCAAGCTATATGCATGTCAGAATCCTGGTTAACACAAGATAAACTTAAATTAATGCATTTTGAAAACTACAAAATAGCAGCCTCGTTTTGCCGGAAAATTAGGATAGGTGGAGGCGTCTGCATATTATTGCGAGAGGTTATTGACTGTATTCACATAGAAGAAGTTACGAATATGTCAGTGGAATACGTTTTTGAAGTATGTGCAACAAAACTTATAAAGGAAAATCTAATAATAGTAACAATATATTGGAATGGTAGAGAGGAAAACGTTTTTTATACACAGTTAAAACTAGTTCTGAACTATATAAATAAAAAGTTTGATAAATCTAATCTAGTAATAGGAGGAGATTTTAACATTGATGTTTTAAAAGAGAATACAAAAAAAAACTTATTTCTGGACCTAATGTCTGAATATAACTTTACTCAACATATAAATCAACCAACACACGTAACTAAGACAACTTCAACTTGCTTAGATTTAATATTTGCCAACTCATTTAACACGCAATTTTACACTACCGTAGAAGAATTTGGATTTTCAAACCATTACAGTACTATAATACACATAAATATTCCTAAAGAAGAAAAACGAAGTTTTAATAACGAGTGGAACATAGTGAAATTTAAAACAATATTAAAAAATATTGATTGGCATAATGTTCTAACACCACATGAAAATACAAACGAAAATTATAAAACATTTGATAAAATTATACAAACATGCATAAATCAATGTTTTCCAAAGAAAAAAATTAAGTTAAAACCACAGTGTCAAAAATACTGGTTAACTAAAGGCATCAAACGCTCATGTAGAAATAAAAGGCTATTGAAAATGTTAACTATGAATGCTAATAGTGATATACTAACTCAATATTACAAAAAATATGAAAAAGTACTTAAAAAAACTATAACAACTGCTAAAAAAATTCAATACATTAAAAAAATTAACAAATCCAGCAACAAAGTCAAAACTATGTGGAGAATAATTAATGAAAGATCTAACAAAATCAAACAAAAAAGCGAAAATATCATTAAATTGCAATTAGACAACAAACTGATAGACGATACGTATAGAGTGGCAAACATTTTTAACAATTTTTTTTCCTCAATAGGTAAGCCTGACCCTACTGTCGTGCCCCCAATTGGTCGGCCAGTGCGGAACCCGTCAGTGAATTCTATTTACATAAAACCAGCTGATGCTACAGAGGTTCATAAAATAATAAAAAATCTTAAGAATAAAAATAGTCATGGAATTGATGAGGTTCCACCAAATTTAGTCAAACAATGTGCTGATGAGTTGGCCTTACCCCTAAGTTTATTGATAAATCAATCATTTAGCGAAGGGACATTTCCAGACTTGTTAAAAAAAACATTAGTAAAACCAATTCACAAAAAAAATGTAAAAACGGACCCGAATAATTATCGCCCAATAGCCTTGCTTCCAACAGCATCAAAGATTTTTGAAAAGGCTATGTGTGATCGTCTATACGAATATTGCGAACAATTCAAAATCTTTAATGATAATCAGAACGGCTTTCGGAAAAGGCGATCGACTACTTTGGCAGTGTATAAATACATGCAAAGTGTACACAATCTAATTGATAGAAAGAAATATGCAATAGGGTTATTTTTGGACATGACAAAAGCGTATGATATGGTGCAGCATCATATTCTTTTAGATAAACTTTATGGAATAGGTATCCGCGGCCTAGCGCACGGGTGGTTTAAATCTTACCTCAGTAATAGGGAACAATTTGTAGAAATAGAAAATTATAATATAGGTACTAGGAAAATACAAAAAATAAAATCTGACGGTGTGCTTGTCAATGCATCTATCCCACAGGGTAGCGTCTTGGGGTGTTTATTGTTTTTGATTTACATAAACGACCTGCCTCCAGCTATAGGCAAAGAGTGCGTCTTGTTCGCGGATGATGTGTCTATTCTAGTAGCAGCCGAAAATTGCAGTAACCTTAACGTAGATCTTAAAGATGTATTTGATAGAACAGCCGAGTGGATGTATGACCACAATCTTAGGATAAATTTTAAGAAAACCAAACTCATAACCTTCCACCCACACCAAAAGCAGTCCCTGAATTTTGATTTTAATTTTAGAGGCAACAATATAGAAGTAGTCAGTGAATTTAACCTCCTCGGACTTACTTTAGATAAGCACATTACATGGAAACAGCATGTCAAAAATATCAGATCCAAAATAGCCAGTTTTGTATATGCTTTCAGAGAAATTAAAAGAACCACTAACATCAAAACTGCGTTAGTCATGTATTATGCTTATGCATACTCATGGTTGAAGTACGGGGTGATCCTCTGGGGAAATAGTACCGATGCACCTTCTGTTTTTGTTTTACAAAAAAAAGTAATAAGAATATTGGAAAATTTAAGAAATACAGTGAGTTGCAAACCGCTTGTCAAAAAATACCAAGTCCTCACTTTACCGTGTATTTATATAATGGAAATATGTAAATTTGTCCGCCAATATCCGGAATTATATACAAAACGTAAAGACGCACCAATTAAACATACCACGCGAAATCGTAACAAATTAATATTACCCACCTCACGATCACACCAACACTCATCTAGTACATATGTAATGTCAGTAAAAATATATAATAACTTACCAGACGAAATTAAAAATGAAAACAATTTTAATAAATTTAAAAGATATTTAAAGAGCCTGTTATTAAATAAAAATTATTATACAGTAAATGAATACTTGAACGACAAAGAATTGAAGCGATTTAGATTTCAAAACTGACTGATTTTATTAGTAAAATTTTAAATACAAAATGTTAAATGTAATTAAGTTATATTCAACTGATAAGGAAATATTAATTTCAAAATAAAGCATTAATGGTAAAATTAAATTCATGTCTCATGAATGAATGGCGTCATCCTCTCCACCAAATTGCTGTGCCCAACAGGGTCCAAAATTGTATCAATAATTTAAAATATACCATCTTCATGTAACATTTTGGAACGCAAGTAAATAAATAAATAAATGAGCCACCCAAATGTGCTGACCCATAGGATCAGCAAAGGCAGCAATATTATTCCAGTTCATCCCCTCAACAGAGCGTAGCGTAATTTTCTTTCAGCCAGTCAGCCGTTACCTGGCTGAACGTGTTTTCTAGGCTGAATAATAACAGACGAAGTTGCTAGCTACCCTCAGTTCAGGAAATTAACTTACTGGATTTGAGCGAGCGTCACGAGCAATTTCGGAATATGATCTTTTATAAGCGAGTCAGTTGTTACCGGCATCAACGTATCTTCCAGGCTGGATATTTACTGACGAAATTGCCCGCTACCCTCACAAAATTAATTTGACTGAACATAAGCGATTGTGATGCCCCAAGAGTTAAAATTCTAAACTGTAAGCAAATCCTCAAAAATACCCTATGATATTGCACTTACATTATACTTGCAGAAACTAAAATTTTGATCAAAATGGAACTGAAATTTAGTCAATAATTTTGAATTTTTATCTCACATTGCTGTGAATAAATTTTGACAGTAGGTCGAATTGAATGTCTGGCAATATCTGTTGACAGGTTTGTTGTTGACAAAAAATTGTCACATCATTCCCCAAACTATAAAGGTGCGTTTACTTTAGACCTAAAGCCGGGCGCATACATACTGATTCCTGATCAGAAATCCTGATCAGGTTTACTAATCAAGAATTCCGTGTGGAGAGCGCACACATTCTGTTTTTTGCATTCGGAATTTAAACGATCAGTTCGATCATAGACGCTTGTGATAACGCACGAGTATGGACGACGAAGACGAATTGATGCTCATTGCTCTTTTATTGGCGCTAGACAAAAAGGGCATAAAACGTCGTTATTGGGTGCATCCACTGAATACCCAAAGATTAACTGAGAGTCAATTCTATGTCAAAAGAGCAAAGTTACGGGCATACCCAGAAGAATTCTTCAAATATTACAGGATGACAATGAAATCCTTTGAATACCACAGATTACTAATGGCGCCAACGCGATTCTGAATGAAAATTTCCGTACGTGTGCGGCGATCGAGCCAAAATGTATGCGAATGCTGCGTTCGGGATGACGTCATCAGGTTTTTTTCTGTCCGGAAAAAGTAAGAACGGTGTGCGCCTTGTCGAACATTTTGTAAGCACGCGGACCATTCAGGTTTCCGAATCTGAAACCCTGATACGGAAACCTGATCCGGAATCAGTATGTATGCGCCCGGCTTAAAGAGCGAATGATCGCATTGCTCGTTCGAGGAAAATTAAGCCATCAAAAACATAACAAAAAATAACAAGTCTCGCAACTTCGTTCTTCTACCGTACCTAAAAAGTAATGGGGTCACATTGGATGGAACGGCCTGTGTGGCTTTTTTGCTCGACTTGGCGGGGCACTAGAGTGCCAATTACTAATCTGTGCTAGTGCCCCCAGATAGCGGCGAATGCTCGATGTTCTGATACAAGTGAATGCACTAATCTATCAGCAATCTTTCATATAACGCGCCCCACTAAAACAACTGTTTCAAGTTTTTACTCCGTAAAAGTGTATAAATATTTCAAATTACTCTTAAAAAGATGTCTTTTCGAAACGTATAATGAATGGTGTAGTTAAATAACGTTATTTCAGTTTTACTAGTTCTTTTTCAAAATGCACCTTGTGACCGATTGAGTGAATGATAGATACACAAAAGCTTTTAAGCCAAGCATGGACCTCGTTGCTCAGCAACTGACCGAATGATGAAACTTGGGAGTAAAATTGGCTGCCACTTTAAGCGAATTATTTAATTTCAAAATTCTTCTTTAGAAATATTAGCATAATTATGACGAGTATTTTTATTTCAATATTATTTTCAATAGTCGTATAATTCATTGTTGTCTATGATAGGTTTAGCACGATTCGTAACAACTTGACGTATCGTTTAAAAAAAGAAACGCGCTATACGGTAGTAAGGGAGTTTATCTTACTTACTTTCATCAGGAATTAAGCAAATGCATGAAAAGTTTAAATAAAATAAATAAATATCTGGGACAATTCACACCAAGATCATCTGACCCCAAACTAAGCAGAGCTTGTATTAAGGGCGTCAGAGACTGATAAACATACTTAAATATTTCTAAATACATACTTAAATAGATAATAACACCCAGACACACAACAAATACAAATGTTCGTCACACAAATATTTGTCATGTGTGGGGATCGAACCCACTACCTCCGGCGCTAAAGGCAGGATCGCTGCCATTGCGCCAACAGGCCAGCCAAAGTTGAAAACCTTGTCGTCCTTTCCCAGCAAGCAGGGGCCTTAGGTATTAACAAATCTTTATAACTATCATAGTCAGGTTCATTACCTTATATGAGCGTAGCCAGCAATTTCGTAATTCTTTTTTCTTCCCAAGCAGGTGTAGCGGTTACCTGGCCAAACGCGCATTTTCTAGGCTGTCTATTTGCTGACGTAATTGCTCGATTTACAGGGTGGTAATAATCAGGTATGATCGCGCCATAGTGAGAAGGGAAGGAATTCAAAAAGAAATTTTCGAAAATTCGTAAATAAAAAAATTGCCTACAAAAATTCGGCTAACATACCTACATGGACATGGGGTTTCATTGGATACCCCTGTGTGTGAGTAAGCTAGAAAAATTAAATGACGTGTATGTTTAGACCTCCCTGTATACCACTCATTTTCAGGCATTAGGGATATTTATGTGCTGCAGTGGACGTTTAATACCTGCGAATGAAAATAATGGTCCCAGATCAAAATAAAAATGAAACACAAATTTAACAAGAATAATAATTTTATTTAATCCAATTTCAGCAAATACGTATTTACTTAACAAATAACTCAATTTCATTTCATTGTTCGTTCGTTGTTATAAAAGATCTGTAAAATACTAAAATACTCTTGAGTTTGGATTTCAGAGTCGCACTAGGCACTCTGAAAAACTAAACAAACTATAGTGCGAGTTGCACAAAGAGATTCGAATGACCTCAACATCGCGTTTTGCGAGCACATACACCGTGAATTTGCATGGCATCGCGTCAGCGCCACTTAACGGCAAATTGTTGCAAGATTTTTCCAATAGGTGAAGTCATTCGAATCTCTTTGTGCAATTTGCAATGGGTAGGTACTCTGTATACCTAGAGTGCCTAGTGCGAGTTGCAGTGAGAGAAGTGAATGACTTCACCATCGCGTTTTGCTAGCACGTAAATGTCAAGTAGTATGGAATCGAGTCAGCGCCATTTAGAGGCTAATTCGGGCAACATTAAGGCCGCTAGATGGCGCTGAGTCAAAACCATACAAATTCGCGTTTTTTACTCGCAAAACGCGATGGTGAAGTCGTTCACTTCTCTCACTGCAACTCGCACTCTGCACTCTGATCCCAAAAATCAAGTAACCATTGCTTTTAATCAGGTCTTAAACACAAAACACTATCACATGTACAAATAACAAAGGGCTCTTGGAAATCTTATTTGACTACACGCATCCTTCAAATAAGCGTGGATTTTTATCGAATAAAACGGTCGCCATGCTCTCGATGTATTTGATCGAATAAAAGAAAATAAAATCTTGAGGAGATTGAAAAATTATCTGCAAATAAAAGAAAAAGGAGTATCCTACCAGTTTGGGTCGCGCTAACTGTAATAGATAACCAAAGCAACTTCAAATTTTTTGTTATATTTCCATTACTAGAACTAGCGCTGGGCCCAGCGACGAAGTTATCGACTGATTCGGTTAGTTTGTTTACCATAACGTTAGCAATTAATATTTTTATATGGTAAAGCTAATGCCTTTAGTTTTATAAACTAAATTCAATAAAAACTACCAATCTTAAGAAATTAAAAATAAAATAAAATAACCGAATCGGTCGATAACTTTGTTCTGAATCGGGGGGCGTCCGAAATCCCAAACTCGAATATGTATAGGACTCTCAGTGCCCATTATGTTTTAAAATAAACCGCTTCAAGAGCTCAATAATTGCATCAATATCTTGCTAAAAAAGTATGTGCAAGTGTACAGTGAACTAAAGAACAACGAGCTGTCCGTTATGATGATATCTGTACAGGGCGACCCAAAAAGTATGTTAAGCAAAAGTCTACTACTGGGGTAGAGCATCACTAGGGCTACCCGAATGACCACTTTATGATTTGCAATTTTTGGTTGTTTTAGAGTTTTTTTACTTATACGAATACCAATCGTATTTAAGTTTTTTTGATGAGTCACGTTGAAATAAGGTTTTTGTCCACCTAAATCGTCCATTTAAACGCTTTTATAGTCTCAAAATATTTTTTTTGACGGCGTTGAATCTGTTTTTAACGAGAAAGTCGCAATTTCAAAAACTTTTTGTTCTTGTCTTTCCGATGTTCTACCACTGGGCTGCCGCTTGACAGTACCTACTTACTTTCTTTGAAACAGATCTCAGATAAGAGCTCAGCTTCTAGTGGTTCACTGTACAATGTGACAAAAATTGTTTTCACTTCTCATGCTCTAAAAGTACGCCAATATAGCCATACGAAGCGGGACTAAAGTGACCAATTTAGTCCCTAGGGAGTAAAAAGTAATTAGTTTTTTAATTTGCTTCATGTGACAAAGACAAACTCAAACAGCCAGTACAAATATACTATTATCTGTGGAGTGTGGACTATTTTCATTGCGAAAATGTTGAGAGTTTTAGTTCCATGGTTAGTCCGAAGAGAAGGTGGCGCCATGTGTTCTAAATTTCTAATCTGTGACTGGTTCAGTTCAAAAGAAAAAACTGACCGCGAAAATTTCAGAACTTTTGTCGAGTGTAAATTTGTTCGGTTTTAAATGTTTTTGTACTAAATGGAATATTTTTCTCGCACTCAAAGTGAAAAGTACAGTTTGCACCTCGAGACTAAACGCCAACTTAATATACCCTCGGTTTCATTGACTCCCTCGCACGTTCGGAAGTCAAACCACCTCTGGTATATTATGGCTTCGTTTAGTCCCTCGATAGAAAATATACTATTAAAACATTCAAAAGTAAGGATACACTTAATAAATTAGCACATTTCAATTAAATACAATTAAATCTACAAATAAGGAATACTGTCACTTTTATAAATTAACAAAATATAGGGTGGTGATACATTTTTAACCTTAAAAATAAGTAGAAATAATATAATACAAGCGCTAAACTAACTTTTAACAGTATTTATAAACTTCTCATAAAACAGAAAACAATTCCTAGATTTTTAACGAAATATAACAAAATATTTACACCAGCCTATAAAACTATTTATATATTTTTGAAACAGAGTCGCCTCGCCTGATGGCAAGTAAAATAGAGAAGTAAAATCGTTTGTTCTTACCCAACCGCAATAAAAATCATTAAGACGAGATTGAACCTCATCAATTCTCAAAAAATATTCACGGTAATTCTCTTCGATTTATCACATTGTGAACGTGTTAACGATAGGGATTCAATTCATCGATTTTAAGAGGAAGAAAGAGAGAGATAAGAAATAGGAAAACATTTTTTAATTCGATCATCCACTCTTACAGGGTTGTCATGACGCATGTTTAAAATTACTATTTCACAGCTGTTTAACATCTGCTCTGGTTCACATTCACATTTAAGGTAAGATAAAATAAATATATTGTAAAGGTTTTCCTAACTATTATCTTTTAGCTTTGTCAGTCATTTAAAGAAATGATATAGCCTTGTTTATTTTACCCTTTTTCTGGTAGTAGCAAATGATTGCCACTTTATTTTACATGGGAAAAAATGAGTTTAGAAGATTTTTCTGTTATGTATAAGTATAAAGGGAAATAGAAGTATTTGCACAATTCAGCTTAAATTCTGGATATGCAAAATACAGTGAATTTTAAAGACATAGCCATCGCGTTTTTATTAAAATTATACTCGCACGTTTCTTTTTACAATAGGGTATTTGACAATCAGATTCTAAAAACAATTTATTATAATCAAAAAATACATAAAAAAGGGCTTTAATAAAAGTTATACATTTACAAATTTATTTTATGGCCCTTCAAACTAGGGTGGGAAAAGCGTAAAGTAAATAAAAAACTATACCATTCGAATCTATCATCTACACAATTTATAACAACTTTTGCTAAGAAACCATATTCTTAAACGCTATTACATTTTATCTGCCCAGCAAATGTTTTGCAAAAAGAAATAAACAGAAAAAGATCGCAAATTACGTCATTTGAAGGAGGCCAGTTTGTACGGAGCGTTTTGGGCGAGTCCAAAAATATGATATTTAAAAGTTCTATATCTCTGAGAGTTTTGGTGCTTTCGAAGTATTTTTTACCAATGTTTCTATATTTGACATGTCCTTTGATAATAACCTCAACAAAAAAATAATCAAATACCTACCCTATTGAGTGACTTTTGACAGTTAGGTTAAGTACAGCAAGTTTTTTGGACGATAATTAAATATTTTAACGTTAGTTTTGGCCGTCCCTATGCTTTTGATACTCACTGAAAAACTACCTATACACAAAAAGGTGCACGGACTTACCCTGTATAGCAAAAACTGATATGTTACATATCTTCCAAAAATATTCCAATGCAATTTATCAAAAAATGTTATATCAGTGCCAAGTAAAAACACAGTGACAGAATAGTAAATACACAGAGGCTACAAGTAGGTTTCCCATCATTACAGGGAACCCTATTTTCAGGTATTCTACGAATGTGAACCGATAGCCGTGTTGTTCCGCCACTCCGGCGCAGACTACGTTTGCGCTGGCGCCTATGAGTGTGCCGTTACCTGGAAATAAGTTTTATATGCGATGTTTGGAAGATGGTAGAGTAACAAATAAATTTTAAAACATATCTGAGGCTTACACCAAGATCATCTGACCCCAAACTATGGGCTTGAAGATAAACTTAAAATATTATTGAATTAATCATTTTGGCATTTTACAATGCTTGTTTTTCATAATATCTTAAGATAGAAAAAGTGGAGAAATTCGATTCCGGGCTTAGATGATCTCGACACATGAATATTTGTGCTGGCAGGTAATAATGAAACTAAGTAATTACGAATGATTCCTGTAAAATCACTAGTTTCAAAATACCACGTAGTTCAGAGTGCCTAGTGCGAGTTGACTAGTGCGAGATTTGAATGACGTCACCATCGCAAGTAAATGTGAATTTGTATAGCGTCGACTCAGCGCCACCTAGCGGCTTTAGTGTGCTTGCAAAATGCGACGGTGAAGTAATTCGAATCTCTTTGTGCAACTAGCACTGGCACTCTGGACAGGCGCGACGTCGCGGTGACACTTTGAAAGGCATAATGTTTATTACCATAATTTCTATTGATATTCATCATAATATTTCAAAAAGCATAATGGAGTTTAGTAAATTTTTCATTAAGCATAAACATAATAACGCAGAATTGTTATTAGGCATAATTATAAAAACCATTATCATTAAAATCTACTTATTATTGTTGGTCATAATTTCATGAAGCATAGCCTAAAACGAATACCTAATTTTATCATTCATAATTTTGTTTGCAAAGCATAACTGAATATTTACATACGTGTAAAAGTATAGATTTTTCAGCATTGATTTATTTTTATTCATTTATTTATAAAATAAAATCGGACAACATAACAGTAAATACCAAAGCATTGGACAATTTAGTTTAGGTACATAAGATTAGAAAGACTTCATTGTGACAGCTCAGCTATACTTTTTGGGTTTAGAAATACTTTTTTCGTGATATTTTTATTTTGGCCTCTAAGAGAAAGAAAAACAAATTGGTTACATCGTCCATTGGCTAAGTTAGGTTAGAACTGTGACCAAACAACGCGCGAGCCGAGCGTGCCGCGGCACCGGCCGGCGAAGCGCCAGAAAACTCGCTATTGTTTAGGGTTTTTTTCAGTTAGGCTTATATCATGTATGCGTTTTGAATAGTGTGTCTTTTTCTTATTTATGGCAAATAGAAATTATGCCTTTTGATACTTATGCTAATCAAAATAATGCCTTTTCTTTGATTACGCTTTACAAATTTCGGTCTTTTGATGTTATGCGTTATGAATTTATGATATATGGGCTTATGGCAAATGACTATTATGGCCATTAATATTATGCATTGTAAGTTTATAGAAAAAACCGTTATGCGTTTCGAGAGGTAACCGGTGACGTCATCTGTTTTTTCTAAAATTGCTCCACCTACAAGTGTCAGTTACAATAAAAAAAAAACACAATTCTCACCTCCCAAACAAGCACCGAAGCTCAAAGACCAGGCCAATGGTGCCAGCGGTAGAGCCAAACCGTTGGGATCAGCCAAAGTAGCCATCACTCTCACCATCATCGTGGTGAGCGGAATGTTGTCCACGAAGGCGGACGCTATGCCTGATACCTGGAACAAAGGATGAGTTAAATTGATGATGTAATAGGGGCATCCCTATCGAAAATTAGTAACGTGTCAATGTTGACACGTTACTTATTTCACTTTATCGGTATTTATTATCTCATAAAACTGTTCGAAGTAGTTTTTTTTCAGAAAGCAACAACTCATTAAATTTCGTTACATCGCAAATTCATTTCCTCGAATAGTCTTTACCATAAAACTCATTTTATCGAATTTTATTTCCACATTTTGTTCATTTTAGCGATGTTTTGTTATCGTTGCATTGGTTCCTATAATTTGATTTGCACAAATGATTTTTTTAACAAATTGTTTTTTTACTAAAATTATTATAAAACGAGATAACCAATTAATCAAAAAACTAATGCTATTGAAAAACTACTCATTTGACCCCGACTCCACGTGTTCTTGTCTGCTCTATCTACCCCTAGGACCGAAAGCGAAAGCCATCAGCAATGATTGGCACTATAAAAATAAATTAATGGAACAGTACTTGAATCAGCGAATATGCGTTATGAACACGTTTCTATAAAAAGTGTAATTGATAATATAAAATTCATATGAAATTTGTTTAAAATTCATTTTCATGTGAAATGTTAAATGGAAAAGTTTTTTCGATGAAACATTATTCGTAAAAGTAAAACAGCCTTGATAAGTTAGTACTTATACAATTTGTTTTTTTTAATTAAAATTCGTCGAATAGTTTTCTGCGAAATAAAATTCGATATTTAAAAATTATGTATTCTAATAGACCCGTGATGACGTTATTGACCGGCAAACAAGCTGATATAATTACTTTGTAGTGCCAGTGGTAAGCTAATTTTTTTTTTATATATTTCCCGTCAAGATGACCTCACTCCACCTGATGGAAAGCGGTCGTGAAATTTACCTGCAAATGGTGTTAAAGGCATGGGAATCGGAACGATTGATCTTTAGGCCATACGAATCCATTTGACCTGTAGCACGGCAAAAAATAAAAAAAGGGGAGGAGTTTTTGAAAATATTCATATTTAGTATTTTTTTACAATATTTCAATTTTACAAAATGTGATGAAATTACGATTAATTGAAACATGTTTCAATTTCAGACACATGATCTTTGATAAATTAAAAATTATATAAAATACTTAATGTAAATTTTTCCAAAAACCCTTTTTTAGGGTTAGATATGAGGAAATTACGTAGCTTTTGAAGCATATTTTACAAAAACTTATTTAACCTTATCTTATCTGGAGGAGCCTACACTTGGTATGTTTTGAAAATATTTATTATTTTAATCTAATAAACGTGACTAAAATGTAATGATGTGATATATTTTTAGAATTGGCTCGGTAAGCCCTTTCATTAGACACCGCACACGATAGGCAAAACATTTTTTTCCAAACAAAAAAAAAAGATGTCGCCATAACTCCTCCCCTTTTTTAATTTTTGCCGTGCTACGGGTCAAATTGATTCGTATGGCCTGAAGATCAATCGTTTCGGTTATCATGCCTTCAACACCGTTTGCGGGTTTTGACTGAATTTCGGGCACTATTGTTTTTTTTAGCATTTTACAATGCTTGTTTTTCATATCTAAAAATAGAAAAACTGGATAAAATCGATTTGGGACCTTGATGATCCCGTTCAGAAATCAAACCCGCGTCTTTCACAATCCGGGTAACTGCTCTAAGCCACTGGGCAACCTTAGAGGAACGAACGAATCTTTCCAGTATAATGATACGAGTATGCTTACGTTGCAAAACAACGTTATTCCATCAATCAAACATCTTTAAGCTGACATTACTATCTAACCCAAGTTAAAAGTATCAACGGCGAACTAATTTCAACATCAGCAGTAAATAAATAAATAAATAAATAAATAAATAAATAAATATCCCTGGACATTATTCCACACTGCGCCATCTAGCCCTAAAGTAAGCTAATTAAAGCTTGTGCTATGGGATACTAGACAACGGATAAACATACTTAAATACATTTTCTTTTGTAAATACATACTTATTATACATAGGAGACACCCAGACCAGTACGAACAGACATGTTCATGCACACAAATGTTTGTACTGTGCGGGGATCGAACCCGCGACCTCTGGTGTAGTAGCAAGTATTTATAATGTATATGTATTTATGTAGTATATTATGACCTTTATATGATTTATTTAAGTTTACAAATTGTATTAGGTATTTGTTAGTTTGAGTTTTGCTAGGTTTTAAAGTTTTAGATAAGTAACAAATATGTTGTTTGTATTTTCTTGCACGAAATTCCATACGTTGCACAGCCCAAAATTCGTATGTTCTTTGTTAAACCTTGCGGTTGACTGGTAGAGAATGCTTCTAGGCATCAAGTCCGTCAATTGTACCTATTTTTATAAATGTGCAATAAAGAATAAATAAATGAATAAATAAATCAGCCGTGCGATTCTGAAAAAAAATCGCACCTGATCTCACTCAGATGTTCGAACACAATTTATATAAACTTGACAAAATCTCATTATGTTTTCTAATTTACGAACACATTTATCAGAAAGGCGACATTTCGTCGTTTTTCAATTTTATACGATGAGAAACTTGAATCTCACACCGGATTCACTGGGTGAGGTGCGAAATTAGTTAATCAGAATAGCCCTAGCCGCCTACAGGTTAACCTTGACAGAGCGCGAGATTGTCTAACGGTCTGTGACGTAATCATATTCACATGACAGTTTGGAGAGTTTTGGCGAGAATGCTAAAAACTAAATTATTTACGTATTTTTTCATTGAAATTAGACGTATTGTTTCATGAAATTATTATTTTCTTGTTTAAATAGAGTGGGTCTATATAATAATATATATAAAACAAAATCAATTTCGAAAAAAATTCGCTTCTAGTGATAATGCCGCCTAAATTGTATCTTTAAAGTTTTGTCAACATATTTTGTAATTGGAGGCAAGTGACTGTTGCCGTCATGGTGAACAGCACTCCGTCCTGGTAGGTGGTGAGCCTTCCGCCGTTGATTTGGTTTTTATCGATGTTTTCCATCACCGGAGATAGTCAGAAATTTAACAATAACACACACACAGATTTAAATTCGAGACCACACGATCCATGCAAGTTGTGGTACTTAACTCCTGGGCTCGACGCACTATTCGAAGAATAAAGAACCAGTGGTCTGCCAGCGGATCCCCCGCGTAGACTGTCTTTCCCGTCAAAATATAGCAAAAAAAAAATTGTCTTGATAATCAAAATATTGGTCCATTGGTTTCGGAGCCTATTTGAATCAAATACAAACAATTATTTTATCTGTATAATAGAAGTAGAGATCAATAATCACCCATAGCACCAGCATGATGGCAACTGCGAGCCGCGACTCCTCGCCGACCATCAGGATCACCGTCTCAGTCATCTTCCCGATCCAGGCTATCAGGCCCAGTTTGGATAAGGCCTGCAATATTACAAAATGGTATATTTTATATCAAGGGACTAAACGAAGCCCTAATATACCAGAGGTGGTTTGAATGAAACCGAGGGTATTTTAAGTTGGCGTTTAGTCTCGAGGTGCAAACTGTACTTTTCACTTTGAGTGCGAGAAAAATAGTTAATTTAGTACAAAAACATTTAATAAATATTACATTTAAAATAAAAATCACAAATGTTTCTTATTCCTCCAGTCCATACAACTTTCGTTAGTTTTTAGGTAAATCTTCTGCGATTTTAGTGGCAAAAGATAATCTAATAAGTCATTTGCTCGAACTCTTCACTATCACGGGACATTCTTAATACATTTATTCAAAACCGAACAAATTTACGTTTGACAAAAATTCTGTACACGGTCAGTTTTTTTTTTCTTCTAACCTTCGCCACCTTCTTTGCGGACAAACCATGGAACTAAAACTCTCAACATTTTTGCACTGAAGATGGTCCACACTCCACAGATAATAGTATATTTATTTACTGGCTGTTTGAGTTTGTCTATGTTACATGAAGGAAATTAAAAAACTAATTACTTTTTACTCCCTAGGGACTAGAGTGGTCACTTTAGTCCCGCTTCGTATGGCTATATTGGCGTACTTGTAGAGCATGAGAAGTGAAATAAACATTGTTAGGTTCATTCAAATAATGAAAAATGTTTCATTTTGCCTGTCTGGATGAACGCACTCCACTAGATGAAAAGAGCCCGAGGTCCAGAGATGAGATAGATAGATAGATAGAAAGTATTCTTAATTGTACATTTTACAAAAGGAACTTAATGCTAAGTATTACATTAAAACAATGCACAATTTAGGCGGCCTTATCGCTAATAGCGATCTCTACCAGGCAACCTACAGGAAGAGGAAATATAATATAAAATGGAAGGTACGTGCATAAATACGTAAACTTAATAACATAAATAAAATAAACCTAATAATATACTATAGTCATATGAATATATTTGAATAAACAAACAATTTAAACATAGATGACACAGAATTATTATTGTTATTATTATAACGCGATTTGACCTTTGCCTAGAAGTTATGAAGGGACTGAGATTTCCTAATAGAGAGGGGTAAGGAATATATTAAGAGGATGAGGTTGACAAACAGTAATGCAACCACTGAGCTAGTCATACTCGTCTTGAAAGTCTGTAGAATAAATGCCATTTTCCCTCCCCGCTTGAAGATTTCTTCTTGTCCCGTCAGTTTTGGCGGAATGTGCCCTGTGTTTCTTGACAGGGCCTGAGACTAAAAAGTCATTGGGCGTCATTACAATCGCTTATATCAAGTCAGGTTAATTCCCTAAACTGAGGGTAGCGATCAATTTCATGAGTCCAGCCAAGAAGTAACTGCTGACTGGCTAGAAATGACAGTTCGTATTATGAAATTTTAGGGAATGAACTTGCCAAGATATAAGAATTGTAATAAGGCCCCATATCAGATTATTGTAGAACCTACCTCCATAAGCACAAACAGAGCAGCAAAGAACAGCAGTGTGGACCACTCCACCCTGGCTAGTATCGGCTCCAGGTCGTCGCGCTCGGCCAATAACAGCAGCAAAAGAGCTCCTAGAAGCGCCGTCCAGCCTAGAGATAGGCGCTCTGAAAACGAAAATATAACTTTTTTTTTTTTTAGGTTTAAGACATTTATTTTATCTCAAAAGATTACAATAATCACTTATAGAGAAAATAACGATTTTTAAATAGTTATTTTAATATTTTTAAACAAGGGGTACCTACGTAAATGTCTAAAATTAAAAAACTTTACGTTAAATTACCTACGTTCAAAATATCTAATGTTTTAATATATATACCTAAGATTAAAATACCGATTGGTCTAAATACCTAATGTTTAAAATGTTTATAGTTATAATATAACACCAAAGTTTGATATACCAACATTTTAAATACAAAATGGTCAAAATACCTAAAATAATGCACCACTTGCGAGCTATTTGTTTAAAGTATTAGATCTGGTTCCACGAGCGTAGAAGAGAATAGATTGATATAATTGATCGTTTTTTCTGTATTCATTTTTTTGTGTGTTATGGTAGAATGTGAGAATATACGTTCTTACTGTAGGCTAGATATGGGTTAGGTTAGGTTAGAACTACCACAAAACGCACGAGCCGAGCGAGCGAAGCGAGCGTGCCGTTTGCGGCCTGTGAGTACTAAAACCGACTTTAGGGCGTTTCCCACTCAAACTGACACAAACTATGTAGGTAAGTATACAAAGAGTAAACCCAAAAAATTCGAAATACGTTTTGAAAACATTTTTAGGATTAATAAACTTCATAGTAAAAACCTAGTCTCCATACCAAATTTCAAAGCTTTGACCTAGAAAAAGGTAAATCATAGCTCGTGCATGAATAGTAGGTATATTTAATAGATAACCTTTGGTTTTTTAAACTTCGGCATAGAGTATTTCAAGTTATATGTCATTTTGTGATTTTAAACGAACGGCCAAACAACTATGCGACCTTCTAATTTTCGGTCTTCGTCCATAAGTCTTGTGAAAGTCGGTTAAACAAACTTCAGTATCATATTCATTTGTCATTGTAAGCTTTTGGTATTTAAAATTTAAGTCAAACAACCCCTAAAATCAAAGTACCTAATATTTTGATCTTAGGAATTTTGAACGTAGGTCATTTAACGTTAGGTTTTTAAAACAAGTTATAAATTCAAAAAAGTTCTCCAAAGTTAGCGATAGATGGCGCTGCCAGTAGTTTAGCTCGCTAAGTCGACTCCCAGGACAAAGTAACATTCATAATAATGACTAACCTGTTGGCACAAAGGCAGCGGCGGTCCTGCCATTAGCGTCGGAGGGCGTTGGTTCGATCCCCACCCATGACATACACTTTATGTGGCTAACATTTGTGTTTGTTGTGTGTCTGGGTGTTTATTTTCCATGTAAGTATATATTTGAGCATGTTTATCAGTTCCTAACACCCATAGTACATAGTACATAGTAAAAGGCTTCAACTTCTTCTTTTTATACTTGCTTATCTACTTTTGTTAATGTAAATTGCACTAAATAATTTAAAATTAATAAATGTATTAGCAATAGGAAAATTGTATTATGCTATGGGAGAGCGGCTTCTCCTGTCACAGGTATTTGTACACTCAAAAGGAGAAGTCAACCTTAATTTATTTAGAACCCACTTATTATCAATAATATATATTTTTTCATTTTTTCATTTTTCATAGTCCAAGCTCTGCTTATTTTAGGGTCAGATGACCTTGGTGTGAATTCTCCCAGATATTTATTTAGTTCTTATATGACGAGCATTTGTGTTTGTTCTGTCTGAAGGTGCGTTTAGTTCTGAGTCCAAACGAGCGAATGCTCATTCTTTAAATTCTAGATAATATAGGTGCAGTGTCCCAGATAGTTTATTAAATAAAATTACTTATATGAAAATGTTTGTGATAAACAGTCGTCTAAAAAGCGAAAGCTTTTAAAAGCTTTTTTAAAAACCGTATACGATTCTAGTGAACGGAGTTGAAATTAATAATTGAACAAAAAAATATTTGGAATTTCTGTATTTTAATACACTCTTCCACTAGACTTTCTAATTTAAAAACAAAAATTTAAATAAATAACGATAAATTTTTAGTGAAAGAAATACTTACGTAATTCCGGTATGGCGTGAAGAAAGAATACAACAACCACGAAAGAGACGCAGATACACGACTTGACCAATAGCTGCTTGTCCCTGATTTTATACTGCGAACAAAAAAGCCACATACATTTTTTGAAGTATGGTTAACCATGATTGGTATTGGCTCAATCACCACGCTTGCCAAATACGGGTTGGTGATCATAATACGGAAGCACACTTTGCCCGACCTGAGATTTAAACCCGGGACCTGAGATTTAAATTGGAATTTCTAGGCCAAAATTTCTAGAAATTGGGATTTCTAGATCATTTACTTTTGTTCCAAAATGGCAAATATCTACCTAATTCTCTCTAGAAGTCAGATAAAAAGATGCTAAATACCTTTTGCTTCATCTGCGCAAGAGTAGAACAGAACAATGGGTCTGTTTTAGATGTTCCTCCGCCGGCTTCTCTCTTCAGAAGGGCAGTGTTCAGTCGGTTCACCTAGAAATATAATAAACGTTAGAAATATTGATATTTTAACTGGTAATTTAATGGTGTTGCACAGAATATTAATAGTTTGTCTATACTATGGGAACATCGACATAAGTATAGTTCTTGCAAATCACGAGCGTGAATCTAACGAAATTAAACTTTATTGTTCGGTATTAAGAGCGTCGGCACACGCGCTCGTAAAATGATTGTACCAATAGCAATATCAACAATTTTAATAAGTCTATCAATAGTCAAATCTATCAATAGTATCGCATTTCATTCCAATGAAATAAAATCTCATTACTAAAACCAGGATTATTAGTGTTCATACTATTCTATTTATCATTGCTATTATCCTGACGAAAATCGAACAGTCAACTGACTAAAATTTCTTCTCTGATTGGTCCGAATTTGTTATAACCTCAAATTCATGCGCAGGACTGACCGACTCCGGCTCTTGTAAAACAGCCACTCCAGTCGATTCACTCATCGCACTGGTAAACAATAATACCTATCAATTAACCTTAACGCGTTGTAGTTTAAGTAACGTTTTAATGTTAATAAAAGACGGCAGAAAAATTTGACAAGAACAAAAAGCGAAGGAATTGTGAACGTAACTTTTGACCAATGAAAGGCGAGGGAATGGATAACGTAATTTTCGACCAATCAGCTTATCCGTCAGTGTATGACATTTGTATCAGCCTATCAGCTCTTAGAACGTGATTGCTCATTCGCAATGATGAATGACAGATTCCGATTATCCGGCATTTCGCGATCGTCCTAGGATTTTCGCGGAATCCGGCTCTTCTTATTATCCTACGACATATACATTAATAGGGTTATTTGATATTTAAATCCTTAAGAATTTCCGTTCTTTTTTTTAGGTTTTTTGAAGTATAGTTAAAAATTCATAATGACGTTCGTTTGTAATTAGCCTTTAAAAATTTAATGGTTTTTTTTTCATGTATTTAATAACTAAGAAAACACCAAAAAACACTTAAAGATTACTTGAAATAAACAACCCAACCGCAACGCAGTTAAGTGACACATAATAAAGAGTTTACAGAAGAACCACTCACGCCTTTTTCCTAAACTTGCGTGACCGCCCAGGGTTACTACTATATTCACTCCGAATTTTTAAAATGAAGTAGGTAGGTTATATACCTACATGACAGAAGCGGCCAAATACTCAATCCAGCATGTGAAAAATTGCACCAAGTTCGACAAAAAAACACTCGCGACAGTGCTACTTGCCGCGACACTGATGCTCACCGGTATCGCATGTAAACTCACTGTATCTGTGTGCGTGATCAAAATGGCGATTTGTTCTAAGCGGACTATTTGTGTGGGCCGCCGCACCGCATGCGTAATTTGTATAGTGACAATGGATCACTAAACTGTAGTGCGGAAAATCTGGAAAAACAATTTAGCAGTTTCGGGATTCGAACCTCACCATTTTTTGTGTTAGTAACTTTTTGAATAAACCTGAGTTCTACCACTTTAACCTTTTTCTCTAAAGCCCTGCGGACCATGTCTTCATCTTTGGAGTACGATGAGAGAGAGGCAGCCGCTCGCCTCCAGACTGCTATTTCTTGGCGCAATTCTGTAAAAAAAATAGAAACAAGTATAAAAAGTCATCATTACATTTTAACTTGAGAAGAATGCTAATGAATATATAGGTCATGTACAGACTCAAAAAATAAATTGAACCAACTTTAACAAATCAAACACTACTAATAATGATGAATATCTGCGTTTACGATTTCTTACGAAAAGAGTAACCATCGAGTTTCTTGCCGGAGTCTTCTCGATCGGATACAACCCCCGAAGCGATGGTTGTCACATTATGTTTATTTATGATATTTACTATCATAGTATTATTTTATGTAAGTTTATTTTTTATTTAGTATATTTTCGCTATTTTTTTTTATTTGACTTGTCATAAGTACTTTTTATAAGTCTTTATGCATAAAGATTTTTTTTTATTTTACTTTACTTCTTCTAAAATCTTTTATTTTAACACCTTTTAAGTGCTGGAACCGACCTAAAAAAAATCATAGGGCCCTATGATATTCTTTTATCATTTTGGATGATTTTTGTGTTGAAGAAGTTTAAATTCTTTATTTAAGTTACTTTCTTTTTAGTTTTAGTGTTAATGTTTGTAATATTTTTTCTTGTGCACATATTATTATCTCAGAACAAGTAACTCAACGTGAAAATAGTCTATAGGTACGGTAGGTATTTATTAAATTATTTCCTAACTCCTGTAAATTAGTTGTACCTTTCATCATCAGCTCAGCCACATAAAATGACGACAGCCAGATGCAAATACCTTCCTGAATTACTTTAGAAGAAATATATTCAAAGATTTTTTAAGGCTATTTCTAGTAGTTTTTAAGATAGTTCTCCTTACCCAGTAGATTTCCCTTAGTAGTTAGTTTCTTTATTTAATGGTTTTACTCACCCAGTATATCCCTAGGGACACTGTGCCTCAGTTTGCTCATGTCCCGGAACATGAACCGGATCTGGAAGTAAGTCTGGACGCACACGAACAGGATGCCCACCCCCATGTGCAGGGTGAAAGTTGTGAAGTTTATGTTCTGGAAGGAAAAAGAAAAATGATATTGCTGGTTGAGTCATATTAACAATTACGATTATTTTAATAACAAGGAATGGGATTAATCTTACTTCTTACTAATATTAAAAATGCGACAGTTTGTGAGGATGTATGTATGTTTTCATTACTCATACACGGAAAGTACGCTTGAAGTTGCCTGAGCATAGGGTTGAAAGCTTCACTTTCAGCCCTAGGGCTGTTAAGTTTTTTTCAGCCCTAGGGCTGTTAAGTTTTTTTCAGCCCTAGGGCTGAAAGTAAATAACTGTCAAATGTCGACTTCTATTTTGACATTCCTTTTGCGGCAAGTCGATGTATTCTAATCAGCCACAGCTGTATTTGAAATTTCTTTATCTTGATTTCAAATGAATATTTAAACAATCGAAGCAGGAATATACTCATTAATGTATGTTTCACTTAATTAGTATTTAATTGAATAAATTTGAGCTAAGCATTTACGATAGAAATGAAAAAAAAAAATTTTTCTTTAAATAAAATATGGCTGGGGAATCCCATCATCATTGTCTAAGTATGCTTTTTACAAATATAAAAAAAATAGTTGAATTCCACAGACAAAAAAGGGCGGGATTGCAACTATTCGAACTTCATTTAGTTGTTTCGTAAATCGAGTGAGAAGTTTATTTTCTGCAAAATGAGTTCATCAGACTTAGCCAGGATTTGACTCCTGATTTCATTAGAGAAGAAGCTCAAACAGTTGTGGAAAACCTTTTCCTTTTATATTCGTAATGAAAAGCAGAGTGTTTACCTCGGAAGAAAGACCTTTTCAATGCCCTCGAACTATTAGCGCTCTCGCTACGCTCGCGCGCCAAACCATCTCGTGCATTGAAAAGGTAACTTTCTCACCTTGTGTAACAATCTACTATTGTAAAGAGTACTTTCACGCGTGTCTTTTGAGTGGCTAAAAAAGTAAAAAATTATACATTTTACGACTTTTATTTTTCTTAAATAACAAGATTGAGTCAAATGAAAAAATATTCCCATCCTTATCAATAAGTATTTAAAATTTAGATGATTTCGAGCTTTGATGACGCTTAACACTTCTTTAGTAACGTAACAGTTTCGTTGCGACGTCCATAACGAGTTATCAACCTTTAAGGCCTGTTCAAACCTGAGCGGTATTCGCTGCCGCTGTGGATAGCGGTATACCGCGCCGGTTTCGCTCAGGTCTTTAGTATCAAGTTCCGCGGCAAAAAGTACCGATACCCACAGCGGCAGCGAATACCGCTCAGGTCTGAACAGGCCTCAAATCGGTTTACGCAGTATGACGTTATAGTATCTCAAGTGACAAATGTGCTATTTTATAAAAAAAATTAGGTGGATGCTAAAATGCCTTAATGGTTCTCTCTTTTTTCCACTAAAACCGGAAGATGGTCTACTTCCTGAAGCTAAAGAAAACCGGATTGAACTACTATTTAACAGACGATGCCACAAAATACTTAATAATAAACAAGCATTCACGTCAAACTGTACATAGGGGACCTTAAGCTGCTGAAGTAAGACCCATTTTAAAAAAATGATGTGAACGCGTCTTCTGGCCTGACGTTCAGAAGATCCACTCATCATCATCATTCGCAGCTACAAGACGTCCACTGCTGAACACAGGCCTCCCCTATTGATTTCTAAAGTGACCAGTTGCAGGATACACAGTAAAATATTTTTTATTAAAAGTGAGACAGGGCTGTCAAAAGCCAAGGTTAAATTGTGGCATATGTTTGTATGAACTAACCTGTTCCAGCATACTAGGGTGACTCGCTATAATAACGTTGGGCGGGTCCCCCACCGGAGTGGCCGCTCCCCCTACGTTGCTAAATATCACCATTGACATAAGAACTGGTACGGGATTTAAGTGCATCACTTCACATAGCCTGAAAGCAGAAAAGAACGGCTTAGAGATAGATAGATAGATGTGACACAAGAAAAATTATATATATAAAATATATATAATATATAAAATTATATACGGTTGCTTTGACGTACCCCTTGAACGGCACGATTGATTTTCATGAAATTGAAATAGGATAATAATATTGTAATTGTTTATTTAAATTTAATTTTGACATTTGACGCTGTTGTTTAAAATGCTTTTATTTTGTTATTTTCTGACATTGAATTATCACATAACTATTTAATTAATGTAATGTCATGTTTGACATTAATTTTTATCTCTTTTTTATTGTTTATTTTTGTTGACATTTAATCTATTGTTTTTTTGTGACATTATAGCGTACATTGTACGGACTTATTGTTTTTCAGGTATGTACCTACAACGTTCATATTTGATTTATTTTATACTTATATTTTTATGTTTTTGACCTGTAATTTATAGTTACCACAAATGACTATTGACTACTATTCACTATTGATCGTTACGAATCATCGCAACGACAAATCGTTAGTTTCTAGTTACTGAAATCTTTTACGATCTTGATATACACTGAACGATTCGTCGTTACATTCGATCTGAAACGCAAGATCGTAACGGTGAGTCAGTCTATCTTGATTATATTATACAATAGGGTGGAGGGGGATAATAGGGGGTTTTTATTTCATAATGATTTTGGGATACCTTAAATAGTTGTTCTCATAAATATTCACGCAAAAATGCCACCAACATAATGAACTTTAGATATTCCCATACATTGTAAAAAATACAGATTTCTAATCGATTCTAAATCATCTTCTGAGTATCCGCCTGTTGGTATAAGACAAAAGTTTCACCTTGAACCGAGATGCGATTAAACCTTAATCATGTGCCCAGTAGGCCCCAGTTCCAAAAATGGTAGTGGCCACAATTCCGCACAATTCCCGGCCAATGTACGAGTATCAGATAATTTGGTGAAAAATGGGTATACGAATACCTTTTCATTTTCAATTGTGTTGGGCACCTCAAGACGTCAAGACAAGTAAATAATATTTCGTACGTTTGATTTAATGATTGATTGAATTGAGAGGCATCAAACATCGCTATGCCATTAAAAAAAAAGTTTTTTTCTTCATACATTTTCAATTCATCGCGCGTCACCCCTCGTACGAGTTACGCGTGTAGCAAAAGGCGCGCCTATACGTGCGTATATAACGCCCTTATATGGAGTTTTGCATTTGTGGCGCCCTTAAGTTCGCAACTTACCTAATAGTGACAGGTGTCATAAGAAGAACTGTAGTGACATTATCAAGGAATGTGGAGAAGAACGCGGTGAAGAAACACAAGCAATTGATGAGAGGCCACG
Source organism: Udea olivalis (assembly GCA_947369235.1). Lineage (NCBI taxonomy): Eukaryota > Metazoa > Arthropoda > Insecta > Lepidoptera > Crambidae > Udea > Udea olivalis. The sequence goes on along the minus strand of OX376370.1, from coordinate 6,357,179 downwards.
TGCGGCCGCCGGTTACCTGTTAATAACAATGAGGGATTCAAAATCAAATTTATGTTCCTACTTATAAATATTTAAGTAAAGATCTGATCCTAGGATCAGATCGGTTTTTATAGTTTCTATCTTGAGCCCTAGGGCTCAAGCAAGCGGGACTCAAATCCATGTCTTCCACAATCCGGACGGCTACTCTTCGAACTGAGCCATCGAGCCCAATAACAGACTTATGACATTGGGATCAGGTCGAATTTTTCTAGTGTCTATCTTTAGATGCTAAAAAAATCACTTTTAAAATTAAGTAGGTTCATCAGTTTCTGACACCCCTACTACGAGCTGTGCTTAATTTGGATTCAGCTGATTTTGGTGAAAGTTGACAGTCATCTTTCTTTTGCCCGTTCACTTGTTCGATCTTTCCTTCGTTCATGCAATTGCTCACTATTTTTTTCATTAATTCGTTCATTCATTATTCTAGCTTTATTTATTTTCTACCCAAACTCTTACCGCAAAAGCCACCACAGCTGAATAATCGAACAGCCTAGTTTCTGTTAGCCCAGTTTCCGAAACCAATTATCAGCATCATCCTGAACAGCAGCAGCGTTCATCCACTAATTTGTTGGTTCATTGATTCATTGTTTCATTCATTCATTGTCATTATTTCATTAATTTCTTAATTTCCTAATTCATTCATTATTCCTTTCATCATTGTTTCATTAATTGTTCCTTCAATCGCACACTTTTTTTTCTTCTTACCTCTAAAGCCACCACAGTCTAACTAATCAAACAGCCCAGTTTCCGCCAGGATAGGGCCCAATAACATCATGCTGAACAGCAGCAGCAGCGTCTCCATGTCCAGCCGGGAGACCAGCTCCGGGTGTGGGGGTCTATATATTTCCATATTAAAAACACATTCGTTCATTTATTCTTTCATTCATTCTATCATAATTATTATTACATACATTCCTTGATTCGTTACTGAATGTGTTCATTGATTAGTTTTTCCGTTCGTTCAATCGTTCACGTGTCGTTTGTTCATCATTTACTAGTTCGTTCATAATTTACTCGTTCAATCATTCATTTATTTGTTCACTCATTCATTAGTTGACTCGTTCTCTTATTCATTAATTTACTCGTTCACTTAATCATTAATTTACTCGTTCACTTAATCATTAATTTACTCGTTTACTTATTCACTCTTAGATTCATTCACTCGTTCACATTCATGAATAGTTTAATCATTCATAAAGTCATTATTTTATCGTATTTTTTAATCATTTAATTCTTACTTCAAAAGCCATCACAGCCAAAAAATCAAATAGTCCAGTCTCCGCAGGATAGCGACCAGTAACATCATGCTGGACAGCAGCAGCAGCGTCTCTACGTCCAACCAGGAGACCAGCTCCAGGGGTGAGAGTCTACATGTTTTGAAGTAATTATTAATTGATTCATTCATTCGTCTATTTATTAGGTCATTCATTCGTTCCTTCATTCGTTCATCCATTCATCCATTAGTATATTTTTTATTTTTTTTGTTTACTGATTCTCACCTCAAAAGCCACCACAGCCAAATAATCGAACAGCCCTGTTTCCGCCAGGATAGCGACCAATAACATCATGCTGAACAGCAGCAGCAGCGTCTCCACGTCCAGCCAGGAGACCAGCTCCGGCAGCGAGGGTCTGGCGCCGCTGATGGCCAGGACTGCTATCCCGAGAGAGGAGGAGAGGAGAGCGGCTATTGTGCGGTTTACTATCTGTGGACAAATACACTCCGGGTTATTTATTTATTTATTTAATTTGGCATCTAAGTAATGTAGTATTTAAGCGAAAATTTTAGTTTTTCAACAAACTTTTAAGGTTTTCATACAAAAAACCGGCCAAGTGCGAGTCGGACTCGCGCACCGAGGGTTCCGTACAAACCTGTAAGTATATTTAATAAAAATATTTTTATTTGCACAAAGATTAGGAGAGCAGGAGCTTAGTAAAGAAAAACTGAATATTTTTAGAAAAGACTGATTCAATCTTTATGAACAAGAGGTTCGTGTGCAGTGATCAACGGTATTGTTGCTTGCGTTCTTCCAAGTAGTTCACAAAAACACGTATGATCTAACTGAAAATTTACGGTTTTTACAACTTCTGTTATTTGTGCTATAAGATAAGACGTGGCTTCGTACCCTTGCGAGTGTCGAAAATTTGCGGAACTTTGCGGCATCATAAACGGCTGTATCTTTTCATTGCGGCTTAGAAGTTTGATTTTTTCACAGCAAAAATATTTTTAATGAATATACCTACAGGTTTGTACGGAACCCTCAGTGCGCGAGTCCGACTCACACTTGGCCGGTTATTTTACTCCTAACAATTTAGGATACTTCGTGTTCGGAAGAACGAGGGTAGGTGACTTTTAAGAATAGGAGCTGACCTGTCTTTGCCTTTTAAGAATAAGAGGTACTTACCTCTTAATTAAAAGTAAGGTTACTTCCGATTTTGAAATGCCATTCAAACTACCTGCCTTAGGCTCCTTTATAAAATAATCACTAGCTTGCTTTTGACAATTTTTTTAAAAAAACCTGTGAAATATAAACCTCATTCCCTTCACATAAGAGCCACTAACCTCAAAAATGATGAGCAGGTAAAGCGTGGCGAGCAGCAGCGTGGAGTAGATGATGCCGGCGCTCTCGTCCAGAGGACTTAGCTGGTAGCTCACCGTGAGCGGGACTGTGCAGTTAGTCGTTGTGGACATTCGGAGGGTCACTTTTGTGCCTGAAATGAACCACATTATAGATATATTTTTTTATATTGCCCGTCAAGATGACCTCACTCCACCTAATGGAAAGCGGTCGTGAGGTCCAGATATGAGGTTGACAAGCCCAGTCATTCAAACGAATCACTGGGCTGGCCATCCTCGTCTTGAAGGCTCTTTTCACGCCTCGCTTGAAGAACCCGGGACTATAAGAGGAAGGAAACACATGTGCTGGAAGAGCGTTCCACGTCTGGATGGTACGACAAAGAAACGAGTCACCGAACCTTTTAGTTCGGGCCAACAAATGCTGAATTGTGTGTGGGTGACGCCGTAGTCCAGCACGCGTGGTACGGGAGTGGAAAGGTGAACTGTTTATGTGAAGGTGCTGGAGGGTTTGTACTTTTGGCGAAATGGCCACATGTGCTGGAAGAGCGTTCCACGTCAATATATAAAATCAATATATAAAGTCAATATAGAAATATGAAAGCGAAAGGTCACCCACTCACTCATCAAAAAATCTCAGAAACTACAAGTGCTAGGAGTTTTAATTTTGATTTTCGATCCCCAAAGGGGTTGTTTTTGGGGTTGATAGTTTGTATGAAACTTCGTTACTACAAGTGCTATGAGTCTCTTTGGATAGGGATTCTTTCAGCTACCTAAACTACAATGAAACGAAATTCACGCGAGAAGAGCCACGGGCAGCAAGTTAGTAAATAATTATGCGCCAGACCACACTACTGTTACGAAGTACCAAACATGGATTAAGCCAGGGGCGTCTTCCAGCACAGCCAGACCCAAGCCAATTCAAAGAGATCGTTTCCTTAATTGACCCGACCGGTAATCGAACGCAGGACACCACGCAAGTCAAGGTAGTAAACCGTGCTACAGCACACTGCGTCAATCGTGTCGACAAAATTATACGCTCACGAGTTACCGTCATGGTGAACAGAAATTTGGAACAGAAATGATCTTTCATTTTCAGCCAATCAGCGGTTGCCTAACACGCATCATCCAGGCTGTATATTCACTAACTTAAGGCGTGGTGGTTCTGCACAACAATTCCCAAAGGAAACTGGTAAGCGCCACGCGGACCGAAAATCCCTAAAATAATCGATTAAAACATTAATAGATGTAATAAAAAAAACATCGGATGAAATCCCTCCAGTTATCTCAAAACTTTGCTTTGGTAAAGGACACATATTATCAGATCAAATATTTTAGAAGGAAAACCAAAAATAGAAGACAAAATGTCACGAAAAGGGGTATGTAACTTTGTGAATTTATTCTATCGAGCCAACTTCAAATCATGTTTCAAATGAATTCTAAAAACGTGTTTTGTGAACCACCTTGCCTTAATTGCTTGCTACCCTCAGTTTAGGGAATTAACTTGACTGGATATAGGTAAACGATGGTAATATCAATAAACTCCCGGTATTAAGAGGGTTCGCTATTTGCATTTGGGGTACATCGTAAACGTCGCATTTTTTTAAGGTTTTCGTGATTATTTAGCTGAATTCAAATTAAGTATAAATTATCTCTCTATTATTGTTTGCGCCTTTTAATTTCATAATTATAGCTATAACTGTGTACAGTAATTTTTAAGAGTCTTATCAATTAAAAAAAACGGTGTTTTATTTAATTTAGCAAATAATTAGCGACCACCTAATTTTAGACAATTCAATGTGTTTTTAAATAGTACCTCTTGTCTGTTACGTGGCGGATTTCAGCCACAAAAAATAAGCCAGGTCTGTTGCATGGAGGAAATCCGCCACCTTCACAGTCATGCTTTTGAGAATTTTTTTCACATACTTTTTTAGTTAGGGCAGCAGGTCGGGCCGACAAATCGTTTCCGGTTTATTAGGCTGTATGGTACCATACCCAGACCTATCGGTGTGTAAATTAAAAAGATGAAGAATTTTGTCGTTGAAATATTGCTGACTCAGAGTGTCACAGAGTGGTGTGACATTTAGGTGACATATTTGATGATTTTTAACGTGAATTACGCGTTTTCAAGTCCAAAATATCGAAAATATAATGTTAATCTTGAATATATTATCTACTTTTCGAAGATTATGTGCAATTTCATGGAGAATTTTGTAATTGAATTCGACTAACTTCCCACTGTGCCACATAAGTGCGACTTAAGTCCTATAAACCAGCTTTCATTTTCTTATTGCAGATGAAATAACTTATAGAAAAGATAGAGGAACTAATGCAGAATTAGGAATATATGTATAAAAGAAAGCCACAATTCATAATAGAAATGGATTTATTTTTTTTAGTTTTAAAAAACCAAAAAAAACGAAAACGCCGGATCTGTGAGATGGAGGATTTCATCCACCACAGACATGACTTTTCTGACAATTACGCTCCCACAGTTGAGGGGAACAATAATAGAGCAAAAATGTAAGTTTGATAAAAAAAGGAATATAAAAAGGCACAAAAGTACCAGCACATCAGTTCCGGTTACACTTTTGTGCCTTTCGGCGTGGAAACCCTGGGTCCGTGGGGTCCGAGTGCACAGAAACTTTTAATTAATCTGGCTAAAAAAATAATTCCAACTACAGGTGACCCAAGAGCTGGTCCATTCCTCGCACAACGTGTGAGTCTTTCTATACAACGGGGGAATGCTGCCAGCATCTTGGGTACCTTACCACAGGTGCAAAATTTTCTTAGTAGTTTTTAGTTATATTTTAAGGTATATTTTAAGGTTATTATTATTTTAAGGTTTTCTTTTTAATATTTGCTGTACTGTATAAATTAATTATTTATTACTTCTGAATAAATATCTACTATGTTTAATTCAATTCAATGAAATAATCACGAAAATCTTCCAAAAATGCAACGTTTTCTATCCACCCCCAGCTTACGCTCATAATATAGATTTCATGTTTCTTCTTTACTCACCATTAGTTTCTATTTGGTCCCAATTTAAAAGTATTTCAAAATCATTTGTACTATTGTTATCCTCCGGGTCGGACGGCTTATCTCTATCTTTCTCTAATATTAGTGTCCTAGATTCTGTAGTACTCGGAGAGAAGTCTAGAACATCTTCAGACTGCAAGTGGATGGTCCATAGTGAAGAATTCTGAAAAAAATACATGAAAAAAGTAAATCAGTCGAACCACAATTCTAAAACTTATTGCAAGTGCAGTTATCTTATGTGTTCCTCTGTTATTTTTTGGAATATTTGGGGCCTTATTTAGTACATTTTATATCGAGGGACTAAACGAAGCCATTATATACCAGAGGTGGTTTGACTCCCGAGCGCGCGAGGGGAGTCAATGAAACCGAGGGTAGGTACATTAAGTTGGCGTTTATTCTCGAGGTGCAAACTGTATTTTTCAGTTTGAGTGCGAGAAAAATAGTCAATTTAGTACAAAAACATTTAAAACCGAACAAATTTACACTCAGCAAAAGTTTGGAAATTTTCGCGGTCAATTTTTTCTTTTGAACTGAACCAGTCACAGATTAACAATTTATAACACATGGCGCCACCTTCTTTGCGGACAAACCATGGAACTAAAACATTCAACATTTTCGCAATGAAGATGGTCCACACTCCACACGTAATAGTATACTTTTACTGGCTGTTTGAGTTTGTCTATGTCACATGAAGGAAATAAAAAAACTAATTACTTTTTACCCCCTAGAGACTAAAGTGGTCACTTTAGTCCCGCTTCGTAGGGTATATTAGCGTACTTTTAGAGCATGAGAAGTGAAACGATCTTTTATAGTCAGACCAGTTAATTCCCTGAACTGAGCGTATAAAATTTTGTAATAATGATCTTTAATTTCCCGCCAGTCAGCGGTTACCTCTCAATAATGCATCCTCTAGTCCAGATATTTACTGACGAAATTAAATAAATAATAAATATAATAAATAAATATGCGCCAGACAACACACCTCTTGTAATGGTCTCGAAGTAGGGATTAATATCCCTGTGTCACGAGGTACCACACAAGGAAATAAGCTAGGGGCGTCTCCCAGCACATCCAGACCAGAGTCAATTCAGAAAAGATCGTTTCCTAAATTGACCCGACCGGGAATCGAACCCGGGACACTACGGAAATCGAGGCGAGAAACCGTGCTACAGCGCACTACGCCAACCGTGCCGTCAAAAATTGCTTGCTACCCTCAGTTTAGGGAATTAACTTGACTGGCTATAAGGGATCGTAATAAGACCCCTGGTCCTACGGACCGAGCGGGACTTGGTAGCTAAGTATTCCAAGAGCTACCGAGTTCATCAAGAAACTTAGTGAAGTTTAGTGTATTTTTCGTTGTAAGCCAAAGTTGTTACATCAATGTTATCAGTTGTGATGGTTTAACGGGTTAATTTTAACAATGCTTCCAAGGAATAGCGTGTTAATTATAATGCGGCTTTGTTAATAACGTAATACATGCCTCTAGTGGGCATTCGCGTAGCAGGAACGTCCTGGCCCTGGAAAATCTGCAGTAAGAATCCCGCAGATTTACACCATTCACACTCCATTCACTGTAGCATGTTACAGAAGTAAAAAAGGTTCTTTTTAGGGTACACTTTCTGGTAAAAGTACAATAAACATTATTACTTTTAAGATTTATACCGAATTCATTAAAATCTAGGTACATACTCGTAAATAGCAGCAGTCACACTTAATTATTCTCATTTAAAGTAAAGTCACTTCAAAATACAAGAGGCTTTTGCTTAAATAAATTATTTTATTCTGCATCAAACTACATTGTCGATGTAAAAACCTAGAAGAGACAGGGGTTTCTATCCGACAACATTTTTACTGTCACCCTACCAAATCTAAAATGATACATAGTCTCTTCATACGTTGTGGCGGAAGGGGTTTTCAATTTTGCCAGGTTATACTCGAGTGTGTTATGGTCATGGAAACGTCAAATGCAAATTGTCATTCATTTTAGCACCCCTGCTTCTTATTTCTAATGTAATAATGAATGAAGTATATCTATACTCCATTCATTAATGCATTAGACAGAAGTAAAAAAGGTTCTTTTTAGGTTACACTTTGTGGTAAAAGTACATTAAACATCATTGCTTTTAAGATTTATGCCGAATTTATTAAAATCCACATAAATAGCAACTGTCACACTTAATTATTCTCATTTAAAGATAAAGAACTGCAGAATTTATGAGGCTTTTGCTTAAAATAATTATTTTGTCTTGCATCAAATTATATTGTCGATGTAAAAACCTAAAACAGGCAGGGGTTTTCATTTTTACTGTCGCTATAACTCTACCAAATCGAAAATGTTACATAATCCCTTCATACGTTGTGGCGGAAGTGGTTTTCAATTTTGCCAGGTTACACTCAGGTATGTTATCGTCATGGCAACGTCAAATGCAAATTGTCATTCATTTTAGCCCCTGCTTCTTATTTCTAATGTTATAATGAATGAAGTATAGGTACTTTTTGCTGTCACGTGACTGACTGCTATTGATGGCGTGCCAGCTACAGGACTACCGGAATGTGTACTTATATCGGGCTGTAAGAGGATACAGAAGCGCCGTTTTTTGACAAAACGTAATGGCCTGTTCCCTTCCTGGATAATGCTAGTCCAGGATATTTTTTTTTCAAAAATCTATGGTCCTTTTAAGCATGGCCCTATGTTTGCCTTTTTTTAAATAATTATGTGAAGAGATATGAGCCTCCAAAATCTAAAAAATTGGTCATATTTTCCGCTGTGTTCGAACATATAGATAATTAATTTGACTAGTTTAGATATTTAAAAAAGTAAAATATAGAAACACGGCCAAAGTCATTCTTTAATTTTTTCTTTTTCTTAATGAAAAAAGTCTTTCGAAAAGGGATCAAGGGATAACGAAACGTCATTTTTGTGTACTTTTAATATGTAATTTCGGTTCGAGTTACAGTTGTCTCTATCGCACTTTGCGGGGAGCTTGAGGTTAGCAACAGACAGCAATAGATTTTACAACTATTTTTCAATTCTCCTGTGCTGTGTCTATCCATCCATAAACCAGATGGCGGTTTTTAACAAAGGATTTTTGTTCGTTCTTATCCATGTTACTACATCTGCGCAGGATGACGCAGGTGGTGCCGGGCTTGGAACCGGTTTAAAAATACCGTTTTTTAAAACGTCCCGAACGGTGCCTCGCATAGTATTTTGTTCGTAACTCGGAACGAAATGGTAACATTTTATGTTAAACGGTTTATTCCACAAAGGACAAAGCTCCTGGCGTGGCTGCAAAAACTCTTACATGGCGACATTTTATTTATCTGAGAATGAAAATATTTCTCAATGTTAGATGATACAATTTCATGACAAAATATAAAAGTTGCTGCCTAAAAATAATTTCCTTATTATTGCATCAATGTTCATTAGTTTAAACTTTAACGACACGACCCGTGACTAGGCTGCGTGGCTGTGAATTATTATTCCCAGTTTCGTATTGATTATATTTAAAACAAAAAACCGGTAAATTGAGCTTGAACGAAATACATTTCGTTCCTCTTCTAAATCGTTTTTATTACGTTCCCGTTCGAACAGTAACAAAACTAATACGTTCTTAAGAATTTTAAACGAAAAATTCGCGTAGTGATAAAGCGCTCTTATTGTTTGTAATAAAAAAATAGCGCAATAAAAGATACAAGATACAAGAGTAAGTATGCACTGCACAGCATAAACAAATTATCACAGCTGAAAACAAACGTACATAGTAAATTAAGACCATGTACTCATATGTATGGAGAATCGCGTTTTATTGCCTATAAATATTTATGTTTCATACAAACATTGTTTAGTACGCGTTCTGTTTGCAAATTATGATAGCATTACAACGTTATATGATGTTTAATTTGATTTAGAACAATAGAATACTGAGTGCCTAGTGCGAGTTGCAGTGAGAGAAGTGAATGACTTCACCATCGCGTTTTGCGAGCACGTAAATGTCAATTAGTATGGAATCGAGTCAAATTCGCGTCTTTTTCTCGCAATCGCCATAGTGAAGTTATTCACTTCTCTCACTGCAACTCGCACTCGGCACTCTGTTACTGCCAAAGAATACTTAAAAGATACGCATGTTCTGAAGGCTATATTAAGTCTAAGAGATCTTAGAAGCTATTATACTACAAAAGACTACCTTATAGATAAAAATGCCTGGGTATAAGCGCTCTGCTCGATGCGGGATTAAATAGCTCTATTGTAACAGATGTTTTATTGTAAGAGTTCATAGGTACCTAGTATGTATGTACTGACTAACAATTTTTGTTTTTGAATTGTTTAAATGAATTCTTTTTATTATTTTCTTTTATGGTTGGTTTTTTCTCTTTGTTTTATATTCTTTTAGGTTTATTTGTATCAAAATGACACACTGCTTGTACTTTACTAACGCCTGTTGTAAACCCAAAACAAGTTTAAAAGAGTAACTGCTGAGTTTCTCGCCGGGTCTTCTCAGCAAGAAACAACTCCGACGCGGTGGTAGAGTCGCATTATGTCTGTATACTGTTTATTTACATATCCATATTATTATGGTATTTATGTCTATTATTTAGTATATTTTGCTGTAAATTTGACGATTTGAAAGTACTGATACAGTCTATTTGAATAAAGTTATTTGAGTTTGAGTTTGAGTTTGAAGGAAAATAGGTCTAAAGAAATTTATTTCTTATAAAAACTAAATAGTTCACTTATAATAAGATAAATTAATACTATTACAATGAATGACAATTTATAATAAATAATTTATAATTATACAACGTGTTAATGAAAAAGCGGAAAGTCTGAAATTAGTTTTGTTCAGAATCGAGAGTAGAATTGATTCCACTAATATAAAAAAGGGGTAAAATTTTAACCAAAAAAATATTTTAATCACGCCGTGTTTAATTATTAAGTACTTAACTCTATTATTGCGGCGGCACGAAAAGCGGAAAGGTCGCACTTTAGCTCGCGCGTTATTACCATAGACTTTTTAATTTTGCAACAAAGACAAGTAAACAAAAAAGCTAATATCTTCGTAAATAATCCGCGAAAATGAAATTTAATAATTTACAATATTATTTTATGATAAAAATAAGTTAGGGTGTCTGAGGTTTTGCGCTTTTTAATTAACACGTATATAATATTATTACATTATTGTTTGCCTCTGGAAAATTACATTTTCACTTTTCATGCTCTAAAAGTACGCCAATATAGCCCTACGAAGCGGGACTAAAGTGACCACTTTAGTCCATAAGGAGTAAAAAGTAATTAGTTTTTTAATTTCCTTCAAGTGACATAGACCGTCCGTCTTCATTGCGAAAATGTTGATAGTTTTAGTTCCCTGGTTTGTCCGCAAAGAAGGTGGCGCCATGTGTTTTAAATTGTTAATCTGTAGTTCAGTTCAGAAGAAAAAACTGACCACGAAAATTTTAGAACTTGTCAAGTGTAAATTTGTTTGGTTTATGCACTAATTTGACTATTTTATCGCACTCTAAGTGAAAAGTACAGTTTGCACCTCAAGATTAGACGCCAACTTAATATACCCTCGGTTTCCTACCTCTGGTAGGGGAGACCTAGGAGAGTTCTGACAATTTTTACTTTATGGGACATATCTCGCTCAAGAAACATTTCACAGTAATGAACTATGTGAATTATGGAGCACCGTTCCTTCCTTTTCCGAAATAATGACCAATATTTATTTAAGTTTATGGGTTTCTGAGAAAATCAATACAAAAAAAGACTACTCCCTCTATCACAACTCTCCTATCACCGAGGTAAGTTGTGACAGGTACCTAGGTTAGTTGTGACAGTGTTATATTTCGACTATTTGGTTATCAAAATACACTATGATACATTTTATAAAAAAATCAAACATGATTTTTTGCAAAATAATATTTTATTCATATCTTTAGTTCACTAAGTACCAACAAAAACAACATCACATTCTCATAACAAGTAATTAGGGTATCGCTTTGAGATCTTTCACATTATAATCAGTCAATAAACTTAGTCTAACCGGACAGACAATTATGCAAAACGTGTGGCAGGTCGTTTCCACTTCTATCTACGTGTGGCCAGCCTTTGCATTCTAGGCATTGGACCCACTGCTCATTCGGTCTGCTGTTTGCATAGGCTTCAAAACAAACCAAGCAAAAACAATCATTTTTCCATCTTCTTCGTCACCACTTGTTCTCTTAACTCTTACTTGTCTTCTTAGATTTTTCTTTTCTTAGCTTAAGACCAGCTTTTTCACTTTGCTTGACTTTATATTGGCTTCTATAGCAGCTATTTTATCCTTAGTAGTGTCAGTAAGCACAGCAGATTCAATTTTACGTCTGTTCGGTTGGCTGGTTATTTTGGCTGAGCATTTGGCAACGGCCTAACTGATTCTGGCTAGAACATTTATTAGAAACAGTGGCAAGCAGACCATGGGCTGCAGACGTGGAGGCAACAGGTTTATTGGCATTATTGTTCAGAACTGATAATTTGTTAGATGGCTTGCATGGTTTCTGATCCGTAGATGTACATGGAGAACTTTTTTCTCGTAACATTACCTCTTCACAGGCAAGGTCCTAAATTTCGACACTAGCTATTTCTCTAGCAGTCTTTCGTGTATAGTTATTAGGCATTCTGAAAACCAAAAAAGCAGTCTTTTAGCATGCATCATCACACCATAGCTAATTTATTTATGGAAAATAACCTTTTTGTAACAAGCTCTTTTTACATACTATATCTGCTAGATTTGATTTTAATATAATAATGTACAAATACACAAACAAACATCACAAATGAATAAAAACATACTCGAAATAACCCAGTAGAAAAATTAAGTCAAATAGGAGAGTGGTGACAGGTTGTCACAACTCGCCTAGGTGCTCAAAATGACGACTGGGTTTGAAAAATAATTTATATTTTCTAAAAACGATGCGAACACAGGAAATCAATGCAACGCTTCGAGACTTGAATAATCATACAAGTTAAGAAAAAATAACACAACAATGCATATGGAACAAAATAAAATACAAATTAAATCAATATTTTAAAGAAAAACTTACTTTTCGCATTTTTTTGCGCGCAGACGTCGTCATTTCACAACCGCACCTCGTGCGCCGCGGGCGGGTACTGGGTCTAATAGCGCATCTCTAAAGCAACAAACGAGAATTTTTGCCAGCTCGCTAACTATTATAGGTAGGGAGAAATTGGCCTTGTCACAACTCACCTCTGTCACAACTTGCCTAGGTCTCCCCTATATCATGGCTGCGTTTAGTTTTCGATATAAAATATACTATTTACAACTTTCGGACATGTTTCTTGAGTCTATCTTTGTAGGTACGTATGTACACTATCACATTCCTTTATGTAGCTAGGTAGTCCATTGAACAGTTGTGCTCCCTCGAACAATATCGTTCTTTTGCCCGTTTAGTCGCATAATGCCTAATTCGCAAAATGGGCACCGAGTCTCGAAAGGACTACTTCGGAAACGCCCACTTAGCTAAAGGACTACTTCGCGTAATGCCTAATTCATTAAAAGACCAATTCGCATAATGGCTACTTAGCCAAAGGACTAATTCATGAGAGGACTACTTCGCAAAAGGACTAATTCGAAAAATGGCCATTATTATCAATATTTTCTTAAAAGAGAACATTGACCATTGCCGTAGTTAGTGCGCGGGCTAATTAAACTTGTTTAGCTATTTCTTAAGCCATGATTGTTTACTTAAATTATGTTAATTTTCTGCCTTTTGACGCTGAGGGTCGCGGGTTCGGTATCCTCCCATGACAAACATTCGCGTAATGAGCGTTTATTGTTCTTTCTGTCTCTGCGTGTTAAAAAACAAAAATAATAATAGTAATACGTTTATCACTCAACTCTATTATAACAGATATTATGTTGTAATACCTAGTTAATACTTAGTTCATACTGACTTACAATTTTTCTTTTTTAACTGTTTAAATGACCTTTTCTTTCAACCGGGTTTTAAAATACGTTGCGCACTATCACACTGCCCAGGGGAAGGCAATGGGGAAGTGTGGGACTCTCCGCCGGCAAATCCGGCGGTGTACCCATTAAAACGCACCCGGGTATACCATCACCGCTTTGGAATAGAGCGACATGGAGCCTTACGGATTACCATGTCACCACAGCGGTCGGCCCAGCCTTCATGCCGGGCCTCCTTACGCTCCGGGGGCGTCCCGATATACTGGGACACCCCCAGACGGGAGCACCGTGCAAAGAGGTGAAAACCCCACGGCTAACCCCCCGGTGCTGTTTTTAGGGAGCAGGAGGTCGGGCGAACCGCCGTTTTTGTGCTCCCCACCGTCTGCGTCGGAGAAGGGCCGCCAGAGGATCATCCTCTCGGGCCCTCTCCGCGGTCTCCATCTGCGTCATCAGCTCCTCACAGAAGGAGACCACTGCCATCCAGGCTATCTCACTCCCCAACATGGCTACGGCCGGAAGTGAGAGGTCACCACCAATAATTGTGTAAATGACCTTAAGTTAATCGTCTTTTATGTTCGTTTTTTTTCCATTGTTTTATATTCTTTAGATTAGACACTCAGTAGGTTTATTTGTATCAAAATGACACATTGTACTTTACTAACGCCTGTTGTAAACCCAAAACAAGTTTAGAAGAGTAACTGCTGAGTTTCTCGCCGGGTCTTCTCAGCAAGAAACAACTCCGACGCGGTGGTAGAGTCGCATTATGTCTGTATACTTTTATTTATATATCTTTATTATTATAGTATTTATGTATATCTATTATTTAGTATATCTTGCTTTAAATTTGACGATTCGAAAGTACTCACTGTAAAAGGCTATTTGAATAAAGTTATTTGAGTTTGAGTTTATCAGTCTCTGACACCCATTGTATAAGCTCTGCTGAGTTTGCGGTCAGACCATCTTGGTGAACGAAGTCCGATCCAGTCCAGTGTTATAAACGGAACACTCAGAAGTCTACACTACTACATTATGTCTACCATTTCTGTCATGTAAACTACGATATTTAGGAAACACTACAATATACCTAGCAATATACCTATTTCTTACATATCACGTTTACGTATTTATGTAGGTAGTTACAAACCTACATTGGCGGACACCGACTCCAACAATAACAATAATTACACCTACATTATATTATCGTATAAGTTTTAGAAGAATACGCAATTATTTCTTTACTTTTTAGTGCTTTGTTTTGGAATAGTTTTTTTTGAAGTTGGTTTTTTTTTAAATTTTTGTTCATTTCTTGATTTTCAGTGAATAGTTCTTATTTATTTTATACATCGAAAAAGTATCGTCAAATTGCTCCTAAGAATTGAAGAGTTCCGTTACTTTGTCATGGATCCCAAAATTAGAACCTAACCAAACTCTCATCAAACTACCCTTGAAGTATATCCTTTCCAATAAAAAAAGAAACATCGAAATCGGTTGGCGTGATAATGAGTTTTTCGTCCATTTGTCGCGCATATGGTTTAGCTAGATTTAAGATTTATATGGATTTCCCATGGATGCCACTGTCAGAACTGGACCAAATTAAAATGGAACCACACAGGCAGCATCAGCTTTCAAATAAATAAAGAATTATCAAAATCGGTTCACCCAGTCGAAAGTTATGAGGTAACAAACATAAAAAAACATATAGTCGAATTGAGAGCCTCTTCCTTTTTTTGAAGTCGGTTGAAAACAGGATTGCTACCATGTCGATAAGGTAAATATGTAGTAGTAATCCTGTTTATAACTATTCCACGTATACCTATTTATTTATTCTTTTACGACTGAAATTGTCAGCTACGCGTAATCACCCATTTATCGATATCGATAAGTAGGCTGCCTGAATTTTTCAAGCCCTAGTGTCAAAACGTGTTGCAGTTGCTTGTCTAATATTGGTACTAATATTTTTAAGGTTGGCACAAAGTACGTTCCTAATTCGGTTTAGTGGCTTGTAGGGAAGTGCCAACTCTTAAAACGTAGTGATTATTTTCTTTATGAGTCCTACCAAAACCATCGTACTGATCAGAGCTTGCGAGCATTTTACCAGATTACTAGTTTAAGTTTTAAGTTTACATTATTTGATGGTGTATTTTAAATACTTTAAATAATCAATTGTAATCAGTTATAATTTAAGAGGAACCCGTGTATCGGGGTTAGCATATCATACCTATTTACTTACCTATTACCTACTATTTGATAATCTATTACCTAGGACTCTTTGTATTCATTTATTGTTATTTTGTTACAGTTCTTCTTTCCTACCTACTCTTCTACCCCATACAATAAACAAGTCACTGGATTGGCCGATCTTTTATTTATTATTCCTTAACTTACATCTTCTTACTTACTCCTGAATATTGTGTGACGAATCCCGGCGCTCCGGCTCCTGTATTACTGGCCTGCAACGGGGATTTCGCCACACCTTTAGCCATTCAGACAGAATCAGGTGTGAACTACCTCCCATTTAAACAGTCCTAATGATTCAGCCATAAAAAAGTAGTTGCATAAAAGTTAACTGTAGCATGTTTCCTTTCTGTTGAGCGGAACACTCAGATGCCCCTAATTCGCTAATCTCAAAACCTAACGTGGTAGGATTGGTAGGAATGAGCTTGTCGCTGTTATTCCTTTCGTCTTTGTAATGGGGTAGATGTTTGTTTTGGTGTTATCGTAAGACCTCTCAATGATAAAAACATTGATAAAAAAAATATACCGATAGCACGAAAACTTCCGGAGATTTCGACCGACTTGGTGTAATGGTTAAGAAGTTGGCTACTACACCAGAGGTCGCGGGTTCGATCCCCGCACAGTACAAACATTTGTGTGCATGAACATGTCTGTTTGTACTGGTCTGGGTGTCTCCTATGTATAATAAGTATGTATTTACAAAAAAAAAAATTATTTAAGTATGTTTATCCGTTGTCTAGTATCCCATAACACAAGCTTTAATTAGCTTACTTTGGGGCTAGATGGCGCTGTGTGGAATAATGTCCAGGGATATATGTCCAGGGATATATAATATCTAAAGATTGCCATATTATGGAAATCTTTAAAATCATATGTTTGAGCTTGCCCAAAACGCTCTCTACAAACTGTCGCAAAATGGTGACGTTACAGAACACCTATTTCTATGCCTACTGCAAGATACTTGTTCGGCAGCTAAGTTAGATTTTGCGTTTATGAATATTGTTTCTTAACAAAAGGTTACTTTAAATTGTGAGGATTATCGAATGGTATACCTATTTTTATTGATTTTACGTTTGAAGGGCCATAAAATTAATTATACCTATAAAAATTATAGGTGAAAGAAACTCAAAGTTTTCGAGTGCCCCTTTTTAGTGTATTTTTTGATTATCTATTTTACATAATTTTCAGAATTCGATGATGATGTCAACTAAGTACCCAAATATCTGTCTTACCACCAGTCTTGGCCAGATTTGAACTATCAATCACACAGGCTCAAGGTGCTGATAGATGTGAGCATTCACTTGTATCAGAGTGCCGAGTGCGAGTTGCTGTGAGAGAAGTGAATAACTTCACCATCGCGTTTGCGAGAAAAAAAACGCGTATTTGTATAGCATCGAGTGAGCGCCATCTAGCGGCCTGAATGTTGCCCGAATTCGCCGCTAGATGGCGCTGACTCGATTCCATACTATTTGACATTTACGTGCTCGCAAAACGCGATGGTGAAGTCATTCACTTCTCTCACTGCAACTCGCACTTGGCACTCAGAACATCGAGCATTCGTCGTTTTTGAATAGAAAACTGATCGTTTTGCATGTATTGTGCCTTTCGAAAAACGTTGCATTACAATGAAATGGTCTAGCAAATGCTTCAGTACAGGTATACCCACCTTTAGCTGAAATGCATCACCTCTAGGCCTTTCCATGTACTTACGCGCGGTAATTACCTACCAGCCGCAGGGTCTACCAAGACCCATTTGGCAGTTGGCTGTCAACAGCCGCGTAGAGCATTTGTATGCGAATCTTGCGGTTAACAGGTCCTAGATTCTGCTATTTTAACGCCAATGGAATTGTAATTGAATGGCGCGTTCTTTTTACAGTATAGGTACGGACCAAACGACAAAATCATGCTATTCAACGATTCCATTGGTATGAAAATAGCAAAATCGGGCCCCTGAAGCGATGACAAATGTATCTATGTCGAAAGAGGTAGCCCTAGCAAGATATGCCTGTCACATGACAGCACGCATTCAAAAAAGACAAAATTGACAATTTTCTATGAAGTGATTTATCTGTTACGTAGTAACTATTAAGTAATCTGTGCTACGGCGCTCATTAAATTTCAGCCGAATCTAGTCACCTCTTACCTGTTCATATTCCAAGATTTCTGACTCCCTGTGAAGCCATATGTGTAGAAGATTATTGGTGTTATTCCTGTTGGTCTGGCTGAATGGTCCGGTTAGTGTGATCGCCACTAGAATCCTGTTGAGACTTGGCTGAAGCTCGTATTCTGAAATTATATGGAAACAATATGCAAGGGGATTTGTACTCTTGGTAACTAATGTCAGACGTTTATCCACCGCGAGAGAGTAAACAGCCTTAGGCTGAGAACTCACGGCACGAAGCGGTGGCGGTTACGGCAGTTTTTTACCCAAACTCACGAGACCGGAGTACCACATGTGTGCAATAAATCTTTGAATCTTTTCGCAGCCGCCGCGGTCACGATTTTCCCCCGCAAACTTGGCGGGCGACTATCGCAAGACGAGCAGTTGGACACCTGCCGATCGACCGCAGAGCGCGCGGCTGCGGCAGCAAACTGCTTCATCAGTTTTTAGCTAACGTAGTGTTATGGTCTCTCAGGTTCTTAGCCTTAAGAGTTATTTAATTGGTAAAATAATACGGTATGATGACAGTTTTTTAGACGTTTGAGCGTCTTATCTTCCTCATGTTGTAGCGCAATCCATCAATCTGTGATCGCAATCAGAGCTACAGGATCGCGATCTAAATTGTCTGTGTAAGGGCTGCCGTACAGACGGTGAGGAACTTTGTTTTCATACTAAGAAAAGGAAGAATTCGGCTTTAGAATTTCAGGGTAACATCTATGTCTGAGCATTGTCTCAGCATCAACTGTGGTGGCACACGACTGGCCAGTCAGTACAGCTCGTGCAGTTGCCGTAGGATTGCATGCGGTCACTGCACGTGCTGTTAGCAGTTGTACCTTAGGGTTGTCGATCTCATGCAGCGGCGGTCATGGAGCTGGCAGACGAAAGGTTAGTGTCTGCGTCAAACTAGTTGAATACCGACGGACTGACGAGCCCCCCTAACACTTTTTTCTGTCTGTCCCTATCTACTCCACCCAGGTAGGTAGGGTTTTCGCAGCCGGAACTACGGGTCTGGCTGTTAGGATCAGGGTACCACGGGTGTTGGGGGGTCCCAGGCAGCACTGCCTGTCTTAAGGCAGGCCCCAACTTGGAGTTTGATTCGTGGTGGCATGTGGTTAGTTGCAGAGGTGGGGCATGTTCGTCTGCTCGGTAGTGTGTACAGAGCGTCCCTCCTCGCGCGCAACGAGTATCTAAATTCACTGGTCTAGGGCGTTGGGCCGCTAAGTGTTTAGATGCGGGGTTAGTGAGGAACCCTTATAGCGGCTCGCCGATCCTCCGGTACTTGCCTGGATAACAAGGAGATGGGTATCCGCTATAGATTGCCTATCTGGCCACCCTGCTGTAGCTAAGGATAGATATGATACGGCAGTGCTTTGAGAGGTGAGCGTGCTCCGGCACCATTCTGGAGAAATGGTAGTTGGCTTCTCTGACGTCCCCAGCGGGGATTGAAGCCGCTAGCGCTCTTTGGATGCGCGTGAGCGACTATAACTGCTCCGGTACCGTTCTGGATAAATGGGAGTGGGTAATGCCACGGGCTACTCGCCTATGAGTACCATAATGTGTAATGCATTGTGCATTGTGCTTTGTGGCGGCAAGACCTACCGCAGATGGTCCCTGGTACACTTCACGGTGTGCTAGGAATAGTGTGCCTTTCTGTTGGTCGAAGGGGCCTTTAAAATGAATCTCAGTAGTTGGGTCCTTACCCAACTACTAAGATTCATTTGTCTGTCTGCTACCGGAGAACCTCACAATCTAGTTTAGTAGCTGAAGTAAATAACTCACCTTTTATATCCCCTTCCTGTATAGCAGTATGGAGCACCACGTCAGACTTCTCCCTGTTCATAATAAGAGACGCAGTGAGGAGTACCCAACAGCCTACCAGGCCTGCTAGCTTCACCATGCGAGCGAAGAACTGTAACTGTAGGAAAAAGGAGTTTTCAGGTTAGAGAGAGTTAAAAATTTATAGTTATCAGCACGTAGAGCTTGTCTAATTTGAAATGACGCGCCCCACTATTTTTTTTAGTTGACTTATATGTACCAACTCAGTTTACTTTTGCGAGCAAACGACGTGTGTTTTCTAGGTTCGAGTCTAACCAGCTACTGCTAATTACAGTGGCATGTTTATATGTGTCCATACTTAAAAGGAGATCATGTTTTTTGGGCCTTTTCTCAAAGTGCCGGCCAACAGAAAAAATGGGACGTATATTTAGAACTAGTTATACGGAGTAATAGTTATTATGGCACAAAAGTCGTAGGGTTGCCACAAGCAAAGATAAACGAGTATAAAAGTGCTAGATACGAGTACATAGATGTATGTATGTATGTGTGTGTGTCTGTTTGTTACCCTTACACGCAAAAACTACCGAACGAATTTAGATGAAACTTTACAATAATACAGAATAACACATAGTCTACAATTTATAAATATTTTATGTAATTTGGCCATACTACCTATAAAACAATAACGCGGGCGAAGCCGCGGTTAGAAAGCTAGTAAAATATAATAGCTAGTAATATTCACCTGTTTTTGTCTGGCTGATCTTATTTCTTTTTCTTCATTTGTGTTTAAGGGGTCCATTAATCTGAAAGTAGAAATGGATGGATCGTTCGATGGTTATTCATTTACCTACCTTAGATGTTTCAGACCAAATCATGTCATAAGTATCATACTTATCGCAATTTCTATCTAAGTAGGTAATAACTAAATTGCTTGGATGGTAGATACATTTTGAAAAATATTTACCTACGTTCATAATGTTCATACTTTCAAGTAGCATAGTTTGTTTATGTTATTGGCTCGGTTAAGAGCGTTAGCTGAGGGTGGTTCAAAAACGTTGCATTTTTATAAGATTTTCGTGATTATTTCATTAAATTGAAATATAACTTAAATTTTAGCTCTATTATTGTGTGCATAATACTATTTAAAAACACATTGAATTGTCTTAAATTAGGTAGTCGCCAATTATTTGCTAAATAATTGATAAGACACCATTAAAAAATTTACTGTCACCACTAAAGTTATAATTATGAAATAAAAAGGTGCATTCAATATTAAAGTGAGAGTTAATTTATACTTAATTTAAATTCAGCTAAATAATCACGAAAACCTTAAATAAAATGCGACGTTTACGATCTACTTCAAACGCAAATAACATCTTCTGAATTTATGTTTCACTGGTCCGCAGGCGCAATGGCAGCAATCCTGCCTTCCGAATGATGTGGGGCCTATATCCACACATGTTTAACAGTCGTGTGACGAATTATTTTGTATTTGGATGTTATTTTTTGAATTATCTATCTGTGGGCAAAGATTCGTGCGCCGGTTTAGGACTCATTTACGGAGAGGCGGGGCGTCGCGCGTTGCGTTGAGCGCGCCCGCACTGATTTCAAACATGTGGCGTTGTGAGTGCTTTTACGGAGAAGCGATTTTACACACGTTTCTTTGAAATGAAATGCTCCAATTTGAGCAATCGCGTGTAAAATCGCTTCTCCATAAAAACACTCATGCAACGCCTTAAGCTTGAATTCAGCGCGACCCGTGCCGACCAACGCAACGCGCGACGCCCCGCTTCTCCGTAAATGAGGCCCTAGACTTGACTGCTTGTAGTAGTGACATGAACTGACATACCAGTAGGACATGCGCTAGTGTGCGTGCTGTCAGCGGGAACAAATTTACACTAATGACACTAAGGCAGTGTGTATGTTCACTATTGTACATGCCACTCCTACAAGCATGGTAAAAAGACCTTCCTGAGATAGAACGTCTATATCAGGCTTTCGTACCTGCTTCCACTGTCTTTGAGTGCATTCTGATGATTTTCCACCTGCTCCCCCACTGTTCGTATTTCTGGATTCTTCTTATTAAATATCGTTTTGTCCCCTTCATCTTCTATTTCTGGTGTATCAAGTTTACCTAAAAAGTAAAAATTTCTCATTTTGCTCGAAAATAAAAATAAAACCAGACAACATACCAATTGTCATGGTCTCTAAGTAAAGCTGAATATCATGTGTTGTGTGTTTCAAGTCACAAGACGAGGATTTAAGCCAGGGGCGGCCGGGGATCGAACCTGAGACACAGCAAGTCAAGACGAAGAACTTTTCTACGCCAATCGTGTCGTCAAGGTCGACATTTTTATGTAAGAAAATAAATAGGGTAATACTAAAAGAGGTTCCAGATTTAAGTGCAGTCGTTAAACTACGCTAAAGCCTTTCGAAAGACTTGATATTCGTCACCTTAGAAAATTCACCACTTAAAATAAAAATGTCCAAAAGGAAAGCTCCTTACAAGAGCGTCAAGAGCGTCGTGGCCTAGTGGTTCAGCACCCGAACTCAGATCGTGGATCGTGTGGTCCCGAGTTCAAATCTGGCCAGAACCAAAACCTTTGTGTTCATTGTTAAATATCGGACTTACTCTTCGGTGATGGAAAACATCGATAGAAAACCAAATGCACCCGGATAACGGCAGGAGGCTCACTACCTACCACGTTGGGTTCTAATACCATTGGCGAAAAGTGAGCTTCTGAGTGTTTCGTTCACCATGACGACACAGTCACTTGCCTTTGACTACCCCGTTTGGGATAAAGTCGTGATGGTACCTATGTTATGTTAGCTCCTTACAAAAATCTCCGCCATGTTAACGCCACAATCTACTATTGAAATAATGTGTTCCACAAGCTTCGTATGTTACATAAATAGTTATTATCATTGCTTTATTTTTTTATTTGACGACACGATTGGCGTAGTGCGCTGTAGCATGGTTTCTCGCCTCGATTTCCTTAGTGTCCCGGGTTCGATTCCCGGTCGGGTCAATTCAGGAAACGATCTTTTCTGAATTGACTCGGGTCCGGGTGTGCTGGGAGACGCCCCTGGCTGATTTCCTTGTGTGGCACCTCGTAACACAGGGATATTAGTCCCTACTTTGAGACCATTACAAGAGGTGTGTTGTCTGGCGCATATTTATATTATATTATTTACTGACATGTTACACCCGTTTACTGTAAAAAATTACATTTGTTACAGCTCTTGCCACAAAAGCTTCACGTACCGGTTATTACTGAATAACATTTAACATTCACTACAAAACAAACTCTAAAAAAAACATTTGCCGCGCTAATTTCGATTTCTTTTTTACTTCTCTTTTTAAAATGTAATGACGCATTTTGTGTCGTGCCAGTTCCAAATTTAAATAAAAAGGTTGGTTAGATGGTTACCTACCTCTTTACTCGCAGGCCCAGTAAATGCAAGTACGATTTATCCGTGTCGTGACATGTTTTAGACTAGCTGTTAAAGTGGACAGTACAAAAGATGGCAAGAGAAAATATTCTACATAATTCTTCAGAATTTTCAGCAGTTTTAATCAATAAATTTTTACTTTTTCTTCTTTGGTATTTCACCTCCTTAGGCAAAGCTGTATTTTTATATTCTACGAATAAAAAAATAGCAGCGTAATAACAAAAAAAAACATGCAAAACTCACCATGATGCTGCTCATACAGTCTCTTGAACGGTGCCAAGGCAGGATCGTACTTGATCTCATCAGGCAGATCCACCCAGATCTCCAGGCTGCCCGGAGTGAGGTCACTGGCGGAAACCATAGAGTATACACTAGTGCTGCTCTTGTCGTTCTTCCTCATTTTTAGTTTGCTAAGTAGTTCCGCCATTTTGGATTTGAGCTACCGTCTTAATATTCCCGCCACTGTGATTGTTTTTACTTCTCTTGAGGGGAGAATTATTTTGTCTATTGTTTTATCACTTTGTATTACTAATAATTCAGAAGGTTTTTAGTTAAATTTATTGGTCAGCAAATACAATTTTCTTAAAATAATTACATATAGAAACCAAGTCCGCGCGCCCATTTTGAAGCACCTTAATTGGAGCCATAAATGGCTCCAAACGGACCGCTTTGCAGTGTTCATTTCAGCTCCGCAATGTTCAATGTCAAAGCGCGCCGCACGTAAGCAAGTAATATTCACGCATGTGTGGATCGGATTAGTGCTTCATTACTGACGGGGCGATTGTATGAAGACTATCTTTCTATACGTTATTATTCTGAGACAATTTTTGTGTTTGTACAAATTTTGTTTAGAAACGTCCTACTAAGGTATAATCAGCCACAGAATTCGCTCAATACTTTAGTTTCACGTCACATTTACTTTGTCCAGGTGGTCATAATAATTATATTTTCACTTATTATAATTTCACTTAAAATTGTTAAAACAACCTTGACAAAGTCAGATGTCATGTGGAACGGGAACAACTACCTATGAAAAAGTAATAAAGTGTTCAGCTACTTCTGTTGAGGACCGTCCCAAGTACTAAAGCTAATCTAGGCAAGCTCCCGAACTTGCGACACTTTTGTCAAACATTAATACTAGTGGCCAGCTCCGGCTTCGCACGGGTATAATTAACAAAAATTAAAAAAAACAGAAATGTATATCGCGCCCGTCACGGATAATGTAGGATGTACCTATTCTTAGAACATTACGCATAGAAGGCGAGTCGGGGCACCCGTTTTGATGCCACAAATATCAGGACGTCACGTCTGGATGGAAGAGCTTCTTCAAAATGTTTATTTGTTCAGTAAATGGTTGCAACAACATAACAGAGAAGCACAAGGAGTATTCATACATGATAAATACCTATTGAAAATTGTGATCACATGTGTAACGAATTGTTATTCTATAGACGATTCTGGCACCACCAATAGCGCTTTTTTGTATGGAACTATCCTTCTCGGTGTGATTATTCTAAGAATGTAGGATTGTAAACGAGTTTTTCTAATCGATCCAGTAGTTTCGAAGCCTATTCAATACAATCAAAAAACATAATTTAGTTTTGTACCTAGAATAATTCACCTAGAAGGATGGCTCCATACAAAAAGGCGCGCCACTTGTGATGCCAAAATAAACTGTCAAAATAATAATTTGTTACACATGTAATCACAATTTTCAGTACCTAAATATTTACCATGTATGAATAATATTTGTGCGTCTTTGTTATGTTGTTACAACCATTTACTTACTGCACAAATTAATATTGTGAAAAAAGTCTTACCTCGAGAAATTGACTTGGGTAAGTTTAAATTGATATGTCACATCAAGCTAGATAGCCGCGAAAGTATACATTTTTAGGCTATAAATTGTGCTTGTATGTAAGTTTTTGTTGTTTTCAACTAACAATAAGGAATATTTACTTATTGTATTTTTATTTACTTATATAATATATGCCTATTCACTCTGGCCTTGAAGACACCAAGGTTGTAAGTATCCGGAAACACAGACGCAGGAAGACCTGATAACCTTTCTTGGGGAAAATATTTCTTCTATGAGTTTAAATACTAGTTATTCTACTAATTAAAAATAGCGGTGTAGAATCATGATAAGGCTGGTTTCACCTTTAGGCACCTATAAAAACTGGAAAAAAGGTTTCAGGTCGGTGGGACTCAACTGCCAAAGGCTGCGGGTTCGACTCCCGTCTGAGACCTCGACCAAGTTGTTATTTTTCTAGTATTTCTAGGTTAAAATATAAAATATATTGTAAGGAATTGACGACACTAGTGCGCTGTAGCACGGTTTCTCGCCACGATTTCCTTAGTGTCCCGGGTTCGATTCCCGGTCGGGTCAATGCAGGAATAGATATTTTCTGAATTGTCTCGGGTCTGGGTGTGCTGGGAGACGCCCTGGCTCATTCCTTGTGTGGCACCTCGTAACATTATATTAATCCCTACTTCGAGACCATTACCAGAGGTGTGTTGTCTGGCGGATATTTATTTATTTATTTATTAATAATTGGATCAAAGTTTTGTAAAAAATAATAAATTCGAATGATTCAAATAACAATTTTGAAGCTTTACTCAAAATTAGATCGCGCCAATATCTAGTTGTGTTGAATCTGGTAAACGCTCTCAAATCAAAAGTACAAGACACTGTCTGTTTGTCACGTTTTGACGGCTTAAAATTTTAATATACTAAACTTATGTCAACGAATTTCGGTAAAGAGATAAATTTAACTTTTTTACCGGACTTATACTAGCTTTTGTCGAATGAAAACCCTTATTATTTGTGTGTAAAAAAAGGGGAAAACTGGCTTAGGGTGAGGACATAAAAAGGCAGGTTCCTAGTGCAGACATACCGTGCGTTTAATATATTCCAATGTTATCTTATGCGCTCACGCATAGAGAAACAGGGTAAGTAATCTGTTACGGGGTTACATCGGTAGCTACCCGTACTGGTTTGTCTACACCGAGAACCCGCCTCTTTATGACCTCACCCTTACTGACCGAAAGACTGACAGATCAGATATCAGCACACCAACTACTTGTTCTCATTTTGGTATGTATGTTTCACGTTCCTATGTGAAATTTCGCACATGTTTGTCAAAGTTCATATATTCTAGACTATCTGTCAATCAGCGGCTTTGCCAGCGTAGATATACATATTTCTTCCGTTAAAATATGACATACCAGCTGCCCCAACGACTTCGTTCTGTCAAAAGTTTTACAGCTGATGTCCATTGTCATATTATTATGTCGCCTGCTCTTCTGAGACTTCATTTACATATACATACTACTATTCTTCACTGTTTTTTTTTTGTTCAATCATAAATATCTTTATGAAATATAGTCTATATCACTCCTGAATTATCACGATCGGATCAGTAGTTTCGGAGCCTATTCAATAAAACATACAAACAATTAAATCTTTCCTGTTAATCATTTGAATATAGAAAAAAATATGTTACCCGCTTGCACAAACACAAATACTCACTCACACACACACACACACACACACACACACACACATACACACACGCACACACACAAACCATTGTAAATGGCTATTGAAGAGCGGATCTCCTAACACAAGCAAATTGTTTGCTTAAAAGGAGACTCCAAACCTTGTAACAAACAAGTATATTGTGAGATACTAAAATAAATATTTTGTATTTTTGTATTTTTTGTTGTATTGTACTCGCTAATAATGTCGCTTATTAGATATTGGTGAAATATATTTTTTTAAAGTTTCAGTAATCGGGGCCTATTCAAGACAAACAATAAAATCTTTCCTGTTTATTACTGTGTATTACTGTGTATTACTGGTGTATAGCGGTATTTACCATTTTTAGGAAATCAACGTGGCAATGGAAAAAGTTAAAATCTAATGTACAAATCAAATATTTCCACCATTTTTCCCATTTAGGTAAGGAACCCTCCAAAAAAATGAGAGCTTGAGAATGAACGTTGTTTACAAGAAAATGCTTGCTTAAGAAAATGTTTGAGAAACATAACGTTTGGAATTGTAAACATTACATTTACCTGGAAACACTTCTCACGGTATTTACCGGTTTTATCGGAATGGATAGAGGTCGTGGGTTCGATCCCCGCACAAGAGAAACCTTCGTGTGGTATCTATAGAGTATGGATTCACAAATAATATGTAAGTACGAATATTAGGTTAGGATCAGTTGATGGTGAAAAATTTCCTGGATGTTTATTTGGGTATTTTTTTTTAAAGTTTGCTTTAATTGTGCTATTATTAGTAACCAAGTGTTCAAAAATATCAGAAAGGCACCTGGCCTGACCTGGTAAGGGAACCTTGGATCCCAAGGGTATAAGATAGAGTCATTAGAGATCAACTGCTATATATAACTTGATCAGTTTTTACCCTTTATTTCGAGCAACTTAATTCACTACAGTAAAATAAATAAATGTGAAGTACCTATCGCCTCAAACTTTCTCCCTTATTCAAACACTTTCTACCTGTTGTTTCAAACAAAAACCTTATTCACAAGGTTCACTGACCTCTGCAACTGGATCTAACCGCTTCGAGCCGGTTTCCGTTACAACGCGGCGCCATCTTGCGTCGGGTTTTTTTGCAATTTTATGGCCATGTCTGGTGCCAGACAAGATATTTTAAAAATCTGTGGCTTTTATTCCCTAAACTGAGGGTAGTGAGCAATTTCGTCAGTAAATATCCAGCATTTAAATGATGCGTTAGTGGCTGGAAATTAAAGATCAAAATACGAAATTGCTTGCTACGCTCAAACTCAAACAACTTATAGAATGAACTTAACAAGTTATACAGGATTGTATTGAGGCCCCTGACCATATTTTGGCCTGACTTTCTGGCTTAGTTGATCATCCTGCCTAGGACAAATCGGTTCGTGGGTTCAATTCATACGGAACACTGAGTATTATTTACACCGTATTCAGAACAACAATCAAATATTTGATCTGAGGGACCATGTACTGTCTTAAGAGGGTTTGCTTTTTGCGTTTGGGGTAGATCATAAACGTCGCATTCTTTTTTTCAGCTGAATTCAAATTAAGTATCTAAAAATTATATTCTCTCTATAATTTTTAGATACTTAATTTGATATCTGAATGCACCTTCAATTTCATAATTAAAACTTTAACGGTGTACAGTAAATTTTTAAGTGTCTGATAAATTTTTCGACACTATACCGAAGATATCCCGGACGTCAGCCTGTACGAGATTAGGATGGCTCTCAAGCAGCTTAAAAACAACAAGGCGGCGGGTGATGACGGAATAACAACCGAGCTCCTGAGAGCGGGCGGTAAGCCGATACCTAAGGTCCTCCAGACGCTCTTCAGTTCAGTCATCCTCGAGGGAAAAACGCCAAAGGCATGGGGCAGAGGCGATGTGATGCTGTTCTTCAAGAAGGGTGACAAAACTCTCTTGAAGAACTACAGACCCATCTCGCTTCTGAGCCATATCTATAAGCTGTTTTCGAGAGTCATTACGAATCGTCTCGCTCGCAGGTTCGACGACTTCCAACCTCCCGAACAAGCAGGGTTCCGAAAAGGCTATAGTACCGTAGACCACATTCATACGCTGCGGCAAGTTATACAGAAGACCGAAGAGTATAACTTGCCACTTTGCTTAGCGTTCGTGGACTACGAGAAAGCCTTTGATTCGATTGAGACCTGGGCAGTACTGCAGTCTCTCCAAAGGTGCCAAATAGACTACAGGTACATTGAGGTGCTAAGGTACTTATACCAGAACGCCACCATGTCGGTCCGATTACAGAACCAGAGCTCTAATCCGATCCAACTACAGCGAGGCGTGAGGCAAGGAGGCGTTATTTCTCCGAAACTGTTCACGGCTGCGTTGGAGGATATTTTCAAGCTTCTGGACTGGAAAGGACGCGGCATCAACATCAATGGCGAGTACCTAACACACCTGCGATTTGCCGATGATGTAGTTCTTATGGCTGAGACCTTGGAAGACCTGAACATAATGCTCGAAGATCTCGGTAATGCTTCTCAAAGAGTGGGTCTTAAGATGAACATGGACAAAACGAAAATCATGTTAAATGCCCATATTGCACCCGCTCCCGTTAACGTTGGGAACATTACACTCGAAGTTGTTGACCACTATGTTTACCTGGGACAGACAGTCCAGCTAGGTAAGTCCAACTTCGAGAAAGAGATCTCTCGTCGAATCCAGCTCGGATGGGCAGCGTTCGGGAAGCTCCGGCATATATTTGCGTCCGAAATACCTCAGTGTCTCAAGACAAAAGTCTTTGACCAGTGTGTGTTGCCAGTAATGACCTATGGGAGTGAGACGTGGTCCCTTACTATGGGTCTCATAAGAAGGCTCAAGATCACCCAGCGAGCAATGGAGAGAGCGATGCTTGGTATTTCCCTGCTCGATCGAATCAGAAATGATGAGATCCGCAGGAGAACAAAAACAACCGACATCGCTCGAAGGATTGCATTGCTGAAGTGGCAGTGGGCGGGACACATAGCGCTGAGAACCGATGGCCGTTGGGGCGGAAAGGTTCTCGAATGGCGACCGCGCACCGGACGACGTTCCGTGGGCAGGCCCTCTACAAGGTGGACCGACGATCTGGTCAAGGTCGCGGGAAGCCGCTGGATGCGGACAGCGCAGGGCCGATCGTTGTGGAAATCCTTGGGGGAGGCCTATGCCCAGCAGTGGGCGTCGTTCGGCTGAAATGATGATCAATTTTTCAAAAAACCGGTTTTTTATTTCATTTAGCAAATAACTGGCGACTACCTAATTTTAGACAATTCAATGTGTTTTTAAATAGTACTATGCACACAATAATAGAGCAAAAACTTAAGTTTTATTTCAATTCAATAAAAAAATCACGAAAATCTAACAAAGAAGCAACGTTTTCGATACACCCACGCTAACGCTTTTAATGTCCGTAGTTTTAGGAAAACACATTATAATCTTAGGATAAAAACGAATGCTATTTTACTAGCTAACTTGTATTTTTTTATTGTTGACTATAATCCTTACTATTCACAAATAAATCTTCAAGAATTTTACTGTTCTGGGTGCAAATATGTAACTTTAATCTTTGTGTAATAAAATCAACCCGAATAGCGACGGAAGGCTCACCACCTACCACGTTCAGTTCTAATACCATTGGTGATAAGTGGGCTTCTAAGTGTTCTGTTCACCATGACGGCAACAGTCACTTGCCTCTGACTACCCCGTTTGGGATATAGTCGTGATGGTATGTTGTTGTTATGTGACTGAACTGTACGACCACGTCGGTTCTGAAGAGTGATGACTAAAAACTCTTCGATTGCAAGTGATGCGGTGATATAACGTAACCGTGAACATCAAATACCTTAATACCATTTTAAAACAAATATCCCACTCGCTCTTGTCATCATTCCTAATGAAGAGTTTCCGTTAAAACAATACAACTCCTCTGTTTATAACTGTTATTAGTCATTGCAATTGCAGGAATAGCATTTATCACTTCAAAATAATAGTGTTGAGGTAATATAGTATTGTACATAATGCTGTAATGATTAAAACAATACATCGTAAATAATAGGGCCTTCAATATGGAAGAAAGTAACATCTGCGCGCTATCAACGGGACAGCAAAAAGTGTGCCTGACATTCTAAAGGTCATCGCACAAAATCACGCAATTAAAAATATTTTTATTAAATGATGTAACTAAAAATTTACGGTTTTCGCAACTTTTCCTTTATCGGTGCTATAAGACGTTGCTTTGTACCAAATTTCAAGATTCTGAGTTCAGGGTTCCCTGTAGGTTTTGATTCCATTGCGAGTGTCGAAAATTTTCTGAAATTTGCGGCATAAACAGCTTTTGATTGCGTTAGCTTAGAAGTTTGATTTTTTCACAGCTCCAAGAGACAGAAGACCTGAGTATTTGATATAAATTACAGCTTGGTACCTTCACGCGTGGCTGATAAAAAGGGTCTTGACAGACAGATAGACGGAGGGATGGACAACAAAGTGATCCTATAAGGGTTCCGTTTTTTAGTTTCGTGATACGGAACCTTAAAAACGGTTTTTTATTTAATTAAGCAAACGATGGGCGACTACCTAATTCTGGACGAATCAATGTATTTTTATATTAGTACTATTTAAACAATGATAGCGCAAAAAATTAAGTTTTTGTTCAATTGAATAAAATAATCACGAGTCCGACAAACATGCAATGTTTGGCTTCCAATCCACCCCCAGCAAACGCTCTTAAGGTGGACGAACATATATACATACACACATCAAAAGTGTCTAGGGATCAAGCATTTTTATGCGGATTTCTTGAGATTGAGCTGTGGCTTTGTAATAAATTTATGATTTTATAAATTTATATGGATCCTTTTTGGTGCATTTCATAATTTGAAACAGGAACTGTCAATCAAATTCGAGTAAAAGATGAAAATCAGCTGTCAATATTTTCCCTATTAAAACATACAACGCATTGAAGACATTATTAGTGCTACTGTTTCCCTACTACTGATTAAAACCAACGTTATTATGGAGCGGCGACGTCATTTAAGCAGGGAAGAAATGCTCAGAGCCGTGGGAATGATAGAAGCTGGTTCCCGGCAACGTACTGTGGCTTTAGCTCTGAATACAAGTCAGAGTGTTATCAGTCGACTTTGGACACGTTACCGAAGCACTGGTAGCGTGGCTGAGCGCCATGGAGGACGGTATCGCTGCACCACACGGAGACAAGACCGATACATTCAAATCACAACTCGAAGAGCTCCAACAATAACCGCCATGATGTTAGCCGTGAGGCTTCATCACTCTTCAGGGAACTTAATTAGCGACCAAACAGTCAGAAACCGCTTGCATGAAGTGAACCTTCATTCCCGAAGACCGCTAAGGGTACCACCTATAGCAATGCACAATCGTAGGATTCGATATCAATGGGCTCTTGAACACAGAAATTGGGCAGAAGAACAATGGCGTTTCGTGTGCTTTTCTGATGAGTCTCGTTTTGGTATGAGACCGGATACAAGACGTATACGACACTGGAGAACCCCTGGACGCCAACAGCGATTAAAATCCTGCCAGGAAGTCCATTCTTATAGTGGTGGAACCATCATGGTATGGGCGGGTATTTGGATCGGCGGAAGAACTGAGCTGATTTGGATCAGAGGCAACCTCAACGCTCAAATTTATGCTGAGACGATTGTATCAGACGTCATCGTTCCTCTACAGGTGCAAATCGGTCCCTTATTTCAGTTAATGCATGATAATGCACGACCGCACACCGCAAGAGTTGTAAGACAGACTCTCGCCCCAGCTAACATCAATGTCCTGCCCTGGCCTGCTCAGTCGCCAGACTTGAACCCGATTGAGCATGCATGGGATATGCTACAGAGAAGAGCTCTGCCGAATATGGAGGGTATCCAGTCGCAAGAAGACCTTTTTTTGTTGTTGCAACGAACATGGGCGGCCATTCCACAGCGTGATTTGGATGAACTCATTTTGAGTATGCCAAACTGATGTTCTTGTGTTGTTAGTGCTCGCGGTAGAAACACGGATTATTAATTGTTTAAGTTACCCAATAAATTTTTAAAGAAAACTGTTATTTCAGTCTTTTTTTCGAACTTTAATGTTAGTGGTTAAAATGTCAAAAATCCCTTTATTAGGAAAATGCCAAATTTCTTTATTAATGCAAAGGTGACTTGGTTTATCGTTACTGTAGACAAACGAAAACACTTTATTTGATGAATCCTTAAAGAAAATTTTAATTAATATCAATCAGGAGAAAAGTTATTGCAAAAATATATGTTGATCCCTAGACACTTTTGATGTGTGTATTTATTCCAGCAATGTACCTACTTGTATTGTTTTCAGTGTAAAATGAATTTACATATATTTATGAATTAATTATTAATTATGCTTTACGATTAATTTAATACACAAAAATTGTCTCTCTCTGTAGCGTTCAAATTTGGCACTCCTAATGAAGGTATCCAATGCGAAGCTAAGTGGCATGTTTTTTTTTTTTCCATTGCTAGCCGTCGCCTAAATCCGATGCAATGCCGTCCTGAAGCTGTCTGTGCTGTTGCGGTGCGGGTAAAGTGTGCTATTATTATGACCTTTAGCCCACTTTTTCCTTGGTTACAATGTATTCCTCTGTGTATGTACGTTTGTTTACATTTGTAAGACTTTCGTGATTATTTTATTGAATTGAAATAAAACTAAAATTTTTGCTCGATCATTGTTTACATAATACTATTTAAAACTACATTGAATCGTCCAAAAGAAGGTAGTCGCCAATTAATTGCTAAATTAAATAAAAAACCGTTTTTTTAAATAATTTTAAAAATACGCAAAGGGTTAACATAGTTATTTGCTCGTAAAGGGTCTCGTAAATATCGTATTGTATCTCATTACGCACTTGTGCGTTATGGTAATGTAAAACGAACGAGTTTTTTTTAAATAAGGTAACACGCACGGTTTATCAAGATGCTCCGTCTAAAACGAACGGTACCTACTTTTTTCAATTTAGCAAAGAGTTTTTACGTCAGAAAAGAGGTAACTTTTATAAATAAAATAACTTTGAGAGATAAAATATAATAAATAAACATTTAATTCTTTAATTTCATAAATTTTGCCATTAAATTACAAACCATTTATCTGTAACAAAAACACAAAAATATTAATTTACTTTATTAGTAATACTGGCTGTTTTTTATGCCTTTGCCTTAAAAAAAGCACTGATGCGCGCGCACCGCTAATTGGTGAACAAGTAAAAAAATTTATAACTGCTTTATCAAGTGATTAAAGATTTATTTGTTTAGGAAAGTCCGAGTTTTATTTATTTCCTTGCAAATATGTTATAAAACGTCGTATGACATACGTGTGCTTTGATAATTACAGCCTCTGCTTTCTTGTAGCCCTCGCCTACGGCTCGGGCTAGCAATATCTCCTCGGCTGTAATTTTCAACTTACCGCACTTATATCATAATGAATAATACACAATACTATTTTTACTCTTTCACTCATACATGTCTGAAAGGGAACACAGGCGCGCGTGTGCCTTACCCAAGCTTTTCAATTGTATCACGTGCCATATCCAGTGTTTGGAAAATCATGGCTTAGTTGACATTTCTTGTCGATTTAAGCAACGTTATTTACATTTTTCTAAATGAAGATGATTTAAATGTATCATCACTTCATCAGAAACGAAACGTACGAATTATAATGCGTTGTTGAATTCCATCCAAGAGTTTTGTTTCTATAATTAACAAAGCTCGAGTTATGCCAATTGTCTCCTAAGAAAGAAATCTATTGGTGTACATACAGATGGACAGACATCCTTTTTTTCATTTTCTTTATAAGTGTTCATTGGTTTTCATTTATTTTGTTCATTAAGTTTAATCTAGGTTATTCTATGAAGACTATTAATATATAACTTTTTAAATTGAAAATCTCTCAGCAGACATGGATCAAATTAAATTTTGTTTATTTAGATGATGTCGTAAGATTGAAGACATAGTGTGATTGTGTGAAAAGATTCGGTGACGTGTTTTTTTATAACCATCCAGACGTGGAACGTTCTTCAAGCACATGTGTTTTCTACCTCCTAGGATCGTGAAAAGGCATTTCTGCAGGCCTTCAAGGTGACGCTGGCCAGCTCAGTGATTCCTTTGCATTACTGTGCATTTCAGCCTCATATCTGGACCTCCATTCCATCAAGTGGAGTGAGGTCATCTTGACGGGCAATACTCGTATATAAAAAAATTCTGGTTTAACATGATGTGTGGTTGTCTGGAGAACTGTAGTTAGGTATTTTACTAGGCCTTCAATCAATTACGCACTTGAAGCCTATCATAGAATTTCAGCTCTTCATAAAACACTTTAAAACTGATAGATAATGTCAACTTCAGGCCAAAACTCTTGTTGTTTCCAGATATTTCCAGTTTTATCTGTCTAATCCAGTTATTACGCTTTTCACCTTATCAATATCGATTGTCCGACAGCCGGTATTATATCTGGATCTAGATTAGAATACAACCAACCGTGTACGTAATCATTTTTATTAAATTGTGACGTCATGCATCGACAAGCATAGTAACAATACAAAGGGAAGTTTTTGAAAATGCTCAGGTAAAGAAATCAAATTATTGAGTAGACCGTATTCCCTTTATAGGATGTTATATATTATGTAAGTTTATATTTATTTCAACTATTTAAATAAAAGCGAAGGGCACTCAACTGCAAGTGCTAGGAGTTGCAAGTGAGTGTGCTGACTAAAACGGGATTTTGCGAATAATTTATGTAAGTTTATATTTATTTTGTCTATTCAAATAAAAGCGAAGGGCACTCAACTGCAAGTGCTAGGAGTTGCAAGTGAGTGTGCTGACTAAAACGGGATTTTGCGAATAATTTATGTAAGTTTATATTTATTTTGTCTATTCAAATAAAAGCGAAGGGCACTCAACTGCAAGTGCTAGGAGTTGCAAGTGAGTGTGCTAACTAAAACGGGATTTTGCGAATAATTTATGTAAGTTTATATTTATTTTGTCTATTTAAATAAAAGCGAAGGGCACTCAACTGCAAGTGCTAGGAGTTGCAAGTGAGTGTGCTAACTAAAACGGGATTTTGCGAATAATATAGTATCTCGTCAGTCGGAAAATATCCTGTAAGTCATAAAAATTAAGTTTTATCACTTACAGGATTTTTTCCTGTAGGATTATTACCATCTCATATAGCCAGTCAAGTTAATTTCCTAAACTGAGCGTAGCAAGCGATTTCCTAAACTGAGCGTAGCAAGCGATTTCCTATTATATCTTTCATTTTCAGCCAGTCAGCGGTTACCTATCAATAATGCATCCTCTAGGCCAGATATTTAATGACGAATTTGTTCGCTACCATCAGTTTAGGAAATTAACTTGACTGGCTATAAAGAGAGGGTTATAAGGCCCCAGGCTTAGAATAATAACATATAGAAGGATAGTATTCATACAAACGCCCCGTCAAAAATGGTAATACGCCCCTTGCAACATTTAATATAAAGTCAGCACTACAAGCAAAGTATGGCTGGCTACAATATCGTAATCAGATATGTAGGTACAATGAATAACTCTGACTGACATATCAGACACCCACATTAACACACCATAAAAGATAAGAGCAATGTTATTGCAAGTTTTGTTACAACCGGAATTTTTAACCCTTTAGACCGAATGGTATGCATAAGTCCCAGTGTATTTATTTATTTTTATTTTATTTATTTATTTATTTAGGTCTACCAACAGTTTTATGTACTGATACATGCACTTAAACAACGTATAATACTTAAAGAAATTAAATACAAAAACTATTGACTGGTAAACACCACATGGAAAAGTAAACAGACTAATAACTTAAAACTACTTACTTAACTACTTACTGAATTTTGATACTCAATATCTAAAACTTTACATAATTGGTACCAAAGTTTAACATCACCAGCTTATAGCATTTCTTTGTTAAGTGTACGCTTAATTACTTGAATTGAATCATTGAACAGATCTAAATGTTTGCTATGCTGATTCACTAATCTGCAGAGTCGTGGTATAGCAGCGTTAGCACCATGAACAGTACGGCGAAGTGGAGGGCATAGTGGTGTAATTGGCTGACGCGGGTTACAACGAGGCACTCTAAGGACTCTCTCGAGGACTAATGGGATATTATGTCTCACGCAATTTCTCACAAGCCTGTAACTCCTTTTTACTAGGTTACATGGGCTTCTGTGTCCAAGTCGTTCTAGGCTTATCAATTCAAAATTTTACATGTGTAGTTTCTGGTTGGAAACATTATTTTTTTGTCTGTTTTCAGTTAAGTTAGTTAGTGGTATATTAAAACTTTCTAATAAATCACCAGAGTTTGAAACCCAGTCCTGGTACTGTACCCCTATGACGGTTCGAAACGGTTAATACAGCGGGATCCCTTTCATAGGCATAATAATGTGTTTTGTCCTAAAATGGTTTGGCATAATGAAATTGGCATAATTTATTTAGCATAATATTAATTAGACCGAATTTGGTTTTAGCATAATATGTACTGTGGCATAATTATTATTTAGCATAATGCATTTATGCATTATTATTTTTGGCACAAAAATCCTTCAGGTGTCAGTAGGTTAGGGTTATTATGCTCATTGCATTTATGCTAACAATTGTATGCTAAAAACTGTTGTGCTTATTAGTATTATGCGAAATTATAATTAGTAGTAATTACAATATGCTAACTTATTTTATGCTTAAAAATTTTATGCTTCTTGACAGTGAACCTAATACAGCAGGCATGTCGGTACCTGGCTAAACAAGCAGTCCGTCAGGACTTCTCTAAACATTAATGGCATTAAGAGGATACAGAAGCGCCGTTGTTCCATACAAACTTCCTTCCTTTTTTTCCGGGTTAAAATGCATTTACACACTATCCCACTGCTTGGGGAAGGCAGTGGGGGAGTGTGGGACTCCTCGCAGGTGAAGCCAGCGGCATAGCCACTAAAAACAACCCGGGTATACCTCACCGCTTTGGAACGGGACGACATGGAGCAAAAAGATTACCACATCGGCCCAGCGGTCGGCCCAGCTTACGCGCCGGGCCTCCTCACGCTATGGGGTTGCTACTATTTACTACCTAAAAGAATAATATTGACACTATGTTAGGTTTTCAGCAAAGCAACTTCCAACTTCCCATGGTAAAAAATGCGAATTGTGCAATGTATTTAGGGACGGGTGTAGCAAAAGGAGTTTACTAAAATAAAAATAAAAATTAACAAAATTACCAAAAAAAATATTTTTACCAAATTTCTATAAGAAATGTAAGCTCACTAAATGTATTCAAAACAAGTCTTGCGAAATATGTGATAGAAAACATGTAAACAAGATGTTATTATGTGCTTTATGTGTATTTATAGTGTTGTGTTTATGCTGTGTTATAGTATTATGTTCGAACGACTGTGAGGAAGTTATGTACCTACCTATGTTTGGTTATGTTTCTCATGTAAGTGACTGTTTTTTTGTCTTTAATGAGAATAAATATATCTTTAACCCCCAACTTCCCATGGTAAAAAATGCGAATTGTGCAATGTATTTAGGGACGGGTGTAGCAAAAGGAGTTTAATAAAATAAAAATAAAAATTAACAAAATTACCAAAAAAATTATTTTTACCAAATTTTTTTTACCAAAATTTAATTTAAAAAAACATTTAATGATCTGGGACTTAGCCGTATTTTAGAAGGGACTTTTTATGGCGACCGGACTTCACTTTTCGGGATAGCTTAATTTTGGATGTAATTTAGTATGGAGCTAAGAAATTAAAAAAATACGTTTTTAGTATGTAAAATTTAGACTGTCTTTCCCGTCAAAATAAAGCCTATGTCACTCCATGATAATAGTATACTTTATATAGAGGGAGTAAACAAAGCCTTAATATACCAGAGGTGGTTTGACTCCCTTGCGAGAATGAAACCGAGGGTATAATTTAATATTAAGTTGGCGTTTAGTCTCCAGGTCCAAACTATACTTTTCACTTTGAGTGCGAGAAAAATAGTCAATTTACTACAAAAACATTTAATAAATATTACTTCAAAAAATCAGAAAATTCGCGCCAAACCATGGAACTAAAACACTCAACATTTTCGCAATGATGATGGTCCGTCCACACTCCACAGATAATAGTATTTACTGGAAGTTTGAGTTTGTCTTGTCACATGAAGGAAATTAAAAAACGAATGACTTTTCACTCCCTAGAGACTAAAGTGGTTGGGGACATAGGGCTATCTTTTAGAGCATGAGAAGTGAAATTTAGCTCTATATTGGTGGAAGAATTTTTAAAATCGGACCAGTAGTTTCGGAGCCTACTTATTACAAACAAACAAATCTTTCCTCTTTTTAATATAAGTATAGATAGAAGTTATTCTAGTTGTTATCAAAAGGACAAGTTTTAAAACTCGAAGAACTTAGTATTTTTTCATGTCTTGCACTTAAGACGTTCGTAGCTAAGTCGTGGACACTTAGGCCGGGATCTATAGTCCCGATTTACGCTTTGCTCAGCCAAAACTCACGCCGCGAACTTACCTTAGTGTGAACTTAGCTTAAACTTCGATTTGAAATGTATAGTCGTATCATGCAAAGTGTAGCCTGAGCAGTGAGCACAGGCTTAGCCAATGAATCTCACAACGTTCCGATACAAGTATAAACTGCTCTTTCGTTCTCCGGATAAAAATAAATATGAATGGTTCTTATTGGTGAATAATCAAGAAATATTATTAAATTATATTCGAACATTTAACAAAAACCATGAAACTGACGTTTTTATCCAGTTAATTGAATCGGAAAGCTTTTTAATAGTTCTTTTATTTCCTTCTCATGTGAAATGGAACGCAAACCAAGCGACGACAGCTATGAACTGTCAAAATCGCTTCCAAGCTTCTGATTTTTGGTAGACTTTTAACAACCTACTATTTTTGTACGGTTAATATTCTAAGTTTTTGGTAAGTCGTCGATCTCGCAGACTTGGACTTTACTTAGCGTGGGCTAAGACAGAGCCGCAATCTCGACTATAAATTTCATTTCGGTAAGTTAAGTCTAAGATTAAGCTAAGTAACGACTATAGATCTCGGCCTTATAGTGCGGTTAGTGCACTAACGCAAGGCCGCTAGCTATGGAAAGATCTATGATCTAGGTTTCTCCCATAGAAAATAAAATGAGGTTATCCGTCTGACAGACATGGCCGCCGACATAGCTCTCTGAATCACCTAGCCAAGTAACTGTGGGTCACGTGGCGCATAACCGATAATTGATGGGATAAGTAGGTTTTAGAATGAAGACTCTCAGTAAAAGTGTTGTAGAACGCGCTCTAGCCAGCCATTGGACAACTCTGTTATCAACAAAATACGGATACACTTAGTAATATGTAAAAATAAAACTAGTAAAATTCAAATTTCGGACTGATGGTCTCGAGCGGGAATCTTTAGATGTGAAAACAAGCATTGTAAAATGCAATCAAAGTTAAAATATATAATCACCTACCGGAACATATCAAAGACAGAAAAAGAATAAGAGTTCAATAATAAACTTAAACGATTACCTATTAATAAAGCATATTAAACAGTCGCTGAATATTTAAGTGATAAGTCATTAAAATATTTTTAGAATCCAAAGCATACATTAACAATATACAGGGTTACTTTATGAACACCATCCAAATTGAAATTTATGGATCTATGGAGATAATGGCAAAATACGTATTTATCTGTTTGATAACCTTCAGTACTGAAAGGTTCAGTTATTATAACTACTAGGTAAAAAAAAAACACTAGTTTCGTTGATACTGCGCGACGTGAGTGGCGGTGGGCTCGCAGCCTCTCAACTGTCTCTTAACTCCCCACCCGCACTTTATTCAGAAATTGAAATTAGATTTTGACTAAGTAATCACGCCGCACGAATAATCTGATCGAAAAAAATGTTGTAATGTGAAAGTTAGAAATACCTACCCTTTTTTAAAAAATAAATGCGTCTTCGATTGATGCTTAATGTCTGGTAAAATTTTGGATGGTGTTCAAAATGTAACCCTGTATAATCTGGTTTTTTATGTTAAATAGTTTATTAATGTTAGAAATGTGGAAGTATAGTGCCCTATATTATATTGTCATGTCCAATCCGGACCCATAAATGTGCTATGTATCTAATTTTAAGACCTTTACTATACTTATGGAGGGCAATAAACTGATTGAATTTAATTTAATTGAATTGAAAAATGCAGATATTTAATTTACAAATATCAGATACAGAATCAGACTTCATGGTGATAAAGAACAAAAGAACCTTAACAGAAGTGATTTTTCTTATCCATACATTTCAATTTGTACCTAACTACTTTGGAAAATGTTCGTGTCTAATTGTAATGCACGTGAAAAATACTGAATAAATAATGATTAATGACAATGACCTATTTAACGTAACAATAACGTATTTAATTAATGACATGAGTGGCATTGTAGTAATAGGTAATAATGAAAATAAATCTGTTTAGTTCAAAATTTTTAATTAGTTATTAAACTGAACAGAGTCATGTACCTTTAATAGTTCCATTGTTTCAATTGGTAAAAAAAAATTTAAGGTATTTAATAATTTAATCGTTCGCGTCAAACTTCTGGTCCCCTCTGAATGAAGTTGTTTCGCGCCTGCGCAATACCTATTTTTCGTAACAATAATTTGGAATGCGGGACTCGCCTCGTGTTCAGACCGGACTAAAAGTTTGACGCGATTATACTCGTTAGTAAAATAGCTAGCCAAAAAATACATGGGATCATTTTAGTATGAAACTAGCGTTCTAGAATTTTTAGACGTTACATATAAGGCTACCAGCTTCCCGCCCACGGCTTCCGCCACCGTTAACTTATCGTCATATATTATGGATAAATTACATGAAATCTTCATAAATTGGAGCCCATGTGTTATTCTGATATCTAAGCTGTATTACTGTAAAGTTTCATCTAAATCCATTCAGTGGTTTTTGCGTGAAAGAGTGACCAACGTACGCATTTAAATTATTAGTAAGATTTAACAATATGGAGCCTGTAACAGCCTACTTGAACTGTGAAGTTTTATTTTAACATCATCCCGTACGAGCCCTAGAATCAGGCCGAATTTTCCTAACTTCTATCACAAAATAAAGTAAAGAGTTTACAGAAAGACCGCTCTCCCCCTTTTCCGGTATAATTACCTAAACTTGCCTGACCGCCTAGGGTTACCATTATATTCGCTCTGAATTTTTAAAATGAAGTAGGTAGCTTAAACCTACTTGACAGAACCCGTCAAA
Source organism: Udea olivalis (assembly GCA_947369235.1). Classification (NCBI taxonomy): domain Eukaryota; kingdom Metazoa; phylum Arthropoda; class Insecta; order Lepidoptera; family Crambidae; genus Udea; species Udea olivalis. The sequence goes on along the minus strand of OX376370.1, from coordinate 6,315,077 downwards.
AACAAAATTCACCATGTAAAAAATTACACCAAGTGCGACAAAAACAAAACACTCGCGACAGTGCGACTCGCCGCGTTTTCGACCGGTGATCCGCTGTAAAGTCACTGTGTCTCTGTGCGTGATCAAAATGGCGGTTTGCGCTTGTGCGTAATTTATGCTTCTATGCTTGTGTGTTAGTTGGGCAGGCCCTAAAATAAGTCACGTGCTGCCATTGTAATTCAAAACTATGCGTAAGATGTGTCATAACTCGCGAATATTTGAAAAAGCATTGAATACTCAGCCCACGACTTCGTCCGTTCAAAATTTCATTTAAAACGTGGAAAATTTTCTACTGGACAAAATTGACATTATTTTGATTTTCTTACTCAGTAGTTAGTAGTAATGGGATGAAGGCTCACCCCATGCCACGTCGGATTGTACTGTAATACCACCCATACCTTTGGGGAAAAATGGGGTTTTAAGGGTTCGGTTCACCATGACGACAACAGTCACTTGCATTGCATCTGACTACCCTTTTTGGGATATAGTGTCGTGATGGTATGTGAGTATGTTGTTATGATAAGTAGTTTGTGAAGGAATAGCTGAACATACATCCTCGTACATACCGGTAAAAATTATTATCCTCCTTTTTCCTTGGCTAATAATATCAGTCAGCGAGGTTATTGTAGTGTAGGTAGAGGATAGTGTCAAGAAATTGTGGTCATCTTAGCTCTAATCTGCTCCTCTACACATTTTGTGTTATGACTTCTCTATCAATTATTTTTTTGTAAAAACAAGATTGAAAAGAGTAACCATTAAGTTTCTTGCCAGTATCTTCTTGATCGGAAACAACCTCTAAACCGGTGGTAGAGTCACATTATGTTTAATTATACAATTAAGTATTATTTTATTTTAAGTTTATTTTTATTCAGTAATACTTTTGCTAGTATTTTTTTTTTGACTTGGCTTACTTATGTATCTACTTAAGTACTTTTTATGAGTCTTATATGAATCTAATATACAGGGTTGATTTTTTTAGCTTCCTCACACTCAGGAGTATCTGAAAATACCCCATGAATGTTACCCGATTTTTTGTAGTTTTCGAGTTATGATTTTTTTTGTGTAGCGCGATCTGTTGGGATAAATGCCTGTTTTTTTTTTACTTTATTAGATTAATAATAGCGCCAGAAGGATTCACAGGCATAACGCTTATCATATCCCTGAAAAAAATATGAAATCGAAAAAGTTAGAAATGCTGTTTTTTCCGTAAACTTCAAGGGCCGTTTAAAAAAAAAGCTCTCTTAAATTTTTCATCCAAATCTTTTTAAAGATTTAACTACTTACTACTACTATACTTTTAACTATTTACCATGTAAATTTCAATGAGTAACTTTAAGGGAATCATACCTACATTTTCATTCAAAGTGTCAGAGGTGTAAAATCCAAGTAACCAGTGTATCAACTAAAACTTGATTACAACTTAACTTAATGGAATTATTTACAAAAGACGTCATAATAACTAATAATTGTTCAAAATGGTGACTTTTCAGTTTCACATAGATTTGACGTCTTTTAAAAAAATATAATTTATCCCAAAAAAGTCGTCGTCCAAAAAACGCATTTATAGCCTTAATATATATTTTTTGCTTTGACGATGTATTATCTGTCTTGAGCAATCAAATGGTCATTTTGAAAGCGTTTTATAGCTTTTTTTATTAAGATGTTTTTTGTTTACAAATAATAATCAAGTTTTAGTTGATATACAGATTACTTGAATTTTACACTTCTGGCATTTTGAATAATTTTTTTAGTATGATGCCGCTAAAGCAACTCATTTGAAGTTACATGGTAGTTAAGCAAGTAGTAAAGTTTTTAAAAAAGATTTGGATGAAAAATTTGAGGTAACTTTTTTTTAAAACGGCCTTTAAAATTCAGGGAAAAACAGAACTTCTAATTTTTTTAATTTCCTAATTTTTTTTTGAGATATGATAAGCGTTATCGATGTGAATTCATCAGAATCATCTAGCGCTATTATTCAACTAATAAAGAAAAAAATCAGGCTATTATCTCGACAGATCGCGCTACAGTGACCGAAAAAGTGACTCAACCCAGGAATTTTAAAAATTCGTAAAAAAATTCATAACTCGAAAACTATAAAAATCGGGTAACATACATGGGGTATTTTCCGATTCCCCCTAAATGTGAGAAAGCTAAAAACAAATTGTTAACATGTATGTTTGGACCACCCTGTATACTTTTTGTTCGTGTATTAAAAAAGGTCAGTTTGTCCTTTGATAGAAGAAATTCATTAAGGTCATATTTCAAAGGTTTGTTTATCTTCAAAGGTTTTATTACGCAAACTAACAACACAAATCATGAAAAAATATCCAAGTTTACTTGGTTATTTATAAGGATTGCTCGCTACTGAATAGAATGTACGTGGGGTTTTACCAGTTATGTACATATTTTTTTAATCCACGTAATGTTGATGTCATGAAAAGCTTTTGCACATACCCGGTATAGGAAAATCTATCCTATACCACCTATACTTAGTAAGTGTGAGTATTACTTATCTACTATAAGGAGACTAATTTTCAACTTAGTTACCTACTTAAACCATTCCTAAGGTAATATTTAATTTTATAATTAAATCATAAAATTATAGACTGACCAACTAATACCAAATGAATTTAACAAAACAACTTTGTTACAAAGTTTAACAACAATGTTCCGTCAAATTTTCAGTTGCATTTCCCTGTTTCGGACGTGAAATAAACATAACATATAATATTTTAAATACCTACTATCAAAGAATGAATACAAACACAAGAATATTTCTCCACACAAAACCAAAAAAAAAGAAAACCACACACTGGCCGCTGCCGTAACCGAAAAAAAAGAAAAACAAATATGGCCGCGTCTGGCGCGCTCGGCTGTAACCGGCTGACTGAACTTTGTTAGTAAACGAATGTTGCACCGCTATCAGATCACGGCTTTAACACGGCACTATTTTTAATCGAATGATTAGAATATTGCAAAATCGTGAGACAATACCACAGAATAGGTATTAAGTAGTACTCAGTATACTTAGTATGCGAGCGACGTCTGCAGCGAGTGTAACGACAGAATTGGCAAGTTGAAATCGCAGTATTGTTCTTTTAATTCAACAGGTAAAAATTACGAAATTGTAAAAGCTACATTGACCCGACAACCGACAATGACCTGTTTTTAAGCTGTCCCAATTGGAGAACCAAATTTACAAATATTCTATTAACCTAGTTGCAGGATTATTATCTGTAGTAGATCTAGGGGGAGGAGCAAAGAGTCCAATCATGACGAATCTTCAATTATTTATTTTAGACAGATATTAAATAAATAAATAAATATCCGGGACGAATTACACCAAGATCATCTGAACCCAAGCTAAGCAGAGCTTATACTATATGGGTGTCAGAGACTGATAAACAAACTTCACCCTTAATAAGGCATTGCATTGTAAAAAAAATCATAGGTTTTCGCCTGTATGCCCAAGTATTAAAGTTTAAATTCGGGTGGTAACTATTTTGCCTTTTAAGGGTTAAATATTTCTAAATACATACTTATATAGATAATAACACCCAGACACACAACAAACATAAATGTTCGTCACTTAAAATGTTTGTCATGGGTGATCGAACCCACGACCTCCAGTGCTAAAGGCAGGATCGCAGCCGTTGCACCAACAGGCCAGTCAATAAATTAAATAGCGATAACTTAACTCTTAACTTTTTTTTTTTAACATGGTAGAACTTCGGTTTGCGGTTTGAAACTTTGAACGCAGAATTTTTCAAAATTAAAAATAAATTCACTAAAGTTAAAAACGATACCTGATTTAATTCGGAATTTGGGTGGCAGGGCAGACAACATTTCAGTTCACACAAAGGTTGAGCAATATTTCTGCATTAAGGCTTGTCACACCAGTGTTGGTAACTGTAAATGCTATCTCGTAAATACAAATTGTAATGACTTTTAAAAGTTATCAAGTTTATGCATCGTACTATGTAAATACCTTTCTACAGAACAGTTGTTCCTGGCTGCACAGTTATTTAAGTTCTATTGACTAATGTAATGATAAGTCGAGCCTCCTAACGGCATAGTTGTAATCAATCATTAATTGACCACGATTTCCTAACTCTGGTAATCATGTAGGAAAAATTAGGCATCTTTATTACACACGGCAATATTAACAGATTCTGATTTGGGTCACAATCTTACCATTTTAATCTTAATTTATACCAGCTTTTTTCCTTTCATTTTACAACAGAAGGCAGCTTGTCCGAAGGTTCAATATACCTAATCAAAATACAGTTTAAAAAATGGCTTATCGGATAATACAACAATATTTTTGCATTTATAGTACTTGTTAACCTAGTATGGATTTTGAAAATGAAGACATTGACACTAAACAAAAAGCAAGCCTTGTGGGTCACTTGAATTTTAATTACTATCGAATTACGGATTTTAATAGCAATTTACCTCATTATTATTCAGCCAATCGACTTGCTAAATGTGTGACGTCACATTGTACATTCACGTACAAAATTCATAACACATTCCGTGTTGTCACCTCATAAAAAGTCTAAAGATATTAGCTACTTTGTTCACTTGTGGTGTCATCATCATCCGTGCGGTCTATCCCGGTTGTGAACCCACACCGGTGTGTGGGGTCCCAGGGTCCGCCTTTGTTAATTTCTTGGCCCGTTTTCCGCGGTCTTGTGCAACCTCAGTGGTGAGTCTGTTGGCACGCATGTCACCCTTGACGACGTCGAGCCAGCGCTTCTTGGGTCGACCTCTTCTACCGGTACCTGGCGGGGGCGGCATGGCCAGACATTTGTTGCCCACGTAGTTTGCCGATCTATCGAATAGTTATGAGTAGAGTCTGTAGAATTATTTCAAACTTACTGAGATTCTTCACATTACAGTATAAGCTGTTCATCCTTACATTTTCAAACTAGTGCGATCTAATTAAATGTAGTTACTCAAAGAACAATGAATATATGAAGTACTTAACAAGGAAAACTTCAATTGCAATTTACATTTCAATGCTAAATGGTTATTACTATAACAAGATCACCCACTTAACTGAATATACTAATCCCTTATAGTTCCAACTCAAACTCAAACTCAAATAACTTTATTCAAATAGACTGTATCAGTACTTTCAAATCGTCAAATTTACAGCAAAATATACTAAATAATAGACATAAATACCATAATAATATGGATATGTAAATAAACAGTATACAGACATAATGCGACTCTACCACCGCGTCGGAGTTGTTTCTTGCTGAGAAGACCCGGCGAGAAACTCAGCAGTTACTCTTTTAAACTTGTTTTGGGTTTACAACAGGGGTTAGTAAAGTACAAGCAGTGTGCCATTTTGATACCTAAAAGAATATAAAACAAAGAGAAAAAACCAACCATAAAAGAATATAATAACAAGAATTCATTTAAACAATTCAAAAACAAAAATTGTTAGTCAGTACATACAAACTAGGTACCTATTAACTCTTACAATAAAACATCTGTTACAATAGAGCTATTTAATCCCGCATCGAGAAGAGCGCTTATACCCAGGCATTTTTATCTATAAGGTAGTCATTTGTAGTATAATAGCCCTTTTTTAATAAAGCTGTTTTGATGTGATGTTTGAATCTATGTAAAGGTAACTCACAAATGGTTTTTGGAATTTTGTTGTAATAATGTATACCTTGCCCCATAAAGGATCTTAAAACTTTTTGTAACCTAAAGAGTGGAAGTGCAATTTTATCCTTATTCCTAGTATTTCTGCAATGTATGTCACTGTGTTTAGCATAGAGACCAATATTTTTTTTTTTTTTTTTTTTTTAATTTTTTTTTTGTCAACATCAATCAACACAGATAAGATAAGATAAGAAACTCTTTATTAACAACTTTTTTTTTGATGCATCAATTGACACACAGATTACGGAAGAAAGATTGACAGACAGATACGTGACGTGGCACAGAGTAAGGGCTCGGTCTAAATCACTTTTGCAGAGAGATTTTCACCCTCGTCGAAAAGAAATAGACAAAACGAACAAAACGTCTGTCTGACAGCTGTCAGGTGAATTTCATCGGGCTCCAGACACCGGTAGACTTCGCACTTATCAGAGTGATAAACGTCACACGAACCCGTTCAAAACAACTGGTAAACTGTCGGGTGACAGTTCGGTCAGCCTCGATTTCACTCCGGGTCAAGTCCCTTCTGAAACTACTGAGATTTATTTTAGTGGCCCCCCCGAGAGACCTCGTGGTTATGCAGAAAGGCACACTATTCCTAGCACACCGTGAAGTGTACTAGGGACCATCTGCGGTAGGTCCTGCCGCCATAAAGCACAATGCACGATGCATTACACATTACGGTACTCATAGGCGAGTAGCCCGTGGCATTACCCACTCCCATTTTCACTCCGGGTCAATTTGTAACGGGTTCGAGTGATTTTCACTCCTCAGAGTGTAATTTCTACTCGATTTGGAACGTACCCTGTGTAGGTGGCACTTCCGCCAGAGCAGAAAATTTGTCTCTATTCTGGAAATCAACTTTTACGTCATTGGTCTAATTGATAAATTTCTCTTTGGCTTTTTTAATTATTATTATTTATTGTATTGTTTTAAGTATTTGATATTTCTCAAGCATGTTACTTTTTCTTGCCTTAATTTATTATTTTCTACCCCCTTGCAGTATCTATTTTACTAGCTATATTACAATGCGTGCACACGTTGTCCGACGACACTATCCCACAAGGCCCTGTCAGAATACCAGCGCTACAGCTGCAGCGCCACATGCTGAGACAGGGACCTAGTTGGCTGACCACACTGAGGCTGATTTTTTTCCCTCATTTTTTGTTAATTTTTATTGTGTTTTTTTAATTTCTGTTTAGTTTTTATTGTGTTATATGCCTCTTTGTGTATGTATTTGTATGCCTCTTTGTGTTGTATGCCAATAACTTACTTTTTAATTTTACTATAACTCACTTCTCGATCCCCAACTACTCGTTTCTAGATAGTTCATCTGTTACGACTTAGCCTCCAAAAAATCACCCCTCATGTGAAATTAAAAAACCTCTAAATTTTTACTTTGTTTACAAAGTTTAAGGTTTAAAGAATTTATTCACATAAAAACATAAGTGATTACACAAATCGACAATAAATTTCACTTAAAATATAATTAGTGGCTCCTATCGGATATTAACACATCCATTCGGTTATTTTAATTTAATTCTTGTTATAAATGAGGCAAACCAAAGCTGGTAAGTTCTAAGCGCTAATTCCATTCACGGGTATTATAATATAAAGTTTTTACGTACCTGCTTATGTTTTTCATGAACTAAAAAGGTTCGTCTGCGAAGCCATAAATATACTCAACACACTTTTTTCTCAATAATGATAAGCGTTGAACCGGAAAAAACCGGAATGCCGAGTGACCTCGAAAAAACCTTGAACTATTCCGTACACTCGCGGCCGAAAACGTTTACTTCCTAACAATTTAAAATGCGCATTTTTCCTGTAAGTATTGCCAGCTGACTAGAAGCACATACATTTGAGCTCACCTGACTATTTATAAAGGAAATTGGCGTTATTCATTAAAACTGAAACACTGCTATATTTATATTACTTACCTACTACAATAAAATTGTCACAGTGAAAACAGCATTGTATTTATGTTAACTTTATTTTTATGTTTAAGGGGGTAATTATGTTGGCGGCAGCAAACTTCGTAAATATTTTGTTAAAGTTGATCTTAAGTTTGGAAAAAAATAAATTAAATGCGGTTCATTTTATAATTTTATTTTATTGTCTCAAAATCACAAATATCTAGATTTGTGATTTTGAGTTTTGGCAGTGTTTGGAAGATATTAGGTTAGATTTGTTAGGTAACAAATATACTAAAAAGAGTAAACAAAAACTAAACTTTAGGTGAGTACCTGACAAAAAAGGTAGTATTTCTTTTTTTAACATTTAATACATTAACTGCTGCAAACATTGTGCGAACAAATTCATTTGAAAACTGATAAATAGTTTTAGATCGTGACTGTACAAGTACAGTCACACACGTGCTTATCTTTAAGCTTCCGCTTGAAATACGGCAAAATGTAAATAGCTTTTTACTTATCAGTCTATTTTTGTCTCGGCCATAGCTGTCACTAAAACTGGTGGTCAAGCAAACACTGATTGTAACATATAGACATTATTGAAAAAGAAACAAAATTCTTAATTATAATAGGAAATAAGCACGTACTATGAAACCTCTCTCAAAGTTGAGTGAGACTTATTTGTACTTACTTATTTATAGAGGAATGATTTTTGGTTGTTTGATGCTGTTCCTATTGAAGTAGTATTATTATAACTTATTAATGGTAGATTTTCATACACAAAATAAAATAAAGAAACAATGCACGAGTGACTCTTATACCTATGTAGCTCTATTAAGGTGACTTCATCGCGATCTTTTCCAGACAATTAAGTCGATAACAAGGCAATTTAAATACATTGTTCCAAATAGTTAATGCGAGCGATAAATATATTGATGAAAATTTGACTTCTAATTAGATAGTTAGATTATTTATTTCGTATTACAAAAATACACATTAAATTAATTTGATCATGGTCAATTAAAGGATGTTCACAATGAGATCGTCAAAGAAAATAAATTAGAATGAAAAATAACAGCATATGGAACAATAACACAATAATTCAAATTAAATACAAAAAAGTCCCAAAAAAATGTAAAGGCAATCACAAAATAGAATATAAAATAAGATGTCGTCAATATCAAGTCAAAAAGAAAATAAACAATGCCAAATAATGTTACACAAACTATAAATTAAATAAACTATTTAAAATGTCGTTTTAGGCTGCAGTGAAATCCTTTTTCAAGAATTCCACTGCAGAATAAAATGGATTTTTTAATAGAAGGCTCTTTAGCTGGCGTCCAAATGCCTTGTCCGATGGTTCGCTTTTCAGTTTTGTGGGCAGTTTTTCATAACATGTCGGACCAATGACTCGCGGGTCATAAAAAGATTCATGGCAACCTCTTTAGGACAATCTGGCGTTGGGAAAGTGGTTATTAACCAAAGCCACTTTTAAAAGAGTATTAAAACCATTAGTAATGGATCATAATAATCATAATCATTTATTGCTTTATGTGGTACATAAGATGGTATAAAATTGTAAATAGTATATGGATAACCATTGAGCCGTCAAAAACCTGTCTTTCAGCGACTTTTCCCGCGTAGACTGACTTTCCTTCCGGTCAAAATTTAGCATAAATTAAAAAAAATGGCCTATGTCACTCCCTGATAGTGTGGCTTTATATTGGTGAAGGAATTTTTAAAATCGGTTAAGTAATTTCGGAGCCTTTTCAATACAAACAAACAAATCTTTCCTCTTTATAATATTTGAAATCAAACACATCTGGCACCGACTGTACTGAGTGAGAGAGACTCGTGCGTGTTGTATTTTTTACTGTTGTAAAATATATTCGCACGCGAAATGACTGTTACAATATTATTATATCTATATACTTGAAAATAGGACAGTAGGCTGCGTCATTTACTCCTTTTTTGATTTGATAAAGTTCAGGTAACTTAGATGGAAATAGGTGTAGGCAGGGTGAATGTGGACGTTATGCAGTTCGTGTGTGGTATAAGAGTTCGTATACTCGTTGGCTAAACAGGGCCCTTATTACCATCTCTTAAAGCCAGTCGAGTTAACTGAGCGTAGCGAGCGATTTCTTAATATATCCTTTCTAGCTCTAGCCCGTGGCTTCGCCCGCGTGAACTTATCGTTTTATATTATGCTTAAATTACATAAAATCTTCATAAATTGTAGCCTATGTGTTATTCTGATGTCTAAGCTGTATTACTGTAAAGTTTCATCTAAATCCGTTCATTGGTTTTTGCGTGAAAGAGTGAGAAACATACGTCCTCGCAAATATTAGTAAGATATTCAGCCAGTCAGCGGATACCTGTCATTATTGCATCCTCTAGGCCAGATAATTACTGACCAAATTACTCGCTACACTCAGTTTAGGAAGTTAACTAACTATAAGAGAGGGTTATAAGGCCCCAGGCTTAGAATAATAACATAAACAAGGATAGTATTCATACAACCGCCCCGTCAAAAATGAAGCACTGACTATTACTTGCTTACGTGCGGCGCGCTTTGACATTTAACATTGCGGAGCTGTAATGAACACTGCAAAGCGGTCCGTTTGGAGCCGTAAAAGACTCCAATTATGGTGCTTCAAAATGGGCTTTGTTTCTTTATGTAATTATTCTAAGGCCCCAGGTTGTATTTATGTTCTGTTTTTAGGCCTTGGGAAAGCTAAAGAGGTTTTCACTGAGCAATATTTTTACTAAAGTTGCTTAAGTTTTACATTTTTCTTTTTTTCATTGCTATTGTATTGTCTTGTGCCACCCAAAAACACACAAAAACCTGAAATAATACTGTTTTTACTTTATCTGAAATTATGTTCTTCGGTCACCTTTTGTTTTTGCGAGCGTTTGTTGGTTTTCTTGATATTCTTTTAATCTTTAATTGTGTCATTTTCGTGTCTTTAAAGTGAAATTAAGGTCACATGTTTGATTCCCAAAAACTTTATCACTACAACTTTAAGGCCCGGTTTCCACCAAAGCGGGGAGGAGAGGAGATTTGTTTTGATAACCAATCAGATTGCTTTATTTCCACATGTCTTTGAAATGTGGAAATAACGAAATCTGATTGGTTATCGATACACATCTCCTCTACTGTCCGCTTCGGTGGAAACCGGGCCTAACAGTATACTATACAGGGTGACTGGGGAAACATTGGCACCCTTTTCAAATAAGAACCTACTCATGATAATATACCTTATAAACATTTGCCAAGTATCAAACATGATGTTTAAAAAGCTAAAAATATGCAATTTTGTACCTATGAAATATCCTCATACTTGGGGAAAGTATTATATATCATGAGTAGGTTCTAATTTCAAAAGGATGCCAATGAATCCCCTCCCCAGTCTCCCTGTTTAATATGGTCACTTTCCGTCGTTTGAGCGCTTAGATCTTTCAAACTACGCAACGGAATTCAATGAGGTTTTCATCAACAGGTAGAGCAATGCAAGTGAAAGGATCACATGCTTAATTTAATAAATAAATAATTATGCCCCAGGCAACACACCTCTTGTTATGGCTTCGAAGTAGGGATTAATATCCATGTGTTACGAGGCACACAAGGAATGTCACTTCAGAAAAGATCGTTTCCTGAATTGACCCGACCGGGAATCGAACCCGGGATACTACGGAAATCGAGAAAAGAAACCATGCTACAGCGCACTACGCCAATCGTGTCGTCAAAATAGTGGAAACTCATTAGTAGCTATCGAATCGATATTGTTATTTTATTCTGTGGTGCAAACCCGCGAAATGGTCGCTATACCAAGTAAATATTTAAACTGTAAGGAAAATTATATGGTTTACTCGGTTATGTGATTTAGACATTAGTGAAAATTAGAATCTTTAAATTAACTATTATTTACCATAACAAACCTTAGTGATTTTCGAATACCTACTGGAAATTATGAATGTAATGTGTTTTTAAGCAATAAATTGAAAAAAAACTGTATTGAACTTTTATTTTGAGGTTATTTCATAAAGTCATTACGAAAACAGTGTAATTTTGTAGTATATCGGCTGGTACAGTTATATGGGCGGTTTTAGACAAACCTTTTTTTTGCACGTATACGTTCGCTTTGGCAGAGTTTGGCATACGCGCTTACACGCCCGCTACGTGTAAAAAAACCAAACTCGTATTGCTTGTCTAATTTTAAATGACGCGCCCCACTACTTGATTTGATTTAGATGTGCCGGATGTACTTTTGCGAACAAACGACGCGGGATCCTAGGTTCGAGTTAGTGTTGTAAGAGACTCGAGTCTTGGAGTCTCATTTATTAGAACTTGAGCTATTTTTAAGGACTCGAGTCTTATAAATAAAACTTAGAACTCAAGTCTTTCAGAATTTGGAGTCTTTTGTAAAAAGACTTGAGTCCTGCCGAAAAGAACTCAAAGACTGAGTCTTTTAAAAGAACTCATGACTGAGTCCTCTAAATCCATGGTTGTATCTATAGTTTAGCAATAAAATCACAATTTATATAATTTGTTTATTATTTATTTATATACATAATAGACTATTTTAGTACATTGAGCCACGAAGACAGGCACATTGAAGCCCTTATAGTTTTATTACCCAATCGGTTTCGTCGTTTGGTACACCAACTCAAGTTCATGACTCAGTCTAGTTCAAAGAACTTAAGACTCGAAAGGACTCTAAAGACTCAAAAGACTCGGAACTCATGAGACTAACGAGTCCTAGTCTTGAAAAAAGACTCAAGTCTCGAAATGAAGACTAAAAGACTTGAGTTTCTTACAACTCTAGTTCGAGTCCAACCGGCAACTGAACATTGAAAGATAAACGGCCTGTTTACTCATTGCTTAGTCGTTGGTGCAGGTGCTCAGTATTAGGAGAAAACACGTATGGACGGCGATTGATTAGTGCGATTGAATAGAACACGCTTCTAATCACTTCACGACGCAAGTTATTATTCAATCGCACTAATCAATCGCGGTCCACACGTGTTTTCTCTTTACACTAAGCTTTATTTTTGACTGGCCTGTTGGCGCAATGGCAGCGATCCTGCCTTTAGCGCCAAAGGTCGTGGGTTCGATCCCCACCCATGACAAATATTTGTGTGACGAAGATTTATATTTGTTGTGTGTCTGGGTGTTCTACTATATATGATCTATTTATGTACGTATTTAGAAATATTTAAGTATGTTTATCAGTCTCTGACGCTTATATTACAAGCTCTGCTTAGTTTGGGGTCAGATGATCTTGGTGTTAATTGTCCCAGATATTTATTTATTTATTTACTAAGCACCTGCACTAATCACCTGCACTTAGTACTAAAGTGTAAACAGTCCTTTAATTACAGTAGCATGTATAAATGTATTGCTTATTCTGTGGTATTGCGTCCATATTTAAAATCATATAATCGTGCATGAATGCGAATTAGAAATTAGACATGTTGGAATAAGTTCGTGTAGGGCTTACACGAGCTTATTCCAGCATGCTCACTCGAACCGGTAGTGTTTAGTCAATACCCACACAGATTAACCGCTCGTACTGCCCTACTAGAAGTCAAACTTAAGTTACTTAAGTAGCACTCACCACTGACAGTCCAAAGCCGACACATCTGCCTCACAGCTGCTTCCGCTGTCAACGCCAAGAAGACCGTTCCTTCTATGCACACTCTTCGGACATTTGTCGCAGTGGTCGCTTGTGTCGATGTAGGAGATGGTGGAAGAGCTGTTCTGAAGGTCTGTGGCTCTCTCCATGTTCATGCTGAAACGATGAAAAGGTCAAACTATATTTTTTATTGCCTGTCAATATGACAATATGGAATATCTCCAATTGCGTAGACATTGCCAGGCTAAGTGTTCTCTATCGCTTCTACAATGGAGAATGCTCTGACGAGTTATTCCAGCTTATTCCACCCTCACCTTTAAACTACCGTACCACGCGTGCTGGACTACGGCGTCATCCACACACAATTCAACATGTGTTGGCCCGAACTAAAAGGTTCGGTGACTCGTTTCTTTATCGTACCATCCAGACGTGGAACGCTCTTCCAGCACACCTTCAAGGTGAGGATTCACCTTCAGCCCAGTGATTCGTTCGAAAGCGTTCGAGGTCTGGAAGGTCCGACAAAGAAACTTGTCACCGGGCCTTGTGGTGCGGAACCTCAAATCGCTCACACATCGTGTTTCTGGATACTTACAACCTTGGTGTCTGCAAGGCCAGAGTGAATAGGCATTTTCTGGGTAAGCGCGTACCTACCACCATCGGCCTCGTCATCGCTTACCACCAGGCGAGACTGAGGCCAAACGCAAACCTATTTTAACAGGAAAAATGCAAGATTGTGTAATGATGAGAATTGAATCAGTTGGGGCAACGTGGTTTTGACCGTTGAGAGATGACGACTGGTTTGTTGGACCAATGCATGGGAAGAGATCTTGCCTGTCTCGTTAAGATTTTATTGAATTATAATTTATTTATTTCTACTAATATTACCTATAAAGAGGAAAGATTTGATTGTTTGTTTGTATTGAATTGGCTGCGAAAATATTCGACCGTTTTTCAAAATTCCTCCACCAATTTAGAGCTACATTATCCGCGAGAAACATAAGCTACATATTGTTATAGGCCATAGTTATAAGATGGAGCGGTTTAGCACATTTTGCAATACTTGAATGAAAACGTTACCAAGTCTTGAGCACCAGTGAAGAATTGGCGTAGGCTCGGCTGGCTAAGGGTTAATAAAATAAACAACCAAAAAGTATCGCTGTAGAGTTAAGCCCTGCCTTTAAGCTTAGTTAACCAGATATTTTAATTTATAAATAATCATTAACGTACTTACAGGAAACACAATTATTTGAACAAAGTTAATTATGAAATCAAATGCTCGTAGATCACAATTTATCTCTTTGAAAGAACACAGTTATAACGAAAATATCTCGTAGCATTATCACTGGCTTTGGCTTCAAACACTGCTTCAACTTTAATTAAATAAAACACAAACAATATCCTAATAAAGTAGGAATACCCTTCATTCAATAATATTTGAAATTATGCTACCAAAGTAAAATGTTAGTACTGTAGCGCTGCCGACAAGCGGAATTTTCAAGAACTAATCATTACGAAGGTTACTTGATTTCATTTGATGATATTCCTGCAATTGCTGTGATAAGGTGCTATTTTGTCAATATATTGCAAGAAAGTTGAAGTTTAAGTCATAATTGTTAATATAGTATAAGGTTTCATTCAAAAACTCTGATTGTTTTCTTAGATTTCAATTTAGTAAGGTTATACTGGACAAATCGATATTCATGACGTAAAATGATAGGGAATCCTTAGAAAACATAGTAACACGTAAGGCCAGTTCACAAATATATCTATTAGACAGCACACTAATTAGACAAGATAATTAAATGATCTAATCACGACGTCCACAAAAACATACATCTACCTAGGTATATGAAGTATGTAATATGTAGAAAACGTCTAATACTCACGGGTCCTCATTTTATCAGCCAAAGTAGATATTTATAATAACTAGCCCGGAGTAGAGACTCCATGGCTTCCATTATAATCACGTTAGATTATTTCTTAGCCTTTCCATGAAGAAAAGTTGGTCCCCAAAATTATAATCAAATTTTTTTGTTATGCGACATCTAGCGGTTTTAGTGAAAACTGCTAAAAAAGTGCTAGTGTTATTGTAGGTAGGCCCGACTAAACATTTCCAATGCCATATTTCTAACACTTAGTACATCATTAACTCACTAGGTGGCACTACTCGATAACTAATTTCACTGAAATGCAATAGACAATTTCCGAGGTTATAAGTTTAACATACTGATTGACAGACGTTTATCTTAAAGAATTATAATCATTTATAGTTTTGAGAGGTCAAGGTGGATTATTCGCATCAATTGACAGGAACCTTATTTGAAGGAACTGCCACCTATTATACAGTTTCTGAACTTATTTAAGCACATACTAGTGAGTGATAGAATAGTTGTTTAAATCAACACTAGATGGCAGTGTTTAAAATTTTCTTTGTACAATGATAAATGCAAACGTTGTTTGATAGTATACGATTATTTACTTTGACCCGCCTCCCCTAAGGTTGATTTTTGCTATTCATTACACATAACCCAATTTTCTTTCGCCTTAACTAGACTGTACTCCCCTCGTGCTATTTCTTTTTAATCAATGAACTAGAGAGAGAAAGCGCATGTTTTACTGATTTTGTTTTCGTCTCCCAGCCCATAGTGCCTTGTTTTTGTGTGAAAAGTCGCGAATTTTCTAGGAAGTCTTCCATTGTGTAAATATTTTTAACGAGGATGAATGAAATTGTGTTCAAATGAAGAAGAT
The DNA here is from genome assembly GCA_947369235.1 of Udea olivalis. Taxonomy (NCBI): domain Eukaryota; kingdom Metazoa; phylum Arthropoda; class Insecta; order Lepidoptera; family Crambidae; genus Udea; species Udea olivalis. Next base: position 6,299,062 of record OX376370.1, on the reverse strand, counting down.
GTTGTATTGTTTTCGTGTTACAACTGTTACAAACGTGCCTGCTGCAGTCTTTTGTTTATGTTATTGATTTTTAAAAGTTCCGTGGAACTGTCAGGTGAAAAGGTAAGAGTTTTTGTTTGAGCAGTACTTATGTAGGTGCTTGACTCTCTGCACATTATTTATTATCTATGACTTTATTTCTGTAAACTAAGCTCTCCTAGATTTCGTTAAAAATTATGCACAAAATCATTTATAAATTTAGGTACTTAAATAATTTAATTTAAGGTTCAAGAAGTTTGTTTTAAATTATAAATAGCATATGTACTCAAAGATGCAAAACTTAAAAAATATACTTAAACACAAAATAAAAAGGTAGGTATCATCAGTACAATGGTAGTTGGTGATTACCAAAAAAATCATACTTACCTCATAAAAAAAAACATAAAAAATGATGTTTCTAATTAAATTAAATTTTATTCGAAAAAACAAATTATATAACTGTTTTATTGTTACTTCTGAATATAAACTAAAGTAGGTGCTGTAAACGTACTATTAACGCTTTTACGTATAGTTAGCTTTAGCCCGCGACATCGTTCGCCTGGCCACTTTCCATTTGAAGTTTAGAACAAAAACAAATAGTTAAAAACGTAATTTTAGCTATGTGATGTCCGTAAGAAAAATAAAGCTCCCCTGAAAAAAACTATGAAGATCATCTACGAGTATCATAATAGCTGCTTCGACAGACTGCGTTCTGTCAAAAGTAATTGCACGTCGCTGCGTCGGTAAAGCAGCACATCTCGCCAGCGTTTGTCGGACTTGACTATTAGTTTTCGCTGAATGTTTGGTTCAATCATAATAAAATATAGCCTATGTCACTCCCTGATAATGTAGCTTCACATTGGTGAAAGAATTTCTAAAATCGGTCGTTTCGGAGCCTATTCATCAGAAACAAATAAACAGACAATCAAATCTCAGAAACTACAAGTGCTAAGAATTTTATATTTTGCATGGGGGTTCTTTTTAGGACCTAGGACCTAAGACGGGATTCCGCCATGCGGACGAAGTCCTGAATACAAGCTACATTCAACAATATATTTTTCTCCATTCTCAAGGCCTGTATTGTATCCAATATGAAGACCAAGTTGACATCCGTGACGTACCTGGGCTACACGGCCATGGACCGGCGCTTCTCCAACGCGATGCTGCCGTGGCTGCTGAAGGAGATACGCGCTACGGGCACATGGGATAAGGTAGCATTTTACCTGTTTCATAGTTTCATAGGAGGAAAATCTTCTATTGCTGTTCGTTGCTAACCTCGAGCCCCCCGCAAAGTGCGGTTAATTTATGTACCTTTAAAAATCACACAAAATCGACGCTTCGTAGTCCCCTAATCCCTTTTCAAAAACTGACTGTTTTAGTTTAAATTAGAAAAAGGCTTCAGCCTTGTTAATGTGGTTTATTTTTAAGAATCTAGTCAAATTCGTTTTCAGTACCTACACAAATTAGGCATGCGTTGCGCTCTGACAGATAGCCCGCTTAGAACAACACGCCATTTTTGACGCACGCACATAAAAAGACGTGAGTTTACAGGCGAAGTCAGTGAGTTTCAGTGAGTCGAAAAGTCGCACTGTCGCGAGTGTTTTTGTTTTTGTCGAGCTTGGTGCAATTTTTCACATGATGAATTTTGTTTTTGGCCGGTTCTGTCAATAGGTATAACCTAAGTACTTACTTCATTTTAAAAATTCAGAGCGAATATAGTAGTAACCCTAGGCGGTTCACGCAAGTTTTGGAAAAAGGTGCGAGCGTTCCTTCTGTAAACTCTTTATTTTGTGGTACGTCTACCACGAGTTGCCACTTTAAGTTTACGTTATTGTTCGCGTAAAAAGTATTGGGATTTGACATTGTCAATATTGTCATGTCATGTCATTTGTCATCCCAATACATTTTTTTTACAGGGGACTACGAAGCGTCAATTTTGTTTACTTTAGATACCTAGGTTATTTTGGCCCGATTTGCATCTATCTCTATCGCACTTTGCGACGCGCTCCAGGTTTGCAAAAGACAGCAATAGATTTTACAAATACCAATTTTCATTCTCTCGACCGTGCTGTGTCCCTTTATAACGATAATCCTTGTGTTACGAGTTTACGAGCAATCAGAAAAAGTTTTAATCCAGGGGTGTCACCCAACACACCCAGACCGTCAATTCAGAATAGTTAACTACCTGAATTGACTCGACCAGGAATCGAACCCAGAACACCACGCAAGTCTAAGCAGAAACTACGCTACGCTGCGCCAAACGCGTTGCTAATAGTTTAGTTAACGTGTGAAGCGCCACACTGTTAATGAACCGTCGATTGCAAAGTTGGCTTTTAGTTTAAGTGATTCCTGCTGAACGGATCTGAGTTTGTTCACCACGTAGGTATTACTTTCGTCAAAATATATCCTAAAAATATAAAAATGCCTATTTTATTCGCTGATAATGTGGCTTTATATTGGCGAAAGAATTTTTAAAAATCCGCTCAATGCTTTTCGAGTTTATACAATACAAACAAGAAAACAGAAAAAAAATAGTGTAGATGGCATTATCTTTACAATAGGTTTAAAAAAAATCACTGAAATGATTACCGTGTTGTCAAGATTAGAGAGAAATCTTTTTAGATGCCCAGAAATTTCTCCTTTTACGAAAACTTCTTTCATAAAGATGTTGTTTCGCAGCTAAGCATAGCCGTAGAAGATGGCTGTTTGAAGGCGTACAACGGAAACTTTGAGCCTGTCATCACTCACAGATTGGTTGATATTGTCCGGTAAGTTAAGTTAGTTAAATACTGACAAACCGTACTGTATTGCCATCTCTTATAGCCAGTCAAGTTAATTCCTAAACTGAGCGTAGCGAGCAATTTCATAACAGGATCTTTTATATTCAGCCAGTCAGTGGTCACCTGTCAGCAATGCATCCTCTAGGCCAGGTAATTACTGACGAAATTGCTCGCTCTCAGTTTTAGAAATTAACTTGACAGACCATGAAGGCCTGTATTCACTCTGATTACTATTATCAGTGCAGGTGATTAGTTCAAGTGCTTATTGAATAGGAGAAAACACGTGTGGACAGCGATTGATGAGTGCGATTGAACAGAACACGCTTCTAATTTCACTCGCAGGTTACTAATCGTCCAAATCCTGATAACATGGTAATCTGACCCAAAACTAAGCAGAGTTTGTTTATAGCATACACCCACACACAACAAACACAAATGTTTGCCACGAGTGCGGATCCAACCCACAACCACCGGTGCATTGCATCAATAGTATACCATCTCATAAGGCCCGTATTCACTTTGCTTAGTACCTAGTTAGTGCAGGAGCTTAGTGTTAGTAGAAACCACGTGTGGACAGCGATAGATTAGAGCAAGTGATCAGTAACCTGCGTAGTGAAGCGATTAGAGCGTGTTCATGTTTTTGCGAGTGGCCTCGTCCTGCGCGCCTCCCATTCCCCTCACTCGCCGCGTGCCTGCCACTAAACACGTCTGGACAGCAGGTGTTAGTGTTTAGTGTTTAGCGTTTAGCAAACTTGCTTATAATGGCAAAGTAGACGGAAGATTTACCATAAAAATGTGTGCAGGAGTACTCAAGTAAAAATGAATATCTTTTAAATTGTAAAGACCTTAGGTACAAAATTAAAGGTGTCCGAGATAAACTAAACGCAGCAAGTAAACACATCCACTAAACAGAATTGGACACTACTTGCACTACACACCTGCACTAATAAATCGTTCCTACTAGTCACCTGCACTCGCAAATCGCACCATAGCAAAGTGAATACCGGCCCTATGTTGTTTTTTTTACTTAGAAGTCTTCTTTCTTTACTTTATTACAATTAATTTTCAATATTCAATGTTAATAACAGTCTATCTTTCTCTAACCCAGGGCCAGCCAAGTCCCTGGATCCCCCGAGGAGCTGTTCTACATACTCCTCAATGAGAAGGAGGCTCTCCTCAACTGCTACCTCTTCAGAGCTTCCACTATACACGAGGTGAGTGACATTCAAACGGCCAGAATGACCAAGTTGAAAACTTCAGTATTTTACGTCGAACCATCTATGATGAAACCTTGTTTTTTCTGCGTTTGTAACTAGAGATTATTCTTTTAAAATGCAAAATGCAAGAACGTAAACCTGCCCGCGAAGTGTTTCCAAACCATCACAAATTAGATCCCTTCAAAACAAGAGCGAATGAATAGGCCACATTGGCACCACCACTTGCGACTGTAAAAATAATTGGCTGCCTCTACAGTGACACAAAAAATATGTAACAAAACGACGAATTAAGAATTCAATAATAAACTTTTGTTCCAGTCATCTATGTTAGATGAGTTGAGTTTTTCAACAATTCATAGATACTTTATTTGATCTAACAAAAGATAATAATGTCAACGACAGTGATCAAATTATTTTGTTTTACTTCGTCATCCACCCGCGTTGTTCAGGTGGTGGGTTGTCGCTGCAGGACTTGTTCTTGTTCCTGTAGGCTTTGTTTGGGCGCCCCAGGGGCCTCATTTTATCGCATTTGTCTGTGAATAGAGCGTCCTGGCAGTCACGTGACCAATACGTCATGCAAACTCTACTTTTTTTTTTCTTCCTCTGGCTCTTTTGTCAAACTCAACTTCTGCGCGGCGTATTGGTATGGTATTACGACCCTTATTTGACGTTTCATACTATTGTTTATCTGTCAAATATTCCGAGTCTAAAACTTGAGCATTTTTAAACCGTAAACGGTCACGCTGCGTTAGTGACAAAATGTTGTAATACGGCCCCTGTTCACGCGTGCGACCGACAGAGACGCGAGACACCGTATAGGTAGGTACACAGCGTTCTGAAGACCGAGACACTGGTCTGCTTCTCCTGTCTCGGTTTCCGAGCCAACCGACAGCTACGTTTTCTCTTATACCTACTTGAGACTTTTTAGGTCATTCTGGCACAAAATTAGTATAATAAGTATGGTATTTCATAAAAATATGAATGAAGTCAGTAAGTACCTTAGTTATTAATGTTTGTTGAAACTACCAGACCTAAACCTAGAGATAAATTCCAACCATTTTTCAACAGATATTGTTCTTATTTCACTCCATAATTTGCAAATATGTTCACTGTCATCGTTACTAAGACTTTCAGAACTTGTATACCTACGCAGCAGAATCGCTGCAAAAAGTTAAATGAGTTTTTGTAATACGAACCTCTTATCTAATCTACCACGTGGAAAATGTCATCAACAAACAATCATCAGTCAACGTCGACCTCATAATCAAATAGACACACCCACTATCTCACTCCAATGAAAAAACATAGTGCCAGATTACTGACAAAGCGGTTATGTAGGTACTGTGATATTTCTGTTGACACTTATCATACTATCACGACTATATCCCAGACGGGGTGGTCAGAGGCAAGTGACTGTTGCCGTCACGGTGAACGGAACACTCAGAAGCCCACTTTTCACCAATATTCTATACCACGCTACCTTATAAATAAATGTTAACCTTGAGCTTGACTGTTAAGATAAGATAAGATAGATATACTTTATTGTACAACAAATCATACTTAACTTAAGCATTACATAATCTTAGATTGTACAATGTAGGCGGTCTTATCGCTAGGAAGCGATCTCTTCCAGACAACCTGCAGGTAGAGTAAATGACAAGATTAAAAAGAGAAAATAGGTAAGGTAGTGTGAGATAGTGAGATAATTATATATTTATACATGAAGTTATTATATATTATATTTAGTATATATATATTTAAATATAGGTAGTACTTATAAACGTAGTAAATATCTGTAAACATACACAAAATTATAAAGAAACGGTAAAAAAGACTTATTCAGGGTTGGTTTATCCACGCACTAGAGACATTTAAAAGTTACTGTGTGAGGAAATAAGCTTTGTGTTAAGGACGCCGAGACAATGAAATACGTAGCTAATAAGATAGAATAAGTTAGCACGTAATTTACTATAAATGTTTTATGTAAGTTATTATTAAGTAGGTAGAAATTAGGTAAGTTTTATAATAAAGTATTGAAATAGTTGCTTTATATATAGTTAAGAGAAAAAATAGGCAATTTTCGTAAATTTAGGGGTGGGGTCTCAGGGCAATACCCGCAGGAGAGCCGCTCGGAGGGTGGGTCGGTAAGGCAATACCCGCAGGAGAGCCTATAGAAGAAAATTAGCTATAACTTTGTTAATATGATACTTTTAGTAAGATTATTGTGTGACTAGATTAGGAATTAGAATAAGTATCTTATAGAAACATCAATTTTGTTGTAAGCAAAGGTTTCCCTTACAATTGTGCAAATAAACCATATTTGTCCTGTAGAGCAGGACAGCAATAGTAGGTTAGGTGGGGGGATTTCTTGGACACCTGATTGGTCCTAAAATCCTTTAAAAATGCGGCAAATTCTGAGGGAAGCCAGTGCAGTCCAGTCCACTCCAGAACAAGGAACAATAAAGGAAAATAAGGAAAAAAATCGAAGGATTTCATTCTCACCACCATACAGTCCACTACATTTGTGGTCCATCGAGCGCCGGATACAGTTACAGTTGTAGTCCACTACAGTTGTGGACCTACAAGCGCCGGATCAAGAACGAAGAATCGTCGGCAGGAAAAGCGGGTTACTATTACGCTCTGAAATAGTAACTCTGAAGATGGTAGTCACTAGAAGCCAAGGCGAAGCACCAGAAGCTGAAGAACATAGGCGTATTCAGGAACACAGGGAGGAACAGAGGAGGGCCATTGCTAGGGAACGTGCTAGAAGGCTCTCGCTGGAGGCTCCAGCTTCACCTGATCGGAGGCATACTGAATATCGACCACCTACACCAGAAATACGGAACGTTACTCCGGCAGCAGGTACTTCGACCATGATGGCAGAACAAGACGAACGACTACGAATACCATCACCACCACGTTCAGTGCGATCACAGCTTTCAACATCGAGCATTAACAGAAGAATGCGCCTAGCGGAATTGGAAGCTGCAGAGAGGTTAGCAGCAATTAAGAAGAAAGAACTAGAACTGGAAGCTGAACTTGTAAAGAAGAGATATCAAGCTGAAGTATCTGCAATTCAAGATGAACAAGACAGTCTCCACGGAGAACCTATCACAAGAAAGAATTACCAGCGGGTGGATGACTGGTTACGGAAGAACCCGGTCACCCAACAGATAGAAGATAAAACCGAACCTAGAAGACTTCGCTTTGATACTTCAAGAGGCAGATCGCTAACGCCGACTAGAACGAAAAGCGGCGTCGAACAACTGGCGGAAACCCTTGAGAAGATGGCAAGACCGCGTGTACGGCACTCCGATTTACCCTACTTCTCCGGAGCTGTCAACGAATGGTTGCCATTCAAAGCTGCTATGCAAGACTCAACAAAGCTTTACAACGTTTCGGCTGCAGAGAATATTCAACGACTAAGAAGCTGTCTTAAAGGGGAAGCAAGAGATGCCGTGTCTGCACTACTGCACACCGCTACTGACCCAGACATTATTATGAGAACTCTCGAGCAGTGCTTCGGAAGACCAGAAGTCATCATAGACAGAACATTCGACGAGTTAAGAAGAATGCCGAAGCCAGGAACATCAGCGACAGAAATCAACAACTTCGCAATCAAGCTGCAGAATCTCGTCTGTGTTCTCAAGACCATCGATCGTCGGGGATATCTATATAACCCTTTGCTGTCGCGAGAAGTATTGGAGAAGCTCAGCCCACATCTAAGATCGCGCTGGTGCGATTATGCAAGTGAACACGATGAAACATCAGATCCTGATATCGTCTTGCTGTCACAATTCCTGATGCGAGAAGCGGATCGAGCGTTGAAATACACATACGCTCCGCCAATGAACACCGCCTCAACAAGCACAATAAGAAGAGAAGTCAGGCCGAACGCTGCAATAATGCCACAGAAAAGGAAGATGAACGCTGTCTACACAACAGAAGACAGAGAAGAGCAAGAAGGATGCCCAAGCTGTGGACAAGCCCACACACTGCCTCAGTGCCCATCCTTTAAGGCACTGGCGGTAGACAAGCGATGGGAATTCCTGAAAGAAAGAAGAATCTGCTTCAAGTGCATCTGCAAGAAACACAGGCGCGCATACTGCAAAGCAAAGCCCTGCGAAATAAATGGATGTCAGCGACCACATCACGCAATGCTTCATCAAGAGAGACCTGACAGTACAGAAGCTACAGCAAGTCACATCACGAAGCAAGCATCACTGAGCAGCAATGCTACTGTCATGTCAGTGGCTGCTAAGTCTACAGCGGGACATCGAGCAGTTCTCCTGAAGATATGCCCAGTCATCGTCAGCGGTCCACGGGGGGAGGTGAACACCTTTGCGCTGCTGGATGAAGGGGCGACCATAACCCTCATTGATGAAGACCTGGCGAAGAGCATTGGCGCAGAAGGCCCATCAACACCGCTGAATCTCCATGGGGTCAACATGTTCCAGAGAGAAAACGACAGCAAGCTGGTAACAGTGCAAGTGCGTGGCAAAAAAGACAACACGCAACACAGGTTACGCGCACGCACAGTCAAGACCTTAGAGCTTCATCAACAAACAATACCACAGAAGCTCATGAAGTATAAACACCTGCGAAATCTGAATAAAGACGAACTATGTTACGAGCAAGCCCGACCTGGTATTCTGATTGGAACAGATCACTGGGAATGCATCGTTTCCCGTGAACTTCGAGTGGGGGCGCCTGATCAACCGGCCGCTTCCAGAACGCAACTCGGATGGGTGATGCATGGAACGACACCTCGAAGCGTGATCTACAACCACGAGAGCGTGCTGCATGTCTATGAAACCGATCGACGCATAGACACGAACGAGCAGCGCGACCAAGAACTCCATAACCTGGTGGAAACACACTTCAAAATAGAAGCCCTTGGCGTCGCTCAAAAACAAAGAGTGAGTGACGCAGATCAACGAGCAATCAACATCATAGAGAAGGCCGTCAAGAAGATAGACAGCGGCTACGAAGTGGGACTGCCATGGCGGAAAGACAACACCACTCTGCCGCCCAGTTACGATGCAGCATTTCGTAGACTTTGCAAAATCGAACAGAAGATGGACACGTCAACAGAGTTCGCTCAAGAATACGCCGCACAAATAGAAAACCTACTGCAGAAAGGCTACGCTGTGTTATGCGATGGCTCAGAACGAGGAAGCGCCGTCTGTTGGTACCTGCCACACTTTGCCGTGCAGAATCCGAACAAGCCCGGCAAACAGCGGCTGGTCTTCGACGCAGCAGCCAAAAGTCATGGCGTCAGTCTGAACGACCATCTACTAGAGGGACCAGATCTACTGCTGTCGTTACAAGGAATCGTGTTTAGATTCCGAGAGAAGGAAATAGCAATAACGGCAGACATCCAAGAAATGTTCCTGAGAATTAAGATTCGCCCAGAAGATCAACCAGCGCAGCAGTTCTTGTGGAGAGGCAACGACCGTGAACATCCTCCTCAACATTACAAGATGACCAGCATGATCTTCGGAGCAGCAAGTTCACCATTCATGGCGCACTTCATTCGCAACCACAACGCGAATGAACACGCGCAGCAATACCCTCGAGCACAAGAAGCCATCACTCGAAGCCACTACATGGATGACCTGGTGGCCAGTTATGAAACAGAAGAAGATGCTCACGCTGCTATCCAGGAAATCAGAAAAGTACATGCAGCTGCGGGCTTCACACTGCGCGGATGGAGCTCGAATAGCAAGATCGTGCTACGCGACATACCCTCGGAGTTGTTCGCAACCACACCTGCACAACTGGGGGGAGACCGACCAGAGAACAAGATCCTGGGCTTATTCTGGAACGCCGAACGAGACGAGCTGGGCTTCAACACTTCCATGATCAGAGTCCCAGCTGAAGTAAGAACACAAACTCGAGCACCGACAAAACGAGAAGCACTAAGCGCAGTGATGTCCATATATGATCCATTAGGACTGCTAAGTCACTACACTGTGCGAGCGAAGATAATTCTGCAGAGCCTGTGGCGCCTCAAGACTTCGTGGGATGAGCCAATACCTGCAGAAGAAGAAGAGCTCTTCGCGTCCTGGCTATCACAACTAGCAGAGATTGCTAGTTTACGTCTCAATAGATGCTACGTGCTGGGAAAAAGAAAGTACGTCGAGCTACACGTGCTATGTGATGCCAGTGAACAAGCCTACGCAACTGTAGCATACTGGAGAACAACCAACGAAGACGGAAACATCAGCGTCGTGCTAGTGGCTGCCAAAGCTAAAGTGGCACCTAAGCGCACGCAGACAATACCTCGTCTGGAGCTGCAAGCCGCCGTCATCGGAGCAAGACTCGCCAACACCATCAAGAAAGAGCATAGCGTCGTAGTCGCCAGAACCATCTACTGGACTGACTCTTCTACCGTGGTGCATTGGATACGCAATGACACGAGACGCTATACTCCATTTGTGTCGCACCGACTCAGCGAGATAGCAGAACTCACGCAGAGAGATGAATGGCGATGGCTACCCACAGAACAGAACGTGGCCGACGACGCAACGAGGTTCACCTGCACACCAATCACCGAAAATGATCGTTGGTTCAAAGGGCCTGAATTCCTACATCAGTCTGAAGAGCGGTGGCCCAAGGAACAGATATCAAGAACAGAACACGAAGAGGTTCTACTACACACGTCAGAGAACGGAAGATGTCAAAGTTGGCTGCCTGATCACACTCGTTTCTCCAAATACGAGACACTGCTGAGGACAACGGCACGAGTGCTTGCATTCATAGACATATGCAGGCGTCAAGCAACACGCATGGAATGTCAACATCTGGAGAAAGCAGAACGAGAGCTCATCCGACACGCGCAGCAAGAAAGCTTCGAAGATGACATCGCGAAGATAAAATCTGGACGCCCGATCAGCAGAACAAGTCGACTCTTCAAGCTAGATCCAGTCCTTGAAGATGGCATCCTGCGAGTACGCGGCCGAATAGAAGCATCCGCCGCACCAGCAGACACTAAGAGGCCGATCATTCTGGATGGACGTCATCAAGTCACCAAACTCATAGTGCTGCGAGAACATTGCGCTGCGGGTCATGCAAACAGAGAACGCGTGACAAATGACCTACGCCAAAGATATTGGGTCATTCATCTGTGACCCACAGTGCGCGCAGTAGAACGCAGCTGCGCACTATGTAGAGTACGTCGAGGGAAGCCACAGACACCGGCAACTGGAGATCTGCCACGAGCACGCTTGGACCCTTTCCACCGCCCATTCACCAACTGTGGGGTAGATTACTTCGGGCCCATGATCATAAAGCTAGGACGTCGCCGAGAGAAGAGATGGGGCGCATTATTCACCTGCCTCACTTCACGCGCCGTTCACATAGAGCTCGCCGCATCGCTCTCAACCGACTCAGCAATAATGGCGCTACGACGGATGGCAGCTCGAAGAGGATGGCCTCGTCTGATGTACTCGGACAACGCGACGAATTTCCGTGGGGCAGACCGACAGGAACTCCGAGCAGCCTACGCCGAGTGGGCGCCCGCCCTGCGTGAAGAAGGGCTACTGCACCGCATGGAGTGGCGTTATATACCACCGGGTGCGCCTAATCAAGGAGGCGCATGGGAACGAATGGTACGCTCAGTGAAGACAGCACTTAGCGCAACTCTGCGGGAAAAGGAGCCAACGGAAGAAGTCCTGAAAACTCTACTGACCGAAGCCGAGTTCTCCATCAACGCAAGACCATTGACCCACGTGAGTGTGAGCCCCCAAGATCCAGAGGCACTCACACCCAACCATTTTTTGATGGGATCATCAAGCGGACTCCCATCAACGGGACCCTGCGATTTGGCTGACCGCAGAACCTGGAGGGTCAGTCAAGCTCTCGCCGATCACTTCTGGCGTCGCTGGGTACGAGAATACCTTCCCACTCTAGTACCTCGAGGAGAGCCGAAAGACAACAAGCTCCCACTGCAAGTTGGCGATGTCGTCGTGGTAGTTGATCACACTCTACCAAGAAACGTTTGGCCCATGGGGATCGTCGAAAACACCTACAAGGGACCTGACGGCGGCATACGCATCGCAGACGTGAGGACGAAGACAGAAGTATTCAAGCGCCCGGTTAGCAAACTCGTCGTCCTGCAAAAGGAAGAGGCTTCGCAAGCTGCGCCGGGGGGAGAGATGTTAAGGACGCCGAGACAATGAAATACGTAGCTAATAAGATAGAATAAGTTAGCACGTAATTTACTATAAATGTTTTATGTAAGTTATTATTAAGTAGGTAGAAATTAGGTAAGTTTTATAATAAAGTATTGAAATAGTTGCTTTATATATAGTTAAGAGAAAAAATAGGCAATTTTCGTAAATTTAGGGGTGGGGTCTCAGGGCAATACCCGCAGGAGAGCCGCTCGGAGGGTGGGTCGGTAAGGCAATACCCGCAGGAGAGCCTATAGAAGAAAATTAGCTATAACTTTGTTAATATGATACTTTTAGTAAGATTATTGTGTGACTAGATTAGGAATTAGAATAAGTATCTTATAGAAACATCAATTTTGTTGTAAGCAAAGGTTTCCCTTACAATTGTGCAAATAAACCATATTTGTCCTGTAGAGCAGGACAGCAATAGTAGGTTAGGTGGGGGGATTTCTTGGACACCTGATTGGTCCTAAAATCCTTTAAAAATGCGGCAAATTCTGAGGGAAGCCAGTGCAGTCCAGTCCACTCCAGAACAAGGAACAATAAAGGAAAATAAAGGAAAAAAATCGAAGGATTTCATTCTCACCACCATACAGTCCACTACACTTTGAGTCGGGATTTGAAAATAGGTAAGGATTGAGATTGCCTTATAAGTAAAGGTAGCGAATTCCACAAGCGAATGGATTGGACAGTGAAAGAATTGGAATAACAACTTGAAGAATGAGATGGGAAAGCGAGAAGAAGATTCCGGGTTGACCGCATATTATCACTCTTGGCAGACCGCTAAAATTGGAACAACTCCTTTAGATAAGGAGGTGACCGGGGATCGAACAGCACAGAGTTAAGCAAGGAGAGAATATGAAGATGTCGTCGGCGACGAATTGGAAGCCATTTTGATTGGGCGCGGAATTCAGATAATGATGAATGGATGAATGTTTTTGCATTTTCAAATCAACTTCTTGAGATCAATTCTAACTCCAAGATCATCGAATCGAAGCTGGAATCGCACCGCCACAGGCCAGAATCAGTTTGTGGCAGAAAAGGCTACCTGTTGCCCCTTTTGTGACGCTATTAGAAAGTCTCCCGCCTGGCCACGACTTACCATGGGTTACTTAGAAAAGTATAAACAGACTTCGAACCCAGGTTGGGCGCTGCAACGATAACCTGTGCAGATGGGGTTACACTGATGGCGCGAACAACGTGTGCAAATGTGGTGCCTCCCCCCAGATTATGAGCCACCTTCTTAAATGCCCCTCATGCCCTTACAGCTCCACACGCGACGCCAATGAAAAAGCTGTAAAGGTGGCGGAATACTGGTCGGATAAAATATAGTGCTGCTGTCGACACGACAAGAAGTAGAAGATCGAAGCGAAGACTGGAAAAATTCAAACCATGATTTCGTACTCAGTTTTAGAGATACTTTTTGTGGCTCAAATTGTGAAATGAGCTCAAAGTCGGCTTTCCCAATAGTGAGCTTTAGTACTTATGGCGTGCTTCAATAGGTGTTTTTACAGGGTCGGTCGAGTACAGCACCGGGGTGAAAGTCGGGGGACTTTCACCCCATTGCACGGTGCTCCTGTCTGGGGGTGTCCCCGTATACCGGGATGCCCCTGCTGCGTGAGGAGGCCCGGCGGGAAGGCTGGGCCGTCCGCCAGGGACGGCATGGTAATCCGAACTAGGCACCGTGTCGTCCCGTCAAGGCGATGAGGTATACCGGGGGTCTTTTTAGTGGGTATGCCGTCACCTTCAGGGACGGAGAGTCCCACACTCCCCCGCTGCCCCACCCAGGCAGTGGGATAGTGCGTAATGCATTTTTTCCCCCGAAAGAAAAAAAAAAAAAAAAAAGGGTCGGTCGAGTAATGCCCCTGCTGTTGCAGGCGTCCATAGGCTGCGGTAGCCGCTTACCATCAGGCTCGGTATCCACCAAAGCGGACATGATAGTAAATGTGTTTTGATAACCAATCAGATTTCGAGACAGATGTGGAAATATCTAAATCTGATTGGTTGTCAAAACACATCTCTCTCTTCCACTTTGGTGGATACCGGGTCTCAGGCGGTCCGTGTACATGTATGTACCAACGAGGTATGAAAAAACATTCTAATATGTAAGGAACCCTTGTGGAGTAGACGGGTTCTCGAGTGGAGACCACGACTCGGCAAGCGTAGTGTTGGACGTCCACCGGCACGTTTGAAAGGAAGTGGCTGGTAGTGACTGGATGGCAAAAACGGGAGTTCGGGCTTTGGGGGAGGGCTATAGGCTGAAAAGAAAGAAAGAAAGAACCTTTGGTGTCCGAATTCGACTTAAACTAAACCGTTTTTTGAGAGCGTCGTGGCCTAGTGGTTCAGCACCTGAACTCAGATCGTGGATCGTGTGGTGCCGAGTCTGGCCAGAACCAAAATCTTTGAGTTCATTGTTAAATATCCATCTTATATACTCTCCGGTGATGGAAAACATCGATAAAAAACCAAATCAACCCGGATAACGGCAGAAGGCTCACCACCTGTACGTCGGGTTCTAATACCATTGGTGAAAAGTGGGCTTCTGAGTGTTTCGTTCACCATGACGACACAGTCACTTGCCTCTGGGCTCTGACTACCCCGTTTGAGATAAAATCGTGATGGTATGTTTTTTGATTGTTATGTGAGCGTAGACAACCATAAAACAAAGATGATGTCTAGCTCTTCTCTTGCAATGTTTGTTCCTGACTAGTTCTGATAAGATAAGAATTTGACTTAAATTTGGTTTAAATTCTGATAACGACTTTCATTCTGGACTTAATGTAGAGCAATGTCTTTCAACTATTTTCTAGGGGCTAGGTATGCTTGGTTTCTCATACGGATTTTAAAGTAGAAATAAAAAAGGATGTTCCGCAAATACGAAATAGTATAAATATTAAAATAAAATAAAAACTTATTTTATTAGTCATTCTTCTTTTAATAGTACATTGTTCACCGAGAGGAGAAAGAGACCGATTACCGTCGAAGGTGGCGTTTGATAGGCTCGGGCTATAGAACACCCGAGATCGGGAATCGCACTTTCTCTCGAGTGATACATAGTGCTTTATACTACACCTACGAGGTAAATAAAAAACTAAATCTTTACTAATTGAACTTTATATTGAAATTGTTGCAGTTAGTGAAGCTTAATGTAACACTTTTTCTTTCTTTATTATTTTTGCTGTTTCCTTCAACTGCGGCGGAGTTAAAAAATCTTCATCATCATTATCACTACTTATCATTTTGATAGTTTTATTTTACTTTCTACAAAAACTGAATCCTCAAACAACACACAAATTGAAAATGGCGCTAATGGCGTCTGCAATTTTCACATGTTCTTTTTTCAAATAGTTTATCCTGCCGCCGCAGGGTCGCACTGCCAGCCCGACACCATCCGACACACAGCTAGTGGCCAGTGTCATTTTGCGAACTTGGAGATAAAAACTCACTGTAAAAACTTTTTGGCTTTTGATATTTAGGTCACCGGCGCATAGTCTTACCCTCATACACTTTTCTCTCTCGCTCAGATGCGTTTTCTCTCCGCATATTCGTTCGATATGCAATGACGTACTTTCTACCGTAAATTTGATAAAGTATCAAGGTACTTTCCGAGCAGGTGTAGTATAAAGTATTTTACTCCCGAGTCCCGGCCCGCTTGGGCCTCCGCGTTCGCGTCTGACGCAAGCCACCGCGTATTTAAGATAGGTGACATTTCGAACTCGTTCTCTTGCGTGGTGCGATTAATTTGACTAAATCTCGGCCTTATCTTGAGAGGAATTTATGACTCTTGAACCGCGATTTCCGGGAAATTGCAAATGCGCGCAATGTGTATTTACAACAAATATGTCCTTACGTTCATAACGAGCCTGAGTCTATTCTATAACAATACAAATAAAGTTTGTTATTGCACGTATACAAAACAATATGAATATGAATACTTGTAATAATATTTTCGTTTTTTAGCTTGGCACGTGCGTCGTCCGTCTAATAACTGACCTTGACAATAATAGATTTGATTTATTGATAAAAAAGTTGAGAGCTTTGATAAGTTATTCCGAAGTTATTAATAATAGGTACTTTTTTAAATTGTACATATATTATTAAATAAATAAATAAAATTAATAAATATCTGGGACAATTCACACCAAGATCATCTGACCCCAAATTAAGCAGAGCTTTGTAATATGGGCGTCAGAGACTGATAAACATACTTAAATATTTCTAAATACATACTTAAATAGATAATAACACCCAGACACACAACAAATATAAATGTTCGTCACACAAATATTTGTCATGGGTGGGGATCGAACCCACGACCTCCGGCGCTAAAGGCAGGATCGCTGCCATTGCGCCAACAGGCCAGTCAGTTAACTATTATTAACCATTATTGTTAACTTATTGCAGTTATTTTAAGTTTATGTGTTTTTATAAGATGCAAATAGTTTAATACATCAATATCAATTAATATTAATTACCTACTGTTAATTTTCTGAGTACTTATTTAAGTTTAGGATATTTATGTTTAAGTGTTAATATTTCTTGTCAAAATACAGCCTAAATAAAAAAAAATGCCTATTCACTTCCTGATAATGTAGTTTTATATTGGTTAAAAAATTATTAAAGTCGTTCCAGTAGTTTAGGAGCCAATTCAATACAAAAAAAACAATCAAATCTTTCCTCTATAAAATATTTATAGTACCTACCTATAGTCCGGCTTTTCACAGTTAGCGGTTAAAATATAGCAAGACCAGGATTCAAGCCAGGGGTTCCCAGCACACCCTCACCCGAGCCAATTTAGGAAACTGCGTTTCCCGAATTGATACGACCGTGAAACGAACCCGGGACACCACGCACGTGAAGGTGAAAAACGGTGCTACAGCGTATGGAGGACGTTAGGTGAACCTTTACAGAACCATTGCAGAATAAGACATATGTACATGTAAATCTTGACTTGTAGGTAAGCCTTATTCAAAATTGGATATGTACCTAAACAATGAAAAATAAAAAAATAATGAATTAAGTTCTATGAAGCGTAAGCTTGTCCACAACAGAAATGAACGTTTTGAAACTTGTCGATTCTATTCACGCGATTATGTTTCTTATATAAAACCCGTATAGTCTATTTTACCATGAAGTAATAGAAAAACCTGCAAGGATTTTGAAACCTGGTTTTTGGCCCTGGTAATTCATGGAGTACGTAGGTATGCACTGAGTGAACACTGAGCTAAATGAACTGACTGACGTAAATAAAAGGACTGTACTGAATCTTGAACTGTTCAGTTTAGGCAATGAATTTGACAAGTAATAAGGGATTGTAATAAGCCCAGACTGAACATCAGTTTGTTTTTTGGAAATAAAAAACGGCACTGTCGTCTTTTGTCTTTCACACAAACATAAGGTTAGTGTTTTGATAACAATGGCCGATTGTTTATTCTGAAAACATAGGCATAACACTCAGAATAATTACATAAAGAAACCAAGTCCGCGCGCCAATTTTGAAGCACCTCAATTGGAGCCATAAATGGCTCCAAACGGACCGCTTTGCAGTGTTCATCACAGCTCCGCAATGTTCAATGTCAAAGCGCGCCGCACGAAATCAAGTAATAGTCACGCATGTGTGGATCGGATTAGTGCTTCATTTCTGACGGGGCGGTTGTATGAAGACTATCCTTCTATACGTTATTATTCTAAGGCAGAACAAGTACCTATTCAATTTGTATTGTTTTCATACATCGCCAGCTTGACCTTGAACTTCATACTTAGTTCAAAAATTGAAGTTTTCTGAGGTTTTCTAAATAAACAAAAATTACTGATTCGTCTGCATATTATAAGTACGAGTGGATTTATGGCTTAACTGGCTTAAGGGGATTCGATCCCACCCAAAATAAACTGTCAGGTCTGTACTGTATATTTTATGTATTATGTTTTCTATGGTGAGGAATAGCATAATTAGAGAGTGTTGTGGTGAAAGAGGATGTTGCCACAAAAATTGAGATGGGAATGCTAAGATGGTTTGGGCATATGGAAAGGATGGAAAGGCGTTAACGAAACAAAACAAGGCGAGGGTGGATGGAGCTGTTGGAAGGGGAAGGCCTAGACGGACGTACTTAGGACAAGTCCAAGACGTGCTCAGAAAAGGTCAGGTCAGGAGTACCCGTAATCGACGAGCATGTATGTAAGGATTAATGAGAGTGGAAGAAGCGCAAGAGGTGTGTCAGGACCGTAGCAAGTGGAACGATGTGGTTTCTGCCGACCCCGGGAGAAAGGCGTGATGGTTTGTATGTATATATATATGTATGTATGTTTTCTATACATAATTATACTTATTATTAAGTGTAAAGAG
Organism: Udea olivalis; assembly: GCA_947369235.1. Taxonomy (NCBI): domain Eukaryota; kingdom Metazoa; phylum Arthropoda; class Insecta; order Lepidoptera; family Crambidae; genus Udea; species Udea olivalis. Next base: position 6,280,530 of record OX376370.1, on the reverse strand, counting down.
AAAAGATTTAATGTATTGTTTGTTTGCATTGAATAGCCTACGATACTACTAGACTGATTTAACAAAAAAATGCATCAATATTAAGCGACATAATCAGTGAGTGACATAGGCTATTTTTAGGCAATATTATAACGGAAGAAATAGCCTATGCAGATGAAGCCGTTGACGTACAGCTAGTTAGAAATATTCATATACCTGGCCTATGTGTAACAGGATGGCAATTGAAAACCCATCTTTGCCTAGTCTAGAATCAGGTGCAAAGGATATTTATGACATTATGACAATTTATTAATATAACAACATCCTTTTTATATTCATGGCATGGTTAGATTATGACTGTACTAGCTTACTGCATGCGGCTTCGCCTGCGTGAACTTCATTTTTATGATATATACAAAATTCACAAAATCCCGTCTTATTTATTTATTCTTCCTTGCACAAAATTAATGATACAATTGGCGGACTTAATGCCAAAGGGAATTCTCTACCAGTCAACCACACGATCAAACAGATAAATTAAACACGGTGCACGAGACTAAACTAAATAAATTACTTTTGAAAACAACAACAGATGCTAATTATTATAAAACAACAAAATAAACAATATATAAATTCAATATAAATCGATAAAAATAAACATACATAAATAGAAGTCATAATATAAATAGAACCAAACAAACCAAGAATTGCTTGCCACAAAAACATATCTTAATAATAGTCATATAAACCCCTCAGAATAACCTCGTATTAACTTTGAACCACATTCACCCAACAGTGACTCAAGGACCCATCCCTAATGCGTGACCACCGATCCGTAATGCTTTCGAACAGCCACTTTAAACCTGTATTCACTAATAGATTTTATTATTGGAACAGGAAGGTCTTAGTTAGCACCTATACGTCCTAAAAAGAAGCCCTGTCCAAAATTTGAGACTCCTAGCTCATGAAATAATGAAGTTTCATACAAACAAACTATCAACCCCAAAAACAACCCCTTAGAGGTCGATTTTTTGCAAATTTTTAAGGTCAGCTTTTTTACAAACTTTGAATGACATATTTATTTATATCTAATCAACAGCCTAAAATATACGTTTTATGCTTCTAGTAGTAAAATGACAATACTTTCATACAACCTTTCATCCCCCTTTTCAACCATTTACAACACTTTTTTCCATTTAAAAAGTAGCCTATGTCCTTTCTCAGGCTTTAGACTATCTATGTACCAAATTTCATTTAAATCGGTTCTGTTGTTTTGGCGTGAAAGCGAGACATACAGACAAGAGTTACTTGCGCATTTATAATTAGTAATAATATGGAATATGGATATTAGCTCGAAATAACAAATATCCAAGAATATCAAATGACCTTAAAAATACCTAACTGGAACCTGTATTCACAAACGAGTATCATAACATGGGCACAATACCACGTTGATTTACGTTATCGTTCGCGTAAAAAAGTATTGGGATTTGACATTGTCATGTCATAAAAGTTAATAACCGAAACCTCAATTTTTTTATCTATTTTTGTAAGCCATTTAATAAGGTCCACTCTGAGTCTCACACCTGTGTTATTTACTTAAACATTAAACATATTTAATTTATGTCTCGCTTAAAACACCTATTCGTTCGTGATTTAGCTTTTTGTTTTACTTACCTGAAATGGTACTTCTTCAAAATTACTATTATGAAGTACCGAAATTCAAGTAAAAGTGTTTTAAAGCTGATAGGTATGTACATAACATAAGGACATTCTATTTATCTATTACGTTTATAACAAAAATTCCAATTTTCACATAAGTTCGCCGCCTTTAATGTCTCTTGACGCGAAGCGAGTCAGCTGAGCTGTGCGTAAAGGCCATTCACTTGATTAGTGCGAGTGCTAGTGATAAGTGTAGGTGTTAAGTGATTATGAGAAAACACGTGTAGACAGAGATGGATTATTGCGAGTGATTAGTATCCTGCGTCGTGAAGTGATTAGAAGCGTGTTCTATTCAATCGCTATCCACACGTGTTTTCTCTTAATCACTAAGCACCTGCACTAATCATCTGCATTTACTACTAATCAAAGTGAATACGGGCCTTAAGATATGGGGAGCGGAGTTGTGGTCTGAGTCTGTCAGTTGCTATGGAGGCTATGGAGCTGAGCAACAGAGTTGCAGACTGGGCTGATCTCGGTCGACTTCAAGGGAATCCGTCAGCGAATTTTCCCTCTGCTCTGTTAGGCGGCAGCCGCGTGGAGTCTTCAAGACACTTTTGTTAACACACTAAAGGTTATTTGACCAAAACTATCTTAAGGAAACATCACTTTCCTTTCGGGACACTAGTAAATGTATGGGACGCGAGACTGGAGGAGTCGGACCGGGTGGTTGAAATGCAACTGTTAAAATAGCGCACGGCTGTAATTAAATTACGTAAAGTAAATATGTTGATGTAAGGACGGTTGATTATAGAAAAATTAGGTATAACAGCTTCCCACTAGATCTGTGTATTGTAAAAAATCTATAGAAGAAATAAAGTAACCGACATAGCCGATTTGGTTGGGGCTAATGACACTAAAAACTGCCCCCCCCCCGCCCCCCCCCCGATTCAGAACGAAGTTATCGACCGATTCGATTATATAAAAATATAGTCATTTTTTGTTGAGGTGTTATCGTAAGACCCCTCTAAAATAGAAACATTTGTAACAATTTTATTTCGAAAGCACCAAAACTACCCAATTGTATAGCAATTTTAAAAGTCAAATTGTTGGACTGAAAACTGCCGCTAGCAAGTGACGTCATTTGCTATCTTTTTCTCTGCGTTCTGCAAAACAAATGTTTTGTTAACACACTAAAGGTTATTTGACCAAAACTATCTTAGACCAACCCTACCGAACAAATGTTCAGTAGGGTTGTACTGTTTTATAGAAAATCGATTCATAAAATTTCGTTTCACATCAATTGTTTCTCATATTATTATTTCATCGAATAATCAATACGACAATTCTGCGTACTTCAAAGAAATTTAAATCATAGATTTTTGTTACAAATAAAATTCATCTCTTAGAATATTCTAAGAGAATTAGAATATCAGAGAATATCATATCAACGTCTGTATCATGATTTAATAATTTTAATACTTATTAATAATAACCTCGTTTTAAAATAAAACAAACTTGTTCACTTTTCAAACCGATGCAGATGTCAATAAAAACCCTTAAAAAGGCAAAGGTAAAATAGTTACCACCCGAATTTGAACCTTAGTACTTGGGCATACAGGCGAAAACCTATGAATTTTTTTACAATGTAATGCCTTATTAAGGGTTAAATGAACGGCTTAACCATAGTAAAAGGATAGAAGTAGGTTGTCTGGATACATACGCCCCGACCGCGGTTTGTATGTAAGCGCGTCCGTACTTTGCCTGTTCCTACGCGCATCGCACGCACACACTGATAAAATATAAGGTGAAATGTGGGAAGTCAGTTGTTACGCTACGCTGGCGCTTGAAATTTTTGGAGCGTGTGCGTGTACGACGTACGTTCTATATTCGAGCTCAAAAATTACTACAAAATAGTATGCGTAAATAGGTATTGCAGTGTTTATGACTTAATAACAACTTTTTAAATCCAGAATTGTCATTCTTCACTTTACCTACCGTATAAAAACGGTGAGTACCTAAGTAGTTAACTTAACTAAGGTTCATAATATTGTGTTTAATCAGATACAGATTTGTAGAACAAATTAATTGTTCAGAGATTGACGCAACATTTTTGACGATTGAATAAACTACATGCAAGAGCCCTGCGTGTTTAGACTATTATCTCTCGCTCAGGGCCCGAGTCGGCTTACTTCTCTCTTCCTTTACTATGGCTAAACATAGCATTTATAATTAGAGCATCAGTAAAATTCGTAGTAAAATGGTAAAGCTATCTATAATATAGCTATATATAATATAAATTATGGTGTATGACACAGTTTTAGAAAAAAACATAAGATGTCAAACTCACATCACATCTGACGTCACGACTAAGTTTTTCCTACTGTGTCATGAGTCCAAGAGGTTAGAACATGAACTTGGCGCCAATTACAAATTGCATTCGAAAATCGAACACGAATATAGTTTTAAAATGTGACGTTCACACCTTGGAGCATTTTAAATTTAGCCACGATTCGCATTTCGACCTCCGTTAGTTTTAGATACCGGTCCGTTACGAACGGACGGACCAGTAAGAAAGTCGTGCTGATCAAGAAAAAGTGAAAATTAGTGAAACGAAAAAGTGACGGAAATTGTAAAACGTGCGTGCTACAAACAGTGTGCTCGAATAAATAATTGATCAAAATAAAATCAGTATTAAAAAGTGAATTTACTGCCTGAGTAAATTTATATTATACTCGTTGTAACATTATTCAAGATGATAATGATTAAATGGACGAGTTTTAAATTGTTTTAACGATGAACGAACGAACGAACGATAAGATGATAATGATTAAATGGACGAGTTTTAAAAACCAAAAGTTTTTTATCACAACGTAATTATAACCTTCTGAGGGGACTGAATCCTTATCAATTCTCTACCAGTCAAACCGTAAGCCCACTAAATAGACATAAATGCCAAAAAATTGCTCTACATGCTCTATGTTGAAAAAAAAACAAAAGATATTTACGGATATAACTCGCGCTATTTATATTTTTCTGAAAGTTTTTCAAAAAATATGAAAATTCTGCTAGTAATATCCGTAAAATTGTTTAATTTTATTGTGTAGTGTTCGCGTAAATATAAAAAAAACAAGAAGCAAATCTGATCACAATCAAAGTCAAGGTAAATGTAAATATCTGGGATGACTTAAACTGACACCAAAATTTAGAACATTACAGATAATTTTCTATTTGCATCTGTATTAATAAACATTTTAAATAGGTGACCTTTTGACACCTGCGCCACTGAACTTATCTTAACGATTTTATCAGCTTTCGATAGTAGTAAAACGAAATTTCGAACGACGCGACGCACCGTTTTCGAGATGTAGTTAAGTACAAAAAACCGGCCAAGTGCGAGTCGGACTCGCGCACCGGTCCCGTACAAACCTGTAGGTGTAATAATATTCATAAAAATATTTTTATTATATGGTGTAACTAACGATTCACGGCTTTTGCAATTTTTCCTTTATCTGTTTCAAGATTCTGAGTTCACGGGAAGTACCCTGTAGGTTTTTGATTCCCTCGCGAGTGTCAAAAATTTGCGGAAATTTGCGGCATAAACGGCTGTATCTTTTGATTGCGTTGGCTTAGAAGTTTGATTTTTTCAAAACTCCAAGGAACATACCTGTGTATTTGTTATAATTTCCAGCTTGACCCTGAGAAAAAGGGTCTTGACAGACAGACAGACCGACAATAAAGTGATCCTATAAGGGTTCCGTTTTTTCCTCTCGAGGTACGGAACCCTAAAAACCAAAAAACGGGACCTTCTTTGTGCCCCCCCTTTTATAGTATGTTTGTCTCCTATAACTAGTCCAAACAAAGCTCCTAAGTCAAAGTTTCTGCTTTCAACTGTTCCATTCACATTCCCCTTGTGAGCTCATTGATCATACTATAGGGAGATAGCTTATATCTTAAAAAAATATCATAAGCCACCATTTGATGTTAGATGTGATGAAATGGAGTCTACGAGAATAAGTCACGGGCAAAAGGTACAAAAACAAATAACACCTGTCTTCAAAACAGGCAAATATTCGTCTCATTAATATTAATATTCCTTCGTCTAATCTCCGAAGTTGGACCGACCTTGAATAAAACTTAATATGTCAGTTGGAGTGGTAACTTAGTAGGTAGGGCACATAGCCTTTAGGGCCGTTTGATCAGAAACACAAAAGATAAAATATATCTACTTATATTAAAGTTACTGTTTGTTTGTAATGAATATGCTCCGAAACTACTGGACCGATTTTGAAAATTCTTTCACCAATATAAAGCTACATTATCAGGGAGTGACATAGGCTATTTTTTTTAAATGAGGCTATATTTTGACGGGAATGACGTCTACTACAGTTAGTAAAAAATAAACATGCGCCAGAAAACATACCACTTGTCATGGTTTCGAAGTAGGGATATATCCCTAAGTGACAAGACGTACCAGACAAGGAATTAAGCCATGAGCGTCTATCAGCCCACCCCCACCTAGACCCAAGCCAATTTAGAAAAGATAGTTTCCCGAATTGACTCGTTCGGAAATCGAACACGGACACCCGTAAGTCAAGGCGAAAAACCGTGCAGCAGGGCACTACGCCAATCGTGTCGTCTAATTGATGAATTAACACGGGGTCTCAAGTCAGTGAGTTCCTTGACATTGAAATGTCAAGTACTTGAGGTATGAGCTCTATTTGTGCTTAGAATTGACTATTTGTGCAGTAGAAGTCAGAGTTAAAAAATCATTTAGCTATTCATTTAAGCTTGTGCAAAGCAATTATGACATGTCAAAAAAAAAGTATATAGAAATAATAATAATAAACGTAAATAAAATAGTAATATATACATAATGCGAATCTACCACCGGCTCGGACGTTGCTTCTTATCGAGAAGACTCCGGCAAGAAACTCGATAGTTACTCTTCTGAACTTTGTTTGTTTGACAAATAAATTCAGAGTACAGTCAATGAGAGTAGAAAAAAGAATACAATATTGAGCAGAGGAGCAGAATATTCCTACTATGACCACAAACTCTCGTCGTCCAAGTAATCATCTACACTATAAACCTTGTTTCATTAACTTTGCTTTAATTGCAGACACTTGTGAAGAGGTAGATCACCAAGACTTTGAGGTATTTTTTTTAAACATTTTACTGATTGACCCACAAATGAGTTTCCCACCTTTTGTAGCCTAAGACTGGGAGTAAATAGGTTGTATTATTAAAAATATCTTATCTTACTAATATTATAAATGCGAAAGTTTGTAAGGATGTATGTGTGCATGCTTGTAACTCTTCACGCAAAAACTTCTGAACGGATTTAGATGAAACTTTACCGTAATACAGCATAAACATCAGAATAACACATGGGCTACAATTTATATAGATTTTAGGTAATTTGGTCATAATAATAAAACCAAACGCGGGCGAAGGCGCAGTGAAACTGTTAACGTTTATTTTTCCTAAGATATTTTTAATTGAATGGTCTTATGTGTTTGTGAAAGCTTATGAATAAATTATATTTGCCTTTTGTTGGAAAGCAACCTATATAGATATACATAACATCTTTATAAAGAAATTTATAAAGATTCTATGTATTTGTTACCGGCAATGTGTATAATCCGGCCTTGTATACCATGCCTAAAACGTTCGAGCAATGTATGAAATATTCTTCATTTTATATTTCGCCTAGGCATTGTATACGATGCCGGATGCGCAGCAGGCAATGTGTGTAAAGGGTTCACTAAAAAGAAAGTTCATTGACAGAATCGTCTTTTGGCATACATTTTGGGTAGGAAAGACAAAGCAATTCGTATGTTTTCATTTTCAAATTATCTTTAGTTATAATATCAAAGTATAAAACGGCAAAAAAGAAAATGAAGCCAGTTCGTTTCTGGCACTCGCTGGCCGCTGCCGCGGCACGCTCGCTTCGCTCGCTCAGCTCGTGCGGCTGGTTCATGTTAACCTAAAATGCTCGTCGTTTCGCTCCTCGCAACCTAATAAAGCCACGCCACGAGCAATACATTTTCGGGTTAAAAAATTTCTGAATTTAAAATTGAACAATAAGAATAACCAAGCTATGCATTTTGCCAAAAGTTATTGATGCTCTACGTTGTTTGACTTTGAGTATCTCAATAAAACTTGATAATTAAAAGCAAAATCAATTTATTTCACACATTACCAAATGACCACTGGGCATTATACAATGCCTAGGCATTGTATAAATTGCCTAGGCAAAGTATGCAATGGACAATCAAATTCGTAATATTTCATCCATTGCCTAAACGCACCCGGCACTGTGTACATTGCCTAGGCATTGTATACAATGCCTGAATTATACACATTGCCGGTGACATATACATGTAACGGAAATGAAGTTCACACGATCAAAGCCGCGAATATTAGTAGCATTACACTAAAGGGATAATATGGATATTTCTCACCATTTGGCCAAAAGTAAAAAAATCTACTCCTACAAATATTACTTTCTCAAATCTTAGGGAAAGTAGGAAATAATTGCAATAAACATAACAGGATCCTAATTTACTGAACTAATATCAGTAAGTTTACATTTTATTGGCAAAACTAGTTAATAAACAAGTTATTTTAACATTGACCTCCAAAGTATTAATAACTGCGCCAGTGAATGTAACTGACACTAATCATTTACATGTGAAAATGATAAGTGAAAAAAAAAGAACAAAAAACAAAAACACAAAAAGCCACCTCCAATTGCTTTCTGTGTTTTATTTTTATGTTGATGGTGATGTTTGTACGATTGAAAGCAATAAACGCATTTTTATTTTTATTATTTTTTATTTATGTGTAATAAAATGTAAGCAAAAGTGATTGGCCTATACATATACAGGGTGATTACAAAAACGATATGGCTTAATCAGGGCCCGTTCCAAATCGCTTTTCGCAGAGTGATTTTCACCTTCGTCGGACAGAGAGAGATAAAACGAACAAAACCTTTGTCTGACAGCTGTGAATTTCATCGGGCTCCAGGCACCGGTAGAATTCGCACTTGTCAGGGTGATAAACTTCACCAAAACCCGTTCCGAAACAACTAGGAAACTGTTAGGTGACGGATCGGTCAACCTCGATTTCATTCGGGGTCAATTTGGAACGGGTTCGAGTGATTTTCATTCCTCAGACTGCAATTCGACTCGTTTTGGAACGCAGCTTCAGTAGGTTATGTAGTAGAGCTTCTCTTATCTGAAATGACGCGCCCCTCCAGCGCATTCACGCACACATGATACATTTTAAATATAGACGCAATACATATAAACCTCTGTAATTGGTCGTTCAGTAGCCGGTTGGACTCGAAGCTAGGAACTTGCGTCGTTTGTTCGCAAAAGTACACTCAGCACATCTAAATCAACAAAAGAAAGTAGTGGGCCGCGTCATTTCAAATTAGACAAGCTCTAACTATGGTATTATTATTCTTCTTATTTTTTTAATGGGTTTGGGTTTGGCCTCAGTCTCGCCTGGTGGTAAGCAATGACGAGGCCGATGGTGGTACACGCTTACCCAGAAAATGCCAATGAAAATGTTATGAACAATAGTGTAATGAATGTTAGTGAAAATTTGATTTTTTTTCAATCGTTTTTAATCTTATAGTTTCCATACATGACTTTTCGACTGATTTTGTATGGTGACCTTGAAATAAAGTTAATTAAATAAAATTCATTTTCACTTAGTTAGTTTCTACATTACATTCCGAATAGGCCATATCGTTTTTCTAAGTCTTTTGGTAATCACCCGGTATACTGGCTCTCATTGGTTGAAAAAGGCCTCCATCATTGAAACCAAGTGGAAACTACATTTGACGACACGATTGGCGTAATGCAGAGTGCCGAGTGCGAGTTGCAGTGAGAGAAGTGAATTACTTCACCATCGCGTTTTGCGAGCACGTAAATGTCAAATAGTATGGAATCGAGTCAGCGCCATCTAGCGGCGAATTCGGGCAACATTCAGGTCGCTAGATGGCGCTCACTCGATGCCATACAAATTCGCGTTTTGTTTCTCGCAAACGCGATGGTGAAGTTATTCACTTCTCTCATTGCAACTCGCACTCGGCACTTAGTTTTTCGCGGATTCTCGCCTCGCAAGTTACCCCGCGCCCCGAGTTCGATTTCCAGCTAGGTCAATTCAGAAAACGGTGTTGTAGGTGCAGAAAGACGACCTTGGCTTTAATTTTTGACCGGTACCTCATAACACTAGGATGAACACCAATTGTCATGGTCTGGAAGTGGGATACGTAAAATATGCATCAGAAAAGACATTGTCATTGTCTGGCGCGTGTTAATTATTTGGTGGGCTTCATCAGAGAATTTGAAATCCAAAGTTCGTGCTCCTAATCGGGAAAAAAATATTCAGGAAACTTTATGAGACCGGTTTGTGATCATTATTTAGCAAGCGTGATCACTTGGGTTATTCCACTTGGCGATCAATTTTCATTTCAATTTACGATTTATAATTTTATTGATGAAATGGAAAGTGTAATTTATTACCTACATAAGCTATAAGTACAAGTTTTTCGTGTTTTAAATACCCTTATTATATTTCGCCAGAGTTCCTTCCACAGGAAGTTGAAATTGAGTAATAACGGTACGTCCGCATTAAGCCGTAAGGACTAAATATCAGTGACATCACCACGGGTGCCCGACCTTGCTTTCTATAGATAAATATTCAATGTTTAAAAATAATCATTTCTAAAATGCACTTCCTATCTGCTTCAAGTTCAAAATTGGTCTCAAAATAATTTCTTTGTTTAAAAATGAATACATTTCTCGGAACCAGTCCTAACGAGGTTATTATGCAAAATAACTGGATTTGTACAAATGCAAATTAGACGAAAGGTAGATTATACAGGCTGGTCTTAAAATTATTTCTAATAAATCATTTTCGCATTTTATTTGGTAAATAGAAGAGTATCATAATAATCTATACTAATATTAAAAACTCTAGCTAAAAAATTGATTTCAACTACAGGTGACCCAAGAGCTGGTACATTCCTCGCACAACGTGTGAGTCTTTCTATACAACGGGGGAATGCTGCCAGCATCTTGGGTACCTTACCACAGGTGCAAAATTTTCTTAGTAGTTTTTAGTTATATTTATTTTAAGGTTTTCTTTTTAATTTTTACTGTACTAATATATTAGCTAACATACTAATATTATAAAGAGGAAAGATTTGTGTGTTTGTTTGTATTGAATAGGCTCCGAAACTACTGCACTAATTTCAATTTTTTTTTCACCATTATAAAGCTACATTATCAAAGAGTGACATAGGCTATTTTTTTTTTAATTTTGGTTCAATTTTGAGGGAAAAGACAGACTTTGCTGACGGACAGCTAATAGCTTGCCCTACGGCTGCCAAAAGGCCTCCATCATTGAAATCAAGTCATCGCTACAGTGGATGGGTATTGGCTTCATATACATTTTTAAAAAATAGTAGGGCGCGTCATTTCTGGTTAGACAAGCTCTACCCGCTTTAGCAGACAGGTACACTGATAGGTAGCCTGACAAACTTAACTTACTACTTATATTAAGGCCAGTTGCTAGGTGTATTGCATCGACCGAAATCCTGTGACCTATACAGAGTTACTTTAAAAACACCATCTAAAATTTTACCAGGCATTAGGCATCAATCGCAGACAACTTTTTTTACAAAAAATGGTAGGTCTTAGGTCTTCTCTTTATTACTAGATGCCGATGAGATTTAAGTAATATTTTATTATTGACAATTATGTGTATGCTTATGTCATGCCTATACGAGTAGATTGTCTTTCTTTGAATGTCTTCCAAAATTGAATGTCAGAAAATGACAGGTTTAGCATTGAAGTTTGAAGTTTTTTTTTGGAGTGCTTCGGAAAACAATAATAAGTAAGTACTAGCATTTAACATAATCAGTCTTCACGTAGTACGTCTAGTATCTTTTTTTGTTTCAGAGTTCTAGGGACACCCTGTATACGAATGCATCGAAGTAATCCTTGATAGGTACATTTATCATATTAATCAAATTAGCGGAATTAAAAGTAATAGTGATTATCTTAATGTTTTTTTGAGGAAGTCATTTAACATTCGGACATAGACAGACATATAATATTACTAGCTTTCCGCCCGCGGCTTCGCCCGCGTGAACTTCATTCTTATGACGTACAGGATTTTTTCCGACTTACGATACTTGAGTCGCAAAATCATGTCTTAGTGAGCACCTACGTCCTAAAAAGAACCCCCATGCAAAATTTAAAAACTCATAACACTTGTAGCAACGTAGTTTACTACAAACAAACTATCAACCCTAAAAACAACCCCTTAGGAGTCAAACTTCGCAAAATCCCGTCTTAGTGAGCACCTACGTCCTAAAAAGAACCCCTATGCAAAATTGTTAACTCCTAACACTTGTAGCAACGTAGTTTACTACAAATAAACTATCAACCCTAAAAACAACCCCTTAGGAGTCAAACTTTGCAAAACCCCGTCTTAGTGAACACCTACGTCCTAAAAAGAACCCCCATGCAAAATTTTAAACTCCTAGCACTTGTAGTTTCTGAGATTTCGTGCCTTTCGCTTTTATACCGCGTGGAAATCTAATATCTTACAAAAACGATATTATTATGGCATACTCACTAAGTGATGTAGAAACTATGTAATAGAAAATGAAATTTTTACACGGTGTCAGGATTCATGGGGTCCAAACGAAAACCATCGATAGAGGGGTCCAGGGGCTACTCTAAGGACCCCCATAAATGTTCCGCGAAAATTTATAGTTTTCGAGAAAACAGCATTTTTCTAAATTTTTTCTCAGTACCAAAAATGACGCATTTTTTTAATGATTTCTCCTAAACTATTATTATTATAACCTTGTTTTTTTTTGTGAATGTGAACAATTAATAGGCCTTTTATTACACCACTACAGTTGTAATTATTTTCTGCAAAAAAAAATAAACAGTGAACCAAACATACCCAGACAGATGCATTATATTATCGTATAAGTTTTAGAAGAATACGCAATTATTTCTTTACTTTTTAGTGCTTTGTTTTGGAATAGTTTTTTTGAAGTTGGTTTTTTTTTGTTAAAAATTTTGTTTTTTAATGATAAACTTCTGCAATACAATAGATACAATTGTATAATCTAAAAAGGCCGCCAGTGCATCTATTGGTTCCATATCTTAATGTCTGGCCCAAGATATCTAGCATAAATATCAATTTTTATTAACCAGTTAATTTTTACTCCCGTGGTAGAAACAAATAGAAAGTACGAGTATGTGCATGAAATTAAAACTCAGGCACTTATAAATAAATGAATAATTAAAATCTATTTTAGTTTTTTTACGCAATTCTTTCACAAACCGGGTCTGATTACGCTCGATGACTTTTCCCGGAAGTTTATTTAGATCGTTTGCTTAGATTTTTTTTTAATTCTGATAAAAACGAGTCGATCATTTGTCACGAATAGATTATGGATCTACAAAATCAAAATCAAAATATCTTTTTTTAAATAGACATGTTATAAATGAAATTGCTTTAATTTTTCCCATTATTAATTTATTCAAATTAACAAATTTTGTTATTTGATCAAAAATTAGATTTTTTTTTATTATCATTTTATTAATTGGTTTATTCCATGAATGAAATCAAAATATTTTTAAATCGTCAAATTTACATTATTTGGAAGAAATCGCTCTCTAGCGATAAGGCCGCCTAAATTGTACAAATTGTTTAATTTGTTGAACATTTCTGTTATTGTTTTTTAGTACAATAAAGTATATCTATTTATCTATCTATCATTTACCAAAATTATTTATACTTAACACATTAGCTGCCATGGGGGTCCCGGTGACCCGCAAACAATAAATTTTCTACTGTGTCTGCTTTAGCGGCAGTCAAAGACTTAACAATAGACATTAATAAATTAGTAATAATATACATCAACATATGAAAATAAAACACACATATGACATAAAATGGAGACTTGGCATATGAAGCAGAATTACAATCAGACCGAAAGCCTTTAGACCACTCAGTGCTAAATGCTCTCAGACTTCTTCACCCTCATCACCCCCTACACACATTCCTATTCACACATACATACTCACTCACACCTACACCAGACAACATACAGGATGGTCCAAACATACACGTCAACAAATTTTAAATGAAAATTGTAGTATGATGCCGCTAAAGTAACTCATTGAAATTTACATGGTAATTAGTTAAGAAAGTAGTGAAGTTTTTAAAAAAGATTTGAAACGTTTTTTTTTTCAAACGGCCTTCAGAATTTAGGGTAAAAAAAGAATTTAATTTTTTTTTATTTCTTAATTTTTTTTAGAGATATGATAAGCGTTATCCGATGTGAATTCATCAGAACCATCTAGCGCTATTATTCAACTAATAAAGAAAAAAAAATCGGCTATTATCTCAACAGATCGCGCTACAGTGACCGAGAAAAGTGACTCAAACCAAAACTTTTAAAAAAAATGTTGGTTTGAGTCACTTTTCTTTTTCATTCTCAAATTCATAACTCGAAAATTACAAAAAATTTGACAACATACATGGGCTATTTTCGGATACCCATGAGTGTGAGGAAGCTATTAAAATTTATTGACGTGTATTTTTGGACAACCCAGTATACAACGTGTTAATGACAAAGCGCAAAACCTGAAATTAGTTGGTTCAGAATCGATTAAAATCGATTCCACTAATAAAAAATAGGGGTAAAATTTTAACCAAAAAAATATTTAATTTTAACCAAAAAAATATTTTTAACACGCCTTGTTCAATCATTACTTAACTCAATTATTGCGGCGGCACGCGAAGCGGCAACGTCGCACTAGCTCGCGCGTTATTACCATAGACTTTTTAATTTTGCGACAAAGACAAGAAAACAAAAAACATAATATCTTCGTAAACAATCCGCGAAAATTTAAACTAATAATTTACATAATTATTTTATAATAAAAATAAGTTGGGGTGTCTGAGGTTTTGCGCTTTAACACGTTGTATATATATTCCACACACAATCTGAGTGCTGAGTGCGAGTTGCAGTGAGAGAAGTGAATAACTTCACCATCGCGTTTGCGAGAAAAAAAACGCGAATTTGTATGGCATCGAGTGAGCGCCATCTAGCGGCCTTAATGTTGCCCAAATTAGCCGCTAGATGGCGTTGACTCGATTTCATACTAATTGACATTTACGTGCTCGCTAAACGCGATGGTGAAGTCATTCAATTCTCTCACTGCAACTCACACTCGGCACTCTGCTCACGCCAACACCACATCACGTTCACTTAACCATCCTTTTGCTGCGTTGAATACACTGTTGCATTGTCAACCTACAGTCTATTTGTAAACCGGGTCCCTGTGAGGCTGCGACTCAAGCTGTGTTTAGTTAGTGCAGGGCCCGTTAGTAAATGGTTTACGACCTACAACTTTGATCTCTAAGCTAAAAGAAAATCTAATGTAAATTTTGTTTTGGTAAACACCTTTTTATTAATATATACAGTACTTAAATAAACGTGACTCTACCACTGACTACAACATTCAACCCCCTACTTTACGTCACATAAACTACCATAGTTAACTATATCAGCTTGTATATAATTGTGAGTTCCATTGCTATTCATTCACTAGACTAGAGGCACCGTTCCATACAAATACTTTATTAAAGGCGCTAGCGACTACCATATCGGCCTCTGTCACTGCATGTACTTGCGCGCGGTAATTACCTACCAGCCGCCGGGTATTCCATGACTCATTTGGCAGTTGGTTGTCAACAGCCGCGTAGAGCATTTGTACGCGAATTTTGCGGTTGAACTGACGCGATGACGTGCTGTAGGTACTGACTACTGACATATATATCGAAAGAGGTAGCCCTGGCAAATGTCTGTCACTTATGAGCACGCATTTAAAATTACGGAAATTTTCATTTTGCTGTTATTTATCTGGTACGAAGAAAAGAACTATTATGGTAATCGGTGACTGGGAGCCTAGTCGCGAACGAAATGGCCGTAGCTTCGGTCACATTAAAACGTCAAAAAAAACAACAACAATATGTTTATCTTGAATATTTCATTTTGTTGGTGAATAACATGTTAAAGTGTACAAACGGTTGTTAAAATTAACTTCCTTTTCATACTAATCATGACTTTGTTAGTTTTCCCGACACTACGGATATTTTTAACAAATTTACTTTCATATTCAAACGATTACTGATCCACAAATTCGATAAAAAAAAATACCAGAATAAAATTTACAACCAAACCTTTTATTAATTTTGTAAATATTAATGTGCTTATTCAAACAGAGTAAACTAACAATTTTCATCTTTGGTGGAAACCTTCTATGATAATAACGTTATATTAACCCTTTACCTGTCCCATGTACTTATCACTTATGATACATTACAATTGATATTCCCTGGACAGGGAACCTGTTAAGCATTACTTACCGCGATAACGCAGTCACATGCTCCTCAAATAATCAAAGACTGGTAGAGAATTTCGGATTTCATAACCTCTTTTGTATTTAAATGAACATGCAACAGTACAAAAACTGGTTATTCTCTTACACAGGTTGACCTCATAAGGAAATATTTCGTCAAACGAAGGTTCTGTCAGTGGAAAATATTAATAACAGCTGCCAAGATAACCATTTAGGAACCATGTTGAATTCAGTCTTCACTCCGCTCGCAGCGAGTTCGATCGCGTTCGTCGGTCTATCCAACGTTGAGTTCTGGTTAGGAGCCGTTCTCATACTTTTCGCTTGTGAAATGGACCTTATATACTTTCATATAATAAACGCAATGGACATTCAAATATTTTAACCGCGAAAAGGTCATTAGAAAAAAAACTGATATGTGAAGTGTTAAGAAAGTGTTACCTTAATTTTTTATAAAGAAAACTAAAGATATGAAGAGAATACTGGCCTGAACGAGGATGAAATAAAAAAGTAAACAGAAAACATCTGTTCTAAGTTTGAATTTGGATCGGAACGGGACGGGAATGTTTTGAAAATAGAACGCGTGGTCTGCCAAATGGTTGTAAACATTTGAATTCGGAACGGAAAGTGGACAACAAACAATTTATCGATAATTGGATTGTGCTAATCGATTATGTGATTCAAATCGATTCGTGATTGTGGAATGCAACTAATGTTTTTAGAACGAGTGTTGTGACGCAATATTATAATGGTGATTTTATAGTGAGCAGAAGGAAAGTCGACATTATTTTATCGGTAAGTATTAATATATTCTTAGTTACGGCGTTAGTTTTAGTTCATACCTAAATTCAATTTATCCTCCTAATGTCAATTCAGCAGGTTCGTGGAGATATAAATAAACTAAATAGTCATTAACACGTGAGGTATTACCTAAACGTATTTTTTGCTATGTACGCATTTACATTTTATGCGAATAAACAGTGATGTCCAAGTTTTTTTTTTTTCAAGTTTGATGACGTCTTGCCTGTAGCACCAAAGGTGGGTTGGATTCCCAATCAGGCCAAATATACATGTGACGAACATTTCGGTTTGTTCCGTGTCTGGGTGTTACTATCTTTTAAAAGCTTTAATTGGTAATACTTAAGTTAGTATATCCCTGACATTCATAGTGAAAACCTGTATGGAGTCTGATAATTTTGGTCAAGATATTTTATTTTGTTTCAACTAGCCGTCCGTCAGTGTCTTCGTCTGCGTATACTATTCCTCCCGTTAAAATATAGCCTAAAAATATCCTGTGTCAAGACAATTAGCTTCATGTTGGTGAAAGAATTTTCGAAATCGGTACATTAGTTTTGAAGCCTATTGATTAGCAACAAACAGTCAAATCTTTCCTCTCATAGTGTTAGTTTAGTTAAGACAAGCCCTGCTTAGTTTCAGGTCAAATGATCTTGGGTTATTTTGTCCTAGATATTTATAAATTTTATTTATTTGTATTATTTTTCTCACACGTCGGTTTACATACCAAAGTTTTCGTACGGATCCCTAAAGTTTCTAAAAAATGTATATGTCTATAGCAAGCAGGGATAATGTAGCTTATTAACAGTGAAATAGTTTTTGAAATCGGTGCGGTAGTTGCAGAGATTACCTACCTCAAACTTGCAAACGAACAAACGCTTACCTCCTTATAATATTGATATAGTTAAAACCTTTCCAAGTGCGATTGTGATCTTAGTTAATGCCTAGTTAAACTATATTAAATATTCATTAACATTATCGAAGGTAGGTATAGTTCTGGTCAAACTTCTGCTTCCCTCTGAAGATGTTTCGCGCCGATACCAATTTTTCATGAAAAAATAGGAATAGGAAGAGGCCCCTCTTCTTGTATTAGAGCTGGCTAGAAATTTGACGCGTAATAATACCAAATACACTTCTGTGTTATCAACATACATTTATGCTTCGGGAATCGAACCTAGCACATTAAAATCTTTATATTTAGTTCACAATCAGTCTTTTCTATCAATCTTTTAAAGTGCGCACGCAAAGCCTTTTTAAATGCATATTTACTGCACGCCTTTCTAACCAAGACCGGCAGTTTGTTCCAAAGTCGTATTGCCGAAACAGTGAATTCATATATTATTACTAGATAATAGACCCGTTCTCTAATATTTTATTTGAGTATTATTGAATACTTTTACCTGCAATTTGGAAATTCATTAAATGGCGCCAGTACTAACTTAATAGATTAATGCGGAAACCATTCATGAACCATATTATGTATAAAATTAATTACTAGTTAGGAAAAGTTAGAGTTTTCGTAGGGTTATTCGCTCACTTAGGTAACTTAAGTCCTAAACTCTAACTTAAATATGTCTATTGAAATAGACCTGTGCAAGTGCTTTCAAACCGGCTAATACAAAAGCTAACTAAATGAAAATAATATACTGAATTACAATCATAAAAACTATAATTAAGAGAGGAGCAAGAGTTAGAGTCACAAATCACGCTTGCGGCGCGGCGCCTCCGACAGGTAGTCCGCTTAGAACAAACCGCCATTTTGATCACGCACACAGACGCTGTGACTTTACCGGTGATACCGGTGATAATCGGTCACGCGGCGAGTGTTTTTGTTTGTGTAAAACTTGGTGTAATTTTTCACAAGATGAATTTTGTTTTGGCGGTTCTGTCAAGTAGGTATAACCAACTACTTCATTTTAAAAATTCAGAGCGTATAGAAGCAACCCTAGGCGGTCAGGCAAGTTAAGGTTATTATATTGGATGAAGGTGAGAGCCGTCTTTCTGTTTACTCTTTATTTTGTGTTATAGTCGCATTACGTTCGTATACATCTCTGTATTTACACAGATGTTTACGAACGTAATTGAACTCTACCACCGGGTCGGCGATGTTTCTGTCGGAGAAGACCTGCAAGAAACTCGGCAGAACATTTAAAACCTGCTTTAGTTTTACTTAGAGAGTTATATTTATGGTGCGATATTAGGTATACATGTGAAAAAAAAACTTAGATTGCAACATTTCTACCGATGAAACCAATAAGTATATCTGAGCTGCAGAATAATAAACCACAAAATGAAGAAAAGGTCATTTATTCAGTTCAATTAAATACAATTGTTAGTCAGTTCTGTTTTCAGTAGGTTAAAACTATCTTTTACAAGCTATTAATCCTAAACAATTAGACATTCTATATAAACGGAAGAACCGGGTAATTATCAAAATACCATCAATGTCAAATTCAGTAGGCAATAATAAACAAACTACTTATCTAAATGAAAACGAAATTTCACGACACAAAATCAGTCGAACAATCAACATTTTTGTATGAAAACCTTAAAATTATAGTCATTTGAAAACATGAAATTTTTACTTACATAGTAACATAATAGATATTCTTTGCTCTGAGTTTGCTATATCGTTTTTAAAGTCTTTTGATAACCACCCGGTATTATGTACCAGCCAATCTCCTTCTTTAATCATCAGAGACTGACGGAATTAGCAAGTCTATTACGCCACTTAACCTAATTACCCATTCATTCATACTTGACATTGGCGAAATCAGTCTACTAAAACTAATGAAGACAATCAAGAAGACTGACCTGAGAAATCCGAATTCATATGCTGGGAAGTGGAACGATCTCCATACGTCTGTTCGGATGCTTACAACCTTGGTGTCTTCAAGGCCAGAGTGTATAGGCATTTTCTGGGTAAGCGCGTACCACCATCGGCCTCGTCATCGCTTACCATCAGGCGAGACTGAGGCCAAACGCAAACCCATTTTTATAAAAAAAATCTGGTAGTAAAACTAATGGTTTTTAAATCAAACGCATATAGGATCGGTACCGTTTACTTAACCTGATTACTGGAACAATGAAGAAAAATCCAGTTTTTTTAAAAAGCATATTATAGAAGAAAACTTGTTGTATACTTATTGAATATATTCTGTAAACAATGTCACCGATCTACATTTATAATCGTCACTTACATGTATGGCAATTTATTTGAAGGCTGGCGTGCAATTAGCCATTATGCACGCAAGTACAGTCGGCCAAATGGCCAAGTGTACAACACTCTCATACATACATTTTAGGTCTTAACAAAGGTGATTGTAGAAATCCGGTGTTCCTGAGTTCAAATCCCAGGAACATACACGTTTGTGATCATCACCAACCCGCATTCAGCAGGCGTGGTGATTCAGCCAATAGTAGCGAGGACTTGATTTCGACGCTGACTGACCTTTTGTCTAGCAGTAGGACAGTTTATTTGACAAGCATTGTAAAATGCTTAAATAATCAAAATAATAATCAGTTTTTTTGTGCTAGTCAACACACCTCTTGAAAGGGTCTCGAAGTAGAGATTAATATCGCGATTGACCCGACCGGGAATTGAACCCGGGAACTACGGAAATCGAGGCGAGAAACCGTGCTACAGCGCACTACGCCAATCGTGTCGTCAATTGAAGCACAAATTACGCATGCGGCACGGCGAGCGGCGCCCCGGACAGATAGTCCGCTTAGAACAAACCGCCATGTTGATCTGATTACGCACACAGACACAGTGAGTTTACAGGAGATGCCAGTGAGCATCGGTCACGCGGCGGGTCGCACTCGGTGCTATTTTTCAAATGATGAATTTGGTTTTTGGCGGGTTCTTTCAAGTAGATATAGTCTACCTACTTCATTTTAAAATTCAGAGCAAGTTTAGGTAATTATACCAGAAAAGGGCGAGAGTGGTCCTTCTGTTAACTCTTTATTTTGTGTAAAAGAGTGTCTGTTATGGCCGACTGTACATAGCAATTATTTTCCGACCATCACTAAAATGTTTTCTGTTTCCATACAAATTATTAAATAGTTGATCAAAATAATCAGGCAGGTTAAATATTTTGAAAGGGTCTACTCCCGTTCGACGGAACTCGTAGTAGCGCGTATGAGCGTTAAAACAGATATCAAATTATACAGAGGAAAGATTTGATTGTTTGCTTGTTTCTTCGGTTGTTTGTATTGAATAGGCTCCGAAACTACTGGACCGATCCTAAAAAATATTTCACCAATATAAAACTACATTATCAGCGAGTGATATAGGCTATATCATTTTTTCAGGCTATATTTTAACGGAAGATATATTATAATCTACGCTGGCGAAGCCGCTGACGGACAGATAGTCTGTAATTATTTTCGTAATTGATTTTGATTTTTGGTGTTCCAATCATCGTATTTTAATCAACGAAAAACAAGACACCTATTCATTACATTACATCTTGAGTGGATTTTTGCGTTCCGAAGGTTTGGCACGCAATTTCGTATTTTTTTTACCGGAGAAGTAGATTTTACCAAAGATTTTGATAATCAGCACAGAACAAATAGAATTGTTACAAATAAATGACATGAAACTCTCATTTTAACCCGTCTCCTGTTTCTATTGTTCCGGTTTTTGCATTGTGAGTCATTGTTTGCGATTTTTTTCTTAGGGTTTCCTTACGAACACCCGTGTGTTCGGCTAACACTCAAGGGGTTAAGCGGTACTTGAGTCTGACGCAATCATCATTAGTCTCCTATATTTAAACTGGCAACTTTTGTAATCAGAGTTAAAGTTGTCACTGTAATTGAGGAAAACCTTCGTCATTAATTATGTCGCGAAGCCAACACTTGCATTGTGTTAAACTCACAATTAAATTAATGTAATACTGCATACATTGTAGCGTTTCCTTACAAAAGAAGGGATAATCTTGATTTTGTTAATGACGACACGGTATCCCGGGTTCGATTCGCGGTCGGGTAAATTTATAAAATGATCTTTTCTAAATTAGCTCGGGTCTAGGTGTGCTTGGAGACGCACCAAGCCTAAATTCATGTCTGGTACCTCGTGATATAAGGATATTTATCATTTATTCGAGACTATGAGAAGTGGAGTGGAGTCTGCCGCAAAATTATCATTTATTTACTAGCTGTTCGCAAGCCCGTGTAGACTGTCTCTCCCGTCAAAATATAGCCTATATTTAAAAAAATTAGACTATGTCACTCCCTGATAATGTAGCTTTACACGGCTGCTGGTAAAAGTATTTTTAAAATAGGTCCAGTATTTTCGGCGCCTATTCAATACAAACAAACAAATCTTTCCTCTTTATTATAATATTATTGATGTATTTATTATGTCCATCAGCGGCTTCGCCTGCGTAGACTGTCTGTCCCGTCAAAATATAGCCTTAATAAAAAAAAAAAAGCATATGTCACTCCCTGATAATGTAGCTCTTTATTGGTGTTAGAATTTTTAAAATCGGTACACTTAATATCGGAACCTGTTCAATACAAATAAACAAACAAATATTTCGTCTTTATAATATTAGTATCGATAATCACAGACATAATAGTACATTTTATATAGAGGGACTAAACGAAGCCATTTTATATTGGTGAAACCGAGGGTATATTAAGCTGGCGTTTAGTCTCGAGGTGGAAACTGTACTTTTCACTTTGAGTGCGAGAAAAATAGTCAATTTAGTACAAAAGCATAAAATAAATATTACATAATAAAATAAAAATCACAAATGTTTCTTATAGGTATGTTTGTTGTATTCCTCCAGTCCAGTTTCGTAAGTTTTTAGGTAAATCTTCCGCGATTTTGGCGGCAAAAGATCATCTATTATGTCTTACAGCTCTTTGCTCGACGTCAAACTCGTCACTGTCACACGTTAAGAATGTCCTTGATAAATAATTTCTTTAAAACCGAACAAATTTACACTCGACAAAAATTCTGATATTTACGCGCAAAGTTTTTTTTATTCTGAACCAGTCACAGATTAACAATTTAAAACACACAGCGCCACCAACTCTAGGGGCTAAAGTGGTCACTTCAGTCTCGCTTCGTAGGCTATATTGGCGTACTTTTAGATCATGAGAAGTGAAAATCAATATAGATGATGCAAGTCACTGCGGCGCGTATTTATTTATTTTTATTATTTTATTTATTTATTAAAAGAAAATCGCACAACACAACAGTAAATAAACACCAAAGCATCTTACAATTTAGTTTAGGTACATACACATATTTATACATACATACCATCACGCCTCTTTCCCAACGGGGTAGGCAGAGACCACTTCTTTCCACTTGCTACGATCCTGACATACATCTTGCGCTTCTTCTACTCTCATGAGTCCTTTCATACATGCTCGTCGGTTAAAGGTACTCTTGACCCGACCCTTTCTGAGAACATCTTGAACTTGCCCAAGAAACGTTCTTCTGGGTCTCCCCTTCCAACAGTCCCATTTACCCTTGCCTCATAAATCCGTTTCGTTAATCGCCTTTCATCCATTCTTTCCATATGACCAAACCACCTCAGCATTCCCATCTCAATTTTAGTAACCACGTCTTCTTTCACATATTTATCATTTATTATTACGCTCACAAAACTTTAAACAAACTTTGACAATATCGCAGGGTTTGTCAGCAAATAAGTCGGTATGGAAGGAAACATTAAAAACTAAGTGTGCAATTTTTTTACGCTCACTATGACGTCACAAAAGCGCTTAAGTCATAAGAACTCTTTATTTCTAAAGCGGTTTGAATTTATTTTGTTGGAAAACCTAAAAAAAAGAGTACTTTATAAATATATTTTTTACATACACAGCATCTTGATCACCTTCTGAGGATGCAATATCAATTACAGTAAAAATACCCCGGTATATTTTAAGGGTTTATCTAATGTTTAGCATACTTTGGTCAAAAATGCCTTAGATACACCATTATGAACAAAATTAACTCCAGAAGTGTCCGATGCCACAGATCACTTAAACAGATAAATCAAACCATTAAAAAATTTAAATTTTGTCATTTGTAAATGCGTGCTGTCATATGACAGGCATATATTGTGCATATGACTGACATCAATATCGAAAGAGGGCTTCCTACCGATATAGTAGTACTTACATTACGTCATTGCGTCAGGTCAACCGCAAGATTCGCGTTCAAATGCTCTACGCGGCTTTTGACAACCAACTGCCAAATGGGTCTCGGAAGTCCCGGCGGCTGGTATGTGATTATCGCGCGCAAGTATATGGAGTGACAGAGGCCTGCTGATGCTTAGTTCAAATGTGTGAGTGTGGTAAGACACGCAAAACGCAACTTATTACGCTGGGGTACCCTTTTATTTTCAATGCAAGCACCTGGTTCATATTTTAACACTCGCGAGTGTTTGAGTGCTAAACATTTTGAATACTTTTCCCGAGACACTGTTAAGGCGTAGATACCCCATTCTTGACTGGCTTCTAAAGGCTGTTAATTAGGATCAATTTCCAAATTCTTCTTTATTACTTGTAATTTTTGTGACTGTGAGTTCTAAAGCTAGGAAAATGATTATTTTTCTGTAATACTTGAATTTATTTATAACCTTTAATTTGAAAATAAAATAGCTACTTACCAATATCTTCAAAAAATTCTTAGCATTTTTTACTTATTTTTTTTTTCTTGAGAACTAAGTCGTAAACCTAATTTTTGAATAACTTTTCTTTTTTACCTTTTTAAGGTTTTTCAAGCGCGGCGTGAAAAGGCATTTCTGCTGGCCAATAATACCAGTTTTTATAAGAAAATAATCATAGCTCTAGATTTCACAATCACAAGTAATTAAACAAATTGGAGGAAGAGTTTGAAAAAAAAGAAACCGTGTAACAATAATGAGTTGCAGGCTCATATTTAATGTATTTTGTCGATTAATTTTAACCCTAGTTTGCAGCCTTTAAGTTTGTTCCACTACGAGCGGGTCACATTATAATCGAAGTTGGCAATACTAAAGATTTAAATAAAGGGTGTATTTTCTGCACAGAGTAAATAATATAGATAAATATTATAATTTATTATACATTTTACAATAGAAACTTAATGCCAAGTAAGTATAATATTAAAACATTGCACAATTTAGGCGACCTTATCGCTAATACGTGCAAAATAAACCTAATAATATACTACGGTCATATGAAGATATTTGAATAGATACATATTACAGTATGAATGAAACATGGCCGTTACTAGAGCGACACAAGCAGGAGCTGCGCGTCACGGAAATGAAGATGCTGCGGTGGATGTGTGGAGTCTCACGCAAAGATCGCGTGCGTAACACCCACATCCGCGACAGCCTTCGTGTTCGTGACATCGCAGACAAGCTGCAGGAGTGCCACCTTCGTTGGTATGGTCATGTCTCACGGAGATCGGAAAACTACGGGGGCAACAAATGTCTGGCCATGCCGCCCCCGCTAGGTACCGGTAAAAGAGGTCGACCCAAGAAGCGGTGGCTCATCGTTAAGGGTGACATGCGTGCCAACAAACTCACCACTGAGGATGCACAAGACCGCGCGAAGTGGGCCAAGAAAATAAGAAAGGCGGAACCTTGGACCCCACACACCAGTGTGCAGTGTGGGTTCACAACCGGGATAGACCGCACGGATGATGATGATGATATAACAGTATGAATGTAAACAAACAAGTTATACATAGATGATACAGAAACTACTAATGAATACACCAAAGCTAGCTAGAAAGTTAGAAAAAGATAATTATGAATAATCACAGCCAGTAATGCGATTTGACGTTTACCTTGAAGATAGGAAGAGATTGAGATTTCCTAATAGAGAGGGGTAAGGAATTCCACAATCGGATAGATTGTACAGTAAATAATTGTGTGTAGGAGGTTGAGGAATGAGGAGGAAATTTAAGTCGAAGTATTCGAGATGATCGCCTAATATTGGTATTAAGTTTAAGACTAATTTCACCAGGCCAAAGTTGTAGGCAACACCTAGTATTATGAGAGAGGAAAAAACCGTCGCACCTACCATGTTATTAAGTAATCATTGGACAAGTAAAGGAGATAATCTCAAGGCAATGTCAACTGGTGTCTGTTTTGTTATTATGTTGTTGATTGTATTTTTATAAATATATTAAATCAGAGGAAAAGTCCCTCAGTAACCAACATGCTACTTAAAGCCGCGGTCAGGAAACCGTTTACCACCTTATGCATTATAATTACATTGAAGTGGGCTATTTTGAGTATATTTTTTGTTGAGGTATTATCGAAAGACCTCTCAAAAATAGAAACATTGGTAAGAAAATAACTTCGAAGGCACCAAAACTCCCCGAGAAATAGCGTTTTTAAAAATCATATTTTTGGAATTGCTCGAAACGCTTCCTCAACTGCCGGTGGCAAATGACGTCATTGCGATCTAGTGCTTTGCGTTTTGCAAAACATTTGTCCGGCAGCTATATTACATTTTGCGTTTAGAATATGGTTTCTTAACAAAATTTGCTATAAATTGTGTAGATTATCATTGTATATTTTATATCATGGGACTAAACGAAGCCATAATATACCAGACAGGGTATATTAAGTTGGCGTTTAGTCTCTAGGTGCAAACTGTACTTTTCACTTTGAGTGCGAGAAAAATAGTCAATTTAGTACAAAAACATTTAATAAATATTACATAATAAAATAGAAATCACAAATGTTTCTTAATCCTCCAGTCCATACAACTTTCGTAAGTTTTTAGGTAAATCTTCCGCGATTTTGGCGGCAAAAGATTATCTATTAAGTCTTTTGCTCTTTGCTCGACATCAAACTCTTCACTGTCACAGGACATTCTAATTCTAATAAATTTATTTTTTAAACCGAACAAATTAACACTCGACATAAATTCTCAAATTTACGCGGTCAGTTTTTTTTTTTATACCAGTCACAGATTAACAATTTAAAACACATGGCACCACCTTCTTTGCGGACAAACAATGGAACTAAAACTCGCAACATTTTCGCAGATGGTCCGTCCACACTCCACAGATATTAGTTTATTTATTGGCTGTTTGATTTACTGGCTATTTACTCCCTAGAGACTAAAGTGGTCACTTTAGTCCCGCTTCGTAGGCGGTAGGTATTTGCGTACTTTTAGAGCATGAGAAGTGGAAATGTTTTTTTTTACTTAAAGAAACGAATTGTACAATATTAATGATTATACTAGATTATTTTTAGAATCTGATGATGTTGTCAAATGGCCTATCATAACTGGCCTGTTTGTGTTAGCTCCAGAGGTCGTGGGTTCGATCCCCCACCCATGACAAACATTCATGTGACGGACATTTGTGTTTGTTGTGTGTCTGGGTGTTATTATCACTTTAAGTATGTATTTAGAAGTAGTCTACACCTATATAGTACAAGCTCTGCTTAGTTTGGGGTCAGATGATCTTAGTGTAATTTGTCGTAGATATTTATTTATTTACTAGCTGTCCGCCCGCGGCGTCGCCCGCGTGTCGTTATAATATATATTATGGCCAAATTACATAAAATCTATATAAATTGTAGCCCGTGTGTTATTCAGATGTATGAGCTGTATTACTGTAATGTTTTATCCACATCCATGTCACTCGCTGATAATGTAGCTTTATATTGGTGGGATAACTTTTGAAATCAGTCCAGTAGTTTCGGAGCCTATTCATTACAAACAAACAAACAATCAAATCTTCCCTCTATAAAATATTGGTATAGATGAAAGAAACGGTTGTCTATTGCTTTCCCGGAGAATATGTGCCATAATATTCAAATGCCAGAATTTCATTTGCCCGAATGTTCTATTGACCATAATATACATGTGACATATTCTTATTCGCCCTAAAATTAGATTCCATAGTGTTACTTAATTGAATCTATCTAATTGATTGATCATATATTAAAATTGTTTTTATTTCTAATACCTACTTATCTAGTACCTCTATAAACTATCCAAGTCGCTTCCGTACAAATTTAACCTAACGCCTTTGTTCTAAAAAGCGATTAGCTTTCTGGCACATCGCCGGCCGCTGCCGCGGTACGCTCGCTTCGCTCGCTCGGCTCGTGCGTTTTCTTTCATGTTCTAACCTTTTTTTTTTTTTATTATCGTGGGGGAATCCTCATGGATACCTCGTCGCTCGGGGGAAGGACGAGGTTATGTCGGACTTCTACCGACTAAAACCCCACGGTACTCGACCTCAACACTTCAGCGGCGAGGCGGGGTCCCTAAAAAGTTTCGCAACGCCCCGCCGCCAGTGTTTCCCCGTATTGGGGCCCCCTCCAGCCGACCCCCCAATGAAGGGGGGAGGCCACGGAAGTACCTGGAGCACGCAGGTACTTCCGCCGTCGGGGTGAAAGCCGTGCATTGCGGGCAACGCGGGTACGCGAACCCTACTAAGTCCGCAACCACGATCCACCTAAAAGGTGGATCCGCTGCCACATCTGGCGGTGCGGCCCCGCCGAGCCGCAGTGCACAGGGGGGGCCAGCCGCGGATCACTGACCGCCTCCAAACGGTTGTGCACCGCGGCTCCCACCTCGCGCCCTAAGGCGCTGCGCCCGTGGGCGCCCCTTTGGGCGGGCAGTGGTAGCACCATACCACCACCACGCCCGGCGGCAGGCAATGGGTGGGTGGGAAGTCCACCGCACTGCCATGCCTGAGCCCTCTTAGCTTCCCGGTGGTTCCACCTACCACCAGTACTAAGCCCCCCCGCCACGACAAGGCTAAGGCTCATGGGGGGGTTCATGTTGTAACCTAACCTAACCAAACCAAACCATACCTATTGATCATTTAGTCTAAAACGAATTTATGTTCTTTTTATAGAATTTATTTTGATGGCAAATGATGTTATGGCTTGTGATAATACGGCTTAAAATCATGATAGCAAATGATATTATTGAAAATGACTATGGGAAACAATGTTTCTAGCACTATGAGAAACAATATTATGTCTGTTGACCATTATAGCAGATGAAATTCGGGCAAATGAAATTCTGGCGAGGTGATAATGGCCAGCTCAGTGATTCGTTCGAATGACTGGGCTTGTCAGCCTCATATCTAGACTTCACGACCACTTTCCATCAGGTGGAGTGAAGTCATCTTGACGGGCAATAAAAAAATTGAAGAAAAAAGGATAGGATCTTTGTGTAAGATATCTCTGATATTCATCTTTATTTTATTACTCTGCACACTTAGACATTATTGAACATGACATAAAACAAATTCAAACTCATAAGTGTTGTGACGTGTTCAAACACCGTGTTACATGAAGCGTGAAGAATATGGTAAACACTTTGGAAACCAATATGTGGAACCGACAAGTGACGAGGAAACATTTATGGTAAATATTTACGATCCAATAAAAATCTACATATTCTAGTCCTAATAAAGCAAGGTTTACTATTCCCATTATGTTCATTAATAATGTATGATGTATTTAGAAATATTTAAGTATAATTATCGGTGATCTCTTGTTTCACAGACAGAACTTTTAGAGAATTTCGTTTCGCAGAAAATATTTCACAGAATATTCAGTCCAAATATTTTAATTTCAAATATCCTACTGTTTTATCCACTATTTACTTCATGGAATATTCAGTCCATATATATATATATATGTTCATGTCAAATATTATTGATTCAACGACTATGCGAGTGACAGAACCAAATTGTCGGCGAATGAACATAAGTTGTAAAAAATTGCATAGAATATTTTTCTTAGTATCAAGTTTTATATTAACTAAACTTTATGAGCAATATGATGTTTGATTTGTTATTCTATGATATTATATGAATTTTATTTGTAACAAAAACCTATGATTAAAATGTTTTTAAGTAACTATTCTGCGTACCGATTATTCTATGAAATGTTAATATAAGAAATCATTTCTGTGAAACGAAATTCTATGTAACCATTCTCTATAAAACAACGTAGGTACAACCACAATTATCAGTCTCCGTCACCCATGGTACAAGCTCTACTTAATTAGGGGTCATATAATTTTGTTTTAAATTGGTCCTAGATTATTTATTTTCTTATTCATAATTGCTCTTCATGAGTACCGATTATAGTTGCATAGGTTCACGGTTGATTCCGAACGTCATTTGTTTGATATTAAATTCTCTGAAGCCATTTGCTAAATTGTAATTTTTTCTGAAACGCCATTTTAACATCGACGTTTCATTACGTCAAAATTCGCTGGAATTGCCTGAATTGGAAAATACATAATCATACTAAAGTGCCTTGTCGAGGAATACATTTTCGGTGAACTGAACCATCAAGTTAATGACTTTTCGAGGAAACTTAAATATATCCCACCGAAAACATTTTCTTGTGAAATGTTGCTAAGACGAGACCATAGTATCGTATTATGGCTCCCATAGTCCAAAGTTGTTAACTGTTAGGACCAAGCTTTTAT
The DNA here is from genome assembly GCA_947369235.1 of Udea olivalis. Classification (NCBI taxonomy): domain Eukaryota; kingdom Metazoa; phylum Arthropoda; class Insecta; order Lepidoptera; family Crambidae; genus Udea; species Udea olivalis. Next base: position 6,250,192 of record OX376370.1, on the reverse strand, counting down.
ATTTACTCGTACAAGACCTTACTTCAAAAACTCTATAACGAAAATGTGTAAAGGTTGCCTGGAAAAAATCGCTCTCTAGCGATAACGACCGAATTGTACAAATTGTTCGTTTAAAATTACTGATATTGTGTCTGTGTTTTGTGCATTAAAGTATATTATCTATATATCTATTTATTTGTGTCTTGGCCTTTCAGAACTATTCGTAGAACAGAAAAGTAATTAAATAATGAAAGGTGTGCTGGGAGACGCCCCTGGCTTGTAACCTACCTTGAGACCATTGCAAGAGGTGTGTTGTCTGGCGCATATATTTACTGGCGCATATTGAAATAAATCTTTCAAGCGTTTCATCTCTTTCATTACCTTTTTGCGTGCCCGACAGGGTTCATATTGGTCTGTATCATACTATAATTTACCATCTTCTGTACATATGGCTTGCAAATAAAATATTGAGTATTGAGTAAATAATAAATAAAAAAATATTCGGGACACTTCATCATCATCATCATTTCAGCCGAACGAGGCCCACTGCGGGACACTTCACACCAAGATAATATGATCTTCGATCTTCGACGACCCCAAACTAAGTATAGCTGGTACTATGAGCGTCAGAGACTGATTAACATACTTAAATATTTCTAAATACATACCTAAATAGATAATAACAGCCAGACACACAACAAACCCAAATGTTCGTCACATAAATGTTTGTCAAAGGTGGGGATCGAACCCACGACCACGACCGGCGCTAAAAGCAGTTTCGCTGCCATTGCGCCAACAGGCCAGTAATAATTAATATATTTTTGTGTATAATTTATCTCATTTAAGTTAGCTTATGAAGTCATTTCCTTAGATTGCTAGTTGTCATATTCAGGATCTCATTTGTATAATAATAACATGTCTATACTGTTTATTTACATATCCATATTATTTTGGTATTTATGTCTATTATTTAGTATATTTTGCTGTAAATTTGACGATTTGAAAGTACTGATACAGTCTATTTGAATAAAGTTATTTGAGTTTGAGTTTGAATATACCGGGTAAAGATTTTTTGTTCATAATGAATACGCTCCGGAACTACAGGAACCGATTTAAAAATCATTTCACCAATGTAAAGATACATTAACAACGAGTGACATTAGCTATATGTTTTTTATTATGTGCGGACGTATACGAGTTGGTACGTACGCCCTGAATAATGTAATGTGTATTGTTAGAAATGTATCATACAAAAATTTCCTCTTTATAGGAGTATAGATAGGGCCCCACTCTATCAAATTATCTTTGAGTGAACAGAGACAGAGCATTCTTTCGTTGTTCGGCTATATTTTGACTGTAAAAACAGTCTACGCGAGCGAAACCGCTGACGGATAGTCTTTGATTCTCAAACGTGATTTATTATTTCCAATGTATACAAACATGCGAACGAAACGTGAGAGAGACAAATCACAAATTTCAGTGACAAGGCTCATTGTCGTTAGCTAAAATAGACTTTGGACGCCTACCAACATTTCCGCGAAAATCCTACCAAAACCACACACAAGATTTTAACTGTCATACTCCGAAAAGAGGTCTTAATGTCAACCTTAACGTAATAGCAATAAGACATCAATATATGGTGATGGTAGTTTTGATACTGTATTAGCAGATTAAAGGGTAGGGTGATGTCTCGGTCAGAAGTTTTGGCATTCGGTTTCGGATTAGGACTATTTAGTTGTAATGTTTCTTTGAGATGTTTTAGTAGAGATAAAAGAAATGGGTTATTTAAGTACTGTACGCATTTTTTTTATGATTACTGGTGGATTAATAAAAAAAATTAAAAAAAGAGCTTGGGGCCGAAACGAAAATAATGAGACATAGTCAGCTTCAGTTCGGAGCTCTTTCCACAAGAACTTGACATTAAGAGGATACAGAATCGCCGTTTTTCTATACAAATGTATGTTACCCTGTTTCCTTCATGGGTATTGCTAGTATAGGAATATTTTTTTACCAAAAAATCTATTGCCACTACTAGCACGTCCCTATGTTTTCTTTTTCATTAAATATGAATTATCAGAAGAGTTATGAACATTCAAAAAACGAAAAAATTGGCCAGATTTTCCGCCGTGTTCAAACATCCAGAAAACTAATTTGACTAGTTTATATAAAAAAAGGAAAACATAGAGACACGTCCAAAGTATTATTTTTAATGTTTAATAATAATTAGTAAGTAAATTGGTCATGTTTTCGAAAAGGGATCAGGGGAGAACGAAACGTCGGTAATTTTGGTCAGAGTTGCAGTTGTCTCTTTCGCACTCTGCAGGGGCTCGAGGTTGGCAACAGACAGCAATAGATTTTACAAAAACCTATTTTTCAATTCTCTCGTCCGTACGACGTTCTGTTACGAGTAAGTTTATACATGGCCACAACGAGAACGACAACTTGAATGAAATCCAAATACTGTTAGTTGTTCGTAAAATTAATAAACTAAATATTTGTTTAAGATAAGATAAGATACTCTTTATTGGCCAAAAACAAAGGAATTTTTTTTTTAAATTATATTGTAAAACCTTACTCGTGTACCTTACTCTCAGTGCCATGTTATATTATTTTCCTTACTTTATGAAATAATCAGTTACATGTAAAACACTGGGATCATACAAAAAAATCAACTCGTGATTTTTGACATTTGAAATATACAGCATTGATCGATGAAATGCAATGCAATACATTCACTTTTGACGTTATCTGTATTTTTAATATATTTTGTTTTTCATCACATTTTTTTTGACAGATGACCAGAAATGATGAACCCGAAAACCAACCGACCCCTGTTCGGGTCGCATTCGGATACTTCCGCCATTAATATAAAGCTTATGGTAAGATGTGACCTTGAAACACAGCACATTCATTTCATTGCACGCTCTAACAAGGTCATGTCGTTTGAAAATGTCGTTTATTTAGTGCATTGATAATAATCGATTGAATCTTATTAGATTGACGAGTATCGATAAAAAATGTAAAGTAACACTCGATATCACTTTAGCAATTGAACTAATTTTCTGCCTATTTTTTGTTCTTCGTGTTTTCATTCTTTCTGATTTTTATTTGTTTGTTGATGCAAGAGATCCTTTGATCTAATCTTCTTAAACTAATTGCAGAGTATTTTTATTTAATTTGCCTGCATGATGCCTGCCAGTTTTTATTGCTGTTTTTTTATTGTGTTTTTGAAAGTGTTTTTTTTTTATTTATTGTTTAAAAACATTAATAATTTCCAGTATTCGAAAACCACTGAGGTTTGTAATGATATCTACTGGTTGGTTTTTGCATCGATATAAAATGACTAACATGGTACATCATTGATATTTCTTACTTTACATAGGTACATTACATTACAAAAAAAGAAGATCTTGAAGATCTGGTTTAAGTTGAGCCAAAAAGTACATTTTAATTTTTTTTTTTTTTTTATACTACGTCGGTGACAATCAAGCACGCGGACCGACTGATGGTAAGCGGTTATCGCGGCCTATGGACGCGTGCAACACCAGGGGTATCACTCGCGCGTTGTCGACCCTGTAAAAACCTTTTCAAACCCCTCTTGAAGAACTCCATACTATAACTCATCGGGAAAACCTCGGCAGGGAGTTCATTCCACAATTTAAGCGTCCTCGGAAGGAAACATCTCTGAAACCGAATTGTACGAGACCATTGCGGATTCAGAGTGTGAGGATGAATGCCCTGTCGGTGGCGAGCGGTGCGGTGATGAAAAGTAGCCGTGGGCATCATATCAAACAGTTCTTCAGAACAAAACCCGTTGTACAAGCGGTAGAACACGCATAAGGAGGCGAAGTCTCTCCTCAGACTTAACGGCTCTAAACCCCTTGTCAGTTTGGGATCGTCGACAATCCGGATCGCACGCCTCTGGACCGAGTCAAAAGGACTGAGTTGATATCCAGGCGCTCCTGCCCAAAGGTGACAGCAGTACTCCACGTGTGGCCTGACTTGCGCTTTATACAGCAGCAGTCTTTGCCTAGCAGTGAAGTACTGCTTCGCCCTGTTAAGCACACCGAGCTTTTTGGATGCCAACTTCGCCTTTTGTTCCAAATGACTCCGAAACTGTACGTCACTAGATATGTCAACGCCAAGGATCCCAATACTACTTGATATGGTAAGGGAAGTGTTCTGAAACTGAGGAGCTACAGTAAATGGAGTTTTCTTAGTGGTAAACGCGCAAACTTGTGTCTTAGTGGGGTTGAACTGGACTAAATTGTCCCGACCCCAATCGGAAACCCAAGCTAGGGTATTCTCGATTTCAGACACAAGTTTAGTTCGACTTTCCTCCACAATGGTACGAGGGATATTTGCTCGGCCTGTGTAATAGGCATCTCCAGTGCTGTCATCCGCATAGCAATGAATACCGTCAGTATATTTTTAATGTTACTGGGTGTGATGTTATCACGGAGATCTGCGGGTAGTTCGTTAATAAATCGCGGAGCTAGGTAGGCCATTTTGTTAACATGATACTATCTCTACGCCGTAATATAGTCCCGGTAAAACAGAATTTATTCATATATACTAATATTAAAAACAGGAAATATTTAATTATTTGTTTGTATTGAATAGGCTCCAAAACTACTGATCCGATCTTGAAAACTCTTTCACTAACAGAAAGCTAAATTATTCAGGAGTGATTCAGGCTACATTTTATTATGATTGAACAAAAATTCAGTGAAAAATAATAGTAAATGTAAATTAAATCGGTGAAAAGCGGGCAAAATGGACACCAGCTGTCAAACCTTTGACAGAACGAAGTGTGTTTGGGCAGCCCGTAATATTATAAAGAGGAAAGATTCTATTGTTTGTTTGTATTGAATAGGCTCTAAAACTACTGATCCGATCGTGAAAATTCTTTTACTAACAGAACGCTAAAAGATACAGGCGTTATAAAGGCTATATTTTATTATGATTGCACAAGAAATTCAGTGAAAAATAATAGTATACCTATGTAAATCAAGTCGGCGAAAAGCGAGCGAGATACTTATGATAATGGACACCAGTTGTCAAACATTTGTCAGAACGAAGTCTGTTGTGGCAGCTCGTTGTCAATAAAAACAAAAGTTGTATCTAATTATCATTTAAATACAGTCATACTTCTATTAAGTACTTACCCATTTATTATTTGATCAATAAAGAAACTTTTAAACTTCTTTCTAAAGAAACATTGATGAAATAGTTTTGGCTTGCAACGTAAACATATTATACCAGGACTGTCCATTGGTAATTTCGATAGCTTGTGGTTACTGCAGCCGATTTGCGGAAGACGCGGTTCCGAATCCCGCTCGATATCATCAATAGCCGAAATTTTGTTTTTGCTAGTTCTATTCTTTAGATATGAAGAAACTTTTACTTACCTCTCGGCATATACTCGGACATGATATTTCTTCCTTCGAAACATCGCTAAGGAATTCCAGAAATGCATCACAAACACAGACAGACAAATAGGTACGTTGTTAACCACAAAAACCCAAACAAAGACTGATATAAGTAAATTATTCAGAGAAACTGTCTTTTCAGCTATTTTCACGGCTGTTACAAATGTCGCGGTATTAGGGTCAAATCATAATTTTGCGAACTCTTCTATTATCATACAAAATAACAAACAATATTTACTGTGATGTCAGATGACAGTATATTTTTTTTGACGGGGAAAGAATGCGTTACACACTATCCCACTACGAGTATCTCTCCCGGTGGCATACCCACTAAAATAACCCCGGTGTATCTCCGCTTTGCTTTGGCGGGATGTGGGATTCCCTGAGGATCTCCGCCACATGAGTGAGCGAGACACCCCGGGTCTCACCCACTGATGTCATTAAGGAACAGAGAGGTGACGGGCGAATCGCCGCTTCCTAACTCATGCCGTCTACGTCGGAGAGGTGCCGCCAGAGCATCTTCCTCCCGGGCCCTTTCCGCAATCTTCTTCTGGGACATGACGTCTTCGCAGAAGCAGACCAAGTTAAGAGCGAAGCCGTGCCAAACATAGACCGAACTCTGTTTGGCAACGAGAGGTCCCCTCCGACTGCCGCAACAAGCGTGCGCCGCTGCGACGCCCATGCCGGGCACACTGCGAGGGTGTGCTGTGCATCGTCCTCCACCGCTCCGCACTCATGGCACCCGGGTTTCACTTTCCTAAGCATCTATGCCCGGAAAGCACCTGAACCAGCCGGAAGGTTAGTGAGCCGAACCCCCTTCTACAGCACCGCCTGAGGACTGGCCTGCTCGAATTGATGGTTCAGACGCCGTACGTGGCTAGGCCCTTCTTCCATCGCTGCACGACGGCGTCATTCGTCATTCCACCTCTCCGAAAACAGTAAACAGTTACCAACGACACGTTTACTACATTGGTACGAGCGCGCCGATTGAAATGCATAAGAGGATACGGAAGTGCCGTTTTTCCATACAAACGTAGTCCCCTGTTTCCTCCCTGGATATTGCTAGTAGGGGAAAATTGTTTTTCCAAAAATTCAATTGCCATTTAAAAATGTCCAATCTCAAAATCTCAAATTGTGAACGAACCTGCATTTACCAACAGGGTTCAGAATCTATCCGATTTCATCACCTGATCACACGAGGTATTCAAGGTACATTGAATACGTAGTCGCCAAAGTAAAATCATTAGTTTATAGTTTTCAGTCAATGCGAAAACAATTAAAAATCATTAAAATATCTGTTCGTTTATGTCCGGCAATGAAAGAATGTGGCAACCCAAGATGGCGGCGTCATGGTGCTCATTTCAACCAATCAGCGTGTCAAGTGCGATGTCAGTTTACAATTTGTCAGTTTGCCATCGATAGATCATAAACATTTTAAAATGATGCGTTAAATAATTGTGAATGGTATGGTACAGTTAACAATTTTTTAATAGCTTATAATCACGCAAGATAAATTATAAAAGAACTAACAGAGTGTTTAAGTTTCATTAGAGAGTTTGAACACAACCTGGCTTCTTTGCGAATAGCGCTAAATCCCACACTAAATTTTAAAGTTAGCTTTTTAGGCAAAACAATTGATTACACACAGTAATATCTGTTAAGTCGCTCACAACTCACAACACGTGTAAGGAAGGACATAAGGTTTGTTGAAAGAAAATTAAGGACAGGATTTTTATGAAATGGTTTAACCCGTCAAACGTTAAACGTGAGTGCGTCGTAGCCTAGTGGTTCAGCACCCGAACTCAGATCGTGGATCGTGTGGTCCCGAGTTTAAATCTGGCCAGAACCAAAATCTTTGTGTTCATTGTTAAATATCCGACTTACTCTACGGTGATGGAAAACATTGATAAAAAACCAAATCAACCCGGATAGCACAATCACTGATCTCTGAGGGGGTAGTCATTTGGGATAAAGTCGTGATGGTATTTATGTATGTAATATATATTAAACCCGTGCGAATCCGTAGCGAAATGCTAGTTTGCATAAAACGAACAAGTGCTAGTTGAGTAACCGTTGAGAAAAGATACCAAAAAAAATAGGACGTCTTACATGTGCCCTGGCGCAGAGTGTTCCTTTTCAATAACTCTGGCACGAATCATCATCATCATCATCTGTGCGGTTTATCCCGGTTGTAAACCCACACCAGTGTGTGGGGTCCCAGGGTACGCCTTTCCTATTTTCTTGGCCCACTTCGCGCGGTCTTGTGCATCCACAGCGGTGAGTCTGTTAGCACGCATGTCACCCTTAACGAAGTCGAGCCACCGCTTCTTGGGTCGATCTCTTCTACCGGTACGTGGCGGGGGCGGCATGGCCAGACATTTGTTGCCCACGTAGTTTGCCGATCTCCGTGAGACATGACCATACCAACGAAGGCGGCACTCCTGCAGCTTGTCGGCGATGTCACGAACACGAAGGCTGCACCGGATGTGGGTGTTCCGAACGCGATCTTTGCGTGAGACTCCACACAATAACTCGGGCACGAAGGGGCGGTCAATTAACATCACAGAATCTCACCTAATCATAATCATAATCAATTATTTTCAGGCAACGAATAACATTTAAAGATCATAATTAAACGTAATCGGCCCATAGATAAATTACCTTATAACTAACATACATATAACACAATATTTAATTAACACACGTATTGTTATATTACATCACGTTCGGCGACGTGCGACGCATCATGGTGTCCGGTAACCGGCCTCGAAAGCGCTGGTAAATGACACCTTTTGGCCAAAACTCCTCTTTCATGTAGGTCGATAGATGTTCAGTCGGCACCCTCACCACAAATGAATTAAAATTCACATAATGGCGGGAAATGAACCGCTCGACCCTCAAAGTGAAGTTGGCTTTGGTGGTGACCTTGATACTCTGCGATAACATAACCATAACTACTCTCGATCCGTCCTTAAGAGGACACAGCACGGGCGAGAGAATTGAAATATAGGTTTTTGTAAAATCTATTGCTGTCTCTTGCTAACCTCAAGCCCCCCGCTGAGTGCGATAGAGACAACTGCAACTCGGACCGAAATTACCTTTTGTAAGTACAGTTCCCGCAAGGGGGATGCCTATCCCCTCTACTATGGTGCATTCTAATAGATGAACTAGTACACGAGATAAACAAGATACACATATACACACAGGTGTACTCTGATGACGGGGTATTGCTAGTAACGGGAAAGGTCCTCAGCGTCATGTGCAACATCATGAACAGAGGACTGAAAGCGGCGCTATCATGGTGCAGAAGTAAGGGACTCAACCTCAATCCCGAAAAGACGAAACTAGTCCTATTCACCAATAAACGTAAAATTGGTAGAAAAGAAATAGTGCAGATAGACAACTCCGAACTAGAAATGGTCAAGGAGATCAAATACCTAGGAGTTACGCTGGACAGCAAACTAACTTTCAAAGCACACATAAGTACCACCTGCTCTAAGGCCAAAATGGCCATGATGCAATGTAAGAGAGCCATAGGACGCACATGGGGAATCAAACCGGCGACTGTACTATGGATATACAAAGCAATCATCCTGCCACGAATCCTCCACGGATCACTGGTATGGTGGCATAAGGCGGCACTAAGGACCAACAAACTAGAGCTAGACAAGGTCCAAAGACTAGTGGCACTGATGATCACAGGTGCAATGAGAACAACACCCACAGCAGCGCTAGAGATCATGCTCGGGCTGGATCCGCTAGACCTAGCGATCAAAGGAAAAGCGACCGAACAATGGTTCAAACTCAGGAGCACGAACCTCTGGATCGGTAACCACACGGACAGAGGGCATCTACGCATTGGAAGTGAAATCGAGAGCAACATGTCAATGATCTTTACCAACAACGACCTAACAAGGAAAGAAAAGATCTTTGACAAGAAATACAAAGTACACATAGGACAAAGAGATGAATGGAACATAGACACAAGCGGAACAGTTTGCTACACAGATGGCTCCAGAATTGAGTCACTGAAGCTATCTGGCGCGGGTGTGCACATAAGGTGCGAGGACGGTACAGTGATAAACAGATCAATCTGCCTAGGCAGGTTCGCCCGTATTCCAAACAGAAATATACGCTATCATGGAATGCGCAGATATATTAGACAATCAGGACAGCGTCACCAAGGCCACTATCTACAGTGACAGCCAGGCAGCGCTGAAAGCGCTTAGCAAAGCAGAGACGACATCGGTAACTGTCAAAGAATGCAAAAAAGCTCTAGGGAAACTCGCAAACAAAATAGACGTAGTGATTGCATGGGTCCCTGGACACGAGGGAAATGTCGGCAACGAGTTAACAGACGAACTAGCCAGGGGTGGTGCGGCCGAAGGCTTAGTGGGTCCGGAACCCAGGCTGCCAATAGCACACAACATCACCAAGGGAGTAATCAAAAGGTTAACCACAGCAGCAACTAACAGACTATGGAAGGCTGCAACAGGCATGCGACAGTCTAAAATGTTCATAAACGGATTGGACACGAAGAAGACAGGTCATCTACTGAAGCTGTCAAGGAACAGTGTACGTATGGTCACAGAAATCGCCACAGGACACTCTAGACTAAACAGGCACCTAACAGTAATAGGCATCAAAGACAACCCCACATGCATGGAGTGCATGGACAGCGAGGAAACGAGTTTCCACCTACTCGCCGAATGCCCGATGTACTCACACATACGGTGGGAGCTCATGGGGTCAGACTCGTTAGATGAAGGAAATCTGAAAGAACTGACGGTGGACCAGATAGTAAGATTCTGCAAAGCAACGGGAAGATTCGACGGGACGCCGTGAAAATGAGACAACCTAAAGACCCCCTGCTAGGGGGCCCGGGGAAATGGGTGAAATGGCCCATAACTAGCGGACCGATCACCCGGCCCACTGCCAGCGTCCCCAGTCGAAATAATAATAATAAAGTACAGAAAATCAACGTTTCGTAGTTCCCTGATCCCTTTTCGAAAAGTTCGCCGATTTAATTGCTTGTTCATTAAAAATGAATGTTTCTGTTTTTACTTTTTTTATAGAATAACTAGTCAAATTAGTTTTCTGGATGTTTGTACACAACGGAAAACCTGGCCAATTTTTCCATTTTTTTTATTTTTAATAATTATTAATCTATACTAATATTTTAAAGCGCTATGCTACATCATCAGGGAGTGACAAAGGCTTCATTTTTTTAAGGCTATATTTTGACGGGAAAGACAGTCTGACGGACAGCTAGTTCATAATAAAAAGGAAAACATAGGCTAATAAGTGGCAATAGATTTTCTGAAAAAAGAAACTCTAATAACAACATCCAAGGAGAAAACAGAGGACTACGTTTGCATGGAAAAACGGCCCTTCTGTTTCCTCTTAACCCCCGATTCTGATAGAACCCGAACTCACTAGATGACCAAACATACATTTATACATACTAAAACTTAGTTTTTATTATTACACGTCGTCGTTATTTAGTTTTACCGAAAAAAAAATCTACAGAATTCAATAGGGATTTCCACTTCTCGGATGCCTAACCCCAAAAATGAAAACCAGCGAATAAAAGCGCTACATTTCAAAATGTTCTCGCTTTTCCGGGTTGAATGAACATTACTTACGGCGGTGGACTCGCTCACATTACCATAAGAATGCGTTCTGTCGATTTTCACACAGAATAATAAGAAGGTACAAATTAATATTTTGTTTACCTACTATGAGTTTTGTGAACCTAATCTGTTTACCCTAAAAATTATAAGTTACACCAAAAAAAGAAAGATCCAATTAGAAGAATAGTCTACCAAATATTGAATATCTTAAATAGTAAATTCGCATGGCAAATAAGATGTAACTTGTATCTGAAAAAGTGATGCGTCAACTGTAAAATGTGAAAGCCAAAATTAGCAAATGTTCACCAAATTTGACATAAGTACCCAATTTACGCGGCAACGCTACCCAAATAAAGTACAACGCTTGCATTAATTAAAATGATGGTTCTTTGGATGCTCATATTTTATAAGACTAACGAAATGGTCATAATAAATAAATAAATAAATAAATATCCCTGGACATTATTCCACACAGCGCCATCTAGCCCCAAAGTAAGCTAATTAAAGCTTGTGTTATGGGATACCAGACAACGGATAAACATACTTAAATACATTTTCTTTTGTAAATACATACTTATTATACATAGGAGACACCCAGACCAGTACAAACAGACATGTTCATGCACACAAATGTTTGTACTGTGCGGGGATCGAACCCGCGACCTCTGGTGTTTAATTAGTAGATAACTGATTTGAAAAAATTGGAGTTATCTAAATGTGTGTTTTAGATACATATTAGGTGTCAGTTGCCTTATTTGGCCAACGTTGACTAAAACAAATGAGTACGTTTTAGTAATAAATAGGGTTTTAAACTTTCTTGTTGCATTTTAACTAATTCTAATAAAAACGGGTTTTTGCAACGAAACATAACTACGGTAAATTGTTTTGTGTCCGCTCGTGACCACGGTGACATGCAATTGTCGCCGAAACGTCGAGAAAATAGGTAAAACAATTTACCGTAGTTATGTTTCGTTGCAAAAACGCGTTTTTATTAGAATTAATAAATAGGGTTACAAAATTTGGTGAACATTTACCTATTTTGGGTGACAAATATATTTTTTTGGATAACACTTTTAATCAAATTTGGTGAACAGTTAAACATAAGCCCTAATGAAACGTCTATTTGGTATTTTGATGTTCATTGAAATTGAAACATGAGTGTGTTTTAAGTAAATATTCAAACGAAGTAACTAGTGCTAGTGTCGCTGATAAAGAGTAGCAGTGGATGTCATAAGCACAAAATAAATTAAAAATATTTCTATTTAAAATAAGTTTACAGAAAGACCGCTCTCGCCTTTTCCAGTGTAGTTACCTAAACATGCCTGACCGCCTAGGGTAGCTAATATATTCGCTCTGAATTTTGAAAATGTAGTAGGTAGGAGCCCGATCTGTCAGAACCCGCCAAAAACCAAATATATCAAATGAAAAATTGCACAAAGTTCGACAAAAACAAAAATTTGCAGCAAACACTCGTGACAGTGCGACTGGCCGCGACACCGATTCTAAGGGGATCCATTACTTTATCGCCATTTTATTACAACGAATTTCATTTCCCATAAAACTGTTCGCAGATGTTTTTTTTTCAATAAGCAACCTCTCATTAAATTGCAATACGTCGCAAATTCATTTCCTCGAATAGTGTTTACCATAAAACTCATTTCATCGAATTTTATTTCCACATTTTGTTCATTTCATCGATGCTTTGTTATATCGATGCATTGGTTCCTATGATTTGATTTCCACGAATGTGGTAATGAATATCACAAAATGTTTTTTTTTTTTTACTAAAGGAAAAACGAGATAAAAGCGGTAGTTAGCGAAAGCCATCTGCGACGATTAGCATGCGTGTAACCGCCGGAGCCCCGCAGCGCCGGAGCCGTGACAGAAGTCAAATATACTCCATTGCTATTTGCACGCAATTCTATTACTTAGAGACATTGACATTGTAACTACCCACCACTTTAGAAATCAATCAATGAAACTAGGTACTTGAGTACCTAGTTTCATTAGTTACTCAAGTACTGTACTTGAGTAACTAGGTCAATATGCGTTATGAACAATTGAAGATATTTCAATAAAAAGTGTAATTGATAATATAAAATGCGAAATGTGTATTCGATAAATGGTTGTTCGGGTAACAAAAGCTAAATGGAAACGTTTTTTCGATGAAACGTTTTTCGTTTTTATGAAACAGCGTTGATTAGTTCTGTTATTATGCGATTTTAAAAAAATATGTATTCTAATAGAGACCCGATTCTGACCAGTATCACTTGTAACTCACTGTGTCTGTGTGCGTGAAAATGGCGGTTTTTTTCTAAGCGGAGTCCGGGGACCTATCTGTGCGCGCCACGTGGGTATTTGTGGAACTGATCATGAAGTATTTTTATTTATTTATTTATTGGTTCACCAACGCTTATTTACACATACACATAAAAACTTATGATAAAAATAAGTAAGTGTAATAAACAATTATAGGTAAAACCTCATGCAAAAGAAACTTACAGTCTAAATACTAATTATTAATACCTTGTTTAGAAACAATAGGTAATACTAGAATTATACAGTAAAAAAGAAAACAAAAGGAATAACAATAACAATAACCATCAACCTGGCGGAGCCGGCATATTTTGCGTGAAGCATCTTTTTTTTTTTTTTTTTACGCCAGACAACACACCTCTTGTAATGGTCTCGAAGTAGGGATTATTAAATCCCTGTGTTACGAGGTAATCTTGGTGTGTCTTTGAAATTACTGTCATACATGTCTGTAGGTAACATTATTTACAGTGACCATAAAGGATCAGAAACTGGAAACTATCATGCAAATGCAGTTACATCGACTAATCATAATTATACAGTTTGTTTGTTAGTAACGAAATAATGGACGCCTGATCAACATAATATGTTTAGAACGGTCACGTTGTCAGGGTTGGCAGTCACTATGATTTTCGATTCATTAAACTCACTATCTCTTTGTTCTTCTTGTTACTATTTATTACATACATAAGGAGACTTTATCACCAAGTCACAGAACAAACACAAATGTCCATCACGTAAAATGTGGAATTGAAGTCATCGGACCCACGACCTTTGTCTCTATAATTAGAGAACACACCCCTTGTGGGGGTGTTCTCTGGTGGTCTCGAAGTAGGGATTAATATCCCTGTATAACGAGGTACCACACAAGTAAATAAGCCAGGGGAGTCTCCCACCACACCCAGACCCGAGTCAATTCAGGAAAGATCGCATCCTAAATTGACCTGACCGGGAATCGAACCTATCGAGGCGAGAAATCGTACTACAGCGCTCTACGCCAATCGTGTCTTCATCTATAGGATTTGCAAATCTTACCTCCGAATTCTAAAACCACAGCCTAAGGAATCACATACATTCAAATTGCTGCTGTCCTGTTACATCAGGATAGCAACAATTTGAATTAGTGGAAATGAAAGAGACTGATAGATGTATGGGCTTCTCCACTTTTTAGAGAGTAAAGGCCATTTATTTATTTATCCTTTATTGCACAAATGAAATGGTGGACTTCATGTATTCTATACCAGCCAACCACAGGCTGGTCAGAAATATTACAGGCAGTGCAAAAGGTTTTTTTTTTTATATTGCCCGTCAAGATGACCTCACTCCACCTGATGGAAAGCGGTCGTGAGGTCCAGATATGAGGTTGACAAGCCCAGTCATTCAAACGAATCACTGGGCTGGCCATCCTCACCTCGAAGGCCTGCAGAAATGCCTTTTCACGCCCCGCTTGAAGAACCCGGGACTATACGAGGAAGGAAACACATGTGCTGGAAGAGCGTTCCACGTCTGGATGGTACGACAAATTGCATTTATTTGCATGGCCTGTAAACGATTGGCTGTGGAACGACATGAATTTTATTTAAAATGTTTTGACAGCCCTACAATGTCTGGATGTTTACATTGCACGTGATGTCATATTAATAGCACATATTGAACTATCCATTACCCGCACAAAATGGTGACAACGTACACAACAGATTTGTTTATCGAACCACGTCTCACGTTTGTGGTTCTGTAGATAAAATCGAAGGTGAAATCTGCCATGTATAGTTAGGATTCGTTATTTTTTTTTCATTTTATTCACAGCACTGGATTTTATTTGTCATATGTTATACGTACGTACAGAGGAGTTCACATTAACCTTTAAGGTGGTCCCTCACCTGGAGCATTTTCTTGTAATGTAACAATTCAGATTCGATTTCGAGCATTACATTACAGAACTGCCTCCCTGACATGTTGAACATAATCATAAATAAATAAATAATAAATAGAAAGTTTCAGACATAAACCCTCTAAGGGCATATCAACATTCAAAAACATTAACAAAGCCATCTTTACACCTACTGACAAAAACAAAAATTTGAAATACAAAACAAAAATTAATCAACAATCTTAAAAATACACATTATAATTCGAAAAATTATTGTAGAGTATAAAAACATTTACCTACTTGTTAAATATTCCTTAGGGTCTTAAATAAAGATTGGTTATTATCAATATTTTTATATTTATCGGTAATTGATTAAATTTTTGACTGACATGCTGCCGAGCTGACTAGCTTTAAATTCACAGACGGGTTATCCAGTTTGTTTTTATTGCGCAAGTTGTGGGGTTTGGAGAAGAAATCTTTCGCTTGTGGATATTGGTTTAAGTGCTTTTTAACATAATTACTTATTCGTAAGATATACATGGATGTCAAAGTCAAGATGTTTAATTTAATAAAGTGTGGCCACCAGCTGTCCCTATCGGTAATATTTTCAATTATTCTTACACAACGTTTTTGTAAGACGAATAATTGTTGTACATCTGAACTATTTCCCCATAGAATTAGGCCGTAGCTCAACCACGCGTGTGCGTAGGCATAACAGGCACTAAGAGCAGTTTTATGGTCTGTTGATTTCTTTAGTTAGTTCATAAAGAGCGTAAGTGAAGCTAGAGAATTCAGAAGCAACCTTTTCTGTGGGTTGGCTCCAGGAGATGTTACTGTCAAAATCGACTCCCAGAATGGTACTGGATTCTACGGTTTTAATTAAGTTATTTTTATATGTCACTTGTTTAAAGGAGATTTTTGACGAGGTTCGAACTGCATTACTTTTGTTTTGGATAGATTTAACTGTAAGTTGTGGATTTTTAACCAATCTCCTATGCAATTCAGCTTATTAACTATTTCACTTTCTAACTGTTCGGCGTTTTGGCATGGAAAAACTATAGTGATATCATCTGCATAAAGAATAGTTTTGCTACAATTACCGTGCAGCACTTTTGGTAGGTCGTTGATATAAATCAAAAATAAGACACAGCCGTAAACACTGCCTTGCGGTATAGAATTTTTGACTACCAGTGGCGGCGATCTGATCGAGTTCAAACTTCTAGTATTTTTATCAAAGTGATCAATCTCTACGCTTTGCTTGCGGTTTTCCAAGTAGGATTTGAACAATTTGTGGGCTTGACCTCGAACTCCTATACTGTCAAGTTTTTCTAAAAGTATCTCATGTGACACGCGATCATAGGCCTTGCTCATGTCTAGCATTATTCCAATTGCATACTTACGTGCGTTGACAATATCTAGGATTTCTCGAGAATATTCGAATAAAGCCGTTATTGTAGACCTACCTTTTCTAAAGCCATGTTGGCCTTCGACAAGACCTGTAATGTGCATTTCAGATTCGATTTTGATTTTTGATTTCGACATTACAATTACAAAACTTCAAAGAAGTTGTATCAAAATATTACACATTGTACCTATCACCAAGTTGCGCACTGTAATGCTCGCTGCTTTTCCCTCACCAACGTAATCCGCACTACTCGTATAATGCTCGATTCTCCTCCCTCACTGATGTAATGCTCGACTCTGTAACGTTACATTACAGGAAAATGCTCCAGGTTAAATCTATAAGCACAACATGCATTTTTGAAAAATGAACACTAAGGGCCGATTTTTCAATCCTCAAATAATGAAATTAATCTTTAGAATAAAGTTTATTTGAAGATTAACAAGATTTTTAATTTTTCAACGGTCAGATAGATGTTATCTGTTGAATAAAGCCGCTAACTAAGGAATAAAGTTATCTGCTTCTTGAGGGGCTGGTTATGAGTTATCTATGCGTTTTCTTTGACATTTTGAGGATATGTAATGTGTCATTTGAGTTTATTTTCATTTTGTTATGGAGTTTTAGTGTGTTATTATAATAACAAACTTTTTACCACATCTTCAGACAACAAAAAAAGCTGGGGTTGTTTTTCTCATACGTCAGTGTCAATTCTAACACTGCAATGATTGTATAAGTGCATCTCGCTTGTGGATAATCAGTGTGAAGTTAGCGATATAAGTACATTATCAAACGATAGATATCTATACTTTGGATAAAAGACGATTGATAAATTATAAATAATTAAAATATCTATTCGCTTGATAAACAGTCAGTTAAATTTATACTTCAGTTAGCTATCTAGGTAATAAAATAAGAATTGAAAAATCGGGCCTTAGAATGATAATAAAAAATGAAGTAGGTATGTTAAATTAGCAATAAGGTATTTGAAATGATTTTCTGACGTTGCTCAGGTGATAATACTAAAAGGGCTTTCTACAGTAACCGTACAGAACCCAAAAATGCTAGAGGATATAAGGTGAATTAGTTTTCTCTAGCCCGCATACGGCTAAGCAGATTAATTTTATGCATCGTCGTGTTTTGTTAAACAAATTTTTGTTTGTTGTGTGTGTAGTTAAGTTGGTCCTATTCTCGCGCGTTCGATATTTGAAAGAAAAATGCCTTAACCCATTCACTGCCGAATAAAAACACAGTAGGAAATCGTGCGTGGTGTGGTTGAAAGTGTTAATTCGAACGTTAAAGAGCGTGAGAGAGAGCGTCGTGGCCTAGTGGTTAAGCACTCCAACTCGGATCGCGGATCGTGTACACCAGAGTTCAATCTGGCCAGAACCAAAATCTTTGTGTTCACTCTCCGGTGATGGAAAAAACCATTAAAAAATCAAATCAACCCGGATAGCGGCGGAAGGCTCACATACCACGTTGGGTTTTAATACCATTGGTGAAAAGTGGGCTCCTGAGTGTTCCGTTCACCATGACGGCAACAGTCACTTGCCTCTGACTACCCCGTTTGGGATAAAGTCGTGATGGTATTTGATGTTTATGTTAAAGCATTAACCTATAGATTCTCCATTAGGATGAAGACACTCCAGCCCATATTCACTGTGCTAGATTTTAGAACATGAAGAAACCGCATCCAGCGCTGGCCCAAGCTTATCTCTCTATTTCTACCATGGTTCCCTGACACCTCAAGGACTATAGTTGACTCCAGAAATGTTTATGCCACTTTTGGTTCAATTCTTGGTCAGAAAGGACGCTGCACCTAATTCCTATTCAAAATCGTCAATGCGATTTACGCAGACGCTAAATTACTGATGTCTAGAACACCACTTCTTGGAAAAAGTTTTAAGAAAGCTGTGGAGTGTTTCTTAAAGTGTTTAAGAAAGAAAGGTGTGGAGAGTGATCTCTGATCGGTAGAAAAGGGCCACGAGTGATCAGTCGCTCTCAATCGCTTTGTCAAACTTCCGTCGATGACAAATAATCGTTGTATTTACTACTAATAGATACTACTTATATTTAAGCGTGTGAATTCAGGTTATGTAACAGGTTGTAGGACGAAGTTAAAGTGATCTGTGTTACTAGGAAAAGTGTTCTGTGTTTTAGCCTCAACAGAGTTTTAGACAATCTTGCCTGATGATAAGTGAAAATGTGGTCTATGATGGTACGTGATTGGTCATGCAATGGTGCCTTTAGGTTCTAAGGCTATTATGTAACTCGTGAAAAAATAAAATACCCATCAAAACATTTTTCAAAGTAGTTTCAAGCCTAAAACAAACAAATTCAATATTAGTATAGACAAGACTTTTGCTCCTTTGTTCTCAATCAAATTTTATATTACTTAGGTAATCACAACAATGTGTCACGTTTGATTAGCCTACAGACTCTTACAATTTGTAATTAATGTTGACACTGCCATCTGTTGACCTCCGTCGTAAACGTGGTTTGAGTCAAGGCTTCAATTAGAGAGCTCTTGCCAGTAAACTAACTGTTGGGGCGAGTTTTAAATGGGCATGTTAAGAAGATAATGTTCATACACTAAACAGTAGAACACATACAATTAAATAAATTGACACAACATCACTAACATAAGGTGAGATTTTATTTTCTGTTGAAAACTAGAAACAAAAGGGTATTTGATTTGACAATACGAGTGTCATCGAATTCTAAAAATTATTTAAACTAGCTGCGCGTAGACTGTCTTTCCCGTCAAAATATAGCCTAAAATAAAAAATGAATAGCCTTACTTAAAAATATACAGGGTGTCCCTCTAAGTAAGGATGGAATTAAAATAGCGCATAGCTGGGGTCATTTCTAACTTTTTTACCCCTGCAATATTGGTCCGATTTCTAACCGTTAAAAAGTTATGATCAATCTCAGTTTTTCCATACAAAACGATTCATTAAAAACATGTATCAAAGGTACTTACTTTGACTAGTTACTTTATTGAGCTGGAAAACCCATGTCAATTTAAAGAGTCATAAGATTGCAAGAAAAAATCATAGTCAAAAAAATCACTTCATGTTCTCGCAGATGTCGTAAAAAAAAGTATTCTAATAACTTCTTCGTTGTTAAAAGTATTTTGAACAAAAAAGTTATAACTAATCAAAGTAAGACAAATCACCTGCTGAGCTTTTAGCAAAAAAATAAGTTGGTACCTTAGATCAATTTTTTGAAATGATTATTTTTATACGGACTTAGGCGATTTTACGAAAAAAACTAAAATTGATCATAACTTTTTAACGGTTAGAAATAGAACCATTATTGATAGGGTTAAAAAGATCGGAAATGACCCAAGCTATGCGTTATTTTGATTTGATACTTCCAGGGACATCCTGTATATAGCTTATGTCACTTTCTGATGATGTAGCTTCATGAAAAAGAAGCATTTATTTCAGACTGGCGGCCCCGACCAACTTCGTTCTGTCAAAAGTTATTGGCAAATGCTTGACAGATGTGAACATTTAGTATGGAATTATCATTTTTTGTCAATTTCCCAATGTTTTTAATACTTATTATCCTATTCCCGATGTAGACAAATTCAAAATACAAAAATCATAAATTCGGTCAACCCGTTCTTTAGTTATACTCGTAAGTGGTGTTACTAACACGACTTTTTTATATGCTTACCTTTATAAATAACTAGGATCCTTAAAGTGTTAGTAAAAGCTTAAATTTTTATATTGGTGTAAGAATTTTTAAAATCGGTGTGTTTGTGTTCAATACAAACAAACATATTATAAACAAATCTTTCCTCTTATTGGTGAAGAAAAAAAAAGAGGGCCATGTGTAAACTTTAAGTTCGTTCACTTAAGTTTAATTCATTTTATAGCTCTTTTAACTAGGTGTTCAAGTCTATTCTAGAAACTGAAAATTTGATAAATAAAAATACTATTCAAAAAAGCCACACAATTTATTGTAGATAACTTTTGTTAAGAAACCATATTCTTAAACGCAAAGTGTGTTTTAGCTGCCGAAAAAGTGTCTCAAAGAAATTCGCATACTGTGACATCACCGCCTTGCAACAGTTTGTAGTGTTTTGGGCAAGTCCAAATAATGATTGTTTAATACAATTTCAACGAAACAGAAGCAGCTCTTGGCTAGCCCCCTGGCTTGCTCCAGTGGCTAGCAACGTATGTAATTTAAAAATGGAACGTGCTTTTTTAAACTCAACAGAGGTTTTTATCTAAATTTACTACTGGCATGGCATTGTAAAAAGAAGCGCCATCAAATAAAATTAAAAAGAAAAGTTGGAAAAAGTAATCAATATTGGCGCGGCAAATTACTTTATCATTTTCAAAACTGTACTTGTTATTAATTTTTAAATCATGTGCTTCATTATAAATCTTGTTTTTAGCCATAATTAAGCATTGCATGGCGATCGTGAGTATTCGTGAGCAGTCGTCCCGAGTTCAAATCTGGCCAAAACTCTTTTTGTTCATCATTAAAACTTCCGACTAACTCTCCGATGATGAAAAACATCGTTATAAATGTAAATCAACACCTATCACGTTGGGTTCTATTATCTTCTAATACCATTGGTAAAAAGTGGGCTTCTTCTGAGTGTTCTGTACACCATGACGGCAACAGTCACTTGCCTCTGACTACCCCGTTTGGGATATAGTCGTGAAACATTGTAAAACCACAACAAGTTTAAAAAAGTAACTACGGAGTTTCTGCCGGGTCTTCTCAGTATGAATCAACTCCTCCGACGCGGTGGTAGAGTCGCATTATGTTTGTATACTATACTGTATATTCATAGTATTTATGTCTATTATTTAGTATATTTTTTAATTATTTAAAAGTACTGCATAAGTCTATTTAAATAACGATATTTGAGCCACCTAACCTTACACAAAATAAAGAGTTTACAAAAGGACCGCTCGCACCTTTTTCCAAAACTTGCGTGAACCGCCTAGGGTTACTACTATATTCGTTCTGAATTGTTAAAATGAAGTAAGTAAGTTATACCTACTTGACAGAACCGGCCAAAAACAAAATTCATCATGTGAAAAATTGCACCAAGTTCGACAAAAACAAAAACACTCGCGACAGTGCGACTTTCCGACTCACCGAAGCTCACTGACTTCGCTTGTAAACTCATGTCTCTTGTGTGCGTGCGTCAAAAATGGCGTGTTGTTCTAAGCAGGCTATCTGTCAGAGCGCCGCGCATGTCTAATTTGAGCACCTAATGAGTAGTGTTAAGGTCTAAGTTCTTGCGTTTTGCAACTTGTCCTGAACTCTTTCTCTCTCTTCAGGTGACGGACCTCTTCACACAGATGCGCGAGCCGTCTCCAGGGGCGGCCAGCCCCAGGAGTTCCACCAACTCGCTGCACAACGGCTCCGTCACCAAGAACCTGGGCTTCCAGCAGCAGAACGCGGAACTGCCTTGGAGCAGTCCAGCTATTTCTCTGCCGGGGAACGCTAGCAACAATTTGTGAGTAATTTTCTTTTTTCTGTTGTTTAAAGTAGAAATAGAAAAACATTTGCTAACTTTTAGGACATCGTTACTTTTGAAAAACACAAAACTAGTAAACACTAGCTTTCCGCCCGCGGCTTCGCCCGCGGTAACTTCATTTTTATGACATATTGGATTTTTTCAGACTTTCGATACTTGTTATTCACAAAATCCCGTCTTAGTTAGCACCTACGTCCATAAAAAACCCCAATGCAAAATTTGAGACTCCTAGCACTTGAAGTAACGAAGTTTCACACAAACAATCAACCCCAAAAACAACTCCTTAGAGGTCGAATTTTTGCAAATTTTTACGGGTAACATTTTCACAAACTTTGAATGCCATATTTATTAAATCTAATCAACAGTCTAAAATATAAGTTTTATACTTCTAGTTCTGAAAATGACAATACTTTCTTACAACCTTTCATCACCCTTTACAACACTTTTTTCCAATTAACTACGAACCTTTTAGTTCGTGGTTAATTCGGTGACTCGTTTCTTTGTCGTACCATCCAGACGTGGAACGCTCTTCCAGCACATGTGTTTCCTTCCTCTTATAGTCCCGGGTTCTTCAAGCGGGGCGTGAAAAGGCATTTCTGCAGGCCTTCAAGGTGAAGATGGCCAGCCCAGTGATTCGTTTGAATGACTGGGCTTGTCAACCTCATATCTGGACCTCGCGACCGCTTTCCATCAGGTGGAGTGAGGTCATCTTGACGGGCAATAAAAATAAAAAAAGTATCATATTATGTCCTTCCTCCAGCTTGACTCTCTGTGTACCAAATTTCATTTAAATCGGTTCAGTAGTTTTGGCGTGAAAGCGAGACAGACAGACAGAGTTACTTTCGCATTTATTTTATTAAGTAGTATGGATTACCAACAAAACAAAATAACAATGAAAAAAGACCATAATACCATCAGCTAAGTAGACGCACGCACATAATCATGCGATGGACTACGTATGTGCCTTTTATGAGTTTCATAAAAGACTATAATTATGTAAGATTAAGGTGAGTAATTAAATATATTTTTCACTTATCATGCTCTAAAAGTACGCCAATGTAGCCCTACGAAGCGGGCCTAAAGTGACCACTTTAGCCCTTAAGGAGTAAAAAGTAATTGTTTTTTTTAATTCCCTTCATGTGACATAGACAAACTCAAACAGCCAGTAAAAATATACTATTATCTGTGTAGTGAGGACAGTCTTCGTTGCGAAAATGTTGAGAGTTTTAGTTCCTTGGTTTGTCCGCAAGGAAGGTGGCTCCATGTGTTTTAAATTGTTAATCTGTGGTTCAGTTCAGAAGAAAAAACTGACCACGAAAATTTCAGAACTTTTGTCAAGTGTACATTTGTACGGTTTTAAATGTTTTTGTACTAGATTGACTATTTTGCTCGCACTCAAAGTGAAAAGTACAGTTTGCACCTCGAGACTAAACGGCAACTTAATAAACCCTCGGTTTCATTGACTCCCTCGCCTCTGGTGTATTATGGCTTCGTTTAGTCCCTCAGGATAAAAAAAACTAATATTGTGTAGTAATTGTAATACAATACATAGATACGATAATACCGGTGTTTGGGAGGTCGGTTATATGGGTGGATCATGGACTTTATTCATGACTAGCTGTCCGTCAGCGGCTACGCCCGAGTAAGTAGACTGTAGGCATAGTAAAATAACCGGCCAAGTGCGAGTCGGACTCGCGCAGGGTTCCATACAAACCTGTAGGTATATTTCCTAAAAATATTTTTGTTATATGATGTAACTAAAAATGTACGGTTTTCGCAATTTTGCTATAAGACGTTGCTTCGAACCAAATTTCAAGATTCTGAGTTCATGGGAAGTACACTAGGTTTTGATTCTCTTGCGAGTGTCGAAATTTTGCGGCATAAACGGCTGTATCTTTTGATTGCGTTGGCTTAGAAGTTTGATTTTTTCACAGCTCCAAGGGACAATAAACCTGAGTATTTGATATAAATTCCAGCTTGATACCTTCTCGCGTTCGTGAGAAAAAGGGTCTTGACAGACAGACAGACAGACGGACAACAAAGTGATCCTATAAGGGTTCCGTTTTTTCCTTTGAGGTACGGAACCTTAAAAAGGATAGAAGTAGGTTGTCTTTATACGTACTGATAAAATATACGGTGAAATAGGGTAAGACAGTCCGTGGCTGCGCCGTGCGTAGGTAATGCCGCGCACAACGACGCAACGCTGAGCTGCCGCTTGAAATTTTTGTTTCGTGTGCGTGTACGACGTACGTCATTATATTCGAGCTCAAAAATCGCTACAAAATAGTATGCGTAAATAGGTATTGCAGTGTTTATGGATGACTAATGACAACTCCTCAAATTCAGAATTGTCTTTCCTCACATTACCTACCGTATAAGAACGGTAAATAATAAATATCCCTGGACATTATTCCACACAGCGCCATCTAGCCCCAAAGTAAGCTGATTAAAGCTTGTGTTATGGGATACTAGACAACGGATAAACATACTTAAATACATTTTCTTTTGTAAATACATACTTATTATACATAGGAGACACCCAGACCAGTACAAACAGACATGTTCATGCACACAAATGTTTGTACTGTGCGGGGATCGAACCCGCCACCTCTGGTGTAGTAGCCAACTTCTTAACCATTACACCAAGTCGGTCGTCCAAATACCTAAGTACCTTTTTTTTTGCGTCAGGAAATGCATTTAGGCATTCCCAAGGCCCTGGGTTCGGGACACCTGGGATATATGGGACTCGGAACTCCTGGAAGAACAAAGACCCCTACCCACTAAAACCTGATGGTGGTCATCTTAGGCGCAGAATGGAAGCGACCCGGGATCCCCAACGAGGGAGAGACTCCTCGCAGGACCCTTCGGCGCGCAAGGCCGCCTGGCAGCCAGCCTCGGGAGGAGCAAGCTCAACTCCAGTGCACGATAACATAGACCACTGTGTCCGAAGACACGCTTTACCGTCATCCTCGGGATCGCAAACCGAAACACACGCAGGCCCCCCCGCGTGCGCTTCTCGACCCCAAGGGCCCTTTTAGTCGCCTCTTACGACAGGCAGGGATACCTAGGTAGTATTCTTCTCACCTAACCGCAGGGAACAAATACCTAAGTACCTAACGTAACTAAGATTCATAATATTGTGTTTAATGGATACAGATTTGTAGTTCAGATTGATTGTTCAGAAATTGACGCAGCATTTTTGACGATTGAATAAACATGTAACAGCCCTGCGTGTTTAGGCTATTATCTCTTGCTCAGGCCTGAGTCGGCTTACTTCTCTCTCCTTTTACTACTACTATGCTGTAAGTGTCTAGGGATATATAAAACTTTTTTAAATGACTTAAAAAGTACTGGCCTTACAAAAAAACCATTAATGACAAATTATAAAATCATTATTAAATTCCTTTTTTAAATTCAAATTTGATTTCTATAAATCTTTGTCAAACGCATCTCCGGTGTTCATTTAATCATGCCACGCAGACACTTGACCAGGAACGAAATGTTAAGAGCAGTGGGCAGTGGGCATGATTCAAGCTGGCGCTACCCAAATTGCGGTTTCTGAAGCCATGAGGACCAGTCAGAGCGTTATAGCCAGGCTTTGGTCACGTTATCGTGTCACGGGGGAAGTGGTGGAACGGCACCGAGGACCTCAATGCATTACAACACATGTACAGGACCGATTCATAGTAAATGCTGCACGAAGTCAACCAAATGTAACGGCGATGCAATTGGTTCAAAGGCTACAGAGAGAGTATGGTTTGCTGGTAAGCGGTCAAACTTTGAGAAGACGACTGCATGAAGTCAACCTACGTGCTCGTAGGCCACTTCGGGTACCAGCGCTAAGGAGAGGCAATCGAGGAAGAAGATTACAATGGGCTATTGCACACGAAAACTGGAACCATTCTCAATGGTCACTTGTGCTTTTCACTGATTAATCCAGGTTTGTATTTCATCCTGATTCGCGAAGAGTACGCGTTTGAAGAGAACCTGGACGTCTTAATCGACTGCAGCACCCACAACAAGTTCATGCATATCAAGGTGGCACGATTATGGTTTGGGCAGAAATTCGTCTCGGCGGTAGAACGGACCTCGTTTGGATACAAGGCAATATGACTGCTCTAAAATACCGAGATGAGGTACTAGAGCCTGTGTAATCTTGCCCCACAGACAGCAAATATGTCAAAATTCCCAGCTAATGCACGAAAATGCCCGTCCACATACGGCGCGTATCGTTACAAGTTGGTTCCAACAGCATGATATACAAGCTTTAGACTGGCCTGCACAATCCCCTGACTTAAATCCTATTGAGCATGCCTGGGATATGCTTCAGAGAAGAGCTCTTAGGAATTTCCCTGAAGATATTGTGCATGAAAACCAGCTTTTCTTGCATCTTAGCAGGACTTGGGACAGTATTCCACAACAGGATATTGACCCCCTCGTTTTGAGTATGCAGAACCGCTGCAGATGTGTCAGGAGAGTCTTAGATTATTAATTTTAAGTTTTCAACAACTTCTATAAAAATAAAAATTATTTGGTTCAGGTTTTGATGTTTCAAAAATAAAGTTAAGATTGAAATTTTGTCTGAGTTTTTCCTCTTCTTCTAAGTTTTTTTTTAAATTTAACTTTATCTAAAAGTTTATTTATCAGATTAGATAGGCTATTAAACAGGGTCTATTTTTATGTGTAGGTGTCCTAAACAAAAAGTTAATAGAATTTTAGTTATTTAGGTTTAATTGAAATATCCCTAGATCATGTTGATGTACGAGTATATTATTAGTACAGAAAACCGAATTAAAATCTGTTGCTTTTTTTGAAAGATCTGCGTGAAGCTAATTTGTTTTCTACTAAGAATATGTATTGATGTGCTATAAGTAGGTATGTATTTCTAGCAACACGGGAAAGTCCAAAGTCACTGTTCTTGGCCTTCCTCCAAGTTTACGCATCATTAACCTCAAGGAATGAAGACTACATTAGGTCTCATTTACAACAGTTCATTTGCTATGATTTTATTCAGATTTACACATAGATTACTTCCAATCTATGGATGTACACCACTTCTTACTCATCATCAGCTTGAAAACGTTCGAAGCTCTCAAAAGAAGGTCTTGTTTTTTTATTTTCTTTAATACTACGTCAGTGACAATCAAGCACGCGGACCGCCTGATGGTACGTGGTTACCGCAGCTCATGGACGCGTGCAACACCAGGGGCATCACTCGCGCGTTGTCGACCCTGGGAAAACCTTTTCGAACCCCTCTTAAAGAACTCCATACCATTTTTATTTTATTCTGAGTCCATACTATAACTCACTAATTGATTATATACCTTTAAAGTGTTTATTAGTAGCTAAGTTTTTGAAATTGTTGATTTCTAGTTCTTACACACGAGACGGCAAATGCCTTCGACCTCTGCCGTCGACGTGTCAGTGGCTGCCGTCGACATCTGATCTGCCGTCGACATGACGTCGACATCGGTCATTTTTAGTAGTCCTAGAGCTAGGAAGTAAAATTGATTCTGAATGGCTTATTAGTGCTTGCTTTCCAAAAAATAACACTAATTTGGAACTCGAACTTATAAGATTACCGTAACTTTCGAAAGCAATGAAATCATTTTTGCTTATTTTTTGTTAATAGTGGATAGAAACCCGTTCTCCTGGAACCACCGGTCTTTCTCTTTTGTCGACGATGACATAGTAAAAGCAATGAGAGGGATTCTTTAACGAAATCATAATATCCACCTGGCTCCTGTACAAAGTCTGCCGTTGACGTGTCGACGGCATAGGTCGACGGCTAATGCCGTCCGTGTCCGGAGAGCGCTTCCAATGGTTCAGAACTTTACAATCTCCTTTTTTGTCCTAAGTACCGTCAGCCCCTCGTGCCATATACAGAGACGTTCACATCAACCTTTACAAAACCATTGCATAATGGTTCTTATGTAGGCAGCATAAGGTGCCCCTGCGTCAAGGTTGATGTGAACGCCTCTGTACCTATACTCCATTCATTATAGCATTAGACAGGAGTAAGAAAGGTTCTTTTTAGGGTTTTTTTTATACTACGTCGGTGACAATCAAGCATGCGGACCACCTGATGGTAAGCGGTTACCGCAGCCTATGGACATGTGCAACACCAGGGCTATCACTCGCGCGTTGTCGAGGGTACACTTTGTGGTAAAAGTACAATAAACATTATTACTTTTAGGATGAGGAAGCAGCTGTCACACTTAATTGTTCTCACTAAGTAAAGTAACTCAAGAATTTATGAGGCTTCTGCTTAAATAAATTATTTTGTCTTGCATCAAACTATATTGTAGATGTAAAAACCTAAAAGAAGCAGGAGTTTTTATCCGAACACGTTTTTACTGTCGCTATAACTCTACCAAATCTAAAATGTTACATATTCCCTTCATACGTTGTGGCGGGAGGGGTTTTCAATTTTGCCAGGTTATACTCAGACCAAGTATGTCATCGTCATGGCAACGTCAAATGCAGATTGTCATTCATTTTAGCACCCCTGCTTCTCATTGCTAATAGTATAATGAATGAAGTATACATGCCCATTTCTAATTCGTATGTCTACCATGAGTTTCGTTCACGTTAACTGCGATAGTTGATGAAAGCAAGTCGAGTGCCATGTCTATTTACCCGATTGCACCAGAAGGAGGGTTATATTTTTGAATAGTAAGTATGTATGTATGTATAATTGTTTGGCACGCTCTGCAAACTGAACGACTCGGTGGATTTTAGCTTGAGAGGTGTCGTTAGATTCGTATTTACTGTGAGAATGTGACACTGGGTATATCAAAAAAATGGCGGATTTTTGGTTTTCTACCGATCCCCTTGAGTGCAGGGGTATCAATATGAAGGGCTTGTAATAGCGATTACATATATACTGGGTATTCAACTAAAAAGTCTGAAATATAAAATATAATAAAACTAAACAAAAAACTCGACTGCACAAAATTACCACTGAGAAGGAAAAATCAAGCTTGTTCGTAAAGTTTCAAATCATTGAGACGGGGACCGGGTTCTTTTGTTTTTTTTAATAATATTTCTTTATTATCTTTACTAGAGGGCGCTGCCTGGTCCAAAATCATACAAAAGTGGCGTCTACGTATTTCCTCATTTCTGATTCGCCCAGAAGAATAATAGCTACAAAAATAATGTGGATTTTTTTTTCATATAAAACAAGCACTGCAAGTGCCAAATTAAAAGAATCACAATGGGCATATCAAAGAATCTGTTTATACATATATTAGGCAACAAATAATTTGTGGATAGAAAAGTCGAAAACAGACAGTTTGACTTCGGAACTTTGTTTGGACTGGTTAGGAGATAAACATACTAAAGTCCTTACCTCTCCGAGGTGAGCCCGAGGGAGAGGGACACAAAAAAGGTACTGTTTTTTGTTTTTTTGCTTACATCTCGAAAACGGTGCGTTTTACAAATTGTTTTGTACTCTATAATGATAGTTGATGAAATTCTCCACAACTTTGGCATTCACACTTTTTATTTATCTTCAATCCTTGCCTAGCATGAGCTTCGAAAAATGGTCGATTTTCAAAAACGTGTTGTACACTACGTTTTCTGTCATACATTGCTACATAACTTTTCTCAACTGTGACCATAGATTTAAGGATACTATCTATTTGAGAAAAATGTTCCTTCTGCCCATAAATACTTACATTTAACAACTAATATTATGAATTAATTATTTAATCACTCGGGGCCAGCGTTTGCCTCTTCTTTTCTCTCTTCATCTGTCGAATCGTTATCAGATGATGGAACGCAGGCTACTACGAGTATTTCTGTTACATCATCTCCAACGTTGTCGTCGTCGTCCTTATCCTCCAACATTCATTTATCACGAATCTGGCAATTAGATTGTTATTTCAATTGGTTTTGTAATTTCAAATGGTATAATTCACGCCCTTACAATTCGACCTTACGATTTCCTACCACTATTTGAACACTCGTTACTTGCTCGCAATCTTGCAAAGCGTACAAAGTCCGGGCAGTATGCTAGTAATACAAAACAAACTCGTACTCTGGCTTCTCCGTGACGACTCCCGTGTTTATAGGCGAATCAATTTCATCAATTGGTCCTAATTGTTTCCCCGACATTGAAACGTAATATTGACCGCGTCAGTACAATGTCTGTGCACGTGTGCGTTGTAATTGGTATATTACGTCATAAAAGCTCGTATTAAGTGTAGAGAATTATGTAGATACTGATTACTTAAAAAGCGTAAAAAAATATTGATTTCTTTGATTTTCTTTTAAAAAGGCAGAATTCAGGAGCATGACTTAAAAAAAGGAAGAGATTCATAATTCATTTCTTTTTTTGCATGTATTTTACTGATTACGTAATTATGTAATTTTTTCCGACTTCAAAAAAGGACGAGGTTCTTAATTCGACTGTATGTTTTTTTATGTTTGCTACCTCAGAACTTTCGACTGGGTGAACTGATTTCGATAATTCTTTTTTTATTTGAAAGCTGGTGCTTCCCGTGTAGAGTTACCATCAGTCCGGATTAGTCCGGACATATCCTTTTAGATCTTTATCCGGACGTTGTCTGGCTTTTCAATCTGTCCGGATAAGTAAGATTGAATAAATCGGCCGTGCGGGTGCAAGGCGCGCGATCCCCGGACCCCGCGACCTCCTTTCCCGATCAGGACTATGCTACTTTATTACAATGTGTACCTACCTTATGTTTGCATGTGATTAAAGTCCGGACTTTTTTTGAACTGTCAGAATTTTTAAAATTTTTAAATGGTAACCCTATTCCCGTGTGGTCCCATTTTATTTGGTCCAGTTCCGACAGTGGCATCCATGAGGAAACATGAGAAAAGTCTTAAATAACTTTATACGCGACAAATGGATGAATAACTCAATACCACGCCAACCGATTTCGATAATTCTTTTTTATTGGAAAGGATATACTTACTTCGAGGGTATTTTGATGAGAGTATGGTTAAGTTCTGAATATGAGATCCATGATAAAGTAACGGAACTCTTCAACAGGTATTTTTCGATGTATAAAATGAACAAGAACCGATTTACTAAAAATCAAGAAATAAACAACATTTTTAAAAAAATGCACTAAAGGAGTAAAAAAATAATTGCGTATTATTCTAAAACATACGAAGTTATAATGTAGGTACCTACAATTATTGTTTTTGTAAGAGTCGGTGTCAGCCAATGTAGGTTAGTAACTACCTACATACATACTTAAACGTGAGATTTAAAAAAGTAGGTATTTTGCTTTCCTTGGCTGACACCGACTCTAATAATACTTGTACATACATCATATTATAATATAAGTTTTGGAAGAATACGCAATAATTTTTTCACTTTATAATGCGTATTAATTAGTGGAATAGTTTTTTTTTAAATTTGTTTTTAATGTTATTTTTTTTCATTCTGGTATCATAAATGGTAACTTTATTTTAGGTTAAAATCTTCTGAAGTAGATTCGTCTATTTATGTTTGTAGTTTCGACTATACTGATCTAACTTATGACATTTTACTTTTTGATTCAGGACAAGTGAGCCCCAGTCCGGTCTAGTGCGGAGTGTCAGTAACGCTTCAGCCCTCACTTCCCTCTGCGCTGATCTCTCGCCTTCCGACTCGCATTTCTTTGAGGTATGTATTTTTTTAATCCTAAATGCGTGCTGTCAAGTGTCAGGAATATATTGCCGGGGCTACCTCTTTCGATATACAGTCAGTAGTCAGTGCAGTACGTCGAACGCGTCAGTCGAACCGCAAGATTCGCAAACAAATGCTCTGCGCGGCTGTTGACAATCAACCGCCAAATGGTAATTCCATTTCCCGGCAGCTGGTAGGTAATTTTCCAAAGCAAGTTCGTGAAGTGACGTGGCCTGGTTGAGGCTTAATATAGGGTGTCTCCTGTCTCGGTCGCACGCGTGAACTGGCGCCCATACTCAGCCATTGTGACAGGTACCGGTCTCCTGTCCCAGTCGTGGCGCATTCCACCATCTTATCGTCTTCCTTGGTCGCAGTAAGGTTTAATACTTACTTTTGCGCCTTCTTCGGATGCCATAACACTGTGTTATGGTTTTCAAATAAATACGCATTACAAACACACTGATACAGTGCATAAAGTGCATGTAGAACATACAACATACCATGCAATTTATTAGATAGTACATAGCGTGGGTAGACAATAACCTGCGTGCGTCATGAATACTGTTACGATCTCAAGATCACGTCGAAGTAGAAGACACACGAACGAGTATGAATATTACGTTTTCGAGTTCCTGATAGTTTTAATTTGAACCTGAATATCAACGCAACTCTATTCCTTTTTGCACTGCATTGTACAACGGTTTTTTGCATCAGAGAAACTATGATATGGTCACAAATTACCTTTTATCCTGTGGCAGCGCCTCTGACAGATAGTCCGCTTAAAACAAACCCGCCATTTTATGATCACGCACACAGACACAGTGAGTTTACAGGCGATACCAGTGAGCTTCAGTGAGTCGGCCAGTCGCAATGTCACGAGTGTTTTTGTTTTTGTCGAACTTGGTGCAATTCTTCTCATGATGAAATTTGTTTTTGGCGGGTATGTCTAGTAGCTATTACCTACCTACTTCATTTTAAAATTTCAAAGCGAATATAGTAGTAATAACCCTGGGCGGTTATGCAAGTTTGGGAAAAAGGCGCAAGAGGTTCTTCTGTAAACTTACTTTGTATTATGATGGCCGTCTTATGAGGTAATTGTCCTTAATTACAACTGCGATGGTCTTACCAATTTGGTTTTCAAGAGTGATTTTTTGCAAGCGATTGATTTTTAGAATGAGCATCTGTCAAGGCTTCTCCAATGAACATAAAGCATGGGGTTCTTCAAGTGAGGTTTGAAAAGTTGTTTAAGAGGTTGGCAACAAGCAGTTGATAGATACCTCTGACGTTGCTCGTGTCAAGCTGTGATAAAGGCCTGTTTACACTTTTCTTAGTAGTTAGTAGTTAGCAGGTGCTTAGTGATAGGAGAAAACACTTGTGGACAGCGATTGATTAGTGCGAATGAATAGAACACGCTTCTAAATACTTCACGACGCAGGTTACTGTTCAATCGCACTAATCAAGCGCTGTCCACACGTGTTTTCTCCTAACACTAAGCACCTGCACTAATCACGTGCACTAACTACTAAGCAAAGTGTAACCGGGCCTTAATGCTACCATCAGGCTTTTGCAACCGAAATTGGTACAGATTTTTGCTGTTTATGATTGCAGGTCCTATACATCGGAAAAGTTCGCATATCCCAACGCAATGTGCCAGAAACCCTGATAGACGATGCGCTCTACAAATTCGCTCTGCATGAAGCAGACAAGATCAAGAATCTTCGACGGCACAGCTTGTTGTCTTCCACTGGCGTAAGTTAATTAAAGAACAAATTAGTTTATTTTATGAAAGGAATTTGGCACTCTCAATTAAGCACAGTACGACAAAAGGAATAGAAAATTCAAAATAAAGCAAAGAGCCTATAGACTGTCCAACTCCTGGACAAGGCCTAGATCATTAAAATCAAGTCATCGATACAATTGATAAGCATTGACCGAATCACAACGGTTGCCAAATGCAGGTTGATAATCAAAAACAGGGGCTAAGTTCCGAGAAATCCGTTAACACACTTAACCCGATCCAAGATACGAACCCAGGACCGTCGTAATTCGCATTTCAAAATAATCCTATATTATTTCCCGTCGTGTTTTTGGGCAATTCAAACTCCAAAAATACAATCCTAAATATAATTCCTGTTTCCAGACCTCAGTCTACAGCAATGATTCCACAGATGACCTTAACGATAGCAAACCAGATATATCCAAACGAACTGTACTTTCACCAAGCACAACTCCCTTAGAGCCGGAAAAGTCGTGGAAAAGCATTGAAACGGTTGCTAAAACAAAAGCAAAAAAGACAGAAAGTAATGAAATCGATAAAGAATTTGATATGTTCACTAAAGAAAGAGTTGAAATCAGAAAAAGTAACCAAGAAACCACAATCATCAAAAACAACAATCACATTAATCAAGAAACTGGTGTACATATACACAAAAAGAATCTAGGTACAGTAGAAGAAGATGAAGAGAAACACGACCTTAACACTGTTATATCGGAAACAGCGTCTTCTATAACACAATTTTGTCAAAACGTTATCAAATATACTGATGAAATTGACGCTAAAACAAAAGACCCGTTAGTGAATGAAAAATCTAGTCAAGTAGAAACTAAGAAGGAGGATTCAGAAGTATCTAAAATGAACTTCGAAGAGATACAAGTGAGGCAAAGGGCTGTTAATGAGCTGAAAAGGAATAGTTTGCCTGAAAATAAGCCATTTTCAAGAGACAGGGCGGCGTCGATTGGGACTTTGAATTTGAAGACTCCGATTGCTCAGCTGATCGGTGAGCAGAATAGGACTATGCTGTTCCAGGTAAATAATGCAAGTATGCAAGTAGCATACACACTTACCTACTTTCTTATTTATTTAGACTGTACCTGTCATTAATAGTGCAGTGCCGAAGGGTCTTTGAGAGGAGGAAAAGGAAATATCTAAGTAAAATTTATAATAATTTTTAATCTCTGGTCAAAACACCCAGACCCAACAACAGACATTTGTGCTGATGTGGGATCTGAACCGGTGCTCGAACCGTTGCGTTAAACGCGTCGTCATATGTAAATTGGTTTAGTAACTGTTACAACCGCATTGATAGTTCTTTTGTCATTAAGAATTCATATTTTTACCTAAAATATGCATACATACATACCACCATGACTTTATCCCAAACGGGGTAGTCAGAGGCAAGTGACTGTTGCTGAAACGGAACAGAAGCCCACTTCTTACCAATGGTATTAGAACCCAACGTGCTAGCTGGTGAGCCCTCCGCTGCTATCCGGGTTGGTTTTTCGATGTTTTCCATCACCGGAGAGTTAGTCGGAAAATAAACAATAAACACAAAGATTTTGGTTCTGGCCAGATTTTAACCATTAGACCACGACGCTCTCGCCCTAAAAATAGTCGACCTAAAATATAGTTAGGCATTAACGTAGACGTTAAATCTAAAATCTCTCTTTTCTTTATTTTCAAGTAAGTAACACAGACCCATACCTAATCTCTGCATCTAAAACTTACTAGCTGTCTAAACTAAACTAATTCTTAGGCTGCATTTCCACCACAGATGTGCGAGGATGCGGTGCGAGGGATGCGTTTGTTAAAAACCAATAGAATCGCGCAGGTGAATGAAACAATTCTATTGGTTCTTAACACACACATTCCTCGCAACTCATCCTCGCACAGCTCTGGTGGAAAAGCACCCTTAAACTCGTACTCGTAAACCATTTCTGCTATTAAATTAAAGCTTATAAAAAATAGCCTATGTCACTCGCTGATAATGTAGGTCCATTTAGTGAAAGAATTTTCAAAATCGGTCCTGTAGTTTCGGAGCCTATTCAATACGAAAAACAAACAATGAAATCTTTTCTCTTTTTATTAGTAATATCAGTATTAATAATACTTCGTTTAGGGCGCTTACACATTGCGACTTTTTGCAGCGATACAACAAACGCGATTCAGTATCGATACAGTCGCATACATCTACCTTTACACACACAAGTTACAAAAAGCAACGATACAATCGCGATGTTGTGATACATTCACGATACAGCATCGATGTAAACGCGATACAGGATCGTTACAAATGCAACGACACAAAACGTTCAGTATTGCGACGACAGCTACAATCGCAGTCTGAATCGATGCAAACGTGCTCGTGCATTGCCAGTCACGCGCGGCTGCTTCGATGCAAACGCAATGCAGAAAATGCTACAAACGCGAGTTTCCATCGATTTAAATGCGCGTATGAATCGATCGAATACATGTTGATCGCTGGGGTCGCGATGCAGTCGTGCGACTATCAAACGCGCGTTTGTATCGCTGCAAAAAGTCGCAATGTATAAAGGCCCTTAAATTCAGATCAATATTAAATCTCTTCATCTATTACTAATGGACTCTACATTTCTTTGAAATACTTGGCTTTCTTTCATTTAATTTTTTCCCTTCATTAATTATATATACTTCTGCCCGCGACTTCGTCCGCGTGGAATAGTTACTTTGGGCTGACGCGATGATATTGCCTTCCTTGATAAATGGGCTATCTAACACTGGAAGACTTTTTCAAATCCGACCAGTAGTTCCTGAGATTAGCGCGTTCAAGCAAGCAAGCAAGCAAACAAACAAACTCTTCAGCTTTATAATATTATTAATTAATAATAGATATTTTTGATAGTATTAATAATAAATATTTTCGCTAGAAATTGTTTTTTTATAATTGTTTATATCTCATTAGCACTTTTATAAGTCTAAAGATATTTTTTACTTTACTTACTTACTTTCAGGTCGGCCGATCAGAAATCCGTCTCATAAGTCCGGATCGTAAGCAGATTCTTCTCCACCGTGAATTCAAGAACGTAGCCAGTTGCGTAGTCGGACGAGCACACAGGGAACACTTCGGATTTGTTTGCAGAGAAACTAATGATTCGTACGCTTGCTATGTGTTCAAGTGTGAGAGCGACTCAGTGGCGGGAGAGGTTATCAGTGGTGAGAACATCTTATGAATATAAATCCTATTTAGAGATCATTTGACCGTTCATGAGACTGTATCTCTGTTTTTAAGCACCTACGGTGCTTTAGGGTCATAAAACCGGTTTTGAAGCAATTGATCAAAACCGGTTAGCAGCTCCAAACTAGGTTTCGTTTTTTCGGAGTTGATCACAAAAATGGTTTTACGGTTTTGATTCAGTGGCAACCGGTTACCCGGTTTTTTGGTTGATTTTGATTTTCCTTGTTTGTTTCATATTAGGTAGATAGGTTATTATAATAATGAAAACAGTATTTTAATTGAATAATAAAATACCGAAAACGCGGTTTTGTCACATCGCATTATTTAGTATTCGCTTCGGGACAACTGGAGTATGACAGCCTTAAGTTTTATAAGTCCTTTGGAAGGTTTTTGTAGAATTACCCGGAGTTTGCCAAGAACCCTTCTGATACACCAGCCCATACCACTAACCTTATTCACAACATCAATAGTTCGTCATTACACTATTCACTTATAATTATTGTTTTTTTGATGATTTATAGTGCTTTATTTGTTTTGTTTTCAGCTATCAAGCAAGCTTTCGTAGCACACGCCGAGCTTCTGAAGAAATCGCGGGAGAAGTCACCAAACCTGACCTGCGAACATTGCCCTATGTTGTGGTACCACAGACTGTGTCATGATACTGAAGGTATGTAGTATTACCTTCTGGTACGTAAAGAAATGTAAGTTAAATGTGTAAAAAGTATTATTTTTTCAGTGTTCTGTCTGTCTGTCCAGTTAATACAAATCGAATAATTTTTCACCTTAAGTTGGTAATTAGAGCATTGGAAAAATGCTGAAAATGAAATAAAATTATCCTATAGCTAGTTCCATCTTTATCGAAAGTTAAATATTTTCACAAAGTTTCTTACGGATGTTGAAAGGCGCTTGTTTGAATTTTTCTAGAAATAATGTTCAATTTCAATGCTTTTCCTGAACTGTATCAAATATATTTTGAATAACTGTATCAAATTTAGTCATACCAGTAATTGACTTTACTTTCTAGGCATGAATGAGAAGAAGACACATGCCTTCATCTTAAGAAGAGTGGAACAGCTCCCAGAAGAAGAACAGGACCTCATCATCACAAAGTACCAAGGCGGCACTAACCACATGTATGAGGTACGTTAAAGTGTAAATTTATAGCTAGCAAACGAGCTAAACTCTTCATAAAACTCCAGTTTACTCGATAAAATTATTAAATACAAAATATTAATTAAAAATATTAATTTATTATAATATCCCCTATTTCTGCCACCTTACGCGACAGTTTGTCATTTATAATTTGACAGGCCGTAGCGTTAACTGTCAAAACAAGTTTGGTAGCCTCGGGCATGAATATAACTAAAATAAACTTGTGGATTTTGAAATATGAAATCACGTGTGACTGACCCACAGACAGACAAACGAATAACGAA
This sequence comes from Udea olivalis, assembly GCA_947369235.1. NCBI lineage: Eukaryota > Metazoa > Arthropoda > Insecta > Lepidoptera > Crambidae > Udea > Udea olivalis. The sequence goes on along the minus strand of OX376370.1, from coordinate 6,211,984 downwards.
AAACTGGTTGATAGCCATGATCAATACTAAAATAAAAAAATAAAATACTACACTACCTTTTTTGTTGACAGGTGAGCGAACACAACTCCTTCCTGATGATGCTTCTAAGAGCTCATTGCGAAGCGAAGCAGCACAGGCATGTCCACGATACTGCTGAAAACAGGTATGCAAGGACAACAGGAAAATTATTACAAGTAGAAGTAAATCAAAAACTGGAATAAAACCGGGATTTGATGCGATTTTAGTTTTTTCCTCGTTTAACCTCGTTTTAGTTTTTTCGGATATTTTCATCATAGACGTTTACAAATTCAATTAGCATAAGGACAAAACTAAAGGGTTAGTAGAAAACCGGTTTTAAAATAATAAATATCCGGGACAAATTACACCAAGATCATCACACCCCTAATGTTTTTTTTTCTTATTTCAGATCAGAGTTCCTGAACCAGTACCTAGGTGGCAGCACAATCTTCATGAAGGCAAAGCGGTCTTTATCCAGCGGCTTCGACAACTTGCTGAAGAGGAAGGCCAGTAGAGACGAAGGTGGAAACTTGTTGGTTATGAAGAAGGTGAGAAGTTTTTAAAAAAGGTATAATGGTACATAACTCACTCATACTAGGTGTCTTCTGTATGCTGACGACTTAAAAATATTTACAGAGGTTAAGACAGGTACAGACTGTCTGCTGCTTCAAGAGGATATCGACGCAATTTTTGAGTGGAGTGTCGTCAACAAAATGGAACTCTAACAAGTGCTATTCTATGACTTTCAGCCGGTCAAGGCACCCTCTCCTTAGCGATTATCATATCAATAATCAAAACATTGCTAGGAAAACCTGTATAAAGGACTTGGGTGTCACTTTTGACCAAGGCCTCACATTTCATGCCCACATTAAAGCACTGGCGGAGGAGTCATTCAGACGACTTGGCTTTGTGTTGAGGAATTCGCGAGATTTTCGGAGTGATCACTTGGTTCGACTAATATTTAGTGCCCTAGTTAGATCCAAACTTGAGACTAGTGCTTGTGTATGGAACCCACATGAAAGTACATATGCTCTTTTGCTTGAAAAGGTCCAGAAAGCCTTCTTAAGAGCTCTTTACAAGTGGCGCTTTGGATACTACCCTTACATGTATCCAACAAAATTCTTGCTGGGTTGCCTCGGTTACAACTCTCTCGAGGTTCGGCGAGCACTGAACCAGATTACAATGGCGTGCAAGGTGTTTCGAGGCCTAATAGACGTACAGGACTTGAGTGATCTGCTTTGCCGCTTCTTTGTGCCGGAAAATTATCGCCGTCTACGCAAGCACAACCTGTTCGTCGTGCCTCGGTGCCGTACCGTAGCGCGAGCTCATTCCCCGATTCCTCGCGTACTCGCTGCACTCAACGCACTCCTTAACGTCAACCCTCAATGTGATCTGTTTGCGGATGCATGGATGAAGGTAGTTGCGGAATGTCTGAGTTTCTGTGAGCGGGGCGTATGAGTGTCTATGTTTGTGCTGTCCCAATTGTGATATTGTTAATCTGTAATTCGCTTTTAATTAATTTAATGTAATTCAATTATTGTAATTGGCATCTGCCGTTTAATTCGAATTAAAATAAAATAAATAAATAACAGGTAATAGTACTCCGTACAGAAGGTTCTCTCAGACACGAAGACAAGTAAAAAAGTCTTCCTTAATCTTACAAGTTCCTGTCACACTAATACTTTTTAATTTGTCCGTGCTATCGATCAAGGCCATGTTCAGATAGCTTGCACGCGGAATCTAGTTTTATCGCGTAGCACGAGCGTTCATATTCCACTGTACGCCGCTGAACGAAACCGATTTAGCTGTCAGACCTCAGACTCGCATCTCGCTGATTTGATTAATAACTTTGAAAAAAGTATTACTCTAATTAATGTAACAATCTTTTAGTATTAGTAGTAGTTATTATTATTCTTATAATTACAAGTTACAGTTGCAACAAATCAGAAACGACTGTCAAACCCCAGAGAGGGGCCCGGCGGCCGAGCGTACCTAAACTTTTAAGTGACACAGGCCTGATAATGGTACATTTTGACTGGCCTGTTCGTGCAATGGCAGCGATCCTGCCTTTTAGTACCGGAGGTAGTGGGTTCGAACCCCACCCATGACAAACATTCATGTGACGAACATAAGTATGTATTTAGAAATATTTAGTATGTTCATCGGTCTATGACACCCATAGTATAAACAAGCTCTGCTTAATTTGGGGTCAGATGATCTGTAAATGTGTAATTTGTCCCGGATATTTATGTTTATTTTGAATTCTACAGTAGTCATAATATGTGACGTCACGTGACTTAAAACAAAGATTTTGTTTAAATAATCGTTCAGGATTTGTGGTATGGGAGTTCACATTTGATCATTTGTTATTGTTATGTAAATTGAAACTTATTTCAGTTCGGAAACTGTTAAGTAGCATTACTTTCTTTTTTCAAAAAAGGTTATGAACCCCTGAACGTTTGTATTCATGAATGACGTAACGATGAATTAGATGAAATAGTCATTTATGATTGATTTTGGAATAAGGTTTTCTTCTTATATGTATGAAAAATAAATACTTGTGTATTTATTTAGTTTCACTGACCGAGTTTAATTTTGAGAAGTTCTTAATTTAACTAACCTAACAGCACAAATTAGACATGCGCGGCGCTATGACAGATAGCCCGCTTAGAACAACACGCCATTTTTGACGCACGCACACAGAGACATGAGTTTACAAGCGAAGTCAGTGAGCTTCGGTGAGTCGGAAAGTCGCACTGTCGCGAGTGTTTTTGTTTTTGTCGAACTTGGTGCAATTTTTCACATGATGAATTTTGTATTTGGCCGGTTCTGTCAAGTATGTATAACTTACTTACTTCATTTTAAAAATTCAGAGCGAATATAGTAGTAATAGTAACCCTAGGCGGTTCACGCAAATTTTTGAAAAAGGTGCGAGCGGTCCCTCTGTAAACATTTTATTTTGTGCTAACAGGTTGTTTAAATTTCAAAAATAGTAGATCAAAGTAATTAGCCTATAAACTTTCCCACTGCTGGGCAAGTCATCGCTACAATTGATGGGTATTGGCTTAATCACCACACTTGCCAAATGCGGGATGGTGATTACAATCCCGGCCAAGTTCCGAAAAATCCGAAAACACACTTTACCCGACTTGGAATTGAACCCGGGACCTCCGGATTTCAGGCCGAGCTCTGAAACTACTTGGCCACGGAGGCGAATTTCAAAAATAAATAAGTATAATCTCTCATTTCTTAGGAGCCGTCCCCCCTCCCAGCCCTGCCAGACACTCCCCCCACTCCAACTACCGAACCCCCCTCTTTCGACCTGCTGTCTCCGGAGAGGAGGGGTTCCACTTCCAAGTCTTGGTCGCCGGCTGTGGCTTCGCAGGATACAGGTAAATATGAATAGGGTAAAACAGGGGTTATTAACAGGTAATTATTTTTTTATTATAATTTGTAGGTTGGTTTATTGTATGAAAAGTATAATGAAGTCAAATGTAAAATGAAGTCAAATGAATAAATGAAGTCAAATGAAGCATTTGGACTTTCAATTGAATAATTTCTACATTACCTTCTGATTCCGTTATTGCATTTTATTGACGGTAAATATATTCTGCCGGATATTTCGTCATAACAACTTTTATTAAAAAACAATCACTTTTCTTACAGAAATTTAATCAATAATTCAAAATTACGAAATAAAATTTGAGCAGTTTTATTTCTTTACTAACCGCTCAAACCATTTCTCACAGACCCCCCACCATCTCCCCACACTCAAACGACTCCTGTATTGGAAGACGAATCAGAAGACCAAAGAGACGACGCTGGTACACCGGCCAGCTCCCCGATGATGGATATGTGAGTCATAGAAATCCATACATTTATTTGCAGAACCCTAGGGGAACCCAAATTAGTGATGTACAAGGCTCGAGGCTTCTGAGTCCTTTGGTCTAGAGTTCGGTGTTATTAACAGGGCTCGCCTCGTTTGTATGAAGCTCGACGATTCGGGAGTCTTTTCCAGAACTTGAACCTTCTTGAGTGCTCGATCGATCTCTAGGCTTTTTCAGGGCTCGATCTATCTTAAAGCTTTTTAAGGGCTCGAGTCGTAGCGAGTCGCGCTCAAGTTAGTTTTCGTTTGGAGTCTTCTTTTTGAACGCAGGCAATAAAATATGTGTTTGTGGGATATAATATATGTGCCCAGAACGGTATTTTGAAAAATAGAGGTTTAATTAACAGAAAAAGAAATTGTATCATCATGAAAAATGTTTGAGAAGACTCGAGGTCTTTTAAGACTGTAGCTCTCTTGATAGGTCCGAGCTCTTTTGTAGCCTCGAGGCATGGTTCAGGGAGCTTGCGTCTCGGCTAGGCTCGGCTGAGTCCGGCCAATCCACCTCGAAGCTTCAAAAGTAGAACTCGACGCCTCCAGGTTTGTACATCACTAACCTAAATGCGTTTAGAAAAACCTTTAATTATTTGAAATTAAAGTTTTATTTAACGTTGACAACACTACATCCGAGAAATCTCACGTATTCGTACTTAGACAAAAGGTATTGTTGTCTTTTTGTTAGTATCGTATGCCTTAGTCTCTCCCTGAACCAATTTATTTATTTATTTAATTACCGACGCAAGGTACAGCAATAATCTACTTTAAATTAAATACATAGTTGCTTATAAGTAATTGTTCCCAAACTTAAAAGTAACCACATCGTGCAGAAAAAAAATGAAAAAAAAATTGCATAAGCAATTTCACTATTTTTTTCTAAAGTAGAGTACTTTTTCCCTAATAAGATTTTACATGAATGAATATCATTTCGGTAGTAGAATTCCCCCTGACTTTCCTTCTTCCCTTTTTCATAAATTTAAAAAAAACAGATTGTTATGTTTGGAAAATTCCTTTATTTCATAGTTTCCTGAAAGTAAGCGACTCACGGCCCGCCGCGAACGAGTCCGGAACAGAAAGCGATGCCACCTGGCGACAAGCTATTTACGAGAAGGTGTTGCAACCCACTGATATACAGGAAGGTAAGAACAGGATAGAAAGTGAGGTTTTCATTGTCCACAAAGTGTTTTAAGAGCGTTAGCTGGGGGTGGATCGAAAACGTTGCATTTGTGTTAGATTTTCGTGATTATTTCATTGAGATGACATAAATCTTAAAATTTGGCTGTATCATTGTGTGTTATCAATACTATTTAAAAACACATTGAAGTGTCTAAAATTAGGTCGTCGTCGATTATTAGCTAAATAAAATAAAAAACCGGTTTTTTTTTATTGATAAGACACTTAAAAATTTACACAACAAATTTACTGAAATTAAAAGGTGCATTCAATAATAGAGAAATAATGTATACTTAATTAGGATTCAGCTAAATAATCACGAAAACCTTTAAAAAATGCGACGTTTAGAATCTACCACAAACGCAAAAAGCAAACCCTCTTAATATACAAATATTTAATGAAAGTTAAATGTAGAATTGGCAGGCATCTCTTCTTTACTTGTAATCGAAGGGGAAAATTCATTTCTATTCGCCCGATAAAGGTCATAGGGTAGGTAAATGCTGGATGGCCTATAGATACATCGTATTTAATGGCCATGTATTATTAATAAATTTAACTTCATTAAAATGAAAAGAAGAGTAGATAGTCAAGAGTATTGATACAGTCGACAATTGGTGTTCAAGGATTTAATTTAAAAACATTTTGTGTTTTATTACGCTCCTTTGAAAAATGTTGCAAACCCCTGAAAGTTTGTATAGAGAGGCTTCAAACTAGTGTTTCAAACATAAGCTAAGGTATAAGCTCATTTTTAAAGCCGCTTACTGACACCACTGTGGCGAAGTCACCGTTATAAATGCAGCCTTATACGTCCCACTGCTGGGCACAGGCCTCACCTCAACTATGAGGTGGTACGAGCCTTACTCCAACACGCGGGCTCAGTGCGGATTGTTGGAGAGGTGAATGTAAGGCCAGTGATGAACCTTACCGTCAGATGTTATCAAGCCGCCTTTTTAGGCCTCTGACTAGGCTTTACGACTGATATCTTGCGACGTCAGAAACCGTTACAGGCCAGCAATACAGGAGCCGGAGCGCCGGGATTCGTCACACAATATTTAGGAGTAGGTAGATGTAGTTATGGAATATTGAATAAAAGATCAGCCACACCAGAGACTTGTTTATTGTATAGGGTAAAGAAAGGTATAGGTAGGAAAGAACCCGATACACGGGTTCCTGTTACATTATAACTGTTTACAATTGGTTATTTAAAGTACTTAAAATAATCACCATCACTTAATTTATACTTATACTGGTAATCTGGTGAAATGCTCGCAAGCTCTGTTCAGTACAATGGTTTTGGTAGGACTGACTCAAAAAGCTGAACAGGGAACGTGGAAGGATAAATTGAATTTTGAAAGGACAGGTACAGAATACTATTGATGGCCAGTAAGTTAAAATATGAAGTTTCGAGCCATCGTGGAGGTTCTAACGTCCATGAGACTGGAACGAACCGGCATCGTTACACCACTACCAGTTCGAGCGTACTCGCCGCAATAAGCTTGAATCCGCTCTTGAACTCGTTCCTAAGTGTTTAAGTTCATTTCTTAATCGACGCTCAAAGTTGAAAATTTGAAAAACTTTTACTTTTTCGGGTTAAGTAATTAATAATATTAATAAATAAATATCCGGGACAAATTACAAAAAGATCATCTGACCCCAAACTAAGCAGAGCTTGTACTATGGGTGTCAGAGACTGATAAACATACTTAAATATTTCTAAATACATACTTAAATACATAATAACACCCAGACACACCACAAACACAAATGTTCGTCACATAAATTAGCACAATACATATTAGTTTTATCAGAAAACGTTCAATGAATTAAAAAAAACCTTACAATTTCAGGAGAGCTAATCCCCAAGAACCTGCTGGGTCTACCATCAGCTCCTCAGGGCAGAAGGAGCAAGGAACAGCTCCGACAGCTGTGGAAGATGGCCATCGACCAGACCATACTGCTGGTGAGGATGGAGAAGGAGAACGCTAAGCTCAAAGGTAATATTAGTACTACTGGGAAGAAAGATGGAATTAAGGCTAAATTGTTTATAATGAAATAAAATAAAAAAATATCTGGGACAATTTACACCAAGATCATCTGACCCCAAACTAAGCAGAGCTTGTACTATGGGCGTCAGAGACTGATAAACATACTTAAATATTTCTAAATACATACATATATAGATAATTACACCCAGCCACACAACAAACACTAATGTTCGTCACATCGAACCCACGACCTCCGGCGCTAAAGGCAGGATCGCTACCATTGCGCCAACAGGCCAGTCAGTTTATATTAGGTTTAGATGCACTGTTTAAAAAAAAAATAGAATAATGTAACACTTTTCAGTAAAGGGCAAGTTGACTTTCCGTTATGGAGGATGTAGGTGTACTGAGCTTTTTGCCCCTTGGGCTACAGATACCTACTGTTGATAACAGAACATAACATAACATACCATCACGACTATCCCAAACAGTGTAGCCAGAGGCAAGTGACTGTTGCCGTCATGGGTAACGGAACTCAGAGTGCCGAGTGCGAGTTGCAGTGAGAGAAGTGAATGACTTCACCATCGCGTTTTGCGAGCACGTAAATGTCAATTACTATGGAATCGAGTCAGCGCCATCTAGTGGCGAATTCGGGCAACATCCAGGCCGCTAGATGGCGCTCACTCGATGCCATACAAATTCGCGTTTTTTTTCTCGCAAACGCGACGGTGAAGTTATTCACTTCTCTCAGTGCAACTCGCACTCGGCACTCTGAAACCCACTTTTCACCGATGTTAATAGAATATATACATACTTAAACGTGAGATGTAAAAAAAATGGTATTTTGCTAGTGTATATTGCAGTGTTTCCTTGGCTGACACCGACTCCAATAATAACAATAATTGTACCTATATTATATTATCGTATAAGTTTTAGAAGAATACGCAATTATTTTTTTACTTTTTAGTGCTTTGTTTTGGGTTTGAAGTTGGTTTTTTTTTGTTTAAAATTTTTGTTTATTTCTTGATTTTCAGTGAATCGTTCTTGTTTATTTTATACATCGAAAAAGTATCGTTCATTTGTTCCTAAGAATGAAAGAGTACTCAATACTCTTTATTGCATTTCACAGTGTAGTACAAGATCTTAAAATATATTTAAATAGTGCACCATGAACCCTGTCGGGCACAACAGAAATGAAGAGGAGGAAAACCATTGTACATAGAAAATTTAAATATAATGCAACAAAATTATTAAATTATATCTAATTATTATTTAGAAACTCGTCTAAAGGTTATAATTTAGGTACTTTTATAGATTATTGTTTAAGTTTAAAGAATATTTATATTATATATTTACAACAAACGACACGATTATATTTGACGACACGATTGGCGTAGTGCGCTGTAGCACAGTTTCTCGCCTTGAATTCCGTTGTGTCCCGGGTTCGATCCCCGGTCAGGTCAATTCAGGAAACGGTCTTTTCTAAATTGGCTTGGGTCTGGGTGTGCTGGGAGATGCCCCTGGCTTTATTCCTTGTCTGGTACCTCGTAACACGGGGATATTTATCCCTACTGCGAGACCATGACAAGAGGTGTGTTGTCTGGCGCATATTATGTATATTTTATATCAATAGTTTGGTTTTTAGTATTACTATTCAGTCTTCAATTTATTTTAAATGTTTATCTTCTAAAAATTCTTTAGGTAGTAGCTGTTTTGTATGAGTATATTTTTATGGTCATTAAAAAAGTTCTTATTGTTATTTATGAGTTCCGATACTTTGTCATGATCACTGTCCCATAATCAGAACCTAACCAAACTCTCATCAAAATACCTACCCTTGAAGTATACCCCTTCCAATAAAAAAAGAAGGATTTGTCGCGCATAATATTTTATCTAGATTTAAGATTTATTTGGTTTTCTCATGTATGCCACTGTCAGAACTAGACCAAATTAAAATGGGACCACACGGCAGCTTTTAAATAAAAAAAATATCAAAATCGGTTCACCCAGTCGAAAGTTATGAGGTAACGAACATAAAAAAAAACATACAGTCGAATTGAGAACCTCCTCCATTTTTGAAGTCATTTTTGAATTTAACATCAAACAAAAAATGTCATCCAAAAAATAAAACATTAAAAAAATTAAATAGAGCGATGTCAAATAAATAAAATAAAACAATGTCAATCCAAAGAAAGAAAATAACAATGTCACAGTAAAAATAAGTTAAAAAGTATTTCACAGTTAAAATTGTGTTTCAATAAACTCTTATAGGGAGTAAAATGGGTTATCCAGTAAAAGCTTTCTCAGTCGACGTCCAAATGCTTCATCACACGGTTCATTTCTTATATCCCATCTTACAGAAAGCGAAGAGTCCTCAGCAGTCCGTCGTATAAAGTTGGAGTACTCGGAGCTGGGTGTTTGCGACGCCGGCGTCACTTTGATGTGGGATTCCCTCCTGTCACGTGACGTGTCGCGGCCTATGGCCAAAGTTGACAGGCATATGCTCACACAGGCAGTTATACAAGGTATGTTTTTTTCTTTTTAATTTATTTGTTCCTTTAACACAATACAGTACTCTACAAAACAGTTTGTCGGCAGTAGCTCTTGTGAATGCTATACAATTAAAAACTACTTACTTATCCACTAATTACTTATAATATATCAACATTTATTATTATATTAACATCATTATTTTCTAAATTGGCTTAGGTCTGGGTGTGCTGGGGGACGCCCCTGGCTTATTTCCTTGTGTGGTACCTCGTAACACAGGGATATTAATCCCTACTTCGAGACCATGACAAGAGGTGTGTTGTCTGGCGCATATTTATATTTATATTATGTTTGTACATTTCTAGTTTGTATAGCAAAGTTAAAAGTACATATATGTATTTTATGTTATTGCTTATTACAAGTTAGAGAAATGTGCAATAGTTTGTTACAAATACACAGGCCGAGATCTATTAAATAAAATAAATAAATAAATATGCGCCAGACAACACACCTCTTGCAATGGTCTCGAAGTAGGGATTAATATCCCTGTGTTACGAGGTACCACACAAGGAAATAAGCCAGGGGCATCTCCCAGCACACCCAGACGCGAGTCAATTTAGAAAAGATCGTTTCCTGAATTGACCCGACCGGGAATCGAACCCGGGACACTACGGAAATCGGAGCCAGAAACCGTGCTCAGCTTACACTTTGAACAGCTGTATCTATCTACAGGGTGACTGGGGATGCATTGGCAACAGTACTTTCCCCAAGTATGACGCTATTTCATAGGGACACAATTGCTTATTTTTAACATTATTGTTAGTATTTTTTGTTTAATTGCTGAAAATGACGGTTTTCTAATTAGCTGACATCTTTGCGCCAAGGTAAAAAATAAAAATGCTTCAGATCATCACTCCTAGCAATATGATAGCATTATTCTATGATTCCCAGCCATAGAGCAGTGTTGCTCTATGTTCCCAGCACAAAAATCAATAAATGTATGAAAATTACAATTTTTTTAACTCGTATAACTTGGCTTGTGGCAACCCTACGACTTTTGTTCAATAATAACTATTACTCCGTATAACTGGTTCTAACTATACGTACCATTTTTTTTCGTTGGCCGGCACTTTTAGAAAAGGCCCAAATATGTATGAAGCAAAAAGGATTTCCCTTATGTCCTCACAGGTGTTCCAAGAATGTCCCGCGGCGCCGTCTGGTACTTCCTCGCAGAACAGGCGAGCTTCCGATCCCTGCCGCCGGACGTCCGAGCATTTCCGCGTTACCACGCGCCGTATAAAGCGCTGTTGGCGGGGCTTACTAAGCATCAACACGCTATACTCATCGATTTAGGTGAGTTTTGGTGTAAAACCTGAAATAATAGTATATTTAGAAATCACTGACGTCTATTTTCACAATTGTAATCTATCTGGCTCAAAATAATCAACGATCGATCTGATAGAGACGGATTTAAATTCGGGAAACGCTAAATACTGTTGCGTCCTGCCCAAGAAAAATCATAACACCGCGTTCCAGGGATGCTGATTTCTATACAGCACAACGCCATCTATTAGCATACTGATAAACCACCCGAAAGAAGTGGAATGCTTCAAAAGACGGATAGTAATGAATGACGTCACTGGATGTTCGCGTGCTACCGCATTATTTTATCACGCGCCTCACAGAGCGCTGTTGGCGGGGCTGACTAAGCATCAGCATACTATACATAAAGATTAAGGTAAGTTACTTACATCGCGAAATGGTCTTGCTATCAAAAGATGGAAAACCCGAAATAATAGTGTCTCAGGAACCACTGACGTCTATTTACACAATTGCAATCAAACTGACTTAAAATAGTCCATGATCGATCCGGTAGAGACGGATTAAAAATTGGCACTCTGAAGAAACCACCCCGACAATGACGATCAATAAAAGGCGATTTACAACAGAGATTTTAAAAAGCAGGTGTAAATTGCACTTGTAAATTGGGACGGCTTAGCTAGCTGAACAAACGTACTTTGAACAAATTCACGACCTTTTTATATAGGATCAGATCAAGATTACCTGTTATTACTGAAGGGTCTATATTTGATCGCATAAAAAGTTTGGTCATAATAATTTATTCAGGCATAGTGTTTAAGGAATAATGATATTATAGCATAACAACTATACGCATAATTGTATTCGCATATTATTCTAAAGCATAATCAGATATGGCATAAAGATAACTTAGCATAATATTCTAACGCATAAAATGAGAAGCGCATATCATCAAAATCTAGAATAATTAGGTTTTTGGGCCCCTTGCACTCGCCGGCCGCTACCGCGGCACGCTCGCTTTGCTCGCTCGGCTTCGTGTGATAGGTTCACTAAACACTATTAATAATAAAAATGGCTAAAGACTATTATGCGTCACCTCAATAATCCAACTGAATATAGCCTTAAAGATCGTTATGCTTAAAACTCATTATGCCAAAATACGATTATGCCAAAGTTTCATTATGACAGGAAAGATTATACAACATTCATCATGCCTAAAAAAATTATGCAAGTAAAATGTAACTCTTTACTGAAGAGCTTCTACCAAGAGATCAATGTCAGTGGAAGAAGCGCAGCGTGTGTAAGTATGTATCGTAACAAGTGAAAAGATTCTCAACCTGTTTTTTTTTCACAACGATTAATGATAGTTGCCATAGTGGCAAAAACATGTTTAACGCCCGAATCCACAAACGTCAATCAACGCTGAGCAGTCCTTACATAATAAATATAGCTGTCCTTTTCATTTCTATTGGCATGTGACAGGGCAGCATCAATTTGAGGTGTGCCTAACTTTTGATTTGCGTTTGTAGATACGGAGGACAGTCTCCTGTCTCTACTATCTCTCACGGTCTCCTCTCTCGTTTGCGGTGCCCACCACCACCTTCACCGTAACAACTGAAAAAGTCCTTATTTCATTGTCTTCAGGTCGCACATTCCCAAAGCACTCGTACTTCGCGTCAGCTCTCGGTCCGGGTCAGCTGGCTCTCTACAACATCCTCAAAGCGTACTCCTTGCTGGACCCTGATGTGGGTTACTGCCAGGGACTAAGCTTCGTGGCTGGGGTTCTACTATTACATGTAAATAGCTAATATACTTTAATTAATTTGGTTTAGCCGCTTGCGATTTTGTCTCTCCCATTATACCTCTGTCATCATTCGTTCAAAACTGACAGGACCGAACATTGCAAGAAATCTTCCCTGCGAGTTCCATTACATGAAATATGACTTACAAAGCCATTTTTTTCATATTTTTTCATGTGTAAAGAGAACGCTACTTTTTTACGCATTTATAACCCATGAGAACTTCCTTTGTGCCTTATCAAAAATACGAAAAAATATATCCCAACCCAATTGGTCTAGCGGTTCTCGAGAAATGCGCTTTAATTTTTATTTAAGATACAAATAAAACTAAATCAAAACCAAAACACACTTTACTAGACAGGGAACCTATTCATTTATTAATCCCCTCCCTTCTCCAAGAAGAAGCAACTTGCTTCAAACTGCCTTCCCAAATCTTCAAAATGGTCTTACTAAATAAATTAAGCAGTCCCCTGATCTTGTGACTTTTCTTCGCAGACGGATGAAGCAGAGGCGTTCGTTCTCCTCCGCCACCTGATGTTCAGGCGCGGCCTTCGGAAGCAGTATCTTCCAGACATGAGCGCTTTGCAAGTACAGGTCAGTACATTACCAGAAGTTTCTTGGAATGTAACTTAATATCATAAAGCTGAAGAGTTTGTTTGCTTGCTTGCTTGAACGCGCTAATCTCAGGAACTACTATTCCGATTTGAAAAAATATTTCAGTGTTAGATAGCCCATTTATCGAGGCAGGCTATATATTATTCCACGCGGACGAAGTCGCGGGCAGAAGCTAGTAATACATAAGACATTTGCGATCTTTCTTTGCACTTAGGGTCCGCTCCAAATCACTTTTAGTAGAGTGATTTTCACCCTTGTCGGAAAGACAAGAGACGAAACGAACATAACTTTTGTCTGACAGCTGTCAGGTTAATCTCATCGGGCTCCAGGCACCGGTAGAATTCTCACTTGACAGAGTGATAAACGCCACCCGAACCCGATACAACTAGGAAACTGTCAGGTGACAGCTCGGTTAGCCTCGGTTTCACTCTGGTTAAATTTGAAACGTGTGACATTCCTCTTATTGTGCAACGCAGTCTTAGTAGACTACAAGGTGTGACAAATCACGAACTCATTAAAAAAGAAGATTTAGAGTTCATAGACACGGCACTTCATCTGCCATCGACGTGTCGACGGCTGCCGTCGGGTGCCGTCGACATACTGGTCATCGGCTGTCATTTCTAGTAATCTTATAAGTTCGATAATTACTTTGTTAATTTTAGCATTTTACAATGCTTGTTTTTCACATATAAAGAACGCGGGTTCGTATCCTGCCTGATTTCTTCAAGATCTGAAATTCTAATTTTACTAGTTTATCTATCTTCATAAGTTCGAATTCCAAATTATTGTTGTTCTTTTTAAAAGCACTAATAGGTAATTCAGAATCAATTTCTTCGGCTATAATAAGCTCATGTTGTGTGCATCCTATCTCTAAGACTACTAAAAATAACAGCCGATGACAGATGTTGATGGCAGCCGACGGCAGTCGACGGCAGCCGACGGCATGTCGACGGCGTTTGCCGTACCGTGTGTAAGAACTCTTATAATTAAAATACGAACACCGTTTTCATGTTGATTAACCTTTCTTTTCAGCTGCTGGTAACAAAAAATAAGTAGTATATTCAAAAGAGCCTTTCATATAAAAAATGAGTGCTCATTGAAATGAAGACTTCTATTCAATAGTATTTTTCTCCTATTAAAATATTTTATGTTTAAATGACTTGCGAATCTCGTAATGATGGTTTAAGAACGGTTGCTTTGGCTTACGCTCTTACAGATTGCGTCATGTAAAAAGAGCTCTAGGCGAAATTAGGAGGGGATGATTTTGCGCACGGTGTGAAGGTGGGGTTTCATACCACCAAAATGGTCCTTAATTTGCTCACTGCGCAGGTCTTGGACAGGGTTCTTTTTAGATACCAAGAATCATACACGTGCGCTACATCACACGATTCAGAAAACCGAACGCGCGTACACGGGCTTATTGCGGCGTGTTCTAACGCGGCAATAAGCCCGTGTGTCGTGTTTTAAACAAGCTTATACGAAACGCTAGTCTGAAACGCTAATAACTTTGGACCAATGAAACTGGCTCGCCCTGTTGAGTCAAATATGCTAAAAATAACTACTTTTCGCGAGTTTAATTCCCGAAAAGTCGGATTCCATGATTAAATAAGAACTTCTCTTGTTTTTATTGTATGCAGTTATTGCCTACTTGACGGATCCGTTGCATCCTCCATACATATTCTATATGGATTATTACCGTTGTATTACTCAAACAATTACTTTTTGGTTTTGTTTTACTCACAGCCGCGAATTACTTCATCAAGTAGTCTTAATCTGGCACTGATTATTGGTACTTTTTGAGAATTTGGCCAGAAAGTCGAAAAAAGAAATAACGTCATTTTGGGGTAAAAAACGCAAAGAAGTTATGAAATGGGGTCATTAAAATGACATTTGACCATTTTCATCAAAATCAACTGGCAACACTGAGAATGAAAATGAGGCTTTTTTTTCGCAAAGAGACCCCCCTTTGATGGGCTGTGTGGCGAGAATAAGAGATAGAAAATAAGTATGAATTGGGCTCGACGTGTACTGGGCGGCCATTTTGTAAATTTTTCAATTTGACGATTTCCTCAAAGTCGATTTTGATGTAAATAGCAACCACAGAAATGTTCCTTAGATTTTTGGTTAGGTTTACATAGTTTGTAAAAACTTACCCCATTTCAAAATGTCCGTTCAGGCCCAGAAAAAAAAAATGTTTAGCTAGGAATGGCCAACCCCAAAGCGGAAGTTTAGCGAGGCCGAAGGCCGAGCTGCGTTGCGCGACGGCGCAGGCGCCCCTCAGCGTTGCAGACTTACCTTCCGGGCTGCGAGTCAGCCATAAGCCGGTGGCAAGAAGCTAGGCCAAAGAAATCTTCATTGTGAACTGTAAATGTATATTTTGCATTTCGTCATAATTTAAATAATGAAAAAGCACTGAGTACCTTTTAAGTAGCAAATTTACCAGTATTTTAGCTAAATTAACATTTATCCCCAGCTATACCAACTCTCCCGTCTTCTCCGCGACCACGAACCAGAGCTCCACGCTCAACTGGAGTCGCTGGACATCTCTCCAGCTTTGTACGCTGCGCCCTGGATGCTCACTCTCTTTACCAGCCAGTTCCCGCTTGGATTCGTTGTCAGGGTTTTTGGTAAGTTTCTAAAAAAAAACACCTGAGGTTGGTAGGTTTTTTAGAAAAGGCTAACCGGAGAAACCTTGCGAACGAACGCAAAACCTTGGAGGACCATATTAGATGATCTATTTCCTCCATGATATGGTACTAAATAATTCCTATGAGAAAGGTTTAACATGGTAAAAAAAAACACCTGAGGTTGGTAGGTTTTTTAGAAAAGGCTACTCCGAAAAACCTTGCGAAAGAACGCAAAACCTTGGAGGACCATATTAGATGATCTATTTCCTCTATGATATGGTACTAAATGAGAATAGAATAGAACAGAATATTATGATTCCTATGAGAAAGGTGGTCCATATGAAATCCGGTTTGAATATTCACCAGCCAGCTCCCCCTTTGTGTCGTTATTAGAGTGTTCGGTAAGTATTATGTGCAATCCAGATCGAAGGTTCGATTTTGAGCCGACTCTACAGATCATATGAAAAACATAACATTCACTGCTGATCTTACCATTTGTCCAGAGCTTTGACATGCTGATCTTACCATTTGTCCAGAGCGTTGACAGTTAATGGGCCTTATTACAATCGCTTACCTATACCCTAAATAGAGGTTAACGAGCAATTTCATCAGTAAATATCCAGCCTAATAGATGCGATAGTGCCAGGTAACCGCTGACTGGCTGCAAATGAAAGATCATTACGAAATTGCTCGCTGCGGTCAGTTTAAGAATGAACTTGACAAGAAAAAAGTGATTTATTTATTTATCCTATATTGCACAAACAAATAAAGTACAATGAATGCCTAAAGGCATTTTCTCTAACCGCAAGGTATAACAGAAAACATTGGAGTTTTGGGCTATGCAACATATACAGGGCTATTTTATAAACACCATCCAAATTGAAATATGAGGATCTATGGGGAAAATGGCAAAAAACGTATTTTTCTGTTTGACAACCTTCAGTACTAAAATGTTGAGTTATTAATGTTATTATAACTACTCAAAGGTGTAAAAAAATCACTAGTTTCGTTGAGACTGCGCGGCGTGAGTGGCGGCGGGCTCGCAGTCTCTTCAACTCCCCGCCCGCGCTTTATTCAGAAGTTGAAATTTAGTTTTGAATAAGAAACTACGCCGCACGAATAATCTGTTCGAAAAAATATAATAATGTTAAAAGTAGCCACCCGTTTTTTGAAAAAAAAAATGTGTTTTTGATTGATGCCTAATTTCTGGGAAAATTTTGCATGGTGTTTATAAAGTAACCCTGTAGAAATTAACGCAAGAAAAGACACAACAAATTTGTAATCTTAAATACTAATACTTAAACACCTACATATTACTATCTATACCTACATATCATATATACTAATCATGCAAATATACATACTCGTACCTAAAAATAAAAATATATGAGATTCTCTGTTAGTTTTTATAATTCCTTAGTGTGCAAAAAGTATATTTCCTAGAGCATTTCTCCACAGACCTGATCTTCCTCGAGTCGCTAGACGTGGTATTCTCCGTCTCGCTCGCTCTGCTCTCCGTGCACAAGGACGGCCTGATGCTGTGCGAGAGCTGCGAGGAGGCCGCCGAGTATCTGAAGCACAAGCTGCCTGATCTCGACCGGGGGATGTATGAGAAGGTTATGAGGAAGGTGAGAATACAATGTCGAAGTAAAATTATGAATGAATAAATAAATAAAAGTTTATTTGGAAACACAAAAGAAACTCATGTAAGCTTACATCTAATACAAAATAGCAACAGTACCAAAAAGGTCTGCGCTCAGCACATGTCGTGCGTGGCGCAGCAACGCGACGCTGGTATTCTGCGAAAACCTTATAAATATAACAAAGAATAACTAAAGCAAATACAGCCTTATACCTACGTCCCACTGCTGGGCACAGGCCTCACCCCAACTATGAGGTGGTACGAGCCATACTCCAACACGCGGGCTCAGTGCGGATTGTTGGAGAGGTGAATGTAAGGCCAGTGATAAACCTTACCGTCAGATGTTATCAAGCCGCCTTTTTAGGCCTCAGACTGGGCTTTACGACTGATATCTTGCGACGTCAGCCGGGACCAACTGTTTAACGTGCCTTCCGAAGCACGGAGATACCCGAAAATATCGGGATGGTCACCCATCCATAACCCGAACTGACTGGCGTTGCTTAACATCGGTCCGCTGCCGTCACTTAGCGACGGGCACCTCAAAAGGAGGCACAAAGAATAAGTAAATAAATAAAAATTAGCAAGAGCAAGACACACCAATAACATAAAATTCAACATACAACAGCTCCCTTTTCAAACGCACATAACCTCACAATACACAAATCAATTAGTTTTTATATTATTTTTATACATATTTCTTCATTCATTTCACATTCAAATTAAGACTATTATATCCCAAACGGGGTAGTCAGAGGCAAGTGACTGTGCCGTCATGGTGAACGGAACATTCAGAAGCCCACTTTCCACCAATGGTATTAGAACCCAACGTTGTCGTTGGTGAGCCTTCCGCCGGTGACAGATACTAGTGACTAATACCAGTGACAGATACTAGGTACTAATACCAGTGATAGATACTAGTGACAGATACTAGTGACTAATACCAGTGACTAATGCCAGTGACTTAAACCAGTGATTAATACCAGTGACTAATACCAGTGACTAATGCCAGTGACTTAAACCAGTGATTAATACCAGTGACAGATACTGGTGACTAATACCAGTGACAGATAGTAGTGACTAATACCAGTGATTATTACCAGTGACAGATACTAGTGACTAATACCAGTGACTAATGGCAGTGACTTAAACCAGTGATGAATACCAGTGACAGTTACTAGTGACAACATACCTGTTAGTCTGCGTATATCGTCCTGTATATATGTATATTTGTGGCTAATGTTTTGCTTAGATATTTTCGAAGCTTTTGAACATACAGATATTTATGCTTTTGACTGTACATTATGAATAGCAATAAATAAACTTAAATTGAAATAAAATATTAATCCTCCCCAGGTCCACTCGCTAGACATAAGTCGTCAACTAGGCGACTACGCGGTGGAGTACGCAGTTCTAAGGGAAGAGATGCCTCGACTCGCCGCCATGACTGAAGACAACAGGATCCTCACGGCCGACAGGAGTAGGATGACTGAGGAACTCGATGTAAGTCACTTTTTAGGAAAATTAATGCAATTTTTTAATATTAGTCTTGTTTCCGTCAAGTAAGAAGTATACTGGCCTGGTATAATCAGCATCAGAAGCAGCTGAGCACTTAAGTACGGTCAAAGTTGTTCCCCCTCTGCCTGGCAACTGTATTTTCCTCAAAATTGATTGCATTGTTAAAAGTCAACATGAAATAGTTTACCCATTTATTTTTGCCAATCTCGATTGTTTAGTTAAAATTGAATGTTTAGGAGTTTTCGTACATTATTATTAAATCAGATGACCCAACTTTGCAATTTGAATCGTCACATAATAAAATTTCATCGTCAACAATCGTTAAATAGCAACTGTAATTCCATGAAGCTTCTTCCTTAGGATATTGAATGTTATAGGCTGATATAAGCTGCAATTTCTGTCTTCTAACCCCCATATTCTTTTCCAGTCGGCTATGGACGCGATCACCAACTACCAAAAGGCTCAAACCCGTCTAGAAGCTCAAAACCGCACCTTAGAACAGCAAGTTACTCTACTCAGCCGCTTCATATCCGCACACAAACAAGAAATGCCAGCAGACATAAAAAGAATAGTCCAGAACCACAGCAAAAGACTGTCTTTCAGCTCAAAAATCACATCGTTCTCTTCCAAATTCACTTCCAACGAAGAAGAAGAGAAGAAATTCAAAACTGGAGTATCTTCGCCTAATTTATTCTCCAAAATCACCAAAGATGATGTGCTCAATGCGATGAATAAAGAACGAAGCACTCCAGAAAGTGATAGAAAAGCGTTCATGATGAAGAAATCTCAGTCAGTCCATTCAGGTTTGATAGCGAATAACTTGAAGAATTACCCTCTGAAGGTTTTGGAAGAAAAAACAGAAGATTACAGGAGATCTGAAAGTGTTCGTGGAGATTCAAATCTTAAAGATTCTCTTAGAGAACTAGGAAAGAGGAATTCTGGTTATCTCGCTAGTTCCCACGAGCAAATACGTCAAGAAAGACTGTTTGAGCAGCAATTGAAACACGATTTCGATGAGAATCTTAAGAAATTTGACGAAAAAATCGAACCGCAATTTGTTGATGACTTAAATATATTCCAAAGCAGAAAGAGCATGTCACTAAATCTTACACCTATAAGAATGGATTCAAAAATGGATAGTGGCTTCGTTACTCCTTTAAGTCCAACTGATATCGATAAAAGAGATGATTCAGTATCGACAGTTTCGCATCCTCTAAGCGACGTCGATGTCGATATCAAATTCGATGGTCAATCGACTAAACTGAAGCAAATCAGACCTTTGAAACATTCAACCAGTACTAAATCAACGTAGTAGTACATTTAGTGATATTAACCAGAGTTAAAGCTTCATACAATCGACTTACCTTAACAAGGAATGTAAACAAACTATCCGGGTGATAATGATATGTTCCAAGAAAGTCTTATAATACTCGTACTATCGCATTCTGACTGGAGTGCCTAAAGCGAATTGAATTACTTCAACCATCGCGTTTTCATCATCATCCGTGCGGTCTATCCCGGTTGTGAACTCACACTGGTGTGTGGTCCCAGGGTCCGCCTTCCTTATTTTCTTGGCCCACTTCGCGCGGTCTTGTGCATCCTCAGTGGTGAATCTGTTGGCGCGCATGTCACCCTTGACAACGTCGAGCCATCCACCTTTGCGTGCTCGCAAAAATATCGAAATCGGGCAACATTTTACCGCTAGGCGGCGCTGAAACGAAGCCATACAAATTCGTGGTCACGTGCTCGCTAAACGCGATGGTGAAGCCATTCGAATATCTTTGTGGAACTTGCACTAAGTTAGGCACTCTGAGCAGGGTGAAGCTTGAATTCACAAATTATTATAGTGACTTGGAAGCATCCAACATCTTTCTGCTTAACATCTGGTGTTTTTTTTAGGTTACGTACAATTAGTGTCTTTAATACCACAAATTAATTCAGAATGTTTTAGTTACTTAAAAACATCCATCATCTTTGTGCTTAACATCTGGTATTTTTTTAGTTTACGTTGAATTAGTGTCTTTAATAACACAAATGAATTCAGAATGTTTAATTGCGTTACAAAAAAAAGATTAAATGCACGGATTTAGTAATAGAAAGAGACTAGAAATTGAACAATAGTATGAACGATAAATAAATAAATGCTCAAGAAATAAAGGATACGAGAAAAAATACAAAGCTGACGCAATTTGAGTATGTAAAGAGTACATCAGGTCACGTTTTATAGTGTAGGCACTTTGTGCTGTCAACATAAGACCCACTTTGCAATGGTTTTGTAAAGCTTCAACTGCCGTCCTCTGTGTGGGGGTCTACTCTACCGATTTTTTATTTATACTGAAAGGAATAGGAAAAACGGCGTAAGATATCACCCGATTAAGGAGGTTTGACGCTCAAAAACTGTTAAAGGACATCCATACATGTAAGGGATACTCAATTATGAGTGGCATTAAGAATTCGGGCGTCTGACATCCGTAGTACAAGCTCTGCTCACTTAGGGGTCTGATAGCCATGTGTAAAGATGTCCAAAGATATGTATCTATTTGTGTTTTGTGAAATGGTCTATCTGTGATAGGCATATGAGGACAAAATTAGAAATATTTGGTTATTAGACTAGTATTAGAAATAATTTCTGCCATTTTTGGCTTTGCACTAAACTTGCCTATTCAGATAATAAGCTTGCGTATCAGTCAACCTAAGCTGCATAGACGCGTATATTAAGGCTGGGATTTAGCGCGCCGTCCGATAGAGCATTCGGTGGGCCACTGATTAGTTCTGCGCGAACGGTATAACGCCGCGGCTTCCTTCTGTTTTACCTAGAATATACAAAGACCTATCGAAATATATATTTTTTAAGTGCAAAAGGTTAATAATGAATATTTGAGAGTAAAATAAAAAAATCGTCGACGTACTTCTTTGTTTTTTTTTATCGGTGAAGTTATGCTATATCGTGTTTTGGAAAAGTTGTCGCCTTAGTTAAAGACACCGACCTAATCGTACAATTTTTTATTTGCTAAAATACCTTTTAATTAAGTAGTTATCTTCAGACACAGCCGATCAAATATTGACAATTTGGGAAAGCATAGCCTTAAGTGAAATGCACCGACTTCGCATCTCTGCCGACGAAGTTTTGTATGTAAGCAGTGGGATTGCAGCAATTTTTTTGACGTACATAAACGGACAATGCCTTTATAAACCAAATTATTTATAAAACTGATTTTAATTCGTCATCCGTTTTGGAACGTACAATAATATTACAGAAAAATGTTGTAAAACACCTTACACACCTAAGCCGCCGATTTTTTTATTTTTGCAATAAAATTTAGTTATTTTGATTATCGGGTACTGCCTCGTCATTGGCAAAATGCGAGCGACTAGCAATCGATTCGCGTTGCGAGATGGACAATAGGTGTCGCAAATCTCTGGTGGAAACGAACCCTAAGGGTGGAACTGATCGGCGGCTCAAGTGTAGAGCTCCTAATACCTAAGTGTTACTGCTTTTAGGAACGAGGTTATGAATAAAGTATTGTGATTCAAATAATATAATGAAATAAGTAAACATTTTAAGTAGCTACTTTTGTGTTTTATTTAAACGCCATTTCGGCCCAGCTCCAGGACTTTATCTTTAACTAATACTATAAGAGGTAAGCGTTTGTGAGTTTGTATGTTTGAGGCAGGTAATCTCCGAAACTACTGAACCGATTTAAAAAATTATTTCACTGTTACAAAGCTACATTATCCCTGATTGCTATAGGCATATACTCAATTTAAAATAATTAGTTTTCAGCCAGATCTTTTACAATTATAAAGTAATCCGGGAAAAAAGCGTTATCAAAAATCTTTCCGTGCGTGCGTTGGCCCCATTGTTATTTTTTCATTTCACGATATATCAGAATCTATTTATCTAATTAATATGTTGTGAAGAACAAAATTCATCTCCGTTAAATTGAAATAACTTTGAATCATGAGGATTGATATGCTTGCGTAGTAATAATTCTCAAAATCTACCTTTCAATTTAGATAATTTTTTAACACAACATATCTTATAGCTACTTATTTATAAAGATGTATTGTATCACGCACTTTTTAATGGAACTACTAAAAACCTATATTTTTGTAGTAGATGTTAATCAAATCAATCATCAACATGTTAAAAAAATCAACAGTGGGGCCAGCGCACGCATAAAAAATTGACGGTGGCGCTTTTTTCCGGATTACTTAATAAGTCTATAGCAATCAGGGATGACGTGGCTTCTTAACAGTGAATGATTTTTTGAAATCGGTTCGATAGTTTTGGATATCACCTGTCCCAAACATACAAACTCACAAACGCTTACCTATTTATAATATTAAATAAATAATAAATATGCGCCAGACAACACACCTCTTGTAATGGTCTTGAAGTAGGGATTAATATCCCTGTGTTACGAGTTACCACACAAGGAAATAAGCTAGGGGCGTCACCCAGCACACCCAGACCCGAGTCAATTCAGAAAAGATCGTTTCCTGAATTGACCCGACCGGGAATCGAACCCGGGACACTACGGAAATCAAGGCGAGAAACCGTGCTACAGCGCACTACGCCAATCGTGTCGTCTTTTTATATTAGTTTAGATTATATTATATATTAGTTTAGATAGATAAGATTATCAACACTCCAGTTAATATTATGCTACAATTAAACTTTTTATTTATTTTTAATGCATTTTTTTTTTTGACTAATGTTTACAGTGGCAACTGACATCGCTTATAATGATAGAATTATTCAGAGTGTTTTTGTTTAATTGTTAAAATTACGGTATTTCTAATTATCTGCAATCTATTGCGCTACAGTAAAAATGCTTCAGATCATTACTTCAAGCTATATCCGTCTTTATTTGTATAGCAAACAAGCTTGAATTTTTCTCAAAATGTTTCACAATTTCTTTTGCAAGAGCTCATCATCCCATCCACTATGATTATAAAATAGACGATGCTCCCATGAAAAGAGTCAAAGGAGTCAGAAACTTGGGGGTCTGGTTCACAGCAGAGCTGAGGTTCCGGGACCATATTATCAATGTCTGTAAGAAAGCGTACAGAAACTTAGGACTTGTACTTCACAGGGTCAATAGTTTTACTAACATTAGGGCTATTGTCGCGTTATATAATGCTCTTGTAAGAAGCCACTTGGAATTTAATGCTGTTGTTTGGGCTCCATATCAGGCCCAATATAGCCTAATGCTAGAACGCATCCAAAATAACCAAAGACAATACGGGGTCTACCCCTTCTACCCGTTAATGTACCCCAACTTATTAATATTAGGACTTATAACTTTTATTTAAATAGACTAAATGATATTTATATACACAGTTCAGTAAAAATTAAAAAGAAAAACCTAAATTTAAATAATAAAACTAAAAACTACTTAGAAAATTTTGCCCCTGCGGTAAGGTGCCCAAGATGCTGGCAGCATTCCCCCGTTGGATGGCTAGGCTCACACGTTGCGCGAGGAATGTACCAGTTCTTGGGTCACCAGTGAAAGTATTCAGTCTTCTAGACAGTATTTTAATGAGGTTTTGTGCACTTGGACCCCACGGACCGAGGGTTTCGACTCCGAAAGGCACAAAAGTGTACCCTGATCCTATGTTCAGGTACTTTTGTGTCTTTTTATGTTCAGCCGCTTCAGCTATTAGGTATGGTAGGATACAATGAGTTACGAGTGCGAGGGAACCTGGCGTTGTCGTTGTATTTTTTTAAATTAATAAGAGGTCGAGTAAACAATGCAGTAGTATTGAGTTTGGTGGGGCTCTGTGTTCCGGACAGATATGTGGAACGCCGACGTAGGCCACCGTTACTGGCAGTGCCACGTGGTAGGACCCACCTTCAGAACAAGTCCCCGCTGACGCTCACACTGCATACTCTCAATCAAGTAGCTGAAAAGATTGACGTTTTGTTCTCTGAGCGAATTCACAAGGATAACGCTGGATGCGCTATGTTATAGTGGTTAAGTTGCTTGTCTATCGCATTAGATAATGTATCTGTAAGGGTAGATATAAGCTTGGCTAAATAAATAAATCTTTGTTTCCTAGCACTTTAAAAAAATAAATAAATGTATTTTGGAACTCGTCTAACTTGGCTTGTGGCAACCCTACGACTTTTGTGCCTTAAACTATTGCTTCGTGTGACTAGTTACATTTATACCACCAAACCCTTTTTTTTCCTTGGCCGGCACTTTTAGAAAAGACCCAAAAATGTATGAAGCTAAAATGATCTCTATTAGAATACATTATGTTTCGTGAAAAAAAACTCTATTTGAAATTTATAATTCATTAACCTCAATATGGATGAACTAAGCGGAGGCTTGATAGATTATTAATAAATAATAATTACCTAATCAGAATGAACACATTATAACATATTATCCTTATTACAATTGGTTTCTCAACCTAGGGTGACCGTTCAAAAAATACAATTTCAGGACAAACCAGATGTTTACTTATTCTAATAAAACGGGTTTTTGCAACGATCTAATTACGGTAAAAATGTTTCTTCATTTCAAAACAAATGTTGGTACCGCTTATACACGATGTGGCAGGGAATGACCGAAAACGCTTAAAGAATATAACGACCCATTTTTATCATACTTACCTCAATGAATTATAGTGTCGGGTCGAACAATACGAAACACCTCTGAAGCCGAGTGGTAACAAAGCTCAGCTGAAATCCGGAGGTCCTGGGTTCGAATTCCAGGACGGACAAAGTGTGGTTTTGGCTTTTTTGTCACAACTTAGCTTGTGAACACCTACCCGCATTCGGAAAGCGTAGCCGATTGATTACAATGATGGCGTTTACGGACAGTATTCTAAAGCTTGTCTAATCTGACATAACGCGCCTCTCCACCGCGTTCAGGTACGAATGTAAATTTTAAATATGGACCCAATACATATAAACATGCCACTGAAGTTGGTCGTTCAGTAGCCGGTTGGACTCGCTAGGAGCACGTGTCGAATGTTCGAAAAAGTACACTCAAAGAAAAAAGTAGTAAGGCGCGTCATTTCAATTTAGACAAGCTATTAATTCTTGATATTTACTATAGTTCTTGCAAATCACGAGCGCGCGTGAATTTAACGAAATTGAACTTTATTATTCGGTATTAAGAGCGTCGGCACGCGCGCTCGTGAAATGATTGTACTATACTTGGCTAAGTACTTACATTCACAATACAAGCAAATTGTGTGGAATTATACTAGGGATAGCTATAAAACTGCATTTACTACGTCAACGGGGGCGTCAATTGGCTTTTGGATTGCCCTGACCTGCTGTCTAGGATAAATATTAATGTGCCGATGAAGTTGCTAAGGTTATTTCGGTATAATTTATTTGTTTCAAGCAACTCAAAATCAAATACGAGTCCTTCGCCAAAATACATCCCAACTTATTTTTAACTATAAAAGAATTATGTAAATTATTAAATTAAGATGAATATATTAGTAATAAAGATTTTAGCTCTTTATTTTTCTTGTGTTTGTTGCTTAAAAAGTCTGGCAATTACGCTCGATCTAGTGCGACGTTGCCGCTTCGCGTGCCACGGCAATAATAGAGTTAAGTAGTGATTAAACACAGCGTAAATAAAATATTTTTTTGTTTAAAATTTCAACCCTATTTTTTTATTCGATTCTACTCTCGATTCTGAACGAACTAATTTCAGGTTTTGCGCTTTTTCACTAACGCTTTGTAGATTCAAAATCGGGTTACTACTTTCGATCGTCAAATATGTGTAGTGATTAAAAAATTAGTAGGTATGTAGTATATTTGTTGGATGTCCGATATAAAAAATGGCATTGAGATTTAAACTGACAGAAAATGTCCTAATTTCATTAAAAATTATAGTATTTGTATTACAGACAAAGGCATTTAATATCCTTTACCTACAGTTTGTATGACAGTTCATAATTTTATGTCTACTTGAAATACCGAAATCCGATATGTTGTCATTATTTATTAATTTGTGTTTGTTTTTCTGTGTTTATCAACCCTGTTTTGGAGGTGAGCATTTACAACAATTTTACTCAGTGCAATGACGTGCCGATCTTCGATACCAATACGAAAATATTAGATGCATACTTAGATACTGGCTGGCTTATTTCCCTGTGTGGTACCTCGTTACACAGCGATATTAATCCCTACTTCGAGACCATTACAAGAGGTGTGTTGTCTGGCGCATATTTATATTTATTTATTTAAACCTACTTTCTAAAAGAAGTTTCTGTTATTTTTTATTCTTTTATTTTTCTTATCTTTTCTTACAATAGGTTGGGGAAAAAGTTTCTTTGCGTATTTTAAGAAAATTCAAAACATTTTTGGATATAGTTTATTTACATTTAACTGAACTATGTAGGTGCCATTTTGTTCGATTACTTTTTGCCATCTTGTAGGTAGGGACATGATCCCATTGCTACAAGAATTTTGAGGCTTCTGATCAAAATACCGCGACAAGTGGTTTTGGCACTCTTCTCGTCATGTTAACCTGACACTAAAAGACCTGACCTAAAGAATTCTGAAGAGACCGAAACAGGTGGAAATTTGAAGGTACAAGGTCAGGACTATACGGCGGATGCATTAACACCTCCCAGCCAAACTCTCTTAAAGTGGCTAAAGATGTGTGAGGTCTAGCATTATCACGATGAAAAACCACACCCTTTCTAAAGATTAATTCCGGTCGCTTTCTCTTAACTTCTTGCTTTAATTTCATCAGTTGTTCGCAGTAGAGTTCAGAATCGATGGTCCTGCCTGGGGGTAACAGCTCATAATGAATAATGCCCTTCCATTCCCACAACACACACAGCATCACCGTGTTGCGAGTTAACCCGGGTTTCGCCACAGTCTGTGAAGCCTGACCGGCCTTTGACCAAAACCTTTTTCGTGCATTCTTGTCGTACGTGATCCACTTTCCATCACCAGTTATCAGCTTCTTCACAAATGGTTCGGTTTCATTACGTCGTAATAAAGAATCACAAATATGAGTACACGGTTCATTAGGTTTCTTTCAGTGAGCTCGTGAGGTACCCAAATATCGAGCTTTTTTGTGTACCCGATTTTTTTCAAATGCGCCAAAACTTTTTTGTAGTCAATTCCCAGTTCTTCAGCTACGTCCGTTCGTAACTGATATGCCGATCTTGTTCCACTTTTTCAAAAATGGCATGCATTTTATCAGAGCGACGTGCATCTTTGACCTCAAAATGTCCGGATTGAAAACGATTAAACCAAATTTGTGCTACTCTAACAGACACTGCACTAGGTCAATACGCAAATTTTTTTCGCGGCTTGCGTTGCAATTTTACCTTTTTAGTAGATTTTTTTTAAAATATCGAATTTCTTTATAAGATTCACTCATCTTGACAGTAAGAAAAACAAATGAAAATCACACACTTTCCTAATTTGAATTTATCGTCCTTAAAATTTAAACTTTTAATGATGCCAAAACCAACCAAATACAAATACTTAGTATAGACAAAGATATTTCATTACAAGTTCATACAAACTATGTTTAAGCGAAAAGACTTTTTTCCCAACCTAATACACACATCAAAAGTGTCTAGGGATCAAGCATTTTTATGTGGATTTCTTGAGATTGAGATGTGGCTTTGTAATAAATTTATGATTTTATAAATTTATATGGATCCTTTTTGGTGCATTTCATAATTTGAAACAGGAACTGTCAATCAAATTCGAGTAAAAGATGAAAATCAGCTGTCAATATTTTCCCTATAAAAACATACAACGCATTAAAGACATTATTAGTGCTACTGTTTCCCTACTACTGGTTGAAACCAACGTTATCATGGAGCGGCGACGTCATTTAAGCAGGGAAGAAATGCTCAGAGCCGTGGGAATGATAGAAGCTGGTTCCCGGCAACGTACTGTGGCTTTAGCTCTGAATACAAGTCAGAGTGTTATCAGTCGACTTTGGACACGTTACCGAAGCACTGGTACCGTGGCTGAGCGCCATGGAGGACGGTATCGCTGCACCACACGGAGACAAGACCGATACATTCAAATCACAACTCGAAGAGCTCCAACAATAACCGCCATGATGTTAGCCGTGAGGCTTCATCACTCTTCAGGGAACTTAATTAGCGACCAAACAGTCAGAAACCGCTTGCATGAAGTGAACCTTCATTCCCGAAGACCGCTAAGGGTACCACCTATAGCAATGCACAATCGTAGGATTCGATATCAATGGGCTCTTGAACACAGAAATTGGGCAGAAGAACAATGGCGTTTCGTGTGCTTTTCTGATGAGTCTCGTTTTGGTATGAGACCGGATACAAGACGTATACGACACTGGAGAACCCCTGGACGCCAACAGCGATTAAAATCCTGCCAGGAAGTCCATCCTTATAGTGGTGGAACCATCATGGTATGGGCGGGTATTTGGATCGGCGGAAGAACTGAGTTGATTTGGATCAGAGGCAACCTCAACGCTCAAATTTATGCTGAGACGATTGTATCAGACGTCATCGTTCCTCTACAAGTGCAAATCGGTCCCTTATTTCAGTTAATGCATGATAATGCACGACCGCACACCGCAAGAGTTGTAAGACAGACTCTCGCCGCAGCTAACATCAATGTCCTGCCCTGGCCTGCTCAGTCGCCAGACTTGAACCCGATTGAGCATGCATGGGATATGCTACAGAGAAGAGCTCTGCCGAATATGGAGGGTATCCAGTCGCAAGAAGACCTTTTTTTGTTGTTGCAACGAACATGGGCGGCCATTCCACAGCGTGATTTGGATGAACTCATTTTGAGTATGCCAAACCGATGTTCTTGTGTTGTTAGTGTTCGCGGTAGAAACACGGATTATTAATTGTTTAAGTTACCCAATAAAATTTTAAAGAAAACTGTTATTTCAGTCTTTTTTTCGAACTTTAATGTTAGTGGTTCAAATGTCAAAAATCCCTTTATTAGGAAAATGGCAAATTTCTTTATTAATGCAAAGGTGACTTGGTTTATCGTTACTGTAGACAAACGAAAACACTTTATTTGATGAATCCTTAAAGAAAATTTTAATTAATATCAATCAGGAGAAAAGTTATTGCAAAAATATATGTTGATCCCTAGACACTTTTGATGTGTGTATTTGTTTGTCTGTTTGTATTTTACCAATATGAAGCTACTAGCCTTCCGCCCGCGGCTTCGCCCGCGTTATCGTTATATATTTTGGCCAAATTAGATTAAATCTTTATAAATTGTAGCCCATGTATTATTCTGACGTATACGCTGTATTACTGTAAAGTTTCATCACAATCAGTTCAGTAGTTTTTGCGTGAAAGAGGAACAAACATCCTCAAAAATGTTCGCATTTATATTATTAATAATTGACGACACGATTGGCGTAGCGCGCTATAGCACGGTTTCTCGCCTCGATTTCCGTAGTGTCCCAGGTTCGATTCCCGGTCGGGTCAATTCAGGAAACGATCTTTTCTCAATTGACTCGGGTCTGGGTGTGCTGGGAGACGCCCGTGGCTTTTTTCCTTGTGTGGTACATCGTAACACAGGATATTCATCCCTACTTCGAGACCATAACAAGAGGTGTGTTGTCTGGCGCATATTTAATTTATTTATTTATAATAAGAAATAAGATAATTCCTTCACATCATCAGTGACTGACTTACATAAGCTATATATACACACGACAACATGGTCTAGGGATATATAAAACTTTTTTAAATAACTGAAAAAGTACTGGCCTCACAAAAAAACGATTAATGACAGATTATAAAAACATTACTAAGTTCCTTTTTTAAATTCAAATTTGTATATAAAAGGTTTTGTTTTAAGATGAAATTCGCATTTATTGAATTTCTTCCAAAGAAGTAAATCTTCACGAACTTCTAACTAACTCGATTAAAACTCCTTAAATTTCTATAAATCTTTGTCAAACGCATCTCCGGTGTTCATTTAATCATGCCATGCAGACACTTGACCCGGAACGAAATGTTAAGAGCAGTGAGCAGTGGGCATGATTCAAGCTGGCGCTACCCAAATTGCGGTTTCTGAAGCCATGAGGACCAGTCAGAGCGTTATATCCAGGCTTTGGTCACGTTATCGTGTCACGGGGGAAGAGGTGGAAAGGCACCGAGGACCTCAACGCATTACAACACATGTACAGGACCAATTCATAGTAAATGCTGCACGAAGTCAACCTAAGTGCTCGTAGGCCACTTCGGGTACCAGCGCTAAGGAGAGGCAATCGAGGAAGAAGATTACAATGGGCTATTGCACACGAAAACTGGAATCATTCTCAATGGTCACTTGTGCTTTTTCACTGATGAATCCAGGTTTGGATTTCATCCTGATTCGCGAAGAGTACGCGTTTGGAGTGAACCTGGACGTTGGAATTGAATGCAGCACCCACAACAAGTTCATGCATATCAGGGTGGCACGATTATGGTTTCGGAATTCGTCTCGGCGGTAGAACGGACCTCGTTATGATACAAGGCAATATGACTGCTCTAAAATACCGAGATGAGTTGCTAGAGCCTGTAATCTTGCCCCACAGAGAGCAAATGGGGCAAAATTTCCAGCTAATGCACGACAATGACCGTCCACATACGGCGCGTATCGTTACAAGTTGGTTACAACAGCATGATATCCAAACTTTAGACTGGCCTGCACAATCCCCTGACTTAAATCTTATTGAACATGCCTGGGATATGCTTCAAAGAAGAGCTCTTAGGAATTTCCCTGAAGATATTGTGCATGAAAACCAGCTCTTCTTGCATCTTAGCAGGACTTGGGACAGTATTCCACAACAGGATATTGACACCCTTGTTTTGAGTATGCAGAACCGCTGCAGGTGTGTCAGGAGAGTCTTAGGTGGATCCACGGATTATTAATTTTAAGTTTTCAACATTTTTTATTAAAAAAATAGTTGTTTTGTTTAGGTTTTGATTTTGTCTGAGTTTTTCCTCTTCTAAGTTTTTTTTAAATATAACTTTATCTAAAAGTTTATTTATCAGATTAGATAGGCTATTAAACAAGGTTTATTTGAATGCGTAGGTGTCTTCGCAAAAAGTTAATAGAATTTTAGTTATTTAGGTTTAATTAAAATATCCCTAGACCATGTTGATGTGTGTATATTTATAATTTAGGCTAAATTTGGCGGGAAAGACAGTCTACACGGGCGAAGCCGCTGACGGACAGCTAGTGTTTTGATATGTATATAGTGTTATAAAATTACATTTAGTTTTATTTATTTGTATATGTCACCGGCAATGTGTATAATTCAGGCATTGTATACAATGCTTAGGCAATGTACACAGTGCCGGGTGCGTTTCGGCAATGTATGAAATATTACGAATTTGATTGTCCATTGGCATTGTATAGAATGCCCAGTGGTCATCTGGTAATGTGTGAAATAAATGGATTTTGCTTTTAATTATCAAGTTTATTTGAGATACTCAAAGTCAAACAACGTTAAGCATAAATAACTTTTGGCAAAATGGATAGCTTGGTTATTCTTTTTGTTCAATTTTATATTCAGAAAACCTTTTTAACCGGAAAATGTAATGCTCTGTAAGACGTGGGTTTATTAGGTTGCGAGGAGCGAAGCGACGAGCATGTTAGGTTGACTGAATCAGCCAGAAATGAACTGGCTTCAGTTTCTTTTTTGCCGTTTTATACTTTGATATTATAACTAAGGATATTTTGAAAATGAAAACAAACGATTCGGTTTATCTTTCCGATCCAAAATGTATGCCAAAAGACGATTCTGACTGAACTTTTTTTTAAGTCAACCCTTATATACACATTGACGGCTACGCATCCGGCATTGCATACACTGCCTAGGCAAAGTATGAAATGAAGAATATTCCATACATTGCCTTAACGGTTTAGGCATTGTATGCAATGCCTAGGCATTGTATACAATGCCGGAATATACACATTGCCGGTAACATATACGTTTCTATGTCATAACAGAGATCATGGTATTGGTGCTGGTATAGATAAAACATAACATTATTTATTTTTCTATGATACTTTTTTTATTATTTGGCTCTGTTGCAGAGCGAAGTTGATAGCTACGTATTAAGATTCACACTGCAATTAGACAATTTTGCAGATGCCACTTTCTTCTTGGGACCTGACGCGA
Organism: Udea olivalis; assembly: GCA_947369235.1. Taxonomy (NCBI): domain Eukaryota; kingdom Metazoa; phylum Arthropoda; class Insecta; order Lepidoptera; family Crambidae; genus Udea; species Udea olivalis. The sequence goes on along the minus strand of OX376370.1, from coordinate 6,178,791 downwards.
TATTTGTGTTCAATCTGGGTGTTCGTTGTACCTTTATTTTTTCTAGTTTTCAAAACGAACGGAAAAGCAATCGTTTCATATTTATTTGTTAATTTATTGAGTATCGATATGAAACACACACACTTGTCTATTATAGGTCCTACAGCTTACCCATTTTGAATCAATTGTTCAGTTCGTATCGATAAAAGCGCCGTTCCATAAACATTGCTCGATGTGTAATCGCTCCTATACTTCTTTTTCTAGCCAATGAACTAACAATTTCTGCGGAGGACCATCCAACAAAAAAATATAATAATCACCAATGTTATTCACTAATCAGCATTGATGAAAAGAAAATGCTCACAGTAGATATTAAAACAAGCAAATACATTCATCATGCTTGGTAAGTAATTGTCTTAAGATATAGTCCTAAGAATATTAGGAAAAACATAATCCAGTGTAAGGGACACATGTTCAAAATGTTTTTTTTTTTTGTTGAAGCTTGAGCGATATTTTTTAAAATAAGTTCTTTCTTGGAAGCGCTTGTAAGCGCTCTTAGCTCCTACGCGCGAGCCTCTCACTGACACCGGTTCGAGCGAACCAGTCGCAATAAAAGCACGTCTCTTTTGAAGCTTGTAACGAAAAAAAAATTTACCGAAGAACCATAAGAACACAACTCCCGATCCAAATATTAATGCTGAACGTAATCCATATAATGTTGTTCCAATTTTAAATATCAATACAAATTTTGCACGTAATCAATTTATGTCTACATCTAAAAGTTTATATAATAGAATAAATGGAATTCTGCATATTTATAACATGCCCTTTAATGACTGTAAGAAAACTTTACATAATTGGTTAAAACAGATGAATTATACTGAAGCTGAAAATGTGCTAAATTTAAATTTGTAAAAGCGTAAAAATAACGTATATCTTCTGTTATTTAATTTTGGTTGTAACTTGGGCTTAATATAAAAATCTCGACGCTAGTTTTGTTATGTACTTAGGTACGAGGAATTTTGTAAATGTATCTAACATGTTATGTATCAGTGTAAACGTCTGAAGAGCAGCTTTATCCTAGCACAGGTTTGTATAAACTTAACTGGATAAGGCCTATTTTTTGTGTGTTAACGTAACATGTATTATACCAATAAAATATTTTGTATTTTGTATTTTTGGATTATGTGAAAAACTGCACCGAGTCCGGCAAAAAAAACACTCGCGACAGTGCGACTGGCTGATTCACTGGTATTCCTGCAAACTCACTGTGTCTGTGAGTGATCCAAATAATGGTTTAAGCGGTTTTAAGGGGACTATCTGTCGGAAGCGCCGCGCCGCATGTGTAATTTGTGCTTGTAATGTAGCGCGCGTGTAAGCGCGTATGCCAAAGCGGCCGTATACGCTAGGCTAAGCAGCTCTAAAGGCCTGCTCAGATGAGGTACTATCCACGAGGTACTTTTTTGTCCATCAATATAGATCCCTTATAAACTGTATCGAATAACGCACACAGTAGTAAAAGTACTAAGTTCTGTGAACAAAAGTCCTACGTCGTTCGCCTTGAGACATCAGCCAAAAGCATTAAAATAACCATACGTTTCCATGACTTCAGAAATATCTGAGCAAACATTAGCCCTAACTATATACGAGAGTTCGTTCGAACTCTTTAATGACTTGTACAAATATTTGTGGGTAATGTTTTGCTTAGTTATTTTTGACACCGAAACGTACAGATATTCATGGGTTTGACTATACAAATTTCGGTTGGCATGGTTACCCAGCAAAGTGCCACATAGTGTTTGTAGCTTAACTCTGAATAGTTGCCAATCCTTGATTTTCTTTTTAGGTGCGACAATAATATTACACTGGCAAGGTTTTCATTAAAAATAGCTAGCAATGGATTGAATATGTATGCCGTAAGTATTGATTTACTAATTTAGTGCACTTTTTTCATAAATAATCCGTGAATAACTTTGCACTTTACTAAAAAATGGTAAAGTTCACGATCAAATTTTTAAGAATTTCGTACTGAACCACTAGCGGCCATTTTGTTTTTTTATTAAGTTTTCGCGCACAGGAAAATATGGTAACCTAAAGTGTAACGTTTCTGAGTTATTTGAAGGTAAAGATTGATATGAAAAAGGTGATTATTCAATTGAAAATCTACTAATTATGTGGCTTTTCGTGTTATTTTGTCAATCAATAACCGATTTCAGGACATTTCAACGGTGAATTGTGTATTGTCGCATTTTTATGGAGTGCGTATTTGTAAGAGCTCAAAATAATAAAGGTCATGTGATTTTCACAAGTTTTTTGGTTGGAAATCTGCAAAATGATTTCAAATTAATTTCAAATTTACTTTATTGCATAGAAGAAATACAATTTTTATTCGTGACAGCATACAATACAATAGGCACATTAACCTTATCACTTTGAGTGAATTCTTGTAGATGATTTTTAGATTTGTGGTGATCGCGCAAGAAGTTATCAAACTGTTCAAAATATGTCCTAAAATCATTGCAGTTGTTTGTTAGCAATATAATACGAAAAGCCTGATAATTTTCAATAAATATCACTTTTTTCATATCGATCTTTACCAACAAATAACTTGTAAACGTGACACTATAGATATAATTAGACAATATTTGTTTGTTTTTATGTCCTCTTGCCATATTCGTTAGGCTATATGCCACTTTTATCGTGCGCGGAAAGATCGAGAAAAAAACAAAATGGCCTACGCCACTAAGGTTTAAACCCCTTTGGCAAAAAAAAATTTCATCTGTAATGAGGCAGTCGTTTTTAGCCATTTTATTTTTAAACCACAGTTAATCAATTAAGGTATTCAATAATAAAATAAACATAGCTGCAGGATGTCTACCATGAGTTCGATCATTGTTCAGAAATGTGCATGCCATTTTTTGGTCCATTTTAAATCGCTAAGGAGGGCTATTATTGAAACCCCATACAAAAACGGCAACACGATTTACGCGTGACGCTAACGGCTGTCAATAGTGTAAACTCATGGTAGACATAGGTACTGAACTTAAAAAAGCAAAATTACAAGTAAATAAATATTGTAAAAGAGCCATTTTTTTTTAATTTTAAAACCTCTGTCAAATTTACAACAATAGGTGGCGAGCTCTTATTTTATGTTTTTTAAAGGGGTTTGAACATAAGTGGCATAGGTCACCGGCCGCCATTTTGTTTTTTTCTCTATTAATAGTGGTATGTATAGATGGAGGACAAACAAAAAATGTCTGAAAATATGGTACCGTAAAATGTCACGTTTCCGAGTTATTGAAAACGATGATATTCATTAAAAATTCACTAGTTTTGAGGCTTTTTGCGTTTTTTTGTTAACAAATAACAGACTATAGGACATTTGAACAGTCTGTTATCTTAAATAAGTAAATAAATAACACACCAAGATCATCTGACCCCAAACTAAGCAGAGAGCTTGTAATATGGGTGTCAGAGACTGATAAACATACTTGAATATTTCTCAATACATACTTAAATAGATAATGACACCCAGACACACAACAAATATGAATGTTCCTCACACAAATATTTGTCATGGGTGGGGATCGAACCCACCACCTCCGGCGCTAAAGGCAGGATCTCTGCCATTGCGCCAACAGGCCATCTTCTTCCGTAATGTCCCACATTACAACGTCGTCTAGAAGATATCGCTCGAAGCGTTAAGTTCAATATTTGCTATCCTACGCTGCCGCAAACTGAATTGAATTTTTCCTCATTGAATAAAGTATTTTTGTTTAAATATTAAACTTTTTATGGTTTTTTTCCAAAAACAGATAAAATCCACATTAACTTTGCACTTTCAAATGTACAGTCCATAAAAAAAGAAGTACTTAATGGGCTACTTTGGCTAAAATCAGCCTTCAAAGACAGCGAGGTGGAAAATTCTTGAAATTAGTCATCAGATTAATAACTGTTTTTTGGCCATTTTATCATTCCTGAAGTTCATGAATTTGTTATCTAACCAAAGATTAGAGTAGCGTTTTATCAGGAAATGCTGCGGCGTCAAGCTGAAAACTATTTTGTTTTTTAAATATTTTATGGGATTTTAGACACATTTTAAGAGATGTGGAATTTTCAACATACACAACTATAATTCTTGGAACATTGAAAATCCACACTTGACCCGGGAATCTAATTTCCAAGAACAATTCAGTGTCAATCTATGGTCAGGCATCTTAAACGGACAGCTGATTGGTCCGTTCGAACTACCTGACCGAATAAACGGCGAGGCCTATTTGCATTTTCTACAACATAATCTCACTGACTTGTTAGGAGATGTTGACGTGTTAACGCTTTATAGGAATATGATTTTTCAAAACGACGGCGCCCCATGCCATTTTGCGAGAATCGTCAGACAATATTTGTCTGAAAGATTTCCAGCCAGGTGGATCGGCCGTGGAGGGCCCATTGCGTGGCCGCCACGGTCCCCCGACTTGAACCCAATTGATTTCTTCGTCTGGGGATATTACAAGGAATTGGTTTACGCCAAGGACATCAGCAACGTAGCCGAATTACGAATAAAATTGAGGCAAGCAGAAGAGACGATAAAAAACAACAGAATTGCCTTTATAAAACTAAAAGACAACTTTTATAGACGATGTAGAATTTGTATCGAGAACGAAGGTAGACATTTTGAACATTTCTTGTAAATAAATAATAAATAATTAATAACTATTTATTTTTGTTCTATTAATTAAACTTTCAAATGTTTATTCTTTCTATTATTTCCTTAGCCTTCCTGCAGTAATTTTTGGTTAGATAACAAATTCATGAACTTCAGGAATGATAAAATGGCCAGAAAACAGTTATTAATCTAATGGCTAATTTCAAGAATTTTCCACCTTGCTGTCTTCGAAGACTGATTTTAGCCAAAGTAGCCCATTAAGTACTTCTTTTTTGTAATGATTAAGAAAGCTGAGATTCTGGAGCATTTTTAAGCTTTACTTAGAAACCATACAGTCACCCGCTTAGATTTTTAATTTAAAGTTGAAAATTTAAGTCTTTATTCATCAACCGTACATTTTTGGTTTTATACCAACATTTTCATAATTTTGGTCAAAGTTATGAAACTGATTATTTTATGCATCGAAGTACAATTAAGGATGATTCAGTTGGGCAAAGAAAATTTTTTAAAAGTCTTCTACTTTTTAAAAAATTTAAAAATTTAAACTTTTAGGTCCGAAATTCTCAGAAATTCAGAAAAAAGTTCATAACTCGAAAACTATGAACAATCGCGGAACATACATGGGGGTGATTCGGGTACCCCAAGGAGTGCTCTTTCTGTGGGCTTTCGCTTGACACTTCTTTTTGGGTGCCCTGTATAATAAGACATTTTTTGTTTGTTTATGTCTCTTCTATCCATATAACTATAGCACTTTTATCGTGCGCCGAAACTTCAGAAAAAAAAAACGTGGAAGGTGGCTATGCCAGCCTTCATACAAAAATGTTTACTCCTTTGATAAATTACGAATGGGTCTCATTGTATTTTGCAGTCGCTTATAACCAGCCAACTTAATTTCCTAAACTGAGTGTGAGGAGCCATTTCGTCAGTGCCTAATATCCAGCCTAGAACTTAAAATAATAACGTATAGAAGGATAGTCTTCATACAATCGCCCCGTCAAAAATGAAGCACTAATCCGATTCACACATGCGTGACTATAACTTGCTTACGTGCGGCGCGCTTTGACATTGAACATTGCGGAGCTGTAATGAACACTGCAAAGCGGTCCATATGGCTCCAATTAAGGTGCTTCAAAATAGGCGCGCGGACTTGGTTTCTATATGTAATTATTCTAAGGCTTAGAAGATGCGTTGTTGCCAGTTGCCAGGTAACTGCTGACTGGCTGGAATTGAAAGATCATATTACGAAATTGCTGGCTACGCTCAGCTTGGGGAATGAACTTGACAAGTTATAGATGATTGTATTATGGTGTCTACGTACATTTAAGGCTTGTTCAAACCTGAGCGGTATTCGCTGCCGCTGTGGGTAGCGGTACAATACCGCGCGGGTTTCGCTTAGGTATTTAGTATCAAGTTCCGCGGCAAAATGTACCGCTACCCACAGCGGCAGCGAATACCGCTCAGATCTGAACAGGCCTTTAACCAATAATAAATATCTGACAATGATAATTATATTATTATTTTCAGAACATAATGGGCGACGACCAAACTGAGGGAGAATGGAACTGTATTTTTTTATATCACAAGGATATTTCTCCAACAATGGTACAAAAGAGCATCATGAAACACCATGAAGATCATGACTACTTATATCTGGAATGCATTTTAAACATTCAAGTCAAACGTGAGAAGTTTTATTTCATCTCTTTCAATGTTATTGAGTGCTGAGTGCGAGTTGCAGTAAGAGAAGTGAATGACTTCACCATCGCGTTTTGCGAGCACGTGAATGACACCCTTATTACAAGCTCTGCTTAGTTATGGTTCAGATTGTCTTGGTATGATTCGTCCCAGAAATTTATTATTATTTGTTAGCCCATTAACTCTCCAATTAATCCTATAAAGAAACGATTAAAAACTGACTTCTGCATTATAAAAGGAACCGTTATAGTTTTTGAACCATGTTATGTTTACATTTTCAATTTCCTTTTTTATTGGTGATACTGATCATACAAAAAATGATTCCAACTACCTTTTAGTAAAAATGTAATGTATGTATACCTAAATATATAAATACCGTAACAATACTTAAATAATCTAATTTTCTTTATAATAAACAATAGACACCTTTTTGACACGTGAAGTACTCGTAAGTCCCGCGTCATTTTATTTCAATATTTTATGTCCGAATCCTTGGCCTTGGGGTATTTGTTTTTTTTATGTATGGTTCGCCTCAAGCTTCTCAACGAGTCCCGCATTAAGGCCTGTTCAAACCTGAGCGGTATTCGCTGCTGCTGTGGGTAGCAGTACAATACCGCGCGGGTTTCGCTCAGGTATTTAGTATCAAGTTCCGCGACAAAATGTACCGCTACCCACAGCGGCAGCCAATACCGCTCAGGTGTGAACAGGCCTTTACGAATGTTTTCTTTATAAAATAAGTACTGCGCATGAGCGAAAATACTTCTTATGGGAGGGACAAGAAGTTTGACGCGAACGATATTTTAAAGAGTAATTGACACAGATGAATAAACGCTTTTATAACATTATTTAATTATTATAACCTTTGCCTATTCTTTTATATTTTCCATTCATTTACAGGATCTGTGACATTAACAGTTTTAAGTAAAGGACAATCTGCGAAGGCGAAGACTGGCGAAATTAATTATTTTTATTACAAAGAGGGGGAGAATATTACAGCCGAATGTAGAAAGGATTGGAACACAAATTCTGGAGTAACCCAGATAAAGGTGTATTTTTATAACAATGGTAAATATCTATACCTACTTAATAAAATATTAAAGAGTAAAGATTTCATGGTTTGTTTGTTTGGATTGAATAGGCTCCGAAATAACTGGGCCGATGTTATAAGTGTTTGAACATTTTTGTATGAAGACTGGCATAGCCACTGGCCGCCATTTTGTTTTTTGTTTTTTTACAAAAATGGTATATGCATATACAAGGTTATATTTTGAATACCATCCAAAATTTGCCCAGACATTAGCATCAATCGCAGACAGCTTTTATAAAAAAAAGGGTGGGTGGGACTTTCTAACTTACACATTACGATATTTGTTTTCGATCGATTCGTGCGGCGCGGTTACTTAGTCAAAATTAAATTTCGACTTCTGAATTAAGCGTGGGCGGGGAATTGAGAGGCAATTGAGAGGCTGCGAGCCTACCGCCACTCACGTCGCGCAGTATCGACGAAACTAGTGGTTTTTTTTACTTTATCTCAACATTTTAGTACTGAAGGTTATCAAACAGAAAAATACGTATATTACCATTTTCTCTATAGATCCTCATATTTCAATTTGGATGGTGTTCATAAAGTACCCTGTAGAGGACACATTGTCATAAACAAACAAAAAATGTCTTAAAATATAGTACCATGTCACGTTTCCGAGTTATTTTAAGGTAAAAATCTATATGAAAAAGGTGATAACAATTTAAAATCTACTAACGATGTGGATTTTCGTGTTACATTGTCAACAAATAAATGATTGTAGGTCATTTAAACCGTTGTTTATGTCTATTATCGCATTTTTAAGTACTGAACATTTGAAAATGCTCAAAATCATTATTTTGAGCATTTGCCAAAAATCAGGAAAAATCCACATTAACTTCATTAAGTCAATGTGGATTTTACCAGATTTTTGGCAAAAAACGACAAAAATCTTTCAAATTAAAATCAAATATACTTTACTGCATAGGAGAAATACAATTTTATTTGTGACGGCATAGAAGAGGCAAAAAGTGACCTTAGCACTTTGAGCGATTTCTTCAAGACGACTTTGGGATGTTCGGAGATTGCAGAAGAAGATAACTGACTGTTCAAATGTTCTAAAATCTGTTAACAAAGTTACACAATTATCTAGAAAATTTGTAAAAATTACCTTTTGCATTCCGATCTTCACCTTCGAATGTGTGTTCGAATTATGTGTCCTTTTTTCAAAAATACCACTTTCATCGTGCCGGAAGGATCGAAATAGAAACAAAATGGCGGCTAGGCGGCTATGCCACAAAGGTTCAACCCCTTGTAACCAATATGAAGCTGCATTATTAGCGAGTAGGAAGCTATTTTTTACGATATATTTACAATATATGTTCAAAGCCAGTTGTCAATAAACATATAATATGACGACACGGTTGGCCTCGTGCGCTGTAGCGCGTTAACTCGCTTTGCCTTGCGTGGTGTCCCGGGTCAATTCAAAAAAACGTTTTCTGAATTGGTTCGAATCTGGGTGTGAAATCCTTGCCGAGTAAGCCTTGGAAACCCTACAGAAACGATATGCCTAAGTATCGTTGGCCAAATCGTCAAACGTCAAGCGTTGTATCGTTCAACGCTTGACGTTTGGCTGGTATAAGATGGCCAAATCATTTATATGGACTGCTCCCTTAGCTGGACTAAACATATTAGTGAAGTGAGCAGGAAAGTCACTGGAACTCTTCGGGCACTTTATCGGTTGAAGAACTTCCTTCCTTCATCAACCAAGACATTGCTCGTACAGGCCCTTATTTTGCCATTAATTGATTATGGTAACGTGTCGCAGGAGCTGTTGAATAAAATGGATCGACTTCTCAATAATTGTATACGTTTTATTTTCGGACTACGCAAATATGATCATGTTTCTATGTACCGCTCAAAACTTAACTGGTTGCCTATTCGGCAGCGTAGATCCATTAGAATTTTAAATGTTCTTTTTTTTTGACCCCAACTCCCCGTCTTATTTAAAAAGCAAATTTCAGTTTCTTCATTCCTCACACTGTCTTCAGCTGCGTTCTGAAATACTCTTTCTCTTCTTACTACTTCTCATTCTTCCGGCTTTATGTCCAGTTCTTTCACGGTTTCTGCGATACGTCTCTGGAACAAATTTCCTGTCCCAATAAGAAAGTCGCTTGGCAAATATGGTTTTAAAGTGGCTGTTTTATGAAGCATTACAGGGCATTGATCTCGAACTTGGACTATGGTCCTTGAGATGCTGGGAAAGTTTGTGGCTCAAATACTGCCAGGTTAATCTGTGGCGTTTATATGGTTTAGCAATATACTTTTTTTTTAGTGGTTCTTTTTAAAAATAATATATTGGTTTGTACATGTTTTTTTGTTATTGTGTGTGTTTAGATTTTTGTTTAGTATTTTTTTTAGCTATAAGACGTATATATCTTGTATTTATTTAAGTCTATGTATGTTTATAGATAATGATATATGTGTAAGTATATTTTGTTGTTATTGGTTCTTTTTTTTTTAATGTTTGGCTTCAGTTTGTTTTAAGTAGCAGTAAATGTTATCACTTGCACCGTCTGCTAATTTATCTGTTTAATTGTGTGGTTGACTGGTAGAGAATGCCTTTTGGCATTAAGTCCGCCTATTGTACTGTTTATTTTTTTGTGCAATGAAGAATAAATAAATAACTAAATAAATCATGATGTGCCGGCGGATCACGATGCGCCCGGGCACATCACGATCTGGCCTAACGAACCATCAGCCCACGACATATACACATAGTTCACATCAAGCTTCACATAAGGGCAGCTTATGCTGCTGACGTAAGGCCCATTTTGCAATGGTTTTGTAAAGGTTGATGTGAACGCCTCTGTACATCGTAATACAAGGATATTTATCCTTAGGCTTTGAGACCATTACAAAAGGTGTGTTGCCATAGAATAATAACTTATAGAAGGATAGTTTTCATACAACCGCCTAATCTAATCTAATCCGATCCACACATGCGTGACTATTACTTGCTTACGTGCGGCGCGCTTTGACATTGAACATTGCGGAGCTGTAATGAACACTGCAAAGCGGTCCGTTTGGAGCCAATTATGGCTCCAATTAAGGTGCTTTAAACAGTGCGCGCAGAGTAGGTTTCTATAGCGTTATTATTCTAAGTTTTTTATCTTTTTTCAGGTGAACTTAACGAACATGCAGTTAATGCCACAAAAGGATCATCAACTTTAGTATCACCCGTGAAGTTTTTTCCGAAAATAAATGAATATAAAGTGAACTGTACTTATATTAGTCCCATGGCCGTAAAATCGACAGCTCAAGTAATAGTGAAATTAAAACCTGATTGTAAGTATATTTTGACAATAGATGCTGCTAGGGACTTCGTCCACGATGTCTTAGTTTTTAAAACTTTCAATCCTTGACATAAGTAGTGTCCCGGGTTCGATTCCCGGTCCAGTAAATTCAAGAAACGATTTTTCTAATGCACGGGTCTGGGTGTGCTGGGAGACGCACCTAGCTTAATTCCTGCCTGGTACTTCGTAATACAGGGATATTTATCCAGAGACATGACAAGTGCAATGGTGTTTTGTCTGGCGCATATTTATTTATTCATCCTGTACCTTCTTCAATCTAGATTTATTGTATATACGAAGTTTCATCAGGAGCCATTTTGAAGTTTTTGATTCTAGAACATACAGACTGATACAAAATAAAAAAAACCTTATATTACTTATTATCCAGTATCGCAAATTTCCCCCATCGTGAAAGTTTTTGATTAAATTAGATTAGTTCAGTTAACAGTTTTATTATATGTACCACAAAAAAGGCATCTCTCTCTTTCTTCTGTGAAATGTATATACAGTCAAAAGCATAAATATATGAACGCTTCGAAGGCTTCAAAAATATCTAAGCAGAACAGTAGCCACAAATGAGTCTGAACTAACTCGCGTTGTAGCCTTGAAAACGAATAGATGTTTACTAATGTTCTTACTTCAACGCATCTGTAAAGCTAGCTAAGCCTCCGTGGGCAGTGGGACTTAGGAAATTCATTATTGTACACCTACTGCACTTATTTGACCAAATTAACCACTGTTTTATAAAGAAAACTATTATTTTGAGCAGACTAAAATCATTTGAAAAATTAAAATAACTCAACTCAACACAAAAATAAAATATTAAAATATTACTAGCAAAAATATAGATACTAAATAAAAATAAACGTAAATAAAATCATACTATGAAAGTTGATATCTTAAATAAACATATACAAAACCCAGAAAAAAGGATGCGTTTACTTACCAAAAAAACCTTTTCCTTGCAGTGCTACCAATAATTCTCATAAACGGAGAAGTACTACCCAAATACAATAGTTCCCAAGATGTCCACATTTACGAAGGTCAAGTCGGTGCTACTGCTTCTATTGAGTGCACCAGCCAGGAATCAGATGGAACTGTTCACTGGGAAAGGTGTCCGACGCAGACAAGAAGTGAGTGTTAAAAAAACAATTTTATTACATAAAGATAGAAACTAGAAAAAATCGACCTGATCCTGGGACTCCAGCGGGGTTCGAACCCGCGACCTTTCAGAATGCGGGTGACTGCTCTTCCAACTGAGCTACCGAGGCCGTTAACAGACCTGGCAAAGGATAGTGTACATTTGCCCATACATTGCCGCCTAAGAACCAACAGTCATGAAAAATACCTCTTAGGGTTCATAAATACATACACTTTAGTGTCAAAACGTAGTTTATGGACGGACACTTCTGAGAACTCGTTAAATATCAAAATACTGAAATATTTTGAGGTTATATTTAATAATTTAATGCGAAGTTTTATTCACGTGAGTGGGACTAATGTTCTTCAAGCACATATTTTGATGATCTGCCACTTCTGCCAGTTCCATGGAACCACTAGATGAGCCACAATTCACACAAAATGTTGATTCCATTGCGATGATCGTACTTAAATCCGTAATTATTGCTGAGTTAGCTATATGCAGGTTACAAAGTCTATAAACGGTTAAATCTAAAAGGAGGTAGGTCATTACAGAGAGCCATCAACGTCCGTTTTTTAAGCAGAGTAAACAATAACACAGCATTGCAAATTGAACGCGAAAAACAAAAATTTTAACAAAAAAAAAACAACTTCAAAAAAAACTGTTCCAAATCAAAGCACTAAAAAGTAAAGAAATAATTGAGTATTCAATACTGCAGGTACAATTATTGTTATTGTTGGAGTCGGTGTCAGCCAAGGAAACACTACAATATACCTATTTCTTACATATCACGTTTACGTATGTATGTAGGTAGTTACAAACCAACATGGGCTGACACCGACTCCAACAATAACAATAATTGTACCTACATTATATTATCGTATAAGTTTTAGAAGAATACTCAATTATTTCTTTACTTTTTAGTGCTTTGATTTGGAACATTTTTTTTTGAAGTTGGTTTTTTTTTTTGTTAAATTTTTTGTTTATTTCTTGTTTTTTAGTGAATAGTTCTTATTGATTTTATTCATCGAAATCAAAAGTATCGTCCAATTGCTCCTAAGAATTGAAGAGCTCCGTTACTTTGTCATGGATTCCATAATCAGAACCTAACCAAACACTCATCAAACTACTCTTGAAGTATATCTTTCCAATAAATAAAAAAGAAGCATCGAAATCGGTTGACGTGATAATGAGTTATTCGTCCATTTGTCGCGCATATGGTTTATCTAGATTTAGGACTTATATGAATTTCCCATGGATGCCACTGTCAGAACTGAACCAAATTAAAATGGGACCACACGGGCAGCATCAGCTTTCAAATAAAAAAAGAATTATCAAAATCGGTTGTCGTAATATTGAGTTACCCGTCCATTTGTCGCGCATTTTGTCTATCTAGATTTAAGACTTATATGGATTTCCCATGGATGCCACTGTCAGAACTGGACCAAATTAAAATGGTACCACACGGGCACCATCAGCTTTCAAATTAATAAAGAATTATCAAAATCGGTTGGCGTAATATTAAGTTATTCGTCCATTTGTCGCGCATTTTGTCTATCTAGATTTAAGACTTATATGGTTTACTCATGGATGCCACTGTCAAAATGAAATGAGACCATTCGGGAAGCACCAGCTTTTAAATAAAAAAAGAATGATCAAAATCGGTTCACCCAGTCGAAAGTTATGAGTTCACAAACATAAAAAAAAACATACAGTCGAATTGAGAACCTCCTCCTTTTTTTGAAGTCGCTTAAAAATACAAGACACTAGACAGATGGTGGTATTTTTTTTTGCGTTGAAGTGTCAAGTCAACCAAACGTCATTAACTTCTTTTTTTTGGCTTTGCACAAAGCTGATTTAAGCCAATGTATAATCTGATTTAAAATCAAAAGTTGATTAAACATCTATCGCATTGACAGTAATGTATTGTTACTCATTTTTAAGAGCCTTTAGTAAGTTCACAACTACATTTTCTTGCACAAACAGGGTTTCTTTTGTCAATACAAAGTAAATCAAAACATTGTTGCGATGGCTAAACAACAGAGGGCACAGACGAACGCAACATAAATGGTATTAAAAAAAGGGAACTAATTTTTTGAACTGTTATTTAAATATTCGAGAGGTTATTATGATCAGTTGGAAAACATATTGAGCAGTTATTTAATTTAATGGCGGTTGATTAATTATTGCGACAGTAAAACATGGACAGTAATAAAAAAACAATTGGTCTGTTATTCTATCACACGATTTCAATTCTAAAAATAGTTGAGCAGTCCAATAACTGATTGAGCGGTAAAAATGATGGAATGTAGGTTAGGGTTTTTTTTTTTTTATGACTACCCAGAAATCCTTCAGGTGTCAGTAGGTTAGGGTTATTTTTTTTATGACCACCCGGAAATCCTTCTGGTGTCAGTTTTTATCTACGAGTTCCGATTTATTACTGCGCACACGTAACCGCTCATTCAATATTTTTGAAGGCCCATTTAATTATTTTCCTGCTCAATTATATATTCACTGATCCATTTCGATATTTTTTATTACCCATTTTTGTTTACTTTACCGCTTAGTTTTAACTGCTGAACTAGTTAATAAACGTCCCATTTTTAATTTTTAACTTAACAAAACTGCTATTTACAACTGCCTCTTAAAATCAGTGCCTTAAAAAAATGTTTTCGTACGATAAATCTTTTCAGTATTTTTAATTTTGATATCAAAAATCAGAAGTGTCCGTGACAATCTACTTAATAAGTGATAATTATGTTATAAATCATGGCCAGAATTATGACAAATGTCAAATGTTTGTTGGTTCATAGGCCAACTTGGACACTGTCCTTTATCTAGTGTAGATCACGTTGTAAGCCAACGTTAGGCTAGTTATTATCTTAGTGTAGAAAACACAGCATTGTTAAATGCTAAAAGTAAAAATTGACTTACAATTTTATTAGTTTAGGTAGGATTTGTATAGCTATGGCAACTCCATGGTTGGAAATTTCGGCTATCTAATCTGTGGCAGATTCAGGATGTACAAACATCACTTCTTATAACCTTCACTTGCACTAATATTCGAATGTTCGAAATGTTGTTTTACCTAATCATCTTTTCTCCGAAAACTTTTCTGTCATAATGTCGGGTGATATAATAATTGGTTAGGTACCCTAATTCCTCATGTAGTAAAGTATTTTTTCCGAATTGTCTTATTGCATAATATTAGTTTATAATAAAATTGTTAATCCTAAAAACATTTGATGAAAATTGAGTTGACAGAAAATAATCGCCTTCAAACCGACTTCACGTAGTGTTATTCAGAGGCGCGTAGCGAGGTGGCTCGCGAGCTGAGGAGCAGGTGGCTCGCGAGCTGAGGAGCAGGTGGCTGCGAGTGAGCCGCGGAGGTGAATGAAAGCCGTCTGCGACGATCGGCTCGCGTGGCGCTGCCGGAGTCCTGCTGCGCCGGAGCCATAAAAGAAGCCATGGATTTTGCATTTTTAATTGCCTGACCACTACGAGTAAATTATGCGCCAAGTTGGATTTTTGTAGACAAAACAATTTTATTATAAAATCAAGTTTTAATACAAAAGATTTCTGGTACAAAGTTCCAAAATTTTACAAGATAAATATTAATTTTGATTTAATTAAAGACTTATGCCTATTAATAAGAAAAAAGTTATGTGACTCTCAAATTGTATGAATTGCAGTATTCATGACGAACAATTTTCGGGCATCTCGTATTTAGGGATTTCAATTTTCGGAGACGTGATGTGACATGTTAAGTTCGGGCAAGTTATCATTCGGAGAAATGATGATTATGGTCACAAACTTTATGTGATGTTAAATTATGAATAAACAATATATAAGACAATAGAGAACCGGCAGATTCGGGCACTTGTTGTAACTTGTAAAAGTAAGCAGGAATAATAAATAAGTTTTCCAAGTATTTGCGGTTTATTTTATTTATTTAACTTGTTCAATATTTTTTTAAATATTTGTAAATATGGTGTCCCTTAAATCAAAATATCGCATAGCTGGGGTCTTCTTACCTTTTTAATCTTTTCAATATTGGTCCGAGAGCAACACGCCACACCGATTTCGACATATGAAATCGTTCAAATGTATGGGTATGACTTAAGCGGTCGCTGGCTTTCATGACATGTCATCTCCATACATTTAAACGATTTTAAAAGTCGAAATCGTCGTAGAGTGTTGCTTTTGGCTAGCCCCCCTTGTGGCTTTTTTTGCGAAATGTGACTATGATAGTTTAAAAATATGTACTTCTCTGAGGGCCAAAGGGTAAGGCTACAGACTAGTCGATATTAATAACTCATTTTAAATGAACCTGCTCTTCTAACATAGTTCATAAGTCTTATGGGTTGTCATGTCTTTAGATAAAACCCCTTTTGAATATACATAGATTTAAAAAATTAAAAAACTAACAATAACATATTACTAGTCTAATATAATTTAGTGTCATTTGTAGGTATGTGTCATCGTTTGAGTATAAATGCATTACGATACAGATCTCAAGTTTTCGACAGTTTACAATTTCGCGAGATAGATTATAAACTAACGGTGTTCACAATCATACGGTGACGTTGCACATAGTATGCAGTGAATTGTGTTTTTTTTATTAATATGCTTGCAGCTAGGAAATGCTCACCAACTAAAAAGGTGTCTGGCAGGATACCACCAGAAAACATTACGTTGGATGGAGAAAAAAACTACATAAGTTACCACTGTGTTTATACAAACCTGTTCGGCAGTGTGAGGACGGCTATGGTCACCATTATAATAATCAGTAAGTGTGAGTCAGGATTTTGGGACTTAAAATCCTCCTTCTTTTAATTCTTCTCCTAAAAAAATACGTATTTTGCCATTTTCTCCATAGATCCTCGTATTTCAATTTGGATGGTGTTTATAAAGTATTGTAAGTAATTGAAAAAAATCTAATTTTTGCTTTTACAGGGCGGTGTATAAGCAAAAATTAGATTTTTTTCAATTAACTTTTTAGGTTTTCATACAAAAAATACTGACCGTTCGAGTGATTTGTATAGTAACCTCGAAATGAAAGTTAGTTAAATAAATTTCATTTCCGCTTAGAAATCGTTTCCGGAAGTTATTTGATAATCGCCCGGTATATGCCACTTGAGCCTGAAGCTCATATATCAGCGCTTAGTACTTAGGTACCTACTGTTTCTCTTACAATTTACAATACAATGCGTTGTTTTGTAGGGACATTACCTCTTGTATTCTTTTATTTCAGTAAATGCAATGAATAGGTGGTGTCTCATGACTCAGGTCAGGATCCTACTTAACACGTGAAAAAATGTGGTATTTGCTTCCCTGTGGAGATGACGCGTCTCATCTTTTTCCATTTTTCTGAACTCCGCGGACACGCCCCCGCTTCCACACGCGGTCAGAACGAAAGTTCGATTCGGCTAAAATTCTGACAATAAATTGTAGGTAGAGAATGTAACACGATAGTAAAGCTTTTTGAACATTTTCGTATTCGGAATTCGTATTTCGGAAGCTGGCATAGCCACCAGCCGCCATTTTGTTTTTTTATCGATGTTTCCGCGCACGATAAAAGTGGTATAATAGGTCGGGGAAAAAGTTTCTTCGCATTTTTTAAGAAATTCAAATCATTTTTTAATATAGTTTGTTTACATTTAACTAAAGTATATATGGGCCATTTTGTTCGATTACTTTTTGCCACTAGGGACATGATCCCATTGCTATAGGAATTTTGAGGCTTCTGATCAAAATACCGCGACAAGTGGTTTTGGCAGTCCTCTCGTGATGTTAACCTGCCACTGCCTAAAGAATTCTGAAGAGACCGAATCAGGTGGAAATCTGAAGGTCCAAGGTCAGAAGGACTATACGGCGGATGCATTAACACCTCCCAGCCAAACTCTCTTAATTTTTGCTGAGTGGCCAAAGATGTGTGAGGTCTAGCGTTACATGATGAGAAACCACAACCTTTCTGTTGGTTAATTCCGGCCGCTTTCTCTCAACTTCTTGCTTTAATCTCATCAGTTGTTCGCAGTAAAGTTCAGAATCGATGTTCCTGCCTGGTGGTAACAGCTCATAACGAATAATGCCGTTCCAATCCCACCACACACACAGCATCACCTTGTTGCGAGTTAACCCGGGTTTCGCCACAGTCTGTGAAGCCTGACCGGTCTTTGACCACGACCTTTTTCGCACGTTCTTGTCGTACGTGATCCACTTTTCATCACCAGTTATCAGCTTCTTCCAAAATTATTTGGTTTCATTACGTCGTAATAAAGAATCATAAATGAGTACACGGTTCATTAGGTTTCTTTCTTCTTAGGCTCGTGAGGTACCCAAATATCGAGCTTTTTTGTGTACCCGGTTTTTTTCAAATGCGCCAAAGCTGTTTTGTAGAAAATTCCCAGTTCTTCAGCTACGTCGTAACTACTGATATGCCGATCTTGCTCCTGTTTTCAAAAATGGCATCCATTTTATCCGTGATAGGGCGACCAGAGCGACGTGCATCTTTGACATCAAAATTTCCTGCTACTCTCACAGACACTGCACTAGGTCCATAATCATCGCAATTTTTTTTCGCGGCTTGCGTTGCATTTTTACCTTTTTTTAAGTAAAATTTTAAGATATATCGAATTTCTTTATTAGATTAGACATAGACTCATCTTGACAGTAAGAAAAACAAATGAAAATTACACATTTTCCTAATTTGAATTTGGAATTATCCTTTTTAAAATTTAAACTTTTAATGATACCAAAACCAGCCAGATACAAATAGTATAGCCAAAGAGATTTTATTACAAGTTCATACATACTATATGCGAAAAGACTTTTTCCCCAACAAACACAAACAAAAAATATCTCATAACATGGTGCCCTAAAGTGTCACGTTTCAGAGTTATTTGAAAGTAAAGATCGATATGAAAAAGGTGATTTTTGATTAAAAATCTACCAATTATTTGGCTTCTCGTATCAAACCTCTTTCTCTTGAGTTAGTAGCGCCATCGGGTGGTGAGGCTAAGTACTTATCGGACCGCCCTCGTATGTTGTCAAGCATTGTTTCTTAATTAATTTCACTTTTCAGAGCCACCAAATCTTTCCACCAGCAAGTACGAATTGGAACCTTTCAGTGATACAACGTTGCATTCATTCACATTGCATGGAAAACCCGGAGATTTTATAAAAATGGAATGCAAACGTGAGGAACCAGACGGCTTTCTGCACTGGAGGTATTGCAGTGGTCCTGGTACGTTACCAACTTTACTGAAACTAAATTAATATAAATATGCGCCAGACAACACACCCCTCGTCATGGTCTCGAAGTAGGGATTAATCCCTGTATCAAGAGGTACCAGACAAGGCGTTAAGCCAGGGGCGTCTCCCAGAGCCAAATGCTTGCCGATGACGCTTCAACAAAATTTAGAGAATTGTTAAAATTATTGTACTTACTATGAAGGTCATAGCACAAAATCACGGCGTGGCAACGCGGCACCGCTCCGACCCGGCAATCAACTTGCCATTCAAAATGGAGCATTGAATTGTGTACTACATTATATTCTACAACGTCAATATGAAAAAGCCGACGGCAGGCGGTCAGCGCGCTTGTCACTAATATACAACTTGACTCGCAGCTCTCGCGCTGTATACGAGGGCTGCGAGCTTACGGCGCGCCGACCGCGTACCTACGAGTACTTACTGCGCGCTGGCAGAATAAAAGTCTAGAACTAAGAACTAAAAAGTCGGAATTGACCCCAGCTATGCGCTTTTTTGATTTGATGCTTACCTACTTCCAGGGATCTGTATATCTGTGTGTTCGATTGCTCGACCCATATTAACCCACTTAACCTAAGCTGAATAGTTAAATTTAATGGAAAGTTAACTAACTTAGTTAGATGGATAGTTTACTACTGTGATGTATTTTTCAGACAACTGCATTCCAACTCAATATACCCGCACTCAGAACATAAGTCGTACAATGACATTAAAGAACGCATCCAGTGGGGCAAAACTATATTGTGACTATTTGAGTTTGCACGGAACCACGCTTAGCTCGAGTATTGTTTTCGTAGTAGAACCAGGTAAGGTGCCTTATTACAACCCTTATAACTTGTCAATTTCTTTTTCTGAACTGAGCGTAGCAAGCAATTTCGTAATTCTATTCAAATAAGTAGGACTGACCGGGCACCATATTGTGATGTGACATCTGTGAAACTGACTTCAGTCGAGTCAAATTCGGTACGGTGTGAAAAAAAGACATTACAACAGCAATCATTTATTGCCTAGAAAATAGAAGTTTAGGGTGATTTAAGGTGAAAAGAGCGCCACTCAGATATTTTCTTGCCAGTTTTCTTGCACTTATGACATATAGTTTGTAAATGCTTACTTCATTTTTATTACGAAATCAATAACGTTAATTACTTGTAAATACAATACCTAATCGAATCTTCCAGCGACTTAAAGTAAATTCCTTTTAAAAAACACATGTTTCAGTAGTTATTTTTGTTAATGGCAAAATTTTACTGGTCCATACTGGCTCACCTAAAGTTCTTCATCCGAAATTGTTCTTCCTACCGATTTGTAATGCGAATGATTACTCTACCTACAATTTTTCTTCCTAAAGTTTTCATTCATATAATTTGTAGTACTACCGCCGATGTTCATAACACTCATGTTTCCGAAAATTGTAACTAATATTGTTTTAACTCCTACTGTTGTTTTTCATAACGCTTTCATCCCTAAAAATAATTTCCATAATATTTTACTCATGTTCAGAAAGTAAAGCGATGTATATTAATGGGAGAAACGCCCTAAAGTCGCTTTTGGCACTCGCCGGCCCCTGCCACGGCACGCTCGTTTCGCTCGCTCGGCACGTGCGCTGTGTTTATGTAAACCTAACCCGCTCGTCGCTTCGCTCCTCGCTAACCTAAACGAGTTTAAAGTGGCTTCTGGCACTCGTTATAGTTAGCAAAGAGTGGGTTAGGTTGACATAAACGCTTAGTTGTTGAGTTAGTGTGTGTTCGGATTACAAATCTGTAGGAAGATCAATTTCAGGTAAAGATCTTTAGGTGAGCCAATCAGGTCCCGTTATAAACATACATAAAGTGATAATATTAATTACAAGTTTCGGAAACATGAGTGTTTTGAACATCTACAACTACAAATTGTATGTATGAAAACTTTAGTAATAAAATTTTAGGAAAAGTGATAATTTGGATTATGAACATTAGAAACAGCGAAGTTAGGAATTGTGATTTTTAGGATGAAAGATGTTCATGAAGAACATTTTGGAGTTCCAAATAACGGAGATGAAAATTTAGGTGAACTTTGGCGCACCCAAAATTAAACAACCGCTTTTTTTGCAGTCCGTATTCAAACGAGTGAAGTTGGTCGCAAGCCAGTCCTATTCTTAATTGGATCGCATGATCTTTTATTTCCAGCTATACTCTATTCATTATAGCATTAAACAGAGGTAAAAAAAAGGTTCTGTTTAGGGTACATTTTGTGGTAAAAGTAAAATAAACATTATTACTTTTAAGATTAATGCTGAATTTATTAAAATCTATATATAGCAGCTGTAACACTTAATTATCCTCTTAAAAAGTAAAGTAACTTCAGAATGTATGAGGCTTTTGTTTAAATAAATTATTTTGTCTTGCATCAAACTATGTTGTCGATGTAAATATCTAAAAGAAGCAGGGGTTTTTATCCGAAAACATTTTTACTGTCACTATAACCCTACCGAATCTAAAATGTTACACAATCCCGTCACACGTTGGGGCGGAAGGGGTTTTCAATTTTGCCACGTTATACTCAGGTCATCGTCATGGGCCTTGGCAACGTCAAATGCAAATTGTCATTCATTTTAGCACCCCTGCTTCTTATTTCTAATTTAATAATGAATGAAGTATAGTCAGTGGTTACCTCGCACGAACACATCTTCTTGGCTGGTTGCTCACTGCACTACGTTTAGGCAATCAACTTGCCGTCCCAACTTAGCGTGCCCAAGATCTGAAACATTAATGGGAGCTTTTTCATGCCATGTAAGGAATGGACCAATCATAGATCAGCGTTTTGGTTACAGAAGCAGTAAAAATCGCAGAAACACCTCCCAAAAGAGCAGATAAAGCTTGTAAGTATTTCTTTGAATAAAAACAAAGTAAGTTAATCCCAACAAAAACATTTTCATGTAAAGTGTTGCCAAGTCGAGACCATTCTGGCTCGCACTGTCAGAAAGTTATCAGTGCGTCTACCGTGAGTTGCCACTTCAAATTAACGTCGTCGCGTAAGAAATAAAACGCAGTTTTGATTATATTGACGGTCCTATTTCTTTTGTAATTACCTGTTGTATTTGTTATGTGCAATAAAGTTTATTTTTCTTCATCTTAATAATTACCTCAGTCTGATTTTTAACTTATCCAACTTAACGCAAGTGTTTCATTTCAATTAACTACTCTGCATTTATCTATTGTCGAAATAAAAAAGATAATAAAAACAAACACCTCATTTTTTATTGTCTCTAAAA
This sequence comes from Udea olivalis, assembly GCA_947369235.1. NCBI lineage: Eukaryota > Metazoa > Arthropoda > Insecta > Lepidoptera > Crambidae > Udea > Udea olivalis. The sequence continues at coordinate 6,156,411 of OX376370.1, read as the reverse complement.
TATGTATTATTATTAGTTGAATATAATTTTCAAGCGATTTTACATCACCCACCTATTAAGTCTGCAAATTTTCCTCCCCGTAATAATCATTCAGTATTAATAATTAGTTGTGTAATAAGGTATGCAGTTATAGTTTTCCTTTCCAGATATTCTAACAACCGTAAATATATCTATAACTACCAATGAACCACTGTAGTGACACCTAACGTTTGAATACTCACGGACAATACAGAGAGATTAATAGTAATTTGAATTTATTTTCTTTAACAAAAAACCATGCTCTGTAATTTAATTATTGTATCAAATTTTAACTCAGCGCTACTTTATTCACTAATTGCTGCCCGCGGCTTTGTCAGGGTGAATTGAAAACTTTTCAACAAGCTGAATTCTATGAATTATTCAAAGTTTAAGAATTGTACAAAGTTTCATTCGAAAGCACCCAGTAGTTTTCACGTGATGCTAGAACTATTATTTTACTATATATTGATGATTATGCCTATGCTGTGATGAAATCCGCACGATATAAAAACCCTTTGAAGTATTATTATTTTGGCAGTCACCCCATAAGTGCATAAGCATCTGACACCTAAATAGTACAAGCTCTGTTTGTTTTTGTAGAGGATCCTGTGTAAATTGTCTTGTGTGTAGGTGATTATTTATTTCATTAAACTATTTATGTCCTACATATTACTTTATTGTGGTAATGCTAATATTGCCATCCTTTTCCTTTGTATGGTCTCAGCTGACAGGAACACTAATGTTTTGTTATCGCTTAGTCATTGCAAAATAACATAATGCCATTAAGCAGTCGTAATTATGTGTGCGTTAGTCCACTTTGAATATTTAATTATTGCAGTGGTGTTTTTAAATGGGGTCAATTGTAAGTTTATCTTTTACTAAGTTACTGTTAGTTTTACTAGAACCTATTGATATGGTCGGTAAGGCTTATGCAATTCTTTAACATGCAGCTTGGTCTCATTACACTATTATTAATAAATCCTTACAGCTGTCTACAGTTCATTCTGATCTTGAATCTATATTGTGCCTTATTTGCCATCGACGTTGTTTTAACATATTTTTAAGATAATAACAAAAAGAAAACTATACTGTTTCTGAAACAGGACAAACACAGGGATAATAAGGCTATCTAGTGCTTAAATGTTCATAATTAAACCGGGTGATTATTAGTATCATGAGGAAAGCTAAATGACACACATCATAGGTGATGTGGAAATTATTCAAGTTAGTAGATACTAGTTTACTTTAGAGTAGATTTTTTAAAGGTTTTTAACAAATAAAAATAGAGGAACATTCATTAACTTTTATTAAAATTAAAAAACTACAAGTAGTAGATTACAATTTTTAAATTAACCAGTGTAAGTTATAATACTGGTAGCCTTATTCTGAACTGATTTCGAAAAAGGAGGAATTCCTCAAGCCAGCTGTATTCCTTCTTAACTGACGTATTAATTTAGGTTTTCATAATTGTTATAAAGGGTAAAACAGAATGACTAACAAAGTGAAGAAAAGTCGTAACATCCAGACGTGAAATGCTATTCCAGCACGTTTCCTTCCTCTTATGGTCCCGATTCTTCAGGAGGCTTTAAAATGTCATTTTTGCTGGCTTCTAAAGATATACTTGACCAGCTCAGTGGTTGCTGTGCCTCTTGGCAGGCACAGCAACCACTGAGCTCTTGACTTTACCTTACGGCCGCAAAAACAAAATTGTACCAATATACCAATACCAATGGTTCTAGACGTGTCCAACCCCGTTACCTAAAAAAATAAAATAAAATTGTAGGCAACTTTATATTTTTCCATTTCAGCCACAAACTTTACCATCGAACCAGGAAACTTCCAATTCGATGAAGAACTCCAATTCACATGTACGATTGAGGAAGAAGATAGATTTGTTAAAATTTTTCTTATTTCGCCAGGTTTGTAAACTCTTTTTGTCACTGCTCGTATTATTTAAAAAATAAGTTATTTCTACTTTGAGTATCTGCAGTCACGTACGAAATTACGAATGTGCCCCAAACTTTTACTTGTGGTCACCCTATTAAACGCAAGCAAGTTGTTTTTGAATTCTGCCCGTATCAAGACTGCAGTCACGTACGAAATTACGAATGTGCCCCAAACTTTTACTTATGGTCACCCTATTAAACGCAAGCAAGTTGTTTTTTGAATTCTGCCCGTATCAAGACTGCAGTCGCGTACGAAATTACGAATGTGCCCCAAACTTTTACTTGTAGTCACCCTATTAAACGTAAGCAAGTTGTTTTTTGAATTCTGCCCGTATCAAGACTGCAGTCACGTACGAAATTACGAATGTGCCCCAAACTTTTACTTGTGGTCACCCTATTAAACGCAAGCAAGTTGTTTTTTGAATTCTGCCCGTATCAAGACTGCAGTCACGTACGGAATTACGAATGTGCCCCAAACTTTTACTTGTAGTCACCCTATTAAACGCAAGCAAGTTGTTTTTTGAATTCTGCCCGTATCAAGACTGCAGTCACGTACGAAATTACGAATGTGCCCCAAACTTTTACTTGTGGTCACCCTATTGACCGCAAGCAAGTTATTTTTTGAATTCTATCCGTATCAAGAATACAAAAAAAATCCAATTTGGTAACCTTAAATACATTTTACATTACTATATAATACTTACTACATACAAAATTATACTACTATATTCTTATTAAAAATGATTTCGAGCAACGCTTCCAAAAAAAATGTCATCAAAAAGCCAACAATATAAAAAAAAACTTTTTTATAGACGGCAATATTTCCGTACCAGTGACCAAGATGAAGGCAACATTACCGCAAAAAGAAATTATATACACTGGAAGATTCAGGATGAACTTCACTGGAGACGTCACAGCCAAGTGCGAAGCGTACCTCAAGGACACAGGTTTAAAACTGGCGTCACTGTATCGACCACTTAATTTTACAATAATGGATGATTCAGGTACCAAGAACTATTTTAATAAGCATTTTGTATGTTTCATCGTTAATATGGTATTTTGGAATAATGATGATGAATTTTCAAAACGGCTAATAGATTTTGCTCACAAGTATATTTTAAAATTAAGAACTAACGTTAAAACGGGTACACTACATAAATCGGAAAAACTCCAAAAGTCACAATCACAAATTTCAAAATTAGGGATTTAAAATTCATTCTGAAAGATTCAGAATTCCGAAATCAAAATTCTGATTTATTATAAATATATATGATTATTAAAAATCCGAAATTTCAATAATCCGAATGTTCTTAAGTACTTTTTTTCAAATATAATGCCCGTCAAGATGACCTCACTCCACTTGATGGAAAGTGGTTGCGAAGTCCAGATATGAGGCTGACAAGCCCAGTCCTTCACACGAATCACTGGGCTGGCCATCCTAACCTTGAAGGCCTGCAGAAATGCCTTTTCACGCCCCGCTTGAACACCCTGGGACTTTATGTGACGACACAATTGGCGCAGTGCGCTGTAGCACGGTTTCTCGCTTCGATTTCCCTAGTGTCCCGGGTACGATTCCCGGTCGAGTCAATTCAGGAAACGATCTTTTCTGAATTGCCTGGGTCTGGCTGTGGGAGACGCCCCTGGCTTATTTCCTTGTGTGGTACCTCGTAACACAGGTATATTAATACCTACTTCGAGACCATTACAAGAGGTGTGTTGTCTGGCGCATATTTTCTTTTGGTTTTTATAAGAGGAAGGAAACACATGCGCTGGAAGAGCGTTCCTCGTCTGGATGGTACGACAAAGGAACGAGTCACCGAACCTTTTAGTGCAAGCCAACAAATGCTGGATTGTATGTGGATGACTACGTAGTCCAGCGCGCGTGGTGCGGGAGTGGAAAGATGAGGAAGGGATAAGCTGAAATAACTCTTCAGAGCATTTCCCATTATAAAAGCGATAAAGGACACTTAACCTGGCAATGTCTCTACGGAATTGGAGAGACTCAAGAGTCATAGACGCCTCTGGGCTGCCGATAATACGGATAGCACGCCGCGGCAACCTGTCGAGAGCTTCGAGTAAGTACTTTGCGGAACCGTCCCAGAGATGACAGCAGTATTCGGCACACGAGCGAACTTGTATCTTATACAGAAGACAGAGCTGCTCAGGCGTGAAAAATCGTCTCACTCTGTTCAGGATTCCAAGTTTACGGGGATGCTGTTTTGATGAGTACGAAATCAGAATGCCAAATTTTAACATTTAGAATTATCGAAATTACGAATCAACAATAGTCCGAATTATCATGAATACGAAGAAAGCAAATAATCTAAAATGTACCTACTCTTCATTTTTTATTTTTTTATTTAGCATGAATGCTTTCTGGTCACAGTTAACCTAACGTAACCTACACATTTAATCCTGTTAAAGAAGTTATTCAGCTTAATTTACTTATAAATGATGTTTATGATATTTTTGATAAATATATAGGTATTTTTTATTTTAGCATAAATTTCGGAATTTTGAAATTCCGAATATTGTTTTTCGGGCCAATGAAGCTTCAGATTTTTAATTCTTCGTATGTTTGTAATGAAATCCGGAATTATGAAATTAGAATTTTTCGAAGAAAAGAAAATCGGAATATTCAAATTCGGAAATAAATGTTTCGGAATTTTTGGGTATTCCCTGTTAAAACAGAGCTTACACTGGGTGATTATCAAAGACTTACAAAAACGATATGTTGTATTCGAAATAGTACGTATGGAGTAACTATGTACCTAAGTGAAAATTAGATTTTTTCAATTTACTTAATTTTGAAGGGTTCCATATAAAAAATAGTGACTGTTCGATTGATTTGTATAGTGTCCTTGAGATAAAAGTTAATTAAATAAGTTTCATTTTCACTAAGATAGTTTCTACTCTTTTTTTATACCACATCGGTGACAATCAAGCATGCGGACCGCCTGATGCTAAGCGGTTACCCCAGCCTATGCAACACCAGGGGTATCACTCGGGCGTTGTCGACCCTGCAAAATCCTTTTAAAACCCCTCTTGAAAAACTCCATACTAACTCTAAAAAGTCTTTTGATAATCACCCGGTATTTGTCCGTCTCTGCACCCACAGCACAACCACATGAGTAAATATCCCTCGCAAAGTTCACGTTGCAAAATTTCCTACTTATTGTGATAGGACTGACAAGTCACACCTGTTCCACGTTAAATAAATAGAGAGGTAACATAAAATCATCCTACTCACTGTCACGTCGCGTTCGTTTGACGTGACGCGATCTGTAACGTAGGTCCTCATTTCCAGAATACAGTCACACTGGAACAGCTGCGAAGGCGACTAATGAAGACGAGCTTGGTAAGTTACCTTCTCCAACGGTCCAATAGCAATCTTCTTCAAATGTCCGCGTGTAAGCTTAGCTTTCGCGTACTGAAGGACATCGGTAAATACCTTAACTTTTTCGCTTTATTTCATAGAAAAAACCCTTGAAGTTACCACAATCATTTGGGGGTTGGTCGGATCTGGCATTTGCATAGTGGCCATACTGATTTATGCAGTTGTAAAAGTTTGCAAGGCACAGAAACAAGAAATAATGGTATGTATTTATTTATTTGCAATTTAGTTGATAAAACTAACGTAAAATAAGCAATACAAGAAGAATCACTTGTATCAGACGGAATTCGAACCTACACCCTACACCGAGCGGCCAACGCCGTAAGCTTGAGTTACTTAATACTTTCTAAAAGCTAACGTTTACTCATCAGTGCTTGCTCACATCATCCTTTTTTAATCTCTTCTCTTTCTATTGAACCCATGACCTATGGCTTAATATACAGTACGACGAGACAGCTAATTGGGTGACAAGAATGCTCTCATTGTCTACATAATAACTGCCAATTATATACAGTAACATTGCATTTTTTGTTTTCAGAAGGAAAGAACCAGTGTAACATACGAAAATTTGAACAACGATCTGCAGACCCCAACACCGCCTTTTCCTAGGGGTGCGAAACTAGAAGAAACATACTTTAGGCCAGCTGATTTTAAAGAATCCCCATACGCCATAACGAAAATGGGCGACAATAATACATACGCCCAACCTTACTTCCCTAACACAATCGAAGAGCTATACTCAAAACCAGTTCCCAAAAATCAAAGGATAAATGATTTCTATTCGAAAGTCTTACCGAAAAATCAAAGACCCAGAAATGATGACATCAATTATGCTGAAATAACAGCAAAAACAAAAACCAAAAAAAATGTGAACGAAGAAGTTGGCAATTATGCGTCTATAATATCAAGCGACAGTTTGACAGATCAGAAATACCAAAACGTTGAAAAAGTGGCGGCAAGCCTTGCAAAGGCAGCGAAGAATAAAATAAAAGAGAACTATGTGAATTTAAAAGGTGAAAATTATACAAATGTGTTTTTAAATGAGCCGTATGTTAATGCTAGGAATAGTAGTAGTGAATACGCAGAGCCTAGTTATTGTGAATTAGGTAAAAAATATTGATGTCTTGTATTAAAAGTATTTCTGATCAAAACACTCTCCGTTTATTATTGAAAACCGTGGTTAACAATGAAAAACGGTTTTCTACACAAAGATAGAAACTAGAAATATTGGACCTGATCCTAGGGACTCAAAAACGGTTGCCATTTAATAAACCACAAGTAGAATTTTTCGATAGTCCGTAATTTATTTTACAGTGTGGTTCCTCGTAGCATAAGGATATTAATATCCATGACATATTTCTTATAACCTTCACTTGCCATAATATTCGAATGTTCGGAATGTTGTTTTACCGAATCATCTTTTCTCCGAAAAGTTTTCTGTCATATTATCCGGTGCTGTAAAAATTGGTGCCCCTAGTTTCTCATGTCATTAAGTCATCATCATCATCAGCATCCGTGCGGTCTATCCCGGTTGTGAACCCGCACTGGTGTGTGGGGTCCAGGGTCCGCCTTTCTTATTTTCTTGGCCCACTTCGCGCGGTCTTGTGCATCAGTGGTGAGTTTGTTGGCACGCATGTCACCCTTAACGACGTCGTCGTAATTGTCTTATCGCATAATATTAGTTTATAATAAAATTGTTAATCCTAAAACATTTGATGAAAATAGGTTTCAGTGACAGAAAAATAATCGCCGTAAAACCGACTCCGATTAGTCTTGTTAGCCGCGTAGGGGCGAGGCGGCCCGCGGGCTGTGGCGCAGGTGGCTGTGAGCGAGGCGAAGTCGAAGCTGTGCAGGAGAGCAAAAGCCGTCTGCGACGATTGGCATTGGCACGTGTCGCCCCCTGGCCCCCCATTGTCCTGCAGCACCGGACCTATCAAAGAAGCCATGGATTATGCATTTTTACTTGCCTGCAAAAGGAACGTAAATTATTTGGGTACCTACACTAAATAATTCACAAGCACAAATGTCACCATTCCCATATTTATAATATTCCGATTGATTCAGAACTCCGAAAATAAAAATTCTGACCTGTCATTAATCCGATTATACAAAATCCGAAATTCTAAACTCCGAATGTTCGTAGGTACGAAAGTCAGCATTCCGAATTACACAAAAGCGAATCATCAAAATTCCGAAATAACAATAATCCGAATATTCATAAATACGAAGGAAGCAAATAATATGAAACATATTCTCTTAAAAAGTTGTATTTATTAATATTTAAGTTAATTAGTTTATTTATGTTCAATCTGTACATAAATAAACTAATTGATGAGCTTTGCAGCACGAATATCGGGTGCCATGTTGGTTTCGTTTGTATTAATAATATAAGTTATGCGGACGACATGGTGCTGCTGAGCCCATCGGTTGGGGCCTTGCGAGGGCTCTTATCTGTTTGTGAAACTTATGCAGAAATCCAAGGCCTGAAGTACAATGCAAAGAAGAGCGAGTTGATGGTTTTTAAAGCGGTGAACAAAGTACCAGAGAGTGTACCCAAGATAACGCTCTCTGGAACTCCTCTTTGCAGAGTCAAGCAATTTAAATATTTAGGTCTCTGGATAACTGAGGATCTGAAGTTTATGCGCTAAGCGCCTAAAATGGGCGTGGACTCCACTTAGATTATATGCCACAAACACATATTTTATTGCCTGCTTTGAAAAGGGAGACTCCAAACAGAAACTAACTTGAGCGCGACTCGCCACGTCTCCAGCGCTAAAAAAGACTCAAGCCCTGAAAAAGTCTCGAGATCGATCGAGCCCTGCAAATAGCCTCTAGAAGGATAATTTAGATATTGAGAGAGAGCGAAGGTAACTGGCTGTCCGGTGCCACATGTTGGCTCGTAGGTTTGCACGGTGTACTTTATCAGTAAAGATAACGCTTTTTAAAGCCTTCTGTCAGTCTTTCTACACGTGCAGCCTATGGGTTAGCTTTACGCGGCGGACGTACAGTGACCTACGCGTGCAATACAACAATGCGTTCAGGATTCTGGTGGGGCTGCCGCGATATTGCAGCGCATCTGGGACGTTTGCAGATGCGCAGGTTGATGGCTGCAAGCCATCATTCGCAAGCGGTGCGCCTCCCTGCACGCGCGGAGTCGCGGCAGCCCTAATAGGCTTCTGAGCGTATTTGCAGGCCGGTGAGACTCTCCTCTCCTAGCAAGGTGGATGCGGGTTCACACAGATATGATTAAATAATGTTATGGAACTGTATTTTTTATGTAATGTACTAACAAATAGGTATAAGAATCATTATTTTAGTACTAACACTATATATTGTTGTAACTCGAAATAAATTATTTGATAATAATATAATATAATATATCCCTGGACATTATTCCACACAGCGCCATCTAGCCCCAAAGTAAGCTAATTAAAGCTTGTGTTATGGGATACTAGACAACGGATAAACATACTTAAATACATTTTCTTTTGTAAATACATACTTATTATACATAGGAGACACCCAGACCAGTACAAACAGACATGTTCATGCACACAAATGTTTGTACTGTGCGGGGATCGAACCCGCGACCTCTGGTGTAGTAGCCAACTTCTTAACCATTACACCAAGTCGGTCGTCAAATTTGATTGATTGATTGATTAAGCATGAATGCTTTCTGGAGCTTCGCTGGCCTAATAATAAGTGATTCGGAATTTTTGGGTGTTCCCAAATTATTTAAATACCACCACGGGCAAATTAAGCACAAAGTTGAATTTTGGTAGAATGAACCATTATAATAAAAAATCAGATAATATTTATTTTACATTTATAAAAGGTTATTTTACAGAACAATTCTAAGCTAATTTTGTACCACCTTTTTAATGTTGCCTTCAAAAAATCACATTTTGGATTCCGATTTTATAAAAAAAAATATGATTATTTTAATTTAGGACTTATGACTATTATATGAAGAGTCTAATGACTTTCAAATGTTTGATTGCAATATTTATGACAAAGAGTTTTCGGACATATCGTAAAGGATTTCAATTTTCGGAGACGTGAAATTATGACATATTAAATTCGTTCAAGTAAACATTCCCAGAAATGATTGCTATGATAAAAAACATGAGATGTAAGAATATGAATGAAAATTTAATAAGTTAAAATAGAGAACCTGTTAGGTAACATTTAATAGTTAATATCTCTACTATAATATTTTATAGAGTGTCGTTTCCTAGGACTCCGACTCGGAACCCATGTGGTCGATCCCGTGTTCTAGTTTGGCCTAGTTCAGGTTCTAGTCTGGCATTACATTATTGTCACCAAAAAAATGTTTGAACCATAACGCTTAGGTTCATAAATTTATTGTTTGACATTTCTGCAATGCTTGCCCAATGAAATTCTTTTCAATAGTCAGGCCCCTGGACAGAACCATCTTTGTGTTAAGATTTTAAACTTTCTTCTTGCATTTCAAAAAGTAATTTTAATAAAACGGGGTTTTGCGACGAATAAGGTACGGTAAGTTGCTACCTACCTATTTATCTCATCGTCTCGTCCTCTCTCATTTTAAATTAAAAAAAATACAAAGATTTTATAAATTCTGGAAATACAAATACAAACTCATTAATAAAAATTACACATATATCCATAGAAAAACATAACATATATAAATATCCCTGGACATTATTCCACACAGCGCCATCTAGCCCCAAAGTAAGCTAATTAAAGCTTGTGTTATGGGATACTAGACAACGGATAAACATACTTAAATACATTTTCTTTTGTAAATACATACTTATTATACATAGGAGACACCCAGACCAGTACAAACAGACATGTTCATGCACACAAATGTTTGTACTGTGCGGGGATCGAACCCGCGACCTCTGGTGTAGTAGCTAACTTCTTAACCATTACACCAAGTCGGTCGTCAAAATATATAAAATACTTACTATTAAGGGAAACCAATAAATATACGACGAACAGTGGGAACTACAGAGACTTGCTTGAAAGATCACGGTTGCTGTTTTAAACATTGCTTCACTTGGCGACATTTTGATAGTGTCTGAGCTGTGAGAAGGAGTCTCCAGTCTTACCACATTGCATGGGCGATGTCTACGAGAACTGGTATCACCCTTCAGCTGGAGTTTACACCTGAGGTAGTCCGGAGAATTTGGATCATGCAGAATACTGAAGAGGGAGCACAGCGTTCTCACTCTCGGGAGTCTCTGTGCTTGCGGAGTTGCGGATGGTCAACCACATTTTCAATTTTCAGTTGGGCCCGGTATGGAGAGATGTGGACATATCTTCGTACTTTATATATGAAGCGGAGACACACATTGAGGAGACCAGCTACATTGTAGATAAAGGCTAGGGATAGGTTAGTTAGAACAACAGACATCCGCGAAAGCGATAATGGACATCATCAGCGCCTGAACCAAAAGTACCTTAGTGTCAGAAGGGATAAAAAATTTGAGATGGTAGAGAGCTTGGAGGGTAGCGGATACCTTTCTGCTGATTTCGTATATAATATGTTTATCCCAGCTTAATGTAACTAACTGTAAATAAGCCTAAGTTTGTAACATTTTCAGAATAGGTATCACGGGTCTCCCACGTAGTTTCGAATGACGCTGTCTCGAACAACGCTGTTGCGAATTTTTTCCACTGCCTTCAAGTTCAATAGTCAAGCTATTATGTGCATCGTGGAGCCTTTAATCAGGGTCCTAGGCTTCTGGATAATGTGGGGCATAGATTTTGCTGCTACTTCTTGCTTCGAAAGCTTACGGTCTCTAATGGACTTAGTCACGAAAAACGCTGTTTCGAAAAACGTTTTCACTGCCTCACGCGTTCGAATGCTTTTGACCTCAAATTTAGTCACAAGATGTACAAAAAAGGATTTCTTAATTAAAAATTATCATAGCCAGGGGAATCGGGGCTCACGAGTATACTTGTATGTATGATCTTCCGATGTAAATACTTATTTGTTTACTGATTTCTAAAACCGTTTTCAAAAATCGTAAGTTATTTTTAGATTTTTTGTACCTTTGGATTATGATATGAATTTTTACTAGTAGCATATTGCTACTTCAGCAACAGTTAAATAATAACATATTAAAGTTGCGAAAAATAGCTAATTTTGCGCGGATAATAAATAAATACACGCTTAGTTTTTTTGACTTTTCTAATTAAGGATAGAGGGCCCCACAGCCGTGGAGTGCTTAGGGCATCAAGTAGTCTTAATCCGGCACTGGATAACACCAAGAAACTTTGTAAGTATTTGGAATTTATCAGACATATATAGTTCGACCTGTGGGGATGAAATAGGGTATAAAATTGTATAGAAATAACTATTCCACGCGAGACGCGAGCGAAGTCACGGGCTAAAGCTAGTAGATAGTAATAATATTTTGTCGTCAGCAATCAGGTAAACGAATGCCTTAAAATATAAGACATCAATACCCAACTCCAAAATCATTTGTGTAATCGTGAATTCGTTGGCGCGCCTTCATAAGCCTTGACGGAAACATAATGTTACCGCGATCAAAGGAGTATAGCGACACCTAGTCTCCAAACGAGGAAGTAGGTTGTCGCCGCGGCCCTCAAGCTTTCAATAACGAGGTTTTATCTACTACTTAGGGAACATAATAGCCGGTAGAGTTCGCTAGCATGTATCACGGAGGTTACATTTACTTGGGCAAAAAAGGCAAAGCGCCCTTCGTGTGACAGAACGAATTAAAAATAATAATTAAATTCAATAATTTAAAACCATTTTTTTAGTCTAAACTGATAGTTTAAACAAAATCAATAAAATCATTATGGTTTCTGCTACGTATACCTTGTACTAAGCACTGTTGGCACTGTGCCATCTAGTGACGCGTTTTGTAAATAACTTGGACCTCAAAATTGGTTTCACATTGCCAAACTAGATATCGCTAGGAGTCGCATTAAATCTGGGGCCTGACTATCTAATTTGGCCGGATTTGGCATTAGATTACTGTCACCAAAAACATTTTTGAACCTTAACTTTTTCTAATAAGGTTCATAAATTTCTTGTTTGACATTTCTGCAATACTTGTCCAATGAAATTCTGTTCAAGAGTCATTCTGATGACCGTCGGAGCAGAAATGGTTTTAAATAGGATAGCAACGTGATAGACGACTAAGTACCTACATCTGCATTGAGTGTTCTTTTTGAAATTTTCAGCAAAAGAATTGAGATTTATAGTAAATATATTAAAAATTAGTAATCTTGTTTGCCCTACCCCTAGCCAGAGTGTAATTCAGAGCCACGTAGTAGGCGCGTAGAGGCGAGGCGGCCGTGAACAAGGGCCGTATGATGATCATATCTTAAAGCACGGTAATAATAAGTATTAATATCGTGCTTATGGTCAGTCAAGTATTACCGTGCTTGAAGTCAGTCAAGTTAATTTCCTAGACTGGAGCGTAGTGAGGGATTTCCTAATATGATATTTATTTTTCTGCCAGTCGGCGGTTACCTCTTAGAATAATAACGTATAGAAGGATTGTCTTTAGACAACCGCCCCGTCAGAAATGAAGCATTAATCCGATCCACACATGAGTGACTATTACTTGCTTACGTGCGGCGCACTTTGACATTGAACATTGCGGAGCTGTAATGAACACTGCAAAGCGGTCCGTTTGGAGCCATTTACGGCTCCAATTAAGGTGCTTCAAAATGGGCGCGCGGACTTGGTTTCTATATGTAATTATTTTAAGGGTTACCTGTCCATAATGCATCCTCTAGGCCAGATATTTACTGACAGAATTGCTCGCTACCCTCAGTTAAGGAAATTAACTTGACTGGCTTTAGGAGATGTTAATACGGACGGGCCCAGGGCGCCGAGGTTGGCCGGCCTGGCCAGTCAGCAAGCCAAAGCTGCGGACCGACAGCAGTCTGCGAGGATTGGCACGCCTGGCGCCCGGAGTCCGGCAGCGCCGGAGCCATCACAGAAGCCATGAATTTTGCATTTTTACTGCTTGCACAAGGAACCTAAATTGTATAAATACTTACCTAGGTACCTACATACTCCTACGATTTAAATTAATAATAATCTCTTTATTGAAAGAAAAACAACATAATATCAAAAACCGTTTAGGTTTATAAACTTCTCAGTGCTGATTCAGATTCAGAAATCATACAATATTTATACAATATAGCTGTTGCCCGCGACTTCGTACGTGACAGCGCGGCAGCGTACGCACGAAAATATTTTCGGTAGCGCTCTTTTCCCGGATTACTTTTTAAGTGTTAATTGATCTGACTGAAAATGTATTATTTCAAAACAAATATATGCCTATAGCAATCAGGGATAATGTAGCTTTTTAACGGTATTTTTTTTTTTAATCGGTTGTGTAGTTTCGGAGATTACTTACCTCAAACATACAAACTCACTAACGCCTACCTTTTTATAATATTAGTGTAGATTTAAATATACATCTATGTTATTTATATATTATTTATAAATACATATTATAATACCTAATTAACTCTGACCACTCATAAAACTACGTGTCGTGTGTCTATTGCTGCATGACGTGTTTGTCACCTAACTCCTCTTAAACGACTGGAACGATTTGAATTAAGTATTGTGTGTTTATTTTATTATGTGTTTGAAAACACAATTAGACCCGTTAGTTGGCGCTGCTGTAGGCCATACGCACTTTTCCATACAAATCTCTCCTAGATGTTGAAGAGGCCTAAAGCCACCTAAATGCAAAAATATTTTTTTAAATACTTACGTCCAGCGGTTTTGACGTGAATCGCGAACAACAGACAAACAGACAGACAAAAATTTCAAAAACGGATTTTTTGGCTTCTAACCTTATACTACCTGTATGAAGTCCCCTGAAAGCAATACTAAAAAAAAACTATGTACAGAATTCACCTCTTCTATATTTTTATTAATGTAGGTATAAATATTACTAAAAAAATATTTACAATTTGTACAGGACAGTACTAAACTAATTTTGTACCATAATATCTGCTATTGCATTCAAATTCAAAACATCTCATTTTGTGTAGTCAAATTTTTTTTAAATAAATTTTGTTTTTATTTAGGATTTTTGACCATTAAAAGAGAATGCATTTTATGTTTTTCAAATGTTATGGATTGCAATATTTATGACAAATAATTTTCTGTTATCGTATTTTTTTTTTAATTTTCGCGTACGTGATATTAAGACATTAGGTTCGGGCAAGAGATCATTCGATGAAATGATGATATAGTGAAAAACATCATGATGAGATGTTAGATTATGAATAAATATGTTATAAGACCAATTAAAGAACCTTTGTTTTCAGTTCCCAGTCTATTACTTCACTCTATGACCTAAAACATTCAAAGCTTTTAGAAATGGAATGTCATGTTCTATTTTTTGCCTTAATTATTTTGAAGACAAAGGCGGTTTTCAGTTGCCAGTCTTACTTTACTCTATGACCTACCAGTCTAACGGTCAAACTGTCAGAGACAGAGATGTAATGGTCACTTTTTTATAATGTTTTTTTTTCTTTTTTATGTTGGCGGTAAAGGCGGTAAAATAAGGCGTCTTTATTAAATCGTCTAAGCCACAGTCTAAACTCCTAGCCGCGAATTCAGGAAGTCTACTCTCGACACGCAAAAGCGCTCTTTTCAGGCTTCATACTCGCAGTAGATGAAATTTGATGTAGATTTGGAGCTTATAAATAAAAAATAAAAATAAAATTCATACAAATTTTACTGCTATTAGGTACGAGAATTATTGAAAGCAAACCATCCCAAGAATTCATATTGGCCTAATCACCACTCTCAACATTCTGATAAGTATTACTTAACTTATATGAAATCAGCTGTGTTGAATACTAAAGGATTATAACAACGCTCAATTAGAATATCAAATTATTTATTTGTAATTTTATTATGAATGTAGATAGTGAGCACATTTCAGCCAAACTGAAGCTAAAAACGCGAGGTCATTTAAAAAAGTAATACTTTTACAAAAGACGCAATGATGGTCTATCATTGGTTCACTTCTAGCTCTTCCTACTTTGACGCCACGATAAGGTCAAAGATTTATTTATTTATTGCATGCCACAGGCATCACAACAGGCTAGGCTTACCTTGTGTGACCTCAGCCTAAGAGGCTAAGCACCACTGTCCACGGAAGCGTACTCGTAGCTACTAGACTCTTACTTTCACAAGCTTCTCATAAGTATGGTTAACTTGACTTACATGAACATGTATGTCTACCACGAGTTGCCATTACGGTTACGGCGATTCAGAAATTTGTATGCCTTTTTGGTTCTTTTTCATATCACTAGGGGCGCCCGTATCGAAATGCCATATCAATACGTCAAATCGGTTGAAGGCAAACGATAGCGGCTGTCATTGGTGTCAACTTATGGCAGAAATACTGTATATTACGTTTAGAACTGCTTTTAGTGGCGAAAATAAAACAATTCGAAAAAAAATTGGCCACCGCGAACTAAAATTTATAGTCCACTATAATATCAATCCACACCCATCTTAAAACTCTTCATGCTCTACTTCAGATTTTTCAGATGTCAGGTTCTAGTTTTTGAGATTACTTTATCAGTCAAATTTAAACAGCAAGCAGGCTTAAAGCTTTTCTACACTCAGTAATTGTATTATGAAGAAAAAAAATATTTTGTGTTTTTTTTTTTTGATTGTCTGATTGTAAGTAATGCATAAAACTACTGTGCCGTTTTTATAAATATCTTCACTAATGTTAAACTCACGTAAAACTACATTAAGTATCTTTGAGTATGTAACATAGACTGTATTTTTATTTTAGCTTTTAACGTTTTTTCTCTTCTTTGTGCTTTAACAAAAATGAAAATAATGCCCAATGGTAGAGCCGTTTTCGAGTTTTGCGCTTAGCAACACATTTGGCGATAAATTAGATAGACTAAATTTTAAGCAAAAAACGCGAATTTGTATGGCATCCGGGCCATCAAGCGCCCTTATTGATGCCCGAATTTGCCGCTAGGTGGCGTTGACTAGATTCCATACTGATTGTCATTTACGTGCTCGCAAAGCGCGATGGTGAAGTCATTCGCATCTCTCACTGCAACTCGCGCTCGGCACAATGCAACTGAGTGCCGAGTGCGAGTTGCAGTAAGAGAAGTGAATAACTTCACCATCGCGTTTTTGCGAGAAAAAAACGCGAATTTGTACGCCATCTAGCGGCCTTAATGTTGCCCGAATTCGCCGCTAGATGGCGCTGACTCGATTCCATAGTAATTGACATTTACGTGCTCGCAAAACGCGATGGTGAAGTCATTCTGTCACTCATTTCTCTCACTGCAACTAGCACTCCGGCACTCTGTGCTCTGCAATGCTAGTGAACAAATTCGCGGCCATCAAGCTATACCTTGTGGACAGTGGCGCTTAGATACCTGCATGTAACATTAAAAAATCTGCTCAAAGCGTGTTTGAACAATAACTCAACAGCGTGGAATAAAGAGCTTAGCAGTTTCTTTTTAACGTAGATAGAGAACCACAAAGAAACAAAGTTTACCCTGCGGCGGACACTGCAATGTATTTAAATTAATTTTCCAAAGAACGAAATGTTTTGTTTTTTATAACGTTAGGTTTTTGATGGGTACGTTGATTCTTTTGGGTTTGTTTTGGAGATAAAGGCCGAAATAGTTAATAAAGGAAAAAAAAACAATAAAAAATAGAATAAGTAAGTAAGTAGGTATTACATTTCTAAAAGTTTTGAATGTTTTAGGTCAGAGTATTAGAGTAAAGTACTGTTAAACCTCTACCTACCAAGTAAACTGTGAACTAACAACCTATAGATGTTTACGAATAAAAGTTAAAAGAACCAACAAAATATCAAGAGAAATCAAACTCATGAGTGTATCTTTAAAGTGTTTTATTGTAAGCCTTTGAGGGGCTACAATTTGGACCCAATAACCTTTGTTCTGTAAGTTTTGGTTGGTAGTTTTGATTTTACTATCGGTCGCCAAACAACAAAAATAATTATCTACCCTCGTAACATGTATATTCTGAATCTTTAGCAATTGGCGATTAGAGTTCAATATTAATTAGCAAATTTACAGACATCGGAACACATTCGCGCAAGCGTAGAATAAAATGTATTTATTTGGTCCAAATCGCGTACAAGAAAAAGAGACAAAAAGATTCCTTTTATAAGACGAACTGACAAAACGTACATTTCGGCAAATCAAAGTTGCGTGTGCTTGAGACATTTTAAATTGGCCGCCTTATACGATCGAATAGTGTCGAGAGATTGCTCTTCTCAAACGAATCAGCACTCTAACTTGTTAGGATGCGTTTTAAAATTGTTTGTATCCGTTTGACGGATCGTGTTGTCCGCCATTTTCCATAATGGCGACGCGAACAACGCGACATCTATGTAGAGTTTAGTGTCATCGCGAGCGTGCGTCGCGTAAGTCGTGTATGACTGACCGATATCATTGTTTGCAACCATTGTATTGTATCATGAATATGATATGGAAAATCGCTATGCGCCTACATAATTCTTATCCAATCGTCAGATCCTAATGGTCCAAGTGTGTTTCGTTAGTAAATATCCTTCTTGTGCCGTCTTAAGCGCATTTTAGATAGCAAAATAATGAATTTAACACGCCGCCGCAGTGTTCAGTTAGAATTGTCGTGAACCTTGTTGTGGAATCGATTTTTAGGAGTTATTAATGAAATTACGAAGGTGCTCGTGAGTGATATTTGTTACATAAAGGAACCAGTTTGCTGGGCGTTTGATTACGCAGCCCTTTTCCACCAGAAGTCGTGTCGCCCTACGAATCGATATAAGTTGATAAAAAATGCATATTTTCCCCATGGTTTCATAAAGGATCGGGTCAATACCGTACCACCGGCTGCTTTTGATAATCGAAATTTGTTATTATTTGCTAACATAATCTTTTGTAAAAGTGTAACCATTTGTCATGAAAATCCGTGTTCTTGAAGTGATGGTGATATTTTATGTACGTGCACTTCTATCTCTGGAGATACGGAGAGGTTAGTAAACAAAACATTTTATCTTTATATTTAAAAAAAATATCTTAAGTGTTTTGCCTAAATGTTCATTCATAACAAAATGATGCGATCTTTGACTTTTTCCATATTCAAATGTTGGATTTGATCAGCTGGGTGAAAAGCGAAAAAAATAAAACTGACAGATTTAATTTCGTGAACCAGCCAGTGTTACTGTTATGTATTTTACTTAAAAAGCGAGTTCGTGTTAAGCGCAAGTTTATTTCATGAATATAGAAAATGGGAACAGACCATATTTTTAGTTTAAAAAGTTTCATGAATGTATAACGTCACGAGGTATGAATAATAAAACATGTGGACTGCATAGAAAACACGATAAGCATAACAATAGACTAGACAACGGTGCATCGCGTGTGTATTTTTTATCGGCGCTGAAAATCTTTCCCACTTTATGTTTACGTGACACAAAAAGCACTCAAAACTTTTGCACATTAAAAACTCTTATTTTGTAAAAAAATATGAAGAATTTATTCATGCTTTACTCACCTGTACAAGGCTACAAAGGACGTGTCCAGAGCCGTAAAGCAAAACAAAAAAACTCACCTGTACAAATTCTAATTGAAATCTTTGACATGCTTTTGTTTCTAATTTTATTAATTTGCCTATAATTTCATGTGTTTAGTAGTTAACTTATTACCTCACAGGGTCTGTTGTTAGTCTTTGTTCAAAAGTTATGTTGGTTTAACCCATACAGTTAAATTAAGGGAATAGGGTGGATTACAATTAAAAACCAGTTTAGTAAACTATGTTTTTTTATTGACAGTTTTATTAGTTCTAAGTAAAGGTGACACCATGGGCCAGGCTAAATGCAATTAGGTAGTACTCATATTTGGACATGGCTAGTTATATTTTCATTAGTTAGGTATCTGTATTTTAAAGCAGTGACATTATTGTACATAAATGATTGAATACAAAATTGTATTTCACTCTAAGCCTTTCAATCACTTTTTTTGTTTAAATGGGATTTCATTTGGCCTTAGTCTTGCCTGGTGGTAAGCAATGATAGGCCAATGGTGGTACATGCTTACCGAGAAAATCCACTTTTCACTGTGCCCTTGAAGGTACCAAGGTTGTAAGTATCTGGAAACACAGATGTAGGGGGAGCGTTCCACAGCAGAGTTTAGTTTTTGGGAGGGAGGAAATGTTTTATGCTCTGGCAATTAGTCAATAATTAATTAATTAATTTATTTATTAATTGTTCTTATTTTTCATTAATGTAAAAGTAGTTTTATGTATTTAAAATATCTTTAGTTTAACAAATATGTTGCCAACGGGGTCACCAGTGACTGGCAAACCATAGATCTATGATTATATCATGATGATAATACTTATTACTATTCTTCAATGATATTGCCACTTCACCTTCCCCGTAGATAGTTTTTTCAGCCTTATGCTCTTTCTTAGCTCATCTTACAGCACAGGTCTACTGTCTTCATTTCATAATTTATTTTTGGTGGGATGTCAACATACTAAATAGTAATAAATAAATAAGAAAATATCTGGGACAATGTACACCAAGATCATCTGACCCCAAACTAAGCAGAGCTTGTACTATGGGTGTCAGAAACTAATAAACATACTTAAATATTTATAAATACATACTTAAAATAGATAATAACACCCAGACACACAACAAACACAAATGTTTGTCATGGGAGGGGGATCGAACCCATGACCTCTGGTGCTAAAGGCAGGTTTGCTGCAGGGATCCTGCCTCTAAGGCCAAAGGTCGTCAGTTTAATGAATAATCTTTAATCCCCACCCAGGACAAACATTTATGTGAAGAACATTTGTGTTTGTTGCGTGTCTAGGCTGTCTTATCGCTAGAAAGCGATCACTTCCAGACAACCTGCAGGTACAGGAATATACAAGATATAAAAGAGAAAAGGATGTTTTAGATTTTTTTTTAATTTAAGGATGTATTTAGAAATATTTAAGTATGTTTATCAGTCTCTGACACCCATAGTTTGGGGTCAGATGATCTTGGTGTAAATTGTCACATATATTATTTATTTAGTTATACTAGCTGCCTCGACAGACTTCGTTCTGTTAAAAGTAATTGCACGTCGCGGCGTCGGTAAAGCAGCACATCTCGCCCGCGTTCCTCCGACTTGATTTATATTTACTATTATTTTTTAATGAATGTTCTGTTCAATCATAATAAAATATAGCCTATGTCACTCCCTGATAATGTATCTTCATATTGGTGAAATAATTGTTAATATCGGTCCAGTGGTTTCGGAGCCTATTTAATACAAACAAACAAATCTTTCCTCTTTATAATATTATATATAGATTACTTAAGTATAATTTTGATTGGATTGTAAATAAAAAAATACTTTATATTTCGATCAAATAAAGATCATAGGTGTGTACTGACATTGATCAGTCAACACAAAAATATGTCGTAAACTAGGGCTATTATTCGGGAAAAATTAGAAATGTCTTTTTTTCAGTTATTGTGATAAATTATTCGAATAAAAAACCATATGTCTGACGTTTTGATTTTTTTTTTCTGCAACTATAGTAAGCTTTAATCAGAGATTTAGCTACTTGAAGTTGACACGATTAGACTTTTTCGTAAATCGTGGTAGCAAGATTGATGATTTTAAAAAAGAAAAAAGGTTTTTTTTACAATTGTGTTTTATTATGTGTTAATACTAAAGGTGGACTATGTTTTGCATGTATTAAACAGTATTTTTTTTCCAAAGGTCGTAAATTAGGCGCTTGAAATATTTGATCATGCGCTCAAAATGATAGCCGGTATAATGATATCTTGGTGTACCAGATATTTATTTTACTAGACTCGGTTTCGTCGGCGCTATTGTTATATATCATGGCCAAATAACATAAAATCTTTATACATTGTAGCCCATGTGTTATTCTGATGTATAAGATGTATTACTGTACAGTTCCATACGAATCCGTTCGGTAGTTTTTGCGTGTATGAGTAACTAACATACATACATCCTCACAAACGTTCGCATTTAATATATTAGTAAGATTTATGCTGGTGACTAATCAGTATAAATCAGCGTTCAGCATATTGTAAGGGCAACCGAACCTAAGAGTGAATGAAAAAGGGTTTTTTGGTCAAATTGTGTGGTAAATTATTCTGTGGTAACATGTCTGTGTTGTTTTTAATTTATACAAATAACTGGGTGAGTTTGCTTGCGATAAGTGAGACATGGCTCATGAATAAAGATAATGGTGTCATCATTATGTAATCAACCTTTTCTTTATATCCACGCAACGCAATACACAAATTAGGTTTAAACAAATTGAATCTTTGGTGAAATAGGGTGTTCGACAATATCATTTTGTTTGTATTGACTAGGCTCCGTAACTACTGGACCGATGTTAAAAATTCTTTCACCAATATAAAGCTACATTATCGGGGAGTGACTTAGGCTATATATTTTTTTTTAATTCAGGCCATTTATTGACGGAAAAGACAGTCTGCGCCATATATAAGAATATGGTCTACGCGGGCGGTGCCGCTGACGAAAAGCGCTAGATCTCAAATAAATTAAGGCCCGTATTCACTTTGATTAGTAGTAAGTGCATTAGTTTAGGTGCTTAGTGATTATGAGATAACACGTGTGGACTGCGATTGAATAGAACACGCTTCTAATCACTTCACGACGCAGGATACTAATCACTCGCAATAATAAAAATAAAAAATAAAATGAAATAAAAATAAAAATCATTTATTTCGGACCGGAATCCATAGTGTTAGTAACAAATAACTTATCAACTATGTTAGTAACAGAAAAATTAGTTTACACAAAGAAAGACACTACTATCCCGCATATCTATTGTACGTGATAGCAATGTCCTTAGGTGGACGCGAGTCCAGTGCTGCATTATTGCACTGTCCACGTCTAACCTCCCCGCCACGGTCTTCAGGAGGCTGTTTGAGCTGCCGCGCACCCGCCGTATCAGGGACGCTATACGCTTTCTGATGATAGCAGAAAAGCTATCAACCTCAGCTGTGGCTAGCATTCCTGACGCACTGCAGTAGCGCGGAAGGCCCAACAGCGCCCTGTAGGCATTGTTATATTGGGTACGCAGGGCCCTGTATGCTCCCCGCGTGTAATTCATCCATCGCTGTCTACACGTGTTTTCTCATAATCACTAAGCACCTACACTTATCACTTGCACTCGCACTAATCAATGTGAATGCGGGCCTTTAAGATGAGTATTTAACATATCCACTTGCTTTGGTCGGTTATACCGTAAACTTTGCGATTACGCAGCTGCAAGGGTTCGTGCTAGCCCTACTGATAGCTGGGGCCCTGTGGGCCCTAGCCAAGAGCAACACGCTATTTTTATATCGATATGTCAAATGTAAAAAATGTACGGGAATGACAAAAGCACTCATCTAATCAAGATGACATTTGATGTCAGTTCCATACATTTTTATATCTGACATGTCTAAACATGTCGCTAGCTTAAGCCGAGCCGGAGGCTTGATAACATATGACAGTAAGGTTCATCACTCGTATGAGTGATGAACCTTGTGGTGTACCTAGTGGTGTATACCTCTCAAACAATCCGCACTGAGCCCACGCGTTGATGTGTGGCTCGTACCATCGTACAGTTGAGCTGAGGCCTGTGCCCTACAGTATGTTAGGCTGTATTATTATAAGTGATGTAAATGATATGTAAGCATCAGATTAAAATAATTTGAATCGCACCTCTGTCTTGCACTTGGCAACCTAAGAATAGCAAGACCAGTCTAGGAAGTCTGGATTTAAACTGGTTTAGGCGCACGGTAGCGTAAAGACCAAGTCAAGTATCTCCGAGCGAGCATACCAACAGATTTCCGTTAGAACCAGCAAAATATTTGTTGAAAGTAACTTTTAGTATGTTTGCCTATTGATCAATATAATGGCTCATCACTTATTGTTTTCTTTTCATAATATTTCAGAGGCCAAAAAGCGTTTATTCGCAGGAAAAGTTAGAGTAACGAACTAGTCTCTGTACTTCTTAGTAATTTTAAAACTTCGCTTGTAAGGAATGGACGAATAGTGTTAGTTTTTATTACTAAGGGTTTTAAGTAGTTTATACTGCGCAGAAACCTGATTAGGAAATACAACAATCTATCTACCCACACTTTTTAAAGATTTTCTTTTTTAAATAATAAAAAAAGGTGCCTAGTGTTAAGCAGTGGTGCAGGGGGGTCACGCTTAAAACAAATACAATTTGGAGCGCATGTGGCGCCATCTATTAACACGTACAGAAAACAAAAAAACAGTTAAAATCTCACTAGATGGCAGGTACCGCCACTGGCTTAATTTATTGAATCTAAAAACATTAAAAGATGTCCATAAATTGATGTTAATCGTAATAATAAACAAGAATATTAATATATTGTATTAATTAATTATAAAATAAAAATAAACAAATAAAGTTTTTCAAAATCTTAATTTTTATTTGATAGGAACGAAACGGAATGTCAATTGGAATTTGAACGACCAAATTTAACGTCATCGTCACAAATGGCGGATTTGTCAATTTGCGGTGCGCTTGCGGCTTTTACCGTATTTTGTGATTTTTCTCGCATTGCCATTACATTTTCCGACTTACGTTGAGCACAGTTGTTCCGTAGTTTTGGGTAATTTGAGAGAGGACTCGAGTGTTTTTGTGAGTGAAGCGATTGGACGCGGTGTATTTTGTACTTTTGTGTTGTTTTTAAATTTGTAATACAATTTTATTTTTGAAAAGAAATGTTCCTAAGACTGAAATCCGTTCCAAAATAAAATTTGTTACAAATACACTGTCCAAATTCCCTTGTGAATGTGATAATCACAAGGAGCAGTTATTTGATTATTTTACAAAAACAACCACTAACGTCTTAGTTAATAGTTGGTGCAGAGATATTAATCGGATTTTGTCAGGAAAAGTATATTATGAAGGGGATGACGAAACGAAAACAGCCGCACAATTGTACTACAACAAACATAAACATTATAAATTGAATAAATAGATGAAATGTATATTTTAAAATGTATTTTATTTTATTGTTTAAAGTGTAATTTTATTAGGCGTTTAAGGCACTACATAATTTTTATACTTCCCTAATTATCGTTGGTAAATATCAATGTGTGTAAAAGCCTAATTGTGTGTGACAGAGAAACAGTGTGTGTAAAAGCCTAATAAAATCACTTTAAATAATTGAACTTACCAAATAACCTAAAATACAATAAAAAATATATGCAGTAGGCACCTATACGTATATATTTAATAACAACCACGTATAAATAAGTAGGTACCGATATCTGTTCAGCTAATTTAGTTCAAGTACATGTTAATAGATGGCGCTACCATTCAAAAGGAGTTATCAAAAATATCAGCAAGGGGGCTCTCTTTTCCTTCTGGTATAATTATTTTTCTCTATGCAGTGGTGACAGTACTGTAGTTCTGCAGTGCGTGATTTCGTATTGAGAGGCTGTAATATAATATAATTAATTACTAGCTGTCGCCAGCAGGACCCTTAAAAGGAGCTTAAAGGTAAAAAACATAATATTCTCACTTATAGTAGGTATAGCTTTATATTGCTGAAAGAATATTGAAAAACGGTCCAGTAGATATCAATGATATTGGTTACAGAAATACAAATCTTATGTTTTAATAATATTAGTTCCAGTATAGTTGCATAATAGGTAGATAAAATAAAAAGAACTTGGCACACTCTTTTCAGTGGAGTGGACAGGATACAGTTACGGTGAACAGTGCGTGAATTCATACAAAATTGTTGTTAGCTTTTATACCTTTGGCATAAGGAATAAAGTGTTACGTAATTAGTGTTAGTTGTACCAAAAGAGGTTGTTATTCAGGTTCTTTGGTTTTAAAAAGAGCTGTTGCGAGAAGTTAAGTAGGAGGGCCCCTATTTTTATTTTGTGTAGCTGTTAAATGCAGTCCTAATCAAAATCGTTTGCTTTTGACCCACTACCTCTAGAGACTCAAGAGGTAGGACTCTAGGATAGTCTAGACTTCTAGAGTATAGAATAGTCTATACTCTAGACTCTACCACAGAGAGGATAGCCTCTCTGGGTACGACACGCAACGTATGATTGTCAGACACTGATATCCATATTAAAAAAACATACCGGGTTCAGATGACGTGACAAATCACACCTAGACCCGGAACTAACACAATGTGCCTTTTTTCTGATTGTATTGACCTTTTTTTTAACATAAGATTACTTTTATACTACCTACTAAACCGAGTGGAATAAAATAACGACTAAAGATAAAAAAAAGAAATCATAAAAAAAAATGGTTTTTTTTTGGGTGAAGCTTTTTTAAATATTTTTTTACCTTTAAAACTAAAAAAATATTAAATGCTTCACCCCGAGTGCTATTATTGAATTCAAAAAAGGTTTTATCAGGTCGGCAAGGCGCGAGTGATGCCCTCTGTTGCACGAGTCCAAAGGCAGGCTCCACTTTCCTTTTTGGCACTTAGGGCACTTGCCCAGGGCCCCACGATCCTTAGGGCCCCTAAAACTAGTTTTTATTTTTATAGGAAACTAAAAATAGAAAGGCCCCATCCTAATGTGCCCAGGGCCCCAAATTGGTTACTTGTAGACAGTCCTGTGCTGTCCATAAGTTGTGGTAACCGCTTACCATTAAGCGGTTCGCGGGCTTGTTTTGTCGCCTAAAAACAAAAAAAAATACGTTTATACGCTTGACGAGTCATTAAATGAAACTCGCAAATACACTGGTGCTTTTTATGACAACTGTACTTAGTGTGTTAACTCTGCACAGGTCATTTGCGTCTGTAAAATTCAAATTAGTGAACAACTTTTGCTCTGGGGGACAGCAAGCCCCAGTGTTTAACTCGATTATTATGATAAGACTTTGGGCTGCGTTCTACAGTTCAAACAGTCCTACTTGAATGCATCGTTTATTATGGCTGAATATTTTCACAGTACTGTGTATTCACAGTTAGTATTTTAGCCAAAATCATCAAATAAAATCTCTTTGATGCCCCTACAACTTATGCTCGAGAGCTTGTACTATAGGTGTCAGAGGCAGATAAAATGCCTACTTCAATATATCGAAACTTATGAAGTAACATACCCAGCAGACCAAACAAACACAAATGTTCGTCAAACGTTTGTCAAACAACAACGATCTTCAGCAGAAACGCAGAAAGATCTTTTACAATGAAATGTTTGAAGTTTAAATGATAATTCAGCGAAAAAAGGCGAACTACGAGTATGTTTAGCAGCAGAAGCCCAACATGCAAGATTCCCAGACATAAAACCTAAACAAAAAAAACACTAACCGAACGCGCCCATTATATTTTTAAAATTTCAAAACAAGGCAAAAGGAAATAGGCTGAAAACCCACCTGCCAGTTCCATTAGCGAACTGCGTTTTGTTACTCCAAATCCGTGGAACTAGAATGCATTAGCAGCGGATCTGATTTCGTTGTACATTTGCTGGTATCCGAGCATTCTAAATTCAAATTTTCAATTTCAAAAGTTTCGAATTCCCAATAAAACATCGATAAGGCTTAGTGGAGGCAGACCTATTTTGGAATGCCGAAAGAATATAATCTGGACTGTAGGTTGTTTACGTACTATACTAGTTTTGAAGTTTCATACGAAAAGTAAAATAGCTTAAGTTTCAGCAAACTTATCAATGCTGAAGTATTGACATGAGGGAGTGTGTTTAAGAAATCGCAGAAAATTAGTGTATAAAAATAAGTAACTCACTATTTGCTATTTTAGCCATGTCTAATTTGCAACTTGAAGATCCTCCCCAAGAAGGCCTGTGATGACGTCATATCGCTGCGAATGATGTGATTTCATCATCATTTTCATTAAATCAAATAGTAATATTTCAATTAAGAAAAACTTATATGGCTCGCATAGCAACCTTTAGAAATTAAGTTTGATTATACCTTAACTCGCATTAAGTAACATTTATTACAACTAAATTAAGTTAATTAATTTCTCCTCCCTGACAATTTTCTTTTAATTTAACATAATTTCCACTCTGCTTTTTTTTTGTTAAAATTATGAATTAGAAATGTTATTCTAATTATGACTTTCTTTGGACTGTTTTATTACAATTAAAATTAACTTTGACGTTTAAATTGGTGAGTACACGAATTATAAAATTGGTTTGAGAGACAACGCACAATCGAAACTATTGCGTGTAGAAATCTGAATTTCGAGAGAACCTTATACAGATAAGATAAGATATTCTTTATTGCCCAAATATAACAATTACAGAAGTAAATTTTACATAACTTAAGAGTACAATTTAGGCGGCCTTATCGCTAGAAGCGATCTCTTCCAGGCAAACTTCAAAAATAAAAATATTGGCAAAAACAATAGACAAACATACATAATAAGATAGCAATAAATAAACTTTTATAAACATACTTAATATACATAAAGTTTAGTATGGATTAGGATACTCATTAGAGTTGAGGATAGGAAGTATGAATTTCCCGATGTGGCGAAATCCTCGTTGCAGGCCAGCAATACAGGAGCCGGAGCGCCGAAATTCGTCACACAATATTAAGGAGACTTTTTTATTGTGGGTATACAGGGTAAAGGTATATTTATCGTGTTTACTCACATGTTTATTCACAGATTCGTTACAAGAATTCCATTAGTCATCACAAGCTAATACATCTACATCTACAAGTCAACGTTCGTAAAAATACAGAAACTTGTCATTTCAATTACTTATCTGCAATAAAATTGTTATTCATAATTTATTATATCAGCAAAGTGTGATCGTTTGTTTTGTGAAGTTCTAGTATTTTTTCCATACTTACTCAAAGATCTTACAGTAGAGCGATTCTGAAAGATAAGATCTCACTCAGCCAAATATCACTTCTGTACAAGTAGGTGACGTTAACACAACCCCATTAATTTAGTTTAGGTATTTCACTTCCATGTACGGCGGTAGAGCGACACGTGTGGTCGCGAGTATTACAGAATACGGAACCTCACAGCGCCGGGTCACTGTGCAAGTTTCTAAGCGAGTTTTTCAGAATGCAGAATTTTATAGTGGGAAAGAAATTAGAATTAAGAATATTATTTATTTATTATTATTATTTATATGCTTACCCCGATACACGGGTTCGGGTTACATTATTATGTAACTACACACATCAAAAGTGTCTAGGGATCAAGCATTTTTATGCGGATTTCTTGAGATTGAGATGTGGCTTTGTAATAAATTTATGATTTTATAAATTTATATGGATCCTTTTTGGTGCATTTCATAATTTGAAACAGGAACTGTAAATCAAATTCGAGTAAAAGATGAAAATCAGCTGTCAAAATTTTCCCTATAAAAACATACAACGCATTGAAGACATTATTAGTGCTACTGTTTCCCTACTACTGATTAAAACCAACGTTATTATGGAGCGGCGACGTCATTTAAGCAGGGAAGAAATGCTCAGAGCCGTGGGAATGATAGAAGCTGGTTCCCGGCAACGTACTGTGGCTTTAGCTCTGAATACAAGTCAGAGTGTTATCAGTCGACTTCGGACACGTTACCGAAGCACTGGTACCGTGGCTGAGCGCCATGGAGGACGGTATCGCTGCACCACACGGAGACAAGACCGATACATTCAAATCACAACTCGAAGAGCTCCAACAATAACCGCCATGATGTTAGCCGTGAGGCTTCATCACTCTTCAGGGAACTTAATTAGCGACCAAACAGTCAGAAACCGCTTGCATGAAGTGAACCTTCATTCCCGAAGACCGCTAAGGGTACCACCTATAGCAATGCACAATCGTAGGATTCGATATCAAGGGCTCTTGAACACAGAAATTGGGCAGAAGAACAATGGCGTTTCGTGTGCTTTTCTGATGAGTCTCGTTTTGGTATGAGACCGGATACAAGACGTATACGACACTGGAGAACCCCTGGACGCCAACAGCGAATAAAATCCTGCCAGGAAGTCCATCCTTATAGTGGTGGAACCATCATGGTATGGGCGGATATTTGGATCGGCGGAAGAACTGAGTTGATTTGGATCAGAGGCAACCTCAACGCTCAAATTTATGCTGAGACGATTGTATCAGACGTCATCGTTCCCCTACAAGTGCAAATCGGTCCCTTATTTCAGTTAATGCATGATAATGCACGACCGCACACCGCAAGAGTTGTAAGACAGACTCTCTCCGCAGCTAACATCAATGTCCTGCCCTGGCCTGCTCAGTCGCCAGACTTAAACCCGATTGAGCATGCATGGGATATGCTACAGAGAAGAGCTCTGCCGAATATGGAGGGTATCCAGTCGCAAGAAGACCTTTTTTTGTTGTTGCAACGAACATGGGCGGCCATTCCACACCGTGATTTGGATGAACTCATTTTGAGTATGCCAAACCGATGTTCTTGTGTTGTTAGTGTTCGCGGTAGAAACACGGATTATTAATTGTTTAAGTTACCCAATAAAATTTTAAAGAAAACTGTTATTTCAGCCTTTTTTTCGAACTTTAATGTTAGTGGTTCAAATGTCAAAAATCCCTTTATTAGGAAATTGGCAAATTTCTTTATTAATGCAAAGGTGACTTGGTTTATCGTTACTGTAGACAAACGAAAACACTTTATTTGATGAATCCTTAAAGAAAATTTTAATTAATATCAATCAGGAGAAAAGTTATTGCAAAAATATATGTTGATCCCTAGACACTTTTGATGTGTGTATTTACAATTTGTTATTTAATAATCACCAAAAAATAAACCTAGACTGGTTATCTGGTAAAATGCTCGCAAGCTCTGTTCAGTAAGATGGTTTTAATAGGAATGACTCAAAATGCTGAACATCCGGGAACGTGGAACGATAAATTAAATTTTGAAAGGAAAGGTACAGAATACTATTATTGATGGCCAGTAAGTTAAACTATGAAGTATCCAGCCCTCGTGGAGGTTCTAACGTCCATGAGACTGGAACGAAACGGCATCGTTACACCGTTAAACGGGATTTTTCGTTTGAGAGCTTATGAAGTTGCAGGCAAAGGCACAGAATAAGTAAACCTCTGTAGCAAAGGCTTTTTTTTGTTTATTTATTCATTGTAAGAAACATACCTAACAGTGAAAACATGACATGAAAAATAATGGCTAGGATTTGACGCAGATATGATAGTTTTGGTAAGTTAAAAATTACAAAATGCATGCTTTTTAAAAAGTTCGGCAGTTACAACTTAGTAGTAAAATAAACAGAAATGAGTCATAAATCAATTAAAAGGAATCATTGAATAAATATTAGGCAGCCAAATAATTAAAAAGGGCAGTTACGTGTGGGCATTTAACAAATCGGAAAAAGCTGGCAGGCAATCTCAATCTAAGCAATGCTATAAATAATAATAATGATAAAATGTATTTAATCAGATAGCAGAGATCCAGTGAGTTAGTATACAAGGTATCTTAAAAACTATGTTAGTAACAAATATTATTGAATAAATCTAATTTAAATTTTGACAATCTTTATTATATTTATTAATAACACTGCCCAAACTGCTTTTTCAAACAATCTGCCTTGTACCACAATACCCGCAATAGAACAAAAGTCATTCACGTACGAGCAGTCAAGTCTGCCGGCGATCTTGCTCAGGGTGCTGTTGTAGCACCCCGCACCCTGCGCAACAGGGACGCGCTCCGCTTGCGTATGATGGTGTAGAAGCAATCTACCCCGGCTTCCGCAAACATCCCGGATGCACTACAGTAACGAGGCAGCCCCAGCAGCATCCTAAATGCATTATTGTACTGCACACGGAGGGCGTTGTAAGTTTTTTGAGTATAACTGTATAATTAATCTGGTGGTAAAATGTATATTCAGTGTGTAACGTAAAAAAAAAAAAACAATTGTGTTTAATGATTTACCTTTTCAGCAAGTTTAAGTTATAAAACAAAATATCGCTACTAATGATTGCTTTGGTTGAATCAATTTATGAGGTTTAATACAATGAACCTCCGCCCCTTCGAACGAAAAAATTACCTCTCTTTTCAATCGGTCTGGGTTCGGGTGTTTCCGCTACCTGTGAAAAGTATTTATCTAACTGCCCATCCCATAATTTTACTGGCCATTCATTTATTAGACTGCTTTCGCATTTTTAACTGATCATAATAATCTCTAAAATTTTTAAATAACAGTTAAATAATTTGTAGTCCAAAATAATGAGTCC
The DNA here is from genome assembly GCA_947369235.1 of Udea olivalis. Classification (NCBI taxonomy): domain Eukaryota; kingdom Metazoa; phylum Arthropoda; class Insecta; order Lepidoptera; family Crambidae; genus Udea; species Udea olivalis. The sequence goes on along the minus strand of OX376370.1, from coordinate 6,124,819 downwards.
AAAGCTATGATATACTGCGCATCTTTGACACAGTAAAAACATGCATAGAAGAAAAAGGTTGAAATAAGGTGATAGCGCAAATGAGGCATGCGGCGCGGCGGCCCAGACAGATAGTCCGCTTAGAACAAACCGCCATTTTGATCACGCACACACAATTAGTTTACTAGTCCAGTCAAGGAATGATCCAAAATAAGGTACTTCGACTTTACTTTAATAGCATTACACAAAACTTGTCTGCTAGTTCACTTAGATCTGTGAAACGAATCAAGCTTACTTTTGCGTAGGATGTCCTAACTGCTATGATTATGGTGACATTTTGGCACTGTGTATCATAGTTGTAGACTTTTAAATTATTAGTTCAGCTGTTTCCATTATTACTTAACTATTCATTTCTAACTTTAGCATAGGCTCTGCTATGATACATTAGTATTATTCGTATACCAGGAATTATCACACTCAGGTTTTGTGAAATGGCCTCATCCTATACAAAAAAGTCAGCATGTATGTTTTGCTTGCTGCTGTCATTGGTGTATATTTACTTATTTTAGACATACTGATACGCTGGTAACTTCAGTTCTGCGTTTTCCTCATTCTTGATTCGCCCTAAAGCATAACCCTCTCCAATTCCGTAGTAAGTAAGTATCATATTTGCTAAGAATACATTTGTGAAAAACGATGGTAAAACATTAATCAGGACGGTCTATTCTATTCGGCCTTATAACATTTGTTATTCGTGCCAGTATCACAGTAATACTCGTAGGTCTAATCTAAGTTAAGAAAGAAAACATTACCTTTGGCATACTTACCTTGAGTAATAGGCACAAAGAAAATTCTGTTTATGTAAACATGCATCATTCAGTCTAGAATTAAGTGTTAGGTGTTTATATTGAATACTAGTGCTCTAAGCTCTAAGCTCAACCCATGTTTTAATGTATTACAGAAATAGCCACAACTATTAACTCCCTTCAGAGTCGTCCTAAGCGAGGCGTTGTTTTTTAAAAACAAATCAACAAAGGCATATCCTGAATTGCCGGAAACATTATAGTACACGCAAAGTTTGTGCGGAACGAAACGCAAGTGAAGCGAATTTCGAGTTAAACGCTTTTAACGCACCTTTGTTGGGCCATGCATACATGAGCAAAAAAAAAGAAAAATGTTTAGTGAACAAGATAATAATATTTATTATTTTATATTAAGTAATTTCATTTTTAATAAAATTATTGAATAATGGTCACCTGGAATAGGTTACAACCACATCCCTCTCGTATAGTCCCGGGTTCTTCAAGCGGGGCGTGAAAAGGCATTTCTGCAGGCCTTCAAGGTGAGGATGGCCAGCCCAGTGATTCGTTCGAATGACTGGGCTTGTCAACCTCATATCTGGACCTCACGACCGCTTTCCATCAGGTGGAGTGAGGTCATCTTGACGAGCAATATAAAAAAAAACCCCTAATCCCGACCTAAGCAGAGCTATTACCATGTGTATGGGAGACTGGTGGACATTCAAATATAATTATGAGATACATAAAACTCGTACTTAAAACACACAAAGTCAGAACGAACAGACATTTTCGCCAAAATGTCATCGCAGTTTTACGAGATGAGATATCATTAATAGAACACTTCTACCATCAGAAATTCTAATGAAGTCTTCCGTGAACTGTTTTTAATTCTCAAAACATTTCATTCATTTTCGCAACTGTGTAATAAAGTCACTCGTTTCGAATAACTTTTATGACCGACTCAGGTTCTCAGAAGCCATTCGGAACAATAGGTCGTACAGTACTTGAACGGTGGACGATAAAATACTGGCTTATGAAATTCAATACTTTAAGCGTACACACTTCAGTCGTATATATATTTAAATAGATGACGCTAGTGTACAGACTTCGCCAGTCGTAAAGGAGTGCAGAGCACCTATAGTGACGCTGCTTGATTAAATCTGCTGCTAGCTCATCATTATGGCAACTGATGTCAAAAAGTCAAACTAAGTACAAGATTGAGAAATGGCGGGTTCCTACCACTGATTTGCCATCTTGACGTCACACAATAAGCGTCACAATGGCACGCTTGGTATTTTATTCAGATCGAAGAAGAATTACATACAAGAAGGCGCGCCATTTGTAATAGCAAAATTAATCATTAATAGGTAATCGTAATTTTCAGTAGTTAACATGTATTAATACTATTTGTGCTTCTCTGATGTTTTTGCAACCTCTAATAAACATTATGAGGGAGCTCTTACCTCGGGAAATTGAGACTGAACACTTAGGTTAAGTTATTATTAAATTCGAAACGGGTACCCCGACTCGCCTTCAATGCGTTATTATTTTAAGTTCAAATGTATGTCTGTGTTACCTTACATTTCTCCGAATTTTTAAACAAGTAAGTCAGGCATTGTGATTGATGGATGATGGTCGAATTATGCGAGTAGAAATTATCATGAGGCGGCTCGAGAATTGAGTTAAAGATTTGTATTATTATTAGGTATTATGCTAAAATGCTATGTGATCGGCTCATTCATTATTTAGGAAATCCGTAAAATAAACTTATTTCTTTCTTTCTAAAAGTCTTGAATTTAGACTTTTAGCAAGAAAGAAATAAGTGACGCTTATGACGAAGAACAGCCCTCGAAACCTCATAAAACAATATCAAAACATTCGAATGTCAACCTAAGCTAATTATACAGATAAGATATGAACGTATGAGTTAAATCTTGAGAAATGAAGAAAATTATTAACAAGAAATTCCTTGGGCTTACAATGACATTAAAAAAATGTAGCAATAGAACTAAGTATTGCGGCCATCAAACTTTTTTTTTTGGTTTTCGCGCCAAAGCAAATTTTAATCAAATTAAAAAAATATCTTTCTTTTTATATGGTCTGGCATTGAAAAAGGAATGCTCTTTAACCAAAGCGGCCAGCAATCAGTAATTGAATTTGGCAGCAAAACAGTGTAATTCACGCTGCATGACTGTTCACTATACGGAACACAATGATTAGGGTTCGGTAAAAGTGGTGGTTTGGTTTTTGTTGGTCGATTGCGATGGCTACATGATGAGTCATCGTTAGGGTAGTAACACACAGAGTTAGGAAATTGATTATTCTAACTGAGTTAATAATGCAGCGGTTCTCAAATTTAGTTGTTTAACAGAATTATATTTTTTCTGGATTTTTAGTAAGAAGAAGCTGAATTGACTAGTTAAGGAGTGCATTTTTTTGACATCATAACAACGGCGAACCACGACTCCTTCATTTGACTACAAAATAGCTTTATAAATGTAAGGCCGTTCTAAAATATAAATAAATAAATAATAATAAATAAATATCCCTGGACATTATTCCACACAGCGCCATCTAGCCCCAAAGTAAGCTAATTAAAGCTTGTGTTATGGGATACTAGACAACGGATAAACATACTTAAATACATTTTCTTTTGTAAATACATACTTATTATACATAGGAGACACCCAGACCAGTACAAACAGACATGTTCATGCACACAAATGTTTGTACTGTGCGGGGTCGAACCCGCGACCTCTGGTGTAGTAGCAAACTTCTTAACCATTACACCAAGTCGATCATCTAAAATATACCTGCCCCCCGATTCAGAACAAAGTTATCGACCGATTCGGTTATTTTATTTTATTTTTGATTCATCTTCTTAGTAATGGGGTATGTCTGTTATTATTTGATTCATACAATCTAAAGCTGTCACATATAAAAATATTGAATGTTACTGTTTATCGGGTAATTTACCATAATTAAAACAAATTTACCGAATCGATCGATAACTTCGGGGGGCAGATAGTATTTTTGATGGTTAAATTAATCATGTCGGTCCATTAAATACTATCTATTAATATTAATATGTTACACCCCAAATACCACCTGGTCTAGCTCCTAGAGTAGCAGCTGTATCTGTTCCAGGACAGGTAGGTATCTGTTACTGCGGGTCTTGTTGCCGCGACTCGCTAAATCGCTGTAATTATGCGGTACGGCGAGCTTGCGGCGGACGGTTTTGTTCGGATATAAATACTTACAGTTTAGAGCTGGCGAGTACTTGTTCGAACCGCCATTTTGTTTATTTGAATTACGACGGATTATTATGAACTAGCTTTTCAGTAGAATGGTTATTTTGGGCAGATGTTATCTTCAACAATGACAGAATTCCTTACGAACTGAACTGTCATCCCCTATTTCAACCCCAGTTTTTTTTTAATAAACTTAGCCTATATATGTCAGTTTAAGTCTATCTTTGTAACGAATTTCATCAAAATCGGTTCAGTGGTTTTAGGCGCGAAGCGTGACAGACAGACAGAGTTACATTACATTCGTATTTATATTATTAGTAGGGATGTACGATGCTTATTTGTGGAACGAGCTCCGAGTCAAGTTTTTTGTACTAAAAGAATGAAGAATAAGATGTATTTCATTTATTTGTTGGTTCAAACAAAACCTTCACAACTGACAATTTAGTGCAAATCGTAATGTTCTTGGTGAAGATTTTTTTTCAATGAAACCGAAAATTTCAGAACCTTTCGACCTTAAACTTAGCAAAGCTTTCATTCCAAGTATCAGATGCTGATGAACACACCAAGACAATTCTGAATACATTTCCCACATCCATTTCATTACTTGTATTGTTTTCACCCATTTCACCTGACCTCGTCAAAAACAATCCCTAGTCATGCCGTTAATTTTCTTTGAGAGTTAACCCTTTGAAATCTACTTGAAGTTCAAAACGGGTAGAAAAGGTAACCTCTCATGTCTGTTAAGGTGGAACGTACCCCCAGGTAGTCGCCTCGGCTGCAGAGAAACGTTTGTGTTTTGATTAATATTGCATCATTTACAAAAACTAGTTTTATATTAGAGTTTGGACTATTATAATTTTTTAAAATTTTATGAAAAGAGGTCTTTCAATAAAGACCTCTCAAAAATAGAAACATTGATAAATAGTATATTTTATATCGAGGGACTAAACGAAGCCATAATATACCAGAGGTGGTTTGACTCCCAAGCGTGCCCTGACCCAGGGCCATTACTGATACTTACCTTCAATGCTATCTTGTTCACCTAAATTATGGTTAGCAATAAATAAATTGAAATTGAAATTGAGTCAATGAAACCGAGGGTATATTAAGTTGGCGGTTAGTCTCGAGGTGCAAACTGTACTTTTCACTTTGAGTGCGAGAAAAATAGTCAATTTAGTACATTCGGTTTTAAAACCGAACTTTACACTTGCCAAAAGTTCTTAAATTTTCGTGGTCAGTTTTTTCTTCTGAACTGAACCACAGATTAACAATTTAAAACACATGGCGCCACCTTCTTTGCGGACAAACCATGGAACTAAAACTCTCAACATTTTCGCAATGAAGACGGTCCACAATCCACAGATAATAGTATATTTTTACTGACTGTTTGAGTTTGTCTTTGTCACATGAAGGAAATTAAAAAACTATTTACTTTTTACTCCCTAGGGGCTAAAGTGGTCACTTTAGTCCCGCTTCGTAGGGCTATATTGGCGTACTTTTAGAGCATGAGAAGTGAAAAAATAATTGCGAAAGCACACAAACTCTCCGAGATATAACAATTTGGAAATTCATATTTTGGGACTTGCTAAAAACGCTCCCTACAAAATACCGCCTGCAAATGACGTGACTTCAATCTATTTCTTTGCGTTCTGCAGAACATTTGGTTGAGAGCTATATTCAATTTTGCTTTTAGGAATATGGTTTCTAACAAAAGTTGCTATAAATTGTGTAGATTATCGAATGTTATAGTTTTATTACTTACTTATACCTTTTCAAAAATGAATTTTCCCACCCAACTTTGAAGGGCCATAAAATGAATTGTACTTAAGTAAACCAACTCAAAGAAAATACGTTAAAAATTGCTCATTTTATTAAATTATTTCACGGTTGGCGTAGTGCGCTGTAGCACGGTTTCTCGCCTCGATTTCCGTAGTGTCCCGGGTTCGATTCCCGGTTGGGTCAATTTAGGAAACGATCTTTTCTGAATTGACTCGGTTCTGGGTGTGCTGGGTGACGCCCCTAGCTTCTTTCCTTGTGTGGTACCTCGTAACACAGGGATATTAATCCCTACTTCGAGACCATTACAAGAGGTGTGTTGTCTGGCGCATATTTATTTATTTATTTTATTTATTTTTAAAATCTGATGATGTCAAATACCCTATTGCTCTGGCATCACAACTTTGGTGGCAAGCAATCATGCAGACCGACTGATAGTATGCAGCATATAATAATAACACAAAGAAAGCCAGTCTTGGCTCCCTTGGACTTCAATTAAGAATAAATATCTAAGAAATAAATAAATATCTGGGACAATTTACACCAAGATCATCCGACCCCAAACTAAGCAGAGCTTGTACTATGGGCGACAGAGACTGATATACATACATATTTCTAAATACATACTTAAATAGATAATAACACCCAGACACACAACAAACGCTGTTCGTCACATATATGTTTGTCATGGGTGGGGATCGAACCCACTACCTCCGGCGCTAAAGGCAGGATCGCTGCCATTGCTGGCCGAACTTTCCGTGCTCATATCAAGTTCCTGCGGTAAAAACAGCAACAAAATGTAAACTTGTGCAGAAAATGAGTGTGATATAACATTATCAAAGCACGAACAATATTCATAAATAAAACAACGCAATAGCATGCTCCCCATGAGCAACAGTAATTTTGACAGTTGATTATGGCAAGACAATTTGGGCGCTTTTTTGTATAGAACTGCCCTTCCAGATGTTATCATTCTAAGGTATGCAATTAGTCTAGCACAGAATAGGTAATACCACTTCGTACAGAAGGTTCTCTCAAGAAACGCGGACAAGTAAAAAAGTCTCCTCTAATCTTACAAATTTGTGTCACACTAGTACTTTCTAATTTGTCCGTGCTATCGATCAAGGCCATGTTTAGGTAGCTTGCACGCGGGATCGAAGCTTATCGTGTAGCACGAGCGCTCATATTCCACTGTGCGCCGTTGAACAAAACTGATTTAGCTGTCAGAGCGCAGGGACGCAACTTGCTGATTTAATTATTAACTTTAGAAAAAGTATTGCTGTAATTAATATAACATCGTTTAGTATTAGATGTAGCCATTATTATTCTTATAATTGCAAGTGACGCTTGAAACAAATCAGACACAAAACATTGAATAAGGCGCTCGGCGGCGAGTGTGCGAGCCAAGCGGCCACCTACTATCATATACCCCAGAGAGGGGCCAAGCGGCCGAGCGTACCTAAACTTTGAAAACCACAGGCCTGACTGTAGCCTACTCGTATGGACACGTGTAACACCGAGAGTATCACTCGCGTTTACCCTGTAAGGCTATAGGGTAAGTTTTGTGTGGTAAGGAAGAGCAAAGGCGAACCACAAGTCCCCCATTCGACCACATAACAGCTCCCCAATGACTTCTGACTAATAATGTTATTATTTACCGGTTTGTTTTTTTTTCTTGTGTTATTTGAATTCTAATATTTGCTCATAGCAATTTGAGTAGAGTTAGCGCGAGACGATCTCATAATAGGACCATTTTAAGTACATACTGCAAATATTATTTATAATTTATTTATTGTAGAAATACCTTTTCGGAATATTGCGACACAACCGTTAATTTGTCTGCCCAATCATTGCATCTTTGAAAAGGCTGTTTGTTGTAAGTACATGTTTAATAACTTTTTCGAACATTGAGTAACCTGCCTCACTACTCGTAAATGATAAGGTAGGAGTTTTTTTGCTTACCAAGTAATCAAATGAAAATATTCATTTGCTCTCTTTTTTTGTCGCATACTTTACGCAGACAGTGGTAAAAAGACACTTATTGTTACCTTTTACGAGTATCCGACAATTTCTTACACTAAGCTAAAATATTACTATTGAATTATGAGCAGCGACTATTCCCAAACTATGTTACAACAACTATGACGTCACTGTAGTATAATAGTCGTTATAAGTAATGTCCCGTTTAACAACGAATCGTTACAAGGCGTACGATACGCGCACGAGACGTTAACGTTACGAAACTCGCGTCGAGAGATGTCTGTTGGTGATGTTTATCGATATTACAAAATACGGTAACTATTTTTTTAATTCACCGATGTTTCAAATCCGATTCATGAACTCGCGATTTCAAGCATCAAATTATATTATAAATATTATCTAAAGTCGTGGATTTGATCCCCACCTAAGAAAAAATATAATATGACGCACTTTTGTATTGTGTATTGAATGGAGATATCTTTGTGTTGATTTAGAAATATTAAAGCAGTTTTCTCAGGACCTGACAAAAAATCTAAAGTGATCTGGAGTCAAATGATCTTGGTAACAGCTGTACCAAATGTTTTATACTTGCCTTTTGTATAAAATTATAAGCCAAATAATTTATTTATCGATACTTTTCCCAACCCTACTCCCCGTAATGTCTCATAAACATTTTATAAGTCGTGGATGCACGCATATGTCCTCCCTTCCACCCCCTACCCCAGATACATGTTGCGATTTGCCCAAATTATTATTGGCCTTATCTTTAAGACTTGAAATAAAATCTAGCGAAATTTTTACAATGTCATTCGCCTGTAAGTATGGTATGGGATATTTTGCATCAAGATATCGTTCAAAAATCTGCCAGAAGCTAAAAAACACAGTAAAAGCAACGATCAACTTCAAAGAACATTAAAATTTCGAATTTCTGGGGACGTATTAAGATCCGTTATATCCAATTTAGTTCAATACGTAAATTGACCTATTATATCCTGCTTTCTTTTTATTATATCTTCCTTTTCTAAGCTAACCTGTACTTTTACCTTCTCAAATATTGAACCTTGTAATGTATTTGTTGTGTACGACGAACTTAAAAAGAAATATATCCAGCCCGTCACCGGTCACCAAGGAGTAAGTAGGACTGACCAATCTTCAGGGCTGAATGTTCGCTGGTACTATTCAAGTTTCATCGGGTGCTTAACTAGCTTCGCCCGCGATGTTGTTATATAATATTGCCAAATAATTACATGAAATCTTTATAAATTGTAGCCCATGTGTTGTTCTGATGTATAAGTTGTATTACTGTAAAGTATATCTGGACCTCACGACCGCTTCCCATCAGGTGGAGTGAGGTCATCTTGCCGGCAATATAAAAAACGAAAGTTTCACCCAAATCCGTAGTTTTTGCGTGAAAGAGTAACTAACATACATACATCCTCACAAACTTTCGCATTTATAATACTTATTAGTAAGAATAACCATTTTTGCATTGTTAGGTTTTTTTTATTAAATTACAGTGTTTTTGAAATCAGTTTTGAAGATATTACGCAATACGATAAAAAAACCTTTCAGTTTAAGTCAGGTTTTACCAAACCTGAGCTGTTTAATTTTTTTTTAAATAAATTATTAGAAAAATAGTCCCGATTCTCAGTTCCCCATTCGCTCTAGTTCCGCACAATTTTTTTTTCATACTAAATTCGCCTCAAATAAAAAAGGTTGATTAGGCTGTTCGGCCTAGCAACCTTTGCTTTCTTAGACTAGAAGGATCTGTATACTCGTAGTAAGAAGGATAACATTACAGAGACTTTCCAGTTATACTTTTTAGACGGCGAGCTTTTGCTCACATGAGTACCTACTCTCGAAGTGCCTGACACCTTCACGTAAAAGGAGACATAAGGGCAGTGCACACAGATGCCTAACTTTGCTGAGGATCGCGTTGAAATTCTGCTGCATGCACACTTTTGTCAAAGAAAGATTGTGCCGTAGAATAATCACACATAGAAGGCGAGTCGGGGCACCCGTTTTGATGCCACAAATATCAGAGTGCCGAGTGCGAGTTGCTGTGAGAGAAGTGAATAACTTCACCATCGCGTTTGCGAGAAAAAAAACGTGAATTTGTATAGCATCGAGCGAGCGCCATCTAGCGGCCTGGATGTTGCCCGAATTCACCGCTAGATGGCGCTGACTCGATTTCATACTAATTGACATTTACGTGCTCGCAAAACGCGATGGTGAAGTCATTCACTTCTCTCACTGCAACTCGCACTCGGCACTCTGGACGTTACGTCTGGATCTGAACTTACCGATGGTAATTTCTCGAGGTAAGAGCTTCTTCAAAATGTTTATTTGGGCCGTAAATGGTTGCAACAACATAACCGAGAAACACAAGTAGTATTCATACATGATAAATAATAAAAATCGTGTTTACATGTGTAACGAGTTGTCATTTTAGGAACTATCCTTCTAGGTGTAATTATTCTAAACCGTTCCTTAACCGTTATCTCTTAAATTCAAACTAAATAATTCCTAGGGTCTGAACAGCTGTTTTAAGCATCTTTATTGATTTACAGAGTCTTACAGTATGACAAATATGTTTAATTGTGTCAATTAGATGTTAAATCTTTAATCTATTGCCATGAGTAGTGTTCTCGTTAAATATAATGCAAAATCAGTTTTTTGGGATAGGTAGAATAAACTCAAATTCTTTAGAAAACTAAATTGTTATGATAGCTTTATATTTTAACTTTTAATGCATCTGTCATAAATTAGTGGAAACTATAAATACAATCTGGGTCTCTTCAAGGCAAGAGTGAATAGGCATTTACTAGGCAGACATGTTCCATCATAGATCGCATCGTCACTTACCATCAGGTGCGATTGCGATTAAATGACTGTCTAGTCCTATATGAAAAAAAAACTATACGTAAATATTTTGTGTGGGGATTGTCGACGGGGTGGAACCCGCGACCCGACTGGGTTACTGGACACATCAAAAGTATCTAGGGATCAACATATATTTTTGCAATAACTTTTCTCCTGATTGATATTAATTAAAATTTTCTTTAAGGATTCATCAAATAAAGTGTTTTCGTTTGTCTACAGTAACGATAAACCAAGTCACCGTTGCATTAATAAAGAAATTTGCCATTTTCCTAATAAAGGGATTTTTGACATTTGAACCACTAACATTAAAGTTCGAAAAAAAGACTGAAATAACAGTTTTCTTTAAAGTTTTATTGGGTAACTTAAACAATTAATAATCCGTGTTTCTACCGCGAACACTAACAACGAAAGAACATCGGTTTGGCATACTCAAAATGAGTTCATCCAAATCGTGCTGTGGAATGGCCGCCCATGTTCGTTGCAACAACAAAAAAAGTCTTGCGACTGGATACCCTCCATATTCGGCAGAGCTCTTCTCTGTAGCATATCCCATGCATGCTCAATCGGGTTCAAGTCTGGCGACTGAGCAGGCCAGGGCAGGACATTGATGTTAGCTGCGGCGAGAGTCTGTCTTACAACTCTTGCGGTGTGCGGTCGTGCATTATCATGCATTAACTGAAATAAGGGACCGATTTGCACTTGTAGAGGAACGATGACGTCTGATACAATCGTCTCAGCATAAATTTGAGCGTTGAGGTTGCCTCTGATCCAAATCAACTCAGTTCTTCCGCCGATCCAAATACCCGCCCATACCATGATGGTTCCACCACTATAAGGATGGACTTCCTGGCAGGATTTTAATCGCTGTTGGCGTCCAGGGGTTCTCCAGTGTCGTATACGTCTTGTATCCGGTCACATACCAAAACGAGACTCATCAGAAAAGCACACGAAACGCCATTGTTCTTCTGCCCAATTTCTGTGTTCAAGAGCCCATTGATATCGAATCCTACGATTGTGCATTGCTATAGGTGGTACCCTTAGCGGTCTTCGGGAATGAAGGTTCACTTCATGCAAGCGGTTTCTGACTGTTTGGTCGCTAATTAAGTTCCCTGAAGAGTGATGAAGCCTCACGGCTAACATCATGGCGGTTATTGTTGGAGCTCTTCGAGTTGTGATTTGAATGTATCGGTCTTGTCTCCGTGTGGTGCAGCGATACCGTCCTCCATGGCGCTCAGCCACGGTACCAGTGCTTCGGTAACGTGTCCAAAGTCGACTGATAACACTCTGACTTGTATTCAGAGCTAAAGCCACAGTACGTTGCCGGGAACCAGCTTCTATCATTCCCACGGCTCTGAGCATTTCTTCCCTGCTTGAATGACGTCGCCGCTCCATCATAACGTTGGTTTTAATCAGTAGTAGGGAAACAGTAGCACTAATAATGTCTTCAATGCGTTGTATGTTTTTATAGGGAAAATATTGACAGCTGATTTTCATCTTTTACTCGAATTTGATTGACAGTTCCTGTTTCAAATTATGAAATGCACCAAAAAGGATCCATATAAATTTATAAAATCATAAATTTATTACAAAGCCACATCTCAATCTCAAGAAATCCGCATAAAAATGCTTGATCCCCAGACACTTTTGATGTGTGTATTACAAGTCACAACAAAACGAGCTAGTCAAATTCTGATACACCACGCCAGTGTGCGCCCACCTTCCAATCCAGATCAAAGGTGCTGGACAATCGTCCCTTTGGCATTATATTTCTTATCTTCAAAAGGACAAAGGTATTCTCCAAGATAATAAGGCTTTTTTTCTGCCAACGCAACATCAGCTGACTTACTCGTAAATATCATTGCAGTAGCAGTACACTAGCTATAGTATTGTTAATGTTCTGATTCAATTTCAAGTTGTACTTTTCGGCTGTATTCCTTTGATCGTACTCCTTGGATGCCCTTTTACTCGAATGAGAGATATATTTAACATACATAACATAACAAACCATCACGACTCAATCCCAAACGGGGTAGTCAGAGGCAAGTTACTGACACTCAGAAGCCCACTTTTCACCAATGGTATTAGAACCCAACGTGGTAGGTGCGAGCCTTCCGTCGCTATCCGGGTTTGTTGTTTTTTTATCGATGTTTCCCATCATTAGTCGGAAATTAACGATGAACTCAAAGATTTTGGGTCTGGCCAGATTTGTACTCGGGACCACACGATCGGCGATCCTAGTTGGAGTGCTTAATCACTAGCCTGGACGCTCTCTCTCTAAGAGATGTATTTTAAGGCCTTCTAAGATTATCCAAAGGAAATCTCTGAAGCGACTAAACAATCGTCGGAGTCACTTCCGACTTCTGTATCGATATTCGTCGATTTTAAAATGACTACGTGAATATTAACTCTTGTTAGGGCTGGTAGTGAACGAAACTCACTTCATCTCATAATTCGCACAGTAGATCCAGTATGAGATTCGAATTTCGTTTTCTGTAAAACTTGATAACAGCGGTGTTGTGGTGCGTTGCTGACGATCTTGGTGATAAAATTAAGAACTTAACTTTGTTAAACCGGGTATAAATAGGAGTGAGATTGTTATTTTTTCAGTATATCTCTACACACATACGTTAGTATCTTCAGAAAACAGCGTAGGTATGATGACAGGCATTATTATAATTTTCGTCTCTGATTTTATGACAACTAAACTAAAGTTAAAAAGACCTTAACTAATCTTAACTTAAAGCCTATGTTCCTCCCTTATATATTGTCGCTCTTTATTGGTGTAAGAAAAAAATCGGTCAAATAATTTTTGAGTTTATCCATTACAAACAAAAAATAGAATCTTTCCTCTTCAGAAGATTACATATGAGACGACCTAAAACCCAAAAAAAAACAGCTTTTTTCTATATAGGAAGCAAATATAACGCTAATGTTGCAGAATTGTCAGCCCTATTCCAGATTCTTCCATTGGCACGTTTATTGGTAAGCGGGTGCAGGTTACGAGATTTTTATAACTCTTTTATGGACAAGATGGCGGATATAATAAATGCACGCTTACGACGCCCGCTTATCTAGTTAGGGCGCGGATTTAGAAATACGTATTCGTAGTTGTCCATAAATTACTTAAAGTAAACTCGAAACATACGGTGTTAGAGGTTACACTCTGAATCTACTGAGATCTTACCTAACTGACAGGACCCAAATAACGAGCATCAGTGGAATATGTTCAAAAACCAGAGAGGAATTCGTATTTAGATCCTCCCAGAAAGCAGTTACCTGTGGTGTACCTCAAGGAAGTGTCTTGGGACCCCTCCTCTTTATAATTTATATTAATGACATTCCCAAATCAATCAGTGAAAATATGATATTGTTTGCGGATGACTTTACAATTGTATTTAATAATAAAAATGATATAAATAGCATCTATAATTGAATGGTTACAGAGCAATAATCTAGTAAAAAATTCGGAAAAAACAAAAATGATGCAATTTAAGCAGAGAATACATCAAACTTTATCCATACACCACACAGTAGCAAAGTAATCGAACTAACTTTAAGCACAAAATTTCTTGGCCTAATCATTGATAGCAATTTGAAATGGCAAAATCACATAGAATTTGTATGTAAAAAACTTTCTCAATCATCATAATTATAGCTGATATCTTCTGTCAAAAAAGTGGGCCTTGCAACTTAACTTACATCATATCACGGCACCGTGTTTTTGTTTTTGTCGAACTTGGTGCAATTGTTCACATGATAAATTTTGTTTTTGGCCGGTACTGTCAAACAGGTATTATTATAACCTACCTACTTTATTTTAAAATACTAGGAATAAGGATAAAATTGCACTTCCACTTTTCAGGTTACAAAAAGTTTTTAGGATCCTTTATGGGGCAAGGTACACATTATTACAACAAATTTCCAAAAACCATTTGTGAGTTTCCTTTACATTGATTCAAAAATCACATCAAAACAGCTTTATTAAAAAAGGGCTATTATACTACAAAAGACTACCTTATAGATAAAAATGCCTGGGTGTAAGCGCTCTGCTCGATGCGGGATTAAATAGCTCTATTGTAACAGATGTTTTATTGTAATAGTTAATAGTAGGTAACTTGTATGTACTGACTAACAATTTGTCTTTTGGAATTGTTTAAATGAACTTTTGTTTTATATTCTTTTATGGCTGTTTTTTTCTCTTTGTTTCATATTCTTTTAGGTTTATTTGTATCAAAATGACACACTGCTTGTACTTTACTAACGCCTGTTGTAAACCCGAAACAAGTTTAAAAGAGTAACTGCTAATCTTCTCAGCAAGAAACAACTCCGACGCGGTGGTAAAGTCGCATTATGTCTGTATACTGTGTATATATGTATCCATATTATTATGGTACTTATGTCTATTATTTAGTATATTTTGCTGTGAATTTGACGATTTGAAAGTACTGATACAGTCTATTTGAATAAAGTTATTTGAGTTTGAAACATTCACACGCGTCACCTACTTCAATGTATGTCGGTGTTCGTATACGTATTGATATTGATACGGTAAATCCCCCCCCCACATTTATTTTCACTGGCTCACCCACCTGACATTTAAAGTTTTAAAAGTAGGTGACATTTCGACTTTCTGACATCAATTTTGGAAAGTCAATAATGTTAAATGACTGCAGTTGACCTTATAAAATATTAATTATTCTTGAAAAATTACGGAATAAGTTATTTATCGGAGTAATATTTCGTGAATTGCTTAATGTATATGATGTTGATTTCACTACCAATATGTCATTGGCTTATTGGCTATCTATTTAAGTATCCATTTTTAATTTTAAGTATTAATTTATTGTGATCACAATTTTTTGGCGTACGCGCTGCAGCACGGTTTATCTCCTTGACTAGTAGTGTCCTGGGCTCTATTCCCGGTCGGGTTAATTCAGGAAAGTAACTTTTTTTACTTGGCTCGGGGCTGGGTGTTCTGGGGGACGCCCTTGGCTTAAATCCTTATCTATGAATGGCGCATGTAAATTTGTTTGTGCACTCCGTGGCCGAGTGGTGACAGAGCTCGGCCCAAAATCCTGAGGTCCCGGGTTCAAATGCCAGGTCGGGCAGAGCATGTTTTTGAAACATAGCCTGGGTTTGTGATCACCAACCCGCATTTGGCAAGCGTGGGGATTAAGCCAATACTCATCCATGGTAGCGATGACTTGATTTCAATGATTGAGGCCTTTGCCTAGCAATGGGACAGTACATATGCTAATTAGTAGATAGAACAAACAGACATACAATTTCGTTACGATTCTAGTCCTTGTGTAATTAATATCCATAATTAATAAAACATCGATACATTCTACCCCATCCCTAGAGTTGTAACTGAACGCGGCACACAAAAAGAATTAAGTCACACAGTGTAAAGGGGTCGTAGGGCGCTGCAGTGAAGGGCTCTTCAAATTATACAGGTGAAACGGCAGTGATGCGGCGCAGAAAGTGTAGATATCGATGATAGTGAAGTGGTAAGACGTGTATTACGTCAAAGTCATTCTGCATAGCAAAATGTTTTATGATTGAGACAAATAATTTATATGATAAGATACGGAACGGAAGAATCCATCGACTGAAAAAAGTAAGGGTGATTTCATTTATTTAATTCAGTTTGTGAATACCGACTAATAACTAGAAAACTTCACTTAAATTAATGTTTGTACTTTTCGTGAGTAAATCTAGTTGATTGTGTCATAGTTTTGCAATACTTATTTAGTATTTTGACTGTCCAAAAGATTAAAAAACTATCACAAGACTAAAATATATGTAGTGAACTGGCAAGCAGACGCCTGATATTGTAAGTCTATAGGCAGGCACATAGGCCCTGATTAAGATATTTTGATTAAATACTGGAAATACTAGATAAGCTCTCATACAAATATATAAGGTTCCAAAAATAAATTCCAGGTCGTTCAAAGCATGTTTGGAGTTTCACAGAAGATAGGGTTTTTACCCGTATTGGTGATGATCCCAGTGATTAAATCCACCAGTCATTAATGCTAGCGTAGGTAGTTAGTTACTAATTATATAACCTATCGACTTTTTTAAATCAAAGTTTTGAGCTGACGTTATCGATGTATTAACATTTTCCCATCCCTACTCCACTCGAGAACTCAAGCTCTAGAAAGACTTTTTTCTGCTTGCGTCGCTTAAAAAAGAAAAAGGTCACGGTGTCGCCGCGTTTTTCGGTAAACGTCTGTGGAATTTGCAAATTTCGCGCGTTTTTGAGTATGACAGTAAATGTCAAAATGTTCATGTTAGATGCGTTGTTTTAACATATTTCTAAGGGGATAACATTCACATCTGCCATTTTAATTGATATTAGGATATTCGTGGACTCAAAACGGGTGCCCCGGCTCGCCTTCTATGCGTAATTATTCTAAGGTTATCATGTGTTTAGAAATTTATTTATATCAGTTACTGACACTCATATTACACGCTCAGCTTAGTTTGGGGTCAGATGGGCTTAGCGTATGCAGTCCTAGAAATTGATTTATACTACTCATAAATCTATAGGTATTAATAGTACTAATATGAAGAGACCTTTTTACAATTTAACCGAGTATATGAGCTGTTCGTTTTCTGACTTGCATTCATAAAAAATAATTACTGTCGTACCTTTTGTTGACTTGTCGTATAATGCAATGGATTAATGTAATTATTAAGTATATGTGTTCATGAATGATGATGATGTATATGTACCTAATTAATGTTTTGAACTTGTATTTTGACGTACCAATGTTATGCAATGTAAAGAAATGGCCAATAAATGAATTTTATAGTTTCTAACTTTGTTTCGGAATTACTGATCCGATCATAAAAAATATTTCACTAACAGAAATCTACGTTCACGCGAGCGAGGCCGCGGGCAGAAAGCTGTGTGGCGGAGTATTATAAACGTTTTTATTTTTTTGTAATCTTAATCTTAATCAGCTACTAAGGGCAAAGGCCCCCCCCCCCCCCATCTCCATCCCACATTCAGGGCCAATGTTGGCGAATCCTTGCAGTACCTACACATCTAGTTCGTCTCGCCACCTTCTTCTAGGCCTCCCGCGCGGGCGTTGGCCATTTGGGTGCCATTCTGTCGCCGTCCTCGCCCACAGCTCAGTTGGCATGCGGCAGACGTGTCCAGACCAGTTCCGTTTCAGCTCGGCGGCTGTGTGACCCACGTCAGCGATTTTGGTTTTTGAGCGCAGTTCTGATGTGATGAGTTTAACCCCTAGGATACTGCGCTCCATTGCTCGTTGACAAACCCCGAGGGCGGACTTTTGACGGTTTGTTAATGACCAAGTCTGCGCTCCGTACGTGAGGGTGGGCAGAACGCACATGTCCATGAGTTTCTGCTTGAGAGAAAGAGGTAGAGTGCCTTTCATCAGATCTTTCATTGACCAATAGTTCTTCCAGGCGTTTTCAATGCGTCGTGCAATTTCTTTATCTTTTCTTGCCTGGAAAGAAACTATTTGGCCTAGGTAAAGATACTCATGGACATATTCGATCCCCACACCGTCAATAGCAATGGGACGTTTTACGCTGTTTGTCATTAACTTTGTCTTTGTCATATTCATTTCGAGTCCGACCTTAAGAGTTGCGATGTTGAGTTGCCCAAGCATTAAGCTTAGCTCAGCTGCGGACGAGGAAAACAAAATAATATCGTCGGCGAAACGGAGATTGGTCAATCTACGGTCACCGACTACAACACCACTGTCTGCCCAGAGCAGTGTCAGCTTTTGGAAAACCTCCTCCAAGGTGGCGGTAAAAAGTTTGGGAGAAAGTTTGCTTGACACCTTTCTGGATCGCAAAAGATAGACCAGAGGAGTTTAAGCGAATGGTTGCTGTGCTATTGCGATATATGTTCTGGAGAAGGTGGATGTAGACTGGCTCTATTTGTTGTTTGTGGAGTGCGCCGAATATAGCTGAATGCTTCAAACTATCAAACGCCTTGGAGTAGTCGATAAAAGCTAAATAGACTGGCTGATGAAACTCCTGATATTTCTCCAAGAGCTGATTAAGCGTTTGTAAATGATCAGTCGTGGAGAGGCCTCTGCGGAATCCAGCTTGCTCGGGAGGCTGATGTTGATCAAGCTGTCTGGACATTCGACTTTTTTGTAATAGAACTCAAAAACGGATAACCCATTTTTAAAGATTCTCTCACTAAGTTTAAACATTACAGCGAGTAAAGACTATAATTTAACGGGAGAAAACGGAACCGCCAAAATCGTGTAGTCCAAGCGAATCGCTGGCGAAAACCTATCTATTTTATATATATAAAAGCGAGAGGTCACTGATCATGAAATCTCAGAAACCACAAGTGCTGGGAGTTTCACATTTTGCATGGGGGTTCTTTTTAAGACGTAATTGCTGACTAAGACGGGATTTTGCGAATCAAATATGAAGTTCACGCGGGTGAAGACGTGGCCTGAAAGCTAGTTTATTTATAATAACGCTGATTTGTTCATCATACATACTACCTACAATATACTTTATATAATCGATTGCGTGTACTATACATACTTATATCTTTGATCACAATTTGTCAACAACGTCACTGCTAGATGGCCTGATTACACGACAATAGTTTGGGCATAAAGGTCAACGACGAACAGACTATTCAAATCGTACAGTCATTCAGATATACAGGGTGACTGTGGATTCATTGGCATCCTTTTAAAATAAGAACCTACTCATGATATACAGTACTTTCCCCAAGTATAAGGCTATTTCATAGGTACACAATTACATATTTTTAAACCTTATAAACAATTGCCAAGTATCAAACATGATATTTGTAAGGTTTAAAAGTATGCAGTTTTGTATATCTATTAAATGAGGTTATTTAATAGTAAAAAAAAAAAATATTTTTAAGCCGTATAAACAATTGCCAAGTATTAAACATGATATTTATAAGGTTATAAATGTGCAATTTTGTACCATTTTGTTTTGTACATAGCCTCATACTTCGGTGAAGTTCTGTATATCATGAGTAGGTTCTTATTTTAAAACGATGCCAATGAATCCTCAGTCACCCTGTATAGAATACGCTGTCTTTATGTTAGTTGTTTGTAAAACGAGTTCAAGAAATGAGTGAAGAGGCTATAGGAATATAGGTTATATAGCAAGCCCGCTTCATGTTAGACCATCTCTTCCCTTGATATATATCGTAGTGAAGAGCAAGCGCATATAATATAAAAAACAATATTCCCCGAAGCATACCCAACGGCTGAAGCGAGTGTCATCTTTATAAAGCAGTCACTAGCATTCTGATGCTTAAACATAGGCCTTCACGGAATAGGTAGTATTCAAGCCCAACCAACGGCCATCTTTTCTTCGACATAATTTTGCTCAAAAAATATGACCTGATCATTGCTTACAAGATTATTTAACTTCAAACTAGGCAGCACTCAACAGTACTGTGGGTTTCAGAGATGTCAATCACTGAACATAAACTTGCATCTGTTCAAAAAAAAACAGTGATACTCATAAACATAATACCAGAAATAAAAACAAATTGAAAACTCCCAGTCTTAGGCTACACAAGGTGGGAAACTCATTTGTGGGTCAATCTGTAAAATACTTTAACAAAATACCTCAAAGTCTTGTTGATCTACCTCTTCACAAGTTTAAGTCTGCAATTAATGCAAAGTAAGTTAAGTAAGTTAAATGAAACAAGGTTATTATAATGTAGAGGATTACTTGAACGACAAAAGTTTGTGGTCATAGTAGGAATAATCTGCTCCTCTGCTCAATGTTGTGTTCTTTTTTTTACTCTCATTGACTGTACTCTGAATTTATTTTTTGTAAAACAAAGTTCAAAAGGAAGGAAGGAGTCTTCTCGATAGGAGCAACGTCCGAACCGGTGGTAGATTCACATTAAGTATAAATTCACGATATGTACTAATATTGTATTATTTCATTTACGTTTATTATTATTATTTCTATATACTTTTTTTTGACATATCATAAGTGCTTTGTACAAGCTTAAATGAATAAATGATTTTTTTACTTTACTTTACTTACTTCATAAATTTCGATAAAGGTAATCAGACTCAAAGCAGTGGAAATCGAATCAAAGGAGTCTGTCTTATCTAAAAAATGCAAACTGGTTCACCAAGGTCCTATAATAAGTAAAGCCTTTTCGTAACCAATCCTGTTCTAAGGATTGAAAATCGTCAAATAACCGTCTAAGGAAGAGTCCCCACTATGCATACAGTTAGGTCCCTCATGGGTAAACAGCCTAAGTTGTTTGAAAATGTGTATTTTCGTGGCTTTAACTGGTATTTTTTTTAAAAAACTTAATGTTAGTGGCCTCTACAATGTTGCGTACTATACAGCTTGTAATTTCGCCTATGTCAAGTAATGTAAGATATATCCAGAT
This sequence comes from Udea olivalis, assembly GCA_947369235.1. Taxonomy (NCBI): domain Eukaryota; kingdom Metazoa; phylum Arthropoda; class Insecta; order Lepidoptera; family Crambidae; genus Udea; species Udea olivalis. The sequence continues at coordinate 6,103,739 of OX376370.1, read as the reverse complement.
TATGATTTGGCTAGTTTATTTTATTGATTAATGCCTTCCGACGAATCTAGTGATTAAAGTTAAAAAGACATCGAAGCGGTTGTCCGGATTAAAAAGTTAATGTTCTGTCTCCCAGAAAAAAAAACTTGAAGAAGCAAGCCGTTCCAAATGACAAGACTGTTTGTTTATCTTATCCCGGTTCCTAAAAAAAGTTCACACTCAAAAGGAACAAAATATTTGCTTCCAAAAAAAGGACGGACGAAACGAACAGGTGCGTTTTTGACATTGAATCCCCTTTGTAAAACCAACTTTATTCCTCTGGAAATAAGAGCTATCTCAGTCTTGAAGTAATAAATCCCTGGCGGTCAACCATTCTGCGAGTTGTTTTGGTAGTTTTTTTCATTTATTTTTTGTTATGTTGGAAGCTTGATCTTAAGTTGGCTTCTGAGATTTAGTTTTTTCAAATTTAGAGTTGTTAGGTAAATAATCTAAGAGATGCAAAGCTTCGGACATAAATGGAATAAAATAAGTTTTCTTTTTTGAAATGAGAAGTACTCAGTAATTTCAGATAATTTGCAGAATGCAAAAAAGTTTAATGATCAATATGGTATTATTAAAATAATATTAAAAGATTTATGTTACATTGCAAATTTTGTCGTATCCAAATAACTAACTCATTGCCTTTTACTGATGTGTAAGGCGGTTGAAGTAAGGATGAGGTTATAATGAGAAAATGGTCGAAGAACTGTTTGTTGGCTTTGGGGCAAAAATGCTTGTCCTGAATAGGAAACGAACCCACAACCTTCAGTGCGGTGCGATGGACAGGATCTACAATTCTGCCAACATTGAAGCAATGAACAAATCAAACAAATAAATACACTCAGATCATCTGACCCCAAATTAAGCAAAGCTTGTACTATGGGTGTCAGAGACTGATAGACATACCTACTCAAATATTTTTAAATACATACTTAAATAGATAATAACACACAAACACAAATGATCGTCACATGAATGTTTGTCATGGGTGGGGATCGACCCCACGACCTCCAGTGCTAAAGGCAGGATCGCTGCCATTGCGCCAACAGACCAGTCAACACTGTTACTCTTAAAGAAAACGTCGGATATTATCAATGATATTCAAAGGTTATCTTCTCATACGCGTTCGAAGCAATTCGTAGTAGGTAGTTCGTATATTTTTAGCCAAGCCTTTGAAGTTAGCCGTTGTAACGTAAACAGAATCTTCCTTGCGGCTTCTTTCATCTTTGTAACTGGTATTAGGATGTTACCCTACCACAGGTTACTTAATAGTTACTACGTAACAGATATAGTATATTTTATATCGAGGGACTAAACGAAGCCATAGTATACCAGAGGTGGTTTGACTCCCGAGCGTGCGAGGGAGGCAATGAAACCGAGGGTATATTAAGTTGGCGTTTAGTCTCGAGGTGCAAAATGTACTTTTCACTTTGAGTGCGAGAAAAATAGTCAATTTAGTACAAAAACATTAAATAAATATTACTTAATAAAATAAAAATCACAAATGTTTCTTATTCCTCCAGTCCATACAACTTTCGTAAGTTTTTAGGTAAATCTTCCGCGATTTTGGCGGCAAAAGATTATCTAATAAGTCTTTTGCTCTTTGCTCGACGTCAATCTCTTCACTGTCACAGGACATTCTTATTAATTTATTTAAAACCGAACAAATTTACACTCGACAAAAATTCTGAAAATTACGCGTTCAGTGTTTTCTTCTAAACTTGTCACAGATTAACAATTTAAAACACATGGCGCCACCTTCTTTGCGGACAAAGCATGGAACTAAAACTCTTAACATTTCCAGATGGTCCGTCCACACCACAGATAATAGTATATTTACTGGCTGTTTGAGTTTGTCTATGTCACATGAAGGATTAAAAAAAACTAATTACTTTTCACTCACTAGAGACTAAAGTGGTCACTTTAGTCCCGCTTCGTAGGGCTATATTGGCGTACTTTTAGAGCATGAAAAGTGACAGGCATAATATTGCGAAGGTTACTTACTTTACGTCAACGCGTCAGTTCAACCGCAAGATGCGCGTACATGCTCTACGCGGCTTTTGACAACCAATTGCCCAATAAGGTTTAGGAAGACCCGGTGGCTGGTAGGCAATTATCGCGCAAGTACATGGAGTGTCAGAGGCCTGCCCCTACCATGATTAGGAAACTACGATAGTTAACTACAGCAACTTATATGCCAGTTTTAGTTGTCCGCGTACATCCAAGATTTGGAATGATCTTCCTGCGTCGGTATTTCCAAAGGAATATGACATCGGAGGCTTAAAGAAGAGAGCGTATTCCCATTTAAAATGCAAGCAACGCCTCGGTGACACCTCTGGTGTTGCAGTTGTCCATGGGCGGAGGTGATCACTTTCCATCAAGTGACCTTCCAGCTCGTTTGCTACCTATTACATTATAAAAAAAAACTTATTCACGACGCGATGTACCCAAATCCCTTACAAAAATTGACAACAGACGGTAGAGACTGTCATCGGCGCATGGTGTTCACAGTGCAGAGTGCGAGCGAGATGCAGTGAGCGATGCGAATAACTTCACCATCGCGGTTTGCAAGCGAATTTGTATGTCACCGAGTCAGCGCCTTAATGTTGCCGGGATTCGCCGCTAGATGACGCTGACTCATTTATTTTATATTGCTCGTCAAGATGACCTCACTCCACCTGATGGAAAGCGGTCGTGGGGTCCAGATATGAGGCTGACGAGCTCAGTCATTGAAAGGAATCACTGGGCTGGCCATCCTCAACTTGAAGGCCTGTAGAAATGCCTTTTCATGCCCCGCTTGAAGAACCCGGGACTATACGAAGAAGGAAACACGTGCTGGAAGAGCGTTCCACGTCTGGATGGTACGACAAAGAAACGAGTCACCGAACCTTTGAGTTCGGGCCAACAAATGCTGAATTGAGTGTGGATGACGCCGTAGTCCAGCACGCGTGGTACGGGAGTGGAAAGGTGAGGGTGGAATAAGCTGGAATAACTCGTCAGAGCATTCCCCATTGTAGAAGCGATAGAGAACACTTAGCCTGGAAATGTCTCTCCGCAATTAGAGAGGCTCTAGGGTCAAAGTTGCCTTTTGAGTTTCCAATAATACGAATAGCACGCCGCTGCAACCTGTCAAGAGCTTCGAGTAGGTACTTGGCGGAACTGTCACAGAGATGAGAGCAGTATTCCACACACGAGCGAACTTGTGTCTTAAAAAATAGAGCTGCCCAGGCGTGAAGAATCGTCTCACTCTGTTCAGGATTCCGAGTTTACGGGATGCAGTTCTAATGACGCTCTCAATGTAGTCCCGCTGGTTTAGGTTGCTACGAACATCCATGCCAAGGATGTTTATTCCAGACTATTTGACATTTACGTGCTCGCAAAACGCGATGGTGAAGTCATTCACTTCTCTCACTGCAACTCGCACTAGGCACTCTGTATGTCTATCATGAGTTTTCAACAATAACACCCGCTAGCGTCCGCGTTAACCGTGTTGATATCTTGATATTTTTGTATGGGAATTTTCCTAGTGATCATGAATGGAATCAAAATTTACATAAGTACAAATTTCTGAACGCAACTGTGTGTTCTGCTATCATGTTCTCACGACGACAGGTAAACCTTTACTAAACTATTGCAAAATGAGTCTTATGTGAGCAGCAGTGGTGATATGTTGCTTATACTGCTGGACCGTTGGTTTCTCGCTCTAACACATTCCAGGTGGACCCCAAGGGGTCCACGGGAGACTCAACGGGGGTCTATGTTGGTGTCACATTTTTTGTCGAGTTTTAGGAATATGGTAGAAATGTAGCTGCAGGGGGGGTCCACCGGAACCAGCAAAATATTGAATGTGGTCTATGCGAAAAAAAGTTTGGGAACCTCTGCCTAACCGGTGAAAAAATATATATCCGGGACAAATTACACCAAGATCATCTGACGACGTAGTCCACATTGAGCACCCGCCGGTTGCGCACCTGAGCGTTGCGCACCTGGCCTAGTCCACATTGAGCACCTATGATCTGGAGGTGCTCAAAATGGACACAAATTTATTAGTATTTTTATGTCCACATTGAGCACCTACAACTCAGGCCTAGTGCTGGCTGTAATGTATTTGTCAGTCAAGAAGTTATCAAATAAAATATATCGATAAAATCACTTTAACGTATACTACGTACATACATACGAATTATCAGTCTTCATAATAACACTTTCTTATTTTTAATACAATGTCACAATTAGTCTTCACAATATCATCTTTATTGGACAGTCAACCTTAGTTAAATCTTACTTCTTCAATTTCAATTTCAATTTATTTATTGCAAACCATAATGTTGTACATAAGATGGCAGGTATACCACCTCATAGTTGAGGTGAGGCCTGTGCCCAGCAGTGGGACGTATAAGGCTGTATCCAAGATGGCAGGTTATAAAGAAAGTTTCAATTATGGACCCTTCCTAATAATAATACTGTCTTGTGTTTCATATGATATTACAATCAGTCTTCACATTATCATCTTTATTGCATAATCAACCTCACTTAAATCTTACCTCATAATAACACTTTTGTGTTTAGTATAGTATCACAATCAGTTACAACATTATTATATTTATTAGTAGGATTGCACAATCAACCTAAATTAAATCCTACCTAACAATATCACTTTTTTGTGTTTAATATAATATTACAATCAGTCTTCAGATTATCATCTTTATTGCAAAATAAACTATACTAAACACAAAAGTGTTAGTATGAGTATGAGGTAAGATTTAAGTGAGGTTGATTATGCAATAAAGATGATAATGTGAAGACTGATTGTAATATCATATGAAACACAAGACAGTATTATTATTAGGAAGAAGTAAGATTTAACTAAGGTTGACTGTCCAATAAAGATGATATTGTGAAGACTAATTGTGACATTGTATTAAAAATAAGAAAGTGTTATTATGAAGACTTATAATTCGTATGTATGTACGTAATATACGTTAAAGTGATTTTATCGATATCTTTTATTTGATAACTTCTTGACTGACAAATACATTACAGTCAGCACTAGGCCTGAGTTGTAGGTGCTCAATGTGGACATAAAAATACTAATAAATTTGTGTCCATTTTGAGCACCTCCAGATCATAGGTGCTCAATGTGGACTAGGCCAGGTGCGCAACGCTCAGGTGCGCAACCAGCGGGTGCTCAATGTGGACTACGTCCATCTGACCCCCCCAAACTTAGCAGGGCTTGTACTATAGGCATAAGAGACTGATAAACATTCTTAAATATTTCTAAATACATACTAAAATAGATAATAACACCCAGCCACACAACAAACATAAATGTTCGTCACATGAATGTTTGTCGTGGGTGGGGGGGATCTAACCCACGACCTCTGGTGCTAAAGGTAGTAAAGCTGCTACGAGTATTGCACCAACAGGCTAGTCAATTGAAATTAAATGTATTTAAGTATGCGTTTGTTGTGTTGGGATAAGCCTAAGCCTACATGTTCCCTGCGGTTAGGGGAAGAGAATACTACCGAGGTAGTACGAAAATACTATCCCTGCCTGTCGTAAGAGGCGACTAAAAGGGCCCTTGAGGTCACGAAGCGCACGCGGTTTGCGATCCCGAGGATGACGGTAACGCGTGTCTTCGGACACAGTGGCCTGTGTTATCGTGCACTGGAGTAGGGCTTGCTCCTCCCGAGACTGGCTGCCAGGCGGCCTTGCGCGCCGAAGGGTCCTGCGAGGAGTCTCTCCCTTGTTGGGATCCCGGGTCCCTTCCATTCTGCGCCGCAGACGACCACCGTCAGGTTTTAGTGGGTAGGGGTCTGTGTTATCCCAGGGCCTTTGGAATGCCTAAATGCGTTTCCTGACGCAAAAAAAAATGCCTAAGCCTACATAATATTTTTTTTTCACTTATCTATTCAGAAACGTGTTTTAAAAGAGTATAAAATAATATCTTATCGTTGCTAACGAATTTTCCAAGAATTCCTAATGGTATCTATCCATTGCTTAGTTTCACAGATAATTCAATTTGACTTATTAATGTCTAGTTTCTTATTGCTAACTAGTCGGGTTCTTGTTTACTGAATGTAAATAATCAGTATTATAATGTAATCATATTAGTTACTGAAATAAATTAACGCTGTCTTCAATATTTAATTTCATATAACATGATTATGAGACTATTTCAAATAATTAAGTATCCTTTTTGAAATAATTCGATAGAAACTTTACCTTAAAACTGACATAATTATACAAATCATGAAATCGAGCAAGATTATAGTCGTGTTTTCAATGAGTCAACTGACAGCTGCTAATGTCACTTTGTGTAAGAATGTTGCCAAAACCCGGGACCCGATATCGTCATTTCGCTATTCTAGCCACTCGCAGGGCTACCGAAAATACTGTACTTGTTAATAATGATAAAATTATTGTTTCTTTCATTATTTTGCCGCGACACTATTTTTGTTTCATCAATGCGTCAGTTTACTTTTGTCATATTAAAAACTAGCTTCTGCTCGCGACTTCGTCCACGTGGAATGATGATATAGCCTATATCCTTTCTATTCTAGAAAGAATTTTTCAAATCGGACCAGTAGTTCCTGAGATTAGCGCGTTCAAGCAAGCAAGCAAACAAACAAAATCTTCGGCTTTATAATATTAGTATAGATACGACAGGCAGGGCGCAAACACTGGATACTTTTGTGTCTTGTGTCAGATAACAGCAACCGATGAATATTTGATTTCTATAGAACCAGTATGAAATCATCCACTTCCAGTTTACATACGGAAACATTTTTTGTGTCCAGTTGCTTCCACTTCCACTTAACACATACTTATTTCGATTTTTAGAACAGGCTGTAAAATAGTCAATTAATAGTAAATCGAATCGCCACATTGCTAACCACAGAACTTCTTTAACCCACCGATTAACCTTAAACAAAGATCAAACCCCGTTCCGCAGCGCAACGTCAGCCAAATGATTTATGTTGTCGGCCATTTTGTTTTTATTTCTCCTTTCCCGTCCTTTCGAGTCGCGGCCCCTTTCATCACGTGGCGGCTTTAGTTTTTTTTCTTTTCTTCTTCTTTTTAAAAGGAATAGCCAGTATGATTGTCTTTTATTAGGAATGAAATGAAAAGTAATTTATATGTAGTTGGATTCTAAAAACGTGTTACCGTACTGCTACATTATTAAGCTTCAGTTACCAAAAATATTAAATTCCCAACTGTTGTTTGAAATAAACTACATTTTTGAATTTGCTAACTAATTAATCTTAAACCGACATCTTACTTTTAGAGCTAAAGTCACATTATAGTTTAGGTAATTATCTGTAAACAGTGTATTTAATCATAATTATTCCCAAAAGGCGTCGACTGTACCTATGTGCCTACCGGGACTGAATTATTTCCGAACTTTTCAAAACTTGGCCGGGTTTGCGTGTGTGAGACTCCCCTGGCTTAATTCCTTGTCTAGTACCACTTAACGTAAAAAGAGGTGTGTTGTCTAGGGCATAAACAAAAAAACATTTAGAACTTTTCTACAGGAACGGCCTTCAGGTGGAAGTATTCAGAATCACCAACTTCGAACCTTGTACACAATGTGTGAGAGATGCATCCGTAATCTATAAAACTTGTTTTACGACTTGCCACGAACATGGCAGTGAAATAAACTAAGTCAAAATGACCTAGACATTACGAGCATAGAAATTGTACGTAAGTCACCTGTCCTATCACAATCGCTTATATTCAGTGAAGTAAATTCCCTAAATAGACTGTAGCGAGCAATTTCGTTAGTAAATATCTTAGAAAACACGATAGTGCCAACCAGGTAACCTGACTGGCTTGAAATGAAAGATCATTGTCGAAATAGCTTGCTACGTTCAGTTTTGGGAATGAACTTGACAAGTTAAAGACTTTTTCACTTACGAGATCGCCTGTGACGAGCGTGCCGAGGTGCGAGATAGGCGCTCTCATCTCGAAGTAGTGCAGCCACTCGTCGAGCACAGCATAAGGGATTGTACTTAGGCCCTGACTGGCTTGAAATGAAAGATCATTGACGAAATAGCTCGCTGCGCTCAGTTTTGGGAATGAACTCGACAAGTTTGAGACTATTTCACTTACGAGATCGCCTGTGACGAGCGTGCCGAGGTGCGAGATGGGCGCGCTCATCTCGAAGTAGTGCAGCCACTCGTCAAGCACAGCATAAGGGATTGTACTTAGGCCCTTTTGTGAATGCGATTGCTAGTTAATATATTTTTGGAATCATGAATGTTATTACCGCTATTTGATCCGTAGGTATACGATAAAACGTCTACGCGTGTCTAGGTGTTGGTTCAGTTAAAATATGTTCATTTTACTATTTTGCCAATACGAATAGTCTTAGTATTGCTAGACCCACCGCCATTCGAAGGCATAATTCATAATCTGTCATGTCACGTATAACTTTCCCACAAAAGATTTCCCTAAGTAATCAAGAACGAATGTCATCCAAAACAAAATGGTGGACCGCTTAGAAAAATATCTCGTCCCACGTATTTATGTTCGTGGAAATAATTAATTAAGCTTCAAATGAAACCAAAACACAGACGAGTGCAGTATTCTGCATTAGGGCTCTTGTGTCATAGTCACGGGGAGATGGTGTAAACCTATAGAGAACCCAAATCATATATTATATGTTTTTAATTTACAAAAATAGGTTTTTTTTAAAATATTGTCTTAAAACTGCCAGTGTTAGGACACTTCTGTACGTCTACCATAAGTTGCCACTTTCAATTTAACGTTCGCGTAAAATATTCGTATTGGGACTTCGTACAGCGCCTCTGTTGAGGTAACGTAACGATTGCATCAAGGTAGTTTTAGTTCCATTTCGACTCAACAGAGGCGCTGTACGAAATCCCTATAAAAATATTTTATCCGAACTATAACGTAAATTTAAAGTGGCAACTTATGGTAGATTTACTGGTGTACGTTATTCTTCTTCTTCTTTTGTTATGTGGCGTTATTCAGTTTAAGTGTAAGTTCATTCGTATTCAGTTTAACTGTTCAGTTTAGATCTAAAGCAATAATGTTAATTAACTATTGGATAATTAAAAAACCTTTTTTTGTAATTTGCTTCTTTCTAATCCTTATTTATTCATTGACACTGCTAGAAAACGATTATAAGCTATTTATTTTTTAATTACCAGCCACATAAAAAAGATGTAGTCTCTGTTGTTAGTATAATGACTGTGGGACTTATTCTGTAGTTACACTGTGATAAATAATAATACCTATACGAAGGGTTTAATTATTCTAGGGAAGTCTAAGTTTCCATAGACTACGGAAATCACTTTTCATCCAGCGGTCCGAATGATTGCTTGCTATCATCAACATATGAAAAGAAAATAACATACCATCAAGACTTTATCCCAAACGGGGTAGTCAGAGGCAAATGACTGTTGCCGTCATGGTGAACGGAACACTCAGAAGTCCACTTTTTACCAATGGTATTAGAACCCAACGTGGTAGGTGGTGAGCCTTCCTCCGCTATCCGGGTTGATTTGGTTTTTATCGATGTTTTCCATCATCAGAGTTAGTCGGAAATTAAACAATGAACACAAAGATTTTGGGTTCTAGCCAGATTTGAACTCGGGACCACACGCGATCCGAGTTGGAGTGCTTAACCACTTGGCCACGCCCCTCTCAAAAATGGTATTTTATTATTTTTGTTTAAGACTTGTACTCAATCCCTTAGCCTACACGTCATTAGCAAAGCTTTTACTCGGCACAACGGCAATGTAACCTGATAAGTGATAATATAAGAATAAGGTTTATTACAGATAATGCGTCTGTCACCCTAAGTATATTTAGCTCTTAATGCATGAGGATAAAGTTGCAAATAGACTGTATTGTTTATTTATGAGAACCTAATTTACGTTGATTAGGTATTTACTATTCTGTATTGGTATTACTTAAGGGTGTAATTAGCTTAGCTATGAATTGAATTATAAAAGAGGGGAGAGCTGGCATAATGGATAATAATGTAAGTACTACAGACGAGATAGGTCATCAGCTACACGGACGAAAAGGCACGTATCTGTCTAGCGGGCAACCACCCAGCGTGGAGCGGTCAGATATGTGCCTTTTTTCGCCACAGACGTAAAATCTGCCATCCTGGCACTTGTTTAGGCAGATCTGAAAGGTATGTGTATGGGGTCTATATTTACTCGCATAAAAACTTTTGTCATAATTTATTCAGGCATAGTGTTTTTAGGAATAATGATATTATGGCATTACAACTATACGCATAAGTTTATTCGCATATTTTTTAAAGCATAATCAGATATGGCAAAAAGATAACTTAGCATAATATTCTAACGCATAAAATGAGAAACGCATAAAATTATTGAGTAAAATCATCAAAATCTAGTATAATGAGGTTTTTTGGCCTCTTTCACTCGCCGGCCGCTGCCGCGGCACGCTCGCTTTGCTCGCTCGGCTTCATGCGATTAGTTCATGTACATCTAATACGGCACCTATTAAGCCATACTTGTTGACCTTTATGACAAAATAAAAATGGCTGAAGACTGTTTATGCGTCTTCTCAATAGCCCAACAGATCGTTATGCTTAAAACTCATTATGCCAAAATACGAATGGCAGAGTTCCATTATGACAATAAAAAATATGCAACTCAAACTCAAATAACTTTATTCAAATAGACTGTATCAGTACTTTCAAATCGTCAAATTAACAGCAAATTATACTAAATAATAGACATAAATACCATAATAATATGGATATGTAAATAAACAGTATACAGACATGATGCGACTCTACCACCTCGTCGGAGTTGTTTCTTGCTGAGAAGACCCGGCGAGAAACTCAGCAGTTACTCTTTTAAACTTGTTTTGGGTTTACAACAGGCGTTAGTAAAGTACAAGCAGTCATTTTGATACAAATAAAAGTACCAGAACATCGGTTCCGGTTACACTTTTGTGCCTTTCGGCGTCGAAACCCTGGGTCCGTGGGGTCCGAGTGCACAGAACCTTTTAAAAAATCTAGATAAAAAATTGATTTCAACTACAGGTAGCCCAAGAGCTGGTACATTCCTCGCACAACGTGTGAGTCTTTCTATACAACGGGGGAATGCTGCCAGCATCTTGGGTACCTTACCACAGGTGCAAAATTTTCTTAGTAGTTTTTAGTTATATTTATTTTAAGGTTTTCTTTTTAATTTTTACTGTACTGTATATATTAATTATTTTGGTACCTACATATTAACTATTACAATAAAACATCTGTTACAATAGAGCTATTAATCTTTTTATATCTATTTATATTCTATCTATTTAATCCCGCTTCGAGCAGAGAGCTTACACCCAGGGATTTTAATCTATAAGGTAGTCTTTTGTAGTATGGCAGCCCTTTTTTTAATAAAGCTGTTTTGATGTGATTATGCCTGCAACATTCATTATGCCTAAGAAAATTAGTCAAAAAAATATATGCGAGTAAAATGCATCCCTGTGTATGGCCAGCTATTTGTTTGAAAGTTGGTCCCCTTGTCCACGAAGGAGAGTCTACCAGTAAGGATCGTTTATTTGCATAGCTCCTCTCTCATTAATGATCCTTATTGGTGGTTACCATACACACATATCCTTAGCTACACTTTAGCAAATCTCTGGTCAAAAGTCAACCTTCTGGGAACGAAACGAGTACTAGTCTATGTTATACGTTTTCGTGGACAATGGCTTTAGGCTCTAATCTATTTATACGATAAATAATTTAGGAAATCCGATATTTGATTAAATCATAAATCATTAACATTCATTTGCTCTTCTTGTTGTACAAAGATCTTATAGACAAATAGTATCATAATCAGATTAGATAATACCTTGTCTACTACTTAACTCTGATTTTGTTTTGTTTTGTATAAATTTTCCGATAAAAGAGTCATGATCGTTTTCATTATTACTTTGCAGCAGCACTCAGTCACTGTTAAGATTGGATGAAGAGTTTCAAATAAAGATGAGGATGTTTTTTTTGCGTTATCTTATCGTGTTAGTTACATTTTTAACACGTGTTAAATTTAGTACATACGTGTAATATATTACCCAGAATTAAGGATATTTTTGATATGACAAAGACAGCAATGACTCAGCTATGTAAAGTATGGTAAGATAGGATAAAATTAACCTGGTTCGCACACATACATACTCGTATTTGTGAACTTCTAAAAACTGACTGATATAAGAAATGATGATTCACAAAACTATTTGAAAACCGAATGGCCAATTGTATCATTTTTCCTTCCTGGCTTAACTCAAATTTTGGTACTGTAAGGAGGACGCAAAATATGTCTTATGTTTGCTGCCTAAAGGTGCCCACATTTAAACCTTGACATGCTGTCGTATGTACACTGGGAAAATAAACAATTTTTAGTGATATGACACTCATATGTTTTCTCTGTTGTTGCAGATCCACAGCCAACAAGCGAATGACTTCAAGGAAGCCCCTCACGAACGCAAGAACTTCAGTTAAATTAAAATACCCAAATATACCAAGATATGTGATAACGAGTGCTTAGTGTAGTGTCTAGTTGTCAAACGGCCATTTTGTAAACATGGCAGCCATCTTGTGCGCCTTCCGGATCAGACTGAGCCACGTGGTCGCTCGGGCCGCGCTGCTGTTGACGTTGGCGGTTTATTCTTCTTATGGTAAGTTTTATTCACAATAATGCTTTTAAATACATTAATTTTGAAAAGAGGCCTAGGAGTTTTGTTCTTTACCTAACACCGTACGTGTGATCCTCAGTGCAAATCTGGCCACTTACATCAAACTACAAAATCTTTGTATTATTTGTAAAAATACTCTGCGTTAACTTTCCGTTGATAGAACACACCATTGAAAACAGAACCACTCTGTCCTCTATTGTCCAACTCGCACTCTATTGCAAGTCGCTTACGTTTTAACAGCTTGTGAGCCAAGGACGGTGCAGCATGCAATGCGACTTCAAATGGCAACAATCGCTTTCAAATTCGCGATTTCTTTGCGATCGACGTTATTGTATACCCCAGCTGAATACCGTACTTAAGGCTCTCCCCAATTCTAATACGCCTAATAGAGATGTGGCCTTCTGAGTGTTCCTTTTACCAGGACGGCAACAGTCAGTTTTATACCTCTGATTACCACAATAATAATTGTGTAGTCATAAGCGTACGTTACAAATATTTTGGTTTTTTCGTGAGGATAAGGGCCTGACCTCGACCAGGTCAGCAGGGTTATTTTCACACATTATTGGGGCCTAGAACCTTATTGAACTACTTTCAAATAAGCTACTAAGCATTAGAATGTTGTCATATTTAAAATTAATCTTTTCTTTTACAGTTCTTTCCCAATCCAAAGATCCTCCTCCAAGATACCTGAAGAACCTGGTTTCCTGCTTCTTGAATATAATCCTTCTCCTGAAACATTCTATCCCGCTCGTAGGACAATTTTTTTTTTGATTCGCTTGTATAATTTCCTCTTTTCGTGACTGTTAAAATGTGAAATCTTGAATATAATGAAGCTGACTATAACATCGGTCATTTGTTACTTAGTTTAATCTGAATATTTAAAAAAATATTTTAAGTATGATTTCGGTTTAACACTTCCAGAAATCTTAACCGTTATTATACTCTCATAAAAACTCTGTCCATAAACAAGTCACAGACTAAAAAATATTTCAGCTGTCAAATAGAAAGATGTCTTAAGGAAACTCAATAAGGTTGACTTTTGCTAAAACTGTTTTATAGAGCACAATAAAATAAATTAGTCCTCTCAACGAATTACACGTTTGAACCCTTTTGAAGCATTTTGTGGTCAATTACGTGTTATTTTGAGTAATTTTTATCGGACTATGGATGTGGTCTAAAGTAGAGCGTAGCATCCTTAGAAGTGGCATTAAATCATCTTAAATGTCAACTATTAGTATAAGAAACTAAGTTATAAACTGAGATGCTGGGCTGATAATTTCTTACAACCGGTTACTCTGAATATCTATGGGAATGTCTATGGTCAGCAGTGGACGACTTATGGTTGCGAATAATAACGTCGATGATGATGAGCGTCTAGGTTTGATTCCCGCCCTTATTCTTTAACTTGCAATGCGACTTGATTGCTAGTTGCTCGCACATTAATAGCTAGTCGACCAAAGTAATCCCGTTAAATAGTGATAAACGGAAATCGCTTTTGGCATGTCATACTACACTGAATGTAGTTTTTTTTTTTCGCAGCCTAGATCAGCTCCCTCACAGATACAACTTCCTTTGTGTTCGGTGAAAAAGTTAAAACTCATCAGTGAGGTAAAATATTGTACTCGCCCAAGCTACCCACTCTGTTGAGGTAAAAGTGTAGGCTCTTGCATATTGAAGCTTTTAAAAATCGAATGGTATATCCGTGAGCGAATGCTATGTTGTTTTTAATTGATAGTTTCTAATTTACGATTAAAATTTCATTAACACTGTCGCAGAAAATCATTAAACCAGTTTAATACCATCATAGTTATTTTTAGTTTGCACAAAGTAATCCGTATTCCATATTAACGGTGAGTTATTAAGTATTACAAATTACTACATCGCGTGTGTAAATTTATTGTACAAACTATTTTGCCTTCATAATTCATTGTTTCCAATAACTTCAAGCCCAGTGAAACACTTTTTTATTTTACTGAAAAAGTTGGCATTTGGAATGGATCCAAACGTGTCATTTAGATTGCATAAAGTAACCTAACCTAACTTTGCAATGGCGCGCATTGGGGGAAGCCTATGTCACATAGTGACACACAAGATTACTAGATTACGGCTGCTTTAATAGTTCCTAACGTAACAGATAAATCACGACATAGAAAGTTATCAATTTTGTCTATTTTAAATGCGTCCTGTCATATGACAGGTATACATTGCCAGGGCTACCTCTTTCGATATAGATAGCCTTAATAGTCAGTACCTACCTACAGTACGTCATCGCGTCAGTTCAACGACAAATGCTCTACGCGGCTGTTGACAACAACTGCCAAATGGGTCTTGGGAGACCCGGCGGCTGGTAGGTAGTTATCCGCGCGCAAGTACATGGAGTGACAGAGGCCTGCCTATGCACAGCTTTGGATTATGAAACCTGATTATAGTGAGTTGAAGTTGAACTGACGAAAGTTGAAGTGGCCGATGGGGCGAGTCATAAAACTAAACCTTTTGTATGAAAACCAAAAAGTGGCACCCTTGATTCCGCTTTATTTTTTGGTTAGGGCAGTAAGCTATGCTGACCAACCAGGGTTTGTCAGTAACTTAACTATTCTTTACTCTGTTGAAGAATAGTCATACATCTACTTTTATTTTATTGATTCTAGCCTTAAAAAAGCTGCATAATTTTAAAAGTTTGTATCTAATTTTAAAGTATTTCAGCTTTAGCACATTACAAGCTCTATGGTTTAATAATGCGTTTTAAATGAGGCAAAAAGAGCAAGAAATTTCAAAGTACACCCTATTGTCTTACATTAGAGTACATTTTTTGTTTTTTGTACATGTTTAAACTTCCAGAACACTTCGTGTATAGGTAGTTATGTATTATATTAGGCACTTTAGTACATACAATCTCTTGTGTTGTTTTTTCATACCTGTGCTTGTTTCGGTGCACCACTTGGCCACCTAGTGGTCAAAACACTTGTCTAGAAATTCAGTGGTCGCGGGTTCAACACCCTGGCCCTGGCAGGGTGTGATTTGGGTTTTTTGATCCGTATTTGGCGATTTGGGCAATGCACAATAATATAGTGATGATATGACATCGTCACTTACTACCAAGAGATGGTGGGTGAATCGCCTGCTGAATCCCAAATAAAACAATAAAAAACAAAATCTAAAATCTCCCCCGCCTTTCAAGATTAATTGCAACCAAAGCAGTCCAATGGTATTCATTTCTTGGCCCCATTTCGCCAACCCTACCAGACAACCCTAAACATCTCGCTGCATTCCATACGGGGTCAGAGTGACCCGCGAAATTCAAGGGTTAATTAGACAGATGGTTGTGGTGGTCGCGGGTTAGGTTGTAGGAAATGTAATTTGGTTTGGTATATATGTTACAATCTAATCTAATATGAATGGGCTGTTGCGGGGAGGGCATATAGCGTAATTTGATTTAACTGACCTGGGCCCTGATTCTGCTATTTAAATGCCAATAGAATCGTAATTGAGTGGCATGATTTGAATGACAGCTTTAGTATGGACCAAACGTCAACATAATGCAAGTCAATTTACGATTCCATTGGCATTTAAATAGCAGAATCCATACGTGGTGACGTCTACCATGGGTTCCGAATTTAAATTTACGTTATCGTTCGCGTAAAATATTTGTATCGGGATTTCATACAGCGCCTCTGTTGAGTCGAAATGGAACTAAGAAACGGTACCTTATTGGCAACCCATGGTAGACGTGCAGGCCCCTGTTGGCGAAATGGTAGTTATTTTGTTTTTATTATAGTAAATGATCCGCATGTGAAAGCCAATGGCCTTATGTTTTCACAAATTAAATTACATAGTAACTACCCTGCTTAAGAAATGAATTAAAAATAAAAGTAAATAACCGAATCGGTCGATAACTTTGTTCTGAATGAAGGACAGACAACAATATCAAAAAACATTTCGTTAGTTTTGTCTTTGTAAGTATTATATTAATTTATAACTTATACATATTTAAAGTATGTTTATCAGTCTATGACACCATAGTACAGTCAACAGCAAAAGTCAATGATGATTGGACAAATCTAATTTGTTATTTATGAATGAAAAATACGTAAAAAAATTATCACAAGCAGCTTAATATTATCCATCATAATGAATGAAATGTCTTACTTATATTCTTACTAGTTTAATAAGCTTTATAGTTTTTGTAAAATCCTAATTTGGGCACGTTAAATTATGACTTACTTCTGCTGTTGATCCTGCTTCTTCAGGCTCAGCTGACAATAGTGTAAGATGTCCTAGACATTTGTTTTACATTTTATTATGAGGCCACAGTCAAAAATATTAGTCAAAAATACGCCTTAGACTAAAGACTTAGACTTAGACTTTTTAGAGCTAAGTTAATGAAGCGAGGTTAGTATAGTGTTGAGGATTTCTTAAATGATAAGAATTTGTGGTCCTCTTAGGTATAATCTGCTCCTCTGCAGACTTTTTTGTTAAGACTTTACTCTGTTAATTCAATTTCTGTGTATAAAAAATGATTGAAAAAAGTAACCATCGAGTTTCATGCCGGAGTCTTCTCGATCGGAAACAACCTCCGAACCGGTGGTAGAGTCACATTATGTTTAATTAACTATCATAGTACTTATTATTTTATGTGAGTTTATTTTTATTCAGTATATTTTTGCTACATTTTTCTTTTGTATATGACTTGTCATAAGTACTTTTTATAAGTCTATATGAATAAAGATATTTTTTTTTTTTTACCAATATTTTTGACGAGATGTAAAACAAATGTCTAGGACATACGGGTCTACCATACGGATTCTAAAACCAAATCAGTACTTGAGTAAAGATCTCAGTGACGTTTTTATATGAACTGACGTTTTGAAATCTACTCAAGTACAGATCAGTGCTTGAGTACGATTCTAGAATACGGGCCTAAGTATCTGGGAACTTTCCTACTCAGAAAGGTTCTGTAATTAAGACCATTTGATGTCACACGTATTGAGTGGGACGCCCACGTGAGGAAGACAGAAGTTCTGATAAAAGCCACTGGATTGTATGATGATGCTTGTCATGTAGAATTGCCGACGTTACAGAAATCTTTTTCATATTTTTTTATTCAGGAAACAAACAATTTTTATTCCACCTGAAGATTACTTAAAAAAAAATAACACTAAAACCAGTTAAGTTTCCACTGATGTTTGACACAAATCATCGAACAACCAACGTTATCAACGCTACGACTCTGAATTACGAACAGAAAATGAAAAAATTAAATAACAATAGGAACTTAAAAAGCTCAAAAATACACGGTTCATCCTAAATTGTTACTCCTTAAGATTTTACATACATCGTTCCTGAACTTAGGGGCGCTACTACTATAGATATCTAAATTACAAAATTTCCTATTAAAGTTATCAGTCGATCTGAACAAAAACGCGTTGCTTGCATAATTAGTTTTAGTGGATGGCATCCCGAATGCGTATCTGCAGCGAGAACCTGTCCGAGGGCATCTGAATCGTATATTTTCCAACAGAAAAGGGGTATCTACTAGGTTTTTGATCATCTTATACAGAAAAATTTGGTCTCTCTCCGTACGGCGGTCTAATAAAGAAGGCACGGAAGGAACTGATAACCATTGTGCATAATCATAATAAAAATTCCATTTTGGGGTATAGCCAAGCACAGCTAAAGTGTTATAAAGGGTTAGATTAGTTCGATTGATTAGTTTTAAATTAAATCAAATTACAATTATATTATTACATGATATGTTAACTATCAAAGACTCTGAGATGTTTAACAATTTTATCTGACTCGTACATCTATTCGTTCCTTACAAAAGCTAAATCAACTCTCTCTGTACCGTCCAAGTTCCCCAAACATAATCGTGTGTTCTAATTCAATTAACTCCTACTCAGCTTATTGCAAAGGCAATGCTAGAACCTAAATACGTGACGCTATTACTTCAATATGTTTAAACTAAACAAGGCGGCTGAATAAATTTATGGCGAAACACGACGCGTTATTGTCACTCATTTCAGAACGTCTAAACGCTGATGCCCATCTAATGACAAGGTGGCCTTTGTTCCTTAGCTCGCCGTCGTACACGAAGCTCCGATTAAACACGGCCATGCTGCAGTGTACCTGCCCCTGGCACTTCCGCGGACGCACCTAGCCCTGGTTGATTGTTTTGCAATCTGTGACATAAGACAACAATTGATTCTGAACTGTTCATTCATAACAAATTTTGTCTTGATAATATTATTTATACAAGTTCGTACGAACGAAGTAAGCTCAGCTTTTCGATACTAATATTAAAAAGAGGAAAGATTTGATTGTTTGCTTGTTTGTTTGTTTGCATTAAATAGGCTCCGAAACTACTGGAAAGATTTTAAAAATTCTTTTACCAATAACGCTATATTTGAACGAGAGAAAATGTCTACGCGAGCGAAGCTGCTGATAGTCAAATAGTCTTTTGTAATTACCCTGAGGTGATAATATGATATCACAGGATTTCATGATTTTGCTTAAAAAAAACGGCCAAGTGCGAGTCGGACTCGCGCACCGAGGGTTCCGTTCCGTACAAACCTGTAGGTATATTTATTAAAAATATTTTTATTGTATGATGTAACTAAACATTTACGGTTTTCGCAATTTTTCCTTTATCTGTGCTATAAGACGTTGCTTCGTACCAAATTTCAAGTTTCTAAGTTCATGGAAAGTACCCTGTAGGTTTTGATTCCCTTGCGAGTGTCGAAAATTTGCGGCATAAACGGCTGTATCTTTTGATTGCGTTGGCTTAGAAGTTTCATTTTTTCACTGCTCTAAGGGACAGTAGACGTGAGTATTTGTATAAATTCCAGCTTCATAACTCCACGCGTTCCTGAAAAAGGGTCTTGACAGACATACAGACGGACGGACGGACAACAAAGTGATCCTATAAGAGTTCCGTTTTTTCCTTTCGAGGTACAGAACCCTAATAAGATACCCACCTACCTAACACTACTCCGTCATGCTTGACTTTGGACAGGCTGTAGATTGTTTACTAGAATATTGAATTCTGAGTTAATGTACCCTTCTACCCAAACCTCGGGTTTGTAAACATCCAACTGTAAACCTTATTTGGAAAACGAAACGACTACCATTCGTAGCAGATAACTTGATTCTACGATAAACTCTTTCTTTGCGGTTAAACTTCAATAGACTGAAAAGCTTCGCAACCAAACATCAAAGAATAAGCCTTTATCTTCATCTTGTTTGCCGAGTGTGACATTATTAAAAAAAGAAACGTCAGTGTCAACAAACTTTTTAAATTGGACGCGGCGACACGGGCGAAGACGTGACACCAGAGCGCCATCTGTCATCGCGAACGGCTTGGAATTTGAAAATAGAACGGGTTAGTGATAGGGGTGTGAACTTGAACTGTTAGATAGTTGGTAATCGATTCCTACCTACCATAACTTAGGTACCTAGTTTTATACTTTGTTCAGGTGTTGGCTTCAAATAATAATTCCTTACTATCTTTGTTCGACTATCTGTTTAGTTATACCTTTTACCGTGTTTCGAACCTTCTAGCTTCTCCAAAGGCCCCCGTGATTAGCGACAGACAGTATTTAAATAATGTTTGTGTTTAAATAATTTTTGATATTGCGAAAGGACAAATGTGAGATAGTCTAACTGATGTCAACATAGAAGCAATGCTAATCTTAACTCGTATGGACAATGAACAGTAAATATGGGATGAGAGACCAGATTACATGCTTTACAACATTAAGTATTTACTTGCTAGACAAGGGAGGTTTTTTCATCATGTTATTGACGTTTCTTTTATTGAAACCAACCGAAAGACGTCTACTGAACATGGGCCTCCACCATAAATATTCTGACTATATCTGCTAGTTTGGTTGCCTTAGGAGCAGGCCCGTTCGTTATGATATTTCCTTCACTCAAAGTGTGTACTCATTGTCTTACACCAGAGATATGTCCCTACCCCCTACTACTGAGCTATCGCGGCCTTATTAAAATCGATAGGCTAAGATCCTTCAACACAAATTGCTTGCACCATGTCCCATCTCATTTTCTTAATAGCAAAACCTATAAAAACTGTGTGGTATTAAGTTGATCGGTTCCGTGTCTAGTTAGTCTATAGTGCCAAGAAGCGACCGGCCGAAAATGGATTTTCAGCTTAACCGAAACTCTGTTACAGCTTCGGTAAAAATAAAGTGTTTAATTTTCCTATGAATCCAAAATGCAGGCTACTTATTGTTAAATATTTCGTAAAAAGGAACCCACCACCTAACTTATTGTATACGCATAATAAAAAAGAACTAAACTTCGAAACAGCCGATTGCAATCCGAGAGTTCACAAATGTACAATTTGGCAGTAACTTCTTTCTTGGTCGAAAGCGGTGGGTCACCAGTGCCAACCCTATCCAAACCAAGTATAAGACAGCCTGGTCTTAAAGACCCGGGAATAGATTTGGTCAAGTGCGATCGCGGATGTTTGGAGGGTTAATTTATTGGCGTTGTTCTCGTTCCGAATTTAAATTTGTTAACGACCGCCATCTTTTTTTTGCTAGTTGTGAATGGGCATCGTTTAGGAGGGAGTTATAAATTAGCTACCAATTATTTAAAAGGATAATTAGTTTGGTTCCTAAATGTTAAATGACATTTGTATTTCATTTAAAATAAACCACCACTTAGTTGTTATCTTGTCACACAAGATCATTCATGCTAATATCCCTTACTGAAGTATCCTCAAGCACAAATGATGTTTAAGAAATGTCTTAGAATAAGGTCTCAAATTTGATTTGAAGGCACGGCACTATTCGTCTAGTAATGCAATCACCAGTCTCAATGAATTAAGTTGTGCTTCAGAAGGTTTAGGTACATTAGGTCATTAGGTATGATAATAAACTCACAAATAATATAAATCTTTAAAAAAGTAGCCCTTTTGGGAGGTGGATCTAATAATCCTAATACATCGTTAAGAAGCATTTAAATGACTTCTAAAATATATGAAACAATTTTCAAAAAAGTAGTATTTTGGGAAGTGGACGTAATGCACCGAAACCTTTGAGTATTATGTTTGAGTAAGTACTGAAACTGTAGCTAAATATGTAGCTATGTATCCCATGCATGATTGCCTACTACCGTATAAATAGTTTTATCCTTATGTAATTGACCGTATACTTAGAGGTAAGCACTTTAAACGTCATACATATTTTAAGATAAAATTCAATGTACGAAAACCTTATCTTTTCGCCTAGTTTCCTATAAAAGTGGTAAATTTCAGTTACTAGGCTAAAAAGTAAGTTTTTATACGACGAGCTTATCTCAAAATATTTCTATATCCCATTCATTTAAAACTAAATCGATCCCGGATCATCGTCCACATTCTATTTTTGATGCGTTTCACTGTCAACTGTCAAACTGGATGACAGATGGCGCTTACTGGGCTCCGCAGGATAAGGCGGGATTTGTGAAAAACCGGGCCATTTTAGCGTTCTATATTCGAATTCAAGCAAGGAGGCACGTTTCGGCTATTAGAAGGGAAGTAACAATTTTGAACGTGGAACGCTTGTTTGACGTTTGTTTTTTCAAATTATTATTTTTAATTTCTTATGGGTGCTTTTAAACGCCGTGGAAGTGAGGCTATGTTTTTTTAGTGTTGAATTACGAACTGTTTAATGTTTTGGATGTCTAGCAGTTGTATCGTATTATCATTAATGTAAAAGGGGTGACCATAAATATAGCAGCTTAGTTTTTGTCCATACTCCCTGAGTCCAGACTTCAGCTGTGCACTGTAAGTATGTTCCAAAGTGAAATGAAATGAAAATATTTATTTCTCAGAGAGTGGTAGTACAAGATTTACATAAGAAGATGTCCAGCACAATCTGCCACTAGTGGCGTAGAAATGTTCATATTATTATTATTACATTGAAATTCATTGTTTACATACATTGCTACATTAACATCAATTCACAATCATTATTTCATTCAAATATAAAAAATATTTAGGCGTCCATTAATTTTATAAGATTATTATTCAAATTCAAAAAGTCGTTAACAGTAACAAAAACATAGATCTACTTGTAATAAGGTATGTAGCCATTTCATTATGGTATGTGAATATTTGTTTATGCAATAGCCCTTGAGAATTGCCAACAGCTAGCCAAAGTACCTTTTACATTGTGAACGTAAAACAATTTTCAATTTATTGATGGTTTAGAAAGAAATAAATCATAGGAAATCCGAAAAAAGTTACTAATCCCTTAAACAACTCCTTATAATAAATCAGGGCGAAGTGTACTAAGTTATTAAGTTCCAGCTATTTACCTTAAGCTGTCTCAAGTTAGGGCACACGATTGTCATAAATTCGATGGGGCTGCGCCTTAAGTGATGTACGAATGGGACAGAATCACTATGGAGTCGCATTCTTTCAACCTTTTTGAGTACGATTAAAAAAGTTCCACACCGCTCGATGTGGCGATATGGGGGAGGGAGGCCTATGTCCACCTGACTACTTCTAAATGCTCTTGGTGATGATGATTGAAAAAGAAAAATTAGACGTCCAGTACCGAAAACGGACCTCTTTCACGTATCTATACATCAATTAATTCGGATACAAAAAAAAATTACAAGGGAAAACATTTTAGGAAAGCAAAAGTACATTTTAGCTTATCTCTAAAACGAGATTTCTTCCAACAGACCAAGTTACAGGATACACGACAAATGGGTACGAAAAAAGGCAAACAGCTGTGCACACAACTTAAAAGAAATATAAGTTAAACATTTAGAACGCGTTCTAAATTCTGTAGCAGATACATAATAATGTATCTGTAGCTTCTGTTTTCATTAAGCTTCTGTCCTGTTTCGATTTTTTCTACAGGTCTATTAGGAGCTTTTGAACGATCAGCTGGACGTCTAAGTTTTGCCATACTTCTAGCTGACTACATTAATGTACTCGTATTCCTTAGCCGTACACAAGCTACTCAAATCACTCTTAACATCGAGTAAGCAACACCAGCGACCAAAACAGATGTGACAAATAATTTGTTCTGGTCTTTTACGCGTCCATGCCTTTCTATGTTCCCACAAACTGCATTTTAAATTCCGTGTATTTATTTTAAAGTTATTTCCATAAACGTTAGGAACGTCCCCTGCCATTAAGCATGTACTTTATTCCATTTTCTGCCGTAATGTTTTGAGAATAAAGATTTGTTTTAGTTGTTAGATAAAATCAGCATAAGTATTGATTTAGCTATGTTTTGCAGGGAAAATCGTAGGAAGAAGGTAAAACTGATTCTATTGGCTAATGTGCTTATACTCCTCTGCTGGGTAAAGGCACACAGTCATTTAAATCATGGCCTAGCTACAATTGGTCACAAAACAGCTGATCACACTTGCTAAATGGGGGTCAGCAATCCGCCCCATTATTCTCTAACTAGCAACGTGAATCGTAATCGATGTCAAATAGCGATAATCGCTGTCAACGTCGCGAATCGATAATCGCTGTCAACGTCGTCTAGTCCATATCTACCACAACAGCTAAATATTTGTGGCATCTCCACTGCTGCCCGAGACTCGCCTTCTATGCATTATTTTTTTCAATTTCACCATAGTTTCAACAGCCTGGAATGTCAGTCAGTTTGACATTGACTGAACCTTTTTTCCTTTTCCATTTGACTTCCAAAAATTTATAAGTAATTAATTATCCTTGGTTTTGAAATTACTATCATCATTGCGGATTCTTCGTGTTTCATCCCTGCAGCAGGTTAACCACACAAGAAAATAACTAAAGCAGACCATAATAGTCACACACAGTACAACCCATCGCTAAAATAACGCAGTCCGGTCCAACAAACACAAGGACCGCGTCCCGGCAAATTAGTTTACAAGAATAAATACACACTGCCGACGAAATAAGAAGCTCGTGGAATGGAACGCTGCAGAAGAATATACAGGGTGAACAAATGCGGTATAGCATGCAATGTCTATTTAATTGGCAGCATTACCTTGCCTTCGTGCAATGATATTTTATGCATTTGTAACTTTATTTTCTGTAATCTGCTTAAGTCTACTTTCTCCGCTGTTTTAGATACTTATAACGTATTGGCAACGTCATTTCCGCAATTATTCTGTTCAATTCTAATGAGAGTTACATGTTCACCTCTGCTATCTAACGTTGTGTTTTTCGGGATCACAAACCCGGGGTCCCGGGCTAGGTTCCTAAAATCCTAAAACATTTAGCCCGACCTCGAATTTATACCCAGGTCTTACGGGTTTCAGGCCGGCAGAGTTCTCAAAGTAATTTAACAACAAAGCCTGTGTTGCCTTAGTTTTGAATATTAGATAATATCACCTAAGATTTAAAGATGCTGCTGAAAAGAAGGTAAAACCGCTTATTTAATATTAATTTTTGGTACATTTTGAAATAAAAGAAATCTTTTTATGTTTGTTCATTCCACAAACGAAGACAATTTTAAATAAATAAATAAATATCTGGGACACTTACACCAAGATCATCTGACCCCAAACTAAGCAGAGCTTGTAGTATGGGTGTCAGAGACTGATAAACATACTTAAATAGATAATAACACCCGTCTGGGTGTGTCTACACAACAAAACAAATTTTCATCACATGAATGTTTGTATGGGTGGGGAGATCGAACCCACGACCTCTGGTGCTAAAGGCAGGATCGCTGCCATTGCACCAACAGGCCAGTCGAAAATTATTTGGTTTTAAAGCGAATGTGTCATAATAACGAAGCTCCCAATTAAGCACTAGTTACGCAGTCTCATATTAAAACAGCTGAGCCGTAAACTTTTTGTCACCCTGTATTTTTAGTGGATATTTTTTTCAGATTTCGGTGCTCTGCAAAAATATTTTCACCAATTCTTGGGCCCAAAAGCAAAACTAAAATGCCCAATCGATCGAAAAACATAAATAAACTCCCCAGACTGGAAAATGTTCAGTGGTTAGTAAAAAATCAACAAAATGGCTGCAAAAACTTAGGGTTGACCAATTCCTTTTTATCTAAATGGGGCCAAGCAAGAAATAATAAAGGTTTTTTTTCATTCAAAGTTCTTGTACTCGATAACATCTTTTTCGTTAATTTTTCTTCCCTTTATATAGACACATAGATGAGTAAGTTGAAGTGGCAGAACTCGGGTACATACATATTGCCTTAGAATAATTACTCATAGAAGGCGAGTCGGGGCACCCGTTTTGATGCCACAAATATCAGGACGTTACGTCTGAATCTGAACTTACCGATGTTAATTTCTCGAGGTAAGAGCTTCTTCAAAATGTTTATTTGTGCAGTAAATGGTTGCAAGAACATAACAGAGAAACAAAAGTAGTATTCATACATGTTAAATACTGAAAATTGTGATTACATGTGTAACGAATTTGCGCTCGATGACGGACGTGCGGCAACGGGAGTTCGCGCGTTTAGGCAATTATGAGTTACCAACTCATAGTAAACGAGCTGTTAGCGGTTATCCAACACGCTATAGACACCATGGACGAGGTCAGCATCTTGCAGATTTGCAAGTCCAACTTCAAGGAAGACGAGATTTGCAGAGGCAAGGCGCTGCTTTTTCAAACCCTCGGGAAGGTCGACCAAATGCCATCTCGCCGAAAAGATGGGACGGAGAAGAGTGTGCAGGATATTATCACCCTGCTGAAGGAAACCGATCCGGATGACGTGCCTTCATTCGCGGCGAAGGAGCTGCACAAGCTTCCCCAATCACGTTCGACCACGTTGACGTTACCAGGCTGTTGAAGGACATTAACTTCCTGAAAGCGAGCCTGGCTGAAGTTGTGAGCAAGGTAGAGGTCTTGGAAACCACTATCAGTGAACTGCGTGCCCAGGTGGTGTTGTTAAGTAACACTGTTTTGGTAGGTAGGTCAACAGAGGCCTCTAATGTCATCACTCGTCGCGGGGCGCAAAATTCATCCGTCAGTGTCGAGTCGGCGCATGTTTCGTCACCGGCCATCGACACGCGCGATGCCCCGCTCCCCGCCGCCTGCCCTTCCGCCTCGCTTAAGGTGTCGCGCGCCTGCACGTCAACACCAAAGCGTGCATACACCACTGCAGCCGCAAGCCGACCCGCCAACCAGTCTCTACGGCCTGAGCGGTGGCCGCCTCAGGAGAAGAAGGAAAAACGGCAGGAAGTTATCGAGCGTCCTGCACTTGTCGCAACACAAGCACATCTTTGCGACGATGAGGGCTTCCAAAAAGTGGAAAGAAAGAAGAAGAAGCCCGTTCGCCGCAATCTTTGTGGTGTTGCGCCGGCTGGACTGAAGCTGCTGTTGCGTGCTGCAATACTCACGACGCTGATGTACGTTTCCCGCCTCCACTACTCTACGAAGGCTGAGGAAATCGCAGAGTATATAAAGGTCACCACCAAAGCTAACTTCACTCTGAGGGTCGGGCGGTGGATATCCATTTGTGAATTTTAATTCATTTGTGGTGAGGGTGCCCACTGAACTTCTATCGACCTACATGAAAGAGGAGTTTTGGCCGAAAGGTGTCATTTACCGGCGCTTTTGAGGTTGGTTACCGGACACCATGATGCGTCGCACGTCGCCGATAGACCTTACGTGTGTAAATAAGTTAATTATATTATGTAATATGTATGTTAGTTTTTAAGGTATTCATCTATGGGCCGATTATGTTTAGCTAAGATCTTTAAATGTAATTTGTTGCCTGAAATAAATGATATTCTATTCTATTCTATTTTGATTTTATGGTTAATTCTGGCATCACAAATGGCGCGCCTTTTTGTAAGGAACTATCCTTCTAGGTGTAATTATTCTAAGCATATTGCCATAAAGAAACATGGCAATTCTTATATTAAAAGAAGCAAGAAGTTACTAAAGAGGTAGGAAAAACTTAAGTCAGCCAATGTTATACTGATTCATAAAAAAATGCGATACTTAAAACGTTAGACGACTTAATGACAGTAGAGTTAAGTTATAATCTTCTTTGCGGCATTGGCAACCCTAGGCCACATTAAGAGCTGTCAGCGTTCGCGCCAAAACGTCGCGCCATTATTGACTTTTTTCACGACGCCTGAGAAATGGGCGAAGGAAATATGTCCTTGCAGCCACAACTGTCCCCTTGGTGTAATTAGCTCGGAGAGACTCTTTTCTAGAGCGTGTTAAACCGTGGTAGATATTTAAACTGGATCTTTCGTTTTATAATACGGCAAAACCAATAACGTGAACCTTATGGCCGAGTAGCAAAAGAGCTCGGCCCGAAATTTGGAGGTCATGGGCTCGAATCCTAGGTCGAGCAAAGTGAGTTTTTATAATTGGGTATGGGAATCAAAATTGATTGGTTGATTTGATACTCTATCCATCAACCAATTAAATAACGCGATCTGTTTCAAACGTGAGATTTTTAGCTAGGTGATTCTACTGCATGATATTAATGGGGTTTCCAGATAGCAGATTTAAAATTACCCCAGGTGAAATATATTTTTCCACAAAGTTATTTTTAATAATACGTACATTTATTTATTTACGTCCGATGCCCAGACGGGTAGGTAGGACTTAAAATAGCCATGCGCTATAATCCCAATCCTTTCAGGTAGGGGCTTGGTTTCAGAACTTGGCAAAATGAATTCACATTCTTGTGAGATTCTACATGATGAACGGCGAGCTATGTTTCAGTCGTAAGTGCAGTAAATCAGTAATTTTCTCCTCATAATTTATTTACCACGAATCGGGGAAAAACACATGTAGGAACATTAAGTGAATTTGTGACGTCATGAGTTCGCAATGTTTAAAAATAAATAAAAAAATAACTACCGGCTAGATCAACGAAATATTCAAATTAGTTACTTAAAATAGTATAAGGTATTTTAAAAAAATATAAAATATAATATAAAATTTTTGTTCCCATACCCAATTTGGCAAGCGCGCTGTTTAACCCGAAACCTATAAATTGTTACAATTACTTCAATGATGGAGGTCTTTGCCCAGCACTGAGATGGTATAATAATATTATAAGTACTATATAGGCTAATTACTTATACTAAGTAAGTAAGGATCTTGCCGACAAAACTCACATTAGTTCATGGGTACACCTAACTGTTAGTGAACGCAACGTATTCTTAAAGATTTGTCGTTGTCATATGATTAAAGGCCAAAGACAGTTTAGTTAAGATAACCCGTAAATGCTAATGCCTTTACCTTGTTACTGTATTGATACGCTTTACCGCTTGAGAAAGTGTTATCGGTGCATTCTGACCAGGAATGAATTGGTCCCTATTTGTTAAATGCTTTGTAGAAAAACTGCTATAAGAATTGTATTCCATTAATAAACAATATACGTATAGTTTATTTTATATCGAGGGACTAAACGAAGCCATAATATACCAGAGGTGGTTTGACTCCCGAGCGTGCGATGGAGTCAATGGAACCGAGGGTATAAAGTAAGAGGGTAAGAGGGTATTAAGTTGGCGTTTAGTCTCGAGGTGCAAACTGTACTTTTCACTTTGAGTGCGAGAAAAATAGTCAATTTAGTACAAAAACATTTAAAACCGAACAAATTCACACTTGACAAAAGTTCTATAATTTTCGTGGTCAGTTTTTTCTTCTGAAATGAACCACAGATTAACAATTTAAAACAGATGGCGCCAGCTTCTTTGCGGACAAACCATGGAACTAAAACTCCACATTTTCGCAATTAAGACGGTCCACACTCCACAGATAATAGTATATGTTTACTGGCTATTTGAGTTTGTCTATGTCACATGAAGGAAGTTAAAAAACGAATTACTTTTTACTCCCTAGGGGCTAAAGTGGTCACTTTAGGCCCGCTTCGTTGGGCTATTTTGGCGTACTTTTAGCATGAGAAGTGACACGTATTTTTTTTACATCATCTATGCCGAGCAAAAATGATGCTTACGAATTTGGATCCAAATAGCTGGGTATGAATAAACCCCCTCTTTATTAGGTACCCCTTAGCTCAGATCAATACACTACACGTGTTTTTCACGAGACCTACAATGACAGCAAGAATAACAGCTATGGTCAAGCGGTTCCGCCAGCTGATCTAACAATGGCCTCCCTAGCTTACCACTTACTTACTCCGATGGCTCAGCGACCCAAATTGTGTCTTGGCCTCCGATACAAGAATTCGCCAGTTCTCACGATCTTGTGTTCTTGCACGCCAATCTCCAGCTTGCAACTCGCGAAGATCAGTCTCCACAACATCGCTCCAGCGATACCTAGGGCCCGTCGGCCGGCCCAGATAGGCTCTCTTGACGCTGCGATCTTCTCCCATTCGTTCAACGTGACCAAGCCACCGGAGTCTGTGTGATTTAATCTCCGCAATGATGTTAGGCTCAGCCACGAGTTCTTCAATCTAGGCATTTTTTAGCACCCTCATGCTACCATCAGGCCTTGCCACCATCCCCAGAATCTTTCTTAAGATCTTTCTTTCGGTGATCAGAAGCCTGTCCTGTCCAAGCTTCGCAATCGTACATTAATATAGGCCGAATAACGGTTTTGTAGACACGGATCTTAGTGTGTCTGCTTAAAAGCTTGGACACTAATACCTTGTGTAGAGCGGCACTACATCGCAGGGCATTCTGAATACGGATCTCTATCTCTTCTTCCCGAGAGTTGGCATCAGTAATGGTGCAACATGAAGATCTTTGCGTTTGATGCGAATGTTCTTGTATCGCTTCATATGGAGATATTCCGTCTTCTCGTGGTTTATGCTTAAGCCAACTTTGAGCGCCTCTAACTCCAAGAGTCTTACGGATTTCTTCACTTCCTCACTGTTCTCCCCAAGCAGAGCTAGGTCATCAGCATAGCCAACCACCTTATGCCTTCCATTCAGTCGAAGTCCCACATCTAGTTCCAGAACTTGTCGCAAAACGTACTCCAAGACCAAATTAAAAAGCATAGGCAATAAAGCATCGCCCTGCTTCAAACCAGTGACAACATCGAATTCCTCCGTAAGATCCCCTTCGACGCGTACCTTTAATTTACTTTCCCTCGTAGCGATCTCGATCATATTGACCAATTTCTTGGGGAGGTTAAAATTTCTAAGGATGGTATACAGGGCGTCCCGATCAATACTGTCATATGCCTTCCTGAAGTCCACAAACAGCGAGTGAATATCCTGCGCGTACTCCCACTTCTTCTCCATCAACTGTTTAAGAAGGAATATCTGATCTATGTTACTGCGATTTGGCCTGAACCCACACTGATAAACACTTAGAATCCTTTCCGCGTACGGTTCGAGTCTCCTGAGCAGTACATATGCCAGAACCTTATAGGCCGAGGGCAGCAGCGCTATTCCACGGTAGTTCGTGCACCTCTTTTTGCAGCCCTTTTTATGTACGGGACAGATGACGCCTGTGCACCATTCCTGTGGTTGAAGTTCTTTTTCCCAAACCATCTTTATCAGTTCAAATAGTTGGGACTTTACTGCTCTGCTCCCATACTTCCACACTTCGGAGGGAATGCCGTCAATACCTGGGGCCTTGTTGTTTTTAGGTCTCCCTATGGCTTCCACATCACTATTGTTGTCCTGGATGGTTTGGATCAAGTGTTGGTCTACTGATGGGCAATTTAGAAGATTCTGAAAGTAGTTTTTCCATAGTAACTTTATTTGCTCGTTATCCGTTACTATATACCCGTTGTCATCCTCCAGTACTTGAGCTTTGGGTTGATAGCCCCTCTTGAAGGACCTTACTTCTTGATAAAATTTCCTTGACGAATTAGCTTTGATAAGAGTCTCCATTCCCTTTACAATATTATCAAGATGTTACCGTTTTGCACACCGTATGGTCCTTTTAGCTTCCCGCCTGGCTTCTTCGTACTCGGTTTACCATCGGTCGTCCTGCTCCGCCAAGATCTTAAATTTCCTTCTCACTTCGACTATATTGTTGCATTCCTCGTTCCACCACTTTCTTCCTTTTCTTTTCTTCTTCCGCCCCAGAACTTCCAAACCAACTTTTTTACAGACATTTTTGCTATTTAACCACTTTTGGTCTACGTCTTCGTATACAGCCAACTCTCTAAATCTATTATTTAACTCCAATTGAAATTTTTGCTTGACTTCTTTATCCTTTAATGCATCTTTATTGATATCCTCATTTTCTTTATTAGAACGATTACGGTTACCTTTGTTAATCTTAATTTTGACTTTGACTTTTATACCTAACAGGTAGTGATCACTGTCACAGTCGGCTCCTCTAAATGTCCGCACATCTTGTATGGCACTTTTGTGTCTATCGTCGATAAGAATATGGTCTATTTGGTTTATAGTGAACCCATCTGGCGACCTCCACGTTCCTTTATAGATGTTTTTATGAGGGTACATCGTGCTCTTGACAACCATGGCTTTAGAAGACGAAAAGCTTATGTCTCAGACCATTGTCGTTGGATGCCTCATGCTTACTATATCTTCCTATGGTTCGTACAAATATCTGTTCCTGACCAATCTTTGCATTAAAATCCCCAAGAAGTATTTTAGTATCATAGTTTGGTAGCTGATCATATACTGATTCCAGGTGGTCGTAGCATTCATTTTTGATGTTTTCGTCAGTTACCTCAGTTGGGGCATAGGCGTCTACTATGGAGATATTAGCAAATTTACTTTTGATCCTCAGAACACATATCCTATCGGAAACTGGATCAAATCGTATTTTATTCCCGACCAAAGTTTTCGGCACTATAAATCTGGTGCCATGCGTGTGTAATCCAGCGTCACTACCACTATAGAAAAGTATGGATTTATTGTCCACATTACATTCCCCTTTGCCCGGCCATCTGACTTCTTGGAGGGCTGCGACTCCTATGTTATATCTTAGCAGCTCATTATTGAGTTTTTAGAGGGCTCCAGGTCTGCAAAGGCAGCGCACATTCCACGAGGCTAATCGGAGGTCCAGTATTCCTTGCCGTTTGTCTTTTGTTTTGGGATCAGATCGTTTATTTTCTCTTATCGGTTTCGTAACTATAGTTTTTTTCCGTAGACGGGGTGTTAACCCGCCGCACAACCCCCAATATGCCGGAGGGCCACAGCCTACGTTGGTCAGCGAGTCCATCGGACTTAGCCGGTAGCTAGCTAGGCTGTACTACCGACCTCCCCCCATCCGCCACCCGGGGGACGCTCCTCTACGCCGTGAGGGCCAGCGCGAGGAGCTTACCACTAGGACCACAAAATACTCACCTAAGATGTGTTATTTATATGGTTTTCAGTCTTAAGAAGGTATTTGCATCTAGACTGGCAGCTCGATTACGGGCGTTCGGAACCGCTGTGCCCTGTCTCTCTTGTGTATTTTGCTAGAAAGTGCTATTTTGAAAACGGCTATTATGTTATGTGGCCTCTTTTGTGTAGTTATCGCACTAGATTTTGACAACGTGCATAAATATCAATTGACTACTATAGTCGACGAACGCAAAATACACACGAAAGATGTCGGTGATATGAAGAAATACCTATTCTTTTTAGTGTTTTGCGTATGGACAAAATTGCATCAATACTAACTTTCTTAAGGAAGTCTATTAACACTATACAGTACAGTAAAAAGATATTTAGTGAGTGGGAACTATTAATACATCACCGATATTTCCTCAAATCGGTTTTACGTCTGCCATGTGGGAAGCATGTGCCGAGGACAAGGTGAACTGTGGAGTAGTTAAGATTGGTGATATTTTATCATTGTACACAACCCTAAAATTGCTGCGGAGTTACCTCGGATTATAAATATAGGGTTAGGTTAGATTCATATTAAAAAATGTATGTGGCTCCGGCCACAAAATCAAATTAAATGGGAAATATTGTAAGTGGATTATTATTACCCATGTACATATTTGAAATTGCCTTTGCAGACTTATTTAGGAATATACCTACTTTGTTTGTCTAACTAAACTTATATTATGATGAATAAACTTAAATAAATTCATTAACCCATAGAAAGTTACATTATCAGACAGTTTATTACTCTCTCTTTCTTTTGACGCCACATTTGGCGTAGTGCGCTGTAGCAAGGTTTCTCGCCTTGGCTTGCGTGGTGTCCCGGGTTCGATTCCCGGTCGGGTTAATTTAGTAAACGATCTTTTCTAAATTGACTCTGGTCTGGGGGTGTGCTGGGAGACGCCCCTGTCTTATTTTTCTTTGTGTGGTACCTCGTAACACAAGGATATTTATCCTCACTTCGAGACCATGACAAGTGGTGTGTTGTCTGCCGCAAATGATTATATATATCTTAATACTCCCTTACCCCCTTGTTGGGCAGCACCAACAGTCTGCATTTTTTAAACAGCAGTACCAAAAAAATTAGAAATTCTTCTCCTAGAATATGCCTGCCGTCTCCACAGATCCAGAACATCCCCGTTGACTGTTTAAAGGGCAACATAACGGATGGCTTCTGGATGCCGCCCTCATATCTCACGTCAACGTCCCAAACACTACTCCTTTTTTACCGTTTGAGCAGCAACATGCTAAAATAGACTTTATAATTAATGAGCGTAAGTATAATCTTGGTACGGCTAATTGGTTGTAATAAATGAGAAGGAGGATATTCTAATTTCAGTTTAATTTTAGTGAGTGTCAAATGGTTATTGTAGTTATTTTAGGGTTAAAGTTGACATGCTCTTTTTATATGGTAAAAAGTAAAGTAATTAGCCTATACACTGGTCCCCTGCTGGGCAAAGGCCTCCATCATTGAAATCAAGTCATCGCTACAATGGATGGGTATTGGCTTAATCACCACGCTTGGCAAATGCGGGTTGGAGATCATCACAAACCCGGTCTATGTTCCGACACACCCGAAAACACTTTTCCCGACATAGATGTCATTTATTTGCACAGTGAAACATGATTAAATACAATTTGGCCGAATTTATTAGTAAAAACTATTGAGTCTTGCCTCTCAAAGAGAAAAATTGAGCAAGAATGGCATATTAATTTAAGCTCAATAATTTGTCAGTTCTTACAAATCTTTAAAACAGAATCAAAACAATCTTAAAAATCTTCCTAACGTAACATTTTGACTCTAACTGTTATATAATAATTTTGCACAAGTAAACATACTAATATATCCAACAATGAGGGGTAACGGCCTAAGCTCTATGTAAACGGGGAGGTTGCATATAAATAGGCAGAAAACTGCAGAGGGCGTTGCGGCCTGTCTGTAAGATTTAGTGGTCTGTGGTCGGGCGAGGTGAGCTCCCTTTTGTTTAAATACCTTGCATTTGATGCGAAAATACTTAAGCTCTTTCGTTGACGTAGAACGTGAAAAAAAGTTATAGAGACTAATAATATTTTTATTGACTAAAAATTAGTTTTCGATTTTTTTCAAATGTGTTTCAGGCCTATAAAGGCCTAATTTTGTTAGAAACTGGCCAATCGTTCTCTTGAATGAAGTAGTGATTTAAAACCATTTTACGATATTAAATCCCTATTAATATAATAGATTTGCCTAAATCACCAAAGCGATTTTAATGAAACTTGGTACCGAGGCAGATTAGAGCTTAAGCAAAAGTGAGTTATAACAAGTAACATTTAATTTTTACATTGCTCAAACAAGATTTTATCGGACTGTCACGTAAACCAGAAAATTCCTGAATCCAAGGTTATTTAGCCCTCTTTTCCAACGAGAGATAATGGTAGAGGAAGGGCTGATATTGAATTCATAAAGACATGTCAAAAATGGCATTTTAAGCTCCTTACAGTAAATTTATATTACTTTTAAGACTCCCAGTCCTCCAATAGTCACAGATCACCGACTGCTGACCGAGCAAAGCCTAATGACGCGTGCCCCCCGCTATCAACACACGATGACCAAATTAAAATAGCTGCACGCTTGCGACAAATCACTACGACTTTTTTTCGACGACACGATTGGCGCAGTCGGCCCCATCTTGCGTGGTGTCACGGGCTTGATTTCCAGTTGGGTCAATTCAGAAAACGATTTTTTCCAAATTGCCTCAGGGGCCGTATTACCATCTCTTATAGCCAGTCAAGTTAATTTGCTAAACTGAACGTAGCGAGCAATGTCGTAAATTGTTTTTCCTTTACAGCCAGTCAGTGGTTACCTGTCAATAATGCATCCTCTAGGCCAGATATTTACTGACGAAGTTGCTCGCTCTACTCTCAGTTTAGGAAATTAACTTGACTGGCTATAAGAGATGGTAATGAGGCCCCAAGTCTATCAATGTGTTGTCTGGCGCATATTCATTAATTACTTATTTAAAGAAAAAAATTAAACACAATTCGCGACAAAGGTTTTGAATGGTGCACATTATAATTGTAACTGTCACCAAATGCTCGATAAAAAGCCACGTACAACTATCAAATTTTTGACCGACCGGCTGGAGTAATTAGAATGGGCCGTTGAGTATAGGTCTCGCCTAAAAATATCTCTAGTCTTGCAAATAGCACCTAGGATAGGATCATGTCTGTACTAATTAACGGTTATTTTTCGCTTTCCTTAGCGCCGCCAGCTTTTGTGAAAATTAACAGAACAGCGTCCTGAGTCTTTACGCAATGATATTCATGCGCTGAATTGCTATTAATGTCAACCTCAACTAAATAGTAAACGAATATGACTATGATAATTTCTAATACTGCTTTTTTATCATCGCACGACACGCGCCATGAGTCGAAATTCCATGCTCATCACCTGGATGGCTGGCGCTCAACAACCGTGCGTTTTTCGCGTCAATTTCTTCCGCGTACAACCTAGATATGGATTGATCTTCCTGCGGTGGTATTTCCAAAGACATATGACATCGGAGCCTTCAAGAAGAGTGCGATTCCCATTTAAAAGGCAAGCAACGCATCGGTGACACCTCAGGTGTTGCGGTTGTCCATGGGCGGAGGTGATCACTTTCCATCAGGGGACATTCCAGCTCGTTTGCTCCCTATTACATGACAAAATACGGCTTTTGTGTAAAGTATTGATACATTTTCAAGAATGCCTTGAAAAGTATTTAGTGTGCCCTACTCCTGTAAGTGATAGCTCTACAAATTGGATTTGTTAATTTACGTATGTGTGTGTGTGTGTTCAAGGGGCATCAAATGAACTTCGATTCCGCCCTGTGCGTTGATTGGTTCAGGGGTACTGTAATTTGTCTCGCAATGTCACTTTCTGTCGCTTACACTCGAGTTTCGATGCTGAGTAACCTATTGTACTAGACAACGTAAGTCTCTCCGTTTGTATGAAAACCCAGCGTACCAATTCTCTGACAACTACTGTCACGCACGTCAAAATAGCGTTTTAGTGAAGGCTTAATCAATCCGCACGAAACCGATTCAAAGGCCGTATATGTGAGTAGTAATATACATTTTATCCATCGATTTTCGTATCGATTTTATTCAAGGTCATAATTGATTAATAAGATAAGTCGATACCAGTAAAGTTTTTACCAGTAACATTTGATAGGCACAAAATGTGATTTTCATCTTTGCCAACAAAAATACTATAAAACAAGGTAATTCATACTTAGACATTTATTATTATTACTTACACAATAAAATCTACCTGTTCACAACTTTAACGATTTCAATCGAATTGAATTATAGTATGCTTAGGTGTGAAATATTATAAATTCTTCTTTATTGCTACTTGGAATGAATGATCATGCTGTAACACATCTTTAGGAATAATATCTAGATCATAATTTTAATATCCTAATGTAAGTGTTCTTTTTTGATGTTATTCTGTTTTGTGTTCATAAATAAATAAATATATAAAGATTTGAAGTAAAAATGGTTCGATTTTATTTATTGGCCATGGAACAGCTTGTTGTCGGGCTTTTAGGAAGTTATCTACAGAAAAATACAAAAAGTTACCGCTGTATAAAAATCACAAATTATTTCAAGATGAACATAATCATTCCTGTTGTGAAAATCGATAAGAATCGTAACCCAATATTTTGCAGTATACAACACTATTTGCTTTACCTGACAAAAAAATTACATCAGTGCCCGTAACACGACGATAAGCGCCGAGTAAAACTAATGACCGTTTTATTTTTATTGCGTGTTTTGAAAAGAAAGTTATACAACTGTGTAGCAGAAATCGGCAATGAATGGGATTTTTCCAGTTCACACTAAGTTAGTACGTTTTCATAGTAAAACCACAACACACGCAAAATATTTTTTAAGTACAAAGTCATTTTCTGATGAAAGTAAACGTTTTCATTGTCTCTGCTAACATTTTCTTGACGAGTTCTTACAAATCAATTCACCACAATTCGGCATAATTCCGTTTTTGACTGACATGCGATGTCAATAGCCATAGACGAGGACTAAGCTAAGCAGCGTTTGTAACTGTGCATTTCTCCGCCATTTTATAGGCGAACTTCTTGACCCGTCTATCACCAGTTGCCACTTTAAATTTACATTATTGTTCGCGTAAAAAAATGTATTGGGATTTGACATGTCATGTCATTCCATGCATGTGTCATCCCAATACAATTTTTTTACGCGAACATAATGTAAAGTGTCAACTCGTGGTGGACGTACAGGTCTGTGTGAGTAACCACAGAATAAATAAATAATAAATATCCCTGGACATTATTCCACACAGCGCCATCTAGCCCCAAAGTAAGCTAATTAAAGCTTGTGTTATGGGATACTAGACAACGGATAAACATACTTAAATAGGTACATTTTCTTTTGTAAATACATACTTATTATACATAGGAGAATGAGCGTTTACGATTCCAATTACTATTGATCTATAACTCTTGGAAATAACTTTACTGTTGCAGTAATTACTAAAATTAGGAATTTTGGTACTACTTTCATGGCAACAAGCAACAGACCGCCTTAAAGTGGGTAGAGCGACGATGTGCGAAACCAGACAAGCGTTGTCAACCTTGTAGGACTATACTCCATTCATTATAGCATTAGACAGAACCTTCAGCACCTTAATTGGAGCCTTATGGACCGCTTTGCAGTGTTCATTACAGCTCCGCAATGTTCAATGTCAAAGCGCGCCGCACGTAAGCAAGCAAAAGCCACGCATGAGTGGATCGGATTAGTGCTTCATTTTTGACGGTTTCAATCCAAGGCACCCAAATCGCTTGATGTTGCCACATAGTGTTACAGATATTTGCAGCAAAAACTGTCAAACAATGTACAGACCGGTGAAGCTGCTAAGGCCGTCGAGGCCAAGCAGCGGCGTCCATACAAAAAAAAAAAACTGTCAAACAATGTGTGTTTGATTATTTAACCATTTACTGGATGTTTTGAAGGAATTGCCTTACAACAGGTTTATTCACAAATTGCGCATGGTCTTGACTGAAAAATGTTTTAACTCTATTGACGAATATTCAAAATTCTCATTTACTTAGAATAACAATATGGAAATGGACATGGTAATTTATAATTTGATTTGGCTTTGTAATTATTTTTCAAACATATTTACTAATATATATTTTTTTCGTTTAATTTCAATTGGTATTTTCAAAAATTGTATCAAATTATTATTAATGAACCTCAATTGATATAGGTAATATTTTCATGCTGTTATACAGTTAAGTGTGTGCACTAATTTTGTTAAAATAAGGCCACTTGTTACCACATTTACTGCAGATAAAGAACTTGACGGGGCAGTTGTTTGAAGACTATCCTTCTGTACGTTATTATTCTAAGGGCGTACCTATATTTAGTCTTGCAAGGAGAAAAGCAACAATGCCTGTTGGTTCTTTCGCATTTGTAATATAGGTAGTAGGATAGATCGTAGTA
Source organism: Udea olivalis (assembly GCA_947369235.1). NCBI lineage: Eukaryota > Metazoa > Arthropoda > Insecta > Lepidoptera > Crambidae > Udea > Udea olivalis. The sequence goes on along the minus strand of OX376370.1, from coordinate 6,064,302 downwards.
GAAGAGATAAAAATTAAATCAGCTTGTTTTCTCAAAGATGGTAAAACTAGCAAAATTAAAATATTTCCGCTGACGATGTCTAATGATGTCAAACCATTGTAGGTATGGTACCTACTTGAACGGAGTCAGGCAAAAGCAGAATTGAATACTAAAATATTTTAGGATAAAGTGTTTTTATAATATTAAATATTTAAGTAAGCTGGCAAAGTGAACCGGTATAAAATACTAATCATAAATATCTAAGTCAGAAATTTGATAACCTATTAAGTATTCCGTTTCTACGCGCGATACACCTCCCCAAAGATTGTCTTGTTAATTTTTAAGAAGCTCCTCAAATTTGAGTAAACACTATGATGTATTAAAGGAATGCTTAAGGTCGGGGCAATCTTCAGCATTAATTATGAATTTAAAGTAGAATTAAGATGAATTAGAATGGTTACGTAATAAAAAAACGTTGCCAGTGAAACTTTAAGAAGTGTTCTGTAATTCTGTAGGTCTACCATGATGTCTGTCACGATTTTTTTTATATTTAAAATGGGTTTGCGTTTGGCCTCAGTTTCGCCTGGTGGTGAGCGATGACGAGGACGATGGTGGTACACGCTTACCCAGAAATTGCCTATTCACTCTGGCCTTGAAGAGAGCGTTCCACTCCCTAGCGGTGCGGACCAGAAAAGACGCAGCAAATCGTTGAGTGCGGATTGTTAACTTTCCAACAATGGGGGTGGAGGCCCTCCCGGCGTCTAGTGGTCCGGTGGTAGGAAGCAGAGGGTGGTATCAGGTTGTGTAATTCGTAAACGTAGACTTCAGAAATTTGTATGCAATTTTTAGTTCCATTTATAATCACTAGTGGCGCTGTACCGAAATCCCATGCAGAAATGCAGGCTAGCGGCTGTCATTGGTGTAAACTCGTGGTGAATACTGAATGTTAAAAAAAATGAGACTAGTCACTAAACTAAGTCATGTAGTAAGCTAAACTATCGAAGCGATCGTAAACCTCCGGAACTTTTTAAATAGGAGTACTAACTACCCTGAAAAGGTAACTGACTAAAGTAACTCTTCATTGAAATCCACTTTTTATCTTCCGAGTAAGCCGTATAGAAAAATCACCCGATATACATGTATAGCTGTAATCATTACTTTTACCAATTTTTGACCTTGACCTTTCAAGACAGCGTTAATCCAACGTTTTTAGAGAACTACCTGTCAACATTCTAAAGAAGCAGTCGTTTATAAATTATTTGTTAACGATCTGAAATACGCCGAAACCTGTATCTTAGGTATCAGCCCTTACCCAGGGCACACTATTAAAACTTACTCAACATCCCAAAACAAAGCGCATCAATGAGTATGACAAACTTAGCCCGCAACTAGTGACGGCTGCGCAACTCCTGGCCGGTTTGATCTGGTTAGAGGCGGTCGGTGGCAATTAAAACCGGCTAACTCAGGTTTGTCAGGCTGCACCTTGCGTTAATACGCTGTTTTGTGAAGTTTGTAAGTTGAACATTGAGTTTAGCAAGCTAGGATTGGGATAGGATATTATATTACTGGCTTTTGTTGCGTCTTGTTTCGTTAAAAATATAATAATGTGTGGTGGTAACCGGTAGATCTTCAAAAGTTCGCAAAATCTGTGTTGTCCGCTATTCGTTGTAACCATCACAGCTTTAATTATTTCTTTTTAAAAATCTTTATATCTTGGGACTTCTTCCAAGTGAACTTAACCTTTAAAAAATATTCTGTTCATAAATTAGTATTAGCCCGGCTTTTATAAATAACTAGGAATTTCGTTACCCAATTAGTTTACGAATATGCCCGAAAATGACTTTTCCAAAAAAAAAAACACGTGCAGATGTTAAAAAATAATGAATATCTAGATACAAATTATATAAGTTTACAATTTACATAGGTCACGAATTTTTTAAAATGACCTTGGCCTGGCCAAATTGACATTTGGAAATAAAAAAACTTTAATAGAAAGGTATGTCTACGATACTTCTTAGTTCTAGTTCCTTGTGCGTGATGTATCTTACGGAATTTTAAATGAAACTCAGATAATACCCGTGTGTTACGTAATTGTTATTGAATATTTCAGCATATGTAACGATGAGCAAATTTCCCTTTTTTAACTTTGCTTTCGAAGACTTAAAACGCTTCATCCTGTATGAAGAACGAAAGTTACCTTGAACCAAGTTTATTAATATAATTGAACAGGTAGACATAAATCCAGAAGTATTTTTTCTTATTCAGTATAGTTCACATTTTACGCTGGAATTGATTTTAGGTAGAAATATCAGCTGGAATTGTTTTTTCTTAAATTTAGAGTTTTTCAACCAAAAATACGAATTCCTGGGATTTCGTTCTCACGCCTAAAAACGGTAATCTTTAAAAAAATATCTTTTAATTTTTTAAGATAGTTTTAACATGACTAACTGAGAATGCCATATCATTATACTAGCGTTACCAATAGTCACCCAGTATGTTTAGGTTTTCTGTTAAAATTCGCGCCATCTTGGAAATCGAGACATTTCACAAGTACACGCTACTACCGCTCTTAAAAAATAAGTTTTAAATTACCCTAAATGAAAAGCTCGAAAATATTTTTCTTTCCTTATAAAAATATCTGTGCAAATATCTCTTTGCGCATTTTGAAAGCCTTTTAAAAAGTAAAGGGCACGGATAAAATACCTTTATTTTTTCATCAGGCAAAGGAATAACAAAACGCTGCCTGAAGTGTCAGGAATTCAGGATGTACCCGATTCTTGAATTCTCGATATTTTTCCAGTTGATCCGTCGAATTAGCTTCATTTAAATTCTGCTCTCGTTTCGCAGAAATGAATGGTATTTTTTCGTAGCTTATTATTTCTACCAATTTTAACTGGCCGAGTCGAATTTCAGCAGTGTTTTCTTTCGTCCAATCCGAAAGATTTATAAATATACTTCCGTTGGCGTTCCCTAGCGAAATTGGAAAAACATAAAGCAAACGAAAGCGTCGTGGCCTCCGTGTATTCCCGAGTTCAAACCATCCATGAGTTCATTGTTAAATTTGCGACTTACTCTCCGGTGATAGAAATCACCGATAAAAAACCTAAGCAACTCGAATAACGGCGGAAGGCTTACCACTACCACGTTGGGTTCTTCTAACTCGCTTGGTGAAAAGTGGGCTTCTGAGTGTTCCGTTTACCATTACGATTTTTTGGGACTATCACAGCGTGACCTTTTAGGGTTCTAAAAAGGCTCACTTTGTATTGGTATTACGATGACACTTTTTTCTCGAACTGAAAAGTTTTGTTGGTACTATTTGACAGTTAAGCAATGTCATGAAACGTCAAATAAGAGATCGTACGTAATACCAATACGCCGCGCAGAAGTTGAGTCTGCGTAACGTAATGGTCCCGCGACTAGGATTAAGAGATCATAAAACCAAAATGCCAGGACGCTCATTTCAGAGACGAATGCGAGCAAGCTTTAAGAGATCGCAATAAGGCCCCTGGACGTTAATGCATCTTGCCTCTCTCTGACCATTCTGTTTGGGATAAATTCATATAGCGTATTTATGTGTAAAACATTTAATTTTGCCCAAGCACTAATGAATATAGGCAGAAAATAACATTAATCATGCGAATAACTGAAAAATTCAAAAAATCAAATCCACGGAATTATTGAATTTCCAAACCCCGTACAGATAAAGCGCTTGAAACATATATTTTTACAGATATATGGACAACACAGCCCATCTTGCCCCAGGCTGCTCTGCCTGCATTGATTGGAGAGGCCAAACAACGCTGTTTATTGTATAATAATGTGTTTAGTTAACCATAGGCTGTAGGGTGACCATGCTGAAGTTCAGGTATGAAATCAAAATAAATATTATTGAATAGGGTCGTGTTTACATACAATATGTGAGCGATCTAAACGATAGTGAAATGAAGTAAGCAGCTTTAATAGTGTTCGGCCAAGTTCTTTATCATTGAAATCAAACGATTAATCACCTACATGATCACCCCGCTTGCCAATAGTCTGTTAGAACTGAAAAACCCCTTATCTGATCTAACCTGATAGAATTGTAATTGAATGGCGGGATTTTGACAGTTTTAGTGTAGACCTAATTTCAAAATCGGGTTGTTCTATGGAGATTCTATTTACTTTTGCTCGTTATGTTTGATTTTAATGCCCTTCCCTTGAACCTTTCAGCCAGCCAACGACTTAATCATACTATTTTTTTAATGAAGGTTGTTTTAAATCTATGTCACCATATCTGTCCAACACAGCTCCAGCATTGTGGACACCACAGCCCTCAGTTCCCAGGATTATTTGGGGTCCGGTGCAAACGAATGGACTGTAGTGTTGTAACTTGGTGTTCCTTTTATCGATAAACTGGATTTTCATTTCTTGGAATTGATCTCAAAAACTGCAAGATAATACAAATTTTACTAAAAAAAGAAATTATTGAAATTCTAAAGTTAAATGTCTTTGTAGATGAAACAGTGTACAGAAAAAACACATTTTTTGTCACATATTTTTTTTAAGTGACGATCTATTCCTCGAATCTAGGTTTAGTCACTACCAGCCTAGCCATCGAATCTATGTAGGTCTTTGTTTAGCATTTATTTTTTCGTTATTGCACAAAGAAAAGTACCAGAGTGGACTTAATTCCAAAAGACGTTATCTACCAGTCACCCGCTAAGCGAACCAGAAACCATGACGGTGCCGTTTTATTGGCAGTAATGTTGAAAAGTCATGTTCAGATTATATGTCGGTCAGTGCTTCGAAAGCAGATTAACCCAATGTCGATATTTTATCACACCGATATGAAAAATGTTATCGACAAACCACATCACTAAACCGCCCAAGGCGACGCGTTCTGCTGCATTGCTTTATGCCCTTTGTTCGCCGTTCATACACCGAAATATGTTTATTACTATAAAATACTATGTGAACGATAAATATGAACAATGAAAATCAATTACTGTGTAAACTGTTGACGTTCATTTTGTTCCTAATTGGGGTTTCGTGGCGTAATAGTGAAATATCTACATATATTATGGTACTTCTTTAAAAGTGTAGAGTTTTGCATCTGATACTATCTTGTGAGTACGTCAGTTCGAGCTCGCTGGTAGCTGCTGTCGGGAAAAGTGTTTGTTTTTTAGATTTTTTAATACATAATTTGTGGTCACTTAACCGCATTTTGGGAAGCGTTGGCAAACGTGGTGTCAATTAATTTCTGAGAAAGAAGAATTACAATGGTGGAGACCTTTACCCAAATAGCTTTATTTATGGTCTCCTTTCCTTGCTCTATAACGCAAACACGAAGAATACGGAAATAACCATTTTTCCTAAACTTATTTTATTTAAACAAAGCAATCGATTACACTCTTTTTAAATTAATTTCTGTTAACAAAACTGAACCACTTGCCAAAAACACAAAAATTCCTAGGTTTTAAGGAACATGTTTCGAAATGATGTGAGTACGCTTTGACAAAGTCATTGCAGCGGAATGATCGTGAAAAGGTATTTATTAAATTGGTTAGACAGTATGTCTTGAGTGTGGCAGGTATATGCAGAACATAAGTACCATACGAGTACAACGGTTCATCGACTTGTCAGTGTGTCAATTGCTAATATCTGGCTTCGATATGATATTTCATCCTAGACTGCACAGGATTAAGGTATAGGTGTTTTCTATGAAACCTTACAAATAGGAGGGTGGTAAACGGTTTAATATTGAAGGCTATAGTAGGGCAGGCACGAATTAACTATTAGTACACACAGCCCCAGCCTAACTGAACAAAAAACTTTCCAACCATTAATTTTCAGTATATGACGTACGCATAATAAGGAAGTGTATGTGTCTCAAGCCGCTAGAGGCAAGATAAGAAAAAAATTTAGTCCGTCTCAAGTTATTAGCTATTGCAATTTGTTCCATATTGCAAACATCTAAAGTTTGATTTCAAATAGGTGAAGATAATGCAATGAATAATACCTTCAAAAGTTGCGGCAGACTAACATGAAAACCTATTCTGCCACAACTTATGAGTAATTGAAATATGTCACTTATTGCATTGCGCATAAAGTAAATATTTCAGTATCTCTTCTGTGAAGTTACCAACTTAATCTCAACGGATCATCTTTGTTGAATTTGTTTCGTCGTACGACATTCGATTTTTTCACATCTTCGCATTGCGTCACTGCAACTCTCTCGTTACTCAAAATGTGTTGCATTTTATTTTAGTATTATTTCATGAAGCAAACGTATTTTCTTAGATATTTTGTATCATTAACTAAATCACTAACTAATTAGTACTCATTAGCGATACTATTACGATAGTCATTAGAATCACACTACCTACATACAATGAAAAAGTAAATGTTCCTAGAAGCAGAAGCCTGAAAACTGTGGCTGCATTTGCCATGTTGCCTCTAGCACGGATTACTTACTATTATCTATTCCATGATCAAGCGATGTAATTGTGTTGTAGGTTGGTACTATGCTGCAGAATACCATCATTTCTCGTCAAAAACGGCAGAATAAACATTTTTTTTTACCTTACCACCAGTTAATTTTTATTTAAAATCAAACTTGATTCGTTTATAACTTGAGGCAGAGTTTTTTTTTGTTATTTTGCCTCTAGCGGCTTGATATTTATATTTACCAAATGGCCACTGGTGGCAGACTAGACACTTCCTAATAATCCGGTTAAATTAGATATAATCTTAGAATAATTACGCATAGAAGGCGAGTCGGGGCACCCGTTTTGTTGCCTCAAATATCAGGACGTCACGTCTGGATCTGAACTTACCGATGTTAAAATGTGTTTAAAGGGAACTATCCTTCTAGGTGTAATTATAATAAGGACATAATATAGTGGTTAAATAACAAAAACAGACTGAGCTGAATTTTGGTACAGACCTTGGATGCCAGAAGTCTCCATAGTTCCCATGTGTGCTAAAAAGTTATTCCAGATGAATTGACCGGGCTATAAGTAGCCCATACTACATGATTTAAGATCTTCATAAAATAATAAAAGTAAGTAAATGTTATTACTTAATTTAGATAACAATGAAATCTCAGCTAAGCGTTACATTGTAGCTTTGGTTTGCTGTAAGCCAAAAGCTACGATCATGAACTTATTTTTTAATTCATAGCCATAGAATAATTACACCTAGAAGGATAGTTCCATACAAAAAGGTGCGCCATTTATGATGCCTGAATCAACTGTCAAAATAACAATTCGTTACACATGTAATCACAATTTCAGTATTTATCATGATTGAATACTACTTGTGCGTCTCTATTATGTTGTTGCAACCATTTACTGCACAAATAAACATTTTGAAGGAGCTCGTCCTTCTTACCTCGAGAAATTAACATCGGTAAGTTCAGATCCAGACGTGACGTCCTGATATTTGTGGCATCAAAACGGGTGCCCCGACCCGCCTTCTATGCGTGATTATTCTAAGTTCATAGCTATTTCAAGCTGAAGCTCTAACATTGGCAGCTATCTTAGAATTCCCATTTGAAATACTCGTTCCACAACATTCAACGTTCAAAAGCCACATAATTAATCAATCTGCCTCTCAATAAAGTAAAGGAAATACCAAATAAGCGCTAACGGCTTCAGGAAACTATAAAAATTCCAACAAATCAACAGAGATTCTTTTATTCCGAATGATTTCAAAGATAAAATAAACATATTGTTTACTTTATAGTTTACATGTAACGTTTGTAGACGAAAACCTGTGAAGTCCCGCTCTTTTGAAGTGTCAACATAATAATTAAGTTTCTGAACGAATAAAAAATAAAATAAAAGTTTTATTTTTCTACGGATAAAGACATTTTGTCAGCCAGTAAAGTTATGTTGAGAATAGTAAAAAGGTTGGTTTTTTGTTTTCTTAGAATGTTTTAGAAATACTGTCAACATTGGTGTTGGCTGTGAACGAAATGAAAATTCAAAAGAGTGAACTATCCATTTGTCTATTATTGGGGTTTCGTTTAAGTTTGATAAAAAGGCACCATGGTGTTTCAAAAATCTATTTTCGTTGCTATGCCAAGCATGAGGCATGTAGAGGTAAAAAACAATGACCGTTTGTTTTTTATTTATTTTTTTGTGTTTTTTTTTAGCTAATTCTGGGCTCGGTGACTGGTATGGAGTACACAAATGAATATGCTCTTAAAATATTCTAATTGATAAAAACCTAGATCCACCTAGTTCAATTATGGCGTGAAAGAAATGGCCATAAAAGTGTATAAAGATCGAACTGTTTTTTCTCTTTAACAATGATTGATTTAGATATTACGCAAATCGTCCGAAGGGTGAGTAGCTATTATTATCGGAACATCTGTGGATGCCATAATTCTCTCAAAGTTATTATTTTTCTCGAATTTCGCATATTGAGTTTAAAAACTTCTCAAATTCTCGAGGGTCCAGATGTGAAATATAAAATAAAAACGGTTCATGCGATATTCTTAAAGTCGTTTAAAAACAATGAGGCATTAATAAAGCTTTTAGCTGTTATTTGGGTTTACATTTTCGAACGAAAAGAAATTTTACAGTGAGATGAATGGCTAAGTCTGTAGCGATCACCATTATGACCATCATTTGAGCTCATTTAACATTCACTGCAGAAAATATACCTGTGAAACCTGTCCCTGAACCTCCGATAGGTTTTAGAGCTGCCTTTATTCACCCGAATCTGGCGAGCTTTATGATATCATCTGTCCACCTGACGAGTTTAGCTGCGTTGGCCTTTAAATGATCTCCTTACACACAACCTTTCTGCCCCAACGACATATAAGCTCAGATTACTTAATAACAAACAAATAAATCACATCATAGAAAATTCACCAGCTTGTCAATTGTAAATGCATGCATATTTTGCGAGGGCTACCTGGCTACCTCTTTCGATATAGATATCAGTAGTCAGAACCTACTTACTTTACGTCTCGCGTCATTTTAAATTTTAACCGCAAAATTTGCGCCTAAATCCTCTACGCGGCTTTTGACTGCCAAATAGGTCTAGGAAGAACCAGCGGCTGGTAGGTAATTATCGCGTTCATGTACATGGAGTGACAGTGGCCTGATATAAGTATAAAGTAATAGACTTACACTCCAGCTTTACTAACAACTCAGTAAATGTATTCCTTAACAATCTAGTACGGAACCTTTCACGGTCTTAATACGTGTCTTGCTACCTCCTCACTAAGACACTGAGCCTGGAAAGCCTTAAAAGCAAACGATCTTGTGTACGGAACTTAGTAAAGCCCCCAGGCGACGCGGGGAGCACGGCCGTTCTTGAAAGCGCCTTCGATGTGAAACACCCTTTATTTGCAATGGATACTTTTTAAATGTATTTTTTTTAATTTGTCGACTGCCGCGCAAATCAAAAGTTTGCATAGACAAAGTAGAGCATGCGTTGCGTTCCAAAATGGGTGATCGTCGATTGAACTTTACACATTATGTAAAGATGAGATAAAATAATATTTGCGGTACAATATCGGTGGCCTTATAAATGAAAGCGAACTCTTTCAGACAACCTCGAGGGTGAAATGAGTCACGCTCTTCGGCTTAGACTGACTGAGAACGTTTCGCTTAGATAGAACACAGACAAATGTGATTATAATATGGTTCTTTCATTTCCCACTAATCCACCTAAGATTAATCATTAATCTCATTAATCAGCCCAATAGATCGAAGACGTTAACTGAATTACTAGATTAGACAAACAGATTGGAAGGAAATATTGTGTAAGTGACGGGTGGTTAGCGGGAACAAAATATAATCTTGATCTTAGGACGTTTTTGCAAGGATGTTAGGATATCCGGGATTATCCTTGAAGAAACCACGAAAAGTCTTACTACTGAATTTATCCTTTTATGCATTTATTGTTTAAAAAAACCTTTATATTATTAATTTCCAGTATTCGAAAACCACTGAGGTACTACTAAGTGGAAGCGTGTGTGCTCGTCATAAAATTTGCAGCATACTCAACGTTTATGAGAAACAACATTGAAGATCCCAAGGAATCTGGATAAAAAGGACGGCCTAGTCTTCCGCCACGTTAGGGTGACGATAGGTTCAAAATTTCAAAAATGTTGTCTCAATGACTGTCATTTTGCATTCAAAATGCTAGATTTTGATATAGGGTACTTAAGATACATTATTTGTAATATATATGTTACTGGCAATGTGTATAATCCGGCATTGTATACAATGCCTAAATCGTTCAGGCAATGAAATATTATTCATTTCATACTCTGCCTAGGTATTGTATACAATGCCGGATACGCATCCGCCTAAAAGGGATCATTAAAAAGAAAATTCACTGTCAGAATCGTCCTTTGGCATACATTTTATGTAGGAAAGATAAATCGATTTGTATGTTTTCATTATCTAAATATCTTTAGTTATAATGTCAAAGTATAAAACGACAAAAAGATAACGAGAACCGACACGAACTGCGGTTCGTTATTGTGTAGAAATTGGCAAAACATTGTTGTGCCGTGCTGGTGGCGGCACTTTAAAATAATACTTTCCACCGCCCCATCTCCTTCCCGTGGGTGTCGTAAGAGGCGACTAAGGGAGCCCTGCAGCAGACCATCTGCTCTTCAGGTGGGAGACATATTATGTCGGCCGGTTGATGTTACCACCATGCAGTTGCGTAAAACCAACCAAGTGACTCTGACCTATCTCGGGCAGGTCGCGTTCCGGGATCAACACTGCACTAACGGGTGCCAGGGCAGGCCTTCAAGATGGTCATCTTGACGGGCACTATAATCCTCTGATATCGGGATCCTCAGGTTGATCGAGGGCAGAATGGACTCTGTCGTCCTCAATAGGTTCACCGAGTAGCATGTGACTATATGTGCAAATCGGTGAACCTATCTTGCCTGCATGGCCTTTATTAAGTATTGTTTTAGTGTACCACCCTACTAACATAGTTTTTAAGTATTTAATTGTTACTAACCCGTATGGACACTGTTGGTCTGAAATATAAGGTTTTTAATTTTTTTAAATGTAAAACGACGATTCTGACAGTGATCTGAACACACATTTCCGGCTGCGCATCCGGCATTGAATACAATGGCTGAATTATAATACACATTGCCGGTAACATATCCACTTAATTCAAAACTCTTATTTTCGCACCGCCTGTAATATTTCTTAAAAAGCTCGGCCAATATTTGCGCTATAAAGACGTGTTTAAACGGCATCCTACTGCGTGTGGTATTAACATCAGAAATTGGGAAAGCTTTTCTGGAAGGTCATCCTGGCGCACTACTATCTGTAAAAGTGTCAAAAAGTTTGAGGTGAACAGACTCGAAACGCTGGACAAAAAGCGCCGAATCCGCAAAGAACAACCTAAGCGCTCTCATAATTACACACACCTACAACTCACAGGGCCAACCCTACTGTAATCTCTGCGGTTGAGTATTTAAAACCAAATTTGGTTTTGCCAGTCACAGAGCCCACATGCGGAGGCAAGATTCTTAAAAGTTTATTCATATTATTTATAGTCGGGGTCGCCGTCGTCGAAATCGATGAGGAAGACTATGATATATAATATTTCTTATGTGGTTGATAGGTAGAAAATGTCTCTTGACATCAACTTCGTCATGTGTACTTTAAATAATCTACAATAAAAAATAAATACCTAAATACAGGTTAAAAAGTTTTTCACATAGTTGAAGTTTCTGGCAACAGCTAGTTTGAAAATCGTAAGGACTCTTACACACGAGCAGCACATTAACAACAGCAAAAGCGACCGCAGTCGCTGCACTTGTCGGCAGCTCTCCTTCGACGTGCCCGCAGCAAGCTGTCGACGGCAGACGCCGCTTGCTGCGACGACCGTGTCGGTGCGGCTAGCTGTCGCTACCTGCCGGCGGCAGCCGCCAACGCGTCGACAACACGGCGGCGGCATGTCGACAGCTAGCCGTCGCCTTCTGACGTCAACTGCAGTTACATGCGTCGACAGCAAACTGCTGTTCGTGTGTAAGGGCCCTGAGCGTTTGTTGCGTTCCATAAAAAAGATGATTCTTTATTTGCACCAGTAAAAACATCTCCTATTCTTTCAAAGCGTTCCGCTACCGCCTATGCCAACCTTCAACATTTTGCAACTACAATCAAATACGCAACGTAATATCCATTAACTGGTTACACGTAATCTAATCACCGTCTGTGACAATATTAATATTGAGTTAGTGTTCAACAAAGTTTGCCTGAGACAGAGGAGTGGTTAAATTCATATTTAATTTCATTATTTCGTTCGCCATTTCTGTCTAGTAAGTTTTGAATAATTTTACAAGCCAGGGCCCTTATCACAATCGTTTAATCAAGTCAAGTTAATAGCTAAACCAGCCTAGAAGACGCGTTTATGCCAGGCTGGCTGGAGATGAGGGATCATGTTACAAAATTGGTCGCTGCGCTCAGTTTAAGGAATGAACCTCACAAGTTATCAGGGATTGAAATAAGGGCCCTGTTTTGGTTTATTATTAAAAGTTATTTCGAGGTTATAAAGATCCATGTTAGCCCGAACCATTGACAGCTATGTTATCGTATCCTTTACTTAATAACTGATGAATTATGTTGACATGTCAAATAAATTAACATGAGAATTTGACATGTCAACCTAATTTGGTCGGTTATTATAATATAAACGATACGCTTATGTAGCTGCCAGCCCTACTGTTTTTGACGCAAGGAGAAGGATCTGCAGGATTTTGACAGCCTACATAATTTCATCCCATTTTTATTCTTGACTAGACAGTCATTTGATTGCAATTGATTGCTACACTACTAGCATGCCGGCTACAGGCATGTTTATTTTGGGCTTAAGTGTAACCTCAAAGCTTGATAATTGACAACTCTTGCAGTTTATCAAATAAGAAAAAGAAATAACCAAAACGTCCCGCGAGAAATGCTAGGTCTATTATTGTCATAATTATACAAAAAAATATGTAACGCCAAATGTATTTTTTTAGTCGTCATATGTATAGCAGCACCAGCCCGAAATAGTCTTAGCGCCACCATTTTGGAATGTTAATTGCTAATGAGAACAACGCCATCTATTGACAAACTTCTAAAAAAGCACCTACCTAATCTTTGTCTTTTTATTTTTAATAGGAAAGAAAAATAATGTTGTAATAATTATTTACTTTTTGTTACAGGTAAGTGGCAAGCATGTAAATAAAACACACACGCTTGGTAAGGTTAAAACAATTCCATGAAAAAATCGTAGGACAAATAAATAAATAAAAAACACTTGAAAAGATACTAAAACATTTTATTAGGTACAGTCAATCTAAGCCTATTCACACTTACTGTAGTTTCCAGCTTCTGAATAGAACTCTGGCCAGTCAGTACGTCTACCATAAGCAATAAGTCTTTAAGGTATTTATTTATATATCGGCCAATTATGTTTTGTAAGATCCTGAAATGTAATTTTGTTGCCTGACAATAAATCATCATCATCATATCAGCCATAGGACGCCCACTGCTGGAAATTGGCCTCCCCCGATGAATTCCACCTATCCCTATTAGAAGCAACCTGCATCCAGCGATTCCCCACGGACTTGACCAGATCGTCCGTCCATCTCGCGGGGGGCCGTCCTACGCTGCGACTGCCGATACGCGGTCTCCACTCGAGCACTTTCTGCCCCATCGGCCAACAGTCCTCCGAGCAATATAGGTACAGGTAATAGGTACTTATATGTATATGCACACACGTATGTCCGCCACAAATGTCCGTGCGTCATCTCAGTCTGGGCCTACTGAAAATCAGCGCCTGGGCCCATAAAGCCCAGGCTATATGCTGAGTGAGGTCCATTTGTCTTTTTGGGCATCGGGACACCGCTGTCTGATGGTATGATCTTTTTTTTTCCTGTTACCTATATGTTTTGTTGTTAACGCCTACTTCTTTTGTGTTTACTTTATAAATGTAACGATGTCCTTAAAGTTAATAAATGTTTTTCTATTTCTATTTCTATTTCAATAGTGATAATAATTAATAAGTGATATATATTATTATAAATTTCCACCAATGACGTTTTTATGTGATAGGATACAACACAGTAATTAGGAATTGAACCAAACATGGCATACAAAGGCAAATGGGCAAAATTGTATGGAGTCTAGGCATTCCGCGGCCAAACTTGAGTTTGTTGTTCTTTGTAGTAGTTTACTCATACAATACAATCACTGTGTATCAATTACATTGCAGCCACGTGCTTCCCTTTCTAGGTATGTTTTCGGAAATCGCATTATACAAACGAAATATTTTTTTCACTTCTCATGCTCTAAAAGTACGCCAATAAAGCCCTACGAAGCGGGACGAAAGTGACCACTTTAGTCACTAGGGAATAAGACTAATAAGTTTTTCAATTTCCTTCATGTGACATAGACAAACTCTAATTCTGATCGTGTAACCTATGGTGGCCTTGCACGTTTGTATGAAATAAATAACCGCATTTCCTCTTAAGTGTGTTACTTTTAGATCGATTCTTTGCCGACCGACTTGGTGTAATGGTTAAGAAGTTGGCTACTACACCAGAGGTCGCGGGTTCGATCCCCGCACAGTACAAACATTTGTGTGCATGAACATGTCTGTTTGTACTGGTCTGGGTGTCTCCTATGTATAATAAGTATGTATTTACAAAAGAAAATGTATTTAAGTATGTTTATCCGTTGTCTAGTATCCCATAACACAAGCTTTAATTAGCTTACTTTGGGGCTAGATGGCGCTGTGTGGAATAATGTCCAGGGATATTTATTCGCCTCCTTACAACTACGAAAACTTGCGTCAACATCCGTTCGGATTAAATGAACCAATGATTCATGGAATAGGTGGGGTTAGGGTGACCAAGTTTTCAAGATTATATGTCTTCGCGACTTGATAAGAGCGCTGGGCCAGTAATCCAAATCCTAGCTCGCGCTTTGTGATCATCAATCCACAGTTAACCAACAAAGCAAAAATAGTAGTAAGTACTACGAGTTTTTAACCGCTTGATTTGTGGAACGTCCATCACATTATGATATGATAGCATCAATTGGAAGCATCAACTTCGATAGTTGTTTCAGAATTCGGTGGAAAGACTGATAAACATCCTTCTATATATGAAGGAGAACCGAGCGATAACAGCGATATTCATTCACTTTCTTCTTCTATAATAATTGATTATTGCCTTACTGGTAGTGTCGAAATGATACTACAAGATGATGTGTAAATTCTGTATTGAAAACACTATTAAACTACGCACACATAATAAATATGCGCATATATGCACCAGACAACACACCTCTTGTAATGGTTGCGAAGTAGGGATTAATATCCCTGTGTCACGAGGTACCACACAAGAAAACCAGCTAGCCGCGTCTCCCAGCACACCCGAGTCAATTCGGAAAAGAGCGTTTCCTGAATTGACCCGACCGGGAATCGAACCCGGGCCACTACGGAAACCGAGGCGAGAAACCGTGCTATAGCGCACTACGCCAATCGTGTCGTCAAAATTAGAGAATTAACGAAAATAATAGAACAAACACCATACCATCACGACTTTATCCCAAGCGGGGCAGTCAGAGGAAAGGGACTGTGCCGTCATGGTGAACGAAACACTCAGAAGCCCGATTTTCACCAATTAAATAAAATAAAAAATTAAAAAAAATAAAATTGTTTATTTCAGTATTTTACAATATTCCACGGCCGGGACCTACCTAGTAGGTATGTGCAAATACCTGTGTCAGGAGGCCCCCCTCTTCCATAACAATGGCATACATTTATTCAACAGAATTAGTATTTAAAATTTTAAAATTTTTGGAGGCAAATACTCTACTTAAAGCTATTACTATGGGTTATGTGTATGTAAATGTGTGGGTGTGTGTTCTGGCATGATTGACCTACGGGATGGATTTAAGTAATTCCTCTGTCTTACTGTGATCCAACGGCATCAGCCCTTTAAATCAAAACTGAAGTTACGATATACAGCTTTCTAACCGACAGAAGATCACACAGGCGATAGAGCTCGTCAGTAGGGAACCTGTAGGGTTTAAAATACATAACTTTCAATAGACATCTCTGTGCTCTCTCTACTTCACTGAATTTGGATTTCGTAGCACTACCCCAAATAGGAATGCAATAACAGATTGCGCTAAGGCAAGGTATATGCGACGTAAAAGTTGATGGCTGGTGACATGCCTTAGTGTTTTAAAAATCCAGACTAATTTACGTATTCTGTCATTAATGTGTTCAATCTGGAGATGCCACGACATCCGCTGGTCAATAATGACACCGAGGTACTTTGTAGAACTAACACGGCTGACCTCAGTACATCCACATTTCACTGTGTTAGTGTTATCACAAAAGTGTAGTTGTAGTTTAAGATCGAAGGTGGGTTGCGTTTTCTTGTTAAGAGAGAAACAGATATAATTCGTTTTTGATATATTTAAGGTAAGAAGAGTTGATTTGAGCCAGCATGCAACTTTAAAGAGTGCCTTTTCAGCTATCTTAAACACAGAATCCCACGAGCGACCATTAAACACTATTGCTGTGTCATCCGCGTATGAAAATATTTGTGCGCCCTCAATCCTAAGGCTAGTCAAGTCGTTCAGGTAAATTAAAAATAATGTAGGGCCCAGCATACTTCTCTGGGGAACGCCACACAGTATTTCTACCTCGCTACTAGTGCAATTGCCGATTTTTACTCTCTGAGAACCCCCTGAACGACCAATGGTATTAGAACCCAATTTGGGTTGTTATCAATGTTTTCCGTCACCGGAGGGTTAGTTAATAGAACAAATATTAGAGAATTAATAAAAATAATAGACGATTTAGAGCCAAGGGGGTTTGTGTGTGACATCCCGTGCGCCCGTTACATATTGAATGGCATCTTCGGCCATGACACTCACAACTCCATTCGGTGTCGTCTACCGCTCTAAAAGTTTGTTTAATGATTATGTTATATGCAGTGTTGCAGACTGCATGCAACATAGTCATTAAATTAAACTAAATTGATATCAGAATCAAATAATCCATTAACATAAATAAACTACGCGCTTTTATGTAGTTGAAAACGTACCTAAAAATAGATAATAACACCAGACCACACCTGAAAATTTAATAGGAATTGGAACTACGACCTTCGCGGTTTCGGTGCTATAAACAGGACCTCTATCCATAACGCCAACGGCACAGGTTACTTAATAGTTACTAATACGTAACATTTAAATCACATCCATAGAAAAATTAAAATTTCCTTAATCCTAAATGCGTGCTATCATGTGACATATATTGTCAGGGCCACCTCTTTTGATATAGATGTCAGTAGTCAGTACTTACAGTACGTCATCGCGTCTCAGTTCAACCGCAAAATTCGCTTACAAATGTTCTTCGCGGCTGTTGACAACCAACTGCCGGAGTCATGGAATACCCGGCGACTGTCAGCTGATTATCGCGCACAAGTTTATGTCGAACGGGCCAGTCAATGAAACGTCCGTTATAATCGAGAACTTGTGGTCACAGTAGTATGGCTAAACATTAGCATTAAAACCCTTATCTGAGTTATTCACATTTCTGAGTAATTGTATGAGAATTGCTATGTTTGTTATGTGTAAGCGAATTCGTTTATCGTATATAATATCTTACAAGAAAATTTGGGTTGAAAATGTAGCTTACTTTTTAGAGAAATGATAAAAAAATCGGTCCAGTATTTTTTCGGGTTTATTCGTTACATGCGAAACTTTCCTTTTTATAATATTAGTAAACAGAAATATAAAAACACCCAGAACACAAATTACGTAAGTGGCGCGGCGCCTCTGACAGATAGTCCGCTTGGAACAAACCCACCATTTTGATCACGCACACAGACACAGTAAGTTTACAGGCAATACCGGTGAACATAAGCAGAAATTAGACATGCGCGGCGCTCTGACAGATAGCCCGCTTAGAACAACACGCCATTTTTGACGCACGCACACAGAGACAAGAGTTTACAAGCGAAGTAAGTTTCAGCTTCGGTGAGTCGGAAAGTCGCACTGTCGCGAGTTTTTTTGTTTTTGTCGAACTTGGTGCAATTTTTCACATGATGAATTTTGTTTTTGGCCGGTTCTGTCAAGTAGGTATAACTTACTTACTACATTTTAAAAATTCAGAGCGATTATAGTAGTAAGTAGTAACCCTAGGCGGTTCACGCAAGTTTTGGAAAAAGGTTCAAGCGGTCCTTCTGTAAACTCTTTATTTTGTGACATAAGTGTCGCGGCCAGTCGCATTGTCGCGTGTTTTTGTTTTGGTCGACCTTGGTGCAATTTTCACGGGATGAATTTAGTTTTTGACCGGTTCTGTCACAGAGGTATAAAACGTATCTACTTCATTTTACAAAGTCAGAGCGAATACATTAGTAAGTAACCCTGGGTGGTCACGAATGTTTAGGAAAAAGGCGTGAGCGGTCCTTTTGTAACCTCTTTATTTTGTGCCCAGACACAGAACAGTGCCTTCTTAGCGGACATTGTCTAACGTGCCAGCGATCCAGTCAATTAATAATAATTACTGCACAATGTTGTACACAAGCCGTATGTATATACACTCGAAATGGAGCGTAAGGGTCCATTTAGCTGAGTATTAACATGGCGGCGCACGCAACGCCGCGCGCGTACACATGTATGGCGCAAAGCTAAAGTGTACTTGAATTAATCGGCTTACGTGGTTGGCTGGCCTCAGTTACACCGAAGTAGAATCTGAGGGAAAGTAAATTTAGCTATACGATTGTTCGTTATCTAAACTAATATTATAAAGAGGAAAGATTTGTTTGTTTGTTCGTTTCGAATAGGCTCTAAAACTACTGAGTGCCGAGTGAGAGTTGCAGTGAGAGAAATGAATAACTTCACCATCTCGTTTGTGAGAAAAAAAACGCGAATTTGTATGGCATCGAGTGAGCGCCATCTAGCGGCCTTAATGTTGCACGAATTCGCCGCTAGATGGCGCTGACTCGATTCCATACTAATTGACATTTACGTGCTCGCAAAACGCAATGGTGAAGTCATTCACTTCTCTCACTGCAACTCGCACTCGGCACTCTGGACCGATTTTAAAACTTATTTCACCAAGATGAAGCTACATTGTCAGGGAGTGACATAGGCTATATTTTTATTAAGGCTATATTTTGACGAAAGACAACTAGTTAGTAATATAAATGCGAAAGTTTCTGAGGATGTTTGTTACTCTTTTAGATGAAATTTTACAGCAATACAGCTTATACATCAGGAAAGTAAGTGAAAATATCTTTACTAGGTTTCCGTCAGCGGCTTGGCTAGACGACTATTTCTCCCGGTAAAATATAATCTAAAAATAGCCCATATTACTCGCTTTATATCGTTAAAGGATTTTTTTAAATCGGTCCAGTAGTTTTTGAGTTCATTCTTTACAAACATCCAAAAATACAAAACTTTCATTTTTTTCTTTGGTTTTGGACCTTATGTTAGTACATAAAATTCGAAATAGAACATATAGAAATAGAAAAACATTTATTAACTATAAGGACATCGTTACAATAAAAAAAAAACACAAAGGTAGTAGGCATTGACAACAAAAAAAGATAACAGAAAAAAAAGACCATACCATCAGACAGCGGTATCCCGATGCCCAAAGAAATAAATGGACCTCATTCAGCATTTAGCCTGGGCTATAAGGGCCCAGGGGCTGATTTTCCGTGGGCCCGAACTGAGTAAACGCACGGACATTTGTGTGGACATACGTGTGTGCATATTAAAAGTATCATAAATATTATAGTATTGATAAAAATAAATGGTGAGTAATTATAGTTATTAATTCACCAAGCGGAGTAAGGCATTGATTACGTAACTTCGCGTCGGGCCTTAAACAATAAGAGTTGAGAAAAAAAATGAATTTTCCGGTAGGAGATTGTTAATTGCTTGTTGAGCATCATGAATCAATAGTTCAGGTGGCTTTCCAATAATACTACTATCGCTACTATCCTCATTTGTTGAAGACATTTCAAACAAACTCAAAGTCAACGAAACGAAAGGCGCGCGTTTTTTTTAAGTGAAATCCGCGCTAATCTTTTTTTTTTAATTTGAGCGCGGCGCGTCTTTACAACCAGTGACAAGACAGATCATTACAAAATTTCTTGGGTGCAACCCGAAATATAAAATCATATTTTGTATATTATTATTCAATGCATATGTTTATTCAAACTATTTAACGATATTGTTAAAGCATTTTCGAGTTTTTTTCCGAAAAACTTTTTTGATGTAGGTACATTCGTTTTGAACGTCTTTATAGCTTGTGTAAAGTCGCCAGTGTCAAATAAAAAAAAGAATTTACACGCATCCATGGCTCGTTTTGGAATTTTAAAAAAAAACAAAACTGTGGAATTATGGATTTGCATACAACATTAAAACCAGATTTTGAAGGAGGAATAATGAGCAACTTTCATCCCAATTATTATTAGGTTAGTTTGAATGGACTTTCCGAGTAGGTGTAGTATAAAATATATTGTGTAGTGTAATAATTGTACTTTAATATCTACAGAGACATTTAATGAATTCAAGAGGTAAGCCAAATAGGGATTATGGCAATGAACATCATGCGTTCTATTAGTCACAAAGATAGAACTAGAAAAAATCGACCTGGCCCTAGGACTCAAGCGGAATTCGAACCCGCGACCAGTATCAGTGTTGCAGGAGTTTAGTCTACCATGAGTTTACACCAATGACAGCCGCTAGCGTCCGGGTTGACGTCATTGTATGGAGCTTCGGTACAGCGCCCCTAGTGGAAATGAAACCAAAAATTGCATACCAATTTCTGAAGTCAACTTATCGTAGTTCATGTGACTCATGGTCATCATCACACTGTGATCCAAGGGCCTTCTTTTTTTTGTAGCCTTCATCAATCCACTCGTGATTAATTGTTGCTTGGCATTCTTTTTTTAAACATTAAATACGAGACAGTATAGGAGAGCGTCTTGGCCTAGTGGTTCAGCACCCGAACTCAGATCGTGGATCGTGTGGTCGCGAGTTTAAATCTGGCCAGAACCAAAATCTTTGTGTTCATTGTTACAAATCCGACTTAGTCTCCGGTGATGAAAAACATCGATAAAAAACCAAATCACCCCGCGGAAAGCTCACCACCTACCACGTTGGGTTCTAATACCATTACTGAAAAGTGGGCTTTCGAGTGTTTCGTTTACCATGACGACACAGTCACTTGCCTCTGACTACCCCGTTTCGGATAAAGTAGTGATGGTATGTATGAAAATACGAGACAGTATACAGTTCGGTGTAAGTGTATGCCGTGAGGGCGTTTAGTTAACTATTAGCAACTCGCTAGGGCGTAAGTTCGGTTTAGGGCTCATGTTTGTGATTATCTTTAGCACTAAGTCATTTACGCCTATTATTTAGATGTCCCAAACCAGAAGGGCAGAGCCCTTTGTTGCGACTAACTTTTGCCCGAGACTTCATTCGCGTGGGCTGTTCAATTCTGACAATGTTATAAAATCATTTAGAGTTTCCGATTGTATTACACTATTACAATTAAAAATGGATTCTTCGATGAGAGCAAAGACACTTCTGAAAAGCGGTAGCGGGTAAAAAAAAAGTGGGGGTAGTCAGAGACTAGTGACTGTGCAGTCATGGTGATCATAACGGGTCCGGAACGAAGAGTCGAATGACGCTGTAGCGCCACACTTGCTGTGGCGAAAATTTTTCAGCGTGGTACACTGGAGCGAAAGGTCGTTGGAGCGAAACCCACGCGGTCGAATGACACTGGAGCGAAAAAAATGGAATTATGCTAGTTCTAGTTCAGATAATGTAAAAAATAATACACGGAATTAAAAAAAAAAACTTACCTAACTTTTGAACATTTGCAAAATTTCCTTAGTAGTTTTTAGTTATATTTATTTTAAGGTTTTCTTTTTAATTTTTACTGTACTAATATATTAGCTAACATGTCTATTTGAATAAAGTTATTTTCGACTTTTGAACATTACTTTTGAGTTCAGTCCATTTTTCACCAAATTAAATTGTTTTAAAAATCACAAATTATAAAATTAACTAAAGTGAATAATTGCTGCTATTAAAAAAGTAAAAAATAATAATCTTCGCTCCGGTGCCTTAGCTACGGTGGACAGGCAGCCTTAGTCGGACAAAGATGTGGTTCTAGCAAGATTTGAACTCGGCAACACACGATCCACGATTTGAGTTAGGGTGATGAACCCCTAGGCCACAACTCCATGAAGCTCTTCCAACAGCTTCTCATCATCGTCATCATCACCACCTAGGTATGAAACAAGAAAACATCAGTTCTTTCCCAATTATAATATTTGTAGGATTACCATCTGCCATATTCATATTTTGGGCAATGGCGACTTTCCTTCAACTTATTCCTCATTGCAATGTACTCGTACCTTGCTAAATAATGTTCTCAGAGTTCTTTGCACCAACTTAAAACGCCCTCAATTTCAAAGTCAGAAAATTTAAAACTTAAAACACCAATCATGTGAGGATATTAAACCGGCTCAAAGCGGTTTTAACCGGTTCCGCAAATCGGTAATACCCGGTGCAAGTTTAAAATCTATTACCAGAGGCTTTATGAGTTCTATGGCGGTTATAATCGGTATTTTAGCGATAATACCCATCGGGAGCGAGAACGAACTGGTTTACGCTGAGTGAAGCTGTTCATTCAGTGAGAACAATAGTTTAACTGAAGAAGAGTACCTAGTTCACTCGGAAAAGGTATCAATAAATTCTCAAAAAATGCACATCGATTTCATAAGATAAGATACTCTTTATCACACACGAAGACGCGATTGGCGTAGTGCGTTGTAGCACGGTTTCTCGCCTCGATTTCCCTAGTGTCCCGGGTTCGATTCCCGCTCGGGTCAATTCAGGAATCGATCTTTTCTGAATTGACTCGGGTCTGGGTGTGTTGGGAGACGCCCCTAGCTTATTTCCTTGTGTGGTACCTCGTAACACAGGGATATTAATCCCTACTTCGAGACCATTACAAGAGGTGTGTTGTCTAGCGCATTCATTTATATTTATTTATTTATTGCACAAAAAACAGTAAGGAAAACATAAAGTTAGAATTACGTATCACTTTGATATACAATTTAGGCGGTCTTATTAGGTAAGTAAGTAGTGAGTTGCTTTAGCACCTAGTTCCAATTAATCTGCTTGCCAGGTAGTTTTAATGAAGAATATGCAGAGCATGTCTTAACCTCTTCATACAAATTTCAGCTGTGGAGCCAGTTGACCGATTAAAAAATGGTACAAAAAGGTATTGGTTAACTGGCCCCGCGGGGTCAGATTCAAACGGGCCAGTTCTCTAAGCCTTGAAAAATCATTGTAAAATTGGTTTCAATGCCTTTTTATAACTATCCTCTACGACTCAACACACACACACGCGTAGCAGTGTACCTGTCACAGCCACTTGTATGTAGGTGTATCTCTGAAAATAGACCTATTCCTTGAAAATGGTGATAGTAGACATTATTTGCAACAAATTAACCCCTATCAACTAGGGGGTCCAAAAATAATAGTTAACGATATTGGCGTTTTAATATTTTTTCTGCTAGGGTAGCATCGACCGTTGCAGAACTTTTAAAAATCAGAGGCGATAATGGAAAGATTTTAAAAGAGGAACAGTAAATATTAGGGAGGTGGAAGGAGTATTTTGAAAGTTAGTTTGAAAGAGATGATGCTTTGGCAGAAATAGCTGAGCCGTACGAGGCGGACCCTGGGACCCCACACACCAGTGTGGGTTTACAACCAGGATAGACCGCACGGATGATGTACATGGAAGGAAATGGAGGTGAGGGTAAGATTCGTATGGATGACATAGTGACAGCGTTGAAAAGTATGAAAGCTGGTAAGGCTGCAGGGTATGATAGTGTCTGTTGAGATGCTGAGGGCCGGGCGAGGCATAGCGGCTAGTTGTACCGCCTTTTTAATTGGTGTTGGAGGGCCGGCCTGGTACCAGGTGATTGGTGCAAGGCCGCGTGATCATGCCGCTTTTCAAAGGGAAAGGTTCACAACAGGACTGCAAAAATTACCGCGGAATCAGCCTTATCAGTGTTGTCGGCAAACTGTATGCTAAGGTGTTGATTAATATGGTTGTGAAAGAGACTGAAGAAATAATTTGGGATGCGCAAGCGGGATATACGTATCAAGTTTTCTCCTTGCGTTGCGTAGCGGAATTTTTTTTAAACCAAAAAGTCTATTTCATTTTCTTGGACCTGGAAAAAGCCTATGATCGAGTGAAAAGGAATGAGTTGTGACAAACTGTGGTACATCATATTCACTCTGAAACTATAGGAAAGGTCATCGTACAGTCGACGACTTATAACTACGAATTAAAAATAAGATTTAAATTGCATTTATTTTTAAAACTGTATCCTAATAAAATGCAAACATTGACTTCTGTAACAATGAGAAACACTTCAGTAACTTATTAATTAAATGTAAATGAAAGAAAAGGAAAATTTTTAACTGAAAGAAACCTGTGTCAATAGTCACTACGGTATGCTATGATAAAGAATAAGGGGCTTTTGTGATAAGCGGTCGCGATTGCTAACTCCCTCACCACGTAACTTAAGAGAACACAGCACGGGCGAGAGAATTGAAAAATCATCATCATCATCATCATTTCAGCCGAACGACGCCCACTGCTGGGCATAGGCCTCCCCCAAGGATCTCCACAACGATCGTCGGTCCACCTTGTAGAGGGCCTGCCCACGGAACGTCGTCCGGTACGCGGTCGCCATTCGAGAACCTTTCCGCCCCAACGGCCATCGGTTCTCCGCGCTATGTGTCCCGCCCACTGCCACTTCAGCGATGCAATCCTTCGAGCGATGTCGGTTGTTTTTGTTCTCCTGCGGATCTCATCATTTCTGATTCGATCGAGCAGGGAAATACCAAGCATCGCTCTCTCCATTGCTCGCTGGGTGATCTTGAGCCTTCTTATGAGACCCATAGCCATAATTGAAAAATAGGTATTTGTAAAATCTATTGCTGTCTTTTGCTAACCTCGAGACCCCCGCAGAGTGCGATAGAGACAACTGCAACTCGGACCGAAATTACCTATTAAAAGTACACAAAATCGACGCTTCGTAGTCCCCTGATCCCTTTCCGTAAACTTGACCGATTGAATTACTTATTTAGTTAAAATTAAAAAAAGGCTTTAGCCGTGTTCCTTTGTTTTCCTTTTTTCATATATTCTAGTCAAAATAATTTTCTGGATGTCTGAACACAGCGGAAATACTGACCATTTTATTAGATTTTCGAAGGCTCATATCTTTTTTCATAATTAATTTATTTGAAAAAGGAAAACATAGGGACATGCTAATTAGTTGCCATAGTTTTTAGGAAAAAAAAACTATTCCTCTACTCGCATTGCCCAGGGAGGAAACGTTTGTATGGAAAAATGGCGCTTCTTTATCCTCTTAAAATAGTTGTGAGCGTTTGTAATATTGATAGTCACTATGAACTGTCAAAGAAACATTTGAATTGCAATTTTAGCTACAATCATTTTGTTTTTAAGCAAAATATAACCCTACATTACTGCTATTTAACTAAAACACGAGCAATGCGAGATTTGAAGAACAGTCAAAAGCATAAATATCTCTCGTTTCCAAGGCTTGAAAATATCTGATCAAAACTCTTCCCACAAATGTCTTGCAAGTGCAATCTACGAATATCGAAGCCTTGGAAACGTATAGATATTTATGCTTTTGACTGTGCGATTCGCCAGGTTAGATATCCGTTATGTGGTAGGTAACTTCGTGAGCCAATCTGGCCATGCCGCCCCCGCCAGGTACCGGTAGAAGAGGTCGACCCAAGGAGCGGTGGCTCGACGTCGTTAAGGGTAACATGCGTGCCAACAGACTCACCACTGAGGATGCACAAGACCGCGCGAAGTGGGCCAAGAAAATAAGAAAGGCGGACCCTGGGACCCCACACACCAGTGTGATGATGATGATGAACTTCGTGAGCCAATAATAATTACTAATTTACTACCCCTGCTGTTTGAAGATTATAGTTCTTCAGCCAATTACGTTATTTTGAATATAGCGTTTTAGTCACCTTTTAAACCCGCTCTTCTCTATCTACAATGACACTTCGCTAACCAAGGTGGCTGTCTAAATACCTACCATGGAGGTGGGTGGTTGTATTTTTACATGAAATTTGCTTGAATCATATTAAATGAGTTGCTCCAGGCATTCGTTTGTTTTGATGGTCCACTCGTCTAGTAAAAGTGTATTATGTTTTAGGGTTCCTTGAAACCTTTAAGGGTTGTTGTTGCTACGAGACCGTTCGTCTATCAGTCTACGGCTAACATATACACATAAACCCCAACATACATACTCACATATTATAATTGATATTCTTTTACAAACGAATCATCTTATTTAGGTAATTTAATCTTGCATTTAACCACTGCAAGAAAGAGTTTTTTCCAAAAGTATAAAACAACGCACCATGAATTGTAGGCATTACTTGGTTTCAATGATGGAGGCATCTTGCCCAGTCGTGGATCATAATATAGTAAGTAAGTAAGTAAGTAAGTAAGTAAAAAATCATTTATTCATTTAAGCTTGTACAAAGCACTTATGACATGTCAAAAAAAGTATACAGAAATAATAATAATAAACGTAAATAAAATAGTACAATATTAGTACACATCGTGAATATACATAATGTGAATCTACCATAGACTTAAGCTCATTTCTTTACTTTACTTTATGCTGAGCTCTTAGCCAGCAATCCAAAAAACACATACATATATGTCTACTCTAAGATCAAAAAGATCAGACAATAACTGTATAACCTATTTTTAGTTTGAATATCCAGTTTCTATAAAAGTTCGAAATAACTTTTATAGATTACTAAAGTCATAAGTTCTTAACTGGATGTATTTATTCAAAAATACAAGAGCAGTCGTTTAATTCACGCTCAAGAGTCTTGAGACACTTGTATTTTATCGACTGATGTTATCGACCCCAGCACATCACTAGCTATGGATCACGTGCGCTCGTAATGAAATAAGTTGCGTGGCTGTCGTACTGTGGTATCGTGCTGCCATCTTACTGACTTTCGCCGCGATAGGGACGTCGATAATCCTTTAGTATTTATTCGCTTCGTTTGTTATAAGTTGAGGTTAAAACTTAATTTCTTCTTGCAACTGGATTAATAAAAGTAAATCAGGTTAGTCAACCTGATTGGTTGACCCCAGCTTAGGAGATCTGGAGGCTGGGGGTCAAGGTTACGATCCTAACTCATGAAAAACCTTCGTGTTACTGACATTTGTGTTTGTTTCGTCTGTGTCATTATAATCATAATTATTTTCTCTACATTAAAGGCATTATATTTTTTTAGACACCACTTCTCATGGTCTCGAAGCAGGGGTGAATATCCCTGTGTTACGGGGTACCAGGCAATTAAGCCAGGGGCGTCTCCCAGCATATGACCTCGTACAAGTCGTACATCGCCGCGTACGTAGGTCACCGCTTACTTACGAACAATAACACTTATATTGTGTCTGGTGTCTCGGCAGTCAGTTTTAAGAATTAAATATTGGAGAAAGTCCATACATCATTCGCTCACAATCATATGGGCTGTTTTACTATTTTATTGGTTTGCTGACACCAAGTCGTCTAAACTAGTCTTCTTTCGATATTGGAATGAAAAGTAACAGTGCAATGTACATATTTAACTATGTGCTGACACTCGTGTTTGCATAAAAACCTCTTGTTTACATACTTTTGTCATTCAAGGAACTATCTTTCTTCTTCTTTCTTATCTTTTACTAGTTCAGTTGTGCTATTTACATACTAAATGTGTCTTTACTTTAAATGAGGAATGCCTCGATAACAATTCCATCGACATATCGCCAACCCTACACAGGTCACGTACAGTACAGCTCACATCGACATATTCTGAAATGAATACAATTTATAGTCTTGCATCTTTACTATACCTCAGACACGAGGACATAAGGACTTTATTGCTAATATGGTAAGGTAGACATCTGCTTGTAGCTCGTACAAGGTCTCGGTACAATATCTCTAGAATAACCGAAATGATTTTTTGTACTGTCTTGCGTTTTGCGAAATAAAATTTTGTGGTTTATATTACATGTTACAAACATGCTAGATAACCAAATCGGGCCCTTCTTTAGTACTATTAGCTCCCTTAAAATGTCTGCAAGTCGTTGCCAGACGTCCGGATAAAGCCGGACATAGGTACGCCTTTTGATTCCGTGTCCGGCCAAAATAAACGGTGTCCGGCTTGTCCGGCTTTTGTTAGGCTTTTTACATTTCGCATACGAGCGAGCGCCGGGCGTGGCCGAGCGCAGGCGATTTAATTATTATTTTTGATTTTATTTATTATTTCATAAGAATTTAACAAGATTTATGGCAATAATCAAAAAAGCTATATTTTACATACAATTTTTTTGTCGTACCTATTAATACTGAGACACAAAATCCTCAATAATGTAGGGTGTCCGGCCTTTTCACCCAAATGTCCGGCCAAACTGGCTGGTCTGTCCGGCTATTAGGTTTGGCGACCTGGCAACCCTAAATGTCAAAATACTACTGAAGTGCTGCTACTTCTGTTACTGACCGTACAAGCTTTGCTTATTTTGGGTTCAGATGATCTATACTCAATCCATTTAATATTAAAAATAAGAAGCTCATAGAAGCAGGGGTGCTAGAATGAATATCAATTTGCATTTGACGGTGCTGACGATGACATACCTGAGTATAACCTGGCAAAATTGAAAACCCCTTCCGCCACAACGTATGAAGGTATTATGTAACATTTTAGATTTGGTAGAGTTTATAGTGACAGTAAAATGTGTTCTGATTTTTAACCCCTGCTTCTTTTAGGTTGTTAACATCGACAATATAATTTTAAGCAATACAAAATAATTAATTTAAGCAAAAGCCTCGTAAATTCAGAAGTTACTTTACTTCAAATGAGAACAATTAAGTGTGACAGCTGCTATAAGTAGATTTTAATACTTTTCGGCATGAATCTTAAAAGTAATAACTTTTTTTCTACTTTTACCACAAAGTTTACCCTAAAAAGAACCTTTTTTTCCTTCTGTCTTAAGCTATAATGAATGGAGTATAGGTACAATCTTCCCAGATTTATTTTCATGGTATATGTTTCCATCCATCTCGACTAATCTGATCTCGCATTCTTCTTAACTCACATTACTGTTTTCAGTATAAAATTAAGTATGTTTCAGTGTTATATAAGTAAAACCATCATTAGGCCTGTCCTTCTATATGGCAGTGAAACATGGCCGTTACTAGAGCGACACAAGCAGGAGCTGCGCGTCGCGGAAATGAAGACGCTGCGGTGGATGTGTGGAGTCTCACGCAAAGATCGCGTGCGTAACACCCACATCCGCGACAGCCTTCGTGTTCGTGACATCGCAGACAAGCTGCAGGAGTGCCGCCTTCGTTGGTATGGTCATGTCTCACGTAGATCGGTAAACTACGTGGGCAACAAATGTCTGACCATGCCGCCCCCGCCAGGTACCGGTAGAAGAGGTCGACCCAAGAAGCGGGGGCTCGACGTCGTTGAGGGTGACATGCGTGCCAACAGACTCACCACTGAGGATGCACAAGACCGCGCGAAGTGGGCCAAGAAAATAAGAAAGGCGGACCCTGGGACCACACACACCAATGTGGGTTCACAACCGGGATAGACCGCACGGATGATGATGATGATAAGTGTTTTAAAAGTATATAATATAGTGTGCACGTAGTTTATTTGTGCGAGACCATCTTTCATGAGTACTTACGAACGGAAGAAAATAGCAACAACTAAGTTACTTCAAAGCCTTATTGCAAAATCACAAAACAATTACAAGAGAACCTGGCTCTGAGGAGTAAAAGCGCCCCCTGGGGGCTGATATAGTATCACTTACTGCCCTCATCAAAGCGTTATTTGCATGTATAATTTGATAACAGGAGCTCTGTGAGATTTCGGCTAAGTTTCTCTAAGAACATACGGGGGTAAGTTGCGGCAGAAGACGTTGCGATGTTTTCGACTTTGGATAAAAGCCATTTATCTTAAACCTTATCATATTTTATAGACAACGAAAGGACTGAATTGAAGGATAGTTTTAAGACTGGACAACAGAATAGTTATCAATATTTTAGTTACCTGTACGTCTACCAAGAGTACGAGTAGACGTCCTGTAGTTTTTGCATCGTTGTTTTTTGTTGTCCTATGTGTCTTACCCCTTACGACTCTTCCAATACGATAAGAAACACATTATATTATATTTTATAGAAAGAAAACAAACGAGTAGTACATTATTTTTAGCATTAAACAATGCTCTGTTTCACAATCCGAGTGACTGCTCTTCCAACTGAGCTACCGAGGCCGTTAACAGACCTAAAAAGTCGCGGGTTCGAATCCCGCTCAGGTCGATTTTTTCTAGTTTCTATCTTTGTGTAGAAAAACAGAGCATTGTTTAATGTTAAAAATAAAAATTCACTTATCCAATAGCAAAAATATTTCTTTCGGATGTTAAAGGCCTATAACAGCATATAGCATTGATGAAACAACGTTGGCTTACAACGTACAATACACTAGATAAATTCGCCAGGTCTGTTAACGGCCTCGGTAGCTCAGTTGGAAGAGCAGTCACCCGGATTGTGAAAGGTCGCGGGTTCGAAGCCCGCTTGAGTCCCAAGACCAGATTGAATTTTTCTAGTTTCTATCTTTGAGTTTACATAAACGTTACATAAATGTACTACACAATTTAGCATGTCTTATCGCTAATGGAATGACACAAAGGAACTATGTCAACTTTCTACATAAATAGGTGAAAATATTTGTTTACTAAATAAACTCGCAACGTTTCCACCCATTTTAAACTCCCGTGTGTTTCCAAAGTAAAATTTCTGAGAACTTACGTCTGTCCCTTGAGTGTAGGAGTGTAGAGAAGGGGGTCTCCTCGTGGTCCCTAATTCGATTCTGTGCGGGTCACACAGAAGTTATCTTGAAACCAAGCCTGTGGGGACTGGATATCAGCAACGTAGTTTAAAGTCAGAATATTCTAAGAAAATGGATAATAAGTTTAAAATTATTATTAGTAGCTAAGGCGAACTCTGGTACAATATTATTTTTAAAAGTAAGTACTTAATAAATTGGCTCCGAAGCTACTGGACCGATTACAAAATTTATTATACCAATATAAAGCATTCATTAACAGCGAGTAATTGCATAGGCTTTTTACGCTATATTTTACGGGAAAGAAGTCTACACGGGCATAGATATTTTCTTTGACGCGGGCGAAGCCGTTGACGAACATTATCATCATCATCGTCACCCCGGTTGTGAACCCACACCCGTGTGTGGGATCCCAGGGTCCGCCTTACTTATTTTCTTGGCCCACTTCGCGCGGCCTTGTGCATCCTCAGTGGTGAGTCTGTTGGCACGCATGTCACCCTTGACGACGTCGAGCCAGCGCTTCTTGGGTCGACCTCTACCGGTACCTGGCGGGGGCGGCATGGCCAGACATTTGTTGCCAACGTAGTTTGCCGATCTCCGTGAGACATGGCCATACCAACGAAGGCGGCACTCCTGCAGCTTGTCTGCGATGTCACGAACACAAAGGCTGCCGCGGATGTGGGTGTTCCGCACGCGATCTTTACGTGAGACTCCACACATCTACCGCAGCATCTTCATTTCCGTGACGCGCAGCTCCTGCTTGTGTCGCTCTAGTAACGGCCGTGTTTCACTGCCATATAAAAGGACAGGTCTAATGATGGTTTTATAGACCTGCCCCTTCAGCTTGATCGGCATTTCGGGGTCACAAATGACACCAGTCACGCCATTTGGCCCAAGCTGCGGCGATTCGGGCAGCTAGTAAAAATTTTAACATGCCATTGTTGAGTGGGTAATTTACTGAAATTAAAATATCGAATTGGTCGATAACTTTGTTCCGAATCGGGGGCCAGGGGTAACGGCATCATTGGCAAACATTGCAACAATCACAAGATTCCGATCCGTTCCAATCCAACCAACATTTTGCCTAAATTTTAACCCTTCAAACATATCTGTCGGCTTAACCGTTGCGTGTAAGGTGTGCGATGTACTCTTCGAATTATTGAAACTTTTCTAATTCGTAACTTCCGCAAAGTTCCCGGTCGCGTGAATCATTCGCTTTACGAGAATGTGTGAACTCCGGCTTACTGTATGAGCTATCCGTTGGATCTCTTCGTAAACACTTGAGCTTCGGTCATGAGAGTAAGCGATTTTGAAGCTTCTGACAGAAGCACATTGGTCCAAAATTGAGGCTGAACATTTTTTTTTAGATTTTCAGACTTGCTAGCGTGGAGATAAGTACATTCTTTGAAGCAATGAGAATTGAGAAAAAAAATTGAAACTTTGAAGGCAATTTTTTTTTGATTTTTTTTGCTCATTCATGCATTTCAGTACAAAAAAAACGTTTTTGTTTCTCCTTCAATTCAAATTATTTTTAACGAAAACGAATATTGTGGAAAAAAGTATCAATTTTCTTTCAGTTCTGGTTTTTCCCGTTAAAACAAATTATCTAATAATTGTTTTTTTTTGCTTTCAGGTAAGTGTCAGAAAATGACGTCAGTAAAAAACAACAGTCGTCACAAATATTACGTAAGTTAGTTATTTTCAAACTAAAAATAATAACAACTAGAAATATAAATCCATACAAAAATATTTTTTGAAGGTCGGTAAGTACCAGCATGTTGATGCAATGGCAGCGACGCCTTTGGCACCGGAGGTCGTGGGTTCGATCCCCACCCATGACAAAGATTTATGCGACGAACATTTGTGTTTGTTGTGTGTCTGGGTGTTATTATCTATGTAAGTATGTATTTAGAAATATTTAAGTATGTTTATCAGTCTCTGACACCCATAGTACAAGCTCTGCTTAGTTTGGGGTCAGATGATCCTGGTGTAAATGGTCCCAGATATTTATTTATTATGTTGTTATATTAGGTAAGTCATATAAGAATGAATTTGCTGACCGAGACTTTTTTTTGTCTTTTAGAAACCTCAAAAGTAACATTGTATTTTGTACCACACAGACCCGCAATGGAATCAATTAACGATTCTTTTGTGCACACAATTACCTAACTCAGACATTCTCTTGCAGCGGTTAAGTGGTCTGAATCACCAGACCCATTGTACACTATAAATAAACGAAACCTCTGGCGCCTTTAACCGAGTTTGTTTGATACAACGCCACGGTCTACGCGCCGAAACGAAGATCTAAGTTTCGACGACACGATTGGCGCTGTAGTGTTGCCGTATTACACGGTAATTCAACGCTGTTTTTTCAAAAATACGGTATCAAACAATTAGTAACAGACTGAGAATAAATTATATTAAAAAAGAAGTAAGTAAACTAAGTAATAGGTTGGGAAAAAGGTTTCTTCGCATTTTTTAAGAAAATTCAAAACATTTTTAATATAGTTTATTTACATTTAACTATAGTATGTAGGTGCCATTTTGTTGTGGCAGAGTTTTGACTACCGTATCACTTAAAACGGCAATTCAACTTGCCATAAAACTCCAATGAATACATCACAACTACCAACGAAAGTCTGAATAATAATATAATGAAACGATTGCACATTGTTTTACAAACTCTTACTTCGCCATACTGTAGGAACCATTTTGTATCTATAACGAATGAAGTCATTGTTACCGTGGATTCCCCAAAGACTAGACACTGGACGAAGTAATGGTTGTGATGAAGCCTAGTTGATTTAATAGTGTTCCACTAACAGCGAGGTAAAGAATAGTAAAAAGATATTTGTGAATTTAAATTATGTATTTTATTTTAATAATACGGCAAAATTAGATTTTTAGAAACGGCAACCCAGATTTCGACCTGTAGCACTGTTACTCGCTTTGACTTAGTGTCCCGGGCTCAATATCTAAAAAATCCGACTAACTCTTCGGTGATGGAAAACATACGAAACCGACTCAACTTGAATAACGGCGGAAGGCTCACCACCTACCACTGTGGGTTCTAATACCATTGGTGAAAAGTGGGCGTCTGAGTGTTCCGTTCACCATGACGGTAAATCACTTGTCTCTGACTACCCTATTTGGGATAAAGCCGTGATGGTATGGACTATTAGGCCTCCTCGTGAATTTGGCGTAAAAAAGCGTGTTAGAACCCAACGTGGTATGTGGTAAGCCTTCTGCCGTTATCCGGGTTGAATTGGTTTTTTATCGATGTTTTCCATCACCGGAGAGTAAGTCAAAAACAATGAATACAAAGATGGTTCTTGCCAGATTTGAATTCGGAAACACACGATCCACGATAAGAGTTGGTGCTTAATAACACTTTCATTCAATGCCACACGCACCGGTGCGTTTTAACAATAGATTTGCTACTGTGTTTTTTAATCGGCTGTGAATGGGTTAACCTCTAGGCAACGATACTCACCATGTGCCATTATTCCATTTGCATGTAGGCCCGACTGTACATCAAATCTAGTACATACTACTCGTATTTGTGGCAACGTATCTACCAATAAAGCACAGTATGCAAATGCCGGTACCAGGCAGTGCCGGATTTGGGCAGGAACAGAGTAATGCCGTTATGTAACTGCCTCGTATTTATGGAGGCTACAGGCACGTCATTTTTCCGTATTTCGAGGCGAATTTGTATGGCAAAGTGAAGAAAGAAACAGCGATGGAATACCATTTGGTTTGCTTTGAAAGAAAAAAAAATCAAGGCGGCGTTCGTACTGAGTTCTGCTGCTTCCAAATTTACTACTGATGTAATGCCTCTATGGCCGAGTGGTTTTAGAGCTCGCCCTGCACTCCTCCTCCGGAGGTCCGGGGTTCAATTCCCCAGGTCGGGCAAAGTGTGTTTTCGGTCTCCAGAACATAGCCCGGATTTGTGATCACCGACCCGCGTGGTGATTAAGCCAATGCTCATCAATTGTAGCGATGATTAGATGTCAATGATGGGCATTTTGCCCAGCAGTGGGACAGTTTGCTAATTATGTTTTACTTTTACTTTACTTACTACTAATGTATGGCTAATTCTAATAAAAGCGAAGAGTGGTCACGTCACCGTGGTCACAAGGCTCACCCGCTAGTCTTGTGACCACGGTGACATGCAATTGTCACCGAAACGTCGAGAAAGATAGGTAAAACAATTTACCGTAATTTTGTTTCGTTGCAAAAACCCGTTTTATTAGAATTAGGTAAAATGCAACAAGAAAGTTTAAAATGTTAATCTACGGCTGTCGGAATCCCATTACGATTGTGCTATAAGGCTTATAAGCCATTGCCTTAAGAGGCAATGGCTTATAAGCCTTTTTTTTTGGTAAGCCAAAGGACACCGCTCGTACCCATACATTGAATGCCCTGGAACGCACAGCAATGAGAAAATACTAGTTGTGTTCGGAATCATTCACAAATTCTCATCAGGCATTTGCTGAAACACGGGCAACTTGAGGAACCGTGGCCTACTACAGAATGTATGTGAGATGAATTAAATGAACATAAAATACAATTACTTCTTCTTCTATTATATTAAATATCTGGAGCCTAATTTGTAGTGATTCGGATTGTGAGGGCCTGGCGATCCGTCACACAGGGATTACCCTAGTATGGACACCAGTCTCTCACAGAGGTGGAAATGCGTCAACGTAATTTTATAACCCCTTAGAACCTACCTTTGTGAAGAGGAAAATAAATTACTTTTATTATTATTCTCTTTATTCAGTATAAATCTTAGATATAAAATTTGTATAGTATTCTTACAAAAACAGAGATTTTATAACATTAAAAACAACTTATGAATTATAATTATAAAAACGAAATAATTACAATTATAAAACTTAAGATTAAAGTTACAAAAACAATGATTTATAAGAATACCATAAAAATCATAACCTAGGGAGCCGCCGGCAGCAGGGCAGGCGAGGCCTAGACCACCGGTGGTTAGGGCTGCAGAGAGAGGAACCTCCTGACAATACGTGCCGTGTCCAAGAGTACCGCCTTCTGTATCCGACCCTTTTTTTTTTTTTTTTTATTATCGTGGGGAAATCCTCATGGATACCTCGTCGCTCGGGGGAACGACGAGGTTATGTCGGACTTCTACCGACTAAAACCCCACGGTACTCGACCTCAACACTTCAGCGGCGAGGCGGGGTCCCTAAAAAGTTTCACAACGCCCCGCCGCCAGTGTTTCCCCGTATTGGGGCTCCTCCAGCCGACCCCCCAATAAAGGGGGGAGGCCACGGAAGTACCTGGAGCACGCAGGTACTTCCGCCGTCGGGGTGAAAGCCGTGCATTGTGGGCGAAAGCACCCCCGTACTCAAGCCCGCTGGCTCCCACCGTACGCGGACCCTACTAGGTCCGCAACCACGATCCACCTAAAAGGTGGGTCCGCTGCCACATCTGGCGGTGCGGCCCCGCCGAGCCGCAGTGCACAGGGGGGGCCAGCCGCGGATCACTGACCCCCTCCAAACGGTTGTGCACCGCGGCTCCCACCTCGCGCCCTAAGGCGCTGCGCCCGTGGGCGCCCCTTTGGGCGGGCAGTGGTAGCACCATACCACCACCACGCCCGGCGGCAGGCAATGGGTGGGTGGGAAGTCCACCGCACTGCCATGCCTGAGCCCTCTTAGCTTCCCGGTGGTTCCACCTACCACCAGTACTAAGCCCCCCCGCCACGACAAGGCGAAGGCTCATGGGGGGGCTGTATCCGACCCTTGACCCAACCGCTGAGCGAGAGCCTCTCGAGGTGTTGGTCGAGGCTCTTCGCTATTAAGCCGTTTGCCGATACGACTATCGGGACAATGATCGTCGAATTAACATTCCACATGGCGGTCACCTCGTGAGCCAAGTCAAAGTACTTGCTGAGTTTGTCCTTCTCAGCTTTTACGAGGTTATACGAGGGATCTGAGTGTCATCGTCTCAGAGAGCTGTAAATTCGGTGAATCTACAACCCTCCCTTCTTGTACATGCATGACCGCACACTTGTCTACACCGAACTCCATCTTGATGGCATTGCTAAAAATCTCAGTTATTTTTAACAGTTCCATCAATACCTGGGGGCTTGGTGCAAACAGCTTCAGGTCATCCATGTACAACAAATGAGGGATGAACTCACCCCCTCTGCGAAGCCGATAGCCTAGCTTTGAATCCTTTAGTAAGGTACTAAGAGGATTTAAAGCTAAACAAAACCACAAAGGACTCAAACTATCGCCCTGGAAAATACCTCGCTCTATCCTTATGAAGTCCTGCGGATCAGGGGAGCCATTTCCACCACCTGGCTGACGAAGGACTGTGATCCACTGCCCCATGCATGTGCTCAAGAAAGATCTCAAAGTTGTATCAATTTTATACAGCTCTAAGATCCTCCTGAGCCATGAATGGGGCACCGAATCATAGGCCTTCTTATAGTCAATCCAGGCTGTTGAAACAGCTTTCCGATTCCGCCGGACTTGTTGGCAAATAGTCGTGTCTATGAGGAGGAGTTCTTTAGTACCTCGTTACCCAACCCTACATCCATTCTGAGCAGGGGCCAAAACATTGTTCGCAACGATGTGCGAGTTAAATTTTTTTGCTAGAATGGACGTAAGGAGCTTGTAGATGGTAGGTAAGCACGTGATGGGTCTATAGTTTTTTGCTTCCGAGGTACTACCTGACTTGTATAAAAGGAAAGTGACACCAGAAGTCAGGAAACTAGGGAGAGAACCAACCTCGATGGATTCCTGGAACTGCACTGCCAAGCACGAATGCGAGCATCGAAATCACTCGATCCAGAAGTTGTGCAATCCATCCGGGCCAGGACTTTTCCAGTTCTAAGCCGTCTGAATTGCACAACTAACGTCTTCGGAGTCAATAGTTACTGACTCCATGGTTTCGATGGATTTGCATTCATGCTGGACAGTACGCATCCAGTCACCCTCCATGTGCTCGACAGGCATCGACCAGATGCTGCGCCAGAAGTCAATCATGACACTTGCATCCGGTCGCTGACCGTCGCCCACACGTTGGTTAGTCTCTTCCCAGTTTCGGTACACCTTCCTTTGGTCACTTTGGAAAAGGTGATTTTGTAAATATCTGTCCACACGTTCTCTGTAGCGACGGATACGGTTTGCCCACGCATAGACCTTCTGCTTCAGAAAGTCAATGCGTTCCGTGACACAAGCCATATACTGTTCGGGCCTAATACCCGTCCCAGCAAAGGCTTGTTTCACGTAACGCATAACCCGAGGGCGATGGTTCCCCCGGCTGAAGCAGACCAGCTTTGCAATGAGGGTCCTAAACGTGTTGATACGCCGCTCGATTCGCATTTGCCATGCGGGTACATTTGCGGCAGGTCGCACTGCACGGTCAAAGTCCGGAAACTTGACACGAGCAACACGGCATGCCGCTATGGCCCCGCAGTACAAAATCGAGTGAGTATCAACTAAATCTTCACTAGTCCGTATCGTAAATCGTTCAGGGCCCCCATTAACGCTAGGTTGCGTCTGTTAGTAGGCAAACGTGGTACCCGCGGCCTAGAGACTCGTGTGGAGCGATATTCCAAAATCGCATCCTCCAAAGCCCCCCCTCAATTGCTCTTTTGCCCGGGTACTTATGCTTGCGTTCGCACTGGCCTCTCCATCGGCATCTGGATCCATCCGAGGCGCTACCGGAACCGAGTCTGTAATCGGACTCGGATGTGACAGCGCGCTGGACGGGTCCTGGGTCGAGGAAGAAGTCGCGCGAACTGGAAGCGCCTCCAGGCGAAGCCGATCAAGCGTAGGCTGATCCAGCATCTGTAGACGCTGAAACAGAGGCATCATCCGGTCACGATACGCAGACAGGTTGGTTCCTCCCTCTGTAGCCCCGTAATAGGCGCGCATGCAGTTGACATTAGAAGCCCCGGTACACACCGGTAGCGGGGGCCCCGCGTGGGGCAGACTGCCCCACAGGCCCCAAGCGTGCCGGCAGCGGTCGTCGTCCACGTCGCGCAGGTGGTCGCGGCGGTCGTGGCGGCGGTGGCCCACTCTCATCGCTCGAAGTTGAGCTCGCTGCGGTATCTGGAGGAGTAACAAACTCCTCCACCGACGACGAGCTGGGCGACGGAGCGGGCGGTGGTGGTGGTTGTGCGCTTGTAACGTTCGCTCTTGCCTTCGCTCTTGTGATCATTTTTTAATGTAAATTGCACTATAGTTGTAGTAGGCGTTTTGACATTTGTCACAGTTGACAAATCCATATTAATGATTTTCGGAACTTCTGTAGAATGGCCAAAATTGTCTTGCAAATTATCTGTATATATTTTGGATGAGCTTGTTGCTGTTATACTATCGGATAAACCGAAATGGGACTGAAAAATGAACTAAAAAAAATATATGATTAAATATGACCACAAAAAGACGTTTGCTGTCATAGAGCGTTTTTTTTTATTATTATTATTATTATTAAAAAATCATTAATGCTCATATTCATTTTGTTATTGGAGTGTTGGCAGATGGCACCTAAAAATATATTAACTAGAAAATTACAAAAAGCAGGCATAAGTTCTTATACTTAGACTTGGTGTAATGGTTAAGAAGTTGGCTACTACACCAGAGGTCGCGGGTTCGATCCCCGCACAGTACAAACATTTGTGTGCATGAACATGTCTGTTTGTCCTGGTCTGGGTGTCTCCTATGTATAATAAGTATGTATTTACAAAAGAAAATGTATTTAAGTATGTTTATCCGTTGTCTAGTATCCCATAACACAAGCTTTAATTAGCTTACTTTGGGGCTAGATGGCGCTGTGTGAAATAATGTCCAGGGATATTTATTTATTTATTTATATTTATTTATATGCTTGAGACGAAACACAATTATAGCGCGATCTGAAGGAGTATAACTCCATCTGTTGGTATTACTTGAAACTAATTGGTCATCACTTTTAACAAACCGTCGTCCACCAATCATATCCACCACCAACCATCTCAAATTGTGTAGTAGTTACAGAACTTTTATTTTTCATTTCTAACCACAGAATGTCCGTTTACTATGAATAATTGCATATAAAATAAAATTAAAATAGAAGAATTATAAAGAAGGGCATTCGTTTGTGCATAGTAGGGCCGATTTCGACGGTGTCCTTTCATGATTCAAGTTCAAAAAGTTTGACTAAATTTTTCGATTCCCTTGTAGAAACATTCATAAGGGATACCTACATAAGATCACTGTCAACATGTTTTTTTATAGTGCCCGTCAAGATGGCCTCACTTCACCTGATGGAAAGCGGTCGTGAGTTCCAGATATGAGGCTGACAGGCACAGTAATGAAGAAAAACAAAAATTGATTGGTAATACTGACAGACAAATTCTCTTCTCGCTCGAAGTACAAAAAAAAAATGATACGCATTCCCCCTTGCGAATTAAAAACCGACAAATCCAATAATACGAATTATTGTTTGTTGTATAAGTACATTTATGAATAAAATATTGCATTCCACCCTTCCAAATCGATGGTATTGAGTTACAATGTTGCAGGGATACCACATAGGGTGGCAAAATATTGAACGCCTAGTTTGAGGCTGCTTTGGGATTAAAGTCAGTTAGGTTAGTAGGTTACAATAACTGACGTTTTACAGACAGTAAATAAAGATCATAAACTAAATATTCCCCGGGATCATATACGGGAACTGCAAACGTGAATAATTACCGTTTGTAGTTGCAGTTTCTGTTGTCATCGTCATAGCGAAAACCTTCTTTGTGAATTAATTCAAGTAATTGCATAGATGGCGTTAATTTGTTCACGAAATCTGTCAGTCTGCATTACCGAAATTATTGGTCTATCGATAAAGCAGCGAGACTTTTGAGAAAAAAAGATAAGACGACGCGGGAGACATAAAAATGTTCTAGATTGTATCGAAAATTGGTAAGATTATAATAGCCAACTGGAAGTATTGTAATTGAACATTTGTGGTATTTATAAAGATTGTTTAACAATTATTCACAATATGGGCTGTTTATTTGTAGATATAACGTTAGTGACTAATAAAATAAATAAATATGTTTGTGATTTGCCATTTGTAGTCCTTTGATACTTCTGGATGAATACGCTCAAGATGTGATTGAATAGGCGCTTACTCACGAACTTGTACCATGTATGTACCATCCTTAGAATGATTACAGAAAAGATAGAAGATAGACGGATAGTTCCATACAAAAAGTCGCGCCATTTGTGATGCCGAAATCAACTGTCAAAAATATAGTCAAAATAACAACTCGTTACACATGTAATCACAATTTTCAGTATTTAACATGTATGAATACTACTTGTGCTTCTACGTTATGTTGTTGCAATCATTTACTGCACAAATTAACATTTTGAAGAAGCTCTTACCTCGATCCAGACGTGACGTACGATATTTCTGGCATCAAAACGGATGCCCCGACTCTCCTTCTATGCGTCATTATTCTAAGGTACCATCAAAGACTACAGAAGTGTCACAACTATAACACCAAGGCTGATTTAGATAATACAAAGTACTCAGGTCACAAAAGAAAATATCTTGAAAATTACAAATGTTTTTAGGGGAAACATTTTTATTATACTCGTACCTATACGTTGTCATTAGTATTCTCAGTGTGAGTATGTACCTTTTTTCCTTCTAACACCACACTAAGCATCTAACACGCACAGCGACGGTGGTCAAGCTGTAACTAAAAAAATATAAAATGGCACCCCATCAGTATTATCAGACGTTATCTCCATACTTTCATATTTCCTTTACACACGCTAGCAATTATTGCTACAAACGTGGGACAATCAAATAACACACACCATACATATATCATTCGTAACACAACGGTTCGTGTTACACAATTTTTGGGTAATAGTGATGGGACGATGTCAATAATCCTTTTCGATAAAAAGCTTAGCGCCCTCTATTTTTACTGACTACTCACAAATCACAGGCGCAGCGTGAGGCGCCTGCTTGCAAGGTGGACGGACGCCCTGATAAAAGTGACAGGATTTCGGTGGATGCAGACCGCCTGCATCCACCGGAAACCGGTGGGGGAGGCCTATGTTCAGCAGTGGACAGCAAATAACAAGCCAAATCATGCGCAATTTGTTTTTAAGACGACTTACCTATTCATCATCATCACAAAAACCTTGTCGGTTGATGATACTGCTATGGCTTATTAAATTTTCTGTTTTCGCGCCTAATTTGTGAGCGCTAGAAACGTCATTAACAATCTATACTTTTATACTATTATTATAAGATGAAAGTTTGTTTGTAGGGAGTAATCATCGGAAATACTGATCCGATCATAAAAATTATTTTACTAAAAGAAAGCTACACTATTCAGGAGTGATATAGGTTATATTTTTATTTTTTTTATGTAGGCTTTATTGTACAGCTAGTTTTTTTATAAGGCAGGGCTAGAACTCGGACTTCTGGGGTTGCACCCAGGTTACTTAAAACACATTCAGTATTCAAGTTCACCCTATTCTTTTACGAAAAATATTGTCACGTATCATCTAAGCACTGTATCTATCAACTATTCCACAATTAAATAATCTGTCCATTGTGAATCCCTAAAACATCGACAGAGAAACAAAAAATCTATCGACA
Organism: Udea olivalis; assembly: GCA_947369235.1. Lineage (NCBI taxonomy): Eukaryota > Metazoa > Arthropoda > Insecta > Lepidoptera > Crambidae > Udea > Udea olivalis. Next base: position 6,021,688 of record OX376370.1, on the reverse strand, counting down.
ATCTCCTTACTAGACGGACTGTCCCATTATAATAGGCGTTTTGTTTACAATGCCTACTGAAGGGGAATCCGAGCACCTAACATCAAAACGGAATATGCGACTCGAACTACACAATCCATTTTCAACTCTATCACTAATGACTTGAAGTATAAAATAGTATTCACCGAAATCGTTTAAGTAATAGCACGCTAGTACTGTACTACAGGACGTTGTTTTGGAATATGTTTAGAGGATAATAATCGCTGTGTTTTAAAGGTTAAGGTTGAATTTTGTCTGACTATCAGGTCATGGGTAAGTGTAGTGTAGATCGATAACACAAATTGAGTTCCTGTCACCTCGTGGGGACTTTAATTTTTGATGTGTCATTCGTTTGGGAATTAAAAAATAACGGGAGTGACATTTCTGTCATAAGAACCGCACAAAAATTTTGTGGGGACAGAAAATATTTTTAGTCACGTGTTTTTCCGTGCAGTTCGTATGGTCAGACTCACCGCGCGTAAAAGCGTGAGATAATTTTGTCAAGTTTTGACCATGTACATCTCAGCCCTGCTGAAAGATAACCAGGCGATAGTTCAAGCAGTTAAGACACTCACAAGCAAGGTGAAGAAGAGAGAGTAAAAACTTTATCAACCCAGCAATATAAAAGGAATCTATCGTCTATATAAATAAAGTGCAAAACTCTAGAACGGTTCGAAACAACGCTTGTCAGAATTCATGGTTAGCAGTTTTGCACAGATCATTCAATTTCACAAACTACTGTCTGTCCGTGGCTACGCCCGCGTATGCTATTTCTCAAGCAAGTTCAAATATAGCTTAATATGTTATTCGCTGATATTGTCTGTAGCTTTATATTGGAGAAATAACTTTTTCAACACACTTGCTCATAAAGTGGCTCTAATTTCACTGCAATTAGGCACATAATGACCCCTGGAATCAATCTGTGACTTTTTAATTGCTATTATTCACAAGTGAGTTATAGAGTTTTTTTTATTTTATTGGTTGAGTTGCTTTGTTCTTAAAAAAGTTGCGATACAAATAAGATCGTGTGCAATAGTAGAAATAAATTAATGTTGGTTGCTTATTTCGTGCCACTTCGTATTTAAAAAGATAATTTCAACTTTTACGTGTTTAATAATAAAACTTTCACTCAAATATAATTTTTGTTTTTTTTGTATTAAAGAAAACTTTAAATTCCCCATTTTGTACGTGGCTAAAACGCTATACGCGAAAAGCCAAAAAAAAAACCCTCATGCTTTTAGTCTATGGCCGATCGCCATTGTAAGATGCGCGCGCATAGGAAAACTGATTAATTTTTCCCACCATTGCGAAAAAATTTTTACAACTCGTTTTCACTGTTGAAATTACAGTTATTTTTTGGTTATATTTTCTTCACAAGTGTGTTGAAAAACGACGTAAAATACACGTGTGTATTGATGATTACCGTCCTCGGCTCTCTTAAGACCCTCACCTGACGGCTCGGGTCTCAATGGCGCCTCAGCGGTAATCACCAATACACACTTGTACCATAAATGCACTATTAAAATCGGCTTTGTGATTCCGGATTTATCTCAGTTATTCAAATACAGTACTTTACTTTGCGGTAAACTGCAGCTAAATAACACTGTTCTTCGAGTATTTTGTTTAGATCATAAGTTTCCCTAACTTACTGACTGATTTGAAAGATAAATACCAAATTCTAGACACTGGTAAAAATTGTTCCCATGGCCACAGTACAAATTGAACCAGTATGTAGGTACAAACAATATGTATGCTAAACCGAAAACCGACGGATTTGATACAAAAGTTCGAACCTTCGCAGGGTTGGCACTCGCGAAAATTGCTATTAAAAAACGTATTACGACGTTTTTCTAAATACAACGTTAATTATTTATTCATTGATTGACTAGCGCAGGCTGACGACTATAACTCATTAGGTGTAATTAGAGGTAGGTTTGACTAAACCCTGGCCTTTTTTTTCATTGCTAACCTGGATTTACTATCGTGCAGGAATAGTCCTTTGTGATAAATTATTAATAATGCTACCTGTTCAGGCATGCTGAACTGATAAATTAACTACTCATTGAGCCGCCGTTCTTCAACCATCTTCTGCTTTAATACAATCAAAAACTACTACTAATTTTCAGTGTGAACACATTATACACACATCAAAAGTGTCTAGGGATCAACATATATTTTTGCAATAACTTTTCTCCTGATTGATATTAATTAAAATTTTCTTTAAGGATTCATCAAATAAAGTGTTTTCGTTTGTCTACAGTAACGATAAACCAAGTCACCTTTGCATTAATAAAGAAATTTGCCATTTTCCTAATGAAGGGATTTTTGACATTTGAACCACTAACATTAAAGTTCGAAAAAAAGACTGAAATAACAGTTTTCTTTAAAATTTTATTGGGTAACTTAAACAATTAATAATCCGTGTTTCTACAGCGAACACTAACAACACAAGAACATCGGTTTGGCATACTCAAAATGAGTTCATCCAAATCACGCTGTGGAATGGCCGCCCATGTTCGTTGCAACAACAAAAAAAGGTCTTCTTGCGACTGGATACCCTCCATATTCGGCAGAGCTCTTCTCTGTAGCATATCCCATGCATGCTCAATCGGGTTCAAGTCTGGCGACTGAGCAGGCCAGGGCAGGACATTGATGTTAGCTGCGGCAAGAGTCTGTCTTACAAGTCTTGCGGTGTGCGGTCGTGCATTATCATGCATTAACTGAAATAAGGGACCGATTTGCACTTGTAGAGGAACGATGACGTTCCCGAAGACCGCTAAGGGTACCACCTATAGCAATGCACAATCGTAGGATTCGATATCAATGGGCTCTTGAACACAGAAATTGGGCAGAAGAACAATGGCGTTTCGTGTGCTTTTCTGATGAGTCTCGTTTTGGTATGAGACCGGATACAAGACGTATACGACACTGGAGAACCCCTGGTCGCCAACAGCGATTAAAATCCTGCCAGGAAGTCCATCCTTATAGTGGTGGAACAATCATGGTATGGGCGGGTATTTGGGTCGGCGGAAGAACTGAGTTGATTTGGATCAGAGGCAACCTCAACGCTTAAATTTATGCTGAGACGATTGTATCAGACGTCATCGTTCCTCTACAAGTGCAAATCGGTCCCTTATTTCAGTTAATGCATGATAATGCACGCCCGCACACCGCAAGAGTTGTAAGACAGACTCTCGCCGCAGCTAACATCAATGTCCTGCCCTGGCCTGCTCAGTCGCCAGACTTGAACCCGATTGAGCATGCATGGGATATGCTACAGAGAAGAGCTCTGCCGAATATGGAGGGTATCCAGTCGCAAGAAGACCTTCTTTTGTTGTTGCAACGAACATGGGCGGCCATTCCACAGCGTGATTTGGATGAACTCATTTTGAGTATGCCAAACCGATGTTCTTGTGTTGTTAGTGTTCGCGGTAGAAACACGGATTATTAATTGTTTAAGTTACCCAATAAGATTTTAAAGAAAACTGTTATTTCAGTCTTTTTTTCGAACTTTAATGTTAGTGGTTCAAATGTCAAAAATCCCTTTATTAGGAAAATGGCAAATTTCTTTATTAATGCAAAGGTGACTTGGTTTATCGTTACTGTAGACAAACGAAAACACTTTATTTGATGAATCCTTAAAGAAAATTTTAATTAATATCAATCAGGAGAAAAGTTGTTGCAAAAATATATGTTGATCCCTAGACACTTTTGATGTGTGTATTTTACACACACACACACACACATAGTTTATTTTAAGGCTGTGTTCTAACAGGATAAATTGTACACGTGGGTGCGCGGGCGTAGCCGCTGGCAGAAAGTTAGCATTCAATAATTCTTTGAATTCGATGACGTAGTCACCTACCCAATTGCCCACTCTTCAATTAGGTATTGTAAGAAAAAAGAAGTAAGTTTACGTGCCTTGTGTACTTTGTTCAACTCAATTGGAATCTTCAAAAGTGAATTTAAATGAAAATAATAATACCGAGGTTTAATTTGAGCACAGTCCATTAGCCAGCCCTACTGTGGTGGTTCCAATTTGCAACTCGATTTAACTGCGGTGCACAGAGTAACTTCTGCGTACAGAGGCTGGATCTGGACGTAATTAGGACTCGAATACGGACCACCAACTTTGATTGCTAGAAAATTCATTTTTGGCGGCGATTATTGCTTTTAGACTAAAATTCAAAATAGCTTTATTTACATAGACTCGTAGCAAGTTCTTTTAAATAGTCAAATCAGTACAATAATAATAATACATAAATACACTGTTTACAAACATAAAAACCTACCGCATCGGAAGACCCGGCGAGAAATGTGGTATTTCTTACTTTTCTAAAAAAAAAAGAAGATATTTCGTTACATTTCCAAAAAATATGAAACTTTTAAGACAGTATTTTAATCTACATAATATAAAACAAAAATATGTAAAAAGGTCGTTTATACCGTTATATTCTATAGACATTGTTAGTTATAAAGGATAAATGCATTGTCATTGGCTGATGAGCTGTCAAATAGCGACCGTCGAAATTGAGTCGCACATTGCGAGTCAGAGCATCAGGTAGATAAGCTTCTAAAAAATGGGTCAACGCTAAATAAACTGTGGTGAAACCAAAAAGGAAACTATTAGAGATTTTACCTGGGCCGATGTCGAGTGTTTTTAATAGTGTTTTTTTAGTTACCTACTAGAAGGTACGAGTATTTTGTATGTAATCGCGGTGCGTTGTACCTTGCTTCAGAAAAGTAATCCATTGGAATAGTAGCCAATACGAAATGCTGTTTGTTTATGACGTTTTCGTGTCTTAACTTCAAGTGATTTTTTGTATTTTCGTACGTATTATAATAGACAGAGCCGGAATTTCGCGAAAATAAATAAATAAATCAGGTTAATAGCAATTCCTATTATTTTCGCGATCGTCCTAAGATTTTAGTGAAATTCCGGCTCTTTCTAATATCCTACGGCATATACTCGTACATATGGATGAAACCTTGGGAAAGGAGATACCTACTTAATGTCTTTTGTTGCAAAAATTTAACTTAACGTGACGGCAATATAGAGGTTCACGCGGCGTCGCCCTTATGCAAATCTCTTTTTGCATTAAAAAGACGCAAACTAATTTATTTGTTCAACACACCGTATACAGTCAACCCCACAGTCATACTGTCCCCCGCACCGTCCGCGACCGCGCGTAGTATGCGAGTTCATAGCATCCATAGGTCCGCTTACACTGGTCGTGTTTTGCTCTACCTGCTGTTGATTGTACAGATGCGTTATTTCATAACAAGGTAGATGTTATAATGAACAAAGTTGTTAGATTGAGCTGATGCAGAATAAGTTTTATTGTGGGTCTGACAACTAAAATACCATGCCATTTTAACTCTTACGGCCATATAAATAAGGATGCGCCACTAACTTTATCGGTTTGCAGGCTGCGAGAGAAATAGGTTTTTTTAATCGAAAAGGATATGACAAACCAGCATAATGTTATTTTATATAGAACTAGTGTCGGATTTCATTGAAATAAACTGCACATTTAAAGAGGCTTTATTAGGTACAGAGGCGTTCACATCTACCTTTACATAATATATGGCACCTTATTCTGCTGACATAGGACCCATTTTGAAAAGATCTTAATTCGATTAGACTGTACAATACTTATGAATTGTATAAACTAAAGAAAATATATACTGCGAGTATACTATACTCTGCATTTTAGTTACGTAGACCTAACTGACAGTTACAAGTGATCATTTTTTTAAAATGTTGCAATATAAGTTTTATGACATTTTTTTTTATTATTAATGAATAAATTTAAAAAAGAATTGGAGTACCTACATTAAACATAAATAAAAGTGTAATTTAAAGTGTTCTTGTAGTAAAAATTCATATAATGTTGTCTGTCTATAGCGAAAATGGCAATTGTTGGACGAGTGGGAGCCTTAGCGGCGGTATTGTGTGTGTAGTGTGTATCGGTCCGCCGGCCAGGGAAACCCGTATAAACGGTGGTGCCGCTGGTCGCCCGCGGCATAGAACAGGGGCCCAAAAGGGGTTAACCACCTCTGGTGGCTGCCCCACCAGGTCGCGCATAATCTCGGGGTGGCTCGTCGTGCCGGGTGGTGCCCGGTTCCGGTGGGGCCCGGCGACCACACCCGAGGGGGTACGGGACCCCTTCCGTCCGGCGGACCGGCCTACACTATTCCACGCGATTAATACCAATGCAGGGCACCACGCTTTGTCTTTCATTGCCTCGATCACAGTCGTCCTTTCACGCCCCTCCCATCCTCCAACTTCTATGGCAGTCAGAAGTATGAAAATACGGCCAACAGCGGCATCCCCATCCCCCACCAACACGCTGTTTGAGGTGGAGTTCGCTAACATCCGCGGACTCCTCAACGCCGTCCATCAACACCTTCAGAAGGCGAGGCCTGCGATGCTCTTTTTGACGGAAACACAGATAGGCCGCCCTGCCGATACGTCATACCTGCACTACCCCGGCTATGTGCTGGAAGAGTCCTTCCAACCTAAAGCCGGTGTATGTCTATTCGTCAGGGCGGACGTCTGCTGTAGCCGTCTCTGCTGCCTAGAAGACCCATCCTTCTCCACCCTCTGGGTGCACGTTGACCTGGGCTTCACAAGCCGGGTCTATGCGTGCATATACCGCTCCCACAAGGGCGCAGCCGAGACAACTCGACTCTTCGAGCATCTGAGTCAGGCCGCAGACAACGCTCAGGCGCAGTTCCTAAATGCCGAAATGGCTCCGAAACTACTGGACCGATTTTGAAAATTCTTTCACTATTATACGGCTACATTGTCAAGGAGTGACATAGGCTATTTTGTTTTTTTAATTTGGGCTATATTTTGACGGGAAAGACAGTCTACGCGGGCGAAGCCGCTGACGGACATTTAGTAAATAATATGGATACAATAAATAGTAGGTACATTATGGTAAAAGTGTGTAAAGTTGGTGATTACCGCTGAGGCGCCATTGGGCCCGAGACGTTAGGTGAGGGCCTTAAGAGAGCCGAGGACGGTAATCATCAATACACACGTGTATCATACGACGTTATTCAACACACTTGTGAAGAGAATAATACTGAAAAAATATTTTATCTTAAAAGATAAAAAAATATTTTTACTTTTGAACACGTTTTTTTTTTGTATCGAAACTTATTTAAGAACCAAGCAACTCAACTAATAAAATAAAATAAAACTCTATAACTCACTGTAGGATAATTAAATACCAAAAGTTCAATTGACATGCTATGTTCCGAAAAAAACATTCAAATTTCGAAGACGTGTCACGAAAACAAGCTGAAAGTAAAAATAAAAATGGCGGAGCTAATTTTTAATTCGCATTCCAATTACGGCGAGTTCAAGTATTTGTTTTCGTTCGGTCAATTTACCGCGATCAACTATCTCGCTCTTGCCGCCGGCGGTCTTTGTCTGGCGTTGACAAACAAAATTATCTTGATGATTTAGTTTAGGGACACACGGGGAAGTGTTTTGAGCGGGCCTGCTCGTTTCGTAAGAATAAGAATATGATTTACTAGCAGTTCTTTAGCGGCTTCGCCTGTGAAGACGGTTTCTCTCGTCTAAATATAGCTAAAATGAACAAAAAATATAGCATGTCACTCGCTGATAATGTAGCTTCATATTGGTAAAAGAATTTTAAAAATCGGTTCAGTACTTTCGGAGCCTATTCATTACAAACAAACAATAAAAACTTTAGAGAGCGTCGTGGCCTAGTGGTTCAGCACCCGAACTCAGATCGTGTGGTCCCGAGTGTGGACCAAAAATTTTTGTGTTCATTGTTAAATATCCGACTCACTCTCCGGTAATGGAAAACATCGATAAAAAACCAAATCAATCCAGATAAGGGCGGAAGGCTCACCACCTACGTTAGGTTTTAATACCAATGGTGAAAAGTGGGCTTCTGAGTGTTTCGTTCACCATGACGACAAAGTCACTGCCTCTGACTACCCCGTTTGGGATAAAGTCGTAATGGTATGTATGTTGTAATAAAAACTTTTTTTTTTTAATATTTGTATAAATGTAAGATTTTTTAACGATGCAAATGATGCAATCTATACTAATATTATAAAAGGGAAAGATTTGACTGGTTGTTTGTTTTTATTAAATTGGCTCCGAAACTACTAGACCGATTTTAAAGATTCTTTCACCAATATGAAGCTACATTATCAGGGAGTGGCATAGGCTATATTTTATTATGATTGAACAAAACATTCAGTGAAACATAATAGTATATGTAAATCAAGTCAGAGAAACGCGAGCGAGATGTGCTGCTTTACCGACGCCGCGACGTGCACTCTTTTGACAGAACGAAGTCTGTCGAGGCAGTTTTATATAATTTTGCTGTCCTAAAAATAATTGACTTTATCAAGGTGTAGGTTAAAAATTACCTATAAACGTGTCAGCACGGACCAAATCCCGTATGTCCTCAAATGATTTAGATACATAAGAGGGGCGAAGGGCCCTACCCCCCTGAATTATGAATTTGTGAATAATTCACACAGGCGTCAAAATACTAATGTTAAGATGGCAGCACAGTGGGGGTGGAAATGGTGAAATGTCTTTAGTTTATTATGTTAATGGCCGAGGCTACATTCTGCTTCTGACGTCGGAGGCGTCTATCTTTAAAAAAAAGAAGGATTTGAAGTTCTTTTTGGTTGGTTATGTTGCAAAAACCGAACAGATAGATTAACACGGGAAATCTTCACCCTTTATCTATTGTAGATACTCGTATTTACCGTACATTATCACAAATAAGTCTACTCTCTTATTTAGGAGCTGTAAATTGTATTTAAATAAATAGTGAAGCGGTCTCGTGATTTGTCGACCAATAGTAATAGTAAAGTAATATATATAGCCTGTATGTATACCTACTGTTCCACTGCTGGGCAAAGGTCTCCATCATTGAAATCATGTCATCGCTACAATTAATGAGTATTGGTTAAACCTCTACGCTTGCCAAATGCGGTGATCAGTGATCACAAACCCGGGCTATGTTCACTTTTCCCGAGCTGTGAATTGAATCCGGGTTTCGGCCCGAGCTCTGAAAACCCTCGGCTAAAGTGGGCTCGATTCGTTGACCAATAAAAGACTAATTGTTATATCGTTTGGCCCAAAATCTAAGGAGAATAGTGTTTTCATATTTGTCGGAACATAGCCTGGGTTTCGCAAGCGTTTGAATAAGAATTTTGAATTACAGAAAAGGTCATTTGACGAAAATCGCTCTTTATCGCTAATGCTCCCAAAATTGTTAAGATTGTAGTAACTGTAATGAAATACGATTAATTTTTAAATCGAATGTGTCTCTCCAGACCCCCGACAGTAAGCTAACAATTTTTAGTAAGTAGCTGTCATGAAACCTAATTCACGTAATCTATGCTTTAAATCCCAGTACGCCAACGTCCTTACATTACGGGAATTAGGACTAATCGCCCCTGATATTATTAAACTCGTCATATTTATTAATTGCTGTTTACACCCCCGCGCTACCCTTCCCCCGGCTCTTCTCGTCCTGACATTATTAATAATTATCTTCTATTAACAAGTCATATGAAATAGTTAGTAAATCTTAATTTTGTAAGCTCCAAGAAAACACTGTTTTAAGGCGAGGTGGTTCTGCCCAACATTTCCCTAAGGAAACCAGTGAGCGCCACGAAGACCGAAAATCACTAAAATAATCGATTAAAAATTGAATTAAAAAAAACCATCAGATGAAATCCCTCCAGTTATCTTTAAACTTTGTTTTGGTAAAGGACCTATATTATCAGATCAATTATTTTAGGAATAAAACCAAAAATAGAAAACAAAATGTCACGAAAAGAGGTAACTTTGTGAATTTATTCGATCGAGCCAACTTTATCAAATCATGTTTCCACCGGATGAATATCCTGTATTATCCCCTCAACAATATCAGTAACTTTTATTAGATCTTAATTTCATTGCTTACTACTTCCAAAATGAATTCTAAAAACGTGTTTTGTGAACCACCGGGGAGGTGGTTTACAAAACACGGTATAGATTTAAAGCTGAAAAGGCCTGCACCCATAGAAAGCAAGACCGAACACCCTTGGTGATGCCATGAATACTCAGCCGTGACGGCTTATTCGAACTTACCTTTAGAGCTCAATTTCAAGTTCTCGTAATTTCAAAATCTTCAACAAAATGGCCGTTAAATGGATGATTACAATATTATTGAAAGTCACGAACAATTTATACATGAAACAAATTCAGTAACCTGGGCCTAATTTAATTGGCAGTGAAATCGTAATTGAATGGTGTGAATATAACAGTTTTGATATGGATCGAACGTTAAAAGCGTGAGATTCAATTTCGATTCCATTGGCATTTAAACAACAGAATCGGGGCCCTGCTTATCATGTGCAACTAACAAGGTAACAAGTATGACAAATACACTTGATTTTGGCTTCGCAAACCCCTCTCAATAATTCTCTCAATAATTCTTACTAAAAAGTACGAGGAAACAAGAACGAGCATTCTAGCTAGTAATACCTAAATGCGTGACGCAATAGCGTCACGCATTTAGGTTCTAGCATTATTTATTATTATTTAAACATATTCAAGTAATAACTTGAATATGTTTAAACTAAACAAGGCGACTGAATAAAGGTATGGAGAAACAGGACGCGTTATTGTCACTCAGATCAGAATGTCTAAACGCTGATGCCCAGCTAAAGACATGGTGGCCCTTGTTCCTTAGCTCGCCGTCGGTACACGAGGCTCCGATTGCTTACATACATAATATTAATATAATTCATATATTAAATACAAATAATGTGACTCTACGACCGCCGCGGTCGGAAAGCTTATTTCACGGAGAAGACCCATCAAGAAACTCAGTAGTTCTCTCTCTTTTTTAAAAAAGGTCTGTTCACAAGTTGACGTAAGATGATCCAGCCATCGTTATACTCAACCATATTTAAGGGATTGAAACGACCCGTCACACTATGCCACAACCCCAGAAACATTTAGTGAGCATGACTACTCAAGTCACTTTATTCTTATTCTTTATTCGTTCTTTAGGTTTTAAAATACTAAAGAACGAATTATGAATCGACGATCAAAGTTGAGCAGCCCTTAAACATATAGCTGTCCATTTTATTTTTACTGACAGTGACTGGACATCATCGAAATGAGGGGTGGTCAACTGTCGTTTCTAAATTCAGGGTTTTGAACATACTTTATCATCATAATCATTCGTAACAAGACGTCCACTGCTGAACATAGGCCTCCACCACCGATTTCTAAAGCGACCGGTTGCAGGCGGTCTGCATCCACCGGAATTCCGCCACTTTTATCAGGTCGTCCGTCTACCTGTCAGGCGGGCGTCCCACGCTGCGCCTGCCCTGAAACGGTCTCCAGTCCAGAACTTTCCTGCCCCAACGGCCATCAGTTCTGCGCGCTATGTGCCCTGCCCACTGCCACTTCAGCTTACTTACCTGCTGGGCTACATCGGTCACTTTCGTTCTTCTACGGATTTCCTCATTACTGATTCGATCACGTTGCGAAACACCAAGCTTTTCCCTCTCCATAGCTCGCTGTCGTGCCCATAGTCAGAGACCACGTTTGAACATACTTAAATATCACATATTACACACTTAAATGTTTAATAACCACTAAAAACAAAAGTAAACACCACAGAAGTTATTGCATTCTCAGGTGAGGACGCGTGGTGCGGGACTGGAAACCTTTCCAGTCCCGCACCACGCTTGCTGGACTACAGCGTCAGCCACACACATTTCAGAATTTGTTGGCCCGAACTAAAAGGTTCGGTGACTCGTTTCTCTGTCGTACCTTCCACACGTGGAACGCTCTTCCAGCACATGATTCCTTCCTCTTATGGTCCCGGGTTCTTCAAGCGGGGCGTGAGAAGTCATTTCTGCAGGCCTTCAAGATGAGGATGGCCAGCTCAGTGATTCCTTTGCATTACTGTGCTTATCAGCCTCATATTTGGACCTCACGACCGCTTTTCATCATCTTTTACATACGTTCAGTGAGGTCATCTTGACAGGCAATATAAAAAAACACAGATATTCGTCACATAAATGTTTGTTCTATGTGTGAGTCGAACTGAACACCTTCAGCTCTAAAAATGGGACCACTGCCAATGAATTTAAGAATTTCATAACTTTTCGTAACTTTTTAATTCATTTTTTAAAAGTTTTATAGTTTGGAACAGATGCACTATGTATGACTGCTGATTGGTTGAATGATCGATGACTTGACATATAATGGATTGGCGTTTTTAAACATAAGTGGTTAGGGTGCAAACCATAGATTCGTTTTGAAGTGGAAGGGTTGGATGGAGTGCAAAAAATAGTTCTGAGTGTTTAATAAGGTTACATTCATTGGCGAATTGGGGTCGAAAATAGAACTGTATTTGATTTTAAATTGATGTATTGCATTTAAGTTTAATCGATTTTTAAACGTCATTCAAATGCGAGTAAGGCTTTCATTTTAAGAGCTATAATAAAAACCAAAGACTCAAATCTGTACTTGAGTATAGATCTGAGTGACGGTTTTGTATGAACTGACGTTTTGAAATCTCTTATTCAAGTACAGATCAGTGATTGAGTACGATTCTAGAATACAGGCCTCAGATACAGCTAAGGCGAAATAAAACTGTATTTTAGGGTTAATTCCTGTAGTGTTTACATAGATGGCGTTAATTCAGTTGTCATAGCAGCTGTCAGTCTGATTACCAATATTACGGTGCGTTTCGAGAAGCAAGGCGACTGAAACAATTATATTGGTTCTTAACACACACATTCCTCGCAACGCATCCTCGCACATCTCTGGTGTAAACGCAGCCTAATTGAACTGTTGGTAAAGCAGTAGGTAGGGGTTTGTGAAAACAAAATAAAAATAGGGCGCGGAAGAAAAAAAATATTCTAGATTATTATTCTAGAATAGATGGTACTATACTACTATGGTCTATCTATACTATCTACACTAATACTATTTGTATTGATAAACTCCGAAACTACTGGACCGATTTTAAAAATTCTCTCACCAATATAAAGCTACAATATCTAATGAATGCGTCGTTAGAAGCGAGAGGTATGAAACTGAACGTAAGTAAGACAAAAACCATGGTTTTTGAAAGAGATGAGGATATGACAGAATGTGATGATTTAATTGGAGGTGAAAAGGTATAACAAGTGAAAGAATTTGTGTATCTGGGGACTAGGTTCACTAGGGATGGAAGGCATGAGGGTGATATTGATAGAAGAGTGAATGCAGGGAATATGTTAAATGAAGCGCTGCATGCCTTTATGAACAGCCAGACGGTGTCAGAGAAGGCGCGACTGGCTGTTCATGCGGGGGTGTTAGTGCCGACGCTTATGTACGGAAGTGAGAGTTGGGTATGGCAAAAGAAGGATGAAAGTAGGATATATGCAGTGGAAATGAGAGCATTGCGAAGTTTGGCAGGAGTGACATTGAGTGATAAAGTAAGGAATAGCATAATAAGAGAGCGATGTGGTGTGAAAGAGGATGTTGTCACAAAAATTGAGATGGAATGCTAAGATGGTTTGGGCATATGGAAAGGATGGATGAAAGGCGATTAAGGAAACAAATTTACAAGGCGAGGGTGGATGGGGCTGTTGAAAGGGGAAGGCCTAGACGGACGTACTTAGGACAAGTCCAAGACGTGCTCAGAAAAGGTCAGGTCAGAAGTACCCATAATCGACGAGCATGTATGAAAGGATTAATGAGAGTGGAAGAAGCGCAAGAGGTGTGTCAGGACCGTAGCAAGTGGAAAGATGTGGTCTCTGCCTACCCCGTTGGGAAAAAGGCGTGATGGTATGTATGTATGTTTTATCTCAGGGGGTGACATAGACTATATTTGATTTTACTTAAATTTGATAGATGCTTAAATTTAAGTGAAGTTGACGGTTAATAGTGTCCTAAACATAGAAAGTCATAGTATTCTCCCATCTAAAACTATTGCAGTCTACTAATAATATTAACGGCGCAGTAATCGAACCGGGACATGTTTGGCAGTCGGCGTCATTAATCACTAGGCCAGGGGGCGTGGACAGGGCTGCCAAAAGCAGAGCGTTTAATATTATCGTTTATATCTTAGATTAGATAGCAATATAGCATTGTTAGTGCAAAGTCACAACCGAAGATGTGGTGTAGATTAGTATATCTTGACTGTTAATGTCATTTCACTTCTTGAAGCAACCCAAGCTGCAATAGTTTGTAAACACAGGGTTCTACTTCTTAGTTCTTAATACATCATAAAATAGGCGGGGAAATGAATATTTTTAAATAGCTGGTTTCATTCTATATTTCTAATGGAAGTTCACTTGTAGTTACCTAAAGAATTACAACCAAATCATTTTTTGGATTGGGTAAAAACAATTTTAGAATGACAATAATATACTAGAAAAGATTGAGGGAGTTTCGGTCTCAGTTGCTGCATTGGTTCGGACAGCCGCTCGTTAGCGAAGATGCGAGTTCGAATCCTGTGTGATTTTCTGACAGTTGTCTTTTTCTAAATAGAAAGAAACCATTAAGGTGATTTTTTTGAAAAAAGGATTCGTTAAAAATATTATTTATAGTCATGTATTGACAGAATCTGTCTGTGGACCTATTCTAAAATCTTACTTAACTTACTTACAATGTTATAAATGTGTTTGTGTGTTGTTAATGGTTGCTATTTCTAATCTAATCAAAGGACAAGTAAGGCAAACTAATCAAAGGATTTAAATGAAATTTTACAGTAATATAGCTAATACATAAAAATAAAACAGGCTCCAATTTATAAAGATTTTATGCAATTTGAAGATTTCACGCGGGCTCGAAAGCAATACATATCTCATACAATAATAATTTATAGTAAATAAATTATTAAAACAATAAAAAAAATATGAGATATTTTCCATTTCGTTCTTTCGCACAAGACAGTCACGATAAAAAAATTCACTACCTTTGCCTTATATTTGGGATTTTTTAAATATTTATCATAACAATATTATTTAATTTATTTCTCTTTCAGGTAAGACCCTGTTCATTTAAAGTCCTTGCTGAATAGTAAGTATTTATCTACAATCATGAATAAACGAACCACAAGTGCCAACCCTAACATATACAGGGATAAAAATACAAGGGTCCAAAGAACCCCAAGACATATTGGGTGTACACTTAGCTACCTACCACCCACGATAATCACTTATTGAAGAAATATTGTCACGAGAGCTATTATTAGAAATAAATCTATACGAGTAGGTATGGAACGTGAAGAAGACGTAAATAGTTAAAAAGGAAAATTTTATAACCATGATAATGATGGTGACTAGCCATATAGATTTCGTTCAGCGGCGCACATCGGAATATGAACGCTCGTGCTACGCGATAAATTCTGCAAGCTACCTTAACTTCTTCTTGTTGAATAGCACTGACAAATAAAAAAGTACTAGTGAAACACGGACTTGTAAGAGTAAAGAAGACTTTTTTACTTGTCCGCGTTTCTTGAGTCCACCTTCTGTATGGAGTACAATTATATATGGAGTACAACCTATTCTGTGGCCACACTCTACTATGGATTGTTGGAGCTGTATGTAAAGCATGTGATATCTTTCGACGGATGTTATCAGGCCGCCATAAGGTACTAGGCCTTCCAAAGCACGGGAATGCCCGTGAAACATCGCCATTTTCCAGTCGGGGTGGTCACCTATACAACAACCCGACCTGTTCTACGAAGCTTAACATCGGTGATCGTTGCCGATCCGCTGTCGCCACTGAGCCAAGGACCTCTCGTCATAACCCGTCAGTTTCATTTCATCCTCCAAAATTGACTTGCGAAGACGTCTAATATGATAGTGAAAGCCCACTGGAAGCTCATTTTTTATTGTTTGACGGATTTCGGTGGCGTGGAGGTAGGCGCGTCTGAGTCTCCTGTCTCAAGCGCGGCGCTCACTGGCACCTATAAGGCTGCTTTTCCACCAGAGATGCATGTAGCTATGCTGCGATGATGAGCTAAGCTACGAAACTGTTAGACCGTCGAATGAATCTATATGTTACGAAGCGAGTAAGATGTGCTACGAAGAGGCGCAGCCGCATGATGGCTGTGCGGGGGAGATGCGCAGCTCGAGTTATGCACAGTACGCTTCCACAGGACACAGCCACAGCACATATCCATGTGTCATGTTATATGTCCAATTAAAACATAGCTTAGTAGAACCCGCTTCCACCAATGCTATGCTATGTAAATGAAAGTAATTGGTGGATATCAAACGCATTCGCAACCTTGCATGGCACATCTCTGGTGGAAATTCAGCCTTAGAATGTGAGAAAGCTGAAGTGCAGTGCCGAATCGAAACCTTTAGAAATAAGTCTCACAAAAAATTAGAACTTATATGTTAATATTTTAATAACATCCCCACACAACGAACCGTGAAAACATATTGAACTGTCATGTTTTTTAATAATGATATGTCTTTATGATAATTTCACGGTTGTCAACTTGTCAATGTGGGGGGACACGTGGCAGATATTATTGTTATAATATCATTAATAATACACTAAAAATATGAAGAACGAGATTATTTAAGCCCATAACTATCTTGGGTAGATTTATCTGTAGAAGTACTACTGTTGAAATAATTGATTATGTTTTAAGCTAATTTTTTGTTATTAAATTAATGGTATTCTGACGACTGAGTGATTCTGGGTACTCTGTATGTATCGTATAATTGTTCCGACATCATTTGTTAAATTTAGCTTCACCGAACTTGAGCTAAAATAATAGCAATTAAAATTGTTTGTCGCACTCTCAAAATCAACAATAAACGATTATTATTTTGATCAGATATTCACTATTTTATTCGCAAACCATATGTACATAAGATGGTCAATTATAATATGATACATGACCAATATATATAAAGAAAAGAAAAGAATAAGAGAAAAAACAAGTATAAATTGAAGAAGAATAAAAAATTAAGAGTTAGATAGACGTAGACGTTTTGAATTATTATTGGATTTATTTATTGCTACCTTTGTCATTATCTTTCCTTTAGTAAGAAGTTCACTGCTGAACCTAGGCCTCTTCATAGATTCTAGAGTTATTTTCTCTAAAATCCTGCGACATTCCAGTAAAGAAATCTTAATGAAAATAAATCGACTCGTATAACAATACTATGATTAGACTGACTCACTAACCCAAAATGCAATCGTTGGCAATCTCGATCAATCTGATGACTTGCATGTTGCAATCGAATCAATTGGCGGGGACGACATATGCTGCTAAGTACCTATGCGCGTACGCACTGGGAGAAAATAACGCCACGGTTTTACTGGCCGAACCAAAGTGTAAGTGTTGTTATTATTTTTAATACTAAGTCGGTGACAGACAATTTTGCGTTCTGCAGATAGTAAGCGATTACCGCAGCCTATTGATGCGTACAATACCAACATCACTCGCACGTTGCCCTGTAAAAACCGCACCTACTTAAAGAACTGCTTGGCTCCTTGGTAAAAAACTCGCCAGCGTATTCCACAATTCGAGCATCCTCGGAAATTAGCAATTAATACAAGAACACAATTTCATACATCTGCATATTCATTTCAACTTAATCATTTTATCAAGAAAAAAAACATTAAATACAAAGAATAGTTTTCAAAACCCTCTGCAACTGTTGTCTACTCATATTACGATGAAGTACTACTGTTGTCAAATGCCTTGACCTGTGAGACTCTAGTAAGAGGAAAGGAATATAAATTACATGCAATTTGCAAACAAATTTCCAGTACCACAAATTACGAGACAGATAGTCCGCTTCGAAAAAACCGCCATTTTGATCACGCACACAGACACAGCGAGTTTACAGGTGATATCGGTGAGAATCGGTGTCGCGGCCAGTCGCACTGTCGCGAGTGTTTTTGCGGTCTTTCTGTAAACTCTTTATTATGTGCCAGTACCTAATCATGATGAAACGCCGCGTGTCTGCAACCCAGTGCGTTACACAGTCACAACCTAAAAGGGTCAGTATTGCACTGTCATAGTACAACAACAGCACAATATGGTCGATTGTAACACGGTTCTCGGTCGGATTTTTGGGGTTCACTCTGTTGTGATTTTTGACGATTTTATTAGCTTGCGTAGGGTTCAACAATGGCTACTGTGCGTGGGGTTCTTGAAAAATTAGTGAACGATGCAGATTTTGTGAATTTGCCGGCGAGGTATTTCCCAGTTTGACCTGCTGAAGGTACGGAAATGACCTAATTTTAGTCAATTCTGACGTCACCACCACATTTAACAATTTTCTGCGATTCGTGTCCATAGCAATACATGTTTAGGTGACAATTTTTTGTTGAAGTGTTATCGAAAGACCTGTCAATAATAGAATACTACCCGAGATATGGCAATCTCAAAAAACATATTTTTGGACTTGCCCAAAACGCTTTTCACAAACTGTCTGTGAAGTCACCATCGCAAAATGGTGACGTCACGGAACGCCTATTTCTATGCATTCTGCAAGACTTGTTCGGCAGCTATATTCAATTTTGCGTTTATGAGTATGGTTTCTTAACAAAAGTTACATTGAATTGTGTGGATTATCGAATGGTAGCCTTATTTTTATTATCTTACACTTTTGAAATAGACTTGCCTACCTGAGTCTAAAGAGACATAAAATTGATTATACCTAAGCAAACGAACTCAAAGTTTTCATATGCTACTTTTTCATTGTTTTTTTAATAATTTATAGAATTCGATGATGTTAACTACCCAATTGTCAGCAATGTTTTCCCATAAAACGTATTGAACCATACCATGGGTTTCTTCAAAACCAATACAATCTGGGTCTCTTCAAGAGTGATAGGCATTTTGTAGGCAGACATATTCCATTGGAGATCACATAGTCACTTGCCACCAGGTGCGATTTAGATTAAATGACTGTCTAGCTAGTCTATAATTAGAATTATAAAGAGGAAAGATTCGATTGTTGGTTGTTCGCATTCAATAGGCTCCGAAACTACTGTGCCGATTTTAATAATTGTTTAACCAATGTGAAGCTACATTATCAAGTCAATATTTTAACGTAAGAAGTAGTCTACGCGAGCGAAGCCGCTGACGGACAGCTAGTCAAGAATAAAAACGGCCAAAAAGCTAGACTTTGTTAATGATAAATCACTCCGCACTATTAGTCCACCGAAATACCAAAAATTAAAAGCTCAATAGCTCACCGGAATGCGCTAAAAAGCGCAAAAAGCGCAAACCCATAACTATTAAAGCGGACATTTGGCCGAGTGGCTGATTTACGACATTCACCGCTGCAGGCTTTGATGTTGGCCAAGTGATTCATTTCATGGTTTCAGTTTATTACCGCTGCATGGTTCGGAGAACCATGACGTGTTTAGGAAATCCTGGAACGTCAGTCGCTATAATTCAAGATGAAATACACGGGATTATTAACTAGGGTAATATTTTAGCTTTGTTCTTTAAATTTTGTAGTGTCATGCATGGGCCTTATTACAATCGCTTCCAGTCAAGTTAATTCCCTAAGCTGAGAGCAGCGAGCAAATTCGTCAGTAAATATCTGGCCTAGAAGATGCATTACTGACAGATAACTGCTGACTGGCTGGAAATGAAAATCATATTACGAAATTGCTCGCTACGCTCAGTTTCGGAAATGAACTTGATTTGATAATAAGTTATAAAGATTGTAATAAGACCTGATCTGCAGATAGAATAGAAAAACTATGGAAGGTAGGGAAAACTGTTTCAGTGCGAAAAAACGCCAACGAAACGCATTAAATAAAGTGGCGCCATTCTGGTGGCGGGTGATTCTTGAACTACAAAGTACAGTACTTACATTTTTTTTCTACGTGGCATACATTCTTAGCCGCCGATGGCTTTCACAATTTCACCGGACCAGTGGGTGAGCGGAAGGCTCTCAACCCTAATATTTAAGTAACGTGCCTAAGGGCGCCCCAAGGGGGGGGGGGGGGGGGACACGAACCTCGGGAGGGCGTTACTGGGAGATGGCAAACGGACATAAGATTTCAGTACAGAGGCGTTCACATCAACCTTTACATAAGGTTTTTTTAATTCGTAATAGTTTTGTAAAGGTTGATGTGAACGCGTCTGTACCTTTGTCACAAAATAAAGAGTTTACAGAAGGACCGCTCGCACCTTTTTCCAAAACTTGCGTGAACCGCCTAGGGTTACTACTTACTACTATAATCGCTCTGAATTTTCAAAATGAAGTAAGTGAGTTATACCTACTTGACAGAACCGGCCAAAAACAAAATTCATCATGTGAAAAATTGCACCAAGGTCGACAAAAACAAAAACACTCGCGACAGTGCGACTTTCCGACTCACCGAAGCCACAAATTAGACATGCGCGACGCTCTGACAGATAGCCCGCTTAGAACAACACGCCATTTTTGACACACACACACAGAGACGTGAGTTTACAGGCGAAGTCAGGGAGTTTCAGCGTCACGGTCAGTCGCACTGTCAAAAACATTGAGTGGGTTATTTGTACGTCGTCAGATACTTACATTATAGGTCAATGGTTCAAAAATGGTTTCGCGCAGATATTTCTGTTGCAGTGTATTTGGCTGTATGAACACCACACGAAATTGGGATTATACGTTTTTTAAGTTACCAAATGATGTTGAAAAATAAGTAAAACTCAGATAACGTTTGCAAGTTAGTAGTACTATGTACGAGTATTATAAGTATATAGGTAGGTAAACCATTGTATTTCGTAACACATTCAAATTCAGACTTTCAGATTCCATACTTTTTCCGTAACTTATCTTATCATGCATTGTTAAAACACCAGTATTTTTGGTATATTATTTTATTGTCACGCGCGGCTGCTGCATCCGCGCCGCGCGCCGACAGGTGACCGCCGAAGCGGTGGCTCATGGTGTTATCTACAGCCTACTGGGTAGGTAGGTAGGTAGGACTGTATGATCAAGCCATTAGGCTAGCAGGTTGCACCTGGACCCCGGTAAATGAATTCTTATAATATAATACTTTTATACGTATTCACCCATCTCAACTCCTTTTAATCTAACTGGACCCCTTTTGTATATATTTGTTTTTATCGAACTAGGTGCAATTTTTCACTTGATGTATTTTATTTTACGCGGTATCTGTCAAATCGCACTTATCTAGCGATTATAGTAGCGAGTAGCAACCCTAGGCGATCAGGCAAGTTGATAGAAAAAGGTGTGACCAGTCCTTCTGTAAACTCTTTATTTTGTGCCGAAGCTCACTGACTTCGCTTGTAAACTCATGTCTCTGTGTGCGTGCGTCAAAAATGGCGTGTTGTTCTATGCGGGCTATCTGTCAGAGCGCCGCGCATGTCCAATTTGTGCCTATGTCTACCATGAGTTGACACCACTGACAGCCGCTAGCGTCCACGTTGACGTTTTTGTATGGAATTTCGGTACAGCGCCCCCTAGTGTTTAAAAATGGAAACAAAACTGGCTTACAAACTTCTGAACGCAACAATCGCCGTTTACGTGACGAAAACGATAGTCATACTTTACGTCTACCATGAGTTTGCCTGACTTGCTGGGATTTGAACCCGGGACCTCCGGGTTTCGGGCCGAGCTCCGAAACCACTCGGCTACTGAGGCGTTCTGTAAGTAATGTAAGTATTTTTGTTTTTGTATTAAACATCGTTCGTTAATCGCAGTTATTTATTTTTAAAAGATGTCGTAAGGCTTACTAATCGATTTGTGCGCTACGAAAAAGTCTAAAATACATGACAAGTTCAAAATATACTAATTATTTGTCTCGAATCAATTGAACAGTCCCTACGTATCGGCTATTGGTTACAGATACTGGCCACATATTGAATTGGCGACAGATGTTGGACCAAGTTGCCGAATCATTCTGATTTCATTCAGATTGGGGATATTAATTGAAATAGAGGGTTGCAGATTGCAAAGAGATGTTAAGGGTAGTTGTAAAAACTCTTTTTATAATCTCTATAATATAAATCAATAGATACATCTTAATAACCATACATAGGTACATCGTTTTCAAAAGGTGTCTTACTATGCAGTTCAGTAATAAATTACAATCTTCTGTCATTTATTGAGTTGTACAGTTTAAACATGATTTTAAGTAGCAAGTAGCCTAACTTTAGGAAATCAAAAGAGAGTGAATCTAAGCAGACCAGTTCCCAAAGGTGACACCTGACCTGATCACACCTTGGGACTCACTTCATCGTTCCACTAAACCGTAATTTAGAAGTGGAACGCCCATCATACAATATGGACCTTAATTTGCCCTGATGTTAAGCTAGGCAGAGGTTCCCAAAATTTTTCGCACAGACCAGTCTCATAATTTTGCTGGTTCCGGTGGATCCCCTGCTGCTACATTTCTACCTTATTCCCAAAACTCGACAAAAAATGTGACGCCAACATAGACCCCCGTCGAGTCTCCCGTGGACCCCTTGGGGTCCACCTGGACCACTTTGGGAACCAATGAGCTAGCTAGAGTATGGTTTATTTGGACTTCCTCAAAGTTATAGCATCAACCCCCGTATTTTTAAACTCGCAACGCGACTCGATTGCTCGCATTTCGACAGCTTGTCAGCGAATGACGATGCAGTCCCTATATGAAGACAATTTGCAATATTCGCCTTCAAAATAGCTGTTTTCTTCCGATCGAAATGAGTGGATAGCCGAGTGGCCACTCATCTGTAAAAAGACTATAAAATAAGACTCAATTTAGTATCAATTCGCAGACATATTGATTATATTGGTCACTAAGCCCACATTTGTAAACCATTCTTAAACAATCTTTATACCACCAATGCTCACTTCAATACATCATCTTACCAATTTGTACCACGTGTCATCAGTCATTAGAAAATACAATCTAACACCTTTTTAATATCTCCCGCCGCACCATCTTATGTTTTTTTCAAAGCCCTGCTGCTTTATCGATAGACCAATAATGTCGGTAGGCAGACTGACCAATGTAATTAACGCCATCTATGCTTTTATTGCTGGAATTAACCCACAAAGAAGGTTATCGCTTAGGCGACGACAATCGTGTCGTCAAACCAAATCATATCTTATTGTTATCTACCTTTAAATTCCTCTAACAGGCTGACGGCTCTGACCAATTGAGCTACTGTGGCCGTCCGGGGCCTATGATATTTAGCACTCACAAAGCCACCATATAAATGTGCTATCAAAACACAACCAAATCGTAGTATGTAGTGAGGCTTGAATCCGCTACCTTGTGCTTTCAGGGGCTTAATATGATCTCTTAAAGCTTGCTCGCATTTGTCCGTGAATTGAGCTTCCTGTCATTTTGGTATTACGATCTCTTATTCCCAGTCACGTGACCATTACGTCCCGCGAACGCTGCTTCTGCGCGTCGTATTGGTATTACGAACTCTATTTGACGTTTCATCCTAAGGTTTATCTGTCATGTATAATAACAAAAAGCCGTTAGTTACCGGTAAATTGTCAATCTGATTACTGAACGAATCACTCAGCCAGCCAAGTTTGGTAAATCATTTGCACAAGTAGCTATAAAAAGTGACATCGTAATACCAGACCATCGTAGTCCATGTATCACCATGTTAAAGCAAATAAATAATTATCTCATTTTATGATATCTTACCAATACAAAGTAAGCATTTTTAAAACATTGAACGGTCACTCATTCACGGTTGACGACCGACTTGGTGTAATGGTTAAGAAGTTGGCTACTACACCAGAGGTCGCGAGTTCGATCCCCGCACAGTACAAACATTTGTGTGCATGAACATGTCTGTTTGTACTGGTCTGGGTGTCTCCTATGTAAAATAAGTATGTATTTACAAAAGAAAATGTATTTAAGTATGTTTATCCGTTGTCTAGTATCCGATAACACAAGCTTTAATTAGCTTACTTTGGAGCTAGATGGCGCTGTGTGGAATAATGTCCAGGGATATTTATTATTATTATTATTATTATTATTACACTGCGATAGTGGCAAAACATTGTAATACGGCCCCAGGTCGATTGCTCTAACCAATTGGCTAGACCACAAAAGAAAACTATTTAGTCCATCAGTTAGATTATCAAAAAATTCTGGACACGTATTTTTTCTTTTTTGTCGTAAACGAAAAATGACGACGATACAGTGCGTTGAAGTTTCGCGTGACGTCACGCTTAGGTACAATTTTTACTTAGAAGTGACGTTACAAGCCCCCACTCCGGAACTTATGTTTGATTATGATATTTACAATGATAGTAATATTTTATGTAAGTTTATTTTTGTTTAATTATTAATAGATATTTTTGCTGTGATTTTATTTTTTGTATTTGACTTGTCATAAGTACTTTTTATAATTCTATATGAATGAAGATATTTTTACTTACTTTAAATGCTCTTTATCTTCGTATTTTTTAATTAATTTGATAAAGCGAAAAATATATGTCCAGTATTTTTGGACCGTCTAACGAACGCATTAAAACAGAATGCCATTTTTTTAATGTTGTCGACATCCCTATTCAGCAACTGGACGTAGACACTACAAGAGTTTTTTTTACAAACTCGCACAAAAACAGTGTTCGTTCCAAGACGCACTGAGTGGGGTTCTTCTAACCCACACTACTTCTCAAAAGGCAGAATCACTACCACCAGAGCCTAAGCCGGTTTGGGTATAGTTGAAAGTAAATTGTGGAGTGAGTCCCACGAAGTGGTTTTCCCTAAAACATGGATTTCTTCATAAATGCTTAAAGTTGCTTACAATTCTGACATGTGTCCATTAACTAAAAAAAAAAATGAAATAGCACTTTATTTGCTAACGGTATTGTCAGCCGGTCACTTAGGAGTATTGGTGTGCGACCCATAAAAAATATAGGAAACAGGAATACATTATAATTTATGTCGCCGTCCGGACGTTTTGGCGCACGCTCTTTTTACGAGTTGCACCGCGGCATAGGATATTGGTTTCTTACCCTTTCTGAGTTTCAAGAATAAGTGAAGTAACAAGCGCACTGTCCCACTGCTGGGCAAAGCCCTACAATATTGAACTTAAGTAATTTCTATGCTGTTACCAAAAACCTGGGATTTGTACCCAGAACCAAAACCAGGAGTTGATAGATACCCAGAGTACACCTGATCCATGAACATCCTGGCTATGTAATGGGGCTCACTCTATGAAATCATCGTTAAAAAAATAAGTAGCCTCAATAATAGCAAAGTGTGGGCTTCACATTTTTCCGTTCACCATGATAACAGGCAATTTACCTCTGACTGCTACCTCATTTGGGATATAATCACAATATAAGGTCCAACCGGTATCTCTTAGTTAGATTAAAAACTACCACACTAATCCAGTACATCATTTCAGCCGAACGACGCCCACTGCTGGGCATAGGCCTCCCCCAAGGATCTCCACAACGATCGGTCCTGCGCTGTCCGCATCCAGCGGCTTCCCGCGACCTTGACCAGATCGTCGGTCCACCTTGTAGAGGGCCTGCCGACGGAACGTCGTCCGGTACGCGGTCGCCATTCGAGAACCTTTCCGCCCCAACGGCCATCGGTTCTCCGCGCTATGTGTCCCGCCCACTGCCACTTCAGCGATGCAATCCTTCGAGCGATGTCGGTTGTTTTTGTTCTCCTGCGGATCTCATCATTTCTGATTCGATCGAGCAGGGAAATACCAAGCATCGCTCTCTCCATTGCTCGCTGGGTGATCTTGAGCCTTCTTGTGAGACCCATAGTAAGGGACCACGTCTCACTCCCATAGGTCATTACTGGCAACACACACTGGTCAAAGACTTTTGTCTTGAGACACTGAGGTATTTCGGACGCAAATATATGCCGGAGCACCACCTCATCCAGTACGTCAACATCTTATTGATAAAGGTTGGTCTGTGTAAAGCTGCCTGTTGACGCGGAGCGAGGCAGCGGAGATGATTTTTAACTATTTTTAACCGTAAGGATTGCTTATAAAGTAATGCCTGTCTTGTTGGTCTAAGCGCCATTGTGTACGGATTCGGAGCTGCACTTTTCTGGCCAAGATTGAACACATGCAGGGTCGTCTTTCACCCATTTGAGGCCCTATACACATCAGGAATGATGTGGCCTTTTTGATTTTAAGTAACAAACATTTTGTTTTAGTTGGGCAGGAGCCCTCTGGATTGCGGGGCCCAGAGTGCCTTATAGGAAAAAGTGGCCACTTGCTACGAGCTGAATTGCTTAACCACAAGGCCGCAGCGTTCTTCGAGAAGATGTACCTGTGTTCACTATTTGCTTAAACGCAGAAAAATATTATTGAGGGGATATATGGGTTTAGGGCCCGAACGTCACCTTTCTTCGCGTGAGAAGCCATACTCAAACACTTGAGCTATCGCTGCCTCAAATGCTCGTAAGAATAACTGAAATTACCTTTATCTGCCCTAAAACGACCATTCAAAACCTATTACTTGAAAAGAACAGGTGTGACAACCATAAGATGACATCTCCCCTATATCGCGTGACTGCTGCGTATTTTGGAACGTGTACACGCAACCTATTATGGTGCCTCAGTACTCACCCCCATTTTTCACCCTGCAATTATTCTAGTGTGATAGGGATGTGGTGAAATGGTGAATGCTGTCCTTTGGGAAGAGGGTTGACAAAGAAATTAGAAAAGCGGGACCTGCGAGACGTGTTTAGACCACAGATATCTTGTGAGTGTTTAAAAGGTTTTATTTTACTTTAGATATTTGCCAGTCTTATCGACAACAGCCAGTATTTTAGATCCTCAGCCAAAGCCAGAGATATTTATCATCGACGTAGCGCTTTGGAAATGGGCCACATGTTGTAGAATCGATAACCAGTTTAATATTACTGTTTTTAGCTCGGTTAGACTATGCGACAAATTAATAAATAAAAAATTGTTCGTTAAGTTAGTATTTGCATCGTCGTAAGTTAAAAAGCTAAAAACCCTATTTTATGAATTGGAACGTAAATTTTCACTCTGAGTGAGATTCGTAATTAGTATTTAACACTTTTTATCGCAACTCTGAATCTGATGAGATGAGCGATGCAACATGTAAAATTATTTATCGAATGTTGATGCTTTATATACAGTGTTAAATAATTTAATTTAACGAAACTGAACTACAAAATTATCAATAATTTACGTTGATCACGTTACGTATTTAAAAACATTAGTTACGTATTTTTCGTCCAGTCTAAAGTGCGCTGCTGTGCGCAATTACCGGTTACGGAAGAGCATTTTTTTACACCCAATTTTGTTATTATAATACTTGGAAAACTTTGGCTTGTAATAAAGTGATGTACCTATGTAGTTGTTCTAAGACGTTGTGCCACCTAAGACATAAAACAATCACATAAAAAGACTCTTTTTAGTTTATTTAAACTAACCAACTTTCACAGTTCCATCTCGCTGGAGGAGAAAATCCCGCAAAACCCGGGATTTAACACAAATCTTCAGCGAAGTCGAGTTGTAATTGCTGAAAGGTGTATACAACGCGTATATGTTTCTTTCTAATACAAGCATAGGTGGGTATATATTTATACAACCAACCACAGTTCAAGTGTAACTCGAAACTCAAACATGGTACTTTTTTTATTGAATCAACCTTGTTACAGTTTTAGGAAATAGATTTATCAAAATTCAGAAAACATTGTAACTCGGAGTTTTTATGATTTATTTTTAAGAATTGTATTCTTAGTAAATCAGCCAATGAGTATGTGTTATTAATACCACTGAAAAATAGCGAAAAAAGGTAAATTTTAGCTCGACACTATCTTAGGGCACTTGCTACTACAAGCAAGCGCGGACCCTGGGACCTCACACACCAGTGTGGGTTCACAACCGGGATAGACAGCATGGATGTTAATGACTTGCTACTACAAGCGCCCCTTATAATTGTAATTGAAAGGCGTGTTATTCACAGTTTTAGTAAGGACCTAATGTCAAAATCGTGCCAGTCAACAACGATGATCTTTTGTTCACCATAATAGATGTTTCAAGATTAAATACAACTTAAATGACAAGAGGAGGAGGAGCAGAGAATTAGGAGTACCTATTGGTGTGCGGTGCGAAACAGGAATTAAAATTTACGTCGCCGCCCGGGCATTTTGGCGCACGCCCTTTTAACGAGTTGCATCGTGACATTGGATATTGGTTTCTTAAGTTTTCTGATTCTTAAGAGTAAGTTAAACATGTAAAGTACCCAGCACACTTTCTGTCCCATAGTAGAAAGAATCCACTCTTCTGCTCACTTTGAATTTTTACTATGAATTCAATTACTGTGAACCAAAACAAAATTAAAAGATTAACTATCCAGTTTCCTGTCGGAGTTTTCTCGGCAGTTTCTTATGATCCACTCTATGACATTATAATTGAACTTTTATTTCTAGCATTTACAATGCGCAATTTTCTTCACGAAGATAGAAACTAGTACAATTCGACCTGATCCTAGGGACTCAAGTGGAATACGAGCCCGCGCTCGCGCGTTAACGGCCACGGTAGCGCAGTCGGAAGAGCAGCCACCCGGATTGTGGAAGGTCGCGGGTTCGTATCCCGCTTGAGTCCCTAAGATCAGGTCGAATTTTTCTAGTTTCTATCTTACTATGACGTTATAATCAGAACATGCAACATCAACATAGTATGGTACCATTCTAGGCACCCAAGTTCCTCCAGCCAAGACTGGACCTCTTTGGCTTAAATATACTAAACACATAGGTCAAACCATAAATAAAACTGAATCAACTTGAGACCTATTCAAACATTTGCCTTGCCACTGTAAATCAAAACAAGAGAGCACCACCGCATTCCGGCCTAATCCCGGGATTACTGCAATCCCGCATCTCGGGATTTCGCGGGTTCCGGGAATCCGGATGTTCGGAAACAAATTAGTTGTCGCTAGATGCTTATCTTTGAGTTGCGGTTATCTTTGGTAGTGCCGTGAGTATGTTCTTACGATAGGCGGAAAGTGAGTTCGACTTAAACTAATCATGTTCATGGAGTTTTCCTCGGCCTTAGTGATAATTAATTAAGTTACCAAAATACTGTGTTATTCTCACTCACTTTGGCATGTCACTACTCTAAAAAAAAAAACCGATAAAATGTTCGGTGATCCTGGCAACACAGGTACAATATCTACGATAACGTCATGGTACCGCTTGACTGCTTTGTGGTTGATTTACGTTATGTTAATTATGCTTTTCAGTAAAGTATCAAGTTTTTTTTGAAAACGTGGATTTTAATAGTTTTTTTTGGGATCTTGTCATGACTGCTTTTTGAAAATCTTACATTATGAATAATTTTTAACGGTACTTTTCACTTTTAGTGCGAGAAAAATAGTCAATAAAGTACAATGATTTTCATTAATAAGTATTACTTAAAATAAAAATCACAAAATATTTTTTTACTTGAAGCTAAATGTACAATTCGAATTATTTGTAATATTGTAAATGTCTTTTACTCTTTGCTTCACGTCAAACTCTTCACTGTCACTGGACATTGGATTAAAATAGCCTCTAACCTAGACATGAGTCCCATAATAGCCACTTAAGTCTTGTCAGTACTGAAAAAGCCTCTAACCTAGAAAATATTTATATTATTTAAAACCGAACTTTACACTTGACAAAAATTCTGAAATTTTCGCGGTCAGTTTTTTCTTCTAACCAGTCACAGATTAACAATTTAAAACACATGGCGCCATCTTCTTTGCGGACAAACCATGGAAAAAAACTCGCAACATTTTCGCAATGAAGACGGTCCACACTCCACAGAAAATAGTATATTTACTGGCTGTTTGAGTTTGTCTATGTCACATGAAGGAAATTAAAAACTTTTCACTCCCTAGAGACTAAAGTGATCACTTTAGTCCCGCTTCGTAGGGCTATATTGGCGTACTTTTAAAACATGAGAAGTGAAATAATCCATTTAGTAACAGTTTTACAATTTTATTAAAATTATTCTTGATTCTTGTACCACGTCCACTAGAATTCTCGTCTGTCGAAGACCTAGATAAGTCTAGGTTCGGAATTTGTCATTGTCAGACGATCTGTGATCGAAGATTGTGCAGCATGCATCTATCAAGTCACTATCTTGAAGACAGTGGAAATCTTATTGGTTAAACTACTATCGCCGTATGATGATATCCGTCAGCTCATAATTTACTTATTAAGTTTAGAATTACTTATTACTTAATAAGTTTCGAAAGGACAATAGTTTTTTAATAGTTAATTTTATTTTCGTTTGCCAGTTTCCTTTTATCTAGTTTTGAAATAGTATGCGTGACGCGTAACAATGAGAACTGTCAGGCATATCATCTTAAAGTGAAAATAGTATAGTAGTTCAGTCGTGGCCTAGTGGTTCAGCACCCGAACTCAGATCGTGGATCGTGTGGTCTCGAGTTCAATCTGGGCAGAAGCAAAATCTTTGTGTTCATTGTTGAATATCCGACTTACTCTCCGGTGATGGAAAACATCGATAAAAAGCCAAATCAACCCGGATAACGGCGGAAGGCCCACCACCTACCACGTTGGATTCTAATACTATTGGTGCAAAGTGGGCTTCTGAGTGTTCCGTTCACCATGACGGCAACAGTCACTTGCCTGTGACTACCCCGTTTGGGATAAAGTCGTGGTATGTTCTACATGAGATCTGATAACTTTTTGATAGTGCGAGCCATGTGGTCTCGTCTTGGAAACATTTTACATAAATGAATGTTTTACGGATCTCAACATTTCGTGCATAACCAACCACATACATTAAACGAATTAAATAATGCAAGTCCCCGTTTGTTGGAAAGGCGTGCAACATTTTTGACAGTAAATGTGACGTCACAGTTATTGTCAAAAATGTTGCTCTTTTTCGACCGATTTTAATGGAGCTATTGGAAAAAGGAATGATACAAATTAATCTACTAGATTTTACATCCGTTGCCATGGTAACTACCTTAAGTGCGGATTGAATGAAGTAGCAGGGCCTTATTATGCTTATATGCAGTCAATTTAAGTCCGTAAACTGAGAGCCGAGGAATTTCCTCAGTAAATATCCAGTCTAGAAGATCAAAACATAAGGAATTGCTCGCTACGCTCAGCTAAATGTCCATACACTCTCATCATCTCTTTCCAATTTATATCTGTGAGCATACCCCCTTTTAACCTCTGAGCCAAACAGGTCGTCAATTCAACCCCAACCGTTGAATTCCCAAAACTCAGTTATTTTTTACCCTGCATGCCAATAAAATGGCGCCGTCTAGACAAGCTTTTAAAAATGCATGAACGATGACGGGTGGAAAGAGTAGTATTTAGTGTCGCTTGCTTATAAATAAACCAGACGCGACTTCGATAGCTCAAAACATAAATTAACACAAATTAGCAATACATTTATAATGGCAATTTAATAGCTGATTGAACTTATTTTATTTCACTATCGCGTTTTGCCGCCACACCGATGGCGCATTTAAAAATATATGCAAATTGAATCTCACAGAGACGTATTCACTGTGCGAGATTTTCTCAAAAGTGTTTAACGTTTCGATCAACAGTTTTACTTCAAACTATTCCAGAAGATCAAAACTTAATTTTCAGCCCTTAATTTTCGCGTAGGAACTCATCCCCCACGTCAATAGTGCTATCACAAGTAATACTTTACCAACTGAGCAACTTGTGAGCAATTTAGTTTTTAATCAAAATAGAAGTTGTCCGTGGTAAGTCTATAATATTGTCGAGATAATCTTTGATATATCAAATCTATGAAGGACGCAAGGGAGTTGAAATGACAAATAAAAATCCCTAGTTAAACTAATTTTCAATGATGGATTAAACTAAATTTAAATAATCGTTTATAGAACTGGTTTGAACCTGGACTAAAAGATCTAGGGATTGTTACAGTATTAAAGTTAGTACCAGGCTTAAATTGTGTTCTTATTACAAAATCTAAGACTATCTGAAGACAAGATAAATCAAAGATCGTCCGTGGTTTAAACAGAAAGCGGCATTCATTCATTCTTTCACACAGACTTCGTTCAATACGCGTTCCGTTTCTCTGAATGTTTTAATGAACTTCTTACTTTATATGCATAAATAACTATTTATCAATAACAAAACAAACCATCTATTTGTTACAGTTAAAGGTTTTAATCTCTTGAACGAATTTACAGCGTTTTTTAAAATTAATCTTAATATTTTTTACGATCAGCATGAAACGGAGCGCAGTTACACTACGCGTAATTTGAAACGCTATGGTGGTCTAAGAAAGAACTTTATTGTTGCTAGCAAAGACTAATATGAGAATACTGGAGTATACTGAGTTGTTAGAAATACGTTGCAAACTGGATGCAAATAAAAAAAGAAATAATTAAGAATAAGAACCCAACTTGGTAGCCTTCCGCCGCTTTCTTGGTTGATCTGATCTTTTATCGATGCTTGTCATCACTGGAGAGTTGGTCTGAAAATTTTAGCAATGAACACAAAGATGGTTTTGTCCAGATTTAAACTCGGGACCACGCGATCCACGATCCGAGTTGTGGTGCTCAACCCACAACGCAGAGAGCGTATTCTCTTTCTCCTAACTTACTCGTAATTACATCAGTACTCGTAATATTCACCTAAAACTATAGAGAGATTTTTTGACATTAAACGTTTATAGAGATTGCGTTTTTTGTAGAATCGTTAAAATTTTAAAAACTCACTTCAAATGCGTCGCTATTCTGTAAATCTCCTATTACGGTGAATTGAATTCGACTTCGAGTTTAGATTTTTAGAATCGTCCTCCGAATTCCGGTGAACATTGGTCAATTTTGGTCGGCCACCCTTCAGCCATAAATATAAATAGTAGATGCGGTCCCTTCTTCG
This sequence comes from Udea olivalis, assembly GCA_947369235.1. Taxonomy (NCBI): domain Eukaryota; kingdom Metazoa; phylum Arthropoda; class Insecta; order Lepidoptera; family Crambidae; genus Udea; species Udea olivalis. The sequence goes on along the minus strand of OX376370.1, from coordinate 5,988,807 downwards.
CCTAGAGCCGTTTATTTGTGTACCGAGACGCATAAATACGAATTACACCCCAAAGGGAAACTGTTTAATATACGTAAGTGATCGTTCGAGTGATGTTTTATACAAACACTAGCGTCGGGCCGCGACTTTGTCCGTACTTAGGAGTTACAATTTTACGTTATTTAATGTTTGTAATTTTTTTTTTTTGCAAATTTGTAATAACTTACCTGCCAAAAGTGCGATAAGTTTTGACATAATGTTATAGGAAAACTTTATGGAGTTTTTGACGGCGACAAGAATCATGTTGCATTAAAGAGTTCCAAATGTTATGTTATTTAAGAGCCAACTACTAATAAAAAAACCGGTCAAGAGCAAGTCGTACTCGTGCACCGAGGGTTCCGTACAAACATCTAGGTATATTTATTAAAAATATATTTTTATTATATGATGTAACTAAAAATTTACGGTTTTCGCAATTTTTCCTTTATATGTGCTTTAAGACGTTGCTTCGTACCAAATTTCAAGATTCTGAGTTCACGGGAAGTACCCTGTAGGTTTTGATTCCCTTGCGGTTCCGTTTTTCCTTTCGAGGTACGGAACCCTAAAAGTGTTTATTTTCAGACAACCACAAAATCAATAATTTAATAGTGAACTTATATCTAGTTGTGTTAGTACTTATAATCTGAGTGACAACGTTACCTTAATTGAATGGCCAACGAGCACATGCCCATGATCCAACATTTCAAGCGCCTAATTCTAATTGAAGACCTTCAGCAAAAAATTTAGACTATAGAATACATGCAAAACATCCTAACTCTCGTATGACTCAAAAGAAACCAAAAGGACCAAGCAGGGCGTGAAAAGGCATTTCTGCAGGCCTTCAAGCTGTCCTCAGCTGCCGGCCAGCCCAGTGATTCGTTTGAATGACTGGGCTTTTCAACCTCATATCTGGACCTCACGACCGCTTTCCATCAGGTGGAGTGAGGTCATCTTAAAAAAAAAACACATTTGCAAATAAAAGCATTTTTTTTCTAAAATGAATAATTTCGCCACCTCGATTTACGGAAAAATCTTACCGTGGCAAGTTCATTGATTAGCTTACTATAGTTGCTGAAAAAAAGGCCGTAACGTCCTACATATAATTTTGTTGACTCTCATCGAACAAGAAATTGCATAATACACTACAATTACTGTTAAAACACCATAATACACATTTCTTAATTTTTCTGAAAAATTCCCCAAGTTTAGGTACAAAGGATTTTTGTTTTAAATTAGGCATAATTAATTAATAATAAAATTTTATTTCGGTATACTTATGATCCTTATTTAATCGAAATTTAAAGTTAAATTCACGTCATTTCGTTTTTAGGTCCAATTAACTGATTGGATCCTCATTGGATATCCAAAAATTAGCAATAAATCACGATGCACACTATTGCACACACGCGCGCTCATGACGTGCTTCCTTTTGATAAAGGTCCTTAAAGCCTGGTAAAGTAAAAGTAAAAAAAACATTTATTCATTTAAGCTTGTACAAAGCTCACATGTCAAAAAAAAGTATATAGAAATAATAATAACAAACTTAAATAAAATAGTATATTAGTATATATCGTGAATATACATAATGTGAATCTACCATCGGTTCGGACGTTGCTTCTTATCGAGAAGACTCCGGCTAGAGTCTATACCATTCTAGAAGTCTAGTCGTAACACTTTGATCTCTCTAAAGCTGACAGTATATTACAAAGGCATTATTAAACAAAACAAATTATAAATAGTTTTTACCATTTAAATGGACCCTGAGATATTATAAACACAATAGGGTTTTAATGAAATCGCTCCGTTGGTTTTAAATAATTCCCACATTAAGATGGTTTGAGCTTTACAATAAAATGAGGGGACTTACTAAGGGGTTGTAAAAGGGTGTTTATCGAAATGTTTTGTCGTCATGCCTATAAAAATATCTCGTGCTTTGTCACCAAATCGGAAATAAGGAAATCCCCTATAATATCTGGGACTCAAAACGACACAAAATACAACACCTTTCGACACTTGATGTACAATTTTGGGGATCTTGTCGCTTCGCGCTCTCTTCCTTTGCTGTTTTGTAAAAAAAAATAGTAAACTTTTCATGAAAGCCAAAGACATGAACAGTAGACTTAAAAGAGATCCCGAGAGACTGGTCCTAAGCATCATTCCTAAGTCAGATAAGTACAAAAAGAATTGTGTAAGCATGTGTGTCACAATTATTTATAATAAAGTTAGTTCCCTTTGATATAAAAAATCTGACTCTGAATGCATTCAAGGCCAAGTTATATAAATGGCTCATTATTAATAATATATGTATATGACATTAAAGAATTCATTGACCGTAGATTTTAAGTGTGACATTCTTATTTAATTTACAATTTATTTAATTTAGTATCTAGGTACTGATCCAGCCATATTTGGTTTAACATTATTACTATTTTCGCTTTGTTTTGTGTGGCTCTAGTATGACATATATTATATATTTGTTGGCCCGAACTAAAAGGTTCGGTGACTCGTTTCTTTGTCGTACCATCCAGACGTGGAACGCTCTTCCAGTACATGTGTTTCCTTCCTCTCATAGTCCCGGGTTCTTCAAGCGGGGCGTGAAAAGGCATTTCTGCAGGCCTTCAAGGTGAGAATGGCCAGCCCAGTGATTCGTTTGAATGACTGGGCTTGTCAACCTCATATCTGGACCTCACGACCGCTTTCCATCAGGTGGAGTGAGGTCATCTTGACGGGCAATATAAAAAAAAAACATTATTGTTTGGAATATTATTAATTAATTATTACTCTTCGGATTAAGATTTGCATGCTAATAAATTGGCAAGACATGTCGCCCACTTTATCTATGATATGTACATCTGTTAATACCATGTTCTTATGCAAATAAAGTTTATGAATTCCCTACATCTTCAGTAGAGTGCATTACCTTATTCTTGTAAGTTGTCCGAACTTTTTTAATCCTCTTTGAAACCCTACAGTTGACTGTAGAGAATTGCTCCAGGCATCAAGGCCATCATTGGTACTTGTTTTGATCTATCTTCTATTAATATTTTAGAGGGGAAAGATTTAATTTCTGATTTTTGTTTGCTCGTAATAGAAAAACTCAAAAAGTGCTAGTCCTATTAAAAAAATAATTCACCAATAAAAAACTAAATTAAGGCTGATTTAAATATTAATTTCATTGCAACTGTATACCTTACTTATTATGAGTTTCCGATATTTCGGCATTGTTGCAAGCGCCAGAATCACGCAGTGACTAAAATAAATAAATATATATTTATTTACGTAGTTTTCTCAGCACTATTCATTTAGGGATCATAAATACTTTCATTTATACTCGTAAATTCATGTACCGAGTAAAAGCAGATTGACAGTAACCAGAATTTTTAGTTGACCTGTAAATGAAAACCACTAATATAAAATTCAGGGAGTGACATAGGCTCCTTTTTTTTCACGGAAAGACAGTCTACTCGGTTGAAGGGACAGCTAGTAATATATATAAAGATAAATACAAATCTCGCTAAACATATACAACAGATTACATACGAGTATAATACTGCCAATTGGAACGCAAACCCGTCACTGCGCCGCGACGTCGTTCTCGAACGGCTCTCAAATGAACTGATCAAACCACAGACTTAAAATGGACATAGATGACGCGAGTGATTTTCCAGGGCGATAGTTTGAGTCCTTTGTGGTTTCGTTTAGCTCTGAATCCTCTCAGTACCTTACTAAAGCATTCAAAGCTGGGCTATCGACTTCGCAGAGTGGGTGAGTTCATCTCTCATTTGTTGAACATGGATGACCTGAAGCTGTTTGCACCGGAATCAATCTGCGACATCACCCCTTCGCAGAAGGAGACCAATGCACACATGACCTGCCCCAGACCTATTTAAGTTTGTCCGTCTTATCACCTTTCGCAATTCCAGTTTTTTAGGGCATGGTGGTGTTTCGCACTTTGTCGATCACTTTTAATTCTAGGATACTCTTCTCAATAGCTCGTGGCATAAGTGGCAGTGCTTAAATAAAAAAAGCGCGACAGACTAATTGTCACGGCCTCCATTATCCTAGTGTCCTCGAATACCCGTATACGAGGGACCAGAAAAGGACGCTTGGGGCATCTCCCAGCCCAGCACATCCAGACCAGAACCAAACCACACCAGAAAAGCTCGTTACCTAAATTGACCCAACGGAGAATCCAACCTTGTTGGTGCCTGTACTCCACAACCGCGCATGCCTATTTGTCCGTTTGTGGTGATGTTTTTGTATAAGATTTCGGTATAGCGCCCCTAGTGGTTTAAAATGGAACCAAAAATGGCATTTGGTATGAAAATTGGATGAAATATAGTGCTGCTGTCGACACAACAAGAAGAAGACCACCTGATGGTGAGCAGTTACCGCAGCCTATGGACACGTGCAACACCAGGGGTATCACTCGCGCGTTGTCGACCCTTAATTTCCATCCACATCGATAGATCTAATTTTCTTAATTTTCATATATTCTCTTTCTCTTTTGGGGTGAATGAACACTCACCCTAATTTCATCTATATTTTTTAATCTGTGCCTGCGCGCGTTTTATAACGCAACCGAGTGTCAGTTTGACAACTAGCTGTCACTAGGCACTCTGAGAGTGGGATAAACGGCCAGCGGTGTAACATTGGTGTAACCTCGTGGTAAACATACTAGTTGTCATATGAACGGAGTGCCATGCATTATCTATTCACGTTAACGTGTGAATCAATCGGTAACTCGATCGGTGGCCTATTTGCAGTCACAGATGGAATCTCATTTTCAGGTCACCCCCCGAGTTTGCCGTTTAGGCGTGATGCAGTATGGAATTCTAGGCGTTGCCAGCGAGTTCTGGAATTAGTCTTTGGCACTTTATTTTCATCAATGAAATAGACAAAATAAAGATGAAAAACCTTGTTGTACAAAAAAAACATAACATCAGCGTTACGTAGTCTTAGATGGTACAAGCCATTTCTTGCAGACAACCTGCAGGTAGAGGAAATTAAAAGAATAAAAAGAGGAGTGATAGCACGTCATACAAATTGAAAAGCTTGACAGCTTACATGACACACAGTGACACAACACAACATTTATCTTGAAAACTACCAAAAATTGCAAAACAATGTTGATGATTCTGTACGTCTGTCTACCACGAGTTGCCACTTTAAATTTATATTATCGTAGGTATTGGGATTTGACCATGTCATGTCATGTGTCATCCCAATACAATTTTTTTACGCGAACGATAACGTAAATTTAAACTGGCAACTCGTGGTAGACGTACAGGTCTTCTGTCTCTTTCTTAGCGCTTTGGATGGTAACACAACTTGAACACTACCAAAAATTGCGGAACATAATGTTGATGATTCTGATAACAAAGGCGCTCAGTACCGTCCGGGTAGCGAGTTGATAAACGAAGTGAAAACTCAGTTAACTGAACCAGAATTTCAATTGGATTTCAAATGAACATAAAGAAGCGAAATCGAACTGCTAGTTTGCTTTCACAGATGGGATTCGATTGAACCATACGAATACAGTTTCGGTTTTAAGTAAGTAGTAATAAGTTATACATTTTAAGAGAGGTCGGGTAAATTCTTGCCTGGTGGTAAGCGATGACGAGGCCGATGGTGGTAAACGCTTACCCAGAAAATGCCTATTCACTCTGACCTTGAAGACTCCAAGGTTGTAAGCAGCCAGAAACACAGACGCATGGAGAGCGTTCCACTCCCTCGCGGTGCGGACCAGATAATACGCAGCAAACCATTGAGTGCGGATTGTTGGAAAGTCAACAACATGGGGGTGGAAGCTCTCCTGGCGTCTAGTGGTTCGGTTGTAGAAATTAGATTGTGGTATCGGGTTGTGTAGTTCCTGCTCACACTCTTAGAAATACACCCTTTAAAAACCGATAGACAGGCGACTTTACGCCGATGCTCCAAACTCTGAAGTTTGGTTCCAACGAGCGCATCGTCGCCTATGAGTCTCCTAGCTGGTACTTGGCAGACATGCCATCGCCGGGTTCAAATACCAGGTCGAGCAAAATTTTAAATTTGGTTTAGATAACAAGATAACCTAATTATAATATATACCTAATTAGTATTTTTTTGAATGCATTTAATGTGTTATTTCTTATCTGCTGCTAAATATGTAGCTCGTTTAAAAGTAGTCCTGTAAAGATCAACTTCACGAATGATATGTTGCCAAGAGTCACCTATCATACGTCCTTCTATCCCCACTCAAACTCGATCACCCCCGTCCACTGATCTACTACAATGTTTCGAATCGCTGGAGTTCTCAATTCAAATCGATTACAACTAGCAAATCGGAAGCGTGTACTCGATTGGCGGGGTCTGTCGGGATTCGATTATCGCACTCGGATAGTTCACAGTAGGGTTGGAAACAATAGGGTAGTTCAGCCTTGTGATGTGGTTTTCAGCAATAATAGAGAATAATGAAAATACATGCACATTTTTTTTATACCACGTCGGTGACAATTAAGTATGCGGACCACCTGATGGTAAGCGGTTACTGCAACCTATGGACACGTGCAACACCAGGGGTATCAGTCACAGTCGACCCTGCAAAAACCTTTTCAAACCCATTTTGAAGAACTCCATACTATAACTCATCGGGAAAACCGCGGAAGGGAGTCCATTCGACAATTTAAGCGTCCCCGGAAGGAAACATCTCTGAAATCGAACTGTACGAGACCATTGCGGATTCAGAGTGTGAGGATGAACGCCCTGTCGGTGGCGAGCGGTGCGCACATACTCGTACGCTCACGACGACTATATCACAAACGTGGTAATCACAGGCAAGTCGGCTGTTACTGTATAGTGACCGGAACACTCAGAAGCCCACTTTTCCTGAAGCGTATCAGAATCCATTGGTAGTGAGCTTTCCGCCGTTATCCGGTTTTTCATCAAAAGTTAAAAGGAGCAAGCGAGATTACTCTAGCAGCAGAAATATGTTCACCCACTGTATATTAATTTGGTAAATCAGTATATAAATAAAACTCCGTAATGCGTATATAAATGAACTACTTAAATTGGGCAGGAAAATATATATTATATCATTTGACGACGCGATTCGCGTAGTAGAACTCTGGACACTCCGCTCGAGTTCCGTGGTGTCCCGATTCCCGGAGAAGTCAATTCAAGATAGGATCTTTTCTAAATTGACTCGGGTCTGGGTGTGTTGGGAGACGCCCCAGGCATTACTCCTTTTCTGGTGCCTCGTCACACAGGGATATTTATTTATCCCTACTTCGAGACCATGACATTTGGTGTATTGTCTGGCGCATATTTTTTCATTTATATTTATATTTATTACTTTTAGATTGCTCATCTGTATGTGTGTATGTTCCAATCTTAGGTTATAAGTGAAATTACAAAATTGGGTTCTAAAGTACCTAAGAGCTATATAAATCCTCCCTATACCGTGAGCAGTTTTAAACCTAAGCCCACACCATACACGCATATTTATTTACTTATTAATTTATGACAGGAATTGACACATAAATATCAGGCATAGGTAGGCAATAATTCAGAAAGATCGAAGTCGTTTCTCATGTAATACTAATCATATAAAATGCAAAATGTATCATAATACGATCTCCTGTTAATGTCAGACATTCGACCCTTTTCGACGTCAATTTTGATGGACGTGACCTGTCTTAGTACTGTTACCTGCTGCCATTCAAGGGGTGTATTTGGTTATTTAATCCTAAGTTGTGTAGGTTTTCCATACTAGCCAGGATATTCTGCGGGGGTTAAATGGTGTGTGTTATTGTGCATTTAAAAATATGCAGAAGCAAGTTGCAAACCCAGTAAGACTAGCGGCACTTTCAATCACATTTCATCAACAAGGACTTCGCATCATCTGCGATCTGTTAAAGGAACATACCATCGGTGAACGTCATTGTGTGCACACATTTTTTCTTTGTGCATGCATTAATAAATAAATAAATGCGCCACACAACACACCACTTGTCACGGTCTCGAAGTAAGGAAAGATATCCTTGTGTCACGAGGTACTAGACAAAGAACTCCGTGAATCAAACCCTTGACACTACGGAAATAGAAGCGAGAAACCGTGCTACAACGCACTACGCCAATCGTGTCGAGAAATTCCTACTACCTTACCCAAACATTTCAGGAAGAGACAGAAGGCAGGATGTCAACGCGTGTGCTATGTTCCAACTTTTCAATTGTATGACGTGCTATATCCGGTGAATGAAAATCATTGGGTCAGTGACCCCCAGCTGATCACACCACAGCCCTACGATGAGCTTTGGCTGCTTTACCTACTAGCAAGAGTTTAACACTGTATTAAGCTATGATTTCACGGATTTTTTTTTTAGAATTCGGTCTCACTGATAGAAAAAGGCTGCTTCATTGAAACTAAGTCATCGCTACAGTTGATAGGTATGTCTTCATCAACACGCTTGTTAAATGTGCGTCGGTGATCACGCTGTGTTCCGAAAAATTAAAAAACAACAAAGACCCTTGAATTTTGACGCCAACTCTGCCAACGATGCTATTACAGTGATTAGTTTAAAAAAAAACAGTAAAAACGAAGCGTGTTTAAAAGTTTTCAGCCTTGACTAAAAAATCTTGAAGCAATTCTAGACACTTTAAAAAACAAAGAAATTAATTTCTCAATCTTCGCTAGCAATTACCTTTTTCAATCGCTCCCGGCTCGTCCAGGGTCGAATGCTCTGATCTTAATCCGAGTGCTTGCTTTAAAATAACCTAGAAAAGGTGGGGCTGGATTTTAATTTGGCATGGGCACAGACTAACTGTACAGATAGGTTATTCTTTCTTGACTAGCCCGATGCAATGGGTTGTGGTCTTGCCTATTATAACGCCGATGCAGCGATGGTTCACTATGTATTGAACATATGTCTGAGTGTTGTTAATTATTTAATTATGGTTTTATCTCAATTTAATGGCAACGACATCAGGCTTTAATCTGAGCTTGAAGTATTCACCTCTCTTTTAATGTTTCCTCTAGAAAGTCTACCTGGAAGAGGTCGCTGGTGATAATGCCGCCTTATTTGTACATTTAAGTGTCACTGCTGTCTGGGTTCCGTACGTTACATTGCAAAATTGCTACGTCGAATGTCGCGATATCGAAAACTGTAGATCTAACGGTCTTCAAACCGATATGGTACGCCACATCGAATGGTTACGACAGCGATGTCTCTCCGTCGAATCACTGCATCGAATAGTCCCCACACCGAATGTCTTGACATGGATAGGTGGTGGTATAGATTGATCCATGATGTAGCATAATAATGCGGGCGTGCATGTGTGTGTGTGTGTGTGCGTGTGTGTGCGCGCCCGCGTGCGTGTGTGTGTGTGTGAGTGTGGCTGCGTGTGCATATGTGTGTGAGTGTACGTCTGTATATGTGTATTGTGGTTGGGAGTGTATTATAAGTGCGACCTATCTCATCATTACTTGTACCATGTCTTCAATTTCTTCATAGCGTTTACCCTCTATCCATTTCATTACTGTCTTTTTACTACTATTGAGTGTCTTTGGATAAATGATTAAATGGCTATTGACGCTATTATAGAGGTGGTATGACTGCCATTCATATTGACGCTTAGCAAAAGTGGGCTTTACAATTGGTTTTTGGCCAACATATTTTTATTCAGCACATACAGTTTACGAATCGTTAAATTGTATCATGAAAATCAAATTTTCACATCTTGCTTTGTTTTTTTTCTCTAAAGGTACCCTCTGTACTTTATTTAGTAAGTGGGGAGCCACATTTTAATTTAGCGAGGGTTCCGTCGGGGTTCCGATTCGCAGTTATTTGGCAATTTCGTTACATTTAAGCATTGATTGGAATGATTCGATCACAGGCCACCTAATAGAGTTGTTTATGCCCTTGGCGTGTTTGAACAGCTAGTTTGGGGTTCGATGCTTGGTTGGGTAATCAATGTTTTTTATTTTTAATGGCTCATGTTTGTAGCTCATGGAATGAGTAGGGGTGATGCCCATTACACCGAAGGTAACGATTTCGATCCCTACCTAGGACAAACTGTGCCTAAAGTCGTATTTTAAATTCGACGGAGTAAACTGACAGCTGGTAATGTAACTGTGTGAAATAATGTTGCCAAAACCCGCGACCCGATATCGGCAATCCGGTGTTCTAGTCACTAACTAGGGTACCGAAAGTACTCTAAGTATTATTTATAGGTATTTTAAGTGTTTTTTATGATGAATAATTTTATTATATGATTGTTCCATTCACTCTCTTTGCCTCGACAGTGTTTTTCTTTTACCATGACCTGCACGTGTACCACGAGTTGCCACTAAGTTTACATTATCGTTCGCGTAAAAAAATGTATTGGGATTTGACATTGTCATGTCATATGTCATCCCAATACATTTTTTTTACGCGGGAACTCGTGGTAGACGTACAGGACAATTACAACCCAGTTAACGTGAGTTTCATTATCAAGTCTCTTATTATTAAGATGTTGTAAAAAGTTTGAAGTTGAATATAAAATAAATACTCAAGTCTTGTATAAATAAAAATATAACATAAAGTATGTTTATCAATCTCTGACACCCATAGTACAAGCTCTGCTATCTGCTAATTTCCTTACTGTCACAAATTACGCATGCGGCGCGGCGCCTCTGACAGATAGCTCGCTTAGAACTAACCCGCCATTTTATCACGCACACAGACACAGGGAGTCTACAGGCGAATCCAGTGAGCATCAGTGTCGCGGCCAGTCGCACTGTCGCGAGTGTTTTTGTTTTTTTCGGACTTGGTGCAATTTTTCAAATGATGAATTTCGTTTATGGCCAGTTCTGTCAAGTAGGTATAACCTACGCGTACCTACTTCAATTCAGAGCGGTCACGCAAGTGTAAGAAAAAAGCGCGAGCGGTCCTTATAAAAACTCTTTATTTTGTGGTTTTGTTGTGTCTTTCAACCAAGCTTTGCCCGTAAGTGATAGAACAACACTACTTAAGCGTAATCAGTATCGAAGTTCTATGAATAAGGCTAGTGTGTACTTATAAAATACTTTACTAACCATAGCAGTCCCATTTTCCCTAACACAGTAACTTTTTCCCGTACAACAGATATTTGTTTGACGCACACACTGTCACTATTTCCTCTTTCCGATTGGCTAATAGCGGCCGGAAATAGCCGCGCCTGTGACGTCAGCACTCTACTTCCGGTGCCTGGCTTATTGCTAGTGTTCAGGTCTAATACCTAGACTAGCGGAGACAGACGAAAAAATATAGGTTAGTTTTCAAAAAAATACATTCGTTCATTTCTTTTTTATTTCTTTTTTGAATCGGTATTTAGTTTTAATATTGTCACACTGCAGTGCAAATACACAACTGCCTTTTTGGATATATTTTTTCAACTTTTTGTTTTATTTTCAGGTAAGTTCACATCGAGTCAGCATTGCAAAAACTTGCAATAAAAGCACCGGTGAATCAGTAAGTTATTTGACATTTCTGACAGTCGAACATTTTCTTGACAAACTCAAATTCTGAAGTTTGGTAATCCAATCATAACCCCTGATTCACATTATACCATTCCCAATGCTGCTGGCGCTGCCTGAATTACTTCCCTAAATAATTACATGCCAATATCGACCGTAATGATATGTGTGATGATGTTTACGCAGGCAACATGACGAGTGACCCGTTTACATACTGGCGGTGACTTATTTACCGTTTACATACTCCATGCGATATTATGTAAACGAAGCAATATATTTTCAGTTCAAACAAAATACCTACATATAACAATTGTCATATCACCCTTCTTTTTAGTGTGCATTTTACTTGTAGCCTTTAAACACGAGACTTCGTATTGTCGTCGCCTAAGCGAAAACCTCCTTATTTTGTGGGTTAATTAATACCAGCAGTATTTTCATAGATGGCGTTAATTCCGTTATCACATCAGATTCTGTCAGTCTGCTTTGCCGCCATTCCAAATTTCAAATTTCATCGCAGTGGGCTCCCTGCTCACAAGTTGACGTGTGACCTAGCCCCGTCCCACTCACCCATTGGATGGAAGCGACCAAAACAAAACCTTCAGTTCTCACAACAGAACCTCACGATATAGTCTGATATAAATGAGGCGAGTTTGTACAGTTATTTGATTTATCTACTTATTCATAGAAAAAAAAACACAGTTAGGGCCCGTCCCAAATCGCTTTTCGTAGAGTTATTTTCACCCTCGTCGGATAGAAAGAGACAAAACGAACGAAACCATTGTCTGACAGCTGTCCGGTGAATCTCATCGGGTTCCAGGCACCGGTAGAATCCGCACTTGTCAGAGCGAAAACCCCGTTCCGAAACAACTAGGTAACTGTCAGGGGTTATGGAACACAGCCCTAACACCAGTTTTAGTTTTACCGGACCCTGGTATCCGTCGTCTTCACTCAGTTTACCTACAATTATGTTCAGTTCTAAATATCACAAATTGTCTCATATAAAGGTGCCCATAGGCCCATTGTCTATCGCACCGATGCGCCGCGCGGCTGGTCGGTTAACACGAAAAAATAACATATTGAATGTATATCGACACGGGTGGATTTTGGACTAGTCACGTTTTTAATAGATTTAGTCCAGGCGCAACCGTTACAATACAACAACTTTGGCTAAAAATATAAGGAACTGGAATCTGATACTCAGTTTGTTCCTCTTCTTGTAAACTAATTCGATCGAGGAATGGCGAACTTCTGTCACTACAAAGCTACAGTGACAATCTTTGAGAATTTTAAGTTACTTTTCATAACGAAGCGCCTTGCATTATCCATTCTGGCCTATGTTCGTGGGAGCCCCTCCACCATCAACCCAGTCGTATAAATCACCTCTTAAAGTATTGAAGCGGTACTGGGATGACATATTCATTCGAAAGAAATTTATGAACATTCCCCAAGATCTATAGCTTTGTTTTGGGGGAGCTTTTTGATGAGGTGTAAGTATGAATTGTTTAAATTTGAAGTTGACGAAGAACTAGTAATATTTCAACGTAAATTGCCGCCATAGCAACACGCTAAGTTTCAACAATGTAGTTTCAACTTTTAAATTAATAGCCACGACAATGATGTCGTTCAAATGTGTTGAATGTACACTCCCAAACTGTTGTATTGTAAATTGTTTTTGTTATAATGTTCTATTTAATGAAGATTATTATTATATTAAATAATTCTAGGCTAGTGCTAATGTAATTCCTGTATTTTTTTGAGTTTTAGAGTCTGACAATTCTTTTAGTATCGCCTAGTGAGCATTCATTAAGATACATCAAATCGGTTGAAAGGCCAGCCTTTAGAGAAAGAGGAGGAGAAATAAACCTCTTTTCCAATTTTTTTTATCAATCTGTGCTCTGCGCGAAAACGGGACATTGCATTTTACACCTTCGATACGAGACTATTGTAAGTCTGAACTATTATAATTATAACACAAAATTCAAGATATGGACAATTTTATTTTGATAGGAAAAATATCATTAATAAATAACTAATTTCACTACATGCCAGTCAAGACATTAGTTATTCCTAAGTGCCGATCGAACCAACGCCCCTCTTAGTCAGCAGGATCTTCCCACTGAGCCAGCAAACCAGTAATTTCAGCAGCAAAAATAGAAGATTAGTACCAAAGCTTACGGAAGTACCTTCTGGATGTTTACGAGTCGGTCACGCCGGGTTAAGGCTAGATTGCACGCTATACGAGTTTCCATTGCTTCTCAGAAGACGACACGAGAAACACAGCCATTGAATAATTTCATCTATGACAGCTCAGATTTTACATGATCATCAATCGCCAAAGTTTAAGGCAAGAGAATCCTTAACAGTATGTTTATAATGATTTTTTGTTAAGTAAACTGCGATGACTTTAGTTTGTATGCCATTTTTGGTTTCATTTGTAATCACTAGGGGCAGCACCGATCTCCCGGCTGTCATTGGTGTAAACGCATGGTAGGCTGAAGAGCATGGATTATTGAGAGTGGAAGATGTGTGAGTAGGTTGGAAACTAATGGAACACTTCGAATATATGGTTGTGGACATTTTGAAGCCGTTGGTTTTTACTAACCTTCTTTTTTGTCACACGCCCCCTTATTCTCTAATTAGCAAAGTCGATTGCTAGTCGCTCGAGTTTTGAAAGCTTGTCAGCCAATGACGATGCAGTATTCGACCTCAAATAGCAATAATCGCTGTCATAATCGCGATTTTCTTGCGGTCAAAGTTAGTGAATAGCATAGCTGATGTCACTTATCTAAATAAATCTACAACCAGACTGTGTTGCCAGTGATAAAATAATTCATGGAACTGAAACGTGGGATCTTACTAGGCTAGAAAAGCCCTCCATGAACTATGCTAACAATGTATTTTGTAAAATATATTATGCTTAGAATATTAAAAACATGTAATTCCGAACAGAGCAAAGATCGCGTGCGTTACACCCACATCCGCGGCAGCCTTCGTGTTCGTGACATCGCAGACAAGCTGCAGGAGTGCCGCCTTCGTTGGTATGGTCATGTCTCACGGAGATCGGCAAACAACGTGGGCAACAAATGTCTTGCCATGCCGCCCCCGCCAGGTACCGGCAGAAGAGGTCGACCCGAGAAGCGGTGGCTCGACGTCGTTAAGGGTGACATGCGTGCCAACAGACTCACCACTGAGGATGTACAAGACCGCGTGAAGTGGGCCAAGAAAATAAGAAAGGCGGACCCTAGGACCCCACACACCAGTGTGGGTTCACAACCGGGATAGACCGCATGGATGATGATGATGATGATGATGAATTCCGAACAGGGAGTACATTTTTAACGCGCAACGTTTTACGATACTTCGTGTTTGGACGAATGAGAGTCGGCCCCTAGGGGGGCTGCTAGCCAAGAGCAACAAGCTACTTTCGCTTCAACATGTCAAATTTAAAAATGTAAGTATCTGACGTCAAATGTCATTCCGATTAAACGAGCGCTTATTTCATCTGTATATTTCTCAATTTTGCGTGTCGAAATGAAAGCATCGTGTTGCTCTTGGGCCTCAGGCATGTTTTACTGCGACGTACGTTCCTGCTGACAACGGAAACGCGCCGTGTTCCGTATCGATCGACGGAAACGTATTAACAAGCAGTTAAGTAGTACGAGCATACGAGATTGACCAAACACAAAAGTACAAGTACAGTCAGCAAAATGAGTCGCTGAACATTTTAGTGCTTTGACAAAAAAGCGACGCTGATCAAAGTCGTTAATGGTTTTGGGTTAGTTCGTAATTTAAGATGACTCAGATATTAATTCATTTAAATAAATAACAGCCATAAAAAAAACCGACTGCCATGGTCTCTCGACTCGAAGTAAGGAAAAATATCCCTGTGTTGCGGTAACCAACAAGTATTTCCAAAGGAATATGACATCGGAGCCTTCAAGAAGAGAGCGTATTCCCATTTAAAAGGCAAGCAACGCATCGGTGACACCTTTGGTGTTGCAGTTGTCCATGGGCGGAGGTGATCACTTTCCATCAGGTGACCTTCCTGCTCGTTTGCTCCATATTACATAAGAAAAGGTAATTAATAAGCAGGCGCGATTCCCAGTACACCCAGACCCGAACCAATTTGAAAAAGATCGTTGCCAAAATTCATTCGACTGAGAATCGAACCCTGGAGACTACGTAAGTCAAGGCGAGAAACCGCGCTACATCACACTACGCCAATAATGATGTCAACATCGTATTTTTATCTCTTATTTCCAGTGCTTGCTAATCTCGAGCTGATACTCATCCATCCAGATATACATGGTGATTATTTGTATGTAATCCTGAAGAGCTTAAATAAAATTGAAAAACCCTTAATTTTTCCTTTCGTAGTCATGTCGTCACGGTGTAAATAATCATCCAGTATGGTTAGGAAAGTACAATGAGACCATTTTACCTTTAACTTAAGGTGCAAATATGGTTACAAATAAGGTATTTGACAATTTTTTTGTTGAGGGAAGAATATTTCGAAAGCACAAAAACTCCCCGAGATAAGTCGATTTAAAAAAACATATTGTTGGACTTGCCCAAAACGCTCCCTACAAACTGCCGCCTGCAAATGACGTCATTTGCGTTCTGCAAAACGTTTGTTCTACAACTCTAAAACATTGAAGTGCCCGTGGCGAATCAGTTGAGGAGAGAGAAAATATTTATCAACTCAGAACGGCAGCTGTTGCAAAACCTCAATGAGGAAGTTGAGAAGAAGGCTTTGGAGCTGCTGCAAGTATCGTGGATCTGCTCGCAGCAGCGCTACCGTGGCTAAGTGAAGGCAACGGATCGGCAACGATCAGATGTTAAGCAACGCCAGTCAGGACGGGTTACGGATGGGTGACCATCCAGACCTAAATTAAGTGATGTGTTTTTCGGGCAACTCCGTGTTTCGGAAGGCACGTTCAACAGTTGGTCCCGGCTGACGTCGCAAGATATCACTCTTAAAGCCTAGTCAGAGGCGTAAAAAGGCGGCTTGATAACATCTGACGGTAAGGTCTGGCGTTACATTCACCTCTCCAACAATCCGCATTGAGCCCGCGTGTTGGAGTATGGCTCGTACCATCTCATAGTTGAGGTGAAGCCTGTGCCCAGCAGTGGGACGTATAAGGCTGTATTTGTTAGATAACTTTGCGTTTTTTGAATACGTTTTCTTAACAATACCTAGTTGCTATAAATTGTGTATATTATATAATGGTATATATATTTTTATTTACTTTTCACTTTTTAAAATAGGTTTTTGCGCACCGTCATCTTTACCGAAAGTTTAAATATTTGTGAAAATATTTCTTTCGGATGTTTAAACTTGCCTTGAAACATTGATGAACGTTGGCTTGCATCGTAAGCATTTACTGGAAAGATTCGTTCCTCCCTCTGAGGTTTCGGTAGCTCAGTGGTTTAGAGCAATCACCCGGATTGTGAAAGACGCGGGTTCGATTCCCGCTCAATATCATCAAGATCCGAAATCGAATTTTTCCAGTTTTTCTATCTTTATAGATATGAAAAATAAGCATTGTTGAATGCTTAAATAATCAAAGTAATAAATGAGTTGTACTTAAGTAAACAACCTAAAAAATAGGGCCCATTTTAATGTACTTAGGGCCCTTTTTAATGTACTTAGGGCCCTTTTTAATGTACTTAGGGTCCTTTTTAATGTACTTAGATTTATTAAGTACGTTATTTCTGGAATCTGATGATGTCAAATAACCTATTATTACTTGTGTGTGACTGTACACATATCGGCCACTAGTCTGCTACCATTGTTAGATCGGATCGTTATGGCTTCCAAGGTAAATATTAGGAAAATTATGTTTGTCTGTCAATACTGTGGGCGAATCATTAGTGTCTATTGACTCAGACAATATTTCATACCAGGGGTAGCACGCACCCTTATTTTATAATATTTTGTAACCGAAAGAATCAAAGAAATTAATTAATTTATTCTGTTGTAATCATAAAAAAACACGTATGAAATAAATAAATCACAAATAAAATAAAGTAAATACTAAATTTGAAATATGCTTACGTGTAATTTAAAACTTGTACCCACCATTAAACCTGATTATGCCACTTTGAGCTAAGTAAAAAAGTTAAAAATATCTTTATTCCTAAAGACTTATAAAAAGTACTTATGACGAGTCAAATACAAAAAATATTATAGCAAAAATACACTAAATAAAAATAAACTTACATAAAATAATACTATGATAGTAAATATCATAATTAAACATAATGTGACTCTACCACCGGTTCGGAGGTTGTTTCCGATCGAGAAGACTCCGGCAGGAAAGTCGATGGTTGTTACTCTTTTCAATCTTGTTTTTATACACAAAAATTGAATTGACATGCCTTAAATCAAAGCTTTTTAAAGCATCTTTTCAACCTGTATACCGGATGATTATAAAAGACTTCCAAAACCGATATGGCATGTGAGTAAGTGATGTAGAAACTACTATGTAAGTGAGAATTATTTTTTATTGACTTTCTGTCCAAGGTTTTTCATATACTAGTCATACTTTTGACGACACGATTGGCGCAGTGTGCTGTAGCACGGTTTCTCGCCTCGATTTCCGTAGTGTCCCGGGTTCGATTCCCGGTCGGGTCAGTTCAGGAAACGATCTTTTCTGAATTGACTCGGGTCTGGGTGTGCTGGGAGACGCCCCTAGCTTATTTCCTTGTGTGGTACCTCGTAACACAGGGATTTAATAATCCCTACTTCGAGACCATTACAAGAAGTGTGTTGTCTGGCGCATATTTATATTATATATTTATATTATATATTTATATTATATATTTATATTATATATTTATATTATATATTTATATTATATATTTATATTATATATTTATATTTATTTATAATACTGACTGTTTGGCCGGTTTGTTTGGTGACCTTGAAATATCTATGAGACTTTATAATCGCCCTGTATATTTTTCACCTTTTACACTATAGTATGAGTGTCCAAATATTCATTAAAGTCCATCTACTAGCGATACCACACACACACACACACACACACACTAATCCGGCAAAACGTTTTTCCACATTTAGTATTGGTCAAAATAATGTTATGTGTGCGTATAGATTTAAAATTAATTCAAAGAAATGGCTATAACTTGATAATTATTTTAACAATCCTAATAAAATATTTTTTTCTATGTTTAGACTGTTTTAAAATCAATTATGCACCAGACAACACACCACTTGTGGTCTAGAAATAAGGCTAAAATCCTTGTGTCACGGAGGTACCAGACAGGGATTTAAGCCAGGGGCGTCTCCCAGCACACTCAGACACGAGGCAATATAGAAAAAATCGTTTCCTGAATTGACGGACCGGAAATCGAACCCGGGACGCCACGCAAGCCAAGGCGAGAACAGTAACCTTGTCGTGTCGTAAATATGTTTACAAACAAATTCTCCTTTAACAAACAATTACCCAAAACAAGTTTACATTTGCAACTCCTATCTCGCCTAATCAGTGTTATTTAAGCGCATAACAAACGCGTGCCTCAACACCCAGCCACTAAACATTCAGGGCACACACGTATCCGAAACCAATTACTCATAAGGGCTGTGCTCACTGACGAGCTTCGTTAATATTCCGCGGTGTGTGCCGGCCTTATTGCACTGGGACGCCATTTGTTGATAGCGATGGGCAGTTAGCTGTAAGCAGGGGGAAAAAAATAGAGGCCGTTGCCAGGCAACACATGAAATAATTAGAACAGTAGCAATCTTAAAAGGTATTATAAAGAAATCTTAATAATAGTAATAAATAAATACCTAGGACAAGTTACACCAAGATCATCTGACCCCAAACTAAGCAGAGCTTGTACTATGGGTGTCAGAGACTGATAAACATACTTAAATATTTCTAAATACATACTTAAAAAGTGGCAACTCGTGGTAAACGTACAGGTCGCGTCCCGTAAAAAGCGCTCTGGGGCTCATCCTGCGCACTAGACGATTTATGGATCTAATTGGTGGTATGAAGTGAGGAGGGGGAGAAAAGTCGACTATTATTTAAAACGTTAGGACTCATGCGCAAACACATCCCCTCCACTGTCTTCAAGGCGCTTTTCAGAAATAGAAATAGAAAGATAGAAATAGAAAGATATTTATTAAATTCAAGGACATCGGTACATTTAACAGAAACACATACAACAACAAAACAAGATAACAACAAGACAAACAATACCATCAGACAGCGGTGTCCCGATGCCCAAAAAATAAAAGGACCTCACTCAGCATTCAGACGTGACGTGACCTGTACAGTCAGCAAAATAAGTGGCTTAATGGTCCAATCAGAGGGCGCCACTTCCGGTCCGGTGGCATCTTGTAGTTGTACCTTTATGAGTTTATTTTGTCGTTGTTGAGGCGGCTAGATTCTTGGAGCCTAACAAGTCTTAAAATATTATGCTTATGCATTATTATTAACACTTGTTTCTGAAGATATGCTCATGACTAACAGGTGTGACCAGTATCAATAGGTTTCATTAGATGGTAAGCGATGTATTCCTACATTAGAATGCGCAGCACCGAGGCTTTTTTCACATGAATAAATACTTATTTCGTCTTCAAAATGGTTAAATTTACGCGATTTGACAGAACAACGTAACTAGCGGTGAAACGCCACCTAACGGAATCAAAGAGCAGTTTTCGTCCCCATTGTAAGGAAATTAACAGATGCCAGGTGAAATTGGAACAACTATGACAAACTCGTATAAACTTCGGCTAATTCTGTTGCTGACAGTACTCCGTGATGCAGTGGCTCAACTGGGCGTCTGGGTGTTTCGGGACCTAACCCAGTTACATCGACAGCGGATGAATCCGTTCATTAACACCTTGTTGGAGTCCCTGTTTACATTCTATGAATACTGTTATTACACCATTGTTTCTCGCGTAAAGTCACACAGGTGTCAAATCCATACTAATATTCAGAATACGAAAATAACTGTCTGATTAATTTGTTTTCACTTCTCATGCTCTAAAAGTACGCCAATGTAGCCCTACGAAGCGGGACTAAAGTGACCACTTTAGTCCCTAGGGAGTAAAAAGTAATTAGTTTTTTAATTTCTTTCATGTGACATAGACGAACTCAAACAGCCAGTAAAATAGTACATTGTTACCCTAGGGGTGAAAGTAACTTATTTAGTCCCGAGACGGGGTTTGGCGCCCGGAACGAAGTGAGGGCGCCAATAGTTCGAGGGACTAAATAAGTCTTTAACCCGAGGTAAACACTGTGCTCCTCATTACAAATACAAGGAAAGTAAAAATAAAAACATGAATTAGCTAAAGAAAAAATGAGTAAATTTTATTTTCCACTACCGCTTTAGCCTCTTCTCTTATAAAATCAGGCGTTAAATTCATATCAGAATCAGATGAACTCATTTTATAGGTACAAATCTCTGCTATACGTATAGACAAAACTCTTCAAATCGAAAAAATAAATGAAGATCGAATTGCCGCTTTCCCGCCTATTTTGTTTGTTTTTTTTTCTGTGGCCGGCCAGCTATTCAGCCATTATTTTTTATTTTCATCATTGGAAAAATGGTAAATATTTTGCCCAAATCTAAGTTATTTTAAAGAAATTGTTGAAACGAAATTATAATAAAGTTATTTAAAAAATATATATTCTTTAATCAATACTTAACTTTAAGTTATTTCAATTTTACATCGTGGCTGTATAGAAAGTTGGTTGGTTGGGTGGTTCAATAGATGTGTGAAAAAGAACTAGTTTTTTTTAAAATAATTTGACAGCGGTCAGGTGAAAGTGATTCTCCCTAGGGATGAAAAGTATTACTTTTATCCCGCTCCTCAGGCAACTTCAGACCTACTTTCAGAGTATGAGTAATGAAAATATACTATTATCTGTGGAGTGTGGACCGTCTTCATTGCGAAAATGTTGAGAGTTTTGGTTCCATGGTTTGTCCGCAAAGAAGGTGGCGCCATGTGTTTTAAATTGTTAATCTGTGGTTCAGTTCAGAAGAAAAAACTGACCACGAAAATTACAGAACTTTTGTCAAGTGTACATTTGTTCGGTTTTAAAGGTTTTTGTACTAAATTGACAATTTATCTCGCACTAAAAGTGAAAAGTACAGTTTGCACCTCGATACTTAACGCCAACTTAATATACCCTCGGTTTCATTGACTCCCTCGCACGCTCGGGAGTCAAACCACCTCTGGTATATTATGGCTTCGTTTAGTCCCTCGATATGAAATATACTATTTCATGCCTAAATCACTCATTCAAACAACGCATCAACATACGCAACAATAAGACGGGCCTGTTGGCCTCCTGCTTTTAGCGCTGATGGTCGTGGGTTAGATCCCCAACCATGACTAACATTTGTGTATGTTGTGTGCCTGGGTGTTATTATCTATTTAAGTATATTTTTTATTTCGGTATTACTAGACACACTAATGTTGAAGAATTTTGGTATAGAGGTAGATAGGGTCTGATATGTAGTTCCGAATGCCGTTGTTGCCGACGCACGTTGCTGCGAAAAATATTTCAAGTGGTACGCCCCTGCGAAAAGCCGCTGCATCGAAAATCGCTAAATTGACTGACGGACTTGCGAACACGCTGTCGCGAAATACTTGTTTTAGGTGGTACGCTAGATCGATAGTCACGGCATCGAAATCCATTGTTGCGATTAGAGTGCCTATTCATATCTATCGTATGGGAATGTAATGTAATATTATTTTTGATTAACTTTCTAATTATGTAGGTACTATAGGTGTAGAAAATACAATAAGAATATTAATATAAAGATACTACAGTACATAATATTATATATGCTTTTATTATATGGGCTTGATTAGTGTTTGGAAGGAAGAGAAATGAAAAATATTATTTTTAATTAACTTTTTAATTATGTAGGTATAGAAAACAAATCAAACTTGTGGGTAACATACTCGTATATAACAATTATATCTACGATCCGTAGTGGATAAAATTATTATCCGTTATTAATAAGTTTTAATATATCATAAAAAAGATAATTTAGTTACAACTTCCTTTAAAGAAATAAAAACACGAAAATACTCCTAAAAGCTACAATGATATCTGAAAAAAAAATCAACACTAAATAAACTCAGTATAGGCGAGTATGTAAAGCTACAGCTCTTATAAAGTCCAAAGTGCTCATTGTATTTTTTTTTCTTAGAATAGTTTGTATAGCATTTTCTACTTGTATTATAGAAATCACAATAATTACATGACTAATAGGTATCATAGCCTAATCATAGCCTTGAGGTCTAAACAATTCAGTCCAAGTTTTATTTTAGTTAGTGTAAGTAGTTTTTAGTAATCATAAAGGTCGTGAGTTCGATTCCCATACGATAGATTTGAATAGGCACTCTAATCGCAACAATGGATTTCGATGCCGTGACTATCGATCTAGCGTACCACCTAGAACAAGTATTTCGCGACAGCGTGTTCGCAAGTCCGTCAGTCAATTTAGCGATTTTCGATGCAGCGGCTTTTCGCAGGGGCGTACCACTTGAAATATTTTTCGCAGCAACGTGCGTCGCAACAACGGCATTCGGAACTACATATCAGACCCGAGGTAGATAGGAACCTTGATAAGCACATTAGCACATAGTGGCCACCTTTGGCCTCAAAGAAAGAAAAAAAGAGATGAAAGTTTGAATGAAAACCGCTGACGCTCACAACACACTCCCATATTAATTTTTCAGAGTGGCCATTTCAGAATAACTGAAAAAAATACATGTCAAAAAATATTTTGATTGTATAAGTAAGGCAAAATGTAAGCGATAAGAGTGACTGTATTTCGATAAACTAAATATATACGATACGACGGAAAATATAACGACAATAGTGGGAAGAGATAATAATAGACAAAACACTTACCAATAAAACTGTGCTCTTCTGTGCCTCGGTCTTCGGCGGTTGGTTGGGGCTCCTATCACCTTTGGGAACTCGAAATCACCTCCAGCAACAGTTACCTTTCTCCAAGTACCTAATACCGGGTGTAGAACAGCACTGTTTCCTCCAGTCGACTTCTCTCTTTCCCTTTGCAGTTTAAAACACGCGAAGCGAAGTTGTGTACTAAATTACAATATTACGAGAACGATAGAAAACGATAGAATTACGAAAGATGTGCATGTAGTCGTTGTAGGTGCACAAGCACCTACAACGACTTCCATGAACGACGACAATAATTAAATGGTCTTTAAGGCAAGGGACAGACGCCACGATGTCTACCTTAATAACACCGAAATGGAGAGAGGACACCAATTTAAATATCTTGGTCACATAGTGACTCCTGGTCTCAAAGACTATGAGGATAAAGAAAGAGAACGGCGGGCATTGCCGGTGAGAGCAAACATGCTGGCCCCCGCAGGTTTGCTCGCTGCAAAGGGGATGTTAAGATTACTCTTTTCAGAGCGTATTGCACTTCCTTTTACACGTAGCCTGTGGGCTAGGTACACTCAAAAAACCTTCAATTCTCTACGGGTGCAGTATAATAATGCGTTCAGGGTGCTGTTGGGACTGCCTCGCTTCTGCAGTGCATCAGGGATGTTTGCAGAAGCCCCGGTCAACTGCTTTTTTGCCACATTGCGTATTAAATGCGCATCGCTAGTGCGCAGAGTCCGAGATGCAACGGCATTCTGGCCATGATTGCGAGCAGATTGGATTGTGTGTACGTGAATCATTGCTGTGTCACAGCTTATGGGGTGCAGCAGGGATGATTCGCGTTATATTGTTCAATCACTACTAACATAGTTTCTAAGTTAATTTGTAACTAAAAAAGTTTAGTCATGTTAATTGAATAAAGAAATTAATTATATAAAAAAGTGAAATAAAACATTAAAATGTTCCATGATACATCGAAACCGCTGAAGTTATGAATGACTAACTGTCCCTTAGTGGCTAGAACCGTATGGCCCATGTAACTTTATATTGCTGAAAGAGTTTTTAAAATCGGTTCAGTAGTTTCGGAGCCTTTTTAATGCAATCAAACCATCCATCAAATCTTTCCTCTTCATAATATAAGACAGATAAAAATATGAGCCCTTCACTATTTTATTTAACCCTTTATTTTCCTTCTTACTCTAATAAAAGCAAGTGGCTCAAAAGTCAAATGAGAGGTCGTAATAAAAATGATATTAAATAGTTTTTTAAACCTATAAATCTAACTTACCCCATCCCTTATCCACCACCGGGAAAAACTATTACGACCCCGTCAGATAGTAGGTAATAAAAGTTTACAGACCCATAAACGTGTCAGGCTAGGTAATGATAGGTATACGTTTTATAGCCTGGAATTCAGCCTAGGCTGAAATCAGATTCTCTGTCGAAATAGGAGCTTTGGTTTGGAATGTAAATTCAGTAAAAAAGTTTCTAGCGTGTTCTAAAAGTCAGTATTCGGTACACACTTCCGTGCAAGAAAATAAACACAACATTTTGTTAAGAATATTACAGGTTTTTAAAAAAAATAATGTTTATCCAAGACAGTTTAAGTTATCTGACTTCAATAACACTACAGAAATTTCATATTCATATCTCAAAAACGCCTCCGTGTTCGAGTGGATCCAGAGCTCGGCCCAAAACCCGGAGGTCCCGGGTTCGATTCCCAGGTATAGCAAAGTCTGTTTTCGGATTTTTCGGTACATAGCCCGGGTTTGTGATCACCAACCCGCATTTGGCAAGCGTGGTGATCAAGCCAATACCCATCAATTGTAGCGATGACTTGATTTCAATGATGGAGACCTTTGCCCAGCAGTGGGACACTACAGGCTAATTACTCAAAAATGTAGGTACATCATACATATCTCGCATGCTGTGGAAGAAAACGGCTCAATCCAAGAAAAAACAAGAGCAGTTAAATATCAAATGATATCTTTCAAATAAGTTAGTGCTAGAGTACCACTAAACCAGAATACCCATTATATTTGAGGGAACTCACTTTTAAAAGGGAAGTCCTCACGGAAAGATGTTTTTAAATAGTTCTCATTCAATGTGTGAATGTGTCCAAAACTTATGTGTTAAACGAAGTTAGGGGCCTTTCAGACTGCGGCAGTGGCTATCTGCTGAAAGGAAGGCGAAACAGACGAGAATTCGATAGATCAAAAACATCTCTCTAACTATAGATTAGTAAAACTGAAACATTATAATATTATTTAGAGTTTCACCAAATGCACATAAACAAAGTACATTGACGGACTTTATGCCTAATGGAACCCTCTACCAGTCAACCACACGGCCGACAGAATTCATTTCGTCGTTTTTAAATTTACTAAAAAAAAAAAAAACAAGTGAAAACGTTACATTTCATGAAAATGTTTAAAAAAATGAGCATTTGCCTGTATTACTCTATCAAATGCTCTGGTTTATACTAGGGATGTTGCGAATGTCATATTTTTGACATTCGCGAATGCGGATGCGAATGCGAATATTTGAGGTGCGAATGTGCGAATGCGAACCTCGAATGCGAATGTTCCGGAAAGTTACGTCACTAAGTTATTGTTTATCCATTCGAGAGTAAACTTTTTCGTAAGCATATTTCGCGTGGTCACGTTCTATAGGCGTAAAATCTCGACATATCTCAGTTGTCTTCGCTTCCGCCGTGAGAAAAACCTTCTGAATGGCTCAAAACAATTAGACAATTGTTAGCTACTGGTTTATCTACTAATTATTGACAATAATAATTAGTGACAACTAAAAACAATGCGATTATGCGAGTGAAATAAACCAACCACAGCAAACAGTCTGTATCGAAAAAGCACTTCTTATTGGTCAAAAATGGCCGACATTGACATGACCAACCTTCTGATTACTTGTCGTGACCCGCATAACATTCGCATTCGCAACATATTCGCATCGTTTGATGCGAATGCGAATATTAATGCGAATGTTTAAAATGATGCGAATCATGCGAATGCGAACATTCGTAACATCCCTAGTTTATAGCCACCTTTACGTGACGAGATCCTCTGAATGGGTTTCTATGGACGGCTTAACCGACGAATTTTAAAACCGACGCGTTCACCACGCTCGTCTACTTCACCCCTTCTTTATGTCTAATACCGCACGTCTGGGTCTAACTCAATCACACAAGGTTCCATTTGTAGACGTCTCAGATTGAATGTGGTACTCTGTCGAATTATACCAGACTGACGGCAGTGACGGTTAATAGAGACTAGGAAATGGTTCGTGGTTAGAAAATTTCGGAATTCTTCAGCACGAGGGGCATGCCAAAGAAGTTAGTCTTTACTCATTTTATTAACACTGGCCAGTTATACACCATCTTAAAGGCTGATTTTTTATTGATATATTTGAAAATATAACACACACTTGTTTTTTTTTATTTGAATGAGCATAATTTTTTCGGGAATCTGGCGGGAATTCACTTGCAGCAACGGAGCTCAGTCGACATGATTTTCGCGGTATGCTTTATTATGACCATAAAAAAAGGTTTAAGCCTCAAGACTGTTTTGAACTTTTAGCTACTACTTTTGGTGAGTCTGCTTGTTCACAAGCAACAGTATTTAATTGGTTTGCTGAATTTAAAAGAGGCCGGGGATGCCTCAATAATTAAGCGAAGACAGGTCGGCCGCTAGCCGCGGTCACACAAGAAAACGTGCGTGCAGTCGAAAAACTTATTCGCGAAAACCGACGAATTACGTATGTAGAGCTGGAGCGAGAACTGGGAATTGGATCAGCAGCAATGCAAACCATAATTCACAACCACCTTTCTCGCCGTAAAAGTTGTTTGAGATCGGTGCCGCACAAACTTACCGATGAGCTGAAACACCGTCGGGTGGATTGGTGCCTATTCATGATAGATAAATTCGACGGTGGCGAGAAAAAAAACGTGTATGATATACTGACTGGTGACGAAACATGGCTATATAATTATGATCCCGAAACAAAGCGACAGTCGACTGTATGGTGAACCAACCAACCAACAAACTTGAAGATGAACCAACTCCAACGAAATGTCGCCGTGCACGAAGCACACAGAAACAAATGGTCGCCTCGTTTTTCTGCAAAACGGGTCTTATTGCTACCGTAGTGCTAGAGGATCAAAGAACGGTGAACTCTGAATGGCATGTGACAGTTTGTGCTCCAACAGTAATATTAGCTTGGTGTGACAAGCGACCGGAGTCAGGCATCCGGCAACTTCTCTGGCACCTCGACAATGCGGCGCCGCACACGTCTGCCAGAACACTTGACTTTTTCAACTTAAAAAATGTGTCACCCGCTATATTCCCTTGACCTAGCGCCTTGTGATTTTTACCTGTTTCCAAAAATTAAAGAAAATCTAAAGGGGAAGAGGTTTGAAAGCAAAGAAGATGCACTGGCTGCCTATTATTTCGAGATTTCTGAGGTGTCTAAAGAAGAGTGGTCACAAATATTTTCCAATTGGTTCAAACGTATGGAAAAGTGTATACGTGCTCAGGGTGAATACTTCGAAAAGATCGATACTTGAATTAAAGTATAAATTTTTAAAATTTTGATTATCTAATTTCTTTTGGCATGCCCCTCGTATGGTCCACAAAACCACTTCAGTGAATCGATTTGACTTAACGAAACTACTAGCGTTTCTAGATTGGCTCGAGTCTGATTTTACTGGGAAACACCCTGGCTTAAAATCCTTATCTAGTACCTTGTAACACATGGATAGGTATCCTTACTCGAGACCATGACACTTGGTGTAATGTCTTGCAGTAGTTCTCAAAGTGGTCCAGGTGGACCCCAAGGGGTCCACGGGAGACTCGACGGGGGTCTATGTTGGCGTCACATTTTCAGTCGAGTCTTGGGATTATGGTAGAAATATAGCTTATTGGGAACCACCGGAGCCAGCAAAATTTTTAAAGGGTCCACGCGAAGAAAAAGTCTGGTGATATATTTATATTTATATGTATGTTCATTTTATATAGGTGATGACTCAATCAATAAAAAAAATACTGAAAAGGATACAGTTAAGGTACAGAACCTGTACAAAGCGATTTTTATAAACTTTTACATCCGTCTACGGATCTCTAAAGTAACTACAGCCAGGTTCCAACCCTTGAACACGAGTGACGTCATAAAGTGCAGACAAACAGCAATATCTGTTATACGCAGACCTGTGGGCTTAATGTGCCGGTACACTGGCGGCCAAGGCACAGCTTATGGTTTTATAAATCTCGTTTAATGTTCCTTATATTATGAAGAGGTAAACTTTGTTCGTTTGTTTGTAGGGTGTCATCTTCGGAAATACTGATCCGATCATGAAAATTCTTTCACCAACAGAAAGATACACTATTCAGAATTTACATAGCTTATTTATAGGCTATATTTTAACGAGATAAATAAGGCTAAAGTCAAAGTCAAAGTCAAAATATTTATTTACGAGAATACATGTCAAAAAGGTCTTAAAATATAGCATAAATTGTCCATTGTATTCGGTCTGCATGCAGACCTGTAAATGCTTAATAAACTACCTGGTTTTTTCATAATTATGGACAATTTTGACGCAGGCAAAGCCGCGGACAGCTATTTACTCATAAAACGGAAATTAACCAAGATAATTTATTTATACAGATATCATCTAACCTCCAGTAGGGTTTGTCTAATAGATAATGGATTTTTTCTCCCGTCATAATATAGCCAAAATTAAAAAAGTAAGCCTATGTCACTTGCTGATAATCGAGCTTTATACGATACACAAAGACAGATACTAGAAAAATTCTACGTGATCCTAGGGCTCAAGCGGGATTCGAACCCGTTATCGACTATGCGGGTGGCTGCTCTTCTAACTAAGCTATCTAGGCCATTGACAGACAGCTGGTTGGAGGGAAATGGTACATTGTTAAAACCACTAAAGAAAAATTGCGTATTAGGGAAATCATTTTTAAAATCGGTCCAGTAGTTTCGGAGCCTATTCATTACAAACAAACACACAATCAAATCTTTCCTCTTCATAATATTACCATAGATAACAAAAATCAAACAAATATTTGTATCATGAATGTGTAGTCAGGGGCCTTATTAAAACCCCGTAAAACTTGTCAAGTCCATTCTGTAAACTGAGTGTAACGATCAATTTCGTAATATGATCTTTCATGTCAGGTAACCGCTGACTGGCTGAAAATAAAAGATCATATTACAAAATTGCTCGCTACGCTCAGTTTAGGGAATTAACCTGACAAGTTATAGGGGTTGCAATAAGCCCCCTGGGCGGGGTACGAACACATGACACTCGACCATTTCGCAACGGTTGATTCATTTATTTAGCACAGCCACATCTTAAAATATATGCAACACTTGTAAATAATTTTAATATGTAACCTTGATATTATTTAAATGGTACCTAAGTAGTAGTTATCAAAATCATCATCATCCGTGCGGTCTATCCCGGTTGTGAACCCACACCGGTGTGTTGGGTCCCAGGGTCCGCCTTTCTTATTTTCTTGGCCCACTTCGCGCGGTCTTGTGCATCCTCAGTGGTGAGTCTGTTGGCACGCATGCCACCCTTGACGACGTCGAGCCAGCGCTTCTTGGGTCGACTTCTTCTACCAGTACCTGGCGGGGGCGGCATGGCCAGACATTTGTTGCCCACTTAGTTTGCCGAACTCCGTGAGACATGACCATACCAACGAAGGCGGCACTCCTGCAGTTTGTCTGCGAACATGAAGGCTGCCACGGGTGTGGGTTTTCCGCACGCGATCTTTGCGTGAGACTCCACACATCCACCGCAGCATCTTTATTTCCGTGAAGCGCAGCTCCTGTTTGTGTCGCTCTAGTATGTCGCGGCCATGTTTCACTGCCATATAAAAGGACAGGCCTAATGATGGTTTTATAGACCTGCCCCTTCAGCTTGATCGGTATTTTGGGGTCCCAAATGACACCAGTCACCTCACGCCATTTGGCCCAAGCCGTGGAAATTCAGGCTCTGACGTCGCTGTCGATGTCCCCGGACGCGCTTAACACAGATCCCAGGTATTTATACTGTCCCACTGCTGGGCAAAGGCCTCCATCATTGAAATCAAGTCATCGCTACCATCAATGGGTATTGTCTTAATCACCACGCTTGCCAAATGCGGATTGGTGATCACAAACAGGGGCTATGTTCCGAAAAATCCGAAAACACACTTTGCCCGACCTGGGAATTGAACCCGGGACCTCCGGGATTCGGACCGAGCTCTGAAACCACTCTGCCACGGAGACGCAAAAAATAGTTCGTTACAGCAGACTTTTTTAAACATTTAATTGTTGGCCAATACACAAAAATCCAAAGTCATTTTTTAACCACAGATTTCCAAAGACATTGTAGGTAAAAACTAGTAAAAGGCTTGTTTTACCAGTCAGTAAAACGTTCTATATTAAATTGTTTGACGGCTGATCGCTCTTCAAGCGTAGATTGAATCCAGTCTAAGCCTTTTCAAACATTCAATCACCAATATCACTTACACGCCGTCTACGAAGCATACATTGTGTGAGGTTATTTGAAAATATTCTACGGTATTAGCCTTGGTGTTTGCTGCTACCACTCCTAAAATGAAAACGCTGGAAAGTTGATCCCACGGGTATATATTGATATAGATAACGCTAGCGATGATAACGAAACCATTGCAAAATAGGTCTTTGGCTGCCAGAGTAGTGAAGGATGGCTACGATGATGTGCAAGCTAAGCTACGAAACTATTGAACAGTTTCTACTGATGCTATGCTATGTAACGGAGCAATTAAGATCTGCAGCGATAATGCGCCGCCGCGAGGTAGCTGTTAGACGAAGATGCGCAGCTCGAGCTTTGATGTATCGACAGTAGGGAAGGCACGCACAGCACGCATCCATAACGCGCATCCATGTGTGATGTGGCATGTCGTGTGTCATGCCATGTGTTATGACATGTGTCATGTCATGTGTCATGTCATGTGTCATATTATAAACATAGCTAAGTAACCCGTTTCCGCCAGTGCTGTGAACCAATCGGTGGATATCAAGCGCATCCACAGCAACGTAGCATAGCACATATTTGGTGGAAAACCAGCCTTATGTTGGTGCGTTAGTGTGAGCGACACTGCTTCGTTCAGCCCAAGCTCAACCGTTATGGCAAGGGATGTCAAAATTACCATTTTAATTTATCAATCCGCCAGAGAACATCGTGGGCCAGGGGCTAAGCACCCCAACTCGGATCGTGGACGCACTGGTCCCAAGTTCAAATCTGTCACAATGTCACTTGTTCATTGTTAAATTTCCGGCTAACTCTCCGCTGATGGAAAACATCGATAAAAAACTAAATCAACCCGGATAACGGCGGAAGGCTCACCACTACCATTGGGGAACAGTTGGCTTTTGAGTGTTCCGTTCACCATGACGGCAACACTCACTTTTTTTTATAGTGCCCGTCAAGATGACCTCACTCCACCTGATGGAAAGCAGTCGAGTGGATGACAAGCACAATAATGCAAAGAAATTACTGAGCTGGCCATACTCATCTTGAAGGCCTGCTCTGACACCGGTTAGTGCAGTGCTGATCCCGGAACGCGACCTGACCGAGATAGGTCAGAGTCACTTGGCGGGTTTTACGCAACTGAATGGTGGTAACATCAACCGGCCGACATAATATATCTCCCACCTGAAGAGCAAGTTGGTCTGCTGCAGGGCTCCCTTAGTCGCCTCTTACGACACCCACGGGAAGATGGGGCGGTGGAAAGTATTATTTTAAAGTGCCGCCACCAGCACGGCACAAACTTGCCTCTGACTCCGTGTTTTGGATATAGTCGTGGTGTATGTAATATATGTATGTAAAGACCTACGTGCGTGGCGTGACGAATACTTTAAAAAGTGGCACCCTTGGTTTTCAAACAAAGAGAATTCCTTTATCTATTTCGAATTTAGTTCGGTGTTTGGGCCCTAGACATTCAGTGACATTGTAACTTTTTTATTTACCAGTGTTTGTGCAAGCGAACGTAATAGAAAAGAAGGTCATGTAATATTAAGTTGGATTTTGAAGTACTTTAATGTTGGTCTTGCGCAAATACTGGTTTCATACTTGGCGAATGCGAATTTATTTTAAGGGAGGCATAAAAACAAGTTTGGTAAAGTAAATACAGTAGGTTTAATTGCCAAAATCAATTATTTTTGATCAAATATTGAGTACATTTGTTCTAGAGGCTATAAGGCTACTCTTTTATAATTGTGGGACACACTGAA
Source organism: Udea olivalis (assembly GCA_947369235.1). Taxonomy (NCBI): domain Eukaryota; kingdom Metazoa; phylum Arthropoda; class Insecta; order Lepidoptera; family Crambidae; genus Udea; species Udea olivalis. The sequence goes on along the minus strand of OX376370.1, from coordinate 5,956,110 downwards.
TCAAACTTATTTGAGTCAGTAAGTAATACCACTGATTATGATATTCAGCATGGTACTTGACCATGCTGAATGAATATCATAATTTTATTATCTACAATTCTTGTGTGGGCTATATTCTCATAAAACTTTGTTTTCGAGATAAATAAATAAATATCTTGGACAATTCACACCAAGATCATCTGACCCCAAACTAAGCAGAGCTTGTATTATGGGCGTCAAAAACTGATAAACATACTTAAATATTTCTAAATACATACATAAATAGATCACATAGACACCCATCTAATAAACCGAAAATTTTGACCATTGGCCTCTAATAACTTTTTAGCACACATGGGCACTATGGGGACTTTGGGTATTTTCTTTCTACTGGTTTACTCAAGCTCTGGCGTTTTTGTTATTTCAGCACTTTTTTAAGTCTAAATTGACCGGGATTTTTATGCTCTCCTGTCACATGTGTCAATAAAATTGAAAAAGATTGATAAATGAATCTGAAGGCGGCTTAACTTCGAATGTCGTTTCAGAATTGGGGCGATAATGTGTTAAAAAAAGAAAACCTATCAAAAAGAAGGGATTAATTTGTGATGCGAAGAATGAATGCATGCATCATAAAGACCCTTATAAAACTCAAAGAGTTCTGTGCTATTTGCAACATCTAATAAAGTGCTAACCCTGTATACCATTTCCTTGTCCTGCAGTGTATTCCCTAATTACCTCAACATGTTTGTCGCTTTCGTTCGACCACACTTGATGTCCCGGGCAGGGTCGCTGTTATCACTGTATGCTTGTAGGGTCCGCAAATCCTTGGCGAAACGGTTTCTAACGTTTATAGCGAAGGTATTGAGAAAGCACGAATATTTACGATTTTAGATTTAATTAACTGTCTCAGCTGGGCCGAGGCCCTTGATCATTGAATTCAGAGAAGCGAATGCTTTCACCATCGCGTTTTGCGAGCAAGTAAATGTCAATTTGTATGGCATCGCATCGGGCATGATTCGAATTAGTGCAACAATAATGCCGCTCGATGGCGCTGACTCCATGCCATTCTGTTTGACATTCACGTGCTTCCAAAACACTATGGTAAAGTCATTCGTATGATTCGCATCTCTCACTCACTGCAGCTCGCACTCGGCACTCTGATCCCAAACAACGTGGAGCCTATATTTTGACGACACGATTGGCGTAGTGCGCTGTAGCTCTGTTTCTCGTCTTGACTTGTCAATTCATAAAATTATCTTTTAAATTGGCTAGCGTCTGGGTGTGCTGGGCGACGTCCCTAGCTTAATTCCCTGTCTGGTACCTAACAGAAGGATATTCATCCCTACTTCGAAATTTTGACACGTGGTGCTCTGACTGACGCATATAGTCTTTTGAACATAATTTAATATTTCTAAATATATCTTGTATTGTTAATAACACAAAGATACGGAACAAATACAAATGTTCGTTTACAAGCGAGTTTTACAAGAAAGTTTTGGCACCCCTGACTGTCTAGGTGCTGTCGAATACTGTCAATTATTGCAAATTTTATGGGTTTGAATCATGCCTAAAACGTTAAAAGGTGGTAAAGAACAAATAGTGTTATGGTAAAGAACTCTTAGAAGCGAGAAAAATGTCAGGAGGCTTAAATGATTCCAATATAATGTGTACTTACATAAATAGATACGATAGCCCTCTTCAAATATTTTTCTGTATTTCAGAAGTAATAACGCTTATGGAAAACAGGCCGGAAGCGGAATCACAGCAAGCGATCGACAGGCGAGAACGATTTGTCTGTAGGTGTAGCGCGACTGGCCCTCATTAATACTTAATGATGTACAGAATATCATTAGAATAGTCATATTTAGTTTGAAAGTAAAACTTGTGGTAGTCAATAAATTTCACAGAGTTTCACAGAGTTCACAAAACCGACCAAGTGCGAGTCGGACTCGCGCACCGAGGGTTCCGTACAAACCTGTAGGCATATTTATTAAAAATATTTTTATTATATGATGCAACTAAAAATTTACGGTTTTCGCAATTTTTTCTTTATCTGTGCTATAAGACGTTGCTTCGTACTAAAATTCAAGATTCTGAGTTCAGGGGAAGTACCCTGTAGGTTTTGAATCCCTTGCGAGTGTGGAAAATTTGCGGAAATTTGCGGCATAAACGGCTGTACCTTTTGATTGCGTTGGCTTAGAAGTTTGATTTTTTCACAGTTCCAAGGGAGCTCCAGTAGTCCTGAATATTTTATATAAATTCCAGCTTGATACCTCCACGCGTTCCTGAGAAAAAGGGTCTTGACAAACAGGCAGACGGAAAACAAAGTGATCCTATAAAGGTTCCGTTTTTTCCTACCGAGGTACGGAACCCTAAAAACAAAACTGTAAAGAAGTGAAGCCGTGTTTTTAGTCTGGTTTAGATTTATGAATGCGATTGATAACAATCCGCTATAGAATCTTCTACCGTAGTCGTTAGTTACTTTTGAATTCACCAATAAGTGAATAGTAGTAGTTAGTAGGGGTGGAAGAATCACTTGTTCGATTATTATTTTTGAAAATTAGCCAATTTTTAAAAATTTACAAAATTGATCTTAAATTGGCAGCATAATGTGCTCAAATGTACAGCTTGTCCTGCTATTGCATGGATTTTGTAACATTGTACAAATGAAAAAATGGGAAAAAAGTTGGACATCATACACCATTAACATTTAAGCTAACTAAACAGAGCTCGTTTTATGGGTGTCAGATATCAATGCTAAATCGTCAATATTCATAAATTGTATCCCTAAATGTCAAGCAGTAGTCTCTGTATGTGTACCTTATTCCTTTACTGACTTCTGCTACATACTTCACAAAAAATAATCGCGTATGTACACCTATCCATCGCACTATAACCGTTGTACAACGAGTTTTGATCGCCACCGCGTTAAGTGATTGGCTCTTAACGCCCGACGAACAACGGACAAACGGTTTTTACGACTATTCTATATAAGTTGTTAATAGGGCGTGTCGAACTATTTTCTGATATTGGCGCTTTTTATTTTATTCTATGGAATTCGACAGGATTAGCAATCTGAAGGGCTCATTGTGGCCAGCTCACATACTTACTCATTCTTCATTGCACATGAAATAAAGTACAATTAGCAGATTGAATGCCTAAAGGCATTCTCTACCAGGCTGTTCAAAATATAATCGTAGGGATAAGCTAATCAGCAACTTCGGTGGAGACCGCGTCTCGGTAAACTTAATAGTAATAGGATTCCCTCTGCCCTGAAGTGCCAAGTGCCTAATAAATAGTAGCCATCTAGTAGTTCTAGCATTTGTAAACTTAGCATCTGTAATTTCTGACCACTAAACTACCTACTTATAAAGCCACTCCCAGGTCCACTCGGCGGCCATTTTTAAAAACACATTACGTCATCTCCCGCGGCGCGACAGGGCCTTTCCATTTGCGCGGGACAGGGGCGTCCCGCGGGACAACTGCGGACGGTGCTGCCCTGTCTTTGCTTATTTGCAGAATCTGTAAATAAGGTACACATACTTGTTTAAATAACTATATCTCGGATGGGGTAGAAATACTTGAAGAAGATAACTTGGTCAAGGAATTAGGATTTTACGGTTTACCTCACCACCTCACGCTAACTGGGCCAGCGCTGTGAGTGCTGTAACCAATTGTACTATTGAGACTTAAGCAGACCTGTCGAATTTTTCTAGTCTATAGACTGAATCTAGTAAAATAAGGACGGATAATTTATAAACCACAATAAAAGGGCTGTCTTATTGCTAAAGGAAATCTCTTCCAGACGACGTACTACAAATAGAAGAAAGATGACAGAAACGGTAAGCAAGTACAGAAATGAATGAGGATTAATAAGTATTTTAACTAATAAACAAATCACATATTATTTTATAAAAACATTTCTTGTAGATAATATATAAGAAAATAAAATAAATTTCGAGGACACCTTACACCAAGATCATCTGACCGAACCTAAGCAGAGCTTGTACTATGGGTGACAGAAACTGATGAACATACTTAAAAAATTCTAAATACGAGTGCATACCACAATTGATAATAACACCACAAACACAAATGTTTGTCATGTGTACCCCTATCGCATTGATTAAACAGGTGATTTTCCTATGATTTGCAGGTATTTTAAAGTTGGTTTTTCAAATGGTTTTCACTTGTTTTCAGTTGCTTCATGCGACATTAATACTGCTAAAAAAGATTGGGCCTTACTGCAGTGTTTTATTCGAGAAAATGGAACCAAACCAACAAAACCTCCATCAGGAAAATCTAACCAATAAATATTCATAAAATTAGCCACATACTCCCACGTTCGACATCAATATACTTCAACCATTATCTGTAATACGACGATATAGTATCTGTGCTCGCACGAAGACATATCTTTATTCTTTTGCCTCCATTTCCTCGATGATATTCAGGCAGTAAAATAAATATGTGGCAAGTTATTGATTTATTTATAGTAAATAATATAAATATCTGAGATAAATTACACCAGGATCATCTGACCCCAAACTAAGCAGAGCTTGTACTATAGGTGTCAGAGACTGATAAACATACTTAAATATTTCTAAACATATACTTAAATAGATAAAAGTAGTAGTCTTCAATAACTTACAAAACTAGAGATTGCAAACCGGGCCCGGCCCGGTCACCGGACCCGGTGAGTTAGCCGCGGCGCGTGGCGCGGGAGCGCCAACTCTTAGAATGTACTTGGCAATGTTGACAATAGTAACGTTACCAATTGTACGTTACATTTTGTTAGCTAAGACTATACAAGTTTGGTTGTTCACAGTTGAGGTACAGCCTAGACTATAAGATTTCGCTATTTGCTTAATTAGTAACAGTAACATTAGTAACACTCACTAGTCTTAATAGCCAAAGTTTAAGAAAAAACATAATACTTTACTTTTAGCAAATAAGAATTTGTTTTCTCCAATTAAGGTGCTTCAAAATGGGCGCGCGGACTTGGTCTATATTATGTCATTTTTCTAAGGCTGCGTTATTAGTTTAATGTTTCCCAACAGACTCTATGAGGAGTAAAGATAAAGACCTGCTTGTTTAAACTTATCAAAATGAATAATTACTAATACCAACCAACTAAAATGTTACTTTTCCATCCAATAGTAAAAATAATCAATTCTGGATAAAGTGTGATTTTGAGTGTGACTGATTATTGTAAGAATTGTTAATAAGCCAGTTTGAAATAAATATGAACCTTGAATCATTGTCTTTTTCCATAGAAAAATAATATAAAATACTTTAAAGGTTTCATCGCTAACGGCGCTAACACACAAACACTACCCGGTTAGCGACGAATGCAACTGGGCCCAGCCGGGTTGACCAGTTTAACTAGGACCAACATTCATGTAACCACAATTTGTGTTTGTTTTAGGTGTTGATAACTATTAAAATAAATATATATTGTACAGACGTGTTCGGTCACATCAACCTTTACAAAACCATAGCAAAATGGGTCTTACTCTTATGTCGACATAAGGTGCTCCTGTGTAAAGATTTATGTGTACGCCTCTATACACCTTAAAAATGCAGAAAAAATAATAACACTAATATTATAAAGAGGAAAGATTCGATTGTTTGTTTGATTGTATTGGATAGGCTCCAAAACTACTGATCCGATCAGGAAAATTCTTTCACTAACAGAAAACTAAATTATTTAAGAGTAATATAGGCTATATTTCATTATGATTGAACAAAAAATTCAGTGAAAAATAATAGTAAATGTAAATCAAGTCGGAGAAAAGCGGGCAAATTGGACACCAGCTGGCAAACATTTGACAGAACGAAGGTCAGGGCAACTCGTTTTGAATATAATTTTAATAAATTATTACAGTCAACTGCTGGACAAAGGCCTCCATCAAATGTGTACATCGTTATTAAATTCTACTAATTGCTTTTCTTTGTTTGTTTCAGGTAAGCTGCGTTTCCGGAGTTTTAATTTTAAAACAAATCATAATAAATTGAAGTAAGTGTGTAACGATGCGTTTCGATCCAGTCTCATGGACGTTAGAACCTCCACGATGGCCATCAAAAGTATTTCTGTACCTGTCCTTTCAAAATTTAATTTATCGTTCCACGTTCCCTGTTCAGCATTTTGAGTCATTCCTGCTAAAACCATCGTACTGAACAGAGCTTGCGAGCATTTCACCAGATTACCAGTAAACGTTTAAATTACGTGATGGTGATTACTTTAAATACTTTAAATATCCAATTATAGCAGTTTTAATGTAACAGAAACCCGTGTATCGGGTTTCTTTCCTACTCATACTTTTACCCAATACAATAAACAAGTCTCTGGATTGGCTGATCTATTATTCACTATTTCATAATTACATCTACTCCTAAATATTGTGTGACGAACCCCGGCGCTCCGGCTCCTGTAATGCTGGCCTGCAACGGGGAATTCGCCACAAGTTGTTGTCAACAAATGAAACCGTTCTTCATTCTAAATGTTAATTATACCGATTACGTTTTTTATTACATTTACACGATGTAACTTTTTACGCTCTGGGTACTTATAAGAAGATACTATATTTAGCAGATATTCTATAAAGGAACGTAGAAAACTCATAGAGAAATATAGTGTGTTTTCTCTTCTTTTGTTCGACTTTTGTTATTTTTTTATTTTCTATTGTTTATTATTGATAAAATGAAAATCAAAGAAACTAATTAAAAAACAAGTGAGATCAGTAAACTACGATACTTTAAAATTTGTGTGCCATTTCTCGTTCCATTTTTAATCACAGTCCAACTATTCTAAGATATAAGATTTGACAGATGTCATACTGATTGGACTAGGCATGTGGTCAAAACATCGGTACAAAAAAATTGCGATTCTATGAGATATCGATTTACATTCCTAAGGGATGGTAATCGATATCGGGTTTTCTGACTTAGTATCAGAATAAATTGAAATAGAACACGTAATGAACAAGTTTATGGGTTTTCATTGCTAAAAAGTCATTGTATTTTTTCAGTTGTGAAACATTTGTTGTCTCTTGTCTATGTAGAAATGAAAAATTGTCACTTGGTTGTTAAATATTTATAGGTGCGTTCAGAAATTGGTCCGTTTCACAGCTCTAGCATGAGGTCCTTTCCGATCTCTTCGGGCTGTTTTGTTGTAATACAAAAGAGTTTTGTTTCAGAAAAAAAAGTATCAGTTGGTTATATTATGTAGGTGATGCGAGTTCACCGGGTCACCTAGTTGTAAGATAAAAATTATTAGGCTTATGTTACAATTTGGAGTACTTGTAGGCACTTTCTGCTGCTGACATAAGACCCATTTTGCAATGGTTTTGTATAGGTTGATGTGAACGCCTCTGTACCAGATTTATTTAAACCAAGATATTAAATTTTGGGCCCAAATCAATTCAAAAGCATTATATTGGCAGTGATAGGGAAGCAGCCTGATAACTTTATGACCATGTTCCTTTGCTAATTCATCAAGAACATATTGTGGTTTTATCGGTTTATGTTCCTTTACTAAATTCAGTAATTCCACTTTCAACATGGTCATATCTGCCTCCACACCATTTTGTTGCAGCCATTCCACTAATCTGACTTTTTATTTGCCTGAGGTGGCACTTTATTTATTTGGACGGAATGGTATGGCGCAGTAGGACAGAACAGTCGAGGGGGGACATTCAAGACATACAGAATTAAAAGTTCTTTATCTACCAAGAAAGCTACTATATTGTATATTTATAAAATGAAATGTTCGGTTATTCGTGAATTTGCACACATAATTTATTAATATGAATTTGAATTTGAAATGTCCCAACACTATGGTAAAGTACCTAACGCGACAACATGTGTACGACGTCAAGAAAAAACATGTTTTCGGTTAATTATCAATGATCTGCTACATTTCTGAGCAATAAAATTGATTTTTGTGATCATAATTGTGAACCAGTTGTAGTGAATTAAGTAAAACCTCATAATTCATGTGTATTACGATAATAATTGTTTGAAGTTTTGTAAATACGCTAGTACGATGTGATTTCACTGTGACAACCATGGAACGTCAAAAGTAATATCTTAGAATAGTTGGACTGTAGGGCACTGAACCCAAAGGTTTAAATCTTTGGCTGAACCGAGGTTACAAACGTCAACGCGGTTTACGCGGACGCCAGCGGCTGTCATTTGTGGAAACTCTTGGTAGACATACCTATTACCCATAGTTTACCTGTAGTTGTAAGCCAGCGGCTTGTAAGTGGGTAGTATTTACCTTATAGAACATTATGTGTGTGCGTGCGTGCGTGTTAGTTTGTGTATGTGTGTGTGTGTTTGTGTGTGTGTGCGTGTGTGTATGTGGGTGGATGGGTAGATGTAGATTATTGTACATATATCTCTATGTTTGTATGTTATAGTGGGTGCGACGTTCACTTTGTATGTTAAAAAGAAAATTAAGGACTTATGTTACCTATGTATAATGTATGTCTCACAATGTCTTTGTTACACGATGAATGTGTTGAAATATCCACGAGAACTACTGCCGACAAACCGTTTCTCAGTTTGGCAGATGTTGTTTTTGTAAATACGTTTTGTAATATGGAAAAAAAATATATAGACTGGTAGTTACCGAAACCAGCGCCTAGAAACGAATAACGAGCTGCTTGCTACCCGGTAGATACCCGACTCGAGCATCAAAAAACAATTGACTTTTATTTCATTTGTAATAGTCAAACTCTTATTTTTAAATATTCAATAGCACATATAATATTCTGCTATTTTTTTTATAAACATTGTAGACACCGTATATTACACCAGCCGCCTAGTACCTACTAATTTATGATTATGAGAATTTTTAGTTTTTAAATTTCATTGTTTATGTCTATTTATGTTAAATGTATCCTATAGTAAATAAATCACAGGAGTAACACGCTGCAGTTATCGCTAGAAACGATGATAAGCCAAACAAGCCGTTTCCAGCCGCTAGGCAAGAAACGTTAGTAACCAGCTTCACATCTATACCTATTACCTATTCTGTAGTGAGATTCCTTGTTTTTTGTATGCAACTAAGGTTTCTTTCCCGGGTTCCCGATCCTGGGAATACCCGGGAAAACTATCGATCCCGAGCCCGGGAACATTCAGTCGGGAATTCCCGTCCTTCGGGAAATAAATTAAAAGTTTTGAATTCGGTGAAATGTCGAGAAGAAAAACATTTAAAGACGAACTAAGAGAAGCGATAAGTAAAGCTCATAAGGAAGTACCAAACAAGGATTTCCAACTGTTTAAGGCCTCCTGAAAACGTACTCTGAATCTGGAGTTACTGTACAAAGCTTTGTTATCTGTTAAACCGACATCCAGAGAGAGTGAAAGAGTTTTCGGTAGCAGGTAATTTCGCCACAAAAATAAGAAATCAGCTTTCCGATAAGTCATTCACGTGTTTGAAAGCTCATTTTGTGCAAAAATTAAAATACTGTGACGAAGTTTTTGAGTTGATTATTTGTATCTTTCAATCATAAATAAATACGAAAAAAATTAATTATTTTATGTCACTCCCACCTCGGTGTCGGTCAGCGGCTGTCGGCTTGTACAGCAGCATATTGTATAACATAAAATTTACAGAAAGGAGTTCAAAAGTAATAAATAATGCATATTTTTATAAATTCCCTATCCCCGGGAATACCCGGGAATACATTTTTTTCGTTCCCGGGTCCCGGGATCGTAAAAACCCCGGGAATTGAGAAACTCTATATGCAACCTTGCCCTAATGGTTCCCTTGTCACCAATTCGGTACTGAACCCCAAAAACACGGCAGGTGTGGTAGGTATTACTCAAATTCGATACAAGAGAAAACGTCTGTCATTGAAATTCGGTATCGACATTAGTATTTGCATTTATATTAAAAATGTGATTAGGACGCTAGGGATTATTTTTCGCTTCGTATTCAAAAATATATTCAGATCAGCCACGTACAGTCAGTCCACAAATAATTTATTAGAACGAATTTTGAGTTCCCTATATTGTTAAGGTCTCTCCTTCCACATTTCGACCCTGTAAATAATATGTTTTAGACGATTGACATATCCGTATCAAACTTTGACACTCAGAAAAAATACAAAATGTTTTCGGTACCAATATTATAAAGAGGAAAGATTTGATTGTTCGTTTCCAATGGTGACACTTCCCTCCCGGAACATCATTGAATATCATTGAATATGGTAAAATGATACTTTTCCTGTGTAATGCTAATATTCAGTCTGCCTGCACTCTGTTGGGCATGCTTCCTATCGATTTCTCTGGACTTTGAAGCTGCTTTGAAAGCGTTGGAATTTATCTCTACTGTATATGTCACGAAGTTGATCGTACGGAGTGTTGTCAATTCATCATTCATTATTGATAATTTGTAATTCTAAATTGTGTTTTATTAGTCTGTCGGTAGTCCAAACCCAATAAACCACTTAGTGAGTAATATAAAAAGTAGCTTAACCCGCGTTTGTATCCACCGATACACGTTTCTGGTCGGCGTGGTGATCAAGACATCATTGATGTCATTGGTGGAGAATTATGCACAGCAGTAACACAACATGGAAGCTAATTACTTAAAGATAGAACGTTCTTCTTTTTCTTGCACTCATTAAAAAATGCAGTTATTCAACCATAATGTCGCAGCTGCAGTCAGGGTTTTATCAACCAAACATCTCCCCTCCCAGGGGTCCAGAGGGACCCCAGCCACAACTTCTCTTCCAGTTAATAAATTTTATACCTATTCGTACCTTGTCGTGGTTTAATAGAACCCTAATAAGGCCATTTGCATTCAAGAGGGCTCTAATAAAACGTGAATAAAATAAAGTAGACGAATAAATATAAATTAATATGTCGGTAATTGTTTTGTAGGTGGCTTTCGTAAGGACACCTGCCCCTGTACGCCGCTGGGATGGTTTGATACTTTGTCTGGTAAAGCAGGTAGGGTAATATAATTAGTTGTCCTTTATATAAAAATGTATAAAATAACAGCTAAACCTTATTTTTCACTTAGTTGGCCACAATATTTTTCTGATCTGTCTCTCCATATTTTACTCATGTATTGCGCGTTTTTGTAGATCGTAAGTCATCATATAAACATTGATATAATGTTCAAACATTTTTTTCTGCGCTAACTTAAAGGGATTTACAGAAAAAAGTCATATTTGTTTATATAATTACTAACATTAAGCGGCAGAATACGTATGCGAAGGATTTATGAAAGTGGAAGAAGCGTAGGGTGTGGTGTGTTAAAATCGTAGTAAGTGGTAGAATGTGGTATCGAGACGAGAAACGCGGTATTATGAGTATAAAAATTATGAGTTCACAGAAAACTAACATTCATCTTTTAGAATTTGGAATGCTTCTAGACAAAATTCGTCTCAAATATCTCAGCTAAAATCCAACATTGTATCAAGATGGCAGGTCGCGGTACAGTTGGCTAGATGTGAGCTGTGCCCAGGTGTGTTATAAAGACGTTTTTCTTGCTTCGCGAGCCGCAGCGGGACGCGACGTCGCTTGCTAGGGGTTGGTGGTGTCGATAAAAATATCGAAATCAATGATTGCTAAATAAAACTTTGAAGTTAAAATACTTTTTACCATTTAGAACAGTCGCTTAATAGGTTTAAATGATAATAATATTCCTTTACTGGTACTTAAATCACGCTTGCATTCAAGTGGACATCATGCGCTGAGTTTGCCATCACATAGGCGCGCCAGAACTTTCTGATGCAACAGTTACAGACCTATAGGTTTTACCCATTATGTGCTCTTCATATCGCTGCTTTCTTATCTATTTTGCTAGGTCGGTGAAATTCTACGTATTTCGTATTTTCTAGTTCAATCTTGCAACGAAATACCGAGAGAAACCTCAATTCCATAGCATTTCACGGAGTCACGGACTCTTCATTTATCGATATTTTTGCCGTTGTGCTTACTCACATCACTAGGAGGTACGGCATCTATCAAACTATGACAAATATTGTTTTTACTCTGCCCCGGGACAGGATTCATAGCATACCGCTACGAGACAGATTTTAAACATATTTCAAGGGGAAAATACTGAACGTATATTTCTTAAGAGTCTACTAAGAAATACCCGTTTTGTTTTACGGTGAGGAGATATGAGGCGCCGCAATCTCTCGAAGTAGTAAAAACGTTTTATTCGATTTAACATCAACAATGCTAGTTTTTGAGTTAAAATGCTAGTTTGAGTTTTGAAATGCTAAAAAAAACTTAGCAGGCGGGGTTCAAACGCGCAATCTTTCGCTAACTAGGCGACTACTTAAGGTGGGGCACAAAACACGTTTTTAGAATTCATATCGCAGCTTTTATACTATAGGGGCACAATTCGAAAAACATGATTGTTGGGAAAACGCGTTTAAAGATTTTTGAGCCCCTGTATTTTCACAATATCGGTCATAAATAAATTTTATTAAACTATTCGTAGCAAAATTGAAACAAACACAATTGAACGGCTGCGCGAGCGCTTCTTTCTCAACTACAGGCACGACACTAAATTGCTCCTTGTATCGCGGAAACTGAGACGCTTCACTCGGAAATGTGAAAGAGACACAAATAGTTTTCGCGGCTCAACAGTATGCGACTCTATCTGTCAAGAGAATCGTGTAGACGTGTTAATTTTGTACCCATATACGAGTATTATTAAAACTCGAAATCTCAAAATTTTGAGATGTACCCCTATAGTAGGAAAGATGCGATATTTGAAGTAGTAAAAAGTAAAATTAAAATCGAATAAAATTTACTGATATTGTTGAGGGTATAATACAGGGAATTCATCCGGTGGAAACATGATTTGATAAGTTGGCTCGATATAATAAATTCACAAAGTTACCCCTTTTCGTGACATTTTGACTTCTCCTATTTTTGGGTTTATTCCTACAATAATTGATCTGATAATATGAGTCCTTCACCAAAACAAAGTTTAAAGATAACTGGAGGGATTTCATTTCATCCGATAGTTGTTTTTATTAAATCTATTAATTTTTCAATCGATAATTTTAGTGATTTGCGGTCCGCGTGGCGCTCACCAGTTTCCTTCGGGAAATTGTTTATATGAGAAGCTAAGTTTGGTTTTATATAGTTTTCTTTATTTGATTACATTTGACAATAGAAAGTTACTGTAGCAGGTTTATTTATTTATTTATTCTTCATTGCTCAAATTAAAGTACAATTGATGGACTTAATGCCTTATTGCATTCTCTACCAGTCAACCACTGGGCGAAGCAGAAATTATGTTGGCGGCGTTTTATAAAAACATATGAATTATGAACATAAACAACATACTTAACAAGAATAAAAATAATATAAAGTTAAATACGATAATATAATGATTATGAAAGATAAATATAATCTTAAAATTGCACCTAAGTAATTTTTTGACTTCAACTCGTAATTATTTCAAAATAAAACAACTTTTCACTAGATTTACATCTACGAGTACCATAAGTAATTAGCCGTAATTGTTTCTCACTACGTATTTACCCATTGGCTTCCGGAGATATGCTCTGTTTGGTAACATTACAATCTAGCCTGTGTGGACTCTCGCTATTTGCCTAATTATAATCTAGATCAACTTACCGTAGACTTAACTGATTAGCCTCTATTCAAATAAATCAATATCCTTGACATATAAATACACGATGTAAAGCTATACGTTATGTTTTTGGTGAAAATCAATTGTGCAATATGATTTTTACTATCACATATTAGTTTGACGACACGATTGGCGCAGTGTGCTGTAGCACGGTTTTTCGCCTTGCGTGTGTCCCGGGTTCGATTCCCAGTCTTGTACTCGTGTCAATTCAGGAAACGATATTTTCTGAATTGGCTCGGGTTTGGGTGTGCTGGGAGACGCCTTGCTTATTTATTGACGACACGATTGGCGTAGTGTGCTGTAGCACGGTTTCTCGCCTCGAGTTCCGTAGTGTCTCGGGTTCGATTCCCGGTCGGGTCAATTCTGGAAACGACCTTTTCTAAATTGACTCGGGTCTGGGTGTGCTAGGAGACGCCCCTAGCTTATTTCCTTGTGTGGTACCTCGTAACACAGGGATATAATAACTTCCCCACTTCGAGACCATTACAAGAGGTGTGTTGTCTGGCGCATATATATATTTATTTTATTTATTTATTTATTTCCCTGTCTGGTACCTCGTGACACAAGGATATTTATCCCGACTTCGACACCATGACAAGTGGTATAAGGTCTGGTGCATGTTTATTTATTTATTTAGAAAGTTTTGATCATTACGTGAAAATACTGAAAGGGATTCAATTAATGTTGTACAATTCTACCTTTAAAGCCGGCTTAGAATACTCCAATTATACACGGCGATTTATTTTAATAGTTCATTGTTACCCTAGGGGTGAAAGTAACTTATTTAGTCCCGAGACGGGGTTTGGCGCCCGGAACGAATCGAGGGCGCCAATAGTTCGAGGGACTAAATAAGTCTTTAACCCGAAGTAAACACTGTGCTTTTCATTACAAATACAAGGAAAGTAAAAATAAAAACATGAATTAGCTAAAGAAAAAATGAGTAAATTTTATTTTCCACTACCGCTTTAGCCTCTTCTCTTATAAAATCAGGCGTTAAATTCATATCAGAATCAGATGAACTCATTTTATAGGTACAAATCTCTGCTATACGTATAAACAAGTCTTCAAATCGAAAAAATAAATGAAGATCGAATTGCCGCTTTCCCGCCTATTTTGTTTGTTTTTTTTTCTGTGGCCGGCCAGCTATTCAGCCATTATTTTTTATTTTCATCATTGGAAAAATGGTAAATATTTTGCCCAAATCTAAGTTATTTTAAAGAAATTGTTGAAACTAAAATAATAAAGTTATTTAAAAAATATATATTCTCTAATCAATACTTAACTTTAAGTTATTTCAATTTTACATCGTGGCTGTATAGAAAGTTGGAACATGGGTCAATAGATATGTGAAAAAGAACTAGTTTTTTTTTAAAATAATTTGACAGCTGTCAGTTGAAAGTGATTCTCCCTAGGGATGAAAAGTACTACTTTCATCCCGCTCCTCAGGCAACTTCAGACCTACTTTCAGAGTATGAGTAATGAAAAGAAAGTTTTTCACTCTTATGGTTTAAGACATTTATTTCTCAAAAGATTACAAATAATCACTTACAGAGAAAATACAAAATGTGTTATCATCAGGTAGGGTAAACGGTCTGGCGCACGGGAATACATTTCAAATCTGTGAGACACAAGTACCCACTGCTTAGAATAATTACATATAGAAACCAAGTCCGCAAATGGGCATTTTGAAGCACCTTTTTCCTTGTTCATTACAGCTCCGCAATGTTCAATGTCAAAGCGCGCCGCACGTAAGCAAGTAATAGTCACGCAAGTGTGGATCGGCTTAGTGCTTCATTTTTGACGGGGCTGTTGTATGAAGACTATCGTTCCATACGTTATTATTCTAAAACCCACTGTTATTATGACTTTAAGTAGTGACTTGCGCTTCAATACTAGCGCTAAGGCCGCGGACCTAGAATTTTTTTTGCTGTATATTTAGGGTTGACAAATAAGTCAGTTAATCAATGAGTGATCCCTTAATATATGGTATTTTAACAACTTTTTAAATGTTGATTGGGATTTAGCATCTTCAATGTTTTTCGGCAGTTGATTGTAAAACTTACGTTATTCTTTCTGTGAGTTTTCAAGTAGATATTATTCGCTCGACGAGCTTCACATTTGTGATGCTGGGTTTTTTTGGAATAATAATTATTAGGGAGAAACCATATGGTTTCTCCGTAATATTACGGACAGAGCCGGTGACATCAGCTAGTTTGTCATGAAGTCGTGATCTTACGTATAAGATCAGATAAGAAATTCTTTATTACAAATCAAACAAACAGACTAATACACGTAAATCTCAATGTACAATTTAGGCGTTCTTATTGCTAGAAGCAATCTCTTCCAGACATATAGTGTCATACCTCACATTATACCTTCATTAATACAATCCACCTGCAAATACTCTACTAATTCCTGAAGTTCCTCGAATAGATCACTTCGTATATCGTGGGAAGCACTCGAAAAGTGAAGGGGATCAAATTTAACTCAAGTATCAGTTAGTTCAATTGTGTTTGACAATTTCAATTGTATAATGCGATTCTGTCTCATCGCTTCCTTCGTAATGGCAGCTCTTGATACTTGAAGTGTTATTGGATAACAGTGGATTAGATTCGCAAGGATTATGCTTAGCAAATATTTCGATGTCTTGCGTCTATGGTATCAAAGTGCTACACATTACTGATATAAATTGAATTAGACAACACAAGTCTCTTCAGCGTTCTCACATTCCAAGGCTGCTTTACCATCGAAGATGTAATGCTACGTTGCTGTGAATGCGTTTCGATTTGGATGCAGACATTTAGGTAACTTTTTCTTGTAAATGGCCTTCAAAGTTCAAGGAAAAAACAGTATTCCTAACTTTTTCAATTACATAACTTAAGATGTGATAAGCATTGTGGATGTGAATTCTTCAGAATCATCTAGCGCTATCTACCTAATAATGAAAAAAAATCAGGCATTTATCTCAACAGATCGCGCTACAGTGACCGAACAAGTGACTAAACCCAGAAATTATCAAAATTAAAAAATAACATAACTAGAAAACTACAAAAAATCGGGTAACATACATGGGATATTTTCGGATACCCCTGAGTGTGAGGAAGCTAAAAAAAATTTATTGACGTGTATGTTTGGACCACCCTGTATATATTTAAAATATGCTCCATACAACACTCAAGACACGTCTGGCAATGGTCTCGAAGTGGGGATTAATATCCCTGTGTACGAGTACCACACAAGGAAATAAGCCAGGGGCATCAATAATTATAAGTCAATAGAAAATCATTTTACCCGCCACAGATTGAGGAGTTAATATTGTACAGTACCTATACAATTGTCTCACAACTTTGAATGATGAATATAAACTTTGAAAAGAATTTAAAGTTTATTTTAGTACCACTTGTTTAAAAGGAGGGATGGCTCAACAAAACTTCCGCGTCCCAATGATTATTTTCAATTTTATTATTTATGCATTTATTTATTCTTCATTGCACAAAGAAAAAGTACAATTGGCGGACTTAATGCCTAATGGCATTCTCTACCAGTCAACCACTGCGCGAAGCAGAAATCGTGTTGGCGGTGTCTTGTAAAACCGGAATAAAATATACTGTTAATACAAAAAAACATACTTATACCAAAATTATACATATTACACATACATAATTATAATACATACACTAAATATCGTACCTAATTCTTGAAATGTTGTCTTGAAAGGAGAGAGAATAATGCTATTTCTAAGTTGAGGTTTCTCTTAGAAGAAGTTGTGGATTGCTCTTTTGAAGGAAAACCTACTGGTCGACAATTTAATATTATTTGGCAGCGAGTTCCATAGCCTAATGGCAGCTAATGTGAAAGAATTCGACATATGGGAAGACGTATGAAGAGGAGTATGAAGCAGCAAAAGGCTATGCGAGCGCTGGTTGCGCGTGCTGCACTCGCCCCTATACTTAAAATTAGATTTCAGATATCTGGGGGAATTGGGATTACTAAGAATATTGGGATCCCGCTTGAGTCCCTAGGGTCAGGTCGAATTTTTCTAGTTTCTTTATTTGTGTAGAAAATGGTCATTATCGAAGAGAAACAGAGCACTCGAGAATTCCTACGGTGACGAATTTTTAACCATTTTAATTGAGAACGAAAAATTTTGTATAGAATTGCCAAATCCTGGATTGACCGTCTAGATTGCAGTGTGCAATAAAACTACACACATCAAAAGTGTCTAGGGATCAAGCATTTTTATGCGGATTTCTTGAGATTGAAATGTGGCTTTGTAATAAATTTATGATTTTATAAATTTATAGGGATCCTTTTTGGTGCATTTCATAATTTGAAACAGGAACTGTCAATCAAATTCGAGTAAAAGATGAAAATCAGATGTCAATATTTTCCCTATAAAAACATACAACGCATTGAAGACATTATTAGTGCTACTGTTTCCCTACTACTGATTAAAACCAACGTTATTATGGAGCGGCGACGTCATTTAAGCAGGGAAGAAATGCTCAGAGCCGTGGGAATGATAGAAGCTGGTTCCCGGCAACGTACTGTGGCTTTAGCTCTGAATACAAGTCAGAGTGTTATCAGTCGACTTTGGACACGTTACCGAAGCACTGGTACCGTGGCTGAGCGCCATGGAGGACGGTATCGCTGCACCACACGGAGACAAGACCGATACATTCAAATCACAACTCGAAGAGCTCCAACAATAACCGCCATGATGTTAGCCGTGAGGCTTCATCACTCTTCAGGGAACTTAATTAGCGACCAAACAGTCAGAAACCGCTTGCATGAAGTGAACCTTCATTCCCGAAGACCGCTAAGGGTACCACCTATAGCAATGCACAATCGTAGGATTCGATATCAATGGACTCTTGAACACAGAAATTGGGCAGAAGAACAATGGCGTTTCGTGTGCTTTTCTGATGAGTCTCGTTTTGGTATGAGACCGGATACAAGACGTATACGACACTGGAGAACCCCTGGACGCCAACAGCGATTAAAATCCTGCCAGGAAGTCCATCCTTATAGTGGTGGAACCATCATGGTATGGGCGGGCATTTGGATCGGCGGAAGAACTGAGTTGATTTGGATCAGAGGCAACCTCAACGTTTAAATTTATGCTAAGATGATTGTATCAGACGTCATCGTTCCTCTACAAGTGCAAATCGGTCCCTTATTTCAGTTAATGCATGATAATGCACGACCGCACACCGCAAGAGTTGTAAGACAGACTCTCGCCGCAGCTAACATCAATGTCCTGCCCTGGCCTGCTCAGTCGCCAGACTTGAACCCGATTAAGCATGCATGGGATATGCTACAGAGAAGAGCTCTGCCGAATATGGAGGGTATCCAGTCGCAAGAAGACCTTTTGTTGTTGTTGCAACGAACATGGGCGGCCATTCCACAGCGTGATTTGGATGAACTCATTTTGAGTATGCCAAACCGATGTTCTTGTGTTGTTAGTGTTCGCGGTAGAAACACGGATTATTAATTGTTTAAGTTACCCAATAAAATTTTAAAGAAAACTGTTATTTCAGTCTTTTTTTCGAACTTTAATGTTAGTGGTTCAAATGTCAAAAATCCCTTTATTAGGAAAATGCCAAATTTCTTTATTAATGCAAAGGTGACTTGGTTTATCGTTACTGTAGACAAACGAAAACACTTTATTTTAATGAATCCTTGAAGAAAATTTTAATTAATAATAATCAGGAGAAAAGTTATTGCAAAAATATATGTTGATCCCTAGACACTTTTGATGTGTGTAAGTCTGGATTCGTATGTAGGTAGCTTACGTCTCATGCCCAATTTGAAACTTAGATTACGAAGGAAACGCCTTTGGACAGCCTCCCAATCTATCAATATGGGTATTGTATTGTGGACACCATGACCGAATTAAACTGTGTTGTTGCAGTACACAGGCGTCATCTTTTTCGCCATCCATGTCTGTACTCCACAACCTATTCTATAGCTAGTTTAAAAATGTGTAAAGGTTTTGCCTATAGCGGTTGGGGGTTCGATCTCTACCTAGGACCAATATTAATATGATGAAAGTGTTGGTTCTGTGTGAAGTATTTAAGAAAATCTTTGTTCATTTAAGCTTTTACAAGCACTTATGACAAGTAACTTAAGGATTCACAGTTAATGTTGATAAAAATTATTGGTTTTATCGAGTGGAATAAATAACTTCAACATTTTATGTTTTCAATGAGATGTTTTTAAAAGTTTTCATTTAATTAGAAAATGTTATATCCGTTTTAATATAAAGAGGGAAGGTTTTATAGGTTATTTGAACGGGAGAAATGGTCTACGCGAACGAAGCCACTGACAAACAGCTATTAATTAGATAAAGAAATGCAAATAGTCATCAAATACATTTCCGGTTCCGACTAGAGTGACTAGCTTTAACCTAATTGATGGTATCGGAACTCCCAAAGCTTAAATCTATTGACAAATTATTCAAGATGGCCACTAAACGTCAAAAGTCCTTAACTAAAGCGGTTGCCATGTACTGTGGGTACAAACACACCATAATTGGTGATTGTTAGTAGATAATCTACCCCTATAATGTCCAATCACGTAATGGAAGCCCAATGACATTTATTGGGAACAAATAACATATTGTCCCTTCAATTTGTGTTAAAAATGAGGCAACAACACATTCATCATGTTGAAAAGTAAGGGTTTGAGTATTTTAAAACCAGAAACCATTTATTTATTTTTTTGTTTGTAAGAGAGATTGGTCTTGAAAGTAACAGCAAGTTTCTTTATTTCATTTAAGTCATCATCATCATTTGCAGCCACAAGACGTCCATTGCTGAACATAGGCCTCCCCCACAGATTTCCAAAGCCACCAGTGGCAGGCGGTCTGCATCCACAGGGATCCCGCCACCTTTACCAGGTCGTCCGTTCACCTTGCAGGCGGGAGTCCAACGCTGCGCCTACTTTGAAACGGTCTCCAGTCTAGAACCTTCGGCCCCGACGGCCGTCGGTTATTCGCGCTATGTGCCCTGCCCACTGCCACTTCAGCTCACTTACCCGCTGGGCTACGTCGGTCACTTGAGTGCTTCTACGAATTTCCTCATTTCGAATTAGATCACGTAGCAAAACACCGAGTGTTAAAGAGTTAATAAACTCCACGAATCCAATATGAGATATTAAACTTTCGCGTTGCATTGCAATGAGTATAAGACATGACGGGTCTGAACACGAAATAAACATAAGATTACTATTTATTACTTACTGCCCGACGTTTCGGCTGGGCTGGGTTACAACACCTGCCGTGCCTGCCATACGTTTATTTCGTGTTTAGACCCGTCATGTCTTCAACTCATTCTAAGAATCCAAGTTAAAACAATAATAAAAAATAACAAAATAGTGTCTATTTGAACAAGTTATATTTCACTTAATGTAACCTTTTTAACCGACTTCAAAAAAGGAGGAGGTTCTATGTTACACTGTATGTATATTTTTTTATGTATGTTCACCGATATCTCTGTCAATTGTTGACCGATTTTCAAAATTATTTTTTATTCGAAAGGGTATATTCCTAAGGTGGTCCCATTGTCAGCATATCAGGATCTGGAGGATAATAGGATTCACGAAAAATCGAGGGAACTCTTCAAATATTATAGGCACACCTATAACGATTTAAGTATTTTTGATAGTAACTCATGCAGTTGCTTTCGAAAAGTACCATTTGGTGAAGTGGAACTGCTGATGAAGACCACTGATGGCCACCGGAACTACCCAATACTAAATATTTTTCGGGTTGCAATATTAGGTATAGTTTTATTGTGGGTGCTAAGCAATTATCTTTTTTTAAGTCATAATTTGGTCCAGTTTTGACAGTGGCATCCATGGGAAATCCATATAAGTCTTAAATCTAGATAAACCACATGCGCGACAAATGGACGAATAACTCAATATCACGCCAACCGATTTCGATGCTTCTTTTTTTATTGGAAAGGATATACTTCAAGGGCAGTTTGATGAGAGTTTCATTAGGTTCTGATTCTGATTATGGGATCCATGACAAAGTAACGGAACTCTTCAGTTCTTAGGAGCAATTGGACGATACTTTTTCGATGTATAAAATAAATAAGAACTATTCACTGAAAATCAAGAAATAGACAAACATTTTAACAAAAAAAATAACAACTTCAAAAAATAACTATTCTAAAACAAAGCACTAAAAAGTTGGAGTCGGTGTCAGCCAACGTAGGTCTGTAACTACCTACATACATACGTAAACGTGATATGTAAGAAATAGGTATATTGCTAGGTATATTGTAGTGTTTCCTTGGCTGACACCGACTCGAACAGTAACAATAATTGTCCCTACATTATATTGTTATCGTATAAGTTTTAGAAGAATACGCAATTATTTCTTTACTTTTGAGTGCTTTGTTTTGGAATAGTTTTTTTTGAAGTTAGTTTTTTTTTTGTTAAAATGTTTGTAATTACTTCAGCAAAAACATCTTTCAGAAAACTATCCTTGTTTGGAGTTGTGTCCAGTACACCACTACCTTCGCTAAGAAGTCCACCGTTTTGGAATGGGGGACTCTTTATATAGTCGTCGGTCCCTTAGCAACCTCATTCATTACCCACCTATCAACTCTTTGCAGTCAATCAGGATCAAAATAGCAGGTCATAAATAAAAAAACTACTAAATTCAATTACCTTATTTTCAAGAATTGCTTGTGGAAAATCTAGCTGCATTTTGAAATGCGATTAGAAATAAATTAACTTAACTGCTAGTTTCCAGCAAACAACTCGCCTTCGACGGCCATTTTGAAAAGGTGACGTAAACAACCGCCATCTTGAAAGCCAATAAGCTTCGATCAAAATCATAAGATTCGAACAAAATATGCACCTGTTTTGTAGCTCGGGTATTAAGGAGATTTTGCTGTAAAAAGTTTGTAAACATTAAATAGCCTTTTCAGAGTCAAGCAATGGGGTGCTTTTTCTCCTGGTTAACACAGACTTGACCTACAGTATTGAATTTGTTTTCCGCTGATGACAGTTGCTAGCGTCTGTGGTCAAGTTTTTCCTATTTGATTTCGGTACATCGCCTCTTATGAATATAATATAGCATAATAATGTAACTAAAATAGCATACAAGTTGCCGTAGTTTACTTGAGTTAAGCTTATAGTAGAGGTGCTGATTCTAGCCCATCAGACGTGATTTTCGTAAACCCACACGGAGTCTTCAATCGGGGCGTGAAATGGCATTTTTGCAGGCCTTCAAGATGAGGATGGCCAGCTCAGTGATTGCTTTGCATTACTGTGCTTCTCAGCCTCATATCAGGACCTCACGTCACGATCACGACCGATTTTTAAAAAAAAACACCATTATAAAGCTACATTATCAGCCGGTAACTAAACTATGCTATATATTTTTTAGGATATATAGAATATTAGTACACGACGAAGCCGCTGACGTATAGCTAGTACCTAATATAAAAATGCATAGAACGTCATTTGAGAGTTTTTTAGTAAAAGCTCATAAAAGCATACGCTAATAATTTTTTTTATCCTTTTTAACACCTTTCAAATGAGCAATAATAAGGTAAATCTCACTTTGAAATTATACCCTTTATAAGTGAACGGTGACAAATTGATAACGGTTACTGGAGCGATGATGAAATTAATAAACGTTAACGAAAAACGATATTAAACATCAAAGGGGAAATTAATAGATTCTCTTTACAACATGAGAAAATAGCCTCAGGTGGGCGAAACCCACATACGGGGCGGACTAACATAAGTCTTTCTCTGTCTGGCGCTGGTGTCAAGTAAAGTGAGAAAGAGATGGCATGGAAAATGAGCGTTGTTCATTAGGCATGCAGAAAATGAAACTCAATCATATTATTTCCTGACGCGTTTTGAAATGGATGGGTTTATGCATCATTTATTATTTCCTTCACCAATTAAATTAATTTACAGCTTATAAGTAAATTATAAGGTCTACAATAAAGGAAAAGCCAGGTGTTCAATGTTTTGTTGTCAACGGGAATACATGATATAATTGCTAGCTGTTAGACAGAAGGATGAATATTTATTATTAAACGTAGATACTCGGCTGACAACAGCTTAATCTCTTTATTCGGTTAATTTATTGTGACGTAGGTGTTTATTGATATTTTATAATAAAACACTAGAAGTACCTATAATTCGCGTCAAACCTATTTTTCATAAAAAAGTAAGACTGCGTGACCCGGGACAACTTCAGAGTGGACTAGAAGTTACGCAAGTTACTTCGAACAGTTATTTTCTGTATCCCCTAATTATTATCTATTACTACGCGATGGCCTAAATTAGGACATAATCATTACGAAAACGACGTGAAGAACAAACATTGGGACCAAACTATGCACTTTTGATTAGCACAGTTATATTGTTTCCAATAGCATTACTGTTCATCCGTCTGGTTGAGTCTAGTTAAATGCGACTTGACTGTTAATTTCGTGATGAACAGAACAATCAGAGGCCTAACACTTTACCATATTTGTTTAAAAATAACGTAATAGGTGGCGTTCACCTAAAGTTCTTTACCCGAAATTGTTCTTCCTACCGATTTGTAATCCGAATGATCACTCTTCCTAAAGTTTTCATGCATACAATTTGTAGTAGGTATGTACTACCGACGATGTTCATAACTCATGTTTCCGAAAATTGTAATTGATATTATTTTAACTCCTACTGTTGTTTTTCATAACGCTTTTTATCCCTAATCATAATTTCATAATATATTTCTTGTATTCGGAAAATAAAGTGCTGTATAATAATGTGACAAAGGCCCTAAAATGGCTTCTGCCACTCGCCGGCCGCTGCCGCGGTACGCTCGCTTCGCTCGCTCGGCTCGTGCGCTGTGTTTATGGAAACCTAACAACCTAAGCAAGTTTATTTTAAAGTCGCTTCTGGCACTCGCTCTGCTTAGCGAAGAGCAGGTTAGGTTGACATAAACGCAAGTTGTTGAGTTAGTATGTGTTCGGTATACAAATCGGTAGGAATAATAATTTCGGGTAAAGAACTTTAAGTGAGCCATTATGGACTACAGTAGTGATATTATCAATTCCAATTTTCATAAACTTGAGTGTTATGAACATCATCGATAGTAGGTACTCAAAATTGTATGAATGAAAACTTTTGTAAGAAAAATTTTAGGAAGAGTGATCATTCGGATTATGAAAATTAGAAACAGAGTAGTTAAGAATTGTGATTGTTAGTTTTCGGAGTTAATTATCGGAGTTGAAAATTTAGGTGAACTTTGGCGCACCCAAATGATCCACGTTGCAGTGTTGTCTATGTATCCCAATCGAGAAAGCAAAAACTTGAAGAAAAACTAAAAGTTAAGTTACTGTTGAATTTTCTCGTGACCAGTCCCGGATAACACCATCCAGCCAGACGCGTCGGAAATAAAATTAAGTAATGCTTTGACGAATATGGTAACTCGATTACCTGGGCAACATACTATGTGCTGTATTTGTATTATAAAAACGGCTTTAGATGACTCTGGCGCTTGCTAAAGTTATAGGAACCATGGACATAATGAGAATTCTAATAAGATGAAGTGAATGAGAGGAGAGAGAGAGACGCCCCTGGCTTATTTCCTTGTGTGGTACCTCGTGACACAGGGATAAGAATCCGTACTTCGAGACAATTACAAGAGGTGTGTTGTCTGGCGCATATTTAATTTAATTTTAATTTATTTAATAAATCTGGCTCTTTAAATGTTAGAGCCAGCACGGTGTCAAGAGCTAGAGGATCAGTGGTGGTAATTGGTTCAAGGGTTCCATCAGCTCCTCGTTTCCAACCCCACATTTACTGCGAATCTTGTACTTGTGGAATACTCCTATAACGTGATGTTTTGCTGACGTTTTTGTAGTAGGAAGAGAGCAGAGATCGGCTTTAGACTTGGTGCTGGATTTAACAAAAAGGGAGTATCGATAGCTGTTAAGATTAAGGTGGACGCACAATATTTTGTCGAAAACATCCTTCCTCCTGATTCTGCAATGGCTGGTTTTGAATTTGGGTAATCTTAAACAGCCTGTAGCTTCTTAAATATTGGTCGGGAATGATAATGAATTTAAATAAATCATAGGGAAATTTTATTTAGAAACTTTTGTTGGAAGCAATCATAATACTAATAAAAACGGGCGTGTGACATGCATCAACGGTGACATGCAATTGTCGCCGAAACGTCGAGAAAAATAGTAATTTTGTTTCGTTGCAAAAACTATTATTAGAATTAGTTAAAATGCAACAAGAAAGTTTAAAATGTTAATCATGATGTTTTTTGTACAGATAAGTGAATTTTTATCATATTTTCTACCCAGAGATAGAAACTCGAAAAATTCGACCTGATCCTAGGGACTCAAGCGGGATCCTAGGACCAGGTCGATTTTTTCTAGTTTCTAGCTTTATTTGTACAGATTTTCGAGATTTGACCAAAAACCTGAAAAAAGGTACCGATATAATGATTGTGAAACTGAAATCAAGGTTGAGGGCAAAAGATAGTCATATTTGAGCACCCTTTAACTGGCAGTGCTGTCCTTTTAATATCTGTGGGAATACACTGTATTTTTTCGAATCTGTGGGTTAATTTGAATCGGCCTTTAGGCCCTTTATACCTACACTGCGTTCTTTTGCAAACGTGCGTTTGACTGCATTGCAATTTGTATCATTGCTTTTAGGAAGGGATTTGAAGGGACTGTATCAATGCTGCAAAAATACAATCACGTTTGTATTGCCGCAAAAAGTAGCAGTGTATAAAGGGCCTTACGGAAGCACCTTAAAACCCAATAATAGATTTATTCATTGGCCTCAAGAGGGCGCTGTCTGACATCCATTTGCAGAGCCATTGTCCTTACAAACGATTTGTGGACGATCTCAACTTGATTGTTCCGATTTTAATAATTGAATCTAATTTAATCAGTCCCTGGGTGGTACTTGTGACAGGGTTCGCATCACCAAGTTTACTTTCTGTTTTCCTGAATACAACTGTTTTCTTAAACTACCTATCTATTTTTAAATATTTATATTCAAATTGGAAATACAAAAAAAGATATTAGTTTACATTAGGTACCTACATTATACAATTCTGAAAATGGATTATCTAGCTCGTTGCCGTTAGTGAAGAGGTGAAAAGGTAAAAATTAAAAACATAATAAAAACAGATCTTTTTAATTGCGATATAGGTATCATGGGATAGTATGGTGTTTTAGGGTTATAATGCGTGGGTAATTTAGTAAATTATCATTTTTTTTTAATAATTTATCCACGTCAACCCTAAAAGAAGCCATTTTGTCAAAGATCCCGTTGATTAATTTTAACAAAATGGCGTTGATTAATTTGGCTCGTTGTGCTCGATAATTGAAAGTAATTGTCTGTGAAAATGATAATAATTTGTTTTCCGACATACACTGTATAACCCATTTACATACATACATAGTTTGGTCTTTGGAACAATATCAATTAATTTGTAGCTCTCCGTCAGCGACTTCGCCCGCTTAGACTATTTTTTCCCGATGAAATACGTAGTAATTAGCTTATACAATGCGAGTCTATAAATTGCACATATTAAAAAGTGGGAAATTATAGTCAAATTTATCGACAGAAAAATGATTTTAAAAAAAACAGCTTTTTTTTAATGTTTAATGGACATTTTAAAAGAGCTATTGTAGTTGGGTAAAGTAATAAGATCTATTGTAGTTGGGTACTCTATGCAGAAATAATGTTATAACTTTAAAACTAAATGCCTTATCGCAATGAAACAAAATTGCTGATGATTACTAATAACAGGCCATGCTCATGAAATTAAAAAATGCGAAAAAATAATACCACACATTTGCAATTAAATTATTTTTGCAGAAAATCGTTATTATTTTCCGTTATTTTTCACTTTAATTATAAAATTTCTAGATACTAACCCTATATTTTTTTAAAGTAAATTAATGTCGAATCAGCTTTCTTAAGGTATAAATACCATGTTCGTAACCCAAATACAGCATTTTAATTTAGCGCTCAAAGAAGACTCTTGCGCGGATTTTCGCACAAATTGATAAGCAGGTAAACACACTTTTTTGTGAGTTAAAATGGAAGCGGTTCATTGTGTTCATGGTGCATAGGGGAGGCAGGTGAAGCGGAAGAACAATCTAAATTGTCCTATGAAAAAAATCCTGCTTATTAATTGTGCCGTAGTACTCGTAGAATTTTTTTTTTATATGAGCCACCGTTTAAGAGTTGTTTAAGAAAAACTTTAAATAAGTACCTTTACACCCCCCCAACCCGTTCGCCTCCTTCCCCCTCCCATACATCAGTACTTTGAGTATGTTGCTACAGACACCATTATCCCTATATTTGTGCCAAAATTCGCCTATACACGAATTATGTCCCATATTTGGCAGTTTTTCGTCTTCGTTGCTTGTGCTATATGTTATTCGCTGATAAATATTGGTGGTATTGGTAATTCTTAATGAGAATAAATATCTTAAACCTTAAACCTTAAACCTTAAATATTGGTGAAAGAATTTTTAAAATCGGTCCAGAACTTTCGGAGCCTATTCAATACTAACAAACAATCAAATCTTTCCTCTTTATAATATTGGTTTAACTATGAGGTGGTACTATACAAGCCACACACTTGCTCATAAAGTGGCTCTAATTTCACCGCAATTAGGCTCACAATGACGACACTTGTTAACAAACTGTGACTTTTTCATTGCTATTATTCACAAGTGTTTGAGTTGCTTTGTTCTTAAACAAGTTTCGATACAAAAGAGATCGTGTTCAATAGTACAAATAAATAGTTGTACTTATTGCTTGCTCAGCAATTCGCGAAAAGCCAAGAAAAAAGAAACCTCATTCTTTCAGTCTATGGCCGATCGCCATTGTAAGATGCGCGCGCATAGGAAAACCGATTATTTTTTCCCGCCATTGCGAAAATTTTTTCACAACTCGTTTTGACTGTTGAAATTACAGTAGTGGTGTAAAAGTAACGAAAAAAACATGTACATACACGAGTACATACGGGTACGTATGTACTCGTGTATGTACTTTAACAGTTAGTACTTGTTACTATGGTATCGTTAAGTTTCTCGTTACTTTTGATACCTCGGCATAGAGGAACGCATCGAGTCCAATACCGTATGACGTCACGAGTCGCATCATTTGTAACTAGTAGAAAACATACTTGTAACGATAAGATACATACCTAGCTGCGAAAGGTGCGTATTTTAAACAGACCTGTGTTTAAGTTGATCTAAATTTAGTTTGATTTAATAGGTAAAGGTTAGAATTATAGTAAACCAAGACAGATTCTTTTGAATTTGCAATGGTTTGATTGACTATTTTGAAAATATTAACTGTGCGAAAAATCAGGCATCGATTCGATTATAATCATGAAGCAACAAACAAATAATAAGAAAAATGCGAGTTACGAAATATATTCGCGAGTAACGCTTCGTTACTCGGTACTTGACAGCGCACCCGTTACTTAGTAACGAATACATACGGTTTGCTAAAATAATACTACAAATAACTAATTTAGAGCTGTAAATTACAGTTATTTGTAGTATTATTTTCTTCACAAGTGTGTTGAAAAACGTATGATACACGTGTGTATTGATGATTACCGTCCTCGGCTCTCATAAGGCCCTCACCTATTGGCTAGGGTCTCAATGGCGCCTCAGCGGTAATCACCAACATTACACACTTGTACCATACTGTACTATTATTTACTCGTTATTGTTAAGACAATATTAATAAATATATGTATCGGTAATGCCTTAATTATACACATTGCCGGTGACTTATTCATTATTATTGTCATTGAGTTCCTAGCCCCGCCAATATCTTGTCTAACTAAATTATTTCTGGTATTTCTGTCTTTAAATAATGAGTAGAATAACAACATGCAAAAAACAATAAAGTTTGATTCCTGCCGGGCACGTGGCAACAAAAAATAAGCTTTTTCAATATTTTTGCACGCGGAACCCAATATAATTAGCACACAAGAGTGTAAAACGAATCGGAAATGCCGACCAGAGCACACCTGGCCTTTTCAATGCGGTGCAATAACAAAACGCAGCTTAGAACAATAGGGATCGTGTTATACGAGTCAATGCATGAACGAAACGCGGAAATTGCGGTTGGAATAGACAATGATTTTCCATGTATGGTCACGGCATACATTGTGTTTCTACGTTGAGTACTTGTATGGAGTTCACTGGAAAAACTAAAATGAGATTTAAGTTGTTCATTTATATCTTGACTTGACTAGTTGTTGCCAGACACTGTCTGCGTGGACTTTGCTGAAAACTTATTGTAGACCTTAGAATAATTACGCCTAGAAGGAGAGTCAACGCATGCTTACTGATGCCACTGAATTCCTGATACCATGTACGGACCCGATCGACGTGTTTCGCCGTCCCGCCAGTGATCAAGCTCATGTTCTATTGGTAGGTAGGAGCTCCACTAAAATGACAGTTTGCTGTGTAAAAAGGTTTTACAATGCTTCCGGAAAACACAAAAAAGATATAAAAGTAGCTTACCACCAGTAGACCATATGTTTTACCTTATATTAAGACTATATTAGCACTTAAAAACACAAAATAAACATTTTAATTTATGTAGAAAATACTTTTGTTTTTAAATTTGAAAATGTTGCCAGTAAAAGACACCTCAGATTAAATCAGTTTATCGTAAAAATATATTAATATAATTAACAACTAAACACTGCAGATAATGACAACCAAAAAATCTACAAAATTTAAGTCCAGAAATGGGAAAATGCTGTCGACTTGTAAAATTATTTGGTTACTTCTGCCATGACGCATTTTTCACATTCGGTTTTGGCTTCAAGTTTGGCGCGTCTTTTTGTATCGAACTATCCTTCTAGAAGTAATTATTCTAAGTTATAGACATACCGAGAGACGTTTTCGTATAAACATACATTTTTGAATCTCTACTTAAGCACAGTAACAGAGGGGCCCTACGATGAGTTAACACTGATGACAGTCGCTAGCGTCTGTGGTGACGTTTTTGAATGGGATTGCAGTACAGCGCCTCTATTGGATAGTAATGGAACTTACTTATCGTAGTAGTCTAAGAAAACTGACTGACTTTTAAAAAGTTACTCACCTTACCCCGCTCTAGGCCTTACAATTGGACCATAGACAACTTTTTATTTTCCCAATAATTAGAAATGGGAGTCGAAATAATGGCGCCAACTGAACCTAGTTCAAACGAATAAATCTAGTATTATTCTGGGAGCCATTGTTTTAACCCCTTTTATGGCTAGTCAGTGTGTGTTGTTCAGTGACTAAGCTGTTTAGGAAGTTAAAGGTTGACTAATTCAATTTAGGGTTGAGTACAATGACATAATATCACAAAAACCGGATATATATGAGTCTGACCTGCCTGCGCATCAAGCTTACGTACCTACCGACTAAAATACACATTATTTTTATAATTTTATACTTTTCGGACGTCCTGTGCAACAATGTTCCACTGAAACTAGTAGTAGAAAGTTACAGAAAGGCTATTTTGGAATAAATAATCAGAGGTTGTAATTATATTGTAAGATTTACAATTTTACTCCCAGAAACGTTCCATTATACGCAACACTCCAATATTCAATTGTCTGAAGCCGTACTTATAACACGCTCGTCACTATTGAAATAACGTAATTGATAAGGAAGCCAGCGGTTACCGCTCCATAAAACTATTGTTCAGCACAGTGCGACGGCTAATAGCTGTTATAGAGCTGTTTTACGAGCTATCATAGCGCCATGGTGGTTTACGATGGCTGTAAAGTTGTATTTTTTATCGGCACAACTACACAAGAGGCTGTATAGTTCGTGTTCCTTTGTGCTGACGTTCGCGGCTGTAAAACATTACCGCCATCAAAACATTCCACAGATTAATAATATTATGAGGAAAATGGCGGCCAAGGAGGTTGGAATGAGTGGAAATAAAAAATGAAGATATTAATAAAACCTAAAACTATCTCGCGTAAAAAAGGGATTCCGGGGGAGGGCATTATCTCTTTGGGGGTTTTCATGGAGGCTTACCCTTACTTAGGAGGAAATAAGTTTTATTATAAGACAAAACGTACCTACTCTAAGGATAACATCAAAGAGTATATAAACACTACGTCTATAACATAACAATTTTTTTTGCAGTTCTAACTTAATGAGATAACTTTTAATCTTATTTCATAACTTTGAAGTCTTCTAAACGTATTTTTATGTCAATGAATTTACGATTAAAATTATTTTTATACCAATTTAGCTTTCGCCAGCAGCTTCGGCCGCGTGGACTTTTTCTCATTGAAAAATCTGAAGGATTTTTCAAAATGGATCCATTTGTTTTTGAGTTTTGTCGTTAAAACATACAAAACTTTCCTCTTTTTAAGAATAAGAATGAATAAGTATCAAATAAATAATTAGGTATAGAATATGGCTGCGTTTTTTGAACTTGATAGTTTTTTCGTATGCGTAACTTTGACATCAAAGGGGTTTTTTGAAGATTTTATGCCTTTTTAGCGCTCTCTTGCATCCAGATTTTCTAACTCTTCCCATTTATTTAAATGAGGTGCAGCGCTCTTCTCAACCAGCAGTTGAGTCTTTTGTGCATCACGATTATTATCTGTGTCAACTTCTGACTCTTCCTATCTCTTCATTCCAGGTGGAGGCTGCACATTCCCGGCGAGCTGGACGGGCAGCTGGTTCCAGTCGGGCTACCCTGGGCTGATAGCCATCAACTCTACACATATACAATCTAAGGGGGAGTGCGCTGAGAACGAATTTTATGACAAATTCCTTCTTTACGACAGGTTTGTAAGATTATTTTGTTTTTATGTGATGTTACTGTGGAAATAAATTACAAAAAAATGATGATTAAGTAAAAAAATACTTCGTTTGTTAGTTAAGCCATTAAACAAAGCTAGAATTTCTGAATATTTCAAAGATAAATAGAAAACAAGGATTGTCAAATGCTAAAAAAAATCAAAGTAATAATCTAAATATATTAAATAAAAAAATCGATGACTTTTGATTCAGAATACACAATTGCCCTATTCATAGAAAATAAAACAATCGTATGAGACAGTTTTCTTTCACCATAATTAAGTCTTAAAACACTGTTTAAGTTTTAACAAGAATCAAGGGATGTCCAAATTTTGATGTTTGTCTTACTTTTGCATTTTACTGATGTAATATTTTTCTAATTTCAGGAGTGACGACTCATACAGATGCATGGTGATACATGAAAAGCATGAATATGTGCTACAATATAAAGAAAGTAAGTTGTATAGTTAAACAGTAATAATATTTTATTCTTATTTGCGCCCTAAGCCTGAAAGTAGAGCTTGATTGAATATAGTGTTGATGTTGTGACATAACACAATAGTTTAGCTTACTCTGTTATTAGGATGTCAAACTGTTGTAAAGTCAGCAACATAGGTAGCTGGACATTTTAGCAGTTGATCTTAGTAGCTAATATAACATCACCATACAATTTTAACTGAAATTACTACTTTGACAAAGGTAATAAGACGAAAAACTAATTTTATTCAAAGATCTACAGATTCCCTCAAAAATCCTAAAAGTGGTTTTAGAGTAGCGTTATATAAGCGCTTATAAGCTCGTTTAGACAACTAGTTTATATTGTTTGGTTGACGTTTTGATTTCGGCCAGGCTCTCTGGCAAAATTAGATTCATAATAAACTTTATTACATAGAAAAACTAAATAAGTTCCGAAACAATGAGTTTTATGCCCGTATTTAAGAAGTTTATTCAAGCAGTGAAGTATTCGTGAATAGATAACGGCTGAATAACGTTCTAGAATACGGGTCTTACATTACAGAAAAACTTTTGCAACTGCTTTGGGTATACTCAGTTTTAGAAAATAATGTTGGACTTTCACCAAAGATAGCAGATGATAGGGTTGAACTATGTTGGCAGCACTTTTCCACGGTTATATACCGGGGGATTATCAAAAGACTTAAACCGATATGGCATATCAAGTAGGCATTTTAAATGCATAAAAACAAATTGAAAACTCCCAGTCTTAGGCTACACAAGGTGGGAAACTCATTTGTGGGTCAATCTGTAAAATACTTTAACAAAATACCTCAAAGTTTTGTTGATCTACCTCTTCACAAGTTTAAGTCTGCAATTAAAGCAAAGTTAATGAAACAAGGTTATTATAATGTAGAGGATTACTTGAACGACAAAAGTGTGTGGTCATAGTAGGAATAACTGCTCCTCTGCTCAATGTTGTGTTCTTTTTTCTACTCTCAGTGACTGTACTCTGAATTTATTTTTTGTAAAACAAACAAAGTTCAAAACTATCGAGTTTCTTGCCGGCGTCTTCTCGATAAGAAGCAACGTCCAAACCGGTGGTAGATTGACATTATGTATATTCACGATATGTACTAATATTGTACTATTTTATTTACGTTTATTATTATTATTTCTATATATATTTTTTTTTCATGTGATAAGTGCTTTGTACAAGCTTAAATGAATAAATGATTTTTTTACTTTACTTTTTATTTTTTCACTAATATACGAGTAACTACAGTAGAATCCGTTTATTATGACTCCGCCTATATTGACCAACCGGTTATTATGACGTAATTACACCACGAAGTTTGGTTTTCATATAAAATTCTTTATAAAAAAGTCGGATATAATGACTTCCCTTACAGTGACATGTCGCTTATTATGACCCATTTTTAATAAATTATGTCCGGTTATAATGACCGACATGATTCTTTACACCTCCAGTAGATAATGTTCGTTGATTCCCGACGACGTTCGGCACGTGGCTCGTTTTTGTTTTGAATCTCAGTGAGTAATTGACGCTTGAAGGTCACGCATTGCTTTTTGTTTGTTACTGTGAAAACAATGTCATCTCAACGACGTAAAGCATTTACAATTGAAGAGAAAGGTGCAATGATATGCAGATTAGAAAATGGAGAATCTAACTCATGTCTCGCAAAGGAATTTGGCGTGGGTCATTCGACAATCTCAATGATTTTCAAAAACAAGAACCGCATTAAGCAATCGTTCAATTTAAATGTTTTGAAACCGAAGAGGCTTCGAAAATCACGACAAGAAAATGTTGATCAAGCATTGATTCAGTGGTTTAAAAACATGAGAAACACATAAAAAAGGTTTTTCGTTTCACAAAACGTTTTGTATGACGTCCGCTTATTATGACGTGTTTGTCAATTCCTTTCGATGTCATAATAAACAGATTCGACTGTACTTATCTAAGTGAACATCGAATTTATGTACTTGCATTTCAAGGTCACCATCCAAATTAGAGCTTAAAATTAAAAGCAAACATCAGATGTCATATTGTTTTTGTACGTCTTTTGATAATCATCACGTATTTCAAGATTTTTTCTAAATTGACCGGGATCTAGGTGTGCTGGGGGACACCCCTGGCTTCTTACTTCGAGACCATGACAAATGGCGTATTGTATGGCATATATTTACAAATGTATTTAATAAGAGCGAGAACTATAGTAGAACTTCGTTACAAACTGACTTGTAACTCAGGAAAAAGTGTGCTTCTCTCCTGGCATATGTGAAGGAGTAGGAATACATTGTAACTCTGGAAAAAGTGTGCTTCTCTCCTGGCATATGTGAAGGAGTATGAATACATTGTAACTATGGAAAAAGTGTGCTTCTCTCCTGGCATATGTGAAGGAGTAGGAATACATTGTAACTCTGGAAAAAGTGTGCTTCTCTCCTGGCATATGTGAAGGAGTATGAATACATTGTAACTCTGGAAAAAGTGTGCTTCTCTCCTGGCATATGTGAAGGAGTATGAATACATTGTAACTATGGAAAAAGTGTGCTTCTCTCCTGGCATATGTGAAGGAGTAGGAATACATTGTAACTATGGAAAAAGTGTGCTTCTCTCCTGGCATATGTGAAGGAGTATGAATACATTGTAACTATGGAAAAAGTGTGCTTCTCTCCTGGCATATGTGAAGGAGTATGAATACATTGTAACTATGGAAAAAGTGTGCTTCTCTCCTGGCATATGTGAAGGAGTATGAATACATTGTAACTATGGAAAAAGTGTGCTTCTCTCCTGGCATATGTGAAGGAGTAGGAATACATTGTAACTCTGGAAAAAGTGTGCTTCTCTCCTGGCATATGTGAAGGAGTATGAATACATTGTAACTATGGAAAAAGTGTGCTTCTCTCCTGGCATATGTGAAGGAGTAGGAATACATTGTAACTCTGGAAAAAGTGTGCTTCTCTCCTGGCATATGTGAAGGAGTATGAATACATTGTAACTATGGAAAAAGTGTGCTTCTCTCCTGGCATATGTGAAGGAGTAGGAATACATTGTAACTCTGGAAAAAGTGTGCTTCTCTCCTGGCATATGTGAAGGAGTATGAATACATTGTAACTATGGAAAAAGTGTGCTTCTCTCCTGGCATATGTGAAGGAGTAGGAATACATTGTAACTCTGGAAAAAGTGTGCTTCTCTCCTGGCATATGTGAAGGAGTATGAATACATTGTAACTATGGAAAAAGTGTGCTTCTCTTCTGGCATATGTGAAGGAGTAGGAATACATTGTAACTATGAAAAGTGTGCTTATAATGACGTCGGCATCCTTTTTGTTGTCCCGTTGACATTATTTGAATGGGTTTGCGTTTAGCCTCAGTCTCGCGTGGTGGTAAGCGATGACGAGGCCGAAGGTCGTACACGCTGACCCAGAAAATGCCTATTCAGAGCGTTAGCTGGGGATGGTTCAAAAACGTTGCATTTCGTAAGAATTTCGTGATTATTTAATGAAATTGAATTAAAACTTAAATTTTTGCTCTATTATTGTTTGCATAATACTATTTAAAAATACATTAAATTGTCTAAAAATTAGGTAGTCGCCAATTATTTGCTAAATTAAATAAATGTCCTTTTTTTTAAAGTTTCTGAACAGATAAAAATTTACTGTACACATTTAAAGTTATAATTATGAAATTAAAAGGTGCATTCAATAATAGAGAGATCATTTGATCAACACCAAAACCCTAAAAAATGCGACGTTTACGATCTACCCCAAACGCAAAAAGCAAACTCTCTGCACTCTGGCCTTGAAGACACCAAGGTTGTAAGTATCCGCAAACACAGACGCAGGGCCCGTTCCACTGCCTAGCAGATGATCCATATATGCTAGATCCTTGTATATTGAAGGTCATGGAATTATGGTGGGTTTAAACCAAACGAGCGAATGCTCTGCTCTTTCTATTCTCAGCCTTACTCTATAAAGTTATCTTCGTGTCTGTCTCTGTTCACACCTTTATAACCAAATATTCCAATGTTTCAGGTCCAAACTGGTCTAAGGACTCCTTATCTTCGATATGTGAACAGATCAGCGGAGACGCTCCTCTCTACTCCATGTTCAGGAAGGAGCCACGGCCGATTCCCAAGATCTGCCCGTTCCATCCTGCGCCTTTCACGTTCACGTATAACAGGTAATATCGAGTGACAGTCACTAATATTTTGGGTAGTAACTAAGCGCTGTTATTTATCGTTTGGAGCAGAAAAGTTGTAAGGTTTTAATAAATTGATTTCCTTCATGATCGACGAGCATGCATAGAGAAATTTAAGAGTGGAAGAAGCTCAAGCATGTAGCAGGTATAGAGATGTGGTCTGTGCCTACTCTGGGTGCCTTCTCACTAACCCCGTGTCCGTTGTATCGGGAAAACTCATATGGTCTTAATTAGTATGAAAACAAAGATAATTTTAACAACCGTCATGTATTTTTGTACTCTTTATTAATGTAATCTTTTATTCGCCATACAAAAATAAATATTTATTAATATCATATCTTTGTAGGTTTTTTTGACACTTAGTTTGACTGAAAGTAGACGAGGTCAATCAAATCAATTTACTTGTTAAAACATAGGTGCTTATATACACGTTGTTATATTTAGACAGGTACAGAATCACTATGTTAAGCCATTAGTTGGCATACAAATGTTCAGTTTAAATAGAATAAAATATACATTTCAAGCTTCACATAAGCACATTCATAACAAAATAAGAATTCAATACATTAATAATAAACAAAAATATTAATATAATTTATTTATTTATACAATTTAGCAGTAAATTTTTACTGATTTTATAGCTTGTCACTCAAAACTCTGTCAGTGTATTTAGTATACAATATACATATACTTTCGAAACTACACTCGCGAGCAAGCGTATCACTTACTTGGAATTGACTTCGTGCGATCTTGAGTACTTAATGACTAGTTAAGAATAATAAGAATGGTACCATTTTAAAGGTTAAACTGTTAACTTTAAATTGGTACTAAATTCATTTAAATCACACCAGTATTTATGGAGCCATACCGGATTTAGTGGAGTTGTAAGGAAAAAGATATGTTTTAATTGTTTGATACGTCGCGAGTTGCGGTCTATAGACCCCCTATAACAACACGTGTTATCGGACACTTCTTCACGTCTTAGACACCATTATCGGATATAGAAATATCAATAATAAAATTATAGAAAAAACATTAAAAAGGGCAATATGTAAACTTTTAATTTGATAACTTATGTACAAATTTTTTTATGGCCCTTTCAACTTGCGTGGGAAAGCCAATTTTTTAAAAGTGCAAATTGAATGAAAATAAATAGGTATTAACAATCGATAATCTACACAATTTATAACAACTTCTGTAAAGAAACAATTTTCATAAACACAATATTTGATATTGCTCCGGAACAAATATTTTGCATAACATTGAAATAGACTTGTGACGTCACTACCTAAAGACAATTTGTATGGAGCGTGTTGTATTTTTAAAATTGCAATATCTCGGAGAGTCTTAGTGCTACCGGAATATTTGTTTTACCAATGTTTAGATTTTGACAGCTCTTCTGATAACACATCAAAAAAAAGGTCAAATACCCAATTGCAGCGGTTTATAGTTGGTTTTCGCCCGCAGAGGCACGGGCGACTGCACGAACCCGCCGTCGCGCGCCGAGGCGTGCACGGACGCGTCGCGCCTGCTGCTGCGCTACATGGCGTGCCCCGACGTGCCCGGCACCGAGAGCAACGGTAGGAGCCGTGCCATCTACATCATCATACACTATAGTTCGCCCAATGTTTTTTTTTCGCACATTGTAAATAAATAAATTATTGGGACAATTTACACCAAGATCATGTGACCCCAAACTAAGCAGAGCTTGTACTATGGGTTTCAGAGACTGATACACATGCTTAAATATTTCTAAATACATACATACATAGACAATTACACCCAGACACACAACAAACACTAATGTTCGTCACACAAAATGTTTGTCATGGGTGGGGATCGAACCCACAACCTACAGCGCTAAAAGCAGGATCGCTGCCATTGCGCCAACAGGCCAGTCAAATTTAGGCCGTAGCCACACTTGACGGACACTCCGTCGCGGTAATCCCGCCAATACCTGTTATTGCATATAAATTACAAATAGCGGGCACACTATGCGGAGGATCAGTCTGCAATGTGCACTATGTACAGTAACGAATTTCCCGCAACGGAAGTTCGGCGTCGGAATTTCCGTCAAGTGTGGCTAAGCCCTTCGGATGATAATTTTGACAGCTTGCAATAGGGATGTGATAGTGTTTATTATCTTAAGTGAATCTATTCGATTATCGATTTATTATTTCATAGAACTTGGAATCGTAACTTTATATAGATAAACAAAGAAAATATTATTCAAATATTTTAATGTGCAATAAAGAGATAATTAAATTAATAAAAATGTAAAAGTGAATTAAATAAGGTAAGGTATTAGGATTTGAAGTTATCTATCACTTACTTTTATTATCATGGTGCACACCCTAAATCACTTTCATAATCAATATCGTCATTATCACTAGAAGAACTAATCATATTAACATCGCATATTAAGCTCAAAATCTTTATTATATTTAATCAGTGTTTTTTTAAGAATAATCGTATGATAGATGATTGGAAATAACTTTAATACTTATCAAAATTAAACTGTATTGAAATAAAATGTTCTGCTAGTTGCTCTTAATCTTAAATTTAAATGTTAGATTAATTTTATATTTTCTATTGCTATTCGTTTGCAAGGCACTTCGGTACCCGTCAATAAAGTACGATATTATTTACTCCATAGGTGTGAACTGTCAAAATTATCTTCCTAAATTGAACAAACTATAGCTGCCTCGACAGACTTCCCTCTGTCAAAAGTAATTGCACGCCGCGGCGTCGGTAAAGCACCACATCTTGCCCGCGTTTCTCCGACTTGATTTACATACTATTATTTTTCACTTAATGTTTGTTCTATCGTAATAAAATATAGCTTACGTCACTCCCTGATAATGTAGCTTCATATTGGTGATATAATTTTTAAAATCGGTCTAGTAGTTTCGGAACCTATTCATTACAAACAAACAATTTAATCTTTCTTCCTTATAATATTATAATATTAGTAAAGATAGTATAGACTTAGGTAAGGTTTTCCAGCAGTCTCAGCCAGAGAACAAAACTGCGATATGCGCAAGCGCGCTATGACCTGTATCATTTCGTAGGTTTTTCGTTATTACAGAAAAACCTTTTCAATTTTTAACTGTTTCCTAGCGATCACCAAATATTGACAAGGTGTGGTAAACATCCATGTCATTCAACTTTCTGACCTACAGACATTTAGGTGTTTAATTCAGCGCTATTTTCGATTTTCTTCTATCGTGCGAAGTATTCGTAATGCCAATCGTGTTTTTATCTTTGCGACTCATTAGATAAATGCTATATAATAATAGTCACTAGATAATAACATTATATGAATTTCAGAACGGCCAATTAAACTTGTAACGTTTTACTGAAAAGAATAGAGTCGACTTATCTCAAATTCAGAACCTAACCCGCCTTAATAGTATGTTGGTTTCAAACAAGGTTCGAAATGACATTAAGCCGTTGTTGCAATCTTTGGACGGTTTATTTATTAAATTACAATAAAACAAGGTTCATATATCGTACGCTTGTACGTAACAACTTTTTCGACGTAACTATAATTGCAAATTTAATTATAAGTGACATAGGCTGACCACACCACATCTACTCACTGCCATTTGATTTTATCAGTTTAACTGCAGGGACACAACATTTCATAATCTGTGGAAGATTCTAGAGGCATTTGCATCCATATCGACAGCCCAGCTTAATTTCAGCTTACTTCAAAAACAACAAAAAAACATAAAGAAAAATGAGGCTTTGAATAATCTGTTACTTAAAATGTTACAGAAAGAAGGCCTCGTTAAGATGATAAATAACTTTCTTTTCTGAATAAAGAGGAAATGATAAGAATATTAACATCTGTTTACAATCTTATACATAAAAACTTTGGTCGATCTAGAAACAAATGTGTTATTCCAGTGGAAGAGTTAGTCTGCCTCGCGACGTGGAAGGAGGGCTCCACGCGCTACCTGGTGGGGCAGATCTCGCAGGTGGGGCGCCGGAACTCCATCGCGTCCGACGAGGACACTTACAGGTTAGTCAACGAGTTATTCAGCTGACTATTTAGGCGCTTTGCACACGGA
This sequence comes from Udea olivalis, assembly GCA_947369235.1. Lineage (NCBI taxonomy): Eukaryota > Metazoa > Arthropoda > Insecta > Lepidoptera > Crambidae > Udea > Udea olivalis. Next base: position 5,914,888 of record OX376370.1, on the reverse strand, counting down.
GCAACTATTGCAACAGCAATATTTCAATGGGACTGCGCACACATAGATTAGATTATATTATTTATTTCTTACTATAAAAATAAATTAACTTACATTGGTTTATGGTCAATTAATGGTTTTTCACAATAAGATCGTCAAAAATAATAAAATAAAACAAAATAAGGAAAAAATCGCTAAAAATCAAATTAAATACAAAGCTTCAAATCACAAAATAGAATATATAAAATAAGATGTCGTCAATATTAAGGTCAAGAGAGAAATAATCAATGTCAAATAAATAAATAAATAAATATGCGCCAGACAACACACCTCTTGTCATGGTCTCGAAGTAGGGATAAAGGTGTTACGAGGTACCAGACAAGGAATTAAGACAGGGGCGTCTCCCAGCACACCCAGACCCAGGCCAATTTAGAAAAGATCATTTCCTGAATTGACCTGACCGGGGATCGAACCCGGGACACTACGGAATTAAAGGCGAGAAAGCGTGCTACAGCGCACCACGCCATTCGTGTCGTCAAGTATGATAAGTAGTTAACAAACAATATCGAATGTCATTATGCTAAAGTGAAATCCCATTTTAACAATTCCCATAGAATAAAATGGATTTTTCAATAAAAGGCTTTTATTGAAAAATCCATTTCCAAGCTGGCGTCCAAATGCTTCGTCCGATGGTTCGCTTGTAAGTTTTCATAGCAACTCGAGTTTCGAGTGCGACAGTTCGTCGACAGTTTTCAGTTGCTGTAATCGATGACTAAGTTAGTTTTTTTCGTCAACGGCGATGACGTAATAAAATGAGACCATGTGCTGCTGCTTCGATACCAATCGTCACACTGAACAATAATCGCAGCGTAGATTGAGTAACTCAGTTATGATAGTTGCTCACGGATTGCCATAAAATTTTGGCAACCGCAACGTTATAGTAACTACCAACTTTTTAGAGGAAACTTTTAATAAGTTGTTAGCTGTCTCAACTGAAGTTGCTCCATGTGCAAAATGCCTTATTCACACATCACAAAAGGCTCAATCATCAGCTGTTTCAAACGAGGTAAGTTCAACACGGTAATTTTGACACGGTGGGCGTGGTGCGCTGTAGCACGGTTTCTCGCCTCAATTTCCATAGTGTCCCGGGTTCGATTACCGATCGGGTCAATTCAGGAAACGTTCTTTTCTGAATCTCTGATCTGACTCTGGTCTGGGTGTGCTGGAAGACGCCCCTGGCTGATTTCCTTGTGTTGTAGCTCGTAACACAGGGATATTAATCTCTACTTCGAGACCATTACAAGAGGGTGTCGGGTGCGTTTAAAAAAAAAATTACCAATGTTGGATTCCTATTCAAAATCTTATGCAAGTATGCAGCAATGAATGACATGAATACTATGACAGAGCTGAAAATGTCATGTTAAAGTCCGCACTCTAGAAAGTAATTCAACCAGAAATTGTATTTGATGCTGTCGTGCAGGATTTGAAACCGCGTCTTAAGGTGGTCATGGAGCATTTTGCTGTAATTTAACGTTACTGTCTAACATTACATCAGTGAGGGAGGAGAACCGAGCATTACAGTGTGCAAACTGTAATGTTACAGATTCGAACATTACGTTGGTGAGGGAGGAGAACCGAGTTACAGTGCGCAACTAGATGATACAATGTGTAATATTTTAATACAACTTCCCTAAAGTAGAAGGCAGTATTGTAATGTAATGCTCAAAATCGAATCTGAAACGTTACATTCCAGGAAAATGCTCCAGCTGAGGGACCACCTTTTCGCAAACTTTGAGCCGAAATAATTTTTATGTAAAAAAAAATTAATCACAATTACTAATCATTCAAATGCAATTCGCCTTCACGTCCAAAAACGAGCTTACACGCGCGTATAAAACTAGTCAGAAAGCGTTCTGAGGCCCCTAGGGACGATTTTTTTTTTACCATTGTAGTGTATTGTATTGTACTTAGCCATAGCATTAAACGTAATACAGACTGTATGAAGTAAACATGAGGCACAGATAAGATAACCTAAAATGAGGTAGCGTCATGATGCGTGGCTAGGTACAAGTACAGTCTTCGAAATGAACAGTGTACTGTCTACCTACAGGATCACAAGTTAAAATGGGGCTCCCTCAGGGATCTATTCTAGGTCAAATACTATTTCTGTTATATATATATATATGATTTACCTTTTTAAATAAAAGATATTTGTGATGTTGTATTGTTTGCAGAAGATACATCTTTAGTTTTTAAAACTGACAGAAATGAAAACCTTTTTGATGATGTAAATGACGCACTTACAAAGGTTTTACGATGGTTCACAGTAAATAATCTAGAGCTTAATGCAAAAAAGACTAAATGTATTAATTTTAAGTTGCCTAATGTTAAAGATAACCCTATTAGTCTGAAAATTAAAGGTAATACTATGAAGCTTGTAGATACGACAGTTTTTCTTGGAATTAGATTTATTTGGGTCTTCTCAGCAAGAACTCTATCGCGGTGATAGAGTCGCATTATGTCTGTATACTGTTTATTAACATATCCATATTATTATGGTATTTATGTCTATTATTTAGTATATTTTGCTGTTAATTTGACGATTTGAAAGTACTGATTTTGAATAAAGTTATTTGAGTTGAGTTGAGTTGAACTTGAGTGACGGAATGGGACGCACTCTCTTCGCTCGGGAACATGGACGCCATGGTTTGCTCTCTGTGTCGCCGTTGGGAGCCGTATATTATTAATTGTAATATTACAATTAATAATATACGGCTCCCAATGTCTTGAATAAGAGTTTTAATTGCAAGAACAGAACGATACAACCATACCTGTTACATTCCAGATGCTTCATCTACAAAGGGCAGCACACGGACAAGAGCATCACGTACAACATCGCGCAGTCCGGCGACGCCACCTGCAACGGCGTGTCGTCCGCCACCGACGGCAGCCGCGTCATGAAGCTCACCAACAGTTAGTATAGTGTTGTGGCTATTACTAGTATTGTGTCTAGTGATTTGGGGCTAGTATTTTATTGCTTGATTTTAACTAGTATTTCATTGCGTGACTAGGAACAAGTATTATATCGCGAGATTTGGAATTGCTCACGTGGCTAGGAGCTAATATTGTATTGTGTCTAGCGATTTGGAACAAGTATTTTAAAGCGTGACTATAAGCTTATATTTTACAGCTTGATTTGGAACTAGTAGTATTAGTAGTAACATTGCGTGACTAGGAACAAGTATTACATCGCGAGATTTGCAATTGGTCTCGTGACTAGGAGCTAGTATTTTATTGCTTGATTTTAACTAGTAATTCATTGCAACTAGGAACAAGTATTATATCACGTGATTAGGAATAAGTGTTATCACGTGGCTAGGAGCTAGTATTTCATCGTGGGATTTGAAACTCGTGTGGGACTGGTATTTTATCACGTGACTTGGAACTAGTAAAAAGGACAAGTATTTTATCGTGTAACTAGGAGCTAGTATTTATCCGCGTGATTTAGACCTAAGTAGTATGTTTAGTAGTGAAACGGGACTTCTATTCTATCTAGTGACACGGAACTAGCATTGTTGTCTACACGAGCTCCCTCTGGATCAACTATAAGCAAAGGGCGTTAAAGGCGCTTAAAGTGCAATACAATAGAACAACGTTTTTCATTTATTTTGCCCGTCAAGATGAACTCACTCCACCTGATGGAAGCGGTCGTGAGGTCCAGATAAGAGGCTGACTAGCGCAGTAATGCAAAGAAATCACTGGGCTGGCCATTCTCACCTTGAAGGCCTGCAAAAATGCCTTTTTACGCCCCGCTTGAAGAACCCGGGACTATATCGAGTGACAAAAAACAAGTTTTACATCTTGTGACGAGAAACTATACCAGACAGAGAGAGAGAGAGAGTAGTTTTTACAAAGAAGTTTATCAGTAGCAGAATTTAAGTATTTGCTACTGGTAAACTTTACTTAAACTTTATTACCTTATTATTTACTTAAATAATTCAATAGTCAAGCCCTCTTAAACTGAAATTGAAGATGAGTCAACAAGCCCCCTCGTACACAATAATCCAGGATTCGTGAAATGGATTTTGATAGACCCAAACTTTAATTCATTTCTTTTTTGGTGCTTCATAGGTAGAAATGTTGATTTGTTGTTGTGTTTTGTCGACACGATTGGCGTAGTGCGCTGTAGCACAGTTTCTGGCCTTGACTAGCGTGATTCCACAGATTTTCGGTCGGGTCATTTCAGTAAACGTAACTTTTTTAAATTGGCTTGGATATCTGGGTGTGCTGAGAGACGCTTAAATCCTCATTTCGGGTCCATGACAATGTTCTCTGTCTGGCGCATATCTTTGAGCCGGAAACCAGTGCCCCTTATTTAATGTATATTTCCAGTCGACGACGAGCACAACCGCTGCCACTTCCCGGCGTGGATCGTGGAGCACCGCAAGTGGTTCAGCCTGGACCACCAGCACCACTACCACTTCACGCTCAGGAACGCCACGCTCAAGGTTTGGGCTCCACTCTTTCTAGCCGTGTAGAACGTTGATATTGGGTCTTAGACACCATCATCCGATTCTAATAATTATCCAATATTATAGGAAAATATATTTAAAAAGGACATTTTGTAAACTTTTAGTTTGAAAACTTATGTACAATCTATTTTATGGCCCTTTAAACTTGCATGGGAAAGCCCATATTTTTAAAGAGCAAATTGATAAAAAATAGATATACCAACCGATAATCTACTCAATTTATGACAACTTTTGTTTATAAACCATTTTCATAAACTCAAAATGTAATATAGCTGCAGCGAACAAATGTTTTGCAAAACACATAAAAATAGACGACTTGTGACGTCACTATTTTAAGACAATTTGTATGGCGTGTTTTGGGCAAGTCCTAAATATATGATTATAAGATTGCAATATCTCGGGGAGTTTTAGTGCTATCGAATTTTTTTTCATTAATGTTTATATTTTTGAGAGCTCTTTAGATAACACATCAAAAAAAAAATAGTCAAATTCCCAATTCGGTCCTGGGTACCTACTCTAAAATGATCTTAATTAGTAAAACCGAGATGATTTTAACAACCAAAATGTATTTTTGTACTCCTTACTACAATATGATATTTACCATACCAAAAGAAGTTTTCAAGATATTTAGTATGACCGAAACTACGTACATTTAGTTAGCGAGTAGGCCCCTTGGTATTTAATATTGTACTCTCCCATTCCAGATCACGACAGCGGACGGCTCGTACGAAGAACGAAGGCTGGTGTGCCACTCCATCTTGGAACAGAAGGACCGGAAGCACATTCAGCTCGTCGCGCACGTTACTAGAGGATGGTGAGTCTACGAGATTTAAACGCGGTTGGAATTTCTTTATTTGAATAACAATAGGCGACGTGATGACAGAGTTAGCTTTGCTATCAAAATTTAATAAGGAACGTCAGCGCTGCGAGTTTTAAAGTCGCAAGTCGGATTGAAGACATAATATAACATTTGAGTACATAATATGTATTTATATATCATTGTATTTATGAATTTATATGTATATATTTGCTATTTTTATATGTAAGTAGGTACACATATATATATATATATATATTGTAATTTAGATAAGTAGGTATATATATTATATGAGTAAATTGTTTACTTTTATCTTACTGAAATTTAGTTTTACAAAACCCCGCCGTAAAGATTTCTGCTTCACCTAGTGGTTGACTGGTAGAGAATGCCTTTAGGCATTAAGTCCGCCAATTGTACTTTTCTTTGTGCAATAAAGATTAAATAAAAATAAATAAATAAGACATGTGAAGCCATCAAAAGTAAAAGATAGCGAAAACAGGTTTTAGGGAGAAAAGCCCGGGAGCTACATACAGGGTGTAAAAAGGCCCTTAATGAAGCGGGCGTCTACGCACTCAGACCATTAAATCAAGTCACAGAAAAAAATAATGATTGATGGGTTTTTTTTTTTTTTTAGTTGTCAATTTTAAACCTAAAAACGGACTACGCAATGTAACGCGTGCAACGGACCGCTCTTGCGCTTGTGTGCGGCTGTTACGTATAATCAAGGGGTACGCACGATGTACATTGCGAGTTGAACGTTTTGAAGCAATAATGATTAAAGTTTGTTTTCATCAAAATCTTGAGATTTTTTTTTACTTTGAGCTTCAATAATTTGGTAACTATTGAGTTCCCAGGTATGGTCTAGAAAGAAAAAATGGTCCTGATGATGTGCAGCATACGTAGGTGTCGGCTTCGTTTTTACACCCTATATAAATAGAGATAATAATAAATAGGATACTTTATTTGACACTTCATTCTTTTATTCACTCTTTCAGCAATGTTCAATTTCTTTCTTTCAACAGCTAACGAATTAGAAAAGCGATGGATTTTTTAGATTGCGCCCATATATTACGTTTCAAGTTGTGGTCTAGCCCCCCTTATTCATAAGAATAAACCAGTCTTTTAACATCGTTTTCACAGTGGTTAAGTGGACTAGAAACACTGTTTAAGTTTCTATGATTTAGGGGGGGTAGATCTTTAACCCATTCACTACCCAATAAAAAAGACAAAAGAGAATCGATTGTTAAAACGTACCGGTGCGTGGTGTGGCAGTGAACGTGTTGACCTGCATTTTTTCGTTAAATAATATTTCCCATTGGAACTTGTCTTAAAATATTAAAATAACTAATCGGTAACTTTCACTTTCAGCGAATCCGGTCACGTCTGCCTCCGCTTCTACCGGCGCTCGGCCGGAGTGCTGGAGCTGCAGCAGGGCGCCGGGCTGTGGGAGTCGCCCGACATTGCCTGCAGTCAGACTGACGTGCAGCCGCCATTTGTCACGCTTATTGGTGAGCACGAAGAAATCAATCTGTCTAAATCTGAGGCATCCCTTGAGATAAATTAGAAATATGGACGTGATGATCTTCTAATACTATCAATTAACGCGACCAACAGTATATTTCGGAGATAAAATCTGTTCTTATTCCACACTTCTTGGTGAGTACGAAAAAAAAATCTGGTCACGACTACCTCCGCTTCTACTGGCGCTTGGCTGTGGGAGTTGCCCGACATTGCCTGCAGTCAGACTGACGTGCAGCCGCCATTTGTCACGCTTATTGGTGAGCACGAAGAAATCAATCTGTCTAAATCTGAGGCATCCCTTGAGATAAATTAGAAATATGGACGTGATGATCTTCTAATACTATCAATTAACGCGACCAACAGTATATTTCGGAGATAAAATCTGTTCTTATTCCACACTTCTTGGTGAGTACGAAAAAAAAATCTGGTCACGACTACCTCCGCTTCTACTGGCGCTTGGCTGTGGGAGTTGCCCGACATTGCCTGCAGTCAGACTGACGTGCAGCCGCCATTTGTCACGCTTATTGGTGAGCACGAAGAAATCAATCTGTCTAAATCTGAGGCATCCCTTGAGATAAATTAGAAATATGGACGTGATGATCTTCTAATACTATCAATTAACGCGACGAACAGTATATTTCGGAGATAAAATCTGTTCTTATTCCACACTTCTTGGTGAGTACGAAAAAAAAATCTGGTCACGACTACCTCCGCTTCTACTGGCGCTCGGCTGTGGGAGTTGCCCGACATTGCCTGCAGTCAGACTGACGTGCAGCCGCCATTTGTCACGCTGATCGGAAGTTAATCTGTCAATATCTGATGCATCCATAAAGATTAATTAGAAATAAGGACATGATTAAAGAGTGATACTAAGCATGAGTTTATATTAGTATATTTTAGGAATAAAACAGTAAGTTGATTCAAAATTTACACCTTTGAGAACTACAGACACACTGCAGCGGCCATACGTCACGCTGATGGGTGTACAAAGAATTGAATCTGTCGAAGTCTGTGGCATACGCTACAACGAAGTGATTGCACTGTGACAACCATGAAACGTCAAAAGGTATATCTTAGAATAGTTAGACTGTAGGTACTTATCTATCAACTTGACGTTGATAGATACCGACGGTCAGACTACACGACTTCACTGTTGCTTTTACCAATATACGTCACTAAAATGGCTGACAGCGTTTTCGCGGGAAAAAAAGGTTTAAACTTTAATTTAATTTTATGGCAAGAAAGTGTGTTTATTTTTCCGAAATATATACTTTTTTCATACAAGTATAAAGTACTTTTTCAAACATAGTAGAATACCCTATTCTTTTGTAGCTAAACTGTTTTTTTGTTTGTGTTCCAGCGGCGTTCCTGGAGCCGCAGCGCTGCCCGCTGTCGGGGCGCTACTCGGTGCTGGGCGCGCAGCCCGACCGCAGGAAGAGGCGGCAGCAGACTACTTTGGGTAAGCATCAATTACTTGTACTCACATTAATAGTTAAATATTGACATAAATGCATTATTTAAAGGTGGTCCCTCAGCTGGGCAATTTTTCTGTAATGTAACATTTCAGATTCGATTTTGAGCATTACATTGCTCATAGGACAAGCCACGTCGATCACTCTTTTGTTCTCACAGCTGTCAGAGTGTGGAATAAGCTGCCAGACACTATCAAAATGTCACCAAGTAAAGCCATGTTCAAAACAGCAATCCGTGATTTTTTAAGAAATTCTCAGTAGTTTCCACTGTTCATCATCTATTTTATTTTATTGTTTTCCCATAATAGTGAGTATGTTATATATTGACCACACGATTGGCGTAGTGCACTGGAGCACGGTTCCTCGCCTTTAATTCCGTAGTGTCCCGGGTTCGATCCCCGGTCAGGTCAATTCAGGAAATGATATTTTCTAAATTGGCCTGGGTCTGGGTGTGCTGGGAGACGCCCCTGGCTTAATTCCTTGTAACACAGGGATATTTATCCCTACTTCGAGACCATGACAAGAGGTCTGTTGTCTGGCGCATATTTATTTATTTATTTATATATATTATGTAAGTATATATTAATGTATGTTATGTATTTCTAGGTAAATACGTATAATTTATATTGATTAGGTTGAAAAGAGTAACCATCGAGTTTCTTGTCGGAGTCTTCTCGATCGGAAATTACCTCCCAATCGGTGGTGGTATGTTTAATTATGATATTTACTATCACAGTATTATTTTATGTAAGTTTATTTTTATTTAGTATATTTTTGCTATTTTTTTTTTGAATTTAACTTGTATTTTTTATAAGTCTATATGAATAAAGATATTTTTTACTTTACTTTTCTTTAGCTACATAATTTTTGCTGCACTAAAAAATACACTAAAATATACAGTTTAGGTGATATTATCAGTATAAATCGATCTCTTGCAAAATTCTAGACAGTCAAAATGTGTAGAGAAATTGATCTAGGAGAAAGAGTTAGGCTGTTCGCAAAAAGTGAAAAAAAAAAACATAAATACATTTTTTTTAATTACTTACTTGAAACAGTCGAGTCTGTCAGGGTGATCTACAATATAAGGTCCCTCCCCAGACTTACAATTCTCTATTCCCTCCTTCTTTTCTGCATTCTGATGGAACAACATACCCCCATTTTTAAAGTTACCTTACATTCTTTTTTTTCCCATCCTATCACGGATACCAACAAATTATCACCATTGTTCTTGCTTGTTGTATACATACATACATACCATCACGACTTTATCCCAAACGGGGTAGTCAGAGGCAAGTGACTGTGCCGTCATGGTGAACGAAACACTCAGAAGCCAACTTTTCACCAATGGTATTAGAACCCAACGTGGTAGGTGGTGAGCCTTCCGCCGCTATCCGGGTTGATTTGGTCTTTATCGATGTTTTCCATCACCGGAGAGTAAGTCTGATATTTAACAATGAACACAAAGAATTTGGTTCTGCTACGATCTGAGTTCGGGTGCTGAACCACTAGGCCACGACGCTCTTTAACAAAAAAAACTTATACCTTCCACATTAATTTCCAATTTTACATTAATTTGTGCAATCAGAAATATTGATATGCTACAAACACAGTACATAAGTTTAACATACATAAGGCTGCCCACAGACGTGCAAAAATAAAATAAAAATAGCAGTACAATTATAAAGATTAAACAATGCCAATAAATACCAATTAAATATGGACAAAATTAGAATAACATCAAATTAAGAATCACATTATATTATATTAAATTATGTCGATTTCCAATTAAAATATTCCTTAAGACTATAAAAATGCTTATCCGAGCCATTTCGTCAGTTTACTTTTAAAAATTCTACTTTTTAATGTTTTTAATTCTTCTGGGAGTGAATTATAAATTACTATGCTCATGATATATGTACGCATTTCGTGTATAAATATCCTTGTGACAAGGAGGTTGATACATTAAGTCTGTGCTGCTGTCTTAACTGTCTCGTTGAGACTTCCTCGCGTTCTTTATAATACCTTGAGAATGACTTCACAAATAAACAAATTTCTCTGATATAAATGCAGGGTAGCGGTAGTTTATTTTAGATACCACGCATTATCTAACGCTCGAATGGAAGGCTCTTTCAAAATCCACCGAGTTGTACCCCTCAACTGTGGGAGCGTAATTGTCAGAAGAGTCGTGTCTGTGGTGGATGAAAGGCGAAAGACTGTAGAATCACATTTATCAATTATTCACAACAACATGGCATCTTGACGACATATCTTTTTTACATTTGATAGATGTCTAATATGAAAGACATAAAGAAATAAAGCTGCCAAAATCTCACAGACCCGGCGTTTTCTTTTTTTTTTCTTTCGCCGCGTGGTTTTTTAAAACTGCAATAAATCCATTTCTATTATGAATTGTGGCTTTCTTTTATATATTCCTAATTCTGCATTAGTTCCTCTACCTATTTCTATAAGTTATTTCATCTGCAATAAGAAAATGAAAGCTGGTATAAAGCACTTAAGTCGCACCTAAGTGGCACCGAAGCAGCACCGAAGTTAGTCGAATTCAATTACAAAATTCTCCATGAAATTGCACATAAGTAGAAAAGTAGATAATATATTCAAGAATAACATTATATTTTCGATGTTTTAGACTTGAAAACGCGTAATTCACGTTAAAAATCATCAAATATGTCACTTATAAGTCACCACTCTGTGACAGTCTGAGTCAGCAATATTTCAACGACAAAATAACTCTATGAATGAACTGACCCTTGTACGTAGCAAATGTTCAATAGTTGGGTAATGAAATAAATGAATAAATCTTCGTTATGTTGTGTTTTTGTAAACATATTGACTGTTTTTTTTTTCAGACGACGGCACCGGCTCGGGCGCTGAGTGTGTGTCAAACGCGTATTCTCGAGTCAGCTTCGGTTGCGGCGCGCATCAGGACTCCATACATTTTACTTCGGACTGCGATAACACTGGTGAGTAGTCAACGAGGCTCATACAGTTATTTACGGCAAAGCTACCAGCTTTTAGGTAATTTTGTTGAGTTAATTAACGCCTTAATAGCGCAAAAAGAGTCCACCATTTTTGATTTCTATTTTAATCGCTAATTAAATCTTATCTAAATATTAGCGAATTCTAAAATGGCGTTTATATACCCATAAAAAAATATATATGAAAAAGACATTATGCATATTACAATGCATGTGTTATTAACTAAATATTACCTTTCAATTCTTATTGCAAACCGAAACTGAAACATTTTTTATCAAATCAATAAAGTGTATTCAATAATATCATAAATTCATTTCCATATAATTAAAAAAAAAATTACTCTCCAAAGTACTAAGACGTGTCGGTTGCACTTTAAACTATACCACGCTACGCAGCGCACTGCAACGATCAGCGAAGTTTGCGGCAGAGCAACAAGCGATACGTCCTCCCTCTGAAACGCCTAGCGGCGGACTGATTGATTTGAGACTTTCTGCGCGGAGTGTTTTATAGCACTTTTAAAAAATGTGTATTTAATAAAGTATGCATCTTTTAAAAGGTTTTTTGTATTCAAACATTAGATAATATGTTCCTTTATTACGTTAGACTATAACTTTTTGTAAATTAAAGTAATTAATAGGTCAATTTTGCATGTTAACCAACAGTAACTTCTTTGTAATTTCACTTTATATGGATTTAAATTTCGTATGAAAATTATCTTCATAACAATTTGCGTAATGATATGTAGATTTGCATGTTATTTTTTTTTTCCCTTTTTTCAATGGTTTCAAAAAATTTGAGCTGCAAAATTGATGTCTAAGTGAAGTTTAAAAAACACTGTTCGGGTAAATTGTCAGAATTCACAAATAATCAATAAAAAGAAAAATGTTTTTTGATAACTTTTTAGACAAAGATATTTTTTACGATAATTTTTGATTTGCGTGTTTCTAATATCACGTTTTCATAGAAAATGTCTTGTTCAAAACTGTCCATTTTAAGTCAAAACGGAGATCGATGGCGTTAAGTCAAGATCTGTACTTTATTGTATTTTTTTCGGTCTTCTTCTGACTGTAACTTGTTTTGTGAGCCTTGAAATATGTAAATAAATAAATTGTACATGTCACTATTACAAGCATAGTATAAAGGTCTTCCTGAGATTGAACGTCTATAACTACTTGTGGGTTGCTTCCTCTTAAACTATTTTAACCTAGAAAGGTTTACAATGTTATAAATAAAGGTTATTCACATATAATAATAAGGCGGATATTCGTATATTTTGGAAGAAAAAACTAATAAGCGTTTAAATGTGATTCTTGTGTTTGTAAATTTATAAGTTATGTTACTTGTCTTATTTGTAACCAATTATTGTTATCCCCAGAATATACCTGCTACGGCAGCTGGCTCGAGGGCGGCACGGGCTACGCGGTGGCCGCGCCGGCGCGCGCGCCGCACCCCGCGCACGCCTTCTGCTTCATCTACCACGTCAGCACCAGCAACGGTGAGTTGGTAGTTCGCGAGTGCGCCGGTAGATGGCGCGCCGCACCCCGCGCACGCCTTCTGCTTCATCTACCACGTCAGCACCAGCAACGGTGAGTTGGTAGTTCGCGAGTGCGCCGGTAGATGGCGCGCCGCACCCCGCGCACGCCTTCTGCTTCATCTACCACGTCAGCACCAGCAACGGTGAGTTGGTAGTTCGCGAGTGCGCCGGTAGATGGCGCGCCGCACCCCGCGCACGCCTTCTGCTTCATCTACCACGTCAGCACCAGCAACGGTGAGTTGGTAGTTCGCGAGTGCGCCGGTAGATGGCGCGCCGCACCCCGCGCACGCCTTCTGCTTCATCTACCACGTCAGCACCAGCAACGGTGAGTTGGTAGTTCGCGAGTGCGCCGGTAGATGGCGCGCCGCACCCCGCGCACGCCTTCTGCTTCATCTACCACGTCAGCACCAGCAACGGTGAGTTGGTAGTTCGCGAGTGCGCCGGTAGATGGCGCGCCGCACCCCGCGCACGCCTTCTGCTTCATCTACCACGTCAGCACCAGCAACGGTGAGTTGGTAGTTCGCGAGTGCGCCGGTAGATGGCGCGCCGCACCCCGCGCACGCCTTCTGCTTCATCTACCACGTCAGCACCAGCAACGGTGAGTTGGTAGTTCGCGAGTGCGCCGGTAGATGGCGCGCCGCACCCCGCGCACGCCTTCTGCTTCATCTACCACGTCAGCACCAGCAACGGTGAGTTGGTAGTTCGCGAGTGCGCCGGTAGATGGCGCGCCGCACCCCGCGCACGCCTTCTGCTTCATCTACCACGTCAGCACCAGCAACGGTGAGTTGGTAGTTCGCGAGTGCGCCGGTAGATGGCGCGCCGCACCCCGCGCACGCCTTCTGCTTCATCTACCACGTCAGCACCAGCAACGGTGAGTTGGTAGTTCGCGAGTGCGCCGGTAGATGGCGCGCCGCACCCCGCGCACGCCTTCTGCTTCATCTACCACGTCAGCACCAGCAACGGTGAGTTGGTAGTTCGCGAGTGCGCCGGTAGATGGCGCGCCGCACCCCGCGCACGCCTTCTGCTTCATCTACCACGTCAGCACCAGCAACGGTGAGTTGGTAGTTCGCGAGTGCGCCGGTAGATGGCGCGCCGCACCCCGCGCACGCCTTCTGCTTCATCTACCACGTCAGCACCAGCAACGGTGAGTTGGTAGTTCGCGAGTGCGCCGGTAGATGGCGCGCCGCACCCCGCGCACGCCTTCTGCTTCATCTACCACGTCAGCACCAGCAACGGTGAGTTGGTAGTTCGCGAGTGCGCCGGTAGATGGCGCGCCGCACCCCGCGCACGCCTTCTGCTTCATCTACCACGTCAGCACCAGCAACGGTGAGTTGGTAGTTCGCGAGTGCGCCGGTAGATGGCGCGCCGCACCCCGCGCACGCCTTCTGCTTCATCTACCACGTCAGCACCAGCAACGGTGAGTTGGTAGTTCGCGAGTGCGCCGGTAGATGGCGCGCCGCACCCCGCGCACGCCTTCTGCTTCATCTACCACGTCAGCACCAGCAACGGTGAGTTGGTAGTTCGCGAGTGCGCCGGTAGATGGCGCGCCGCACCCCGCGCACGCCTTCTGCTTCATCTACCACGTCAGCACCAGCAACGGTGAGTTGGTAGTTCGCGAGTGCGCCGGTAGATGGCGCGCCGCACCCCGCGCACGCCTTCTGCTTCATCTACCACGTCAGCACCAGCAACGGTGAGTTGGTAGTTCGCGAGTGCGCCGGTAGATGGCGCGCCGCACCCCGCGCACGCCTTCTGCTTCATCTACCACGTCAGCACCAGCAACGGTGAGTTGGTAGTTCGCGAGTGCGCCGGTAGATGGCGCGCCGCACCCCGCGCACGCCTTCTGCTTCATCTACCACGTCAGCACCAGCAACGGTGAGTTGGTAGTTCGCGAGTGCGCCGGTAGATGGCGCGCCGCACCCCGCGCACGCCTTCTGCTTCATCTACCACGTCAGCACCAGCAACGGTGAGTTGGTAGTTCGCGAGTGCGCCGGTAGATGGCGCGCCGCACCCCGCGCACGCCTTCTGCTTCATCTACCACGTCAGCACCAGCAACGGTGAGTTGGTAGTTCGCGAGTGCGCCGGTAGATGGCGCGCCGCACCCCGCGCACGCCTTCTGCTTCATCTACCACGTCAGCACCAGCAACGGTGAGTTGGTAGTTCGCGAGTGCGCCGGTAGATGGCGCGCCGCACCCCGCGCACGCCTTCTGCTTCATCTACCACGTCAGCACCAGCAACGGTGAGTTGGTAGTTCGCGAGTGCGCCGGTAGATGGCGCGCCGCACCCCGCGCACGCCTTCTGCTTCATCTACCACGTCAGCACCAGCAACGGTGAGTTGGTAGTTCGCGAGTGCGCCGGTAGATGGCGCGCCGCACCCCGCGCACGCCTTCTGCTTCATCTACCACGTCAGCACCAGCAACGGTGAGTTGGTAGTTCGCGAGTGCGCCGGTAGATGGCGCGCCGCACCCCGCGCACGCCTTCTGCTTCATCTACCACCTCAGCACGAGCAAGAGTGCGCCGGTAGATGGCGTTACGCGAATGAATGGGAGTGGGAACCAAAATCTTTGTGTTCATTGTTAAATATCCGGCTAACACTCCGGTGACGGAAAACATCGATTAAAACCAAATCAACCCGGATAACGGCGGAAGGCTCACCACCTACCACGTTGGGTCATAATACCAAGGACTGAAAAGGATTGGGCTCCTGAGTGTTCGTTCACCATGACGACATAGTAAAAAGTCGTGATGGTATGTTAAGTTGTGTTATTTATAACATATTTGCTCGTAAAGGGTCTCTTATTTCACCATTTTCAATATCGTATTGTATCTTATTACGTACTTGTGCATTATTGTGATGTAAAACTCACGAGGTTTTTTTTATTAAGGTATAACGCACGGTTTATCAACATGCTCCATCTAAAACGTACGGTACTTTTTTAAATCTTAGCAAAGAGTTTTTATGTCAGAAAAGAGGTCAACATTTTATGAATAAAATTAACTTTGGGAGATAAAATATAATAAATAAAATTTAATTCTTTAATTAATTAAATTTGTTAATAAATTATAACCATTTATTTGTAACAAAAACACAAAAATATTAATTTACTTTATTTGTACGGTGCAACCGTGCATTCTGCTAAATCAACAATATCGACCAATGCACGCGATCCACCTTAATTTAAAGTTAGTTCACGTTTTCACCTACATCAGGGCGGACGCGGCTCATATCAATTGTTCTCATATCAATATCATTTTTCACTAGTTTAAAGTGGTCTTAGCAATAAATTCATAACATATCAAACTACTACAACAACTACAACTACTCTCTTTCACATATCAATCATCTAAAGGTGCACCCTACATTATTAGTAATACTGGCTGTTTTTATGCCTTTGCCTTTAAATAAGCGCTTCAGCGCTTAGATATTTATTAAATGTTCATTTATTATATTTTATCTCCCAAAGTTAATTTTATTCCGACGTGCCAATGTATTCTGACATAATAGTGGATTAGCAGCCAAGGGCTGTAAGGCATCAATTGCAGCCCGAGATATTTTTGGGCGCACAAGCGCAGCGAGGGCGCATGTAGTTCGAGGGTGCAATTGATGCTTACACCCGAGCTAACTACTCTGCTTTACATCTCGATTGTGAGGTAAGTAGAAAAAAACCGGCATTACAAGAATAAAACATTTTAAAATTTTAGGGACAGGTGTTTTTTGGGTATGTTAATAGTTTGAGATTGTGATATTTGTTGGTCATGGACTGAATTTGACGGGATGAAGCTTTCTTCAGCAGAAGTTGATGGTTGCGGATCATCTCTTGAGAAAGATGTTTCATTTTATGAAAGCTGAATAGTTTCCGTTATTTGGTTGGTAATTTTACTTTTATTTTGTATGGAATCTTCAATGTGACCTTCAGCCACCTTGCTGGATTTCCACCCACCGTGCCTTTCTATAGTGGTTAAGTTAGCCCCAGCATCGGCTAAAAGTGTAGTCGATGTTCTCCGGAAGCAATCCGATGCAAGCCGATGTTCTCCGGAACCTGTGTACAATTCCGGGTTTGCTAACTTTAAATAACTAGCGATTTGCTTCGGCATACTTCTGATGGTATTTTTTCCAATAACTTGTTTGTAGCACTTGCCTTGGTGGTACTTCAAAAAAAAACGGTTGGTGTTTACATTTTCAGGACGTGATTTCTGTAGTTTTGTACGAATTCAGAGAATTCTTGAGGAACTACAAATGTTCGGTCAATTTTAGTTTTTGTAGTCGGTAGTTTAATTACTAACAACTGACCCTGTTGTTCTTTGTTCTCTATTGTTATATTTGTCAATTCAATACCTCGGCATGCGCCAGTTATACCGAAGATAAGAACCACCTAAAAAAAGCGAAATATAAAAATAAGTATGTTTTATAGGATTGTAAGAATTTAAAAGATAAATGATGAAGTGTTACCATTGAGTGATTTGTTGTTTTACGTACCTTAACAGCTAAATATATGTCATCAGGGGCTTCATTTATGGATGTTTTCACGTCTTACGCTGTAAAAACCTCTGACTTTTTGCTTTTGTGCCCAGCTGATTGTCTTTTTATAAAAGATGATAATTTTGAAAAGTTCTTGATATTGATGTCGTGTTTAGTACTCATAGTTGCTTTTAACATTGAATAAATGCACCACAAACTAGATGGCTGCAGCTTTTTTGATAGCTTACTAAAGTATGTTAAGAATACAGTCTCAGCTAAAGACTTTACTCGTTTTTCTTTTCGCCACTTCATGAACTCGTCGTAAGTTTTCAAATATCTCTCTTTAGAACTTTCAGGCAAAATATTGTTAATTGCTGCTTCAGCTTCCATTTTCATTGAATCGGGAGTGCAGCTTATATCTTAATCACTTGCAGAACTCATGTTTTTTTCCTAATTAGCACGTAATTATAAAAAAATCCCAAAAACAAACAATATTTAAAGTAAAAGTTTTCTATTCCCGCCTTTTTTCATCTTTTTTTTCAAGAACGAAATTGAGCTTCGCCGTTCGATATTTAAAATTGATGACTATTATACTCATACAAAGACGAGGTTGAATAGCGAAGCGACCTCTTTTGTCATTGGGCTGAATGCATGATGTCTATTGCCAGTATGACGGTACGGGAGCTTTTTGAAAGAGTGAAGAGTTTTTTTAATTACTTACCGCCCTAGGGCTTTTCTAGCTACATTATTACCCTAGAGCGCTAATTGGTCACCTACAAGCCCCATTTGGGGGTAATAATGGACCTACTTACCGAATATGAGAAATGTAAAAACTCTTTGCTAAGATTTTAAAAAGCACCGTTCGTTTTAGACGGAGCATCTTGATAAACCGTGCGTTTTACCATAATAAAAAAAACGCTTGCGTTTTACATTACAATAACGCACAAGTGCGTAATGATATACAATACGATATTGAAATTGGTGTACTAAGAGACCCTTTACGAGCAAATTAAGTTATAGATTTATAGGTTTGAGAAAGTCTTAGTTTTATTCCTCGCAAATATGTTATAAAACGTCTTATGACATACGTGCGCTTTGATAATTACAGCCTCTGCTTTCTAAGCAATATCGCCTCGGCTGTTATTTTCAACTTACCGCACTTATATCATAATGTACTATTATTTATTTCCCCTCAGAGTCGAGTTCATCATCGCTCGCGCTGAGTCTGTCTCAGCGCACGTGCGAGCGCGGGGTGGCGCCCGGCGCGGGCCTGCGCGCCTACAACCTCACTAGCAACGGTGAGGACAACACTTTATCACTGTTATCGTTATACATGCATGATTTTCTTACAACAAACTATAGAGGCGAAGCCGGTTTTCGTTATTAACGGTTAATTAACCGCATTTTATGCTTGTTACTGTTAAATATTACTGCTAGATGGCGCTGGCGGCACTATGATTGACTGTTCCCTCAGGATAGGATATCCAGTCACACAATGCGATGGGAATTCAGTAAGAAGATAGCTTCACCTAGGAGTTGACAAAACAATGAAAAGACAGATTATTTACAGTACTTTAAGACAAATAATGGGCATCGGAAAACATAGGAATTTCGGAAACAATCGTAAAACATTACAAAAACAATTTTAAAAATGTAATTACTTTTTAAAAACACTTCTAATTTCAACTTTTTCGCAAACAAATAAATGTCAATGTTATTTATAGCGCTGTCATCCAGTTGCCTAGTTTCGGTCGGTCATCTTCGGGAACACGAAGTTAGTCGATGCCCATTATGTACCTTGAATAACTGTACTCTTTTTCTCGGTCGCAATCGGATAATTAACCGTTAATAACCGCATTTAGCGGTAGTTAACCATAAATTTGGTTGAGTAACGGTAGCTAACGGGTTTTTTACAACTATAGAACAGACACCTAAAGCTGGGTACTAAGGTACATTACACCGCGTAACCAACGTTACGCGGTGTAATGTAACATGTAAAACAGCGAGCAACCCGTACTGACTTGATGATGTGCGCTGTACCCAGCTTAACAGATCAACAACAAAGTTGGTCTGAAACTTCATACTTTTAAAGCTGTGTTCAACACAGATCAAATCAAAAAAAATATTAAATATTTAGTTTCAACGAATTACATGAAAATTTGTTTATATAATGTACTCATGCGAATACATCATATGAACAAATTTTCAGTTTAAAATTAAAAAGTCTATGGTAATAACGCGCGAGCTAGTGCGACGTTGTCGCTCCGCGTGCCGCCGCAATAATAGAGTTAACTGATGATTAAACATGGCGTAATTAAAATATTTTTTGGTTAAAATTTTACCCCTATTTTTTATTAGTGTAAACGATTCTACTCTGGATTCTGAACAAACTAATTTCAGGTTTTGCGCTTTTTCATTAACACGTTGTATAAATACACAGTACAGACATAATGCGACTCTACCACCGCGTCGAGTTTTTTATATCTTTGTATAAAAGTATATTTTATAAACCTTCGTCATCCATCCCTCTCATTGCAGGTACATGCGAGCAGAGCAGCAAGTACAACAGCGGTATATCCCGCCCCGCCCCGTGGCCCTTGCTTCTTTTAGTGCTAGTCGGCGGACTTAGATGATACCATTGCGTTTAGGCTGGGCTGGGTTTGGTTTGCGTTTCGGTGGCCAATCGCCTCAGTGCTAGAGCCGTGACTTGAAGTTAAAAAATAAAATGTCACAAAATATGGGGTAAGTTTGATTCGGATTCTGGGTTGAGTTTTTTTTATCTATGGTGGATCTCTCAAAATAAATGATTAATTATGTGTCTAGAATCTAATCGTATTTTTTTAACTACAGGCATATACTGATATACGATATATACCCTTAAAAATCCAGTTTCAAGTTTCGGGGAGAAATAATTAATGCAGGACATCTAAACTAAACATAAAATTCTGTTTAGTTTATTTTACTGTCATAACTAAAAAAAGACAACAATTAACCATAGTGATAACAGTATTTTAAGACTTTGATTTTTTATGAATAACGGGCATCAACATCTTTTTTTTTCACCAATTTACTCAAGCCAGAATTTGTATTCGAGACGTCTACAACATTATTACACTTTCATTCTTTATTTCACACAAAACTCCACCATCAAAACTGATAAACCCGTACCAAAATTTGAGGATAACTTAAAACTTATTTGTTATGGTAACTAATTTTTAGGTTGATGGTAGGTCGAATAAAATTTATTCTTCAAATAAGAATAGGTTACGAAAAGTTATTTCATGTATAAATTGGCCGAATGAATTTTATTGGACTCCAGCAGCCTTTCATTAAAGAAATCAAACCAATTCTCAGCCCCTTAGCAAACTTAGCGTAGTTGATTAAATAAAAATTAGTCTTGCTTTTCTTGTGATAAAGTGCATTTTGACGGAAAGTGACATTGCAAATCTTGAACCAGTGACGTAGGTTTAAATCTGGCAACTTCCCAGTTATTCCAGTGTGATTTTTGGCAGCTTTTTTTTCCAATTTGTTGGTGGCACAGAGGTTTTGTGGTGAAATCATTTCGTGAACGAGAAAAAAGTACCAAATTTGACCTGATCTTATTTTGACAGGTACATATTTCACACTGCTACCTTTGAATATGTACAAAAACAGTCAGCTGTTATAATAACCATGAAATAGTATGAAATATGCGCCAGACAACATAGCATTTCAATATGCTTTAATTTAATATTGTTTCGCGTTAATGTAGATTTAAAAATATAAATGATGAACGCATATTATTGGCGTTTCGTTAAGGTATCGTTTAACTAACTCTGACTGGTTTATTACTTATAAATACTCTAATGGTAACGCTATGTTTTGGTACTAATATAATGGCAGTGGTGTAGAATCATAGTAACAAGCTCGCTTAGCTTCCGCTACAAAATGTCGTTTAATTTCTGCTAAAGGCAAAACGTTTCGTTCCACGAAATGGTTTCCCACCTGCAATTATGAATCAGTTTTAGGGTAGGCAACAACATAAAAATGTTGAAAAGAAACGAAGAAAAGTGATCAAATTGTAAATAAAATGGTATAGTTGGTGATGAAAAATAAATATGCGATTTTAAATAATGTTACTTTGTGTAATTTAAACTGTATTTTGAAAACATTTCTTTTTTGTTTTGTCATTATGACGTATGCAGTGGACCTGTAGCAATTTTTATGAGAACGCTGTAAAATATATCTTTTACTAAAAATTGATGCAGGAATTGTTTGTACAATACCTATAACAATATACATAATTATTTATAGAAAAAAACGCTTTCGAAGTATACATTAAATTTGTACTGTATGCTGAATATTATACAGATTAAAAATTAAGACTAAATTAATTAGATAGACATAAATGTAGAAAAAAATATGCTCAGCATTGTTTTTTTAGTTTATTTAAAGACGTCCATGGTTTTTTTGTTTTGTATCAATGTTTTTGTAGGATTTATTATTCAGAATAAATTCGGGTACTTCTAAATATTATTGCACATTTATTGGACTATTTTTTATGAGATTTTTTTTTATATTTGACAAATCTTTTTTTATTGTTTACGACTTTTCGGTGACTTTCTTAATTTTTGCAGTGTATGATAATTAGATTTGGAAATCATTCAATTTTATTATGTCCATGTAAAGCAATTGAAGGCTGGCAACGAAAAGTGTATCCGTTTTTATTCAAACGAGTATAAAAAGAATATATATAAATATTACTAGTGTTTCTACATTACTTTCTTTCATCTATTTAAAGATCATTGTATCAATCTTGACCAATAGTAGTTTAAAAAATATAATTGCTCATATGAAAAAATAGTTCGGAATTTTATTTGTGATATAAAAATTACTTTCAAGGTATAAAAATATGTAAATACTCTAGAATCAAGTTCCTGATACGCACCTCTTTGATTTACCGACTTCTTTCGTGATAATCTTCGTTTTATATAGTTTTTAAGTCTGCGAATTGACGACAATGCTTGCCAACAATGAATCAACCTATGGTTTTAAATATTAAAATGTAGCCCAAAAAGACTATTGTACATAAACTAGCTGCATAATTTATATACAATCATATTTTATAGGTATAACGCATTTTAATAAAATACAGAATGAAAAGTATTAATTTTTTTAAATAACCGAAGATAATAAATAGCGATAGATTATATTGAACGATAAAGTAATATAAAAAAAAGTTTTCTTACAGCCATTTTTTAATAAAAAAAAGTTTAAATCATTTTTTAAAGTTGTTTAAAGTGATGTTAAGTGCACAACATGTTAAAGGTAAATCACGAGTTAGAGTTAAGGCAGCTTGTTTTTGTTTATTTATTCATTAAATAAGCGGAATTTCACAATGTGAATAAAGTGCACTAACGATTTATGTAAAAAAAATATAATACTCTAAATTGTAATTTAATGGCTTGTAAATAAGTTTTGATTTTCAGCTCTAGAGCGTTGATGTTTTGTGATAATACTGGCTTCTCAGAACTCTTTTTGTGAACTTTCTTTGGGTATTTTTTGTTTTGCTTTTTTTTAAACAATTGGTCACGCCATGGGATACGATTTGTAACTACTAATGTGTAAGCCTATTATTATATTTTGATTACTGAAATATATTTGAAAATCAAGTCTTTGTTTTATTGTCCCCCAGACTAGTCGGGCTATTCGGAAAAACTCACTTTGAATCTCACACACTTAACCGCTAATTATTATAGTACTTGTGTCTGTGAGATTTAATCTGTTGCTAGCTGTAAAACTCGAAAGCGGAGATTAATGTGGCAGTTGAAGCAATGGGGAGGAAAACTGCTCTTCGCTCCCGCTAGGTGGCGTATTTAGTACCGAATGTTCTGTCAATCCCGTACATTTAATAATTTTGAAGACTAAATAAGCTTTTATACATGTGAACAATGCCTCGGTCCTGCGCATTCCGATGTAATAACCAAGGAATACATCGATTACCTGCTAATGAAAACTATTGAAACTGGAATCAAGGTACATCTGCTGGTTATGAGCATATCTTCAGAAATGAACGTAAGTAGGAAATACTCAGTAATATGAATACATTTAGGTTTAGCTTGGCTTTATGAATCTACCGGGTGCGGCAATTGAACTGTCCGTCTCCTTGTAACTATTTTAAAATTCGAACTACTGAATCGAACGCGGCAAAAATTTGAAAAAATAATCTGTGACACATTATCTATGTTACTTCAAAACTATTCGGTCGTGAGAAGAAACGTTCCAATTTTAAAATAATGGATTTAAAACGCAATTCAGTGATTGCTCTCTATTTGGAGGGAAAATCTAACATCGACATTCGTCGAGCGCTACCAAATCTTCAATTGAACAAAAAATTTGTGCGTCGTACTATCCAAAGATTTAACGAGACTGGGAGTGTTAAGAAACGCTACGGGGGCGGTCGACGCTGTACTGCAACGGCGCCAGCAGTTGTCGAAAAGGTGCGACATCGTTTACGCAGAAATCCAGAGCGCTCAGCAAATCAGCTCGCCCAGGATCTTAAGGTGAGCGACCGCAGCGTTCGTCGTATATTAAAGGAAAAGCTTAAGGTTGAACCATTAAAAAAAAACTTCGCAAGAACTCACTGCTTTGCAAAAGAGCAAACGGCTGGCTCGATCAAAGGAGCTGATTCGCTTGCTCGACACTGGCGAGCTTCCCAACTTGGTATTTTCAGATGAGAAAACTTTCTGTGTTGAGCAGTTTCTTAACAAACAAAATGACCGTGTGTGGTTGAAAGGACGTGTCAGCGATCATTCAGATGAACTGAGAGTCACTCGACGACAAGGAGCCGACCAAATCATGGTATGGGCGGCGGTGTCCGAAAAAGGACGTTCTCCGCTTGTTTTTCTCCCAATGGGTCGCAACCAAGCCAAAATAAATCAACAAATCTATCAAAATGAAGTCTTAAAAACAGGATTGATACCGTGGGCACGCAAGACATTTGGTTCGGAGCGTTGGACGTTCCAGCAAGACTCGGCGCCATCGCACAGAGCAACTGGGACGCAAAATTGGTTGAAAGCGAACGTTCCTGTGCTGATCGACCGAGATATGTGGCCGTCGTCTTCGCCCGACTTAAACCCTCTAGACTTTTGTATTTGGGGTGTTTTACAGGCGAAGGCCTGTGCTAAAAACACACATCAGTGGAGGCGCTCAAAACTACTCTTACACGAGAATGGAACCGTTTAAAAGACGACGTTATTCGAGCAGCCTGCGCTTCATTCAGAAAGAGACTCAAGCTTGTAGTGAAGGCTAAAGGCGGTTGTATTCCATTAGAATAAATAAGAATATAATTTTGGACCTTTTATTTTCATATGTAAAAAATATATTAATAAATATTCAAAGTAAATAAAAATATTTATTTTTTTAATATGGACAGTTCAATTGCCGCACCCGGTAGTTCAGCCTCCTCAACAACGTCAAAATAAACTCAACAAGGTACCTCTATAAGGTGCCATCGGTAGTGACGCCCCCAAAGATTGAGCCTTCGCCTCCCAATTAAATTAAATTATATTTCGATATAACGCGTGCAAATATTGTATGGGTACATAGGTAGAAGTGTGTTTAGAAAATGAGTGAATTCGAGTTAGGATTTTTTTAATAACTTTACAGATGGCTCCAATTATGAGTAAGGATTATTGGGACCTATTTAATAAAATGCCTAGGTATTTTCGAATGTTTATTATTTTGTTCAATATTAACCAGTAAGTCTTAAGCAGTACAGTATATAGCATAGCATAATCTTAGATTAGGTCATTTACAGCTTGGCCTCGCGAACGTATAAGCTAAACCTACGGTCACAGCTCGCCGACAGCTCGGCATCCGCACTCATTGCTATCCAAATTGAGACTTTAAACCGTGCACTATTCGAAACATTTCACGTAAGCGCTGGGTCGAATGATTCGCGGCCTTTGTAAACTATTTCTTACGAATCATGTCAAAGTCTTAATTTGTCTATGGCCGGGATACCGAACAGTTATAGACTAGTGAGCTATGATTTTTACAACGCAATAACTGCAACATCGCCCGCAAAGACCAATCAAAAATAATAGTAGTATATTACAGACTTTACGAACACATATTAAGGAAAGACAAGTTTTATATAATTCCACTTATAAAAAGTTGGTTCATGAAAATTCAGACGAAAAAAGATTTTTTATGCCTTAAAAATCGTATGGAGTACAA
This sequence comes from Udea olivalis, assembly GCA_947369235.1. Taxonomy (NCBI): domain Eukaryota; kingdom Metazoa; phylum Arthropoda; class Insecta; order Lepidoptera; family Crambidae; genus Udea; species Udea olivalis. Next base: position 5,889,360 of record OX376370.1, on the reverse strand, counting down.
AATTACTTCTTTTAATTTAAAATATATACGATTATTACGTTTCTTCAATAATGATACATATATCATTTGTAAAGGCATTTATACATAAATATTTGCTTTTAATAATTTAATCGTTCTAACTTAAAAGTGACTAGATAATATAATACTACTGTTGAATGGACATCGCAAATTCATTCATACAATGACACCTTCATTTATATACTGCATATATATTTATATATCACTTACATATACAAAATTAATGCGAATATTAAGTGATATGTGATGAATCAGGTAAACTAAGTATGAACAAATACCAAAATTAAAAATGTTTTTGGCTCTTTCATATCTTATGTTGGCCACAGCAGTCCTTGCCGTGCATTAACAATAGACAAATGAATTAACCATCAAATCTAACCTTTAAAAAACTACACCATATTTTAATGCTGTATTTTAACACAAAAATCCCAACCATTTACTTAATAGAAGTCAAATTAGGTTTAAACATAACAAAAATAACTTACAATCTAACAGATAACATATAAAATTAACAAATCACAAATATATAGAACACCATATCAAAACCAGTACAATTATTTACTACAATACCTAATTACGCAAAGGATGCATACATTTTGATACATTCACACATCCAGAATAAATAACAGCCTATCGAATTTCTTATTTACCTTAAAATAATTACTTAAAGAAACCGAATCCGCGCGGCCATTTTGAAGCAGAAGCTGACCGCTTTGCAGTGTTCATTACAGCTCCACAATGTTCAATGTCAAAGCGCGCCGCACGTAAGCAAGCAATAGTCACGCATGTGTGGATCGAATTAGTGCTTCATTTCTGACGGGGCGGTTGTATGAAGACTATCCTTCTATACGTTATTATTCAGAGTTATTTACTGTATGGGCTCCAGGTGGGTTCATTTCGGAACATTACTAACGGGTGTAATCAGCTAAAGTTGGTATCGCTGTTGTATTTCACGTGGCCGGTGGTATTAATGAAAAATTGTCCAAAAGCCATGCATCCTTTGCGTACACGCGATCGAAATCCAAATACCTTCAGACATTATACAAAATCACTTTACGAATTTACTATACAAATTACCTATCTATAAAATACAGCGTCAATGATGTACTGTGGTTGTAAACGCCAATCAAGTGATAATTTAAAAAGTATCTATTCAAAACTGAACTTTGAATAATATCTTATTAAGTTTCTAATAATAAATAAATTAGAGAACATTTTTTAATTCGGTTTTCCTAAGAATACACACAACTTTAACTGAAAAAATCTTCAAATTATCACTCAAATGACAGTCCCTTCATCCTGTGCAAAATATAAGTCGTCATCTACACGCATGAATGTATGTTAATAGTGGCAATCTTAATGTAGGTACTGTGTCTCTGGGTCATATGAATCTTATCTTATGAATTAAGAACTGTCAAAACGAAATTTGTTTGAAAGTAATTTTTGCTGTCATTCAGTCCCTGATGATTTGAAACTACCTCAAAATGGTTTTCTGTTGCTGTAGCATCCCTTAATTTGTTTGCACAGTTCTTAATTTGTAAATCTGTTTTTATTCCTTTTTAATACCATTCACGAAGAAAAGAAATGAAGGCTAGATTATGGAGAGACCGGTACGGCAATAATCTTGCCACCACTTCGGTGAATTTTAATATATGAACTGATTACATATCTATTTAAAATTATTTTTTACTCATGATCTTTACAGAAAAACATTTAATTAAATACTGATAACTTTTGTTTAAATATTTTTGCTTAGATAGTTTTTTTCTCCAAACATATTATAATTATATTAAAAGACCCAAAAACGATTATATTTTTGAAAAAGTACACTCATCTGTAAATATCTGTTTGAATAAAAAAAGGTAAGAAGCTATGTTATCACAATATGAATTACATAAAATACATACATAATTATTATATGTATAAAATGCATCTCAGTATATTTCACAAATCGCATCTAATTTATACATAACCATGTATGTGCGTGTACATTCCAACTTCAATCATAATATTAATAAACATCACTAGTCACACAAACTATTTTTATTTACAAAAAAACATAATAACAGTATTGACAAATACAAAAATTTGCAATAAATAAATTAACCAATACTCCTGTTATATGTTGGTTGTTCTAAGTGGTATGACGAAGACGATTCACAACGCGCATATTTTTTTTTATATCAAAAACCTTTTAGTTTATGTCTCTAGGTCTCATATTATGTCTTGCGTTTAAAAATTACCTAGATGGCTTTAGTAGCTTAACAAAGTATTTTTGGACGTTTAGGCTGATATACAGAAAAAATGTCAGTATGGGCGAAGCAAATATTTTTAAATTTAAAGATGAAATAATTTTTCGTATTATGCACGTCGTGAGTACGCAACAAATGAAAGTAGGAGTATTTATTCATGTATATTTTTTTGTTACAGTCACCTGAATATTTTTATATTTCAATCTATTCAAGTTTCTAGCTGCTATAAAAATCCTTTTTATCGTTTCTTGTATAAAACAAATGGACCTTGGGTCTGGACACATACTTTTTATAGTTTTACTGTAGAATTTTATTAGCAGCCAAATCCTTAGTGAATTCTATATACACATATACTTGAAGACGTGAGGAGAGTAGAATGAATCTCTGTCAATTCTGTGCTGGAGAAAATAATTATTTTTATAATTTTTTCATTATATTATGTGACGAATACCAAAATACAAATAGAATCCTTAAATGGTTTTTTTATATTGCCCGTCAAGATGACCTCACTCCACCTGATGGAAAGCGGTCGTGAGGTCCAGATATGAGGTATTTCACTGTCACAAATTATTTTAAATTAGGTTTTGGTAGAAAATGGTAGAAGTCCCGCCTTGAGCGCAAAAGGTTTTGAATTAACCAAACATTGATGTGGCGAATACAAGTATCTTCATAAGTCTTACCATACTGCTTAGGGTAAGATGGCCATAAGTATGTGATGGTAGATGTTGCGTATGCGTGTGCTATATTTATTGACATATTGGTGACTTCAATCACACATTAAACACAAAAAAAGACATAATTCATGAAGTTTTTTGGAACATATTCTTCCTAAAGGCCAGTGCAGACGAGGGATTATTCGCGGCGTACTTTTTTCTCCGTCGAAATATCCCGATCCCTTACAAACTGTATCGAGCAACGCACACGACAGACTAAAAAGTACGCAGAACCAAAAATCCGCCGCAACACTGCGGACGCCCGGCGGAGCGTAACGAATTTAAGAGCGCGGAAGTCCGCGAAAAAAATAGAATGAACGAACTATGAGTCAACGCACACGGCGGATTTTACTCCGCATTAAAATCGATTCGAAATAAAGGGATGAACCCAGTATTATTTTTTGAAAAGTCTTCTCATTTGCTAAAACTTCATGTAAATTACAGCACAACGTAATCTCAGAATATAACGTGCGCTCCTTTCTGGACGACAAATGATCGCACACCGTGTGCGTTGGGTCCGCGGGGGACTTTTTTCTCCGCGTACGTCGTCTGCGCAGGCCTTAAGGCTTACAAAAGGCAAAAAAAGTGTAAAAAAGCTATTTTTTTTGACGGCAATTCTATTCTACTCAATCTCGCGTTCACATATAATTAAGCGGTCAGTATGGCAGTAGACCAAGGGACTGGATATATTAAATATCACTATAACACATTTGTTCACTTGCAAAAATATCAGCTCCGATATTGCGAATGTGGCGACACACTTTTTATATAGTAGGGATTTAAAGCACTATTAAAAAATACTTTGATACTAAAAGAAGTTGTCCTCAGTTACAGATAAACACATATGCATTAATTATTTACGGTAAAAATATAATACATTTGAAAGTATGTCGACAAACTACGTAATATCGGATTACAATCAGGCCTTAACTAACTGAGTTTAGGACGATGGACCAAACTTTTTACACCCTAAATGAGATGAGAATACTAAAAATACATCTCACCATAATTTGGCTAAAAAATTTGGTCAAATCGCCCAACCTCAACTAAATCACACAAATCAGTACACGGAATAGCTTTTATACTTTAAAATACATGGCCGGCTTCGTATTTATATATTTTTCATTATATTTATAATTAACGCCAATCATTTTACTATGAACACGTCAACGACCAAAAATATACAATAATGTACACGTACTTTAATTTTCGTTACAAATTCCTAAAACATCTGTAGTTCAGCTCTTCATCTCTTTCGCACACGCCTTACTAAAGCGGGATGGATATAGAGACCATTCGGCTAAGATAAAGGCTTGCTGCCTTCTTCGTTTCTGACAAATATTATTAAATATACTATATCGGTGATCGGTCAAACATATTTTGCTTTTTCATAGGAGCATACCTAACGCATTCATAGTAAAATATTATTGGTACACACAATTTTTAAGCTTACTAAGTACATCTATAATTAATATGTATAGTTATAAAAATCATCTGCAAAATGGTAGGGCGCATTTTTTAATTTAAAAAGTGAGTTCTTTACGTACTGCCATACCGCTCTGATAAAGTTAATGAAATCAGCCTGCCTTACCCATTGGTATAAGTCATCTGGTGTCAATCGAGATTACAAATAGTCGTTTATATTGCTAACGTGTTAAGATGTCTCAGATATATTTATTTCGTTAATCAAAGCGGTATTACAGTACAAAAACTCACTGCAAATGTTTTGGCCGATAAAAGGAAGTTGGAAGCCAATTTTTTTATTAATTATCACATACCCAGGATACTGCAAATCAGACCAAAATTTCGTCTCTGTACATTTACATTACCGATTAGAAATGAATTCTAGACATTCAATTGAGATCGAGATTCACAACAGCCTGTATACGGTAAATTGTTATAGTGTTTAAAAGTAGCTAGAGTGAAATCTATTTTATATTTTTTTCTAGAAACTTCACTTACAAGATCAACTTGCAATTCTGATGTGGGTTTAGGGATTTTAGAATGATGCCATTTGAGAAAAAGTGACTTTTTTTTATAGATTAAAGTGACAATAGCGACTTATTGAATTTAAATCTGCGCCATTTTTTAAATTGACAATAATTTACATTTTAGTGATATACTTCTACTGACCCGGATATTTTAAAATGTGCCGTTATTTAATAAAAGTGACGACAGTGTACTTAGCATATAGTGATTTCTACGAAATTGGGACTAGAACATTTTGAAATGTTTTTTTTTTTAAAAGAAAGGTATTAGTGCTTAGAAATTAGAATTGAATTCACGATGTCTTTTAACCAGATCGTAATAAATAAACCCATCTTTCTATTAGTACAAATTTAAGAGGTGATAATAGACATACACCATACACCACATCGATGAAATCTGGGTGTAAATCATATGAACCAATACCAACAGAGCATAAAAACAGTAACATTTTAAATAACTTAAAAATCGACCTAGTATAGGAAACCCTCACTGATTTTTAATGCGACGGGTCTTCACTCACTTGCACGATTATATAGCATAAGGTATACCTACCTATTTCTATTGCCTTTAACAGAATACCTATGTAAGTACCTAGTTTTATTAAATGGTAAACTGACGATGTTTCTCAAGTGTAAACCTTAGTGGTTTTTTAGAAACTATCAATATGCGAATGTATGCAACTATTTTTATTTGGTAAATAAAAGAAAAAAAAAAAAGATTAATTGTCATTTTACAACATTTGAAGAAAGAAAGAAATGAAAAAAAAATACTGACCCATACAATTATTTCAAAAAAAAATAGAAATGGTTATTTTTTGCAATATCTTAAAATCATAATCCCTCTATCTTGCAACACCCACATCAGTATTGCAAAGTTTTGTGACCATACTTGTTATAATTAAACCCTTGTTTTTACAATAACGATTACCATGTATGAAGTCTACATGGCTTGTGCACCATCGATATTATTGTTAAATTTAAAAAAAACAAGTCTTTAAGGTCAACTACATATTAAAAATAACAGGAAAATTAATCGATACTTGTAGAATTGACTTTCATATACAAGCATAACTTTGTTTTCGGAACAAAGACGAGAAAACTAGAAAAAAACAATCGGCATAGTTTTCGAGCGTTTTGGTTACTAAGCTACTGAAACCCATAAGGCGATTATAACCGCTAACTAGCGCCACCAATTGATTTATTTTTATAATTACCAAATTAGACGTTATTTTTAAAAACTGAACAATGAATATCTCAAAAAATACTTCTTTTAAATATTGAATGTCAGTCCACGACTTTTTCTGTTTTTAAGTTTTAGATCGCGTTTTTGCTAAAAGTGGCCACTTTAAGATTTAGGTCGCGATGATTCTGTAAACTCTTTATTTTGTGTGATTACTGTATGTAAATTTATATGGTATAGTCAATTAGATTAGACCATTCGAAAGAACTCAACATTCAATATTTAAAAGAAGTATTTTTTGAGATATTCATTGTTCAGTTTTTAAAAACAACTGAAATAATGTGTAGTGTTCGCGTAAATATAAGAAAAAATATTGACTGGCCTGTTGGCGCAATGGCAGCGATCCTGCCTTTAGCGCCGGAGGTCGTGGGTTCGATCCCCACCCATGACAAACATTCATGTGACGAACATTTGTGTTTGTTGTGTGTCTGGGCACAGAATAATTAATTGTTACTACGTAACTGGTCTGGATGTTATAATCTATGGAAGTATGTTTTGAGAAACATTTAATTATGTTTATCAGTCTCTGGCACCCATAGTACAAGCTTGCTTAGTTTGGGGTCAGAAGATCTTGGTGTAATTGTCCTGGATATTTATTTATAATACATAGGCATTGACATTTTTGCACGTAATTTTTATTGATTTCTTGTTGTCATTTTTTAATTATTATCACTTAAGTATGCTTGTTTTGTTTTTAATATTTTTGTTGATTTTGTAGTGAGACTTGCTGGCGTTTTGGAGTAATCTGTAAGCCTATAAGTTGTTTTCTATTGAATAAATAAATAAATTGGTGTACAGTTATAAACTCGTGGTAGACATAATGCGGCCGATATTAGTTTTTTTCTAGTTTTTCAACTCTCAAACAAATGATATTACATAAATTATTAAAAACATTCCTAAAAAAAGTCAAAAACGCAAAAACGACAATTTCAAGTGATTTTTATTCAAGCCTACAACAATGCACCATCTACACAAATACATATTTGTGTAGCCAACAATTTCAATTCACAGTATCCCAAAAACAGCACTAACTCACCGAGCGACCGTCCAGCACACATCACGCAATGGTGGTGGGCGCGTCGCGCGACAGCTCGCGCTCGCGGTCGCGGTCTCGCAGCGAGCTGTTGCGGCGCAGCTCGTGCTTCACGCTGTCGCGCGACTCCAGGCCGCGACGCGGGGAGGACGACGCGTCGCGGCATTCGGAGGACGAGCGCTTCGTGTGGCTGCCTGGAGATGATGATATGGGGATGTTTTGGTGATAGTCAAAATTTTGGTAAAAACTCTCTTAATGATGTTATAAATGCGAACGTTTGAGAGGATGGATGTATGTTTGTGACTCTTTCACGCAAAAATTACAGAACGGATTTGGATGAAACTTTACAGTTATAAATAAATAAATATGCGCCAGACAACACACCTCTTGTCATGGTCTCGAAGTAGGGATAAATATCCCTGTGTTACGAGGTACCAGACAAGTAACAGAATTGAGCCAGGGGCGTCTCCTAGCACACCCAGACCCAGGCCAATTTAGAAAAGATCATTTCCTGAATTGACCTGACCGGGGATCGAACCCGGGACACTACGGAATTAAAGGCGAGAAACCGTGCTACTACGCACTACTATCACACACCGTCACACAATATCGTCGTAATACAGCTTATACAGGGCTATTTTATAAACACTATCCAAATTTAGCACATTCGTCGCCGCGGAACGAGACACAATAGATTTTCTATTGTTTGCGCGTCATTTGGCGACCAATGTGTTAAATATGAGGATCTATGGAGAAAATGGCTAAATACGTATTTTTCCGTTTGACAACTTTCAGTACTAAAATAACTACTCAAAGGTATAAAAAAATCACTACTTTCGTTGATACTGCGCGACGTTAGTGGCGGCGGGCTCGCAGTTTCTTGCATGGATTTTCAAGCGCAATCAATGTAAATTCTTCAGGCTTACCTTGTCCTAGTAACCATCGAATAAAATCAGGCCTTTACATTTCGCGCCTAGGAGCCCAAAACACGGACTCAACCCAGAACTTTTCATAAAAAAAAGAAAACGTAACTCGATAACTACCAAAAATCGCGGAACATAAATGGCGATCCAATTGATAGTTATAAGTGTCCTTTAACACAACGGGTCTTACTCCTTGAACACAATTTCACTGGTTACGCTTTAAAGAAATGTTTAAAATGAATTTTAAGAACCTTATTCCAGAGTGGTAAGGTTCAAAACGCGATGCCAATTCGCGAAATTAGATTCAAAAATCCCGGGCCCGGGTATGCTTACTCACTAACACAATGTCCGTAGTTTCGGGCAAACCAACATAGTCTTAATTAGTATGAAAACGAAGATGATTTTAACAACTGTCATGTACCTTTGTACTTTTTAATTTGATATAAATATCACACGATATCAAATGAAAATGAAAAATCTTTATTGTGTATCTCTAAACATAGTTATATACAAATCGCTGGGATCTCCTTTTAAGCATCAATGCCTGTGTTAGGAGAACCTGCTCCTTCCTGAGACCACTAACAAAGATAAAAATGACATTAAATAATATTTTCTTGCACCAATTTCCATACGTTGCACAGGCCATAATTCGTATGTTCTCTGTTATACCTTGCGGTTGACTGGTAGTTAATGCCTCTAGGCATTAAGTCCGCCAATTGTACCTATTTTATTTTTACCTTGAATGGTTATTCACAATGGACTATAACGCAACAGAATCTATTTTACCATTTTAAATTCATCTAATATAACATGACATTCCTTTCAATGCACATCACACTCTTACTAACGATTTAAGTACAATACATCTTTCCACTTTATTTACAAAAAACATTTGATGAACTGTTGTTTCTTTATTTTTTATAAGTTACATAATTGATACTGTATTTCTGTTGATACATAATTCGTCTTCAGGTTACTCAAGATACAGGTTGTGCCTAGTTTGGGATCCCCTGTTCCTTCAACAAGTATGTCGTAGTTAGACGAATAATGCGATTACCTATTTAGTGAGGTTATGAAATGCCATGTACCTATAGTCTAAGTAATTCGGCTACTAATAAAGCATTTTTCTTTTTTTTTTTAATTTTTGTGAATGTGCATTAAAGAATAAATAAATAAATGAATATCAAATGTATGGTGAACAGAAATATTTTTTCAAGAATTTTGTACGTTTTTTGACCGAAACTACGGACATTGCGTTAGCGAGTAGGCCCCCAGGCATCCGCTGTTGCACACTCTTCCGATACAACCTGTATGTTGGTCAATAAGGCTGAGTGTTCGGTCACTCACTCGGAATGTCCCGCTCCCGGTCCCGCTCGCGCCCGCAGCTCATGATCTCGTGGTCGAGCGAGGCGGACGCGGGCTCGGCGGCGCGCCGGTGCCGGACACTCTGCTGCAATCGCACGACTGTCATTACGTACATTACTGACGGTTAGAAGGGATCATTGTGATGCACAGGGTTCAAAAGTGATACAAATACACGTTTTAGGAGACGACTTTAATGCAAATTGGTCGTTTATTGACAATGTTTTGATGTAATTATAGATTTATCTGAACTTGAGCTAGTCAAAGCCGTCTGTAACTTATCAGCAGTCACTAAAAATGAGTTTCCATGTTATTTTTTTTTATATATTGACTGTCAAGATGACCTCACTCCACCTGATGGAAAGCGGTCGTGAGGTCCAGATATGAGGTTGACAAGCCCAGTCATTCAACGAATCACTGGGCTGGCCATCCTCACCTTGAAGGCCTGCAGAAATGCCTTTTCACGCCTCGCTTGAAGAACCCGGGACTATACGAGGAAGGAAACACATGTGCTGGAAGAGCTCCACGTCTGGATAGTCCGACAAAGAAAAGAGTCCCTGAACCTTTTTTTTTAATTACCTGAATGACTTAAAAAAATACAACATTCAGGCCCTAAAATAGTATTTTCTTCTATTTTTCCAATCTTCCGACTGAAAACAAAGTTCTGAGTATGACAGCGGCATGGAAGGGCTTTTTCCTCGAATATACCTGACCTGTAGTCTGTTTTTTCTTACATGTCTTACAATGTAAACATGTGTACATGTAAGAAATAAAAATAAAGGGTGTAAAAAGACCCTTAACGAAGCCGAACCTACGTATTCTGCACATCATCAGGACCGTTTTTCTTTTCTAGACCATGCCTAGGAATCCATTGGATATCAAGTTATTGAAGGTCGAAGTCAAAAAAAAATTCAAGATTTTGGTGAAAACAAACTAATCATTTTTACTTAATTTTTGTCTTAAGAAACATTATCAAAATTTCAAGTATTTCCTAACAAAAAATTTGCTTCAAAACGTTCAACTCGCAATGTACATCGTGCGTACCCCTTGATTATACGTAACAGCCGCACACAAGCGCAAGAGCGGTCCGTTGCACGCGTTACATTGCGTAGTCCGTTTTTAGGTTTAAAATTGATACCAAAAAAAATTTTTGTTTCCCATCAATAATTTATTTTTTCTGTGACTTGATTTAAGGTCTGAGTGCGTAGACGCCGGCTTCGTTAAGCGTATTTTTACACCCTGTATAGTAATTCCATAAAAATAAACTCTGTCAAAATTAATAATGATACGGCCAAAATATTAATAGCTTAGATTAATCTTAAATTTCTACAGAACACCAGCTGTTCAACATTAAAAAACTTATTCATTCTATTTGGTCGGAGGTGTTATTTTAAGTCAAAAGTCGAATTATATTTACCTTGTACCCGCTAGAGCCGCTTGTAACAGACGAACTTGAACCTAAGGGATGCGTGCCGTTCTGCGGACAAATGTTAAACTGAGTTTTAGTAACAATAAAAAAATCCTAATTAAAAGTTAAGTCTATGCAAAAAAGGATGTTGAGAAATATTCACCTAAAACATTAATAAAAATCCAAATCAACCCGAATAACGACGGAAGGCTCACAACCTATCACGCTGGGTTCTAATATCATTGGTAAAAAGTGGGCTTCTGAGTGTTTCATTCACCATGACGGCAGCAATCACTTGCTTCTATCCCGTTCTATGAGCAGAGGTCGGAATAAGGTAGAACTATTTATGTACTTGCATCGAAATGTTGGTATTAATATGGATCTTCCCGTAATTTTTAATGGACAATCCCGTGTGGCCTACAATATTACAAATAAATAATAATAGAAACCTCAGAGATAGTTAAGACAAATAAAGCAGAGATAATTAACATACAATTTTATTAGTATTTACATCAATTCACAATACAAATTATTCATACAGTCTTGAGCAAATGCTCATACTTATACTTTCAAAGTACCACTAAGATTTGAAGTGTTCGCTTCTGACATTACTGAATAACTTTTATGAGAATTGAAGTATATAACCATTAGCTTTTCAATATTTGCTGGCTGCAATGACTTTCTGCGAACGCCTAAAATCCATTTATCGTTGATGTTAGTTTGGCAACGTCGCACGTGCAGTGGTTTAAATTGTATAAGAGTAATAACTTTTTTTTTATTTCTTATATCACGGAATTTTTCCTGCTTTTTAAATTAATCTCGGGAATTGAGGCATATCCACATTATTCTTTCGCTGTATGAAATCAGTGTAAGTACATAAATAACTCTACCTAATTCCGACCTCTGGTTATGAGTGACAATACTGTTAAAAAGCGTCTCACCTGTTCCAATTGGTCTATAGAAGTGTGGCTGGTGGGGCTCTTGTGCGTGTCGAAGACTGACGAGTCGCTGTCGAGGTCCGACTGCTGCTGCGGCGTCTCCGGGCTGTCCGGGATCTCGCCCGCCGCTGGAACAAACATAAGATAACATATACCGGGTGATTACAAAATAACTTACAAAAACGAAATGGCATGGAAATGTAGAAACTATCTGAGTGAAGTAATTAGCCTATATACTGTCCCACTGCTGGGCAAAGGCCTCCATCATTGAAATCAAGTCATCGCTACAATGGATGGGTATTGGCTTAATCACCACGCTTGCCAAATGCGGTTTAGTGATCACAAACTGAGTGAAAATGAAATTTATTTAACTAACTTTCATTTCAAGGTCACCATACAAATCACTTGAACGGTCAGTATTTTTTGTATGGAAACCTTAAAATAAAGTTAATTTAAAAAGCAAATTTTCGCTTACATTGTTAGTATACTATTTTCACTTTAAGATGATATGCCTGAGAGTTCCCGTTTTTGCGTGTCACGCATTCTATTTCAAACTAAATAGAAATAGAAAGAGAAAGAAAATGTAATAAACTATTAAAAATCTATTGTCTTTCGAAACAAATCAAGTAATAAGCCATTCGAAACTTATATGAAAACAAGCCTTGTTCTAAAATGCTAAAATAATCAAATATAATATTTCATGAGTGAATTTTTATTTTTAGCAATAACAATGCACTATTATCTACACAAAGATAGAAACTAGAAAAATTCGACCTGATCCTAGGCACTCAAGCGGGATTCGAACCCGCGACCTTCCACAATCCGGGATGCTCTTCCACCTGAGCTACCGAGGCCGTAACAGACCCAGCGAATTTATCTAGTGTTTTTTTACGTTGTAAGCCAACGTTTTTTCATCAATGTTGTAGGCAAGCGCCTTTAGCACCCGAAAGAAATTTTTTTGCTGCTTTAGTCCCTAGGATCAGGTCGAATTTTTCTAATTTCTATTTTTGTGTAGATAATATTTCATCTTTACTTAAAGTTTCTTTAGGATGTTTGAAGGTACATTGCCTTAAAAACTTTGATAAAATAACATTGGCTTGCAACTTAAGCATTTACTAGAATGATTCATTCGGTTCGTTGGGGTTTCGGTAGCTCAGTGGTTCGAGCAGTCACCGGATTGTGAAAGAAGCAGGTTCGATTCCCACTCTATATCTTCAAGGTCCGAAATTCAAAGTTTTCTAGTTATCGGTCCGAAATTCGTAATTTCTAGTTTTTTATCTTTTAATATTAAAACAAGCATTGTCAAATGCTAAAAAAATTTAAGTAATAATAGTTTTCGTTCGTACAATTTAAGAGGCATCATCGCTAGGATGCATTCTCTCCCACACAACCTGATATATCTGTTGTAATTAAAAAAGAAACAAAACGGAAAAACACCAGGGGGCAGCACAAGCGCGTTGCAAATTTATTTGCGAGAATACATTTATTTAGTGAGATCTTATAATAATGGTTCGAATTTAGTATAATTCATTTATTTCTGCCTACAAGCCGACGCGCAAATGTTTGTTTTTTCTTGTTATTAGTTAATTATTAGATGTCAAAGGAGACAGTCGGAAACTCGATTTTTTCGTATAAAACATACAAAATAAAGTTAATTAGCAATTTTATTCTTAATTACCTTTTCACTACATTACCTACTATACTATTTTCACTGTAAGATGATATGCCTGACAGCTCTTATTGTTCCGTGTCACGCATACTGTTTCAAACTAAATAAAAATAATCTGGCGAAAGAAAATGTTATAAACTATAAAAAACTATTGTTTTTTCGAATTTTATCAAGTAAATTATTGTTATTTACTTTATTTATTAACTGGTAATAAATGAAGTAAATTAAATTAACATATCTGTACAGCGCCTGATGCGTGAAAAGGAACGCCATTCAATAGTGTATTGACACTACTGAGTCGACAAAAAATCTATGAATAGGAGCGACCAGTTTGTAATCAAGTCATTCGCATCAGTACCAGTGCGTCTGCCTTGTGTGCTATTTTTTAACTATTATTTTCGAGATACCGCGTCTTATTTTATAATTTATTAGATATAACCCGTTTATTAAGATTTTCTTTAAAAATTAAAAATCGGTAAATGCGATTCCATTTCCTTTGCAAACCCAATAAATTACATCACTTTAATTGACAATTATGAACTGTCAGGGCTATCATCATTAGGCGAAAGTAGTATAAGTATGTAATATCATGGTTCATAGTTACCGTGGTGTATGTTCCTCCTGTGAGCCCTCGGTTCAGGCGGATGCAGCGGATGTAAGGCCGGCGCCCGCGACGCGCCCGGGGCGCGGCAAACGCAGGACTGGACTACTTCGCACACGCGCCGGAAGCGACGGATGTTTCCTGGAAGAATAGGATAAAAATCTGTATGGCTAGCTTGTTAGAGTGGAGGGGGGGGGGGGGGGGGGGGGGGGTAAAAAGCTGCAAATCGTGTTAAAAGCATGAAAAACGCAACGATTGATCTTTTTCTTTCATACATTATTAGAATCGTCTCAGTAAGCTCTTTCATGATAGGTTTCAGAAAAATTTTTTCCCCAAACAAAAAAAAGGTGTCGTCATAACTGCACTCTTTATTTTAATTTTTTTCCGTGTGGCGTGTCAAATTGATTCTTATGGCACTAAAAATAGATCATAGTATTCCGTACAGAAGGTTCACTCAAAAACGCGCTATACTACTTTCGCCGTATGATGATATCCCTGACAGTTCATAAATTACTTAATGAGTTTCAAATTCCTTATTACTTGATAAGTTTCGAAAGGACAATAGTTTTTTAATAGTTTATTACATTTTATTTTGCCTATTTCTTTTTATTAAGTTTGAAATAGAATGCGTGACGCGGAGAAATGTGAACTGTCCAGCATATCATGATAAAGTGAAAATTACAAGTTTGTGGTTACAACATCACTTACTCAGTATGCCATATCGTTATTGTTAGTCTATACTAATATTATAAAGAGGAAAGATTTCATTGTTTTTTTTTGTTTATATTGAAAAGGTTCCGAAACTACTGGACCGATTTCGAAAATTATTTCACCAATATGAAGCTACATTATCAGGGAGTAACATAGGCTATATTTTATTATGATTAAACAGAACATTCAGTGAAAAATAATAGTATATGTGAATCAAGTCGAATCGGGCGAGATGTGCTGCTTTACCGACGACGCGACGTGCAATTAATTTTAACAGAACGAAGTCTGTCGAGGCAGCTATCTTTTGATAATCAGCCAATATTCATTACACAAGTCTCAAAAAAATTTGAGCCATAAAACATACCTGATAATAGTGTGAAAGTGATGGCGTACAGATATTCCTTCCCGTTCTCGCCGGGCGCTTTGGTTATCGTTGAAATGTCAACCTGAAAAAGATTAAATAAAAAGTAATTGATGAGCATTTTGACTCCAAAAATAATGTGTTTCAGAAACTAATAAAATATTGCAAAAAATAAAACAAAATAATGAATACTCAAATTAACCATTATTCACTTCTTGTTACATTTTTAGATATCGTCTGCTTTTTGCGGAAACCGAATAAATACACTTTTTTACAAAATCAAGTTTTGTAAAAAAATAAATTAATTGTCACAAATAAATTAATTGCATTTATAAAGACATATATATTTTACAACTTTCGTATGAGACATTTATATGTCTTGATGTTTTACACCGTTCTTAGAGGAGCATGTAAGTTTCAAATGATACTTTCTCGAAACAACAAAATCTGCATTTATCAAGTTATTAAGTTATTTGTCTGTGGTTCAGAAAACTAAATCTCAGACAATTAGCAACACACAATATTAAACAATAATGTTTTAGTGTTTTATTGATGTCTTTGTTTTTTAATGTATGTTTTGTTCACCTGAAACCGCACATGCCTCTGGAACATCGCAGGCGCGTTGGAACCTCTTTTATACTCGACTCGGAAAGACATTGGACTCAGTACACTATGGGACAGCTCAGCTATCTGTGAACAATTACATGTAAATAACAAATATAGTATATTTTATATCGAGGGACTAAACGAAGCCATAATATACCAGAGGTGGTTTGACTCACGAGCGTGAGAGGGAGTCAATGAAACCGAGGGTATATTAAGATGGCGTTTAGTCTCGAGGTGCAAACTGTACTTTTCACTTTGAGTACGAGAAAAATAGTCAATTTAGTACAAAAACAAATTTACACTCGACAAAAGTTCTGAAATTTTCGCAGTCAGTTTTTTCTTCTGAACTGAACCAGTCCTATGACAAATAATCCGGCTCAAAAAAGGCGAGATCCACCAGAGATAGGTGTATTTAGTGACGCTAAGAAAATAAAAGATTTTTATTTGTAGATATCGTACATATCTTAGCACATCTCTGGTGAAAAAGCTGCCCAAACAGTCCTCAATGTATTTAATTGGAAATTTCTTTAAAATTGTATTTTGACCAATTGACCGAGAACGCCAGTTTAAGAAGAGCAGTTTTTATTCAAATTTTAATTAGAATACTTTTTCATGAATTTTTTCCTCGATAAACGGTCATAATATTCATCTTACAGTCAGTCTCACTCACAAATCTGTAAGAAAGTCTCATCCATCATACGATTAAAAAAAAAGTATTTAAAACTGCGTTTCGTTCAGGACAAATACACCAATGTTGTAATGGCCTATGCTATGTAGATTTTTGATACTTACACTTAAAAAGGCGTGTATTAAATCCGCCTTCACAGTGGCCAAAGGTTTGCCCTTCACCAACGCAGTAAAGGTTTCCTCCTTGTCAGCTGATAGCAGCAAGGAACCGAACCATGACCGCTTCGTCAGCTCTGGTGAGGACTCCGGGGTTAGGTGGACTTCTTCTGATGATGCTGGAGAGGAGAAATTATGGAAATTAGATTTTTTGAGCTTCTTCAGTATACAGGGTGGCTGGAATATTTACGTCTGTAATGGTTTCTCATGTGGGGTTCTCTTATGCAAATTACCAATGTCTCTACCTAAACAACAGAAAAAGGAGATTTTGTTTCTACTGAATCTTCATTAGTTGTACTTTTATGCATACAATAATCAGCTACGTAACTGTAGTTATAAAAGTTATGACATTTTTGGTTTAAAGTGAAAAATCTACGTTCTGAATGATGACCCAAATTAACTCATTAACTTTCAATGAAAAAACTAAACATTCTTTAGTGAGATTCAAGAATGCAGTTGATTAGTTGCATAAAAAATTTAAAAGTAAAAATTTTATTCAGTTTGTAAGGTTATTTTTTTTAATTAAATAAAAAAGCGTACCTTCTTATATACATGATTTCAAGAGACGAACCGAAGGACCAGATTTTTTTGTGGACATCAATTTTCCGGTCACCCTGTATATTAGCACTGCAGAGAAAAGGAGAGACCTATATCATACTTCTATAAGTATGATATGAATTATACATTCCTCTCTCTCGTCTGTGGCTTGTTCGGTTAAATATAACATGTATTTGCAAGTGCGTTTGAACTCTTAATGGTGCTGCCACCCTGCAGTTATAAAATGTTTTGAAACGACATTGAACATGTTACAAGTGTCGCAACGGTTTATGAGCGCTCGGCAAAACTGGAGGTGATGTTTGCGCAGGTGTACATTCGCGCACAAAAATGCTTATACCCAAACTTTTTGCAATATTAAAGGCACGTCAACGGGTTCCTTAGTAGATTTGCGCTTTGACTGTAATACTATAATATATTGATTGCTTTTGTGTTCTAGAGACAGTTTACGGCTTATAGGACAGTTAATGAAATTAATAAATTATAATCTCTGACCGAAAATGATAAATATAAAAAATAGGGCAAATAAAAAAATATTTAGTTATTTATTTTATTCCTATAGATATTACAAATAATTACAATGGTGATACCCCCTCCATTAAATCATCATCGCTTGACAAAATTTCTGAAGCAATCGGTGGTGAGGTGTTCCTTGCACTCGTAGAAGGCACTTCATGATCAATATTATGTAGCTCATCCTCATCATCACCATCTTCACTTGAGCTTTCGTCGCCGACGTGAATGATGAACTCTTCTGTCATCATGTCCACTACATGATCACTTTTTGCGTATTCTGCTTTTATGCTTTTGACTTTATTGCATAACGCCTCCCATTCTTGCTGCCCCATCAAATCAACCTTTTCTCTTACAAGCTGCATGGCAGTATTTATATCCCAGTTAACATTTTTACTGCCCACATATTGTTTCATAGCAGACCATGCCATCTCTATTGGATTTAAATCAGGATGGTATGGAGGCAGTCTTAAAATGGTATGATTATGTTCAGCCACACTTTTGTCAATAGATAATTTTTTAAATTTCTCTTTATTGGCTTTGATTAGTTCATATAATTGCGGTTTCAACATATTCTCATTGTAATGTATTTCCTTTTCAGTGAGCCATGCTTGCATTTCTGCCTTTCTAGAATTCGATGTGGGTGTCATGTTGTATTGTTTGTTATGGTACGAAGCATTATCAACTACTGTGGAATATTGGGTAGAAGCTGAGTTCTTAACCATTTTACATAGTTTTCATAGTTCATATTATCGTGGTAATCACCGGTTTGGGTACCTGCTTTAAAAGTGAGCAAGGCATTTTCAACAAAACCTTGTTCGGACCCAGCATGAACAATGACCACCCTTTGTCCTTTTGAAATGGGTTTTTTCAATCCTTTTGTGGACCCGTCAGTCCAGGCTTTAGAATCTGAGTGAGATGAATCCACATAGGATTCGTCAGTGTAAATTATACACCTACCTTCCTCGCGGTACTTTTTAATTATTTGCAAATATTCAATCCGCTGCAAACGAATATTCGAAGTTTCGATCAGAACCTTGCGTTTGTTTTCAGTTTTTCTCCATCGAAAACCTAATTCCTTTACTATCTGCCCGAGACTTCCATTTGACCCTTGAAAATGTATATCTTCCTGTAATTTTCTATTAAGTTTCTGAATGGTTGGTAGCTCTTTGTTCGTGAGATGGAAGTTATGTATGCACCTCTTTATGACACCTTGGTCAAAGCTGTCTATTCCGGTGACTGGTTTTGCTCTTGGCCGCTTTTTACTGGGTGTTCTGAAAACTGCAATAAGCTCAGAACCATCTGCTTGAGTCACAATCCTTCTTACTGTTGCAACCGACGTGTTTGTTGCAAGAGCTGTTCTTTTTTGACATTTACCCAACTGTTGGATGATCCCCTCTAGATTATTCACATTTAATTTACTAACTTCTACAGTTTCTTTCCCCAATTTGCTTTAACTGATTACAAAGTTCAGTGAATATTGGTTGTGCTACGGAACTAGCTCTCCGCTTATGAGCCTCGAGACTTTGAATTGTAACTTCCAAGTTTTTCTGCAAAGAAGTAGTCAACCTAGCTGTACTGCTTTAGATCTCTTTTAAACTGCCGATTACATCTTGCGATTCTTTTTTCATGTGATTGTTTACTCCAAAGACCATTTTTCTAGCCTGCCGAATCAATACTTTATTTTTTGGCATTTTTACCAACAAAAACGAACACAAAACAACAAACAGATAACAAAGAAATCAACAAAATAAATGTCAAAAAGTATTTGACTTTGTGCGTGATTGTACTTCAGGGACGCGAGACGTGTGAACCGGACGCGGGAACAGCAAGCGACTGATCAAACCATAGAAAGCGTTGGCGCGTTCCCCCCCGCGTCGCGCGCGCCTTAGTGCCCCCCCCCCCCCCAAACAGACCTAAAAAATGAATACTGCGCATTCAAGGTCAGCGCTCATAAACCATTGCAATGCTTGTAGTAAACATTTGAGCTGCACCTTCCCACGCCGCGTGCGGTAACCGCGCTGCTAGTTACCTTGCAGCTTGCGGCGGTGGAAGCGCGGGGAGCCCAGGAAGGAGTTCTTGATGGTGGCGAGCCGGACGCGCCAGGGGGCGGTAACCGCGCTGCTAGTTACCTTGCAGCTTGCGCCGGTGGAAGCGCGGGGAGCCCAGGAAGGAGTTCTTGATGGTGGCGAGCCGGACGCGCCAGGGGGCGGTAACCGCGCTGCTAGTTACCTTGCAGCTTGCGCCGGTGGAAGCGCGGGGAGCCCAGGAAGGAGTTCTTGATGGTGGCGAGCCGGACGCGCCAGGGGGCGGTAACCGCGCTGCTAGTTACCTTGCAGCTTGCGCCGGTGGAAGCGCGGGGAGCCCAGGAAGGAGTTCTTGATGGTGGCGAGCCGGACGCGCCAGGGGGCGGTAACCGCGCTGCTAGTTACCTTGCAGCTTGCGCCGGTGGAAGCGCGGGGAGCCCAGGAAGGAGTTCTTGATGGTGGCGAGCCGGACGCGCCAGGGGGCGGTAACCGCGCTGCTAGTTACCTTGCAGCTTGCGCCGGTGGAAGCGCGGGGAGCCCAGGAAGGAGTTCTTGATGGTGGCGAGCCGGACGCGCCAGGGGGCGGTAACCGCGCTGCTAGTTACCTTGCAGCTTGCGCCGGTGGAAGCGCGGGGAGCCCAGGAAGGAGTTCTTGATGGTGGCGAGCCGGACGCGCCAGGGGGCGGTAACCGCGCTGCTAGTTACCTTGCAGCTTGCGCCGGTGGAAGCGCGGGGAGCCCAGGAAGGAGTTCTTGATGGTGGCGAGCCGGACGCGCCAGGGGGCGGTAACCGCGCTGCTAGTTACCTTGCAGCTTGCGCCGGTGGAAGCGCGGGGAGCCCAGGAAGGAGTTCTTGATGGTGGCGAGCCGGACGCGCCAGGGGGCGGTAACCGCGCTGCTAGTTACCTTGCAGCTTGCGCCGGTGGAAGCGCGGGGAGCCCAGGAAGGAGTTCTTGATGGTGGCGAGCCGGACGCGCCAGGGGGCGGTAACCGCGCTGCTAGTTACCTTGCAGCTTGCGCCGGTGGAAGCGCGGGGAGCCCAGGAAGGAGTTCTTGATGGTGGCGAGCCGGACGCGCCAGGGGGCGGTAACCGCGCTGCTAGTTACCTTGCAGCTTGCGCCGGTGGAAGCGCGGGGAGCCCAGGAAGGAGTTCTTGATGGTGGCGAGCCGGACGCGCCAGGGGGCGGTAACCGCGCTGCTAGTTACCTTGCAGCTTGCGCCGGTGGAAGCGCGGGGAGCCCAGGAAGGAGTTCTTGATGGTGGCGAGCCGGACGCGCCAGGGGGCGGTAACCGCGCTGCTAGTTACCTTGCAGCTTGCGCCGGTGGAAGCGCGGGGAGCCCAGGAAGGAGTTCTTGATGGTGGCGAGCCGGACGCGCCAGGGGGCGGCGACGGCGCCCGCGGCGGACGCGGAGCCCCCGCAAGGGCCCACTCCTAAGAAAAAATAATATATTATTTAAAATTAGTCTTAATGTTATGGAAAATTTAACAAACACAATGTGACTCATTCGGAATAATATACTAATTTAAAGGCTGTAAACTAAGATTCAATTTATCAACAAAAAACAAAAAAGTTCTCGTCACATAGGTCACATTGTTTAAGGCTATGCTTTCCCAAGATTGCCAATACATAGGTCACACTAAAAGTTTCCATTGGCCACTTACATAAACAATATTTAAAAAGTTATTCCTACATTTGAAAATAGAACTCTTTAGCCGTGGAATACAATTTGTTTCATCTGATTGTCAATTGTTTTCACATTGTGGCGTCATTTTAAAAATTGCGTGATTACAATAAAATGGATTTAACTCTGGAAAGATATTTTAGCAAATAAAAAATTGTACGAGTAGGTCAGTGTCTTTAACTAAGGCGACAACTTTTCCAAAACACGATATAGCATAATTTCACTGATAAAAAAAACCACAAAGAAGTACGTCAACGATTTTTTGTTTTACTCTCAAATATTCATTTTTAACATTTTTCACTTAAAAAATTTATACAAAGACCTATGTATCTTTGTATATTCAAGTTCAACAACTTTTAAAACTTTTTAATTTGTCTAATGTCATTTCATAATAAATTCATTACACGATAACAGAAGGAAGCCGCGGCGTTATTCCGTTCGCGCAGAACTAATCAGTGGTCCCCGAATGCTCTACCGGAAGGCGCGCTAAATCCCAGCCTTAAAGGCTAATATATTCAAACCAGATTATTTTACTCTATGGTTTATATCAATCATTGATTCATAAAACAAGTAAGGAAGAAATAAAAAAACACAAATGTACGATGCAAAATTACGATGCAAAGAAAATTAAATCACAAAGGTCCCACTTATAATACATAACAACTTAATTAAAAATTTGCAATTCAGTAAAAATACTAAATCATTAACCAAATTCAATGTTTCTTTTTGGGAAACAAACAATTTTTTAGTAGTTTTCAGACAGAATCTACTGCCCTGCTTATTTCACGTTAATTATTCAAAGGATATTGTATTATTAAATAACAAATCAATAGAAGCATTTCTATGATTGTAATTTTATTGTTATTATAGTTAAAACCTTAGTGTAGCTATTGGTATTTTCAACTTGTTAGCTTGAAAATCTATAGTAATATGGTATAGTGATTTGATAGTTTGTTTTCATTAAATAGCCTCCGGAACTACTGGATCGATTTGGAAACAAAAATACCATTGCAATCATACACTATCCCAGATGAATATATATCATAGGCGACAGACATTTTAATTAAATACCCGTGCGAAGCCGGAGCGGGCCACTATCTAGTACAAATTTTTTATATAGGCCTCCGGATTATTAGGGCTTCCAATCTCGGTATACCGGGATCCCGAAATACCGAGATCCTGCACTCACTGCGGGATCCACGGGATTTGCGGGATTGAAAAATGTTACGAGCACACTTGCTTTCGTGCCCTAAAGTCTATAGTGCCTACGAGCGTCGAAGCAGAGCGAGCGTTTACCGCTGCCGATTATCTAAGAAAAATACGATGTGGTTTGGCTGACGATACGATGGGAATGTTGATCCTGCGAAAACACTTCCAAAACGCAAAGTGATTTCATTATACCTTTAATTTTTATGTACTTCTTTTAATACATGATACGTCATCCTCTGCTTTGTTTTACTACGAAGTGCGTACTTCAACTTTTCTTATCGACAAACGCGGGGTCCCGTTATAGCGGGATCCCGCACCAATGAAAATTGTTGATCCCACCGACACCGAGATCCCGCAATAGCATGCGGGATCGGAAGCCCTACCCTGGATTTTCTCATTAATAAATGAAACTAATAAACGTTCATTTAAGTGGTAAAACTTAAACTTTAACTAACTTCTTCAACTGTCTTAGTGGCCAGGAATTCTCCTCACTTATTCCGTAGCTCTTCAACTTTTTAGTTTTTACCTTTTTACTTTCTATTGTTATCTTTTAGCTGTATTTTAAAACCGTCCTTAGGAAATAACAATTAATCATGCTGTGGACACACTTTTTGGATTATTTTCTAGCCTATTGTGTACAAAATATTATTTATAGCCATGTAACGATGGTAATCTGTCTGTGTACCTATTCTAAATAAATAAATTAAAGAAATTGGAAAACCTAGAAATACTCAGTATGGAAAAGTTCAGGGGTTCTAAACATTTTTTGTGGTACTATAGCGTGGCCGTAGGGTAGGTAAGTCAAATGAGAATCACTCGGAAGTTTATGGACATGAATTTACTATTCAATAACTTAAGAACGAGTTTACATGTGCACGCGTAAATATAAGGAGCGCCGGCCTCGTGGCCCGTGACGCGCGCGCACCGTGCGCTCTCTCGAGGTGGACTGGGCGTCCGCGGCTCCGCGCCGTTTTAATAATATGAGGCGCGGTGGGTGCGCACGCGGGGTGAGCGGCGAGGCTCGGTAACTACCGCGGTGCGGGGAACGGTATTATTATCATCGCAGTAGAAATTGTCTCGCGCTATAGTACTTACAAAACAATACATACCAGTGATAGTACCTAAGTTGGGGAAGAGCGAGGGCTGCGCCAGCACGCTGGGCGCGCCCGGCAGCGACGAGCGCTCGCGCACTGCTAGCGGACAAGAGATATTCTCTATACTAATATGTATATAAAACGTGTTAATTAAAAAGCGCAAAACTTTAGACACCCCAACTTATTTAATTATAAAAGAATAATGTTAATTATTAAATAAAATTTTCGCGTATTTTTTACGAAGATATTCGCTTTTTTTGTTTCTTGTCTTTGTTGCAAAATTAAAAAGTCTATGGTAATAACGCGCGAACTAGTGCGACGTTGCCGCTTCGCGTGCCGCCGCAAGGATAGAGTTAAGTAATGATTAAACACGGCGTAATGAAAATATTTTTTTAGGCTAATATTTTACCCCTATTTTTTATTCGATTCTACTCTCGATTCTGAACAAACTTATTTCAGGTTTTGCGCTTTTTCATTAACACGTATATATAATACTGATCCGATCGTGAAAATTCTTACACTAACAGAAAGCTAAATTATTCAAGAGTGATATAGGCTATATTTTATTATGATTAACCACAGAATTCAGTGAAAAATGATCGCATATGTAAATCAAGTCGGAGAAAAGCGAGCAAGATGTGATAGTGGACACCAGCTGTCAAAGATTTTGACAGAACGAAGTGTCTGGGCAGCTCTTTTGACACTATGCGTTGAAATGAAACATAATTCGCTGAAGATTTGCGCGGATAACCGTTCCCGTGATCACGACTGCTAAAAAGGAGTCAAAAGGTCGGGTTAGTAAATGTAAAAAATATGAGTTTCGCGATTTAAATCCATAAAGTTAATTTATTTCAATGTTATGCTTATTTAATTGACTTAAAATTTGTTCTCACCATTTTTGAAAATGAAGGCCAATTTAAGAAAGTAATTTGAGTATTTCATTTTTTGTTTTATTAGAAATTACTTAAACTCAAACTCAAATAACTTTATTCAAATAGACTGTATCAGTACTTTCAAATCGTCAAATTTACAGCAAAATATACTAAATAATAGACATAAATACCATAATAATATGGATATGTAAATAAACAGTATACAGACACAATGCGACTCTATCACCGCGTCGGAGTTGTTTCTTGCTGAGAAGACCCGGCGAGGAACTCAGCAGTTACTCTTTTAAACTTGTTTTGGGTTTACAATTGTTTCGTTTCGTATTGTTGTACATACCCTTTTGAGTGTAATGTGTTTATAATGGCTTAAATCTGCCTGAGAATTGACTTTAGCTCGCCCCTGGCCTCAGATTTAGAAAGAACACCTACAAGAAACTCGTTTTGAATTGTAATATAGGTCAAATTTTAATAAAGGTCATAGCATTTTTTTTTTCAAATATTTGAAAAAAAAAAACAGATCTATACTGAGCCAACTCTGAGAATACAGTTACCATATACTTCAAGAATACATATCTTTATTTACATACCTCTATGTGACTGAGAGGGGCTATGCGGGCGGACGGCTACGGATCTACCGTCTCCCATGACGGGCGATTCATTTATTATTATAACTGCTTCCCCTGGCTCGCCGCCTGAAAAAAAGAATGAAAATGTCAAAGTCAAAGTCAAAATATTTATTTACGAGAATACATGTCAAAAAGGTCTTAAAATATAGCATAAATTGTCCATTGTATTCGATCTGCAGGCAGACGTGTAAATGTTTGATAAACTACCTGGTTTACACATAATTTTGAACAAAACTCTGTATAGTCCTTAACACTATAAAAACATTTTTCTAATAGCCATATCGTTAATTTTTTCCTAAATGCATTAGGTTTTAATATTTTCAATTCGTTCGGTACACTAGCTGTTGTATATAGAAATGCACATATTGTATATATTATTTTTATATATGTATTTGTGACACGCAGGTTGGTATAACATGTTGATAAATTTATCTCTTTTCTGTCGTTTGATAATATCAATACGTTTCAGAAAATATTCTGGATGGAATTTTGTAATGACACACACATCTCTAATGTACCTACATACATGGGAGTCATATAAATAGATAGACGGACAACATAAATTATTATTAGGATTTGAGCCAGTGGCATCGCCCAACACACCCAATTACCTACCAATTTAGAAAAGTTCCTGAATTGACCCGACCGGGAATCGTACCCGGGACGCCACTCACTACACCAATCATCGAATCGTGTTGTACGGTTATAGTACCTGCGCAGTAACTAGTATAAGGTGCCTCTATGTAAAGGTTGATTGATGTAAACGCCTCTGTACCAAATATTAAAGTCAAGTAGATTTACACTAACATTCCTCTTACTAAATGAATATCTGGGACATATTACACCAAGATCATCTGACCCTAAACTAAGCAGAGCTTGTACTATGGGTGTCAGAGACTGATAAACATACTTAAATATATCTAAACACATACATAAATAGATAATAAAACGTTCAACGAAAAGCTAAAAACAAAATGATTTAAAAAAAAAAAACTTACTAATATTTAGGCTTATTGTAGGCCCTGTCGAGTTAGCTCTCTGGTGGTGATGCTCCCGAACAGACGGCGATGCTGAAAATGAATTAGAATCACAATAAATTAAACGTCTATCTGTATTTGTGTGTATTTATAATAAAATTGAAATTTCATGGTTTTCATACAGAAAATGTCAAAAACTAATGTCTGACTGACTTTGTATGAAAACTTCAAAATAAAGTGTGTCAAAAATACTAATTTTCCAACTACATGCTGAATATGTCATTAAATTGTCCTAACAGCATGTACGCAAGACATACAATATGGAGAGAACACCTGAGCGAGCTGGAGTTCGAATTTGTTCAGAATTTAAAAAGAAATCAAGTTTATCTTATTTTTTATAAGTTAGCCAACTAACTAGGCTTTAACATTGACCACTGGCAGACTTTTTAAATACAAAAAAGGAGTTAATAAAAGAGAAAATAGAATTTAATAAATAAATAAAATAAAAATAATATATTTCAGAATCCATTCATAGACAATTAGTAAGTTAGTAACAATTTTTACTTTTAACATTATTTTCGTTCGTATTTAAAAAAAAATCATTCATACATACATACAAACCATCACGCCTTTTTCTCAACGGGGTCGGCAGAGACCACATCTTTCCACTTGCTACGGTCCTGACACACCTCTTGCGCTTCTTCCACTCTCATTAATCCTTTCATACATGCTCCCTAATTATGGGTATGAATTCTATTTTATATTATTTTTCATTCATTAAGTATTTATTCATTTGGTAATTTATTACATTGTTTATTCAATCATTATTTATTGCAAAGAAAAAATACAATTGGCGGATTTAATGCCTGAAGGGAAATTTATCATTTTTATTAGTTTATAAGTTATTAAAATGTCACAATAACAAAAAAAACATACATTGTGAATTCGGTAATTAGATACTATGGTAATATTTTTCTGTATACAACCGTCCTAATTACACACACATAATAATAATTAAAAAACAAATATACTAAATAAGTAAAAGACATACCAAGAGGCGAGCCAGGAGTAGCAGGGGTGCCGCCTAAAGAAGACACCCGGTGCGGCGTGTGTCCTGCTGTTTCATATAATATCATCAAACAATTATTTTAACGGTACAATTTTTAAAGTTTCATAATCTATGGACACAGAATACATAAAAAATATACCCTATTTATATCAAGAATTACTAGAAATTGGCCTATACATACTCGAGTTACAGGTTTTGTTTTAGAATACGGGCATAACGTCCGAATTCAGAAACGACAATTGAAGTTGAGCAGCTTTAAAATTGATGCTGTCCTGTCACACAGTAGATGTGAAAGGGACCGGTATCAGGCCTGTGTCACTTCCAAGTTAAGGTACGCTCGGCCGCGTGACCCCTCTCTGGGGTATATGACAGTGGGTTGCCGCTCGGCTGGCACATCGCCGCCGAGCCCGTTATTTATTGTTTTGTTTCTGATTTGTTTCAACTGTAACTTGTAATTATAAGTAATTATAAGAATAATAATGACTACTACTGATACTAAACAATGTTATATTAATAACAGTAATACTTTTTTAAAAGTTAATAATTAAATCAGCAAGTTGCAACCCTGCGCTCTGACAGCTAAATCGGTTACGTTCAGCGGCGCACAGTGGAATATGAACGCTTGTGCTACGCGATAAGTTTCGATTTCACGTGCAAGCTACCTAAATGGCCTTGATCGATAGCACGGACAAATTAAAAAGGACTAGTGTGACACGAACTTGTAAGATTAAAGAAGACTTTTCTCAAACCTCGAAATTATTCAGCGCTTTCAATCTAAAATCCTGGGCATGATTGTCGACGCACCGTGGTACATAACAAACGAGCACTTGCACAGTGACTTAAACATTTCAACAATTAAGCAGGTTTCTAGAACTGCAATAAGATATGCAGACAGATTGAAAAATCATACAAACCTGGAGCGGTGGAGTTATTCAAAAGTGCCTCCAACTTTTGACAGACCGAAGAGAAGGAGCCCACGGGACCTTCCTATTCAACTTAGATGGATAAGTCACTGGATTTATGCCTACCAGCCTCAGCACCACTCTCACAACCCATCGCTCAACATCATAGGATAGATCGCGTTGTAAAATAATAAAAAAAAGAAGACTTTTCTACTTGTTCGCTTTAGAGAACCTTCTGTACGGAGTACTATCACCTGTTCTGTGCCGGTATACATTTGAGGCTTTCTCAACTGTGATTGCCTTTTCTGGATTCGGGCATAATACTTGTAAATGGTAAATAACATTAAAATAATCAAATGAAGAATAACATAAATAACTCACTGGGCGGGCTGGCGGGCAGCTGCGGCTCGCTGCGGCCCTCGCGGCGCCCCGACGCCGACCTGCTGCGGGCAAACCTGCCCTCAATACCGCCCGTTATACTACATGCACGACTTGGTGCAAGGGTGGCCAACCTTTTCGACAGCAGGGCCAAAATTCAGAAAAAAAGTGACCGGGCCGCAGTACCAAATTTTAGGTAGACAAAAAAAAAATGAAACCAACTTCTTAGGAAAAAAAATTAAGGTGTTTTATTTCTGTATTATTCTGTTAACTAAACCAATTTTGTATATTACTGAGATAGTTAAACGACTTCGTTTAGCAGAACTAAGCTCATCAATGTTAATCTGAACTGTAAACAAATTTCTAGATGAACGTCAGTAATCAGTGTTCTCATTTGGGATTTAATATGTTTCATTCTACTAAAAAGTTGTGCACAATGTAAGATTTTTTTAAATAATGAAGTCATGAACAGAGCATGTTTATAAAACGCAGTATATTTCTCAATGTCAAAATGGTTTTTATAGAACTCTTCTAAGCCAACCTAATTGAATTTTTCTTTTAGCAAACTTTCTCAAAAAAGGTTACCCAGCTCTGCGGGCCAAAAGTTTTACCACCCTTGACTTATTCGGAAGTACGGGAACGACACTACACTATGCGATTCAAATAAGAACAGGACAGCAAAAAAATGGTTGCTTAAATTTTGTTCTTGTTTTGGTTTTGACGTCACGATTGACGTAGTGCGCTGTAGCACGGTTTCGCGCCTCGATTTCCGTCAAGTCAATTCAGGAAACGATCTTTTCCAAATTGACTCGGTTTTGGGTTCTGAGAGACGCTGCTGACTTAATTCCCTGTATGGTACCTCGTAACACAAGGACATTTTATCCTGACTTCGAGACCGTGCCAAGTGATGTGTCGCCGGAGGATTTGATTAGGTAATCAACGTTAATGATTTCGTAAAAAATAATAAAGTTTGCATTTTCGAACTTTTGATTTTCATAGGTGAAAGACCACTTGCAAAAAAAATCTGAGTGCGGCTCGAATATCGCAATAATGCAAGAAGATTCGCCTTAAATCATATTGAACTTGGATTTTCTAGGCAATTCTTCTTCTCACACTGTACCCAATTTGACTCGACTGAAGTTAGTTTGACAGATGTCATCACAATATGGCGCCGTGACAGTCCTACTATTATTTGAATCGCAAAATAATATTAAAATATTAGTAATATATTTAAATGAATAAATATGAATCGTGGAAATGTATTAACGCGCCTAACTTCAGAGCAACTGCACCACATTGAAATAAACATGAGAGAAATAGTAAAAAATCAATTTATTTCATTGCACTAAAGATATTATAAGAGATGTCTAAACGACATGAATTTTAAATATTTTTTAATTTAATTTTGAATTCTATATTGTTGATTAGGCGAGTTATAATGTCATTCCCATACATTTTCAAGGTTCATAGACTGAAAAAGCATCTTTGAGAGCATCGTAAACTATGATATGTTTTTTTGTAGGCAATAGCTTTTTACCATCTCCCAAATCTTTCTTACTAAAGCAAGAAGATATTGAACATTAAAATTTTTATACAGCTGCTTTAAGATTTTATATCACCAAGTCTAATGAATCTGGTATTCGACCATCTTGAAATTCAAACGTTATACAAAATCTAGCTCGAAGCGTGAATAGTGCAAATATCACTATAACTAAAATATAAATGGAACAGGTATGTCACCTGAACTGTGATCTTCTCGGCGTGATGGGGGAACCCTCGCTGATTTGGCCGAAATGAGCCGATTGCCCGTTCACCTGTCAATGAAACAAAACATTTTAATCAAAATAATGTAAATTGTAATTTACCCAAAAGACTCGACGAATCTAATGACTAGTGATCAGATGTCCCGAACATCTGATCACCCTCGGGAGGTTATTTACTTAAACTTCAAATTTTCCCTCATGATATAGGTACCTTAGTTTTATGATGCAAACTAAACGAATTAATCGACCGCTTCTTTGATAACTGCTGAAGGTCGCTAAAAGCTTAAACATTAAAATATAAAAAAATAGGCAATGAACAATCATATTTTTCTGTGAACCATTTGCTTAGTTTGTTCACATTTTTGAATGTAACCATATTGCAGGGGCTCACAGTGTGATACAGCAACTTCTTGTAAGTCCTTCAGTGGGATTAGGCATCTACGTGCTTTAGATAGCATGAATTTTGAGGGTTCCGTGTCTCTTTATTTTGGAGTTTTTGTGTGTTAGGGTAGGCGCCAAATTCGTTCCTATAGTGAAGGTCTTACAATGAGTCTTACATTCTAAAACCTGAAAGGTTCCAGTATGTTTGGGGTCTTGGAGAGAAGGGTTTAATTCAGTGTGTTGTGGGTATTAGAGTGGAGGTTTTAGAGCGTAGGTCATGTATTGCAGTATAAGCCACTTTGCTTGCTCGATGTCTCTGCATTGAAGCTCCTAGAGTGTTGCACGTCCCATATCTCATCATAGAGAGTAATAAGTCTCATACAGTATCAGCACTCACTCGGCAAGTGTCGAGGCGCCTGCGCGGCGGGTCGGCGGGTGCGGGGAGCGAGCAAGTGTGGCACGAGAGTGGGTTTATACAGCCTAGGCCACGCTAAAGCTACTGATAGGTGGCGCTCTTTCTATAGCGGGGATTGTGTTTTGAGGACTCATGCTAAGAGTATCCCTTTTTGGAGTAGGTTATGAATCTAGTGGGTTATTGATCAGAGTGGTATAAGAAAGTGTGTTTTGGTGGTTTTTTATCAGGAGTGTCCCTGCATTTAAGGGGTCCTTAAATGGGGTTTTAGTGTGTAAGAGGTCCCATTTTGGGAATCTACGAATTTTAGAGGAGTATTTGTGTGTTTTCGATCGTCTTTTGGTGTTGTCACTGCATTGAGAGGTACTGAAGTGTGTTCAGGACCAAATTTGGTCCTATAATGGAGGTTTTAGGATGTAGGGGGTGGTGTAATGTGTTGAGGGACCTATAGTGGGGGATTTAGTGTGTTGGGGGTCCTAGAAAGGGAGTCTTAGTATGTAGAAGGGTCCTAGGGTGAGGAATTTAGTGTGTAGGCGGGTGTCTGTGCGTTGGGGGTCCTAGAGAGGGGGTTTGGGTGTAGTGGGGGTCCTAGAGTAGGGATTCAAGTGCTAGCTAGAGGGTACCTGTATTTTAGTTTAAGTCTATTTGGTTGCCCGCTGCCGCTGTAAAGCGTATCCTAGAATGCAAGTCTCATACAGTATCGTCACTCACGCGGCAAGTGTCGAGGCGCTTGCGCGGCGGGTCGGCGGGCGCGGGCGGCGCGGGGGGCGCGGGGCGCGGCTCGTCGTCGCGCGCGGGGCGGCGCCGCTTGCGCTCCAGGAGGAGGAAGTATATGACTTTCTCTGTGTTGTGGCTGCGGGCGGAGATACGTAGATATGTAGCTTGTAGTAAGATCATCTGCTCTTGAACTGAGTTAACCTCGCGCGGAGAATGACAGGTCCGTTTTTACAAAAACATTGCAAAAATGGTCTAATGTCAGCAGCATAAAGTGCTATATTAAGCTTGAAGTGAACGCGTGTGTACTGAATTTTTACATACTTTTACAAGATATAAACACATAAATATTTGTCTTAGGTGAAAATTAAACTCACAACTCATACAACATATGTAGAGTTATTTTTTTCATTGCAAGAGATAGATTAGCCGTTATTTAGTTTGATTCAGAACATTCATAGTCAACCATAATCAATCATATAAATTAACATGTTTCTGCTCAAGTCAATAAAGTCTATTAAAAATTTCATAATCAACAAACATAATAAAATAAATATCCATATCTGTTTGAGGAATAAATTGAAACAAAGCAATATTGAATTGAAAGAATACATTTGAATACTTACGCTGGACTTAATAGTTCCTGTATTAACTTGTCCCGTTGTTTGAAACAGCCTAAGCTACAGATAGCCTGGAAATTGACAAGAGATATTGTTAGGTATGGGGAACATCTAAGGATTCACTCATTTTGTTGACTCTGTGAAACCATCTTGAAAATTTTTTTGCTTTTTAATTCATATATCGAGAAAACAAAGAAAAAGAAATTAAACAATTTCTAGTATTTATTTCTTTGCAACTATAGTATCTCCAATTGAATCAAAGCAGACAATTATGTGTTCCTATTCCTAATTATACTACAAGAAAATTATGGATGCATTGTTTTTAGAAATAGTTATAGAATTAAAATTCATCAAAATAATTGCCCTTCCATCTTTTTTGTTTCTTCTTCACCATACCTGCAACACGTCAGGGTCGATAGCATCCGCGGTCGGCAGCACCCTCGTCTGCACCACTTCCATCATGGGCAGCTCTTGCTCCAACTCCCCGCGACCGCCGGCAGTCACCCAGGGATGTCGGGTTATCTCTGCTAACTGGAATACAAAATAATAATAAGAATAGGCAAAGCTGTTTACCAAGTCTCGTGAATTGGACTTTCTAAAACAAACAAACTAAAGGCTAGTATTCACTTTGATTAGTGCGAGTGCAGGTGCTTAGTGATTAGGAGTAAACACACTCTCGCACTATCAATGACTGTCCACGCGTGTTTTCTCCTGATCACTAAGCACCTGCACTATTAATGAAAGTTAATACGGGCAAAGGGAACACATAAAAAACCAAAAGGGAAAAAAGATAGTTGTTCATAGGATTAATAAAATGTATGCTAGTTTGTCCCATTGAATAACCAATAAATTAATAAATATTTGGGACAGAAACTTCTGCTTTGCTGAGCGTCTTGCTGATACTTAACTATTCTAAATATAAATACATGTCTACCTAAATGGACAATAATAGCCAGATGCAAGTCAAATATTATAACTTTTATTATCTTTAAGAGTGTTTTTTATTCACCAACATTTTACTATTTATGTGCTTTTGTGCACTTGCTTAATCTTCTTAACATTTTCCTATACTGCTTAGTTGTGTCATCCTATTATCTCATGTAATACCAACCAATATTGTTATTTTTGTATGTGCAATAAATAATATAAAATATTCATCCCATCTTAACTTATCTTATTAAAATGGTCTTCATATATCATGAATGTTTAGGTCCTGGGTATACTTATAGCGAACTTTACGTAAAAAACCTTCAGGGCTTGAGGCAGGATTTCAACTCATTGTCACATTACCCAGTCTAGAGGGAGAATGAATCATAATCAACATTTAAAATACATACTGTCATCCTCTTTTCTGGGTTGACTTCAATCATGCCTCGGAGAAGCTGCTGGCAGTCTGGCGGCACGAAATGAGGCACATGGAACACTCCACGCTTCACCTGTGCATATTCATAATAATTATTACCAAAGCTGCATCCGTCTCAAAGTAAAATGCACTATTATACGTTCTTGGTCATTGTTACAGTAAGAATAAATATACCAGAATGTTAGAACATTTGTAAATAGCAAGCTGGTAGTACAAACACATAATATTTCTACTTGAAAACAAGAAAAGCTGTAGAACATTGAGATGTTTGTCGCCAAGTGTTAGGGCTTTATTTCTCATACTTACAGCATAAAAATACCTAACCGTTGGTGTGTAAGTTTCTTTTAGACAAAAAGAGTTTAAATTGCTATGTAAACAAAAGTTAAGGCCCGATCTAAATGTAAATTTCACGTTACCTTTTCGAGTAATTGACGTAGGTTATCGTCATCAAACGGAAGAGCACCCACGAGCAGAGCGTAGAGGATGACGCCGCAGGACCAGACGTCCGCTCGGCGTCCGTCATATTTCTCGCCCTGATAATAAAAACATTTATATTTTGAGATAATTCTGAACTATTTTTGTTTGTTTACATCTGCCGACATTCTCCACTTTTATTTGACATCCAATCCATTCCAACGTTCCATTCTGCGAGACCCGTGAGAATCCGTGAGGTGGTAGTCAGTCTTACATAAAGAATTAACCCATAAAATTAAATTATTAACAATGTATTCAGGCTAATTGCTTACATAAGTATAATAAAATAACATGCATTATTACACATAAAACCCACTTTTCTGGTAAATTCTTTTCTTTCTGCTAAACTTTTATCAAGTAAAACGAAATGAAACGTACAGTACATCTTTCTACCGCTAGATGGCAGTGCAGTGCAGTTAAAAGGAATACCAGTTTATGATAAGTTCCCTTCGATCTGGGTAATAAAAAGATTCCTGACATGCAATGCAATATACGCACCGAACGTCGCGTCGCGCCTCGCAGACGCCCTATTATACAGTCAGTGAGAAAATGGATTCTGGCGATACTTTTGCGTCGTGTTCTAAATTTTTTCACATGATTTTAGATGTTAAGTTCAAAAAGTACGTAAAACGGTAAAATTACACATACGCAAATAGATGGTTAAAAAGGTAAATAAAATGCCTAAAATGTAGGTACGCTAAGGGCAATAACATTTGCGTTGAACATCGGGATTGCGCGCGGCAAGCACCAACCGCCCGAGTTGAATCACGCCGCTGCGCTAGCGTTCCGTCACTGTCGCGTCAGCGTCGCCCAGGCACTGACACTCAAAGGACGCTAGTGTAGGGGCACTCTTAATTGTAAGGTCAAGATTAAAAATGTAAGTAATATTTGTTTAGAATAAATAGATAGAATGTCATATTCGTAATCTCAGCATTCCAATTACAAAATATTACAATGATAAAAAGTTATCGAACGAATACTTGTCAAATTGACTAATAGATCAATATTCACACGTTCAACGGATTCAGGGGAGTATTGTTTACTTTTCAATTTTAATTTCTAAAACAACAGTGGAATACTATAAACAAACATAGTGAATTTTGTACTTCAATGACTTATAAGATTGTTATTTATTCATTACTTGTTAGCATAGATATTCAATTCCTACCCTACTATTTATTAAAAAAAAATAACATTTTATTTAACTGAAAAACATAGTTTATTTTTGAGAATTATTCAATTAAACCTCTCAATGTTTATTTCTCTAGGATAGGACTAACTTATTTGTTACTAGTTGAACTGTTGCCTGGTTAATTTTCCTACTAGGAGCAGTATTTTCTATATACTTCTTTCATATTATTTTGCTAGTATACTGACACCACTTCCCTTGCTTTCAGGGTGACAGTGTAAGACTCTTCGTACCCTATAAGTGACCTTGGTGTCTGCTGGCCCCGCTTCATACAATTTCAGTTGAAGGACTGCATCAAGCCCACTTCAAGATGATGACCCGCAGTAAACTCGCTGAGTTACACAAGCAGGCGTGCCATGACCTCAAGGTCACAAGGAGCGACAATGTTCAGCTGCTTGAAGAACGCGCAGACAGTGAATTGGACATAAGAAATATTGTCGACAAGAACAAAAAACTTAAGTGTGACCTTGCCGAACTGGAGATCAAGTACTTGAACATGGCTGATCGGTGCACCCAGCTGCAGGAACTTGTTGATTCTTATAATGCATGCAATAACACCCACGAACTAGCACTAAATCGGATTAATGACTTGGAAATTAGTTTATATGGGTCACAAAATACCATTAGACAGTTAGAGAGTGACAAAAATTGTACAATTGAGAGTGGCAATCAAAGTTTATTTGATGAGTTAGCTTTAGCTGCTCCAAATATATGTCCTAAAATAATTCCTATGGTTGATCTCACATGTGATGATTCAGTTTCTGAAACTAGATTCTATAGATTTAATAGCAACAAAAGGGTAAAGAAATATATTAAAATTAATAAACATTGACAAAACTAAAAAATTAGTTAATAAACAGTTGGACATCAAGAAATATAATATTTTAAGAAAGGAAAAGTTGGATTTAATCACTGAATTAGAACAAGGTAGCTCTACTACTAAAATCTACTAAAATCTCCTATTAAAATGAGACCATGGCTCTTGAGCATAAGATTGCTTGCTTAGAGAGTTCTCTGAGGGACACCAAAAAAATGTATGATATATCCCAAAAAGAGATCAGTGAACACATATTAGCTGCCACAGAATTGTTAAAGATGTCAACTTACAATGCAGAGAGGTTTGATTCGCTTATAAGCAAACAAATCACTTGCAATAATTGTTATCAACAAGTAGTGGAGATGGATACTAAATTGTCACGTGTTGAGGCCACGCCAACTGACTTATCAGAGCCTGCTAACGTGGATAAATGTAATACTTCACAGGCTGCTCCAAATAATACTTTTATATTTTCTGACTAGCTAGGCCAAGGATGAGGCATATAGTTGACTAATAAATCTAATCAACA
The DNA here is from genome assembly GCA_947369235.1 of Udea olivalis. Lineage (NCBI taxonomy): Eukaryota > Metazoa > Arthropoda > Insecta > Lepidoptera > Crambidae > Udea > Udea olivalis. Next base: position 5,852,510 of record OX376370.1, on the reverse strand, counting down.
AGTAACCAATTTATGCCATCCAGGTATGTTCTATTCTGACCTAGTTAGTAACATCTCAAAAGAGAAGCTAGGGGTAAACTCCACTGTGGTTGTCTTTCATGGAGACTGCCGATCATTGACAAAAAAGGGTTAGTTGAAAATATTGAAACAATAATGGGCATTCAATCAAAGAACAAACAAACAAACTCATTAATAAAATGTAGGTTGCTTTTGTAAGGTTAGATTATAATTTTAGAGAACCTAGTATCTAGATAAACCTAACATAGGATTTAAGATACTACTAACCCAATATTTGTAAGTTTTGATATATGGAAATAAATAAATAAATAAACAAGTGTAATTTTTTTTTGTGTGCATTCCCATTCTCAAGTACCTCAAGTACTTCAAGTCAGAACAAGGCCATCCAAGACCTTAATTTAACTTTGTATAATCTGACATGTCGTCATAGTGACATTGACTTTTTTGATACAAATCTGTTTGTACCATACTTTAGGTTAACTGAAGATACTATGTATCTTCCCATTAGGACTAAGCAGAAACTAGCTACTTTGTTAGCAAATAACATTAACAATGCCGCCATTGGCAGTATTTTCTATTCTGACATTAGTACTAGTACTAATAATCTATTTCATGTGATGCTCCTTCAGCGTCTTGTTTAAACTAGGACCTAGGACAACAGCCTAGCCCAAATACTTGAATTAATTCCACCAAAATATTCAAAGTTTGACGGGCAAAGATTTAGAAATAGAACTATTGGTGGAAAACCAAAATATTGATATTTTCTGTTTCACTGAACATTGGCTGACTGATAAAAACTATCAGTCTTTTGTCATTAATAATTTTAGATTATCAAGCGCGTTCTTTAGAGAAACCACTATTCATGGTGGTTCATTAATTTTTACTGCAAATAGTTTGAAATGTAAAGATCGCACTGACATTGTAGGCCTGTCCATAGAGCGTATTGTCGAATTGTCTTGTGTTGAGTTAGAGGGCTTTGTTGTGATAAGTGTATACCGTCCCCCAAAAACTAACTTAGATAGATTCGAGACCGTTATGGAGGAAGCTTTGGGTAAGTTAAGTGCTAAGTCTAAACCAATTATTGTGTGTGGTGATTTCAATATAGATTTGGTAGTAAACTCGTAGTAAACTCAAGCCATAGGTTATTGTCTCTATTTAAATCCTTTGGTCTGGATTATCAATTCCATGAACCCACGAAGATAACAGCCACAACATCTACTTGTCTGGATAATGTATTTTGCAACTGTGTACCCATTGAAAAGGCAATAGTAACTGAATTAAAGTCTGATCATTGTAGGCAGAAGATAACATTTTTAGATTAAACTAACAATAGCGTTAGTTATAGGAAAATAACATGCAGACCGAAGACGGGTAATCGCATGAATAGTTTTAAAACTAATTTAAAGCATTAAGTATCTTCTATTCCTTACAAGAAGGGTGACCCTGATGCAGTCTACAAAAGACTGTTTGATTGTGTTAGAAATGAATTTGATGCTTATTTTCCGACCAAACAAGTTACTTGCAGAGTTCAATTTAAATTTTGTGAATGGGCCACGCTTGGAATTCACAGAAGGAGACGTAAGATGTATGAGTTGTACGGCATAAAAAAATACAATTTCGATCCACTTTTTGTTGAGTATGTCAAAAACTACTCCAAAATCTTCAGAAAAGCCTGCACTACAGCTAAGGCATTGCACATTCGTGATAAAATATCAAAGTCCACTAACAAAATAAAAACCACTTGGGACGTCATAAATCACGAAACTGGTAAAGCTAAACAGCGCGATACCTCATACACTCTTAATATTAACAATAACATCTTACAATCAGAAGCATCTGTTGCTGAAGCATTTGATAAGTATTTCAGTAATATACCTATAATCAATACAGCTTCATTAAATTCCTCACCAACTAAAGCGGAACATTTGTTGAAAGATAATGTATCTTGTTGCAGTGTATTCTTTAAATTTAAACATGTTGAGTCACTACATAATTATATTAAAAGCAATCAGATTAATTAATTTAAAAGATACCGCTGATCTTTGGGGTATTTCAGTCAAAATTGTTAGCCACATAATTGACGTGATTGCCCCTTATTTAGCCGTAATATTCAATGATTGTGTTGATGAAGGTGTTTTTCCAAACCTAATGAAACACAGTAGGTTTTACCACTTTTTAAATCAGGCAACAAACAAGACCCAGGTAACTTTAGGCCTGTTTCAATCCTACCAGCTCTAAGTAAGATCTTTGAAAAAAACATTCAAGAACAACTATTAAGCCATTTTTATGAGAACAATCTCTTACACAGTGAACAATATGGATTCACGAGAACAATCTCTTACACAGTGAACAAAATGGATTCACGAGAGGCCGTTCTACTACTGATGCTGGCATTGCACTTCTAAAACACATCTTTAGGGCTTGGGCTAATTCACAGAACGCTCTTGGCGTCTTCTGGGACTTGTCCAAGGCCTTTGATTGCGTTGATCACGATAGACTTATACGCAAGCTTGATTTTTACGGGGTTAGGGATAATGCTTTAGATTTGGTAATTTCGTACCTTAGTTTAAGAACTCAAAAAGTTGATGTTAACAGTGTACTGTCTACAGGATCACAAGTTAAAATGGGGGTCCATTATAGGTCAATTACTATTTCTGATATATATAAATGATTAACCTTTTTACTTAAAAGATATTTGTGATGTTGTATTGTTTGCAGACGATACATCTTTAGTTTTTAAAATTGACAGAAATAAAAACCTTTTTGATGATTTTAATGACGCACTTTCAAAGGTTTTACAATGGTTCACAGTAAATAATCTACAGCTTAATGCAAAAAAGACTAAAAGTTAATACTTTAAGTTGCCTAATAAAGATAACCCCATTAGTCTAAAAAATTATGGTAATACTATGAAGCTTGTAGATACAACAGTTTTTCTTGGAATCACACTAGATTCAAAACTGCAATGGAACCCTCATATAACTGCTCTCTCTCGCAGACTTAGTTCGGCTGCATTTGCAGTGAGAAAAAATAGGTTATTAACAGATGTTGATACTGCTCGTTCAGTTTATTTTAGTTATTTCCACGGTGTAATAAAATAAAATAAAAATATTTTATTTCGGGAATTACCCATAACGTGTTAGTAACAAAGGACTTAAAAACGATATTAGTAAACTTAAAATATATTATGTCTCCCAAATGTTATTTTCGTGTCTTTGGCTAGGTGGAAGAGAGTCCAGTGCTGCATAATAGCACTGTCCACGTCCAGCCTAGCCGCAACACTCTGCAGAAGGTAGAAATGTCTTCCGGCATTGTACTTCGGGGTCAAGCGGCGGATATACAATTGCATTGTTTTGGTGAGAAAAATATTGGTCTCTATGCTAAACACAGTGACATACATTGCAGAAATACTAGGAATAAGGATAAAATTGCACTTCCACTCTTTAGGTTACAAAAAGTTTTAGGATCCTTTATGGGGCAAGGTATACATTATTACAACAAAATTCCAAAAACCATTTGTGAGTTACCTTTACATAGATTCTTAATCACATCAAAACAGCTTTATTAAAGAAGGGCTATTATACTACAAAAGACTACCTTAAAGATGAAAATGCCTGGGTGAAAGCGCTCTGCTCGATGCGGGATTAAATAGCTCTATTGTAACAGATGTTTTATTGTAATAGTTAATAGGTACCTAGTATGTACTGACTTACAATTTTTCTTTTTGAATTGTTTAAATGAATTTTTGTTATTATATTCTTTTATGGTTGGTTTTTTCTCTTTGTTTTATATTCTTTTAGGTTTATTTGTATCAAAATGACACACTTCTTGTACTTTACTAACGCCTGTTGTAATACCCAAAACAAGTTTAAAAGAGTAACTGCTGAGTTTCTCGCCGGGTCTTCTCAGCAAGAAACAACTCCGACGCGGTGGTAGAGTCGCATTATGTCTGTATACTGTTTATTTACATATCCATATTATTATGGCATTTATGTCTTATATTTAGAAAGTACTGATACAGTCTATTGGAATAAAGTTATTTGAGTTTGAGTTTCACCTAGTCTTAATGGACAAGAACTATACATACAAGGAATACCTAATTTTGATGTATGTTTGGTCCCCATGCAAAAACCTTTACTTATTTCTGAGATTATTACAATTTAGGGCATTAATTGTTAGAGATTAGAAAAGTTTAAATTAAGCACTGATGTGATCAGTGGCCGCACTTTTAACAGTATGTTTTTCATGTCGATGAAAGGTTGGAAACTTAAGAAAAAATTTAGTAAAATATATTTTTTGACCCCTAATTATTGGGGTGCATTCATTGCATACCTTCTTCTACATCCACTGTCACCCTGTATTCAACCAGTCTTCTAAATTAGTTATTGTTTATTGTTAACCTGAAATTGGCCTTTTATTTTAATTAAGTAAGAGTGATTATTAATCTATTCCGTGGAATTGCATCGTTAATAAAACAGCAGTAGCAGACAGGCAGATTTGAATGACATGTATGGTAACATTATATTCAGAATGTCAACCTCTGTGTCCTCTGTGAAGGCTATTACTAGCCGACCAAGTTCAAAAGCCACAAGCTGTCAACAGTGGCAGCCGTTATAAGAGATAAAAGCAGAGCAACGGCACTAGTTAGACAGAGACAACAGTTTATTGAAGTTGACGTGGTATTTGTACAATTGGTCGCATTATTATTAGTTTTCGAACGACCGTTGCTTTGAGTTTTCAACAACCGTTGCAACGAGATTCGTAAAGTTTACGTGTGAAGTGAATGTGTTATTGAAGAAAACACGATGAAATCGGCTAAATCTAAACAGAAGTTGAACGAAATGCGGACGCCGGCTAGGAGTAAGCAGAACCTGTGCATCGGGGACAGAGATCCTGTTCAAGTTTATTGCAGACTTCGTCCAATGCAGAGAGATAGTGATATCTCTTGCATGAAGATTATTTCGTCCACTACAGTTCTTTTAACGCCACCAGCGACCGCTGTAACCTATAGAAATGAGAATACGAAGTCCATGGAGTACACTTTCAAAGAGGTTTTCCCTCCAGAAGCGTCGCAACAGGAAGTCTTCGATAAAGTTGCTTTACCACTGGTCGAAGGCCTTGTTAGAGGTAAAAATGGACTTCTATTCACTTACGGAGTTACCGGTAGCGGCAAAACCTTCACGATGACAGGTGAACCTCTAAATTGCGGCATTTTACCGCGTTGTCTCAACATAATTTTCAAGACCATAAATGACTTACAAGCTCACAAATATATATTCAAACCTGATAAAATGAATATGTTTGATATTCAAAGCGAAGCGGAAGCCATGTTGGAGCGCCAGCAGGAGCTACACAGGTTCAAAAGTGGTAAGAAAAACAATTCGAATCCCGACTTAGCCATGTCTTCTACGGACATTACAAAAGTGGGTGGAATCAATGAAGATAACCAGTATGCTGTATTTGTAACATACGTTGAAATTTATAATAACAGTGTTTTTGATTTGCTGGAAGATGGTCCTATAAGCAAAAACTTGCCTGTAAAAATCATAAGAGAAGACGCAGCTCATAACATGTATGTACATGGAGTCACCGAGATAGAAATCAAGTCTGCAGAAGAAGCTTTTGAAGCATTTTATTTGGGCTTGAAAAGAAAACGTATGGCTAATACAACATTGAATGCAGAATCTAGTAGAAGTCATTCAGTTTTTACGTTAAGATTGGTGCAAGCTCCTGTAGATGAGATGGGAGAAGCTGTCATCCAAAACAAGAAGTTTCTTTCCATCAGCCAACTGAGCCTAGTAGATTTAGCTGGCAGTGAACGCACAAACCGAACAAAAAACACTGGCCAGAGATTACGTGAGGCAGGCAACATAAATAAGTCTTTGATGACACTGAGGACTTGTTTGGAACTATTACGGGAGAACCAGGCCAGTGGATCCAATAATATGGTACCGTACCGTGAGTCAAAGATAACTCATTTGTTTAAGAACTTCTTTGAAGGTGAAGGCCAAGTTCGTATGGTAGTCTGTGCTAATCCCAGAGGTGCAGATTACGATGAAACGTTACAAGTTATGAGATTTGCCGAAATGGCATCTGAGGTTGAGATTGCTAAACCTCAAAATATCCACAACATTGCAGCATCTATTGGTCTTATGTCTGGTAGACGTAAAGCCAACCGTCTCTTCAACACTGCAAGAGAAAATATCATACGCCCTGAAGCTAGAGATTTAGAACTTGACTTAGGCTTGGTTTACAGTCTCGGACCTGACTTCCCGAGCCTAGAACTGAATAGCTCTCAAGCAGCTCACATTGTAAAAGAACTTACAGCTCATTTGGAGATGAGAATAAGCCGCAGAGATGCTTTGAAAAGAAACAAAGCACTCAAGGACGAGAAACTACGCTCAGCACTGTTAGACTTAGAAAAAGATTCATTGGAAGTCCGTAGTGAGAATGTTTCTCTACGTAACCAGCTGGCGACTGCAGAACGGAGAGTGAGAGCACTAGAGGAACGACTGACTGCTACAGAAAATGCATCCATGACTCACCAAAGAAAATTAGCAGAAATGACCGAATACACAAGCAACTTGAAAAGAGACTTGCAAGAAAAAGAGTTATTGCTAAGTCAGAATAAACTAGACAAGGAGAAGCAGAAGAAGATATTAGAACGCAAATACAATCACAAAATTGCCGCAGAACACGAAAAAGCGAAAGAAATTAATTCGGAAAAGGAAAGATTGAGAAATGCAATAGAAGAGAAAGAAAACAGATTGAGAATCATCGCTAATGCCTTACATTCAGAGCAAGGGGACAATGATATGATTCCCAAAAGCACTGGAGACATGGCTGCTCAAACTGGAAGAGATTTTACTCCAGGATCTACTCCGAGGGCTTTACCAGCTCATTTACTGACTCCATTCAGCTCTAACGCTCACACTAGAGAGACAAGAGACACCCCGGCATCTTCGCGACGAGGTGTTGCTGTCGCTAACCCAAGACATCGAAGATCATTGTCGGCAGACGGTAGAGGCTGGATAGAGCATGCTCCAAACAAGCTGGTACCGATGGGCACTGTGATGAAGCCTAGCATGACGAACAGTAAAGTCGTCAACAAACTCAAAACTGTCAAAGACATCGCTAATTCGAAGACTTCTAAATACTGTCTTATATCCCAAGAGCAAGACACAGATGGTGAGCTAGAAACAAAGCTATACAAGGGTGATGTCGTCCCTACTTGTGGTGGAGGCGCTCAAGTCATTTTCAATGATGTAGAAATGTTGAAACAGTTCTCTCCGACTCGAGAATCTCAAACAAGAGTTTCTGCGACATCCTGTGCCAGACATTCCGGCAAGCGGAGAGACACTGGCAGCTCACCACCACAGACTCCGTCGAACACCAGTAAAAAGCAGAGAGTTGATGATGATTAGACAATGGTAAGGATTAAGGTAGGTCTCAAAAGTGGTGAAATTAAAGGAACTTAGATCTGAAAGTAATGCTTATTTTGCTTTAAATTTGAAATTCACAATTATGTTGATTATTTCAAATTAAATAAATTAGCCTTATAAGAACAGAAATTTTACGGTAAAATTACTTAACGCTAAATGAATGTGAGGGGTATTTTGTATGAATTTAAAACATTGTTGTCTTCACTATCGCAATTAAGTTGATTATTATGAATTAAATAAATTTTGCCTTTAAAAGTAATTTAAAATTTTATGTTAAACAACCTATTTGATATACCCTATTTTCATGAAAAGTATTAATTTATTCATCACCTTAAATTATTTGGTTTCTTTAATTTTACCCATAAATAACATGACATTGTGTATCTTCTATTTAGTTATGGAATAGGTAGCAGTTCTGCAGTGCTAGATTCTAAACTAAAATACATAATTAGACACAAATTCTGATCAATTCCCTAAGTTGATCAGACCTTACATTATTCTGTTCCTTTCATTTCTACTGCCTTACAGAACAGTATCAGTTTAAAGGGTGCCTGAAATTAAGAATTGTTTTATAATTTAGCTTAGATTAAATCAAAATGGAAGATAGGTGACTCGCCTCTAGCGCGTGGATCGCTCAAATCAGGCCCCCGTCGCCTAATTGCACTCGTCGCAATGTACGATTGACAGGAGCCTGTCTGGCTTACGTGGTCCCCCGTTTTTAGTGGTCAATTTTAAGAATGTGCCCTATTTTCCGCTATTTGATTTAATCTAAGTGATTTAGTGTATAAAGTGATGATACTTTACCAATGTATAAGTTATTTAATATAACAAATTTTACTCCTGCACCTTAATACTTAACCATTTTCTAGCTTATAGCTTATTTGGAGTAAATTTTTCTAATTTGATCATAAAGATGTTTATTTGATCTGCTTTCTTTATCTTGTGATTGTTTTTTTCTTTTTGTCAAATGGTAATCATGTAAAAACAATGTTCACCAATAGCTGATATACATATGTACAGTCAACAGCAAAAGTAAATGATGAAGAACAAACTTCAAATTTGTTTTTATGAATGAAAAATATTTAAAAAAATTATCACAAGCAGCTAAATCCATCATAATTAATGAAAGTTCTCATTTATATTCTTAGTAGTTTAATAAGCTTTATAGTTTTTGTAAAATCATCAATTTTGGCACGTTAAATTATCACTTACTTCTGCTGTTGACTGTACAGAGGCGTTCACATCAACCTTTACTTAGGGGTACCTTATGGAGCTGACAAAGACCTGTGCTGCAAGGATTTTAAAGGTTGATGCGAGTTGCGAACGCATCTGTGTTTGTATCTATTGTAATATAGGGCTTCTATTAAACTAGCTCTTTGAAAGATTACATCATCAATAATTGTTGCTGAAATTACAGCGTTTTGATAGAATAAACTATTGACCCTTATGTCCACGAAGGTGTTGCGTGTAGGGCGTACGCCAAAACTCGCGTGAACCCGTCTCGCGCCCGCACGCGCGCTAGTTCACATCTCATACTACTCGTATTTTTCGATACAAATACGCGTGCGTGCGTCTCGCGCGACTTTTAGCGTATGCTTCTCGCACATTCCTCTATCTTTTTCTATCATTCGAATCGTCTTTTACTAGAGCGAGAAAGAAATCGGGATTGCGCGTTTCTTGCGGTTTGATAATACGCGTTTTATGAAGCATCGTTTGCTTGGTCAATGGCTCTTACTACTGCTGTTGTTTTTTTAGAATTTTGATAAGCAAACTACTGATTCTATAGTTTTTAATCTGACTGTGATTGTAGAGTAAACTGCTCATTCTGTAAACTCAAGAATCTTAAGTTACTTCTTGATAGGTATTATGAATTGTTAACTTTTTGTCTGAGTTGCCATAGACTTGCGATTTTATAAAGTTATCGTTATCAGCCTACGATATACCAAGGCAAAGGCTTTCACCATTGCAATCAAGGAATTGGAATAATCACTATGCTTGCCATTAAGATGATAAGGCCCTGCAAGTCCGGTATACATCACTTCATACCTTTATCTGGACATGACAAGAACCAGAATATTTTAATTTCGAGGAGAGGTCTAAAAAATAAGTAAGCTTATGATTAATGATAAACGACATTCGATTTTCAATACGAAATTGCTGTGTGTTGTGTTTTGTCGCTTTTCGTCGTTATTTCTAAGCGACATCGCTTTATGACTTTAAAGACATAAATTCAGTATGTTTTCGTAGCCACACAAGCCCCTTGTGATGGCCCCTGCTGAGAAGTAAACTAGTTTGTTGATAAGCGTGATGCGTAATACGTAAGCGTATGATACTCGTCGTAATAAGATGGCAACGGAAAAAAATAAAATCGCAAGTCTATGGCAATTAAACATGGCTGCCTTATTTGTATGATCTAACATTTATAACGGTTTCTAACGGAAATATGTACTTAATTAATTTGTTAATAAGTAGCTTAGGTTTTGATATATTAAGTTTGTTATTATTAGTAAGTCGTAGATTTTGTAACCATTTTGTGTTAAACATTTCACCTTTTACATTATGTTGTAAATTGTTCCATTTACTATCTTGTGGGAGAGTAATATATATACCTTTTGGGTGCAAATTGTGTTTAATTTTTAAGCATAAGGCACCCACAGGTCTACTACGTTTTAAAAGTAGCATCGGCCTTAGAAAAATTACGCATAGAAGGCGAGTCGGGGCACCCGTTTTGATGCCACAAATATCAGAACGTCACGTCTGGATCTGAACTTACCGATGTTAATTTCTCGAGGTAAGAGCTTCTTCAAAATGTTTATTTGTGCAGTAAATGGTTGCAACAACATTACATAGAAGCACAAGTAGTATTCATTCATGATAAATACTGAAAATTGTGTTTACATGTGTAACGAATTGTTATTTTGACAGTTGATTTTGGCATCACAAATGGCGCGACTTTTTGTATGGAACTATCCTTCTAGGTGTAATTATTCTAAGGCATCGGCTATAATCGCAAACACTGAAAAGCGTTACGCCGAGCAAAACCGAATGTAAGCACGAAGTAAATACAGACAGACCATAATGCTTTGTTTAAAATGTTAAATGCAAGAACAATCATTGAGACCTCGTCTTGCTCTGGTACAAAACTTCTACTCGTACACGCGTATAACCAATAACCAATGCGCTATTAAAAATTATGACTTTTGCAAATACATCGGCGTAACTTATTGAAGTGGTAGTCACAAACTACGCATAGGCCGCCGCGGCGCCTCTGACAGATAGCCCGCTTAGAACAACACGTCATTCTTGACGCACACACTCAAAGACGTGAGTTTACAGGCGAAGTCAGTGAGTTTCAGTGAGTCGGAAAGTCTTACTGTCGCGAGTGTTTTTGTTTTAGTCGAACTTGGTGCAATTTTTCACCTGATGAATTTTGGTTTTTGGCCGGTTCTGTCATGTAGGTATATCCTATTTACTTCATTTTAGAAATTCAGAGCGAATATAGTAGTAACCCTAGGCGGTTCACGCAAATTTTGGAAGAAGCTGCGAGCGGTCCTTCTGAAAACTCTTTATTTTGTGTGGTAGTACTGTACCTTCGTCGGATACTCCATCGTTATTGGCTGAGAAGCTGTCAATATATGAGCCACTATTAAGGTTGCCAGTAAGGGAATAGGGGAGCCGGTGAACTAAGTTTCTACGTTCCTGTTAAATGGAACACCCATTGAACAGGAACGTAAAAACGCTAGGCGAAAGTGAAGGGGTTGGTTGGTTGTTCTGCGCCTTGGTATAGTTTGAATGGGGGGGGTTTCATACAGTCAATTTAACTTTATCACTCACTGCGCAAGACTGGCCAGCATTACTTTTAGATGACGAGACACTTCTTTTATTACTTACCCTAATCACTTCCGGACAGGCGTAATGAGGACTACCACAGGAGGTTTCCAGCATGGACCCTGCTGGCTGTAGAGACGCCATCCCAAAGTCGGCAATCTTAATGTTGTTCCGCTCGTCTAGAAGAAGGTTCTCTGGTTTCAGGTCTCGATGGCTGAAAGAAATAATTAAGGTTCGTTAAATAAGCAAATATTAGTCGAGAGAAGAAGAAAGCGAAGACAAAACATGATATCTTTGATTGGAGTTCTTTCAGAATGGGTAGGTAGTTGATTAGCCTATTGACTTTAGTGTTACTGCTTAGCCAGTGTGTCCTTATATTAGTTCCATTTAGACTCAACAGAGGCACTCTACGAAATCCCATACAAAAATATTTTACGCGAGCGATAACGTGCTAAAGACTAAACAGTGCTAAAGAGAAAGCCGATCTCTTGGGCAACCTCTTTGCCTCAAACACGACTTTGGACGCTGGGAGCGCCGTGCCACCTACCATACCTTGGTGCGGTCACATTATGCCGGAGATCCGCATAACCCAGCAAGAAGTCCGGCGAGAGTTGCAAAATCTGGACGTCCACAAGTCGAGTGGGCCGGATAACATCCCGGCAGTGGTGCTCAAAGTGTGTGCTCCCGAGTTGTGCCCGGTATTGACGCGCCTTTTCGCGATTTCCTACGCAAAAAGGCAATGTCCGTCTTTGTGGAAGACCGCCCACGTGCACCCGGTGCCTAAAAAGGGTGACCGGTCAGACCCGGCGAATTATAGACCTATCGCTATTACCTCCCTTCTTTCAAAGGTTTTGGAGCGTGTGTTGAATGCCAAGCTCTTGAGGTACCTAGAGGATCACGATTTGATAAGCGATACACCAGAAGATCGCCAGTCGGTCGACTGGCGATCTTCTGGTGTATCTCACACACCGCTGGGCTCAGGCCATTAAAAGTCAAGGTGAGGCTTTGGCTGTTAGCCTAGATATAGCTAAGGCCTTCGACCGGGTCTGGCATAAAGGTCTTCTATCAAAGCTTCCATCTTACGGACTGCCCGAGGGTTTATGCGGATGGATTGCCAGTTTCTTGTCCAGCAGACGCATTAAAGCCGTAGTAGACGGTAGTTGCTCCGATAGCTTGGACATTAATTCTGGCGTCCCACAAGGCTCTGTGCTATCTCCAACGCTGTTTCTCTTGCATATCAATGATATGCTGTCCAATGACGGTATTCATTGCTATGCGGATGACAGCACTGGAGATGCCTATTACACAGGCCGAGCAAATATCCCTCGTACCATTGTGGAGGAAAGTCGAACTAAACTTGTGTCTGAAATCGAGAATACCCTAGCTTGGGTTTCCGATTGGGGTCGGGACAATTTAGTCCAGTTCAACCCCACTAAGACACAAGTTTGCGCGTTTACCACTAAGAAAACTCCATTTACTGTAGCTCCTCAGTTTCAGAACACTTCCCTTACCATATCAAGTAGTATTGGGATCCTTGGCGTTGACATATCTAGTGACGTACAGTTTCGGAGTCATTTGGAACAGAAGGCGAAGTTGGCATCCAAAAAGCTCGGTGTGCTAAACAGGGCGAAGCAGTACTTCACTTCTAGGCAAAGACTGCTGCTGTATAAAGCGCAAGTCAGGCCACACGTGGAGTACTGCTGTCACCTTTGGGCAGGAGCGCCTGGATATCAACTCAGTCCTTTTGGCTCGGTCCAGAGGCGTGCGATCCGGATTGTCGACGATCCCAAACTGACAAGGGGTTTAGAGCCGTTAAGTCTGAGGAGAGACTTCGCCTCCTTATGCGTGTTCTACCGCTTGTACAACGGGTTTTGTTCTGAAGAACTGTTTGATATGATGCCCACGGCTACTTTTCATCACCGCACCGCTCGCCACCGACAGGGCATTCATCCTCACACTCTGAATCCGCAATGGTCTCGTACAATTCGGTTTCAGAGATGTTTCCTTCCGAGGACGCTTAAATTGTGGAATGAACTCCCCGCCGAGGTTTTCCCGATGAGTTATAGTATGGAGTTCTTCAAGAGGGGTTTGAAAAGGTTTTTAAAGGGTCGACAACGCGCGAGTGATACCCCTGGTGTTGCACGCGTCCATAGGCCGCGATAACCGCTTACCATCAGGCGGTCCGCGTGCTTGATTGTCACCGACGTAGTATAAAAAAAAAAAAAAACGTAAATTTAAACTGGTAACTCATGGTAGACGTGTAGAGCTCATCAGGCAGCTGTTGGACTTAAGGTTGGGTATTATTCAGTTTTCAGGAACAGTGCAGGCCCTCCGCCCCCCATTATAAGTACGAGTCGCTCGCTTAGAGCTATGTGTGCGTTTTAAAGGTATTGGCACACATTGTAAAAAAACTTTTCTCGATAAGTAAGTACATAGCAACGAAAACAAGGCATTTCATGTAGTTCCGTCTGTCTGAGCCACTCATCCTACATAGATATCGCTTATCTAAATTGATAACGAATCGTTAGTGACGGCAATCGATCAAGGTTTCATCGTCAGGATGCAATACTTTTCGAGAAATCTTCAAAAACATGTGGTCAGACAACCAGTAATCCGGCTGTGCCACTTGGTTTTTTCACGAAATATCACATTTTGGACAGATCTTTCTCTTTAAAAGGAATGTGATGCGACATGTGACGCGTCGCAACCAGTTTTGAACTTCGACGTTTCGACAACTTTTTTTCGGTTTATACTAGGTATTAGAAAACACTAGTATTGGAAGCAAAACTATCGATAGTATCTATAGTCTTGTCGTTTTCAATGATATTAAATAGATCAAGTAAATACTTACATAAATACACGAGGTGCATTCAATAAGTACCTAGCCTCATCGCCAGAGGGCGCTGTAGTTTCAAAAGAGTTTTACCACAGTGTAGCACATTCTTTTTTAATTCTTTTTTCAAATTTTCATTCCAATCCCTTGATTTGTTTTAATTTGACAACTTATGGAAGCGAACGTGTCGATCGGTGATTCGATTCCTATTTTTGGAAGGGAAAACGCGCATCGAAATCAAAGAGCGCTTGGATGCTGTGTACGGTGACTCTTCTCCATCGATGGCCACCGTCAAGAATTGGTTCAACGAGTTTGCACGTGGCCGTACGTCGGTTTTTGATGAACCACGTCCAGGTGCACCGAAAACAGCTGTTACGGAGGAAAACATTAAAAAAATCCATGATCTCGTATTGGCAGATCGCCGATTGAAGGTTCGAGAGCTAGCTGAGACTGTAGCCATTTCAGAAGGAACAGTGCATCATATTCTTCACGAGGAACTCGGCATGAGAAAGCTGTCGGCGCGATGGGTGCCGCGTTTACTCACACCGGAAAACAACCGCAACCGTGAGACCACATCGGAGACGTGTTTGGCGCTGTCTAAGCGGAATCCAGCGGAGTTTTTGCGTCGTTTTGTGACCGTCGATGAAACCTGGATCCACTGGTACACACCAGAGACCAAGGAGCAATCAAAACAATGGATCCAGACCGGGGAACGTGCTCCGAAGAAGGCGAAAACTGTAAAATCGACCGGAAAAGTTATGGCCACCGTTTTTTGGGATTCACAAGGTGTGATCTACATCGATTACCTCGAGAAGGGTAAAAAATTACAGGGCTTTAGGTACTATGCCGATTTATTGGGCCGATTCGACGCCGAATTAAAGAAAAAACGACCCCATCTGGCGAAGAAAAAAAGTGCTGTTTCACCACGACAACGCACCGGTTCACACGTCTGCCGTTGCCATGGCCAAATTCGTCGAACTACGCTACGAATTGCTGCCCCATCCACCGTATTCTCCAGATTTGGCCCCTTGTGACTTCTTTCTGTTTCCTAATCTGAAAAAATCACTTGCCGGGAATAGATATGGATCAAATGAGGAGGTCATCGCCGCCACGGAGGCCTATTTTGCAGAGTTTGACAAAAACTATTTTTCGGACGGGTTAAAAAAGTTGGAGCATCGCTGGGCTAAGTGTATCGAACTAAAAGGAGACTATGTTGAAAAATAAATTGCCACAATTCCAAAATTTTCGTTCACTTTTTGTAGGCTAAGTATTTATTGAATGACCCTCGTAGGTACATAAGTAAAAGACAAGGCAATCACTTGACGTGGCTCGGACAGCCGGAACTACATGGCATTTCGGGCTTGGCGCTGAGCGTTTTCAAGTTTTCTACGTCTGGAAACTTGGGTTTGATGCTCTTGTCTTAGTGCAACAACGCACTAGCGGCTTGCTACAATGTGGTGTGCCGTTGAGTGCGGCCTGCTACAAAGCAGAGTGCTGAGTGCGAGTTGCAGTGAGAGGAGTGAATAACTTCACCATCGCGTTTGCAAGAAAAAAAACGCGAATTTGTATGGCATCGAGTGAGCGCCATCTAGCGGCCTTAATGTTGCCCAAATTAGCCGCTAGATGGCGTTGACTCGATTTCATACTAATTGACATTAACGTGCTCGCTAAACGCGATGGTGAAGTCATTCACTTCTCTCACTGCAACTCACACTCGGCACTCTGGCCGCACTCAACTTTTGCAAAAGATCCCTAACTTTGCATTCATATCATATTGAGTTGCATTTCGTATTTCATGAGTTGCACTCTGAATCACACTACCGATAGATAAATTGCTCTTTTCAGTTTTTATGTAACTTACCATATCGAGTGACTATGACAGAAGTCCAAAGCTGATATGATTTGCCGGAAGAACCTCCTTGCCTCCTTCGGCGTCAGGCGGCCCTTCTTCACTAGGTAGTCGAACAGCTCACCGCCGCTTACGTGCTCCAGGACCAAGTATCTGATGAAGTAAGTAATATAAATAAATATGTAGGACAGGTTACACCAAGAGATGATGCAGTTCTATTGCAAAATCGAGATTCAAGTTTCTAACTAAAACGCAGACGCGGCTATTAAATATTAATTGATAATAACGCAAACTACTCTTTTCAATTCAGATTTCATTCGTCTGTCTAGACATCTACTTAAGCCCGAGGTGAGGCTATTTATAATACCTATCTTGACGTTTTTCAGCTCATTTTCTGCAATATCATTTCTACAATACTTACTAGCTCTGAGTATTGATTCGGCCCACTCATTATTCAAAGCCTAGATTTACTTTCTGCTTATCATGAATATGAAGTTCTTAATGAGGGGTTTCGAAAGGTTTTTACATAGTCAGCAAAACGCGAGTGATGCCTCAGGACGGTGTTGCACACATTCATGCTGCACTGCAGTAGGCGCTTACCATCAGGTGGCGCCCGTGCTTACTTGTCACAGAAGTAGTATCAAAAAAACGACACACGAGAATTCCTCATGGAGTCAAAGGGTCCCCGTTGGGCTACGTCAGTCACTGATGTTTTTCTATGTATAAGGATGTCCTCATTCCTGATTTGATTATCTACGTATTTCAGAGCCATGGTTCGGTGACGCCTTTAGGCTCAAAAGAAAAAGAGAAGCCTCAGGTTAGAGAAAAAACAGTATTCGACGTCAAATAGAAATATTCACTTTTAAAAACTGACGGGTCTCTTTAGGTTATCATTATATTCATACTTACAAGTATTTCTTATTTTCGTAGACATCTGAGAGTCCTAGGACGTGGGGGTGTTCTATCAGTTTCATTATGGCTATTTCACGTTCAACCTGAAAATAAAAAAATACCGTGAAACCTTTTTTAAGGGTAATAATTTCAAAGGTGTGGCAAATTTTCCACGAAGCTACGAGTACTTTCCCCTGAACCTTTTGTGGAGATATTTTCAGTAAAAGTGGCTGTTAAAACTACAGAAAAAACTGTTTAGGATTTCAATACTGAGGCCTTTTGTACAAGCCAATGTAGAGGAGCATAGACCCTAGGGTTTTACGGGCTTTACTGAAAGAGGGCAGTGGCCAGTGTTGCAAGTTCACAGCAATGCAATCTCGTCTGATGCAGGTCGGGTTACCTTTAGGACTCATCCCGGTGACCGTACATCAACATCATCTTTAGGAAGTGAACGACCAACCGCTTGCCATCACGCGGTCCGCATATTTGATTGCCAACGACAGATACATACGCTCACACACGCATCACATATTCTTAACTTTATCCATTTAATGAGGTATTTCAAATTTTTACGTGTCAAGCTCCTCCCCAAACCCAAATCCTGCATCCGCCACTGCCCACGACTATAGAAGAAACGGGATTTACAGAGGCAAGTTGACTGTTGCAGTCATGGTGAACGGAACACTCAGAAGCCCACTTTTCACCAATCGTATTAGAACCTACGTATGGTAGATGATGAGCCTTCCGCCGTTAAAAGAAAAAAAGAAAAAACATTTATGATTTTTTATGGAAATCGCATTACCAAAACAGGGTAAACGTAGGGTTCGGGCCAGGTTCCAAAAGCATCCTTGAGGTGTTGTCAAATAGATTTAATTTTGACTGTCGGTACATGAATCATGCAGCGATGATTCATGTGCGAACATCAAGTTAAAGACAGCCTTGCCTAGGTAAGAATTTTAATTTTAATTTTATTGATTTGTTTTATTTTTGTAGTATGAAATATCATACTACAATAATAATATACTATCAATAATAATTGTATATAATTGTACCGCACCACACTGTCGAGACTCACTCCTTTGCATAGAAACAAACGAACAGTGCGATGGGTACGTTCGGGGGCCGGCGACTGACTCGGGTGGATTACGTGGTTGGGAAATAATAGACAACGGGTTTATATAAAAGCGAACCCGCTGCCAATACTGCCAGTTACACGATATGTTGTTATCTCCAGTATGCGACGATTCGTTCAGGTCCCAGACTAGACGGCTACGCTGATCCAGGCTTCCACTCCTTCGCCAGCTAATTCTGGCAACTTGCTGACTCCTTCAGGTTCTTGCTGACTTCTTCAGGTTTCCTTGTTGCTGCTCGGAGTCTTCCAGATGAGTGCATGATGGCCTCTGTTATGGCCCTATATTTGTATTCAATATCTCACTCGCAATCCGTATACTAATGCCGCGCGCAAATCGTATCGCGTCCACCTATCGCGATGCGCGAAAAGTGTGCGAGCGAGACAACCTATCTTCCCCCCTGTACTGGCAATATTAGCAGAAAGTTATGTATTTATTGATAAAACTTAAACCTATTTACTATCCTACTATGTACAACTTATTCCTATTTACTTATTTCTACCTAACTTGCAGTGAAACACTTATTATTCATGTTTTATTAGGGAAACTCACAACAATGTAAATAGAAAACTAAATCATAATAACAAACATAATAGAATAGAAATCCCTTGGGTTTTACAAAGTTTATCACTATACACAACACTAAACAATGAATCTAGCCCAAACTATAATCACTTGGCACATAAACAATATCTACTATGTGCGCAGAATTCAATACTTCACGTTAGTCAATTAACTCGTAATCTTGTTATCACTGTTATCATAGTCTAGCCTACGTAGGCTGTTCTGCACATCACTCCCGCCGTGCGTCGTTCTTGGGCGTCGCATCTTCTACGGTGCAGGCAGCCGGCTCCGTAGGCAGGATCACGAGTTTCTTCGTGGGTCTGCGAAGGGTCCCGCCGCGTGTGCGCACGTCGACAGCTCTCGTCACTCCGTCGGGGCCCGGGAACACTGCAATCACCAGTCCTCGCGGCCATGTGTTGCGAGGTAGTGTCCCGTCCGCGATGAGCACGACGTCGCCGATCTTGATGGGGGGCCCTCGTCCATGGGGCTCCCGCCGGTGTTGCAGCTCCGGCAAGTACTCCCGCAGCCACCTGGCCCAGAATAGGTCGGCCAGGCGCTGCGATGCGCGCCAGTGTGTGCGCCCGATGAGGTCTGCGTCGTTGAAGGCCCCGGGCACCGGTGTTGCAGCTGATCCGCCGAGTAGGAAGTGGTTTGGTGTTATGGCTTCGGGGTCCTCCGGTTGCACGGAGACGTGGGTGAGAGGCCGGCTGTTGACCGTGTACTCGGCCTCTGCCAGCAGCGTAGCGAGCACTTCCTCGCAGGGGTGGCGTTCGTGCAGCGCCGTCGAAAGCGCCACCTTGACGCTGCGTACTAGGCGCTCCCAGGCCCCACCCATGAAGGGGGCACCGGGAGGGATGAACCTCCAGTTGATGGTCCTCTTGCTCGCCTCCTCTTCTGTGGCTTGATCCATGGCCCGTCGGAGCTCCTTGTCGGCACCCTGTAGGTTGGTGCCGTTGTCCGACCAGATCTCAGCAGGACACCCTCGTCTGGCTATCATGCGCCGTAAGGCCATGACCGCCGAGTCCGTGCTGAGCGTCGCTGCGACTTCCAGATGAACTACCCGTGTAGTCAGGCAGGTGAAAAGCGCGACGTACCGCTTCTGCGTCGCTCGGCCCACTGTGATGGTGAGGGGCCCAAAGTAGTCGACCCCGGTGTAGGTGAAGGGCCGGTGATGATGCGCCAGCCTACAGGCGGGATGATTGAAAGTAGGCGGCACTGGCGGCGCGCTCCTCTTGATGCGGCACGGTAGGCAGCTGTGTATGACCGCCCTTGCCGTCGGTCGAAGTCGCAGGATCCAGTAGTGCTGTCTGCACTCGTTGATGGTGGCCTCCACCCCGGCGTGATGTAGCCGGCGGTGGATGTACTCGATGTACAGGCGTGCGAGGCGGTGGTCTCCGTCGATCACAGGCGGCCTCTTCATCTTCTCGGTGATGTCGTTAGCGGCATCTATGCGTGTTTTGAGAGTTATCACGCCGCTCGTCATTTCCGTCGCCAACTTTTGTAGGCGGCTGTTGCTGGGTGGTCTCTGGCCGTTGCTCATCAGTCTTCTTTCTTCATGAAAACTATCTTCTTGGCTGGCTTTTACCAGCAGAGCTTCGACGGCACGCAGGATGTCTGCGCCCAGCACTGTGTAGCGTCGATCTTCATCTTCTTTCTTCTTCTTGATGATCTTCGCGCCCTGTTTCTTTCGCTGCCTCCGCCATGTAGGGTCATCTTCTGCGTTCTTCTTGCTGCGTTTGTAGTGGACTGTATTCTTCTTTCTTCGGCACAGCTCTATGAATTGCAGAACCCTGGCAGTGCTTCTTAATAGTCATTCCCAGCGCGAGAAGCGCGCGCAATCGGGAACACTATTTCTCAGCGCGGTAGGCGGCATCTTAATCACTATCACACACACTTTTTCTTCGCCCGTCTGTTGTACTGGGGTGATTGTCTCGCCGGGCCATGTGGATGGGTCGTCTCGCAGGAAATCAGGACCTTGAAACCATCGATGGTGGACGTTCAGCTCTTGCGGCACATCTCGGGTGGCGTCGTCGGCCACGTTCAACTTTGTGGGCACCCACCGCCACTCTTTCACTGCACTATTTTCTTCAATCGCAGCTATGCGATGCGCTACGAAGGGGCGATAGGAGCGCGCACCGGTGCGTATCCATGCGAGCACTGTCTTGCTGTCTGTCCAGAATGTCTTCTCGTCGGGCTTCTCGTCGTGTTCTTCCATCACTGCTGCTGCCATTCTGCTTCCCATTACCGCGGCCTGCAGTTCAAGGCGTGGTATCGATGTCACCTTCAGCGGTGCCACTCGTGCTTTGGCGAGGACGAGTGAGACTTGAGTCTCGCCCTCAGCCGTCTCGACGCGCCAGTAGATAGCGGCGGCATATGCAGCCTCGCTCGCATCGGTGAAGACGTGCAGCTCACGTCTGGTCGCGCCGGTGTAGCCTGGTAAACATCTGGGTATGGCGACTTCCTTGAGGGCCTTCAGGTGGCCTATCCACTCCCGCCATTGTACTGCGAGATCTTCGTCAATCTTCTGATCCCAGCCTGTGCCTCGGCGCCACGTTTCCTGCAGTATCTGCTTCGCCCGCGTTGTCACTGGTGATGCGAAGCCGAGGGGGTCGAAGAGTGTCATAACTATTTTCAGTAGTCCTCGCTTGGTTGGCTCGCCGCTCGTCAGTATGTCAGTTGGCAGGCGGGCCAAGTCAAGGTTGAAGGCGAGAACATCAGCGCCGGGTTCCCAGATGAGCCCGAGGACGCGCTCCATCTTCGTGCCGTCGTGCAGGTCGATGGGCGTCTGCTCACGCCGTTCTCCTAGGCCTTCTAGGACGCCCCGTGTATTGGACGCCCATTGTCGCAGCTCGTAGTGGGCCTCTTGATGTATTTTTCTCACTGCGCGCGCCGTTTTTGTAGCTTCCTCTTCTGTCGGAAAGCTCTGCAGATAATCGTCGACATAATGATTTCTTATTATGGCGTCGACTGCCGCCGGGTCAGTGTCTTCATGCTTCAACGCGTTGATGTTCTTCACGTAGATAGCTGTGGCCGGGGATGACGTCGCACCGAATATTAAAGATGTCATCCGGTACTCGTCTGGCTGGTGATCACCCCTCTTGTCTCCTCTCCACAGGTATCTTAAAGCTTCTCTGTCCTCAGGCTTGATTTTCACTTGCATGAACATCTCAGCTATGTCCGCCGTAACTGCGACTGGGTGTTGTCGGAATCTCATAAGGACCCCAGGCAACGACTGTAGCAGGTCTGGACCGGTGAGCAGGTGGTCGTTGAGCGACACTCCCTTCGTCTTGGCTGCGGCATCATGGACCACCCTGACTTTTCCCGGCTTCATAGGGTTCAGCACAGGAAAGTGGGGCAGGTACCATGTCTTTTTTGTTGTTTCTGGCGGCGCGCGCTCAGCGTAGCCCTTTGTTATGAGCGCGTTCATGTTTTCTTTGTACTTCTTCTTGAGCTGCGGATCCTTATCAATCTTCTTCTCTGTATTGAGCAGCCTGCTGTAAGCGTTGTCGTAATTATTCGGCATTACGACATTTTCTTCGTTCCACAGAAGCGCTGTCTCGTAGCGCCCGTTGTCCAGCTGTTTCGTATTCTTCTCCAGCATGCGGATAGCACGCTGTTCTGGGTCACTCGTAGGCAGCTTCGGAGTTATGGTGAGGCTCTCCAGTGCGAAATGATGCTTCAGTTGCTCGTCCATGTTGGCGTCCACGTCGACCAGGTGATTCACGTAGTGAACGCGCTGTCCCAGTGCGCGCGTATGCGCGCCATGCAGCACCCAGCCCAGTGGTGTGAGAGAGGCGACAGGTTGATTGCGCCGACCCCTCCTCACCTCAGTGGCGAGCAGCAGGTGCCAGTTGTCTTGACCGATGAGCAGCCTTGGTGCGGCGTCGCTTGTAGTGAGCTGCGCCGCGATGTCCGCTATGTGTCGGCAACCGGCTAAGTCCTTGTTCGTCACCCGCTGCGCCGACAGTTGCAGGCCTTCGAGTGTGTGCGCCTGTATCTTGCATCTTCCGGTCGCCCCATGTAGGGTGAGAGCGACACGCCTTGACTTGGCTGCATCCACTTCTGTGTTCGCGATGGCCTCGATGTGGAGAGGATCGACCGGCCCTCGGGCGCCGGTCAGTTTGGCGATCTCGGCGTCGATGAGCGTGACCGTCGATCCGTCGTCCAGTAGCGCGTGTGTGTCTATGTCGCCTTTAGGCCCGGATATGCGCACCGGCACTATCTTAAGATAGGCCTGCGTCTGCCGGGGCGTCCATGTCGAGGCGACGATCTTGCTGCTGGCGGCTTCCATCTTGGCTTCCATCGGTTTTCTGTTGTTGTTGTGGAGCAGGGCGTGATGCAGTCGGCTGCACCCATCTATGTTGCAGATCTTCTCCCTGCAACTGTGTTTACGTGTTCTGTGACGTAAGCATCTGAAGCATAGCGACTTGTGTTTCGCTAATTCCCATCTTCTGTCATGTTCCGCTTCGGTGAACTGCTTGCAGCTCCAGGCGTAGTGGCCGCTCTTCTTGCAGACGGGGCAGTTGTCTTCTTTTTCAGTCTGCGCTTCCTCCGATGTCGCGAATGTTTTCTGCGCTCTGCGGTGAGGTTGCGTAGGCCCCGCTGATTCTCGTATCTCTTCCGGCTGTGCGTAAGGCCCGCAGCGGTCGGCTTCGCGCTGTAAGAAGCGAGATAGTTTCAATAAATCGGCCTCTTCTAGTTTCTGTTCAGCGGCGAAGTCGAACCATCGATACCGCATCGCCGGCGTCAGCTTTTCAATAGTCGCTTTGGTGACCTCCGGGTTATAGAGGTAGTAGAGTTTTTCAAGTGCGCGAAGTGTAGCCACGATGTTTGCCACCTTTGTCGCGAAGACGCACAGGTCCCTCGGTGCATCAGACGGGCGCGGCAGGGCCCGCAGACGCTCCAGTTCAGCGAGGGCGATGGCATCAGGGCGACCGAAGCGTGTCTCGAGGGTCTTCATTATTTCTTCGGGCTTCGCACTGAAAATCAGCAGACTCTCTACGACTTCTTTTGCTCTTCCCCGTAGGCTGCGACGAAGCCGTGCGATGTTCTCCTGGTCGGTATTCAGGTTTGCTGTCTCATTGTAGGCGGCACGGAAGGATAGCCAATCTTGATATGCGCCGTTGTATGACGGCAGCTCCGATAGATGACGCGGCGGCGCCATCTGTTGTCCAACTTTGGCGGCGAGCGCGATCGCGGACGCCAGCTCCGCCAAGTTTATGGTTTGCGGTCGCTGGGGTCCGGCTGCGTCCTCTCCCGCCGGTGTAGCAGCAGGCATCGTTTTGATAGCAGGCGTCCGCGGCGGCGGCAGCGGCGGCGGCGCGTGCTCCGATTTTTCTCGCAACTCGTAATGTTGCTTGAAGACAGCCGCATCTCCCGGTGTGGGGCGGCGGGCGTCGCTCTTCTGTGGCGGCACCGTTATTCTGTCTTCTTCATTCTGCGTCAGCATGAACGGCTGTTCAGCCTCGGCCATCGTCTGGCTCTTGTCCAGCCAGTCCGTAACCCGTCGCGCTGTATCCCGCTTCGTAGTTACTGTTCCATCTTCTCCGCTCTCCGCATCGCTTTCTTCTTCAAGGGCGGCGACACGGGCGGCAGCAAGATCCACTTGGAGGCGCAATAGCTCTTGTTTCGCTTTGGCGAGCCGCGACCGACGAGACTTGGTCGATCGTCGGGCGGACCGAGGAGGCGCCCCTCTCTCGGCTTCCGGGTGGCAGGGGTCGCTGGGCGGGCCCCCTGCTTCTTCTTGATGACACTCTCGTGTTGTTGTTTGAGTTGTACTTCCATGGTCCCATGTTCGCGTGCTCGTCGTGTCGTGGCTCGTAGTGATGCTGACCGGAGAGAGGTCCTGCCCTCTTGACGGACAGACCCCAGTGCGCGCCCCCTCCGAGGCTATAACTCCCGCGGGCGGCGGCCCATCAGGAGCGGAAGGCCCTCGGGGTGACACGCCAGCGGCGTGGACAGCATCTGCAGCAGCGGCGGCACGCGGCCCGGCCGCGGTGGCGGCGGCGGCGGCGGCGGCTGCGGCGACAGCAGCGACGACGGACGGCATCTCTGGCTGGACGGTGGAGGCGGCGATAAGCGAGCCCTCGGGCTGCTCAATCGCGGCTGACGGCGTGGCATTACGCTCGCTGGGCGTAGCGCGTCCCGACGGACGACCCGACGTGGAGCGTGTAACCGGCATGTTGACCACTATTCCCAACCAGTAACCACTACCAAACCCAAGCCAATCCAAATAATCCCGACTCGGAAGGACCAAAATGTACCGCACCACACTGTCGAGACTCACTCCTTTGCATAGAAACAAACGAACAGTGCGATGGGTACGTTCGGGGGCCGGCGACTGACTCGGGTGGATTACGTGGTTGGGAAATAATAGACAACGGGTTTATATAAAAGCGAACCCGGTGCCAATACTGCCAGTTACACGATATGTTGTTATCTCCAGTATGCGACGATTCGTTCAGGTCCCAGACTAGACGGCTACGCTGATCCAGGCTTCCACTCCTTCGCCAGCTAATTCTGGCAACTTGCTGACTCCTTCAGGTTCTTGCTGACTTCTTCAGGTTTCCTTGTTGCTGCTCGGAGTCTTCCAGATGAGTGCATGATGGCCTCTGTTATGGCCCTATATTTGTATTCAATATCTCACTCGCAATCCGTATACTAATGCCGCGCGCAAATCGTATCGCGTCCACCTATCGCGATGCGCGAAAAGTGTGCGAGCGAGACAACCTATCTTCCCCCCTGTACTGGCAATATTAGCAGAAAGTTATGTATTTATTGATAAAACTTAAACCTATTTACTATCCTACTATGTACAACTTATTCCTATTTACTTATTTCTACCTAACTTGCAGTGAAACACTTATTATTCATGTTTTATTAGGGAAACTCACAACAATGTAAATAGAAAACTAAATCATAATAACAAACATAATAGAATAGAAATCCCTTGGGTTTTACAAAGTTTATCACTATACACAACACTAAACAATGAATCTAGCCCAAACTATAATCACTTGGCACATAAACAATATCTACTATGTGCGCAGAATTCAATACTTCACGTTAGTCAATTAACTCGTAATCTTGTTATCACTGTTATCATAGTCTAGCCTACGTAGGCTGTTCTGCACAATAATTGTTATTATTTTTCGTTTTATTTCTAATTATAAATGTTTTAAATTAATAATTATTGTATGTATAATTTTCTATGATCGCAATAGGGACAAATGAATTTTAATTTTAATTTAAAAAAACCATTACAATCACAAAGCAACAATTATAAAATTACAAAAAACATTAACAGGCAGCGGTGTCACGATGCCCAAAAAAAGGTTGCTTTGGTTTTTTTGGTGTTTTCCATCACCGGAAAGTTAATCGCAACAATGAGCTCAAAGATGGCTCTGGCCATTGGATCTCCGTACCAACCGGGTTCCAAACTGGACTAGTTTCCAATGTACGTTATTGGCAACTATTCAATATTATTAATTTCTATTCTATTCTAGAGTGTCGTGGCCTGGTGGTTGAGCACCCCAACTCGGATCGAAGATCGTGTGGTCCCGAGTTCAAATCTGGCCAGAACCAAAATCTTTGTGTTCATTGTTATATTTCCGACTAACTCTCCGGTGATGGAAAACGTCGATAAAAACCAAATCAACCCGGATAACGCGGAAGGCTTACCCATCACCTCCCACGTTGGGTTCTAATACCATCGGTGAAAAGTGACCTTCTGAGTGTTCCGTTCACCATGGCGGCAACAGTCACTTGCTTCTGACTACCCCGTTTGGGATAAAGTCGTGATAGTATGTGTATGTGTAATGTATTCTATTATACACTATAAAAAACAATTATTTAGATACCTTCATTAGAACAGACTCGCTGAGCTTTTCTCTATTGATGATCTTCACCGCCACCTTCTTGCCGGTAACGCAGTGGACGCCCAGCTTCACCAGTCCTGTAAATAAAAATGTATTAGGTATAATTATAAATGTATGTAAATGTGTCAGTTGGTGCGAGGCAGGAGACGAGGGGTCTATTTACTCTCAGAAAAACTTTTGATTTAGTCAATGAATGCCATATTCTGGAAATGACATAATGGTCTAAAAACGACAAATTCTATGAATGAAGAAATTGCAGAAATATAGTTTTTTTAAAAAAGTGTGTTAGTAGAATGTGGCGTTAATTGGTATGAAATGATTGTCTAGTTTTTGAGTTTATATGTATTACAAACAAAAAAACCAAAACTAATATCAAATACGGTTTCAGATTTTGTCATTTATAGAATTTGTCGATTTTAGACCATTGTGTCATTTCCAGAATATGGCATTCATCGACTAAACCAAACTTTTGTCATAATAAATTTATTCAGGCATAGTGTCTTTATTATGGCGTGACCACTATACGCATAATTGTATTCGCATATTTTTTAAAGCATAATCAGGTATGGCATAAAGATAACTTTGCATAATATTCTAACGCATAAAATAATCCAAATTAAATAGACATGATCGCAGCTAAGGGGTGGCCCAAAGGCCGCCGCCCGTCAACCTGTAGTCCCAACTTAGCGGTATTTAAATAGTACTTAGACGTATTTTTTAAGATATTACCTATTTAACGCACTGAAGACTCTCCTCATATAGTCCAATTGAATTGAGCCCAAGAGATCGTTATGCTTAAAACTCTATGCCAAAACATGAAAGACAGTGTTATGTTATGATGACAATGAAGATTATGCAGAATTCAATAAGCCTAAGAAAATAAGTCAAAAAAAAAAGAAGTAAAATGTAACCCGGAGACGAGACAGGAGACACAACAGGTCACTGTGGCTGTGGCCAGTCTTTTACTATGCTGTGGCTTCGTATGGACGCTAGTTCACTTGCGCGACCGAGACCGGAGACAGACTCTTGTTCCACCTCATAGAAAGCCTACCAAAAATCGAGACGATCGTCGGTCCCCGTGCCGACCGGCACATACTCCTACGTGGCAAGGTAGTTCCCTTTATGCGCAAATTGTCAAATTCGCAAATTGTCAAGCGGTCGCAATCTGCCAAATTCGCAAATTGTCAAATTCGCATATTGTCAAATTCGCAAATTGTCAAATTCGCAAATTGCCAAATTCGCAAAATGTCAAATGCGCAAAATGTCAAATTCGCAAAATGTCAAAATGTCCAGTTGTTTAGGTTTAATAATAAAAGTTAAGTTATTAATTGGCAGAACTTTCAATCATTAAAATGTCAAGGGTTTTTTTTAAATATGAAACCATAAAATCAACAACAAAATCAAAATCCTAATATTTTCGTATTATCAAATCAATAAAACAAAAACAATAGATAAGTCATTGTATAAAAAGAATCATGTGTTTTTTTATTTATAAAGACGTAAAAACTTATTTTTTTGGAAAAATTGTGTAATCGATATTTTGTCTCCTTCCAATTTTTTTAGGTATTTTTTATACCTAACTTCAAACTGAACATCTTTCAACCTTCTTTTGCTCTTCATAAGTCTAAACAAGGAATCTCTCATTATACGATCCCAAGTCAAGTAATTAATTGGTAGAAAATACCTTTAATAATTGGTGCATAAAAGTTTAGAAATAACATTTAAAGTGACGTGTACAGTGACATCTCTCTTTTTAATGAGTAGTTATTACACTCGTTACATAATGGTGCGTGCGCACGCGGCGATTTACTTGGTTGCTTGTTAATACTCGCTATAAAAAACAGATGTCACTGCAACTACTAATTTGCTTTTAATTTAGTAATTATTATTTCCTTCCTTAAACATAGGACGACATATCTTGATCAATGCATTTTCTTATTTAATTAATTCCATACCTACTTGATTTATTATTTTTTAATTAATTGTGCTCAATTGTGAATATTTGTGAGTAAACTGGAACGTAGTAAATAAAAAATCATATTTGGAAAGATACCTTAAAATAAAGTGATTGTTTAATGTCAATAAGCAAGGGATTGTAATTCGTAATGTGATTTTTATTTTGGTGGACTCAGATTCATTTTGCAAAAACTTGTTATTTGTGGATTCTAATAATTATGGCAACACATTACAAATACAGCTCCAGATACCTTAAAAATGAGAAAGTTTCAAAAGTACTTCGAAAATCAGTGGTATCCAAAGCAGTCACCTACAGTGCTGAGCTGCGCTGGGCAACGCCACAGAACTGCTAACGCAGTAGAAGGTTGGCACAATAGGTTGAATCGACGCATACCTAAGAAACCAAACTTATACTATTTTATTTGCAAGCTCAAGACGGAAGCCAATCGTTGGGATCATAAAATGAGAGATTCCTTGTTTAGACGTATGAAGAGCAAAAGAAGGTTGAAAGATGTTCAGTTTGAAGTTAGGTATAAAAAATACCTAAAAAAATTGGAAGAAGACAAAATATCGATTACGCAATTTTTTCAAAAAGTTTAGTTTTTACGTCTATTTATATTAAAAAACACATGATTTTTCTTTTTATACCATTGTATACAAATGTTTATAGATAAGTCATTACTTATCTATAAACATTTGTTTTTGTTTTGTTGATTTGATATAATACGAAAATATTAAGATTTTGATTTTGTTGTTGATTTTATATTACGGTTTTATGGTTTCATATTAAAAAAAAACCCTTGACATTTTAATGATTAAAAGTTCTGCCAAATAATAACCTGACTTTTATTATTAAACCTAAACAACTGGACATTTTGAAAATTTGACATTTTGCGAATTTGACATTTTGCGCATTTGACATTTTGCGAATTTGGCAATTTGCGAATTTGACAATTTGCGAATTTGACAATATGCGAATTTGACAATTTGCGAATTTGGCAGATTGCGACCGCTTGACAATTTGCTAATTTGACAATTTGCGCATAAAGGGCTAGTTCACTTTGCGCGACCGAGACCGGAGACAGACTCTTGTGCCACCTCATAGAAAGCCTACCAAAAACCGAGACCATCGTCGGTCCCCATGCCGACCGGCACATACTCCTACGTGGCCAAGTGATGAGAGCGCTTGACCCGATATCCGGAGCTCCTGGATTCACAGCCCAGGTTGGGCGAGGTGGGTTTTCGGATTTTTCGAAACAGCCCGGGTTTTGTGATCACCAACAGGCATTTTGTTGTTTTGTTTTTGACGACACGATTGGCGTAGTGCGCTGTTGCGCGGTTTCTCGCCCCGATTACCGCAGTGTCCCGGGTTCGATTCCCGGTCGGGTCAATTCAGGAAACGAACTTTTCTGAATTGACCCGACCGAATCTTATATCCTTGTGTGGTACCTCGTAACACAGGGATATTAATCCCTATTTCGAGACCATTACAAGAGGTGTGTTGTCTTGCGCATATTTATATTTTACAAGCGTGGTGATTAGTGCTGGCCTGTTGACTCATAATTACAGGCAGTTGCCTAGCAGTGTGAAAGTTTATAGGCTAATTACTTGCCTACTATTTTGCCATAGAAAAATAACCGGCCAAGTGCGAGTCGGACTCGCGCACCGAGGGTTCCGTACAAACCTGTAGGTATATTTATTAAAAATATTTTTATTAAATGATGTAATTAAAAATAACGGTTTTCGCGATTTTCCTTTATCTGTGCTATAAGACGTGGCTTCGTACCAAATTTCAAGATTCTGAGTTCACGGGAAGTACGCTGTAGGTTTTGATTCCCTTGCGAGTGTCGAAAATTTGCGGCTTAAACGGCTGTATCTTATGATTGCGTTGGCTTAGAAGTTTGATTTTTTACAGCTCCAAGGGACAGTAAACTTGAGTATTTGATATAAATTCCAGCTTGATACCTCCGTATGTTAAAAAGCTATGATCAATTTTAGTTTTTTTCAGAAAATCGTCTAAGTCCATACAAATATGATTATCAAAGGTACATACCAGCTTATTTTTAATACCACAAGATTAGCAGGTTATTTGTCTTACTTTGACTAGTTATTTTAGCGTGCTAGCCATATGTCAATTTAAAAAGTTAAAATATTGCAAGTAAACACCCTAATAAAAAAAATGTCTTCATGTTCAAGCAGATGTCGTGAAAAAAGAATGTAGGTACTACTGGAAGTTCTTTAAGTATTTAAAATAGTTGCTCATTTCATATTTACTGATTCTTCAAGGGTATAAATTAAAATTGTGAGTATTTCGAACAAGAAAGTCTTCTTTTTCAGAGTTTACCATTTCAACCTATTCAACTTTTCTTTTGCAGGAAATTCAACTAAATGTTACTTTCTGACAACTGCAGGGTGGTTACAAATTGCCTTAGGTGTCACGCCGAGAAGGTGCCGCACCACTCAAACGGGCGCTCGATTATTTGAGTTCCCGGGAGCGCAGAGCGGCACTCAGGCGGACACCTTCGCAGAGAAGCTGCGTCAGGTGGTGTCGGGTGCGGCCAATGTGGCCCGCCCAATCAAATGCACCTCCTTGCAAGTGGCGGATCTAGATGACTCCGTCACTAAGCAGGAGGTGGCTATGAAGGTAGCAGAAATTGGCGGCTGTCCGGTGGAACAGGTTAAGGTCGGTGAAATACGCACCGGCCGCGGAGGTGTTGGGACAGTGCGCCTCCAGTGCCCCACCACAGCTGCCAAATCCGTGCTCAGCGCTGGCCGACTGGTGATCGGCTGGAGCTCGGCATCCGTTCGCGCACTTGAGGACGAACCCCTCAGGTGCTTCAAGTGCTTGGGCACCGGCCATACCAGGCCGCGCTGCCCCTCCTCTGAAGACCGCACGGAACTCTGTTTCAGGTGCGGTCTCGAGGGACACAAGGCGAACAGCTGTACAGCCGAACCCAAGTGCGCCGTTTGCGCCGCTAGCGGCCGGCCAGCTGGGCACGTCATGAGGAGGAGCAAGTGCAATCCGCCTCCCACGAAGGGTAAACAGCCGGCGCTGACCAAGGCCGCCGCTACTGTTGGTGCCGGTCCTTCAGCGGCGAAAGATGGTGCAATGTCCGAATAATGAATCAGGTCGGACATTGCACATTCTTACAGGGTAACCTGAACCACTGCCGCTCGGCCCAGGACCTAATGTCCCAGACCCTGGCTGAGTGGCAGGTGAACATCGCCGTTGTGGCCGAGCCCTACTTCATCCAAGATCGCTGGTTCGGCGATCTGTATGGAGTAGTGGCCATACTCACCCGGCCTGCTCCGGATTTTCCCCCCCTTTCCTTATTGGAAAGGGGGTCAGGCTATATTGCCGTCTCCGGGGGGGATCTCGCCGTGGTGGGAGTCTATTTCTCCCCCACCCGGCCCTACAGGGAATTTGAGGACTTCCTCGACTCCCTGTCCGCGGTTTTGGGCCGATTGGCACCGCGGCAGCTGCTCCTCGCCGGAGACTTCAATGCGAAGTCGACGGCGTGGGGTAACCCGACCACGGAAGGCCGTGGTAGGGCCCTACAGACGTGGGCAGTGTCACGCGGCCTGTCCCTACTCAACAGGGGCAGGACGCACACGTGTGTCCGCTACAATGGTGGGTCGGTGGTCGATATCACCTTCGCCACTCCTGCACTGGCCGCCCTCATCACGGACTGGCGCGTGGACCCGGCGGAGACTCTTTCGGACCACAAATTCATCAGGTTCGAGATCTCCAACCGGGGTCCACAAGGAAGGGCTCCAAAGCCGGCGTCCCCATTCCCACGCTGGGCACTATCGCGGCTCGACCCACAAATGGCGAGGGAGGCTGCGTTCGTCCAGGGGTGGTTCTGCCCACCCCGACCCAACGTCGACGTAGAGGTGGCCGCGTCCCAGCTTCGGGACTCTCTGACCGAGGTGTGTGACTTCTCCATGCCTCGGTCTCGCCGCCCCGATCCCCGACACGCCGTATATTGGTGGTCGGAGGAGATCGCGGGTCTCCGGGATGCCTGCACTGCGGCCCGGAGAGCGTATACGTATTGTAGACGCCGGCGGAGGAGGGTCGACCCGTATGAGGAAAGCAACCTCTACGAGGTGTACAGGGCGGCACGGGCCACGTTAAAACACGCCATTGGCCAGGCCAAAGACCGGGCCAGAGCCGAAATGCTCGAGAGTCTCGACCAAGACCCGTGGGGAAGGCCATATAAAGCGGCACGTGCCCAGCTGCGTCCCATTGGCCCCCCCCTGACCGAGACTCTCAACTCGGCTCTCCTGGAGCAGGTGGTCCGGGTTCTTTTTCCGGCCCGCCGCGAGGACTTTGTTCCTCCGGCAATGCCTCCGCACCGTGGCGCGGCCCGACTGCCCGAGGAAATTCCCGGTGTCTCCGCGGAGGAGTTCGGAGCGGTGGAGTTCCGGTTGCGGGGCAAAAAGACGGCTCCAGGCCCGGATGGTCTGCCAGCCAAGGTTGTGGCCATAGCGGCTGGCCAAATGGGGGGAAATTTTAGGGACCTCTTCGACCGGTGTCTCCGGGAGAGGAGGTTTCCCAAGATCTGGAAGGTGGGTCAGCTTTGCCTCATTCAAAAGGCGGGGCGCCCAGCTGACTCACCTTCGGCCTACCGACCGATCTTCCTGTTGGATGAAGTGGGGAAGATGTTCGAGAAGGTGGTCTCTTCCCGCCTTCTCGAACACCTACGAGAGGTCGGTCCAGACTTGGCGGACACCCAGTTCGGGTTTCGGGCACGGCGCTCCACCATCGATGCCCTATCTCGTCTCCGGGAAATAATCGTGGAGGCTGAAGAGAGTGGGGAGGGAGTGATTGCGATATCGTTTGAGATCAAGAATGCTTTCAACTCCCTTCCTCACTCTACAATATTGGAGTCCCTGAGGTATTTCCGGGTACCCCTGTACTTGCAGGGACTCGTTGAAAGTTACCTCAGGGACAGAGTGATAGTCTACTCGGACAGTCTTGGCGCGATACAGCGCCACACCGTTGAGTCCGGGGTTCCACAGGGGTCGGTGCTGGGGCCGCTCCTGTGGAACATAGGCTACGATTGGCTTCTCCGCAGTGAACTTCTCCCGGGTATGAGCGTAATCTGTTACGCTGATGATACGCTCGTGACTGCCCGGGGGAGGTCCTACAGGGATGCGGCCCTAATAGCCGAAATCGGAGGAGACCTCGTAGCCGACCGGATCGGCCGTCTCGGACTCACGGTGGCGCTTGAAAAGACCGAGGCCATTTGGTTTCACGGGCCTCGGCAACCTCCGGCGCCACCTGACGCACGTATTGTGCTTGGGGGCATCGGGACGCCGGTGAAGACCGAGTTAAAGTATCTCGGTCTGATCCTTGACTCTAGGTGGCAATTCCTACCCCATTCCCGTGAATTGTCACCTAGGCTGCTCAAGGCAGCCAATAATTTCAGTTGGCTGATGCCGAACACTGGGGGTCCGGGGTCGAAATGCCGGAGGCTTTACTCCGGCATTTTAAGGAGCATGGCCCTTTATGGCGCCCCCATTTGGGCAGCGGCCCTCTCCAAAAAGAGGAACGCCTGCCTCCTCCGAGCGCCCCAACGGGCGATTGCGCAACGGGCCGTAAGAGCTTACCGCACCGTAAGCTTCTCTGCGGCCTGTGCGCTGGCAGGCACCGCTCCCTGGGAGCTGGAGGCGGGCGTGTTGGCGGTCATGTACCGCTGGACGGCCGCCAAGAGGGCCGCGGGCGAACCCTTTTGCCCTGAAGAGCGGGAGGCCGTCCGCAAGGAGGCGAATGAAAGCCTGGTTCGGTTGTGGACGGCGGACCTGAGAGGGGCGGAGTCTGGCCGTCGAACCCTGGAGGCGCTCGCTCCGGTCCTTGACGGGTGGCTCGAGCGGCCGCATGGCTCCCTCTCCTATAGGATGGTGCAAGTGATGACCGGGCATGGATGCTTTGGCTCTTACTTGCACCGCATCCGTCGAGAGGGAGCACCACTCTGCCATGAGTGCGGCGCTGTGGAGGACACGGCGCACCACACACTAGCGGTGTGCCAAAAGTGGGCCCCAGTAGTAGGGTTTTTAGTCGGTAGGCCACTGGGCGGTTTCCTTTAATAGGAAGTCCCCCCCAATGGAGAGTCCGACATAACCCGTCCGCCCTCCGGTGGACGGGTATGCGTAAGGCATTTCCCCTACTTAAAAAAAAAAAAAAAAAAAAAAAAAAGGGTGGTTACAAATTGAGTATTACTTACATGAATCTAATTAAAATTAGATTTAGATTTTATAGGACCCCACACACCAGTGTGGGTTCACAACCGGGATAGACCGCACGGATGATGATGATTAATCTAATTGAAAAAAAAACCTAATCACTAACACCCTGTATAGTTACACTAGCTGCCTCGACAGACTTCGTTCTGTCACTTTTTATGAAATTATTATACTATGTATGTACGTTCTGTCAAAAGTAATTGCACGTCGCGGCCATAGACTAATTGTTTAATAAATATGTCGCGGCGCGTGTCGGTAAAGCACATCTCGTCCGCGTTTCTCAGACTTGATTTACATGGACTGTTATTTTTGACTGAATGTTTTGTTCAATCGTAACAAAATATAGCCTATGACACTACCTCATAATGTAGCTTCATATGGGTGCAAGAAATTTTAAAATTGGTACAGTAGTTTCGGAGCCTATTCAATACAAACAAAAAAACACACAAACAATCAAATGTTTCCTCTTTTTAATATTAGGATGTATAGAAAATAAATAGTTACTAGAGGCTATGCCGAGATCCAATGCAAATACTGCAGACGCTAGCGATTATAGTCGGGGTTAAGTTAACTCATGGTATGTACGGTGCTACCTAATTGGTAATTAACGCCCGTTGACTGCTTCTACCTTATTCTTTGTTTTGTAAACTCTCTTTTTTTTATTGCACTGCATACACATATGTCTAAATAGATAACGCAGCGCTCCGTTTGTATGTAAACAAAGCGCGTCACTTCTTTGACGCATAATTATTACGTCGCGCGTCGCCAAGGCGATTCAGCGTTAGATTCTCAAAGCCATTTCTCAATCGATATTAATTTGTAGTTTACTGGATATTAATTTGTAGTTGTAGTTCATAGAAAGAGTAAAGCCCGGTTTCCACCAAAGCGTAGAGGAGAGGAGATCAGATTTACTGACAGATGTGGAAATAAAGAATTATAATTCGTTTTAAAAAACTCAAAACACATCTCCTCTCCTCCGCTTTGGTGGACAACTAAAAACCAGGCCTTACACGGACAGACAGCTCAAACTCGCGAATTTAAATTGAATCTCACTAAAAAATATCACTTTAGCGGTTCATGGCACCAAATTCATCTGTTTTATATGGGTGAATGTCACCAGTATTGCCAAATTAAAACAGTGTGAAAGTTTTTAATTCATATCATAAAAATAAATAAATAGGGAGCAAACGAGCCGGAAGGTCACCTGATGGAAAGTGGTCACCTCCGCCCTGGACAACTGCAACACCAGAGCTGGTGTCACCGAGGCGTTGCTTGCCTTTCAAATGGGAATAAGCTCTCTTCTTGAAGGCTCCGATGTCATATCCCTTTGGAAATACCGCCGCAGGAAGATCATTATTCTATATCTTGGATGTACGAAAATGACGTGCAAAACGCACCGTTGTAGAGCGCCAGCCATCCAGGCGATGAGCATGGAATTTCGACTTATGGCGTGCAATGATGAAATTCAACGGCAGGTATAAGGTCATGCAATTCGTCTGAACACTCCTCATTGTAAAGACGGGAGACGGAAAACGCAGAGCGACGCAACGTAGGGCCAAAGGATCTAAGCGGTCGGTAATGATGCAGGACTTGAGTGCAGAATGCGAGTTGTAGTGAGAGGTGCGGAAAATTCGGGCAACATTAGGGCTGCTAGGTGGCGCTGACTCGATGCCATACCAATTGACTTTTACGTGCTCGCAAACTATGGTGAAGTCATTCGCATCTCTCACTGCAACTTGTACTCGGCCCTCTGTTCTAAGGGCTTATGGTAAGTACCCTGTAGAAGCTGCTTCATGTCATGAGTCTGTTTTTAGCCAAATCACCTTCAGACGCAGTCACAGCGCACATTCAACCTACAGCTTCCAAGCATCGTATTAACCAAGAAGATAACCATCTTCAGGAGCGGCGCCACGCTGCAAAAAGTTAGTCTCAATCTTTTCTTCAACCAACACAAAGTATTCACCCAGAATGTCTAGATTCATGTTTAAAAGTACAGTCAACAACTACGACGTAGAATTGTGTACCTACCTTGTACAAGGCCCTTGGAGCGTATTCGAGTTCCAAGAAGCAACTGAACTGGCAGTGTTTGGCTATGTGGATCACTGTACAAAAGCTGTCAATTGCAGAGGAGCAAACAAACATTTCGTGAGAAACGCAAGAGTCCAATTTCAGTGTTTCCTGAAAGTCAATGGATATACAAAGAGTGGTTAACACCCCTAGGGCCTGATTCTGATTTTGAAAAGCAGCCAATGGAAGCGTAGTTGAATGGCATGGCATGATTTTGACATTTGGTCCATATAAAAACTTAAACTTAAGATTCCATTATTTATTTTATTTATTCTTTATTGCACATACGAGTAGGTACAATTGGCGGACTTGATGCCTAAACGCATTATTTACCAATCAACCGCAAGGTTTAACAGAAAAGATAGGATTTGCCATTGGTATTTAAATAGCAGAATCTGGGCCTTGTTCGTTTGAAATTTTTTACCTGTTTTGTGAACGTTTACAAAACCATTGCAGTGCCCCTACATTATTAAGATAGCATCATTATGGTATAATACAAATTCATGCATATTTGGTCTTTGATATTGTTGTGTATGCCAATCAATAAACGAAAAAGTAATGCATCTAGCTAGCATTTTGCCAACCAATAATCAACGTAGCTGTGTTATTAACCAGACCTTTACATGAAAATTAAATGTAGGTACATAATGGAATGTAATGTAGTTCTGATTGTCGTATAAATGACGGAGTATCAACAACCGCTAGAACTATTCATGGTTCATGGTGGAATGAATAGAATACCTACATCATATTACCATGTTAACAACCATGAATATGACCTATTAGCAAGATGATACTTTTCATTGTATGCCCTGTAGTCGTACCTACAAACGTTTGTACGTAAATGAATCACCAATCAAATAAATGAACGCAAGTCTAGGGCACGCTTTCGGCAAACAAATTACTTAAGTACGTGACTCTGTAGGGCTGTACCAAACTGGTTATTTATTCTCTGATCCAGGGGTGTACCACGATGCAAAATTAACGAAATTTAGCAAAACTTTGTTGTGCGAAAGGGTAAATAAAGCCAACGTACGCGATCGCTAAATTTTGATATTGCCCTTAAAAGAATTAAATACTCTGAGGATTAACATCATTGAAAGTACTTACTGTGAAAGTCTATTTGAATAAAGTTATTTCAGTTTGAGTATGGTAATTATAACCAAGAGCTGACAAAATATGAGGCTTTCATCCCCTTGGCCTTATTATAGTTCTGCAGGTGTACGTTTCGTTTCGCATGTAC
This sequence comes from Udea olivalis, assembly GCA_947369235.1. Taxonomy (NCBI): domain Eukaryota; kingdom Metazoa; phylum Arthropoda; class Insecta; order Lepidoptera; family Crambidae; genus Udea; species Udea olivalis. Next base: position 5,814,566 of record OX376370.1, on the reverse strand, counting down.
TTACCTAGTTTTTTTTGGATGGGGGTATTAACAGCTCTATACGGGTGTTGACAATACAATACACTTAAACCAATGCACTTTAATGTATGGCAGAACACTGTATCAATTTAGTGTCCTTTGAGGCGTCTCACAGTGTCTAAGTTTTCATGCTCAAAAGAAAACTAGTGAAACTCTTTGCTATTATGAATAGGTAAGTAAAGACTATTACTATTGTTTATATTAGCATTTTACAATGCTTGTTTTTCATATCTAAACATAGAAAAAGCAGAAAAATTCGAATTTCGCACCTTGAAGAAATCAGGCAGGATTCGAACCCGCGTCTTCTACAATCCGGGTGGTTGCTCTCACCACTGAGCTAGCGAAATCCTTCTTGGCCCGAACGAATCTTTCTAGTCTTAGAATAACAACGTATAAAAGGATAGTCTTCATACAACCACCCCGTTTGAAATGAAGCACTAATCCGATCCACACATGCGTGACTATTGCTTGCTTACGTGCGGCGCGCTTGACATTGAACATTGCGGAGCTGTAATGAACAACTGCGGTCCGTTTGGAGCCATTTACGGCTCCAATTAAGGTGCTTCAAAATGGGCGCGCGGACTTGGTTTCTATATCTAATTATTCTAAGTTTCTAGTATATGCCTACGTTGCAAGCCAACGTTATTCGTTATTCCATCAATGTTCAAAGGTCAAATAGAATATTTCATCTATAACCGGAAGTTTAAATATTTGTAAAAATATTTCTTTGGGATGTTTGAAAGTACGAGTAGGTACTTGCCTTAGAACATTGATGGAATAACGTTAGCTTGCAACGTAAGCATATACCAGAAAGATTCGTTCGTGCCAGTAGGATTTCGCTAGCTCAATGGTTAGAGCAGCCACCCGGTTCCGAATCCTGCCTGATATCTTCAAGGTCCGAAATTAGTTTTTTTCTAGTTTTTGTATCTTTAGAAATAAAGACTACTTTGTTGCTTAAAATCGACCAGGATTAGGTGGAATTCAAAAACTGTGTACTTAAATAATTACAAAGCGCGGAGCCAGATTTATTCCATTGACTGTACTGTAATGCAATACAAACAAAAGAAGACGGCTTAGCTATTTTTGACGCTAGCTGTACAGAGTCAGACCTCCTTAACATTTTAACGCAGAACATAAACTTACGGGGTGATTGATAAAAGACTTTCAAAAACGACGTGGCATACAGTAACTATCTAGTGAATATGAACTTTATTTAATTCACTTTCATTTCAAGGTCACCATACAAATCAGTCGGACAGTCCGAATTTGTTGTATGTAAACCTTCAAAGTTTAGGTCAATTGAATGAATCAAATATTGACTTACATTTACCACATTTACTGAGTGAGTATGCCATATTGTAAGTCTTTTGAAAATTACCCGGTATAATATATAACATTAAAGTACTCATCATCATTTTCTCGCTGCTTAGTTTATCAATTATTTAATCCTATTCTCAATTTATGTTAATAGACTAAAGATGGCAGTTAAACCCTAAAATACCATGAAAGTTTACGGTTGGGTATTTTATACCCCAACTATAAATTAAACTTGAAGAAATAAAAGCTACAAATTATTTTTTGTGTTTTCAGTGCATTTATTTTCTTATTACTGAATCTGTTGAACTGCGCCCTGACCATGCATACTGCTGCGATCCAAGCGTTGCCGCCCAGTGTCTCCATTGCACCCACCAGGAATAAAGGGTCCGATCGTTCGCGTTCTATAAATATAAGTAAGTATCTGCAGTAAACGCCTCAGTAGTAGGAGCGATAACGGGTTTTTCAGAACATAGCTCGGTTTTGTGATCACGAATGCATTTGGCAAGTGAGGCGATTAAGCAAATACCCATCAATTGGAGCGAAGACTTGATTCAATAATGGAGGCCTTTGCTCGTCAATGGGACAGTATACCAAGTTGTTACTTATACTGTCAGGAGAAAGATATAGCACCTAAGCTATTGAGACGATACTTAGTGCAGATACCATTATTGTTTAAAATTTGTAATTATTTTTCGTAAAATAAATTATTCTTATTCTTAATTATTCTTATTCTTATAATTAACTTAAATTTTGAGGTTTTCATATAGAAAATAAGAAGAAGACTTTGTATGATAAGCTCAAAAGGGCTTCACCATACTGGCCTCAGTGATTCTCTTCACGGCTGGTTTCTAAGAAATCATGTTGTATGAGTTAGGAAACCAGTAGAGAACTTATTTATGGAATTTGGAATCATAAAACAGAGAAATGAGTTTCTTAATGTTGAGGTTTCCTATGCTACTCGAAATAATAATCTATACTAAAGTTATAGAAAGGAAAGTTTTGATTGTTTGTTTGTCTTGAATAGGCTGCGAAACTACTGAACCGATTATAAAAATATTTCTCCAATTTATAGGTTCATTAAATCAGGGAGTGACATTTTATTTCATTTTTTTTTAATTTAGGCTAAATTTTGACAGTCTACGCGGGCTAAGCCGCTAAAGGACTGCTAGTCTTAAATAAAGTTGATAAAAACATTGATTGTTGTTTTGTCTTCCTCTTTAAAGTCAGATTGTTACGATAGGTACCCATAATTTAATAAGGCCAGTTTTTTATACTGGCAAACTTACCCAGTTTTTTTCGTGATGTGTAACATCACTGACTAATTTATTTTTATATTTCAGGTCCATTCTTAACGAATTCGTTGCTTCAAGCGTTGGCGGAGGAATCTGAACACAAGAGGCGTTTCCAAAGATACAGAGAAGTTCTAGATCCTTAGTATAAACAATAAAAATAGTTTGTGCCTTACAATAAAACTTTCATTTTATAAAAACTTAAATTACACCATAGGTGATCGGGTCTAAATAGTATTTGGTTTATTTTAGTAACATTCGTGTTAAATTCAATACTTACTCTGTTAGATATAATGTGTTTAAAAATGGATATTTTGAATGAAACCTTTATAAATTATGAATTCTTCTGAGTATTTCCCACTTGAAGTGAAATACTTTTACTATAATTAAGTAACTTGAACTTTTTGTCAAAGAGTTACAGATTAAAGGAAAAAAAAGCATTCGCAATACTGACTGGGGCTTGACTCTCTAGTCAATTTCTTTAGATTGCTTGGCATGACATCGTCATCTCAGAGCGTATACCAGATTCAACACAACTCGATATTGGCGCGATCTCATTTTCGCGGAGATATATTTATGTGTGCGTTTTGTGTTTCAATGTGTGAGTTAAATTTCAAAATTGTAGGAAATCATAAAAATAACTTTTAAATTCTTTACACTTTTACGTATGAGCTGATAATAAAATAATTTCGATCAACAATGGGTGGGTCATGGGTGCAACAATTACGAAGTTTCTTATTTTTCACACGCTAAAAGCCAGTACGAAATTGAGTGGGTTAAATGGGATTTATGTATTTAGTTCATAAATATGTGTTAATCAAACTACCAAATATTTATGGAACACCTCTTTGCAGGGTGAAGCAATTTAAATATTTAGGTCACTGGATAACTGAGGATCTAAAGGATAATTTAGATATTGAGAGAGAGCGAAGGTCGCTGGCTGTCCGGTGCAACATGTTTGCACGTTGTACTTTACCAGTAAAGATAACACTTTTTAAAGCCTTCTGTCAGTCTTTCTGCACGTGCAGCCTATGGATTAGCTTCACGCGGTGGACGTTCAGTGACCTACGCGTGCAATACAACAATGCGTTCAGGATTTTGTTGGGGTTGCCGCGATATTGCAGCGCATCTGGGATGTTTGCAGATGCGCAGGTTGATCGCTGCCACGACTCTTGTGCAGAGTCGTGGCAGCCCTAACAGGCTTTTGAGCGTATTTGCAGGCTGGTGGGACTCTCCTCTCCTAGCAAGGTGGATGCGAGTTCATACAGATATAAATAAATGATGTTATGGAACTATATTTTTTGTGTAATGTACTAACAAATAGGTTTAAGAATCATTTATTGAATTACTAACACTAAATGAGGCATTTTTGTAACTCAAAATAAATTATTTGATTGAAATGATCCAGATTTAGTTGAGGATTATACTTAACGCCTTACGATATTGACGATACTACGTTATCGGCGAACAAGGGGATAATGTAGTATCGGGAATCGTAAAAAGAAATCTTCATACAAATTTTTGTCACTTCTACATGTGCTGTATTCAAATAAATAAATAATAATTTAAGATAACTCGAAAAGTTGCTTAATTTACGGTTCAACGTAACTGAGTTAGCCTCGTTTCTCACAAGCCTGCTAGAATCTTATTCATTATTCATGGACTGGGTGTCCAAAGATGTAAAGAATCGTAAAATGCAATGGTGGGACGAGCTAGAAGAAGCTCGTATTTGAATGATTAACAGGCAATAGCGCAAGACTGGCACAGTGAATGAATGATAGGGAAGCCTTTGCAATACAGTAGGGTATTATGGGCTAATATTATTATAATCAAGTGGACGTATAAGGAATCCTTGGAGTTATTGGCTTTGCTGGTCGTTTTTATCACCATGTCTACCTAAACCGACGTAAATACTTAAATAGTGCCGGAATTTTAATGACGGTTTATTTTCACACATGTATACATTTTAATTTAGGGGGATCCGACACTTTATCGCAATTTATTACAACGATTTTCATTTCCCATAAACCAGCTGTTCGCAGATGTTTTTTTTCAATAAGCAACAATCTTCTAACTCAACAATTTAGGAATGTGAGCAGTACTATTTTGCATATTGTTATGATCATGAACTCGTAACTCGTAAGTGATGATGACATATTAAAAATAATGCATTTAAAGTTCCTTGAAAATCAAACAATGTCAAAGGAATACAAATTTTGGAAACCTTGTACGTTAAAAACAAGTTTGTATTTCAGAGGTATGATTATGATTTATACTAAATACTTTAAATTCTAAAGAAGTTTTATTTGTGGCGTGCAATTAGGTATGGGAACAAAAATCAAACATGTCCTAAATCGAAAACTATTTCGAGGTATTTGTATGTTATACCTTATTTAAATATTTAACATTTTTAAAAGCAAATTTAACATTTTATATACCTTGGCTGACACCGACTCCAACAATAACAATAATTGTACCTACATTAGATATATTATCGTATAAGTTTTAGAATAAAACCTAACTATTTCTGTACTTTTTAGTGTTTTGTTTGGAATAGTTTTTTTTGAAGTTGGTTTTTTTTTGTTAAAATTTGTTTATTTCTTGATTTTCAGTTAATAGTTCTTATTCATTTTATACATCAGAAAAAAAAGTATCGTCCAATTGCTCCTAAGAATTGAAGAGTTCCGTTACTTTATCACGGATCTCATAATCAGAACCTAACCAAACTCTCATTAAACTACCCTTGAAGTATATCCTTTCCAATAAAAAAAGAAGCATCGAAATCGGTTGGCGTGATATTGAGTTATTCGTCCATTTGTCGCGCATATAGTTTTTCTAGATTGGTTTTCCCATGGATGCCACTGTCAGGACTGGACGAAATTAAAATGGGACCACACGGGCAGCATAAGCTTTTGAATAAAAAAATAATTATGAAAATCGTTTGGCGAATATTGAGTTATTCGTCCATTCGTCGCGCATTTGGTCTATCTAGATTAGGGCTTCCAATACCGGGATCCCGGTATTGCTCAATACCGGTATTAGGCGATTTTTTGGCCTTTTCTCAATACCGGTATTGAAATCCAATACCGGTTTTAATACCATAAGTGTCGATGCTTGGAATTCTCACGAATAAACTGCAAAATGTCCCCTATTTTTGGCCAATCTGCACACTTTTTACCAAAAATAGTTGTTTAACGGACGGGATTACCTTATCTACTGAAATAAATGAATAAAGTCGCAGTTATTGCCTTCGACCCTCACATCCGACTAAAATTCAACAAAATTGTATCTTACTTTATTTTACAACTAGCTGTTTGTCCACGGCTTTAGCCCGTCGGCTGTTTCTCCCGTCAAAATAAAGCCTCAATAAAAAAATAGCCTATGTCACTGGTTGATAATGTAGCTTTATATTGGTGAATGAATATTTAAAATAGTACTTTCAGAGCCTATTTGTTACAACAGTTAAATCTTTCCTCTTTATAATATTAGTATAGATGCGTTGTTTGTGGCATTTGTCCTTTTAATGAATAGGCCATACTCAATCATAATTTATAAACCTTTATTGATATATTAAGGTTTAAAACTAATGATTTATTTTGAGTCGTGAGGCTGACAAATCTGACAATCAACCAAATTTTCAAAGTGGTTTTTTGCCCCAACAATAAGTAAGGAAAAAAAATAATGACTACGATTTTTGATAGTGTTTTGGTTAGTAGTAAACATTTTGATAGGTCAAAATACTACTTTTGTTTTACATCTCTTTTTTTAAATCACTGAAATCGATATAATCATGCTTTATATATTTATAAAAGTTCATTTTCAATGAAATCTGTTACTATTTCAGCTTAATTTTTCACAAAACGCATTTAACAATAATAATTATAAATTTTCACCTTAATAACGTAATACCGGTATTAATACCGGATTCGAAAAAAAATCCGGTATTGATACCGGTATTGAAAATATCCGGTATTTGGAAACCCTAATCTAGATTTAAGACTTATATGGTTTCCTCATGGATGCCACTGTGAGAACTAAACCAAACTAAAATAAAAGCCAGCTTTCAAATAAAAAAAGAATGATCAAAATCGGTTCTCCCAGTCGAAAGTTACGAGGTAACAAACTTTAATTAATTAATTTATTTATTTATTTATTCTTTATTGCACATTTATAAAAATAGGTACAATTGGCGGACTTAATGCCTAGAGGCATTCTCTACCAGTCAACCGCAAGGTTTAACAGAGAACATATGAATTTTGGGCTGTGCAACTTAGGGAATTTGGTGCAAGAAAATACAAACAACAAATTTGTTACTTAACTAAAACTTTAAAACCTCCTAATACTCAAACTAACAAATACCTTATACAATTTGTAAACTTAAATAAATCATATAGATCTTAATATACTACATAAATACAAAATTAAATTGCCATTTAAGAGAGTTTAACGTAGATGCCTGAATCTGAACTCCATGAAATCGTTGACTGAATCAGCGGCTCACTTAAAATGCTCACGCAACGACCTCTTCAGAGCAAGTTTTGAGGTAGATTTCTGAATGTTGCTTGGGAGAGAGTTCCATAGCCGTATGGCAGACAGTCTGAAGGAGAAGAAAAGAGGTGTAAATAGACCTAAAGTTTTACTTGAACGGAGATCTTTTTGATGAGACGAGTGTAGAAATTGAAACTTATTTTTTAGGTACATCGGAGAGTTTGGATCGAAGATAATAGAAAAAAGAACACACAAAATTCTTACTTTTCTGCGTTGACGAATTGGTAACCAGTTGAGCTTAGATCGATAAGAAGAAATGTGATCCTACTTTCGCAATCCGAAGATAAAGCGGATACAGTTATTCAGGAGTCTGTCAAGTTTTTTGAGAAGTTCCTGTGAGATATTAGTAAAACAAACATCAGCATAGTCGAGAATAGGCAGGACAAGAGCCTGGACGAGCAGAACTTTGGTGTTGACTGGTAGAATTGAAGCGGTAAAGCGCTCGCAGCGTCCAGGTTATCCTTCTGCTCATCTCCTTCACCTGCTGGCCCCAGCTCAGTGTGCTATCCATGAAAAGACTAAGATTTTTGACGCATGATGAAAATGGTATCAAGTCGCATTCCATCACTACCGGAGTAAATTAAAAAAAACATACAGTCGAATTGAGAACCTCCTCCTTTTTTTAGAAGTCGTTTAATATAGACATCAAAATTTATACATAAAATAATGTTCAAAAAAATTTTTTATGGCGAAAAATAGGAATATAAGGAACTTGTTATATTCCTATTTTTATAGGTTATTATTGGTATGTTTAATGTTACAGTTCATTTGTGTGATGTTGAAAGTGTAACGTGCGTATTTGTAACATAACTTTGTCTAGGAAAAAAGTACCTGCTGCAGTGCTCGCGAAAACTTATATAACTCGCCAGTCCATCTTAACAAGGCATAATGTAAGATGCTTATTTCAGTGGCACAGGGTTCATAATAAAGTGTTTCTCTCTTCCGTGTAATAATAAAGTTTTCCCAGCTCTGGAAGTTGGTCGTGCCCATTACTGCACCCCCTGCCCCTAAAATGGCCATGCTCAAATGGCCATGATCCCGCTCGCTCGCTCCCTTAGGGCTCTTAAATCACATACGCTGCCAAGGAGAACTACCTTGCCATAGATTGGTTAGTCAAAATCTGTGATGCGCAAAATCATGGGTAGTAATTCTGGTAATTGACATATTTTCCAAGTCAGTTGCAGAACTCTTTGAATGAAATAATGCAAAATTGCAAATGTAAAACAAAAGTATTTGACAGTGGTTTTGCTATAGGAAAATGAGAAAAAAATATTGATGGCTTGTCTCAATCGTTGATTATTTTTTTCATTTAAGATACTCGTATCGTACGTACTCGTATAACGACGTTTAACGTATAACGACTTGACAATGCAATTGCGTCTGATGCTGCAATTATAAGTTGGAGTGACGTCAACTACGACGTAAGACTAGTAGGTAGTTTGCCTTAATACTTTTAAAGTCGTAAGTTGAACATTAACTTACACTTAAGTTTTTTTAGAATAACTTTTACGTTTTCTAGCCTTCACTTGAATTAATTTTGTTGAAGGTAGATTGTACTTTGGGAAAGTACATAGGTTCCTATTGGTCACGAAGAACCATCCTAAATGGTAAGGAAAAATGTCTGACAGACGCAGTCATAAGCTAAGCTAGCTTTGAAATAATTATGATTTACAGACTTACCAGTTTGACCCTTTCCCAGTGTCTTCTCCAATCTGAACGGCCCCACGTACTGGTAGGCTTCTGTGGAAGCCGTTGATCCTCCACCCTCCATCTTGGCTCTTCACGGCATCCAGGAAGCAGAGACAGTCATATCGCGGTCATTCAAACGACCAACTTGGCCATTTCCGGTGAAATGACAGTTGACAGCTCACCGACAACATTATAAGAGATTCTAACAGAAATTCAGGGAAATAAGGACGGTCATTGTTAAAGTCAGAGCACAGCACTAGTGTTTTTCACTGGGTATGTCATTTATTTCACACAGGTTGTGTTTGACTGGTTTATTTTGGCGTAGAACTAAAGTTGACATAATTTTAAGTGGCTGCAGCAATACAAATCTTTAAACACTGCTAAGGATGTAATTTTTCAATATTTCAAAGCCTCATTATTTCTGTTGACTCTACCAGTAACAATATAAACTCAACATAAAAAAAGTTATCATCATTCGCAACCGTAAGACGTTCACGCAAACGTAAATTTCTGTAATGGCTGACTCTATGCAGCCTTTAATTGTTATGTTATCTATCCACTTCGAGTTCCATAAAATATGAATAAAATGTTTCCTGATAAGCAGCAGGATCGACTAAAACGAACGATTTATCAAATGCATGGCTCATCCGTATCTACCCTAACTCTTCGTCTTCGTTCACATCTAAACCTTCTAAGATTAATGTTTTCACATTATAAATTCTGGTCCATCAGTCAATGCAAGTCGCTCCTGGGCGTGTGCCAAGCTCCCAGTTGTTCTGAGGTCTCCGCAGTACTGAGCTTCTCAAATAGCCAATCCACCTAATTTCGTGTAAGTTTAGGTACGCTCTGCAGATGGTGCCTACGAAACCATAAGTACGTATTGTTAGATTTTACTGAATGCTCGAAGTTCGCTGACCAAGTAGAGGTAACTGAAATTTAATCACCCAACCGTGTACTAATTTGTATGGTGAGAGGTAAGTTGACTGTTCCATCATTTAGGACGGAAGACGGCATTTTGTCAAGTGTTTCGAACTGAAGGGTGAAGTGATTGAGCCTACTGACAATATCGGAATTTTTTAGCTTTTCTTACAGTTCTTAGTATGAATTAAAACTAAGCCACTAGTTTATTTATGAATACTTCATTGCACAAAGTAAAAAGGCATTCTCTACCAGTCAATCATACGACACAAACAAACAAATATTTGTGTTTGTGTTGTTATCTATTTAAGAATGTATTTGTAAAAATCTAAAGTTTGTTTATCGGTCTCAGACACCCATAGTACAAGCTCTGTCAGCTGATCTTGAAGTGGGTTTTATTATAGATATTTATTATAGATGGACTATAGGTTGAACTGTGCTCACAATAGCTATTTATAATTTAGACATGTTCAAAAAATTGTGATTTGGCTACGCTTGAATGCACGGAACATTTGGACTCCATGCTGGAGTCTACCCCAACTATCATTAAAATATATCTTCTAATATTTTTTGTTTTTAAAAGTATCAAGCGGAAGTGGTCAACATCCTCATTTACGGTAAAGAAATACGTGGCACATGCTATGTTAAACAATAAATAAAAAAATACTTGTGGTCTGTTCTAACTTTTTTTGAATCAAAGCAAAAGTGCTTGAATACGTATCAAACATAAACAAGGAACATTCGTAAAACATCCTCCATTCACTACCTAAGATTTTTTAATCATTATGAAATTCTAATGATGTTTTTTAATGTTAACAAATCCTCAACAATATCATATCAAACTCAACAGAAAAAGCACGTACAGGTTGAAATTTAAATATTATCTATCTATCTTCTTGACTAAACTATTAGGCAGGTATATTAGCATATTATTAATGAATTGATGTTTATTTAAATTTTGGAAGAAGACAAAATTGATGAATCTTTTAATACGTCACATACCAAATGCGTTTTTCATCAACTACATTTTATTTCAGCCAATTTAAGTGGCCGTATATATTTGACTGTTACAAGTAATCATAGAACCTGAAAATAGGTGTCTACAATATTTAAAGACAGGCTTTTAAATAAATTGTACTAATTTTGATTAAGTACTATCGATGTTTTTTCTAAGGTCTTATTTGAGTATTTAGTTTTAGGATCGTTTTCAAAACTAAAACACTGTAACAATACCTTTCAAAGGCAAGGAAAATTCACAGGTAGGAAAATGAATGGAAAATTGTAAATAACATGGCGACATGTTTTGAAAGTTTTGAATCATTACTGCGCTATTTTTATTTTAAGCTTATTGTTGATATTGTAAATTAATTAAGCTCATCAAAATGTTTTAACGAAAATATTTCAGAAAATTGAGGCACTGAAATATTGTCACGCAAGTTAACGATGCTGATTAAGATTGAATTTTTTTTTAATTTACACACCCTGTATAAAATGCACTTACTAGATAACTTAAACACTATGCACTTCTTTTAATAACTGAACATAATAACACTAGGTAAATCCGCATAAGTACATTCCTGCTACACGTCAGTGGAAAATCAATATTTGCCGTCTCAACACAAGCCTGGTTACACTAAAACACAGAGTTTCAAAACACAAATCTTCCCGCACCAACGATGAAAGGCGTCATTTTACAAAGGTAAGGAATTAAAATATTTTTTTTAGTGGTAAAAAATTGTAAAGTGTTACATAATACGACAATTCTAGGTTTTTTTCGGTGCGGGGTCCGTACGCGCTCGCACCCTCGTGCTCGGCTGTTATCGGAAAACTTCGCCACCCCGTCCTAGTGAGTCATTTGCCTTGGGGTGGTTTTACGTTCCGTTCTACTATGTTACTCGCACACATTTTTTTTAAATACGTCCATACTTAATACCGGAGATTAATATAACAGAACGCCGAGTAGGCAAAGAAAACCATATTAATTATATTTTCGTGTAAATCTAATTTAATCAAAACTATCATCACGCGCTTTACTTGCTTTCGCTGTTATATTGCGTTGTAACAATGATTGCATAGATGGCGCCACTTAGTTCTGGTTTATTAAGATTAATATGTTACGGGCACGATAAACCCCAGTGAGATTTGAAGGGTTAACTGTGTGACAAAGTTTATAAAGTTCTATTGTTATTTATTTGAAACTGTCCTCAAAACTTGATCTCACATTTAACAACAGTTAATAGGTTAAGTTTGTTCAACGAAGAAAGCTCAAACTCGTTCTGGTAGCTAAAACTAGCTAAATAAAAATGACGTAGGTAATCATTTTTTGTTTCTATTCATTCTCGACCTTGAAGAAATTTAAATGTGAACAATAGTTCAAATACTTAATTCTGTACTAATCTACAGGTACTTATATAAAAAACAGGAAAGTTTTGATGTTTGTTTGTTCTGAATAGGGTCTGAAACTACTAGGTCGATCTACACCACACGATTATTTCACCAAACCAATAAAGCTACACCTACATTATCAGCGAGAGAAAAAGTGAGGCTATATTTTTTTATTTAGGCTATATTTTGACGGGGAAAACAGTCTTCGGGGGCGAAGCCGCTTACGATCAGCTAGTATTATAATCAAGAGTAAATAATAATAATATAATAATCATAATATTTTTTTCTTTATTGCACAAAACAACAGTTAATCAAACAAAATTAAATTAAATCTAATACATGCATTGCAGGTTGAGGCAGATGAGAATTTTACAGAGGACCCCAAACTAGGCTGGGCCTGTATCTTGGGGAACCAGTAAAGAAATAATTAACCTGTGTTTACAATGAATTTTAAATTACAAACGAAAAATATAATTTTCAAATTTGGAAGGGATATAACATGGAATAAGAAGTTTCACAAAAATGAAAGACTTAAAAACCATCAGTTACATAACCAGATTTTCAGTACTTAAATAATCTAAAGAAAGAAGCCACCTAGTTAAAACAGATTTTGCTGCAAAAACTGAGCACTATTTAATGTTACAGTGTCTTACCACTGCATTGTACACATGAGCTCTAATCGAGTCGCCAAATCTACTCGCAAAGTGCGAGTTTACTGTTGGGAGTGGGATTTTAAAAACACGTTTTTTCAATAGAATATAATATTTAATGAATATAAATATTTAATGGTTTGTTTGTTTGCGTTGAATAGGCTCCGAAACTACTGGACCGAATATAAAAAATCTTTCACCAAAAGCTCCGTGACACCTCCGTTGCCGAGTGGTTACAGAGCTCGACCTTAAACCCGAAAGGTCCCCGGTTCAATTCCCAGCTGCAAAGTGTGTTTTTCGTATTTTTCGTAACACAAACCACATTTGGCAAGCGTGGTGATTAAGCAATACCCATCAATTGTAGCGCGTAGCGCTGACTAGATTTCAATTTGGAGGCCTGTGCCCAGCAGTGGGACAGTGAATAGGCTAATAATTCTACTTTAAAAATGTAAAGCTATCTATCTACGTTAACGGCGTGTAACATAGCATAAGATTTTAAATTTTTGCTTTGCATTACAATATTTGCAATAAGTATGTTTAATACTTAGTGTAACATACCCCCGAGTACCGGACACTCAAGGTTTTTATGAGAAAAATGTAAAAAAAATTAACCTCTTCCTCTAAATTTAACCTAACCTCCTCTTATTTAACCTCTCCGCATTTTGAGACATACAAATAGTAAATAAAATAAATCAACTTATCAAATAACATCGCATACTTATGCACTAAAATGAAACTAATCGTTGAGATAGATTTTGTGGCACTTAATACCGGACAGGTTCAAATTCAAACCCCGGACGAATTTAATAACCGGATGGTGCTAAATTTAAACTTCAAGTGGAAAATTGCTTTATAATCTGGCAACAACTAGACTTTCCGAATGTATTATCGAAATATAATACCTACTCAATAAAAAAAGAACAACTTTAACAACATCCAATTTTATTATACATTTTCTGACTCCCCACATCCCCACTCCTTGACATTTTAATTTTTCTTTCTATTATTTTTTTTATTTTTGAAATATGAATAATAATAATGGGTATATTACAAGAGAAGAACATTATTTTGTCGAAATAAACTTATAGTAGAGACATAAAATAAAGTCCGTTGGGGATTTTCACATGTCCGAACGTAGGGGCTAAGCAAATCGTTGTAGAATTTCTGTAAAAAGAATAATTATTGTTCATAGGTAAATACAGTCAAAAGCTAATGCAGCTTTACACTTTGCACTTTGAGCCGTTCCTTTCCTCTACAACAAAGTAAGAACAAAGTTGCTTTTGTAACTGACCATAAACACAACAACAGAACATTTCCAACATTATGCCTTTGACTTATACCGGGTGATTATCAAAAGACTTATAAAATTTATATGGCATACCTACTCAGTTGGTGATGTACAAACTATCTGTATTCAAATATTTTTGTTTAAGTAGAATAGTAAGGGATTTCTAACATGTACTCTTTTGTTTTCGAGTTTCCGATATTTCAGCACTGTTGCAAGTGCCATGATCACGGAGTGACTGAAAATCTTGCGGGTGAGTTGTTATTGGCACACATATATTATTTGCAGATGTAGACAATAATAACCTATCAAGAAGTTTCAAAGTATTTTATTGCGCTCGCCGCTCGTACGTATCGCTGTTTGCTAACTCAATATTTACTCGCTTTGTTCTCGATAGACTGTTAGTGTAACAGTACCTAATCTAACCACGAAACGTCACCTCGTTGTATTTTACGGTTTTTGCACATTTGAATCACTGGACAGGCCCCTGACACTTGAATCTAATTTCGCCGCATTGGCATTAGATTACTGTCACTAAATTTTTTTGAACCTCAACTCTTTGTGATAAGGTTCATAAATTTCTTGTTTGACATTTCTGCAATGCTTGTCCAATGAAATTCTGTCCCAGAGATAGGCCCTGGTATCCAGATATTTGACAATAATCTAAAACCGTCCTCACGATTGAAATTATTGTACTTAGTAATTTCAATCGCTTACCTAACCAATCCCAATGTAGTGGCATTCTGTCAAAAATATCAGATTTATTAAACTCAACTCAGTGATTTGGACCCGATTTTAACAAATGTTCCGCGATTGCCACTTTTTGCTTTTCGTTGTTTTTGACCGCCTTCGTGTTCTTTCGTTCCGCACAGTACAGTGCGTTTAGTTGGGCCAATGTAGATTTAATGTATTTCTAATGTTAGTGACCATGAAAATTTAAAACAATATATTTATTTAATTATTTTTATTTCAAAAAAATCAGTAAAATTGTCACTGTCACTATTTTTTGTATAAAAATCTTAATAGTATATCAATTGAAAAATAACAAATTTTCACTTACTGAATTATACTATTACCGTGTTTGTAAGTCTTTGATAATCACCCGGTATAACAGTTGGTGGTATCATATTAAGCTGTTGTCTGTATAATTCACATGGATATAATATTTATATGGACACTACTTACATACTTACATACATTACATTAAACATTCCAAACAAAGCGATCTATTTAATTGAGTTTGTCTCACTTGCAAATTGAGAATTGAGGGAAATAATGCAGAGTTAGAGGTGTATGTAGGTGACGTGCTCCGCAACCAAAGAGGATGTATCTCCTCAACCGCAAATAAGTTAATCAGCCTATAGATACGCCTTTATACACTCAATCATATTAATTTATTCTATTTCAACCAGTCATAAAATTATTTTAAAAAGTAAGGTTCCTCCCTACGTGCACTACGTGCAGCGTATCGCGTATCGGACACCGGAAATAAAAACGTAACTTTTTTTTCAAATGAATGGAATGGAATCCATTTTATATTTTTTATAAAGCCAAGTGTACATAGCTCACATAGCTGTAAAATGATCCAGTTGGTTTTGCACTGGCAACTATTACTTGTCAACAATTAAAAAAGTAGCTCCTGTCCACCCAGCAGAAAAAAACGATTGCGCTTCGCTTCTCTTTTGGAATTTATGGTACAGTAACAAGGCTCGCTTTTGTGTTACCGCGATATTAACTTGTAAATTATTCGCTAGAAACTTATCAACAAAGCAAGATTGGCGTTTCTATCGCGACAATAATCTGTTTACACGATTTTGGAAGCACAGGGCGACGTTTTATGGATCAATATGGGAATGCAAGATATGTGCGTATAGCGTCCCTTTAGCGTCATCGCAAATGGAGGCGAAGACCGGCGTCGGTATTCAAGATCATTGGATGAAGAGTGTAATGGAACCGACTGGAAGCGACAAATCAGCAGTTAAACGTGAAAAAATGGGCGAAGCGTACACCGTTGCTGAAACTGTGACCTACGAGTTGAAACAACAGCAAAATGAGCCGATATACAGGTGCGATGTGTGCGATCTCACTTTCGAAGGTATGGAGTACTTGATGTTGCATAAAAAGTTCCATGGAAACGACAAAGATGCTCCTATTATGGAGCCCGAGCCGACTGTGGTCAAAGAAGGCCCCAAAAAGCGTCGGAAGTTCAAATGTGATCAGTGTGATGTAAAGGTTAATTCACAATATCATTTGGACATTCACAGAAGTAAACATGAGGGAGTTGCTTCTAAGAAATATCTCTGTGAGGTATGTGACCGCAGTTTTGTTGCTGCCCAGTTCTTGAAGAGTCACATGCAAACTCATTCGGCAACTAGCACCATCAATTGTGAGATTTGTGCCAAAAGTTTTACCGGTCAAGCTTATTTGAAACTTCACATGCAGCTACACAATGATATAAAGAAGTTTAAGTGTTCTAAATGTGATGAGATGTTGCCTACTAAGAATTGCCTTAAAATTCACATGAAAAAGCATACCAAAGTCAAAAACTTCAAGTGCGATTTCTGTCATAAGTTATTTGTCTCAAAAATAACTATGGAGAAGCACAGGCAAACCCACGAAGGGCAGCCAATGGATTGCCATGTAAAATGTACACAATGTGACCGTACAATGCACTCTTCATTGCTCCGAACACATATCTCTAGAGCTCATCCTCCACAGATTTTGGATGATGTGAAACGTCCACATAAATGTTCAACATGTGGCAAAAGTTTCATCGTTAAGATCAATCTGAATTTGCATATACGAGTGTGCCATCCAGATTTAGCGGAACCAGAAGATGAAGAAGAAGATGTGATGACAGACAACTCCTAGTTTTAAACAATAATCCCCTGTATTATTTGGATAATTGTACTTTTTAATGCTATCCATTTATTTTGATACTTTATAAATACAAGCATATTGTTTTTCCCATATAGATTTAAGAATACATATTGAAATTAAAGTTGCTTCGATATTTTTTTATCATAGCCTTTAGTTTCCTTGCACCTTACATACAATCATCATAAATCACTAAGAATTTTGCAGTTAATAATTCTTTGATTTATTTCAACGAATGAATGACTGAGTAATGCATTTGTCCTGGGGCCTGACTCTTGAATCTAATTTCGCCAGATAGATTGGCATTACATGTCCGTCGACAAAAAAAAAAGAACCTTAAGTCATTGTAATAAGGTTCATAAATTTCTTGTTGACATTTCTGCAATGATTGTCCAAGCAATTCTGTTCAAGAGTCAGCAGACGCCAGGCCACTGACTCTTGAATCTGATTTGACCGGATTGGAATTACATTTACTCAACAAAAAAAAGATTGAACCTTAACTCATTGTACTTATTAACCTTAGAACCGTACCCATAATAAACTTTAAATAACAGTACCCAGGGGTTCTAGTGTACCCCGTTAAAGAAAACATTTTTTTACATAAGAATAGACATTTATTATTAAACAACATACATAGACTTTTATGGCACTTATTTCAGTCTCACGTTAAATAATTAAACAAAAAAATAACAAACTAAAATTAACAATTTTGGCAAATCTTTATTTGGTGCTCTAAACATATAAAACTTTTACATTTTTCACATCGAGTGCGTGATTTACGGTCTTTTGACCTGGGACAAAATGAACATCTACCAGATGTTGAATCTGAAGAGGATGGAGCACTAGAAGGTCGTGTTTTTTCTAAAATACCGCCAATACTTATTTGTAGATGCATAGGCAAAGGCATGTACCCAGGGGTGCTGGAGTACCCCACACTCGTGTTGCCACGACCGCACGCTAACAGGACTCGCGCCCGACTGATGCTTCAACACGACCCCCCGTCCCCGGTAAATACGCGCCGGCCGGTGCGAAAAGATCCGTTTTAAAACAAAAAAGTTATAGTCAATTTTAAATATTTTTTTTCAGTTGTACCCCAGGGTACGGTTCTAGGGTTGAGGTTCTTAAATTTCTTGTTTTACATTTCTGCAATGATTGTCCAATGAAATTCTGTTCAAGAGTCAGGCCCCTGGTCAATGTATATTTTTTTTTAAAGGAAAGAAACGGCCCAGTGATTCAGTTATTTATGCCGGTTGAGTATGCGAAGCGACCCACTTGCCGCCGTGCAACCTTGGTTGCATGAAGCACTTTGGACGTCTGTTTTCATGCAACCGTGGTTGCATGAAGCACTTGAGTGGATATTCGACGAGATCTATTGTGTTAGATCAGTCACTTAACTCTCGAATGGTTGTGAGCTTGTAAGATCGAAACTGCAACCTTTATCTAGAACTTACTTCTATCCTATGTGGGTTTGAATAAAACCATAAATCAATGATTTTCCACACCGGATATAGCAAGTCATATACAAGAAATGCTTAATTATGGCACACGTCGCGTGTGATCCTGCCTTCTGTCTCTTTCTGACTTGAGTTAAAGGAGTAGGAATACATTGTAATTAAGGAAAAGTATGCTTGGAATGACGTTGCACTCCTTTTTTTATTCCTTGATACGGAGTCTGGCCTTGGCCCTTCAAGGCTTTTAACATTTTTAATTCATACTTAAAATACTTAAATAGATGCTAATAGAGCCAACTGTACCACGAACAAGTCTAGCCCACACGACACTACCAGCCAAGGATAATAACTAGCTTTCCACCCGCGGCTTCGCTCGCGTGAACTTCATTTTTATGACAGAGGGATTTTTTCCGACTTACGATACTTGTTAATCACAAATCTCGTCTTAGTTAGCATAGTCTTAAAGTAACTTGAAGTAACGAAGTTTCATACAAATAAACTATCAACCCCTTATGAGGTCCAATTTCGCAAAAACCCGTCTTAGTGAGCACATAAGTCCTAAAAAGAAGCCCCATGCAAACTTCGAAGCTCCTAGCACTTGTAGTTTCTGAAATTTCGTGATGAGTGACCGTTCGCTTTTCGAATCTATTATCCAATGTGTCATAATGTAAAGGACAAAATTTATCTCCGTAAAATTATCTTGATGATGAAATATAGCTATGCTTTATGCTTGTGTTGTAATAAGTCTCAAAATCTACCCTTTATTTTACATTATTTTTCAGCACTTAACATACCTTCAAGCTACTTAATTATAAAAGATACCTAGATGTATTGTGTCGCGGACTTTTTTATGGATCTACTTACTAAAAACCTATATTTTTGTAGTATCTAAGTACATTGTATGCATATGTATAATCAACCTACAGTGGGGCCAGCCCACGCACGAAATTTACGGTGGCGCCGTTTTTCCGAATTAACTTCATAAGTGTTAATTGATCTGGCTGAAAACGAATTATTTCAAAACAAATATATGCCTATAGCAATCAGGGATAGTCTAGCTTTTTAACAGTGAAATAATTTATGAAATTGGTACGGTAGTTTCGGAGATTACCAGAGAGCGAGTTGCAGTGAGAGAAGTGAATGTCTTCACCATCTCGTTTCGAGCAAATAAACGCGAATTTGTATTGCATCGAGTCAGCGCCGTCTAGCGACCTTGATGTTGCCCGTATTCTCCGCTAGATGGCGCTGCTGGCTCGATTCCATATTAATTGACATTATCGTGCGCGCAAAACGCGATGGTGAAGTCATTCACTTCTCACTGATACTCGCACTCGGCACTCTGCCCCAAGCATACAAACTCACAATCTCACAAACGGTTACCTCTTTATAATATTAGTTAAAGTAAGTATTTTTTGAAAGAATAACGCTATAGAAACCTACAGTCCCAACCTTGTAGTCAGCGCGCACTGTTTGAAGCAACTTAATTGGAGCCATAATTGGCTTCAAACGGACCGCTTTGCAGTGTTCATTACAGCTCCGCAATGTTCAATGTCAAAGCGCGCCGCACGTAAGCAAGCACATAGTCAAGCATGTGTGGATCGGATTAGTGCTTCATTTCTGACGGGGCGATTGTATGAAGACTATCCTTCTATACGTTATTATTCTAAGAAGTATATTGATATTATCAACTTCCTTCACTTTGTTTAGTCGCGCTCAACCTTTTTCGAGAATGTGAGAAGGAGCGGGAGTGAGTGACCTAACTCCCGCTTGGAGTGCACACCAAAGAAGCAACGAAGTCCGTACTAAGGGTATGATTTCACCACACCATACGTAAACTACGACAGTTAACAACAGCCGCGTGTGTATGTTATTTTGAATTCTATTTCTACTCAATAGTGGTAAAATATTTGAATGGAATTGCGTAACCTTTAATGAACAGAAATTGAACGAACTGGTGGTGTTTTAGTTTGTTAATCAATCTCTGACATTCATGGAATTAGATAACTAAGCTATCTTGATCATCTAATTCCAAAGGGAGTTTGGAGCCAATATCGTAGGTGTCCCAGATAGATAGCTAAATCTGGGACCCCTTACCTATGTAAGGTGTCTTAGGTGACCCAGATTTACCTATCTATCTGGGATGTTGGCTCCAAAATACCAGTTGTAAATAAGTAGTAGGCTACTTTAGCTGGCAGGCTAGATGCTAGCATTAACCTCGATAGAATTAGGAGTAAGGTAGGCCTAAAAATAGAGAAAGAACATTTATAACAGAATATAACTTTTAAATGAATATCAATAATTTATACATTTCTTTAAACTACGCTTCAGTCTTCGTTGCCTCGTTCTCTTTCTCCGTTACTTCTGTGTCTTCTTTCTCTGCCTGTGGCTCATCTTCTACGGTCTCCACCGCTTGCTGTGAAGTAGAAAGGGATAAAACATTTATTTAGGAAATAAGGTTGCCACTCATGTTGTTATGTATTTTACTGATTTTTTTTACTGATCATGAAACTTAGGGTCGTAGGTAATACGTAGGTAATCTCTTAAGGTTAATCTGTAATACTTTTGATATCAGCTATATGCAAAAAATACATGAAAACCTAAGTGTTTTTTTCTGTAAAATATTTATTTCTTGTGTTAAAAGGCGCTTGCCTTATCTATAAGTCTTATACTTAACTAACATTGATGGAGCAACGTAGGCGTACAACTTAAAATACACTAGGCAAATTCGCCAGGTCTGTTAATGGCCTCGACAGCTCAGGAAGAGCAGCCACCCGGACTGTGGATGACGCGGGTTCAAGTCCCGTTTGAGCCCTTAGATTAGGTCGATTTTTTCTAGTTTCCATCTTTGACATGAAAACCTTTTCACACGTAGTATCTAAGTTAAGGGTATGTTGCACTTGGCTCGGCTCTTCTGTTTCTATCTCTCGCTTACCGACTTCTTGATATCCTCGTCTTTCTTAGCCTGCAGCACCTGGCTGACCTCTCTGATGAGCTGCAACTCCGCCTTTTGACATTCACCCAGAGGATCGAACACCGTCACGGGGTCTTTGTTGACGTCATCCACGACTTTCGAGAAGGCTGAGGACCTTGCATCTATGATTGCGAAGCGTTCTTTGGGTGTTTGGGCGTAGACGTAGAACGGGCGGTAGTTCCTGTGAATAAACAGACAGTATATTATGGTATTTAAACTTTAAACGAATGTCCAGTCATAATCATTCGTCTGTGCGAAGTAGGTTCATTAGTTCGTAGAACAGACAGCTCGATCGAAAATTCATCTTCTTCACAGAAAAAGTAACTTCCCGCCAAAGACGGCGGCACGTCCTCCGAACTTCGCAACGGATTCCAAGCAATTTACATAGTGATTCAAAAGGAAGGTTTCGGTATAGGCTTAGAATAATTACACCTAGAAGGATAGTTCCATACAAAAAGGCGCGCCATTTTTGATGCCAAAGTCATCTTTCAAAATAATAATTCTTCACTGTAGTTAATCCCAATTTTTAGCATTAATTTAACGTAATTATTCTAAGGGTATAGGTATATCACTCTGAAGTTGTCCTGATCTTTTCCCATGTAAAATAAGTATTGCGCATTTGCGACACAACTTCAGCGAAAGTTCACGCGAACTACTTATATTTTATCTACTTTTGACCCGAGCGAAGTCGGGGCGAGTCGCTAGCAAAGAAAAGAAATGAAAAACAAACTCACCAAATAATGTCAGCCATTGTTTATGTTTGGAGAAAGTAGTGATTGGATCAACTCAACAGAGCCGTATGACAAAAATCGCTGATGGATATTTTTTACACGCACTATTGTGCCAGGGGTCGCAAACCAGTTTTGTTTGGTGTAGAATTAATGGCCAATTAGAATAAGGGTGATTATCAAAAGACATACGATACGATACAAACGATGTTGCATAGGTAGATAGGTACTCAGTAAGTAATATAAATAAATTTAATATAAATAAATATAAATAAATATGCGCCAGACAACACACCTCTTGTCATGGTCTCGAAGGAGGGATAAATACCCCTGTATTACGAGGTACCAGACAAGGAATTAAGCCAGGGGCGTCTCCCAGCACACCCAGACACAAGGCAATTTAGAAAAGATCGTTTCCTGAATTGACCCGACCGGGAATCGAATCCGGGGCACTGCGGGATTCAAGGCGAGAAACCATGCTACTGAGCACTACGCCAATCGTGCCGTCAAGTGATGTGGTAACTGTTGGAGCACGGGCGCCTTCGGGGCACATCGGCCACAATCGGCAGTCGTCGGGCTGCACTGCGGGCGGCGGTGACCGCAAGCGGACCCCCGCCATGATCTTTCACTTCGGCTTCGATTGTCCTAGGCCCATTTAACAGCTTAGAATCAAAGATTGTATTACGATTTAAACCTATATGGTATTTACAGTCCGCCATCTCATTTGAATAAAGTCCCCAGTAAGTACCCTAACAAGCAACCTTATGCAAGTGAAAATTATATTTTTTCAATTGACTTTAATTTCAAGGTCATACTAATACAAAATCGGTTGAACTTTTAGGCCCATTTAACAGCTTAGAGTCAAAGATTGTATTACGAATTAAACCTATATGGTATTTACAGTCCGCCTTCTCATTTAAATAAAGTCCCCAGTTAGGACTCTAACAAGCAACCCTATGCAAGTGAAAATTATATTTTTTCAATTGACTTTAGTTTCAAGGTCATAATTATACAAAATCGGTTGAACTTTTTGGATGAAAACCTTAAAGGTGGTCCCTCACATGGAGCATTTTCCTGTTATGTAACGTTTCAGATTCGATTATGAGCATGACATAACAATACTGCCTTACAAAACTTCAGGGACGTTGTATCAAAATATTACACATTGTATCATCAAGTTGCGAACTGTAATGCTCGATGCTTTTCCCTCACTAACGTAATGTTTGAATCTGTAACATTAGTTTGCGCACTGTAATGCTGAGTTCTCTTCCCTCACTCATGTAATTTGTAACGTTACATTACAGGAAAATGCTCCAAGTGAGGGAGTACCTTAAAATTTAAACTACTCGTACATCATCACTTACTGAGTATGCCATATCGTTTTTGTAAGTCTTTTGATTATCACCCGGTAGTTGCTAATTTAAAAAGCAATCGCCAATACGAGAGCGTCATGGCCTAGGTGTTAAGCACTCCAACTTGAATCCCTCTGCTCAGTTAGCCTCTGACTAGGTACCCAGTTGGGGATAGGCGTTAGCTTATGTATGTTATCGCCGTTATAAGAAGAGTGCTGGCATCACATACGTTTTAAAGTTTTCTTCATGTAGGTAGATACTAAGTGGAGTTTTGCTCTAAGCTTTATATTTGACCTTTCACTGCTGCGGGCAAAAGCCTGAAAAAGGCTACTACTTTTTTTAGTTGATTCATCTGAATCAACTAAAAAAATAAAATCTAAAGAACACTTTGCTCATCTGAGCAAAGTGTAATTTTGCGAACGAGGCATGCTTATAAGTTCGAGTCCAAATGGCTACCGAATGACCCAATTACAAAATTATAGGCATGGCATGTTTTTAATATTGCGTCCATAATTAAAATGTTTAGTGTCTGCGTGAATGCTGTGGAGGGGTGAGTCATTTCGGTATAGACAACCTCTAACACTGCAAAACTTCCCGTTATGAAACAGCGTTATGTAAGTAGTGATTATGAAATAATAAAATGTTGACTTCCCCTGAGGTTGAAATAGGTCCGTAATTAATTAAACAATTATTTAAATCAAAACGGAGTCCTGTTAATTTGCATCGGAACAAAACGGTTGAGTAGCTATTTCAATTGTTAATTTTATATTTAAGTTCAAGTTTTTATGCAATATAGGTACTACCTATATCTTAGCATTTTAAATTTAGAAAAGAACTGTAGGGTAAAACAAATAAATTAATATAGGAGTCAGGAGACATCCTAAGTAAAGTTTATTAGACCCCAAACATAAACATATTTAGTTAGGTAGGTGACTATTAATATATTCTGAAAAGCAAACTCCTATCAGCACAATAAGTAATGGGAATCGAACCCACTGCCTTCGGCGCTGAAGGCAGGACCTTCACCATTTCGCCAACGGGTCATAAAATTTCAAGTACTCACAGCAAGTACTGTTTTATGTGTAGGTAAGTAATGAATGTTTTTCACACCTTTTTCCTTTGTCTGTGACAACACAAATATCATACATCTACCTGTTCTAATATTATAAAGAGGAAATATTTGATTGTGTGTTTGTTTGTATTGAATAGGCTCCAAAACTACCGGACCGAACTTAAAAAATATTTCACCAATAGGAAGCTACATTATTAAGGAGTGGCATAGGCTATATTTTAATATGATTGAACAAAACATTAAGCGAAAAATAATAGTATATGTAAATCAAGTCGAAGAAACGTACACAGAAGTAAAAAAGGTTCTTTTTAGGGTATACTTTGTGGTAAAAGTACAATAAACATCAGTACTTTTAAGATTTATGCCGAATTTATTTAAATCTACTTATATAGCAGCTGTCACACTTAATTGTTCTCATTTAAAGTAAAGTAACTTCAGAATTTATGGGGCTTTTGCTTAAATAAATTATTTTGTCTTGCATCAAACTATATTGTCGATGTAAAAACCTAAAAGAAGCAGGGGTTTTTATCCGACCACATTTTTACTGTCACTATAACTCTACTAAATCTAAAATGTTACATAATCCCTTCATACATTGTGGCGGAAGGGGTATTCAATTTTGCCAGGTTATACTCAGTTGTGTCATCGTCATGGCAACGTCAAATGCAAATTGTCATTCATTTTAGCACAATTAAGAAGCAGGTCTTATTTGTTAAATGTTATAATAAATTTGTGAAGTCTAGTTTTATAATGAAGTAGTTTTATAAATAAGTCATAAAAAATCAATTTAAATCCGACATGTATGGGTATATTTATGATACCAAAACGGTGGTAACTGGTGATAATTTTTGCTATTAGGACAATTAAAACTAAATAACCGTATCAACATATTTATTGTTAAAATTCTAAATTTATTACAGATGACTAAGTAACAACTGACTTGACAATAATACAAAATAACTACAATTAATAAAAAGCGTATCATTGGTACATACATACAAGGCAGATTAAAACCATCACCCGTATAAGAAACACAATGATCAACATATTTGGTATTTTTTATAATTGGCTTGCCCATTCTACAACTAGCAATGGACACATTTCTTATTCTTAAATTGCTCCTTAGGAAGGAAGACCTCACTCCATCTGGTGAGAAGCGGTTTAGTTATGGAATTGACAAGCACAGTAATGTTATCCGTACACTTAACTGTTCAACCATAGAATAATAACATATAGAAGGATAGTCTTCATACAACTGCCCCGTCAGAAATGAAGCACTAATCCGATCCACACATGCGTGACTATTGCTTGTTTACGTGCGGCGCGCTTTGATATTGAACATTGCGGAGCTGTAATGAACACTGCAAAGCGGTACGTTTGGAGCCATTTATGGCTCCAATTAATAAGCTTCAAAATGGGCGCGCGGACTTGTTTTCTATGTGTAATTATTCTAAGTGTTCAACCTTAACTCGTAAGCGGATTGCTATTGGACAGCTCCTCAGACAATGATCATGCAGTATTCAAGTAGCACCATTCTTAAGACCGTTTGACCAAAGTCGTATGTTTTTTACAAGTTTACTAGTTATTTGATGATCACTCAAATAACTTCTGAAAACGATTGGCATAATCACTAAGTGATGTAAAAACTTTCTAAGCGAAAATGAAATTTATGTAACTAACTTTCATTTCAAGGTCGCCATACAAATTACTCGAATGGTCAGTAATCTATTATAATTTTCTATTATATAAAAATAAGTCGGGTTTTCCTTCCTGACGCTATAACTCCAGAACGCACGAACCGATTTCCACGGTTTTGCATTCGTTGGAAAGGTCTCGGGCTCCGTGAGGTTTATAGCAAAGAAAATACAGGAAAAATTTCAACAGAAAAGCGGGAAAGAAAAATGAAGTTCACGCGGGCGAAGCCGCGGGCGGAAAGCTAGTTTTTGTATGAAAACCTTAAAAGCCTTAAAGTTAAAGTTACTGGAAAAAATCAAATTTTTGCTGAAATAGCTGTTACTACATCGGTTTCGGAAAAAGGCCAAATATACAGGGTGACTGGGGATTCATTGGCATCCTTTTAAAATAAGGACCTACTCATGATACATATACAGTACTTTACCCAAGTATGAGGCTATTTAATAGGTATGTACAAAATTTTTAATATTATAAACATCATGTTTAATACTTGACAATTGTTTATATGCTTTATAAATATGCAATTTTGTACCTATAATCTCATGTAATAGTTTAATAAAAAAATATGCAATTGTGTATCTATGAACTAGCCTCATAGTTGGGGAACGCACTGTTATCATGAGCAGCTTCTTATTCAATCCCCAGTCACCCTGTAGTTATAAATTTATTTACATGTTACAGAGCTGACCTAAAATATATGATGTGACAGCCCTCGCCCCTGACTCCCAAATTTCGCTGGGTTGGCATTAAATTACTGTCACTAAAATTTTTTTGAACCTTAATACTGTGGAATAAGGTAAAGAAATTAACATTTTTGCAATGCTTGTCCAATGAAATTCTGTTCAAGAGTCAGGCCCCTGGTTTGTCCCAAATGACTATGTGACCGTATTCATGGCTATGTAAGTAAAAACATTTGAAGAGCATGGAAGACATTTTTATGGGGCTTGGTATACCTTAGGTTACCCAAGAGAGCCCCACTATGGAGAAATCAAAACATGGTGGCCAGTGATAAAACATATGGCAATAGATAGACAAAGTTCATACAAACTAAAAATGTATTTCGGTATTAACATAAATAATTAATATCTCTTTGACCACTAACTGAGCCACAGACATAAATTTAAACGCAAGTTCCTTTAATCCTAACTAATTAAGGGGCGTTATGATAGCAATTCATTAATAGGAATTCTTTATTTCTTATTAAATTCAATTTTGTTCAAAGACAGAGGAATGATTATTGTAAATCTAATTTTGTTTTGTTGCCGTAACAATAGGGCAATGGATGCAAAGGATTACAACCTTTTTTGACCCTCAAAGTATATACGCTCGTGTCACCTATTTCAATTTATGCCTGCGACGAAGAGCTGTTTCAGTTCAATAAATAATGTCCAAGCATTTTTATGAGTTAGTCCTTCTTTTGTAGTGATGGTGATAAATTTTTTCCGAAGACATTTTCGTTATATTTCAACTTTTTTACGACTGTCGGATCATCTGGTTCTTCTTCTGTTTGCCGATCCACTCGTTGATCTTGAATTGGTTCTGAAAGATAAAGTTATTTTAACATCAGGTACAATTTAGGGAATGCATTTGCAGGATATTATTTCATATTTTGCTGAGTTTATTTCAACAACCAACAATACTAGATGTGCTGATAAGAGTCCGATGATCTTGGTGTTAGTTTATCTCCTAGATTTTCTTATTTACATATTTAAATCCAGTTACACCACAGTTAATAGACCAGTTAAGATATTATATTGTTAATATTACACTTACTATTGTAAGGTGTGTATCGGTCGGACAATAGACTCTCTATGTTGTAACCTATTAGGCCGATTATACCAGCTACAGGTAAAGTTATATAAGGAGCGTTAGAACGCAGGAACTGCATAAGTATTGGCCACATCTGTAAGAAACGATATTTAAGGATATAAAATATTCTCACACAACTTTACACCTTTCGGGGGTAATTTTATTGATTTTAGAATTTTAAACATGAGTAAATGATGAGTGGGTGTGACTTATATCTTGAGATATGCAATTTAATTACAATGAATAAACGTTTATAGAATTATTATTGTTGGCTGATAAAGTTAACTTCTTGCCTTACTTTTAGAGGTTATAAAACTACATAAAATCTTGCTTACCTTGCTATGCTAAGTGATTACCTATATTTTGTGATGGTGGTAATTCACTTAAAATGAAAAATAGCTAAATATTGGATAAGTGTGAATGAAAAATTGCCGCGACGAAGTGATTGTTTTGCCAATTTTTTTATTATTATGACAATGACAAGTGACATTAGCTTTTTTCCTATTCTGATTTCTGACCACAGAGCACAGACTGCCCTAACCGGAACTGCATATTTGAAAGAATGTTGCCAGCACAGCAAAAGTTTTGTGTGAGTAGTGTAGAGACTTGGAGCTAGGGTTAAAACAAGAAATCACTGAAAAAAGGTACTGTCAAAGTGTCAAAACATAACCTAAAAATACCTCCGATGTTCTAAATCTAATCAAATAAATTAAAAATATTTTGCTTCGTATTTTAAACAATGGATTGACCGTGTTTCGCGACATAATGTTACAATCAAATTTACTACACCGTTCTATACCGAAATATCTTTTAAATACACCTCCTACAGAACTAAAACATTTATTCAATGGCTCGTTCCTAGTGCGATTTAAAAACACTAAAGTAAAGACTGCTAGTTCTGTTTATAGGACTATGAATATATTTGATAGGAAGGCAAAGGCGTTGCAGAGAGAACGGTCAGCTCAGAGAGAAGATTATCATCAGGTTGAGCATATAAAAGAAGAAATAGGTTGGAGTACTGCAGATAGAGTTTTTGATATAAAAAGGACGTTTAAAAATGCTGTGGAGCTTGGTAAGTGTCTTCTTTCATTATATTTCACTGGGAGTTTATATAATAGACCAAATAATTTTCTCTAGGTAAATAAATGTCAGACAAAAACATTTAAATTGTGGAGTGATAATTCAATTCCTAGGGTAAATAAACCTAAATAGCACCTTTCTAAATGTGATCACGGCTGGCAATGAAAATAAATAAATAAATATAAATATGTGCCAGACAACACACCTCTTGTAATGGTCTCGAAGTAGGGATTAATATCCCTGTGTTACGAGGTGCCACACAAAGAAATATAACAGGGGAGTGTCCGAGCACATCCAGACCCGAGTCAATTCAGAAAAGATTGTTTCCTAAATTGACTCGACCAGTGATCGAACCCGGGACACTATGGAAATCAAGGCAAGAAACAAGTGTACAGCGCACTGCGCTACTCGTGTCAATAAAACAAGAAGTTTGCCTGGCCAAAACAAAATCTTCAGGAATGTTTTGTTTTATATTTTCTGTGACACCCCCTGTTGCTTACAGTTAACTATAGAAATTTAAGGACGAGAAAAAGGGTATATGCATTGCCTTGTCTTAAAATTTCTAAAGTTACCTGTAAATTACTACTCATTTCAGGGGCATCCCGAGGCTACGTCTCTCGCCATTTCCTCCCTGACAGTGTGGAGAAAGTGACCCTGTGTGACACATCACAGACACATTTAGACAAGGCCATAGTCGGTGACGGTGTCAAAGTTGAGAAAATAATCATGGATGAAGAGAACATAGATGTGAGTATAATATGTTACAGTATAAACCCGTTTTTAGTGAGAACACGTTTTTCCTAGTTAGGACTAGTTTTTACTATATGTCTTTGTTAATACTACAATCAACTAATGCTCAAAATTGAATATCAGTTAAAACTAGTTCTTACTAGACAAAACGTGTTTTTCCGAAGCGAGTCAGTTCAAACTGTTCCGACTGAGATTAAAATTCATCATACCTTATTCTGATTGGTTGCGAGGCTTTACCTGATCATCATATATTTGGTTATTTTATTTACTTTCAATTAATTTTGTCACCTTGGCAATTACCTACTTTATGTCGATGTTCCCTAAAATGATCCTTTAGTGTAAGAATACTATCTTGTCCTCTGTGTCTTCGATCTTTTTGATAAATAATTTAAAGGCTCACTAATTCTAAGCATAATTAAAAAAAAAATGTTAATTTATTTAAATAATGTAATTTGATGTTTAATTTGCCTTATAACATTTGCATGCCTTAGACTGGCAGAATATAGATTTTTACTGTAAGCACAAATGAAACAATAACCTGTGTGACCTGTATTCTGTGCAAATAAATGTATTATTATTATTATTATTATGGATATATTTTCATATTAAAAGTCTCCCATTTCTGGGGTTGAACATTTTCGCGGGCTTGCGGCCAAAACGAAAATGCGTTTGTTTTATTTGTCCAGAGACAAAAATTTGCGTACGATTCTACACGTATTTAAAATCGCAGCTTTTTGTAGAAGAAGAAACGAAAGGGGGTGAATTTGTAAAATTTCTAAGCTGTTGTGTAATGCTTTCGGGATGATTCCTGTAGAAGAAATAATAATAGGAATAGTTTTGACTGTATCTACTCGCCATTGTGTGTTGATTTCGATGGCAAGGTCTGTATATTTGCTTAGTTTTTCGGTATGGGTTGTTGTGAGGTTGTGTGTGTTAGGGACGGCAATATCAATCAGATAGACTATTTTATTTTTTATGTCATGTAGTGTTGTATCCGGTCTGTTGTGTTGAATTGTTTTGTCTGTTATAATGGTTCTGTCCCAATACATTTTATAGTCGGAGTTATTCAAAATGGTCTGTGGCTTATATTTATAATATGCTGTTTTATCTGAGATCAGTTTATATATAAATGCTAGGTACTGGTGGACTATTGCAGCTATTTGGTCATGTCTGTGCTTGTAGTCAGTCTGTGTGATTGATCTACAAGCTCCTGTGATGTGTTGTATGGTTTCCGGTGCACTGTGGCAATGTCTGCATAAATCTGATTGGAAGTTGGGGTCGCGAATGATATGTTTCCGGTAGTTTTTGGTGTCAATGGTTTGATCCTGGATGGCTATCATAAAGCCCTCAGTTTCAGCAAACAGCTCGCCCCTTTTCAACCAAGCGTTCGACGCATTCTTGTCGACATTGGGGTTGATAAGGTCATAGCGGTATCTGCCGTGTAGAGATTTTTGCAGCCATGTTTCCAGTTTTTGTTGAGGGTGTGTGATTTTTTCATTGCGCTGAGTTGTGTTGTCTTCAAGATTGAGAGGAGTGTGTTTGGTGTCAGCTTGAACGATGGCTTTATGCAGTTGGGAATTTTGAGCACGGTTGTGGAAGAAAGATCGAAGTGTGGTTATTTGCTTGTTGTGGAGATTTTGAATGTCAATGAGACCTCTTCCACCTTCGTTTCTTGGTAATGTGAGGCGCTGTGTACAAGATCTGGGATGGTGTTTTCTATATTTTGTCATGTGGGTGTTAATAATACGTTGGTGTTTTTAAGTTCAGATTGTGACCATCTTATAATTCCAAATGAGTAGGTGAGAGTTGGTATAGCAAACGTATTATTATTATTAATGTTAATAATAATAACATCATGTTCCATATTTCTGATTTTCCTAATTGTAACGAGCCATAATATTGTAAGGCATATTTTCAGATATCCTAAGGCTAAAATTATTTAAAATATGTATAAAAACGCATAAACTCGAAAAGCAGAATAATTTTATTAGATAATGTTTAAATTTTTTGAAAACATTATGCTTTCAAAAAATATGTGTTCAGTAATTTGAAATTGAAACGAACTATCAAGTTGACATGTTATTATGACAATGAACATTAAGGCTCAGAAAAAAATAATGGTTCAATTACCCTACTCTAAACAACCAAGTAAAATGAGTATAATTTGGTTCTGGGTCGCGGTTCTAACCTAACCTATCTATTTCGGTCGAATTGATCTAGACTAACAAACCAAGTGAACTTGGTATAAGGGATTTTACTAAATATGCTTTCTTAAATGATGCTATAAGCTATTAAGATTAACTATATTATACCAAAAGAAATTAGGGCTTTCACTATTTATGCTATGTAATAATATGCATTTGGACTATCATGCTATTCATTATTCGAAGCATAAACCATTACACGTTAATGTTATGTTGTATGATGTTATGCCAAATAAGTTATGCTAAGCTCCTTTAGGAGGATCAGCAATAAGCGAAAAGTTGGTCCTCCATTTTTAAACTATTGTTTTCAATCCCAAATTAGTTTCTCTGCTAGTTTTGACATAAGCTCGATGTGACAACTAGTTTTGTCTGAAAATCAAATATATCAGTGCCAAATTCTAGTTTTAACTAGGTATTTCTAGTTTTAACAAAGGCATTACGTTAAAACTAGTTTTACTTGTGAAAACGAGTTCCAACGAAAAACGGGTTTTAACTGTAAATAAATAAATAATAGAAGCGTTTTACCTTACAATAAAACGCATATTAAATACTTACCTTATTCAAAGCTTAATAATAATGAGAGAGGCTTTCCTTTTTCGCGCTATTTTCTACCTTTTCTTCTCCTTAATTCCGTCCACACAGCCACAAGCGCCATCTAGCGTCTTCACCAGGCAGTGTCCGTGACCTAATTATGTCGCGGGCTTCTAGCATCATTGCAAAAATTTTAAACCAGCAGGCAGGATTAAAATTTAAGCTTTGAATAAGGTAAGTATTTAATATGCGTTTTATTGTAAGGTAAAACGCTTCTATTAAATAGCTTGACCTTATTCAAAGCTTAATAATAATGAGACGTGTCTGTTATCGCCTGGTGGTGAAAGAAACGCCAATGTGATAAATGACAAATAGGAAGGAGTCAGTATTAGAATGTAATTCAAGGTATTCTCTGCTATTAACCCGACCTATTATTTTTGGAAAACTTTCAGTCTGACTAGGTATTAAAGGATTAATATTAAAACGATGGCTGTGTCATTTGATATTTGTAACAATTTATTTTTCATCACTTAAACAACAAAAACAATCTGCCAACAGAAATTGTTTTTTTTTTTTTTTTTTTAATATTGATTACAATAAAAACGTAATATTACTGTTACATATTTAACATATTTTTATCATAATGTAGCTACTCAAGTTTAATATGGTGTCTCAGATCATTTTATACTTATATCTGGATATAATTAAAAACAAACCAAAAAATAATGCGTACCTATGT
Source organism: Udea olivalis (assembly GCA_947369235.1). NCBI lineage: Eukaryota > Metazoa > Arthropoda > Insecta > Lepidoptera > Crambidae > Udea > Udea olivalis. Next base: position 5,781,208 of record OX376370.1, on the reverse strand, counting down.
AAACAAAAATCACAATTAATTTACTGGCGCAAACAAATCCATAATGCTACTGCTTGATGTAACTGGTATAATTTCTTTTCGATAAAATTTTTTGAACGTTTGCTCAGATCTCCAATTGCCTTTCGCAAGTACATCGTCGATCGTTAACTTGTTGGCCCAGCTTTTGGATGCCACAGCGGATCTACAACTACCCGGAGATGCGAATATACCAGCTTTTACCAGAAGAGTTTTTACCCAACCTGCTATGAGTGTTCGAGAAGCGGGCTTAGGAGTACCTCTGAGATTAATAAACAAACTATTACATTTTGCTTCATTTCGCCTGTCAGTTAACAAATCTTTCGTGCGAATCACCCAATAAACAGGATCTAAATTTCTATTTACAGAATTATGTAAAATTTTCCAGCCAGACTGCTGATATGTAGCTGAATCTGTCTTTGAGCCAAAACTTGGCCAGAGGGTAATGCTATTGTTGGATTGGATCATATGGTTTGCATCAGCATTCAAGAGTGTCAAATCGTGAATTCTTCTTCCGGAACAGAGCAATAGCAACATAGCAGTATGACTGGAAGTTTCAAATATATTATTAGAATCAATTTTACTGTTAGCTAAGTGTAATAAAAGATCATCAATATTCCAGACATGTGTTTTTCTTGTTACCGGCTGTTTGAGGGCAATTGATTTTAATACATGTTTAATCAGGGGGTGATTACTAATTTTGCCAGATTCACTGACATTGCATACGGTTGAAACTACAGACTTGTGTAGTAAAATGGTGTTATAGGACAATTTATCAACTAGAAATAGATCTGCTAGGAACTTGGCAACACTAGAAGCTTCAGGGGACATTGGGTCTATACTTTGAGAGCGTGCCCATTTCAACCAGCGCAACCAAGGAGCTTTATACGTTTTACGCGTTGACGCACGCCACGCTGACTTCAGTAGCTCAATCTGTTCGGGATTCCAGTCTCCTAGATCCTTAGTCCAGCCCCACATTTCCATACCTCCAGCGTCATCTCTTCCACTTTGGGAGGAGGTAGATGGGTTATGGTGTCCACGAGACACTTGGAGAGGTTCTTTATTGTAAACGGAGGCGCAATCGCTCTCTGCTTGAGATCTGCCCGCCAATAAACCCGTTCCCACCGAGGAACTACTAGAATGTAGCAACCTTTCGCTTGGTTTAAGTGGGTAGGAACCCTTGGTATGAGGTAAGGTGGCGGAAAGATCCATGCAAGGTGATAGTCCCACATTTTGGAGAACGCGTCGTGGAACATCGCTTGTTCGTCGGCCAGATCGAGTGATACATAGTTTGCAACGACATGTGCCGTCTTTGAGGCAAATAAGTCGATAACCGGAACACCGAATCGATTGAAGATCTGGTCGGTGCAATGAGACTGAAGATGCCATTCTGCGGTCTGGCGAAGGCGGGAAAGAGAATCGGCGTGAGCGTTGAATCTTCCTGGCAGATAGTGGGGGGTGAGATATATTTGATACTGCTCCAGAATCTCGTAAACCTTGTACGTCAAGTCCATCAAAAGAGGGGATTTGGTCCCCCCTTGATTGCGGAGATACGCAACCGTGGTCTTGTTGTCGCATTGGAGCAACATTGTTGAATTTGCTAGCGACTGACATTTGATTTGTAAAACTTTTAGGACAGCCAGCAATTCTTTCTGATTGCTGTGTAACCTCTGTTCTAGCTTGTCCCACGTCCCCGAGAGAGAGCAATTGTTCAGCTTGGCACCCCACGCAACATCTGATGCGTCTGTCGTTAAATAATGACTTGGTGCGGGATAGTGAACTGGGGATGCCCTTTTGTAATTTTGAAGCCACCAAATTAGATTTTTGAGACAATCCTGTGGCAAGACATACGTTTGCTGTGCGTACGTTTTGGGAATCGAATTGAGTAACTTGAGAAGATGACGGTAATTCAGCCTGCCATTTGGTACTACAAAACTTGCAAAATTGAATAAACCTACGAGGCTCTGAAGCTCTTTTATGGTGACTGATCCTCTCTGAAGGACCGGTACTATTTTTGTGACAAACCCTCGATGTTTCTCTTGCGGGAGGTATTTGTTGTTTAGCCAAGGGTCCCATTGGATACCCAGATGCACACATTGTTTTTGAGGTGTTAACTGACACTTTTTGGCATTTATTTGCCACCCCAGGTATCGGAGGGTTTTTATTACTATGCTCACTTGGTTTTTCAGGGCTGTAGCGTCCTGATGCGCCAATAGGAAGTCGTCTATGAAAACAATAATACGTATTCCCTGATTTCTTAAAATCTGGGCGATCCAATTTGTTATGGACGCGAAAACTTTCGGGGCTGTGCTTAAGCCAAACGGGAGACACGTCATCTCTAATAGTTCCCCGTCGTAAATTAGCCTGAGGAACCGTCTTTGGGCTTTGGTTATTGCCACATGAAAATATGCCTGTGAAATATCTATTTTGCATAGCCAGTCGCTCGGTTGCAGGAAGTCTGGCACTTTGCACATATTTATTAGCTTGAACCGCTCTGTTATAACATACATATTTAGAGCTTTGAGGTTGAATATGGGACGATAGGACTGGGCGTCCTTTTGAACCAGGAAAATTGTGGAAATAAAACTTGGAGTTGGATGTTCTACCACATCTAATACTCCTTCCACTTTCATCTGGTCTATTATTTGTGTCATGGCAGGACAGTGCGGAATATTCAAGACATTCTTTTTTAAATTTGGTATTAAGAGAGGTGGTCTCTGAACAAATGGGATGCGATAGCCGTTTATGATTTGAAGGATGTACTTTGGAGCTCCCATCTCTTCCCACTGAACAATGAAATTGGCTAATTGTCCTGCTCTGAACCCCTTGACCTGCTGGAGCTGAAGTGAGTCATGATTTTCGCTTTTTGTTTGCTGTACCAGGCTTCGAGTTCGGCCCTGGAGCCGCAAATCCTCGATTTGTCCTGAAGGGTTCGCTAGGTCTGATTTGACGCTCTTGACGAAAGCGAAAGGAGCCTCTAGAATTGCTTGCCCCTCTGCGATTATTGTTAGCATATCCTTACGGAGGACGCAATTGTTCACCCATAGAGGGTACATTATAATAAGGTGGTTGAAATCGAGGACGCCCAGATCCACCAATGAATTTACCCTGCGAGGGTACATAGCGATCACCCAATCCCTGCGAGAGATGGGAAGTGGTCCTATTTATAGCAGCTGCTGCCTGCGAGGCAGAGGCATTAGACCTATGAAGTGGCATAAAAGCTTTTTTCACACCACCAGCTTTTTCAAGAGTAGCGGTCAATAGATCAGCATTAAAGAGGTGTTCATTCGATGGCGCAATTTTGCGTACTGCTGCTTTCACTAAAGGATCCCTTATATGATTGGTTATACCATCCCTACGCATTTGAATGATCTCAGCCCTATGACCACAAATCAATTGTAGAAGGTCGGATGTTACTTTAGTAAAATCCCCTTTCTGAAATAAATTTATTAGCTTATCTTGAATAAGATCATAATTTAAATGTTCTGGAATTTTCAACCAATCTAAAAAATCCCTAACTGCGGTTTGGGAATATTCCCTTTGTTTTATGAGGCAAAATGACATGGCGGCATAAGCTTTTTCATTATGTGCTAAATGACGAAGTGTATCGTAGCCTTTAATTTCTTCATTCGCCTCTAGTTCAACAAATCCTGGAAATCTACAGTAATTTTTCTGCGTATCAGCATACCGCACTTCACACCACTCTTTTGTGTTAAAATGTTGTACATTATTAAGAATATTAAGATAAACGTCCGTAGACTTTGGAATAGTTGGATCTTTCAATTTAGTTTCGATATCAAACAAAAAATTTTCACAATTGTTAGAATTACCGCCAATATTTTCTGTAATGTTATTATTTTCAATCACTTGCGGAGTTTCAGGAAAAAAATGGTCTAAGGATTCATGATCAAGAGAAATACAGTCTAAATCAATTTGAGGCTCCCTGTTTTCTAAATGGTACCGTAAATCACTCACTTCCTTGAACAATTGTTCTAATCTTGCATCTGATCGTCGAGACCGTTTGCTGCGCTTGTGGTGACGCCGTCGATGCCGGCGCTTACGCTTAGACGTACCTTTAGTTGAATCTGAGCTCGAAGAGTCCGTGCTCGACGAGCTGCTCGACGATGAGCTAGACTTTGTTCGAGGTCTAGATGGCCCTGGTTCGTCCAGAGTCCTTTCTCTCGACTCACGCACAGTGTTAGAATCATCCATCCTACAATACAAATTTCATAAGAACACCAAAGTAATAATATTACTTTCTACCCTAAACTCTCGTCAGTTTAGTAAGGTATTAACTTTTAGCAAATATTCTTACGAAAATTCAAACACTTAAATCCAAAATCACGAAACCGGAGAAGATAATTCAATAAAACTAAAACCAAAGTCGAACGATCAAACGTTAAACATTTTTTCTCGTAAGAGTCAGAATAATTTTTAAAACACTTACATGAAGGTAGAAACGAATGGTCGGTAAATTGTGTACTTTGTCAGACCGACCGCTCTCTGCGAAAATCGAAACGCCAATGATGCTAGAAGCCCGCGACATAATTAGGTCACGGACACTGCCTGGTGAAGACGCTAGATGGCGCTTGTGTGGACGGAATTAAGCAGAAGAAAAGGTAGAAAATAGCGCGAAAAAGGAAAGCCTCTCTCATTATTATTAAGCTTTGAATAAGGTCAAGCTATTTAATAAATAAATATCCCTGGACATTATTCCACACAGCGCCATCTAGCCCCAAAGTAAGCTAATTAAAGCTTGTGTTATGGGATACTAGACAACGGATAAACATACTTAAATACATTTTCTTTTGTAAATACATACTTATTATACATAGGAGACACCCAGACCAGTACAAACAGACATGTTCATGCACACAAATGTTTGTACTGTGCGGGGATCGAACCCGCCACCTCTGGTGTAGTAGCCAACTTCTTAACCATTACACCAAGTCGGTCGTAACATATATAACTCGTCGTCGGTAACTGTAACATATATAATCATAATAATCTACAGGAGTATGGGTGGATGAAAAGTAAGGTTTTTACAGGGTCGACAACGCGCGAGTGATACCCCTGGTGTTGCACGCGTCCATAGGCCGCGATAACCGCTTACCATCAGGCGGTCCGCGTGCTTGATTGTCACCGACGTAGTATAAAAAAAAAAAAAAAGTAATCTAAGAAATAGTTTTCAATTTCAAATGGTAACCTTAAGTGTACTGTCTGTATTTATTTGAATGTTTATGTTCATGGATTAAAATGTTTTAGTACAGAGATGTATGATTCGCGTCAAATTTTTGTCAGTAGAACACTAGAAGCGATCTGGATTCCTATCTTTTCCGTGTTAAAGATCATGTTACTTATCCTACCTTATTCATCAGTTTCCAGACAACAGTGTCGACCTGCTAGTTTCCTCCCTCGCCCTGCACTGGGTGAATGACCTTCCGGGGTGCTTTGACAAGATTATGAAATGCCTGACGCCGGATGGGGTAAGGACTTTTATTTCTTACTAGCTGTCCATCAGGGGCTCCGCCTGCCTAGACAATTACCCTCGTTAACATTTATCCTGGGTTAGTCTCTGATAATCTAGCTTAATACTTTTTAGATCAGCCCGTAGTTTCGGAATAGAATATGTTTCATTATCATCCGTGCAGTCTATCCCGGTTGTGAACTTACACTGGTGTGTGGGGTCCCAGGGTCCGTCTTTCTTATTTTCTTGGCCCACTTCGCGCGGTCTTGTGCATCCTCAGTGGTGAGTCTGTTAGCACGTATGTCGGCATTTTGGGGTCACAAATGACCCCAGTCACCTCACGCCATTTGGCCCAAGCCGCGGTAATTCAGGCTCTGACGTCGCTGTCGATGTCCCCGGACGGGGAATCTGATTCGGAATAGAATATGTTTATTTGCTTTAAATGTGGTGGATTATTGATTGTCATTTTTCTCATTCAGTTACACAGCACGTTCATTGCAAGCAAACGAACAAAGAAATCTTTCCTCTTCAAAATATTAGCAAAGACTAGCATCTACCCGCGATTTTGTTCACTAGGCGTTTTCGTATCATGTTAGTACCGTTAAATTGAATTCTTTAATCCAAAAAGCACATAAGAATGTCAAAAGCGCCATTTAGTAGTCCAAGGTTGCTTTCTTCCTTGGGCACGGCCAAAGACCTGTTGGAGGCCCTGCCAGCAGTGGGACAGTGTACTTGGTACATACTAAAGTCGAATTTTATGAAGACAATGTAAACGGTAATAATAATCTCTGATAATGTAGCTTTATATTGGTGAAAGAAGACACGATTGGCGCAGTGCGCTGTAGCACGGTTTCTCGCCTCGATTTCCGTAGTGTCCCGGGTTCGATTCCCGGTCGGGTCAATTTAGGAAACGATCTTTTCTGAATTGACTCGGGTCTGGGTGTGCTGGGAGATACCCCTAGCTTATTTTCTTGTGTGTTACCTCGTAACACAGGGATATTTAATCCCTACTTCGAGACCATTACAAGAGGTTTAAAAAAAAAAAAAAAAAAAATCGGTCCAGTAGTTTCGGAGCCTATTCAATAAGAACAAACAAATCTTTCCTCTTTGTAATATTATTATACTAGCTTCTGCCCGCGACTTTGTTCGCGTGGAATGATGATATAAAGCCTATGGCCTTCCTTGATAAATGGGCTATCTAACACTGAAATAATTTTATCAAATCGGACCAGTAGTTCCTGAGATTAGCGCGTTCAAGCAAACAAACAAAGTCTTCAGCTTTATAATATTATAATATAGCTTCTGCCCGCGACTTTGTCCACGTGGAATAGTTACTTATGGCTAACGCTAACTTTAACCCGCGACTGCGCGCGCAGTACTTGATCGTTATTTTGCTGCGGTATTACTTTAAAACTGCAATATCTCCTAAGATATTTATTGAAATAGAATGATGTAAAGGGCAATTTTGTTTTTTTTTTTAAATTAAATACTTGCGATGTATAACGTATTTGGATAAGGATCAATATCATGTTTATAAAAACACCTTCGCAAATGATGCATTATTACGGTTATAGACATTTATTACTCAAAAAGAATACATAATTCACTTAACAGAGAAAAACAGGAACATTACTTTTAATTATTAGTACGCGAGTGTACGGTAAAACAGTGTTTCAAAATTATAAATATTAATGTGGGTAAGATGTTACAAAAATTGGATTCAATTACGTATCAATAGGCACTTGCTATGCAACGGCTATTTCATGGACATTACGATAATTATATTGCCATGGTCTAAATAACATCGGTACTTAAAATGTGGTGTTTTAGCTTTTTCTTAAAAGAGACAAACGACTTTAATTGTTTCATATGGTTTGGCAATTTATTATATAGTTGTGCTCCTTCATATGTTATATTTTTCTTTCCGTAATTTTTTCTAGTTTTGTGAAAATGAATATTATTTGCGCGTCTAGTTACACGTTTTTGGTATTGATACTTTGTACTAAATTTTATTTGTGTTTTTATTTTTTTATGTAGTATTTTCCAGATAAGTATACAAGTGTTATATTTATATGATTGAGACAAAGTCATAAGTTGAGTTTGTTTATAAACGATTGTCGTTGGAGTGAGATTATTAATAGAACAAATCCGTTTAGCTTTTAAAGAGGAACAATTCTGTCACACATGGTTTTTGCAAAACTTCAACCGTTGACGCAGCGGAAGCTCTCGAAAGAAAAAAAAACACCGATTTTGAAACATTCTTCATTGGTGCTCCGCTCCTATTGGTCATAGCGTGATGATATATAGCCTTGCCTTTCTCGATAAATGGGCTATCTAACACTAGAGAAAGTGGTTCCTGAGATTATATATATATGAGTTCAAGCAAGCAAGCAAACAATCTCTTTAGTTTTATAATATTAGTAAGTGTAAGTATGTATTTACAAAAGAAAATGTATTTAAGTATGTTTATCCGTTGTCTAGTATCCCATAACACAAGCTTTAATTAGCTTACTTTGGGGCTAGATGGCGCTGTGTGGAATAATGTCCAGGGATATTTATTATTATTATTATTAGTATAAATAGATAAATACCACGTATAGTGACGTAGTGAGTACACCGGACTGCCGATTACGAGTCCCAGGCGATTTGCCAACATTATTTTACACAAAGTGACATTAGCAATGTCAGTTGATTTCGTCTAAATAAAAATACGATTTTATTTATAACGACACGGTTGGCGTAGTGCGCTGCAGCACGATTTCTCGCCTCGATTTCCGTAGCGTCCCGGGTTCGATTCCCGGTCGGGTCAATTCAGGGAGCGATCTTTTCTGAATTGACTCTGGTCTGGGAGTGCTTGGAGACGCCCCTGGCTTATTTCCTTGTGTGGTACCTCGTAACACAGGGATTTTAATCCCTACTTCGAGACCATTACAAGAGGTGTGTTGTCTGGCGCATATTTATTTATTTATTTGTTGATTTTGCTAGTATTTCTGTCTTAATACAAAGCGATATTCCCAGGTGTTCATGGCCACAGTGTTCGGCGGAGACACCCTCACAGAACTGAGACAGTCTCTCCAGTTGGCAGAGACGGAACGAATAGGGGGAGTGTTCTCGCACATCTCCCCCTTCACCAGAATTAGGGATATAGGGGGACTTCTTAACGCGTGAGTACCAATACATACCTCTTTTGCCAGACAATACCATTTGGGCATTCGACTTTTTTTTAGTTGACGTGTTATTGAAAGACCTCTGAAAAATAAAGAAAATATGTGTAGCAATTTTAAAAATCATGTTTTTTGACTTGCTCAAAACGCTCCCTACAAACTACCGCCTTTAAATGACGTCATTTGCTGTTTAATTCTTTGCGTTTTCCAGAACATTTAATTTCACATTCCCAACCAAACCGTAGCAAGAATTTCTTAGTTTTTCTCTGATCTGTAAAGGAGATCATTCAGGCTCCATACATTTTTGGGTCTTTTCTGAAAGTGCCGGCCAACGAAAAAAATTGGTACTTATAAATAGAACTAGTCATACGAAGCAATAGTTATTACCGCACAAAAGTCCCAGGGTTGCCACAAGCCAAGTTATAAGAGTTTCAAGATTCGTCATTTTCAAACATTTTATTGATTTTTGAAAGTGCTGGCAAAAAGAATGATAGATATGGCTGGTAGTAACGATCTGAAGCATTTTCACACACATTTTCTATGAAAATGAGGAGTTTTGAACTCCTATAACTTGGCTTGTGGCAACCCTACGACTTTTATGCCGTAATAACTATTGCTCCGTCTGACTAGTTCTAATTATACGTACCACTTTTTTTGTTGGCCGGCACTTAGAGAAAAAACCCAATAACAAAAAAGATCTCCTTTGGATGCCATTTTTTGTTCCACTTTTAATCAAGGGTGCTGAAGCGAAACCCCACACCGGCTGTCATTGGTATAATCTAATGTCACTATTTCTCTGATCTGTAATAAACGCCTAAATGCATTTAAACATTTCAGGAGCGGCTTCACCCTTCAAACCGTAGACGTAGACTCCCTCACAATCTGGTACCCATCAGCGTGGCACGTCATGAATGACGTAAGAGCTATGGGCGAAGGGAACGCCGCTTTGAACCGGCCGCTCAGTCTGCCGAGACATACGCAGTTCGCGGCGGCCGCTGTGTATGACGAGATGTATGGGAAGGTGAGCTGCTGTTGGTTTTAAATTCTAGTATCAACAGTTGACAATTTTCTAGTGATAAAATATTAGTGACATAATACTAGTGACAAAATACTGGTGACAAAATATTAGTGAGAAATTACTAGTGACAAAATGCTAGCGACAAAATATGGCAAAATACTAATGTCAGAATATTAGTGACAAACTGCTAATATTAGTGGCAAATTACAAGTGACAAAATATTAGTGAAAAAATACTAGTGACAAAATACTAGTGAGAAATTACTAGTGACAAAATGCTAGCGACAAAATATGGCAAAATACTAATGTCAAAATATTAGTGACAAACTGCTAATATTAGTGGCAAAATACTAGTGACAAAATACAAGCGACAATTAGTTACAAACTAGTTGGGTTATAATTTGCTACATTAGCCAATACTGGCTTTGGCTAATGTAGCAAATTATAATTAAAGTTTTCGAATGTTCATATTTGAACATAAATATTTATTCATCAAACCAGTCTTTCAGAAAGTGAGTATTTACATGTTTATGTCAAGCACCCCCATACTAGTAACAAAATATTACTGACAAATTACTACTGATCAAATACTAGTGACAAATATCAGTGAAAAATACTAGGTCAAATATTAGTTATGATGAAGAAATAGGAAAGAAATCACTACTAGTTTGACAAATTGTGACTGAAATGCGACTGAGTTGACATATACTCGTAACAGCTTGATAGGGAACGTGCACAACCTAGGTGCTGCCGACTGGCGTCGCCAATCCGAGTCTTGTTCTCTCTTAATAACTGACATTAAGATTTATTTATTTATTTATTTTTCATTGCACAAAGAAATACACAGTACAATAGGCGGACTTAATGCCAAAAGGCAATCTCTACCAGTCAACCACACGATTAAACAGATAAATTTACAGACAGCGCAAGTGATAACATTTTACTACTAAAACTGACTGATGCTAAACATAAAAAAAAAACCCAAAAACAACAAAATATACTTACATATATATCATTATCTATATATATACATAGACTTAAATAAATACAAGATATATACGTCTTAAAGCTAAAAATAAATCTGAACAAAAATCTAAACACACACAATAACGTAAAAACTTGTAAAAATCAATATAATATTTTAAAAGAATCATTAAAAAAAAGTATATTGCTCAACCATACAAACGCCACAGATTAACCTGGCAGTATTTAAGCCACAACCATTGACCTTCACAGCATCTCAAGGACCATAGGCAAAGTTCGAGATCAATCCCCTGTGATTTTGACGACCGACTTGGTGTAATGGTTAAGAAGTTGGCTACTACACCAGAGGTCGCGGGTTCGATCCCCGCACAGTACAAACATTTGTGTGCATGAACATGTCTGTTTGTACTGGTCTGGGTGTCTCCTATGTAATGTAATGAGTATGTATTTACAAAAGAAAATGTATTTAAGTATGTTTATCCGTTGTCTAGTATCCCATAACACAAGCTTTAATTAGCTTACTTTGGGGCTAGATGGCGCTGTGTGGAATAATGTCCAGGGATATTTATTATTTATTATTTATTTAATGTTTATAACAAGTAAAACACACAACTATAAGGTACTTTGAAAAATTAATACATAAATGAAAAGGTAATTCAGAAAATTATTCACCATTATTTTGACGTCGTAAACATTTAGTTTGTGTGACAATTATCACAGCATTATTTTTTTCATATTTTATTATCTCTTCAACCTCCAATACATGGCCGGCCTCGACGAGATTTGACCTTTTGACATATTAGCCACGCTGACGATCATTATTAATAGTATGGAACCCGTATTTTACAACTTGTATCATATTAAAAAGATGGTTTGGTTTACAATATGTAGGTTGGGGGAAAAGTCTTTCCGCATATAGTATGTATGAACTTGTAAAATATAAATAAATATAAAAATAAATAAATATGCGCCAGACAACACACCTCTTGTAATGGTCTCGAAGTAGGGATTAATATCCCTGTGTTACGAGGTACCGCACAAGGAAATAAGCTAGCGGCGTCTCCCAGCACACCCAGGCCCGAGTCAATTCAGAAAAAATATCGTTTCCTGAATAGACCCGACCGGGAATCGAACCCGGGACACTACGGAAATCAAGGCGAGAAACCGTGCTACAGCGCGCTACGCCAATCGTGTCGTCAATCTAATCAATCAAAAATCTCACTAAAAGTTTAAATTTAAAAAAAGATAAATTCAAATTAGGAAAATGTGTGATTTTCATTTGTTTTTCTTACTGTCAAGATGATATCTAATGAAGAAATTCGATACATTTTAAAAAATTTCTACAAAAAAGGTAAAAATGAAACGCGAGCCGCGAAAAAAAATTGCGATGTTTATGGACCTAGTGCAGTGTCTGTGAGACTAGCAGAAATTTGTTTGATGTCGCCCTATTACGGAAAAAATAGATGCCATTTTTGAAAAAGTGGAGCAAGATCGGCATATAAGGTTGCCTATCTTTTACCCCAACCTATAATTTGAAAGCGCGATGACAGCTCTGATAAGTTTCCTTTACCGGCCGCATAGTGTCTCTTTTGTCAATTTTGTGCTGCCAAATATCGTTCCTGCACGTTCCCTAAAGTAAATAATAGTCACTAATGCTGGTAACAGATACTGAGTGCGAGTTCATTCGATATACGTACCGAGAAAGTAATCGCGGATTTGCCTAGGAAAAAAAAGTTTGTAACAATAATTATCACTATGGCATTAATTACCACTAATGCCATAGTCACTGCATGTACTTGCGCGCGGTAATTACCTACCAGCCGCCGGGTATTCCATGACTCATTTGGCAGTTGGTTGTCAACAGCCGCGTAGAGCGTTTGTACGGGAATTTTGCGGTTGAACGGTATCGATGACGTACTGTAAGTACTGACTACTGATATCTATATCGAAGATAGTTCCCTAATTTTTGCATAAAATTTTATGTCAGGCTTTTACTTATCCTAATAATAGTTATTCACAATATTGATTTGGCATAACTTTTTAGGCACATTTTTTTAAAGCATACCTATTATAAGCATAATAATTGTTAAGCATACTATTCTAAAGTCTAAATATGCTTACGCATAATTTTATAGGCATAATAATTATACGCCGTATAAATATCTAACTCTTGAAGTTTTCATAATCAATTATTTATTTGCAAGAATACAATTTTACAGTGAGATCTTATTAGTATGGTATGTCGTTAGTATTCTGCCTGCAAGCAGACGCGCAAATGTTTGTTATTTTATATTGTTAGTAAATTTATCAAAATGTTAAATATGAAAATATTATCACATTAATAAGACAATTTTTTTACAGTTCTTACAAAAGTCAATAAATTTTTTAATATTATAAAAACAGTTACAAATAAGCCAGTGACATAATTTATTTTTAAACATATTATCTTTGAGTAATTTTATGTCGTTTGGAAGAAAATTGTATAATAATTGTAAATTGTTGTATATGCACATATTGAATACGTTTTTCCTAGTATGTATATTTGTTTGTGGCTAGATGGTTGATACAATAAGCTTTCAAACTTTGCTCTTTTTTGCCTCGTATAAACCTCATTATGTTTTGCAAAGTGGGTTCTTAAATATACATATACAAGGCAGAGAAAGAATTTTACATGCTTTGAATAAGGGTCTGCACGAATTGAAGAACCACGCCCTGTTAATAGCTCTCACGCAACGCTTCTGCACCTTAAACACTCTTTACATTTCAACCGAGTTACCCCATATAATAACCCCATAACTGTTAAGGGACGCTACGTAGCCGTGGTATGCCATTAATGCGGCTTCCTTGGAGACGGCTTGTCGGAGTCTTTTAGGTGCAAAGCCGGCGCTCGAGCTTCCACAGAGTTCATCCACGTGAGACCTCTAATTGACGTGCTTGTCCATGTTTAAAAACATAATTACGTAATTTTGTGTTTATATTCAATGAAATACTTTTTCTATACAAAAAAAAATGTTGGCACCCTAACCTACTGTTACACTATGGTGCCCTAATACCACCTACTTTTGGTTTTTCAGATTCAAATACATTTCAATAAATAAAAACTAAAGTAGGCATCCATTATGCCTTTTGATCTTTATGCCTAATAACTTTATGCAAATCAAAATTAGGACAAAAAACATTAGCCTAAACCATTAGTGAAATAGTAAGCATAAATATAGTAATGTAATTTTATCGAGTAGGCAAAGGAAATGGAATCGGATTTACCGATTTTAATTTTTTAAATAAATTCTTAGTAAACGGGTTATGGCTAATAAGTTATAGAATAAAACGCGGTATCTCGAAAATAATAGTTAAAAACTAGCACACAAGGCAGACGCACTGGTACTGATGCGAATGACGTGATTACAAATTACAAAATGGTCGCTCATTGTCATAGATTTTTTGTCGATTCAGTAGTGTCAACACACTATTGAATGGCGTTCCTTTTCACGCATCAGGCGCTGTAAAGAAATTATATTAATTCAATTTCCAATACTTCATTTATTATCGGTTAATAATAATAACAATAATGTACTTGATAAGATTCGAAAGAACAATATTATTTTAATAGTTTATAACATTTTATTTTGCCAGTTTCTTTTTATTTAGTGTGAAATAGTATGCATGACACGGAACTATAAGAGCTGTCAGGCATATCATCTTACAGTGAAAATAGTATATTAAGTAATCTGTGACGGTGGTAGCAAAGTGTGTTCGATACTAGTGACTTATTTTTTTTCAATAGCTAGAGCGTAAACTGATAACGGAAAAACATTTAATAAATGCAAAAATACTTCAAAAAAACACAGCTTAGCTGACTGGTACTTAACGAAACGACGTTGACGATATGAAGTACTGTAAAAGTCTATTTGAGTTTGAGTTAAGATACCAAATTAGTCTAAAGTACATAAACCATCTAAGATTCTAACTTTTAACTCGGAACTCGGTCTCGGTATTACTCACGGCGAAATAATGAAGGCCAAATACTTCCTTTTACACGGCGCAGTGCGCTGTAGCACGGTTTCTCGCCTCGATTTCCGTAGTGTCCCGGGTTCGATTCCCGGTCGGATGAATTGAGGAAACGCTGATTTCTGAATCGACTCTGGTGTAGGTGTGCTGGGCGACTCCCCTGGCTGATTTCCTAGTGTGATACCTCGTAACACAGGGATATAAGTCAAGAGGTGTGTAATCTGGCCCATATTAATTTTTATTTACTTCTCTACATACATACTATCACGTCTTTATCCCAAACGGGGTAGTCAGTGGCAAGTGACTGTGTCGTCATGGTGAACGAAACACTCAGAAGCCCACTTTTCACCAATGGTATTAGAACCCAACGTGGTAGGTGGTGAGCCTTCCGCCGTTATCCGGGTTGATTTGGATTGTTATCGATGTTTTCCGTCACCGGAGAGTAAGTCGGATATTTAACAATGAACACAAAGATTTTGGTTCTGGCCAGACTACTTGTACTTATTCTTATACTTGTGCTTATACCTTCCTACTATTATATTTTTTTCCATTTCAGGATATCCCAGAACGCGGAACCAGAGGAGTCCCTGCTACGTTTCAGATCATCAACTTCCTGGGCTGGAAACCAGACCCTTCACAACCGAAGCCAATAGAGAGAGGAACAGGGGAGTTGTCGTTGAAGGACTTGCACAGGATCGATGAGATTATTAAAGATACCAAGACAATACCTTTGACTGAAGAAGACAAAAAATAATGGAAAAAGGTCAGGTTTTGTGTGTTGAATGGAGTACGATTTAGAATATTTTTTTTTCTTTTGGGCACATAGTTTGCCAAAAATACAATGTAACCCATACGTTAAACTCAAACTCAAACTCAAATAACTTTATTCAAATAGACTGTAACAGTACTTTCAAATCGTCAAATTTACAGCAAAATATACTAAATAATAGACATAAATACCATAATAATATGGTTAAGTAAATAAACAGTATACAGACACAATGAAACGTTATGAAACTATAAACTTAAAGTAAATTTCATTAATTGTAATTTTGTGATTAACTATTCCAGAGCTCTGCGTTTTTGAATAGCTATTGAATTTATAATGACGAAATAAATATCCGAGACAATTTACAACAAGGCCATCTGACCCCAAACTGAGCAAAGCTTGTACTAGGTGTCAGAGACTGATAAAATATTTAAATATTTATAAATACATACTTAAATACATACATACATATTTACCATCACGCCTTTATCCCAACGGGGTAGGCAGAGACCACATCTTTCCACTTGCTACGGTCCTGACACACCTCTTGCGCTTCTTCCACTCTCATTAATCCTTTCATACATGCTCGTCGATTATGGGTACTGACCTGACCTTTTCTGAGCACGTCTTGGACTTGTCCTAAGTACGTCCGTCTAGGCCTTCCCCTTTCAACAGCTCCATCCACCCTCGGCTTGTAAATTTGTTTCGTTAATCGCCTTTCATCCATCCTTTCCATATGCCCTAACCATAATAATAATAAATAATAAATAATCTTTATTGCACAAACAAATACTTACAGCACGTAAAAACAAAAAAGTAAATATTTAGTACAATTTAGGCGGTCTTATCGCTACAGAGCGATCTCTTCCAGACAACCTTCGGCAGAGAGATTTAAAACAGAGGACGAGTTAGGCTGCGCAAAAGCTATGGAAAAAAAAAATAGTAATTACATTTGAATATTATGCTAATATAAAAATAAATAAATAAATACATCTATGTATACACACATATATTGTTTTAGATTACCTAGCACCAGTTTCCTTGAGTAACGAACTAAATTAGGAGAGAACATATGTAAAAGGAACGTAAACAAAGAAAAAAAAAAACACGAAGTCAGAGAGAGAGGAAGTACGACTTTACCTGAGATTTGAAAATAGGTAAGGATTGAGATTGACGAATGGTTAAAGGCAAGGAATTCCACAGACGAATTGAGCGAACAACAAAGGATTGAGAATAATAGCTAGAAGAGTGCGGAGGGACTGTCAGGTGGAGTTTCCGGCAAGACCGCATGCCTTCACTTTTGGTAGGCTGCATGAATTGAAACAGCGTCTTAAGGTAAGGAGGCGAACGGGGATTAAACAAAGTAGTATACAATAGGGCCAAAATATGAAGATCACGGCGATGTCGTATGGTTAGCCAGTTTAACTGAGCGCGGAATTGAGAAACGTGATCAAATTTACGTAACCCGAAGATAATGCGTATGCAGAAGTTTTGAAGGCGCTCGAGTTTATTCAGAAAATTTTCAGTGATGTCTAAATAGGCACAATCGGCATAGTCAAGAATTGGCAGCAGCAAGGCCTGCACAAGTGCAATTTTGGTGGGTATAGGTAAGAAGTGGCGGAGTCTACTGAGAGAACTTGCTGATGCGAACATTCTCCTGCTCACCTCACCAATCTGTTTCTCCCAGCTCAACGAACTGTCAAGAAAGACACCTAAGTTTTTCACTATGCTGCTATAGGAGATCTGGATCCCATCAAATACAATAGGCGGCATCGACTCCCATTCGATCCTTGATATCAACCACGAGCTGCCAATGACAATAACTTGTGTTTTGTTCGGGTTCACCTTAAGACCGAAGGCCATGCTCCAGTCCAGAATACGTGCCAGATCAGCATTAATAGTTCCGACTACCCCATGAAGGTTTTCAAGGCTACCCTGCGAATATATTTGGAGATCATCTGCATAAAGGTGGTGAGAAGAAGAGAGATTATGAGTAATATAATTTATGAAAACAGAAAAAAGAAGAGGAGACAGGACACCACCTTGCGGTACGCCAGCAGAAATATCGCGCCATGCAGAAAACGAGTCTTCAGCACGAATGCGTTGCCGGCGCCCATGCAAGTAACTATGAAACCAGTCAAGCACCGCCGGAGATATGTTAAGAGAACGCAAAATGCCAAGAAGGATGTCGAAGTCAACCGTATTATAAGCGTTACTGAAGTCAAGCAACGTCAACACAGTCAGGCTCCGGCAGTCCATGCCACGCCGAATGTCGTCAGTAATCTTTACTAAGGCTGTAGTTGTACTATGACCGGGACGGAATCCAGATTGGAAGGGATTTAAAAGGTTGTATTTGGAAAGGAAGTGACTAAGCTGATCATGTACAACACGCTCCAAGACTTTGGACAGAAACGGCAAAATGGAAATAGGGCGGTAATCGGAGAATGATTCAGGGTTGGACTTTTTTGGGAGAGGAATTAACTGTGCATCTTTCCATATAAGTGGGAAGGTGCTCGAAAGGAGAGAGTAGTTCAGGATGTGGGTAATAATAGGATTTAGGACATCGAGGAGGGGTACGATCATCTTACGACTAACACTATCGTTACCGACGGCATCAGATGCAATAGCCTTAACGTTCTTCAAAACATCACAGTCAGTAACTTGACTGAAGACAAAAGGAGAAAAATCAGGAGTTGGAAGACAAGACAGTTTATTTAAAGTGTCACGCTTTCTAGTATCATCAATGAAGGTAGATGAGCAGAAGTGGGAATTTAAGAGGTCAATATTAATATCTTGGGGGGTGGATTCACTACGTAATCTTCCAACTCCTAGCGATCTCAAGAATTTCCATACTTTTGTAGGGTTACCGTTCTCAACAGATTCGTGAATATGGCGCCGTTGAGCGTCTCTACACAACCTATTGCAGCGGTTTCTTATCATTTTGTATTTTTCGCGGTTTTTGTCCGATGGCTCCATCTTGAACTTTGATTTTGCAGCATTTTTCTTGTTTCTCAAAGCTCTGAGGTCATCAGATAGCCAGGGAGCAGGAAAATGTTTCATCTTAACCGGTCGAACAGGAGCATGCTTATCGAAAAGCTGTTTAAGAAGGGAGTTGAATATGTTGACCTTCTCATCAATGCCAGTGGTATTGTGTATTACCGACCAATCGATGTTTATTGCATCCTGCCGCAAATTCTCAGTGCTCATGCCACCAAAATTGCGCTGAAATAGTATTTTCGCCTTGGATTTGGGGGGACGGACTTTATAAGACAAATAAACAAGGTCATGAAACGAGAAGGCATCAGCAGAACACTGACCGTGCTTAGCGGCGTGGATAGTTGAGGAGACCAAGATAAGGTCTAAAAGAGATGGAGCGGAGTTTGGGAAGAAGTGAGTAGCGTTAAGAGGGAGCACATGCATATCACTTGCATTTACGAGAGATTTAAGACGATGGGAACGGGCGTCATTCCTGAGAAGGCAGGTATTGAAATCGCCCATTATTATAGTATGGCTATATAACGGGGTCAATTCTTCCAAAGTCTTTTCGAAGGAAGAGAAATAATCTACACCCCTAGATGGACTATAGACAACACCGAGTAGTACTTTGGTATGAGACAGTGATAATTCAAGAAATAAGTGCTGGGCTAGCTCAGAGGACGAAGACGGTGGAGAATTATTTACAATAGTAAAAGGAATGTGAGATCGAATATATATGGCTACGCCACCGCCAGTTCTGACAATGCGGTCATTCCGGACAAGGACGAAACCGGGTAAGGAGAAGGATGTGGATGGAGTATTAGGATTCAGCCAAGTTTCCGACACGAGAACTGCATGAATGTTCTTGTTGTCAAAAGCTGTCAACATGTCAGTGTGGTGGGCTGGGATGCTTTGAGCGTTGATGTGAACCACGTTGAAGTTTTTGGGGACATCTGCAAAAACAGAATGTAGGACATCAAGGAGAGGTGCAGATGTGGAGTGGAAACTTTCATCGTCTAAGGAAGAAGAAGAAAAGGAAAGGAAATGCTCGCTTTGGTTACTGGTACTTTTTGGCGAAACCATATCAATACAATAATAATCAATAAATAAATATCAGACTCAAATTACACTTTACCATCCACCACCACCATCTTAGCATTCCCATCTCAATTTTTGTGACAACATCCTCTTTCACACCACATCGCTCTCTTATTATGCTATTCCTTACTTTATCACTCAATGTCACTCCTGCCAAACTTCGCAATGCTCTCATACTTAAATACCATACCAAAAACCAGGAGGTTCAATTCCAAGGTCGAGCAAAGTGTGTTTTCGGAACATAGCCCGGGTTTGTGATTACCAACCCGCATTTGGCAAGCGTAGTGATTAAGCCAATACCCATCCATTGTAGCGATGACTTGATTTCAATGATGGAGGCCTTTGCCCAGCAGTGGGACAGTGTATAGGCTAATTACTTTACTTTTTACATACTTAAATAGATAATAACACCCAGACACACAATAAACACAAATGTGACATGAATGTTTGTCATGGATTGAACCCACGACCTCTGGTGCTTATAAGCAGGATCGCTGCCATTGCGCCAACAGGCCAGTTAAAAATATCAAGTAATGGAGCATACTAAAAGAATTAAGGAAAAAAACCTGGTTAATGAATTGACTACAAAACGTTGCGGGCCCTTATTTTTTTTTATGCTTGTATACTGCCTTTAAGTTTGAAACATTACAAATGGGTTAAATTGTATACTTATTAGCAAAAAGTTTTAGGTTAGGTCGTACTACCCAATAACTACAAAACTTCATATACGGGTCTCCCGGGTAGTGTTATTTTTTAGTACAAACAAACAAAGATTCATTGAAATCTATTCTCTAGTTCGCAAGATAAATCGTACTTCATCTTAAAAGTTGGTATTTAATACCGATAGTCGAAAAAATGGTCTAGGCGAAACGAAGATGAATATAAAATACAATTCAAATGTGAACACTCAAATAGTTTATTCGTTTTGTAAATAGTTGTTTTAGTTATTTATTAGAAAATAAACGCATTTGTTGAATTTTAACATTGTCTTTTATTACTTATAGAAAGCGACACCAAACATATACCTTAAATATATTTTAAAATCTAGCTATGATGAGGCGAGACGCGTCATACCTTACATGTATACCGTGATTAACAAAATACTTAAAAACATGATATGGCATCAGTACTTAGGTGATGTAGGAACTATCTGAGTAAATAATTTTAACTTTATTTCAAGGTAAAATTAGTCGAACAGTTTTATTGAAAAAACCTAATTATCACCTACATATGTTAGTACATCACTTGGTACTAAGTAAAGTAAAAAAGATATGATTCATGTGGACTTATAAAAAGTATAAGTCCAATAAAAAAAGTAATAGCAAAAATATAGTATCTGAATAAAAAAAACTTGCATAAAATAATACTATAATAGTAAATGTCATAAATAAACAAAATTTGACTCTACCACCGGTTCGGAGGTTGTTTACGATCGAGAAGACTCCGGCAAGAAACTCGATGGTTACTCTTTTCAATCTTGTTTTTTACACAAAAATTGAATTCATGGAGTAAAGTCAGAACAAAAAATGTGCAGAGGAGCAGATTATACCTAGATTTTGTTTTTATACCACAAGGTGGCTAACAAGCTTACGGCCCGCATGATGGTAAGCAGTTACCGAAGCCTATGGACGCCTGCAACACCAGAGGCACCACGTGCGCGTTGCCGATCATTTAGGAGATACCTATTAACTCTCCTCTTAAAGGACCCCATACTGTATTCCCCCGGGAAAACCTCGGCAGGGAGCTCATTCCACAATCGGATTGTTCGCGGCAGGAAATTCCTCTGAAACCGCAGTGTGCGCGACCAATGTGTGAGGATGAACACCCTGTCGATGGCCAGCGGTGGGATGTAATAAAAAGTAGCTGTGGACATCATTTCAAACAGTTCCTCGAAACACAACCCATTGTATAAGCGGTAGAACACACATAACGAGGCAACGTCTCGCCTCAGACCTAATGGTTCTATTCTACTCGCGAGTTTGTGATCGTCAAATATTCTCACAGCTCGTCTTTGAACCGACTCAAAAGGCTCATGCTGGTATCCTGGTGCTCCCGCCCAAAGCTGACAGCAGTACTCCTTATGGGGCCGTACTTGCGATTTATATAACAGGAGTTTTTGCTCCGATGTGAAGTACCGCTTCGCTCTATTAAGCACACCTAGCTTCTTGGATGCCAGCTTGACCTTATCATTCAGATTACTTCGGAATTGCACATCACTGGAGATGTCAACACCGAGAATCCCAATACTCTTAGAGATGGTAAGAGGTGTGTTGAGGAACTGTGGGGTAACGGAATGGATGGAATGAACGCACAAACTTGTGTCTTGGTATGGTTAAATCGGACTAAGTTATCCCGGCCACAATCGTAGACTTTGTTACTCATAGTTCGTTCGTTCTATTTTTTCGCGGAAGCCCGCGCTCTTTAATCCTCTACGCTCCGAGGGCGTCCGCGGTGTTTCGGTGGATTTTTGCTTCGGCGTACTTTTCGTTGTTCGTGTGCGTTGCTCGATACAGTTTGTAAGGGATCTATTTTGACTGAGAAAAAAGTACGCCATGGATTATCCCTCGTCTGCGCAGGCCTTAAGTCTTTTGATAATCAACTGGTATACGTCATACATTTCATAGAACGTGGCTCAGACGCGGCCTCACGAACGCTCAGTTTGCGCTCATACCACAGTACCACACTTATTGTTTTGAAAATCTCAGCCGCTGTTAGTGACGTTCACTAATGGTCCTTTGCACAGCACTTAAACAATTCTAAAAGTTCATATGATAAAACGCCTCGGTGGTTTTTGTTTTTTATATTGCCCGTCAAGATGACCTCACTCCACCTGATGGAAAGCGGTCGTGAGGTCAAGATATGGGGCTGACAAGCGCAGTCATTCAAACGAATCACTGGGCTGGCCATCCTCTCCTTGAAGGCCTGCAGAAATTCCTTTTCAGGCCCCGCTTGAAGAACCCGGGACTATGAGAGGAAGGATGTGCTGGAGGAGCGTTCCATGTCTGGATGGTACGACAAAGAAACGAGTCACCGAACCTTTTAGTTCGGGCCAACAAATGTTGAATTGTGTGTGGGTGACGCCGTAGTCCAGCACGCGTGGTACGGGAGTGGAAAGGTGAGGGTGGAATAAGCTGGTCGAGTGGTTTCCATTCCCAGGTCGGTCAAAGTGTGTTTTCGGATTTTTCGGATCATAGCCCGGGTTTGTGATCACCAACCCGCATTTGGCAATTAAGCCCATACCCATCAACTTAATTTTCAATGATTAGAGGCCTTTGCCCAGCAGTGGGACAGTATATAGGCTAATTACTCTACTTTACTTTACATATATTATCTGATTAACTATCCTAAATTGGGTGTATTCACAATGGCATAGACCTGGGGGCGTATTACCTCTTAAAGCCAGTCAAGTTATCCTAAACTATGCGTAGCCAGCGATTTCCTCACATGATCTGTCATTTTCAGCCAGTCAGCGATACCTGTCAACAATGCATCCTCTAGGCCAGATATTTACTGACGAAATTGCTCGCCACCCTCAGTTTAGGAAATTATCTTGACTGGCTAATAGAGACGGTAATACGGCCCCTGTACTGCTACCACGAGTTTCCGTCACGTAAACTACTATAGTTTGCTATAGCAGCTGGCAAATCAGTTTAGTTCCATTTCTATCCAACAGAGGCACTGCACCGAAACCCCATAAAAACTTCAATGACGCTAGTGACTGTCATCGGTGTAGACCCATGGTGGTACGAGTATAAGTTGTCCTAGTCCTAACTAGAGTATATATTATATTTCGAAAGCGGTTCATATGTCCATTCTTCGTCGGAATTGTATATTTGCTCCTCTGTTTCTTTGTATTCTTCGTATTCAGGCTCTGAAATCATCAAATTTTGTTTCTTTTAACCCTTTAATGCATAGGTCCTTAAGCAAAAAAAAATATACCATAGATTGAAGAACATGTTTCCGAAAAAAAATACAAAAAGACGTTTGACCAGTAATGATTAATTAATATCCCAATGAATCTATGATAATACAATATTACATATTTTTATGTCAAAGTTTTAAAAAGTCAGATTATTTAACCGTTTATTTATTTTTGGAGTTACCAGAACAAAAATAACAAGAAATTTTAATTTATTTAAAGGTGCAAATATGGCACAAGATGCAGTACTTAAGGGGTAACAAAAAAGAAGAAAAATCTACAAACTAACTTTACATTTTAGATACGTACCTTCTATTGGTTCTTTGGGTATTACAATCGGCGGAAGGGGTTTCGATATAACAGCTGCAGGGGGTGGTGGGGCTGTAAGTAATAAAATATGATCAAATAAAATAATTATATGATTACCTGGGACATTTTACACCAAAGATTATCATAATTATAAATAAGGGTTAGAAATCGTAAGTCTGTTTTTCTGTTCTGTAAAATTATTCCTTAACCTCTTGTAATAAAGGCTATTTAAATGTGCAGTTCATTTGACTGAAAGCCGACACTGGTTCTTTCATTATATTTTTTTATTAATATGGGTTTGCATTTGGCATAGTCTCTAGAGGTAACCGATGACGAAGCCGAAGGTACTTGCTTACCCAGCAAATGCCTATTCACTCTGGCCTTGAAGATACCACGGTTGTTAATATCCGGAAACACAGACGCAGGGAGAGCGTTCCACTCCCTAACGGTGCGTACCAGAAAAGACGCAGCAAATCGTTGAGTGCGGATTGTTGGAAAGTCAACCACATGAGGGTGAAAGCCCTCCCGGCGTCTAGTGGTCAGAAAGAGATAGAAATTCATATTATTATTATTGTTCTTAGTCTCTTCTTTTTCTGTGTAAGCTACCGTGCTCAGGTAAGTACACAACATTTTATATTAATGTTGAAAGTGGCCGGCTGTAGGCATCTGAACAAACCCTCAGCAAAGCGCTAGTTCATATGGTCAATGGTCGAATAAATAATACGTCAAAGTAGTTTCAAAGAGAGCGACTTTTATTACTTAGAGACCTCTTTTTTTTTTTATAAGGACGCCGCTGCTTGGCCTCGACGGCCTTAGCAGCTTCACCGGTCTGTAGGGTGAGCGCAGAAGGCTCTCAACCCTAACCTAATATTTAAAAAAGCATTTCGAGACTTCTTTTTTTTTTTGATAAGGACGCCGCTGCTTGGCCTTGACGGCCTTAGCAGCTACACCGGTCTGTAGGGTGAGCGCAGAAGGCTCTCAACCCTAATATTTAAAGTAGCACTCTAAGGACCCCCTTGTGGGGTAGAACCTCGACTCAGAGCGTTACTTGAGGATGATCTGACATTTTGGGGAGAGAATCTACCCGGCACGTGGCGGTATCTAGAAAAGGAATTTAAAAGGGGACGCGACGCGGGCCCGCGCCGGCGCGGACGGAAGCTCGGTTGTATGTGTGTGGAATGCGCGGTCAGTCTATGGTGATTGGCGATGGCCAGGGTGATAGGGTCGTCCGGGACGTATAAAACGTCCCGCGGACGACGCAGTCCCCCTGAGACACTATTTGTGTCTGGCAAATATCTTGCTGCCTCAACTACTAAGGGATTGACCATTTGCTCTTTTTTTTTTTGTAAGAACGCCGCTGCTTGGCCTCGACGGCCTTAGCAGCTTCACCGGTCTGCAGGGTGAGCGCAGAAGGCTCTCAACCCTAAACAATTTGCTTTTTTTTTTTTTTTTCTACATGGCATGCATTGTTAGCCGCTGATGGCTTTCACAATTTCACCGGACAAGTGGGTGAGCGTAAGGCTCTCAACCCTTATATTTAAGTAACGTGCCTAAGGGTGCCCCAAAGGGGACACGAACCTCGGCTTAGGGCGTTACTGGGAGATAATAAACGGACGTAGGTTTGAGGAGAGAGACGACCCGGCACGTGCCGGTTACGCGAATCTAAATATGACTGGGGTCGCGGCGCGCGTCCACGCCGGCGTGGACGATAGATCGGTCTGGTGTAGTGTTGGTTCTGCGCGAGTTGTCTGGCGGTGGCAATGGCTAGCGTGATAACATCGTCCGGTTCGGTAAGTGCGTGCCTAGGGCGGCGCGCCTTACGAATGGTGTTGGGGTCGGGCGTGTAGTTACCATCCTCCACTACCAAGGGATTGGCGTGGGTCTGAGTAGAGTCGAAAAATGTTTGGGACAATTGCTTTAGGTACTGCGAGATGGTCGGCAGACCTAAGTCAATGTGGAGATTTTCATTGCGTAAAAACCAGGGGGCGCCCGTAGCTTTTCGCATGAACCTGTTCTGCAGGGCCTGTAACCTATGGATTACTTGTTTGTTGACATGGGCAAAAACGGGGCTAGCGTAGGTCATAATGGGGCGGATGCAAGACGTGTAGAGTCTCACCTTATTTCTAAGGGTCAACTTACTACGCTTGTTAATGAGATAGTGGAGACGGCCTAACACAAAGGCGGCGCGATCTCTTACTATTTTGATGTGGGCTCGAAAGGTCAAACCACAATCAAGGTGGACGCCTAGGTAACGGACTTTCTTTTCCCAAGGGATAGATTGTCCGAACATAGTGATGGGAGGGAGGTTGCGGGAGCGTTTTCCCCTCTGAAAGAGGATGGCAGCGCTTTTGTCAGGGTTAACTTCTATTCTCCATTTCCTAAACCACGCTCCGATGGTGTTGGCAGCGTACTGGAGAGACTTGGTGATAGAGTCTATGGTGCGGGACGTACAGAATAGTGCTGTATCGTCTGCAAATAGGGCTATCCTGACCGTTAACGGCTTTGGCAGAAGGACGGGGAGATCGCTGGTGTATAGCGTAAACAGGTGAGGGGAGAGCACGGAGCCTTGAGGGACTCCGGCTTTGATGGTGTGCGGGCGGGACAGGGTTCCGTCCACTCTGTAGCGGAAGCTTCGATCGGAGAGAAAGTCTCGAATGATGAGCACAAGACGATCAGGTACTCCTAGTTTGTATAGCTTGTAAAGCAAGCCATTGTGCCAAACCTTATCGAAGGCTTTTGCCACATCGAAGAAGAGAGCGCCTGTTTTGTGGGGTCTAGTCCTAGCAAACCCGGTGTGCACGTGCTCGACTATGCGATGCACTTGCTGGACACAAGAGTGTCTGACTCTGAAGCCAAACTGCTCATGGGGAATAAGGCTCTTGGACTCTACAAAGTCCTTAAGTCGGCTAAGGATGAGTCGCTCATAGATCTTCCCGATGGAGTTGAGAAGACTAATTGGGCGATAGCTGGATGGTTCTGAGCGGGGTTTGCCAGGCTTAGCAATGCCGATGACTATTGCTTCTTTCCAGGCTTGTGGAAAGATGTGATTGCTTATGGCTGCATTGAATATTGCAGTGAGCAAGACTAGAAGGTGGCTAGGGAAGTGCTTGAGCACTTTATTTGATATCCCGTCTAAGCCAGGGGCTTTTCGGGGGTGGAGGTCCTTGATTATGGTTTGTACTTCCTCGACCGTGACCCTATTGAGGGGGGGGGGGGGTCTGAAGGAGGAGTACTGGCCTTAGTTGCGACAAAGGAGTCGACTTCTGTGAGTTGACTTTGATCTACTGGAAGAGTACTGGGGGAGCATTGAGCTTCTAAGCTTTCTGCTAGGCATTCAGACTTTTCGTCGTCATCGAAGGCCAGAGGCAGGTTTGGACGATTAAGAGGAGGCATCGGGGTAACCGTGTCGGACTTGAGCGTCCGCGCTAGTTGCCAAAATGCTTGGTGGGAAGGCTCTAAGTTTTCTAGCATGTCGTCCCAACGAGCGCTCCGAAGTTCGTTTATACGATGCTTTACGTCCTTCTGTAAAGATCGCAAGCGAGCGCGGTTTGCTTCGGTGGGATATGAGTCGTAAGCACGAGTGGCTGCGTTCTTCTCCGTCAATAGTGCACGCACATCGGGCGGTAGGTTGAAACGTTGGTGGCCCAGGTCAGGGACCCGCCGCGAGCATTCAGCCACGGTGCTCTGTACGTGACTAGAGAGAGAGTCGATCGCAACCACTGTGTCCTGGACTAAGGTTATTTCTCCGGCTATGGTACCTGGGAGAGGGTTGGACTTTAAGCGATCGCCTAGTTTTTGCCAGTCAACAAGGACTTTGCTGGGAGGAGGAGTGCCTGAGTCAGGCGGACCTATTCGAGGAGAAAACTCGATAACGACAGGTCTATGATCGGAGTCTAGCTCGTGATGCACTTCTATAGAGGCCAAACGTAGGTTTATATTCTTTAGAAGTGCAAGATCGAGAAGAGTGGAAGGACACTTTCATGTCCTTCAGAAGCTTCGTCATGCGACGGTGGTCGTTTGAGGTTTGCACCTTAACTTGGATCCCATCACGCTGGGTCTTTGCTGAGACATAATTCAGCTTTTGGTCAGCACAACGCCTGGATATTGCTACCCACAACGATTTGTCCTGAATTATGAGTGGTAGCGGGGACGGCTCTTTCCTCTGTGAGGAGGGGTCAGAGCCGGAGCCGGAGGCCGAGATGGGCTTTGCCACGGGGGCGGGTTGGATGCGCTCTAGAGGGATAGGTCTAGGCGCTGTCTTATTGGTGGCTTGGGTAGGGGGGAGCGGAGAGGGAGAGGTGGGCGACTCGGTAAGAGCTGGCTGCCTCTTGTTGGGGGGTGCGGCGGAAGCTCTCTGCTTCTTAGAACGCTTTTTACCCACAAGGGTAAAATCATCGTCAGAGGACGAAGTGTCCTCTGCCGAGGTTTGGCTTTCGGCGATTTCCATAGCGCACTGATCGGCTGCTATGTGGACAGGTGGCCTCGGCGGGTCATCGTCTATCAGATCCCCGAGTTCGGGAATCTCATCTACGATGTCCTCCAATAGGCCATCCTTCCTGGCGAGATAGGATAATAATTTCTTAAGGATCTGGTGGAGACGCGCCATGGCGCCCGCCAGTGACAACTGTTTTTACCTAGACGATAATTACTGTCACTTCTTCGCGTCGCGTTCCGCACAGAAGAAGTGATAAGAAACTGTGCGGCAGTCGCGCTACTTAGCCTATAGCGATAACCCCGGGTTGGATTTTCCCAGGGGTGTGTGTTAATAGTTTATCTCCCCGCCGGGATAGACGGGGAGGGTGAGTGCTTAACTAGTGTGCCCTAAGCTAGTAAGCTCTTCGCCAATCTTATTGTGTGAAGAGGGCCCTATCAGCCTCAGGTGCAGAGGGTAGCTCGGAGCGGAGGCCCCGAACGCCCAAACAACACCCGAAGAATGGGATGAAGGTAAGGTGGGGGTGGGAAGGTGATAACTGCCGTCGGCTAGGAGAACCAACCATTTGCTCGGGTGCCAAAATACTTATATATAACTAGAGAAAAATCGTGACACCGCCTACTAGGATTAACAATTCCTAAAAAGATCGACGCCATCTATCGGCAGCCTGACATTTCTAACTAATGTACAGAAATGGACTATACAGCATCTTATGAAAAGAAGAAGAAAATTCTGGTAACAAAACGATATATTCTCGATACATACCTTGTATTGCTGCTTTGGGTAGTAATAACAGCGGAGGGGGTTTTGAAATGACTACTGCTGGGGGCGGCGGGGCTGCAAGTATTAATAAGTATGTGTTAAATAAAAAAAAATACGATAAGATTACGCCCAATATGTATGCAGAGCTTGTACCATTGAGTGTCAGAGACTAATCAACACACCGACTCAAATCATATTTTAATGTGTATGTTGCCCCAGATATTCCCAGGTCAATACATTGCAGTTAATGCAAGAGACACTTGGCAGGCCTCTGTCACTGCATGTGCTTGTGCGCGATGATATATCTGGCATTTATTTGGTCATCAACAGCCGCGTAGAGCATTTGTACGCGAATTTTGCGATTGAACTGACGCGATGACGTACTGTAAGTACTGACTCCTGACATCTTTAACGAATATGTGTAACTGTAGCTTTAGTTCCAACTTACCCGGTTTCTCCACCGGCAAGGGTGGTGGAGTCTTATGCACTGCTGGTGGTTTGGGCGTCACGGGTGGGGGCTTCGGCCGCCGGGCGTCCGGCCTGGGCGGCGGTGGAGACAGGCCTAGCAGAACCGCTGTGACAATACAGAATTTTAATGAATATAAGTATCTAGCTGTCCGTCAGAGGCTTCGCTCGCGTCGACTGTCTTTCGCGTCAAAATATAGCCTCAGTTGAAAAAAAAGCCTAACTATGTCACTCCCTGAGAATGGAGCCTTTTATTGGTTAAAGAATTAACAAACAAATCCAAGTAAGGATTAATATACTCCGAGGTACCAGGGGTCTTATTATAAGCCCTATTACTTACTCGTATCAAGCTTATTTCATTAACTAAGTGTAGCAAGCAATTTCGTAATATGATCTTTCATTTTCAGCAAGTCAGCGGTTAATACCTATTTTGTGCTAGTGTCATCAATCTGGCCCTTGACAGCCAATGTCTTATTGCTGTCACTATTGCTGTGTTATGTTGGAGAAGGAAACACATTCAGACACGATTGGCGTAGTGCGCTGTAGCACGGTTTCTCGCCTCGATTTTCGTAGTGTCCCGGGTTCGATTCCGCGGACGAAGCCGCGGGCGGAAAGCTAGTATTTAAAAAGTCTAGTGAGAAAGATAGATAGATAGATAATATTCTTTATTGTACATTTTGCAGGATAAAAAAAAACTATTTGTATATTTTCTTAGTTCAGTGGTGTCGTTTGTGGCCCCCCATCGATCACCTCAGTCGAGCGATGTGGTACGCACCTGAAAGATACTCGGTTTTATTTACTTGCAAGGTAAAACTTAACGACGACCAGTCTAGCTAAAAACTATGTATAGTTAAGTGCAGAAAAGTTAAAACTGTTTTGGCCCTTGGAACATACGGAATAAACATTATGGCTTCGAAGTTCGGAGACCCCTGATTTAGAAGAAAAGCTAAAGATTAATCATACCTAAAAAGAGAAAAATCAATGCCGTAATTTTATTTATTTATTAACACAGATACAAACATAAAATTACAGCTACTTAAGCCAACACGTTGATATTGTTATTCTAAAATCTATTTCATAAAACTAAGGTAATGTCGCAATTTTGTAACGAAACACTGCAAGGAATCAGCAAAAACGTCGGCATCATGGACCTCCCTCAAAAATCCATTCAGCAAATTAATAGCACGAGCTGTGGGACAGTTGCTAGCATGCTGTGTGCGCAGGCTACCCAGAGTGGAGAAAAGCTGACGCCGACGTCGGCCAACACCTCGCATATAGTTTTGAGGGACATAAAGCCCGAATCGACCTGCAGCCGCCGGATTATCAACTTTATGACCAAGCAATAGGAAGTAATGGATGGCCAGTGATAGCTTTCGTCGAAACTTTAAGAAATCAAGGCCAACCATCCCAGCCACAAACATTGATGGGAAAAGAAAGGGATAGTACCCATATTGCCGCTTATATAAGAAACGCGCGAATTTCTTCTGCACCTTCTCTATTAAGAGTTCGTACTTAGTGGTACTCGGATCCTGGACTGAGGAACAGTACTCTAGCTTACTGAATAATAAATCTATGTATGTGTGTACGGTATACATATGCATGTTTATTATATTTATTTATGTCTAAGTAATATATTGATTGTTTGTTTATTTATTTATTGAATGTTTTAAATAATATTGGTTAGTTGTATTCATTCATATTTTATGTTTTGCTCATAAAGTTGTTATCACTCCACACTTTTTATGATTTGAGAAGTTCCTTTACCCAAAGGTTGCCTGGAAGAAAATGTTTAAATTGTTGAATATTACTGTTATTTTTTTCTCTCTAAATACAATTTTATGTCAACCGGAAAAACCAGAGTTTGTTGAGCTGACATGAGTATGGTGTGATTTTTTAGAATATGATGAAAACCCCATGTTGTTAAATAGTTCTAATATTGAACAAGCAGAGGATGCTTGAATGAATAGACGTCAGAGTTTGCGGAATATCGCAATGAGTAAGTAATTCACGCAATACCTCCTCTGAAATGACGAAAAAACTGTTTCACTATGTACTTGAAGTATTAACGTTGCGATTCTGGTTATAACCATTAATGGCGTGGGTGCTAAATAGATTACTTTCTTATTTTTTTAAGATATTGGATGTTTTATAAGAATTGAGGAATTTTTACTTTATTGTCAACTTATTTGGAAAAATTGTGCCTTTAATGTATTTGTTTTTACAATTTTGGGTAGCTGTTAAGTAGTTTTATTAGTTTCAACACCGAAGGGGTACGACTAGTACCCCTTTGGTGTTGAAGTAGTAGTAATAAACCTACTCATGTCACTTCTACAAGCATTGGTAAACGGTCTTCATAAAATAGATAGACTATACATAAGATTCGATTTTTTTAGCATTGCACTTTTTTTTTATATTGCCCGTCAAGATGACCTCACTCCACCTGATGGAAAGCGGTCGTGAGGTCCGGATATGAGGTTGACAAACCCAGTCATTCAAACGAATCACTGAGCTGGCCATCCTCACCTTGAAGGCCTGCAGAAATGCCTTTTCAGGCCCCGCTTGAAGAACCCAGGACTATAAGAGGAAGGAAACACATGTGCTGGAAGAGCGTTCCACGTCTGGAAGAACTGCACTGGTAGAACGGGGTCTCCTAAGCTATGTTTTTTATATGGATGGATGTATTCTGTTGTTGCATGCTATGGATGTGTGCTCAGCTGTGGATGCGTCTTGTGCAATGTGCATGCGTGTTGATACCTAACATTGCTCGAGCTCTTCATCTTCCTCGCACAGCTACCTCGTAGCACAATTTACCCGCTCCGTTACAAAACAAAGCATTGATCAGTGAAAATGGTCTATAGTTTCGTAGCTCAGCTTGGCTTAGCTTGCACGAAAAATAAAAAAATCGTCATTTTGATCCCGCACACAGACAGCGAGTTTACAGGCGAAACCAGTGAGCATTAGTGAATCGGCCAGTCGCACTGTCACAGTTTAATTAATAGTATAGTATATATGTATAACTAAATAGTTAGTATAGTAAATAAGTTTCAATTCCTACACTCGTCTCATCAAAAAGATCTCCGTTCAAGTAAAACGTTAGCTCTATTTACACCCCTTTCCTTTTTCTCCTTCATGTCAGTCTCCTTCAGACTGTCTGCCATACGGCTCTGGAACTCTCTCCCAAGCAATATTCAGAAATATACCTCCAAACTTGCTCTGAAGAGGTCGTTGCGTGAGCATTTTGAGTGAGCCGCTGATTCAGTCAACCATTTCATTGAGTTCAGATTCAGGCATCTACGTTTAACTCTCTGAATGGCAATTTAATTTAATTTCATATTATAAAGTACATTTATTTTAAATGTATATAAATAGGTATGTTTGTTGGCATGATAAGTATATATAATTAATATGTATTTATGTAGTATATTATGATTTATATTTGATTTATTTAAGTTTACAAATTGTATTAGGTATTTGTTACGAGTAGTTTAGGTATTAGTGGGTTTTAAAGTTTTAGTTAAGTAACAAATTTGTTGTTTGTATTTTCTTGCACCGAATTCTATACGTTGCACAGCCCAAAATTCGTATGTTCTCTGTTAAACCTTGCGGTTGACTGGTAGAGAATGCCTCTAGGCATTAAGTCCGCCAATTGTACCCATTTTTATAAATGTGCAATAAATAATAAATAAATAAATATAACGGCAAGTCGCGAGTGTTTTTGTTTTTGTCGAACTTGGTGTAATTTTTCACATGATGAATTTTGTTTTTGGCCGGTTCTGTCAAGTTGGTATAGTATTTACCTACCTGAAATTCATTTTAAAAATTCAGAGCGAATATAATAGTTACCCTGGGTGGCCACGCAAGTTTAGGAAAAAGTTGCAAGCAGTCTGGTTCTTTTGTAAACTCTTTATTTTGTGGTGTGAGTACCTGTTTGAGTTATCTATAGTAATATTATAAAGATGAAAGATTTGTTTGTTTGTATTGAATAGGCTCCGAAACTACTGGACCGATTTTAAAAATTATTTCACCTATATAAACCTACATTATCAGGGAGTGACAAAGGCTGTTTAATTTTATTTAATTTAGGCTATAATTTTACGGGAAAGGCAGTCGGGCGCAGGCAAAGGCGCTGACGGACATTATTATACTTTCGACGACGATTGATTATTTTCGACGGCCACTCCAGCATTCTAAAGTAAAGTAAAATAAAGTAAAAAATCATTTATTCATTTAAGCTTGTATAAAGCACTTATGACATGTCAAAAAAGTATATAGAAATAAATAAATGAATAAAATAAATAAATATCCCTGGACATTATTCCACACAGCGCCATCTAGCCCCAAAGTAAGCTAATTAAAGCTTGTGTTATGGGATACTAGACAACGGATAAACATACTTAAATACATTTTCTTTTGTAAATACATACTTATTATACATAGGAGACACCCAGACCAGTACAAACAGACATGTTCATGCACACAAATGTTTGTACTGTGCGGGGATCGAACCCGCGACCTCTGGTGTAGTAGCCAACTTCTTAACCATTACACCAAGTCGGTCGTCAAAAATAATAATAATAAACGTAAATAAAATAGTACAATATTAATACACATCGTGAATATACATAATGTGAATCTACCACCGGTTCGGACGTTGCTTCTTATCGAGAAGACTCCGGCAAGAAACTCGATAGTTACTCTTTTGAACTTTGTTTGTTTTACAAAAAATAAATTCAGAGTACAGTCAATGAGAGTAGAAAAAAGAACACAACATTGAGCAGAGGAGCAGATTATTCCTACTATGACCACAAACTTTTGTCGTTCAAGTAATCCTCTACATTATAATAATTCGAGTTGTCATCTATAATCTGTGGTTTGCATTGGTGTCTTTTTTTGTCTTCGGCTTTTTTAATCTGTGGCAATTGATCTAGGCGGTAATTTACCAATAAAGAATGGCTGGAATGGACTCTGTCCGTAGCCGTAAAAAAAATAGGTGGTAATTAATTATTGAAATTATTAAAAAAACACAAGAAATAAACAAAGATTTAGAAAGTATACTGGATTTTAATCATAAAACTCTGAGTTCTAAGACTATACCCATACTTGTGAAAGTTCGTTGAAGGAAGCATATCTCGAAAACTATACAAGATATCGAAAAACTTGACTGAATAAAACTTGTAGCAAATTTAATCAGCTTTCATTTTGTCTAAAGTCGCTAGGACACAGTTTCCGAGACATGAGCAAAAACCCGAAAAATGAGACTTTAAAACCCCAGCTCCCCCCCCGGCTTATGGGCTACGGCTACATACATCCTCACAAACTTTCATTTATAATATTAGAAAGATGCCACTCGCTGAAAACGTATCTTTATATTGGTGAAAGAATTTCTACATTTCCAGTAGTTGATAATACAAAAAGACCAAGAAGCACCTTCTTTTAGAAATAACTTAAAAAAGTTTCTTATGGCGCATTGCTTTTACTCTGTAGAAGAATACCTGACTAGTAAAAATACTAATTGGCGATACATATTATGTACAATTGTTATTCCGAACCTTCACTTTACATAAACTACAATATAAATAAATATGCGCCATACAACACACCTCTTGTCATGGTCTCGAAGTAGGGATAAATATCCCTGTGTTACGAGGTACAAGGAAGCCAGGGGCGTCTCCCAGCACACCCAGACCCAGGCCAATTTAGAAAAGATCATTTCCTGAATTGACCTGACCGGGGATCGAACCCGGGACACTACGGAATCAAAGGCGAGAAACCGTGCCACTGCGCACTACGCCATTCGTGTCGTCAAATCTAAGATAGTATCTAAGATATCTTTTATGCCTTAATGCGTATGAACGTAGCATCCCTAGTAGGCCGCGTACGAAGAAGCCCTAACACAGTCCTAAATGTGATAGGTCAGGGGATAGACTCAGCTTTGCTTGATCGGTTCATCAAACTACATATTCGGTGAGCAGGTCAGGCCAAGCTTGTCGAGTCTAGTAAGATAAGTTAAGTTAAGTTAATAACATAGAATTAAGAAATGTGTACTAACATCCCATGGGCTTATGTGCCTGACAGTAAATGATTTTTATTTTTATTTTATTTAAGATAGTATAAACGTAAACTATTTCCATTAATTGTTATAAGTAAATTGATATAACCACTGTTATTATTAGTTTATAAGAAAATGTTCAAATGAACACTTGCTACACCTGTACAAGGTAACTATAGCTAAACCGCATAATTGAGTCCTCGCCTGCGGTGTACAGGGGCGCGGGGGTAGGACGAGAACGGGGGCCGCGGTAGGTGCGGGCGGCAGGCAAGGTGTTCTGCCTGCCGCCCGCACCTCTCCCGCCCCCCGCATTTTATTTAAGACCCCTTGTAACACTTGGATTTGCAAATAAATTTCTATTTCTATAGTTTCGGAGCCTATTGATTACAAATATTGTTGTATAGATAAATTAATAGATAAAAGTAAAGTTTTCGTCATACCTGATTTCCCAGCTGGCATAGGGTTTGGTCTCTCCGGCAAGTGTATATTTGGTCGCTTTCCGTTCACGTGTGGGTCGTAAGTGTTCGAAGTACCTTGAAAAAATGTAAAAAACATCAGTTTATTACAACAACAAGTATTTATCTACAATGGTGTACATAATGTAGATTTGTTTTATTTTAATATTGCTCGTCAAGATGAGCTCGTCACTCCACCTGATGGAAAGCGGTCGTGAGGTGCAGATATGAGGTTGACAAGCCCAGTCATTCAAACGAATCACTGGGCTGGCCATCCTCACCTTGAAGGCCTGCAGAAATGCCTTTTCACGCCCCGCTTGAAGAACCCAGGACTATACGAGTAAGGAAACATGTGCTGGAAGGGCGTTCCACGTATGGATGGTACGACAAAGAAACGAGTCACCGAACCTTTTTTTTTGTGTTTTCTGCCGCAATGAAAAAGGAACGATTATATACTATTACAACGTCTCTAAGCCAATATCGATAGGTGTGTCAGGACCGTAGCAAGTGTAAAGATGTGGTCTCTGCTTACCCCATTGGGAAAAAGGCGCGATGGTAGGTAGGTTATGTATGTATGTAAGCCAATACCCATCAATTGTAGCGATTTGGACAGCGCAGTGGGACAGTATTTAGGCTAATTACGTTTGTGGCTGAGTGGCATCAGCGCCGGGTTCGATTCCTAGGTCAATATTGTGTTCTTTAGATGAACGCGCTAGTACAACCATTGTTGCACGTATTCTTAGGCTGCGGTAACCGCTTATCATCAGGCAGCGTGATTGTTTGCGACCGAAGTTGTATTGTTGTGTCGTGGCGAGTGTACGTTTGCTACGGCAATAACGTTGCCGTAGCAAAATCTACGGCAAATTGGAAAGGTCGGATTTGACCATACCCGGTCCATGCGTTTATTTTCTTTTTGCCAGTCCGAGACAATTCGAAATTACTGACTGATTATTATTTAATATTATCTATTACAACGATTCATCAGACTCTTTTCAAATTAACTTTTTTTGTAAATAAGTAATTAAAAAAACAACTAACGAACGAAAATAATTTTCAAATTAAAAATAATCCGTAGCATCAAATCGATTGCAAGTTGTTCTTAAACAAAATCGATCATTATTCTACATCGAATCAGTAGCGTGTGAGGGCTCAATTTGAAAATCATTTTCGTTCGTTAGTTGTTTTTTTAATTACATATTTACAAAAAAAGTTATTTTGAAAAGAGTCTGATGAATCGTTGTAAAAGATAATATTTAATAATTTTCCTTGTTTTATTAAAGGATATTATCTAATCATTGAATCATCGATACTATTTTTTTAATAACAGAAACAATACTCGCATAAAGTCAATCTTTTTTCATACGGTCGATTCATCTTATTTCAAGACCTGTATATAATCGGTTGTTGTTTGTTTTACACTGGGCACTTAACTAAGTGAGTGGGCGTAGCCCGTCAACAAAGTACTATACTTCATTTATTATAACATTAGAAATAAGAAGCAGGGGGGCTAAAATGAATGACAATTTGTATTTGACGTTGCCATGACAATAATATACCTGAGTATAACCTGGCAAAATTGAAAACCTATTCCGCCACAAAGTATGAAGGGATTATGTAACATTTTAGATTTGGTAGAGTTATAGTGACAGTAAAAATGGAAACCCCTGCCGGTTTTAGGTTTTTACATCGACAATATAGTTTGATGCAAGACAAAATAATTATTTTAAGCAAAAGTCTCATAAATTCTGAAGTTCCTTTACTTTAAATGAGAACAATTGAGTGTGACAGCTGCTATTTATGTGGATTTTAATAAATTCGGATTAAATCTTAAAAGCAATGATGTTTATTGTACTTTTACCACAAAGTGTACCCTAAAAAGAACCTTTTTTACTTCTGTCTAATGCTATAGTGAATGGAGTATACATTACCCCGAAAAAAAACGGTAATAAAAAATAAAATAAAAATAAACGTCTGACAAGGAAGTCCCTTGTGATTTGTATCATCGCTTGGGTCATTTAGCTTAAAGATTGCGTGCGTCAAACTAAATAAAAATAAAATAAACGACACGATTGGCGTAATGCACTGTGGCACGGTTTTTCGCCTCGATTTCCGTAGTGTCCCTGGTTCGATTTCCGGTCGGGTAATTTCAGGAAACGATCTTTTTTGAATTGACTCCGGTCTGGGTGTGCTGGGAGACGCCCCTAGCTTGTTTCCTTTTGTGGTACCTCGTAACACAGGGATATTAATCCCTACTTCGAGACCATTACAAGAGGTGTGTTGTCTGGCGCATATACAGTGAAAACCGTGTATAATGACATCGAAGGTAATTGACATACACGTCATACTAAGCGGACGTCATACAAATCATTGTGAAAAAAAATTTAAGGAGTTGGGATGTCATTTTTTACATAGGATATCACTAAAAACAATGCGTGCGACGTTCAACTGTCAATTACTCACTGAGATTTAAAACAAAAACAACTTAAAACAAGCCACGTGCCGAACGTGTCGGGAATCAACGAACATTGCTGAAGGTGCAAAGAATCATGTCGGTCACTATAAACGGACAAAATTTATTAAAAATGGGTCATAATAAGCGACATGTCATTGTATGCGAAGTCATTATATATCCGACTTCGTTAACAAATAATTTTATATGAATACCAAACTTCGTTGTGTACGTCATAATAGGCGGTTGGTCAAGATAGGCGGAGTCATAATAAACGGATTCTACTGTATTTATATATTAAAAATAAATACGTGTAGAGTATCAGAAATAAAAGATAAATGGAGCAATATTATAGTTTTAAAAAAAACATGTTTGTGTGTTTAGTTGCTACGGCAGCCGAAGATAGATTTCCCTTTAATAACATGGCTATTTTCTTTACTAAATATGGCAGTTAAAAATAAGGCGATGGCAACAATGGCCGTGGTATAAGGTGCTTAAGTATTCACCTGCTGTTTCAGGAATGGTAGACTTCTTTCTAAAGGGAGGCAGGGACATCATCTTGGACGCCCTGTTCGGTTTCTTGGCTGGAGTCGGCGCTGGCAAGATAGAAGCTAGGAAAAAAAAGGAGTTATCTGTAGGCTGTTTATACAAAACTTAACATAACATAATATCACGACTTTATTCCAAACTTCAGAGACAAGTGACTGGTTTCCGTCATGGTGAAAGGAACACTTAGAAGCCCACTTTTACACCACTAGTTTAGAACCCAACGTGGGTCTTTATATAAATCACTGTGGGAAATAAATAAATGAACTATCTGTTTTTTCACAGCGTTCAAAACTGCCTGTGTTATTCTGTCGAAAAAAAACCGTTGATAAGTATACACCTATTAGCACAAATTAGACATGCGCGGCGCTCTGACAGATAGCCCGCTTAGAACAACACGCCATTTTTGGCACACGCACACAGAGACATGAGTTTACAGGCGAAGTCAGTGAGTTTTAGCGTCGCGGTCAGTCGCACTGTCAAAAACATTGAGATATTATTTGTACGTCGTCAGAGACATACATTATAGTTCAATGGTCAAAAATGGTTTCGCGCAGATATTTCTGTTGCAGTGTATTTGGCTGTATGAACACCACACGAAATTGTGATTATACGTTTTTTAAGTTACCAAATGATGTTGAAAGGTAAGTAAAACTCAGATAACGTTTGCAAGTTAGTAGTACTATGTACGAGTATTTTAGGTATATAGGTAGGTAAACCA
The DNA here is from genome assembly GCA_947369235.1 of Udea olivalis. Lineage (NCBI taxonomy): Eukaryota > Metazoa > Arthropoda > Insecta > Lepidoptera > Crambidae > Udea > Udea olivalis. The sequence goes on along the minus strand of OX376370.1, from coordinate 5,741,603 downwards.
TTATATTTCGTAACACATTCAAATCCAGTACAAATGGGCTTTTACTTTTTCCGTAACTTATCTTATCATGCATTGGTAAAACACCAGTATTTTTGGTATATTATTTTACAGGTGACCGCCGAAGCGGTGGCTCATGGTGTTATCTACAGCCTACTAGGTAGGTAGGTATTTTTCACTTGATGGATTTTTTTTTGCGGTTTCTGTCAAATCGCGCTTATCTGGCGAATATAGTAGCGAGTAGCAACCCTAGGCGATCAGGCAAGTTGATAGAAAAAGGCGAGAGCGGTCCTTCTGTGAAATCTTTTTGTGCCTTTAGGTTTGGAAAATAACATCATAAATATATTTAAAAAAAAACTTCCGTACGTTCATTGAGTTGTATGGATTGGCTGCGTTCGAAATTAATCAGTATAATATATATGTGACCGGACTTATGGACGCGTAGGTACGTTACGTTCGGTTTTTGAGATTATTTTCGTTCTAGTATGTATCTTAACAGGTTCCCTGGCTAGGAAATAAAACAATAGAAAATCCATTGTTATGTATCATATTTGGTACATGGAATAGGAAAAGGGTTAAATTGTGTAATGAGCTTAGAATAATTACATATAGAAACCAAGTCCGCGCGCCCATTTTGAAGCACCCTAATTGAAGCCATAAATGGCTCCAAACAGACCGCTTTGCAGTGTTCATTACAGCTCCGCAATGTTCAATGTCAAAGCGCGCCCCTCGTAAGCAAGTAATAGTCGCGCATGTGTGAATTGGATTAGTGCTTCATTTTTGACAGGGTGCTTGTATGAAGACTATCCTTCTAGACGTTATTATTCTAAGGTAATGAGCTCCCATTTCAGCTTTAACCTGCCATTCACAGCTTGATTTGCACACCTGCCTGCAGGCCAGATGGTGAAAACATTGTCTAGACTCTAGACAATGTTTTTACCATCTTTTTTCTCAATTCAATTATTTTTTTTCTTTTAATTTTTTTTTTCTCAATTGTATTCACAGCAAATAAATGAATACTCACTTACTATGGACTGTTAGGGGCTTTCAATAGTGATGATGAACAAGCAAAAAATATTACACTCACCATTCCTCATTTTCAGTACGCTATCCAATTCATTATTAATGGACGCTTGAACGAGTCCTGAAAGGTTAAAATACAATAAAATTACTTTAGTTACAATAAATCCAATCAATGTAGTAATAGTATGTACATATTTATAGCAAAAACACATTACTTAAAAGAAAACGAAAACTTACAACTTTTTTTTTTTTTTTATATCGCCCGTCAAGATGACCTCACTCCACCTGATGGAAAGCGGTCGTGAGGTCCAGATATGAGGTTGACAAGCCCAGTCATTCAAAAGAATCACTGGGCTGGCCATCCTCACCTTGAAGGCCTGCAGAAATTTACAATGAAAAAGAAACAGTAGAACAAGACAGACTTTTATGTGTTTCGGCAATACTATTGCCGCAATAGGTCCCAGTCTCAACACACGCTGGTCTTACTGGCTGGTCTGACTCTGATTTTCATTCAGTAAGCAGATGTCCGTACCGCGTCACTATTTAAGATATTTTGTGAAAATAAGGGGCAGTGTCACTTGTCGCAAGGCGGTTGTTAGAGCTAGTCTGTTTATTTACTCACTCATGTGCTGGTCAAGACGCGCTGTGTCCCTCAGAAAATTAGTGCTGTTTCGAATAACCTCTATTTCAAAACTCTTTTAACTTAAGGCTAAGAACTGACGGACTTTTATGCTGCGCCCGCCGCGGTTGCGGCCCGCAGCTTCTATCTATAGAATGCAGAAATATGTGAAATAATTGAAAGCAGATTTCAAGGCGCGTTTAATTCCCGCGGCGTGCGCGATTCCCGCCGGTGAGCCGCAGCCGCGGCGGTTTACGCTCGGCGATCGATCGGAGGTTGTCTTCCAATGGTTGTCTTGGCGGTTGTACCGCCCGTCTTGCGAAAGTCGCACGCTGGGTTTGCGGGAGAAAATCGCAACCACAGATCATAGAAGGAAGATGCAACCGTGGCGGCTGCAGCACCACACAAAACTCCGGTTTCGGTAAAAAACCGCCGTTATTCCGACGCGGCGGGCGCGGCCGAAAACCGCTCCGTGAGTTCTTAGCCTAACTCAAGCCAAGTTTTTGGGAACAAGTTGCTGGCAACGGCTACTGCACATTGCTTGGTCACATTCCGTCGAAGTTTTGTAAGTGAGCAAGCGGGTGCACAGCAAGTGTATTATAACCACGGATATAAATATAGATAAATAACACGCTTAGTTTGTATGAAAATTGAGCCTACCACTTTTTGACGCTTATTGTGACGTCACGACTACGATGGAGTTTAAGGCTGCTTGTCCACTAGAGATATGCTATGCAGCTATGCTGCGAGGATGTGCAAGCTACGCTACGAATATAGTGGACCGTTTTCGCTGATGCTATGCTATCTAACGGAGCGAATAAGATGTGCGAGGGGGATGTGCCCCTGCGTAGTAAAACCCGTTTTTACCAGTGATATGCTATGTGGACCGATAAAATTGATTAGTGGATATCAAACGCATTCAAAAAAAATATCTCCTTTTTGGTCAATGTTTGCTCAGATATTTTCGAAACCTTTTTTTTTCCCAGACAACACACCTCTTATCATGGTCTCGAAGTATGGATATATATCCCTGTGTTACGAGTTACCAGACAAGGAATTAAGCCAGGGGCGTCTCCCAGCACACCCAGACCCAGGCCAATTTAGAAAAGATCATTTCCTGAATCGACCTGACCGGGGATCGCACCCTTTCATATATACATTGCGTCATTTATTTCAATTCATGTCTGTGGTTAGGACGAATACGCGTATATGAAGCTAAGGCTCGCGAACTTTGACGATTAGATGTACTGACCGGCTCTTGATTTGGTTATGGAGTTCATTCCACCCAGACCCCCCACTTTAGGAGGCGGCAGTGCGAATGGCACCATCCTCTGCGGTTGTATTGGCATTGTTCTATCTGAAAAAGTATTTTTATATTTAAACAGATTCTTTTTTGTGCCGACTTTTATTGCAGTAAAAAATTTCCCTAATATAAGCAATACGAAAAAGTGCAATTTTCCGGAAACGAACACATCGGACGGTCCAGGGTAGATTTTCTACTTAAAGCGCCCAAGGTCAAGGTTCGGGTTGTTTTTTTTCTATGTTTGGGTATTATTTTCTACTTTATTTAATTGAAAAACAATGAGTCTCCTCTGCCACTCTTAGTAGGTACGAGCTATTCTTGTTCAGAGTCAGATGATCTTGGTATAAGTGGTTCCAGCCAGCCATTTATGTATTCTGTCTATACAATCCCAGAAAAAATATTTCTGTATAAAATGTTGCTCAAATAAGATTATATGGCTGATTGTACTGTCAAAAAGTTATCAGATCTCATGTAGTGCCAAGTTTCTAACTCTACAAGCCCTAACTTCTCAAACTCTAAATTTTAGTCAAAATATGTGGCTTGGTCGTTTAGCTACCACATATAAGGCGGTCAGTATTTGGCAGTGGAAGAGTGAGGATTAGTAATAGTTCTATACATTTGCGGCGTTTGCGGTAGGAACACTGGGCCCGTGGAGCTCGGACGCGAAACAGCTCTTTAAAACAATCGCGTCCAAATTGGTCCATGCTTCATAAGAATGTTAGGAAATCTAAACTTCCATGATTTAGTAGGACAGTCTTTATTTGGCAGTGAAATAATCAGGTTAGGAAGTCAGATAGAATAGTTTTAACCAGTGGCGTCACAAAAAGGACATTTGTGCCTTTATTTAATTTAAAAAATAGCACTCAAAGGGACTACATGAATACACTTTTCACTTTATTACAACAATGCCTTGAGGATATTGTTGGGGTTGCCTTGGCGGTGTAGCGCTTCTGGAATGTTCGCCGAAGCGCATATCGATGGTTTTACCGCTATTATGAGGAATTGCTTCGGCGTTACGTGGCAGCACCAACACTATTCTCAAGGTCTTTGTTGACCGTTGGGACTCACCGTTCCTTGCTAGATGGATGATTACCCATATATTGAAATAAATATCATGTACCTAATACTCTATTTTACTAACATTAGTTTTTTAAGAATAAAATGTTACTAACTATATATGGGCTACCTGGCCTGAAATAAATGATTTGAATTTGAATTTTAATTAGGTACTCTCATGTGATGGTATTTTGATGATCAAAAGATGTAAGGGATGATGGCTCTTGCGCTTAGTTTGTCTCGGCTTGGCAGGCGCAACATAATTCTTACATCCTTTCTACAGGGTGTCTAGCGGCAGATTCATGTTTTCAAAATTAAATAAAAAAAACCATTTTACATATCGTTTTCATTTAAACATTTAACGACAGACTAATAATGAAGATTACGTTATCCAAATGTCTTCTGTCGAGTTGCACACTCGGAACTTTTTAGGTAGCTTTCCCTCAAAAAATGATCAGTCGCTTTGGGGACATCCCATGGCCACCGAGATCCCCCGACTTAACCCCAATGGATTTTTTTGTGGGGCTACCTCAAAGAGAGTTAACATTACCAATCCCTGAACTCTTATGAACTTGAAAGAAAACATTTGTCGAGAAATCAACAATTGAACCAAGTTTACTGCAGCGTGTGGCGCGGAAAACGTGGCTCCGTTTTGAACAGTGTGTGCAACTCGACGGAAGACATTTGGATAACGTAATCTTTAAAAAATCAAATCCGCATTATTATTCTTTCGTTCAATGTTTATATTAAAACGATTTGTCAATTAGTTTTGCTTAAATTTAATTTTGAAAACATAAATCTGCCGCCGGACACCCTGTATCTCTTATCTAAGTTCCCCTTGACATACCTTTGGCAGTCTCCGTGGGTAATGGCGGAAACAGCCGCTTAGGTGTCTCTGCTTGGTATTGCGGCTCTGTAAGCAAAATAATTCATAGTCATAACCTCAACCTAAAAAAAATAATGTTTATTTTACAAAAAACACACCCGGTTCTACACTTTGGGTCTCCCAGATGCAATGGAAATATGAAATATTCTTGGTGACAGTAACCTAATGCCAATCCGGCAAAATTTGGTTCGGGAGTCAGGGGCCAGATTTGAACTCAAAATCACAAAGGTTCCAAACTGGAATACTTAACCCCTGGGCAACGACCCTCTTTTATGAAAAAATATCATAATACTGGCCAAACATGTCAAATCGATGAACATCCCCCTACCCCCTATTTACTACACGAGTCTGGTTTGGCTCCTACCTTCATATAGGTCAGTTGGCAGCGGCAACGGGGGTCTATTACTGACGTCGATGTCCACTGGGGGTTCCCTTCCAGCTGAAAAAATATATCGAAATTTGTATTACGAGTTTCAGAATAAATATAGGTACTTGAATCTATTTATATCTACGAAATCTCAGAAATTTCAAGTGCTAGGAGTTTAAAATTTTTCTTTTTTACGGTGGTGGTCACTAATACGGAATTTTGCGAAATTTGACCCCCAATCAGTTGTTTTTGGGATTATAGTTTGTTTAAGAATGAATCTTCGTTACTACAACTGCTAGGAGTCTCAAATTTGAAATCAGCCTACTGAAAATCAGCGCCTTGGCCCATAAAGCCCAGGCTATATGCTGGGAGAGGTCCATTTGTCTTTTTGGGCATCGGGACACCGCTGTCTGATGGAATGATCTTTTTTTTCCTGTTACCTATATGCTTTGTTGTTAATGCCTACTTCTTTTGTGTTTACTTTATAAATGTAACGATGTCCATAAAGTTAATAAATGGTTTTCTATTTCTATTTTCTATAAATTTTGCATAGGGGTTCTTTTTAGGACGTAGGTGCTAACTAAGACGGGATTTGGCGAATGAAGTATCGTAAGTCCGAAAAAATCCTGTATGTCAGAAAAATTAAGTACACGCGGGCGATGCCTTGGGCGGTAAGCTATATGTTAAAATTAATACACCACTTGTCATGGTCTTGAATTAAAATATACTTGTGTTACGAGGTACCAGACCGGGAATTAACCCAGGGGCGTATCCTAGCACACCCAGACCCGAGCCAATTTAGAAAAGATCGTTTGCTGGAGCCGACTTCGAATCGAACACTTCGGAAATTGAGGCGAGAAACCGTGCTACAGCGCACTACGCCAATCGTGTCGTGATTCTGTTTTGAAATGCCAATGGTTGATGATGTGTTTTGGCAGTTTAAGTAAGAACCAAACGTCAAAATCATGAAATTCAATCACGATTCCATGGCATTCAAATATCAGAATCTGGGCCCTGAAACAGGCCTCAGATTCAGATTCAGATTTATTGCTTGCCTCTGTCACTGCATGTACTTGCGCGCGATTATTACCTACCAGCCGCCGGGTATTCCATGACTCATTTGGCAGTTGGTTGTCATCAGCCGCGTAGAGCATTGTACGCGAATTTTGCGGTTGAAATGACGCGATGAAGTACTGTAAGTAGGTACTGACTACTGACATCTATATCGAAAGAGGTGACCCTGGCAATATGTGTCTGTTACATGACAGCCCGCATTTAGGATTAAGAAAATTGAAATTTTTCTATGGATGTGATTTATCTGTTACGTTACGTAGTAACTATCATGAAATCTGTGCCTGAACGCCGTTAGATAAATAAACTTTGGATCGAGTGTACAGGCAGAAACTTACCTGGCAGTCGTTGTACCGGCGTAGGTTGAGGAGCTGGTACCCTGGCGTGATCTTCAGGACGAAGCAGCGGTGGCCCTGCGGCAGGGTCTGCTCGCGTCGGCAAAGGGGTTCCTGTAAATTTATGTCTTATGCTAAATGGTTCTCGAAATAGCTTCATAGTGTGTTATTTACGGGTAATTTTGTGATCAGCGCAATTATTCGACTAGCCAAAAAGCGCTCAAGTTTCCGATCGTTTTAGGACGCGCCATATTTTTGCGATCATCCAGGAAATAATCAGGTTAAATGCGATATTAACTGTCAGATCCTATTATCCGTCATTTCGCGACTGTCCTAGGATTTTCGCGTATTTCCGGCTCTTCCTACATATTATCCTACGACAAGTAATGCCTAAAAATAAGCCTGTGATATTACTTACTTAGTGTCGGTATGGTCTCAATAGGCGGTGCGGGAGGCGTTGTTTCACCTGAGGGATTAAAATACGTGCTAAAGTTTTTGGCTGAAGACATGAATAAACTTATTAACTTTAGGTAATTCTTGGTATATTTATTGCCAAGGCCATATCATGTATTTGTAACTCTTTCCGGTACCTTTGACACAGTCTTTGTCTAGTGTGGGTGCCACGGTGACGCCTCGGAAATTTCGGCGAGGGGCTTCCAATTTTTGAAAGCAGAATTTCTCTGCCAGATTAATGTGTAAATTTTCTTTATTTTGCTCATTTCCTTACATGATGGGATACTTTTCATAGGACAAAAACAAATATCAAAAATACCTTTTCCAAAACAAAGATTTCGTTTCTTAGGCCAAAGAGGACCACGTGAAGCCTCTAAATTCACCACATACAGGGTGACTGTTGATTCATTGGCATCCTTTTGAAATAAGAACCTACTCATGATATACAGTACTTTCCCCAACTGTGAGGCTATTTCATAGGTAAGGTAGGTTACACAATTGCATATTTTTAAGCCGCATAAACAATTTCCGAGTATTAAACATGATGTTTATAAGGTTAAAAATATGCATTTTTGTACCTATTAAATAGCCTCATACTTGGGTAAACTACTGTATATCATGAATAGGTTCTTATTTTAAAAGGATGCCAATGAATCCCCAGTCACCCTGTATACTAGTCGAACTAAATATACTTCTTGATATGCCCATTGGGATTCTTTTAACTTACAGTGTTCGTTTTATATGAAAAATACTGTTAATCCGTAATAATGCGTCCGTAATTGTTTGCGGGTGGCGATTTCCGGTTCTTAAATGCCTCTCCTTAACTAGAAAACACGACAGTATAAAAGGCATTACCTACTTCTAAGTGCCTTAAAAACTCCCAAATGTTTATTGCGAATAATTACTTTTGTAGCTGTATTTGGTCCAAGAGCTGATACAATAAATTTACCATTATTCCGTAACTCCTCAAGGGTCTCATAGATGTCGTTATCGTCCTTGCTGTTCCTTCGCTTCTTGAACATCGGGATTTTCATCCCTTTGTGGCTGGGGGATGCGCTGTAGCGTTCTGAAAATTCAGACTAATCAGAGAAGGGCATTCAAATGAATAAATATGTATCTGACTACATACCACATGTCTTGGTCTGGATGTGAGTTGTGTTACGAGGTACCAGACAGGGAATTAGGCCAGGAGCGTCCCTCAGTACGGACAGATCCGAGCCAATTCAGAAAAGATCCTGAGTTCCTGATTTGACCCGACTGGGAATCGCACCCGGGACACCACGCAAGTCAAGGTGAGAAACCTTGTCGTTTGTAATGAAAATATCTTTAGTATAAATAATCAAAGCAAAAACAGATCCGCTAACTTGGTGACAAGCCTATTTGCTGTCCAACTCCTAGGCAATTTTTTTTAATAAGCGATAAAGTTTCTCCAGAAGAACCATATTATAATTTTGGAATGAGTTATGATAATCGTCCGAAATAATTCTTATTCTAAATATTGCTATTCAGGAGTAACTTTATCCCTATCATAATACTACTGAGAGACAAAAAGTGCTTTACTGAGCATCTAAAAATAACATTAACCTTAGATCCGTTCTAACTTACTTCTGCCTAGGTGTTTTTCACAAATATGATATCATTAAAACATTGAAGAATCGATTTCAAGAACCTCTGACGCAAAGTTTGAAAACACTATTGTTGTACAAACAAATTGAAGTGCCAATGCCCAACGCCGATGTTGTAATCCAAATGTTTTGATTGCTTTTACCACAACTGATACGTCATCTAGGCACACAAAAAAAGATTTTTGGGTCTCATCAACATCGAAAATTTTATTGTTTGTCAATAAATAGCGATATTTTAGCGTTTAAGAGGTCAAATAGCCATCTCCCTTGATGATAAGTGAAGCTCTACGTTAACTTATATTCAGGACTACTATAAGATCACGAAGATTCATATTTGATAGACTAACAATAAGAAGTCTTGGATTCCGAACAACGGAAGAGACGCAATACTGCTCATAGAAAGTTTTGTTCGAAGAGTTGTTGTTTGAGAGTCTGTTAAACTTTATATGATCTGGCCAATGATCTGTTATCATTAATCCTTGAACTATATCGTTAATTCAAATTGAAAATCATTTCAAGCAATCAAAATTTTCAAACTTTTTGACTTTATTTGATTAACTAGCCTATAATTTTCTTTATCTTAAGTAATGGTAAATGTGACGATTTCATTGCCACATTCAGTAAAACTTTAATTTGATAATATTTGAGTTGGTTTTGCCTAGTGTAATGTCTTTAGTTTAAGATAGTTTGAAGTTTATGAACATTTTAAGTTGGCAATGTTGACATATCAGTTTCGGACACCGATAAGTGCAACATTTGCTCACTTTGTTAAACTACAAAAATCAATTAATCCAAGGTTGTTGTTCATAGGTGTAATATATTTTGTAATGTGTTAAATGATGCACCAAAAACACAAGAAACATTTCCAACAGTGAGTTAGTATGTTTTTTTAATAGAAATATTTACGGTGCAGTTGACTCCTTATTTATTGGTTAGAACGAGAGAAGGCTGCTTGGCTTGATTGATATGTAGTTTGTTTTTATTTATGTAAGTAACAAATTCTAAATACGAGGGCCCAGCACTGGGACATTAGGCTAATAATTTTTACTTAATTACTACACTTTTTGAATTATTTTTTTCTTCTCCCTTGTAATCAGTCTTCAAATCAAAAACTTACTTTTGTCATTAACTTCATTATTCCGAATTCTATGAGTGAGACTATCAAGTCTGGCGATGCGTCGAGCTAGAAAAAAAAATTTAAATAGTAATTATGTTGTGTTTACAACTTAATTTATGCTTGTACTTTGAGTTTAATAGGTATGTAAAATTTCAACGTAGACTAAATAAATAAATATCTGAGACAATTTACACCAAGATCATCTGACCCCAAACTAAGCAGAGCTATGGGCGTCAGGGACTGATGAACATGCTTAAATATTTCTAAATATATACTCAAATACACACACCGGCAGAATTATCGGAACATAAAAAAGGTAGTATATTAGATAGTTCATTTTATTCTTAAACACATTATAATAAAGCAGTGGTTGAATATGAATGAATGAAAACACAAAATTAACGAATGAAAAAAGTGACTGTCGACTAATGTTCTATTTTCAAATTAGACCTTCAATTAAAAAAGTAGTGTAACCGGCCTGTGTTACGAAAATAATACATTAATCATCCTTTTTTTATGTTCCGCTAATTCTGCCGGTGTGTGTATAAAGGCACACAACAAACACAAATGTTCGTCACATAAATATTTGTCACGGGTGAGGATCGAACCCACGACCTCCTGCGCTAAAGGCAGGATCGCTGCCATTGCGCAAACAGGCCAGTCAAGTTAGGCGAAGACAAACTGCAATGATAGATACCTTTTGCTTTGAAATACAAGATGACGGCAGTCTGTGAGGCGATGACTAGAGTTACTACCGCTGCAATACCAATGAAGGTCCATGCTGAAATAAAACTGTTTTGAGTATCGAAAAAAACAGAAACTAAATAAATATCCCTGGACAAATATCCCTGGACATTATTCCACACAGCGCCATCTAGCCCCAAAGTAAGCTAATTAAAGCTTGTGTTATGGGATACTAGACAACGGATAAACATACTTAAATACATTTTCTTTTGTAAATACATACTTATTATACATATGAGACACCCAGACCAGTACAAACAGACATGTTCATGCACACAAATGTTTGTACTGTGCGGGGATCGAACCCGCGACCTCTGGTGTAGTAGCCAACTTCTTAAACATTACACCAAGTCGGTCGTAGATAGATTACTCTGCTTTTTGTATTTTGCAGTTTACAGTTTCTTGCAGTAACTATAGCAAATGATTCAATTGTAAAACTATACTATATCAAATGATAAAATAGTATTTCTCGGCCGTCACGTTCTGGTGACCGCATCTAGGGGACCAGCTCAACCAACCCAATTGCGATGGCCCCTGATTCTTGAATCTAATTTCGCCGGATTGGCTTTACATTACTGTCACGAAATATTCTTTGAACCTTAAGAGGGTTTGCTTTTTGCGTTCGGGGTAGATCGCAAACGTCGCATTTTTTTAAGGTTTTCGTGATCATTTTATTGAATTGAATTAAAACTTAACGATCGTAAACGGAATAATGTGCATGAATTTCTTGCTTGACATTTCTGTAATTCTTGTCCATTGAAATTCTGTTAAAGAGTCAACCCCTGATTCTGCTAATTGAATGCCAATGTAATCGTAATTGAATTGCAATATTTTGACGTTTGGTCCATACAGAAACTGTCAAAATAACGCTTTTAAATTTTATGGAATAACAAGGACAACAAAACAGATAACAACCATTAACTTACTCGTACATTAAGTTACAGTAACTTAGCGTAACAAGTTTTGTACTAGACTGTAATCCTACCTGCTGACACCATTTTTAGAAAGTAATATACATGAAAATAGTTACTCTTTCCATTGGCGTCTAGATAGCCAAATCTGGGCCCAGTATACTAGATGATTATCAAACAACTTACAAAAACGATATGGCATACCTACTCAGTTAGAGATGTAGAGTAGAAACTATCTAAGTGAAAATAAAAATTGATAATAAAATTTCATTTATTTATTTATTTATTTATTTATTTATTCACATTTGCTTACTAGGTGTATTACATTATACAGGTGGTAGATATAACTATAGAAAGAACTAAGAACCTAGTTACCCAGAAGGTATAGCAAATTTCAAGGTCACCATACAAATCAGTCGAACAATCAGTAAGTATTTTTGTACGAGAACCTTAAAATCAGAGACAATTAAAAAATACAATTTTCACTTACATTATATTTACTTCATCACTTACTGAGTAACGTTTTTGTAAGTCTTTTAATAAGCACCCGGTATCTACCATGAGTTTCCGTCTCGTAAGCGGCGTTCGTTGCGTTCAGAAAGGAGATTGCCTAATTTTGTATGGAACTTGGACCAAGGTTGCTGCCTAGAATGCTCACATAGTGCATGTTCCTCAGACTATCACTAATCTGTAATTCAAAGCGCATAAAAATCTATCCCAGGAGTCCAAAGAAAAACAGCTTCTTGTTTTAAATATTTGTATTGAAAAAAATATTGTGCGTTATGTTTTTTTACAAATATTTTTAAAGTGTATGTTAATGCTATATTGCCATTGGACCAACTTTCATTCTTAGACAGCACTTGGTCCAAACCTTATATTTTCTTGCCATTTTAAATTACTAGGGGCGCTGTACCGAAATCCCAGGCATATACGCCAACGCGGTCTATACGAGCAGCTGTCATTGGTGCAAACTCATCGTAGGCATACTAGGCAAATTATAATGGGGCCTTTTTGGGTTACCTATATTAAGATCGAATTTTATTTGACTGAATTTCATTTAACCGTAATTTTTTCGGCTATTTTCGTTTCGTCTTTTTACACTTCGTCGAAATCACGTTTGCCAGATAAAGTTAACCGATTTTCAATTCGTTTTTTTTCGATACTCCGACGTTTCACTTGGTCGAAAAACTTTTTACCGAAGTCATGCTTGGCCGAATTAACATTTGTTCGAACTTAAGTGAAATTAAATATTTAATAGACCTTTCAAAAGTAATGTTATTAAGTAAGTATTTCTAAAGATTTAAAAATTGGAAAAAAATTAATTTCAAAAGCAAGCACTGTGAAACTCAAATAAAAACAAAGAAAAAGAAATAATGGTATTTAGGTTCAATAAATGTTAAATTATGCGCCAGACAACACACCTCTTGTAAATGGTCTCGAAGTAGGGATTAATATCCCTGTGTTACGAGGTACCACACAAGGAAATAAGCCAGGGGCGTCTCCCGGCACACCCAGACCCGAGTCAATTCAGAAAATATCGTTTCATGAATTGACCCGACCGGGAAACGAACCCGGGACACTACGGAAATCAAGACGAGAAACCGTGCTACAATGCACTGCGCCAATCGTGTCGTCAAAATACATGCGAAATAACTTTTGATTGCCTTCTTTTTTTATTTCACTAAGCATACATGCAAGTCGGCAAGCAAACAAGCAAGTATGCAAGCAAGCATGCAAGCAATTAAGCATTGTAAATGCAAGCATGCAAGAAAGCAAGCAAACATGCAAAGCAAGCATTGTAAAATGTATGCATGCAAGCATGTGAACAAGCATGCAAGCAAGCAAGCATTGTGAAATGAAATGCCAGCAAGCAAGCATTGTAAAATGGATGCAAGCAGCATTCTTACCTGAAAACAAAACATCCAAGCAAACATGCAAAGCAAGGGTGCAAACAAGCATGCAAGCAAGCATGTGAACAAGCATGCAAGTATTGTAAAATGTATGCAACCAAGCATGCAAACATGCAAACAAGCAGGCAAGCATGCAAACAAGCAGGCCAGCATGCATGCATGAGGATTTCCTCTTCTCCGGCGCTGCGGGAAGTGCAGCCCTTTGCGTAGTAAATCACAGTCACCCATGCTCGTTTGCGCAGCTTCAGTTTGCTGATCGCCAGGCGACCAGCCTTAGCCGCTTACGCCCGCACGGGTGCCTAACATTCACTACGGTGGGCGAGGGCTGCTCTCCCTCCGCGCCTCCTGCTCTTGAATTACACTCTAGTGTAGGGCAGATCAGTATCACGGCGAGGTGACCACGGCAAGTCGGGGTCTACCCATTTCGGATCCAAGCCAGCCTACCTAAATGCAACCGTGCTCGCTTCGATCGCCAATATTCGGTAAAATGTTGTATCGGTGAAGTAAAAGTATGACAAATAAATCATATGGCCAATGAAAAAAGTTCAAAAGAGAAATCGGTAAAACGTAGTTCGGTAAAATGATACTTATGGCAAATGATATTTCGATGGTTCAAAAATCTGGTAAACGATACAGATGGCAAAAAAGACGTCGGTCAAACTTTTTCGGTCAAAAGAAATTCGAACAAGTTAATTTCGGACAAGTAATCGGTTCTCCAGTAAGAGAAGTGAATGACTTCACCCTCGCGTTTTGCGAGCACGTAAATGTTAAGTAGTATGAAATCTAGTCAGCGCCATGTAGCGGCAAATTTTGGCAACATTAAGGCCGCTAGATGGCGCTGGATCGATGCCATACAAATTCGCGTTTCTTTCTTGAGTGGCAAGTGCGAGTTACAGTGAGCGATGCGAGTGACTTCACCATCGCGTTTTGCGAGCATCTAGCGGCCTCAAAGTTGCCCAAATTCACTGCTAGGTGGCGCTGACTCGATGCCATACTATTTGACATTTACGTGCTCGCAAAACGCGATGGTGAAGTCATTCGCATCGCTCACTGCAACTCGCACTCGGCACTTTAGTAACAGATGATGATGGTGTAAGTTTCTACTCACTTTGTGTACTGATTTTGCTTGAACCACTTATCGTTGTGGCATTTGCAAACGGTGCAGGCAGTAGTGCTGGTGGTGGTAGCTCTGAAAACAAAAAGATTTAATTTGTTATTCGTTTCTAGTAATAGTGAGTGTATGTATTTATTTATGTTACGTAAGTAATATGTTTCTATTCATGTGAGTATATTAATTAGGCTGTTTAATGTCGTTCTTAAAAATTTATAAAATCTTTGTGATTATTTTCATTCAAATTCAAAATTTTGCAACACCATCAGCATTTCTTTGTCACTCGATGGTTGACTGGTAAATAATACTTTCAGCATTAAGTCCGCCTTTTGTACTACCTTGTGCATTGAAGATTAAAATTTAAAAAATAATTTACATTTTGATAGCTTTATTGCTGATCATAATACGAGTATTATGTTTCTCTATTTCATATATTTAATGGGTTTGCTCTTGACCACAATTCCGAGAGAAGTTATGTGGTCTAAGACGAAGCGAGCTTACCCAGAAGTAGCCCATTCACCCACTCTTCTAGAAAATCCTCTGGTTTTAAGGCCTCTTCCTCACCGGTTCGGTGCGTCTTCGGTTCGGTACCGCTGCACCGAATCTGTAGAGATTGTTTATCGAGCGCAAGCTGTACACCGACAACATCCCCACTCTTGAAGGCCAGCTCAAGGAGTGGGAGCGCTCTTTGCGGACGATAGCGCATACTCCAAATCTTCGAGGAAGCCCGAGGTGGCCACTGCACGCATGCAGCGACTGCTGCATTTACTGCCCGCCTTACTCGACAAGTGGCGCATGGCAGTAAATGTCACCAAAACTACCGCCCCGCTGACCGGCCAGAAGAAAAAGCCGCCGCCGCCTTGCCTCACATTATGAGGCCATAGAGTGGCAGCCCAGTATCACATACCTGGGCCGGGCGTTACTTCAGAAATAACGTCATCGCCTGTTACGTCAGCGTGCCCTCCATCGAAGCGTTCGTGGTCTGGTTGGCGCGTCCTATGTTCGACTCGCCGACCACGGGCCGCACTGCCACCTTTACACCTTCACCCCGCTGTACGCGACGACGAGCGCCTGCTCACGAGCGCTTGTACAGTCGCCCAACGCGCCTGAAGCGCCACAGCGCGAGCTACAGAGCGCTCCCACACCGCCGCCCCCCCTTATAGGGCAACCATGGGGCAACCGTGGTCTCGACCTCGCCTGAGACCAAACAAACATATGACGCCTAGCTCCCTTGTTTACCGATTACCGTGTAAGCCGCCACCTGCTCGCTGGTCGTTCACTGGGCCTCACTCAACAGTGTCTCACCCGGTGGGCTTGACCACGCTGAGGGCGGCGCCATGTGTACCAAGGGAGTTACATGACATGACAACCAACATGTAAATTAATTTTAATATTTCATTTACTCAGAATACCGTGCGGGCGCGGCGTGGCCCCCATGAGAAGACTCGGGTCATGAGCAATAGCTCGATGGCCGAAACCAGCCATGGGCGAAGACAATCGATACGATACGATCGAGCGCATGTAATCAAATGAGAGTTTTCAGACCGACTCGTTTCGCTACAGATTTTTTGCCGAGTGCATCTGCGCGCATCAGCATTGAGTATGTACATAGGGGCCGGCCTACCCAGTCTCGCTCGACCCCGCCAGCGCCATTTATCGGTACGGTAATGTTCTTTCGATGTACATCCAGAGCCTGGCAGGAAATGTTTGTCAGCAGAAAAGGTTGTACAGACTCGGTTCAGAGGCGGGTGAGGAAGAGGCCTAATAGTTCGGAAAAACAGGTGCAGGCAGAGTAATCCATTATTTCGTTGTGTATAGTAAATGTGGAGTAGCGCTTTGTCCATATTATAAAAATAAAAAAATAAAAAAAACTTTTATTTCAGACCAACAGTGTCCATACGGGTTAGTAACAATAAAATACTTAAAAACTATGTTAGTAGGGTGGTACAATAGAAAATCTTAATTAAGGCCATGCAGGCAAGATAGGTTCACCGATTTGCACATTTAGTCACATGCAACTCGGTGAACCTATTGAGGACGACAGAGTCCATTCTGCCCTCGATCAACCTTAGGATCCCGCTGGCGCCCCCGCGGATATGCAACACAACAGCGGCAGTCTTTTTTCGCATAATGGTGTGGAAGTCATCCACACCGGCACCAGCAAACATACCTGAAGCGCTACAGTATCGCGGGAGCCCCAACAAGGCCCTAAGGATGTTATTATATTGCACTCTGAGTGCATTGTAGGCCCTCTGCGTGAAACTGGCCCATAGACCACTGGTGTAATAGCTTTGACAGAAGGCCTTAAACAGAGTAAGCTTTACACCTGTAGTACAACGCCCGAAACGATGTGCCAACATGGTTCCACGTACTGCCAAAGCCCTGCGCTCACGCTCTATATCAAGGTCATCATTTAGATTTTCGTTGACAATGTGCCCTAAGTATTTGAAATGAGATACACGTTTTAATGGTGCTCCATTTAGCGGAAGAGGCGGGACTTTTTTAGGCAGTTTACATGAGCTCTTAAAAACCATAAATTCGGACTTTTTTACATTGTATTTTAAACCGTGACTCAAAGCATAAGATTCGCACACAAGTAACATTTTTCTCATGCCACTTATCGATGGGCTCAGCAGCACCATATCGTCAGCGTAGCTGATGTTGTTAACGCTTACGTTGTCAATGCGGCAACCGACATGCATGCTGCTAAGCCCCTCGACAAGCTGATTGATATACAGGTTAAACAATCTAGGCGAGGACAGACCCCCCTGCCTCACCCCCCTGCTCAGCCTATACTCATCAGAGCAAGTATTACCCCATTTCACTACATTTCTTTGACCTTTGTACCAGTACGATAGCAGGTCTACAACTTCTGGAAAAATACCTGTGTTCCTAAGTTTGTCCCAAAGTGTGTCATATGAGACAAGGTCGAAAGCCTTAGAAAGGTCTTAAAAACAGGCATAAATAGGAGTATTCCTCTTGGTATAATAGTTCACAGTGTACTTAAGCGACAATATTGCACTTTCTGTCTACAAACCTTCACGGAAACCAAACTGTGCATCTGATTATTTTATATGGTTCCCTAAATGAGAGTCCAGGATCCTGTCCAATACCTTGGCAATGATAGTTGCAAGCGATATGGGCCTGTAGTTAGTCTTATCTGCTATATCACCAGTCTTATTTTTTACAAGTGGTATTACTAATGTTCGCGTGCACTCAGGTGGCATGTAGCTATGTCTGAGACAAAAATTAAATAGAATTGATAACACTCTACTTATGTGACAGCCAGCATGCTGAAGATGCTCAATGCTCAGCCCATCATGTCCAGGAGATTTACCTCGTGTCATATTCCTTATGACTGCGCTAACTTCCTTGCTGGTAATCCTGACGGGCTCATGACTGGGCTCAGCACTGGGCCCCCTATCAGGCACATTCACTGGCGGTGACGGGCAATGGGGCGCAAAGTAGTCTTTAAAAGTATTTGCAATATTTTTTGCATCGCTACTGCCGTCAACACTAACAGGCAGGTCAGCCCTACCGCTTAGTTTCTCAGTACTTTTCCAGAATTTACCAAATTGCCTGGTTGAGTGTTGAGTTGCAATAATATCAAGCTGTATCTGCTCCTGGTTACGCTGGCAAAACTTTAGTCTGGACTTAAAAATTCTTCGACTAAGGGCCATTTTTTCGTAAACAGAACCAGACTCAGGCCTCCCATGCAGAACATACAATTGGAAATTTAACCTGGCCTGCCTATGAGCCTCTTCCATCCTTTTACACATTTATTCCTATTACCACCCACACCCTTTTTACACGACCAACTACACTTTGAAGCCTGAACTAGAACGTTTACAATACTGTGATAATAATTATCTATAATGCTCTTATGGTCAATATTCTTACAAATTTTATCTGCACAACCACGAAACACATCTGGAAAATCTATATGTTTTAGCTGACTGTCACAATATTCTTGATATTTAGCTACCTGTTCTGGCTTTCAGTTACCCCACCTAATCTCATTACAAGGCTGGTTACATAAATTAATTTTCTTTCTGATTAGACCTAAATTACAATCCAACACCAGGGGAAAATGGTCTGACCATAGTACATCATAGAGAACATACACATTAGTCACTGTAAGCCATGACGATGAGGTCACTATACAATGGTCTAGCCATCTTTTACAACCATGTACCTCGCTTATATATGTATATGGCCCCGAAGATATGCCCGACCTAACAGTATCTGCGCATAACCACAGCTGCTCTTCACAAAAACTCAGTAATTCGTTACAGAAAGGGGTCAGTGGGTGAGCATTAAAATCGCCCAACATAAACACAGATTCAATATTACTTACATCTAGAATAGCATTCAGCTCACTCAAACACTGAGTGAAAATAGGCAGATTTTCTGGTTGGTCCGTGGGCATGTACACACTCATAAACAATATTTCTCGCGCGTCATGAGTCACAGCTTTTATTGCCACTATACGCTCACTTTCACAATGAATGACCGTCACATCACTAAACACACTTTTGCGCCACAGGATCGCCACACCCCCATGGGGACGACCACGCAGAACTCCCGATGACAGGTCCACAGCACTCTTCCCTGTGTAGCTGAAGTCCCGTTGTATAACACCCAGGAAAGTCAGGTCATGAGGCAGCAACCACGTCTCTTGCAATGCCACTACGTCAGCATGTTCACATAGGTCACGAACGCAATCTACGCTTCGCTTTATGTTTTTGCAATTAAAAGAGATTATTTTACTGATTTTTTCGTTGTTACTCATACGCAGTTTTGTTTATTTGCAAGTGTTCGTTCAGCGAATTCCGCTTTCTAAATTGTATAAAACGTCTAAATTTTATACCGTCCGGCCACATAACAGTGTCTAGGAACCGAAGCTCGCTACTTTTTATAACATTTACTTTATAGGCATTGTAAGGCCGGACCTCTTTCATTGTTACTCTTTCTATCGAAATCGTCTCCTGAGTCTTGCTATGCACCAGACATTACACCGCTTGTCATGGTCTCGAAGTAAGGATAAATATCCTTGTGTTACGAGGTACGAGACAGGGATTTGAGTTAGCGGCGTCTCGCAGCACACCAAGATTTGAGTCTATTCAGAAAACATTGTTTCCTAAACTAAACAAAACTACAGCGCACTACCACAATTACTTAATAGTTACTTCGTACGTATTATAGGGCTACCCCTTTCGATTCGTCAGTAGTCAGTACTTATAGTACTTCATCGCGTCAGTTCAACCGCAAGATTCGCGTACGAATGCTCTACGCGGCTGTTGGCAACCTACTGTCAAGTGGGAGTTCTATCACAAGACCAATGTATACAGTGTTTCTAAAGCAAATATATATTTCATTTCATTTCATTTCATTTCCATTTTCCGGGCCTGGAATTCCGGCAGCTGGTAGGTAATTTTCATGCGCGATCAAAAACGGTCATGCGCCACTGCGCAGTGAGAATACATTATTCGCGGCAATAACTGTAGCGCCTGTCTAAAACTATGGGTTTCCAACAACTTGTAGATAATAGCTGTTGGCGTTTGTTCAAAATGCCATCGACACAGTCCAACTTCAAAGTGGAAGAGATTCGCATTGTCAAGGTGCTGCTATTCCGAACCGTCGGCAAGGCTGACAAGATGCCGTCTCGCCGGATGAATGGAGACAAAGAAAAGTTTGCAGGACATCATCAGCCCGCTGAAGGAGATGGATCCGGATGATGTGCCCTCATTCGTGGCTAAGGAGCTGCACAAGCTCCCCCCAGTCACGTTTGATCACGTCGACGTATCCAGGCTGCTGAAGCATATTAACTTCCTTTAAGCAAGTTTGACTGACGTTATGAAGAAGTTGGAACTTGGATGCTTCGGAAAACACCATCGGTGAATAACGTGCCTAGGTGTGTTATTAAGTAACACTACTTTGGTATGGAGGTCACCTGAGGCTTGCAACCTGAACTCTCGTCGCGGGGCGCAAGGTGCATCCGTCGGCAGTTTCGAGTCTGCGCATGTGAGTGCATCACCGGCCGTCGACACCTCGCGTGATGACACCCCGCGCGACGCCCCGCTACCCGCCGGTTTACCCACCGCCTCACCGGAGACGTATCGCGTCTGCACGTCAACTCGTCAACGTGCTTACGCCGCGGCAGCCGCCAGCAGACCTGCCAACATTGCTTCGCAACTTCAGCAGACAACACGAGAGAAGGAACGAGTTAGCAAGTTAGTCATCCCTCTTACGCCTGCGGCCCCACGAGACAATCGTGCGACGAGGACGGCTTCATTGCAGTAGGAAAGAAAAATAGGAAGCCTGTCAGACGTAATCTTCGCGGTACCGCTCCGACTGGGCATAACCATCTCTTGTGTCCAGCAGTTTCATCGACGCTGTTATACGTGTCCCGACTTCATTTCACTACGAAGTGTGAGGATATTGTGCAGTATGTTGGACTGAAGACCAAGTTCAACGTGAGGTTCGAACGGTTGGAGAGCCGCCACAATGATAATTGCAATTCATTTGTGGTGAGGGTTCTAGATGAACATCTGTCGATCTTCACGAACGTGGAGTTTTGGCCGAAGAGTGTGCTTTGTGCTTCAACTGCAGCACGGATCGCATTAGAGGATAAACAATGCGTGTGTAAAGTAAGATATTAGTTGTTTATTATGTATGTATGTTAGTCTTTAAGGTATTTATCTATGGGCCAATTATGTTTTGTAAGATCCTGAAATGTTATCTTGTTGCCTGATAGTGATAATAAATGATATATGTCCGAAAGGTTGGTAGGTAATTTTCGGGCGCAAGTACATGGAGTGACAGAGGCCTGGCACTACGCCAAACTTGTCGTCAACCACATACGAGTGAAATTTCACAGAGCGCCTGGATGTTCTTTTAGTTAATAATTTAAAAAGCACAGCCACATCATACCTACATATTTAAAAGTTACAAATAATCTTATTCTATGTATCATATCTTTTATACTGTGACACCAGTCGATTTTCATACAAAAGAAGTAACTTTGAAGCCTTTCTCCTCCAAGGATTGACTGAGCTGTGATGTGATGATAACCATCCATGGAGTGAATGGAAGAGATCCAGATCGCCATACACGGGGGACTAAATTTCGCATAACGTCGATTATCTTAAAGTCGTTTGGCATAACTCATTAGGCATAACATCATAAAGCATACCACAAACTTCTCATAATTTATGCTTGGCCTAACTTTTATGTAGCATAATAGTTAAATGCATATTGTTACAAAGCATATTCCGTTACTTTGTCATGGATACCATAATCAGAACCTAACCAAACTCTCATCAAACTACCCTTGAAGTATATCCTTTCCAATAATAAAAGATCGTATAAAGTCTTAATGCATATTATTACATAGCATAAGTAGTGAAAGCCCTAAATACTTTAGGCATAATATAGTTAATCCTAATATTTTAAAGCATAATGAAATGTATAATGGCATAATTAGTAAAATCCCTAATCCCAATTCCACTTGGCCTATGAGGGTAAGTCAATTCGACCGAAATAGCTAGGTTAGGTTAAGTTAGAACTCCCCCTCATGAGCCTTCGCCTTGTCGTGGCGGGGGGGCTTAGTACTGGTGGCAGGTGGAACCACCGGTAAGCTAAGAGGGCTCAGGCATGGCAGTGCGGTGGACTTCCCACCCACCCATTGCCTGCCGCCGTGCTCGGTGGTGGTATGGTGCTACCACTGCCCGCCCAGAGGGCGCAGCGCCTTAGGGCGCGAGGTGGGTGCCGCGGTGCACAACCGTTTGGAGGGGGTCAGTGATCTGTGCACTGCGGCTCGGCGGGGCCACACCGCCAGATGTGGCAGCGGATCCACCTTTTAGGTGGATCCTGGTTGCGGACCTAGTAGGGTCCGCGTACGGTGGGAGCCAGCGAGCTTGAGTTGAGGGTGCTTTTGCCCGCAATGCACGGCTTTCACCGCGAAGGCGGAAGTACCTGCGTGCTCCAGGTACTTCCGTGGCCTCCCCCTTCATTGGGGGGTCGGCTGGAGGGGGCCCCAATACGGGGAAACACTGGCGGCGGGGCGTTGCGAAACTTTTTAGAGACCCCGCCTCGCCGCTGAAGTGTCGAGTACCGTGGGGTTTTAGTCGGTAGAAGTCCGACATAACCTGGTCGTTCCCCCGGGCGACGAGGTATCCATGAGGATTTCCCCACGATAATAAAGAAAAAAAAAAAGTTAAGTTAGAACAGCGACCCCATCGCCAGCCAGAACCGAACTTAGCTTATTATACTTTGTTAGTTAGAGTTTGTCAATTGAACCTAAATGTTTTTTTATTCTAAGCATAATGTTTATTGTCTTATTATGATGTCAACTTATTATTCGGTTTCATTATTCTGCTTATTAAAAATATGCGTTTAGTTATTATTCGTTTTGATTATTATGCTTTGAAACATTATGCATTATAATTATTATGCCCTTCGAGTTTATGCGTTTTAATATTTATGCCAAACAATTTTAGCCCACACTGTATTAGGATATCTGAAAATATGCCACACAATACTATGGCTCGTGACGATTAGGAAAATCAGTAATATGCAACATGATATTATGACAAGGAACATTATGTCTAGAATTATTAAGCCTATTTGCGCGTTTTTTTAAACATATCCTTACACCTATTAAAATGCTGAACAGATCTGAACTTGTGTATGGCGGGCTCTCTAATTCTAGGCATAATGTTCATTGTCATGATATGACACCTCAGGCAATTTTTGGCGGAGAATCAAGGTTACTTCTTTTGTGAGAAAATCGACTGGTGTCCCTTATTATGTGGACTCCACTGTATATGTTCTATAGTAGAAGGAGGATATTGGGAGAAGCTCAAACTTACCTGTAATGTTTAAACTAAAAATACAATCAGTACGCGTGAAGTAAGCTCCATTGACGCACATGGCTCCGGGCAAGTCCTGATTATCTATGTTGGTGAACATGGAGCAATTCCAGAGACCAGTCATCGAACTTACTGCCTTCTGTAAAAAACATATTACAAAAATTAATAGCTAGGTAAATTATTTTGTTACAGTATTTTTTATTTGGGCTCAGCGTTTTCACTCGAACCGGTAGACTGGTGAGTCAGTATCTATATGGATAATATGAGCTTAGATTAGACACTCAGTAGGTTTATTTGTATCAAAAAGACACATTGTACTTACTAACGCCTGTTGTGAACCCAAAACAAGTTTAAAAGAGTAAAGAACCGCTGAGTTTCTCGCCGGGTCTTCTCAGCAAGAAACAATACTGTGTATTTATTTTTATAGTGATTATGTCTATTATTTAGTATATCTTGCTTTAAATTTGACGATTTGAAAGCATGTACTTACTGAGAAAGTCTATTTGAATAAAGTTATTTGAGTTTATGAACTCGTCAACGCTTGTACCAGTTACGCATGTGGCAAAAGCGTACATGCGCTTCCAAAACGAGCTTATACGCGCGTATAAACGATAGTCTGACTGAACCCCCACTAAGAGCTCGGTGAGCGAGAGATAAGATGAATTATATCGAATTTACTTCATAGAATCACATCTTTGATATTTAATATTTATCGTAGCATGTAGAAAGATAATATTGTCTTTGTCTAACCCGTGAGGAAGAGAAGCGTGATGCTACGTATGAGTATGTATGTATGCGGAAAGTAGTTATATCATTTTTTTTAATATTTGCTGAAATGGCAAATAATTGATTGATAAATGTTTGATTCTAGTTTTGTATGCAATAAAATAGTTAATAATTTTGCGTAATGCCCGCTCATGTCACTTGCCGATTACGACTGAGTTAAATAAGGCGACGGGGACCTGATTTAAGCGGTCCACGCCTCCTACGGTAGACTTATTCCGCTGATGATGATAGTAAAAAATAATCATTCGTAACAAATTACTAAAAAAACCTTCTGACCCCAAATCAAGCAGAGCTTGTACTATGGGTATCAGAGACTGTTAAATTTACTTAAACATTTCTAAATACATACTCAAACAGATAATAACACCCAGAAACACAACAAACACGAATGTTGGCAACGTGAATGTTTGTCCTGGATCCAACCTACGACCTCCGGTGCTAAAGGCAGGATGATGATGTGCATATCGGGGATCCATCTCTTTATCGTAATTTATTACAACGAATATCACTTCTCATAAAACTGTTCGCAGATATATTTTTTTCAATATGTAACAACTCATCAAATAGCAATACATCGCAAATTTATTTCCCCGAATAGTTTTTACCATAAAACTCATTTCATGGAATTTTATTTCCCAATTTTGTTTATTTCATCGATGTTTTGTTATATTGATGGTTTGGTTCCCATAATTTGATTTCCACGAATGTTTCATGTAACAAAATTGTTTTTTTCAAGGAAGAACGAAATTACCAACAATTAAAAAACTAATGCTATTGAGAAACGACTCATTTGACTCCGACTCCACGTGGTCTTGTCTGCCCTACCCCCATAAAGTAATTCAGAGCCGTGTAGGCGCGTAGGGGCGAGGCGGACTGTGAGCTGAGGAGCAGGTGCGACGATTAGCACGCGAGTAACCGCCGGAGCCCCGCAGCGCCGGAGCCGTGACAGAAGTCAAATACTGCATTGCTGCACTCAATTCTAATATTTATTAGAGACATTGACATTGTAACTACCCACCACTTTAGAAATCAATCAATAAAGCAGCCAATATGCGTTATGAACATATTTCGATAAAAAGTGGAAATGATATAAAATTCGTGTGAAATGTGTTTTCGATGAATGGTTGTTTGGATAATAAAAGCTAAATGGAAAAGTTTTTTCAATGAAACCTTTTTCGTTATATTAAACAGCGTAGATTAGTTATTATGCGATTTGAAAAAAAATATATTGAAATTCGTGGAATCGTTTTATGTGAAATGAAATTCGATATTAAAAAAATCTATATTCTAATAGAGACCGGTTCATACCATTGTAGTAACGAGGACCGATACAATGCGATTATTTGAGCCTGTTATATTGACTCTAGGGTCTTTCTCGTCGTTGTACCGACATCTGAAAAGCATAAAATAAACATTGAAAATACAGTTTACACCAACGACAGCCGCTAGCGTCCGCGTTGACCGCGTTGACGGTATTATATGGGATATAGGTACAGAGGCGTTCACCCTTTACAAAACCATTGCAAAATGGTTCTTATGTTAGCAGCATCAGGTGCCCCTATGTAAAGGGTAATGTGAACGCCTCTTTACTGCGCTCCTAGTAACTAAAATGAAACCAAATATTCCATACAAAGGAGATTGCCTAATTTTGTATGCAAGTTGGACCTCGGTTGCTGCCTAGAATGCTCACATAGTGCTTGTTCCTCAGACTATCACTAATCTGTAATTCGAAGCGCATAAAAATCTATCCCAGGAGTCCAAAGAAAAACAGCCTCTTGATTGAAAAATATAGTGCGTTGAATTATAATTGTATCAATTGTAATTTGAGAAAAAAATCTCAGAAACATTGTTTAATGTAAGATTTATTACAACTGGGACCTATTTTTTCTTAAATATTTTTATAGTTCAATGCTACAGTACCACTGGACCAACTCCCATTCCTAGGCAGCACTTGGTCCAAACCTTGGCAAGGCAATGTCCTTTCTGAAGTTTCACCTTCTTGACGTGACAGAAACTTTTGGTAGACATACTGTACAATCCAAAGCATATTATCTTCAGCCAACTGCTTCATAATTCATAATTCATTTATTCGATGCTTCATGTGGTAAGTTACAGGTCTTAAATAAAAATATAGTACATACACATGAACTTATGTCTCATCACGATTTGACTGAATAAAAAAAAAACCCACTGGCCAAATAAAGCTACATGATGCTCTCGCCACTACTTGACATTGGTCAAATCAATTTGCTGTTTAAGCAAGATTGCAGAGGCCATTAATAAAAATAAAAAGCATTATCTTCACGTTCCAAAGGCTTCAAAAATATCTGACTGAAACATTAGCCACGAATATCTATTTAAACAAGTCAACATAGAGTATTAACGAACTCTCGTTAAGATATTTGTGGCGAATGTTTTCCTCGGATACTTATGAAGAAACGTACCAAGTACAGTCAAAATTATAAATATTATATATATTTATGATAACGACAGTAAAACGTGGTGTTTATATACTCTTTGAAGACAGTCTTCGCGGGCAAAGCCGCTGACGGACAGTTAAATAAGATAAATTACTGGCTTTCCACCCGCGTTATCGTTATTTAATATGGCCAAATTACATGAAATCTTTATATATTGTACCCCATGTGTTATTCTGATGCATAAGCTGTATTGGTGTAAAGTTTCATACAAATCCGTTCAGTAATTGCGTGAAAGAGTAACATACACACACACATCCTCACAAACTTTCGCATTTATAATATTAGTAAGATTTTGACTGTACTCGATTATAGATCTGAGTGACGTTTTTGTATGAACTGACGTTTTCAAATCTCTACTCAAGTACAGATCAATTGGATATGGGTAAAAAATCAAACATGGTCATGTGTATGACTTAAAACGAAAACCATTTCGAGGTATTTGTATTTTATACCTTTCAAATATTTAACATTTTTAAAGGATCTAGGATACCTATGAAATACGTTGGCAAACTGGGGTCATTCATTTGACCCCAGATTGCCAACGTACGCAAAGAGTACAATAAGGTTCTTATTGGACTCTTGACAGTAATCAAATTGACATCTCACAATTGAAACCCATTGAGTCGTATAAACGTCCTTTCACGTGATTGGTTTGTTCCATCAACCAATCAAATGACGCGATCTGTTTCATACGTGAGATTTTTAGCTAGGTGATTCTACTGCATGGTATTAATAGTGTTTCCAGATAGTAGATTTAAAATTCCCCCTGATGGTTTTTTTTTTTAGACAAAGTTATTTTTAATAATACGTACATTAATTTACACCCATTGCCCAGGCGAGTAGGTAGGTCTTAAAATAGCCATTCGGAGAATCGAGGAAAAAACACATGTGGGAACACTAAGTGAATTTATGACGTCATGAGTTTGCAATGTTTAAAAATTCATAAAAAATTAACTACCGGCGAGATCAACAAAATATTCAAATTAGTTACTTAAAATCAAGCTTTAATTAGCTTACTTTGGGGCTAGATGGCGCTGTGTGGAATAATGTCCAGGGATATTTATTATTATTATTTATTTATATAAAAAAAAAAAAAAGTAAAGGTATTGATAAAAAAAATTAAAAAAAAAATTGTTCCCATACCCAATTGCTTGAGTAATGTTCTAGGATACGAGCCTGAGATGGCGTAAAAACTAAAAAAACTGTTGTCATTTATCATACTCTTGATTCAACTAATAGCGCCATTTACACTCATGAATTGCAGTGGCGGCTCCTACAGGCTTTCAGTTTCCCTGAATCACAAAATAAAGAGTGTATAGAAGGATCGCTCGCATTTTTTTCCAAAACTTGCGTGACTGCCCAGGGTTACTCTTTAATCACTCTGAATCTATTTTATGAAGTAGGTAGGTTATATCTACTTGACAGAATTGTGGTAAACATCACAATTACATCTTTTAGTCGAGCTTTGCCTTGCTTTGGATCTCAATGGCCAACGTAAACTGGGTTAGATAAAAGTATTATGTAGACTTACGTTGCTCTATTAATGTAAACGTCACTGTTGAAAAACATAGCTATTGTTGAGCCAACGTATATGATGACTTCACCATTGAAATCGCGTTGTCCATTCTGGCTCATGACAGAGACAACACATTTTGTATGATCTTTCGCTAATCCCAGGTTTACAGTTTCTGGAAAATTAAAAATAACAGTCAATCGAAAACAGAGAGCTGGGGCCCAATTACAATTCCTCATAACTCGTCAAGTTCATTCGCTAAACTGAGCGTACCAAGCAATTTGTTTATATGATCTTTCATTTCCAGCCAGTCAGTAGTTACCTGGAACTATCGCATCTTCTGGGCTGGATATTCACCAACGAAATTGCTCGCTACCCTCAGCTTGAAGAATTTACTTGACTGCTTAGAATAATTACAAAGAAACTAAGTCCGCGCGCCCATTTTGAAGCACCTTAATTGGAGCCATAAATGGCTCCAAACGGACCGCTTTGCAGTGTTCATTACATCTCCGCAATGTTCAATGTTAAAGCGCGCCGCACGTAAACAAGTAATAGTCAAGCATGTGTGGATCGGATTAGTGCTTCATTTCTGATGGGGCGGTTGTATGAAGACTATCCTTCTATACGTTATTGTTCTAAGCTTGACTGGATATATAAGCGATCTTAATAAGGGCCCAGAAGAAAAATAACAGGAATCAATTCTAAATCAATATGTGTAACTAATTATTTATTTCAAGAGTTACTTTTACTTCATTTTTATTTTCTAAACCTCATTGCAAGACCGTCTTTACCCCTTTAGAGCCCTGAGGCACATAAATATGATGAGCCCTCCTGATTTTTAGTGCATAAGAATCTATGTTGTAACTTAAATCTCTTTTATAACATAACATAACAAACCATCACGACTTTATTCCAAACGGGGTAGTCAGAAACGAGTGACTGTAGCCGTCATGGTGAACGGAACACTCAGAAGCCCACTTTTCACCAATGGTATTAGAACCCAACGTAGTGAGCCTTCCACCGTTATCCGGGTTGATTTGGTTTTTTATCGATGTTCTCCATCACCGGAGAGCTCGTCGGAAATTAAACAATGAACACAAAGATTTTGGTTCTGGCCAGATTTGAACTCGCGACCACACGATCCGCGATCCGAGTTGGAGTGCTTAACCACTAGGCCATGACGCTCTTTCATTGAAGATTTTTTTAAATATTGCTTTGCTACTTTAAAGCCAAAGGAAAGTGGAGCCTCAGGGCACCACCTCGCCTATGCGACTGGGTCGCCGGATTTTTGGAGGGACGTAGAATTCGTGTCCTTTGCGATGGTCGAAAATCACGCTTTCTCCAGATTAATGCCGGAGTGCCGCAGGGCTCCGTCTTGTCGCCGACGTTGTTTCTTCTGCATATCAATGACATGTTATCTCTTGGTAATATTCATTGCTATGCGGATGATAGCACGGTCCACGCGCGTTATTTCGAGCGCCCTGGGGCAAAGCAGACTGACATCGAGGAAAAGAGGCGAAGTCTTGTTGTTGAGCTTGACGGAGTGTTGGACCGCATTTCAGAATGGGGTGCATGCAATTTTGTCGAGTTCAATGCCAAGAAAACGCAGGTGTGTGCATTCACAGCAAAGTCGTCGCCGTTCCTTTCCCATCCCACTCTTCAGAGCACCCCGCTACCGATTAAAGATAGCCTAAACATCCTTGGCATGGATGTTCGTAGCAACCTAAACCAGCGGGACGTCATTAGAACTGCATCCCGTAAACTCGGAGTCCTGAACAGAGTGAGACGATTCTTCACGCCTGAGCAGCTCTGTCTCTTGTATAAGACACAAGTTCGCTCGTGTGTGGAATACTGCTCTCATCTCTGGGACGGTTCCGCTAAGTACCTACTCGAAGCTCTTGACAGGTTGCAGCGGCGTGCTATCCGTATTATTGGAAACCCAGAGGCAACTTTGACCCTTGAGCCTCTCAAATTGCGTAGAGACATCGCCAGGCTGAGTGTTCTCTATCGCTTCTACAACGGGGAATGCTCTGACGAGTTATTCCAGCTTATCCCACCCTCATCTTTCCACTCCCGTACCACGCGTGCTGGACTACGGCGTGACCCACACACAATTCAACATTTGTTGGCCCGAACTAAAAGGTTCGGTGACTCGTTTCTTTGTCGTACCATCCAGACGTGGAACGCTCTTCCAGCACATGTGTTTCCTTCCTCTTATAGTCCCGGGTTCTTCAAGCGGGGCGTGAAAAGGCATTTCCTTTTTTTCCTTCAAGGTGAGGATGTCCAGCCCAGTGATTCGTTTGAATGACTGGGCCTGTCAACCTCATGTCTGGACCTCACGACCGCTTTCCTAAGGTGGAGTGAGGTCATCTTGACGGGCAATTTAGAAAAAAAAAAAACAATTGGGTTTCCGCATCTAAGGAAAGATGCCGAAATGAAGACAAAAAGGCTCTTTAAAAATTTAAATTATATAAAATCATATTCGCGACCGAATGTCACTGAATTGATTCCTGTCCTGTAGACTGTAGACTTCGTAAGGTCCTCAAGCTGCCCTGATAACATAATAAGTGGAAACCTTTTCGGTATAGGGAATTTTGATGTATTGAAAACCTTTTGATGTATTTAGTAGTAACTCTCCGGTGATGATGAACATCAATGAAAAACCAATTTAACCCGGATAACCGCGGAACGCTCACCACCCATCACGTTGGGTTCTAATACCATCAGTGAAGAGTGGGCTAAGTGTTCTGTTCACCAACGGCAACACCCAGTTGCCTCTGACTATCTCTTTCGGGATATAGTCGTAAGCAAATGCTGACGAAACAATTGTCACATTAACAAGTATCTATTGCCGGCAATTATTGTTCAAAACTGCCCATGTAGGGTAACAAGAGGATACAGAAGCGCCGTTATTCCATACAACTATGTGCCCACTGAAATGCCCCAGAAATACCTTAACATTTTATTTACTTCAAAAATTAACAAAAAGCTTGTTATATTTGAGATGATTTTAGGTATTTTAAAGTTACAATTAAGAAGTAAAAAAATACAGGTAAATAATATTAGGTTGGGGAAAAAGTCTTTTCGCATATAGTATATGAACTTGTAATAAAATCTCTTTGGCTTAGTATTTGTATCTGGCTGGTTTAGGTATCATTGAAAGTTTTAATTTTAAAGAAGATAATTCCAAATTCAAATTAGGAAAAAGTGTAATTTGTATTTGTTTTTCTTACTGACAAGATGAGTGAATCTAATGAAGAAATTCGATACATTTTAAAATTTTACTACAAAGAAAGGTAAAAATGCAACCAACGCAAACCGCGAAAAAATTTGCGATGTTTATGGACCTAGTGCAGCGTCTGTGAAAGTAGCACAATTTCGGTTTAAGCGTTTTCAATCCGGAAATTATGATGTCAAAGATGCACGTCGCTCTTGTCGCCCTATTACGAATAAAATGGATGCCATTTTTGAAAAAGTGGAGCAAGATCAGTAGTTACGACGTAGCTGAAGAACTGGGAATTGACCACAAAACAGTTTTAGCACGTTTGAAAAAAAGTGGGTACACAAAAAAGCTCGATATTTGGGTTCCTCACGAGCTCACTGAAAGAAACCTAATGAACCGTGTACTCATTTGTGATTCTTTATTACGACGTTATGAAACCGAACCATTTTTGAAGACGCTGATAACTGGTGATGAAAAGTGGATCACGTAAGACAAAAACGTGCGAAAAAGGTCGAAGTCAAAGGCCGGTCAGGCTTCACAGACTGGGGCGAAACCCGGGTTAACTCGCAACAAGGTGATGCTTTGTGTGTGGTTGGATTGGAAGGGCAATATTCATTATGAGCTGTTACCACCGGGCAGAACCATCGATTCTGAACTCTACTGCAAACAACTGATGAGATTAAAGCAAGAAGTTGAAAGAAAGCGGCAACATTAAAACACAACAGCGAAATTAATCAACAGAAAGGGTGTGGTTTTTCATCATGATAACGCTAGACCTCACACATCTTTAGCCACTCAGCAAAAATTAACAGAGTTCGGCGGGGGGGTCTTATTGCCTCCGCCGTATAGTCCTGACCTTGCACCTTCAGATTTCCAGCTGTTTCGGTCTCTTCAGAATTCTTTAGGCAGTTTCAGGTTAACATCACGAGAGGACTGCCAAAACCACTTGTCGCGGTATTTTGATCAGAAGCCTCAAAATTCCTGTAGCAATTGGATCATGTCCCTACCTACAAGATGGCAAAAAGCAATCGAACAAAATGGCACCTACATACTTTAGTTGAATGTCAATAAACTATAATAAAAAATGGTTTGAATTTCCTTAAAAAATGCGAAGAAACTTTTTCCCCTACATATTATTTCTAGATTCTATTTCTGTTACACACAATGCTAGAAACTAGAAAAATTCGACCTGATCCTAGGGATCAGGTTTATCAAAATTTGCTAGAAAATATTTGCTAATAATCACCTGATTTTACAAATACAAACATTGAATCCAGTAAAAAGTATCCGATTACGATAAAAAGCACTTTAGACAACATTATTAACACGTCCTATACACCACTCAGCACGCTTGGTATAGGGAAAGAACAAAGGAATGTACAGTGACCATACGATTTTATCCAGAAAAGGATATGTCCTGAATTAACATTCCATCATCTCTTTATACCAAACGAGGTAGTCAGAGGCAAGTGACTGTTACCATCATGTCGAACGGGACACTAAGAAGCCCACTTTTCACTAATGGTATTAGAACCCAACGTGGTAGAGCTGCGAGTTGCAGTGAGAGATGCGAATGACTGGCGAGCAAAAAAACACAAATTTGTGGCATCGAGTCAGTGCCATCTAACGGCCTTTATATTGGCCGTATTCACCGCTAGGTGGCGCTGACTCGATTCCATACTAATTTATATTTACGTGCTCGCAAAACGCGGTGGTGAAGTCATTCGCATCTTTCACTGCAACTCGCATTCGGCACTAAGATATGCCGCAGAACCGATAACTGGGGTAAGCGTGTTAGTGGAGACCGCGTATCGTAAACGTAAGTGTTCGTAGCAGGGCTAAGATGCGCAACATAAGGTAATTTATCGTTTCTCGTCCCTGAGAGTCGACAAAAGAGGTAGACAAGACAAGTTTCCTCGCATGACAAAGAGGTGTAGACATGTTTAAAACAGATTTATTAATATAATAATCGATATTATCCATAGTACTGATTTGAAGACACGATAGTATCGATATAAACAACCGATACAAATAATCGATCGACCTAATCGATTAAAATAATCTATGTAGTCGATGCAACTAAACGATACAAATAATCGATTTGATCGATTAAACTAATCGATTCAACTGATCGATTTAACTAATCAATTCTATTAATCAATTCAACAAATTGATTCAATTATTCGATTCGAAATAATAATCGTTAAATACTTCATTAAATGATTACTTGATAAATAACTATCAATTTATTAAAACGAATAGTCGATTAATCGATTCAAATAATCGATTTATCGATACCTACATTTACTTTACTTTACCAATAATCGAGATGAATTATTTTATTGATACTCAATAGTATCAATATACCCTAAACTATTTATGTTATACTAGTTTTTTTGGAAATTATAGTACCTACCTAAGTAAATAAGTTTTTTCGCAAAAAGAGAAAAATATTTAGTCCAAAAAGAGAAAAACATTTAGTCCAATTTACACTCATAAATAGCTAAAATAACGACGGCTCATAAATGCATATCTTTTTACTGCACTTAAAAAAAATCAGCATTTTCGTCAAAATGCTGAATTTTGACGAAAAAGCTGCGCGGTGCGTCCACCGCGACGCCAGTTTTCATGTTATTTTAATTGAATGCATTATTGGTTTGTCGTCCACGTAAATGACCGACGGGTTCACTCACACACGTATTAGAGTAATATAAAAAACAGCAATCAATATTTTAACAACAAAACATCGTAAAGCAATTTACGTAGTAATTGTATACATGATTTTGAATTCCATGTAAAAATATTTATGCATCTACCTCTTGGAATTAAAACACTTGAAGGACATCAATTTAAGAAGAAACTTAAGACCTGGGTAATTGATAGAAAATTTTATAGTATACAGGAATATTTGAATTACAAATTCTTTTTATAATGTTAATTTTATCGAATTGTAAAGTATTTTGTTAGTTGCAATATATTTATTTGAATAATTTGTGAAGGGGATATTGTGGATATAATTTTGGGTAAGCTGTT
Source organism: Udea olivalis (assembly GCA_947369235.1). Lineage (NCBI taxonomy): Eukaryota > Metazoa > Arthropoda > Insecta > Lepidoptera > Crambidae > Udea > Udea olivalis. Next base: position 5,707,167 of record OX376370.1, on the reverse strand, counting down.
TTTGACACTAAATGTATTTTAAGACCATAAGTACACAGCTTTTCACAATAAATGATTTCTGATTTCTGATATATAGGGTAAATAAAAAAATATCAGTGATGTCCCATAACATAATGTTGTGATGATAACGCATGGTCACTCTACAGCACTAGTCATAGAATTAAACAAAAGAAGGATAAACCGTGAATTATCCTGATAGTGTTTATTGTATAATTTGTTATATGACACTATGACGCCTGCTTCATAATTGATTGTATGTATTATTTCCTATTTTGGATGCTTCTGCGAATGTGACTTTCCACTGAGGAAGAATGTGAAAAACTTATTTACACTTTGCAAATTTATATAGATTATTATAAATACCACTGTGTGGAATCCTATGTAAGCAAAGTATATTCAACAGTTGGAATGAATACAGAATGAGTTTAAACAACGTTTGAAGTACCGGTTCAATGATTTTGATACCAATAAAATTGAGAATTTGGTAACTCGACGAGAGCACAGGGATCAAGTTCTACTTTACAAAATTATTAACAACGTAGTCGACTCTCCATATTTGCTGAGTAAAGTTTTTTATAAATGTCCTAGACCTAGCGCACGGCACCGTAACGCTTTCAGTACACCGTCTTACAAGTCCAATTATAGGAAAAATTGTTTCATAAAAAGAGTCTGCAACAGGTGCAACAGCACTTACAGTAACATCGACATATTTCATGAAAGAATAGAACGATTCCGTGGCTTATTGAAAAGGCCAGCGGATCTTATCTAGTAAATCTTGCCTCACTAGTAATAGCATGCAAACTAACATACTTAGTTAATATCTTTATGTGTTGTTTTGATAGCCTTTTTCTTTTTGATCGCAGTGTTTTCTAGATCACTAATTTATGTATTGCCCAACAGTGAGAACATTAAATGCTTATGTACTATTTTAGTTAAGTTGAGCAAATGTATTAGAAATAGCTGTTTGTTTTCCTTAATGAAGAAAAAAAAATAGGTATAATAAAATAACAATATCTGAGACAATTTACACCAAGATCATCTGACCCCAAACTAAGCAAAGCTTGTACTATGGGTGTCTGAGACTGATTTACCTACTTTAAATATTTCTAAATACATACTTAAATAGATAATAACACCCAGACACACGACAAACACAAATGTTCGTCATGTAAAGGCATTTCTGCAGGCCTTCAAGGTGAGGATGGCCAGCCCAGTGATTCGTTTGAATGACTGGGCTTGTCAACCTCATATCTGGACCTCACGACCGCTTTCCACCAGGTGGAGTGAGGTCATCTTGACGGGCAATATAAAAAAAGAAAAAAAAATGTTTGTCATGGGTGGGGATCAAACCCAGTACCTCCGGTGTTAAAGGCAGGATCGCTGCAATGGCAGGCCAGTCAGTCAAATAGAATACGTAGTTTTTATTTAAACTCGGTTTGCGTTTGGCCTCAGTCTCGCCTGGCGGTTAGCGATGACGAGGCTGATGGTGGTGCACTCAGAAAATGCCTATTCACTCTGACCTTGAAATACCCAGGATGTAAGTATCCAGAAACAGATACGCAGGGTGAGCGCTTCACTCCCTGGCGGTGCGGACCGGAAAAGACGCAGCAAAGTTGAGTGCTGAAAAAGTCCTTCATTTTTAGCCAATACCGGTGTCGAATCCGCTCCCCGATTCAAAACGAAGTTATCAACCGATTCGGTAGGTTTATTTTAAAGTAAAGTAAAAGTAAAACAATCATTCATTCATTTAAGCTTGTACAAAGCACTTATGACAGGTCAAAAAAAGTATATAGAAATAATAATAATAAACGTAAATAAAATAGTACAATATTAGTACATATCGTGAATATACATAATGTGAATCTACCACCGGTTCGGACGTTGCTTCTTATCAAGAAGACTCCGGCAAGAAACTCGATAGTTACACTTTTGAACTTTGTTTGTTTTCCAAAAAATAAATTCAGAGTACAGTCAATGAGAGTAGAAAAAAGAACACAACATTAAGCAGAGGAGCAGATTATTCCTACTATGACCACAAACTTTTGTCGTTCAAGTTTAAATTATAGTAAATGACCCGTATAACGGTAGAAATCAATCCTACTAATATTATAAATGCGAAAGTATGTGAGGATGTGTGTGTGTATGTTTGTGACTCTTTCACGCAAAAACTACTGAACGGCTTTAGATGAAACTTTACAGTAATACAGCTTATACATCAGAATAACACAAAGGCTACAATTTATAGAGATTTTATGTTTACATGTTACAGATATGAAGTTCACGCAGGCGTGATTTTATTATGTTAAAGCCAAAGGCCTTTAGTGTTCATAAACTAAATTATATGAAAACTATACACATCTTAAAAAACGAATTGAAAATGAAAGAAAATAACCGAATCGGTCGATAACTTTGTTTTGAATAGGGGGGCAGGTCATGCTTATCATGCTTATCAGTAAAAAGCATCGTCATTAGTGTTGCCCAAATGCAAGAACAAGACGAGACTTAGCCAGTCTTGGTCTTGGTCTTGCGTCAATACACCTGGTCTTGGTCTTGGTCTTGGTATTACGCTCCCAGTCTTGGTCTTGGTCTTGCAGCAAGAGTCTCGCTAGTCTCGCAATTACCTTTATCCCTATTGCTATTTATTAAACGTTCATTTATATCCTATAACAACGTAACAGAGTTGGTACATTTGAGCTTGAATTAACATAACCATAGTAAAGACCAATCAAATTAATACATGTCTAAACATTTATTGAGACATTCGAAAAATTATCTGCCACCGGGTGGGGTTTGAACCCACGACCTAAGCGATCCGTGCCGATGCTCTAACCAACTGAGCTATCTACCGTGACCTACGGGAGTCAGTCTGTTCCATAATAAACGTTTACATTTAATTAGCTTACATGTGTTAAAAGATGGTTAAAACAGATAATAAAACCAATTAATGATATTAACTTGACTTTTAACTTAACTTTAACAATTTTATATACATTATACAGAAGCTAAAAAAATATATTGACGTGTATGTTTGGACCCCCTTGAATGTCTAGAAAGAGATAGATAGACAGCCAAGGCCTCACCTTATATGCAATGGAATAAAAGAGTTACACAATTTATACAATATACCATTTATTTAAATAAAAAACAAAATACTACACAAATTAAATTACAGAACAGTATTTATTGAAATAAACATTCATTCAAATAAAAATACAACACAAATCAAATTACAGAACAGTACACAATAGCTTTGACATTACTATTACCTTATATTAATTGTTTTGACCACGAATTAATACAAAGTAAGCATCTGGCTGACCCATCACTCAGCCTATTTCTATGTTTTCTAATTACTAATGACGCTTTAGAAAATAATCTCTCAACAGACACTGAAGTGCAGGTATTGGATGAAAATCACGGGCAATCTTCGATAAAGACGGATATTCTGTCTCATGTGTCCTACACCACTCTAAAATGTCTTCCGAGCTGGCTGCTCTGGGTTTGCTTAGGTACTCCTCCAACTCGTCAACATCTAAGCCTTGAAGACAAGATCCAGACCCAAATGACGTTGAGGGACATGCATACAGTTTCTCAAAGTCTATTACGTTTTCATGTTCATCTTTATCAGTCCAATTTTCCAAATTTTTTTTAAATATTTTTTGGAGTTAGGGACCGTATACCCGAACTCCAATACTCCCTGAAACGACACTTAGTCCTTACTGCAAGACGCAAGAGTCTCGCAGGGTTAGTCTTGTTCTTGCTCAAATCTTGCTCGGTCAGTCTTGGTCTTGGTCTTGCTAAAATTAGGCAGTCTTGTTTTCGGTCTTGGTCTTACGAAAATGCAAGAACAAGACCAAGACTGCAAGACCAAGACCGATTTTGGGCAACACTGATTGTCATCGGAACTGAACCAAAATGTAAAATTCCAACGTGGGATATGTGTTGTGTGTTGGCTTTGATTCAATATGTGACAAACTGACGAACATACACAATAAAAGCTAGCAGAAATAAGGCATTTTCCGGCTTTTCTAGCATGCTTCAAGTCTTTATTTTTGATGTAATTCCCGAATTTTCCTCTAGATGGCGTTATTCAGCGCGTGAATGTTCATACCGCATAGTTTTCCAGTTTAGTTTTCTTAACATTTAAATAGGCATGAAGTATCTATCATGAATATGAGTTAGTATTTAATTTAACGAGTGTATTGATTTGTTGTAACATTTAAAAAGCATAAACATTGACGTACAAAGCAGGAGAAAACATTTGACGGGTCTTAATCAAAGGGTATTTTACAAGGCCAAATTTTAAGATGAGCATTATGATTTCTAATTGTTTTTTTTAATTCTATTTTATGCTTTGATTTTTATAATGGCTAAAGGATGGGTTGGCAACAAAACGCAATGAGGGGTTTAAAAAAATCTCTACTAATCTGCTAGACAGTTTGGGCGGTGACCGTGGGAGCGCATGCGTGCTAGCTCAGACCCTGTTAGCCCGGTCAGACACAAAATGGCGGCGTAGTAGCGCGTTTCAAAATTGATTTTTTTTCAACATACTCGTTATCCAGTCCGTTTTCGTCGAACAAAATTTCACAACAGTCAACTAAACCAAAATAGAATAACGCGCCGCGAGTACTACGTTCGAAAATACCCATTTTCATTTATAACCTGACATTGTGTTAGTGCTACTACTGTAAAGCGTCTACAAGTTTTCTCAATTTGGTTAATTGTCTAGTTATTTAGCAAATGAATATCAGTGCTGGTGAGTTCGTTTGAAGTACGTCGGTCACGCCTGGATATATCACGTAAGTATCTCGGCTAATCAATTAATATAGTTACACTAGTTTAAGACTGGCCGAGTGACCTAAAAATTTAGATAATGCAGTTAGTAACTGTGTCGTTGACCATTTAAGAGCAGTGGGAAAAATCAGAAAAGTGTGCCCATGAAAAAAGACTTAACAGTGGAAGAAGAAATTACGAAATCAGCGTTCGATTTTTGAAACTGTGTCAAGTGCTTTTTAAGCGGTTTTTTTCTTTTTTTCGCAACATGCCAGTGACATAATGACATAATGCAAAGATTATGCGTGCGTTATTTGACTGGAGACGGATTTCCCCGAATTTTCGGAATCCCAGCAGGTTTCTCATTCTCGCCGGCTAGCGCTATCTCTCTTCGTTATTGCTGAATGGACGTTAAGCATGCGCTGTGTTTTTGGGAAAGAAGGGCAGTCTGTAAAATAATAATTTTCGCTTCATTTTCTTCTTAGCGCGGTATTTGAGTTTCAGCTCTCATGACCGTAAGGCTGAAAATCGAAGTTTACATAACTTCATCATACCGTTTCAATTAGCGACTGCAGTTGTTATATCTCATATTTAATGTCGCAAATACTGAAGATAATCACAAATACAATATACATAGTGCTGTATAAACGACATTTTTGATTTTAAAATGTGTATTAGAAAATGATTTTTTATGTTGCTCCTTCCATGTTTTCGCGTCCCGAGTTAGGTAATTTGCAACTCTATCACTATTACATTATGCTGTAATTTGGAGACATTTAACGTTACGTGAGCATGATTTCGTTAAGTACTAAAGAATTCGATACTACTACTTTTTAATTACTTACTTTAAAATACAAATTCAGATCATTTCGGTTTACATAGGTATTGAGCAAAAAAACAATAGTAGGTGATTTGCCATTATTTAATCAAACTAAGGTTATTTGACTTGATTTAAACAATATTTAACCTTTCCAAACACGAAATCTGCAGGAATTAGCCCGCTTTATTACAAAATTGCAATAAACAAGGGTGGTGTAAAAAACTAATGACTTTGTAATGATAGAGGACTTTGCTCATTTTAAATATATTTTAAATTGGATTTTTAGGGTTTGATTTGCGGATATCACGTCCCATTTGAGACATTTTTTTCAACCGTATCGTATCTGGAGAAGCCAAAACTTGGTATGTTTAGAGAATGATTTTTATTTTTATTTATTTATTTATTTAGGTTTGCTTACAGCTAAACATTTACAGCATTTATATAGATTCACTTAATATCTAGGACATACATGTAAGCCTTTACAAGCATACACAACATTTTTGAAAATAAAGTGACAGGTATACCTACTAAAATTTACAGTTAAACATAAAATAATGAAAAAATGCTTTTACAATTTTATTTAAATATTAGCTTAAATGAGACTCGAGCACCTTCAACAAATTACTTTTAAAGACTTTACCAGAAACGCAGAAAACATCCAGGTCAGGTGACTTTAGATTAAAATTATTGTAAGTGTTACAAATTCTAGCCAAGGGATAATGAAGACCAAGATTCGTTCTGTGTGGATTCAAAGTAAAAGTTTTTGTGTTTTTAATTTAAAACAAATGAAATATTTATAGAATCGGCTGAGTAAGCCCTTTCATTAGCTAGCACGAAAGGTTTCAGAACAAAAAAAAGTTTTGCCATACAAAGAAAGATGTCGTCATAACTCCATCTTATTTTCTTTTTTCGTGCAACGGGTCAAACTGATTCGTTTGGCCTAAAGATCAATCGTTGCGTTTTCATTTTTATTTGGCATAAAGCTAGCACTACCAGCCGTGAGACAGTATTTTGTAACGGCTAATTATTTTTTAAATTCAACATAAAAGAAAAAAGTATGGGTACGCTTTTCTTTAAAAATATATTACATTATATCTTTTTAGAACTTCTCTGATAACAGGGTTAGTTAATAATGGTTCCGCTTCACAGTTTCAATGCTTTAAATGAAAACTTAAGTATAATGCCATTATGAGTACAGTATCTGAATAAAGAGTGATAAATTAGTTATTAGATACTTAGTGAAGATTAAAAAAACATTGCATCAGAAAATTCATGTATGTTTTTTAATGGCCGGTGAAGGCCAAAAATCTGAGAAAAAGGACTCTTAACAATCTCAATATCTTTTTTTTTAGAGTTTTGATTGGTGTTATGTAAATGCTGCTTAATTGATAAGCCTAATATTCATCTAACAATGCAAAAAATAGGCGTGAACCTTTCCGCGCTGCAGTGACCAAAAACCAGCCAAGTGCGAGTTGGACTCGCGCACCGAGAGGGTTCCGTTCAAACCTGTAGGTATATTTATTAAAACTATTTTAATTATTTGATGTAACTAAACATTTACGATTTTTTAGCAATTTTTTTTTCTTTATCTGTGCTGTAAGAGGTTGCTTCGCACCAAATTTCAAGATTCTGAGTTCACGGGAAGTACCCTGCAGGTTTTGATTCCCTTGCTTTTGATTTTGAATGTCGAAGATTTGCGGAAATTTGCGGCATAAACGACTGTATCTTTTGATTGCGTTAGTTTAGAAGTTTGATTTTTTCACAGCTCCAAGGGGCAGTCGACTTGAGTATTTGATATAAATTCCAGCTTGATACCTCCACGCGTTCCGGAGAAAACTTGACGGACAGACAGACGGACGGACCACAAAGTGATCCTATAAGGGTTCCGTTTTTTCCTTTCGAGGTACGGAACCCTAAAAATAATCAAAAATCAAATCTTTCTATTTATAATAGTGTGGATGTAGACAGATAAAATGTATGTGTGCTTTGTCTAAATGCACCTTCATTTAGACCAGGGGTTCCCAACCTTTTTTTGTCTACTGCCCACTTTAAGAATAAATTATTTTTTAACGCCCCCCTTTTTAAACATACTTAAAAACCGCTAAGTACTTATAACTGATTATTGAAACGCAAATTTATAGTATTCGGACAGAGTATCTTTTATTGAAAATAAAACAAACATAATCAATTCTTATATAAAAACTAATGTGAAGGTTGAATCTGATGCTGTTCAATAAGTTTGTTGATATCAGGTTCCAATTTACTCAAAAACAGCCGCAAGTCGCCACGTTCGGTAACACGCAAACGATTTCTCTTTTTAGTAAGCAGCGTTGCCACAGCACTAAATCCACGTTCACACAAATATGACGATGGGAATGCTATCAAAAATCGTTGAACAATTGACCACAATCCAGGGTACAATTGCGGGATCGGTTTTTGTAGCCAAAATTCTTGATATCCATTTTTGAACTTGATTTTTATTTCTTCGTTTGTTGTCAATTCTATAAGTTCTTCTTCCAGCTGAGGTGACATTGCTGTGTTGACATTTGAAAACGGATCTCGTATTTCGAAGTAATGTCCTGGTATCGTTCGGTGAAGTCAATGTGGAGGTTTTCCAAATGTTGGCAGTAGGCAAACAAGTCGTCGTTACTGCAGTATACTGATAAATTCGGAAAATTGTGAAACTCACGTCTGCCCATATTCTTTTTGTGCAGAAGCAGTTTGGCTGCGAAAGCAGCAACGACATTTTTTGTTTTAATTCAATTTAGTTCATCGCCTTGCAGTTGGAGGTTCATGTCGTTGAACATTTTATACAGGTCTGTCATGTAAGCTATATCATTCTTTGATGTTATGAGCTTGTTGCGCAGTTCTGTATCTTTAGTGTCCAAGAACTCTATCATAGAGTCAAACAGGTTGTAAAATCGAATCAGACAATTGCCTCTTGACAGCCAACGAACTTCAGTATGAAGCAACAAACGGTTGAAATCTTCGTCATTAGTAACACAAAGCTGATGAAATAATCTATCATTCAAAGAGCTGCTACGGATTTTATTGACTGCTTTGATGACATATTGCAGTGATTGAAATAGTCGTTCACTTAAGTTTCTAGCAACCAAATGTTGTCTATGAATAACGCAATGTATAGCAAGGACACCTGGAATTTTATTCTTTAAGTATACTATGAAGCCTTTATGGCGCCCTGTCATAGCCGGAGCGCCATCCGTAGCAACTGATATAATATTTTTCAAAGGAATCTCTTTCTCTTCACAAACTTTTCCAATGTATTTGAATATGGTTTCGCCTTTTGTATCTGTCTCCAAATTTCTGGCAAACAATAGTTCTTCACGTATTTTCTCATCTTTAATAAACCTCACGTAAGATAGCAACAACGCTTCATTAGTTGGTAAAGTGAACTCATCGAGCTGAATTGAGAATTGACTAGTCCTCAGATGATTGCACAATGATTCTTCAATGTTTTCAGCCATTTCATCAATTCGTCTTTGCACAGAATTATTACTCAAAGGATTTTTTCGGATAATATCTGCGGCCGGTTTATGACGGTTTATGGCACAGTAGTTATTACTTCCTTTATTGCTGGCAAAATTAACTCTTCTCCGATGTTGTGTGGTTTGCCTTTTTGAGCAATTAACAAAGCGATATTGTACGAAGCTCGAAGTCCGTCGTCATCTTGCTTAGCAGCCGCCGAAAATAGTTATGATACACTTGGCTGAGTATTATGCTTCTTCTCTAGGTCTTGAAAATATGCTACATTCTTTTCTGTCTTATCTGGATGCATTTTATTCAAATGATCTTGCAGTCTTGAAGGCTTCATTGCTTCGTTCGAAAATGTTTTTAGACATAGAAGACACAAAGGCGACGACGGGTTTGTGGGATTTTCAATAAATCCGAATTTAATATATTCCGCAGAGTATTGCCGTCTCTTCTTTATTACTTCCGACATTGTTTTGTTTTAAGAAATACGTAAGTGTTGAAATCAAGTACTGCTTATCTATTATGCGCGAAACCGCAAATGAAAATAAAATAAATTTACGTCGCTTATATAGGATTGCATGCATAAGCAGCACGCACCAACAGGAATAAGACAAACGTGCATAAACTCGTTTATCTCATTCGACGCCCAATCGTACTCGACAAGCAAGAACAAGTATTATAGAACCAGCCGATTGGTATAGGAATGTACAATTCGGATTATTTAACAAAAACTTGTTAAAACATGATTGCCCGCGGTCTTTTATATCGAACCGAGTTTGAGCTATATCTTAATTAATATTAGTTGATGTTCACAAGATGTAGTCGAGAGTCGAGAGCTCAGTCGGTGTCTAAGAGTCTTCCTAGCTAGGTAGATGAAATTATAAATCGACCCCAAAGCCCTACCACAATGCCCCCTTTTTTTTGTGGGTCTCTTACCGCCCCCCTTTAGGCCTGCAGCGCCCACAAGGGAGCGTTATCGCCCACGTTGGGAAAGACTGATTTAGACCAAACGAGCGAATGCTCATTCTATCCCCACTCCATCAAATTATCTTTGTGTAAACTGAGACAGTGCATTCTTTCGTTGTTCTATCTTTGTTGTCTAGAATGCTCATTCTTGATTCCGCATACTTTCTTGTTAGAATTTTTTTGGTGGAAAATAAAAATGAATTATCATCGACACTAAAGATAACGAATAAACATTCTTGCTCCAGCTCTTTGTTCGTTCGATCTAAATGCACGACCTCTCAACAATCTTCCTACTCGTATATATGGTCATGGATGACATCATATACAATTCTTCAAGCTTCTACAATGTCTTGGCCTCTTTACTGAAGGACTCGTTAGTAGTAATTCTGCCTACTTTCTAGTCCAAGGTACTATATAACAAAACTTATATAGCAATATAACATGGACTTTTACAAATGTTCCTGGTAAATCAAAATCCAGAATGAAGAAATCAAGTCAATTAATTTTTATTCAAGTGTCATCGCTACGTTTTTGTCGAATATGCTGGCCACAACCATAAAAAAAATATTAAAAAAAAACTTTTTAAAGCGGCTCGCTACGTGCTAGTATCGCAAAACGTCTTCTTTGTTCCTACAAACAACTTTTAATATCAAGGTTAAAACCATTATGTTATTTTTTATTTAACTTTGAAAGAAGAAAGAGAGTCAGACGTCCCATGCTAAAAAATAGATTTATTCAAATATAGTTTCAGGTATATTTATCAGTCCCAAGCCGGATCTATATGTCTACCATAAATTTACTAAAGCCTTCACATTATTCCAGTAGCAGCATTCCATTCCAGCGCTGGAATACCACTGGAATAATGTGAACCGGCACAGGAATGTCCACATTAGAATGTCCACATTTATTGAGCGCTGGATTAGAATGCTGGACTTGAATTTATTTACTAATTTTTTTCTTTAACTAATTACACTATCTAACAGGATAACACAACCTTATGCGATAGAGTAGTTAAAAACAGTTCCAAGCATTTTATAAATTACATGAAATAAACATTGTTAGCCTCGTGAACTCACTCAGAGCACACGAAAATAAGTCAATTTTCTTCAAAACCTTGGCAAGTAGGTTGGTCCGACTTCGCGGCACTGCGAACAGTCGCGGTCGCCGCGCCGCCTTCGCCCCACGTAGTCGTTCGGAATGCAGAAGTCAATGGTGGCTAGTAGCTGGGAGTTATAAGTTTTTCCAACTAGCAGTTGAAACACATAAAAAACCAGTGAGAATTCCCGCCCCACTCTCAGTTGATTATACCCAACCATGCCTAAAACAAACAGAGTTGGGTACATAAGTGGGGAAAATGTATATACCCACCCCATATTGCCTCAAAAACAAAAATCTTACAAATTTGATTTGTATTTTCCCCAACATCTGGTTATCTTTTGCCTCATGCGGTGCCCATAAAACCGAGATGGTCTGAAGCTGACTCCTAACCAATGCATTGTACAGAGCTGCAACTGCTTGAACATTACTAAAGCCACTAGCCGTACGAAGAATAAAAACTAGTATTCGGTAGGCCTTCCTGCAGATGTTCACGAAAACTTAGCGTATTAGTGTAACTCCCATTAATCGTATATTGGTGCCTTAGTACTCGCGATCGTGTGAACGAAATGCACATACACTTAGCTAAATTGAAACGTAGGCTATTCCTCGCACCCCATGCTACTACCCTGTCTTTGTCATCCTGCAAGCGATCAGCGTCTTACCTACATACTACTGTGTGTACTGGCATAAACAGTTTTAAGTCATCTGCGAACAGTAGTCATCAGGCATCTCTAACATTTTTCGGCAAGTCATTTATCATTATGAGAAAATACTGCAAATTATTATTTATTTTCGGCTCCTTCAGATATGATACAATAAACAATCAAGACCCAGGTATCTTTAGGCCTGTTTCAATCCTACCAGCTCTAAGTAAGATCTTTGAAAAAATAATTCAAGAACAACTAGTAAGCCATTTTTTTGAGAACAATCTCTTACACAGTGAACAATATGAATTCACTAGAGGCCGTTCTACTACTGATGCGGGCATTGCACTTCTAAAACACATCTTTAGGGCTTGGGAGAATTCAGAGAACGCTCTTGGCGTCTTCTATGACTTGTCCAAGGCTTTTGATTGCGTTGATCACGGTACACTTATAGGCAAACTTGATTTTTACGGGGTAAGGGATAATGCTTTAGATTTGGTAATTTCGTACCCTTGTTTAAGAACTCAAAAAGTTGATGTTAACAGTGTACTGTCTACAGGATCACAAGCTGAAATGGGGGTCCCTCAAGGATCTATTCTAGGTCCATTACTATTTCTGATATATATGAATGATTACCTTTTTACTTAAAAGATATTTGTGGTGTTGTGTTGTTTGCAGACGATGCATCTTTAGTTTTTAAAACTGACAGAAATAAAAACCTTTTTGATTATGTAAATGAAGCACTTTCAAAGGTTTTACAATGGTTCACAATAAAGAATCTACAGCTTAATGCAAAAAAGACTTAATGTATTAATTTTAAGTTGCCTAAACTTAAAATTAACCCCATTAATCTAAAAATTGTTGGAAATACTATGTAGCTTGTAGATACAACAGTTTTTCTAGGAATCACATTAGATTCAAAACTGCAATGGAACCCTCATATAACAGCTCTCTCAAGCACTTAGTTCGGCTGCATCTGCAGTGAGAAAAATTAGGTTATAAAACAGGTGTTGATACTGCTCGTTCAGTTTTTCAGTCACGACGACACGAATGGCATAGTGCGCTGTAGCACGGTGTCTCGCCTTTAATTCCGTAGTGTCCCGGGTTCGATCCCCAGTCAGGTCAATTCAGGAAATGATCTTTTCTAAATTGGCCTGGGTCTGGGTGTGCTGGGAGACGCCCCTGGCTTAATTCCTTGTCTGGTACCACGTAACACAGGGATATTTATCCCTACTTCGAGACCATGACAAGAGGTGTGTGGTCTGGCGCATATTCATATTTATTTATTTATTTATTCGTTTATTTTAGTTATTTCCACAGTGTAATGTCTTACGGCATTGTACTTTGGGGTCGAGCGGCGGATATACAAACCATCTTTATCCTCCAGAAGCGGGCGATCAGATCCATTAATAAGCTTCGTGCACGGGCTTCACGTAGATTTTTAAGAAAATTGGTATCCTCACTGTAGCGTCACAATATATTTACAATTGCATTGTTTTGTTGAGAAAAAATATTGGTCTCTGTACTAACACATTGCAAAAATACTAGGAATAAGGATAAAATTGCACTTCCACTCTTTAGGTTACAAAAAGTTTTAGGATCCTTTACAGGGCAAGGTATTCATTATTACAACAAAATTCCAAAAACTATTTGTGAGTTTCCTTTACATAGATTCAAAAATCAAAACAGCTTTATTAAAAAAGGGCTATTATACTACAAAAGCCTACCTTATAGATGTTGCCTGGGTGTAAGCTCTCTGCTCGAAGCGGGATTAAATAGCTCTATTGTAACAGATGTTTTATTGTATTAGTTAATATGTACCTAGTATGTACTGACTAACAATTTTTCTTTTTGAAAAATTTTATTTATTATTATTTTATATTCTTTTATGGATGTTTCTTTTCTCTTTGTTTTATATTCTTTTAGGTTTATTTGTATCAAAAGGTCACATTGCTTGTACTTTACTAACGCCTGTTGTAAACCCAAAACAAGTTTAAAAGAGTAACTGCTGAGTTTCTCGCCGGGTCCTCTCAGCAAGAAACAACTCCGACGCGGTGGTAGAGTCGCATTATGTCTGTATACTGTTTATTTACATATCCATATTATTATGGTATTTATGTCTCTTATTTAAAATATTTTTTGACTAATTAAAAGTACTGATTAAATCTATTTGAATAAAGATATTTGAGAGTTTGATTTGAGTTTGAATGGCTCCGATTTAATTGTCAATCTGAATGTCTGTTCATGGATTTCTGTGACATAAACTACGATAGCTGACTTCAGAATTTTGTATAGGTACCATTTTTGTTTCCATTTATAATCACTAAGGGAGCTGTAACGATACCCCATACAAACACGTCAACGCAGTCGCTAGCGACTGTCATTGGTCAAACTCATGGTAGAATACTGTGCAGAATACGGTCATCAGGTCAACGGCCATTTGAAATTTCGAATGAATGATCATTTGCAGCTGACAGTGAACGATAGCTATAGGCCAGGTCAATTGAGGATATCCTAATCAAAAGGGCTTTGTTATTATAAAAGGGATTCGGTCACGGAACTAAATTAGAAGATTTAGAGCTGCTTAAAATAGTTTGTAGCCATAAAGCGGTTTTAGTCTTGCGTTTTTTAAGCGCGCCTTTTGCTACACGCGCACCCCTACTAGCGCGTTACAAGGTCGTATAATCCATATTGATGCTGACGGGTTACTTTCGATCATCAAAAAAATGTGCAAAATCATCACTACCCAAACAATTTTTCTTCAAAGTTCTAACCCAACCTAGCTGTTTCTATTTAACAAAAGATTTAAGGGGAGATGGTTCACAAAACACGTTTATAGAATTCATTGTTCATGTCAATTCATTTCAGTTAACAGTGAAATTAAAATCGAATAAAATGTACTGATATTGTTGAGGGGATAATACAGGGAATTCGTCCGGTGGATACATGATTTGATAAAGTTGGCTTTATAGAATAAATTCACAAAGTTACCTCTTTTCGTGACATTTTGTCTTCTATTTTTGGTTTTATTCCTAAAATAATTGATCTGAAAATATGGGTCCTTTACCAAAACAAAGTTTAAAGATAACTGGAGTTATTTTATCCGATGGTTTTTTTATTACACTTATTAATTTTTTCATCGATTATTTTAGTGATTTTCGGTCCGCGTGGCGCTCACCAGTTTCCTTCGGGAAATGTTGTGCAGAACTACGTGGCCTTAAGCGTGTTACAAATTTCACTAAACTCTAAGAAAATTATAAACTATACATGGCAAGTTTTACTTTA
The DNA here is from genome assembly GCA_947369235.1 of Udea olivalis. NCBI lineage: Eukaryota > Metazoa > Arthropoda > Insecta > Lepidoptera > Crambidae > Udea > Udea olivalis. The sequence goes on along the minus strand of OX376370.1, from coordinate 5,692,089 downwards.
AAAAATATGTTTCTGGCGTTGTTTGGTCACAGACCTTTTTTTTGCGTTCAGGGAATGCATTAATGCATTCCTAAGGCCCTGAGTTCGGGCCACCTGGGATATGTGGGACTCGGAAATTCTAGGAAAACAAGACCACTAAAACCTGACGGTGGTCATTTTCGGCTTAGAATGGGAAGGCCCCGGGATCCCCAAAAAGGGAGAGACTCCTCGCAGGACCCTTCGGCGCGCAAAACCGCCTGGCAGCCAACCTCGGGAGGAGCAAGCTCAACACAGACCACTGTGTCTGAAGACACGCGTTACCGTCATCCTCGGGATCGCAAACCGAAACACACGCAGGCCCCCCCGCGACTCCAAGGGCCCTATTAGACGCCTCTTACGACAGGCAGGGATACCTCGGTAGTAGTCTATTCCCCTAACCGCAGGGAACCTTGGTCGCAAACAAATTGTGCAACACATTTTTCGTCATTATATTTTGTCATAATAACCAACCACTTGACTAAATGTCTTTTGTAAAACATTTGTTAAAAGACCAAATGCCGTAATGACATTATTCATAAAAATATTCTGGCAAGTAAAAATTTGTCCAAACGAAAATTTGCGTACTAACATCATTCGAAATGTTGCACTGTCATAATGGGAGGTTGCTAAAATTTGTTTGGCTAATGGAATTTTGGCAAATTTATTTTGGCAACACGGCAGGATCCTACTCATCACTACTGGTTCGCGAACATGCCGCAACAAGACCGTGCGGCATGTTCGCGAACGAGTATCCAGTAACCAGTAACCAGTAACCAGCAACTGTATCCGCGCGAAAAATACACTTGTCTGAAACCGCTCTTAGAATAATAAACATCAAACGGGCACCCGTTTTGATGCCACAAATATTTAGCCTTTGCGGCTAATGGACTTGCCGTCAGTGCTGAAGGTTCTGGTGGTAAGAGTTCTGACGAAACGTTTAAGGAAGATACTCTTTGGAACCTGTTGGTGCAATGGCAGCGATCGTGATATCAGCACCGGATGTCGTGGGTTCGATCCCCACCATGACAAGCATTCATGTGACGAACATTTGTGTTTGTTGTGTATCTGGGTGTTATCATCTATTTAAGTATGTATTTATAAACATATACGTATATTTATTTATCAGTTTTTGAAAGAAGAAAATTGATCATAACTTTTTAACCGTTGGAAATCGGACCACTATTGATGGAGCTAAAAAGGTCAGAAATGACCCCAGCTATGCGCTATTTTGATTTGATCCTTACTCCCAAGGACATCCTGTATAGGCAGCGGCCACAGTAATACCGGTGGCACGGTGAGATATTTAAACAGATTTCTCTAGACAGTCTATTCCCTAATAAACGTAAGTAGGTTTAGTTTCAAAGCTCAAGGTTCACCAAGGGGCGTGGGCCATCCGACAGTTATAATTGACGAACCGTTTAAAAACACATAGAAGACATTTCCGACGCGTGACGTAATAAAAGTGTTTATTGAACTTGATGACACAATTGGCGTAGTGCGCTGTAGCACGGTTTCTCGCCTTGACTTGCGTGGTAATCCGAGTTCGATTACTGGTGGGGTCTATTTAGAAAACGATCTTTCCTAAAATGACTCTCAGAGTGTGCTGGGAGACGCCCCCCTTTTTTTATTTTGCCCGTCAAGATGACTTCACTCCACCTGATGGAAAGCGGTCGTGAGGTCCAGATATGAGGTTGACAAGCCCAGTCATTCAAACGAATCACTGGGCTGACCATCCTCACCTTGAAGGCCTGCAGAAATGCCTTTTCACGCCCCGCTTGAAGAACCCGGGACTATAAGAGGAAGGAAACACATGTGCTGGAAGAGCGTTCCACGTCTGGATGGTACGACAAAGAAACGATTCACCGAACCTTTTAGTTCGGGCCAACAAATGTTGAATTGTGTGCCCCGGTCTGGTACCTCGTAACACGATGTTATTAATCCTTATTTGAAGACTATGACAAGTGGTGTGATATCTGGCGCATATTCATTTATTTATTTCCTGACCGACACGATTTTTAGATCTATAGATTAGTCGTGTGACGAATACAGGGTGTGCCGAATTTTTGCACGAAAGTCTGTTAACACGTGTCCACTGGCATGTTCCACTAAACAGGGTGTTCCAGTAAAGATATCGATCTGTCTCCCATGGGACATGAGTCATGCCATGATGTGACCATGTTAAACAAGATTATATGGATATTTCGCGATAGGGGTACTTTAACAACTTTTTTACATAGAATCGTCTCATCATCACCATCGTTTTATTACTTCATGGTTTTGGGTTGGGTGTTCTGCACCTGTGTTAAAATAAATAACTTCAAGTTTAGTTTTACTGAAGGGGTGAGTGTGAAAGATGTGGCAATAACTGCCGCAACTTTCGATTGCGTTTATTTAAGAGTTCATTGAAATGAAACAGCTTTACAGATTCTACTCGCAGAATTTATATTTTTACATTTTCTAACCCGACGTTTCGACTCCTTTACATCAGTCGTGATTGCGATGACTCAGATGTTATATGTCAAGAAAGTAAATTATTTACATAGCAACCGTCACTCAACTACCGTCATTTTCACTATCATCCCCGGGAACGTTCCTTCTGCGTGGATAGAAACGTTCCGGGGGATGATAGTGAAGTCATCCCGCGATCACGACTGCTTTAAAGGAGTCGAAACGTTGGATTAGAAAATGTAAAAATATGAATTCCGCGATAGAATCCGTAAAGTTGTTTCATTTCAATGTATAACAACAGTTCATTTTTTTCATTGCTTCAAGGAATTGCAGTCCTGAGTATTCGATATGTGTTATTTGATTCCTCCACGCATCCTCGTGAGGAACAGGGTCTTGCTTAACAGAAAAACAGATGGAAAACCTTTTTACTTTTTGAGGTACATACAATCCTGAAAAAAACTTGTATGGAACCATACAACGCGCATAACGCAGGCTTGCAGAAATACATAGAAAATTATCTTAGAGGAATTACCCGGCGTGTTGGGTCTTATAAGTTTCAAAATGTGTGAGCTAGCTCACGGTTCGGTTTGTTTCATCCATAGAGGATGTCCAATGTGGTAAGATGGCTGGCTTTTATGAAAAAAGTGACTCATGAGTTTCTTTTCGGATGTCTAGAAATGAACAGTACAATTTATTTATGTAGGTACCTCTATCTAGTCGATTAGATTCGACGATTAATAAATATAAATATAATGCGCCAGACAACCCACCTTTTAAATTGTAATGGTCTCGAAGTAGGGATTAATATTACTGTGTTACGAGGAAATAAGCCAGGGGCGTCTCCCAGCACACCCAGACCCGAATCAATTCAGAGAAAATCATATCCTGAATTGACCCAACCGGGAATCGAACCCGGGACACTACGGAAATCGAGGCGAGAAACCGTGCTACAGTGCACTACGCCAATCGCAATGCCTATCGGCCTAAATGTTGCCCGAATTAGCCGCTAGATGGCGCTGACTCGATTCCATATTAATTGACAATTACGTGCTCGCAAAACGCGATGGTGAAGTCATTTACTTCGCTCACTGTAACTCGCACTCAGCACTCAGGTTAGTTAGTTGCCAAGAGTTTCCGTCACGTGAACGGCAATCGTTGCGTTCAGAAATGTGTAGGCCTTTTTTGGTTAAGTTTTAAATCACTATACCACAAAATAAAGAGTTTACAGAAGGACCGCTCGCACCTTTTTCCAAAAAATTGCGTGAACCGCCTAGGGTTACTACTATATCCGCTCTGAATTTTTAAAATGAAGTAAGTAAGTTATACCTACTTGACAGAACCGGTCAAAAACAAAATTCATCATGTGAAAAATTGCACCAAGTTCGACAAAAACAAAAACACTCGCGACAGTGCGACTTTCCGACTCACCGAAGCTCACTGACTTCGCTTGTAAACACTTATCTCTGTGTGCGTGCGTCAAAACTGGCGTGTTGTTCTAAGCGGGCTATCTGTCAGAGCGCCGCGCATGTCTAATTTGTGACTATACGTTGTCCATTTTATTAATGGCTTTTTGACAGCTTGCTGTCAAAGTTAGTTATGTAGAATAATGGTTTCACATTCGTAAGATTTTCGAATGTGAAACCATTATTCTGATTGTACTATTATTATTAATCGGAATAGGTTCGTAGACGTACGTAATTATCGATATCGATAACTGTACGTTTTGATTTAATATTCTCTTAGTTTTTTTGTACATAAATGTAAATCCGAGTGTCTGCGTCTTTATTTATTAATATGAAAATTAATATTTTAATGGTAAGAATTTAACTATCAAACACATATTTGATGCTTGGGAAAACAAGCAAGATGCAGTAGGAATATTTTGTGACCTTTCAAAAGCATTTGATTGCGTGGATCATGAAATATTACTGATTAAGCTAAGACATTACGGTGTTTCAGGTATCTCATCTCAATTAATACAATCCTATCTTACAGATAGAACTCAAAAAGTTAGTATCAACGGAACTGCATCTTCCGGTGCCACCATACGTATGGGAGTGCCCCAGGGATCCATATTAGGACCTTTGCTTTTTCTTATTTATATAAATGATCTTCCTACCTATGTCAAAGATATTTGTGAGATAGTATTATTTGCTGACGATACCTCGTTGATTTTTAAAGTCGACAGAGGTAAGCAAGCATTTGACGATGTAAATAATACTCTCTCAAAAGTACTATGTTGGTTCACTAGTAATAATTTATTACTTAATGCAAAAAAAACAAAGTGCATCAAATTCTCTATGCCCAATGTGAGACAGGTTGATACTATTGTAACTATGAATGACGAGCCATTAGAATTAACAAATTCTACTGTATTTTTAGGAATAACTTTAGATTCTAAGTTGCAATGGGGTCCGCATATAACGGCCCTGGCAGGGAGACTCAGTTCCGCTGCTTGTGCTGTTAGAAAAATACGACTCTTGACTGATATTGAAACAGCAAGACTAGTATATTTTAGCTACTTTCATAGTGTTATGTCGTATGGTCTACTGTTGTGGGGTTCAGCTGCAGACTTGAACACCATTTTTGTACTTCAAAAAAGAGCCATCCGCTCCATTTACAAACTTAGACCACGCGACTCGCTTAGGGAAGTATTTAAGAAGATCGATATTTTAACTGTGCATGCTCAGTATATTTTAGATAACATAATGTATGTGCGCAAAAACTTGCATCTGTTCAAAAAAAACAGTGACACTCATAAACATAATACCAGAAATAAAAACAAATTGAAAACTCCCAGTCTTAGGCTACACAAGGTGGGAAACTCATTTGTGGGTCAATCTGTAAAATACTTTAACAAAATACCTCAAAGTCTTGTTGATCTACCTCTTCACAAGTTTAAGTCTGCAATTAAAGCAAAGTTAATGAAACAAGGTTATTATAATGTAGAGGATTACTTGAACGACAAAAGTTTGTGGTCATAGTAGGAATAATCTGCTCCTCTGCTCAATATTGTGTTCTTTTTTCTACTCGCATTGACTGTACTCTGAATTTATTTTTTGTAAAACAAACAAAGTTGAAAAGAGTAACTATCGAGTTTCTTGCCGGAGTCTTCTCGATAAGAAGCAACGTCCGAACCGGTGGTAGATTCACATTATGTATATTCACGATGTGTACTAATATTGTACTATTTTATTTACGTTTATTATTATTATTTCTGTATACTTTTTTTGACATGTCATAAGTGCTTTATACAAGCTTAAATGAATAAATGATTTTTTACTTTTACTTACTTTACTATTATACGCCCGAAGCCACAAACCTTACATGTATAGCTGTCCTTTTCTTTTTTATTGTCATGTGACAGTTCAGGCCAGCATTATTTTAGGTGTGCTCAACTTTTGATTGGCGTTTGTGGATATGCGGGTTAGTGGTTTTATTGGTATGCCCTATATTAGGAAGAAAGTAAAACTTTGTATCATGTTAAAATTTTATGCTTAATGGTTTCAACCCTAAAACTTGTTGTCTTTCAGCCAGCAGACCTGTCATTGGTGTAAACTTATGGTAAACATACCAAAGGCCCGATTCTTATTATGACAAAGGAATCGTAATTGAAATGTTGACGTTGAATTTTGACGTTTGGTTTAACTAAAACTGTCAAAATCATGGCATTCAATTACGATTCCATTGGCATTTAAGGCTGTGTCCAAAACAAGTCGAATTTCACACTGAGGAGTGAAAATCACTCGAACCAGTTCCAAATTGACCCCGAGTGAAACTGAGGTTGACCGAGCTGTCACCTGACAGTTTCCCAGTTCTTTTGGAACGGGTTCGGATGACGTTTATCACTCTGACAAGTGCGAATTCTACCGGTGCCTGGGCCTGGAGCCCGATAAAATTCGCCTGACAGCTGTCAGACAACGGTTTTGTTCGTTTCGTCTCTTTCTTTTCGACGAGGGTAAAAACCCCTTTGCAAAAAACGATTTGGAACGGGCCCATTTTGTGACAAGGTGAGAAAGTTACCTTTTTAATGCACGAGATGGTTTGGCGCGCGAGCGTAGCGAGAGCGCTAATAGTTCGAGGGCGTTGAAAAGGTCTTTCTTCCGAGGTAAACACTCTGCTTTTCATTACGAATCATCATCATCATTTATTCCGCACCGTATTCAGTGACGGCGACTTCGAAACATGTTTCTCAGTTACATTTGACTGGTGCTATGGTAGGCTCGTATGTGGCTTGCAAAGCCGAACTTTGTTTTAAAAATACGCCGGCAGGGCACACAGTAGAGCTGGCCAGCATTGTTGACTGTGTACGTGTAGGAGGGCTTCGGTCGAGTCTTCCGTACTTGGCGCTTGGCGTCAAGGTTTTCTAGCCACTGCAGTTCATACTCATTCACGTTTTTGTGAACAGTATGTCGCCATTCTGGTCTCAGACGTGCTCGCTCCTCCCAACGCTCAGCTGGTACATTGCAAGCTATGAGGTTACGCTTGAGCACATCTTTGTAGCGCAAGTATTGCCCACCATGCCTCCGCTTACCGTGGGCAAGTTCGGAATAAAAGACTGCTTTGGGCAATCTGTTGTTGTCCATGCGCAAGATGTGACCGCTCCATCTCAGCTGGTGCTTCATTATAAGCGCCTCTATACCAAATAAACCGGATCGCCGTAAGACTTCGGTGTTTGGAACACGGTCTTGCCATTTAATGCCCAGAATTGACCTAAGACACTTAAGGTGGAATGTATCTAACTTTTTGATATCTGCTTTATAGCAGCACCATGTTTCTGCAGCGTACAGCAAGGTTGGCAAAACTATTGCCTTATACACTAGAACCATGGTTTGCAGTTTTAGGTCGTGGGAGTTCCAAACCCGCAACTTCAGCTTGCCAAAGGCAGCTGCGGCGCACGCTATACGGGATGGTATTTCAGACGCTAACGTGTTGTCGCAACTGATTTGACTGCCCAAATACTTAAAGTGTGGGACTTCATCTAGCGCGGTGTTGTGCAGAGTGACTATAGAAGCATCGCTACGGCAACCTCGGGGAGGCTGTTTTAAGACTTGAGTCTTACTGGTGCTTATAACCAGGCCAAACCTTTGACATGGAGCCTGTAACGAGTCCAAATAGTCCTGAAGAGACTCTGCAGAGTCGGCCATAAGACAAACATCATCGGCATACAAGATGACTAAAACTGGAACCTTGGAAATGAGGCGCTTGACTCTAAAACGGGAGATATCAAAAACACTCTTGTCTGTACGAGAATTTAGTTGGATAACGTTGTTACATGATTTTATTGCATCTCTCATCACTGCAGCAAAGTATAGAGAACAACGTAGGAGCCAAAACACATCCTTGCTTTACACCACAAGATACTTGAAATTTGTCCGAGAAGTCATTGTCATGCTGAACTCTTGCCATCATATTATCATGGAACTGGCGTATCAAGTTTAAAAGCTTCTCTGGACACCCAGCTTTTCTAAGCACAATCCAAAGGGCTTCACGCGGTACTCTGTCGAAGGCTTTTTCCAGATCGACAAAACACATGTAGAGAGGACGATATTGTTCCAGACTTTTTTCTTGAATTTGCCTTACGACAAAGATGGCATCTATCGTTCCTCTACCAGGGCGAAAGCCGCATTGGGTTTCTGGGAGCATGGTTTCGGCATGTTGGGACAGTCGGGTGTTGATTATATGAGCTAGAATCTTTCCAGCTGCTGAGAGAAGAGAGATGCCTCTGTATGAGCTGCAGTCCGCAACATCACCTTTACCTTTATACAGCTTACATATAGATGCATCTCTCCAATCCTGCGGGATGATTTCGCACTCCCATATCTCCAGAATAAGTTGATATAACTTGTTTTTGATATGTGGGCCGCTATATTTATATATTTCAGACGGCAGACCATCTGTCCCAGGTGCCTTGGCGTTCCTCATTCTCTGAAGTGCGGCAACAAAATCATCGAAGGTGGGGGGGTCCGCTAGATCATTAGCGGCAGGAAGGTTTTCCAAAGAGTTGACGTACAACAAGTCAGTGGATTGAGTAACGGGATTCAAAACATCATGGAAATGTTCCGCCCACCGAGCCAACAGATCGCTCTGCTCTGATAATCGTTGGGTCCTATCCTTGTTGTACATCGGGGCAATCTTTTTAGTTGAAGGCCCAAAGATGGTACGTAAGCATTCGAAGAACCTTCCTGAGTGGTTCTTATCAGCGTATAGCTGAACCTCTTTCGCCTTGTCCGCCCACCACTTATCCTTTAAAGCCCGCACCCTCCGCTTTAGGTCATAAATAGCTTTCCTTCTTTTACATACGTTGTTTGATAGAAGACTACGTCTGCGGTCCTCTAAGAGTTTAGTAATGAGACCCTCGGAGTCGTCAAACCAGTCTTGGTTTTTTTCATTACGAATATAAGGAAAGTAAATAAAAATCAGATACATAAGTTCAACCAAATAAACTTCTCAGTCGATTTACGAAACAACTGAATGAAGTTCGAATGGTTGCAATCCCGCCTTTTTTTGTCTGTGGAATTCAACCATTTTTTTAAAATATTTGTAAAAAAGCATACTTAGACAATGATGATGGAATTCCCCCGCCTTATTTTATTTAAAGAAAATATTTTTTTTTCATTTCTATCGTAAATGCTTAGCTCAATTTTATTCAATTAAATACTAATTAAGTGAAATATACATTAATGAGTATATTCCTGCTTCGATTGTTTAAATATTCATTTGAAATCAAGATAAAGAAATTTCAAATACTGCTGTGGCTGAATAGAATACATCGACTTGCCGCATAAGGAATGTCAAAATAGAAGGTGTCATTTGACAGTTATTTACTTTCAGCCCTAGGGCTGAAAAAAACTTTACAGCCCTAGGGCTGAAAGTGAAGCTTTCAACCCTATGCTCAGGCAACTTCAAGCGTACTTTCCGTGTATGGGTAATGAAAATTGGCTTTACGTAAGATGTCAATAGCTGGTAGCATAAACCAGAACAATGCCAAATTGAATAAGAATTACTTCTAGTAATACGACAAACCACAAAAATAATCAAGTTTAATGCAAATATTCTTATTGGACTTGTAACCGCCATCTTATTTGTTTGTACGAGTACATCCAGCCGCAGGTAAAGGTCACACCTGCCAATATAAGTTGAGCTGTCATTCAATTGGTATATCTATTATAGTATGATAGCGCAGACAAACATACATACATACATCCTCACAAACTTTCGCATAAATTTATAATATTAGTAAGATTTATCCAACGTTCGTTATTTCCCTTGGAACAATAATTTATTGAATGATATAACATAAATAGCTGTTCAACGGTATATTTTTTTTGTAACTTGTTCTTCAAAATGATTTCGTGTAGAATTCACCCATGGGATTTGTAGTTAGGGAGATAAGAAGACATCGTAACTCTTGAGATGTGGGTGATTGTACCTTATATTTGCATGCTTTTTAAGGCGGTTTAAGCATGTCCAAAGGTGACAGTATAAAGGTTTAACCCAAGTCCCGGATGTCCTCACCAAGTACCTAATGCCTGATACTCGCTACGTATAGTCCGTCCTACTAGTCATTTAACTTTTGACAGCTCGCACTAGTGTCTGAATATTGTGTTACTGAATCTCAATTCAATTCAAATCATTTATTGCATGTCACATTACAGTTCAGGTATGGTGGTAGTACAGGTAAGGTTATCATGTGACGCCCTGCAAGGGCATGGCAATACATGTGGGGCAAGTTAATGCTTGCTCAACATAACATTAGATAATATTACATTAAAAAAATAAATGAAAATTCTTAACAAATACTATTTCATCCTAAATTGGAAACATACATAAAACTTTATTCTTATAATATTATATGGTATTAAATGTGGTTATTTTATATATTTATCACTAAAAAACTCTTGCATGTTGTAATAGCACTTATTAATAAGAAATGCTTTTAATGTTTTGCAGAATACTTGTAGGCTTTCATGATTTTTTATATAGTTGGGTATTTGGTTATATATATTTACTAGCATAATGTGGGGACTGGACGTAACTAATTTTAATTTGGAGAAGGGAACTTTTAGTTTATTTAAATTTCTGTTATTTCTTTTTAGTTCTTTTTCTTGTGAATAAAAATATGGGTGTTTTCTTACAAATTTGCATGCTTCTTATATGTATATAGATGTAAGGGTTAATATTTTTTGTGTTACAAAGTGGGATCTACACGATTCCATTTGGTCTATATTTGTTAATATTCTGATGCACTTCTTTTGTACAACAAATACACACATCAAAAGTGTCTAGAGATCAAGCATTTTCATGCGGATTTCTTGAGATTGAGATGTGTCTTTGTAATAAATTTATGATTTTATAAATTTATATGGATCCTTTTTGGTGCATTTCATAATTTGAAACAGGAACTGTCAATCAAATTCGAGTAAAAGATGAAAATCAGCTGTCAATATTTTCCCTATAAAAACATACAACGCATTGAAGACATTATTAGTGCTACTGTTTCCCTACTACTGATTAAAACCAACGTTATTATGGAGCGGCGACGTCATTTAAGCAGGGAAGAAATGCTCAGAGCCGTGGGAATGATAGAAGCTGGTTCCCGGCAACGTACTGTGGCTTTAGCTCTGAATACAAGTCAGAGTGTTATCAGTCGACTTTGGACACGTTACCGAAGCACTGGTACCGTGGCTGAGCGCCATGGAGGACGGTATCTCTGCACCACACGGAGACAAGACCGATACATTCAAATCACAACTCGAAGAGCTCCAACAATAACCGCCATGATGTTAGCCGTGAGGCTTCATCACTCTTCAGGGAACTTAATTAGCGACCAAACAGTCAGAAACCGCTTGCATGAAGTGAACCTTCATTCCCGAAGACCGCTAAGGGTACCACCTATAGCAATGTACAATCGTAGGATTCGATATCAATGGGCTCTTGAACACAGAAATTGGGCAGAAGAACAGTGGCGTTTCGTGTGCTTTTCTGATGAGTCTCGTTTTGGTATGAGACCGGATACAAGACGTATACGACACTGGAGAACCCCTGGACGCCAACAGCGATTAAAATCCTGCCAGGAAGTCCATCCTCATAGTAGTGGAACCATCATGGTATGGGTGGGTATTTGGATCGGCGGAAGAACTGAGTTGATTTGGATCAGAGGCAACCTCAACGCTCAAATTTATGCTGAGACGATTGTATCAGACGTCATCGTTCCTCTACAAGTGCAAATCGGTCCCTTATTTCAGTTAATGCATGATAATGCACGACCGCACACCGCAAGAGTTGTAAGACAGACTCTCGCCGCAGCTAACATCAATGTCCTGCCCTGGCCTGCTCAGTCACCAGACTTGAACCCGATTGAGCATGCATGGGATATGCTACAGAGAAGAGCTCTGCCGAATATGGAGGGTATCCAGTCGCAAGAAGACCTTTTTTTGTTGTTGCAACGAACATGGGCGGCCATTCCACAGCGTGATTTGGATGAACTCATTTTGAGTATGCCAAACCGATGTTCTTGTGTTGTTAGTGTTCGCGGTAGAAACACGGATTATTATTGTTTAAGTTACCCAATAAAATTTTAAAGAAAACTGTTATTTCAGTCTTTTTTTCGAACTTTAATGTTAGTGGTTCAAATGTCAAAAATCCCTTTATTAGGAAAATGGCAAATTTCTTTATTAATGCAAAGGTGACTTGGTTTATCGTTACTGTAGACAAACGAAAACACTTTATTTGATGAATCCTTAAAGAAAATTTTAATTAATATCAATCAGGAGAAAAGTTATTGCAAAAATATATGTTGATCCCTAAACACTTTTGATGTGTGTACTTTATCCACGTCGCATGAGTTTCCCCATAAAACAATACCATACGTTAGTCTAGAGTGCGCGTATGCGTAGTATGCTGTAAGGGCGGTTTTAAAATCTGTCACTCTTTTAAGTTGTTGTAGAGCATATATGAATGAGGACATTTTATTTAACAATTGTTGGATGTGGCGTTTCCAGTTAAGATGGGTATCTAAATCCACTCCTAACAGAGTAGCGGTATCAACAGTTTCAAGGTTTGTATTGTTAAATTTATAAGAGATCTCACACTTCCATAGAAAATAAATGTAACCAAATTGACAACCTCCTACTTTTTTAGAGGTGGTTGAAGAATATACCCTGTTCATTCGTTTGTTTTCTTTTTTTTTCAATATTGCGGAGGTAGTTGACAACATCAACGCATTCTAAAAATGATTGAAAATAGTCAAAAAATACACTAAAAAAGCGGCACATGCAAAATTTTAGTTCGTTTACTTAGGACCATAATAGCTCCAACCAGCACGGTTTTGCAAAATGCAGATCCACCACCACCAATCTGTTGAGTTATTTACATTACAATCTTTATCCTCCAGAAGCGAGCTATCAGATCCATCTATAAGCTTCGTGCACGGGCTTCACTTAGGGAGATTTTTAAGGAAATTGGTATCATCACTGTAGCGTCACAATACATTTACAATTGCATTGTTTTGGTCAGAAAAAATATTGGTCTCTATGCTAAACACAGTGACATACATTGCAGAAATACTAGGAATAAGGATAAAATTGCACTTCCACTCTTTAGGTTACAAAAAGTTTTAGGTTCCTTTAAGGGGCAAGGCATACATTATTACAACAAAATTCCAAAAACCATTTGTGAGTTACCTTTACATAGATTCAAAAATCACACCAAAACAGCTTTATTTAAAAAGGGCTATTATACTACAAAAGACTACCTTAAAGATAAAAATGCCTGGGTATAAGCGCTCTGCTCGATGCGGGATTAAATAGCTCTATTGTAACAGATGTTTTATTGTAAGAGTTAATAGGTACCTAGTTTGTATGTACTGACTAACAATTTTTGTATTTGAATTGTTCAAATGAATTCTTTTTATTATATTCTTTTATGGTTGGTTTTTTCTCTTTGTTTTATATTCTTTTAGGTTTATTTGTATCAAAATGACACACTGCTTGTACTTTACTAACGCCTGTTGTAAACCCAAAACAAGTTTAAAAGAGTAACTGCTGAGTTTCTCGCCGGGTCTTCTCAGCAAGAAACAACTCCGACGTGGTGGTTGAGTCGCATTATGTCTGTATACTGTTTATTTACATATCCATATTATTATGGTATTTATGTCTTTTATTTAGTATATTTTGCTGTAAATTTGACGATTTGAAAGTACTGATACAGTCTATTTGAATAAAGTTATTTGAGTTTGAGTTTGAGTTTACCTAGGCACGGCTTTCGATGAGAATGGACAAGTCGATTCAATCAACACAGACTTTGCCAAGGCATTTGATCGTGTAGATCATGCTACACTTTGCGCAGGCCGAGCACATGCTGAGTAGCAGCATCGCTGGGAAGTGGAGACGAAGGGGCGCGAGACGTTTCGTTACTTTCCTGACGTTAGCGTCAGACTTACAGTCCTGGGTCGAGCCCGACCACGAAACGTCTCAGCTGCTCAGCGGACACGGCATATTCAAGGCGCGGCTTTACTCGCTAAAGCTAAGCACAAGCCCTGAATGTGCTTGTGGACACCCGGGGAAGGACATGCACCACGTGCTGTGGTGTTGCCCTTTATTTGACGATCTGAGGGGGGTGCTGCTGGATAACGTTCTTCGGGACGATGAGGGACCGGTATACTACACCAATCTCGTGTCTTCGGTTGAGAATTTCTGAAGGCTGTGGGATTTTGCACATGCGTGGTACCGGAGGAGGAGCATGCGAGAGCGCTAGGAGAAAAGTGCGAGTAGCTCAATGGAGGAGAAGGTTTTCTGAAGCAGTGATGCCGCGAACGAAACTTGTAGAGAGTCAAGCATTGCGCGCGGCTGAGTGCACGCTGCCCAGCAGTAGCAAGTTCCGCGCGCATCTCTCGCGTTTCGGCCCGTATGACCAAGACGGTCGGTAGGGCCATGGGAGGTGGTGGGTTAGGCCGAGCACATGAGATGGCTGCATTCCTACCTGCAGAATCGCTCGTAGTTGGTCACTATTGTAGTTACGAGTCGGTTCCATTCGAGGCAGTGTCTGGTGTCGCTCAAGGCTCAAATTTGGGACCCTTATTGTTTTAAATGTTGTGCGCGGTTGTCATCGAAATGCAAATTTGATTATATTACAATGTACTTGAAATCGTTGCATGTATTAGTTTGTATAATTTCATGGCTGTTCATACTCTGGCGAGCAAGTCAAATTTTAAAAGTGTGAAATAAATAAAAATAAGTAAACCATTAGATAATCCACATAATTTATTAATAGTAATGATAACTTTTGCTAAGAAACCATATTCATAAACGCAAAATTAATACAGTTGCCGAACAAGTGTCTGGCAGAATGCACAAAAATAGGCGACCTGTGACCTCATTATCTTGCAACAGTTTTGGGCAAGTCCAAAAATATCATTTTTAAAATTGTCATATCTCGGGGAGTTTTCGTGTTTTCGAAATAATTCTTTTACCAATGTTTCTATTATTAAGAGGTCTTTCGATAACACCTCAACAAAAAAATATATTTCGGAAGAACTTTCTATCGAGCCGTCTCGTGTTTGTTTCTATTGTTCCGGTTTTTGCATTGTGAGTCATTGTTTGCCATTTTTTTCTTAGGGTTTTCTTACGAACACCCGTGTGTTCGGCTGACACTCAAGGGGTTAATTTAAAATACATTGAATCCGCTTAATTATTGTTTGCTTCATTTAATTAAGCACACCTTAAAACGTATAATTTTGTTTGACATACTCTTACAAAGCATAACTCAAAATTTACATACTACTTTAAAAAGCATTGTTTTATCAGCATTTTTCAAAATGTTATTTCGACATAATTATGTATTTTTAACCCCAAAAAGCTTTTTCATGATATTTTTATTTTAGCTAACAGGGAGAAAAATAAAGGTGTTACATCGTTCATAGGTTAAGTTAGGTTAGAACTGCGAGTTCCCTGCGGTTAGGGGAAGAGAATACTACCGAGGTATCCCTGCCTGTCGTAAGAGGCGACTAAAAGGGCCCTTGGGGTTGCGAAGCGCACGCGGGGGGGCCTGCGTGTGTTTCGTTTTGCGATCCCGAGGAAGACGGTAACGCGTGTGTTCGGACACAGTAGTCTGTGTTATCGTGCACTGGAGTTGAGCTGGCTCCTCCCGAGGCTGGCTGCCAGGCGGCCTTGCGCGCCGAAGGGTCCTGCGAGGAGTCTCTCCCTCGTTGGCGATCCCGGGTCCCTTCCATTCTGCGCCGAAGATGACCACCGTCAGGTTTTAGTGGGTAGGGGTCTCTGTTTTCCCAGGAGTTCCGAGTCCCACATATCCCAGGTGTCCCGAACCCAGGGCCTTGGGAATGCCTAAATGCATTTCCAGACGCAAAAAAAAAGAGGTTAGAACTGCGACCAGAAAACTCGCTATTTAGTTTAATGCGTGCATGGAAGCATGCTTGCTTGTATGCACGCATAATTCTTTCTTAGGAGTTTAGGGATTTTTTCAGTCATGCTTATTTCATGTATGCTTTTTGAATAGTATGCCTTTTTTAATATTATGGCAAATGAAAAGTATGCCTTTTGATACTTATGCTTATCGAAATTATGACTTTCTATGAATATGCTTTACGAATTTCGGCCATTTGATGTTATGCGTTATGAAGGGCTTATGGCAAATTACTGTTATGGCCATTAACATGCATTTTAAGTTTATGGCAAAAAACGTTATCTATGCGTTTCAATAGGTAACCATGGACTTTTATAGGTGATTTTATTACTACTTCACCCACAACCCATAGGATCATCAAGGACACCAGGGTTTTGTGGTTAGCTTAGGGATCTGGCCCCTTATCTTTTAAATTTTGCTAGATTGGCATTAGATTCACGTCACCAATTTTTTTTTGGACGTTATGGCATTGTAATATGGTTTATAAATTTCTTTGTTTGACATTTCTACAATGCTTGTCCAAGTCCAATAAAATTTTGTTCAAGAGTCAGGTCCCTGGAGCCTCGCCATTATAATGTTTGGCACATCTCTAGTGGAACAGCAGCCTTTGCAAATAAAAATTACCTCTTCAGGGTCGGCCACTCGTAAGTGACGACTTTTAGTGTTCAAATCAAATCAAAAATATATATAATCATATAGACATTTATAAGGTACTTATGGCAAGTCAAACAAATTATTACTAGCAAAAATAACCTAAATAAAAATAAACGTAAATACAATAATAGTATGATAGTAAATATCATAAATAAACATAATGTGACTCTACCGACGGTTCGGAGGCTGCTTCCGATCGAGAAGAACCCGGCAATATACTCGAGGGGTTACTCATTTCAATCTTGTTTTGACAAAAATTTAATTGACAGAGTGAAGTCATCGTTACCGAGACCTGAGCTGCAGAAAACACTTCCTGTTGGCCGATACGCATCCTTGCTTGCCACCGACGTTAAATATAAATGCCTTGTTTGCGAAATAAAAACAACTGAGTACGTCAGCGGTCTTCAAACATCCTCCAAAATAAAATATTTAATCATAAAGGACGATACAACAAAAAAAGTAAAAATCACACAAGTTTTCTTGTAAGTGTTGTACTATCGAGATTATGTCGGACTTCTTTAAACAAGAATCCCTGAGAAATGTTTCGCAAAGCCCAGAAAATTCTTATTTTCACTTTTTGACCTTCCAAATTCCATAAACTCTATACATTTGCACTGGTGCCCCCACTCTTTATAGACCCATCTGACGTGGGGGAGTATAAATTATACACGTTGCTCTCGTTAAAATTAATTTATTAAAAGGTGAATTAATCGTGGTTAGGCAGAAACATGTTACCACTTGCTATAATCCTTACGCACTTCCTGCCTTTCTCACTCTATCCAAATAATCCTTTCGTGCATGCTCGTCAACTTAAGCTTGCCTGTGAGGCCTTTCTTTTCCACCATTTTATTTACCTTCATCTTCTGCTTTTTTTCATCTTTCATCCAATCCAATGAACCACCTATATAAGCGTCGTTATCTCAATTCTAGTAACATGCTCTTCCAAAATATGATTTTTAACGAGGGAATTTTATGAGATCTTAACACGATTGTGCAGGCATGCTCACCATTGAAACTCAACCACATTGACTATTAACCATGTCATTGATAATCTTTGACAGTTAGAATGCAAACGGAAAGCTGCGCTATTTGTGTTTTGGATAGGATACTAGTTACAGCGTTTACCTGGTTGCCATTTTGTAAAGCAAGAACTTGATATATTTGAAATTTTTTTGTAGTGGTAATGAAAAAGAAAAAGATGGCGGGACGATCTGGATAAGTACTTACAGGAATGGCAGATCTTAGCTGATGATAGGGATCACTGGAGGGATTTGGGGGAGGCCTTTGCTCAGCAGTGGGACAATACAGGCTAAGTTAATATATATATATATATATATATAATTCATCATAGTTCCTCAGTACCTTAAAATGAACTTTCCAATTACACAACGTGCGTTTCACCCGTAACTTACTAACGGTTCGAAAAAGATACTTCGTATCTAGTTTCTTTCGTTCTACTTGATGTGGATTTTTCGGTTTACGCGATCAATCATCATATTTACTATACTTATATTATAAACAGGAAAGATTAAAATGTTTGTTTGTATTAAACAGCCTCGAAACTACGACCGATTTTAAAAATTGTCTAATTATCAGAAAGTTAACTACATAGCCTAAGCAATTTTTTAGGCTATATTAGGAGAAATAATCTACGCGGGCGAAACCGCTGACGGATAGCTAGTATTGAATAAAATACATAAAACCTGTTTATATTACACTCTTTAGAGTGTTTTTTTCCACATTTTCACGAATCTTCGTCAATTTTGCACTAAAGTAGGCCCTCTGCCCCCTGATTCATAACAAAGTTATCGACCGATTCGGCTATTTTATTTTATTTCTTATTCATTTTTTTAGTATGGGGCACGTCTGGTTTATTTGTTTCACGCAAACTGAAGGCCTTTGGCTTTAACATATAAAAATATTGAATATTACAGTGGGTAATTTACTATAATTAAAACAAATTTACCGAATCGGTCGACAACTTTGTTCTGAATCGGGGGACTGATACGCCTAACTTGAACTTATTTAAAGTATTAGAAAACATTCCTTATCCTAAAGTCCTAAACAAACATTACAAATGTTTGACTACCTATGTACAAAATCAACAAAGGCCATCCCTCATCCAATTGGACCGAGTTAAATATTAGCGCTGTTTGAATCAATTAAAATTTCATGAATTTCGCGCGTACAGGCGCGCCCTTTGCCACACGTAACTCGTACGAGCGCTTGTAAGCTCGTATAATCCATATTATAAATACTGATTGAACACGGCCGCATTAAGCCTGTGTACGTGCGTTTGGTATGTTGTGAAATGTAGCGCGCGTACAAGCGCGTATGCCAAAGAACACGTTGTAAAGTAAAGTAAAAGTAAAGTAAAAAATATCTTTATTCATATAGACTTATAAAAAGTACTTATGACATGTCATGTAACAAAAAAAAATTGTAGCAAAAATATACTGAATAAAAATAAACTTACATAAAATAATACTATGATAGTTCATATCATAATTAAATATAATGTGACTCTACCACCGGTTCGGAGGTTGTTTCCGATCGAGAAGACTCCGGCAAGAAACTCGATGGTTACTCTTTTCAATCTTGTTTTTATACACAAAAATGGAATTGAAAGAGTAAAGTCATAACAAAAAAGTGTGCAGAGGAGCAGATTATACCTAAGATGACCACAAATTCTTATCATTTAAGAAATCGTCAACACTATAATAACCCCGCTTCATTAACTTAGCTTTAATTTGTGACTTAAACTTGTGAAGAGGCAGTTCAACAAGAGTTTGCGGAATCTTATTAAAATATTTTACACATTGACCAACAAATGATTTCCCTACCTTATGCAGTCTTAGACTGGGAGTTACGAGCTTATTTTTATTTCTGGTATTGAGTTTATGAACATCACTGTTTTTCTTGAAGAGATGCAAGTTTGTTAGACACCATCCATCAAGGCCCTGATAAATTACCAGTGCTGTTGCAATTTTATTGCTGCAGCGGCACATGCTGAGACAATTGTCATGTTATGTCATGTGTCATCCCGATACAATTTTGTAAATTTAAATTGGCAACTCGTGGTAGACCAAGAAGGCTAGAAACTAAGGAGAGATAACTCCCGAAGTGGGGGTAAGCTTTCGAGGGCCGAAAGTCGTATACTCTGTGCCGGGCAAAACGCTGTATTGCGCATGTGCAGCGGCAGCTATTTGTCATTTCATGGTCACATGGTTTTGTTTTGAACGGTGTCACGTGCGACAGTTGTTGTTTTTCGAGGTTGTGTTGACCAATTTTGACACTTCGCGAGGATCGCGGCAAAGAAGCGTAATGCGCATGCGTCACTGTGGGATACGGATTTAGTCCAACCCTTTCCAGGGAGTTATCTCTCCTTAGTCTCTAGCCTTCTTGTGGTAGACGTACATGCTGAGTGCGAGTTCTGTGAGAGATGCGCATGACTTCATCATCGCGTTTTGCGAGCACATTAATGTCAATTTGTATGGCATCTAGCAGCGCCACCTAGTGGGAAATTGGGGCAGCATTAAGGCCGCGAGGTGCCGCTAGCTCGATGCCATACAAATTGACATTTACGTGCTCGCAAAACGCGATGGAGAAGTCATTTACTGCACTGCAACTCGCATTCGGCACTGTTTGGGCCCACTTTGAGACTTTTTTCTTTTTCGTTTTTTATCATGTTTCCTTATTTTATTGCTAAATGTGCCTCTCTGTGGATATTGCGAATTAATTAATTTTTACTTTGCTTTAACTTTTATAATGGAATCGTTGTTGAATGGCGTGATATTGACAGTTTCAGTATATCCCAAACGTAAGAACATGCAATGCAATTAAGATTCCATTTTATAAATAAATAAATATCAGGGACAATTCACACCGAGATCATCTGACCCCAAACTAAGCAGAGCTTGTAATATGGGCGTCAGAGACTGATAAACATACTTAAATATTTCTAAATGCATACTTATATAGATAATAACACCCAGACACACAACAAATACAAATGTTCGTCACACAAATATTTGTCATGGGTGGGGATCGAACCCACGACCTCCGGCGCTAAAGGCAGGATCGCTGCCATTGCGCCAACAGGCCAGTCAATTGGCATTGGCATTTAAATAGCGTAATCGGGCGCCTGATTGCAAGTTTGCCACCGACATTGTATTGAAAAAACTTTTAAAGTAGATTTAGGCCGTTTGCATTCGGTTGCTTTGGAATTTTTCGAGGGAGGCTTATGTTTAGCCATAAAATGAAGAATTTACAGAAGGACCACTCTCGTCTTTTTTCAGTATAATTACCCAAACTTGCCTGACAGCTTGGGGTTACTACTACAATTATATTCGCGGTGAACTTTTAAAATGAAGTAGGCAGGTTATACTTACTGGACAGAACCCGCCAAAAACAAAATTCATCATGTGAAAAACTGCACCAAGTTCGACAAAAACAAACACTCGCGACAGTGCGACTCGCCGCGTCACCGATTCTCACCGGTATCGCCTGTAAACTCACTTTGTCTGTGTGCGTGATCAAAATGGCGGTCTGTTCTAAGCGGACTATCTGTCCGGGGCACCGCGCCGCATGTGGTTTGTGGTTCAGCTGTGGGCGTCTTTTGGCTTAAATGATAATTTTTATATGTTTTTTTACTATTTTGCATTCTTATCTGTAAACATAAAATTTTAAAAATTATCTGTTCAAGGACTCAAACTGGACAGGAATCAAACTTGCATCACCCACAATCAAAAGCAAGTAGTCGCCTGGTTTGCGTATGATGTAGGTTCAATTCCCGTTCGTTTCCTTGACCAGCCCCCCGATTCTGAACAAAGTTATCGACCGATTCGGTTATTTTCTTTTATTTTTAAGTATTTTTTAAGTAATGTGGATTTTATGTAATTTGGTTTATGAAAACTTAGGGCCTTTGGCTTTAACATGTCAAAATATTAATTGCTACCGCATAACGGATCATTTACTATAATTAAAACAAATTTACCGAATCGGTCGATAACTTCGTTCTGAATTGGGTTGCAGTATGTCTGCCAAGAGTTTCCGTTACGTAAACGGCGATGCAAGTCAAAATAATTTATTTAAGCAAAAGCCACATAAATTCTGAAGTTACTTCACTTTAAATGAGAACAATTAAGTGTAGCAGCTGCTGTAAAAGTAGATTTTAATAATTTCGGCATAAATCTTGGAAGTGATAATGTTTATTGTAGTTTTATCACAAAGTGTTCCCTAAAAAGAACCTTTTTCACTTCTGTCTAATGCTGTAATTAATGGAGTACAGGGGCACTGTAACGAAATCCCATAGAACGTCAATGCGGTTTACGCAGACCCTATAGCGGCTGTCACTGGCGTAAACTCATGGTAGCCATACCGTATTTATGGTTCCGTCCCTCGAAAGGAAAAAACGGAACCCTTAAAGGATCACTTTGTTGTCCGTCCGTCCGTCTGCGGTCTGTCAAGACCCTTTTTCTCAGGCACGCGTAGAGGTGTCAAGCTGGAATTTATATTAAATACTCAGTTCTACTGCTCCTTGGAGCTGTGAAAAAATCAAACTTCTAAGCCAACGCAATTAAAAGATTGACCGTCTATGCCGCAAGTTTTCGACACTCGTAACGGAATCTAAACCTACAGGGTACTTCCCGTGAACTCAGAATCTTGAAATTTGGTACGAAGCAACGTCTTATAGCACAGATGAAGGAAAAATTGCAAAAACTATACATTTTTGATTACATCATATAATAAAAATATTTTTAATAAATATACCTGCAGGTTTGTACGGAACCCTCGGTGCGCGAGTCCAACTCGCACTTGGCCGGTTTTTTTTTACTTCATACTTAGAATGAAGTTTAGTACGTTTTGAGGGGATAACGATTCGTACTGTACTGTGATATAGCTAAGCTTTCTTGGACACAGGCTTTCTTCGAAAGGTGTAAAAAGCGAGGTTTGCAAGTGCAGCGCGTAAATGCAAGCGATGAGCGATTTTAGTAACCGATAGATGAATTTGTTACACCGGGCATCTGTGTGATCCATTTCAGCATGTAAGATTAGTTCGCTAGAGTGCTAATAGATGGCGTAGGTCTTTTGAGGATTTGATAATCCTAGAAGGCGCTGTTACGATTTTTCCCTGTTAATATCAGTATTTTGGCACTTTAATTTTTTTTTTTAAAGGGTTTGCGTTTGGCCTCAGTCTCGCCTGGTGGTAAGCGATGACGAGGCCGATGGTGGTACACGCTTACCCAGAAAATGCCTATTCACTCTGGCCTTGAAGACACCAAGGTTAAAAATAAATAATTATAAGTTCATTATTAGTTAAATAATTATAACTAAAAAAATTTAATGTGCTCTCTTCAGTGCGTCTACCACGAGTTGCCACTTTGATTTTACATGGGATTTGACATGACATAAAGCCCAACGTAAAATAACTAATATCATGGACAATGGACATCGTGCACCGCACCGCTGCTAAATATGTCTTTTGATTTTATTTCATTGTTAATTATTTTGTCTTATTTTATTATTAATAATAATAATAAATATTTATTTATTTCACAATGGAACAGTTTTTTTTTTAAATAGGTTATACAGTTTTAGGCACATCTTATGACTATATTATATAACTGCTGGTACTTAAATTAGGTTTTTCCTGTGCTTTAAGAACCAGCTACCCTTCTGTGTCGCTGGATTACATTGTTTTTAAGTTGATTTTGAAACTGTGGAGACTTCCTAGTGTTATTACAATTTATAAAGCTAAATTAATTTAAAGAAAATTCATTGCCCATGCAGTGTATTCTGTGCATTTTGACGCGCGTGTGTGTGTGTGTGTGTGTGTGTGAGAGAGTAAGTGCGTGTGTGTGAGTGTGAGGTACGTGTGATTGTTTACTGTAATTGTTTTTTCATTCAGTGATGCGATGTCCCATAAAATAATAAATGTTAATTTTCTTCCTTTCTTCCTTTCGCTGTCAAGCCGGGTAGTTAACAAAATCTATGTCTCTTTGGTCCAAAAAAAGTTTCTAAAACAAATTGCATAAAATATTCAACACGTAAAGTCAAACAGGCTTATAATCCTAATGTAGACATGGGCCTCAAATAGGAGAAAGACGGCTGACGGCTGTTTCTTCTGAAGAATTAAAATAAAAAATGACCGGTTTCATTCTCGGGGTAAGTCCTAGTGCGACATTGTTTTTTTTATCTGGTCTTATCGAGCTGGTAGTTGTTGCAATTTTTGTCATTCTGCACACAATCAAGCTTAGAGGCCACATTACAATCTCTTAAAGCAACCACTGACGTTAGCGAGCAATTTCGTCAGTGAAGATGCATTAGCTGCTCACTGGCTGGAAATGAAAGTTCATATTACGAAATTGCTTGCTACGCTCAGTTCAGGAAATTAACTTAGCTGGCTTTACGAGATTGTTATATGGGCCTAGGGCTGCTTAGTTATCGATATTTCTTTTTAGCTTAATTATATTATACGTTCAAGGAATTTTGTTTTACAAAACCATGGCAAAATAGGTCTTATGAGCACTTCACGTGCTCTTGACTGACATGCTATATCGTGTGTACGTACAATGTTTCTGTTACAATAATCGAATTTGTTATTTTTCACACAACTGCCAGCGGGTGACTGACCCTTGAGTCCATAATAATAACGCTGGATGGGCATTAGAATCACGTAATTTCTGACGACACGTTTGGCGTAGTGCGCTGTAGCACGGTTTCTCGCCTCGATTTCCTTAGTGTCCCGGGTTCGATTCCCGGTCGGGTCAATTCAGGAAACGATCTTTTCTGAATTGACTCGGGTCTGGGTGTGCTGGGAGACGCCCCCGGCTGATTTCCTTGTGTGGTACCTACACAGGGATATTAATCGCTACTTCGAGACCATTACATAGGGTGTGTTGTCTAGCGCAAAAAAAAAAAAAATTAGACCCTTATTTCATTAGATTTCATGTTTGACATTTCTTTAAGGCTCCGAAGGAATTCTGTTCAAGAATAAGGTCTCAGGTCTTATCGATGTGCAGGGCCTGTCTTTAACTAGGCACATTTTAGCTGGTCCTTTGCTGGGCACATCAGACGACGGGGCCTTTCTGACTTTCAGTCCTAAAAACGTCTGCTGTAATTTTTTGAGCTACATTTTCCTTTATGGACATGATTAATAATTGTTATAAATTATCTTAGAATAATTAAATATAGAAACGAAGTCCGCGCGCCCATTTTGAAGTACCTTAATTGGAGCCATAAATGGCTCCAAACGGACCGCTTTGCAGTGTTCATTACAGCTCCGCAATGTTCAATGTCAAAGCGCGCCGCACGTAAGCAAGTAATAGTCACGCATGTGTGGATCGGATTAGTGCTTCATTTCTGACGGGGCGGTTGTATGAAGACTATCCTTATATACGTTATTATTCTATTATCGTTATATTTCATGTTTTAAAATTACAAAACCTGATTTTAGGGCCCCCCAGGATCGCGGAGCCCTGAGCACGGGCCCAAAGTGCCTAAATGGAACACATTTACCGACGTTTTAATTATTTTACTAACTTCCTCATTTCTGATTCGATCACGTATTACCAAGACATTCCTATTGTTGACATCTTATGCCTTAGGCCACACCATGTGCCAGATACATTCAGTCAGTGGCAGTCATTCGCAGCGGGCTTACGTGTACACTCCGCATGATAAAATTCGTTCGTAATCGTGATTGTGATTTTTTTATCGAAATTATTTTACAGTGTTGTGATTTGTGTTTGTATTTTGGAGTATTTTTTTGTGAGTATTTTGCAGTGCGTTTTGTTTTTTTTGTGAATTCGTAATAGGAAATGCTGAATTTATTTAAAAAACCAGTAATTGTGTAAAAATTTAAAAAGATCCTGTATGGATTCTATTTACCTGGTCTGTTTTTGTTTGAGATAATTGTGTATGAGACAGATGCAATAATATTTATCGAATTTTATTTAAATATAAACATGTATGTACTTGTGGTGCTCTATATATTTAACACTAGCTGTCCGTCAGTGGCTTCGCCCGCGTAAACTGTCTTTACCTTCAAAATATAGCCTAAATAAAAAAAAATGCCTATGTCAGTCCCTGAAAATGCAGCTTTACATTGGTGTTTTTTTTTTTAAATCGGTCCTGTAGTTTTGGAGCCTATTCAATACAAACAAACATCATGTTACCTACTTCAAATAAAAAACAGACCAATTTACAAATCCTAATTAGATAATAATAATAAAAATAATAAATAATAAATATCCCTGGACATTATTCCACACAGCGCCATCTAGCCCCAAAGTAAGCTCATTAAAGCTTGTGTTATGGGATACTAGACAACGGATAAACATACATAAATACATTTTCTTTTGTAAATACATACTTATTATACATAGGAGACACCCAGACCAGTACAAACAGACATGTTCATGCACACAAATGTTTGTACTGTGCGGGGATCGAACCCGCGACCTCTGGTGTAGTAGCCAACTTCTTAACCATTACACCAAGTCGGTCGTCATACTTTAGATGTTGTGGTATTCAGTATTGAGACCGATTTTTTTTGGCAGGATCAACATTAGTTGCAGCAACTTTGACATTTACTTTGACAGTCACTAAACTAAGACTTGTGGTTACGTCAAATTCCTGGGTACCTGTGCATTATGAAACAACTGACCATCAGTGACCGATTTAAATGTATATTTTGATGATGTAACTATTGCAGTACGGTGTTATTACCTATTGTTTATAGTGACATTACGCTGAGCGGATACCGTTTTCGTATAGGGAATTACTTATGATGTGAATATGAGTGCCAATTAAATCTTAAATTGAAACTTTAACTCTCAAATTACACTCACACTCCTCTATCATCTTTTTATCATTATACACCACACAATTTTTTAAAACAAAATATTTCTCTAACAGCTATTTAGAGCTTGTCTAATTTGAAATGACGTGCCCCTCCGGCGCATTCACGCACACAAAGTCGAAAAAAGTAGAGTAATTATCCTAAATACTGTCCCACTGCTGGGCAAAAGCTTCCATCAATAAAATCAATTCATCGCTACAATGGATGGGAATTGGCTTTATATGATTGAAATATGGACGCAAAAAAAAAGTATTGTGGCGCGTCATTTCTGGTTAGTCAAGCTCTACCAATTATCGTTTTCAAATCTAAAGACATTGGTAAACAAAATATCATAGCAAACTATACCAGAGCACAGCTAACTCTCTCCACAGAGTAGCTTGTAAACAGAGTGCGTACTTTCACTAAGTTCGTTGGCAGCGCATCATTACTCTACAATCCCGTTATGACCGCGGTTTCGGGGTCACCGGGCTGCGGTAGAGGCACCCAATG
This sequence comes from Udea olivalis, assembly GCA_947369235.1. Lineage (NCBI taxonomy): Eukaryota > Metazoa > Arthropoda > Insecta > Lepidoptera > Crambidae > Udea > Udea olivalis. Next base: position 5,665,193 of record OX376370.1, on the reverse strand, counting down.
TATCTTTATGCTATGGTCGCATTACATTCGGGATCTCATTAAAAAAATTGTTATCTATACGCGTTAAATCACCGGATATTAACATTAAGATTTGAGATTGCGATTTTAATATGGTACCAGAAACATAAATGTTGGCGTTCAGTTTGAATGTAAGCCCAGCGTGCATTTTTCGACTCTTAGGCCAAGCTCTACAGGGTGACTGAAGATTCATTGGCATCCTTTTGAAATAAGAACCTACTCATGATATACAGTACTTTACACAAGTATGAGGCTATTTAATAGGTACAAAATTGCATATTTTTAAACCTTAAAACCATTATAATACTTGGCAATTGTTTAGAAGGTTTAAAAATATGCAATTGTGTACCTATGAAATAGACTCATACTTGGGGAAAGTTCTGTTTATCATGAGTAGGTTCTTATTTCAAAAGGTTGCCAATGAATCCCCAGTCACTCTGTATAGAACGTGCTTAGATTAAACTTAGACTTCAAACAGTTGTATATATCTATATCAGAAACTTCTTGCCGATATTAAATAATGTTGGTCTTAGTTAAACATCAACATAGGTGTTCGTTAGTAATAAATAACAATATTCAATAAGTAAGTTAATAATAAATGGGATAATTGTGTGCTTATCTGAGTAACGGCTATAGTTCTCGCCTTTTTGTTACGTAAAGAAAGCGTTTTAGTGACACGAATTCTCCAACTTTCAATCTACAACGCACTACGTCAATCGTTAAGTCAAAATTCTACATAACCATAAATAAATATGCGCCAGACAACACACCTCTTGTCATGGTCTCGAAGTAGGGATTAATATCGCTGTGTTACGAGGTACCAGACAAGGAAATAAGCTAGGGGCGTCTCCCAGCACACCGTTTCCTGAATTGACCCGACCGGGAATCGAACGGAAATCGAGGCGAGAAACCATGCTACAGCGCACTATGCCAATCGCGTCGTCAAACCATACCAATTTACCATAATAATTTCACTTGTAATATAAATAATCAGCCGGTATGTCATTATGGGAGAATACTGTCATAATCTCATCTTATGTCATGTCTGTTACATTTTAAAATGAGTAAATTATTTTTTCAAAAAGCGACACCGCATAAATTTAAGTTAGTACTGACAAAAATATCACTGGTTATGTTAATTTTCATGATTGAAATGAAGAATACATTTTGCTTAGCAGGTTTTGTAGAATTTGCATTTTCTATTTATAATTTATTACTATGCAAAATGATCTCCAAAAATGAACAAAATGACTCATCTGCTTTTCTAACCTTCATTTCGTGAGAACTTCGTTTTTGCGGCTTTCTTACGAGGTGACGTTTTGAGGATGTGCAAAATTTTATTTTTAAATAAAATAAAATTTCCTTATCGTTAATGTTAAATGTAAAGAAAGAAAGTAGCACGCTTAAACACTCATTTAAATCAAAAGCAACATCAAGATGTCCGAAATTCCCTGATGCGAAAAAAGTATACAATACTTACGACACTTAAAAAAAATCATTTGCTTCTTGAAGCGTGAAACTCACTAGCTAGAAGAATTTAGAGGGTCAGCTTCAAAAAGTAAAAAGTAAAGTATAGCAAAAAATTTATATTATAATTTTAAAGATTTATTGAAAATGGTTACATAGAATTTCGTTTCACAGAAATTGTTTCTCATATTATCATTTCATAGAATAATCAACACGCAGAATAGTTTAACAGAATTTGAAATCGTTGATTTTCGTTACAAATAAAATTAATATCATAGAATCACGATTCAAATAATATTATCGATCATAATGTTTAGTTAAGTAATATAAAACTCTCGAAGGACAATTATTATTACATTGTAAACTTGATATCAATATATATTTTTTGCTATATGCTCATTCGTCGACAGTTCGGTTCTGGTCACAGTTCAAACCCAACCTAACAAATACATTTTACAAGAAAATAGTCTTTGAAACAATAATAATCGACATGAAAATAATATATGAACTGAAAATTCTATGAAACATTTTCTGTGAAACGAAATTTTATGACAATTCTGTCTGTGAAACTAGGGATCTTCTAGGAGTCTTACTTAAGACTAGTCAAATTACTTCGTTCTTTTTCTTTCTTTCTTTTCAGCCTATAGCAGTCCACTGCTGGACATAAGGGCGCCCCACAAAAATTACTGTGTTAGAGCACTAGTCGGTTTGCGGAAGAACCATGTTCGATTCCCGCCTGATTCCTTGAAAAGTTTTGCTTCGGAAAAGGTGGTTTTTGCCAGGTTTGAACTTTGGACCATACGTGCTAATGCTTTAGGCTGAACTGCTTAACTTAGGTCATGTGCAAAAAAATACTATTGTCTATCCGGACGTTATGACCATATTTAAGGAAATTTTATGAAAAAAAAAATTGCCTACGTAAATGACAAAATACACTATTGTGTGTTGTTTACATACGAGTACTTTCTAGTCACATGTCTAGGTCGTAGGTCTTAGGTGGTTCTAGATTGTTTAGGGAGGAGGTACCTCTGTTTATCTATGAATTTTCTATACTTATCTATAGGTAAATTAAACTATTGTTATAAAGTGGAATGATTTGATTGTTTGTTTGTAATGTAAGGTTTTGAAACTACTGGACTGATATTAAAAATTCTTCCACCAATATAGTGCGACATAATCACCGAGGGACACAGGCTATTTTTGCTATATTTTGACGAAAGAAACAGTCTACCCGAGCGAAGTCGACTAATAAACATTTCTCATATATCTCAACATAGCTTTTCCTCGTTGTGGACTATTTCATCGGTTGAAATATAACTAGTTTTCTTTTGAAATCCACCCAAAAAATGCAATCTTAAATTTGATCGGGCTGGTCACCCATCCCACTACCTGACCTGGCCTAGCTTACCATCATAAATCATTACCAATCTGCTGGTCTTGCCTCAGGTCGCGCCTCTTCTGAAAAAGTAACCACTCAACCGGTCACCAATCCGTATACATACCGCTGCAAACGGGGCTTACCTTTAAAATTTCGATAAATGATACTCGTATTCCATGTGCGACGCCATGTTGGAACGGTATGCGCCTGATCAATATGTATGACAGATGAGAGAGAAAGCCGCACGCGACGACTTGTATACGTGACGTCATACATTGATCACTGTTTGGTTCCGTGGAAAAATGTGATTCATGCAATTTTTAAAACTTTTCGCCCAAATAGGATCACAGGAAATACTTTCATATAGGCATAGTTCTAAAGTAGAACATCTTTGAAGCTATTTTAGTCATAATTATGTTTTCATATCTGGTTTTAATGAACTTCTGAGTTATTCAGGATTTATGAATATAGGTATGTCATTTATATTTGCCCAGGTCGTGATCAAACTCAGAACCTTTGGCGTTATAAACTCAGAGGGCGCCACTGCCGATGGCACCTTGTAATCGTACATATCTTGTTGAGTTTCTTTTGACGTTGTGGAGGAGGTTTAGATGTATTTATCATTATTTACCTTTCATTATGAAGATATGCTCATAACTAGCAGATGTAAGTACAGTACGTCTACCACGAGATGCCACTTTAAATTTACGTTATCGTTCGCGTAAAAAAATTGAATTGGGATGACACATGACATGACATGAGAATGTCAAATCTCAATACATTTTTTCACGCAAACGATAATGTAAATTTAAAGTGGCAACTCGTGGTAGACGGACAGGATTCCAGTTTCAATAGTTTTCACTAGCGAAAATCGATGTACCTGCCCATTAGTCCGGGCCCTATTGGATATGTGTGTATGGAGATGTTACAATTTTGGGTAAGTACAGCAATGCCACTTGGTACACATGTTATACACGTCTACCTGAGCCCAAACAGCCCGGTAGGCAGGCTGACCTCCGTGTCAAAGAGGGGCGAGTTGAGGTCAAAGTAAGAACCTCCCGGCACTCAGAAAATTATTAATAGCGGGTTTATTTGGACTTTTGAATCAAGTTTGGTGTCGTTATCGGGTAAATCGATAATGCCCCGTTCATTCCTCATATCAGTTTTGTAGAGTTCCATAAAAAAATATGTCGCTATACCTAAAATAATAAATGTTTAGTACTAAAGAATGCAAACAAACCCGTAAATTTTAAGATTTTTGTATGAAACTACATACATTTAACTACTTTTATTGTTGAAAAAAATTTTGAACTTACTGCAATGTTCGTCAACGCAGCGCAGCGGTACGCAAAAACCCAAAAAAGTATGCGTTTACCAAAAAAAAAGATATCAGTGGCTTTTATATCTATAAATAGAAATGTTAGCACTTATAATAATATCATTCTTAGTAATGTTCTTTTATTTCTCAAATAATACCAATTAATTGATTATTTTCTTATTTTTTCTTTCATTTTGGTCTTTCTTCTTTTAAAATTATATTTTTCATATAAAATTCTCATCAGCTTTAAACAAACGAAGTCGGAGGCAACATTGTTTATCATAAAGATAACAAAAAAAAGTATTTTTCGGAATGTCAATTTTATTTACAACCACCTCCACAGTACATTTTAGATGGCGTTTGAAACAGTTGCATCTTGTACTACAAAGTTTCCTGCACCGACATCTCATTAATTCTAGGCATGCTTGGGCAGCCATAGAATTTTGGGTGCTACAGTGGCACCCTCGTTTCATTTTCTTTCTGCCAACCTCATTCGGATGGGCAAGGAATATTTTGAAACTTAAGGCTGGACATATTAAGGTATAGAATAATAGCGTATAGAAGGATAGTCTTCATACAACCGCCCTGTCAAAAATGAAGCACTAATCCGATCCGTACATGCGTGACTTTTGCTTGCTTACGTGCGGCGCGCTTTGACATTGAACATTGCGGAGCTGTAATGAACACTGCAAAGCGTTCCGTTTGGAGCCATAAATGGCTCCAAACGGATTAGGGTGCTTAAAAATTAGGGTGCGCGCGGACTTGGTTTCTATAGTATGTAATTATTCTAAGGTATACATACAAAAAAGACAGTCTCAAGAATACAGCTCGTTGGCGAACATACAAAGACTCCAAAAGGATGAGCTAACTTCTTTTGAGAAGGATCAAACAAAGAAGAGTTATACTTACCACCGTTTGTCCACATATTGTTATTCAAACATGGACTTACTGATAGGTAAATAATTTATCATAAGTGATTGCTCCGAAGTTCTGAGTAAAACTACTTCAACTGATAATGTGGCACCGTGCAATCACGAACAAGCCGACACACGGATGATGCTTCATCTTGCTGATGCTGTTTCCAAAGGATACTCCAAAGTAATGCTAAGAACAGTAGACACGAATGTCGCTATTGAGACTGTCTTTTTTGTATGTATCGCATATCACGTCGTCATAAGTTTCAAAATATTCCTTGCCCATTCCTTTCATCCATCAATCTATGTAAATAAAATTGACATTCAGAAAAATACTCTTATTTTCGACAATCTTGCCTACGATTTCGTTTGTGAAAAATATAAAATACTAGTTATCCCCCAGCGGCTTCGCCCGCGTAGACTGTCTTACATGTCAAAATATAGACAAAAATATATCATAAGTCACTCCCTGATAATGTAGCTTTATATTGGTGAAAGAATTTTTGAAATCGGTTCGGTAGTTTCGGAGATTACGCCTTGCGAACTTATCGAACTTACCTCTTTATAATTTTAGTGTGGATAGACAAAATGAACGAAAAAAAAAGAAGAAAAAAATCAATTAATTGGTATTATTTGAGAAATAAAAGAATATGACAATTATTGATTATATCATAAGTACTAACACTTCTATTTATAGATATGAAAGCTACTAATATCCTTAGAATAATAACGTATAGAAGCCCAGTCAAAAATGAAGCACTAATCCGATCCACACATGCGTGACTATTACTTGCTTACGTGCGGCGCGCTTTGGCATTAAACATTGCCGAGCTGTAATGAACACTGCAAAGCGGATGGCTCCAATTATGGTGCTTCAAAATGGGCGCGCGGACTTGGCTTTTATATGTAATTATCCTAAGCTAATATCATATTGTTTGTTAATCGCCCTACGTTTTTCGGGCTTTTTTGCGTACCGCTGCGCTGCGTTGACGAACATCGCAGTACGTTTAATTTTTTTTTACCTTAATAGAAGTTAAATGAATGTTTACTGTAAGTGTTTTTATAATCTAAATTAAATAGGCTTTCAGATAGTATTTTTTATAAACCAAGTTTCCTACAAAAATCTGAAACCACGGGTCCGTCTGCATTGTTTTAGTTCTAAAAGTTTATTATTTTATGTATTGCGACGTATTTTGCTGCGAATCCCTACAAAAATGATATGTGGAATGAACGGGGTATTGTCCATTTACCCGATAACGACAGCAAACTTGATTCAAAAGTCCAAATAAATTCACTATAAATTTTTCTGAACGCTGGGATGTCCGTACCTCTCCCCTCTCTGACACGGAGTTCAGTCTGCCCAGTAGGTAGACGTGTATAACATCTGTTTGCTGTACTCAAAATTGTCACACTTTTCCCAATAGGACCCGGACTAAAGCTACAGTTACACATGCTCGTTTGTAGCATGCTTATTAGCACGCTAATAAGCATGCTACTCATCTACTGACACACTTGCTTTTTATTAGCATGCTTTTTTTAAGCCTGCTACTAAATAACCGTGCTCAAAGCAAAGGATTGAACACACATGCTTTTTAAGCACGGGTTCGATTCGAAATAGTGTTGTTGGGATAGCGATAGTTTCGATAGCGATAGTTGACCTTGAAAATTAGTCGTACTATCGATAGTCCTATCGAAACTATCGACCCGTGATGAGACTATCGATAGTATCGATAATGAGAATAAAGCGATGCTATTGACCTTTTTCGATACTATCGATAGAATCGCGCCATTAAAGTCGATGCTATCGATACTATTTATAACTATCGACACCTATCGATACTATAGATAGTTTTTTTTAGTAACTATCGAGGTATTTTCGATACTATCGACTGGAAATAAAACAAAACCTTGTATTAGCTTCCAATATTAGCGTAAAATGTTCGACTTTCGATAGGGCAAAACTATCGATAGTATAGATACAATCGACACGCATCCTATCGATAGTTTTGATATTATCGAAAAGCATACAGCCTTAATTAAAAAGAAACATAGCCTATGTCACTAAGCCGTATTACCATTTCATATAGCCAGTCAAGTTGACTTCCTAAGCTGAGCGTAGCGAGCGATTTCTTACATTTTCAGCCAGTCAGCGGTTACCTGTCAATAAAAATGCATCCTCTAGGCACGAAATTGAAATTTACTTGACTGGCTATAAGAGATTGTAATATGGCCCCTGATAGTATAGCTTTCTCATGGTGAAATAATTTTTAAAATCGATTCAGTAGATTCGAAGCCCATTTAATACAAACAAACAAATCATTCCTCTTTATAATATATTATGTATAGATAAACCACAACCTCGCTATGTAATTAAACCGAGACTGACATCTCTATACCAGTTCTCAATGGATACTAGCCTAGTAGCATGCTCAATAAGCAAACCTGTTCACAGCTAAAAGCACGCCCCCTTCCACCCGCGCCGCAGGTAGCATGCTCATAAATCGCACGGCTGTCGATTTTTGAGCATACTCGAAAGTAGCATGCTCATAACTAGCAAGGCTTCGACACACGTGCTACTAAGTAGCACTTGCTCATTAGTAGCATGCTTTCGTGCTAGTAATGAGCATGTGTAACTGTAGCTTAAGTATATTACTTGGTTTTGAAATTGGAATGAATGAAATAAAAACTTATTTCGTCTTCATTTATTTTAAGCATTCGGTACCAGCCGTGATGCGCCACTTAGCGAGAGCAAACAGCAGCTTTCATTCTAATTTTAAATCAGAAAAAAAGTAGCAGCGTTAGGAGAGGTGCATTTCACTATTTTTAAATACTTGAAGCACGTACTCTCGCGTCATCTCTTTCAATTGATGTCTGTGAATTCAACCCCTCCCCTGCCTTCGCATCCTAAACCACATTTTTGTCCCTAAAATGAGAAGTAAGCATTCTAGTGAGCGGAGGGTGAGTGGCCGATCTTGACCTCTATTGATTTGACTTAGGACACAGTCTATGTTACAATCAGTACTCCTACCAAGAGATTACACCGATGACGTCAGCGTTGACTTTTGTAAGTTATGAAAGTATGTAAATAAATAAATAAATATTCTTTATTGCACACAAATAATAATAACCTAAAGTCAAAAAAACATACATTGTACAACTTGGGCGGCTTTTTCGCTGAAGAGCCTAAAATCTTTTCCAAGCAACCCACAGGCAAAGAAAACTAATTGTCAAGGCGGCCAAGTGAGTACTTACGAGAAAAGTAAGAAATATAAAATTGAAAATTGAAAATACACAAATTGCTGTAGTCAACTATCGTAGTTTAAGTGACGGAAACTCATGATAGAAATGATTTACTCCTACCATGAGATTAACTCACGTGTACCGGGTGATTATCGAAAGACTTACTGACAAAATTAAATAAAACTGGTAATTTTAAGGTCATCATACAAAATCTGTCTAACAGTCAGTATTTGTTCTATGAAAAACTTAAAATTAAAATTGATTGGAAAGATCAAATTTTCACTCACATAGGTACAACATCACTTACTGAGCCGTATCGTTTTTGTAGGTAAGTCTTTTGTTTATTACCCGGTAAAGTGCAACTACATCGTTTTGCACGCAATTAAGGTTTTATTTCTCTCCACTAGAGACTTCACCGAAATCAAATACATGTAAACCCATGGTACTTAACCCATATGTTTTGCTTACTACAAATATTAGAACCCGCGTATTATGCGATTCAAATAAGGGACTGACCCGGCGCCATATTGTAATATAATATCTGTCAATAGTATATTTTATATCGAGGGACTAAACGTAGCCATAATATACCAGAGGTGGTTTGACTCCCGAGCGTGCGAGGGAGTCAATGAAACCGAGGGAATATTAAGTTGGCGTTTAGTCTCGAGGTGCAAACTGTAGGTACTTTTTACTTCGAGTGCGAGAAAAATAGTCAATTTAGTACAAATCATTTAAAACCGAACAAATTTACACTCGACAAAAGTTCTGAAATTTTCGCAGTCGGGTTCTTTTTCCGAACTGAACCAGTCACAGATTATCAATTGAAAACACATGGCACCACCTTCCTTGCGGACAAACCATGAAACTTAAACTCTCAACATTTTCGCAAATGGTCCACACTCCACAGATGATAGTATATTTATACTGGCTGTTTGAGTTTGTCTGTCACATGAAGGAAATTAAAAAACTAATTACTTTTTACTCCCTAGGGCCTAAAGTGGTCACTTTAGTCCCGCTTCGTAGGGCTATATTGGCGTACTTTTAGAGCAAGTGAAAAATAACATAAGTCGTAATTTCAGTCAAATTCGGTACCTACGATGTGATAAAAAGCCGCTTACAAAAACATCATTTATTGCCTAGATTCTAGAATATCGAAGTTAAAGGTGATTTAAGGTGATTTCTTGCATTATTGCGTTATTTGAGCGCCACTGAGTAATTTTTTCGCTAGTTTCCTTCACCTATGTTAACAATAGTTTAAAAATGCAAACTTTTTGTTTTTTTTACAAAATTGTTAACGTTTATTACTTGTTGATGCAATACCTGAACAAATCTTCCAGCAACTAAAAACAAAATACGCTTACACTTTTAAGTTATTTTTGTTTGTTTAAAGCGAAAATGAAGCAAACACTTTTTTTGCAGCCCGTAGTCAAACGAGTGAAGTTGGTCGCAAGTAGGGTTACCAGTTAACATTTTTAAAAAGTCCGGACAAATAGCCTGACGCAGTTCAAAAAAAGTCCGGACATTTTAATCACAAAATGCAAACATAAGGTAGGTAGGTACCCACCCACTCTGTAACTTTAGTAAGATGTCATTCACCACATTCGGGAGGAAAGTTAGGAAAGCGGGTGCGGGGATCACGGGCCTCGCACCCGCAAGGCCGATTGATTTGATATTACTTATGTTTGATGAATAAGACTGGCCTGTTAGCGCAATGGTAGCGATCCTGCCTTTAGCGCCAGAGGTCGTGGGTTCGATCCCCACACATGACAAATATTTGTGTGACGAACATTTGTATTTGTTGTGTGTCTGAGTGTTATTATCTATATAAGTATGTATTTAGAAATATTTAAGTATGTAATCAGTCTCTGACGTCCATATTACAAGCTCTGCTTAGTTTGGGGTCAGATAATCTTGGTGTGAATTGTCCCGGATATTTATTTATGTCCCATCTAAACCAAATAACCGGACAAAGGTCCAACAGTCAGGACACGTCCGGACTAATCCAGACGGATGGTAACCCTAGGCGCAAGCTAGTCCTATTCCTAAGAAATATTTTTCAATTAAGCGTCGTGGCCTAGTGGTTAAGCACTCCAACTCGGATCGCGGATCGTGTGGTCCCGAGTTCAAATCTGGCCAGAACCAAAATCTTTGTGTTCATTGTTTGATTTCCGACTAACCCTCCGGTGATGGAAAACATCGATAAAAAACCAAATTAACCCGGATAGCGGCGGAAGCACGGTAATTGGCGGAAGGCTCACCACCACCTACCACGTTGGGTTCTAATACCATTGGTGAAAAGTGGGCTTCTGAGTTCACCATGACGGCAACAGTCACGACTGCCCCGTTTGGGATAAAGTCGTGATGGTATGAAATATTTTCTTGCAATAACAGTTAGTATAAGATTTTTTTTTATCAAAACATGCGTAGCTTACGTTACGTAATTCAGTATATAAGTAATAAATGTAATTACTATTTATTTATTTTTCCATAGCTTTTGCGCAGCCTAACTCGTCCTCTGTTTTAAATCTCTCTGCCGAAGGTTGTCTGGAAGAGATCGCTCTGTAGCGATAAGACCGCCTAAATTGTATTAAATATTTACTTTTTTGTTTTTACGTGCTGTAAGTATTTGTTTGTGCAATAAAGATTATTTATTATTATTATTATTATTATTATATATTATAAGCTTTGACCTGCTGCATTCTCGTAGTCTGTGTCACGGAGAAAGCTCAGTGTGGTTCCATAAGTGATAATGGCGCATTGCACAGAAATGTGACTATGTTGCTTATGTCACGACGACATGATCAAGCTCAGCCCATGAACAAAAATCAAACCTTAGTAGGTACTTTTTTTTCCGTAAGACAACCAGTTGTCATCAAGTAAGTAAGTAAATCATTTATTTGATAAGAATACATTAAAAAAAAAGATGGTAAAAACATTGTCTGGACGGAGTATTCGGCCTGCAGGCAGGCGTGCAAATCATCGTAATACAAATTACGAGTATAGCATTTGGTAGTTAATAAATACACATTCAAATACCTTATAAAACCGCAAGTATCATAAATAACGAACTAATTAACTTTGGCAATAACTTATCACAGGAAGTACTTGCGAGTGTCGAAAATTTAAGGAAATTTGCGGCATAAACGGCTGTATCTTTTGATTGCGTTAGCTTATAAGTTTGATTTTTTCACAGCTCCAAGGGACAGTAGGCCTGAGTTTTTGATATAAAATCCAGTTTGATACCTCTACGCGTTCCTGAGAAAAAGGGTCTTGACAGACAGACAGACGGACGGACGGACAACAAAGTGATCCTATAAGGGTTCCGTTTTTTCCTTTCGAGGTACGGAACCCTAAAAACAGCAAGTAACAAAAGTCAAGTTAGAAGAGTCGTGGCCAAGGGGTTAAAACGTTGACTGAATAACAAAATACAGTGACTTTCAGGAGCGAACATTTTTCTTGGTGTCTTATTACGATCTCTGATAGCTAGCTCGCATTTTTCCGTGAATTGAGCGTGGTTTTGGTATTACCATAGATAAACTATACTGTTCTTTGGTATTACGAGCTCTTATTCCCAGTCACGTGACCATCACGTCACGCAAACTCAACTTCTGCGCGGCGTTTTGACGTTTCATGCCATTGTTTATCTGTCATAGTACCAGTCAAAAAGTGATCGTTAAACCTATACGAAGTAAGCATTTTTAGAACCCTAAACGGTCACACTGCGATAGTCTGAAAAGATAGCCCCAGAGCGCACATTTAGTAGGAGCAGGTAGGGTTCGTACACGGGGATGATTCGTGCAGTGGGAATATCTAGAATATTACAATACATTGACGTGTTTGTTCACGTTTGTGACCAGGACGTTCATTTATAAATATACTTGGTTTGTATTTTAGTAGTGATCGAATTATATAAGTGGTTTATTAAGTATAGTTTAAAGCACTTAATTTAAAATGTAAATAATAATTTCAGCCTAACTACAACAATACATAGCTTAGATAGTTTCTACATTACTTGAGTATGCCGTATCGTTTTTGGAAGTTATTTGATAATCACCCTGTATATTGTTAATTTCTGGATTTGGGGTACCTTCGTGCAGTTTTGAATGGGTTAGATTCGTACAGTAGATATGAATGCTCCTAATATCAAACTGTGAGGCTACAATAACATTGTTTATCAAAAATATTTTAGTTCCATCATCATCCCACGAATATACAGGTTGACAGGAGAAGTAGACCAATTCCTTGAAAAACGTAATAGTAGACCTATAAACCTTTACCGTAGAATAATAACGTATAGAAGGATAGTCTTCATACAACCGCCCCGTCAGAAATCAAGCACTAATCCGATCCACACATGCGTGACTATTACTTGCTTACGTGCGGCGCGCTTTGACATGAACATTGCGGAGCTGTAATGAACACTGCAAAGCAGTCCGTTTGGAGCCATTTATGGCTCCAATTATGTTGCTTGGGCGCCCGGACTTGGTTTCTATAGCGTTATTATTCTAAACATACATGCAGCTCTTGTATTGCGATGTAGTAGGACAAAAAATCACAAATTATGCATCAATGGATGAATGCGGGGTACACCCAAAGTGAATTGGGCTTAGGACTAAAAATATGTGTCATCTTTCAATGCTGATACGACGAAAATACTTAATCAGTGATGGAAGTGATTCACATTGTTTGATAAAAAGGCGTAGGGATTTTATTGTTAAATGATAGGTTACCTCAAATAAATCTATCAGGATTAACGTCAATAACGAACGTAACGTCGATAACGTTTTATCGACGTTACAAGAGCGAAAAGTCACTAAGCTTGTACACGTGTAAACTTAAAATTAATGGTAGGTGCTTAGATTAAATCACATAGCGAAAGATACGGCACGTCCTCAAAATTGTCAACTGAAAACGGGGATGATGCACAACTTCATTATCGTTGTGCGATGTTGAAGGACGGAGACGAAGCTATTTGTTTTGACCTTAGCGTAAGCGAGACAAGCGTGCGTCAGAGTGAAGTCCTGTCAATCGTATATTGCGACTGATTAAAATTAGGCGACGGGGGCCTGATTTAAGCGGTCCACGCGCTAGAGGCGAGTCACCTATCTTCCTATTTTGATTTTATCTAAGGGTAGGTGGCATTGAATATCGACGATTCGGTGAATCTCAAAGTCTTTCATAAGTCATTCATGCACTGTTGTAAGCGCCATGATCACGGAGTGACTGAAGATCTTGCGGGTGAGCTGTTATTGGCAGACGTATCGCTCTACCCTCCTTCGAAGTCTTTTATTGCGCTCGCGTCCTTTTTCAAGCTTCTACCGTCAAAAATCTTGCGCCTTGTTCGGTTTAATAGTTTTTTTCTTCTTTTTAACCATTTTTGTGGATTTGATTCCCATTTAGGACAAATATTCCAGAGAGAAATATTTGTATTTTTATCTGGATCTGGGAGTTAGTATCTGTATACACTCAATATTAAAAAGAGATTTTTGCCTGCTGCTTGTTGGTGTATCAACGCTTGTTTTAAAACGAAAATGTTCTTATAAAGGGACTAGCTGTTCAATGATTTTATTTTAACGACAAAAGGTTGTCTATGTCGCGACCATGTTATTCTCATTAACTCAATGTACCTTACCCATTTGTTTCCTTTTATTTTGTAATTTCCTAAAACGAGGGTTGCCTGGCCGCTTAAATTGTACTAGACTAAGTTTTTAGTTTAAAAGTGTATCTGGGTGTTATATTAGATAGTTTTTTAACATACAAAGCCAACTGTATAAACATCAAGCAGAAAGTAAGTGCCCGCAACAGTCTTCTGCGGAAACTCACGTCTACGACATGGGGAGCGTCCACTGAAGTTCTGCGGATAACTGGTCTTGCACTCTGCTACTCGGCTGGCGAATATGCATGCCCCGTCTGGAGTCGCTCGGCGCACGCAAAGCAAGTTGATACAGCAATTAATGAAACCTGCCGGATTATTACGGGCTGCCTAAAGCTGACCCCGGTTAATATGCTGCATCCGCTGGCCGGAATTGCGCCACCACAAATTTGCAGAACAGTTGCTAACTCCATAGAAAGATCCAAAGTGGAACAAGACCGTTGTCACCCCATGTTCGGCTTCTCTGTCGTGCCGCAAAGACTGAAAAGTCGACGGAGTTTTATGAAGTCTGTCCGCCCTCCATCTGGCACCCCATCGCAAGCCAGAATCGGTTTGTGGCGTGAATCGCAACCTGGTGCTACGTTTGTTGTACCTGTAAATCTACTGCCTGGCCATGACTTGACGCGACCGACCTGGCAAACCTTGAACAGACTACGGACACGGGTCGGTCGCTGCAAATCCTTGCGGACAAACCATGAAACTTAAACTCTCAACATTTTCGCAAATGGTCCACACTCCACAGATGATAGTATATTTATACTGGCTGTTTGAGTTTGTCTGTCACATGAAGGAAATTAAAAAACTAATTACTTTTTACTCCCTAGGGCCTAAAGTGGTCACTTTAGTCCCGCTTCGTAGGGCTATATTGGCGTACTTTTAGAGCAAGTGAAAAATAACATAAGTCGTAATTTCAGTCAAATTCGGTACCTACGATGTGATAAAAAGCCGCTTACAAAAACATCATTTATTGCCTAGATTCTAGAATATCGAAGTTAAAGGTGATTTAAGGTGATTTCTTGCATTATTGCGTTATTTGAGCGCCACTGAGTAATTTTTTCGCTAGTTTCCTTCACCTATGTTAACAATAGTTTAAAAATGCAAACTTTTTGTTTTTTTTACAAAATTGTTAACGTTTATTACTTGTTGATGCAATACCTGAACAAATCTTCCAGCAACTAAAAACAAAATACGCTTACACTTTTAAGTTATTTTTGTTTGTTTAAAGCGAAATTGAAGCAAACACTTTTTTTGCAGCCCGTAGTCAAACGAGTGAAGTTGGTCGCAAGTAGGGTTACCAGTTAACATTTTTAAAAAGTCCGGACAAATAGCCTGACGCAGTTCAAAAAAAGTCCGGACATTTTAATCACAAAATGCAAACATAAGGTAGGTAGGTACCCACCCACTCTGTAACTTTAGTAAGATGTCATTCACCACATTCGGGAGGAAAGTTAGGAAAGCGGGTGCGGGGATCACGGGCCTCGCACCCGCAAGGCCGATTGATTTGATATTACTTATGTTTGATGAATAAGACTGGCCTGTTAGCGCAATGGTAGCGATCCTGCCTTTAGCGCCAGAGGTCGTGGGTTCGATCCCCACACATGACAAATATTTGTGTGACGAACATTTGTATTTGTTGTGTGTCTGAGTGTTATTATCTATATAAGTATGTATTTAGAAATATTTAAGTATGTAATCAGTCTCTGACGTCCATATTACAAGCTCTGCTTAGTTTGGGGTCAGATAATCTTGGTGTGAATTGTCCCGGATATTTATTTATGTCCCATCTAAACCAAATAACCGGACAAAGGTCCAACAGTCAGGACACGTCCGGACTAATCCAGACGGATGGTAACCCTAGGCGCAAGCTAGTCCTATTCCTAAGAAATATTTTTCAATTAAGCGTCGTGGCCTAGTGGTTAAGCACTCCAACTCGGATCGCGGATCGTGTGGTCCCGAGTTCAAATCTGGCCAGAACCAAAATCTTTGTGTTCATTGTTTGATTTCCGACTAACCCTCCGGTGATGGAAAACATCGATAAAAAACCAAATTAACCCGGATAGCGGCGGAAGCACGGTAATTGGCGGAAGGCTCACCACCACCTACCACGTTGGGTTCTAATACCATTGGTGAAAAGTGGGCTTCTGAGTTCACCATGACGGCAACAGTCACGACTGCCCCGTTTGGGATAAAGTCGTGATGGTATGAAATATTTTCTTGCAATAACAGTTAGTATAAGATTTTTTTTTATCAAAACATGCGTAGCTTACGTTACGTAATTCAGTATATAAGTAATAAATGTAATTACTATTTTTTTTTTTTCCATAGCTTTTGCGCAGCCTAACTCGTCCTCTGTTTTAAATCTCTCTGCCGAAGGTTGTCTGGAAGAGATCGCTCTGTAGCGATAAGACCGCCTAAATTGTACTAAATATTTACTTTTTTGTTTTTACGTGCTGTAAGTATTTGTTTGTGCAATAAAGATTATTTATTATTATTATAATTATTATAATATATTATAAGCTTTGACCTGCTGCATTCTCGTAGTCTGTGTCACGGAGAAAGCTCAGTGTGGTTCCATAAGTGATAATGGCGCATTGCACAGAAATGTGACTATGTTGCTTATGTCACGACGACATGATCAAGCTCAGCCCATGAACAAAAATCAAACCTTAGTAGGTACTTTTTTTTCCGTAAGACAACCAGTTGTCATCAATTAAGTAAGTAAATCATTTATTTGATAAGAATACATTAAAAAAAAAGATGGTAAAAACATTGTCTGGACGGAGTATTCGGCCTGCAGGCAGGCGTGCAAATCATCGTAATACAAATTACGAGTATAGCATTTGGTAGTTAATAAATACACATTCAAATACCTTATAAAACCGCAAGTATCATAAATAACGAACTAATTAACTTTGGCAATAACTTATCACAGGAAGTACTTGCGAGTGTCGAAAATTTAAGGAAATTTGCGGCATAAACGGCTGTATCTTTTGATTGCGTTAGCTTATAAGTTTGATTTTTTCACAGCTCCAAGGGACAGTAGGCCTGAGTTTTTGATATAAAATCCAGTTTGATACCTCTACGCGTTCCTGAGAAAAAGGGTCTTGACAGACAGACAGACGGACGGACGGACAACAAAGTGATCCTATAAGGGTTCCGTTTTTTCCTTTCGAGGTACGGAACCCTAAAAACAGCAAGTAACAAAAGTCAAGTTAGAAGAGTCGTGGCCAAGGGGTTAAAACGTTGACTGAATAACAAAATACAGTGACTTTCAGGAGCGAACATTTTTCTTGGTGTCTTATTACGATCTCTGATAGCTAGCTCGCATTTTTCCGTGAATTGAGCGTGGTTTTGGTATTACCATAGATAAACTATACTGTTCTTTGGTATTACGAGCTCTTATTCCCAGTCACGTGACCATCACGTCACGCAAACTCAACTTCTGCGCGGCGTTTTGACGTTTCATGCCATTGTTTATCTGTCATAGTACCAGTCAAAAAGTGATCGTTAAACCTATACGAAGTAAGCATTTTTAGAACCCTAAACGGTCACACTGCGATAGTCTGAAAAGATAGCCCCAGAGCGCACATTTAGTAGGAGCAGGTAGGGTTCGTACACGGGGATGATTCGTGCAGTGGGAATATCTAGAATATTACAATACATTGACGTGTTTGTTCACGTTTGTGACCAGGACGTTCATTTATAAATATACTTGGTTTGTATTTTAGTAGTGATCGAATTATATAAGTGGTTTATTAAGTATAGTTTAAAGCACTTAATTTAAAATGTAAATAATAATTTCAGCCTAACTACAACAATACATAGCTTAGATAGTTTCTACATCACTTGAGTATGCCGTATCGTTTTTGGAAGTTATTTGATAATCACCCTGTATATTGTTAATTTCTGGATTTGGGGTACCTTCGTGCAGTTTTGAATGGGTTAGATTCGTACAGTAGATATGAATGCTCCTAATATCAAACTGTGAGGCTACAATAACATTGTTTATCAAAAATATTTTAGTTCCATCATCATCCCACGAATATACAGGTTGACAGGAGAAGTAGACCAATTCCTTGAAAAACGTAATAGTAGACCTATAAACCTTTACCGTAGAATAATAACGTATAGAAGGATAGTCTTCATACAACCGCCCCGTCAGAAATCAAGCACTAATCCGATCCACACATGCGTGACTATTACTTGCTTACGTGCGGCGCGCTTTGACATGAACATTGCGGAGCTGTAATGAACACTGCAAAGCAGTCCGTTTGGAGCCATTTATGGCTCCAATTATGTTGCTTGGGCGCCCGGACTTGGTTTCTATAGCGTTATTATTCTAAACATACATGCAGCTCTTGTATTGCGATGTAGTAGGACAAACAATCACAAATTATGCATCAATGGATGAATGCGGGGTACACCCAAAGTGAATTGGGCTTAGGACTAAAAATATGTGTCATCTTTCAATGCTGATACGACGAAAATACTTAATCAGTGATGGAAGTGATTCACATTGTTTGATAAAAAGGCGTAGGGACTTTATTGTTAAATGATAGGTTACCTCAAATAAATCTATCAGGATTAACGTCAATAACGAACGTAACGTCGATAACGTTTTATCGACGTTACAAGAGCGAAAAGTCACTAAGCTTGTACACGTGTAAACTTAAAATTAATGGTAGGTGCTTAGATTAAATCACATAGCGAAAGATACGGCACGTCCTCAAAATTGTCAACTGAAAACGGGGATGATGCACAACTTCATTATCGTTGTGCGATGTTGAAGGACGGAGACGAAGCTATTTGTTTTGACCTTAGCGTAAGCGAGACAAGCGTGCGTCAGAGTGAAGTCCTGTCAATCGTATATTGCGACTGATTAAAATTAGGCGACGGGGGCCTGATTTAAGCGGTCCACGCGCTAGAGGCGAGTCACCTATCTTCCTATTTTGATTTTATCTAAGGGTAGGTGGCATTGAATATCGACGATTCGGTGAATCTCAAAGTCTTTCATAAGTCATTCATGCACTGTTGTAAGCGCCATGATCACGGAGTGACTGAAGATCTTGCGGGTGAGCTGTTATTGGCAGACGTATCGCTCTACCCTCCTTCGAAGTCTTTTATTGCGCTCGCGTCCTTTTTCAAGCTTCTACCGTCAAAAATCTTGCGCCTTGTTCGGTTTAATAGTTTTTTTCTTCTTTTTAACCATTTTTGTGGATTTGATTCCCATTTAGGACAAATATTCCAGAGAGAAATATTTGTATTTTTATCTGGATCTGGGAGTTAGTATCTGTATACACTCAATATTAAAAAGAGATTTTTGCCTGCTGCTTGTTGGTGTATCAACGCTTGTTTTAAAACGAAAATGTTCTTATAAAGGGACTAGCTGTTCAATGATTTTATTTTAACGACAAAAGGTTGTCTATGTCGCGACCATGTTATTCTCATTAACTCAATGTACCTTACCCATTTGTTTCCTTTTATTTTGTAATTTCCTAAAACGAGGGTTGCCTGGCCGCTTAAATTGTACTAGACTAAGTTTTTAGTTTAAAAGTGTATCTGGGTGTTATATTAGATAGTTTTTTAACATACAAAGCCAACTGTATAAACATCAAGCAGAAAGTAAGTGCCCGCAACAGTCTTCTGCGGAAACTCACGTCTACGACATGGGGAGCGTCCACTGAAGTTCTGCGGATAACTGGTCTTGCACTCTGCTACTCGGCTGGCGAATATGCATGCCCCGTCTGGAGTCGCTCGGCGCACGCAAAGCAAGTTGATACAGCAATTAATGAAACCTGCCGGATTATTACGGGCTGCCTAAAGCTGACCCCGGTTAATATGCTGCATCCGCTGGCCGGAATTGCGCCACCACAAATTTGCAGAACAGTTGCTAACTCCATAGAAAGATCCAAAGTGGAACAAGACCGTTGTCACCCCATGTTCGGCTTCTCTGTCGTGCCGCAAAGACTGAAAAGTCGACGGAGTTTTATGAAGTCTGTCCGCCCTCCATCTGGCACCCCATCGCAAGCCAGAATCGGTTTGTGGCGTGAATCGCAACCTGGTGCTACGTTTGTTGTACCTGTAAATCTACTGCCTGGCCATGACTTGACGCGACCGACCTGGCAAACCTTGAACAGACTACGGACACGGGTCGGTCGCTGCAAGGACAATATTTTCAGATGGGGATACATCGGGGGTGCAAGGAATGTGTGCGGATGCCGTGCATGCCCCCAGACTATGGATAAACTTTTATCATGCCCCTCGTGTCCGAACAGCTGCTCACACGATGACCTTATGTGTGCCAATGCTGGTGGCAGAATACTGCTCAAATGAAGTTTAATGTTGCTGTCGACACGGGAGAAGAAGAAGAAAAAGTGCTTTTGTAATTGCTATCTTCTTAGTTGTACAATAAAGTACTCGTATATTTATCTTATCCTTTCTTATGTCTTAACCGGGGTCCAATCTATCGCTTAACAAAAAATTATCAAAATTGGTTACTACTACAGCTAAAACACACCACGTTTCTTAAAAAAAATGACTGCTAATCATGATGACATTTTTGACACGTGGATAATTTACAATGTTTATTAGTTCAATGAAACGCATTAGAGATATATTTATGATGTTTTTATCGTGACTCATTAATATTGGAGAAAGGGCGCATATATTACAAACCCAGATGGGTTCCTTACAACGCAAGATTCTTAGTTTAAATAAAACAACAAGCAATTTTTCTTTTTATACCGTTGAAGCTACAATTGATGGGTCTAATACCCATTTGCCAGAGGCAGGGAGCACAAACTTGGCTTTTTTTTGAAAAATCAGGAAACGCTATGCCCTATGGAGTAAAACCCGGGACCGTATTAAGACCGAGCTCTGAACAACGAAAACACAAAAGTGTTTTAAATGTATGGTTTTACTAACAGGAGTGGTTTCAGATAAGCTTTTTATACGCGCGTGTTAGCCCTTTTTTCGTTTTTGCCACATGTGCAACTCATATGAGCGTTGACGCGCTTGTAAGCTAGTATAAGGGCGAGGCGCTTACTAAACCTCTAACGGTTCGAGCGAACGCAATAGGCCCGTGTATCGCATGTGGTATTACGAAGCGTGATGTAGCGCGCGTGTAAGTGCGTATGCAGAAACGACCGTATGCGCTGCTGTTATGGGATTTACCTATCAGCGGAAAAATATTTGAGTCATTAAACACTTTTTCTACAATCAGAATATAAATAGTAGTAGTATTCCAGTAGGTTTTCCTTCAAAAGAGCAATCCATAACTTCTTCTTAGATAAACCTTAACTCATTTAACCAAACCTCTCTCCTTTCAAGACAATATTTTGAGATTTAGGTACGATATTTAGTGTATGTATCTTTAAATTGATGTATTATGATTATGTATGTGTAATATGTATAATTTTGGTAAAAGTATGTTTTTTGTATTAATAGTATATTTTATTCCCGGTTTTATGAGACACCGCCAACACGATTTCTGCTTCGCCCAGTGGTTGACTGGTAGAGAATGCCATTAGGCATTAAGTCCGCCAATTGTACTTTTTCTTTGTGCAATAAAGAATAAATAAATAAATAAATAAATAGTTGGAACTTCACCTTAATAAACTTATTTTTTATATTTAACACGAGTACACGAGGTAGTCGTGAGCAATAATATTATTATGTGTTATTGAAGTACGTATTTTCTAGAGAATCGATGTAAACTAATGCACATTAAATTGTTCATTCGGTCGACATCTACCATGATGTCAAGTGTGGGGCTAAATTTATTGGAAAGGTAAAAACTTTTTTCTGTATATAATTACGTTTAACTCTAGTATATTTTATGGTTTTATAATATTTAAGTGGACATTTAAATAAAAAAGTCAATTAATGTCAATTAAATATACACACATCAAAAGTGTCTAGGGATCAACATATATTTTTGCAATAACTTTTCTCCTGATTGATATTAATTAAAATTTTCTTTAAGGATTCATCAAATAAAGTGTTTTCGTTTGTCTACAGTAACGATAAACAAAGTCACCTTTGCATTAATAAAGAAATTTGCCATTTTCCTAATAAAGGGATTTTTGACATTTGAACCACTAACATTAAAGTTCGAAAAAAAGACTGAAATAACAGTTTTCTTTAAAATTTTATTGGGTAACTTAAACAATTAATAATCCGTGTTTCTAACACTAACAACACAAGAACATCGGTTTGGCATACTCAAAATGAGTTCATCCAAATCACGCTGTGGAATGGCCGCCCATGTTCGTTGCAACAACAAAAAAAGGTCTTCTTGCGACTGGATACCCTCCATATTCGGCAGAGCTCTTCTCTGTAGCATATCCCATGCATGCTCAATCGGGTTCAAGTCTGGCGACTGAGCAGGCCAGGGCAGGACATTAATGTTAACTGCGGCGATAGTCTGTCTTACAACTCTTGCGGTGTGCGGTCGTGCATTATCATGCATTAACTGAAATAAGGGACCGATTTGCACTTGTAGAGGAACGATGACGTCTGATGCAATCGTCTCAGCATAAATTTGAGCGTTGAGGTTGCCTCTGATCCAAATACCCGCCCATACCATGATGGTTCCACCACTATAAGGATGGACTTCCTGGCAGGATTTTAATCGCTGTTGGCGTCCAGGGGTTCTCCAGTGTCGTATACGTCTTGTATCCGGTCTCATACCAAAACGAGACTCATTAGAAAAGCACACGAAACGCCATTGTTCTTCTGCCCAATTTCTGTGTTCAAGAGCCCATTGATATCGAATCCTACGATTGTGCATTGCTATAGGTGGTACCCTTAGCGGTCTTCGGGAATGAAGGTTCACTTCATGCAAGCGGTTTCTGACTGTTTGGTCGCTAATTAAGTTCCCTGAAGAGTGATGAAGCCTCACGGCTAACATCATGGCGGTTATTGTTGGAGCTCTTCGAGTTGTGATTTGAATGTATCGGTCTTGTCTCCGTGTGGTGCAGCGATACCGTCCTCCATGGCGCTCAGCCACGGTACCAGTGCTTCGGTAACGTGTCCAAAGTCGACTGATAACACTCTGACTTGTATTCAGGGCTAAAGCCACATTACGTTGCCGGGAACCAGCTTCTATCATTCCCACGGCTCTGAGCATTTCTTCCCTGCTTAAATGACGTCGCCGCTCCATAATAACGTTGGTTTTAATCAGTAGTAGGGAAACAGTAGCACTAATAATGTCTTCAATGCGTTGTATGTTTTTATAGGGAAAATATTGACAGGTGATTTTCATCTTTTACTCGAATTTGATTGACAGTTCCTGTTTCAAATTATGAAATGCACCAAAAAGGATCCATATAAATTTATAAAATCATAAATTTATTACAAAGCCATATCTCAATCTCAAGAAATCCGCATAAAAATGCTTGATCCCTAGACACTTTTGATGTGTGTATTTTGAATTAGAAATACTTAAATACTAAAATTGATAACGACATGATTGAAATAGAAGAAAATATTTCATTCTTAGGGGTACCATTGATAATATTTATTGCAACTGGAAGGCACACGTTGGCAAATTAGTAGCTAAAATTGATAAATACGTAATTGTCTTACACAGATTAGGAAATATTGCCACAAAATAAGCAGTTCTGGCTGCATGTCATGCTTTGGTCTCCTTGAATAACTATTCGATGTGTGATAGTCTTGTGGGGAAACTCAGCAGAATCACATAGAGTATTTTGTGACACAAAATCAATATCTAAGATCTTTAAGCGGTATGAAGTTGGACGTGAGTTGCAGAGCAAACTTTAAGCGAGAAAACATACTAGGTACGTTGTATTTGTTTGAGATATGTATGTTTTTTCTTATGCACCCAGATTTATTCTTGAGGCAGAGTGACACTGTTCCCTGCGGTTAGGGGATGAGAATACTACAGAAGTATCCCTGCCTGTCGTAGGAGGCGACTGAAAGGGCCCTTGGGGTCGCGAAGCGCACGCGTGTGTTTCGGTTTGCGATCCCGAGGACGACGGTAACGCGTGACTTCGGACACAGTGGTCTGTGTTATCGTGCACTGGAGTTGAGCTGGCTCCTCCCGAGGCTGGCTGCCAGGCGGCCTTGCGCGCCGAAGGGTACTGCAAGGAGTCTCTCCCTTGTTGGGGATCCCGGTCCATTCTGCGCCGAAGATAACCACCGTCAGGTTTTAGTGGGTAGGGGTCTCTGTTTTCCCAGGAGTTCCGAGTCCCACATATCCCAGGTGTCACGAACCCAGGGCTTTGGGTTGCCTAAATGCATTTCCTGACGCAAAAAAGGGTGACACTGCGCATAGAAATGGGCGACGTGGGCGCGAAAATTGGCTTCATGTACCGTTACAAAAGCTGGCTGTTTTCAGTAAGAGTTTATTTTGCATGGCTATCAGAGTCTATAACCATCTACCAGATAGTTTAAGGGTGATGAACGTAGTACAATTCAAGTAACAGGCTTACGGTTTCTTTGCGCGGAAGTGCTATTATTCTGTGTCTGAGTACTTGGACCAAAAACGGACAATTTGAATGAATTTTATAATGTTTATAGTGTTATCTGTAAAATTTAATTATTTATGATGAATTTGTATGTAAAAAATATTTGTAAGTATGTTTTTTATGTTAAAAAAATAGTATGTTAATTTGTTTGTTTTTTGTGTTATGTTTTAAAATCTAATTATTATTTAATTTATTATAATTTTTATGTTTGCAACAACTATCTTTAAGAACATCATTTATTGACCATATCCACCATATTTCTGCGGATAAATATTATATTTTATTCTAATAAATTTTCAATTCTAGTCTTCTAATTAGGTTAGTAGGTATTAATAGTTTTACTAAAATACTAGCTCTCCGTCAGCGGCTTCACCCGCGTAAACTATTCCTCCCGAAAAAATATAGCCGAAATTAAAAAAAAAGGCTATGTCACTCCCTGATAATGTAGCTTATAATGCTGAAGGAATTTTTAAATTCGGTCCAGTAGTTTCGGCACCTATGGAATGCAAACAAACAATCAAATCTTTCCTCTTTGTAATACGAGTATTAGTAGAATAAATGAATATACTCTAAGAAAAAAAAAAATCTGCTCAATCAACTCACTAAGTTAATGTTTCAATCGAGGAAATGGTCACCTATCACTTGCTTAAAGTAGCCATTTGCTTACAAAATCAAGCACTCTCGAAGGCGACCTCAAACGTCCGCGGGCCCGCGCGATCAGTAGGTACGTCTACCACGAGTTGCTATGCTACTTTAAATTTACGTTATCGTTCGTTATTGGGATTTGACATTGTCATGTCATGTCATGTCAAATCCCAGTTAATTTTTTCACGCGAACGATACTAATGTTAATTAATTCTAATAAAAACGGGTTTTTGCAACGAAACAAAATTACGGTATATTGTTTCGAAACGTCGAGAAAAATAGGTAAAACAATTTACCGTAATTTTGTTTCGTTACAAAAACCCGTGTTTCTTAGAATTAGTTAAAATGCAACAAGAAAGTTCAAAATGTGATAATGTTAATTTCAAGTGGCAACTCGTGGTAGACGTAGGCTGGATACCAAACGCGTCGGCCAGCGCGCGGTTAAAAAAAAATACAAGAGGAGATTTTTCCCGCGATGTTGAACCTATTTGAAAATTATCATATTGATATCATTCACAATGAAGAATTTCGAGGTCGTTGTAATTTAGTTTTGTGAGTACCTACAGTTGCTTAAATATTATATTTTAATGACAGTTAATTGTGTAACGGGGTTAACATAGGCAAGAGTAGAAATAGCCCGGAAAGGTTTGAAGTTTTCCTACCAGCTTTTTTGTTAAATATAAGTAGTTAGGTAACTATTATGGTACTTATTAAAATATAACGATTGGTATAATACCTTTCAAAGTTAGCTATTGATAGTCTAAATCAGCTTTATGTAATGTCTTATCGTTTAAATATTTTTAATAAATTTTAGTTTTTGCAAAAAAAAGAAGAAATACATTCTGATTGAGGTTCAATACAAAAGATACTTGACTAAAATATACCGTGTTTAATATATTTTAGTTTATATCGATTGTTTTTTAACCAACCTATATTCCCAGCCGAAATTCACAGGTCATTTTCGCTGCGTTGATAAAATACTTAACGGTGAATCACAGATAAGATATGAAATAACATTTTGCTATTTAAATTGACCCAAATTTCTCTGATAACAAATATTTGGGTGTGGTATTTACATAACAGGAAGATAACAGGTGACTGGTTGAATCAAAAATTTGTACTCACAAATCATATAGTATTTTTGAAATGTTTACTACACATCTACTAGCTGTCCGTCAGAAGCTATTTCTTCCGCTAAAATGTAGATATATAGATAGAAAAGAATATCATTTATATTAGGCAACAAATCACATTTAAAGATCTTAACTAAACATAATCGGCCCATTGATAAATACCTTAAAAACTAACTTACATAAAACATAATTTATATATACAGGGTGACTGCCACTGGGGATTCATTTGCATCCTTTTAAAATAAGAACTTACTCATGATATACAGTACTTTACCCAAGTATGAGGCTATATAAATAGGTTCAAAATTGCATATTTTTGACCTTATAAACATCATGTTTATTACTCGGCAATTGTTTATACGGCTTAAAAGTATGAAATTTTGTACCTATTAAATAACCTCATGTAAAAAATACAAAACTGCATATTTATAAACCTCATAAATATCATGTTTATACTTGGCATTTTTTTATAAGCATCAAACATATGCAATTGTGTACCTTTGAAATAGCCTCATACTTGGGGAAAGTACTGTCTATCATGAGTAGGTTCTTATTTCAAAAGGATGCCAATAAATTCCCAGTCACCCTGTATATATGTCACTCGCTGATAATGTTGCTTTACTTAGGTGAAAGAATTTTCAAAATCGGCAGTAGTTTTGGAGCCTACTCAATACAAACAATCGAATCTTCCCTGTTTCTGAATTAGTACAGATAATAGATGTGTCTGCCAAATAAAACCTTTCTTCATGTGAGTGTAGAGTTATCAAGTTGAAGTTAATAACAAAAACAGTAAATTACGATTCCTTGAAGCTGCCTCATAATTAAACTGTTAAGCCAACTGTCCTGTTGGCGCAGTCTTGCCTTTGGTCGTGGGTGCGATCCTCACTCAAGAAAAACGATAGTATTACTATAATATAATATTTTAGTATGTATTATTAGTCTCTAACAGCCATAGTACGAACTGCGCATAGTTGGGGCTGTGATAATATCGGTGTAAAGTGTCCTTCTTTTCTTATGTACCTACATAGTTTGAACGTGCATTGATAAAAATACCAATCAACCCGAATAACGAGAAAAGGCTCACCACCTACCACGTTGGTTTCTAATACCTTTGGTGAAAAGTTTGAGTTTGAAAACAAACAAACTATCAAATATTTCCTCTATATAATATTAGTATAGTAAAACTGTGAAAAACCTGAAACCTACATAGGTTTCGTGCAGTAAACTTTCTCACTCTCCTTGTCTCTACGCAGAAAATAGAAAGAAGGTGCCGTTAATGTGTCAGTAGACAGACAAATCGCATTACAGAGCCTTGGATTACGTGTACACACAATAGTACCGCAATCCTACGTGTATGACGATATTAAACACTATTATGAAAGTGTGACCGATGATATAGCTGAGACGTGGTCTCCGACTATAGATCGAGAAAGCTGAAGGTTGCTTAGTGAGCTAACTTAAGGGATATGCTGAGAATTTCTTGGTATTAGAATAGTTCAAAACGGGATTGCTACCATATCTATTTATTCTGAGTTTCCGATATTTCGGCACTGTTGCAAGCGACTACGGAGTGACTGAAGATCTTGGCGGTGTCAGCTGTTGTTGGCAGACATCTTAGTATAACTTCAACAAAACCATTAGATACATATTATTGTTGAAACTAAATTCTGTATCCATACTAATGTTATTAAGCGGAAAGATTCGTATGTTTGTAACGAATAAACCCCACCAATGGACCGATATCAATAATATTTCACCAATAGGTATAAAAACCTACTTAGATTAACATGTTTTTTGGGCTATATTTTAACGTATATCTTAAATTCAACAGAACTTACAAATATATATTTACCTTCATATATTCTCATTAAAAATATCACTGAAAATTGTTTTCACTCAAATTTATGTAAATATCCATTGATAGTAGAGTCATTGTTGATTAATTTTTAACAAAAGTTAGCCTAGAGTCTGCTTATTGACAGCTTATACTAAAAGAACAAGTGATTTTGCAATCCGAAAATGAGCTGTGTTAATTTATAAAAAAAGATTGTAAGAAACCAAGCAAAAATACTTACTTATATAGAAAATAACACACAAAGATGAAACACAAATTTTCGTCATACGAATGTTCGTCCAGGGATAGATCGAACCCACAACCGGCAGGATCTCTGTCATTGCACTAACACAGTCAACATAACTTACATCATTTATTACGGTAATAAGTGTTTAGGAGATTCACGATGACGTAGTCAAACTTTGTAATATACTTATCTGTGAAACAAAACAATAAACATGAATGGCGATAGAAATCGAAAGACAAATGGAAAACAATAAACAATGCCCTATTATTGTGATCTTGATCAGTCGCACAGTTCCTCCATAAGAGCTGTGGTCTATAATAGAAACCGCACAGGTATTAGTCTAAAGTGAATCGAGATTTCTGTAAGAACTTGTGAACATTGCAATGTGTAAAGAAATTTTAACACAATGTTATACAAAATCGTAGAATAACTTCTTGAGTGAAGTGCTGAGTGTCTTGCTGAGTCTTTTCAAGTGTAACAACTCTGTCGGTGTATTTATGTGTTGAATTTAGTTGATAAGAATCCTAAGCACTGTCTTAAGAAGTTTATTTCGCCACACAGGTAAGGCCTGTGCCCCTGAGTGTGGAAAGTATACGGTATTCCTAATATAGTCTGTTTTATCTTACATGTCTTATTTCTAAAAAAACGTGGCGTATTGACAACCATAGCCAATTCGTAGTGTTGGGAAATCATCGAATGAATCATACAGAGTCATTAGCCTACCATACACACACGTATAGGTTTGCCCCACGGGTGTCAGATGGACCAATCTGTGCCTGTGTCGCGAAAAACATTGACTTAACTATGGATTTTGCAGCTAAGTTACACATCTTGGAGGAGTTGGAGTGTTGTGTTTCTGTAGTATGATCTGATTGGCCTAAACCCCTGGGGGGATCGTGAATCGTGTTCAAATTTGGCAAGTCTATGTGTTCATTTTTCTGACTAACTCTCCGGTGATGGAAAACATCGATAAAAACCTAATAAACCCGGATAACGGCGGAAGGCTCACCACCTACGTTAGGTTCTAATACTAATGGTGAAGTTGGCTTCTGGGTGTTCCGTTCACTATGACGGCAACAGTCACTTGCCTCTGACTACCCCGTTTGGAATATAGTCGTGATGAATATGAGCTCATTGGGGAGCTGTAAGATGGTTCTGACTATACTACAGAAGGCCTTTCAAGGTGGGCAACACACTAGTAATACCTCTCATTTATTTATTGTTTTCTCGTATGGAATACAAAGGTCTTAAAAGTAATAATAATAACAATACGGACCCTGTCGGGCACAGCAAAAGTAGGTGAGAGAAGGACTTACAAATATTATAAATGAGCCTATCATCTACAAACATGAGGAAAGGCTATTCTGCAGTATGATATAAGATTTATTTAAGGGCAGTTTTCATTCATTCAGTATGTAGTTGTAATAAGAATCATATTTTATTTGCAGTCTTTAAAGAATTCTGCTAACGGTTAATAGCATTTTGATATTAGATGATCTTTTAGTTCCTTCAAAAAATCCTTTTCAGTTGGAATATTTTTTAAAGAAGTAAGTAGATAATACATTATATATTTTTATGCACATACCTAAGGGGCTTTTTGAATGTAATTGAAGTTTAGTTTAATGTTGCACCGCTTAACGTGTTGATAGGCTCCTTCCTGTAGCCGACTTTCTTTTTTGTCAATGAGAAACTAAACTAAAAGTTGTAACTATTACGATACCTGTATTTACAGCAGGTGAACATTCTTTACCCAACCTATAAACTTCTTTGATAAGCCTTCTTCAAACATGATGTAACCAGTTCACCGCTGAAAAAAAACTCCACGTCAAGCGTATGTCACACTTACGGCAAGTTGGCTGTTTTTTATCAGCAAAATAAACTGATTGATGACCGTAATATAATACAACTTTCAGTAAAAGATAGGCTAGAACCAAGCAGGATGTATTTTGTGGCTGAATTTTGTCTTGAGCGTTCAGTGCGACGAATTTGAACTTCTGACACATTTGTGGGTTTCGAAAGTGAGCTGTGTTTTGTAATGTAATTATTTGGTAAGTCTTTAATTGCTCTTTAGCTTTTGCCTCGTTAGTTGAGTGGCAAAAGCACAAGGCCGGGAACCCATAAGTGATAGGTTTAATCTCCTGTATCGGTAAAGTGCGATTCAGTATTTTTCAAATGATTTAGGCTAATATTTATAAAAGTTTATTTCTTGAAATTTCCCTAGCGGGAAGAGAACCCGAGACACTTCGCAAGTCAAGGCGTGAAACCACGCACTACGCACAGAGTCGTATCAAGTAATAGTAGATTCAATTAGAGATACAATTGTAAAATGTTTAGGTACCGATTAATACGTGATACTGTGTATTATTTGCACACAGGTGTACCGACATCTAAAGACACTTTGGCTTTCATAATTTTTGTCTAGGTCTTGGTACGTGCAAGCAAGCTTGTCGAACTGTTAAAAACTGAGGAGAAACTAGGCTTATCTGTTCGTTTTCTACTGTTGCTCTAACAGGTTATTCTAGAGAATCGTTTTACAGCATGCCTACTGCTAAGATTCATCATGACACTGCTTGCCACACGCAGAGGGTAGCCTCACATTTTAGAACCTCTTTGGTCTTGAACGGTGGATGCTATTTCCTTTCAAAGACGCTGATATTGTGAAATGTGATTCCTGCCGATAGGTTTCCGTGAAGAGGTTAGGGCGCTAGTGATACCTGTCTATAGGTGGTAACAAATGTCCCTGAAGAAAAAAAAATAACCAAATGTTCTGTTGTTCCAGATGAAATCGGGCAACATGAAGCGAAGCGACCTTATCTGATGTTAGCTGAAGTACACCCAACGCACATGTATTAAGGTCCTATCTTCCAAATATCAGTCGAGATGGCGTGGAGCTCGGGCCAGTTCACCGGGGGAGAGTACGTGCCGGTGGCGGACTTCTACGCGGATAAGTCCGTCTTTGTCACGGGAGGCACTGGATTTATGGGAAAGGTAGGAAGACATCACTGAACTCTTGATCATTGAACGCTAGTGCAGCTGCCATTTTTTAGGGCCAGGAGATACTGTTACGATTTCAATTGCAAAAAGATCCCAACGAAACCAACAGCTTCGGTGCCTTCTTCTCTCAAAGACAAACTACTTAAGACGTCTTACAAAATTGGTACTTAATTATTTAGCAAGTTTATGAACTAGGCGACTTCAGAATAAATTTAAATGGTGGATTAACCATGTTCCCGGTTTTACGCAAAATAACGACAATGAGGCCATGCGAATTGGAGTCACGTTACAAGAGGATATGGTTATTT
Organism: Udea olivalis; assembly: GCA_947369235.1. Classification (NCBI taxonomy): domain Eukaryota; kingdom Metazoa; phylum Arthropoda; class Insecta; order Lepidoptera; family Crambidae; genus Udea; species Udea olivalis. The sequence continues at coordinate 5,633,551 of OX376370.1, read as the reverse complement.
AAGCGAAATGTGACGTTAGCCCTCAGTCCACTGCTCCATAGTAGTATCCTCCAGTATAGTTTAATACATTATGTTCTGTCACCAAACGTACCTGTCACTAACGGACGAAATCCAGTCCACACGTAGCTGTTAGTCGTTAGTAGTTTTTTCATGGGAAACTCCTGATGAATCTTTTTTTCAAAAAACTGTTTAACCATAACGGCAACAGTCACTTGCCTCTGACTACCCCGTTTGGGATATAGTATAAAATATCAATAAATATAAATATCTGGGACGATTTACACCAAGATCACTTGTACTTGTACCACTGGCTATGATTCATATCGGACCACACTTCCTGTCCTGAGTAGCTAAATCATACACATGCACTTGAAAGTGGATAAGTTGAATGTGATACTTAGTTTTATTATCTTCTTGAGACTATCTTGAAGAATTGAAGTAAACACACACAACACAGTATATTAACAAAAGCAGGCACAATATATACCACTGGCACTTACACACACACATACTTGCACTCACACAAACACACGCACACACAGAGAAAGAGAGAGAAAGAGACACACATCTAGGCACACTTACTACTTGCGAACACTATAATACCTATCCCTTGTTCTAATTTGTTAATTTATTAAGTAAGTTTTCTTAGTTATAAAGAAACTCTTTGTTATATTAGATACTCAAATTATTAAAGATTTACACTAAAATCCTAGATTAACACCGGCAGATGAGGAGCGAGGTATTACCAGCTCAAGTATCTTTGATTACTTACCGGTAAGCCCCGTGAACAAAATTCTAATGGATTTTTCCGAATAAAGAATTAACTTTTTATGGGTGTCAGAGACTGATAAACATACTTAAATATTTCTAAGTACATACTTAAATAGATGGTACTAACACCCAGACACACAACAAACACAAATGTTCGTCACATAAATGTTATAGTACATACAAACCATCACGCCTTTTCCCAACGGGGTAGGCAGAGACCACATCTTTCCACTTGCTCCGGTCCTGACACACCTCTTGCGCTTCTTCCACTCTCATTAATCCTTTCATACATGCTCGTCGATTATGGGTACTCCTGACCTGACCTTTTCTGAGCACGTCTTGGACTTGTCCTAAGTACGTCCGTCTAGGCCTTCCCCATTCAACAGCTCCATCCACCCTTGCCTTGTAAATTCGTTTCGTTAATCGCCTTTCATCCATCCTCTCCATATGCCCTAACCATCTTTAGCATTCCCATCTCAATTTTTGTGATAACATCCTCTTTCACACCACATCGCTCTCTTATTATGCTATTCCTTACTTTATCACTCAATGTCACTCCTGCCAAACTTCGCAATGCTCTCATTTCCACTGCATTTATCCTACTTTCATCCTTGCTTTGCCATACCCAACTCTCACTTCCGTACATAAGCGTCGGCACTAACACCCCCGCGGCAACAGCCAGTCGCGCCTTCTCTGACACCTTCTGGCTGTTCATAAAGGCATGCAGCGCTCCATTTAACATATTCCCTGCATTCACTCTTCTATCAATATCACCCTTATGCCTTCCATCCTTCGTGAAGCTAGTCCCCAGATACACAAATTCCTTCACTTGTTCTACCTTTTTCACCTCCGAGTCACATGTTCTACCTTTTATAGTCACATCTCATAGTCGTGATGGTATGTTACTATGTCATTTTCAAGAGTAGAAAATACACTAAACAAAACCAGCAGCTCTGCTATGTGTCCGGGCCACTCAATTGGTAAAAACAGTTACCCGAATAGCGACACCTAGACAAAGACTTTTGATAGCACCTAACGCAATATTGTAAGTTTGATTTGTTTTTTCAGGTACTAGTTGAAAAACTATTGAGGAGTTGTCCGAAAATCAAGAAAATCTATCTGTTGATGCGACCCAAGCGCGGGCAAGATGTGGCGTCGCGACTCACGGAGCTCACCCAATCACCGGTTAGTATTTATAAGAATAACGGACTGATTATTTTAGCATTTAACAATGCTTGTTTTGATTTCTAAAGATTTCTATCTTCTTACTAGAAAAAAAGGAGAGCGTGTCGTGGCCTAGTGGTTCAGCACCCAAACTCAGGTCGTGGATCGTGTGGTCCCGGGTTCAAATCTGGCCAGAACCAAAATCATTGTGTTCATTGTTAATATCCGACTAACTCTCCGGTGATGGAAAACATCGATAACAAACCAAATCAACCCGGATAGCGGCGGAAGGCTCACCACCTACCACGTTGGGTTCTAATACCATTGGTGAAAAGTGGGCTTCTGAGTGTTTCGTTCATCATGACGGCACAGTCACATTCCTCTGACAACCTTGCTTGGGATAAAGTCGTGATGGTATGTTATGTTATAATCATCTTTTCTGAAAGTTTAAATATTTGTAAAAATATTTCTTTGAAATAACGTTGGCTTGCTAAGCAAATACTAGAGAAATTCGTTCGGAGCATTGAGGTTTCAGTAGCTCAGTGTTTAGAGCAGTCACTCGGATTGTGAAAGATGCTGGTTCACTTCTCGCTCGAGATCCTTAAGGTCCGAAGTCCGAGGTTTTCTAGTTTTCTGTCTTTAAAAACTGACTTTTTGATAAAGTCAACCTTTGGACCTAAATTAGTGTTGTGGGCATGCCTGCCCATCGTACCGTACCCACATGGGTTGATCATAAATCATAATGTAGTATCCAGATTCTGTAAGGATTATCTTTAATGAAGAATGTGTGCTCCTCAGTTTTTACTTCTTAGGCATACATTTTTTGAATGGTTGACTTAATCGCTCCTCAGCAAACTCTGACACTCATATTCAATGATATCTCCTACCCTCAGTTATTTGAAACCCTTCGGAAAGAGAGGCCTCAAGAGCTGTACAAGATCGTGCCAATTGTGGGAGACATCACGGAACCGGAGCTGGGCATCAGTTCTGCAGACCAGGCCATGTTGTGTCAAAAGGTAACAATTTGAAAGCTATACTACTCTTTGAAACAGGAGTAAAAATAACTCAAAAATCACCTAAACATAAAAAAGTATCACATGATCAGCGTTTTTCTTCTTGCGTCACCATTTTTACGTAACTCCTTTCTTAATTCGGCAACCTACTTTTTGTTACTGGATAGTCTTCCCGTAACTTTAGCGTAATCTGTGGTCGCCGGGCAGCCTATTGTGGGTCAACCAGCTATAGTAGTGAACCTTTGTATTCTAAATATTCTAGACCGAGTAAAGACAATTAGTATATAAAATCACTTATTTAAAAGATAATTACTTGAATACATTTGAAAACTTTATATTCGAAGAAACTCTTATTCTAGAACGATATTATCACTGCAACGAGCCGACGACGATTTAAACTCCGTCTATGGTGTCAAAGTGTCAACCAGTCTTATCTATTCTCTCTCGGTGGAAAGGGGAATCACGATGTCGCAATCACGTGTCCAGAACTCAAATTAAAATTTACAGAAATTTAAAATGTTTTTCCAAAATCACTTTAAAATTACCCCAATTCGGGAAACAATAAAATCAAAGTCTTAAAAGTACTTACTGTAGAACTCACACCCAAATCACAATTTGATCAACTTCAGTATATTTGCCTTTCGCCCGGTCCCTTTTTTCCACACTATGGCCTTCTTTAAGGCACTATCAGAACCTTTACTTTAGTCAGGATGAAACGCACTAGGCGCGTTTTTAATATATTTTAAAACTGTCTATCAGCGGCTTCGCCCGCATAAACTGTCTTTACCGTCAAAATATAGACTAAATTAAAAAAAAGTATAGCCAATGTCACTTCCTGATAACGTAGCTTTCTATTGGTAAAATAATTTTAAAATCAGTTCAGTAGTTTCGGAGCCTATTCAATACAAGCAAACAAACAATTAATTCCTCTCTAAAATTTTATACTAAAATAATGATCACATCATATCTCGTACACCAGGTGTCAGTAGTATTCCACTCGGCGGCGACGGTGAAGTTCGACGAGAAGCTGAAGCTGTCCGTCACCATCAACATGCTGGGCACGCAGCAGCTCGTGCAGCTCTGCCATCGCATGCTGGGGCTCGAGGTATGTGGAAATGAAACAACTTAGTTCTTCAAAGATACCGATAGATGGCGTTGCCAGTACCTTAGCTTGCAAAAATATTGTGTTTGCACTTTTGAATATAGGTTCCCCCCAGAGTTCCTCTTTCCTCCTGCGCTCACCTCACCCTCAGTCTCAGTGAGACTGGTAAATCTGTCAGAGCCGTCGAGGTTAGGGAAAAAGAAAAGGATTGGTCCTAGATGACGTAACGTAACGTATGTTTAGATTAGAAGCTCCTGTTAATAAATAATGGAGCGAGGCTCATAGCCGTTTCAAACACTGATATGCTTAGTCCAGCCAGTGTCCTCCCTCGTCTAGCATGTCTATAGACATTAGAAATGCTAGACGAGGATGGAGACTGGCAATAGTTACTAACAACTAGAATTCAGTTGAAGTCGTTGAAGAGACTGTGTACGTACGATTCCGCCACAATACAAAAGTAACTCCTCTGCTATTGCCATAATATCCTGCCAGTCTACGAAACCTAATGTTCCTCCCATGTGAAGGCTGATTATATTTCACATTGTCATATCTTCCAGGCACTAGTCCACGTTTCAACTGCATACTGCAACTGCGAAAGGGAACGCGTTGAAGAAACCGTCTACGCTCCTCCAGCACACCCCGAGCACGTAGTCACTCTGGTGCAAACATTGCCTGACGAGCTGGTGGACCGGATCACGCCGGATTTAGTTGGTGAGTTACAAGAGCTGAATGCAGTTGGTTATTTCACAGCGTCATCCAAGAGCGTCGTGGCCCTCGGGGCTAAGCACCTCAACTCAGATCGGGGGCTCGGGTGGCCCCGAGTTCTGATCTTGACACAACCATCTTTCTGTTCATTGTTAATTATGCGACTATTCTCCCAAGCAAACCAGGATAATGGCGGAAAACTCACCACAATACACTTGGTGAAAAGTTAACTTCTGAGTGTTCCGTTCACAATGACGGCAACAGTCAACTTGCGCCTGACTAGTCCGTTTGGGATATAGTCAGATGGTAGGTTATGACTGCATGTTAGAACGACAATTCCATAGAAAAAGGCGCCCTAATTGTGATGCCAAATCAACTGTTGTGGACGCGTGGAAGAAACCTTCTACGCACCTCCAGCACACCCTGAGCACGTAGTCACTCTGGTGCAAACATTGCCTGACGAGCTGGTGGACCGGATCACGCCGGATTTAGTTGGTGAGTGACAACAGCTGAATACAGTTGGTTATTTCACAGCGTCATTGGAGAGCGTCGTGGGGGACAAGCATCCCTACTCAGATCGTGGGCTCGGGCGGCCCCGAGATCAAATCTGGCCAAAACCATTTTGGTGTTCATTGTTAATTTCCGGCTATCTCTTCGGTGATGGAAAACACCATAAAAAACCCGTATATAACGGCGGAAGGCTCAGCACATATCATGTTGAGTTCTAATACTCTTGGTGAAAAGTCAATGTCAATGTCGTTTGGGATAGAATCGTTACGTAATAGTATATTTTATTCTAGAACGACTCACCATGACGGCAACAGTCTAACTTGCCTCTGACTACCTCGTTTTGATATAGTCGTGATCGTAAGCAAATATATTATGTATTAATAACCAGACCCTTGTTGTTTCCAGGTGACAGGCCCAATACTTACACATTCACAAAGGCTCTGACCGAGGACATGCTCATAAAGGAATGCGGGAACCTACCCGTAGCGATCGTGAGACCATCCATCGGTGAGTGACGTTTTTGGTTCATAAACTTTGCCTTATCTTGTGTTTTTTAGATGTAGCTTCTTATTTCAATCATGACTAGGCAGGTTTACAAATTTACTATTGATTAGATATAGTGAGTATCGATGTGATATCAGTATATTCTGTTTTTCGGGGAAACTGCCAATATAATAATAACATTTGGCACTTCTAAGCTGTTAGCAGTATATGTATCATGAAAGTAAATTTGTTGATTTGATAGAGATACGTCTTTTCTTAACGTGCCTTTTAAAAAGGAAAAGGCCAAGAAAAGGTTCGAAAATAAGTGTATTTGTAGACCGAAGTCATTGATGACTGGTTGATTAGTGAAAGTATCAAGGATATAAACACCATTGTTTATCCATTGTACTCATAGTAAGGTTAATATGACCCACCTTTAATGGCAGTGCCATGTTCATCCATCTACAACTATTTAAAACTGCCAAAAAATCCGACAACTTCACTAACCAGTACAGCAGATTGGTGATTGATTGATTTAAGGTGTATCCGAATATGGTATAGACGTTCTATGTCACGAAGACCTTTTTACTATGCTCGTAGTAGTGACGAGTACATACAAAGTTTTAGTGTCAATTGTTCCTGCTGAGAACACGCACACTAGCGTATGTCATACCAGTATGTTAGTTCATGTCACTACTACAAGCATAGTGAAACAGTCTTCGTAAAATAGACAGATTATACTTCAGGAACTAATCCTAAAACTCCTTCACCAGTACTCTCTTCAGTCCGAGAGCCGGTGAAAGGATGGGTGGACAACTGGAACGGCCCCAACGGCATCATCGCGGCGGTGGGCAAGGGCATCTTCCGCACGATGCTGGGAACTGGCTCTAGAGTTGCTGATCTGGTGCCAGTGGATACCGTCATCAATCTGATGATCGTGTGCGCTTGGAGGACGCATTTGAGAAGGTGAGTCTTCAAGAATGGTCATTGGAGAAAGTGTGTCTTCAAGAATGGTCATGTTTAAAACTCAATTCATATAATGTGTGAATTTATCTAAATATTTATATAAATATCGGCCGTCCCATTTAAAAACCTTCAGATCGTCAGGAGAGCGTAAATTTGAAAAAACGGTTAGCCTTTAAGATTGAAAACCACAAAACAACACAGTAACACAAATAAAAAGCATCAAAAACAACAATAAACTATTTAAACCGCGTTTGATAAGAACATTATAAAATAGTTACACTGAATACGGGAATGGGTCATATTTACCCTTTTCCCGGTACAACACTTGCAGGTCCCATCGCGGGCCTCACCCCATTGATTTCGCGGAACAAACGTGTAGAGGGTCTCAATAGCTCCAGCTACTGAGAAGAATGCTAACGTCGTGTGCGTTGTTGTAAAATTATAAACAAACTCCAAAAGCGCGGGTAATTTTGACACCATGCCACCATGACGCTGGGTTAAGGCTGTTACTTAGCTAGGATTAAATTCATCGTTAAAAAATATCAAATAATTACTGGTACTTTTCTAAATCTCTTAATTTATCAAAATTCTTGTTATTTTTTAATCCTTCGGTGAATACTGAACTCCTTACCGTGTACTAGAACTGCTTCCATTTTTCTTTTGCCGTTAAATGAGTTTGCCGAAGAAGTCTCATCGTTATCATAGTCTGGCCGAATGGGGTTTTCTTGTGACCTGAAGTTTCAATCAATCAATAATATTTTATTCAAGTTGACCATTTCGTTATAGTAGTTCTTTATAGTAGTACAAGATTTAATTTTCTTCAACAGAGGAGAAGGCGTGGTGGTATACAACTGCTGCACTGGCCAGCAAAACCCGATTACGTGGCAACGATTCGTGAAGACCAGCTTCAAATATATGCGGAAACATCCGTTTAGTAAGTACCTACAATTTGAGTTTTTCAATAATGTTTCAATAAAAGTTTAAAATGTAATCCGTCATACATTTGAAAACCTAGTCAGAAAGAGACAGAAGGCATGTGTGAGTGAAAGGAGTAGGAATACTTTGTAAAGAAGGACACAATGTGCTCAGAATGACGTCAATTATACTTTTATTCTGTTCCTTTGACAGAACGTAGATGCAATAGTACTCTTAATTTGAAGGTCATTGAAAAAACTAAATTTTGTACTGACCCTAATAAAAATGTAGGGCTTGTGATATTATTTCACTAATTTGAGTGATTAATAATCAAGTTTATTTTTGTTGTTTATTCCATCTTTTATATTTTGCAATCCTTATTTTCGTATCCAACAATAATCGGAAACTATACTCGTGAACAAAAAGAAAATTATATTTTTTTTGGTTTATGTTGAGAAAGTGATGACCAAATTGAAAAACCTCATTTTTTTGAATTCGGTTGAACTTAATATTTCAATAGCTTTTTCTGTGGCTGAAAAAGTTGTGTTCCAGTCACCACCCTTAAAAATAACCGCTGTATTGTCAGCATAGCAAATGAGTTCTGCGGAAGGAATGCGGAGATCCTGAATGTCATTTATGTAGATGTTGAAGAGGGTGGGACCAAGTATGCTTCCTTGAGGAACGCCAAATTTGACTTGCAGTATGTCACTAAGAATCCCGTCTATGCGTGTTAACTGGCCTCTGTCAGAAATATAGCTTCTAAACCATTCCAAGGCAGCTCTAGGAATTGCCAATCCTTCAAGTTTCCATAAAATAATGGGAGTTGACACTGTGTCGAAGGCCATGGCCAAGTCCAGAAAAACGCTGATACACCTCAGTCCTCTATCTAGGTAGTTGGAAATAAAACCTGTTGGTATATTTTTTGCGTCCGCCGTTGACTTCTGCCGCCTAAAACCAAATTGTCTATTTGAAAGCAGATTCCGAGATATAGAAATTCAACAATTCGTTTATAAACCAGTTTCTCCAGCAGTTTGAATAATTATTAGGTATCGAATGTCAATCTAATGATAATTATTGTCTAATATCAATAAGAACCCCCAAGGATCTCCACAACGATCGGTCCTGCGCTGTCCGCATCCAGCGGCTTCCCGCGACCTTGACCAGATCGTCGGTCCACCTTGTAGAGGGCCTGCCCACGGAACGTCGTCCGGTACGCGGTCGCCATTCGAGAACCTCCGCTCCGCCCCAACGGCCATCGGTTCTCCGCGCTATGTGTCCCGCCCACTGCCACTTCAGCGATGCAATCCTTCGAGCGATGTCGGTTGTTTTTGTTCTCCTGCGGATCTCATCATTTCTGATTCGATCGAGCAGGGAAATACCAAGCATCGCTCTCTCCATTGCTCGCTGGGTGATCTTGAGCCTTCTTATGAGACCCATAGTAAGGGACCACGTCTCACTCCCATAGGTCATTACTGGCAACACACACTGGTCAAAGACTTTTGTCTTGAGACACTGAGGTATTTCGGACGCAAATATATGCCGGAGCTTCCCGAACGCTGCCCATCCGAGCTGGATTCGACGAGAGATCTCTTTCTCGAGGTTGGACTTACCTAGCTGGACTGTCTGTCCCAGGTAAACATAGTGGTCAACAACTTCGAGTGTAATGTTCCCAACGTTAACTGGAGCGGGTGCAATATGGGCATTTAACATGATTTTCGTTTTGTCCATGTTCATCTTAAGACCCACTCTTTGAGAAGCATTACCGAGATCTTCGAGCATTATGTTCAGGTCTTCTAAGGTCTCAGCCATAAGAACTACATCATCGGCAAATCGCAGGTGTGTTAGGTACTCGCCATTGATGTTGATGCCGCGTCCTTTCCAGTCCAGAAGCTTGAAAGTATCCTCCAACGCAGCCGTGAACAGTTTCGGAGAAATAACGTCTCCTTGTCTCACGCCTCGCTGTAGTTGGATCGGATTAGAGCTCTGGTTCTGTAATCGGACCGACATGGTGGCGTTCTGGTATAAGTACCTTAGCACCTTAATGTACCTGTAACGCATCCTCGCACATCTCTGGTGGAACCGCACCCTAAAGTCCAGTGAGGTTCTTTTTTTCTTTGGGCATAGGGACACCGCGCTGTCTGATGGTTTTTTTTGTGTTGTTGTTATTTTGTTTTCTTGTTGTATGCCTACCACCTACGTGTTTTTATGAGATGTAAACATGTCCTTTTTAATAAATGCTTTTCTATTCTCTATCATCAATTGTGTTTTTAGGTGAAGTAGTCTGGTACCCGGGCGGCGACATCACCAACAACCGGCTCAAGCACTCGGCGCTCTCGCTGCTGCAGCACCGCGCGCCCGCCGTCGTGATGGACCTCGTGGCGAAGGCTTCAGGAGGGAAGCCTATGTGAGGAACTCTTGAATTTATCTTTTTGATGAAAATGTTGGCAGAAATTATAAAAAAAGACCTTGTTTTATATGTTTGCTCGTTATATGCTGAAAAAATTTAAAATAGTACTTAATTGGAACAGAATCGCTAATAAAGTAAACTGAAAAATATATTTATTCATATAGACTTATTAGAAGTAGTTATGACAATTCAAATACAAAAAAAAATTATAGCAAAAATATACTAAAAATAAACATACATAAAATAATACTATGATAGTAAATATCATAATTTAACATAATGTGACTCTACCACCGGTTCGGTGGTTGATTCCGATCGAGAAGACTCCGGCAAGGAACTCGATGGTTGCTCTTTTCAATCTAGTTTTTAGTTTTTACTCTTAAACAAAGCCACATTTCGATAATAGAGGTAGGCGAAATTGATACTCGTCTAAATGCAACACACGAAACTGTTTAGCTGTCAGAGCGCAGGGTCGCAATTTGCCTACCTATGTTATTATAAATATTTAAATAATATTTCTCAATTAAACTTTAATTTTATATACGTAAAAGTCATTTATATTCGTCAGCTAATGTAAAACTTGCAACAAATCAAAAAAAAAAGGCTCGATGGGTTGAGGTGGCCGAGCGAACCTAAACTGCGCAGTGACACATCATGACTGGTTAAGATTAGATATCAGGCCGCAACCAAGATCCTAACAGATGAGAGATATCTTTAACATAACTTCTTTATCTTTAAAATACTGACATATTGGGCTGGTATTTGAGCAAAATACGGTATTTGACAATTTTTTTGTTGAAGTGTTATCGAAAGACCTCTCAAAAATAGAAACATTGGTACAAGCATATTCCGACAGCACCAAAACTCACCTAGATATAGCAATTTGAAAAATCTCATTTTTGGCCCAAAACGTTACCCCTAGTAACTGCCGCCTTCGAATGACGTTATTTGCGATCTATTTCTTTGCGTTGTGCAAATATTGGCTCGTCGGCTACATTAAATTTTGAGTTTAATGAATATGGTTTCTTAACAAAAGTTGCTATAAATTGTGTCTATCGAATGGTATAGTAAGTTACTTCACACTTTCAAAAGTAGATTTTTCCACACAAGTGAGGGAGGCAATAAAATGAATTGTAGTTAACAAACTAAAGCTTTCTGTAGAGCCCATTTTCAATGTATTTTTTTTAATTCTTTTTAGAATCTGATGATGTTGTCAAATACCCAATTTCCACCCACCTGACAATACCCGTTATTTTCAACCAAAGACGACGACACAATTAGCGTAGTGTGCTGTAGCACGGTTTCTCGCATCGATTTCCATAGTGTCCGGGTTCGATTCCCGGTCGGGTTAGATCCAGGAAACGATCTTTTTTAAATTGGCTCGGGTCTGAGTGTGCTTGAAGACGCCCCTGGATTGTTTCCTTATGTGGTACCTCGTAACATGTCCCTTTGTTTTCCTTTTTAATATAAATTATTTATTAAAACCTACAAAAATCTAAAAAATTGGCCTGATTTTCCACTGCGTTCAATCACCCAGAAAACTAATTTGACTAGTTTATATAAAAAAGGACAATATTGATAATTATCTTATGAAAAAAATAATTAAATCGGTCAAATCTCAAAATGGGATCAGGGGACTACGAAACGTCGATTTTGTGTACTTTTGATCGGTTATTTTCAGCCCGATTTGCATTTGTCTCTATCGCAATCTCGAGGTTAGCAATAGACAGCAACACATTTTACAAACACCTATTTTTCAATTCTCTCGTGCAGTGTGCTCTTAAAGCCTCATTTTTCTAAGTTTAATGATGATTTCTCAGGATGATGCGAGTCCAGAACAAGCTGGAGAAGGCGGCGGCGTGCCTGGAGTACTTCACGACTCGGCAGTGGTCGTTCGCTGACGACAACGTGCAAGCTCTCTGTTCTGCTCTTTCGCAAGAAGACAGGTGCGAATGCTTTCTTCTTAGGCATAACCATTGTTTTGCCATCCTTTCTTGATACTTGATTTCTTTTCGACTGGCCTCCCTACACATGACAAATATTTGTGTAACGAACGTATGTATTTGTTTTGTGTGTTATTATCTATTTAAGTATGTATTTAGAAATATTTAAGTATGTTTATTAGTCTCTGACACCCATATTACAAGCTCAGCTTAGTTTGGGGTCAGATGATTTTGGTGTGAATTGTCCCAGATATTTATTATTTATTTATTTTACATGCCTTCTTACTAATATTATAAATGCGAAAGTTTGTGAGTATGCATGTTTGATACTCTTTCACGTAAACACTACTAAACGACGTGGGCGCAAAGCTAATACTAGACTGAAGAGCTCAAGTAGGTAACTATGCATTTGGTGGATTCTAACCTGTCATCTTAATCAATAACTATAGATTTGGCGTAGTCAGTACCTAGTCATATTCGACGACACGGTTGGCGTAGTGCGCTGTAGCACGGTTTCTCGCCTCGATTTCCGTAGTGTCCCGGGTTCGATTCCCGGTCGGGTCAATTTAGGAAACGATCTTTTCTGAATTGACTCGGGTCTGGGTGTGCTGGGAGACGCCCCTAGCTTATTTTCTTGTGTGGTACCTCGTAACACAGGGATATTAATCCCTACTTCGAGACCATTACAAGAGGTGTGTAAGTTGTCTGGCGCATATTTATTATTTATTTATTATTTATTATATTCGTAAAATAATTGAAATCATGCTCCACGTAGTTAAAAAACGCTACCGTTTAACTACCAGTGGACATAGTTTAGGTTTATCTGTACTACTCGTAATATTTTGAAGAGGAAAGATTTGTTTGTTTGTATTGAATAGGCTCCGAAACTACTGGACCGATTTTAAAAATTCTTTCACCAATATAAAGCTACATTTTCAGGAAGTGATATTATTATTTATTTTTTCATATATAAAAACTTACAAATATTTGGTTTGTAGTATCTTAAATCCTATATAAGGTTTATCTAAATACTAAGTTCTCTAAATTTAATAACAAATCTTAAAAAAGCAACCTACATTAAGTTCAATTCAATTCAATATCTTTATCAGCTTTGATCAATAATTAAACGAAAACCACATCAAACTCCGTTGCGTATTTTGTAACATTGCATGTCGAAGCGTACCGACGTCGAAAAGCGATTTTACTTGATGTGTTTATTCACTGCTTTGAGAAAGCTATTTTGGTTGATTTCGATGATGCTCAATATGTAATTTCTTCATATTTTCAGGAAAACATTCGACTTCAACGTTCGCAACATCGACTGGGACGCGTACATTGAGTCCTACGTGCTCGGCATTAGGAGATTCTTGTTCAAGGAGAGCCCAGACACGCTGCCCAAGTCCAGATCTTGGTTACGAAAGTAAGTTTTGGATGGATTGTTGTTTTTAGTTGACTGGCCTGTTGGCGCAATGGCAGCGATCCTGCCTTTAGCGCCGGAGGTCGTAGGTTCGATCACAACCCATGACAAACATTCATGAGACGAACATTTGTGTTAGTTGTGTGTCTGGGTGTTATTGTCTATTTTTATCTAAGAAATATTTAAGTTAATTATGTTTATCAGTCTCTAGACACCCATAGCTTTGCTTAGTCAGATGATCTTGGTGTAAAATTGGCCTACTGTTAATTTGTATAATGATTCAGGAAATTATTCTGCTGTAGTGTTGTAAGAGACTAGAGTCTTGAAGAAATACCGGGTGATGATCGAAAGACTTACAAATACGATATTACATCTACACACATATTATAAAGATATAGGCGTTTGTGAGTTTGTGAATTTGTAAGCTTGTGTTTGGGAGAGGTAATCTCCGAAACTACTAAACCGATTCGACAAATTCATTTACTGATAAAAAGGTACATTATCCGTGATTGCTATAGGCATATATATTTTTTATTATAATAAATTTTCAGTTTGTAAGTCCTTTGATAATCACCCGGTTGTTTCAGGGACAGTAGTCTTCTATAGTGCTGTTGTAAGAGACTCGAGTCTCTAATATGTAGTTAAAGATATATTTTATTGACTCCCAGTAGAATGAATCCTGAATGAAAGTCACCTATCTTCGAAGTTTTTGGCTACCGTGAGAGGTGTACCTAAATTCGAAACCTAGATATTTATTATACTATCAGGAGAGTGTTATTTCAAAACCACTGATGACAATCGAAGATATGCATTCGATATATCATATAGAGGTTTTGTAATTACACCTTTCTGATAGTTTATTAAATTCTAAATATCTGGAACAAATTACATCCAGATCATCTGGCCCCAAACTTAGCTGAGGTTGTACAAAAGGTACAACAGACAGACTAATAAACATAATTGAAAACTTCTAAACACACATAAATAGATAATAACACCCGGATACACAACAAATACAAATGTTTTCATCACGTGCCTGTTTATCATGGGATCGAACTCACGACCTCCAGTGCTGTAGGCAGGATCGCTACGATTGCGCCAAGCAAACAGGCCAGTCCGAGTACTTTTTTTGTTAGTAAATAAGTTTTATCTGAAACTAATGATGAAACGATTGGTGTAGTGCGCTGTAGCACGGTTTCTTGCCTCAATTTCCGTAGTGTCCCGGGTTTGATTCCCGCACGGGTCAACTCAGAACACTATCTTTTCTGAATTGACTCTGGTCTGGGTGTACTGGGAGACGCCCCTGGCTCATTTCCTTGTATGGTACCTCGTAACACAGGAATATTAATCCCTACTTTGAGACCATTGCAAGAGGTGTGTTGTCTGGCGCATTATTATATTTATTATTTATTTATACATATTTCCTTTATCTTTCAGATTACACATAGTCCACATCCTAACCCAAGTGGCGACGGTATTCTTCCTCTGGAGATTTCTGTTCTCTCGCTCCAATTCACTCCGCAATTTCTGGCGTTACATCCTGGACCTCTTAACACGTTCAGCTCGTTTGCTGGCCATCGCCTGATGAGTGCTTATATAGTACCAACACAGCGCCCCCATCAAAGCAAAGCTTCAGTAATCGCTAATGGCGTAACTAGAGACCAAATGCTTGAAAGAAAAGAAAAAAATGAGAGAATTACCTTAAATGGTGCATTGATACAAAAGACGTTATGACCAGTGAAGTTATTATCGATGTCTACGATGAGTTTACACCAATGACTGCCGATAGCGTCCACGTTGATGTTTTCGTAGATTTTGGTAAAGCGAAAGTGATTATAAATGAAACCAAAAATGGCATACGAACTTCTGAAGTCAATCGTAGTTACGTGACAGAAACTCATGGTAGACATAAAGTACCTCTAACACGAGTTTCTAACGTTTTTGTATGGGACTTTGCTGCAGCGCCTCTAGTGGATATTAAAGTAACTAAAAATAACATACAAGTTGATATAGTTAACTATAGTAGACGTGAGTCAAATTCATGTTAGAGGTACAGTTTACATTTTATAGAAGGTACAATAAAATTTAAGCTTTCCATTGTTGCTATGGGGTATGGAATTACAACGATTGTTCATAGAAATAGTTTTGTTAAACTATATTATAAAACTAATATTTCTTCCTACTAAATAATTGGCAACACATGTACCAGCTGTATTTGGTAAGGCCGTAAAGGGGGTATTAGGCCCTAAAGAATCTAGTTACGCCAAAATCGCTAACATATAAAACCTCTTTTGACAATGAAAACTATATTCATCACGCTATTACAAAATGGCGGCAAGGACACCAATAGACATTATTGTTAAGAATCACAACGGCAAATAAATATATAGGAATACTTTCTCTTCAATATAAATAAGCTTATGGGGCTGTTGTTTTCTGCTTCCTCTTTATAGTGATTATGTGCGGTGTAATATTGTCGTATTACAGATGTTAAGGTTAGAATTTTGGTAGCAGTGCAAAAATATCAACTTCATCAAGCAACACATACTTTTTCAGAAGTTTGTGTTTGGGATCAAAGGGGCGAACATCATTACCATCATTGGTTTGAAATAGATGATAGTTAAAATCATTATTAGCTTAAACATAAAAGACTTGGTAAGATCTTCTGTCATCCACGATTCATTTCAAGTAATTATGATGTGAATTGTCATTTATTTGTGGTCAAATAATCAAAGAAACATCTAAAATTCATGGAAACATCCAAAACATCGATTCAGTTTAAAAAAAATCTGTTGCTAGTAAACTTGTGAAAATGCGTAACTTGATGAAGTTAACATTTTTGGAACTGGTGCCTTGATTACAATTTAATATCGCATAGCATCACACACACTTACCGAGCTCTAGGCCACTAAAATAGTTCTGTTACTAATTGTTAAAGTAAGTAATGGTAATTCCAGATAATTTTGTACCTATATTACAGCTCAATGATTATCTAAAAAATGGTAAAAGTTCAAAACTTCGTTATTGCCTAGTAATAATTGTACAATAGTTATATATGCTAACTCAGTAAACACCAGTTAATTATATTGGACTAGGTACATATTATAGATCTTTCTGTTGCCCTGTTTTGATTATAACGTCATGGTTCCCAAAATTTTAGTCGATTTTAGACGTTATTTTGTATTGATATTGATCATAGACAGATTGTCGGATAAGATATTTTTAAACATCAATCGTATTGTGGTATTTGATAGTTATGTTGAATTTACACAATGCAAGTGATTGGAAGATCACAACGAAGATGTTCAGTCAGTCGCGCAAATACAATCTCCTATTAATACATAGAAATAGGCTAATATCATAATAATGCGTTCTATTCCATAAGCACTTGCATTGTTTTTAAATTAAATGGTATGTAATCCATTCACTGTCCGTGAAATAGACAACACTCGATTATGAAGCAAAAGCAAAACTAAGAATCTGTTATAAAAGTAAAAACTAAAATAAGGTATATTGTATATTCTAAATAAAAACCATAATACACGACAAAATCACCCATTTAATGAAAATAAAACGTATAAAGTTTTGCATTTCCAATAAATTACGCGTAGAACAATAACACTTTTAGTGAAATATTAGCAATTAACAGGTTTGAAGCCAAATACTGTTTCATTTGTAAAATGTATTACTGAACGTGTTATTGTATGCATCAATTAGGTGTGAAGGCTCAAACAAACAGCTGATTATGCTAGTCAAGAGTAAATAATTAATCTATTCGACATAACATGACATAAAATCCATGTAAAATAATAAAACATACATTTACCTTGTTAAAGAAACGGTTATTAGTAAATTATTTATTGAAAAAGTAATTAATTAATAAAAAAAATATATAGAAACGTGGAGTGCGCGGTTTGATAGAGGCTAGGAATGTAGTTTTAAAATTTTGTCCCATTTATTATGCAATTTGAAAATGTAGTGTACGGGTAACCTAACGCAACACTGATCCCAATGTCGAAAGTATTAGATTGAATATCAACAAAATACTTCTAGTTAAAAAATCGTTAAAGAGATTTTTGAAAAGGTTGTTGATGAAACATATTACGTAATTTATACCTTTTGCAGTCTTTATAAAGCGCTTATTGCACTGGGAAAATCACCTAACAAGGGATAAATCCTATGCTTGCTCAAAAATATAATTTGAAATTCGCTTTTAATTCTAATTTAAACAAAAAGTCACAAGACCATATCAGATGATATGATTTATACTCTAAATTGTTATATATTATTATTATACATTGCGCAGGAGTGAATGAAACATTCATAATGTTTACTTATTATAACTAATAATAGAGATATAACGCAGCTTCCAGTTTCACTAAAAGACTTTGTAGACTGACTTGTTTTTTTTTTATAATGTGTTATGAGAAATGGCAAATTTTCTTCCTAAAATAATGTTATACCTAATACAAAGTTATGGTTCTTAGGTATGCCCATAAAACAATTCTGATATTATTGACATGGATTTTGACCTCGGGTATATTCAAGTCCATGTTTAACTTAAATAAAGAGTTATAGAAAATAATAACAATCACAAAATCCCGTTATAAGTAATAAAAAAAGTGGGAAATAGTTTTACGTGTCATTTTTATCACAGTATTTGCTTAAAATATTGATCTCCGTGTTTTGATTGTGCATCAATATGTTTTATCAGCATTTATCTAGATGATGTGATGGTACAAACAGCCGTTTGAAGTCATCTATCACCTATTTAAAACGTTACCATTATAAGGGCAATAATTGCTAATAGCAACGTTGCAATTCTGCAGAATGGGAATTCCTAAAACAATTTGGAATCCTAATGATTTTATACTTTAAAAATCTGAGATAATAATCGATAATCTTTATATTAGTTGCGTTAGTTTTGGCTTCGACAGCAGCAAATGTGCCGAATTAAAAGCTAGTTAAATGAAACGTGTTAAATATATTAGTGATAGTTAAATCATTTGCAAGGCTCTTACTTGAACCAATTTTCTCATCTTACTGAAGTTATAACGTTGCACGCTGACGTTTTGGTGCAGGCGATTTGTTTGACAAAGTTCAACGAAGATGAATGTCCAGATAGCGGTGGATAGAAAGATGCATTGCAAAATATAAATTTGGGGACTTGTCCAATTGTTGAGTACTTTTCTAAAATGGTTCATTTATCAACTATTGAATGAAAATTTAAATTATTTATGTTGAAATCCATCAAAGTGATTGTGATTTGGTCCGCATTCTTCCTTGTTATTTTTGGTTGAGCATCTTTTGAGATATAGAAGTGGTGGATAGTAATGGCCAATTAATTTTATTCACTTTAGTCAGTAACATTTTCAATATTGACTCTTGCTTTAAACTTAATCCACTTTGTCTTTGATACCTTTGTATCGCTTTGAACTTTGATAGACTGCAATCTGCCATTTTGCGTCTCAACGCGGGGCAAAATATCTATTTATCATTTAGATCTCGTCTACCAAAATTGAAATTTAGGTCTTCTATTGTGTCCTTCGTAATATCAGGTATAAGATTTACTTGTTAAGTAATGCCTAAGTTTATACGACGTGTTATTTTAAGTGTTAGCATTTTCTCTTAATGTTAAGTCTAAGACGGAACGCTTTCGTCCTCAAGTACTTCGGAACTATTCTTAATGGAAGGATTAAAAAAAGTTGGACATTGACATTTTCGTCTTAATAACATGGGCTTGATTAATTTAATTAGATAGCGACTATGTATCAGTTCGAAGGAGATTTTTGAATAGCGAATAGAGGTCCAGAATTATCCGTTAAGGTGGTGGAAAGGTAGTGGATACTAATACACTAACTCCGAAATAGATCGTCTGATATTATGAGTTATTATTGCTGATAGCTTTTGCTTTGCAGTTATATGTATAAGTAAACCCGTAACTTCAGAAATGGTTCTGATTATTTCATACTGTAGTTTAGTGTTGTATAGAGCGTGTTTGCCTATAATGTTTATTTGTATTATAAATGATTATTGAAAGATTCGACGGGTTCGTTGACGCATATATTTAAACTGAGGGTTGAAATATATACACATTTTGAACAAGATGCAAGATTGATTACAATCGGATACAATATTCTATTCATATTTACTGATACCTAAATTTTCCCATACATTTCATTTTGCTTCCTTCGATTGAACGTAACCTTCTGAATCAAGTGATTTAATACTTCCTTTATTACAACATTGCGATGAGTTAGGATTCTAGAGGTTATATTACTTCAATGTCTCAGGGATATGTCCAACTTTTCATAGTCTGTTCCAGCTTTCTTCCAGTGTTTATTATTAAGACGTATTCTTGAATATCGTTTTGTTAATCACTTATTCTGAACTATCTTTGGACTTCCCATATGTATTTTTTTAAATTAGACGTACTTCCTAAAAATTCCAATGTCTTACTTGACTGTGAATGTTATTATTATTATGTGTGTTAAAACTTCCAATAATAAACAACTAAACTTAATAAAGGTAAATCAGAATAAGTGTTTTTCTCTTCCAATCAACCCTTAGTGTATTAATAATGAAGAAAACCTGTCGACTCCTAAACGGAGGTTGATTTGTGAATTATGATTGTTTTATGCCTGTAAGTATATTATTGTATGTACATTTTGAACAAAGAAAAAATTGGTCTTTATCTGTTATACTTTAGCGTGCTTGTAAAGTTTTTGCGTTGACTCGAGTTGACCGCTTTTCTAATTAAGATATTATTTGGTAAAAGATGTCTGTGCGATTATTTATTATTGTGTATATAGAATTTAGTTACCCAAAGTTAAATCCAAAATACATGAAGCGTAAGTTTGTTTCATTTTTTAGCTATTTGTCACAAAGATTGTAGAGGAGTTTTGGAGTGGTCTATGGTGTGGTGCGGTTTTTGAACGAAGCTGACTACTGCTTATTTTTCCTTTAAATCATGTTTACTTAACTTAATAAAATTATTCATTTATTGTACTGAATACAATTAAAAATTACAATTATTATTTCATTTCGCAACAAGATTTAAAGTAAATTTGTGTCAAAAAGGTCGCAAGCTCTCGTTTAGAAACCGTGTGAAAATGCTTTAAAATTATTTTGCTTAGATGCCAACGTTTTATCTAGGTCTTTAAAACGTGGAGGACTGTGTAATAGTGCTGCTTTCTAAATATGCTCAAAGTAAGATCGTCCCCGTCTCGATTTCTCTAGGTTTTTACAAAAAAAGTGAACTAGTTATAATACTAAAAAGACATAAAAAAAGGTTTCAAACATTTGTAGCAAGTTTTAAAGTAGCCTAAACAACGTTGCAAATCCACTCTACTTTTAGACATCATAATATGTCACTAAGAAAATCCAGTCAAAAAAAATGCCATAATTGATGATTTTAAACTTCATAATTGACAAATTCGATAACTTCTACATTAATCGAAGCCATAATCAACCAATGAGACCGTAGGCCCAATTTAAATTTAATTACTAGCGAGCTCCACCGGCTTTGCACGGGTTTCTATTCCATGTTGGTGTACGAATACAATTGTTTAAAACCTGATTATCTAAAAAAAAAACAGCAAGATTCAAGTGCAGTTAACAGAACAGGAACACAGCAAAAAAAACAGGCATACTTTTTCGCTGTAATAATTCTCATGAAAAATAAGTTCTCACTAACCAATTAGTATGTGAATCTTAAACAAAATACTTAACAAAATAGGGCTCATTCCGTTATTTGCTAGTTTTTCTCATGTAATTATCATCTCACTCGTTTTAATTTTGATAAAATAACCAGTTAATTTAGTTGATTTAATCTTATTATTTATTTAACATATCAGATAATAACAAATCGAATACTTATTCATCAAATCGGTAATTAAAAAATCTAATGATTCAAGTCACAGCTCGTTTCTATTTCAAAGAACTGGAAGACGAAGTTTCCTATTTCTAAGAATAATTAAGAAACCAATAAATTTCTTTTTTGAGAAGTTTAATCTCCGTAATATGGTTCATAGTGGGCAGTTGCCTAGCCCAATTTTACCTTCTACACAAATTAAAGAGAAATAACTGAACTTAGATAACATAGCCATTGGGGGAGCGAATGGGGGTTAACATTTCAAAAGCGTATTTTTTTTTAAAGTAACTTAATTCTGCCGAATGAAAGTAATGTTTGAACCTAGCTAGAAAGAGACGGGGATAGTCAGCAGGCAGCCAACGTGTCTTGGTGATAGGTCGGCGATAACATGGGAAGATTTGATTTACTATTCCATATATTAAAAATAAAAAGGATGTAAAGTTTTTGCTGTTTTATTGGAATTCAGAACAAAACCTTGATCCAATCCAAGGTCCACTCCACATAATTATCTAAATACTGGCTGTCCGTCATCAGCTCTACCTGTGTATATAATTTCTCCATTAAAATATAGCCGTTACTCGCTGATAATGTAGCATGAGAGAACTGAGGGACCTGAAACTGCATTTTTTAAACGATTATTTCTGCTATTTCTCAGGATCGTTCTACAATTGTTTTAGATCATTTACCGAATATTGGTAACTTATTTCTCCCAGGTATGGTCGCTCGGTCCACACGCACATCTACTAAATTACCCAAACCTTTAACAGAGATTTTTGCTTGGTGAATGTTTGCGGTGTAAGCAATTATTGCATCAAGGCAAACCTAAACATTTGAAAGACATTATTTGATTTTAACTATTCGGCCCTCTGTCGGGAGGGCCGCAATTTATTTTTTTAATATTTTTCCTATCTAGAGATATTATGGAGTAGTCATTGCAAAAATGAAAGTAATAAGAACATAATCCTGAATGTGACAATATGAGGACGAGAATAACTGCTAAGATTGGCTACATCAGTCACATTCGGGCGCACCAGCGAAGGCCGAAGCCCACCGTGGCAATCATCAAGTTAGTTTTGATGGTCAAGAGATGCAACTTCGAGGTTTTGTAAATTAATCAAACATGATGACTGAGGTGCCGATTGTGAAGACGGAGAAAGACCCGTTTTATAGCCTGCACTTGGCCTTATTGGTGATGTGAATGATATTCCAGCGGTGGTGGTTAGGCAGAAATGCGATGAATATCATGAAATAACTTACATCGTTTTTATAACATTATTATATTTTATTCAAATTAACAACCTAACAGTGCAGATAGTAAGGAACAATAAAACTACCAAGTGGCTTGATGCAACTATTCCAGAATAGTTCAATCTGTGATAACTCCTCCAGTGGGGACTTCTTCCTTCTTTGGCGAGGGAGGGATAGAAGAAACCTCATATCTGTGCTCGCCATACCTAAAAGAAATATAGGAAAGTTTGAATTATTTTCTTAAGTAGTCAACTTTTTTTTCATATCGTTAGGAAATCATCATAGATACCTCGCCACCGTGAGGACTTCTGAGACGGAGGCCACGGAAGAACCTGAGTGCTGAGTGTGAGTTGCAGTGAGAGAAGTAAATGGCTTCACCGTCACGACGTCATGTTTTGCGAGCAAAAAAACGAGAATTTTTATGGTATCGAGTCAGCGCTATCTAGCGGCAACATTAAGAGCGCTAGATAGCGCTGACTATAGTTTGTCCAATTAAGGGCCGATTTTTCAATACTCAGACACTGAAAATTATCTGTAGAATAAAGTTTATTCGAGGGTTTAGATTTTTTATTTTTCAATGATCAGATAGATGTTATGTTGTTTGAATAAAGCCGCTAACTGAGGGATAAAGTTATCTGCTTTTTGGGAGGCTGGATAAGATTTATCTATGCGTTTTCTTTGACATTTGTCATTTGTTATAAGTGTATCATTTGAGATTATTTTCATTTTGTATTTACCACAACTTTAGGCAACAAAAAAAGCTGAGGTTGTTTTTCTTATACGTCAGTTTGTCAAACGTCAACTTTTGTCTTGTTTCATTCTAACATTGCAATGATTGTATAAGTGCATCTCGCTTGTGGATAATCAGTGTGAAGTTAGCGATATAAGTACATAGACAAACGATAGATAGCCATTCTTTGGATAAAAGACGATTGAAAATATCTATTCGCTTGATAAACAGTCAGTTAAATGTATACTTCAGTTAGCTATCTAGGGAATAAACTAAGAATTGAAAAATCGGGCCTTAGGATGATAATTTTCACAGCTTTCAATAGGGATGGGGTAGTTTATAATCGTAAGTGAATCTATTCGATCATCGAATTATTATTTCATAGAACTTAGAATCGTTAGTTTATATAGATAAACAAAGAAAATGTTTTTCGAATATTTTAATGTGCATTATAGAGATAATGAATAAAATCTTTAAGTGAATTGAATAAGGTAGGTATTAGGATTTGTTATTTATTAGGTACTTATATTATGGTGCACACAACGCACAATCGAATAATATTTACGTTCAAAATCATTATTATATTTATTCAATGTTTTAAAAAAATAATCGTATAGGTAATTATAATTAACTTTAATAGTAATCAAAATTAAACTGTATTGTAATAAAATGTGGTACTAGCCGCCCTTAATCTTAATTTTAAATGTTAGATTAATTTTATTTCACAACCGATTTTATATTTTCTATTGCTATTCGCTAGCAACGCACTTCACTAAGTGGACGGTACCCGTCAATAAAGTACAATATTATCTGTAGTACACATAACCGAAAAAAAAATGCAATACTTCACGCCTGTGAACTGTCAAAATTATCATCCATAATTGGACAATTTATAAAGGCCTGTTCAGACCTGAGCGGTATTCGCTTCCGCTGTGGGTAGCGAGCGGTACATATTGCCGCGGAACTTGATACTAAATACCTGAGCGAAACCCGCGCGGTATTGTACCGCTACCCAAAGCGGCAGCGAATACCGCTCAGGTTTGAACAGGCCTTATTTGATTCCATACTAATTGACATTTACGTGCTCGCAAAACGCGATGGTGAAGTCATTCACTTCTCTCACTACAACTCTCGCTCGGCACTCTGGAGTGCACTGAGTGCACAAGTATTACCGCCGTCGCGGTGGTAGCCATGCAATGAGGACAGTACGGGGGGTACTCAAGGTCGCTGGCTTCCACTGTACGCGGACCTACTGGGTCCGCAGCCACGAGCCACTTAAAAGGTGGTTAAGTAGTCGAAACTGCCCGTGAATAAATGTTGCTTCAGTTAAAAAGTTGCAGAGAGTGTATTTCACTAATTTTTCTCTTGGCACATCAAAATATGATGTTTCAGCGCAGAGCAAAAATGATCTAGCTTACTGCTATTCCCGTCATCTAAACGTGCATTTAGACCAAACAAACCAATGCTCATTCTATCCATTCAATTATTATTATTTATTTATTCACTTCTTTTATCTGAAATTTACATACTCGCAAAACCAGCACGGTTTATCCGCGAGTGAAGAATAACAAAAACAAAACTGAATTCAATCGATACGATAAATAAATTCAACGAAAAAATAATAAGAACCTACTTATTTTGCAATTTAATGACTATGTTAATAAATTCTATTTAAGTAGTGCTTTTTTACCCTATTACAAAATTGTTTTCTTATATCTAATGTTGTGTGGAAGTTCATTTTAGAGGTATGGAAGACATATATATTATTACATATATATATCCTAAAAGTTTACGGAGTTTTTAGCCGGGTTTTCTCTCAGTATAAATCAACTTCTCCGACGCGGTGGTAGAGTCGCATTATGTTTGTATTATGTACTGTTAATATAAATATTCATATTATTAAAGTATTTATGTCTATTATTAAGTATATTTTTTGACTGTCTAAAAGTACTGATTAAGTCTATATAAATGAAGATATTTGAGTTTGAGTTTGTTTTGAGTTATCCCCACTATCAAATTCTCTTTGTGAAAACAGAGCCAGGGCATTCTTTCGTTCTATGTTCGCGGAGACCATAAAAACGAATTGTCACTATTACACTAAGAGATTACGAAAGAACATTCTTGCTTCTATGTTCGTTTGGTCTAAAATTCTAAATGCACCATTAAATAAACGCCTGACCGGACTTGCGCAGTGAACGAAATTAAAATGGTGGTATGAAGGAGTTCTTCACAAGACAAGTATTCTGTACGAGCGCAGAACCATCACATCCACTGTTCAGTTGCCTTACGTTCTTTTTACGTGACGGGACCTATTAGGTATAGTTATAATCAGAGACTTACTTCTCCAGCGGAGGGCACATAAAATGCCGTATATTCCTCGGCATGAACAGATCTGCCTGAACCTTGCACACGTCCAGGGCGTAGTCCTGGAACTCCGTCACGATGTCCATCTCCACTGGCGCGCCTATACCAGGCACGGCGTATACTTGCGTTATCTGGAATAGCCATTATTTGAGTGGCATTTTATATGGGACTTTTTGGACTGCAAAGATGGTGGTTAGCGTGAGGAGCAAAGAGGAGACCGTGATCGGTACTTGTAACTATGGTTTGTATTGGGCCTTATTACAATCACTTATATCCTTCCTAGTTAATACCCTTCAGAGAAGTACAAGATGAACCAATTGTTGCAGAGCCAAAGGATGTGAACCAAGAGTGTGTGGGGGGTGAATGGTCCGAGTGGTCCAGATGTGAACCACTCTACGGACCCTGTGGAATTGGCGAGCAGACCAGGACGAGGGATGTACATCCTGGAAACTTTTTATACTATAGCCAAGTATATAACAACAACCGAAGTCTAATCTAAATGCACAGAGTGTGTGTTGTGTGCTGTACGCGGTGTCTCGACTGGACTTGCCTGGTGTCCGAGGGTAGCGAGTTATTGCTGTCTTGAAGTAGGAATAAATATTCCTGTGTTACGAGGTTCCAGACAAGGAAAGGCAGGGGCGTCTCTCAGTTTAGAAAAGATTGTTTCCTGAATTGACTCAACCGGTAATCGAACCTACGTAAGTCAAGGCGAGAAACAGTGTTAGAGAGCACTACGCCAATCGTGTGGTCAGATTTGAATCTACATTGTGCGAAGTTTATAGTAAGTTTTTCAGAAAACTCTGGTTCGTGGTGAGTTTGTGTATGTCTAAGTGTTTTTTTTAACATTTAACAATGAACTATTTTTTACACAAAGATAGAAACTAGAAAAATTCGACCTGATCTAGGGACTCAAGCGGGATCCCGCTTGAATCTCCAGGATCAGGTCGAATTTTTCTAGTTTATATCTTTGTGTATGTCTTCTCACCTCAGGAATAGCCTGCTCCTCCTCTTCGACATCCTCGAATTCAGGCACTATGATGTCCATATTCTCATCCAAAAATGTCTCCAGGATCTGTTTAATCATTTCCACTTCTTCTGGTTTTGCCTAAAAAAAAGCAAATGCAGGACATGAACTAAAAACTTAAACGAACAGCAGACAAAAAGGTTCTTTCTTTAACCAAATTACCCAGAGATGTGTTATGCAGCTATGATGCGAGGATGTGTAAGCTGAGCTACGAAACTATTAGATCGTTTTCACTGATGCTATCGCATCCATAGCACGCATCTATAGCATAGCTGTATCATTCATATAAAAAACATAACTCAGTAACTAAAACCCGTGTCCACCAGTGCAATGCTATGTGGGTCAATGAATATGATTGGTTAATATCAAAGGCATCCACAGCAACGTAGCACAGCACATCTCTAGTGAAAAGCACCCTAAGGCACAGAATAAGAAGAACACACCTACAGATCTGATTAGCATTTTAATAGATGTAAGGGTCGGAGTTCTCTGTTTAGTTTTCCCATGGATAAAATTGTATGCTGTTTACGCGTTTTTTTTTAAACGTATCCTTACACCTATTAAAATGCTGATCAGGTCAGAATGTACGACGATCTGGAACTCCTCCATTTACACCATGGATGGCTATCATCAGATCACAGCTCAGTCAATCCCTGGCAGAAAATCAAGGCTTCAAAGTTACTTCTTTTGTATGAAAATCGACTGGTGTTCCTTATTATGGGGCCACCACAGTTAATGTCATGGGTAAAGCTGTGAAAATATTTGATCTGAAGGACCCTTTTGAGTCACCTCTTGCAACATGCAATATGTCCTTACTTATTTCAACAGGAAAATCCTGCTCTGTCGCTTTTCTTACCTTCTTCTTCTTCAAATCAGGATCAGGCAATATAGCAATCTGGTCGTCTATGTACGCCATGATATCATGTTCAATATGCTGCACTATGAACTCCCCGCTGGTGGTAGACATTTGACGGCCAGCCACCATTCCTGGAAGAACATCGTGTCAGTTTCATCAAATAATCATAAACCCTATAGGGCAGAGCACGTTGCTGTTTTTACAAAAGGTTTGGACCTTAGAAAGAAAGAAAGAAAATTTATTTGGAGCAAAAGTGTACATACATACATATGTACACTTTTACGATTGTGGTTAAAGTACAATTTAACATTGAAACTGAAAGGGTGGCCTTAGAAAGAAACAGCTTGAGCAAAGACGCAGCCTTGACGCTGGCTTTCAATGGAACCTTTTGAGAGGCGTTAAATCAACGAGCTACAGCTTGAATTTGTGTAAGGTTAGCCACAATTTCCTTCTACCGTATACTTCTTCTCGCTAAACCGCACTAAATGCTTTTCTACCATTCAGCCGGAGCTTGACCGCGAAATGAGCGACGTCATTAATGAGCCCGCTTAACTCGCAACGATAATTCTCGTAGACGTTAGTCTCAACTATGAAAATTATCGTAGCGAGTTAAGCGGGCTCATTAACAACTATGCTCATTTCGCGGTCGAGCTCCGGCTTTACTGCTATAACTGTTTTTTTTTATAATCTAACCCAGATCGTAATTGGCAGACTTGAATCTATCCACGATAAGCTTTATCTCATCTATGGTCTGTTCTAGATCGTACTGGCGATCGGCTTGAGCTAAGTAGCACTGAAAATAATAAAAGAACGTTAAAGAAAAAATATCTTCTTTCAAGATTGAAGAAATTACAAATGAGTTAGGTGGTACAAGTATATGGTCTTCTTCTTACTACACTTGGGGAAAATATTTGGAACTATGTCGTAGGCACTCAACAGCTACATCTACTCTATGTTCTTCGCCATATTAAGTTAATCTACTGGTATAATGCAAATTAAACTTTCTATGTCAACATATGCCATTTACTTCAGCCACATATTCATCTATATTAATTTCTGGTTGCGCCACTTCCTCTTCCTTCTGCTCTTCCTCTGTCGGCGCTTCCGCAGGGGAAGGCTCTTCTCCAATTTCTTCTTCAGTTATCTCTTTTGGTTCACCTATTTTTTATTTAAAAGTTTAAATTATCAAACATTTTGTTCATACTGACTAATATAAATCAGCTAAATCAGAAAAAAATGACGCCAGGCCAAAACATAAAAATTTAAAATAAATAATAAAAATAATGCTTGAAAAACAAAAGAGTCTGGAGGAATAAAAGTGGGATGAAATTAACTCTGTTGTAATTCGGAAACAGGTTATTAGACTTGTTTAGACAATCCTACTGTATCTTGAAGTCAAGTTACCGTTGCGACAAACGAAATAAAACTCAGGAGTGCGATCAGATCTGGAATTTGATTTAAACACCTATTGCATTTAGAATGCATACTATTTTGCTGTAATGACCTGTTTACACTACGGGTATTTTCGACGCGTTGAGACTACCGACACACCTAAGCCGCGGACAGTCGGTGACCGACACAACCTGGCGGATTTTGGACAATTGGAATTGTATGGTTTGGATCAGTTCGTATGAAATCTTCTATTGCGCACTAGGAGCGGCTACGAGTGACTACGATCTCATAAGTACGTCGGACGCTAAAATGGCGTCAGATAGTTTGTTTTTTCACCTTATTTTTATAGCATGTAAACACGAATTTACACGCGCTTAAAAACGCTCGGTATGAAAAGCCTTACAACTACAAAAAAAAGCTTATAACCGAAAAACTCGTAGGGAACTGCCTTCTCATCTTCGTCGTAGACGACAATTTCAATTCCTTCTTTTTTCACCTCAACCACTTTCTCTTCTTTTATTTTTGACACGTCTGTGATTTCAGAAATAAAAATGGATTAACATAAAACAGTGATAAGCAAATAAAAAAACTACAATTAGCCGGCAATGCAATGTAGTAAGTACCTAATGAGTTTGACATAAGGTGACCAATGGATAAAATCGAGATATGGTACGGCAACAGAAGCACCTGAGCCTAAAGTACTTTGTCATAGTTTACATTCTACCTGTCTTCTGTCATTTCACAACGGGGAATTCACGAACGGACACTTCTCGTGAATTCCTCATCTTATAATTGCATTGCCAGGTTGGACTTAACTGGTCAGCTACTTCTTTAGCTGACTGTACCTATTCTAATTTCCTGTACGAAGCTTATTATATTTATTTAAGTCTGAAGTGCCATAGAAATTAATATTTTCGTTATCAAACTTCTAATATAAAGTCTGCCTGATAAACTTCTTTTACTAACCTTCTTTTTGTTCTTCTTGAGAGCTCATCTTGATGGCACTGAGTTCGCAAAGCAATCTCTGAAAAAGTAAATTTCGCACTTGATTTATTAAACATAAGTAGTATTACATCAAAATGTTTGGTTTTTAAGTTATTCATACATGCCAATTGGGTATGGGAAAAAAAATCAAACATGTCCTAAATCGAAAACCATTTTGTATTTTATACCTTATTTAAATATTTATCATTTATAGGCAAAGAATCTAGGATACTTTTAATTAAATACGTTGGCAATCTGGGGTCATTAATCTGACCCCAGATTGCCAACGTACGCAAAGAGTACATTAAGGTTCTTATTGGACTCTCGACGGTAATCAAATTGACATCTCACAATTGAAACCCATTGGGCCGTATAAACGTCATTTCACGTGATTGGTTGATAATCTATCCATCAACCAATCAAATGACGCGATCTGTATCATACGTAAGATTTTGAGCTAGGTTATTCTACTGCCTGGTAACAATGGTGTTTCAAGATAGCAGATTTTAATTCCCCCAGGTGAAAAATATTTTTCCAAGTTATTTTAAATAATACGTACATTAATTTACGCCCATTGCCCATACGTGTAGGTAGGACTTAAAATAGCAATTCGCTATAATCCCAACCCTTTAAGGTAGGGCTTGGGTTCAGAATTTGGCAAAATAAATTGTATCTGAAGTCTACTTCTCCCATTCTCGTGAGATTCTACATGATGATCGGCGAGCTCAGTTTCAGCCGTAAGTGCAGTAAATCAGTAATTTTCTCCCCATAATTTATTTACCACGAATCGGGGAAAAACACACGTGGGAACACTAAGCTAATTTGTGACGTCATGAGTTCGCAATGTTTAAACATTAATACAAAATTAACTACCGGCTAGCCGCTAGATCAAGGAAATATTCAAATTAGTTTCTGAAAATAGTAAAAATATATTTAAAAAAATAAAAATCTTTGTTCCTATACCCAATTTGAGTTAAAACATAGTTTTGAGCCAATATCCGCAAAGGTGAGTAATCAAAAAAGTATCTTTGACTTAATACACTATTACTCGTTTACGATTCGATCAAACTGAATTTTTATTTCGAGTTATGACTATTTACTGCTCACTCCTCTACATGCCAAAGAGATAGTAACTTGATCCAAAACTAAACAGGGTGTCAGAGACTGATCGACATACTGAAAATAATTCTACAACTAGTTTTACAAAGCATTAGTAATCATAATTAACTTAAGGCACGCTAAACAGTTGGTCCCGGCTGACGTCGCAAGATATCAGTCGTAAAGCCTAGTCAGAGGCCTAAAAAGGCGGCTTGATAACATCTGACGGTAAAGTTTGGCTCTGACTGGCCTTACATTCACCTCTCCAAAAATCCGCACTGAGCCCGCGCGTTGGAGTATGGCTCGTACCACCTCATAGTTGAGGTGAGGCCTGTGCCCAGCAGTGGACGTATAAGGCTATCTATATCGTATATCGTATAAGGGTATCTGTAGTAATCTTTTGTGTTCAAAGCGTTTAGTATATTGCACTACTTTGGAATATAAAAGCTAACTAGAAATATTCAGAATATTTGTTCTAAGAAAAACTAACATCAACATCTTTATCTGGAACTGCTCGCCCTGAAATAATAATAATAATCTTTATAACCTGCCATCTTATGTACAACATTATGGTTTGCAATAAATAAATTGAAATTGAAGTAATGGTGACCCTTGTGTTTTAATTACATTTTTTTATAGCTAACTACGAGTACAATGTATTTTTTTTTTAAATATGCGCCAGGCAACACACCACTTGTCATGGTCTCGAAGTAGGGATAAATATCCCAGTGTTACAGGTACCAGACAAGGAATTAAGCCACGTGCGTCTCCCAGCACACACAGACCCGAGTCAATTCAGAAAAGATCGTTTCCTGAATTGACCCGACCGGGAATCGAACCTGGGACACTACGGAAACCTTGCTACTGCACACTGCGCCAACCGTATCGTATATATTGAAGAAATATTTGTTTTAAGGCCATTAGCAGACATGCTATTTTTCTTTTAGCTTCGGCGATTGGAGATTTAGTCGCTTTTTAGAAGCTCATTGCAGTGACCACACATTTCTCACCGCACACTCAAAAACGCGAAACGCGGCGATTGAGTCGCGTTTCGGAAGCTAAATACAGCGTCTGAACTCTATAAGCCGCACACATAAGAATGCCAGTCAAGTCGATTTACCATCTTCGATTTGTCATTTGATATGATACTTGAACCGACACGATTCAGCATCGGAGCAGTCGCGATGCAGCAATAATAGAATCTCATTAACGCGCGATTCTAATCCTGCAATCGAACGCAGAGATTCGCTAAAACGCGATGCAGCATCGATACAGTCGCGAAATCGCCGGTCGCCGATGCATAAAGTAGCATGTCTGCTATGGCTCTGAATCCGTTGCGTTGTTTGAAACATCTATCTAGAGAAGATTGGGCACTCGTCGGGGCTTCGAACCCGCGCTTTCCGTGGTGCTAAAAGCAGCCGCCGAGCACTCCCGGTTTCCCTCCATAAATTATGATCGAATCGAACCGTCAGCTTCGTTGTATGTTGAAAGATTCCGTCGTGAAAATATTTAGTAGCGAATAGAATCGTCTGAGGTGAAAGGTTCTATCGTCGAATTTTGCAAAGAACATTCTGTCGGGGAAACTTTCAGCGACGAAACGAATGTCGGACATAAATAAAATAAATAATGCGCTAGACAACACACCTCTTGTAATGGTCTCGAAGTAGGGATTACGAAGTTTCCCTGTGTTACGAAGTACCACACAAGGAAATAAGCCAGGGGCGTCTCTCAGCACACCCAGACCCGAGTCGATTCAGAAAAGATCGTTTCCTGAATTGACCCGACCGGGAATCGAATCCGGGACGAAATCGAGGCGAGAAACCGTGCTACGGCGCAATCGTGTCGTCACATACCGTGTCGTGGACATACGTTGCACAATCGGTATTTGACAAGATCATAGGATTCTAAAAATAATTTAAAATAAAAAAAAACATTAAAAACTTCAAGTTTGTCCTTACGTAACATAAAAAAACTAGCACCATTCGATAATCTACACAATTTATAGCAACTTTTTCTAAAAAACCATTATCATAAACGCAAAACTTAATAAACAAATAAAATATAAAATTACACCGAGATCATCTGACCCTAAACTAAGCAGAGCTTGTACTATGGGTGTCAGAGACTGATAAACATGCTTAAATATTTCTAAATACATACTTAATATCCCTGCCGAACGAATGTTTTGCAGAATGCAAAGAAATAGATGGCAATATTTTTTATAGATAGCAAATGTTTTTTTTTAATCTGACCCCAATCTAAGCAGAGCTTGTACTGTGGGTCTCAGAGGCTGATAAACATACTTTATTGTTTCTAAATACATACTTAAATAGATAATAACACCCAGACACACAACAAACGCAAATGTTCGTCACATGAATGTTTGTCATGGGTGGGGATCGAACCCACGACCTCCGGTGCTAAAGGCAGGATCGCGGCCATTGCACTAACAGAAATCCAGCCAGAAATATATTTTTTACCAATATTTCTATTTTAGAGAGGTCTTTTGATATCACCTCAGCAAATAGTCAAATACCCTATAACTACGCTACAAGGGCTACGAGTCCACCTTTCCTCTCCATCAGGTAATTCTCCCTCTCTATCTGTCCCGCTCTCTCCGCAGAAGCAGACCTCTCTATCTTGGGTATAGTGGGCATGGTCAGTCTGACGCTAAGCCTGGTGGTGCGTGCCACGTGGTCGTTTATGACGGTCAGCTTCTGAAGGTCGCGGGTGTCTTGCCAGAAATCGTCTGATGAAGTCTAGAAGAATTAAAGCAAGGTGATGCAAAGCGTGGTTAAGTGACGCAAAGCAAGTTAATGTATCGCAAAGCACTTACGCACACAGAAACACACCTGGTGAACTCTTGTTTCACAGACAGAACTTTCATAGAATTTCGTTACGCAGAAAATGTTTCATAGAATATTCAGTCCATATTTTTTCATGTCGAATATTATTGTTTCAACGACTTGTTACTTCATCGAAACATATTTCACAGAAAAATGTATTGGTTAGGTTAGAACTGTGACCACTGTGGCCTGAAGCGAATTGCCGGTGAATCAACTTAAGTGGCAAAAAAATATAATTGATATTAAGTACTTATGCAATGTAATAATAAATTGTCCCTCAATAGCGTACTTTTCCTAGTAGATAATTAGTTTTATAATACTTCATTAAATATTATGATCAATAATATTATTTGAATCGTTTATCTATGAAATTAATATTCTATGATTTTTTTATGTGTATGTTTTTTTAATTTTTATGTGGGTTACTATTCTGCGTAATGAATATTCGAATGAGATGATTGTTGCGGACTCTTTTTTTATATTGTTTATGGCTCCAATTTTACTATCCATATTGTCATTGTCAGTTTTTGATATTTCGTGTTGGTATTTGAGTTGTCAAGGAGACTGGTTTGTTTATATCTTTAATTTTTCTATAATAATCCATTTATTACAGTCCATTGCCTTTCATTTCACCTTTGTCGTTATCATTTGGTCCTTGACCAAAAGTGGTCAAAGGTCGAATTTTATTTCAACAGGCTTGGGGTCGAACCTTGGTTTGGACACTGAGTTTCCGCAGACTTTAGCTGCAAAATGGCATGAGTGGTTTCGTGAACTTGCTAATGTTTCGGACTTTAAAATACCTCGCTGGTACGCGAAAGCTTCTCGCGCTGAACCTTCTTACAGAGAGCTTCCCGTTTTTGCAGATGCGCGTGAGCATGCTTATGCCTGCATCGCATATTGGCGACTTGTTTATTGTGATAGCCCTGTCCAGCTCACTCTCATCGCAAGTAAATCCCGAGTTTCTCCACTTAAACCTATATCAATACCACGCCTAGAGCTCCAAGCCTGTTTGATAGCTTCTCGTTTCGCAAAAACCATTATGGAGAGTCATTCTAAAAAACCAGTTCGCACTTTTTTTTGGACTGACTCTACGACTATCCTTGGATGGTTACGCAGTGATGCTCGCACTTATAAGCCTTTTGTTGCCCAGCGCCTCGGAGAAATAATGGAAAATTCAAATGTGTCAGATTGGCGTTGGGTACCAACGGGCTTGAACGTAGCCGATGACGCGACTCGGGCTAATTACATAAGCTTAGACATTTCTAATAGGTGGTTCACTGGACCACCATTTCTTCTTGATGCTCAAAGTGAATGGCCGCAAGAACCAACTGTGCAATCTGTTACTCCAATGCCGGAGGAGTTAAAATGTAAGCCAACTGAATTGGTGGGACTAACAATTGCGGATTTACCTTCTATGAAACCTGTGACTGCCGATTTCAGTCGTTTTAGCCGTTGGTTGCGTTTAATTCGGTCTACTGTTCGGGGTTTTCAGGCAGCAGCCATTTTCTAGACTTTTTTGGGCCGTTCTGCCACCCGGCTACCTCGCCGCAAATCGTCCTTCTCTACAACCACCTCTCTGCTACCTTTGTCAGCTTAAAATTTTAGAAGCCGCAGAGAGGCACGTGTTGCTGCGTACACAATTAGAAAGTTTTCCCGAGGAGATGGAGACCATAGCTTTATCAAAACCACTGCCTAAGACTAGTCGCTAAACAAAACTATCTCCAGTTCTGGGAGAGGACCATTTACTAAGATTAGCTGGGAGAATAAAAGCTGTCGCTGGAGTGGGCCAAGAGATACGAACCCCGATTTTATTATCTGGAAAGCATCCTGTTGTACATCTGCTAGTTGGCCATTATCACCGCAACTCTGGCCATGGGAACAACGAGTTGGTGTTGAACGAACTCAGACAAAAATATTGGCTCATTAAATTACGACCCAGTCAGAAACGTGGCAAAGAAATGTTTATTCTGTCGCTTTCGGAAATCTAAGCCACTTGTTCCTGTGACAGGAGACCTACCTCCTTACCGTTTAGCACACCACCGGCGCCCCTTTCTCTTTACCGGCGTCGACTATTTTGGACCAGTCACAATTACAGTCGGCCGTAGACACGAAAAGTGCTATGTCGCGCTTTATACTTGTTTAACTTCAAGAGCTGTGCATCTAGAGCTCGTTCACAGTCTGACTGCAGATTCAGCGATTATGAGCTTACGCCGATTTGACGCCAGGAGACGCATTCCTGACACCATATTTTCCGACAACGGCACTGCTTTTATCGGAGCCAATCGGCTGTTGAAAGCATTTTACCAGGAAAACGTTCAAGATTTCGCTGCAAATAAAGGAATTAATTGGCATTTTATACCTCCGGCGGCACCTACACTTGGCGGATGCTGGGGACGCTTAGTACGTTCAATCATAGTCGCTCTGAGTGCTACTCGTACTTTGAGAGAGAGAGCACCGAAACAGGAAGTTTTGCAAACTTTATTGCTTGAAGACGAAGCGATTGTCAACTCCCGCCCTCTTGCTCACGTATCAGTAGACCCAGAAGATGAAGAAACTTTGACACTTTTTTTCACTTTCTCATCGGAACGTCATCCATTTAAAGGCTCCCAACCAAACTAGATGATGGAGACTTATGTCGACGAACTGAATATAAAAAGGCCCTCCGACTAGCTGATCATTTTTTGAGCCGGTGGGTGCGCGAAGTCTTACCTACAATGCAGCCTCGCCAACCAGGGCAAAATACGCAGCAGTTAAAGATAGATGATCCTGTCCTAATAGTTGACGAGACCTTGCCACGAGAAACATGGGCACGAGGACGGATCACTCTTTCCCGGCAGAGATGGAGTGGTAGGGGTAGTGGAAGTAAAGACGGCAGGTGGTACGCTAAGCCACCCCACGCGCAAAGCTGTTTTAATTCAATAAATATTACGTTTGTGCTCTTCATGCACAAGGGGGCGGTATGTGGCTCCAATTTTACTATCCAAATTCTAGTGTCATTGTCAGTTTTTGATATATTTCGTGTTGGTATTCGGTTTGTTTATATCTTTAATTTGCTTATTTTTCTATTATAATTCATTTATTACAGTCCTTTGCCTTTCATTTCACCTTTGTAGTTATCAATGATTAAGAGAAACATTTTCTGTGAAACGAAATTCTATATAACCATTTTCTATAAAACAACGTACAACCAGTAACAACTATCAGTGTGGCAAAGCAAGTTAAAGTGACTCAAAGATAGTTAGCAGCCGCGCACTGGGTTACCATTCGCAGCCACAGATAGCCCCTACAAAGCTGCAGAACTTGGCCAAAGTCATTAGCTTCTCGCGACGTTCTGCGTCCTAGCGGCTTGCATCAAAAGACACGATTGGCGTAGTGTGCTGTAAAGTGCTGTAACACGGTTTCTCGCCTTGACATATGTAAGTTCGATAACCCGTCGAGTTGATTCTGGAAACCATCTTTTCTAAATTGGCTTGGGTCTGGTTGTGCTGGGAGACGCCCTGGCTTAATTCCTTGTCTAGTACCTCGTAACACTGGCATATTTATCCCTGCTTCTAGACCACAACAAGTGGTGTGTAGCCGC
Source organism: Udea olivalis (assembly GCA_947369235.1). Classification (NCBI taxonomy): domain Eukaryota; kingdom Metazoa; phylum Arthropoda; class Insecta; order Lepidoptera; family Crambidae; genus Udea; species Udea olivalis. The sequence continues at coordinate 5,596,160 of OX376370.1, read as the reverse complement.
GTCGAGTGGTCCAGCTCAAGCCCTTGTCACCGCGTCTAATGGTTGCATCTAATGACCTCGTGTTGGACAGCATTTTCAATCGTATCCTACGCTAGGATGGTACCACTATTTTAACTGAGCGAAGTAAGAAGTATACTCACGTCGTTGTCAGAGGAAGCGTATTCGACTTCTTCGACCTCTTCGGGAATTGATTCTGGTTTCGGCTCCTCTCCTGGGAAATTCAGAATTATTTTTTGAATATGACTTATGCACCGAGAATAACAAATTAGGGTCAATTCACACCGAGACGCGGCGTGACGCTGCACGCAGCTCGCGCACTTTTGATAGAGCTATTTAAAATTTAACTTATTTACTACACGAAAAGATATATATTTCATTGTGAGAATTTATTCTAAAGTAAAATAAAAATCTAGGACAATTTACACCAAGATCATCTGACCCCAAACTAAGCTAAGCTTGTACTATGGGCGTCAGAGACTGATAAACATACTTAAATATTTCTAAATACATACTTAAATATTTCTAAATACATACTTAAATATTTCTAAATACATACTTAAATATTTCTAAATACATACTTAAATAGATAATAACACCAAGACACACAACAAACACAAATGTTCGTCACATAAATGTTTGTCGTGGGTGGGAATCGAACACACGACCTCCGGTGCTAAAGGCAGGATCGCTGCCAATGCACCAGCAGGCCAGGCAAGAGCCGTGTAACCAGATTGATGCTGAGTAAGATAGTCTTTGATGTAGTTAAGTTGAATTATTTATCCTTATTTATGTAACGCCTCCATGGCCGACTGGTAAAAGACTTAGGACTCGGGGATCCTGGGTTAAAGTCCTAGGTCAGACATAAAGTGTGTTTCCGAATTTTTCGAAGCATATCCCAGGGTTTTGATCACTAACCTGCATTGACAAGGGTGTTCGAGCCAAAACCCATCAATTAGCGGAGACTTCATTTCAATGATGGAAGCCTTTGCTCAGTAGTGGGACAGCCAACTTCATTTACCTACATATCTGTTTCTTGGCCTGCTATAATCCAAGCCTGTCTCTCTGGGTAAGACTTTGGTTACCGGTTAAAAATAATATATTACCTCAGAATGATAACGTATAGAAGGATAGTCTTCATGCAACCGCTCCGTCAAAAATAAAGCACTAATCCGATCCACACATGCGTGACTATTACTTGCTTACGTGCGGCGCGCTCTGACATAGAACATTGCGCAGCTGAATGAACACTGCAAAGCGGTCCAAAAAATGGCTCCAATTCAGGTGCTTCAAAATGGGCGCGCGGACTTGGTTTCTATATGTGATTATTCTAAATATATTACCTTCTTTGAATCCATTGAAATATTTAACATCTTTGGAAGCGTCCATCTTCGCCAAGAACCTATACATGGTCAGGAAGTCGTTAACAGGTATAGCAGCTGATCCTCCATCGGGCTCCTTGGTTAAGGACTCGCAGAGGAGAATCATTGTGTGAGTGAGGCACTGGAATTGTAAAGAGTTGTGTTAGTTTCTAAGACCCTAAGGATACAGTTTTAACGCATACAGTATTGAATCTTTGAGAATTTAAGCCACCAACAAAGTATACTTTTTTACTAGTACCGACCAATGGGCCCTCAAATTTGAGAATGGACTTCTATTGTTAGTGTAGTTATTAACTGGAAAAATAAGATCTGAGGGGCCTCTCTAGACGTAAATAACACACTTTCCAGGTTTTTTAACTGTAGTAAACTTTGCAACCTAAAAAAGTTGGGGACATCTTTTACCAAGATCTTGACCTTATAGGTAAGCTAGCACTATGGGTGTCAAAACTCATGAACATAATTAAATGAGATACATGCAAGGGACTACGCGTCGCAGAACTTATTAGATTATTGTTATAAGATCTGCGCATTCGGAATAAAGGATGATTAAAGATTACTTTATTGCAATTAGGCACAAATACAATAGTATATTTTATATCGAGGGACTAAACGAAGCCATAATATACCAGAGGTGGTTTGACTCCCGAGCGTGCGAGGGAGTCACTGAAACCGAGGGTATATTAAGTTGGCGTTTAGTCTCGAGGTGCAAACTTAACTTTTCACTTTGAGTGCGAGAAAAATAGTCAATTTAGTCGAAAACATTTAAATCCGAACAAATTTACACTCGACAAAAGTTCTGAAATTTTCGCGGTCAGTTTTTTCTTCTGAACCAGTCACAGATTAACAATTTAAAACTCATGGCGCCACCTTCTTTGCGGACAAACAATGGAACTAAAACACTCAACATTTTAGCAATGAAGATGGTCCACCCACAGATAATAGTATATTTACTGGCGGTTTGAGTTTGTCTATGTCAAATGAAGGAAATTAAAAAACTAATTACTTTTCACTCCCAAGGGCCTAGAGAATAAAGTGGTAACTTTAGTCCTGCTTCGTAGGGCTATATTGGCGTACTTTTAGAGCATTAGAAGTGAAAAAAACATTAACTACTTACCTTAGTAAGTAGTCCTCCAGCAACAGCAATGAAATGCAAGAACGGCACCGTTTCCTCTCGCAGGTACACCTCGCACAGGCACAGGATGCGCCTCAGCTCCAGAGGGTCCAGGCAGAAGCCGCCCCAGGCTGTTCTGAGGACTGGCAGAGGGAGCACTGTCATGCCTGCTAGCTGTAAGGAGAGTTTTGTGTGAAAGAATACCATAACTGAGGGCTAGCCAAGGGCAACTCGCTACTTTCGTTTCGACATGTCAAATTTAAAAATGTGTGGAGCTGACATCAAGGCTGCGTTCCAAATCGAGTGGAAATTACACTCTGAAGAGTGAAAATCACTCCAAACCGTTCCAAATTGACCCCGAGTGAAACCGAGGTTGACCGAGCTATCACCTGACAGTTTCCTAGTTGTTTTGGAACGGGTTCGGGTGACGTTTATCACTCTGACAAGTGCAAGTTCTACCGGTGTCTGGAGCCCGATGACATTCACCTGACAGCTGTCAGACGAAGGTTTTGCTCGTTTTGCCTTTCTTTAATCGACGAGGGTGAAAATCACTCTGCGTAAAGTGATTTGGAACGGGCCTCAAATGTCAGCTCGATTAGACGAGAGCTTATGTCATTCCCGTACATTTTTCACAGTTCACATGTCGACTCAAAAGTGGCGTGTTGCTCTTGGCTATGGGCCCCAGTGGTATTAAGAAAGTTTTAAGCTTATGTGAGAAACTCGAGTTTCTGACATCAGTATGACTATGAATTTACATCTCGTAAACTACGATTTTAACTACAGCAACATGTATACTTGCAACTCGTACCATATCTTTCATATACAGGATGGAATTTTTTAACACCACCTGGAGGGAAAGTACTGTACATACTGGAGATAGACAATTTTATTCAAAGGAAACATTCTTTTAATTTTAAAAAGAAACAGAACTGCATTCACAGATTTTCGAAAATTCGCTTGCCACATCCGGGAACCGGGCCACCCGGGCTTATGGAACCTTTGGTTAGAAGTACGTACCTGATTAGCTAGCACCTTCAGACAGCCCCTGGTCAAACCTCCTTCGGTACTGAACACAGGGTACTCCAGCCTCAGTTTGACAGGGGGTGGTCTCCGCTGAGCCAGCGCCTTGAAGTACTCATGGGACCAGCGGAGAAGGTCGTAGGGTTGGGTTTTGATTGCAGCTAAAATAGAGATAACCGGATATTATAAAGGAATATGACATCGGAGACTTCAAGAAGAGAGCGTATTCCCATTTAGAAGGCAAGCAACGCATTGGAATTGCATTCCCAAGGTATGTTCTAAAAAATCTGGAAACAGTTTGCAACCTGGCCCCGCAGTTCTTAAACACAGCGCTTGAATGGTCATCAAATAGTAAAAAAATATATTAAGGGGTCACCTTTGCAATAGCTCTTGAGGATGTAGGGGAATTTGGGGGGAATGACGATCTGCTGCGAGCAGTACATCTGCTCCACCAACTCTGGCATCTTGACTTCTTTTTATTTATTTGTCCTAGAATAGAAAGATATATTTAGGCGATTCTATATAAATGTTGTTTTTTAGAATGTATACAATACTCATTTTCCATCGAGAGATAGAAACAAATCAAAAAAAAAACAACATCGAAAAAAATCTACCAAGTTTATAGTGTTCGAGCGGTACTCGAACCCGCGACTTCCGTAATCCGGGCGGGTGCTCCCCAAACTAAGCTACCTAGACCATTAACAGACTTGGCTTTATGTAAACTCCATTAACAGCATTAGCCGGAAGTAAAAAAGGTTATTTTTAGGTACGAATGGTACGATTCATAGCGACCGAGTAGCGCGCCGAAGCGCAATATACAGGGTGTCCAAGAAATAGTACGACATACTGGAGGGGTTATAGCTGGGATCATTATCTTCTAAAAAAACCTAATATATCAAGTTCAGCGAAATTTTAAGGTTTTAAAGTTATACAAATTTTTCCGAAATATCGAAAAATCTCGATTTTTTAGCATATCTTAATGAAAAATTCCTTTTTCAGTATTTTTAATACATCAAATTAATTGTGATTAGTTACTCTACTCATTGATAAGTATTTTTCTTATCAAAAATAAGAATGTTTTCAAGAATGAAACATGTTTGTGTAATTTTCGCAGAATGATTTTCTTATCACTTAACTTTAAGCTACATTGGTGAAAAAAAATGTATGCGAGAGTTTTGTACAACATGCTTAAAAAATAGCTTGTTTAATGGTGATTTCAAAAAGATATAACAATAGTGCGTTTTCATTAAAATATAAAGGTTGTAGTCCCTACATAACCCCTCATACGTTGTGGCGGAAGGGGTTTTCAATTTTGCCAGGTTAAAGTCGGGTATTTTTTTTTCTTTTTTTTTATATTGCCCGTCAAGATGACCTCACTCCACCTGATGGAAAGCGGTCGTGAGGTCCAGATATGAGGTTGACAAGCCCAGTCATTCAAACGAATCACTTACTACTACACGGTATTTCTTAGAATAGAAATTATGAACCATTTTAGCACCCCTGCTTCCTATTTCTAATGTTATAATGAATGAAGTATGGTGAAGTTCATACTTTACATTTTGGTCACACGAATTCTGGTCTTGTATGGGAATGCAACCCACGACCTTTATGAGGGTAGGATCTTTACTCTCTACAAATATAATCCTCCTCCTATTTGACGACACGATTGGCGTAGTGCGCTGAAGCACGGTTTTCGCTATGACTTTCGTGGTGTCCCGGGTTCGATTCCCGGTCGGGTGAATTCAGGAAACGATTATTTCTCATTTAGTTCGGGCCTGGGTGTCCCAGGAGACGACCCTAGCTTCAATCCTTGTCTGGTACCTCGTAACACAAGGATATAATTTATCCTTACTTCGAGTCTTCGAGACCCAAATAGTGGTGTATTGTCTGGCGTACTTATACAATTTATTTAATTAATAACTTCACCAGCTCAGTAATCACTTCAGGGCTTGTCAACCTAACATCTGGACTCTCCGTTTTCCATCATATTAAGGAGTAACATGCAGAAGACAGTAAAATAGAAAAGACAAATTTTAGAGCACCTAGACTTACTGAATCACCAACTTAAATTCGGCTGTATTGTTGATTTTTTCACATTAATTTATGGTTACTGGGGGACAAATATCTATCCAATTAATACGTTTACGGTAAAACAAAGGAAACTAGAATTATTACAAGAATTTTCAGGAAAAACACTCACCACTGAATAGTTTTGTTGACACTGACGTTGTCATGGCGACAGTCACTAGCTTTTCGTCTACAACGGAGCATTGACATAAAGTGACCTTCAAATACAATTTCTATAACTTCGACCAGTCCATCGGTAGACTGGCCCGTTGGCGCAACGGCAGAGATACTGCCTTTAGCTCCGACATTCGTGGGTTCGATCCCCACACAGTTTACACATTCAGTTTGACGATTACAGTTTGACGATCGACTTGGTGTAATGGTTAAGAAGTTGGCTATTACACCAGAGGTCGCGGGTTCGATCCCCGCACAGTACAAACATTTGTGTGCATGAACATGTCTGTTTGTACTGGTCTGGGTGTCTCCTATGTATAATAAGTATGTATTTACAAAAGAAAATGTATTTAAGTATGTTTATCCGTTGTCTAGTATCCCATAACACAAGCTTTAATTAGCTTACTTTGGGGCTAGATGGCGCTGTGTGGAATAATGTCCAGGGATATTTATTATATTTATTTATTTATTCATTATTATCTATTTATGTGCGTGTGAACACTGTCCCTCTGCTTTGCAAAGGCCAATAAGGGAAATCAAATTATCGCTATGAATGGGTATTGGCTCATTCACCACGCATGCCAAATGCGGGTTGGTGACCACAAAGCCGGATAATGTGCCGGAAAATACGAATTTGGGATTTGGACCCAGAACCTCCGCATTTCCGCATAATTATAATAAACTAGGTTCTGTCCGCGACTTCGTCCGCGTGGAATGATGAAATATAGCCTACAGACTTCGTCGCTAAATGGGCTATCTAACACTGAAAGAATTTTTCAAATCGGACCAGTAGTTCCTGAGATTAGCGCGTTCAAGCAAGCAAGCAAACAAACTCTTCAGCTTTATGATATTATAGTATACATTGATATCTGGGACAAACTACACCAAGATCATCTGACCCCAAACCAAGCAGAGCTTGTACTATGGGTGTAAGGAATAAACATACTTAAATTAGATGATAACATCCAGACACAAACAACACTTACATCACATTATATGAAGTGATGTTTGGAAGGATCGCTGCCATCCGTCGATCGTTAGTCGAAGCTGCCATCAATAAAAACCTAAATATATAATAAAAGAGATAATACCAAGTCCCAGCCAGATCTAACACTAATGTTGGTCAAACAAATTGATTGCCAACTTTCAGAAAGACCAAAAAAAACATAAAAACTATTACATCGATCCCGATCTTGAATTATACTTTATCAATACAATTCTTATAATTTAATCAACATAAAAGCAAGAATTTACAACGCCAATAAAATGTTCATGGTTAGTTACCTACCTGAGAAAAACCATTCGAATATTTAATTATAAATCTTAGTACATTCCCAACTACAAGTAACGCCATCTAGCGGATAATGCCCGTACTATTACACAAATGATCGATCAAGTCATGTGGTACGTCGAAACGAGAATGTAAAAAAAACAAAACCCGTTCGCCGCGTTCAGTGACGTTCCACTGTTTTTGTGTCGTGCGTGTTTCTAGATTCGTTTAGCCATTTTTTTTGTTTTTTAAAGTTAAAACGAAGATTTCGACTTGTGACGTTCTTTGGCTAAAGTGCCGCGACTTTCCTCGTAGAATTAGGAGTTTTACGCTGATTAGTGGCAGTGTAGCTAACCATTGAGTGATAGTTGTATCTGCCTGTGTCGTGTTTGGTGCAATCACGGAAAAAAATGATAGCCCATCATTTCTAATTGTCGTTTTGTGTTTCAATACGTGATAATGAAGATATATAGTTTTGTGTGTGATGTCAAAACAAGGTAGTGTCCAAAAGAAATGGATGACAGACTGAAACAGCCATTCAAAGTTAAAACAAAAACATTGAACTGTGTTAGTGAAGTGATTCTGTGAACATGGATGTGATTGGCGACCTATCTTTACCTCTAAGTAAGTAACTTTTCTTTTAATATTGTCTTGTTCTTATATGTTTCAATATAAGTAATTAAAATTGAAAAAAGTAAGAAAGTAAGAATACACCTTTTCACTTTGAACTACTTTTTCAAAAAAATATTTAAATCGGTCCCTATTTTGAAAATATGATTTGAATTTCTGACAATTTCTAATGAAAATATATCCACACACACACACATATATAATTATATCACAGTTTCAAAAAAGTAGTAGCCGCCATTGTTTTTCATAATATTTTTAAATCAAAAGGCTGCGGTAAACGCTGACCGTCAGGTGGTCCGCATGCTTGTTTGCTAGTTAGTATCTTCCTTATTTGATGAAAACTTTGTAGAGATTGCGAGTTTTTATTTTGCCTTAATCCTTGCTAATATTTTCATCGAATTTAACCACAAATTATTGGATGCTGTGGTTATCCATACATGCTATTTGAAACGTATTTTCAACAGTAAGTACCTAATTTTGAGCTATCGCGACAAACAACAGAGAGACAGATAGGTTCTTTTGTGCTTTTTCAATTACTAATAATGACGTCGGTGACAATCAAGCACGCAGACCGCCTGGTGGTAAGCGGTTACCGCAGCCTATGGACGCGTGCAACACTAGGGGTATGTATGACTCGCCCGTTGTCGACCCTGCAAAACCCTTTTCTAACCCCTCTCGGAGTACTCAATATAGCTCATTGGGAGAACCTCAGAAGGGAGCTCATTCCACAATTTAAGCGTCCTCGAACGGAAGCTTATCTGAAACCAAACTTTAAGAGACCATGACGGATCCTGAGTGTAAGGATGAACTCCCTGGTCGTGATAATCTTTTCATATTTTATTATGACATTTGCGCTGTGTCAAAACATGGTACTTGTAAATTTTTCAGCAGAAGAACAGTTCCCACTGCTGGGCATTATTAGCGTTTTTATTCTGACAAATAGTTGTACTAACGGCCCGTATTCACTTTGATTAGTAGTAAGTGCAGGTGATTAGTGCAGGTGCTTAGTGATTATGAGAAAATACGTGTGGATAGCGATTGAATAGAACACGCTTCTAATCACTCAACGACGCAGGATACTAATCACTCGCAATAATCCATCGCTGTCTACACGTGTTTTCTCATAATCACTAAGCACCTACACTTATCACTTGCACTCGCACTTATCAATGTGAATGCGGGACTTTATAGCAGTGAGTTTGTGGACATCGTAGGAATGTAATCTGGTTCTCTGCGCATTATTTGCCTTGTTGACTAGGTATCATACTAGTATCATAAATGCGACAGTAAGTCTGTTTGTTTAGGGTCAATAGGCGACGCAGCGCGAACTTTTTAATAGAGCTACTCAAAATTTAACTTATTTACTACACGAAGAGATACATGAGATTTGAGAATACGTTGCACCGCAGCACTACTTCGCGAGGCATCTCGTGAAACAAAGTTTTATTTTGAGTAGCTCTATGAGAACGTGCGCTCTATGAAGCGTCGCGTCGCGCGTCGCGTCTCTATGAGAGTTGACCCTTACGTTTTCACGCTTAAACTGATAAGTCAATTTTGTGGATTTTTTGTATATAGAAGAGAAATAGATCCAATCTAAAAAAGCTCGATATTTAAAAAAAAAAATTTCATTTTCCGCCCTCTCTAGGCTAGTAGTAAGTCAAAAATGCGACTTAAGTCGCGTCCACATCAACCCTGAACAAACAGTAGGTTTGATTGAACTAAATTTAATAAGAACTAAACGAATCTACCGTGAGCATGACCGCCAATGGGCATACGAATGAGTTATCTAATAAGCCAAATATTTATTAAATAAAATAACGTATAAAACAATTATTCATTCAAATCAAGTATACTTATGCATACAAAGGGAACTCTTTCAGTAAAAAACTGCTACAATAACGACAATATTTTGACGCCATTATTGGCGTAGTGCGCTGCAGCGCGATTTCCCTCCTTGAATTTCGTGGCATCCCGAATTTCAATCAGGGTATGGTCGATTCAAGAAACGTTTTCTTAGTTAGTTTGGTTTTGATCGTGCTGGGAGACATTAAGCTAGTATAAATCCTTCCATTGGACCTCGTAACACAAAGATATATATCCTCATTTTTAAAAAAGTAAGCAGTCTATTTCTGTTATCGAAAACTGTTTATTAGTGATTCTAAACCGGCCAGTCCGATTTTGCTTTACAATTCTGAGTAATAGAATCCTGTTTAGGAGACAAACACTAAATTGATGACTTATCTCAGTGAACATCCTTATAACGAAGAATCAAGGTTTAATTTCTAATACGCGAATTTATCAGTGTTTTTTGTTTTTGTGGCTGAGATTTTTACGTGGCGTTTTTAATTATTTATTGAGTGATTCTGCGGTCTCCTTACGGAAAACCACAGCTAAGTGATACTGCTTTGGAACTGTTGTGTTCCTTCGTAAGGTACAAGTTTAGGTAAACTTAACTAGCTTTCCACCCGCGGCTTCGCCCGCGCGAACTTCATTTTTATTACACGCAGGACTTACGAATACTTGTAGAATGAAAATAAAATAAGTTTATGTGGCACTAAATGCAGTAAAAAAATAACAGAAAATACAATAAAATAAAATACATATACAAAGGATGAAAACGAACTTAATTAAATTACAAGTAAGTGCCAAATAGGCCTTCGCTCAGCATATGTCGCAGCGAGAAGCTACGGCGCTGGTTTTAGGCAAATACCTTTACAAATAAATAAAAAAACAAGTATAGACGGATGAGCGCTAAACTCTAGGCACAAGAACAACTTAAAACAGACAATTTCGAGCTATGATTAAATACAGTTTATCAAATAAAACAAATGAATAAAAAATTACAACAAAACCAACAAATATAAACATACAAATACAAAATTATCTACTGTCGTTATATATTATTCGCAAATCCCGTCTTAGTTAGCATCGTCCTAAAAAGAACTCCTTTAAGTAACGAAGTTTCATACAAACTATCAACTCTAAAAACACCTAATTATGGGTCGAATTTGGCAAAATCCTTTCTTAGTAAGCACCTACGTCCTAAATACACATATATCTTACCGTAATGTGAAATGATAACAACTATGAGATCTTCAACATAGGTCTCTATTACACATAATTTCCTTAAGTATGGCTTATACCGTAAGTATAACCGCAGTAGTTGAGTAATAATGAATGATAAGAATCGATGGTCACGAAATTAAAATATGAACGTCACGACTCACGACGACTCTGAAGAATTTATAGCTTCGGCAGTTTCGATTTAACTTGTATTTTAACCCCCTAATTCTGGAAACTAGACGCAAGGTACAATATTTTGTTAACTTTTTTCCTCCTCCTTAAGATAAACTTTATTGCACCCACAAAAAACATTACAGATTCAAATAATGAAATACAATGTACAACTCCTTAGTAGTTCAATTTAAAAAAACCCGTAAGTGTTAAAATTTCATGTTTTTTTTAGCTGATGCAGTTTTATATAATTTTTACTTGAGTCGGTTTTGTTTTCAGCATGTAAGTAAACACGTGTATAAAATACCATAAAAATGTTACATAAGTATCTGATTTGTATATTTTGGCATTATTTACCTCTCAATAAACGTGTGTGAATCATTTTGTGGAAAATACATTATGGTTCTTTGAAAATCGTACTACGTAAGTAGATCATTAATGGTAGGTACTAAATATTTTCAAAGCAATATTCTATTTGAATAAATTGGCTCGTCTAAGTCTAAAGAAGTTGTCCGCAACGGCTGCACGGCTGGTAGTAAACATTCTTCCTTCTCTATGCTATCTAGGCCAATCGAAGGACCTAAAAAGTGTCGCAACGCATCTGTAACAGCTGACAACTGAACGAATGAACGACAATGTCAACGGTGTCAAGGAAACGAAGGTACGACCTTAAATAAGTTGACAATAGTCCTGCCGCCCGATTTTATTCTGGGGATAATGCGAGACCATTATCTACTTGGGGAGGGGCGATTCACACCATGCGTTTTTGCAGTGTATTTAAAATGACACGGTAAGGAGTTTACTAACTTTGTTGGTGGCCAGTACTGCATTGCGTTTGGCTGACAAGCTGTCAAATAACGAAAAACTAAGCAATCGAGTTGCAACGCTATAAAATGTGACCCTTGTGATGTGTTTTTAAAATCGGTCCAGTGTAGTTTCTTAGGCATTTGTTGCAAAGATATATATCTTAACTTTTTAATATATTAGTATAGATAGTTATAGGTTCAGTAATTTTAGCCGAAATAACTAACTTGTTCGTATCAAATTATAGTTACTATCGACTGGTTTAGTAAATTTTACAGCTTACACAGAACTTTAGTTAAAACCTTTTTTATCTAATGTTAACGACGAAAACTGGACTGTATACTATATGGGGCTCTAAGGTGGCTATAAAATCAAACAAGCCGAAAAACAGGAACAAAAAACTTATATTTATCCACAATAACACAAAACTAAAAGATAACAGACAACAATGACATTCATACAATCTATACTTCATTCATTAAAACCATATAAATAAGAAGCAGGGGTGCTAAAACGAATGACAATTTGCATGACGATGACATACCTGAGTAAAAACCTGGGAAAATTTAATAACCCCTTCCGCCGTATCGTATGAACGATTATGTAACATTTCATAATTGGTAGAGTTATAGTGATAGTAAAAAGGTGTTCTGATAAAAAACCCTGCTTCTTTTAGATTTTTACATCGACAAGATAGTTTGATGCAAGACAAAATAGTTTATTTAAGCAAACGCCTCATAAATTTTGAAGTTACTTAACTTTAAATGAGAACAATTAAGTGGTACAGCTGCTATACATATAAGTAGGTTTGAAATAAATTCGGCATAAATTTCAAAAGTAATAGTGTTTATTGAACTTTTACCACAATGTGTACCCTAAAAAGAACCTTTTTTACTTCTGTCTAATGCTATAATGAATGGAGTATAGAACAATCAGTCAAAGTATAAAAAGTAAATCTATCTAAAAGGTTAGAACCAGCTGTCGGTCGCCACCATCTAACATAGAACTAACATCCATCGTGCTGTGTAAACCCCACAATGTTCGATCGCCCTGCATTAGCTGTCATTGGGCAATTGCCGGCCATCACTTACGTCTGTCAACGACTGGCGTTTTGGGATCTATTACACTATTGTCTTTGGTCAAGTGGTCTGAGATTAGTTTGGACTATGGAGCCCTACGCAATAAATATTACAGCTGTTATGAAACAAATAAATCTAAGGGACACCTTAGACATTATCGGAACCCAAACTGGACAGATCTTGTACAATGATTGTTATCAGAGACTCATAAACATAATATTTACACATCGAAAGGTAGAATACTAGAAAAAAAACGAATTTCGGACCCTGAAGAAATCAGGCAGGATTTGAACCCGCGCTAGTGAAGTTCAGTGGGAAGAGCAGCTACCCGGATTTAGTGATGTACAAGGCTCGAGGCTTCAGAGTCCTTTTGTCTAGAGCTCGGTGTCGTTTACAGGGCTGGCCTCGTCACAGGACCCCCCCCCCCCCCCAAACCATACACGTACCGTACCGTACACGTCCAAAGGAAAAACCTTCTAAATTGTTTTTTGTCTAATTTAGGTACTCGACATATTATTATTGTATAATTATTAGTGACCCTCTCCATAATATCAGGCTGCGACCGCGCCTGGCTCTGAGTCTAGTCTTTGTATCAAATATCATCAAAATCATCATCATCAACAGACAGACATTGTTACTTTCGTATTTATAAATATTAGGTAGGAATTAATAGCTTCAATTTAATAGCTTCTTTCAAAAAAAAAAATTATAACGTTTTAACGTAACATTTAATATTATTTTTGTATTAAATGTTGTAAATGAAAGACATTTTTACATTGCATTGGAATGAAAAAACACTAAAGCCTAATAATACTTCGTGGGGTCCACACGTAGTATGCGTGTCAATAGCAATCAGAGCTCAACTTTCGCTGGTTGTTATACTGTTTAATGGTCGACTGTACTCTAACCCGTCCAGTTAGGTAAAGTAAGCTTCTCAGAAACTGTTTAGGATGTGGAGATCTAGATCATAGGAACGTCAGAGCCACAGAAATAAATTGATATAGATGAACCCTTCCGTCTGTATGAAAACCATTTTGTGTCGCTTATTAGCCGCTATGACAGCTTTTTATTATACACTTTATTCACTGTTTATCCATTGATAGATAATCTAGGATTGTTTGTATCCATTGTGACTAATCGCAAACAAGAATCCTGTATTCATTGCGACTAATCGCAATTCAAGAACTGCTTACTGGCTATGTTTTAGTGGATACAATCGTCACCTTCTATTATTAGGGACATTTACTGACGCTAATTAAATCCAAATGCGACATTTGCATCTGAATAATTTTGTGAAATAGAGGTGGGTACTCGTTAAAGTGATTGTTTTTTATTTAATGTTTTTTGATTTTCTTAGTCAACTGCCAGTACCTTATGAACGAAATTGGTGGAATAATGCAGTATGTATATCGGAACGTCTAAATCCATCCATGTTACTAACCTCAAATTTTATCTTCTTATTGTTGTTGTTCATCTGTTTCATTAGCAAAAATTTGTCGTCAGTGGATAAAGTGAGACATAATAATAAAATAACTATTGTCGTAATAAATCAATTGTGAGTATCCATGGATAATATTCATCTGTTTTATTGATAAGAACTTAGTTTGAAGACAGAGTAAATTTACTTGAGTGTGGAACTGTGGACTGAATGTAGCAGCGTCAAAAGAAGCATTGCACTCCTTTGCAAAAGATGTTGTTACATAAAATCTTATAACATCTAAATGTATCCCTATGTATTTATGCCCACATGTTTACGTAAATAAATATAATCTTCATCTTTAATCCTTTTCGACACGCAAAGTACATACAGGCACGATTAAAATAATGCATCCATTTAATGTACGTAGATAGATAATTTATGGCATAGAAACGAGATGAAAAATTAAAAAGAACGTTTTAGACGTGCCTTTTTATTTCGTAATAAATAGTTAGTAAACATTAATTAAGTAACTAATAACTAACTAAGTAACTAATTTTCGAATCAGAAATAAATATTGAAGTCGTTGATTAGTTTTCTGTGAATTAAAAGATATAATATTTAGCAATTATTCTGTGTTTTAATTCGTGTCTCGATGAACTTGGCTGGCAGTTTTGCAACTTTTTTAACATTTGTAATATAACCATAACCGACGTAAAATGATGAGGTCACTGACCTCATATTTCTTCATGATAGATAATATATAAATTGTATTACGGATTCTGCACATTAAGTGTGAATGACATAGTAAGTAGGATTACACGTTTTGAATTATGGTTGTGGTGCATCGTTATTTCTTGGTAGTGATATTCTTTAGATTAAGAAAACCAAGAAGTAATGTTTTCAAACATAAAGGAGCGCAGATGGTGATGCCGAAATATTTTTTTTGTTACGCATGTAATCACTGGTTTAGTTTTGACAGCAGAATAGAAGGTGGCGCCATGTGTTTTAAATTGTTAATCTGTGACTGGTTTGGAAGAAAAAACTGACTGCGTGAATTTCAGTATTTTCGTCGAGTGTAAATTTGTTTGGTTGTAAATAAATTTATTAAGAATGTCCCGTGACAGTGAAAAGTTTGACGTCTAGCAAAGAGCTGTAAGACATAATAGATGATCTTATGCCGCCAAAATCGCGGAAGATTTACCTAAAAACTTACGAAAGTTGTATGGACTGGAGGAATAAGAAACATTTGTGATTTTTATTTTATTAAGTAATATTTTTTAATTGTTTTTGTACTAAATGGACAATTTTTCTCGCACTCAAAGTGAAAAGTACAGTTTGCACCTCGAGACTAAACGCCAACATAATATACCCTCGGTTTCATTGACTCAAACCACCTCTGGTATATTATGGTTTCGTATAGTACCTCGATATAAAATATACTATGTTGTGTATTTATATTTTACTTGCTTAGCGCTGGGCCATCTCGCCATTGTGCATTTATAATTATGTTTTTAGCATTTATTGCGATAATAAACTTTTCGAAGCTCTTTCATGACAACTTGACATTGAGCATAAACCAAGGTCATAAAATAGCATTGGAGCTAAAAATGACATTTAAGATAGGTACATACTATTTCGTAGAGATAATTTTGATGGCACTTTGTGAAATATGTTGCCTAAGGGTACGTTTCCACTAGAGACGTGCGAGGATGCGTTGCGAGGAATATGTATGATAAGAACCAATAGAATTGTTTCATTCTCCTAGCTTCGCGATTCTATTGTTTCTTAGCAAGCGCACCCTAAACCTGTTACCCGATAATGACAGTACGGTGTTCTAGCCATTCACTAGGTTACCTGAAGCACCTACTATAAGTATTTTAAGTGATTGATGACAAATAATTATAATGTGATTGTTTCATTCGCTCACTTTGCCTCGACAGTTTTTTTATTTTACCAAAACCTGACAACCCAGTTACCGTAACTAACGTTAACTGGTTTCTCGGAGTTTGTTTACGAGTATGAAAATTTACTAGCTCCCTCGACAGACTTCGTTCTGTCAAAAGTAATTGCACGTCGCGGCGTCGGTAAAGCAGCACATCTCGCCCGCGTTTCTCCGACTTGATTTAGGTTTATACAAACTATTATTTTTCACTGAATGTTTTGTTCAAACATAATAAAATGTAGCCTACGTGACTCTCTGATAATGTAGCTTCATATTGGTGAATGAGTTTTAAAATCGATCCAGTAGTTTCGGAGCCTATTCAATAAAAACAAACAAACAATCAAATCTTTCCTCTTTATAATATTAGTATAGATATAGATCACTCTCTGGATTAAGATTTTACATACTAAAAATTTGGCAAGACAATGTCGCACACTATATAGACTGCCTAAGAAGTCATGTCGCCTTTACATGTTCTTATGCAAATAAAGTTTATGATTTACTTCTTGTCATTACAGAACTACCGTAGTTTACGATACGTAAACTTATGGTAGGGATACTGAACGATATCACAGTGTAGAGTAGAGCTACCACCCTATTACTAACACTGCTCAAATATCTTGGTCTTTCTATTAATTTCCTTCGAGCACTTATGTTAAAGTCAAGGAAAAGGCTTACGTCTCTGAATACCGGTGTTTATACATCGACGTAACTAGCCAGGTGTTGTACATAGCCGTATTGCATAGTCAATTGTATGATTTTTCCTTTTTCGTGGGAACGTTGGTTGACAATGTGCGTTGAGTAAGATGCTGCTATTAGCGCTAAATGGCTGAACTAGTGATGTAACTAAAGAGTAATTGATAAAATAGATATATTAGTGTTGATACTTATATTATAAAGAGGTAAGATTTGATTGTTTGTATTGAATAGGCTCCGAAAATGCTGCACCGATTTTAAAAATTATTTCACCGATATGAAGCTACGTTATCAGTGAGTGACATAAGATATATAATATTGTGATTGAACAAAACATTCAGTGAAAAATAATAATATATGTAAGTAAATCAAGTCGGAGAAACGCGGGCCTGATGTGCTGCTTTACCAACGCAATTACTTTTGACAAAACGAAGTCTGTCGAGGCAGACAGTTTTTGAATAGCTGAATATCTGACATAGCGTACACCAAGATCATCTGACACCAAACTAAGCAAAGCATACCAAGAGTAACAAACCTAAATATTACCTGTAGATATTTCCTTACAGACACAAAATTAATACAAAAACTCATCATAAGTGTATATTGTGTATGGGTGGGTATTGTGCCCACTATGGCCTATGACGCTATTGGCAGAAGCTCGGCCCATTGCGCCAAAGGACCATTAAAAATAACCAAACCCACATTTTATAATGATCATATTCATGAATGAGAAGATTCGGAATACTATTGACACAATTTATTTATTTAAAAATGGAAACTAAGTAATATTCATTTAGCCCAATTGTTTCTTAACCACGAATTTTAATAAATTATTCTCGTTTGCATTTAACTTTTATGAACGGATATAGAGAAGAAATAATAATTATCAAAGAAACGATTATTGGGATAACTGATGTATTTAGGACTTAAAGATTCATAGCTGAAGGTCTTAAGTCTTTTACACATAAGATTTAATAAATCTTGCATCTTTCAAAGATATAGGTAATCTCTACATCACTAGGCTCTATTGCTGTCCTGCTCTAGCTGAATGAAGTGTCAGTAGGATATATGTAAGTATGTTTGGTTTTACCAATCTTAATGGTTGTGGTTAAGAAGGCAGAAGTCTTCGAGATTTATGACGACCGACTTGGTGTAATGGTTAAAAAGTTGGCTACTACACCAGAGGTCGCGGGTTCGATCCCCGCACAGTACAAACATTTGTGTGCATGAACATGTCTGTTTGTACTGGTCTGGGTGTCTCCTATGTATAATAAGTATGTATTTACAAAAGAAAATGTATTTAAGTATGTTTATCCGTTGTCTAGTATCCCATAACACAAGCTTTAATTAGCTTACTTTGGGGCTAGATGGCGCTGTGTGGAATAATGTCCAGGGATATTTATTTATTTATTTATTCGTATTGTTTAATGCACAGGCATAGATATAAATAAATAACGTAATACCCTAAGTCTGTACGAAAACCAAACATGCCATTTTTCTTAAATCGGCGTACTGGAGTGCCTTTTGCCACACGCGTAACTTGTGCAAGCGTCGATGCGCTTATAAGCTAGTATAATCTTTCGGATCAACCAACGGACTCACTACTACCGGTTCCAATTCTTGCAGCAATAGACCGGTGTACGCGCGTGTAAGCGCGAATGCCAAAGCGACCGTATACGCGCGAAAAAATGCAAGTCTGGGACTACTCTTATCTTATCTACCTAGAGCATTCCAGTGCACTGAAAGTTTAAAATAAAAGCTTTATACCTAATCGTTCGCAATGTCCTATCACTGAAAAGAAACATTGCAGTTATCTTTAACAGTAAATCAATTATGTTGCTATTAAAGGTATAATTATATGTTTAATGGTCGTAAATCAAAAGTTGATCTTTACTTGAACTTTTTATCTTCTTTTAACTGTCTGGTCTCCATATTTCATCTTGTCCAGACTGTTCACAGTTGTCAACAGAAATAGTATTCTCTAACTAGGAACACAACATAATATTTATTTATGTAAAATGAGCTAATTTAACCCATCTATAAATTAAAATAACAAACTATTGATAATTTATCTCAAACCTCTTTAATTGAGATTAATCGGTATCAGGAAATAAAATATACAGTAAAATTATGCTAACAACAAAATCTAGGTCACATAATAATTGATATTATTACTATCGTACTGGCAATAAAATTATTGATAACAATGCTTACATCCTACTTGTTTAATTTTTATTCTTACCTTTTAAATACACACGACAACATGGTCTAGGGATATATAAAACTTTTTTTAATAACTTAAATAGTACTGACCTTACAAAAAAACTATTAATGACAGATTATAAAAACATTATTAAGTTCCTTTTTTAAATTCAAATTTGTATATAAAAGGTTTTGTTTTAAGATGAAATTCGCATTCATTGAATTTCTTCCAAGGAAGTCAATCTTCACGAACTTCTAACTTGATTAAAACTCCATAAATTTATATAAATCTTTGTCAAACGCATCTCCGGTGTTCATTTAATCATGTCACGTAGACACTTGACCAGGAACGAAATGTTAAGAGCAGTGGTCATGATTCAAGCTGGCGCTGCGATGAGAAGACAACTGCATGAAGTAAACCTACGTCCTCGTAGGCCACTTCGGGTACCAGCGCTAAGGAGAGGCAATCGAGGAAGAAGATTACAATGGGCACACGAAAACTGGAACCATTCTCAATGGTCACTTATGCTTTTCACTGATGAATCCAGGTTTGGATTTCATCCTGATTCGCGAAGAGTATATACGCGTTTGGAGAGAACCTGGACGTTGGAATCGACTGCAGCACCCACAACAAGTCATGCATATAAGTAAGTAAGTAAGTAAAATATTTATTTGGTACAAATAAATATCAAGGTAGCACGATTATGGTTTGGGCAGGAATTCGTCTCGGCGGTAGAACGGACCTCGTTTGGATAAAGGCAATATGACTGCTATAAAATACCGAGATGAGGTGCTAGAGCCTGTAAACTTGCCCCACAGACAGCAAATGGGACAAAATTTCCAGCTAATGCACGACAATGCCCGTCCACATACGGCGCGTATCGTTACAAGTTAGTTACAACAGCATGATATCCAGGCTTTAGACTGGCCTGCACAATCCTCTGACTTAAATCCTATTGAGCATGCCTGGGATATGCTTCAGAGAAGAGCTCTTAGGAATTTCCCTGAAGATATTGTGCATGAAAACCAGCTTTTCTTGCATCTTAGCAGGACTTGGGACAGTATTCCACAACAGGATATTGACACCCTTGTTTTGAATATGCAGAACCGCTGCAGATGTGTCAGGAGAGTCTCAGGTGGATCCACGGATTATACATTTTTTAGTTTTCAACAATTTTTATAAAAAGAATAGTTGTTTTGTTTAGGTTTTGATGTTTCAAAAATGAAGTTAAGATTGAAATTTTGTCTGAGTTTTTCCGCTTCTTCTAAGTTTTTTTTAGATTTAACTTTATCTAAAAGTTTATTTATCAGATTAGATAGGCTATTAAACAAGGTTTATTTTAATGTGTAGGTGTCTTAACAAAAAGTTAATAGAATTTTAGTTATTTAGTTTTAATTGAAATATCCCTAGACCATGTTGCTGTGTGTATTTGTTAATAAGTCTAAATGCGGCATTACCTTTGACCTACCCGTCGATTAAAAAATACACAGCACCTTTATGTAGCTATCTCATTCTAACATTCGCGCTTGAATGTATTTTAATCTCCCTTTCGCACTCTTTTGTTTATGGTCTGGCTGCTACGCTGAATTTGGCGGCAAAATAAGCTGTCAGTCAGAAAAGCATTGATAAACTCCGACTACTTACGACAAAATTTTACTTTTTTCACGCGGCGACTAACTATATTTATATTTCTTTTGGGTGATGTCGTAATGAAGAATTTTAGCACAAATAAAAATAAGTACCTACGTCTTAGGATAATAACGCCTAGAAGGATAGTCCCATACAGAAAGATGCCAATTTCAACATTTTCAACTGTTTTTTTTTGTTTACACAAGTATTAACATTCTCCTTTCTTCAGTATTTGTTTACCTACCTACTTAGAATAATAAAATTGCACCTAGAAGGATAGTCCCATACAAAAAGGCGCGATTTGTGATGCCAAAATCAACTGTCAAAATAACAATTCGTTACACATGTAAGTAATCACAATTTTCAGTATTTAACATGTTTGAATACTACTTGAACTTCTCTGTTATATTGTTGCAACCATTTACTGCACAAATAAACATTTTTACGAAGCTCTTACCTCGAAAAAATTAACATCGACAAGTTCAGATCCAGACGTGACGTCCTGATATTTGTGGCATCGAAACGGGTGCCCCGACTCGCTTTCTATGCGTAATTATTCTGAGTTTATTTGAATATAAGAGCATAGTGTACTTTTTAGTATGTCTACCATGATTTTCTTTCACTTTAGCTACGATAGTTGACATCATGAATTTGAATGCCATTTTAGGTTTAATTTTTTTATTCACTATGGGCGCTGTTCTGAAATCCTATACAAAAACGTCAACGTGGTTTACCCAGCGTCCGCGTAAATTGGTGTCCACTCATGTTAGACCTAATTACTGGAAAATAATCATTTATTCGAAGCTCTCACTACAAGAACTTGACACTGAGCATTAACGGTTAACTTAACACTAACGAATACATTCACCATAGTCCGTGTTTTATCCGAAATTTCTAAATATTTATTGCATCACATTGGGTACTCGATTTAAATGTGTTATTAGATCATAGCACTTCATACAGGATGTCTCTAGAATGTAATTTAAAATATAAGTAAGAAAATAAATATCTGGGACACCTCTTACTAAGATCATTGATCCCAAATTAAACAAAGCACGTAGGTACTATAATGGATCTCAGAAACTAATTAAAAAAATCTCTCAATACATAACATAAATACACCCAGACGGAGAACAAACACCATTCATAACACTTACATTCGTGGTCATAAATATGACCTAGGTGAAGATCGAACCCACGTCTTTTTCCGCTAAAGGTAGAACCATTGGGCCAACAGGCCAGTCAAATGGAACTAAAAATGCCTATGATGCTTTGTCTGCCTGTTAAGCTGAATATATTTCAGAAACTACATAAGCTGTAGACTTCAAATTATAGAATAGTTTTCCTTAGGCTTGTCTAATTTTACGTCCAACATCACATCTGTAACTCACTAAGCACTAACTCCGTAGTTTCGGCTGTAGTTACAAGCGTTTCCGACTCACAATTTTCACAAACTTCTACAGACCGATTTTACAGACGGGGTCCAAACTGAGCATGCAGGTCCACGAACAGTGCATACCAGCGCGTGTCGAATCCCCCACATTTAGAATGAAGTAAGTTAGTTAGAAAGTATAAATATGCTGCGGTTTGCTGCGTCTTTCCTGGTCCGCACCGCTAGGGAGTGGAACGCTCTCCTTGCGTCTGTGTTTCCGGATCTCAATCTGGGTATGTTCAGGGCCAGAGTGAATAGGCATTTTCAGGGTTGTACTACCATCGGCCTCGTCATCGCTTACCACCAGGCGAGACCGAGGCCAAAGGCAAACCCATTAAGGATAAAATCATTGTACAGTAGCATAATTTTATTATGTTTGTTTAGCTGCAGCAGGCATATTACACTACCTAACAACTCATCACAGAAGATCAGTTCGAGACTGTAGTCAAAAGTCATCCTCGTAAGATAAAAACTGTGCTTAATAATTTTTGAGGAAATTTATGTCAATACCAATCTTAACGAATTAGGCAAATTTTTTTTCTTCTAAAAATAGTGCGACCACCAACCATGCGAACCAGCCTTGTGTCACAATTTCAAACCTTCAATTTGTTAATTTAATGCTTTACTGAGTTTCGATATTCGAAAATGTTCCAAGTCTATAGCGTTGGTGGGCGCATTGAATCCAAGGTTGTGAAGACGAGGTCTTCTTTTATTCTGTTACTAGACTAGGTTTCGCGTTGGGTTTTTCGTGTGGCAGGTACTATTTCTAGAAGATGCATATGAAGTTTATCAACATTATAACAACCTTTAGAAGTCTACCGCTGGATATACTTGTAGCACGTCCTTTCTCCTTAAACTTACGTCCGATTTCTCTACAGCACCACCCTCAGTTATGGCCTGTAGTCTGTACCACAGGGCACTCTTAAATACTTTACATTTTGGTTTGAGAGTAGATCCAGGACCCTGTCACTTCACAAACTTGTGCGTGAAAATTGCCTACCAGCTGCCGGGACATGGAAGTCCCATTTGGCAGTTGATTGTCAACAGCCGCGTAGTAGCATTTACGTATGCGAATCTTGCGGTTTCAACTGACGCGATGACGTACTGTAGTAACTGAATACTGATATCGATATCGAAAGAGGTAGCCCCAGCAATGTATGCCTAACACACGACAGCAGGCATTTAGGATTAAGAAAATTGGCATTTTTCTACTGATGTGATTCATCTGTAACGTTAGTAACTATTAAGTAATCTGTGGTCGAGTGTTAAAGCCATCTGCAGTTGATATCACAAGTCTGCATGTAACCTGAACTACGCCATCGCCCCATCAGGTGGAAGGAGGCTTACCTACCGAATTTTGTTACCTAGTTTTTTAGATTAACTCAATATTATGGCCCAGTAATACTATGTGTATTAGTAATTATCTCTCTATCTATCGTACTCGTTCATCAACATTATAAACTACCATTGGGTTCAACTGTCCACATTTCTCTATCGTTACGACCTATACGCATTCTTAATAGTATTTCAATAAAACATTATGGACTCTACGTTATCCGCGTATAATATTGTTATGGTTGCAAGCTTTGCGTATTTCATGCCATTCCGTGACAAAAGTTGGGGACAAAGTGATGTCATGAGAATATACAGGGTAAGCACTTACCAAGACATTAAAAAAATAAGCTGGAGACAGCCAGTTCTTAAAGAAATTATAAAACGCCAAAAAGAATATCAAGTAATGGCTTAGGTTAACTGATCCAAAAATTATGATTAATACACAAATGTAACTTTTATCTGAGAAAGAATACTTCAAAATAACTGAACTGATAGACATTCATAAATAGTTCTGAATACATTCTCCAATGCTATATAATTCATATGAATGTAATTGTCGTTCGTGATGAATGATGATTAAATCGAGTAGGTGTAATTTTACCGTAAATACTTTTCTTATCTTCAAATTGACCACCCTTCACCTGATGGAAACCTACTGCGGAGTCCAGATATGAGGTTACCAAGTACAGAAATTACTACTGAACTCGTCAACCTGGTCTTGTAAGCCTGCATAAATATTTTCAGAGGAAACACAGTACTGGAATAAGGATCCACGTCTAAATGATACGTCATAAATGCGCTGCGAGGTGGTATCGATAAATACTTTTACCCTCTTTTGGTTAAAGATACCAATACTAGTTAATATTATAAAGAGGTTTTTTTTTTTTTTATGTCATGCAAACGAGCTGGAAGGTCAACTGATGGTAAGTGATCACCTCCGCCCATGGGCAACTGCAACACCAGAGGTGTCACCGATGCGTTGCTTGCCTTTTAAATGGGAAAACGCTCTCTTCTTGAAGGCTCTGTTGTCATCCTTTGGAAATACCGCCGCAACGAGATTATTCCATATCTTGGATGTACGCGGAAGAAATTGACGCGAAAAACGTACGGTTGTTGAGCGCCAGCCATCCAGATGATGAGCATCTAATTTCGACTTATGACTTATTGTTTCTTTGTAATGAATAGACCGACTACTACCTGACCGATTTCGAAAATTCTTTCACCAATACAAAGCTACATTATCAGCGAGTGACATAGGCTATTTTTATTTATTCAGCCCTTTTTGAAGGGAGAAACAGTATACGCGGGAGAAGACGCTGACGGACAGCTAGTCAAAAGTATAAAATCACTATTAAAATATGTTTACATGATTGAGTAGAGTAGCATGCGAATTTGTGAGTGTTTACATAATTTATTATGATTATGTTGTTAAAAAGTAGCTATCCTTGACATTTTGGCCATCCTGAATGAGTCGTTAGTGATATTGTGTATGTTAGACATCTTAGTATATGGTTGTCTCGTAGGCTGCTGGATTAGTTGGTTTTATGACATTTTGAGGTCTTCCTTCTATTTAAGTTTCTTCTTAGGATATGTAATTTAATTCAGGCTGCCTTATTGCTGTTAAGCAATCTCTTAGGTAGAGGTGAACAAAATAGTAACGTAGCACTTATTTCTCTTTTTAGGAGAGTGCATTTTTAGATTGGACATCCTGTATATCCCTGTATTGGTCTTACTATACAGTATACGTCAACTTTGACGTGACAAAGCATCGCAATAGCACGCTTTCTTAATTTAAATCCAAGCCCCTGATTGGCCAACCTGCCTTTTGTGGAGGGGGTGAACCCACCCCTACGGAGATTGGCGATGTTTTGTCGATAAAGGTACGTGCCTTGAACTAAAGCCTTGAAAAGTTGCTATTACAATGTTAGTTTTGTTTTTAGACAGATTTGCTTCATGTAAATCACAATTAAAATATGACTTCTTTCTTTTTATGAAAATATT
Organism: Udea olivalis; assembly: GCA_947369235.1. Taxonomy (NCBI): domain Eukaryota; kingdom Metazoa; phylum Arthropoda; class Insecta; order Lepidoptera; family Crambidae; genus Udea; species Udea olivalis. The sequence goes on along the minus strand of OX376370.1, from coordinate 5,570,734 downwards.
TTTTTACAGTAAGGCTACAAGTCTGTAATTTTTTCATTTATGTATTAGCTTTACTAGTGTAGGTAGTTATAAATATAAATAAATAAATAAATATCCCTGGACATTATTGCACACAGCGCCATCTAGCCCCAAAGTAAGCTAATTAAAGCTTGTGTTATGGGATACTAGACAACGGATAAACATACTTAAATACATTTTCTTTTGTAAATACATACTTATTATACATAGGAGACACCCAGACCAGTACAAACAGACATGTTCATGCACACAAATGTTTGTACTGTGCGGGGATCGAACCCGCGACCTCTGGTGTAGTAGCCAACTTCTTAACCATTACACCAAGTCGGTCGTCAATGGAACTTTCCAACCTAGTTTTCGAGTTTTTTTAAAGATATATCTATACTAATATTATAAAGAGGAGATATTTGTTTGTTTGTATTGAATATGCTGCGAAACTACTGGACCGATTTTAAAAATTATTTCACCCATATAAATATACTATCAGGGAGTGGCATAGGCTATTTATTTCAATTTAGGTTATATATTTTGACGGGACAGTCTACGCGACATTATGTTTTCTTCTTCAAGATAAAAAATTGCTACTATATCTATATGTTCGTTCAGACTCTTTGTTGACTTGTATAGATGTTTATGACTAATGTTTTGCTCAGATATTTCTGAAGACAAACGTACAGATATTCAATTTTATGCTTTTTACTGTACATACCTACGGAAATCGTAAGTGAATGCAAATCAGCTCTTTCCGCATCATCGAACCAACACCGGTTGCCATGGCGACGAGGTGATGACGCAGTAGCAATGAGTAGCAATGTTACAACCCCTCGTCTGCCTTCGTTTGTTAAGTATTGATTTTAATATTAGCTAGTTTGGTTATAGCCTCATTAACTAGCTTTTGCCCGCAATTCTGCTCAAGGCAGAAATCGTCCAAATTGGTTTGTATAATAACTATTTTTCTGGTTGGGATGCTGTTATTAAGTGTAGCGACATCTATCTCGCCACATACGAGCTAAAAACTGACGTATCCTACTTCGCGATATCAAAGTTATCCGAGCGATTGAACATAGATACAAGAACCCGACAACAACCGTCGGGCAGTAGCCCACCAGACACAACACTCGTCTGGTCGGAGGATCCTCCCTTTTCAATGGTGGATGAGGAACCTTACACCCTGTTCCTCACACTCCCATAACTGGTGATCCCGACGTGATCATCACTTCCGCCAGCCAGCCTTCTCAGCGACCTTGGCACAGCACACTGCACTTCGGCCGGTCAGCAAGCAGAGACGCACTTCTCTCCTGGTCGACGCAGCAGCCAGCCACTACGCAGCACTGCACCACTACGACTCACTGGAGCATTCGCAGCATCACCCCGACTCACTGGGGCATCACCGCAGACAGTTCCGACTCACCGTGAACTATGCGGCATCTGGTTCCGACTCACTGGAACATTCCACTGGCCCGGCAAGCATCAAAAGATGTATGGACGACTCAACCTGCTATTGACGTCCGGTCTCGGAGGGGAGTGATGTAGCGACATCTATCTCGCCACATACGAGCTGAAAGCTGACGTATCCTACATCGCGATATCAAAGTTATCCGAGCGATTGAACATAGATACAAGAACCCGACAACAACCGTCGGGCAGTCGGAGGATCCTTCCTTTTCAATGGTGGATGAGGAACCTTACACCCTATTCCTCACACCCCCCAAACTGGTGACCCCGAGGTGATCATCCACCACCCAAATTAAGTATTCGGTGATGAGAGTTCCCTGTCATCGTGAAAGGAACACATGGAAGGCTACACAATTTAGCAATGTTTATCAAGAGACGCTGGGAGTGTGATCCCAATGGGAATTCAATATCTTGAATCTTCAAATTCAAATAGTCCCTTTTAATAGCAGTGAATTGTTATAACCAATTATTGGTTGATTTTATATTTGTTTACAAATAGCTAAAATTATTATAATTATGTAGGGATTAAAAATACTTCTTCACTCCCGTAAAAAAATATTTTAATTGGCACATAAGGTACAACTTATAAAACGTCACTTAATAATAAAGGTTGGTATAACGCAATTGTATTCCTTATTTTTCTATAATTATTTATTAATAAGGGCCCTCAAAACTGTCTTTTAATCAAATTGTTTGCAGAATTAAGGCGCTTTGCACATGGAGCAACGTTGAGGCAACTATCAACTTTTTAAAAGATTCCTGTAAAAAGTTGGTAGTTGTTGGTATAACGTTTGGATGCTAGATGCCAATTTTATTGCCGGCCACAGGAAGAGGAAGGGAGGAGGGTGTGAAATCGGCCGGCGCGTTGCGAATTGCGGTTGCGGTTGAGGTATCCAGCAACTTTAAAAACGGGTATACATATATTTAACAGTTGCTGGTTGCACCAATTGGAAACTAACTTAGTCATCGATTACAGCAACTGAAACTGTTGACGATCACCAGACGACTACTCGAAACTCGAGTTGCTATGTGTGCGCAGGCCCATTGAAATATAATGTGTAAACAGCTAGTGGCCAGTTGCCAGTTGCTGCAATAGTTGCTCCATGTGCAAAGCGCCTAAATGAGTCCCGTGACCATAAAATATTACTATGTTCGATTATGTAAACTAATTACATGTACAATACAACTAAGAACCAATGGTAGACGGTAAATATATATTTATATGTATGTACTTACAGGTTTACATTTATTAGACTCTTTAGATAAATAAATATCACATTACACTAATAAGATCATCTGACCCCAAACTAAGCAGAGCTTGAACTCGCTATGTAAAAGGTTGCTTCATTACAATGCCTTATAACTTGTCAAATTCCATATCTAAACTGGCCGTAGCGAGCAATTTCGTAAATGAGTTTTCATTTCCAGCCAGTCAGCTGCCTCTTCTAGTCTGGATGTCTGACGAAATAAAGAATTCCCTAAACTGAAGGTTTATATTAGGTCAAGTTAATTAACTTGACCTAATATAAACCTTTTACTAATTCTCAAACATACCCACGACCTTTGACCATAGAACTAACGGGGATTGACATATCCGCAAACAAATTAGTTACCCTGCAATTAGGGTAAATGCTTAATAGGGAGCGGGGTAAATATGGCGTGAGGGTAATTGCTGCCGTGTGAATTGTAATGTACACTAATAGTGCCTATTTTGATGAACTGTGATTGGGATTTGTTTTATTTGTAAAAGCGGTACATAAACCAAAAAAATGTTTAGTATTTTTCTTTTTTCTTTAGTTAAGGCATGGATTTGATTAGTACAAATCGATATGATTTTGAAAAGTAATTCTAACTGATCAGTATACGGCACACAGGTTGAAATACTCTTTAAATGCATTTACCTACTGGGCGAGTAAAAAATAAACTACTGTTGTATCGAAATTCGAAGCTAAAGCCACAGTTAATACGATTTTTTAACTAGCTGTTCTCCCGTCATCAGCAAGTGACATAGCCTACTAGCCTATATTTTGACGGGAAAGACAGCTTTTCAATTTTAAGTCAGAAAAATGGTGACCTTAACAGCTAGCGCCGCCTTTTTTGTCAGCAGCGTAGTGAGAACACTTTTTTTAACCACCTCAATATTACGACTAAAAAAGGGGAAAAACTTAATGTTGACTAAGCCTGAAAGAAGAAAGTATTTACAGTCAACAGCAGAAGTAGGTGATACTTTAACGTACCAAAATTGATGATTTTACTAAAACCATTGAGTTTATTGAAAAACTAGGAAATTAAATGAGATAGTTCATTCATCATGACGACACGATTGGCTTAGTGCGCTGTCGCACGGTTTCTCGCCTCGATTTCCGTAGTGTCCCGGGTTCCCGGTCGGGTCAATTCGGGAAACGATCTTTTCTGAATTGACTCGGGTCTGGGTGTGCTGGGAGACGCCACTGGCTTATTTCCTTGTGTGGTACCTCGTAACACAGGGATATTAATCCCTACTTCGAGACCATTACAAGAGGTGTGTTGTCTGGCGCATATTTATTTATTTATTTATTTATTATTATTTATTATTCATCATAGTGAAAATTTGCTGCATGTGATCAATTTTTTACGTAGTTTTCATTCATAAAAACAAATTGGAAATTTGTTCAATCATCATTAACTTTTGCTGTTGACTGTACGATTCATCTAATGTGCGGTGCTTCAGAAATATAGATATAAAATAGGTATTACTTTATTTTTAATCGCCATAGCCCGTGTTTAGGTACTTACCATGACGATTTGACAGGAAAGCATCAATTCGAAGGGTGCTCAGATTAATTTGAATCACGTTATAGAATTCGAGTTTCAGGCCCGTATTCTAGAATCGTACTCAAGCACTGATCTGTACCTACTTGATTAAAGATTTCTAAACGCCAGTTCATACAAAAACGTCACTCAGATCTATACTCAAGTACAGATTTTGTTTTAGAATACGGGCCTTAGTCTCTGACACGTAAAACAAGTTTAAAATGTCCTTAATATTCATTTATTTGATTATTCTAATCAGGCACAAAATTAAACCAGGTGGAAGTTCCACATCATTGGTCCCACCTGATACTTTCGCCTATTGTGGCCTATCGGCCCAGCCACCCTTTTAACGCTCCATTGCCCGTAATTCGGTATGGTTCCTACAACTAATTTTAGAATTAAGTTAGGGGTTGTTTTGTTAAAATAATGTATATTACGGTTGAATGCTCAAGGTCGTTCAATCAGCGATAAAGGCGGCTAAAAGGATGTGAAGAAATAAAAAATAAATAAATCGGTGGAAAAAGTTTTTGTGCCGCGCTGGTGGCGGCACTTTATAATAATACTTTCCACCGCCACATCTCCTTCCCGTGGGTGTCGTAAGAGGCGACTAAGGGAGCCCTGCAGCAGACCATCTGCTCTTCAGGTGGGAGACATATGATGTCGGCCGGTTGATGTTACCACCATGCAGCTGCGTAAAACCCGCCAAGTGACTCTGACCTAGCTCGGTCAGGTCGCGTTCCGGGATCAGCCCTGCACTAACCGGTGTCAGAGCAGGCCTTCAAGGTGAGTATGGCCAGCTCAGTAATTGCTGCATTATTGTGCTTGTCATCCTCATATCTGGACCTCACGGCTGCACTCCATCAGGTGGAGTGAGGTTATCTTGACTGGCACTATAAAAAAAACAATGAATAGCCCAGTGGGAAAGTGGAACCAGTAGCACAGATTACTTAATAGTTTCTTCGTAACAAATAAATTACATCATAGAAAATTGACCATTTTCTCAATTTTATATGCGTGCTGTCACGTAACAGACACATTGCCAGGGCCACCTCTTTCGACATAGATGTCAGTAGTCAGTACTGACAGTTCAGTTCAACCGCAAGATTCACGTACGCTCTACGCGGCGTTTGACAACCAACTGCCAAATAGGTCTACGAAGACCCGGTGGCTGGTAGGTGATTACCGCGCGCAAGTACATGGAGTGACAGGTCTGGCAGTAGTGGCCAGGACGCAGCTGGTGTGTCATGAACTACTGACCGTAGCATAAAGTTATCATTTAGATTACCGCTTGAGGCTCTAGTATGAGGTCGAATTTTATCAAGTTTTTATATTTTGAGAAAAATAAAGCATTGCTAACCACTGAGCTACCGAAATTCCAATGGACCGGACGAATCTTTGTAGTGTATGCTTACGTTGCATTCCATTCACGCTTTTATGCCTGATACTATGGCTCCAGCGGGACCCCATCCTGCATCTTCTACAGGTCCCTGCTCTTCCAACTGAGCTACCGAGACCATTAACAGGCCTGTCGAATTTGTATTGTATTAAGTTGTAAGCCAACGTTTTTTCATTAATGTTATTAAGGCAAGCGCCTTTTACCACCCGAAAGAAATATTTTTTCAAATATTGACTTTGGTCTAGCTAAAGGATATAGGTGAATTTCTATTTTTATCATTTAGAGCAGCCACCCCAGATATTTACAAGGTCCGAAATAAAAAAAATATCTTTCTATTTCGAACTATTAAATATCTTAAAGTCGGTTTAAAGAGGCTCAAACTCAAACTTAAACGTTTATTTGCTTAACATTGTGAAGTACATTGGGATGAGTGACAATGATATAAAAAGTTACAACAATGTTATACCCTAGTTTTGTGGGAATGCAAATGTAAATCAAATTAAACTTATGCCAGCTAATTTTAATTGAAAATATTTTAAGTACAATCACTTTTGTCAGAGACTGTATAGGTATTTATTTACGCTAGAATGAATTCTGTGAACATAATATAAACAGGAAATAACTGAAAACCACTTAAAAAGTTAAGATTTTATTAAATCTGCAAACATATTTGGTAGGTTGACAAAACGCTCAAAATATTTCTATAAAAATTTCGTTCTATAAAAATAATATGACCGTTTTAACCAAACAAAACACTACCAATCTTACTATACAACGTTATTATCTACCTACCATCGAAAATCACCACCCACATTCAAATTCAGAACCCAGAAAATTCCAATTTCGAATCATTGGTTTCCCATTGGCCGGCCGCGCCCCCTAACCGTAAATGTTTTCGTGAAAACCGTGAAAAACCAAATATGTCGGTCCCTTTCTCTCTCGTTGCTCGTTCCATTGACTGCCTCTTTCGCACGCAAGGGTGAAGACATCGCACCGTCCAGTCAGTGCCTTCTATGTTCAAGTAGTTGACTGACGTTTTATTGAACAAATAAAGGCTTCTTTTTTCAAATAAGAACGCGCCCGCATTGTGTTTTTAAACAAAAGAGATCCCATTATAAAAAATCAATAGAGAATAGCGGTTTCAAGAACCATGGAATGTTTGTGTAATTAAAAAATTAATACGGACTTGGCATATTTAAATACGAAACGTGGTGACGGTTCGTCGACCATAGTAATTTCACAGTGAAATTATGTGATTTAAAAGTGAAAACTTTGTGTTACTTCAACGACTAATTATTCCGTGTGCTAACGCCTTAAATTAATTCGAAATAAACTTTAATTACGTGTTGTGGAAAATCTCTGTGCTATTGACTCTGTGGTAGAAAAAGGCGGCAAAAATAAACTTCGAACTCTGAATAATGTGTCGTGCCACTGTTGTGGACGCTACGTAACGTCATTTTGAAAATGCTGGCCGGTTTGGAATGTCATTTGGGACCTGAAATGTCATTCTGAATTTAAAATGGAATACACTTGGCATATAGAGGACGCTAGTGGCCAAGAAAACATCAGAAGCTCTTCCAGATTGCAAGGAAGAAATCAAGGTAATATGTTACACAAATTGTACAGTATCCCACGTAGCCCTAAGAAGCCTAATCAAGTGATTGATTATGTAGGCTAAAATGCGTACCCCCGGAAATTTTCCTCACGGTAGATATCTTGCAATTCGTATTAGCAGGCGAGAAAAATATGAGACAATTTTTTCACGGATTTGCATAAATAAATATAATGCAAGTAGAGTTTAGAAACGCTGCCCTATTTTTATGTATAAATACACAAAAATATATAATATAGATACATAGATAGATATATTATTTACTGTACAAAAACATAAAGAGACTTTAAAGCTAAAAATTATATTTAAAACAATGCAACATTTAGGCGGCCTTACCGCTTATAGCGATCTCTTCCAGGCAACCTACGCGTAGAGGAAAAATAGTAAACGAAAGGCAAGTATGTGCACTAGTAAAACAGAAACTATTTAGATAGAGAAATGTGTAAATTTAATAACAAACTTGTTCAAAATAAACTTACTTTATATTTGAAGATATTAAGATAATTCAATGTTCTATAACAGATACCGGCGAAATAATTTCGAACCTAAAATAAACTAATTATAATATACATAATTGAAACAGAACCAGTCACAGACAGATATCAAAAGTAGATGCACCAACGGTTAAACAGAAAAAAGGAATAAAAATATAAATAGGTATAACTCCCAGTCTAAGACTGCATAAGGTAGGGAAATCATTTGTTGGTCAATGTGTAAAATATTTTAATAAGATTCCGCAAACTCTTGTTGAACTGCCTCTCCACCAGTTTAAGTCACAAATTAAAGCTAAGTTAATGAAACGAGGTTATTATAGTGTTGAGGATTTCTTAAATGATAAGAATTTGTGGTCATCTTAGGTATAATCTGCTCCTCTGCACACTTTTTTGTTATGACTTTACTCTGTCAATTCAATTTTTGTGTTAAAAAACAAGATTGAAAAGAGTAACCATCGAGTTTCTTGCCGGAGTCTTCTCGATCGGAAACAACCTCCGAACCGCTGGTAGAGTCACATTATGTTTAATTATGATATTAACTATCATAGTATTATTTTATGTAAGTTTATTTTTATTCAGTATATTTTTGCTACAACTTTTTTTTGTTTATGACTTGTCGTAAGTACTTTTTATAAGTCTATATGAATAAAGATATTTTTTACTTTACTTTTACATACTTTACTTAATCAGAGCGCAAGATTATGCGATTTGACTTCTGCGTTGAAGATAGGAAGGGATTGAGATTCCCTAATAGATAGGGGTAAGGAATTCTACAATCGGATAGATTGTACTTACAGTAAAAGATTGTGTTCAAAAGTGCGCGGAATGAGGAGGGAATTTAAGCCGGAGTATTCGAGATGATCGCATTTGTTGTCCCCGAGTCGGCTGCAGAAAATACACAAATACATACATTTAACAAAATACCTCAAAGTCTTGTTGATCTACCTCTTCACAAGTTCAAGTCTACAATTAAAACAAAGTTGATACAACAAGGTTATTATAACGTGGAGGATTACTTGAACGACAAGAATTTTTGGTCATAATAGGAATAATCTGCTCCTCTGCTCAAATAATGTATTTTTATTGTTCTTTTGACTGTACTCTGAATTTATTTGTTGTAAAACAAAACAAAGTTCAAAAGAGTAACTATCGAGTTTCTTGCCGGAGTCTTCTCGATAAGAAACAACTTCTGAACCGGTGGTAGATTCGCATTATGTTTATTTAGAATATGTACTATTATTGTATTATTTTATTTACGTCTATTATCGTTTATATATATTTTTTGTGAATTTTGACATTTCATAAGTGCTTCTTTGTAAAAGCTTAAGTGAATAAATGATTTTTCACTTACTTTACTTTACTTTACTTACAGTTATTAGAATACAAAAAAATCATCAATTCCGTACTGAAAATCTCCTGCAGTTAGAATTGACAGAGTTTTTTCTGTTGATCAATGTAATGTCTTAGAAAATAAAGCAATAAACAAATCTATTCCGTACCTATGATAATGTTTAAATTTCGCTCTTGTACGGGGCGTTTTAGACCTAGAACAGTGTGAACTTGTTAATAGCAATTAGTGGGTAAAAACTGTACTTTAACGGTAGCAGTTTTTCCGTCCTATCACGTTAGTTCTTACTGATGGGTGTATTAATTAATTACCATTTTTGCTTCACGCTGGTTGGCCTAACATTTTCTACTAAAATTCGTTATTTTTAAAGACAGAAATACTAGAAGAAACCGACAAAGTGCGAGTCGGACTCACGCACCGAGGGTTCCGTACAAACCTGTAGGTATATTTATTAAAAATATTTTTAGTATATGATGTAACTAAAAATTTACGGTTTTCGTAATTTTTCCTTTATCTGTGTTATAAGACGTTACTTCGTAACAAATTTCAAGATTCTGAGTTCACGGGAAGTACCCTGTAGGTTTTGATTCTCATGCGAGTGTCGAAAATTGGCGGAAATTTGTGGCATAAACGGCTGTATCTTTTAATTGTGTTGGCTTGGAAGTTTGATTCTTTCACAGCTACAAGGGACAGTAGACCTGAGTATTGGATATAAATTTCAGCTTGATACTTTCACGCGTTGCTGAGAAAAAGGGTCCTGACAGAAAGACAGACGGCCGGACGGACAACAAAGTGATCCTTTATAGGAACCCTTATGGGTTCCGTTTTTCCTCTCGAAGTTCAGAACCCTAAAAATTAACTTCTTTAGAGCATCAGGCAGGATTTGGACTAGCAACCTTTCGCTTGAAAATTTAAAGATTCGTCGAGTTCTTCTAGTCATTTGTCTACTAAAATCTGAAAGACATTTTTTTACCATCCCATGCTGCGTTTGCAAGAGCATTCTCAACGTCATGTTGGGTATCAATTCACTTAGCGAAACGTGAGTGTTCCGATGCGCGATCACTAAAGGTGGACCTAGACCTAGGACCTAGACCTAGAGCAAACGGGCGAATGCTCATTATATCACCACTCCATCGAATTCTGTTTGTGTAAACAGAGATATTCTTCCGTTGTTCTATCTTTGGTTCGCGGAGATCCTAGAGCACGAGCTAGTATGCTCGTTCTTGATTTTTTGTTTTGTTTTTTAAAATTACTTTGGTGTAAATGAACAATGAATTATCATTTACACTAAAAGATCACGAAAGAACATTCTTGCTCCAGTTCTAGCTCATTGTTCGTTTGTTTTAAACCCACCTTTTGACGGCAACAGTCAAACTTGCCTCTCATGACTACCCCGTTTAGAATATAGTCGTGAGCGTACATGATAATATGATACTAGTTTACCGGAACAAAGTGCTTCTAAAAAAACTACTTTTAACTTAAAACGCGTAACAAGGACAAACAATTTTTCGGGGTCCCTCATTTAGGTCACTCCGTCAATCTAAATAGCCTACATTATAGACTTATAGTGCTAATAACAGCAGCATTTCAAAGACAAATGGAGCGTACACACTTTCGAGGCAAGCCTTCAAATATCCTACGCAACTGGTTTCGATACTGCGTTTGATACCTCTAGCCTTTTTAATCCGCCACTCCTTCTGTCACGTGAACTTAGCCTTAATTCAAAATATTTAAAAATACATATTTAAAAGCCGACTTTAATAAAAAAAACACCTAAATGAAATGATATGGCCCACTTTTTAAACGTAATATTGATTTGTTGAAGAATAATTAAATTTTAAGTTTTAAAATCCCACCAAATCAATTTTATAACATAAATCCTTTGTACACCATTTTGGAAAAGAGCTGATACTCTTCAAACTGCTGGACCGATCATTACCAAACATAGCTAAGAATCTCCTCACTGATTAAGCTAACTATTATCTTATTTTTTTATTTTATGATATTGAATCTTGACGACACGATTGTCGTAGTGCGCTTACGTGGTGTCCCTGGTACGATTCCCGTGTCAGGTCAATGTCTGATATCTCGTAACACACGAATATTTTATTCTCACTTATCATCACATCAGCCTTTGGAAGATCACTTCTGGATCTGGCCTCCCCCATTGAACGCCATAGCGAGCGGCTTTGTGCCGTACCTACGCATCCAACGGCTTCCCGCAACCTGCACTAGATTACATCGGTCCACCGGGTAGGAGGCCTGCCAACGCTGCGTCATCCAGTTCGTGGTCGACACTCAAGAACCTTTACTCCCCAACGGTCATCAGCTCTGCGAGCCATGTGGTCTGCCCATTGCCACTTCATCTTGGCTTTGTAATGAGCTAAATCGGTAACTTTCGGATCCTATCTTGCAAAGACACACCAAGCATAGCTTTCTTCATAGCTAGCTGAGGAACCCTGAGCTTAATAAAGAGGCCAGAGGAAAACCGTCAAGTCAAGCGCCACGTCTCAGTGCCGTAGGTCATCACTGGCTACTCGAACTGCACGAAGACTCTAGTCTTCAGGCTCTGAAAAAAGCACGTAAAACCTCCTCCTCACTTCTAAACCATGACAAGTGGTGTGTCGTCTGGCGCATTTTTATCGGCCAATTTGTACATTCGGACATTCCTCATACGCATATAGAACAACATATCGTAAAATTGGCGAAATTCCTCACTTCTAATCAGCACACATGCGTTTAACTCATACGTTGAGTAACGTGATACTGTGATACTGATAACAGGACCGTACTTGAAGTCACCTAGTACTGGCGATACTGATGACGAAGGCATTGTCCTCAGCCCAAAGGTCAGTTACGAATGCAGAGGTCATATCGGTTTATAGTAACAGATTTGGTTCAGGTAATAAACTTTTTCTGGGTGTGATGCGCTGGACTGGAAGACGCCTCTGGCTGCTATGCTACTTTTCTACCAGAGATGTGACATGCTACGTTGCTGTGGATGTGATTGATTTCCACCAATCACATTCATTGGTGCACATGGCAGCACTGGTGAAAACGGGTTCTACTAAGCTATGTTTTTAATATGACACATGACATGAACCATGGATGCGTGCTGTGCGTGCCTTCCCTACTGTTGATACATCGCACAGCTCGGGCTGCGCATCTTACTCGCAAAGCTTCCTTGCGCTAAGCATGCTATGCTGTTGGGGTTGCCAAGATACTGCAGGGCTCTAGGCATGCGTGTATACTGATGGCTTTCATGCCATCCTTCGTAAAAGAGCCGCCCCGATGCTAAGCCGTGTTCGTGGAAGCACCAATGACGTTCTAAATGTTGTGGCTGGTCGAACAAATTGTCCATTTGTAACAAGGTGGATTCGGTTGCAAGTTGATTGAATATTGATTAAGGCCTGCGCAGACGAGGGATTATCCGCGGCGTACTTTTTTCTCCGTCAAAATAGATCCCTTACAAACTGTATCGAGCAACGCATATGAACGAGCAAAAATACGCCGAACCAAAAATTCGCCGAAACACCGCGGACGCCCGCGAAGCGTAGCGAAGCGAAATAAAGTGCGCGGTGTTTCGGCGAAAAAAATGAACAAACGAACTATGAGCAGTCAACGCACACGGCGGATTTTACTACGCGTTAAAAATCGATTCGAAATAAAGGGATGGACTCAGTATTCTCTTTCAAAACGTCTTCTCTTTTGCTTTACCTTCATGTACGAGTAAATTACTGCACAACGTAATTTCAGAATATTTAAATACTTTCGGACACCGTGTGCGTGGAACCGCGGTAAATCCGCGGGGGATTTTGTATTCGCGGAGCGTACTTTTTTTCTCCGCGTGCGCAGTGCCTTTACCCTTATTATTGTAGGTATGTCTGTTGTGTTTTAACTGTATGGACAAGCGTCTGAAATATGAGTTTGAATTGAATTATTCCTCGTCTGGTTCTTGGTAACACTAGGATTTGTATCCTTATTTTCGTGACGGTGTCTCACTCATCTCAACCCGGAACAAACATTAATGTGACGAACATTTGTGCGTTTTCTGTGTCTGGATCTTATACTATGTCAGTCTCTGACACCCACAGTACAAGCATAACATAGTACAAGCTATTGCTTAGTTTAGGATCAATACGTCTACCACGAGTTGCCACTTTAAATTTACGTTATCGTTCGCGTAAAAAATTGTATTGGGATGACATATGACATGACACGACAATGTCAAATCCCAATACATTTTTTTAGGCGAACGATAGTGTAAACTTAAGAGGATACAGAAGCGCCATTTTTCCATGCAAAAGTAGTCCCCTGTTTCCTCCCTGGATTTGCTAGTAGAGAAATAATTTTTACCCAAACAATCTATTGCCACTATTGGCATGTTCCTATGTTTTTTTTTAAATAAATTATTTACGAAAAGAGATATGAACCTTCAAAAATCTAAAAAAATAGCCAGAATATCCGCTGTGTTCAAACATCCAGAAAACTAATTTGACTAGTTTATGTCAAAAAAGGAAAACATAGGAACACGGCCACATTCCTTCTTTAATTATTAACGGAAAAAATAACTAAATTGGTTAATTTTTCAAAAAGGGATTAGGGGAGTACGGAACGTCGATTTTATGTACTTTTGATAGGTAATTTCGGTCCGATTTACATCTGTCTCTGTCGCACTTTGCGGGCGCTCGAGGTTTGCAAAAGACAGCAATAGATTTTACAAATACAAATTTTTCATTTCTCTCGAACGTGCTGTGTCCTCTCAAAGTAGCAACTCGTGGTAGACGTACAGATATGATCTTGGTTTTCCTTCTATGTGTACTTCGTTAACTAACTGACTTACTGGATCAAGAACCGCGAAATTTTCCACCAGGCTGCATTTGATAGGGTCCTAGCCTTAGAATAATAACGTATAGAAGGATAGTCTTCATTCAACTGCCCCGACAAAAATGAAGCACTAATCCGATCCACACATTCGTGACTATTACTTGCTTACGTGCCGCGCGCTTCGACATTAAACATTACGGAGCTGTAATGAACACTGCAAAGCGGTACGTTTGGAGCTATTTATGGCTCCAATTAAGGTGTAACTTGGTTTCTATATGTAATTATTCTAAGGTCCTAGCTGTTTGTCAACTTGTTCACCAACGTAGACTATTTCTCCTGTTAAAATACAGCCTCCAAAAATTGCCTAGATGTTACTTATTTTTTTGGTAGCTTGATGGTTGAGGATTTTTTATAATCAGTCCAGTAGTTTCAAAGCGTATTCAATACAAACAAACAAATCTTTCCTTTTTATAATATTAGCTTAGGTATACCTACAATAAACTATAGTTTATTGTAGCGAAGTACTAAGAGTCTAGAAAAGAGTGCGGTATACAGCTTTTGAGACATTTTAAATGAAAATATTTCAGTAAAACAATGTTGTAATTAATGAGTAGTTATCCAGTTTCTTGCAAAGGCCCTAGATAGAATCAAACGTCTCTGTAATGTAGAGTCACATTATCTTTAGATCTTACAATAATAACGTATAGAAGGCGAGTCGGGGCACCCGTTTTGATGCCACAAATATCAAGACTTCACGTCTGAATCTGAACTGACCGATGTTAATTTCTCGAGGTAAGAGCTTCTTCAAAATGTTTATTTGTGCAGTAAATGGTTGCAACAACATAACAGAGAAGCACAAGTAGTATTCATACATGTTTAATGCTGAAAACATGTGTAACGAACGAATTGTTATTTTGACAGTTGATTTTTGTATGGATTGATCCTTCTAAGTGTAATTATTCTAAGCTTTAGATCTATACTTTAATTCACAAAGAGGTAGGATTTGATCGTCATTCCAAATTGTAAAAGTAAAATCTTGCATAATATGTAGATAGTATTATGACTAGTTCAACTATCTCAAGTAGATTTTCCCTAAAATCAACATAGTTAATAATAATAAATATCTGGGACATTTCACACCAAGATCATCTGACCCCAAACTAAGCAGAGCTTGTAATATGGGCGTCAGAGACTGATAAACATACTTAAATATTTCTAAATACATACTTAAATAGATAATAACACCCAGACACACAACAAATATAAATGTTCGTCACACAAATATTTGTCATGGGTGGGGATCGAACCCACGACCTCCGGCGCTAAAGGCAGGATCGCTGCCATTGCGCCAACAGGCCAGTTGGTTTCACCATTATGTTACTTCAGCTGCAACCTCTTCTGCATCAAAATTAACTCTCTTTTAATACCTAAGTACCTTACAGCTTACTTTAAAATGCCATCTTTAAAAAAAAAACATTGCTAATATCCCAAACGGGGTAGTCATAGGCAAGTTGCCATCATGGTGAACGGAACACTCAGAAATCTTTCTTCCGTAATGTATCTACTCAGAAGCCCACTTCTCACTAATGATATAGGTAATA
Source organism: Udea olivalis (assembly GCA_947369235.1). Taxonomy (NCBI): domain Eukaryota; kingdom Metazoa; phylum Arthropoda; class Insecta; order Lepidoptera; family Crambidae; genus Udea; species Udea olivalis. Next base: position 5,555,190 of record OX376370.1, on the reverse strand, counting down.
TTTTCTTTGGAAATGGTATTAGGACCCAACGTGGTAGGTGGTGAGCCTTCCGCCGTTATCCGGGTTGATTTGGTTTTTATCGATGTCATCGATTAAACTCTTTAGAGATGCTTAACCGCTAGGACACGAGGCCCTCATCCTATACTTTTCTATGCTTTTATTTGGATAGTTAGCCCAAATATGTCATATATTTATGAGAGCAAATCATGATGGCGACCTTCAATAAAAATATTAATTAAAAAAATAATACTTGCAGTAATGTGTACCTCTTTTCCTACTATTGTTCAATGCAACTCACCTGTGTATACCCCATAACTTATGCCCGTTCACCGCCCATGTTAATGGCAAATCACATGGATGAATGAGCACCACACACCCATACGACACCATTAATACAGCCTGATTCCTACTGAAACCGACGCTATAGCGATAATATGAATAATCTTAATTTAGTAGTACTTGTATTAGTAAAAATAAAAATGTCATGCCATGATTTGCACGCTGTTAATTTAGGATTTTTTTGTAAGACTATATATATGTACCTGACCAATAATGATACCTGTATTCAACCTAAAATTTATGCAAATAAATTATTTGAGTTTGAATATGCAAGAAGAATATGATCTCCCAGCTGACTAAACGTCAGGCCTAAAAAAAATGTTTTTCTATGAGTCTAGTTTTTCGGCTGTTAAAGACACGTGCACACACTAGCTTTCTGCTCGCGGCTTCGCCCGCGTTATCGTTATATATTATGGCCAAATTACATATATTTTTATAAATTGTAATTTATGTGTTATTCTGATGTATAAGCTGTATTACTGTAAAGTTTCATATAAATCCGTTCAGTTGTTTTTGGGAGAAAGAGTAACATACATACACACATATATACATCCTCACAAACTTTCGCATTTTTAATATTAGTAAGTAAGTGGGTAAGATAAGATATCATACGCTTACGATTTAAGAAGTTGTGAGCGTATGTAGACGACACGATTGGCGTAGTGCGTTCTAGCACGGATTCTCGCCTTTAATTCCGTAGTGTCCCGGGTTCGATCCCCGGTCATGTCAATTCAGGAAATGATATTTTATAAATTGGCCTGGGTCTGGGTGTGCTGGGAGACGCCCTGGCTTAATTCCTTGTCTGGTACCTCGTAACACAGGGATATTTATCCCTACTTCGAGACCATGACAAGAGGTGTGTTGTCTGGCGTATTTTTATATTTATTTATGTATGGGATATCCCAAATGGGGTAGACATACTGTGATGCCCTGGCCTGGTGATAAGAACGCTCAGAAGCCCTTCATTTCGCGAAGTGAATGAAACCCATCGTGGTAGTTGGCGAGCCTCTTTCGCTACGGTTATCCGACTTCCTTTAGTTTTTCTGCCACAGGAGAGTGGGCCGTAAATACGAGTACAATGAATCCATGATTTGAACTTGGGACTGGGGCCTTAATACAATCGCTTATCCCAAGACAGGGTAGCCATTTTGTCTGTAAATATCCAGTCTAGAAGATGCCATAGTGTCACGTCATAGCTGACTGGCTGAAAATGAAATATTATATCACGAAATTGCTCGCTACTCTCAGTTCAGGGACTGAACTTGACAAGTCATATGGGATTGTAATAGCCCCTGGCCGGGCTGAAATACCTAACCCCTAGGTTACGACGCTCTCATAACTTAGTTATCGCGCGATATAGCATTGTGTACAACGCCACCCTTATCCCAATACAACAATAAAGGTGGTCAAAACCACCCCTTCGATATCGCTAATTTGTTAACGACATCGTGTGAACGCCGGTTGCACACTCGGTGATCCGTGAAAACGCATCTGCGCCTAATTGTTAATAGTGCGCAATTGCGCATAGCGTAGTGCGCATAGTAAGACTGTATAGTTTTTTTTTTCAACAAGAATTCAGTAATATGCTTTTTATTATCTGTGTTACCTCAGAACTCCAAGACATTTACTGACCTTTTAGGGAAAATATATTTTGTTCGAAATTAGGCGATGTTTTAAAAGAAACTAAAATTATTTATAACTTTTGAACAGCTAAAAAATTTATTTCAACTACAGGTGACCCAAGAGCTGGTACATTCCTCGCACAACGTGTGAGTCTTTCTATACAACGGGGGAATGCTGCCAGCATCTTGGGTACCTTACCACAGGTGCAAAATTTTCCTAGTAGTTTTTAGCTATATTCATTTTAAGGTTTTCTAGGTAGAACCAACAAATAAGTAGAATTGAACAGCTAGGAATCGTAATAAATTATACATAGGGTTGAAAACTTCGGAAATGACTCCTATGCTACTGAATGCTACATTTCAAGTTGATCCTGTCTCTCTGTAGCTTTATCTTTTGAGGTATATGTAGAGAGCTTCCTGGTTTCGCCAAAGTTTTGCCAATGAACTTGAAGTACTTACCTCTGGTTCGTATGTTTTTTTTCACTCCACCTGATGGAAAGCAGTCGTGAGGTCCAGATGAGGATGACAAGCACAATAATGCAAAGCAATCACTGAGCTGGCCATACTCATCTTGAAGGCCTGCCCTGGCACCGGTTAGTGCAGTGCTGATCCCGGAACGCGACCTGACCGAGATAGGTCAGAGTCACTTGGCGGGTTTTACGCAACTGCATGGTGGTAGCATCAACCGGCCGACATAATATGTCTCCCACCTGAAGAGCAGATGGTCTGCTGCAGGGCTCCCTTAGTACTCGCACGGAAAGGAGATGGGGCGGTGGTAAGTATTATTTTAAAGTGCCGCCACCAGCACGGCACATTGGCATGGCATTTGCCAGTATCGTCGTATTTTACACTGGTAAAACTGAATTACCAATGTAATTCCTGTCACAATATACTATCGTGTCTATTCCGCATGTTTGCATTTACCTGTCCGACTGTACAAGCCTTTCTCTCGTGATTAATGCCGGCGACGATTCAATGTCAATGACATTGTGAAAAGTTATGGTTCCGTGAATTGATTGGTAAAACTTTAACGGTAGTCTACCATGAGTTTATATCACGTAAACGATGATAGAGATTGTATGCAGTTTTTGGTTCCATTTCTAATCACTAAGGGCGCTGTACCGATATCACATGCAAAAACGTCAACGCGGACGCTAGCGGCTGTCATTGGTGTTAACCATTGGTTCCCAAAGTGGGCCAGGTGGACTCCAAGGGGTCCACGGGAGACTCGACGGGAGTCTATGTTAGTTGGCGTCACGTATTTTGTAGTTTTGGGAATATGGTAGAAATGTAGCTGCAGGGGGTCCACCGGAACCAGGTAAATTTTGAAAGTGGTCTATGCGATAAAAAGTTTGGGAACCTCTGGTGTAAACTGATGGAAGACATACTGACAGAGAATTGACAGTGAGAGAAGTTAATGACTTCACCATCGCGTTTTGTGAGAAAGAAAACGCGAATTTGTGTCACCCAGTCTGCGCCATCTAGCGGCCTTAATGTTGCCCGAATTCGCTTTCTATTAATTAACATTTACGTGCTCGCAAAACCCGATGGTGAAGTCATTCACTTCTCTCACTGCAACTAAAAATTCTTTCACCAATATAAAGCTACGTTATCAGGGAGTGACATAGGAAATATTTTTTTTAATTCAGGCTATGTTTTGACGGGAAAGACAGTCTACGCAGGCGAAGGCGCTGACGGACAGCAATAGTACATAATAAACTTAGACATGAATCTTCATTCAGCACGTTTGAAATTGTCGTAGGATAGAAATTTCTATGCTGAAACAAATCTTGAAAAAGGGTATTTGTAAACCTTCAATTTGCTAAGGCTCCTAAACTATTAGTGTAATTGGTATAGGTTTCACAAGAAAATATATGCCATCAAGTCTTCTTCAATCTGTACATTGGGTTTTCAAAAATACCCCCTGTGTCCCAAGAAAATACCTTCTTTTGTGTTTTGTTGCGAGCGTCCTCGCGCGCGGGTGTCAGCGAGGGGCGAAGGGCGGCATTACCGCTCCGGTATTCAGACGGGAGCCAGAATCGACGCACACGGGCCTTAATTCTCAAACATTTCTTCATTCTATAGAAGCTGCGGGACCGCAACCGTGGTGAGCGTGCCATATAACCGCTCCGTCTGGTCTTCGCCTTAGTAGTCTGAAACCGCTTTAAACACTACAGAACCATCTAACTAAATCACAACTCACGCATACCACAGACAGTTTCGTGACAGTGACGCAATAGTCAAGAGAGCATTGATGCAATACTAATCATTTTCTTCACGGTCTGTGCGGCTAAGTTTTTTTTGCAGAAGAATTTACTGAATGCAGCATACCTAACCGTTAAAGGAGAAAATGGTGGGAAGTTAATAACATTATTTTTGAAGGATTTTTATTTAAGAACTATTTTATTTATTTAATTTAATTAAACGGGTGGCAAACCCAGTAATATAATTAAAAACTATACATGTACAGTAATTACACTTAACATGAAACAATTAAATAAAAATAAAAACTAACATATACTTTCACAAAAATTTAAACAGTTTGATAGGAGAATTACCCATACGTCCTCAAATAAATCGCATTCAGGTCGCTGCCCCAGGAGAGCGTTGAGTGCAGTGTGCATGCGACACACCCACGCGCGCGCGCGCTCGCTCGTGGAGCGGCTGCGCGACTCCTGGCAGCACCTGGTGCGCGACTGAGCGACACGAGCGCTGACCTACAACGATGAGCAGTTCCACGTGTTAGAGAGGATCACCGTGATGGAGACGGGGAGGAGGTTGCGAGCGTTGTTTCAGAAGGCCGCGCCGCTTGCGAGGGACAGAGCTGATGCTATCTGGGACTGCGCGTGCGCTACGGTGCGCGTCTGCGGCCGCGCGAACAGTCGGTGCCTACGGTTAGCGCGGTGGCGAACATATATGTCGGGAACAAAAAAGCGCGATAGCTGCTCAAGAAGTTCAGGACCTACAACGCAGAATTTTCAAAGCAGTCACCATCTGATCTTTGAGACGCCTAACTTCCAACGAGCACATTCCGAGCATACCCAAAAAAAATTTGGCTGGATATAAGAATGGATAGTAGCCATAAACTCTCTTGTAGAGGTACTAACTATGCCTATTGAAGCCTAGCAGGCAGAGAATAAAGTTAGTCCGGGCACCCTTGTTGAAGCCACAAATATGTAGCTATGACGGTGAATTATGGACGTATCGTCCAGTGAACAATAGGCTAGATGACCAAAAAATCTATTTATCCCGTCAGTTAGATTATCAAAAAATTCTGAACACGTATTTTTTCTTTTTTCTCGTATCCGAAAAATGACGACGATACAGTTTCGCGTGACGTCACGCCTAGGTACAATTTTTACTTGGAAGTGACGTTACAAGCCCCCCACTCCGGAACTTAGATGCTCTTTATCTTTGTATTTTTTTAATAATTCGATAAAGCGAAAAATATATGTCCAGTATTTTTGGACGGTCTAACGAACAGAATGCCATTTTTTAAATGTTGTCGACATCCCTATTTCGAGATCCTTGGGTTAAAACTCAAAGTAAATGATTTGCGTAGTAAATGAGTGCGATAATATCATTTTCAAAAAATCACGTAGTGTATTCATGGATATGGATTTAAGAAACAATAAAATTAGGTTCACGTCATGTTCAACTTGTGCAACAAACAATAATTTAGCCATCACAATTGGGGCGCCTTTTTGAAATGATCCTTCTAGGTGTTTTTGAAATTTTCTTAGGCATGTATGTATGTAAATGGCAGTGGGCACTGTGGGCAAGGCACTTATCGTGAAGAACTAATTACCGTTCCAGTAATCATAGTGTATAGTGCCTATGTAAGATCTTTTCTGGAGTACGCTTCTACAGTTTGGAACCCGCAATATAACATTTATGTCGACAGCATCGAGAGAAGTAATAAAAAATGGCAGGACATCTGAACTTTAAAGCTGCACAATGCAAGCTATTAGTTCCTTCTGTGCCTTCTTTATTAGAACGCCGTACGGAGAGAGACCAAATTTTTCTGTATAAGATGATCAAAAACCTAGTAGATACCTACCCCTTTTCTGTTGGAAAATATACGATTCAGATGCCCTCGGACAAGTTCTCGCTGCAGTTACGCATTCGGGATGCCATCCACTAAAACAAATTATGCAACAATTTTTGTTCAGATCGACTGATAACTTTAACAAGAAATTTTGTAATTTAGATATCTATAGTAGTAGCGCCCCTAAGTTCAGAAACGATGTATGTAAAATCTCAAGGAGTAACAATTTAGGATGAACCGTGTATTTGTGAGCATTTTAAGTTCCTATTGTTATTTTTCATTTTCTGTTTGTAATTAGAGTCTTAGCGTTGATAATGTTGATTGTTCGATGATTTGTGTCAAACATCAGTGGAAACTTAACTGATTTTAGTGTTATTTTTTTAAGTAATCTTAAGGTAGAATAAAAATTGTTTGTTTCCTAAATAAAATAAATAAATAAATAGTCAACCCAGGTATGCTGGGAGACGCCCCTGCGGCCCTGGTTTATTCCGTCTGGTACCTTGAAACACTAGGATATTTATCCTTGCTTCGAGATCATGACAAGTGGAGCGTTGTCTGGCGCATACTTTATATATCTTTTTCTTATGTGATTGTCGTGTATGGAATATCATTGGTTCTAACACTTCTAACTAAAAAGATCACTCGACCGTCAAGCCACTTATTATAAGCACGGCTGGACACCGGATGGTTGCTCTATTTAATTGAACAGCTATTAATTATGACTTACATCATCCAATAAATTATGATTACAATGGAAATAATGAACGTTGGATAAATCTTACTAAAATAAATAATAATCTTACTATAGTGTCCCACTGCTGAGCAAAGGCCTCCATCATCGAAATCAAGTCATCGCTACAATGGATGGGTATTGGCATAATCACCGCCTTGCCAAATGCGGGTTGGTGATCACAAACCCGGGCTATGTTCCGAAAAACACACTTTGCCCGACCTGGGAATTGAACGTAGGACCTCCTGGTTTTTGGGCCGAGCTCTGGAACTACTCGGCCACGGAGGCGTTAAATCTTACTAATATTATAAATTTATGCGAAAGTTTGTGAGGATGTGTGTCTGTTTGTTACTCTTTCACTCAAAAACTACTCAACGGATTTGGATGAAACTTTACAGTATTACAGCTTATACATAACAATAACAGATGGGCTACAATTTATAAAGATTTTATGAGATTTTCTCGTGTTATATAACGATAACGCGGGCGAAGCCGCGGGCCGAGAGCAAGTTGAATATAAACTAACATTAACGATCGTTTTGGCGAGAACGTATAAATTTGAACATGTATATGAACATCATCATCATTCAGCAGCCAAAAGTCCACGGCTGTAACGTGTTACTTTTCTGTAGTTGCCGTGTGACCTAGCTTTAATTTTCTATTGATTTTTCCATGTGCTTTTTGTTTGCTGTATCGCATGTTCAGTGGGCATGAACGAGGACGTTCGTTCATCGGGCACCAAGTGAGGATTGGTGATCACAAACCCAGGGTATGTTCCGAAAAATCCGAAAAAACTATGCCCGACCTGGGAATTGAACTCTGCCCCTCCAGATTTCGGCCCCCTCACATTCATTTTTGGGTGACCCGCAACGCATCGGCAAACGTTCTGAATGCCATACTAAAAGTATAAAAAAGGTCATCCACAGCTTTTGGCCACCTGTCAGCCATGACTTTGGGCCAAGTTTCGGGATGCAGTTATACGAGCTTGATTGCTAATGACGTGGTTTTAATAATAATGTATTTATTTGTTCCAGGTCCTGGGCTGATCGACGAGCTGGTGGCCATCATGCCGCCTGTCGGAGATGGCTGCTACGCCCAGCAGCTGGACGGCCGCCGGATGGGGTAAACACCTTTTAAAATATTGTGATGTTTTTGTATAAGCCGCTGCTACATTTTCTTTGAGATATGAGGGATGATGCGGGCTTCTACCAGCAGTATTGCTTTCATTTGCTACTATGTAATACTAAAATCAACACATCTTGAAGCTTCTTAACTAAAAAAAGTTAAAGTTTCAAGCTATCGTTTTCTTATCGGTCTACAAAGTCACTTTCACCCTACATATGAAAGACAGCTAACTACCATAAAAAACTGTATCTTTTTGTGTTCCACCATCAAATTCCTAAGCCCCGTCATCGATGCCATTATGGATACACTTCAAGCCTATAGGGGAAATAACTCTAATGACAACATTTTTTTATTGGGTGATAGTTTTTGAGGACTTACTGGTCAGGCGGGCAGGAGTCATTAAACTTGGGATATTTCACAATCTCTACCCTCGCAGAAACGCCAACCTAATTATTGGATTCTAACTATGAGCCTTCCATCGTTCAGGCTAACATTACTACCGACCTGTCTTCACCAAATCCTTCTCTTTGCAGGGGCCACCAGCTTCCAGAAAGTCCACCAGACTCCGGCTCCGAAAACCCTTACAGTCCCTCCGAAGTGCCCCATGCGATAAACGTATCCCAAACAGTCCTAGGATCAGAGTACATGCTGGTCCACGACCATATGACCAATCACGAAATATTGCAGCCTGAAGGCGAATACATTTACGAAGAACTGAAGTCTGACAACCTGGATCATGAAGTTTTGAGAAATAACTTGAACGATGTGGTGGTCCTACCAAATGATCCAAACATTGTTGAATTAGGGATAAGAACAGTCAGACACGAATTAGGACTATCAGATCCGTATCAGAACAGGTACAGCCAGATGAGGGTGGAAATGCCGGAGCTGGAGCAAGGCCTGATGAACCCTCAGTTGGTGGCGTTAGGCCATGAGACGATGACGCCGGTGTACACGAACCTTCAGGAACCAATCACGAAGAAGAGGAAGCATTCACAGGACACGAATTCTCAAGTGAAATGTGAACCAGGTGAGTACAAGTATTTAATGTAAGATAATCTTCAGTAAATCTGATATTGTATAAATCATTGATTTTTTCTTATGCTGACGACACGATTGGCGTAGGGCGTTGTAGCATCGGATTCCTGCACGGGTCAATTTAGAAAACAAACGTACTATGAGACGTCCCTGGCTTATATCTTGTCTGGTAGGCACCAGTTTTGTGGTAACACAAGGATATTTATTTCACTGTCTAGAAGTAAGGATTACTTCTAGACAGTGAAAAAAATACTTACTTACCAAATTTTATTTCTTCCGATCGTATCTCATAATAACGATTATATTATTATTTAGTGTACTCATACTGTGACATTTTCTTCAAAACAGTAGTTGCATGATGGAATTTCACTTTTTATTAGATTTCGTATGCATTCAATTTTCATAATGAAAATACCCTTAGCAATTTTATCATGCTGATCAAAATTATAGCTTAAAGTTTCCTCAAAGGAATGAGACTTTATTGTAGTTCACTAGCGGTAAAACTAAGTTGAATCGAAAGTAAATAGGATTATGCAGCAATAAATAGCAGACATTCATTACTTCTATAAAGCTACAGAAATGTTCAATTGTATTTTAACGATTAGTTTTCTAATATTTTTAATATTTAGCCTTATTTCGAGATCACGACAATTTGTGTGTTTGCCTTTCCTAGCCGCGCTCTCCCCCGAAAGCGCGACCCTCGCGCGGCCGCCCCCCTCAGTGGACGGATCAGAAGCTGGAGACGATGCTCCTCTTCAAAGCATCAGGTTCTCCACCTTCCAGCAGCAAGTCTGGCACACGTTGCATGACTGCAATCTGAAACCGCTGTGAGTATACTAACAGTTCATTTGATAATTTGCTATCCTTATTACATTATAGCTATAGTTTCCGTTGTGTCAGTGTTCCAAAATAGTAGCATGAATATAATAATATAGGAAAGGATAGAAATAGGTTTCATTGATAGCCTGTCCTGTTTGTTCTGGTACAAAGCCTTGAGGACGCAGCAGAGAATTTAGTCAACAATTTAGGCGTCCTATGATATACAAGAAACACACCCCTTATGGACTCTACGCAACAAAACACAAACTTATGCCGGTGTGTCGGCAGATTGACCACCTGGCGGGTAAGGCCGCCGGCTATTTATCGACGATAAACTATCGGATCAAGCCCGAAGCTCCTATCCCGGATAAATCCACCGAGGCTACAGCGTTGTTGTGCACAGGGCTTTAGCTGTGCAGAATCCAGGTTTCCTACATACTATTGACGACAAGATTGGCGTAGTGCGCTGTAGAACGGTTTCTCGCCTTGACTAACGTAGTGTCCCGGGTTTGATTCCTGGTCGTGTCAATTCAGGAAATGATATTTTCTAAATTGGCTCTGGTCTAGGTGTGCTGGGAGACGCCCCCGGCTCAATTCCTTGTCTGATACCTCGTAACAGGGATATATATCTTTACTTCGAGACCATGACAAGTGGTGTGTTGTCTGCATATTCATTTATACAATTAGTACCCAGGGGAACCCAGGAAGTTTTTATGTGCATTGCATTCTTAGTACTGAAGTGTAGTTAGACCTCTAATTGTATCATAACAACCCTAGGCAAGGCAATTAAGACAGTCCTTTCTTTTAGCCCAATGCCCTCCTACGTGGTCGGAGCAGACAAAGGCTTTAACTACTCCCAAACAGACGAGGCCTTCGTCTGCCAGAAGAAGAACCACTTCCAAGTGACCTGCCAGATACAGATGCAAGGCGACGCGCATTATGTGAAGACTGCTGAAGGATTCAAGAAGATTAACAACTTCTGTATACATTTCTATGGAGTTAAGGTAAATTTTAAGTGTTTTATTGTCAGTATTCATATTCTAAGGCCATTAAGACGTTTCACTGTATTGACAACTGTCTACCTAAAAAACACTACTGGACAACCTTCTTCTCTTTCATGCTTGTCTATCTAAGTAGCCAAGAGTGCCATGAAATGCTACTGCTTAGACAAAGCGAATTATCACACCCGTTGAACTTGTAAAGTACCAAGGGTTTCACTCGTGTAGTGCCGATTAAAGAACGCTATGCTTCGAAAGCGCATTGGGAAAATTGGCAAGGCGCTCATTCCACAATCATTACTTAGGTCATGTTTCCTTATTACGAGGGTCGTATCGTGATTCTACCGTTGTGTGCTTGTGAAAAGTATGATTTGATTGTGAAGCACATGGTTGAGTTTTGAACATGTTCAACTTTAGCGTCAAGTTGAATCTAAGCCAGTTGCTGCATCACTGGTAGACAAGAATTCTCTTTTTCTCATTCATGCTGATCTAGTAGCCCAGAGCAGCTAATGTATGAATAGCTAACCATTTAAACTAAAGTGAGATTGTTTTTCTAGGCTGAGGACCCAAGTCAAGAAGTACGAGTTGAACAGAGCCAATCAGACAGAACGAAGAAGCCATTTCATCCAGTGCCGTAAGTAGTTAGTTTTTGAAGCCCAAATTGGTTTTTTAATTTATGTTCTATTGATGGTTTTTTTTGTTCATTGTCTGTAAGTGTGAGTTTTATTTGAGTTTTTTTGTTATATTCTTGTTCTAATGTTGCTATTCATCATCATCATCCGTGCGGTCTATCCCGGTTGTGAACCCGCACCAGTGTGTGGGGTCCCAGGGTCCGCCTTTCTTATTTTCTTGGCCCACTTCGCGCGGTCTTGTGCATCCTCAGTGGTGAGTCTGTTGGCACGCATGTCACCCTTGACGACGTCGAGCCACCGCTTCTTGGGTCGACCTCTTCTACCGGTACCTGGCGGGGGCGGCATGGCCAGACATTTGTTGCCCACGTAGGTAGTCGACCTCCGTGAGACATGGCCATACCAACGAAGGGGGCAATTTACAGTTAAATGTAATAAATAATAAATAAATACGCAATTATGTATGCCTCCAAAAGATTATGACGTGAATAAATGGAGTAAATGTAGCTCTAGCTAGCAGTAATTTTTTAACCAATAAAACTATATGATTATAAACCAATGCTCCTCTTTCAGAGTCGAACTCCGCAGAGAAGGCGCTAAAGTGACAGTAGGAAGGCTACACTTTGCTGAGACCACAAACAACAACATGAGGAAGAAGGGGCGCCCCAACCCGGACCAGAGGCACTTTCAGCTAGTAGTGTCGTTAAGGGCGCACACGTCACATGCGGACTTCATGATCGCAGCTCAAGCTAGCGATAGGATCATCGTCAGGGTAAGTAATCCAACAAGCTCATTAATTTTTTGACTGGCAATTTTATTTTTTCACCTATACCAATGTTATGCAATGTAACGAAATGGTCAATAAATGAATTGAACTCATGCACCCAGGAGTTAAGGTAAAACGCACGGTTTATCAAGATGCTCCGTCTAAAACGAACAGTACTTTTTTAAATTTTAGCGAAGAGTTTTTATGTCAGAAAAGAGGTCAACCTTTCATGAATAAAATTAACTTTGGGAGATAAAATATAATAAATAAATATCTAATTCTTTAATTTAATTAATTTTGACAATAAATTACAACCATCTGTAACAAAAACACAAAAATATGAATTTACTTTATGAGTAATACTGGCTGTTTTTATGCCTTTGCCTTAAAAAAAGCGCCGATGCGCGCGCATCGCTAATTTGTGAACAAGTAAAAAAATTGTTTAACTGCTTAAACAAGTGATTAAAGATTTATTGGTTTAAGAAAGTCCGAGTTTAATTTATTTCCTCGCAAATATGTTATAAAACGTCGTATGACATACGTGCGCTTTAATAATTACAGCGGTTCACTGTCAAGAAGCATAAAATAAGTTAGCATATTGTAATTACTACTAATTATAATTTCGCATAATACTAATAAGCACAACAGTTTTTAGCATACAATTTTACATGATTAAGCAGTTTTTGTGGATTTCTGGGTGGTCATAAAAAAAAATAACCCTAACCTACTGACACCAGAAGGATTATAATGCATAAATGCATTATGCTAAATAATAATTATGTCACAGTACATATTATGCTAAAACCAAATTCGGTCTAATTAATATAATGTAACTAATTTATGCCAATTTCATTATGCCAAACCATTTTAGGACAAAACACATTATGCCAATGAAAGGGATCCCAATTACAGCCTCTGCTTTCTTGTAGTCAATATCGCCTCGGCTGTAATTTTCAACTTACCGCACTTACTCGTATATCATAATGTACTATTATCACTTACTAAGTATCTAATAGTATGCCATTTCATTTTTGTAAGTGTTTTGATAATCTCCCACTATATTGACGGCCATTGTGTGGACCGTTAAGGAACGTTGTTAACACTATCATGTTCTTCCAGGCTTCAAACCCGGGACAGTTCGAGTCAGACTGTACAGAGAACTGGTGGCAGCGAGGAGTGTCAGACAACAGCGTGCACTTCAACGGCCGAGTGGGCATCAACACTGACAGGCCTGACGAGTCCTGCGTCGTGAATGGTGAGATTCTAACACCGAAATAAAAAAAACATTGTTTGGCGGGCTTCCACATTTTCAGGATTCGAATGTAATAAGTCGTCATAAAAGCAAAAAATCTTTCATTAAATGATTATCTCTATACTTAAGAGCGTTAGCTGGGGGTGGATCGAAAACATTGCATTTTTGTAAGATTTTCGTGATTATTTCATTGAATTGAAATAAACCTTAAATATTTGCTTTAAAAAAAAATTTTTTTTTTGTGCAAACTACATTGAATTGTCTAAAATTAGGTAGTCGCCAATTAATTGCTGAATTAAATGAAAAAACGTTTTTTTTTAAATTGATAAGACATCAAAATCATACTGTACACAGTTAAAGTTATAATTATGAAATTAAAAGGTGCATTCAATAATAGAGAGATAATTCATACTTAATTTGAATTCAGCTAAATAATCACGAAAACCTTAAAAAATGCGACGTTTACGATCTACCCCGAACGCAAAAGGCAAACCCTCTTATTAAATATAAAGAGGAAAGACTTTATTGTTTGTTTGTTTGTATTGAATAGGCTTCGAAACTACTGGATCGATTTTAAAACATCTTTCACCAATATGAAGCTACATTATCAGGGAGCAAGATTGAAAAGAGTAACCATCGAGTTTCTTGCCGGAGTCTTCTCGATCGGAAACAACCTCCGAACCGGTGGTAGAGTCACATTATGTTTAATTATGATATTTACTATCTATTATTTTATGTAAGTTTATTTTAGTATATTTTTGCTTTAATTTTTTTTTTGTAACTATATGACTTGTCATACGTACTTTCTATAAGTCTATATGAATAAAGATATTTTTTACTTTTACTTTTACTTTTACTTTACTCTACTTTAGTAACATAGGCTATATTTTTTTTTAATTTAGGCTATATTTCGACAGGATAAATAGTTTACGCAGGCGAAGCCGGCTAGTTTATCATATTTTTAATGACCTTTCTGTTGTATTGATCCGAAGATAAATTATACGTCATTGACAAATAATTTCCGTAAACTGATACCACAAAGACTGTTGAGACTGTGCTGTATTGTACTCTCATGATCGTGTAGTAAATTAAGTAAAAACAAAATTAATTGAATTTAGAAACTACAAAAAAGTCCCGCTACAGTTAAATATTGTTACTAATGATGCACAAGTGGAGGTAGTTATTGCTTGAAATTTTCTAGGTGTTACCATTGATTCTCATTTAAATTGGAAATCACAAATTGAAAAGATACGAGTAAACAAAAAGATATCGAGCAGTTGTTACGCTCAATACTGACCAATGTTACCTCAGTTGATGTTGCACAAAGTGCACATTACGGCTACGTCGATCCCCTTTCAACGTATGGCGTGATATTTAGGGGAAATCCAGTAAATGTTCTATCCACGTTTATCCTCCAGAAAAAGTGTTTGCGAAGTTTGATCACGAAAATATAGGTATGTGTTTCAGTTAGATAGCCATGTTTAACACGGATTGTAAGTGGTCTTATTATCACAGCCAAATAACTAATTGGCTTAATTAAGTATCACATGTTCACCTGAGAGCATACACATTTCTTGTATTTAAGTTATTTAACGTAATTTTTACAGGGATTACCTTATTTACTAGGCGATATTTGTTTTTAATTTGGTGTTTACGTATCTCTTAATTTTTTCTTTGAAGGTATAAGTATAATTTATAGTTTACATACATTCTTTTTTGTCTTCCACAACATACTACATATTACACATAACATTATATTTACATCCTGTTCGTTCTACCTAACATATTTTTCCTTCATTGCCGACCTGCCATAAGCGCCAGTCTGAAAACTAGCGCTGGGCCTCCGTGCCAAGCATACGCTGAGACTGGTACCTATTGCCGAACCAGCATTTTAATGACTTTTTTTTTTCTATGTTCATTTTTATATTCTGTAACTTTTAGTCATTTATAATTTTTCCGTTTTCTGTGTTTTAAATTCGGCAATAACAACTTTTTTATATACAATATATTATTTCTTGGTAATATTCATTGCTATGCGGATGATAGCACGGTCCACGCGCGTTATATCGAGCGCCCTGGGGCAAAGCAGACTGACATCGAGGAGAAGAGGCGAAGTCTTGTTGTTGAGCTTGACGGAGTGTTGGACCGCATTTCAGAATGGGGTGCATGCAATCTTGTCGAGTGCAATGCCAAGAAAACGCAGGTGTGTGCATTCACAGCAAAGGCGTCGCCGTTCATTTCCCATCCCACTCTTCAGAGCACCCCGCTACCGATTAAGGATAGCCTAAACATCCTTAGCATGGATGTTCGTAGCAACCTAAACCAGCGGGACTACATTGAGAGCGTCATTAGAACTGCATCCTGTAAACTCGGAATCCTGAACAGAGTGAGACGATTCTTCACGCCTGGGCAGCTCTGTCTTTTATATAAGACACAAGTTCGCTCGTGTGTGGGATACTGCTCTCATCTCTGGGACGGTTTCGCCAAGTACCTACTCGAAGCTCTTGACAGGTTGCAGCGGCGTGCTATCCGTATTATTGGAAACCCAGAGGCAACTTTGACCCTTGAGCCTCTCCAATTGCGTAGAGACATTGCCAGGCTAAGTGTTCTCTATCGCTTCTACAACGGGGAATGCTCTGACGAGTTATTCCAGCTTATTCCACCCTCACCTTTCAACTCCCGTACCACGCGTGCTGGACTACGGCGTCATCCACACACAATTCAACATTTGTTGGACCGAACTAAAAGGTTCGGTGACTCGTTTCTTTGTCGTACCATCCAGACGTGGAACGCTCTTCCAGCACATGTGTTTCCTTCCTCCTATAGTCCCGGGTACTTCAAGCGGGGCGTGAAAAGGCATTTCTGCAGGCCTTCAAGGTGAGGATGGCCAGCCTAGTGATTGGTTTGAGTGACTCGGCTTGTCAACCTCATATCTGGACCTCACGACCGCTTTCCATCAGGTGGAGTGAGGTCATCTTGACGGGCAATATGAAAAAAAAGTCTTTAGGGAATGTTTTCAAGGAATTTAAATTCTTAACCCTGTCGTGCATATTTATATTAGAAATTTATGTGTATTCATAAAAGGACATAGTGAATATTTTTGTAAAAAGAATGAAACTAAAAATAATTTGCGTTCACAGTATAAGTATGACTTGTGTGTAGTTAAGTCTTCGAGTTTTATTTTTAGCAAAAGCACTTACGTAACGGGAATCAAGGTTTTCAATAAGTTTCCTGAATCAATAAAATCGATAAAGGGTGCACAGTTTAAAAGGAGGCTAAAAGAATGGCTATTGACTAAATGTTCTTATAATTTAAATGAATATTATAATAATTAATTCGATAATGTATCATTCGCTAAATTAAAATTTCAATTACCAATTTTATTAATACTGAATCAAATAATTTAATTTTGTTTTTGTATGATATTGTACGTCCAAAATGGGCAAGCTGTTGATTCTATCATGACATCATAATTATAAGAACCATTGTTCACAGTTTAACAATTAACAAATATCTTATCTTATCATGTCATTGGTAGAAAATGAAAAAAAACCTGTAGGACGAGATTTTCCATAAAGCATAAAAATACAGGATACTCTACAAATTAAAAGGAATCCGGCAAATCATCTCTAGAAGTATCCTCTTTTTATAAACAGACCATTCAAAATCGTGGCGGTTAAAACCCTTTATTTTATTAGATATGACTTCAGGTGCCCTCTATTTCAATTTTCTAATCTGATTAACAGGTAACCTAAAGGTGATGGGACACATCCTCCACCCTTCAGACGCAAGAGCCAAACACAACATTGAGGAGCTGGACACAGCAAAGCAACTGAAGAACGTGAAGAGTATCAGAGTGGTCAAGTAAGTTTATTTATTTATTTAATCTTTAATGTATAGAATTACATTAGGCGGACTTAATGCTAAAAGCATTCTCTATCAGTCAACCATCGGATGAGACAGAAATGATACATAGAAATACAAAACATAAATAAATACATACGTATTTATTATTTAACATACTCACTATTATGGGAAATCAATAAAATAGATGATGAACAGTGGAAACTACTGAGAATTTGTAAAAAAAACACAGGTTGCTGTTTGGAACATGGCTTTACTTGGCGACATTTTGATAGTGTCTGGCAGCTTATTCCACAATCTGACAGCTGTGAGAACAAAAGAGTGATCGACGTGGCTTGTCCTATGAGCAGGAGTCTCCAGTCTTAGCGCATTGCATGAGCGCTGTCTACGAGAACTGGTATCACTCTTCAGCTGAGAGAGAGAGATTTACACCTGAGACAGTCCGGAGAATTTGGATCACGCAGAATACTGAAGAGAGAGCACAGCGTTCTCAAGTTTCTGAGCTTGCGGATGCTATCGTATTTAATTATATTTTCGTTGTATAGCTGAGAGTGATGAAGTATATTTTATTATTTTTCCTATAGCAGACTCAAACAGGTCCACTTTCCTCACTTTAGAACACTGTTTCAGGACACTTACGCCGCTTTCCCGCCTATTTTGTTTTTTTTTTCTGTGGCCGGCCAGCTATTCAGCCATTATTTTTTATTTTCATCATTGGAAAAATGGTAAATATTTTGCACATCTAAGTTATTTTAAAGAAATTGTTGAAACTAAATTATAATAAAGTTATTTAAAAAAAATACCACTTACTAAAGATACTTCCCTCCTTAGACCTCGTACACATAAACACGATGCGACATCGCGTCGTGCTCGTGCTACGATGCGAGGTTTGCACTTTACTCTTGGTATATTTCCATGATCACGACGCGACGTCGCGCTTATGTGCACAAGCCCTTATTTAGAGGACCACCATTCACCATCATAGTGAAAACAGTCTTATAAGACTGCCTGTTTAATTTTTTACACCTACTTCATTTATACTCCCCTCTCCAGGTTCAACTACGACCCCTCCTTCGCGGAGCACTCAGGCCTGCTTGGGTACGACCCGACCGCGCCCACTCCTCAGCTGGACACAGGTGTCATAGCACAGGAAGTGAGGAGAGTGTTGCCAGAAGCTGTGAAGGAGGCTGGTGACGTCACGTTGCCTAATGGAGACACTATACCAAAGTTCTTGGTTGTTAATAAGGTCAGTTTATCGATTCATATTTTTTAACAATACTTCTGTGACAGACAATACCCCACGCGGACCGCCTGATGATAAGCGGTTACCACATGGACACCACGTTTTCACCTGCGGTCTGCCACGATCGCGTAGTGTTGTCGACCCTACCTAGATCATAGAGAAAATAATCACTACGTTTTAAGAGTTGGCACTTCCCTACAAGCCAATAAACCGAATTAGGAACGTACCTACTTTGTGCCAACCTTAAAAATAGTAGTACTAACATTAGACAAGCAACGGCCACACGTTTTGACACTAGGGCTTGAAAAATCGAGACTGCCTACTTATCGATATCGATAAATGGATCACCCATTCGCGTAGCTGATAATTTCAGTCGTATAAGAATAAATAAATAGGTATACGTTGGAATAGTTCGAAACGGGATTACTACCATTTACCTTATCGACATGGTTGCAATCCTATTTTGGACTATCCTAACGTTAGTAACTATGAAATTTAAAATAAATAAATAAACATACGCCATAAAAAATCGTTTACTTATCGAAATCAACGTGTATTCTTCTAGTGAAATAATATTAGACTACTGCTGCGGTCTGTAAAGACTGCATTGCTAGCTGCGCTCCGTTGAGGGACGAAAGCGCAGTCCCAGCCCCTCACAGCGTTTTTCTTCATAGGCCGGGACACATAATATGAACTTATTTTCAGTTATAGTTATAGGTAAATACGCCAGGTCCTCATTTCCAGTTAACTTTACCCACACACGACATCTAAAACAAATAATAGTTTATCGATAAGTCGTGCGCATCACTACTTGTTTTTATGATTTTTATATCAAAATAGCTCAAAATTTACAGAATATACGTGGAATCTGCTATTAGTTCCTCAATAAAATTGTGCCGTAAAATAACCGCCTCAAGAAACATAAAGTTTACCTGGCCGGGTCAAGTGGGAATATAGCTAGAAATATGTCGGAATATCTTCTTCTGAGATTGGCCTCCTATTAGCACAAATACAATGCCTAAGGATTATAAAACACAATAAAATTTAATAAATACACTTTAGCCGCCCGGCGACGATTTTTTATCCAAACCAACTACAGATTTAAAAAAACCGATCGAACAGGTCCACCAGCAATAACAAAAATATAACGCGTCTAAATTAAATAGTAGTTATGACACTTAGTACCCATACGCGAAAGTACACATTTTAATTATGTAAGAGTTTAACGAGTTATTTTATATCGTAATGTTGGTACGAAGTACGTTCATAATTCCATATAAATGTTTATTTGTATGCAGTGTCGATGGACTGACCTAGATTCTAGAATTAATTTATATCTTTAATCCGATCAAGGACTTAACACTACAATACAATTTTCTCTTATGTAATTGTAGAAACACAATGCTTGCGCGATTCAAACTACTGCCAACGCCATCTCTTACCGTCTATTGGTACTAATGTTGCACAGCGGTGACAGTTCCTAGTCGAACCATTGCCGACCGCGCCCACTGCTCAGCTGGATACAGGCGTCATAGCTCAAGAAGTGAGGCGAGTGCTGCCCGAAGCTGTGAAGGAGGCTGGCGACGTGACGTTGCCTATTGGTGACACTATTCCTAAGTTTTTGGTCATGAATAAGACATGAATAATAATAATAATATATCATTTTTAATATTATTTGGATGATTATTTATCTCCACTTTAATTAGTAGGAGGAAAATCTGAAATGTGGGCCTCAGCCAAGCATAACAGTTCCATAAGATGCTGTGTCGGATGAGAGGAACTTTCTAGTTATTCTGCAAGTATTTAGATTATCGGCTTTTTGCAGTAAGTGAATTATGCTTTCAGGTATGCCAAGAACTTTCAGGCTTTTGTTTAAGACTTTGGGGATCACGCCAGTCGAGGAAATCACTATAGGTACAATGTATACTGTATGTGCTTGCCATTGTCTTCTCAGTTCAATGGATAGGTCAGGGTATTTGCTGATTTTTTTCAGAAATGGTGGATTGTAAATTGTGAGTATTTGGTATGGCAATGTCAATCAGATAAACAGTTTTGTTGTTTTTATTTATTTATTCTTCATTGCACAAAATTAATAATACAATTGGCGGACTTAATGCCAAATGGCATTCTCTACCAGTCAACCACACGATTAAACAGATAAATTAAACACGGTGCACGAGATTAAACTAAATAAATTACTTTTGAAAACAACAACAGATGCTAATTATTATAAAATAACAAAACAACAAAATAAATAATACATATGTTGCATTCGCGTCACGCCAGATTATAAAAAACGATTGCCGGCCCTGCAACTTCGGGTCAAATAAAATACTTTTTTTACTTGCCGATAAATCGATGGTTGTTACGGGCAGGTAAGTACGGTGAACAAGTATAATGCACTTTCCTTACCTCAAGAATACGATGAATCCACCTCCCAGCTGGAGTCAATAGGTTCTGCACATTCGTCCAGGGTTGGTTTGTTGCTTGGAGAACGCACGCGATAACAGTCCGCGCGCTCACGCGTTTTTTCTTCCACTCCCGTGTCGCTATCGTAGCTCGCCGATAATCATAGACGCAGGAGGCGCACAAGTTTAGCAACTACCCTTCATAAAGTAGGAAATGTTTCGGTAGGAAGGAAGCGCATAACTACCGACATTCGAGGTAGCTCTTGTCACCTGTACAATCACCCATACGGAAATCTCGATTTATTTAATAATAATGCAATAACGAACGATTTACGGTTGCAAATAGAATAAATACGATGACGGAACACTGTACATAAATTTACTATAAATCGATAAAAATAAACATGCATAAATAGAAGTCATAATATCATAATAATAGCCATATAAACCCCTCAGAATAACCTCATTTATTTTTTATTTTGGACAGTGATGTCTGGTCTGTTAAAATGAATAGTTTTGTCAGTGATAATGGTTCGGTCCCAGTATATTTTTAAGCTATTGTTGTCTAGAACTGTGCTTGGTGAATATTTGTAGTATGGGAGTTTTTTCGGAATGAATTTGTGTGAGTGTGCTAGTTGTTGATCGATGATAGAGGCAACTTGGTCATGTCGGTGTTTGTAGTCGGTTTGTGCCAGTTTCTTACATGCTCCTGTGATATGCTGAATAGTTTCGGGGGCATTAAAACAATGTCTGCAGATGTCAGAGGATAATTCTTTGGTTATATATTTGCGATAGTTACGGGTGGCTATTATCTGGTCTTGAATCGCAATCATAAGGCCTTCCGTCTCTGGGAAGAGCTCGCCGCGTGTCAGCCAAGTGTTTGACGCAATTTTATCTATGTGTGGTTGGCAAAGGTTATTATTATTAGTGCTCTGCTTTAATTTTAATTTAGGGGGTAATCAAGCTTGCGGACCGGCTAAATAACTATAAGAATGTAGCACCCCGGCTGTAACTGCAGGAATGTAGCACCAGAAGTATCATTCGTGAGTGGCAGACCCTCTCTTTTGAGCCAACAAATTAGATAATGAGAATGAAAATTAAAAAATATTTATTTATAACCAAAGACATTTGATAACAAATATAGAGGTGGGCTTTTTCTTTTAAGTGCTACAGCACCTGTGTTAGAATAAGCCACTCTTCCATAACCAATAAAAACTAAATAACAGTAAAAAGCCATTTACAATTTGTAACCGAAACTTACTGATTAAATTTATCTCAAATTAAGTATAAAGACAAAACCAAGGTGTCTTACATTTCTTGACAAGTGTGTGCGTGCGTGTGTGTGCGTGGGTGAGTGTGGTGGGTCTGACGAAAGATAAATGATCAAACAAATATTGAAACATATCATATTAGTAGTCTGTGTCATTGTATTCTAACTGCTATAATCAAGCAATGACAATAAATTTACATTCCCGGTAGGTCATTGAGTAAATTTCTAAAATTTTATTAATACGGACAGGTGTGATGATAAATGCAAGCATTGATTACTAGCTAAACTAGTTTGTGCACGATAGTAAAACTCAGTTAATAGCTCACACCTTAATTAAACACACTATGCCGACAGTACGCCACCGAAGTGATTCCGCCACTGATTTGACATTTCGACGTATTCGGCTGATATGACACACCAATACACCCTAAGTGCCGAATTTACGCGGCATAAATTCAGTTGCTCAACTTTGTGTGTGTATGTGTCTAAAATTGTGTGCTCTACAAAATAAGTTGCCGCTGAACTTACGCCTGACCGAAGTTACGCTGTACGCTATAACGCAACGCTATGCCGCCCCCGCCAGGTACCGGTAGAAGAGGTCGACCCAAGAAGCGGTGGCTCGACGTCGTTAGGGGTGACATGCGTGCCAACAGACTCACCACTGAGGATGCACAAGGCCGCGCGAAGTAAGCCAAGAAAATTGGGCAGGCGGACCCTGGCACCCCACACACCACAACCGGGAAAGATCGCACGGATGATGATGATGAGTATTTAAATAGCGTTGCAGGCGTAATTATGCCGAACTTCCGTCGCGTATCTACGTCATAGTGTGTTTAGACAATAAGTCCTAGAGCTGCTGGCCACACAACTGATCTCCGATGACTGAATTTATTTCAAATGCTCTATTTTATGTTTGCAGTTAATAATTTTGTAAGGCAAATGTATGTAGGCGTCATAACTTAGCTTGAAGTTTTGAGGGTAATTGTGACACGTGAAAGCAATAATAATATGCCCTTTAAAGTGTAATTTTGTCCCCAGGATCGCATCTTCATGGAGAATCTAGGCGCAGTGAAGGAGCTGTGCAAAGTGACCGGCAACCTGGAGTCCAGGATCGATCAGCTCGAAAGGATCAATAAGAAGTTGTGCAAGTTCAGTATACTGCAACGAAGGGACAGCTCAAGGTCCAGCGTCAGCAATGGTCAGATCTTATTGAATTTAGTAATCTAGGGATCTCATTACAACCTTTTATTTCCAAGCTGATTACTTTTAATCATTAAGATGCACCGAAATTAATTTTCGAAAACGAAGACATCCATTTAGGGTATAAACCTTCAAAGGCAACTTACCCCAGTTTTGATGAACAGAACACTGAAAAGCTTATAAAAAAAAAGGTATTTCGAGGCCGAATAGTTTTTCGGGTCACTTGTACGATGTTATACACTCCGACTTATTTGAGGTTTCAGCTGGGAACACGGCAAAACATAGGCTCTACCTTGTGGAGTTTTGACGCTTAGGCAAAGATGCTCTCTTTCGAGTTACATTAATCAAAATGAATGAGTAATTAATGCAATGTCATATACAGGTTATAAATGACTTTCCAGACTTGAAGCGGTAAAGCCACAGTCAAGAATTCAAACTTTTTTTACAGATTCCCGCTATTCAGCAGCATCACACTCCTCAAAGTCACTCTACTCCGACGGCAACATATCAATCGACCAGATCCGCGACATCGCCCGCAACATCCGTAGACACGAATGCTGCCACAAACTAAGCCATAATTCCCCAAAATACACCAGAAAGCAATGCAAGAATTGCCACGGAAACTCCAAATTTGGCAAATACTACAACTACAACAAGACTGGTGTGAGGTATCATTCCAGTAAAGAAGATAAGGTTGAGAATCTTGAGCCTAAATATGTTGAAACGAAAGCTCAGGAAGATAATTACAGCAGTATGTCAAAGAAGAAGGATCCTTGTATTTGGTTGAGGGAAGACGATGACTTCTCTTACGGGAACAATCTTGCTTTCTGCTGTAGAAGGAAGGACTTTGGAGATGCTAGTAGTGAATTGGTGTCGAACAAGTTTTTGCAGATCGTCATCACCATTTTGATATTCATCATGGCGGTTTGGTAAGTTATTTATATGGATTTCTCATGGATTCATTCATTTCTGTCAGAACTAGACCAAATCAAAATGGGACCATTCGGGAAGCACCAGCTTTCAAATAAAATAAGAATGATCAAAATCGGTTCACCGCGTCGAAAGTTATGAGGTAACAAAGATAAAAAAAAACATACAGTCGAATTGAGAACCTCCTCTTTTTTTTGAAGTCGGTTGAAAAACCAAATCAACCCGGATAACGGCGGAAGGCTCACCACCTACCGCGTTGGGTTCTAATACCATTGGTGAAAAGTGGGCTTCTGAGTGTCTCGTTCACCATGACGACGCAGTCACTTGCCTCTGACTAACCCGTTTGGGATAAAGTCGCGATGGTATGCGTACTAATAGTAGACATAAAAACCTTTGGTCTATCTGTTACAGATGCTTTCACAGCAACCACTAAACAATCAATTATCTTTGAGTTATTCTATTTAATAATATATTGATTTATAATGTAGGGTTAATACATTATTTTTCTTTCTTCATTTCTTTTGAACATTGTTATCCGTGAAATTTAGATTTGTTGCACATTGCAAATATGAAGAGTAATTTTAATATTTTTCCTGAAGCTGTCCAAATAGAAGCTCCTAACTTCAAATCAGTACTGTTGGTTAAAATTGCTTTCCTGGCTAAAACGTCTTCGATAACCTTTTTTCCTTTCAGCCTCGTAGTGATGTCCGCTCTCTATTTCAAAGAGCACCAAGAACTCCTCACAATGAAAGACATCCGGATGAACGACAAATACACCAACTACCCGCATTATGGGAAGTCCAACATGAATAGCGCGCATCGGACGCCGCCTGACCAGAATCAGATACAGGTATTAACTTGTTTTTTTTTTTATAAAAAAGAACATAACATTGTCTTCCTTAAATACTTCTCTCCAAACTGCAGGAGCAGTTTGTTGGCAAGTTAACACTCTTAGCGTTAGTGTATTTCCCTCATTATCATCTGTCATTTTATTAAGGCTCTGTGGGCTTTCTATCAGGTAATGTTGGTTCAAATAATGACACTATTCGATGTTAACTGATTTTTTACTGCACTGAACACACTAAATAACAATTTCACTAATAAAATTAACTAATCTAGGTAAACGGTAGCGACAGTTTCTAGACGTGTTCACTGTTCGGCGATCAGGAGCAAAAGTGAGCTCCGCACCGCGCCGCTACGCCGTAGACTCTGTCAAACGCCGCCGCACGGTGGCGCTGGCGTCCCGTTTCTTATAATCAACGCTTGGTGGCGCTGGCGTCGCTATAATTACGACACGGCCATCCTGCTTGCACACGTCCTCGTGTGTTAACCTGTCAAAAGTAAACCAAACGAAAATACGTGTCTACTCGGTCAATCCTGACTCTACTCTATTGAAAGCTTAGCAATCTTAACATCTTCGAAAGTTTCAATACCATTACTTTTGAATCACTTTACATTAAGTCTCAGCAAACACAAAATCAAACTAGGGAATCTTAATTAACAGAAAAATAATATCATCAGAGAAAAAAATTGTTCCCAGAGCCATGTACCATTCGATCTCCACATTAATTCTCAACGGTAACAGCAATAATGTAGGCTGACAAAATCCTCGAGCGACCCCTCCAACACCACGACCCCACGGCCGAACTGAAAATGTCATTTTCCTCTTACGAGCCTCAACATCTGCTCACGTGTGCATCACCCACTGACTACACACTACGCTCTGTTTAGACAACGACATTCGCCAGAGCTAAACGCGCATCGCGCACCCACGGACTACTCGAGTTTCCTCAAGAGTCACCGATTTCTACCGGGCTACGACTACGTAATAGCTACTGGTAAAGTCGACTTTACTACGGCTGTTACAGTACCCACTCGAGCTTCCACCATATAACTAAGGTGTGGTTTACTCATCTACTCTAGGCTCTCTATGTATCTCAACTTCAACCTCGACTGGCATTAAGTTCACGGTAGTCGATACACATGCGGTCGGAACCATCGTGCCTCTCCACTAAGAGAGCAGGGCTAGCAAATGAAGAGCAACTAGGCTTGATGATATTTGCCGGTAACAAATCCTGAACATGCTCACGAACTACCCTACGCTCATCTATGGACATCCTTTAAGGTCAACGCTGCACCGTACGATTCGGGTCTATTAATCGAATTTTAGGCTCGCCTGTATTGACTCTCGTTGTAGGCACACCACTAATAAAGTAACTGGAGAACCTATCTAAAGTTTCTAAAAGTCTAGACTTGTCTGAACCGATTACGTCAGAGTCAATTGCTTTCCAATCAGGTGGCTGTTCATTACTACGGCTCGCAGAATTTACACTAAAAATTTTGCTAAACGAAAACTCATTTCTCATTCAGTTGCAGTCATGTAAATAGAAAACCCTAGGCTTAAACCCTCACAACCTAGCATAATATCAGGTTGTAAATAGTTATCTGGCAAAACGTGTAGTAAAACCTCCAAAGGTTGATCGCTAATCGTCACGCAACATAAAATTTGTTCTGTGCTGAGTACACGTGTCTGGCCAATACCAGTCATTGCAGCTACATTATTATACGTTTACCACAAAATTTGGCTGCTAAACTCTCTCCACTCAAGGGGTTGACTACTCCGATCAATTATCGTGCACTTTGCGCCAGAATCATAAGAAAAACAATATTGCACACCTTTATGCTGTAGTACGCCTGACGGTGGTTGCTAGACGCAGACATTCACGCGTCACTCGCTTTGAGCTGCGCCCGCGCTGCCGCAGTCTGCTTGTCCAGTACTCGTGCACTGAGCAGCAATGTGCCCCGGCTTCCCACACTTGAAACAGACGAAAGGTCTCGCCGCAGGCTGCTTAAATTCACTCCATGTTATTCCTTGGTATGCTATGCGATAGCCACGTCGATGCTGTTCCTTTAAGGCCTTGCTGATCGCCACAATAAGTTGACCGCCATGCAATGGATTTTGGGCGAAACAAATCAACTGTCGCACACCACGATCTCGCATCCGTATCGGCCTTTTCCAGATGAAACTCTGGCAACTCCACGTGGTTGGTCGGTTTTGGTGCTTGCAGGGCTTCGATTAGTGCTCTCATGTTCGCATTTTGTTGTTCAAACATAGCTCGCCAACGGTCGCTCTCTGAATTCACATCTGGCGGTTGAACCAACATGCATCCCACTTCTGATAACGACGCCGGTGTATTTGCCTTGTTATCATCTGTCATTTTATTAAGGCTCAGTGGGCTTTCTATGAGCGAATGTTGGTTCAAATAATGACAATATTCGATGTTAACGGATTTTTTACAGCACTGAACACACTAAATAACAATTTCACTACTAAATTTAACTAATCTAGGTAAATGCTCTCAATGGAGTCCCGCTGGTTTAGGTTGCTACGAACATTCATGCCAAGGATGTTTAGTCTATCCTTAATCTGTAGCAAGGTGCTCTGAAGAGTGAAAAAAATGGTCGAACTTTGCTCAATACGGCGCAGCCGCCGTCATTAAAACAATTTACTATGGAACCAAGTGGCCTAGCGTGGTTTCGCTTACAGTTTTTTACAGACGATAAGATACGGAATAAAGAAACGATAGCTATTATGACAAAAGTTGGGTATGGAATATTTTATATGAGACCAAAAATAGGGTCAAACATATTTTCGCGGTTTCAGTCAAATAACGCATAATTTTGAAAAGAATTAAGCGATAGATACTGATACTTAGCCTTGACAGGCAGGATTTAACAATAGTTAACAGGAGTTTTGGATTCTGTACCTACTCTGGCTGAATCAACCAACCTGAATTTCTGAGGGGATTTCGATCGCGATCTTATTAGGGTATTCTATTAAGTTTGAAAAAATACTTCAGATTGTTGATTTTTCTGATAAAAAGCCACAAAAAAGTATATTTGGGCAAAATGAACACGCTTTCTTGGCATAAAATTAAATTAAATTCTAAACCTTTTTTTTATTCCCGCGAAAACGCTGTCAGCCATTTTAGTGACGTAATATTGGTAAAAGCAACAGTCGTGTATATACGACCGTAGGTATCTACGAGGAGAGTCCAAAAGTTCACGGAATGGGGGGCTTAGAGTAAACTAAACTTGAAATATTTTTATCTAATCAATATAATATATTCTTCCTTCACTCTAATATTTCGCTTCACTCTAAATTTGTTATAAGTATATATATATCAATACATTTATTTATACATTCGAATAAAAATATTTCTCGTAAAAATACTTAGATCTAAATTTAAAAGGTTTAAAAATAAATTATCAATAAAAGTATAAAAATAGTGTTCGACACCACCTGAAATATTAGACCAAATGAAAATTAGTCAAAGTAATGTTTGGTAAGCTTTGCGTTCCAATTATTTGCGAATAGTAATACTAATACCTAATTTGGGAAATGAAATTTTGCGAAAAATTGTTGGGAGGGAAGTGATGATTTGGTCTTTTTTTTTTGATGTATCGAAGGTATAAAAGGTTCAAAGGTAAGCCAGATAAAAACACAACACGAGCGAACACAAACGAACCCACACACGACTTCGCCAATGGATCAGGGGCAGTTTCTCTCGGATTTAGGTACTTCCTGATTCCAGGAATCACGTCTATATTTCTCATCTCTCGCGTTCGGCCAATTGCTCGAACGCGAAATTCAAAAATTATTCTAAAAAAGCTATTCGTTTGAACAAGGCATTTTTAAGTTATCAAGAAAAGGAGAAGCATAATATCACCGCGATTTAGAGAACATACAGCGCCATCTATTGGAGTGATTTCGAACTACCACGAGTAAATGAAATCTTTTGTTTTGTTGTGATAATTGATTTGGTTATTTTACTGTTATTAATGAGATAGGTAATGCAACCTGTATTCGAAATTATAGTTTTGTTAGCGCTGTATGGATTTTGAAGTGCATTTGTGAAGAAATTATGCGTTGTGAAGCTTAAGGGATAGCCTGAGAAGTCAGGGTTTTATGCTTGTGTGCAAAGAAAAAAATGCGCACAAGAATTGCAACAAAGAGCTACATTAAACCTTGAATGTCTTGTTTCAGAATTTAAAACCGCTGCAGCACCCGACAGTCAAAAAAGGCGTCAAAGGTATGTTGTTGTGACATTTTTTCCTTAAGATCAGATTTTCGAATAACTCCTACATGTTAGACAAAAAATGGTAGTTCAGGGATCCACAAAGACTTAAGCAATACAGATAATAACGAAGAAGAATAATAACGTATAGAAGGATAGTCTTCATACAACCGCCCCGCCAAAAAATAAGCACTAATCCGATCCACACATGCGTGACTCTCATTGCGCCGGTTGGCGGCCTTTTAGTCGCCTTCCCAACTTTGCTCCTCGAAATTAGTCTGTTATGTCCATAATTCAACCTCGGTTTTTTTCTGTAGACGTTGCGGATAAAATCAAGTTATTTTTCGAAATAAGTATTGGCGGAATATAGTATCAGTATTTTTTAAAATAAATAATTATCTGAAACTTACTCAAAACACCGGTTGACAGCCCCTTTTTTCGGTTCGCGGCCACCCTAAAATCAGTTCGCGGCCTCCAGCTTAACATACAAGTGTTTTATACTTTTATGGCGTTTTCATACCCTTTTCACTATGAATTACGGTTCTATCATAAATTTCCACATCATTGAGAATTTGAACGCGATTGTCACTCGAATACCGTGACCGTCAATCTTAAAAAGCATGTTTCTCCTCTATATTCGTCCTCTATATCCGTCCACTTACCTTGTCAGGAAATGCTTTTAGGCATACCCAGGGCCCTGGTTTCGGGACATCTGGGATATGTGGAATTTGTGAAACACGGCACTCCTGGGAGAACAGAGTGAAGACGATTACCGTCAGGTTTTAGTGGGTAAGGCCACTAAAACCTGACGGTAATCGTCTTCAGCGCAGTATGGAAGGGACCCGGGATCCCCAAAAAGAGACTCCTCTCGGGACCCTTCAGCGTGCAAGGCCGCCTGGCAGCCAGCCTTGGAAGGAGCAAGCTCAACTCCAATGTACGATAACGTCTGTGTACTGTGATCGTAAACCAAAACACACACAGGCCCTCCCACGTGCATTTCACGACCCCAAAGGTCTTTTACGATAAGCAGGGCAGCAGTACCTCGGCAGTATTCTATTCCCCTAAACGCAGTGATTAGGCACCATCACCCCGGCGGCCTCGCCTCCAACGTCGGGCGGGATTATCCAGCTGGCGCTGGCGCTCGGCGCTCTCCTTCTGCGATACGACAGCGTCACAGA
The DNA here is from genome assembly GCA_947369235.1 of Udea olivalis. Classification (NCBI taxonomy): domain Eukaryota; kingdom Metazoa; phylum Arthropoda; class Insecta; order Lepidoptera; family Crambidae; genus Udea; species Udea olivalis. Next base: position 5,524,653 of record OX376370.1, on the reverse strand, counting down.
AAGAGAGCACCGCATCCCACGAGCTCGCGCTCGCCACCATGGTGGCCCGATCAAGGTGGTGAGCGCGTCGCGCTCGTTTTCGCTAAGGGTGCCCACCTTAGCGAAAACGAGCGCGACGCGCTCAGCGGGACACGGTTCAGCGTGTGCTGAACCGTGTCCTCGCCGGCACCGCAGGCAGGCATCGCTCGTCTTTCGTCCGATCCGGCACAGATAGCTAACGAAGCAACCGTGCCGCGAGAGTATCTGCGGCAGACGGAACGAAACGGCGCCGTGTCGCGCATAGCCTGGACCGTGCGATGGCCCGATTCGGGATCTGCGAGCCGCACATTCAAGAGCACTACAGCAAGTGTGCGGAACTCTTCCAGCCAGAATAACACCTGTAGTGAAACACTACCGAGAGGGTCCTCGCTTTAAGGTCCCAGGGGAGTGTGCTCTTTCCGCAGTCCGGCGATACAACGGCTTGTCAGGGTGGGGAGCCGTACAGGGCCATGGACCACACAACTCCCGCGTAAAGCCTCCGGCAAGAAGACTCTGGCCAGAACCAAAATCTTTGTGTTCATTGTTAAATATCCGACTAACTCTCCGGTGACGAAAAATATCGATAACAAAACCAAATCAACCCGGATTACGGCGGAAGGCTCACTACCTACCACGTTGGGTTCTAATACCATTGGTGAAAAGTGGGCTTCTGAGTGTTTCGTTCACCATGACGGCACATTCACTTGCCTCTGACTACCTCGCTTGGGATATAGTCGTGATGGTATGTATGTATGTAAGTTCCATCGACTGTCGAGGACCACTCCCAGGTACTTCATGGTCCACTCGACACGGATCAGAACTCCACCCACCTGGATGCTTGAACCGGCTGGAGGTCCTCTCAGAGGCCCGTGAAACCAAGTCGCCTCGGATTTTTTTTAATTTTCGATTTTGCCGACGACTTCCACTAAGCCTGCTGAAGCTAGGACGGCTGCATCCCGGAAGTGGTTCCCTCTCGCCGTTACCAGGATTACAAGTTACGTCAACGCCCTGGAGGTTAACCCAGTCATAACCAATGTTCCACAGGAGCGGCCGGAAAACCGAACCCTGCTGTGGGACATCCCACGACGGGGGGTGACGCTGCCAGTCTTTGTGAACCGGGAACTCGACATACCGCTCTGCCAGGTAGTCTTCTAGGATGAGCCGTAAATCGCGAATTTTCTTTAATGCTGCCTGTAGGGATTCAGGAGTGTAAGTCACAGTTTTTGGTAGACACAGGTAATAACAAAAAATATCTAAACATCAACCAAAAAGTCTGTGTAATAAGTGGCCGTAAAGTGACACCTCTATTGTCAATTGTCAGTTAACGGCCGCCTATTTTTCATATGTTTTTAGACGGCCGCGAACCGGATTTGTTTCGTTAGCATGTATTAGTTGCGGCCGCATTATAGCTATAAATCCGAATACAATTATATTTTGACGGCTGTGAACTAACAATAGCATAGCAAGCCAACCCCGACATTAACAATAGGAAAAAAGGCAAACTTATTTCATTCAGTGCGTTAGTACCGCGGCCACCCGGCCGTATACCAACTTCTCTGAAAAAATAATGTTTTGGATGGTGGCCACCAAATAAAACTGGTATTAAAGTAATTTACTCCCATAATAAATGCAAAATTAAGTAACTAAAACAACTATGGTCACCCACAAACAATCACAATAGTTATAAGTAATCGTAAACTTGAAATATTTACTTTTGAAGCGAGGCCTGTTTGCTATTTTTTGCGCAGCTCTGCGTACGTACCAACAGCGCGGCTGGCAAAATGAACAATTTATTTGCGGCACGTGGGTTAGGTTAACTGACCAATTTGAATCGCCATTACATTGTGCAACTATCCTACTTGTTAAGGTGCCATAGCAGTTTGGGAAGGGTCAGACAGAATTCTTATTATCGCTATATTTCTGCGGATGGCCCTCTCAAAGGCCGCGAAACAATGCAGGGCCGCGATCAAGCGTAATGACCCTACTTGCTTACGTGCGGCGCGCGTTGACATTGAACATTGCGGAGCTGTAATGAACACTCTTATGCAGTCCGTTTGGAGCCATCTATGGCTCCAAATAAAGTGCTTCAAAATGGGTATTTAGGTACTACCTACCTTTGAAACCGGGTGATTTATCAAAGACTTACAATGACGTTAGGGCATATTCAGTAAATAATATAAAACTGTTTTATAATTTTAAGGTTAACATACAAAAAACTACTGACCGATTTGTCTGGTGACCTTGAAAAAATAATTAAATTCATTTAATTTTCACTGATATAGTTTCTACATCACCTACTGAGTATCTCATATCGTTTTTGTAAAGCTTTTGATAATCACCCGGTGTATTATGATAATCATAGGTTACCTTCTCAATACAGAGAAAAGTGGTCACAAGACGACGCAAGAGTACTTCACCAGTCCGCCCACAGATCTGCCGCACACCATCGCGACCACGCTTCTGGCATCCAGAAATTACGTCAAGAATCTCATTAATAATAGTAAGTTGTGTTTATAGACAGAAAGATCTAGGAGTAGGAAGGTAATAAAAATATACTTATCAATAAAATTTTACTAAAAAATGTACCTACTTACTTTTTCATTATTTTTTAAAAAACTATTTGTAAATTATAGTAAGTACCTTCTTATACAGGGTGTCCCTGGAAGTAAGGATCAAATCAAAATAGCGCCTAGCTGGGGTCATTTCTGACCTTTTTAACCCTATCAATATTGGTCCGATTTCTAAAGAATAAAAAGGTATGATCAATTTTAGTCTTTCTTCAGAAAATCGCCTATGGCCATAGAAAAATAATTATTAAAAAATATATGTAAAAGTAAAGTATAAAAAAAAAAAAACATTTCAAATCCATTTAATGTTACTTTCTGACAAATGAAGAACGGTTATAAAATTGATACTATTAATTTAAGTTAAAAAAATAAATCAGGAAAAATATAAAAAAATATTTTCTAGAAAGAAAAATTTGATAATTTCACGTAAATTTATTTACGATGTCGGGTTTTTTGCAACTGCAATATTATTTTGAACTTTTTGACTAATTAGAAAATCAGAAGCTAGTAAGTATTAGTCAAAAAGTGGAATTATCCATCCATTAGTAAGACAAATTCAAATTTTTGCTTGATTTTGAATTTTTTTTTTCCTTGCGGATTGGTGATAACAACAACAACAAAGAATATTGATTTACAACTAACTTTTATATTACAGCAAGTGATCATAAATGAATTTTCGTGGAGTTATCAAATTTCATTTTGTAGATAATTATTTTTAAATGTTTTCTTTGTTTTTATATTTTTTTTCATGAAAATTAATGGCAACAAGTTTATAACCGTCCTTCATTTGTTAGAAAGTACATTAAATGGATGTTCGTGAAAAAAAGGATAAAAACGATTAAAATTTAAACTCCAAAAACACGACTTTCAGCAAAATACTTACACGCAACTTTAAAAAATAATTATTGGAATATTTCTGCAATTTATACCTTAAAAGAATTTGTGATAAACGAGCAACTTTTTAAAATACTGCGACAACTTTCACTAACATTTTTTTTCACGACATCTGCTTGAACATGAAGTAATTTTTTTGATTAACATATTTCTTGCAATATTTAACTTTTTAAATTGACATGGGTATTCTAGCTCAATACAATAACTTTTTTTAATAAATAAATATCCCTGGACATTATTCCACACAGCGCCATCTAGCCCCAAAGTAAGCTAATTAAAGCTTGTGTTATGGGATACTAGACAACGGATAAACATACTTAAATACATTTTCTTTTGTAAATACATACTTATTATACATAGGAGACACCCAGACCAGTACAAACAGACATGTTCATGCACACAAATGTTTGTACTGTGCGGGGATCGAACCCGCGACCTCTGGTGTAGTAGCCAACTTCTTAACCATTACACCAAGTCGGTCGTCAAACTAGTCAAAGTATGATATATTATTACCTGCTAATCTTTTGGCAAAAAATATAAGTTGGTATCTTTGATACATTTTTTATTAGGTTTTTTTGTCTGGACTTATGCGATTTTCTGAAAAAAACTTAAATTGATAATTTTTAAACGGTTAGAAATCGGGTCAATATTGGTAGGGTTAAAAAGGTCAGAAATGAGCTATGCGCTACTTTTGATTTGATCCTTACTTCTAGGGACAACCTGTATATTTTTTTCTTTTAAGACTGGGACAGCGTACGTAACACACATCTGGGGGGAGGCTATGGACAAGCATGGGGAATCTTTGGCCGTCAGCCTTGACATTGCCAAACTCTTCATTGAGTTGTCGTTACAAGTTCAGGCGATCATGTCTGGGGCAGACTCATTTGGGTTATACAATGGTACCTATTTTAGGAGTATAGGACAATGTTATCTTTGATTTCTAGGTTCCTCACTAAACTATAATGGTTCGTTATTCGTTAATTCATACCAATTTTGATATATTCGCCAACGCGAATCACACGCGCATGTTTCGGTGTATGGCCGGTATGGCCAGTCATTATGTTAAGTAATAGTTAAATATCTACCCTCTGGTTTTGTTAAATTTTGTCTGATGCCGTACGCTTGCAAATTTATAGTTTTGTTTGTAGTTAATATTTTTTCTCAGTAAGTGAATATGTATATTCCTTATGAGAATAATGAAGATCTTAAACTATATTTCGATATCTAGGAAGATTTCACATTACAAAATTACTTGCAGACATAGAACGAACATCGCAAACGCCTCAGGTGGAACGTCCAATCCGTCAGTCCAGGATATCCGACGTCGTTGGAGCCGGCTGCGCCTTCCCGGTCAATACTGACAATGAGCTGGACACTGATTGCCAGGTGAGATCATAGAAACTAACACAGAAAGCATGTCCGGGCCACCCTTGGTGGTGCCACAAATATTTAGCCGTGACGGCTAAATGTAGATGTACCGTCGGTGCTCAATTTTAAGAGGATACAGAAGCGCCGTTTTTCCATACAAACGTAGTCCCCTGTTCCTTTCCTGGATATTAATAGTAGAGGTTTTTTTTATAAAATCTATTGCCCCTAGTAGGATGTCTCTATCTCTTAAGTTCTCTTTTTTAGAAAGAAGAAAGAAGAATCAAAAGTCATTCCCTAATTTTAATGAAAAAAGTAACTTAATAAGCTGTGTGGAATAATGTCCAGGGATATTTATTATTTGTCCAGGGATATTTAATCGATCAACTGAGATGGGATCAAGGGACAAAAAAACGTCAATTTTGGGTACTTTTGATGGGTAATTTCGGCCCGAGTTGCAGTTGTCTCTATCGCACTCTGCGGGGGGCTCGAGGTTAGCAACAGACAGCCATATATAGATTTTACAAATACCTATTTTTAAATTCTCTCGCCCGTGCTGCGGCCTCTCAAGTTCCTGTGGTAACATGGACATAATAATCATCATTGGTTTTGGCCATAATCATGTCTTTTGGTCACTTTAAGTGCGCTTTCTTAGTCAACACTGACCATCAGCTGAATACTGGTTGACAGGTAACATGAACTAGTGTTGTTGCGATAGCGATAGTTGACCTTGAAAATCAGTCATAATTTCGATAGTCCTATCGAAATTATCGACCCGTGAATTAAGCGATATTATTGATCTTTTTCGATACTATTGATAGTATCGCGCCATTAAAGTCGATACTATGGATAGTATCGCGCCATTAAAGTCGCGACTATCGATAGTCACGCGCCTTTCGATACTATCGATAGTTTTGCTTCAGAAACTATCGAGAACATTTTCGTTACTATCGACTGGGAATAAAAAAAATATATCGTTAAATGTTTGACTATCGATAGGGCAAAACTATCGTTACTATCGATAGTATCGAAAAAAGTCAATAGTATCGCTTAAATCCAGCTATCGATAGTATTGTCACGGGTCGTAGTTTCGATAGAACTATCGATAGTACAACTGACTTCGAGGTCACGATACTATCGATGGACTATCGCTATCGCAACAACGCTAACATGAACACAAACATAGTTATCATCGTTTTGACCACACGATTGGCGTGGTGCTTGTAGCATGGTTTCTCGCCTTGACTTGTGTGGTGTCCCAGGTTCAACTAGCGGTCGGGTCAATTTAGGAAACGTACTTTTCTGAATTGAATCGAATATATTATAGTGAAAAGGTTTAAGAAGACTCGAGCTGTTTCAAGACTCGAGCTCTTTTGATGGGTTCGAGCTCTTACGAAGGCTCGAACTCTTTTGAAGCGTGGCGTGGCTCAGAGAGCTCTAGTCTCGGCTGGTCTCGGGTCTACGAGCCTCCCGAGCTCACTGACTCCGGACAATCCCCCTCGAAGCTTCAGAAGTAGAGCTCGACGTCTCGAGGTTTTTACATCACTAGCTAGGAGACGCCCTTGGCTTAAATCCTTGTATGGATTCCACAAGGATTTTGACACATAAAATAAAACACACCGACTTTGCGTCTACGCTCCGTCAAAAGAGCAAAACCAAGTGTGCTCGAAGTCATTCCGAGCACACTTTTTCCTTAGTTAGGTACAATGTTTTTCTACTCCTTTTACTAGCACATTTCAGAAATAGACAGAAGGACATGTATAAGTTTATGAATTGTATGCCATGCTATTGCAGTAAATAAAATATCCCTGGACATTAAAATAAATATCCCTGGACATTATTCCACACAGCGCCATCTAGCCCCAAAGTAAGCTAATTAAAGCTGGTGTTATGGGATACTAGACAACGGATAAACATACTTAAACAACGGATAATCATACTTAAATAATTTGACGACCGACTTGGTGTAATGGTTAAGAAGTTGGCTACTACACCAGAGGTCGCGGGTTCGATCCCCGCACAGTACAAACATTTGTGTGCATGAACATGTCTGTTTGTACTGGTCTGGGTGTCTCCTATGTATAATAAGTATGTATTTACAAAAGAAACTGTATTTAAGTATGTTTATCCGTTGTCTAGTATCCCATAACACAAGCTTTAATTAGCTTACTTTGGGGCTAGATGGAATAATGTCCAGGGATATTTATTTTATTATTAAATACAATACTTTTGTAAATACATACTCATTATACATAGGAGACACCCAGACCAGTACAAACAGACATGTTCATGCACACAAATGTTTGTACTGTGCGGGGATCGAACCCGCGACCTCAACTTCTTAACCATTACACCAAGTGGTTGGAAAATCATTGATGAACACAAATATAGCCATCGTGACTTTTGGTCATCATCGTCTTTTGGTCACTTTAGTCAGCACTAACAGTGAGTGGCTATTGATTGCCAAGTAAGATGAACGGAGACATAGCTGCCATCATGATTTTTGGTCATCGTGGGTTTTAGCCATGATAAATTCTTTTAACCAATTTTGTGGTTGAAGTGGAGTAGAGATGGCCTTTATTGAGCAGTTAGTTTGTTATATTTATTTATTTATTTATAACATTTACACAACTTTTCATAATGTACCAAACGTATGTACCTACACTTATTTAGCAATCAATAATTTAACTTTGACTTTCACAAGTAAAATTACGGTTTTGTACATGCTGCTTGTAAGGAATACCTTCTTCTTACCTCGTGGATTGAATCTTTACTGGTAAGTGAACAATACTAATACAAGTACTTAAAAATAGAGCTATTTTTAAATAAATCACCTTCAAATGTGAACTACTCTAGAAGCATCATCCCAAAAATCGTGAGTTTGGATTCAAAACGCAACGCCTCTAAAACACTGAGCTCAAAGTTACAAAAGTTACCTATGTAAAATTGTATACATGTACCATTCAAACATTTAAAAAAATGCATTTAATATTATCAAAAATATCTTTTTTCGCTTAAGAAATTAAACAAAGCTATATTTACTGTTTTACAAAATGTACATACATACACACGACTTTATCCCAAACGGTGTAGAGGCAAGTGACTGTGTCGTCATGGTGAACGAAAAACTCAGAAGCCCACTTTTCACCAATGGTATTAGAACCCAGCGTGGTGGGTGGTGAGCCTTCCGCCGTTATCCGGGTTGATTTGGTTTTTTATCGATGTTTTCAATCACCGTAGAGTAAGTCGGATATCTATCAATGAACACAAAGATTTTGGTTCTGGCCAGATTTGAACGATCCACGATCTGAGTTCGGGTGCTAAACCACTAGGCCGTGATAGGCATTGATACATTGCTGCAGGCAGAATTAGCCGCACACAGCTATTGAAGTAAGGAATACTAAACTTTTATGTGGTTTCTTTCTGGAGTCGGGCGAAATTAAAGTAAATTTTAGGGGGGAAAAGTTGGTACAACATCTCAGAAAAAAATTGCGTGCTAAAAACCCCCCTAATGACTTTCCGCTTTCCCACAGTCATCCTGCGGAGTCGACCAGCCACAAGCCTACGAGAACCAGGAACCCCTAGAACGCTCAAACCCCGAAAAGGACGTCAACGAAACATTCGCACGCCCCTTGGAACCCAACACCAAGGAGAAACAACCCAGCATTCCACTAATGCCAGATAGAAACCACACAGAATCTCTCAAAAGCGATAATGAGTCCTTCAAATCGCAGATTCACGTAGACATCATCGCCGAATCGAACTTACTTGATTCGAACAAGCAGAATTTGACAGAAAATGGAACAAGGATGAAGAGGAATGTCAAGGTAGTTCAGAGACTTGGTGGTAATAGGGTGGTGAGGCAGACGAATGAGGCCATATTGGGGAGTTCGGAAGAGATGATCTTGGGAGAGCAGTCGGAGGAAATTGCTTCTAAAGGTAAGTGTTTTTAACATAATACTTCTTTTGAAATTTCAAACCAAGACTTTAGAGGTTGGACGAAACGGAAGTATATAAATTACATGCAAAAGGTTTTTTTTTTAGTCTGAATTTTATAATATGTAAGTTTAGTTTTACAAAAAATCGCAAGTCATGGCAAGCGCCCGAGTGCCCTGATAATAAAATAGAATCCTTAAAAATATATGGGAAAGCGAAAACAATGAACTTGACAACAATTATTGTGTGCTAATATTCAGGATTCCTAAACAATAGGGCTAATGGAATTTGGTTTTTATTCAGAATGCGACAAAGTCCACGTGGGAATGTCTAGCAAGTCCGCCACGAATTCCTCGCTGTTCGTAGAGCGAGTGTGCCCACGCTCCTTCTACAACTACACGTATACGGTGCCTCTGTCGCATTGTCTGCATTCCAAACACGTCGATATTACGTTCAGGTAAGATTGGCCTCTTTAATATTAGCGATAAGGTCGCCTAAATTGTTTTTAGGGTTCCGTACCTCGAAAGGAAAAAACGGGACTCATTGGATCACTTTGTGGTCCGTCCGTCCGTCTGTCTGTCTGTCAAGACCCATTTTCTCAGGAACGCGTGGAGGTATCAAGCTGGGGATTTATATCAAATACTAGGGTCTACTGTCCCTTGGAGCTGTAAAAAATTAAAATTATAAGCCAACGCAATCAAAGGATACAGCCGTTTATGCCGCAATTTTCCGCAAATTTTCGACACTCGCAAGGGAATCAAAACCTACAGGGTACTTCCCGTGAACTCCAAATCTTGAAATTTGGTACGAAGCAACGTCTTATAGCACAGATGAAGGTAAACTTGCGAAAACCGTAAATTTTTAGTTACATCATGTAATAAAAATATTTTTAAAAGTAATTTTAAATGACTCGATTGTGATGGGTGAACTTTTACTCTCATACCTACGGGTTTGTACGAAGCGTGCGCGAGTCCGACTCGCACTTGGTCGGTTTTTTTTTAATTTTATATTGAGGCCAAACGCAAACCCATTCCGTTTGCGTTTGGCCTCAATCTCGCCTGTTGGTAAGCGATGACGAGGCCAAAAGAGGTAGACACTTACCCAGAGATTGTTTATGCATTCTGGCTTTGAAGACAGCTAGGTTGTAAGGATCCGGAAACACAGATGAAGGAAGAATTAACTTTTTTTTATGTACGATAAAGAAGCAATGAGCTATTTGTTTTTTGCCACTATCATTTTTCTTAATGCAATGTTTTTCATAATCATCAAACTAATGGTGTGGTGTTTATAAATTATTTCTTTTTTGACTGGCCTGTTGGTGCAATGTTAGCAATCTTGCCTTTAGCTCCGGAGGTGGTGGGTTCGATTCCCATTGCTCCCATGACAAAAATTCATGACGACGTCTTCGTTGTGGGTCTGGAGTGGTATCAATTTAAATATCTATCTAAAAATATTTGAGTATGTTCATCTATCTCTAACACGATTACTATGAAATTCAACACTGTCATAAAGTTAATGTAGTATTTTTATTTTGTATAAATATTAAAGTACGGAATTGTAAAAATGTGGACGTCGACGGACCATAGGAAAATATGAGGTTTTACTGGTACATAATTTGGTTTATTGTCCGAAAAGAAGTGGCAAACAAAAATCCTTATATAGCTTACACAGCCACAGCCATCCAGTACATATTAATCGAACTACATACATAATTCATGTAAGGAATCAACTATTGACAAAGCACTATTAAATCTTTAGTAGCTTACAGAGTTCCGACCAGGTGGAGCAGCTCATATAAATTGCTAACGTTTACAAAGATGCAGTAACGTTGTTAGTAGTTCATGTCGAACTAGATGGAGCTATTAACAGAATTTTGAAACAAAAATAAAATAAACAAAGAAAGAATTTAAATTTTAGTTCAAAATAGTCCTGCATATCTACTGTAAAGACACTTTGACAGCAATTGCTCTGAGATCTAAGCCTTTTAAAGAACATAAGATTTTTTTAATTTTATTATACATTTCAGCTTAATTAACTTATTAAACTTAGATTGGCATACAATATGCACCATTTCGTACTAAATACGACATGCTTTTTTAGTCATAGACTGATATTCTATCCTGCGCCCTATCATGCTGAATAATGTCACAAAAAAGTATCAGATTTTGGGCGACGAACTCTATACGCACGCAAGCGATGCTATACTATATACACACATCAAAAGTGTCTAGGGATCAAGCATTTTTATGCGGATTTCTTGAGATTGAGATGTGGCTTTGTAATAAATTTATGATTTTATGAATTTATATGGATCCTTTTTGGTGCATTTCATAATTCGAAACAGGAACTGTCAATCAAATTCGAGTAAAAGATGAAAATCAGCTGTCAATATTTTCCCTATAAAAACATACAACGCATTGAAGACATTATTAGTGCTACTGTTTCCCTACTACTGATTAAAACCAACGTCATTATGGAGCGGCGACGTCATTTAAGCAGGGAAGAAATGCTCAGAGCCGTGGGAATGATAGAAGCTGGTTCCCGGCTACGTACTGTGGCTTTAGCTCTGAATACAAGTCAGAGTGTTATCAGTCGACTTTGGACACGTTACCGAAGCACTGGTACCGTGGCTGAGCGCCATGGAGGACGGTATCGCTGCACCACACGGAGACAAGACCGATACATTCAAATCACAACTCGAAGAGCTCCAACAATAACCGCCATGATGTTAGCCGTGAGGCTTCATCACTCTTCAGGGAACTTAATTAGCGACCAAACAGTCGGAAACCGCTTGCATGAAGTGAATCTTCATTCCCGAAGACCGCTAAGGGTACCACCTATAGCAATGCACAATCGTAGGATTCGATATCAATGGGCTCTTGAACACAGAAATTGGGCAGAAGAACAATGGCGTTTCGTGTGCTTTTCTGATGAGTCTCGTTTTGGTATGAGACCGGATACAAGACGTATACGACACTGGAGAACCCCTGGACGCCAACAGCGATTAAAATCCTGCCAGGAAGTCCATCCTTATAGTGGTGGAACCATCATGGTATGGGCGGGTATTTGGATCGGCGGAAGAACTGAGTTGATTTGGATCAGAGGCAACCTCAACGCTCAAATTTATGCTGAGACGATTGTATCAGACGTCATCGTTCCTCTACAAGTGCAAATCGGTCCCTTATTTCAGTTAATGCATGATAATGCACGACCGCACACCGCAAGAGTTGTAAGACAGACTCTCGCCGCAGCTAACATCAATGTCCTGCCCTGGCCTGCTCACTCGCCAGACTTGAACCCGATTGAGCATGCATGGGATATGCTACAGAGAAGAGCTCTGCCGAATATGGAGGGTATCCAGTCGCAAGAAGACCTTTTTTTGTTGTTGCAATGAACATGGGCGGCCATTCCACAGCGTGATTTGGATGAACTCATTTTTAGTATGCCAAACCGATGTTCTTGTGTTGTTAGTGTTCGCGGTAGAAACACGGATTATTAATTGTTTAAGTTACCCAATAAAATTTTAAAGAAAACTGTTATTTCAGTCTTTTTTTTGAACTTTAATGTTAGTGGTTCAAATGTCAAAAATCCCTTTATTAGGAAAATGGCAAATTTCTTTATTAATGCAAAGGTGACTTGGTTTATCGTTACTGTAGACAAATGAAAACACTTTATTTGATGAATCCTTAAAGAAAATTTTAATTAATATCAATCAGGAGAAAAGTTATTGCAAAAATATATGTTGATCCCTAGACACTTTTGATGTGTGTACATACTCTATACTCATCACATTTGTGCATACACCATTGTTTTTTAAAATAACTGACTTCATTATAGGAGGAGGTTAATAATATTCGACGCCTATATTTTTCTGTGTGTTCAGTTTTTCTTCGTCATTTGTGAACCCGACTATAAAATAATCTCTCTTTCGGGTGTTAAAAGGCGCTTGCCTTAAAAAAATCATATAACAACGATGGCTTGCAACATTTATAACGAAATTGTCTATACTTAAGACAATTTCGTCAGGTCTGTTAATGGCCTCGATAGCTTAGTAGAAAAAGCAGCCACCCGGTTTGTGTAAGACAAGGTTGCGGTTGCGAGTTCGAGCCCAGCTCTGAGCCCTAGGACTAGGATCTTCCAATTTTCTAGTTTCTGTCTTTGTCATCATCCGTGCGGTCTATCCCGGTTGTGAACCCGCACCAGTGTGTGGGGTCCCAGGGTCCGCCTTTCTTATTTTCTTGGCCCACTTCGCGCGGTCTTGTGCATCCTCAGTGGTGAGTCTGTTGGCACGCATGTCACCCTTGATGACGTCGAGCCACCGCTTCTTGGGTCGACCTCTTCTGCCGGTCCCCGGCGGAGGCGGCATGGTCAGACATTCGTTGCCCACGTAGTTTGCCGATCTAAGTGAGACATGACCATACCAACGAAGGCGGCACTCCTTACCGGCTTTGTGTGTAGTAAGTAAATAGTGCATTGTAAAATGCTAAAAGATGTATTTATATTCCCAGAGCATCGAAGCTAAAAGAGTTCCACCGCTGCGACGCTTTCGAATGCCGGCACTCTCCCGGCAGCTGCCGCCGCCTCTCTGCCGGCGGGAGCACCTGGACGACGCTCCTGACGCTGGCTATGGGCTGCAGCACGCACAGGAAGCTCACCGTGCGCGCTTCTTTCTTGCCGTTTGAGGTAAGCCAATCGCGTAACTGGAACTGGTGTTTTATCCCGTGACTAAAATTTAGTATTTTTTCGAGTGACTAGTTACAAGTTTTGTATCGAGTGACACGGAACTAGTAAGGTACGGCGTGATTGGGTCTGGGATTTTATCAAATGACACAGAATTAGTAAGGTTACGGAACTAGTATTGAATCAAGTGACACGTTACTAGTAAGGTATCGGTCATTTAAAATTTTCATTCTTACGTATGTAAGTACTAATGGGAGCCATATAGTTCCCTGTTCGCTGCTCCGCGAATGCCGGCACTCTCCCGGCAGCTGCCACCGCCTCTCTGCCGGCGCGCGGGAGATGGGCTGCAGCACGCATAGGCAGCTCACCGTTTTCTTGCCATTTGAGGTATGTTGTCGCGTGACTGGGCCTAGTATTGTCTTTTTTTGTTTTTTTCATATAGACCTATAAAAAGTACAAGCTTATGACAAGTCAAATACAAAAAAAAATTGTAGCAAAAATATACTGAATAAAAATAAACTTACATAAAATAATACTATGATAGTAAATAAACATAATGTGACTCTACTACCGGTTCGAGTGACATGGAACTAGTAAGGTGAGGCGTGACTAGGAACTGGTATTATCGAGTGACCCGGAACTAGTAAGGTGAGGCGTGACTATGAACTGGTATTCTATCGAGTGACACGGAACTAGTTTGATATCGCGTGACATGGAACTAGTATTGTATCGAGTGACACGAAACTAGTATGGTATCTGTCATTTAAATTACTTTCGCTGACGCTGGCTATGGGCTGCAGCACGCATAGGAAGCTCACCGTGCGCGCTTCTCTCTTGCCCTTCGAGGTAAGACTGAAATGGAAGATTGCCAGGCGGAAAAGTTATCTCACGCTTTTTCCTGCGCCTCAGTTCATACGAGATAACGCGTGACAACTCACAGTTCACATCTTAGCCTTATAGAATGATGGAGGGTCAGGCAGGTTAGCCACTGTCATAAAAATTGGTCACAACAAAAAGCTACTTAGTCAGGGGCCTTAATACAATCCCTAATAACTTGCCCCTTGTTCATTTCTTACTTACCTACCTTGTTCTATCATCTTTCATATGGCTGTAGGTTGTCTGGAAGTCTGATTCTAGCAATAAGGCCATCTAAATTGTACATTGAGAATTACGTGAATTACGCATTTGTTAATACTTTATTTGATGTGCAATAATTAATTTTCTAACTTAACTTAAACTGAGCTTAGCGAGCAATTTCGTAATTGATCCTACATTTCGTATCTTCTGTGCTGACTATTAATTGACGAAATTATTAAAATCATAATCATAATAATAATCCATAATTCTTGTTAGTAACAGAAAAAATAAACTTAAAAACTATGTTAGTAAGTACATTATTTAACGAATGAAAAAGGATTTTTTGGGTCCTTGTGCATGCAGGTGCATCCAGTGCTCTATCTACGAGTAATTAGGGGCATGACGGCCTATCCCTCAAAGCCATCAGGATGCTGATGAAATTGCTCGCTACCCCCAGTTGAGGCAATTCAGTTGACTGGATATATACCTAAGCACTTGTAATAAGGTCCAGGGCCATATTACAATCTCTTATAGCCAGCCAAGTTAATTTCCTAAACTGAACGTAGCAGGCAATTTCATAATATGAACTATCATTTCCGACCAGTGAGCAGCTGCCTGTCACTAATACATCTTTTAGGCTGGATATTTACTGACGAAATTGCTCGCTACCGTTTGTTTAGTAAATTATTGGCAGATTGTGCTGAATTCCATTAAATTTAAGAACCTGTAATACCAACGGGTCAATTCAGGAAACGATCTTTTATGAATTGACTCGGGTCTGAGTGTGCTGGTAGACACCCTGCCCCTGGCTTAATTTCTTGTGTGGTACTGTTGCATTGCAACACTAGATAAATTATTATTTACTATGGCAACATCGAGCGCTGTCAAACTCGCTTTTTCTCTTCAAGCCGTCGAATACAAGCCTACGATGCATTACGTGCCTCACTTTTATTCAATATATTACCCAGTAGTAGTCGCCCCAGCGCCTATAACAGCAACTACAACGCGGCCGCGCTACAGGTACCTCGTAACACAGGGATATTAATCCCTACTTCGAGACCATTACAAGAGGTGTGTTGTCTGGCGCATATTATTTATTTATTTGAAATAAATGTTCTCATTCATTCATTAACTTGGCAGGCTATAAGAGATTATAATATGACCCCAGGACTGTTAAGGCAATGACTGGTTGTATTGATGATTTTCTAGTAAACATGAATAAGTTGAGACAGTATACATAGTGAAAATAGCAGATAGATCTAAAAGGTTTAAAGGCAAGGTTAAATATTATAAACTCTCAAAGACTCTAAGATGTGTATAACCATTTAATACGACTCGTAGATACGTCTACTCGGTACAAAAGCTTAATCAAGTGTCCCAGCCCCGTCCAAGTTCCCCATACATAATCGTGTGTTCTAATTCAACAAACTCCTACTCAGCTAATTACAAAGGCCAGTCAACTAATGCTATAACCTAAATACGTGACGCTATCACTTTAATATGTTTAAACTACATAAACAAGGCGGCTGAATGAAGGTATGGAGAAACACGACGCGGTATTGTCACTCATATCAGAACGTCTAAACGCTGATGCCCAGCTGAAGACAAGGTGGCCTTTGTTGCTTAGCTCGCCGTCGTACACGAGGCTCCGATTGCTTACACTACCACAACCGAAGCGTCCCAAAAAGGTTCCAGCTAATTATAGCTATTAGGTATACATTAAAAATTGCTGTCCCAACTATCTCGGCTCAACTTGAGTTCAAAATAGTTCCTTTAATCTTTGGACCGAACGCGAGCTAAAACACCTGTCGTGGACATGGCCAAAGTTGTGTTTTTTTTTTACTTTTTACATTTTCTGCCAAACTGCGAAACGGTTTTTGCAGTTTGGCAGGCAAAACAGTTTCAAAACAGGCTATTCGGTGCTTTGTTTATAAAATAATAAACTCTCTTTTCTTTCTTTTGCAGGATCTTTGCAAGTTATCACCGGAAGACAAAATACCTTTCGTCGAATACAACATCCGAGTATACAGAGATTGCAACAATTAGACTATTAACCCTTAGGGATTTCAAAAGAATTGAATTTTTACTATGATTGAAAACCATGAAAGACGTAAAAAAATATTGAATTTCAAATACTAACTTCTTTTTTAATATTTAATAAATAAAACCACAGATGTCACAATAAAATATTACTCATTTTATACATCAATATCAGTTCATGTAAAATTGTAACATTTAATTCAGTATGTTTGTTGGCCCGAACTAAAAGGTTCGGTGACTCGTTTTTTTGTCGGACCATCCAGAGGTGGAACGCTCTTCCAGCACATGTGTTTCCTTCCTCGTATAGTCCCGGGTTCTTCAAGCGGGGCGTGAAAAGGCATTTCTGCAGGCCTTCAAGGTGAGGATGGCCAGCCCAGTGATTCGTTTGAATGACTGGGCTTGTCAACCTCATATCTGGACCTCACGACCGCTTTCCATCAGGTGGAGTGGGGTCATCTTGACGGGCAATATTAATATTGATAGTATTAAAATAAATGACACGAATATCAAAATAGTATAATTAAATTTGAATGAAGGAGATTGCCTAATTTTGTATGCAAGTTGGACCAAGGTTGCTGACTAAAAGGCTCACATAGTGCATGTTCCTCAGACTATCACTAATCTGTAATTAAAAGCGATACCAATAAAAAACATATTTATTGGAAAAATATTGTGCGTTGAGTTATAATTGTATCAATTGTATTTTGATGTTGTAGTACATAATCAATAGGTATCATCAAAACATTTTTGAGAAAAAAATCTCAAAAACGTTGTTTATTGAAAGATTGATTGCAAAAACTGGAGTTTTCTTTCCCTGGAGCAATATTAAAAAAAAAATTGTTTATGTTAATGCTACAGTACCACTGGACCAACTCTTAATCCTAGGCGACACTTGGTCCAAACCTTGGCAATGTCCTTTTAAATTATAGTAATTCAAAAGAATCTTTAGGATTAGGACATAAATTTAATAAATATATAAACTGTCTCAAATAATTTTTAATAAAATATAGCAACAACATTTAATAAAATAATTATTTATAAAACATACCTATTACAAACGTATTAAACGAAGATAATTATTTAAAACTACTCTTTAATTATTTCTTGGTTTGGTGGGCGAAACACTCAGAAGCCCACACTGCTCCTAGCGTATTTGAACAGACATAGTAGGTGGTGCAGGTACCGCCAGCCATTCGTCCTCGTCATTTAAATTTTATAACATACCAAATCATTTTTGATGCTCTATTAGTACCTAATACCTATATTGAAAACATTATTGAATATAGGTTTAGGTTTAAAGAATTTATTCTCAAAAAAGATTACAAAAAATCCATTTACATGAGAAAAAAGTTATCATAAAATTAATTTAGGTCACCATCAAATGTCCCTTTCCCCGCTTCGCCGGCCAGATAGATTTACACCTCATAGCGAGAGTGTCATTGTATTAAGCATGAGAAAATTCTAAACGGCAGCAACAAGAAATGAACATTTAATACACCGTTCAAATCAGATACAAATTTAACATTGAAATTTTAAAATAACATTTAGTTTGTTGCAATAACATTCCTGAATAGATAAATTCAAGTATGTATTATAATTAATTAATAGCCTAGGACACATATTTAACATTTAAATCTTATAAATAATATTTAATTAAATTTGTTTTAAAAAAAATTCTGACCAGATAAATCAAAGTATATATAATAGTTAATAGCCTAAGATATCAATCTCTACAGCATCACGCGCAAAGTGAGTGGTTTTGAACAATGTAATTGAACAATGCAGACTTGAAACCAGTCAAAGACTCTACAGCTCTAATATGTGAAGGTAGTTTGTTAAAGAGGTGTGCTCCTTCAAAGATTATTTTTTTACCCAAATTACTTCGCATCCTCGGCAACACGAGCAAGCTAGGTCGACGAAGAATATTGTATTTAAAATAATTTATGTAATCATTATACGTTTAAGTGAAGTAAATTAGTAGTCAAAAAGTATCCAAAGCGACAATTATAATATAATAGTCGGATTCAAATAATTTTAGATCACAACTTGACATTCCAAAAGTGCAATTATTATATTAAATATATTTAATATATAACATATCCGTCCGTGTACAAGTAAATCATATCACAGGTGGCTTTTTTGCGTGCTATAATGTCATAAACTTAGTGTTTTAAGGTCACACAAGCATCACAATATGAATTTTATTATTTAAAGTTAAAAGAAATGAGTTTGATACTTTTCATTTTTACCAGAATCATTATTGAAGGTTCAACACCTTGCAATACGTAGATATAAATGTACATTCGACAATAAAAGTGCATTGGAATCAGTTTTTATTCAATTATTAATTATTATATTTTTATAGTATTGTCTTCCTACCTGCTACTTACTTTAATACAACACTACTATACTAGTAATATAAATTTCTTACTTTATACTTTTACATCCCATAACCTTTCATGGAAAATGAAAGCAAAAACAAATAATTATAATGCGCGGCGTCTAATTCCTGTGTATTTTTATCGTCATGTATGGCGGCATTGGCGGCGCTAATGTATTTTTTTTGTACAACAAAAATGTCAAACTGTCATAGTAAGTATGTTTGAGCTCTCTAAAAGTATGTTATCGTTTATACATTTTTTTTTTCAAAATTCAATAGAGGGTAAATGTACGATAACATTGAAAACATCACAGTACCTCCTTCGTATATCTTAGAATACTTTTTTATGGTACAGAAGATGAGATTTCTTTTAGTAATTTTAACTAACAATTAAATTTGTAATTATTCTCATTGTATTCTCCAGCTGTATTTAATATTTTTGTTAAGAATCACGTATTTTAATTATAAATACTCAGAATTATACATTATTTGTATAAATGACGGCCATTTTGAGCCATATTATAATAAAGTAAACGGTGTAAATTCACAAAAAAAATGTTTCAATCGAGCACTTGTGCGTTCATTTCACAAAGATGCTTTTCTAAATAACATTTTTTTACTAACTGGTTTGTTTCTTTTTCTGCTACAATTTTTTAGATGTACGTACATACAACCTTTTTTGCATCACAACAAAAAGAATAGTACATTATGGTACAAGTGTGTAATGTTGGTGATTGCCGCTGAGGCGCCATTGAGACCCGAGCCGTTAGAGGGTCTTAAGAGAGCCGAGGGCGATAATTATCAATACACACATGTATTAGACGACGTTTTTTAAAAAAGTAGTTTACAAAACTGTTACGGAAAAAACCGTGCGTCAAAGTGGACTAAACAAACTAGTCATTTTTAAATCATGAATTTAAGACAAGTGATCTCCACTATCCATGGTCTTCAGAAATATGTTTTTTTTTACCTTTCGTGGAGATTTTATGTTTATTTCATCAACCATTAACATTCCAAGCCAGTACTTAATTAGAGTTAAATGCGTATTATATTCGTTTAGTTATAAAAATAAAGATGGAAAAAAAAGTATATTTTTTATTCAAAAAGCATAATTTTATAGGTTTTGTAATCGGTTCTGTAATATATTTTTATTTGGTAGTTTAAATTTATTGGATTAGTTAGTTATATTGTTTTAAGTTTGAACTATCATTTTAATTACAGCCATAAATATGTTTAATTTGAAGCAATAAAATATTTATAATATTAAAAAATAGCCGATTTTTTTGCATCAAGATTTAGAAACTGCAGTTTTTTAATAATTTGAATTTGTGGTCCTAATATAAGAATATATCATAATTAAGATAAGGCAGTTAAATTAGAAACGCACCGTTAGATTTCAAAATTATGTGTCAAATGATACCTATGTCAACTAATTAGATCTAAATTTGACTTTGTAATTGTTTAGAATATGTTCTTGCCATAATTTAAAAAATGTTAAAAGTTCTTACCTATTTTCGTAGGTAGTTAAGAAATATGTTGTATTTATTTTTTAATATTTTGTTTTGTTTCCACCTTCCAATCATTTGTCTGTATTGCAATGAGTACATTTTTTTGTTAAAAATAAGTTAGCCAGTGAATTGTTTAGTAAAGATTATACATTAATTGCATTATTATCCCAGTTTTTACATAAGATTCTAGAAAATACTTTCCTACTTACTCAGATTCTAATTTTCATCAAGTATTTTTCTTGTTTTTTTTTTACATTTATTTGACTACCATAACATGGTGCTTGATAGAATCGGTTTGGTTCTCTCTGCTAAGCTACAGGTCGTTGGTTTGATCGCGACCCTACATCTGTCTTGGGTCTGTCTATATCCAATAATACATATCTATGTATTATGGGAAGACCGATGTTTTTTTTCACCTACCTTCTTTTGAGGACCAAAAAGTTTGGATGTGGAAAACAGTTAGTATTTTTTGCAATAAAAATATATTTTACAACTTTATAAGTAATATTTATGACTTTTTATTATAGTTTTACTGCTGTTTTTTTTGTGTAACGCGGATTAGTTTTTTTAGAACAAGGTTTTTTTTACTTAGAATTATAATTCGCCACCTAGACTATTACTTATAATAAGATTAGCTTGTATGTAGTATTTATAGTAATTAAGTTGTATGTTTAGTGTAATGTCTACAGTATTTTATGAAATACTGGATTAAAATGTAGCCAATTAACTGGTGTTTTCATCAACAACAATCCCAACCTATATTGTTTTCACTTTGAGGCTTCACAATCAAAATTAATATAAAAGTTTAGTAAAGTAATCAGCCTATAGGTATACTAACTATCCCACTGCTGGGTTAAGGCCTCCATCATTGAAATGAAGTCATCACTACAATTGATGGGTCTTGGCTTGCCAAACGCGGGTTGGTGATCACAAACCCGGGCTATGTTCCGAAAAATCCGAAACACACTTTGCCCTACCTGGGAATTGTACCCAGAACCTCCGGGTTTCGGGCCGAGCTCTGAACCGCTTGGCCACGGAGGCGTTCAAAATAATAATTAATTTAATCAAGTAGACCATTTTAACACTAGGTACTTTCGAATGGATTAATTATATTTTTTTAACTCCATAGTATGCACGACAGCATAATATTAAATACCTGCGCAGACGACGGACTATCCGCGGCGTACTTTGTCTCCGTCAAAATAGATCCCTTACAAAGTGTATCGAGCAACGGACACGAGTACACCCAACCCAAAGTGCGCCAAAACACCGCGGACACCCACGGAGGGTAGCGGATTGAAGTCCGCGGGCATCCGCGAAAAAAATAGAACGAACGAACTATGAGCAGTCAACGCACACGGCGGATTTTGGTGCACGTTAAAAATCGATTCGAAATAAAGGGATGGACCCAGTAATCTCTTTTAAAACGTCTTCTCTTTTGCTTAAACTTCATGTAAATTACAGCACAACGTAATCTAAGAATATTTAAATACTCTCGGACAAAACAATTGATCGCACACCGTGTGTTTCATTCGCGGAGCGTACTTTTTTCTCCGCTGCGGAAAAAAGTCTGCCGCCTGCGCAGTGGGTTCCCTGCATAACATCGAAAAACGTTACGTAGAATGTCGCGACATCGAAAACGGAAGGTCGAACCCTCCTTGAAGCGATGCTACGAAACATCGAATGGTCTTTTTATCGACAGGTTGAATTACATACCGAACGATCATTAAATCGACGGTACACCACATCGAATGTCACTATATCGAATGGAACAGCTACCTAGAGGTTTCAACACCGCTTTAATGATTCGTCTGACATTCCGTTTTCGATGTCGCGACATTCTACGTAACGTTTTTCGATGTTATGGAACCCCTGCGCATTCTCTCGATTAATATCTTAGTTTCGGTTACATCGCGTAAAAGGTATCTAGTACAAAACCTCAGTAATTTAATAGTTAGTGTCTAAACACACTATGCCGAAAGTACGCGACCGAAGTTCGGTCGAATTTGAATTACTGATGATGACACATTATGCCGAAATTACGTTGCGTTATAGCGTACAACCTAACTTCGGTCGGGCGTAAGTTCAGCGGCAACTTATTTTGTAGAGCACACTTATTACACTGAATTATAGACTCTGAATACACACACAAAGTTTAGCAACTGAATTTCTTGCCGTCCAAGTTCGGCACATATGGAGTGTCATATCAACAGAATACGTCGAAACGTAAAATCAGTACCTTCGGCATAGTGTGTTTAGGTACTTACCTGCTAGCAAGATAAGATAAGATAATCGTTGTTGCAAACAGTACATTACAGATTCAATGCATCAAATAATATGTACAATTTGACGACACGATTGGCGTAGTGCGATGTAGCACGGTTTCTTACCTCGATTTCCTTAGTGTCCCGGGTTCGATTCCCGGTCGGGTCAATCTATAAAACGATATTTTCTGAATTGACTCGTGTCTGGTTGTGCTGGGAGACGCGCCTCGATTATTACCCTGTGTGGTACCTCGTAACACAGGGATATCAATCCCTACTTCGATACCATTACAAGAGGTGTGTTGTCTGGCGCATATTCATATTTATTAGTACATTATGATAAAAGTTTTTTAATTATACACCAAGGGGATAAAGCACATGTCACGGGCGCTACATTGAATCCTGAACGTAACGAAGGACTCCAAATTTAACTCCCGAGCGCAGCTTTTGATTAAGATTGAGTCCTGAGTGCAGTGAGGGATTCAAGCGCCCAAGAACAAAACAGTTTTATCCCGGTGGTGTATACTTTACTTTTCTCACTTTATGCGAGACAATAAAAAAACCAGGCTTAGTAGATAGTGTTTACTACAGCATATTAAAAGTGCAAATTGATATTGGAGACATTAGTCCAATTATGGAAAGATAACGTTTTCAGGTATTTTTCCTTTGACTTTTCTGGGAGTAGATTATTGACAATGCCTATGGCATCTAATTTAATAGCTTCTGGAGTCAAAATACTTTCATCACTCGACATTTTTTATTTTTTCTGTTAAGGACGCCGAGACAATGAAATACGTAGCTAATAAGATAGAATAAGTTAGCACGTAATTTACTATAAATGTTTTATGTAAGTTATTATTAAGTAGGTAGAAATTAGGTAAGTTTTATAATAAAGTATTGAAATAGTTGCTTTATATATAGTTAAGAGAAAAAATAGGCAATTTTCGTAAATTTAGGGGTGGGGTCTCAGGGCAATACCCGCAGGCAGGCACGGTATCTTCGCGCGGTTGCGCGGTTCGGGCCTCGAGCTATAGCTCTTTGCCCGGGCTTCTTCTCATGGGGGCCTCGCCCCCACGGTGTTTGATTTTGCGGGTTTCTGACAACCATCTTGGTTTTAACCATCTTGGTTTGGTTTTTCCAGCTCCCTTGTCTGCGCGGTGCGCCGCCCTCAGCGCGGTCTGCCTATCGGGTGAGACACTGTTCAGTGAGGCCCGATAAGCGCCAGCGAGCAGGCGGCGTCTTACGCCGGTAATCAACCTACTGCAAGGGAGCTGAAAGGGGTAGGGTATCAGAGGCGTTATAATAATAAATAAAAATAATATTTAGCAGCAAATGAATGCTATTAAGTGCACTTGCACTAGGTTATGTGTAGGACAATAATATAACGAATTATATTATTGTCGGCGTCTTTTCCAGGTAGTGTGTCATATCAGGGGGGGGGCAGATCGCCCCGCGCGAGGTCGAGGCCATGGGGACCCATGGCCGCCCTACGAGCGCGGGGCGATGCGGAAGCGCGGCCTTGGGCAGGCCGGCGGTGGTGGCGGCGTCGGGGCGCGCGGGGGCGCGGTCGACGCGTTTGGCGAGCGCAGGAGCGCCCTTGGCAGCGGGCGCTCGCGAGGCTCGGGCGGCCGGGCGTGTAGCGGCGCCAGCTGGTTAAGGTGGAGGTGCGGTCCGTGGTCGGCGCGGTCGAACATGCGCCGCGCCAGGCGAACCACGAACTCTTCAACGGATTGCATGTTGAGGTCCCGGGCGATGACGTCATTGCGGACGTAACGCCCGGCTCCCGCCAGCATGCGTAGGGTGGTGCTCTGGATGGTTTGTAGTCTTTGCTTCTGTGCTCTCGAACACAGTGCGAACCACGCAGGTGCGGCATAGGTGAGTCGCGGGCGAATATAGGTTTTATAGATACCTACTTTCGCCCGCAACGGCAGCCGAGATGTGAGAGACGGTCTAAGTAGGGCGCGTGCCAACTTAGATGCGTTGACAGCGCGGCTCACCTGTTGAATCATGGTGACCCTTCTGTCAATTTGGCAGCCTAGGTACAGAATAGTGTTCTGCCAGTCGATTGGTTGTCCTCTCAGAGTCAATGGAGCTGGTAATTTTGTGTTGCCAGTCAGGAGGGCTGTCGTCTTCGCGACATTCACAGCCATCCTCCAGTTGTCCAGCCAGTTTGGTAAGATGTCGAGTAGCCGCTGGATCTTCGCGGCTGCAATTTGCGGCTTTTTTGACGTAGAAAAGTATGCGCTGTCGTCGGCAAAGAGAGCCAGGGTGACGTCATCCTCCCACTCTTGTAACTGGCCCTGGAGAGTGGGGATGTCGTCGGTGAACAGCGCGTAGAGGAAGGGCGACAGCACGCTGCCCTGTGGGACCCCTGCGCGAATAGGGTGCGATGGTGAGTCGTTGTCCTCGACCGAAACATAGAAGCTCCGACCCGTGAGATAGGAGGCTGTCAGCTGCACATACGCCAGCGGCATGCCTGTCCTTTGCATCTTAAATAGGAGGCCGGGGTGCCACACCCGGTCGAAGGCCTTCGATGTCAAGAAAGACTCCAACGGTGTAGTGGCCCCGGTTTCGGGCCTCAACTAAAAGATGCAGGATGCGCGTCAGCTGGAGCGTCGTGGAGTGGCCGCTGCGGAACCCGAACTGCTCGTCTCTCGGCGTGAGAAACGGGCGCATTCTCCGCAGCAGCAGTCGCTCGAACAGCTTCGCGATGTGTGGCAGCAGGGTGATGGATCGGTAGCTTGCGGGCAGTCGCCTGTCTTTACCCGGTTTCGGGAGGACAATGACTTTCCCTGTTTTCCAGGCCTCAGGGAAATGGCACGTGCGCAGGATCCCGTTGAACAGCTGGGTGATGGCTGTCAGCGCCTTCCTCGGCAGGTGTTGGATTGCAGCGGAGGTGATCTCGTCCGGCCCTGGGGCCTTCCGCTTTGGCAAGCGAAGGACCGCTTTGCGCAGCTCGGACGGGGAAATGAAATCATCGCCCCGGAGCTGAGGCGCTGGGGCCGACAAGAAGGCCTCTACGCTGCATTCCACGGTGCGGTGGTGCAGATGCACCGTTCTAGTAGGTTCGATGGCCGGGTGGGGGGAGAACTGGCCCTCCATGTGGTCGGCCAGGATGTTAGCCCTGTCCGCGGCGGCGTACTGGGGCTCCCCATTGGTGTTTGTTAGTGGACAGACCGGTAGCGTCGTCCTGGTGAGCTGTCTGTTGAGCTTATACAGCTCCCCTGGGTCATCTGAGGCTTGGTCTATGCGGGCCTCCCACATGTCGCCCCGCCAGGTTTTGATGGCTTCCGACAGCCGAGCGGAGTGTTGGTTAAACTCACGCTTAACTGTCGGACAGCGGGTTTGCGCCCATAGGCGCCTCAAGCGGCGCTTTTTGGAAAGGTCCGCCTGGAGTCGGGCCGGCAGGTCGTAACGGCGCTGCGGCGATGTTGTAGCGGTCCGGTGGATTGTGGCGGCATCCTTGGCGGTCTGGATGCTGGCCACAATGTGAGCGGCGGCGGCCTCCACGGCGTCCGCCGTGTTAAGGGGGCCACTCACCCGTAAGGCTTCTAGTTTATTTGTAAAAAGCGCCCAGTTTGTTTTCGGGCGCGGCATCTTCGGCAGGCTAAAGTCAGCGCCCTGTGCTAAGGTGATGAGTATCGGGAGATGCTGCGTGCTGACGTCATACAGCACCTCGACCGATACTGGGCACGTGATGCCCTGAGTAAGTGTGATATCGATGACTGTGGGTTGACATCTGGGGTTACTCGGGATATGGGCCGGGGACGCCGGCCCTAACACCTCTATATCCCGAGTATTGGCGGCTTCCAATAGCGTTCGGCCGGCTGGCGATATTGTCGGCGAGCCCCAGCTGGTATGCTTTGCGTTCAAGTCGCCGGCCAGCAGAGTAGGAGCGCCATTGAAAATGCCATCCAAGTCGGCGGCTACTATGCGGGTACGAGGTGGCCTGTAAGCCGCGAACAGACGGAGCTCACCCTGCTCCGTGTGTACTTTCACCCCGGTTGATCGAATGCTGGTGTATTCCGGCTGCTGTAATTCATCATGGACCACATCCCGGCGCACGAGAACGGCTACGCCTCTGTAGGCGTGACCTACCGCCGTTGTCTCGTCGCGCCTGTAGATGTGGTAGTTTGGCAGCCGGAAAGAGCGAGATGGCGCTAGTTGTGTCTCGCCCAGGAGGATAACATGTATATCCTGCGACTGGGCGAGTGTGCGCAGCTCCTGGTGGTGTGCTGTGACGCCACCGGGGTTCCAGTAACACACCCTTAAAGAGAGGAGTGTGACTGTGCCGCTACAGCGGCTTTAAGGGCGATTATTTTCTGCACAGCGTCCAAGAGGGCCAGGAGCGGGTCCGCTCCTCCTCTCAAAGCGGTTATAATTTCCACCAGCATGTCTAAGGCGAGGTCGTAAGATGACGATGCTGGTGGGATGGTGGGCAGCTGAGCGCGGTCGGCCTGGTTGGGCGCCTGCGGGGGCGCAAATGGCGCGGTTGGCGCTTGTATAGGCGCAATAGGCGCCTGTGTGGGCGCGGGGGGCGCCTGTAAAGGTGCGGCGGGCGCCTGTTTAGGCGCGGCGGGCGCCTGAGTGAACGCTATGGGCGCTTGAGGCGCCCTTTCGCCCTTGGCGGCCCTCGCCCTGCTCTTTTCCCGCTGCGGCATGGGCGGGAGGGGTGCTGGGGCTGGCGCGGGGGCCGGGGTGGGTGTGGAAGCGGCGGCCGGCTGGCCCGCTCGCTTCTTGCCACCGCGGCCTCTGTTACGGCGGCGGCGGCGTGTGCTAGGGGCGGCGCCCCTCGCAACTGGCTCGTTGGCGGGCGGGGCGAGTGTCGCCCCCGTCTGCGGCTCGGCGAGGTCAGCGCTCGGCATCTGCGGTGCTTGGCGCTGACCTTCTGGTTTGGTAGCAGTTGGCTGGGGCTTATTTGGTCTCGGCGGGGGGATCTTGCTGCCTTTCTTCCTTGCCTCTCGGCGGAAGACGGGGCAGCGGCGGTCATTAGCTGTATGCGCCTGGGCGCAGTTCGCGCATGTAGGCGGCTCATCTCGGGGGCGGGGGCAGTCAGCCGGGATGTGGTCGCCCGCACAACGCACGCATTTAATCATGCGGTGGCAGTTGGCGGACGCGTGCCCGAACGCCTGGCAGCGGTGGCATTGGGCTGGACCAGGGCGGCCCCTCCATGCCTCGACGCGGATACCCTTTATGCCCAGTAGCACGTCGGTCGCGTAAAGGCGCGCGAGCTCTTCCTGCTCCAGGTGCAGCAACTGGACGTGGAAGAGGCAACCTGGACTGTTGCCTTTGGGAAGCAGAGGTCGCACGTGGGTGACCTCGAACCCACGCTCGCCAAGGGCGTGGGTGATCTCCTCCGGAGTGGTGTCATGCGGTAGGCCTCTGATACCCACCTTAGTTGGCCGCTCGTTCTGAGGCGCGAAACAAAACCACGATATTGCGGGGTCGTTGTTCGCGGCCTCAGTAAGGTATCTCTGAATGATACGGTATTCGTTTGCGCTTGCCGGGATGAAACGGACGCCGCCCTTGAAGGCGCGCGCATTTGGTGTGGCGCCGAGAAGTTTGCCTATAGCGGCAAGATGCATTACCCAGTTGGGCAAGCGCTCGACCACTATAGGCGGGTGTCCCTGAACTACGGGCTGTAGTTTGGCGGGCGGAGGCGTAAGCGGGGTCGGAGGTCTCGCCGTAGTCGGCGGAGGTGAGGCAGCGGTAATCGCGGCGAACGTGTTATTCACGTTACCGCGCGCAGTGGGTGGGCTTGACATCAAGCTACGGTAGACCGTCGAATACGAGGTCGTGGTCTGTGACTCGGTAGCTTGGGAGGCCGTGTTTGGGCACGCAGGCGGTGAAGGCGGTCGGCGGGCCTGGTCATAGGCCTCGTCTACGTCCGAGTTCGAGAACTCGGCGGAGGGTGAACCCGACGCATAGAACACGTGGTGTTCGAAGGGTGATATTG
This sequence comes from Udea olivalis, assembly GCA_947369235.1. Lineage (NCBI taxonomy): Eukaryota > Metazoa > Arthropoda > Insecta > Lepidoptera > Crambidae > Udea > Udea olivalis. The sequence continues at coordinate 5,495,968 of OX376370.1, read as the reverse complement.
TACCTGCCGGCGACCTGCGGACGCGCTTGTCGTCGCGGTCGTCGTCTGGGCTTCGCTCATACGCCGTGCGGGTGCGGGCGCGCGGTATCGGCACGGGCGGGAGCCGGGCCTGCGATACATCAGTATCGCCGCTCTGCTCAACCCGGTCGATCGCGTACCTCACAGGGGGCGGCGATTGGGTCGGGTAGTCCTGAGGCATCGGGAGGCGCTCAGCATACTCCGACGAAGTCGGGGAGGGGTGTTCCTCCCTATCAGGAGGGACGTCAGGCTTCTCTTCCATGGATTCGCAATATTCTGTTGACACAAAATATTGCGCAGTAAAATAAAAGTGATTTTACGACGGTAGTTTCTAGCGCTATCGTGGTGTCCCACTCTAGCGTTTATCACCCTCGACTTACTTATCAAAGTAAGTGAGGGTAATTTCTAAAAACTAAATACACTGTTCACTTTAAGCGTCTCTTTCGCGCGGCAATGTCACAGTGTGGGGGGGTAGGCGAACGTAAAGTCACGAGCACTCGACGCGCGTATGCCTCGACACCGGTACTTGCGACGCGGCGGATGCGATACAACGCGGAGAAGAACGTGACTTTTCGCGGATTTTCCTCAGGATACTCAGGACAGACGCAAGTTCGACGCGGGTGCGGAGCTGTAAACGACTGAACGAGTCACTGAAGGAGTTAAAACGCGGAAGCCTTTTTTTTATACCCGCAGGAGAGCCGCTCGGAGGGTGGGTCGGTAAGGCAATACCCGCAGGAGAGCCTATAGAAGAAAATTAGCTATAACTTTGTTAATATGATACTTTTAGTAAGATTATTGTGTGACTAGATTAGGAATTAGAATAAGTATCTTATAGAAACATCAATTTTGTTGTAAGCAAAGGTTTCCCTTACAATTGTGCAAATAAACCATATTTGTCCTGTAGAGCAGGACAGCAATAGTAGGTTAGGTGGGGGGATTTCTTGGACACCTGATTGGTCCTAAAATCCTTTAAATATGCGGCAAATTCTGAGGGAAGCCAGTGCAGTCCAGTCCACTCCAGAACAAGGAACAATAAAGGAAAATAAGGAAAAAATCGAAGGATTTCATTCTCACCACCATACAGTCCACTACATTTGTGGTCCATCGAGCGCCGGATACAGTTGTAGTCCACTACAGTTGTGGACCTACAAGCGCCGGATCAAGAACGAAGAATCGTCGGCAGGAAAAGCGGGTTGCTATTACGCTCTGAAATAGTAACTCTGAAGATGGTAGTCACTAGAAGCCAAGGCGAAGCACCAGAAGCTGAAGAACATAGGCGTATTCAGGAACACAGGGAGGAACAGAGGAGGGCCATTGCTAGGGAACGTGCTAGAAGGCTCTCGCTGGAGGCTCCAGCTTCACCTGATCGGAGGCATACTGAATATCGACCACCTACACCAGAAATACGGAACGTTACTCCGGCAGCAGGTACTTCGACCATGATGGCAGAACAAGACGAACGACTACGAATACCATCACCACCACGTTCAGTGCGATCACAGCTTTCAACATCGAGCATTAACAGCAGAATGCGCCTAGCGGAATTGGAAGCTGCAGAGAGGTTAGCAACAAATAAGAAGAAAGAACTAGAACTGGAAGCTGAACTTGTAAAGAAGAGATATCAAGCTGAAGTATCTGCAATTCAAGATGAACAAGACAGTCTCCACGGAGAACCTATCACAAGAAAGAATTACCAGCGGGTGGATGACTGGTTACGGAAGAACCCGGTCACCCAACAGATAGAAGATAAAACCGAACCTAGAAGACTTCGCTTTGATACTTCAAGAGGCAGATCGCTAACGCCGACTAGAACGAAAAGCGGCGTCGAACAACTGGCGGAAACCCTTGAGAAGATGGCGAGACCGCGTGTACGGCACTCCGATTTACCCTACTTCTCCGGAGCTGTCAACGAATGGTTGCCATTCAAAGCTGCTATGCAAGACTCAACAAAGCTTTACAACGTTTCGGCTGCAGAGAATATTCAACGACTAAGAAGCTGTCTTAAAGGGGAAGCAAGAGATGCCGTGTCTGCACTACTGCACACCGCTACTGACCCAGACATTATTATGAGAACTCTCGAGCAGTGCTTCGGAAGACCAGAAGTCATCATAGACAGAACATTCGACGAGTTAAGAAGAATGCCGAAGCCAGGAACATCAGCGACAGAAATCAACAACTTCGCAATCAAGCTGCAGAATCTCGTCTGTGTTCTCAAGACCATCGATCGTCGGGGATATCTATATAACCCTTTGCTGTCGCGAGAAGTATTGGACAAGCTCAGCCCACATCTAAGATCGCGCTGGTGCGATTATGCAAGTGAACACGATGAAACATCAGATCCTGATATCGTCTTGCTGTCACAATTCCTGATGCGAGAAGCGGATCGAGCGTTGAAATACACATACGCTCCGCCAATGAACACCGCCTCAACAAGCACAATAAGAAGAGAAGTCAGGCCGAACGCTGCAATAATGCCACAGAAAAGGAAGATGAACGCTGTCTACACAACAGAAGACAGAGAAGAGCAAGAAGGATGCCCAAGCTGTGGACAAGCCCACACACTGCCTCAGTGTCCATCCTTTAAGGCACTGGCGGTAGACAAGCGATGGGAATTCCTGAAAGAAAGAAGAATCTGCTTCAAGTGCATCTGCAAGAAACACAGGCGCGCATGCTGCAAAGCAAAGCCCTGCGAAATAAATGGATGTCAGCGACCACATCACGCAATGCTTCATCAAGAGAGACCTGACAGTACAGAAGCTACAGCAAGTCACATCACGAAGCAAGCATCACTGAGCAGCAATGCTACTGTCATGTCAGTGGCTGCTAAGTCTACAGCGGGACATCGAGCAGTTCTCCTGAAGATATGCCCAGTCATCGTCAGCGGTCCACGGGGGGAGGTGAACACCTTTGCGCTGCTGGATGAAGGGGCGACCATAACCCTCATTGATGAAGACCTGGCGAAGAGCATTGGCGCAGAAGGCCCATCAACACCGCTGAATCTCCATGGGGTCAACATGTTCCAGAGAGAAAACGACAGCAAGCTGGTAACAGTGCAAGTGCGTGGCAAAAAAGACAACACGCAACACAGGTTACGCGCACGCACAGTCAAGACCTTAGAGCTTCATCAGCATACAATACCACAGAAGCTCATGAAGTATAAACACCTGCGAAATCTGAATGAAGACGAACTATGTTACGAGCAAGCCCGACCTGGTATTCTGATTGGAACAGATCACTGGGAATGCATCGTTTCCCGTGAACTTCGAGTGATGGCGCCTGATCAACCGGCCGCTTCCAGAACGCAACTCGGATGGGTGATGAATGGTACGCTCAGTGAAGACAGCACTTAGCGCAACTCTGCGGGAAAAGGAGCCAACGGAAGAAGTCCTGAAAACTCTACTGACCGAAGCCGAGTTCTCCATCAACGCAAGACCATTGACCCACGTGAGTGTGAGCCCCCAAGATCCAGAGGCACTCACACCCAACCATTTTTTGATGGGATAATCAAGCGGACTCCCATCAACGGGACCCTGCGATTTGGCTGACCGCAGAATATAACATTATAATAGAACATTATAACCCGGCTAAAGCCAAGAGATATAATGTCTTGCTTTCGGTAAGGTTTACATGACATATAATTCGGCATTGTCGAGCATGTGGTGTGAAAAGTGATTTATTAGCTGCCAGCAATCATTTTATTACTATTTTATAGCACCTTAATAAAGATGCTTAACTGAGTGGTCAGAATGGTTTTAAGTGATATCGGAGCCGAGTTATGATTTCTTAAAGTATTATTTTTTGCCTTAGTTCCACTTAAATAAGAGTTCTGAAATGTTACTTTATGCAACTAATCTTACCTAACAGCTGTTAAAAAGGATGCAGGAATAGGAGAGGAAGGTTTTTCTTTTTAAGATGTACCTGTTGGGAAGATTTTTCTCATAAAAGTACATCCAGCAATACATCAAGTTAAATATCTATATTGAAAATATTGTTTACAAAGCAGTAGATGTTGAGTATTTGGCATTAGGAAGTGGAATACGAGCTATAATGAAAAACCACTTTAACGTCAATGACATCAAAAAGACATATTCTAACAGTCAATATGTAAATAAGAGCTATTGATTCTTATCCGTCGATATTGGAGATTTTACATGGGAAAAACACCAGAAAGTCTTTTTACCCAGAATAAAAGAACGATAATGGCCTAAAATTGGACCTCGCTATTGAAAACTAGCCTTAATACTGGTTATAAACATGCGACGCAATTAGGATTTACCTAATTGCGTCGCATGTTTATAACCAGTATTAAGGATTATAAATAATGCTGCTTTTTTACCTTTTCCTTGGTATGGATCAAGTTCAATTGAGTAGTTAGTTCAAAATACAATACCCAATATCTCAGTTCCGATATACTTTAGCTATATGTGCTTCATATAAAGTGTGTTCCCCTCGATATGTTCTTTCTTATTAATAAGGTTTGGTGATTGGCCGCGAAATTTCAAAAATGACGTCAACATTACCCATACCCGCTACACTTAGTTTAGAGAGTGAACTTGACAAGTTACAAGGTATTGTAATAAGGTCCCACCAGGGCTGCATGATTTTGACATTTGGTCCATACTAAAAAAAATACTGTAAAATTCACACCATTCAATTACGGCTCCATTATCATTTCAATAGCAGAATTGGGCTGCAGTAAATAGGCCACTAAACGGCAGTGCCGCGGCGTTCTCCGTTCAGATCGGTAAAACTAACTCTTTTACCGAATTGGCCCCTGTATCAGGCCTCTGTCCTACCGATTCAAACGAACACGCCACAATAAGCCCGTGTACACGCCAAATTTAGCGCGCCTGTAAGCGCGTAGAGCAAAGCGACCGGATGCGCGAAAAAACCCGCTAGTCTGAAACCGTTCTTAGTGTAGGTACATCACAGTATGGTGGCGTTATTATACACACATCAAAAGGATCAACATATATTTTTGCAATAACTTTTCTCCTGATTGATATTAATTAAATTTTTCTTTAAGGATTCATCAAATAAAGTGTTTTCGTTTGTCTACAATAACGATAAAGTAAGTCACCTTTGCATTAATAAAGAAATTTGCCATTTTCCTAATAATGGGATTTTTGACATTTGAACCACTAACATTAAAGTTCGAAAAAAAGACTGAAATAACAGTTTTCTTTAAAATTTTATTGGGTAACTTAAACAATTAATAATCCGTGTTTCTACCGCGAACACTAACAACACAAGAACATCGGTTTGGCATACTCAAAATGAGTTCGTCCAAATCACGCTGTGGAATGGCCGCCCATGTTCGTTGCAACAACAAAAAAAGGTCTTCTTGCGACTGGATACCCTCCATATTCGGCAGAGCTCTTCTCTGTAGCATATCCCATGCATGCTCAATCGGGTTCAAGTCTGGCGACTGAGCAGGCCAGGGCAGGACATTGATGTTAGCTGCGGCGAGAGTCTGTCTTACAACTCTTGCGGTGTGCGGTCGTGCATTAGCATGCATTAACTGAAATAAGGGACCGATTTGCACTTGTAGAGGAACGATGACGTCTGATACAATCGTCTCAGCATACATTTGAGCGTTGAAGTTGCCTCTGATCCAAATCAACTCAGTTCTTCCGCCGATCCAAATACCCGCCCATACCATGATGGTTCCACCACTATAAGGATGGACTTCCTGGCAGGATTTTAATCGCTGTTGGCGTCCAGGGGTTCTCCAGTGTCGTATACGTCTTGTATCCGGTCTCATACCAAAACGAGACTCATCAGAAAAGCACACGTAACGCCATTGTTCTTCTGCCCAATTTCTGTGTTCAAGAGCCCATTGATATCGAATCCTACGATTGTGCATTGCTATAGGTGGTACCCTTAGCGGTCTTCGGGAATGAAGGTTCACTTCATGCAAGCGGTTTCTGACTGTTTGGTCGCTAATTAAGTTCCCTGAAGAGTGATGAAGCCTCACGGCTAACATCATGGCGGGTATTGTTGGAGCTCTTCGAGTTGTGATTTGAATATATCGGTCTTGTCTCCGTGTGGTGCAGCGATACCGTCCTCCATGGCGCTCAGCCACGGTACCAGTGCTTCGGTAACGTGTCCAAAGTCGACTGATAACACTCTGACTTGTATTCAGAGCTAAAGCCACAGTACGTTGCCGGAAACCAGCTTCTATCATTCCCACGGCTCTGAGCATTTCTTCCCTGCTTAAATGACGTCGCCGCTCCATAATAACGTTGGTTTTAATCAGTAGTAGGGAAACAGTAGCACTAATTATGTCTTCAATGCGTTGTATGTTTTTATAGGGAAAATATTGACAGCTGATTTTCATCTTTTACTCGAATTTGATTGTTAGTTCCTGTTTCAAATTATGAAATGCACCAAAAAGGATCCATATAAATTTATAAAATTATAAATTTATTACAAAGCCACATCTCAATCTCAAGAAATCCGCATAAAAATGCTTGATCCCTAGACACTTTTGATGTGTGTACTTAAAAATACAACGCTAATAATTTTACTAGAATATCATGCTCTCAGCGTCAAAAAACCCATTCAAAATCAACTCTGGTTCTTACAAAGCCACCGCAGCAAAGTTACGCAAATAATACTTATTCAGCTATTTGCTATCGTGACTGGTCAGGTGGCTCCCTGCGGGCCTGCGGCGGCCATCTTTTAGTACGAAGTGTGCACTTGCCGCGTGAACTTGTGTCAAACGGAATTAAGTTTTTTAACCTGTGCTCTGTGATTAAAAAGTTTTGTTTCAACAAAAAGGTAAGTTATCGCTGCATAGTTAAATTTTACTATTTTACACACAGATTTGCGGTATCTTACTTGGAGTACCTCTTACCGGAATACGGTAACTAGTTTTAAGTTGTTAGAAGTAAGATGTTGTGCTGTGAAGATTTCTGTTACGTAGTAACTATGCTTTTTTATGTAAATTTATGTTACCCGAACTTTTTTATGATGCGTAATTTGCATAATAATAACAAGTTATTTAACCCAATTTTACTAAATAAATAAAAGTTAAATTAATAATTTAATTCTGGCAAAAAACAACATCTTGTAAGTATTATTATCATAATCTTATGTAACGCAGATTTTAAGGATTCATTTCAATCCATCCAATAGTTTGTCTCGTTGTGCTGAAATATATATGGGTAAGGTACGTTCAGCAACAGAAGTAGCTTAGCGCTTTAGTACCTTGTCAGTCTTGTCACATTAACTTTTCCCAAGCAATTGGGTATTTGACAATATTTTTTTTTTAATGAAACAGCTGTTAATAAAATATAAATAAATAAATATGCGCGAGACAACACACCACTTGTCATGGTCTCGAAGTAAGGGCAATCACAATCTAGGCGGTCTTATTGCTAGAAAGCGATCTTGTCGAGCAAGTTTAAAGTGCCATAAAATAAATTATCCAACTAACGTTTTCATATTCTTTTTATGTATTTTTTCGTATTATTGTATGTAATATATTAGATTTCGATCATGTTGTGTGAGACCCAACTGTTATTTGGCATTCAGAATGTAAACAACTAAGACAAAGTACTAAAAGGTCAGCTAATTCTGTTGCTGACCGTACAAACAGTAAATAAATACAAAAAAAAATAGAGTTGTGCATAATTTTATAAGTAAACACCTACTACGTCGTTAGTTGAAAAAAAAACACGGTTCAGCCTATGTGTGCCTGTTTGTGGAATATTCAAAACATTCCAGTTCCCTTCATAGTATTCAAGTAATCTGAAACGGCATCTTTTACTACGTCGTGTCGTGGTAGAGTCGTTTTACAATTTTTACCCGCCTTAATTGAGTCTAAAAACGGTTGTTAGGTTGGTTGCGTAATCTGATGACTTTGTTTATGTCACAAAATATAGAGATTAGGTATGTGTTATATATATCGTACTTAAGCGCCAGTTATGAAAAACTAAAATAAATAAATATAAATATGCGCCAGACAACACACCTCTTGTAATGGTCTCGGAGTAGGGATTATTAAATCCCTGTGTTACGAGGTACCACACAAGGAAATAAGCTAGGGGGACGCCCCAGCACACCCGGACCCGAGTCAATTCAGAAAAGATCATTTCCTGAATTGACCCGACCGGGAATCGAACTCGGGACACTACGGAAATCGAGGCGAGAAACCGTGCTACAGCACACTACGCCAATCGTGTCGTCAAATGCATTTATAAATGCATGCATGCATGCATGCATAAATCTTGACTAGTATATTTTTCGTATCATCCAGACGTGGAGCGCTCTTCCAGCGCATGTGTTTCCTTCCTCTTATGCTTTATGAGTGTTGGTGTGGACGTTGTCCAAAACTACATCTATTTAGGCTCACAAATGAACAACGATGGTAGCTGTGTTCCCCAGATGAAAAGACGGATTGCCATGTCAAAAGATGCTATGACCCGCCTGAATGGTCTATGGAAAAATAGAGGGATCACCAACACCACCAAAATGCGCTTAGTACGGGCATTGATTTTCCCGATATTCATGTACGGAGTCGAAACGTGGACCATCAAAGCGAGAGAGAGGCAGAGGATTGATGTATTCGAAATGTGGTGCTGGAGGCGGATGCTAATTCCCGCCAACCAAACGCACAAATGTATCAATTATAAAACAGTTGGGAGTAAAACAACGTCTTTCCACAACCTGCTACCATCGCGTACTCAGCTATTTCGGGCTCTAAGAGGCGTAGGGTCGAAAGCCTTGAGAAGATGATAGTGACGTACTATGCATATGCTTATTCGTGGCTAAAGTATGGGATTATGCTATGGGGAAATAGTACAAACACGCCAAACTTATTCACACAGCAAAAGAAATTAATCCGGATTATAGTAAACATAAAACAAAGAGTTAGCTGCAAACCACATTTTCAAAAACTTCAAGTACTAAGTCTCCCATGCATTTACATATTCGAGATTTGTAAATTTGTTTTCAAACACCCTAAATTATTTACCAAACGACTAGATATACCCACTAAATATTGCTTCCGACCAAAGGTCCAAGCAAGATTAATTTTACCCACTTCTAAACTACAATTACATTCAAAAAGCCCCTTAGTTACGAGTATGTGCATAACGATATATAATGTATTACCTAATTCTTTAAAATATATTCCAACAGAAAAGGATTTTTTGAAGGAACTAAAAGATCATCTAGTATCAAAATGCTATTATACGTTAGAAGAATACTCTAAAGACTGCAAATAAAATATGATTATTTTTACAATTACATACTGAATGAATGAAAACTGCCCATAAATAAATATTATATCATACTGCAGAATAGCCTCTACTCATGTTTGTAGATGATGGCTCATTTATAATATTATTTGTAAGTCCTTTTCTCACCTACTTTTGCTGTGCCCGACAGGGTCCATATTGTTACTATTATTACTTTTCAGACCTTTGTATTACATACGAGAAAGCAATAAATAAATAAATAAATGATCATTGTTGGGAACACGAAAGGAAAGAGTCCTAGAGGCCGATCACCAACGAGATGGTCTGATCAACTTAAAGATGCAGAAACACCTACGTTCTACACAGTCGGCAAAATTGCTCCCGACAAAGGCCGGTGGAGACAATTTGTCCGCGCCAAACATACATACCACCATAATCACGATCTTCAGACATGAAGGACTGACCAGAGAGAGAGACATGCTATAAGACAAAGGAAACACATGCGCTATAGTCGCGAAGTCTTAAAGCGGGGCCTGCTCAGTTCGTTCACATGACTATGCATGTCAGCCTCATATCTGAACCTCACGTCCGCTTTCTATGAGATGGGATGAGTTAATCTTGTCAGGAAATATTTGAAAAAAACCTCAAAAGAATTTGTCCTCCTGCCGCTTCTGTCTGTCACGGCGTGTGAACTTAGTGCATTCTGTTAGATAGTTAAGCCACCATCGTCCCCAGAGTCTAGTCGGAAACTGAGAAGAAAGGTTAGCACGTCCATTAAGCAATAAATATAAACATAATTTATGTATACCTCAAATTTCCATCTGATATAAAATCGATGGACTTGCCAAAATTTAAATTATACTTAAAAAAATGGTTATTGAAATGTGTTTTTTATAATATAAAATAATGAATATTTTAATGCAAAACATTAGTTTTTTTAAGATTATGTCATAATATTGCAAACCCGATATGAGGAAACTGTTGTAACATTCACCTATATCTGCAATGTCACCTCTGCTGTATTAACACAGTTGATTGGCAATAAATTATTGTGATTCTGATTCTGATTCTTGGGATTTGTCTTTTAAATTACCTTATAGCGGCCTTGTTTTTCTCTGTGATGTCACTTATATTTTTCCCTAATCTGTGCCTTCGACTTCTATATTAAATAATTACTTGAGTATATTTTTTTATGTCTATTGGTAACTAACCCTTCGCAACGGTTCGCTTCATATCCCTAAAGTCGGGTCATTCATGAGGCCTTGAAAAATTGACAAACGACAGATCGTGGCTTGAAGTATGAATAATATAAAATTTACTGATTTCGGAGTCTTCTACCACAGCTGTGTCAAGGCTGTACGCAGGTATCTTCATACTTGACCATACTAACGTCAATCAAGTGAGAAGGAACCGGATTGGGTAGTACTTGTACTTCCAGTATGACGTCTCATTGTTTGTCTGTAAATTACGCCGCGAACGACCTTCGATCTTGAAATTGATGGGAATATAAAGCTAAGATTACAAAGGTGTGATTACACGTTGGTAGAACCTAAACTGCATCAACGTTGGCTTACAACGTAATACACTGGACTAATTCGCCAGGTCTGTTATAGGTATCGATAGCTCAGTTGGAAGAGCAGCCACCCAGATCGCAAAAGACGTGGGTTCGGGTCAAATCTCTCTAGTTTCTATCTCTAGATACAATATAGGTAGTACATTGTTAAAATGCTAAAAATAAAAATTCACTTATCATATAGCTAGTTCCATCTTAATCGAAAATCAAATATTTGTAAAAAACGTTGGCTTACAAACGTAACAACGTAACAGCAATCCGTAGAACTCTGCCGCCACTGTAAGTGACAGGTCTGGAATATCTCCAAGTAAAACAAGTTAAAAGTTTCTTAGGGTGACATACTCCAAATCATTTCATTGCTTGTGAATCCCATCTCGACATCTCTTGAAGTTTTTGAAATATCGTCAAAAATATAATTCTTCCCTTACAAAAATTACTTGTGATTTTTTTACTAGGTAACAATCGATGTATATTGCAGTAGTTGCAACAAAAAAATACTGTAGCTCTTTCATTATTGTCCACTTCTTAAATTTTTGGGCTACCACATTATTATAAGTAACTGCTTTCCGTCAGCAGCTTCGCCCGCGTATTGTCTTTCCCGTCAATATATAGCCTAAACTAAAAAAATATAGCCTATGTCAGTTCCTGATAATGTTGCTTTATAATGGTAAAAGGATTTTTAAAATCGGTCCAGTAGTTTCGGAGCCTATTCAATACGAACAAACAAACAAATCTTTCCTCTTTATAATATTAGTTTAGATAAATGCAGCGGCATACCGCGGTGCTTTTAATCGAAGCGACCGCAAGCGCATCGCAGGAGCCTTGCGGTTTTCAGAGTTCAACTTTGTAAGGCTAGTAGTAGGGATTCGAGAGTTCTGGCGCAGCCAGACCTCCTCCAAATACCGAGGTGCGCCGCCTTGAAAACAAAAGTTCTCTTCATTTGTTAACATAAACCGTACAAAACCACCCTTTATGAAAAAAGTCTTTTCGCGATGGCGCCAAAAATATATAATAAAATTCTCATTAGCATTAAGGATTGCAATGATTATGTGACATTTAAACAAAAATTATTTTCATTTCTTATTGATTATTCTTTTTACTCCATCGACGAATTTCTAAAGTTAAAATAAATATATTTTAATACTTCCTAATGCTCGTTTGAATGCCAACAATATTTATAAATGTAGGTATGACTTTTTAAGTTAAATTTTGGTATTTTATTATTAGCATGACATTAACTATTTGTAATTTCGTTATTATTATTATTATTTTTATCCAGTAGCCTAATTGTTTATTTGTAAATTTTAATGTAATTGTGAAATTTGTATGCCAAAAGGCAGATCACAGGATGTACCTACAAAACAAAAATCTACTTAACATCCTATTTAGGTACCTGTGTATCACAAATAAATAAATGAATTTGAATTTGAATTTAATTGCTTTCCTCGGTCTCTAATTGCCCTTTTGAAGCATTACACGCGTTACTCATACCATCCATTGCATCCATACCTAATGACTCTCATTGCTTGTTACGATCATAATAACAGATCGACTATAATTACCACTGTATTACTCCTACACGATTATTATTGAAAATCACCTGTGGAAGAGGTCGACCCAAGAAGCGCTGGCTCGACGTCGTCAAGGGTGACATGCGTGCCAACAGACTCACCACTGAGGATGCACAAGACCGCGCGAAGTGGGCCAAGAAAATAAGAAAGGCGGACCCTGGGACCCCACACACTGGTGCGGGTTCACAACCGGGATAGACCGCACGGATGATGATGATTATTATTGAATGATGTAGGATTCTTATTTACCAACTCTATTGTCCAGTCATTTCTAACTCACTATCTACGCTCACGTTACCTCTTCTATGCTGACCGGAATATTAGTATTTTACCCTAACCTTTGTTTTGAAGCTCTCTATTTTCACCCTAAGCAATCCTTTGCTCTGGTACTTTACATTTTATCCTCTTTTGTACTTTAATTGTTTATAATACAGTGAATCAGTGAGTGGCTCAGATTATACACTTTGAACTTTGTATCACCTTTGTATTATGATGGTGGGGAAGGGTTAATATGTAACTGTGACTTGCTATGCCAGTTTTTAAGTTACGTTTCTTGAACGGAACGTACAGTCAACAGCGAAAGTTGATCAACATCAGAAATTCAATACTAATTAACGAAGTTCGCGTCAGAACTGTGTGGTGGTATTTAAAAGTAAGTGATTGTAAATTATACCAAAAATTAACTTCTGGTACAGCTGCCAAATATGCCTGATCAATATTGAATCCAAAAGTTATAAACGAAATTAACATCAAAAATAAGGTCATGGACATGGTGTCAAATATTAATGCTATTTTTTAACTCTAAAAACTTTCCTCTCTAGTTGGAGAAGAAGGCGATCGGTAAGCGAAATATTTTAAGACGAGGGTAAACCACTATGCTGAGCCAATATATCAAAAATAAAAGTATTGGAAATGTTCGAGAATGTTATAGGATTTCAACAAAAGGTTGAGAATATTCTAATATCTTCCAAAATGTTCAAGAATGCATTAGAATGTTTAGTTTAGCTTCACAAATTCGGGTATCTTAAACTAACACCAATTAAATACATCTATTGTGAATTTCTGTCGAATGTTCAAAAGTAGGTGATGCCAAACAAAATCATAACTGAATAAATATTAATATCTTTGCTTGTTTGTCAATTTTGTCAATGTTCCAAAAAAGGTGATGCGATACAAAATCATAACTTAATGAATAAGCTAGACTACCTCCGAAGATAGACATCTATAGTGTCAGCCACGTACCCCTTAAACGCAGGTAGAGCGACCTTACATCTCCCAGTCCGCCAAAGGGGCAGGCAACTCAGCCCCACTTTAGGCCTATTGAAGCCTACATCCAATCATAATTGCAGATCTTATTTCAGTGATGGTCATAACTATTTAATTAATGTAGTTTAAAAGGTTATTAACACGTCGTCAGCCGACATAGCAGACACATAAGAAACAACAAAACAACTTACACCGCATCAGATGCATCGACTGAAGAGGTGACTATTTTCAGTCTAATGCTGTGTTAACTAATAAACAGGTTAAAGAGTTTTTTCATATTAGAATCTTTCCTGCCTTTATTTTAATGAAGTACGGGTTTGCGAGCACCCGGGCAAAGTTCCGAACATGCACCTAAAACTTTGGGATTTTAACCTACCTCTGATGCATTTGCAATAATAATGAGCGCTTTAACTTAAATTGGCACTTAGCCATCGAGGCGTATATTGTGTGATATAATAGTAGCCACTATCCTACCTAAGAAATGTCTGAGTAACACTTTCCACGTTGTGGTCTGGACATGTAGAACCGGTTCAAATGGGAACTTTGTAGACTTTTGCTTTATAACATTTAACTGACATCTAGTTTGACGTCAAGCCTATTCTCGCTGCTTCTTCTTCTTATAGTATCGAGTGGCAACACTTAATTCTGTGTGACCAGTATTCCGCCATTTGCACGCCTTAATTGCTGGCACTCATGAAGTCCTCGCATGAGCCGGTCGCAGGGCACAGTAAAAGGTGGCTCATTTTTTGTGGGGAAAGCCACACTCGCATGAGTTGCTAGCGTCTATGAAGCCCCATTTACACAGGCTGTTCTTGCAGCGACCGACCTGGGTTCGCAATTTTAAAGGATTTTCATGTCGACCATGGCAGGTTATAACTAGGAGGGAGACTCAGCAGGCGCGACGAATGTGGCGTAAGGTTTATCTTCCTGCCAGAAGTCTAGTTTGGCTTGGGGTGGGTTGCCAGAAACTAGGTAGAGGAACTTAAAAAGCTTTTCCGGCTACCTAGAATAAGAATAAGCGTAAGATAATTTATTTTACGAAAAATAATTACAAATTTCGAACAATAATGGTGTCTGCACTAAGCTAAAAGCTTGTGTTGCAGTAACCAAAAAACTTACAGTAAACAAAAACTTAGTTATCACTGCTGAGTAATAAAATCAAAACAAAAAATTTACAATTTTAAAAAAATATAAATAAAAATAAACAAAACATGACAATCAATTTAAACAATAACTAATGTAACATTAAGCAAAATTTATGTAACTTGTGTGTGTTTGTTGTGTGCTAATTATGTTTGAGTATGCTAACGTGTGCTTGGGTGTATTAGTGAGTATCTGTGTGTGAATATATATATATATATATATATATATATATATATATATATATATATATATAAACATACATATATATAAATTTAATTTGAAATATTAGTAGTACTTTGAAATGTAGGTACCAGACTTGAAGGCTATAAACCGTACATTTTCAGCACATTTTCAGTTTCTTCATAGGACAGGTTTAAAAGCCAAAGAGTTAATTGGCTTCTGGCTACAACAACAGTTGAGTAAAAGTTTAACCTAGTCGCTGTGGTTCGACAGATTAACCATGCAGGCGGTGTTGGCAGTCCTGAACTTGTATAAAAACAGTCGTGGACAAAAACGATCTAATTATAAACTGTCAAGCCATACATTTATTCTAATGGCTCTACTCTAGCGTTACATACCAACATGGCGCATGTGATTCGCGGAAGAGAAAGTTTAAGTGCTAATCACGGTAGAGTGGTCAAAATTAAGTGCAGGGAATGCAAGAAAGGTGGATAACCTCCTATGATCCTTATATTCTAGCAAATTCTAGTTGATTTCACTAATTTCGCTCACAAGGAAATCGCGATTTGAAAGGCGGTCCTTGCTATTTGTCTTCAAATATTGCATCGTGATTGCCTAACCTTTTTTTAACACCACTTGACCCTTAAAGCGCCCGAATGCTCTGAGACTTGACCAGTTGTCATGGTCTCGAAGGATAAATACTCGTACCTATCCTAGTGTTACGCTGCTTGTGGAATAGTTATCAATCTATTAAATGCCAGTTTCACCATATTTGCCTTTGATAGTTCCATTTTCATAAAGTGCAAATTGGTAACTGTAGTTGTTTTTCTTTTCAATTAAAATCAATATCGAAAATTCCGATATCCAGAAATATAAAATCGATATTTCAGTATACTGATTTGACTGCGATATTTCGATATTTCTAACCCTAGTTACGAGGTACCAGACCAGGATTAAGCCAGGAGCGTCTCCCAGCACACCCACCCTGGGCAATTCAGAAAAGATCTTTTCCTGAATTGACCCGACCGGGAATCGAACCCGGGACACTACGGAAATCCTCCACCATGACAATCGTGTCGCAATCGCTTATCCAGTCAAGTTGATTGTTCGTCAGTAAATATTCAGCCTGGATGATGCAGTAGTGCCAGATAGCCGCTGACTGGCTCGGAATGAAAGATCCTCGAAATTATCAGGAATGAACTTGACAAGTTGTTACTAGCAGTCGAGTTGCGCTGCGCTGCAAGTTAAGGTAGCGGTAGAAGGTAAGAAAGAAGTTAAGGGGCGGTGGTTCACGAAACACGTTTTTAGAATTCATTTTTGAAGTAGTGAACGGTGATATAAAAATAAAATTTACTGATATTGTTGAGGGGATAATACAGGGAATTCATCCGGTGGAAACATGATTTGATAAAGTTGGCTCGATAGAATAAATTTACAAAGTTACCTCTTTTCGTGACATTTTGTCTTCTATTTTATGGTTAAAAACACTTTATTTCTCATAAGAATACAATTCACTTAGGTACTGAGAAACTTAAAAAATAAAGACAGTGTAACATAATTCTATGCGCGCGAGCCGCGCCAAAATAACAATTAAAAGTCGATAGGTAGTCTTAAAAATAAAAAACAGTCGCCGCGCGAGATCATTCACTGTGAGCGGTAACTAGGCATCTAAAAACATAGAGCTAAGAGAACACCGAAAATAGAAGTGGCATTGGTATTGCCAAGGCAAACGTGGTTTCAGTGTTATTACATAGTACGATATAAACACTAAAGGATATTTTTTTCAATTAATTAGTATTATTAAAAAAAACATTAATTTGTAATAGTTATTTCATATAATTTTGTGTAAGTTACTAAACCGTGTTTTTTAAATGTAATTATAGTTTAGTATGCATGTAGGTATTTAATAGGTATGTATTTAATACTTAGGTATGTTGATTATTTATTTATAGTAAGGTATTTTTTCTAATATAGTATACATTTTATATATTAAGTTATACAGAAATTCAAATATTTCATCCGATGGTTTTTTATTATTACATCTATTATTTTTTTAATCGATTATTTTAATGATTTTCGGTCCGCGTGGCGCTCACCAGCTTCCTTCGGGAAATGTTGTGCCGAACCACCTCGCCTTAAGAACTGTCTTTGAAGGCATTTCGACACTACACAACACTGACTAGCTCTCGACTGCGACTTCATTGGGCTCGGGCAAGTTTTTCTTTCATCATCATCCGTGCGGCCTATCCCGGCTGTGAACTCACACTGGTGTGTGGGGTCCCAGTTTCCGCCTTTCTTATTTTCTTGGCCCACTTCGCGCGGTCTTGTGCATCCTCAGTGGTGAGTCTGTTGGCACGTATGTCACCCTTGACAACGTCGAGCCAGCGCTTTTTGGGTCGACCTCTTCTACCAGTACCTGGCGGAGGCGGCAAGGCCAGACATTTCTTTCCCACGTAGGTAATTTGCCGAATCTCCGTGAGACATGACCATACCAACGAAGGCGGCACTCCTGCAGCTTGTCTGCGATGTCACGAACACAAAGGCTGCCGCGGATGTGGGTGTTACGCACGCGATCTTTGCGTGAGACTCCACACATCCACCGCAGCGTCTTTATTTCCGTGACGCGCAGCTCCTGCTTGTGTCGCTCTAGTAACGGCCATGTTTCACTTAGTAATGCAAGTTTTTCTTCAACAAAGGTTTATTTATCAAACAAACAAAAACAGTACTTTTAAATCGTCATCACAAGAAAAATGTTTATTAAAAAATTGACTTAAATACTATAATAATATGAATACATAAATACCCTGTAAACATAATGTGACTCTACCACCGCAACGGAAGTTGATCACTAAGAAGACCTTTACCACGGTCACAAATTAGACATGCGCGGCGCTCTGACAGATAGCCCGCTTAGAACAACACGCAATTTTTGACACACGCACACAGAGACGTGAGTTTACAAGCGAAGTCAGTGAGCTCCAGCATCGCGGTCAGTCGCACTGTCAAAAATATTGAGATAATATTTGTACATCGTCAGATACTTACATTATAGTTCAATGGTCAAAAATAGTTTCGCGCAGATATTTCTGTTGCAGTGTATTTGGCTGTATGAACACCACACGAAATTGTGATTATACGTTTTATAAGTTACCAAATGATGTTGATGTTTGCAAGTTAGTAGTACGAGCACTATGTACGTGTATTATAAGTATATAGTATATAAGTAAACCATTATATTTCGTAACACATTCAAATCCAGTACAAATGGGCTTTTACGAGTACTTTTTCCGTAACTTATCTTATCATGCATTGGTAAAACACCAGTATTTTTGGTTTATTCTTTAATTGGCACGCGCGGCTGCTGCATCCGCGCCGCGCCGCCTACAGGTGAACGCGCCGAAGCGGTGGCTCATGGTGTTATACAGCTAGGTAGGTAGGTAGGACTGTACGATCAAGCCATTATGCTAGCAGGTTGCACCTGGACCCCGGTAAATGACTTTTTATAATATAATACTTTTATGCGTATTCACCCATCTCAACTCCTTTTAATCTAACTGGGGGTCCAGGTTTGTATATTTTTGTTTTTGTCGAACTAGGTGCAATTTTTCACTTGATGTATTTTATTTTTGGCGGTATCGGTCAAATCGCGCTTATCAGGCGAATAAAGTAGCGAGTAGCAACCCTAGGCGATCAGGCAAGTTGATAGAAAAAGGCGAGAGCGGTCCTTCTGTAAACTCTTTAATAATAGCCACGGACCACGGTCTTTGAAATAAATGCCTACAGCCGCGCGGTACGTAAACACGCGATAGGGCTGCCCATTGCACCTACAGTATTTTTAATTACATCTGCCTATTTGGAGTTTCAATTTAGTTTTGTGAATGTATTTTGTGATTGTAAATGTTATAATTTTTTTTAAACAAATACTTACTTAATATGTTTGAATTAAATAGGAAATGTTCAATAAAAATGCATGTTGTTTTTTGTAGTATACCTATATTTATTTAAAAAACAATGCTTTTAATTTGTTTGTTATAGGACTTACTTAATAAACAAATCAGTTTTATAAATTTTCAACTTAAAGTTAGTTCACCGCCAACTTGTACGAAAGCATCACTGTTTATTAGTCTACTAATAAGGTTCTGTCGCCAAATAAGGCCCACAGGTTCTTGCAAATCCTTATAAATCTGTGATAAGAATTAGTTCGAGTTAAGAAACATATGAAATACACAAATTATATATATTTTAAGTCAAAACATTAACCAAAAATCAAATATCGTATGTAATGAAATGACAATATTTATTTTAAAAAAACATGTCAATTGACCTTATTAAGAGTATACTTACTATCCTAATAAGGGTCATTCTTATTCCGTAGATATTTCCGTCAATACTTTGTTTAATTATTTTATTTTATTAGTTTCGTTTAAAGATAAGAATTATGTTGTCATCCCTGATGGATTAATTCATTTGTTAATTAAAAATAACCAGATGGTCCTTACTAAGAGTATTAAAACTTAAACATAAAACAAAAGTTTTATTTTATGATTTTTAATAAAACACTGTTTAGTTTTGCATTAATATTTATATATTGAAATAAACGTAAACAGAAAAATAACAATTTTAGAACGTTTTCAGTCTTTGGCCCTTGGGCCTTATTAAGTCTATAGGAATCATATTTTGGCAATGGGCCTTAATTAGACTACCAAATCAACAGAATAGTAATACCTAATAAAATCAGTAGCCCGTCAGCTTCAAATTTTTTCATCATTCAAGTAAGTAATAATAATATTTAAAAAAAGCTAAAATGTGTATTATTTTGTTAGTGAATGAGGTGAATTAGACTTGAAAGAAATGTAAACAAGCCGATTACATTTTTTATTGACCTAATTAGGTTCAGTTTTTATTTGGTGACAAGGAAATGAACTTTCTTAGGCACTTCGCCATTCCGATGAAAACCAATCAAGATTGACAAAACAGAACATTGTATTCACTTACTTACTTTAATAATTCACGCCTGGAAGCTTATTATTCCCTTATTCTTGGAAGTTTTTACCAAAAACTCAACAAAAACACTGCAATCAATAAAACAAACGCACAACAATTTTACATAACGTTATGACTTGTCCGCATCGACAGGCATACTAACAAAATGGCGGCATGCGAATGCTCTTCGTTGATTGGTTAATGAGGAACGTCTGCACGCCATGAAATTTTAATTTAGTAATAGAAGCGGCATATTTGAACTCGTGGACCTTATTTAGAGTTGGCATTTATTGGCCTTATGTAATTTCAAAATAATAGTTCGCTTAATTCAATGTTTCTAAAAACTCAAACTCAAACTTTATTCAAATAGACTTTCGAAGTAGGTAAGTACTTTCACATCGTCAAATTTAAAGCAAGATATACTAAATAATAGACATGATTACTATAGTAATAAAGATATACCTATAAATACACAGTATACAGACATAATGCGACTCTACCACTTTCTACTTCTAATAAATAAACAACAAGAATGCACTCTTATCACTATAAGGTTGATGATTTTTACAATTATAAAAAGGCATTTGGTTTCCGTAATGTTGCAAGCAGAGAAAACAAGAACAATTTTCACAGAAAGCATTACATGAATGTGATTGGTTTTTTAAAATCAAAATTAGTTAGGTATATTCATATGGACTTATGAAAAGTAACTATGACAATTTGAATAAACAATTAGGAGCAAAAATATACTAGTAAAATATATACACCATAGTATTTAAAAAATAATGAAATATTCAACCGCCATATACTCAAAAATTGTCTAACCTTTCTTACTGCGTTTTAAATTAGCACGGCACGCAGTACATTTATTGTTAAAATATAGCCTATAAATAAAAATATCGACTTCTATTCAAGGTTATTTTACTCTCTGTGTAGCTTTTCGCAAATTCTTCAGTTAGCGAGGTAGTAAAGTGCTAAAACGTACCAACAGATGGCGCTAGATGTACTTTGAATCGCGTTGATATTACGTTTCCTCTCTTTGTAGGTATAAGAAATACAATCGTAACGGCAACTACATAATTAACTACTGTTTTTAACTATTTTTGAAAAGCACAACTTGCAAACGGCAAGTGTCGCTAATTAAGAAACCACGATATACATATATTGTGTGGATTAGTTCAGGGACTTCAGGGTCAAGATTTGTAACTCAGCTCAAGGATAGTTTTATCCTTCCATATTTCCAGATCAGTACAAGTCGTATGTGTTCTGGCTCATATTCATTTACATATATGTGTTCAGCTAATATAGCCATAGCTAATCGTGTCGCCATATCCAAAGAAAGAAAACTAGAATAGTTATTCTAATTTCGGATCTTGAAGAAAAAACAGGCCCTGTAAACCTACAAACTCGGAGGTTTTAACACGAGCGTATCTGCCGTATCATGAACCGCCTTTAACTATTGTAGGTACCTAGTCCACTCGTGTCGTGAGTCGTGTAAACTCGTGTATCACTTTCCTTTAATAATAATAATAATAATAAATCTTTATTTACTAGAAACACGGTACAAGAAATGATGGTTAAAGTTAAAATAAAGTAGAATCACATGTTTCGCCAAATATATGGCATGTAAAATATTTTAATTAATAAGCTCTCCAACACTATACAAATTCTTATCTATGAGCCATAAATGTAATTTTTTATAAAATAAGGGAACTCCCAATGACTTTATCGTTTCTGGAATTTTGTTAAAGATTTTGATACACATATTTAAACAATTCCTCATATACAAAGTGGTTCTGGGTGAAAATTTTAATACTAATCTATCAGGATTCCTTTTATTACGAGGATTAATGTCACCAGCCCTATCAAACAGTCTTTGATTTGTTTTGACAAATTTAGCAATTTCGAAAATGTACAGGCTTGGTAATGTCAAAAGCTTCAATTCCCTAAAAAGTGGTTTACATGTCTGGAAAGGTGGTAGGCCGTAGATGGCACGCACACATTTTTTTTGGGCTACAAATACTTTACGCACATCTACACTATTTCCCCAGAATACTAAACCATACCGTAATATAGAGGCGACATATGCATGATAGGCAGCAAGGACTGTACTACGGTCCGCTATATGGCGAAGTCTACCTAAAACATATACAAAGCGATTAATTTTGTCACATGTTTGCACAATATGTGGTTTCCAATTAATGTCCCTATCTATTTGCAATCCCAAAAATTTTACATTATCAGCCGATTCTATTTGTGTTCCTTTATATGATATATTTAAATTGTTATTTTTACCGTGGGTATTTACTTTATTTATGAATCCAGGCATTTTTTCCTTTTTCCTTTAAATAAAACAAAAATTACGTACCTACTAGTAAGTACCTGACTATAACAATTTTATAGTCTTACCTTTCGGAGTTTCCAGGTATTTAAAAAAAATATCTCTGGGTGCGTTATTGAGGAATTCATGCAACCAAAAACAGCACAATATTTTCTACAATTGCTCCTTGCCATAGTAATTACTTGTACTTGTTTTTGTCTTGTTTTAGAGAAAATATCGCGCGCTTACTATATAAAAAAACAACACACCGTCCGTTCGTCACAGCGGCATATTAGCGACTGCATCCCGAGACTCCCGACCGAGAGTCCCCGAGACCCGAGTATTCCCGAGCGCATCCCGAGATCCGAGGCGCGTGGATAACTCGGGTTTCGTACGTATGTATGAAGTTACAATACTGATAGGATAGATATACCTTGCGTGAACTGAATGGAAAGCAATTTGGATCTCAGTTGCATATTTTTTTTATCGAGAATTGTTTTTATTCCAGGAGTTTCTGGACCTTAAAACAATGTAAATTAATATATTTTATATTTGACTTAAATTAAAATATTGTATAAGATTATTCAGTCATTTTAACTAGTTTAATTATTTTGTATGATATTGTTACTTTTACAACATTTCTATGCCTGTAAACTTAGAATAATAACGTGATAGTCTTCATACAACCGCCCCGTCAGAAATGAAGCACTAATCCGATCCACACATGAGTGATTATTACTTGCTTACGTGCGCGCGCTTTGACATTGAACATTGCGGAGCTGTAATGAACACTGCAAAGCGGTCCGTTGGGAGCCATTTATGGCTCCAATTAAGGTGCTTCAAAATGGGTGCGCGGACTTGGTTTCTTTATGTAATTTATTCTAAGCCTGTAAAGCTAGAATATTCTGCGCAAATACCAATTTGACCTAACATCATATAATTGTACCAGATTGTACCTATGAAATGAACCATATTCATTAATTTAGACCGTTTAAAAAACTTTTTATTTTTAGCCTATATACTGTCCCACTGCTGGGCAAAGGCCTACATCACTGAAATCAAGTCATCCCTACGATGGATATTAAAAAGTTACAAAAATTAATTATTTTTTAAAATTAGTTACATAAGCGGATTGATCTTTTAGTGTACATAGGCGTGAAAACGTCAAATATTCAACAAGAATTTGTGGTTTTCCGGTTTTTATTTATGAGGCACAACTACAGAGTACAATTCCATACATCAATTATATTAAACAAACTGAATATCACTTCAAAAATGTATAGGTGCTTTATCTATATCTTTATCTACTTCTACGCGCACTTAGGTATTATTTCTTGTAATAAATTATGGCGGACCACATTACATAGGTAATTGTAATTTGTGACCAATCAATGATGCTAAGATTATTGAGATCCGAGTCTTCTCGGTAAAATGAACGTCAGGTATTACGCACATTGGCTCTTGCCATACAGGTAAACTGCTGGCACGGTAATAATTACCGTGCCGCTGGTGAATGTTTATTTATTTATTTAATCTTCAATGCAAAAAAATATATTAGGCGGACTTAGTGCTAAAAACATTATCTATTAGTCAACCATCGGATGAGACAGAAATGCTGTTGGCGGTGCAAAATGTTTAGAATAGAAAATGAATACAAAGATTTTTTAAATTCTTAATAACGACAGATACAACCTAATCAATATAAATTCGTGTATATACATAGAAATACATAACATAAACAAATATATACTTACATAATATATAACATACTCACTATTAAGGGAAAACAATAAAATAAAATAGATGATGAACAGTGGAAACTACTGAGAATTTCTTAAAAAATCACGGATTGCTGTTTTGAACATGACTTGACTATTCCACACTCTGACAGCTGTGAGAACAAAAGAGTTATCGACGTGGCTTGTCCTATGAGCAGGAGTCTCCATGTTTCAATTGAAAATGTTGTTTTTTTGTTTATAACGCTCGAATTCACATAGGTACCTACTTCCTAGTGAATTAGCACTAAACGTCATCGTTTTTATTTATCAATTCGTTTTCAGAATTAAAAAGTAGATATAATTGAAAAGCTGTATGGGTATCCATCTATAAATAATCCTGCTAAAACCATGTAGAGATATTGCAATGTTATTTATATTAATCTGTGGTCAAACAGCTCGAAACCACTTTCCCTCGTATTTCTAGCGGCCACAGAGGTCACCGACCCCATCTTTCTCATTTGAAGGCCTCGTAAGTATGAGCAATTTTGATGTCAAATTAGAACGCATATACATTCACTGACATTTTAAGCAATAACTATTTGGTAGTAGGTAGCTGTGCTATAGTCTGCAAAGTAGCCTGCGTGAAAATTCTGTCCTGTCTATGATATTACATTCAAGTAAGAGCAATAAATAAGTACCTACCTACATTTTTTTTTAAATTATATTGATCAGTGTTAACCATATTCAAGTTAGTGCGTCCTGTGTTTTAGTTATAGCATTAAATTTGTAATTAGCTGAGTAAGAGTTTGTTTAATTAGAATACACGATTATGTATGGGAAACTTGGAAGGGGACGGGTGAAAGACTAGATTAAGCTTTTGTAACGAATAGATGTACATACCTACGAGTCAGATTAAATCGTTAAACATATCTTTATAATAATGTAGCCGAAACCCGAAAATGTAAGACCTACTTTGCTAGACACCAATACACATATCAGTCATCTTATCTTTATAATTCTGTTAATAAAATTCTTAAACTTCTAGCTTCGAATGCAAAAAACTGTTGACAGACTGGCTAAAATCCTTAAATTATGACGAAACAGAAAATGTTATAGTACATATTATAAAGTAGTAGGGTTTTGTACAAGAGCTATGGTTTATTGATTTCCAATATGCACCCACACACCCACACACACAAACATACACACACATACGCACACGCACACACACGCTCACGCACACACACGTACACCACACGCTTCCACTTCTTCTTTTTATTACTTGCTTAACTACTTTTAATAAAGTAAATTGAACTAAATAACTTAAAATTTAAAATTAAGTAATGTATTAGCAATAAATTGTATTCTGCTATGGGAGAGCGGCTTCTCCTGTCACAGGTGTTTGTACACTTAAAAGGAGAAGTCATTTTTTTTTATAATCATCCAAGGTAATCATACACAGCGTTCTCATCAACATATTATTATACAAAGTCAAAGTATTTTATGCAAACTAAGTGTTACAATGGTGTTAAATACAGGTTTTTAAGTTCTCAAGTCTTAGTCATCCTTTTCGGACACAGCAAAATTTTCACAATCTTATAATCATTGCAAAATGGGTCTTACGTCTGCAGCTTTAAAGGTTGATGTGGATGTCTCTGTACTTTACCACCGCGGTCGAGTCGGACTGCTGGTTCTACTGAGAAGACCAGGTAAAAAACTCAGTAGTATCCAGCTCTTATCAAAAAGTTGTTTCTTTATAGCAGATTGCTCGGAAAACCCTTTGTTTCGATTCAATGGTTTAGGTGTTTATTTTTCAATAATGGTCTTGCAAAAAGTATATTACGATACGCTTATGGATATTGTCTAGAACCTGTGCTAATTTGTAACATGATAGGATGTTTCGAAGTCCTTTTAATTCAAATGTTATTGTCTGCATCTGCCGTTCCAATTAATTCAAATACTAAAGTTTCAACAGGTGTCAACAGAAGTCAAAGATTTTTGGCATAATACGTGCGCCATCTATTGTTGACTAGATAATTTAAGACCAAACATTAAAAAATAGTTGGAGCTGCAACTTACTTAGAAGCAGATCTAAAATCATGCTGGATGATTGCTTTAAATTGTACATCAGCCGCATTGAAGATGGTCTTGCAACAGATATAAAGGCCTTTTGGAGATACACAAAGTCAAAGAAAGTCACAAATAGTTATACCAGGCAACTGTTTTATCAGGTCGAAGCTGCGGATAGTGGACCTGACATAGCTAATTTGTTTGCGGAGTTTTTTGCATCTGTTTATAGCCGACCCACTCAAGCCATATACATTTGTTTGCGGAGTTTTTTGCATCTGTTTATAGCCGACCCACTCAAGCCATATACGTCCGAGACTTCTCGCAGAATTGCCATGTCTTATCTGGATTTAATATCACAGACGAGGCCATCAGAACTGGCCTGAAGGCAATTGACAGGGAAAAGGAAGCTGGCCCTGATGGCATTCCCCCTGTTTTTGTGCAGAGATGTTCGGCGGCACTTATTAGGCCTCTAGCTATGATTTTTAAAACGTCTCTTATTGAAGGTGCTTTCCCTGATTTATAGAAAGCTGCAAAAATTGTACCCATTTACAAATCTGGAGACAAGAAGTATGTAACAAACTATAGACCCATTAGCTTAGTTATTTTGCCGAAATCTTTGAAAGTCTGGTGTACACGCATATTTACTCCCATGTTAAACTCCTTATTAGCTCCAACCAGCACGGTTTTGTAAAATACAGATCCACTACCACCTATCTGTTAAGTTATTTACATTACCTAGGCACGGCTATCGATGAGAATGGACAAGTCGATTCAATCTACACAGACTTTGCCAATGCATTTGATCGTGTAGATCATGATATACTTTGCGGTAAGGCCGAGCACATAGGTATTCATGGCTCGCTTTTGTGCGACGGCTCCATTCCTATCTGCAGAATCGCTTTCAGTTGGTCACTATCTGTGGTTACGAGTCGGCTCCATTTGAGGCAGTGTCTGGCGTCCCTCAAGGCTCAAATTTGGGACCCTTATTGTTTTTAATTTCTGTTAACGACCTTAAGGAAACGCTCCATTGTGAATGTTTGGCTTACGCTGATGATTTACAGGTTTTTAATAGGATACAGTCCATTGATGACTGTAAGGCTCTTCAATCGGATATTGATAGATTGGAACGAACTGATAGACTGGTGTGAAACGAATAACATGTCCCTTAACATAAAGAAATGTCAACCCATAACGTTTAGTAAGATGAACTTTGAATCGCCTTTGAATACAGGATCCACAACGTCCCATTAGAAAACGTTAATATTGTGCGCGATCTGGGAGTTTGGTTTGACTCAAAGCTGTCATTCAGAGTCCACTATGATGCTGTCGTCTTAAAAGCGAGGAGAACTATGGGATTTATATACCGCATAACGAAGCCTTTCCGCAAAAGTAAAGGCTTTCTGATTTTGTATACTTCACTAGTCAGGAGTACCCTCGAATATTGTAGTGTCGTTTGGTCAGTTTACTACGATAACCATATAAAAAGGTTAGAATCGCTTCAAAAATGGTTTGTTCACGGCTTGTGTTCTAGGATGGGTCTCAGAAAGACGTTGACGACGAACAACGATAGACTTGCAAGGTTTGAGCTGGACTCACTGCAAACTCGACGGCATATTGGTGGCTTATAAGATAGTCAACTCAAAACTTGACACAAATCTTTTGGGCCATGTTTCACTGAAAATACCTGTAAAGTCAAACCGCAGACAACATTTATTTTTCGTGCCTTTGGCGAGGAACAACGTG
The DNA here is from genome assembly GCA_947369235.1 of Udea olivalis. NCBI lineage: Eukaryota > Metazoa > Arthropoda > Insecta > Lepidoptera > Crambidae > Udea > Udea olivalis. The sequence goes on along the minus strand of OX376370.1, from coordinate 5,468,177 downwards.
TCTCAAAATAGTCCCCTGACACGCATCTGCAGAAATTATAATTTGTTGTGCAATGATCTACACATCTTTCATCAGAGTGCTTCCTCATTTTTAAACAGTTTGAGAAATTAAGAGGGTTTCGAAATGCATTCTCACAAAATGAACTGAGATTTTAATTCAAGTTGTAATTTTTTTCTATAAATCTATTTAAATGTTGTGCGCGGTTGTCATCGAAATGCAAATTTGACCTTAGTGACCATGCTACAATGCACTCAAAATCGATGTATGTATTAGTTTGTATTTTGTTACTGCGCCAAAAAATAAATAAATAAATAAATGAGGACGACTAAGGAGAAAATATTATGAAATAAATGGCGGCAATTCTTCAGAGGGGTATGTCCCCCCGCAGAATATGACAGATTTTGACAGAAATTTAATTTTAAATATCTCACATTACCGCCTTAAGGCGATCTTTCGATCTTACGCGCTACTCTGACAATAAATTAAATCAGAAGGGCTACAAAAATGAACTGAATTCCGGTGTCTATAAAGTTGTAAATAAATAACGACGAAACCGACACATATTTTATTTACAAAAATAAATCTAACTGGTAAAATGGTAATTATTTACGATTGTAAATATTAATGATGTCAACGTATAGGAGCAATTTTGTATTGAAAATCTATTGTCTTTAATTAGGTACTAATCTTAAACTTTGTCATTTTTTAGAGGTCTCTCCGAAAAAAAATTGAATTCCGAAATTAAATTGTGTTTCTAGTTCTTGTTAAGTCAAGATTAATGTATGAAGTAGTATATACCGGACTTGCAGACCGTAGGTAAAAGGCTTTTCAGTGATGCACAAAATCAGATTAAAAAAGACGATGTTTTCGAATCATCATCTCAGGTAGGAAATGAATTGCTTTTTTTAAGCACGTCTGTAAAGTTAAACGTTAATTTAGTTATATGGAGAACATACAGAATTATGAATAAATCAGTGACTGACCGGTTTATTACCGTAAACTAGTAGTTTAATTATTATAACACAAAAAAGCAGGCTGTATAAGTCCTATTTCCTGCGTGTTATTTATTAAGAATCGGTTGGACAGTCAGACGCAGCGCAGCTCTGACGTAATAATAATTTGGACACAAATTAAAAGGCCCGTTTTGACATTAAAATTTGTGTTCACGACGTAACTAGTAATGTACCCATACGACTCGGTAGTCGATACTCCCGATAAATCAAATAAGTTTGCATGAGTATTTGATCGATTTGAATATGTATTGTAAAGTGCATTGGATTGTAAATTTACTTTAACTTTGATATGGTAGGTAAGGAAAGTTACAATGCTACGAAAGGTCAATTTTCTTTCATTGCGGTGTCGTTTGTGACCCCAAAATGCAGATCAAGCTGAAGGGGCAGGTCTATAAAACCATCATAAGGCCTGTCCTTTTATATGGCAGTGAAACATGGCCGTTACTATAGCGACACAAGCAGGAGCTGCGCATCACGGAAATGAAGATGCTGCGGTAGATGTGTGGAGTCTCACGCAAATATCGCGTGCGGAACACCCACATCCGCGGCTGCCTTCGTGTTCGTGATATCGCAGACAAGCTGCAGGAGTGCCGCCTTCTTTGAAATGGTCATGTCTCACGGAGATCGGCAAACTACGTGGGCAACAAATGTCTGGCCATGCCGCCCCCGCCAGGTACCGGCAGAAGAGGTCGACCCAAGAAGCGGTGGTTCGACGTCGTTGAGGGTGACATGCGTGCCAGCAAACTCACCACTGAGGATGCACAAGACCGCGCAAAGTGGGCCAAGAAAATAAGAAGGGCGGACCCTGGGACCCCACATACCAGTGTGGGTTCACAACCGGGATAGACCGACTGCACGAATGATGATGATGATGTTCCATCATAATTTTTCTCTTGTCGGTATTCTTGTATTTGAATCCAATTTTTTCATTATTGTTATTGATGACGTGGCTGCGCCACTATACAGGCCAGCCTCTCGTAATGTTATCAACAATTTACTTACAGTTGGATATACATTTTATTTCTTGTGTAATAAGCATACACGTGATTTCGAATAGCGTCTGCGTCAAATGCGTCGCTTCATGTATTTAAATAAATAAAACCGGCCTAGTGCGAGTCAGCCAAAAAAAATATCTTGCTCGATTTATATTAAATAAATAATTAAATAAATAAATAAATAAATATCCCTGGACATTATTCCACACAGCGCCATCTAGCCCCAAAGTAAGCTAATTAAAGCTTGTGTTATGGGATACTAGACAACGGATAAACATACTTAAATACATTTTCTTTTGTAAATACATACTGATTATACATAGAAGACACCCAGACCAGTACAAACAGACATGTTCATGCACACAAATGTTTGTACTTTCGGGGATCGAACCCGCGACCTCTGGTGTAGTAGCCAACTTCTTAACCATTACAACAAGTCGGTCGTCAATATATATTATCCATTAACCGATTATTATTAGTCTGTGGAAAATAAGAAAATGTCATTTTCTTCTTCTGAAGATTTCGATCGGTAAAAAATAGAGAACTTCATGGGCGTGAACCAGTGTTCCCAGATACACGGTATTATTGGTAGTACACGGTCTACGGTAATGGTTTACTACCGTGTTAGTTTCTACGGTATTTTACATTGTATATTACCGTGTATAATAAAAATATATATAAATGAAAAAATATTGTTTATAAAATATAATAACGTGAAACGAAACGCAATTACATTCACATCCCGCTTTCTATGGCGTGGCAACACTTTGTTAAACACTACCGGGGAAATACCCAAATATAAACACCCTCATTTATATTTGGGTATTTGGGACACGACTAAATGCAACGACATGTGAAAATTGGTCATGTAATAAATGACATGACAAACATAATACCTACTTTGTTAGTGTCGTGTTTTCTCTTTGGTGGGTGAATGTCAGTGAGTGGAAACGAACATAGGAGCAGAAATATTTATTTTAATCACGTAGGTACGACGGTAAATTATTTAAAACTGGTTTTTTTCTTGTATTTTAAAAGGTAATTACACTGTATTTTTAAATGCATGCACGGTACTTTGAGCCTGAAGCACGGTATTTTTGATATATCAGCAATTCAGCACGGTAATTTATAATTTCAATCTGGAAACACTGGCGTGACTGTCAAAACGGGCCTTTTATTTTGTGAAGCCAAACCAAACCAAACAGAATGTAACGCCCTGATTAACCTGAGTTCCTGACTCCTGCTCACTGCGTGTCGTAGGGGTGGTCATGGCTATGAATAAGGGTTCAGTTGACGACGGCAGTGTTACGCTGAAAACAAACAAACCAACAAATGAAATCTGGAAAATAAATAAATATCTGGGACAAACCACACCAAAATCATCAGTCAGAGACTGATATACTTACTTGAATTTTTCGAAATACATACTTAAATAGATAATAGCAGACACACAACAAACACAAATGTTCGATACATTTTTTTTTGCGCCCGACAACACACCATGGACCATGACAAGAGGTCATGGTCTCGAAGTAGGGATAAGTATCCCTGTGTTAAGAGGTTCCAGACAAGGAATTAAGCCAGGGGCGTCTCCCAGCACACCTAGACCCAAGCCAATTTAGAAAAGATCGTTTTCTGAATTGCCCTGACCGGGGATCGAACCCGGAACAGGGACACTACGGAATTAAAGGCGAGAAACCGCGCTACAGCGCACTACGCCAATCGTGTCGCCTTAAACATATTTTATTTTGGAAGTAAACCATCAGGTGCAATGCTAGACGGATCTTACACCCACAACCTTTCACTATCCGGGCGACTGCCTCCTACTAATTGACCCTAAATAGACCTCTTGATTGTATCTAGCATAGCGTAGAACCCCTAAAACCATTGGAACGTAGTAATCAATAATACACTTAATTTGTGTGCACATTTTTTTGATAATTGCCTATAAATGCAGGCAACAAATTAAGGATAAACGGCGATCTTAATCGAAAAATGCGGTCAATCCTATTACAAATATACCTAATACTGAGCTCCTATTGTATTTAAAACATTGACAAATGACTACAACAGCATGTCACAAGGTTCGACGTCATCTATTGTTATGAAGAAAAAATGCATAAACATCTATTAGGATTGTCTTCAATAAAAAAAAGTGGTTTTAGACAATGAGGTCACGATACTATCTGACCCCAAATTAAGCAGAGCTAAAGTTTGTGCAATAACCAGTAGGTATTCAGATACTTATTATAAACAGCATTTAGATAGTTTTATCTAAATAGGCATTCGGTTAGTGAAAATAGCATCGAAGCAGCGTTAATCTAGATTGTAGACCAATTGGCGCCGGGAAGTGGTTGACTTTCCAGCATTCCGCACTCAACTGTTTCCTGTGTCTTTCTCGTCCGCACCGCTAAGGAGTGGAACGCTCTCGCTGCGTCTGTGTTTCCGAATTCTTAACAACTCTGTCTCTTCTGGTCTTCAAGGCCAGAGTGAATACACACAATACTCTGGCCTTGAAGACCAGAAGAGACCGACACCGGTGGTACAAGCGCTAGAAAATGCATTTTCTAGATAAGCTTGTACCACCAGGACGACTGAGGCGAGACTAAGGCCAAACGCATAGGAACATTTGAAAAAGAACAAACAACCCGAAAAACTACACTTCGTAGAAGCACGTAGACATAAATCTCAGTAGATATGCCGTTTGCATGAAAAATAAACGTCCCACTATAAGACGCCTTTTGTGAAGTCAAGATAGCGGTTTTGTGATTCCGTCATTTCACAATTGATTTTAGATTAGTTTATAGAAAGAGGAATAATAAGACATAACATTAAGCACCAATAAAATCACGAAGCTGAGCATTACCTCGTATTTTCATTTGTATTAATTCCATTGGTTAAGGAATCACTTCAAATGAACAAACACAACCCTCGCACATCTTCGGTGAAAACGCAGCCCTATGGGTTCTTTTTCACCAGAAATGTGCTATGCTACATTGCTTTAGATGCGTTTGATATATTCCAATCACATTCATTAGTCCTTAGAGCATAGCAATGGTTGAAACGGGTTCTACTAAGCTGGGTTTTTCAATGAATGCGTGCTATGGATACGTGCGGTGCTACTGTCGATGCGTGACTTAGCTCGAGCTGCGCATCTTTCTCGCACAACTACCTTGCGGCGACGCATCTTCTTAGCACATCTTACTTGGTCAGTTAAATTATGGCATAGCACCCGTGGAATCGGTCTAATAGTTTCGTAGATTAGCTTGCACAGCTGCAGCACATATCGGTTGGAAATTTTGACATCTGTTGCCATAATGTTTGAGCTTGGACTAAATGAAGCTGCCGATGCCGCCAGCGTGAAAAGGCACTCCTTTTAGATACCTACATGGAGAGCGTCGTGGCCTAGTGGTTCAGGACCCGAACTCAGATCGTGGATCGTGTGGTCCCGGGTAAATCTGGCCAGAACCAAAATCTTTGTATTCGTTGTTTAATTTCTGACTTACTTTCCGGTGATGGAAAACATCGATAAAAACCAAATCAACCCGGATTGGTACCGGCGGTAGCCTACCTACCTACCACGTTGGGTTCTAATACCACTGGTGAAAAGTGGGCTTCTGAGTGTTCCGTTCACCAGGACGGCAACAGTCACCTGCCTCTATGACTAATTCGTTTGGGATAATGTCGTGATGGTATGTTATGTGTATGAAATACGTAATAACACCCGCGTCATCTATTTCAATCTATGTCTGGTTTTTCACATCTTTATTACTAGTCAGATAAAAAAGGCAAGGCCGACGTAAATATCAATGGGTATGTGAAAGAGCCTCAGCTGGCATCTGGCATTGATAGTTCAATCTTACGAGCAGATACCTGAATAAGTAGATGTGTTGGTTCTTGCGTCAGAAGAAGTACCTTCCTGTATGTGACGTATTTATGCACATTGATTTGTTTACCTACTCATACCTACTACCTATTTGACGCTACGCTACTGACGCTACGATGGGCTTTATCATATTATATACGTGAACAATTATGCAGTCATTATTAAGTAGGTACCCATAGCAATATAAATAAAATAAATGAATATGCGCCAGAGAACACACCTCTTGTCATGGTCTCGAAGTAGGGATTAATATCCCTGTGTTACGAGGTAACAGACAAGGAATAAAGCCAGGGGCGTCTCCCAGCACACCCAGACCCAAGCCAATTTAGAAAAGACCGTTTCCTGAATTGACCTGACCGGGGATCGAACCCGGGACACAACGGAATTCAAGGCGAGAAACCGTGCTACAGCGCACTACACCAATCGTGTCGTCCAATATGAATTCTGTTTTATGATAGTGGTTGGCTGTGCGAAAATGCCAAAGAAAATCTTCTTGCTTAAAAATATATACCAACAGGGCTATTTTATAAACACCATCCAAATTGAAATTTGAGGATCTATGGGGAAAATGGCAAAATACGTATTTTTCTGTTTGACCACCTTCAGTACTAAAATGTTGAGTTAACAATGTTATTAAAACTACTCAAAGGTATAAAAAAATCACTAGTTTCGTTATACTGCGCGACGTGAGTGGCGGCGGGCTCGCAGTCTCTTCAACTCCCACGCTATAATCACTTCGAAATCAAATTGAGAATAAGTAACCACTCCGCACGAATAATCTGTTCGAAAAAATATAATAATGTTAAAGTTAGAAAGACCTAAGTACACTTTTTTTTTAAAAAACTGACTCCGATTGATGCCTAATGTCTGAAAAATGTTTGGATGGTGTTTATAAAGTAACCCTGTTTAAGCATGTGCAACAAATATACTTTTATTTTTTTCTGATTCAGGAAATAAATATCCTAAGATCAAGGCCGCTGAGTTTGATACTTTTATGAGTTGTTGGGAATGAAAATGCTCATAAAACCTATAATTATTTACAGATCAATTAAATAATGAAGCAAACTTAGCAGTGGTATCTTAATGGAATTATGAGAATAACTGAGCGGGGGATTTTATAATACGACGTACTTACTAAGTATAACATGGTTTAAATTCTTCTAGTCCCCATGTTAAAACAACTTAATAGATTGAGAAGGGTCCAGGGACCAGGAAAAGAATTTCTTGGACAAGCATTGCAAAAATTTCAATCAAGAAATTTATGAACCTTATTTCAAAGAAGGACGGCGAACTTCCATGTAATTTCAGACCTCTACTTAGGGGCCGCGTAAAATAAATCGGTTGATGTTTTTATAACTACTAAAACTAACAAAAAAGTTAATTGTTTTAACTCTTTTAAAGCTGGGGTTAAAAAGCTTTTGAAGCTATTGAAGGTAGTGAGGTTATAATTTAAATCGTTGGTGTTTAATATTTTTTTAATTAATTAAGACCGATGCTTACACATCAGTCAGATTTGGTGCGACGTAGGTAAGCGGATACATGTTAGGGCGTTCCACTTACGCGTTTAGGAGGCTGTTTGGTTAGATATTTCTTAATAAACGTACGCAACGTACAATATCCGCCTTTTGTCCGACTAGGCACGGTTCCATGCAAAGCATTCTGTTCCGGAAAATTGCGCGGATCGGCAGACGGGCCCACGTCCGTGCGACGCCGCGACGGGTCCCGTCGCGGGTGTACGAAAGGGCTTGTTCAGTCAACAGCGCTACATGATACGTGCAATGAGAACCCTCGATGGGCCTCATCCACCCTATACCCGTCCCATGCAAAGGCGCACTGCAAGTTTGTTAGTACGGCCGCGTGCTTCTTCTACTATGCGGCTGGCTCGTGCCGCATCGGTACGCGGCACGAGCGATCTGTCACCTGTAGCCCTTAAACACATCATCACAAAACTATATAACTAGACAAAGAACAAAAGAAGTACATTTCTAGGAAACCTAAATTAAGTTTGTTCAGCGAAGTGTGACGCATATTAAAGTTTTACTGCTATGTAAGCTACGAAATAAAAAACATAATAACTTATTGATGTACATTTATTTAAATATTTAACAAGTTGTATAAGAATGCAACAGGAGCTCCGAATCGATCCTGATGACAAGCGTACCCCATTTACCATTAAATGTACATTATGTGCGAGCAACACCCAACTGTGTGATATCCAGCAGCACAATAACAATAATATCCGAAAATGGCTTCACTCCCTTGCACTACTTATAGTCTACTAGAACCCTTCTGCGTATAGACTCAGAAACATGAAGTTTTTCCTCATCATCACACTCTGGAAACAAGCAACGGCCAGCAGTGGCAGCTGCTCTTCTTATTGTTGGAAGAGCTATATTTTGATAGTTTGCTTCATTAATTCTTTGCTGGGTTTTCAATTTGATTATGTTTTTCTGCAACAGGTGATACAGGTTATTCTGGAGGGATACTTTCTCTTACAGTTTGATTATTTGATAAAAACGAAAAAAATATATTATCTAATACGTATTAGAATTTTAAAAATCAAACGTTTAATACTATGAGTGATTTGACATTGACATTGATGACAACAATGGGAAGGCAAAGAAGTATATGCCCATACAGCCTCTTTATCAGTTTGTTTTTACACTTTGCACTAGAATACATTGTTATTGTTACATGCAAATACAAGTTTAAGGCTTTATAATGTTCATTAAAGTGTATTGATTTAATTGATTAGCTCAAAACAGTTATAATATAACTTACCATAACACAAATTGAAAATAGAATTGATTGCAGTAATTGAAAACTTCTGCGTAGATTTTAGTTTTTGCACTTTTTATTGCACTACAGAAAAGTTTTGTTTTATTGAAATCAGGAATAATTTATCTTTGACCTGCCATTTTTAAAAATCTCGATTCTAAGGAAATAAATTCAACAAATTTAACTCTATTTATTTATTTAGTGTCCGTATAGTAATGTTTTTGTAAATTATGCAGTCGAGTTTCGCCTCCCTTCTTTAAGCGATAAGGTGCAAAAACTTTTTGGTGAAGTTAATGCAATGCGAAATCAGAGTCAAGCAAGAGTCAGGGGCCAGTACAGACTCCAGCCAGCCCATCCTAGCGGTCTCTATTAAATTCCCCGTTGGGACTTGGTGTGGTGAGGTGAACGATCCCGTGACGTCCATTATCGTCAAAATAAACTGGCGGCCGGCTGACAGCTGACAGCACGTTGAAATAAGCAAAACACACTGTGTGACACGATGTTTGGTCTCTTTTGCCCCTTTTGAATATAGCTCTTACTATCTCTTTTCATGTGTATTGGTGCGTCATCAATTAATTTGTAATTCGTTTTAGATTGATGATGAACACAAAGTTTCGAAAGTTATAAATTGCATTTCTCTGACTTTTTCAGTGAACCAATCACCAAAAATGGCTGACGACTCGCAAGTGCGGTCTTTCTACGCCGGGAAGAACTTCTTCATCACTGGCGGGACTGGTTTCGTGGGTTTATGTTTGATTGAGAAGATCCTTCGCTCTATTCCTGATGTGGGCAAGCTTTACCTGCTTATGAGGCCTAAAAAGGGGAAGGAAATATCCCAGAGACTTCAAGAGTTCCCTAAGCAGCTGGTAAGTGGTATTTTGTTGAATTATGTTAGAAATTGGAGAAATAGTTCCGACTTATGCCGGCCGGCGTTTAAATAGGTCATCGGCGTGAAGGCTTTCTAGGAAATTAGTGCCGGGTTATATCTGCAAAGTTCTTTGGTAAATTTATTTTGATTTAGATAGTACTAATACCACTTATTCATGTGTAATAATAAATTTCACAGAAAAGATTGAATTACTGCTCAGTGCGGGATCAGTTACCTTTTGTAATACTTATTAATTAAATACCGGACTTAAGGACTAACAATTGTTATCTTTGGAATTGTCTAAATGATTTGGTACAGCCTATTGGTTTATATTCTGTAGCTTTGGTATACTTGTTATGTTGTTCTGTGTATTAATGTTAGAATTTAAGCAGTTTTTTTTTCTCAACAAACAAATTCTACTCTACTAACTCGCGTTGTAAAACCAAAGTTTAAAAGAGTAACTAATGACTTTCTCGCCGCGTCTTCTCAGTAAGAATCAACTCCTCCGATGCGGTGGTAGAGTCGCATTATGTTTGTATATATGTATAATATTATGCTGTAATAATATTATTATAATATTTATGTCTATTATTTAGTAAATTTGTTGACTATTTAAAAGTACTGATTAAGTCTATTTAAATAAATATATTTTGAGTTTGAGTTTACTTACATAAGAGCCGTTCTATCGAGTCACTAGTTCTACTATAGACAGGGTGGGCGGACTCTTTGAAGGCACATGTAGGTCTTACTAAATAAATAAACATAATTTGATTATTTAGAGCCCATTCAAACAGCAGATATTTTATTGGCCAATAGTTTATTAGTGTCTAATAATAATTGGAAGACCCGCTGCTTGCTACTTAACTGTTTTCAAAATGATTATTTGTTCCATAACTAAAATAATTGTTTCAGCTTCAAGTTCCTTAATTATTAATGATAGAATTTTACCTAAATGCCTATTCTGCCTGAAAAGTCCCACACATCTCCTCTCCTGTCCGCTTTGGTGGAAGTCGGGCCTTAGACAAGCTGTTTGACTGCATAGCAGAAATATTGTTAGTTAGATTTTAAGTTTTGGTGTTGATGTATTTCATTTTTGTTTTCCACCAAATAAATACTTTCTTTCTTTCTAAATCCTTAAAATATTGCTATTTTCAGATATTTGAAAAGCTCATAGAAAAAGAATCAACAGATATATTTCAAAAGCTGGTACCAGTGGCCGGTGATGTTGGTGAGAATGATCTCGGACTCAGTGCCGCTGATCGGCAGATGTTGGTTGACAATGTGAATGTGGTCATCCACTCGGCAGCCACCCTGGACTTTCAGCAGAATCTCAGGCCGACCGTGAACATCAACTTGCTGGGAACAAGAAGAATCATGGAGCTGTGTAAAGAGATGAAGAATTTGAAGGTACATTAAATGTTGTTTTATTTTTATTTCGACGACACGGTTGGCGCTTTTTTCGCCTTGGCTTGCGTGGTGTATTCAGGAAACTATTTTTTCCGAATTGGCTCAGGCCTTGGTGTGCTGGGAGGCGCCCCTGGCTTAATTCCCTGTCTGGTACCTCGTAACACAAATATATTTATCCTTACTTTGAGACCATGACAAGTGGTGTGTTGTCTGGCATATATTTATAATATATTTTTTGCCATACAGTAAGATTTTTATCCCATAGTTCTATGAGGAAGCATATACTTAAAATTGATTAAAACACCCAGACTCAAAACAAACACAAGTATTCCTGGATGGAACCTACGACCACAGATTACTTAATACTTACTAAGTAACATAAATCACTACGTTGTAAATTGTCCAATTGTAAACGCTTGTTGTCATGTGACAGGCATATATTGCCAGGGCCACCTCTTTTGATATAGATATCAGTAGTCAGTACTTACAATAAGTCATCGCGTCAATTCAACCCCAATATTCGCGTACAAATGATCTATGTGGCCGTAGACAACAAACTGCCAAATGGTTCTGAGAAGACCTGGCGGCTGGTAGGTATTTATCGCGCGCAAGTACATGGAGTGACTGGAGTTCCCACGACTTTCCGCGCTAAAGGCGGCTACCATTGCCCCAACAGGCCAGTCATAGTAAATACTTGACTTTAATGATTGGGGCTTATTCCCAGCGTTGGGACAGTACATAGCCTACTTAAGTACTTCATATTTTTACTGAACAAGATTATTTGTCCACACAGGTAATGATCCACGTATCATCGGGCTTCGTCAATTCCTATCTGAAGGAAGCCCACGAGAGGGTGTACGATATTCCTGAGGACATTGATGCCGAGAGAGTCATCTCACTGGTTGAAACATTGCCTGATGACGCGCTGGAGGAGATTGAACCTAAGTAAGTGGACACAAGTACTAATTTGTTTCTGAAGATAGGCGAACTAGCAAAATTAAACAGCCCTTGAAAATTCGAACCTGCTAACCTTCTTTTGCTTCTGCAAACCGAGCAGCTGATCTTACCACTTAGATACTGGAACCAATAATAGCTAGGTCCATGATTGGTTAGGACCTTCTAGTACAAAAAAGATCCGAAGTTGCATACTTTGGAGGAATTCGTCCAATCACAATTTGTTTCTGTATTAGAGTGGCCAGCTAACAACCCTGATTGAAAACCAATGAAATATCTCTGGGGCGAATTCATGAAACAGGTAGATATCAAATTGACAGTGTGGCAATTTAAGAGAGCTGTACGACATTCATAAAAGAATTAACTTCATTTCTTTAGCAAAATGCCGAAAGTGTATGAAGTAGAGATGGGCCGATCATGACTTTTGCCGACTAGTCGGTTGCAAATCGGCCGACTAGTCGCCGATTAGTCGGCCAAGCCGATCACGGTTTCGGGGATTTCCGTAACGTTTCGTTTACAGCTCATTCGCGACGCGTGCAAGTCGCAAACGCCGCCTGTATTTTTGTACAAAATAGTATAGTAGTTTTGTGATAGTTAAAGTTAAAGAGCTCAATTGTTTAATCATGTTAAACAATGATCTCTCGTGTATGGATGGTTTTTTAACAATTAGACAATGATTCCCATAAAGTTAAATGTAACCAGTTCCAAATGATAATTTCTCGTGGTGGGCAGGAAAAAACAGCAAATACTACAAGTATGAACAACCATAAAACAACCAACCCTGATACCTCAGTAGGTGCTGCTATTACAACAAAGAAAAACCTTGATTTTCATTGAGAAAGACATACGAAATATGTAGCCGGATAGTCTGCGCTCCTTGCCAACTAGTCGCCGACTAGTCGCCGACTAATCGCCGACTACTTTAGTGGCCGGATAGTCGACTTTACCGACTAGTCGGCGACTAATCAGCACATCTCTAGTATAAAGTCAATGCCGCGCCAGTGTAAGGTAGGTAGTTATTAAGAGCCATGGACATCTATCAACTATTAAAATGAGTTTAAATGAATTTATTTGCCTTTTTTAATGTATATTATCTCCTATAAATGTAAATTTATGTTTCATCTAAAACAAGTATCGAGTGAATTAATCGATCTTAATTATTTGTCCAGCTTAATTTGTATATAAATTTCAAACTATTCAAAATTATGTACTTTTGTTAAAAAAGATGATGTTTTTTTATATTCTCCTCGAGATCATCAAGATCCGAAAACGATTTTTTTAAGTTTTCCTATCTTTAGATATGAAAAACGAGCATTGTGAAATGCTGAAATAATCAAAGTAATATTTCTCATTTAGTTTGCTGAATACATGTGGTTATTTCACAACACAACTTAATATTTCTGAGCAGTGACACAAAAAAAATCACATGATTTATGACCACCCCTGTAAATAATGTCGATACCTGTACTTTATTGCACAAAAAAATTGCAAAACTAATACATAGCATCAAGAAGGCATACAAAGATCGAGAACAATCATTACAATCATTTGATTATATTTAATATTTCCACAAAAAAGAAAAAAACTATAGGTATGTGTAGAATAACATTAATAGTATGACAGTGTTAAGTTTTTTCATTAATCGTGCGATACGATGTTATCCTAATTTTAGTTGTAGTTTTAATAATAATAATATAATAAAGTGAAATTAATATCCTCTTCACAAAAGCTACATACAAACTTATCAACTTAACTTAAAGTTAAAGCACATGAGCCACCTTTGTGAGAGACTGGTGTCCATACTAGGGTAATCCCTGTGTGACGGATCGCCAGGCTACCACCCTCTCAATCTCAAGTTTTAGAATGTATTCAACAAAAAAATTGCAGTGCCCCTAGGTTCCTGTTGAGAACTGTTTATTTTATATTTAAGATCTTTTGTAAGTACATGGAGCAATAAATGATATGACTATACTTTCAGGATCCTCGGCAACCATCCCAACACCTACACATTTACTAAGCACCTCGCCGAGCATGAAGTTGTGAAGTGCGCCGACTTGTTCCCTTGCACCATCGTCAGGCCGACCATGAGTGAGTATTCACACCTATGAGTTAGTAATAAATCTAGGATAGAATAGAAATTCTATTCTATTCTATTCTAATAATAAATCAATTCCACGTACATCCAAGATATGGAATGATCTTCCTGCGTCTGTATTTCCAAAGGAATATGACATCAGAGCCTTCAAGAAGAGAGCGTATTCCCATTTAAAAGGCAAGCAACGCATCGGTGACACCTCAGGTGTTGCAGTTGTCCATGGGCGGAGGTGATCACTTCCCATCAGGTGACCTTCCTGCTCGTTTGCTACCTATAACATAAAAAAGTAGTAGTTGGAAAAATAATTTGCCTATATACTGTCCCACTGCTGGGCAAAGGCCTCCATCATTGAAATCAAGTCATCGCTACAATAGATGGGTATTGGCTTAATCACCACGCTTGCCAAACGCGGGTTGGTGATCACAAACCCGGGCTATGTTCTGAAAAATCCGATAACACACTTCGCCCGACCTGGGAATTGAACCCGGGACCTCCGGGATTCGGGCCGAGCTCTGAAACCACTCGGCCACGGAGGCGTTATTTAAAACATAAAAACACAAAAAAAAAAAAACGGGACTATTTGCGCCAAGATCATCTGACCCCGAATTAAGCAGAGCTTGTACTATGGGTGTCAGAGACTGATAAAATGCTTAAATATATCTAAATACATACTTAAATAGATAATAGTATATTTTACATCGAGGGACTGAACGAAGCCATCTCGGGAGTCAATGAAACCGAGGGTATATTAAGTTGGCGTTTAGTCTCGAGGTGCAAACTGTACTTTTCACTTTGAGTGCGAGAAAAATAGTCAATTTAGTACAAAAAAAATTAAAACCGAACTTTACACGCGACAAAAGTTCTGAAATTTTCGTGATCAGTTTTTTCTTCTGAACTGAACCACAGATTAACACAGATTAACAAACACAATAACAATTTAAACACATGGCGCCACCTTCTTGGCGGACAAACCATGGAACTAAAACTCTCAACATTTTCGCAATAAAGACGGTCCACACTCTACAGATAATAGTATATTTTTACTGGCTGTTTGAGTTTGTCTATGTCACATGAAGGAAATTAAAAAACGAATTACTTTTTACTCCCTAGAGACTAAAGTGTCACTTTAGCCCCGCTTCGTAGGGCTATATTGGCGTACTTTTAGAGCATGAGAAGTGAAAAGGCTATTTTTATTTTATTTTAGGCTGTATTTGCACGGGAAAGACATTCTACGCGAGCAAAGCCGCTGACAGATAGCTATTTTAAAAATCTTAAAAAATAAATAAATAAGTTGTTTTGACGGCACTGAACCTAAGTTCAATCCCTATAAAAGTCAAAGCCGCGCCCCGCTGCGCACTAGACGCGGCGAACACCCACTGTCCGGGCTCTGCGCATGGTTGGTGACATACTTCCTCAGCATGAAGATATTGACTTATTTGCCGATGGACTAACGAAAATTATTTATAAATTAAGACTGACAATAAATGATTTTGCAAAATTTTAACTCTGTCATCTACCTAATTTATAATGTGTATATATTTTAATTCAACTACATAACTTTATTCTCTTGTGACTTATGTTTTTTTTTATATTGTATTATTTTCTAATCAAGTTTGTTCAATTTGTTATTATTTGAATTTATTTTATATTTTACTTTTTAATTTATTTAATAGATTTTTGTTCTCATAATATAATATTAAATTGCTGCATTTTTGAAATAATTTAATGTTACAAGCGTGTTGGATGTTTATCTGTTAGCTTGTAAACATGATTTTGAATGAATAAAAATAATTTTGTAATTATATTTTTTCAAAATATTACAAAAAATATATTTTTATTCCAGTTGTCGCCGCATGGAAGGAGCCGGTCCCCGGCTGGACCGCATCCAAAGTTGGTCCGCAAGGTTTCCTCATGGGCGCTAGCAAAGGTAAAAAAATAAAATAAGTGCCTAAATTATGCTATTTTTTTTGTAATAAGATGTAAAATTATTATCAGATTTTTTAATTTTTAAGTGTAAATAACATAACATAACATACCATCTAGATATTATCCCTCTCGGGGTAGTCAGAGGCAAGTGACTGTGTCGCCATGGTGAACGAAACACTCAGAAGCCCACTTTTCAGCAATGGTATTAGCATGGTATTATGGTGGATTAAGTGTAAATGATTGTATGTTAACTTGTGAAAATATTATCTCTTTGACAAATAACGCGTCGTGAATACTGCTCTACCGGGTGATTATCAAAAGACTTACAGTAATGATGTGTCGCGTCCGTCACTTTTAGTAGCGCACAAGGAATGAGCTTAAACGGAGAAATTGATTCTGAATTGCTTACTAGGGGTGTTCAATAAAAAGTGATAATGAGTATGAAGCAGTTTTATATTATTCATTGTTATTTTATTTTTCGACTTAATCACCTTCGAGGTTTATACGCTTGGTATATCGTTTTTCTAATCCTAAGATTCCCTTCTTGAAAATATCTTCATCTTGATCGCTTAAAGTTTCAAAATTATATAAGGATAAATAATAATTTTAATTTAATTTAGGACAGGGTTGGAAAAAATCATGTTTTTTTTAAAAAATTGAATAAATCACGATTTTTTGAAAAAATACTAATTCTCCAAGGTCCGAAATTCGACTGTTCTAGTTTTCTTTCTTTCGATATGGCGACACGATTAGCTATGGCTATATTAGCTGAATAAATATATGTAAATGAATATGAGCTAGACATTAGACAACATACGACTTGTACTGATCTGGAAATAAGGAAGGATGAAAGTATCCGTGAGCTGAGTTACAAATCTTGACCCTGAAGTCCCTGAACTAATTCCACACAATATATGTATATCGTGGTTACCTAATTAGCGACACTGTATGTATATTTTTAACAACTTGCAAAAAACTTTTTAAAAATTATCGAAAGTGGGATGATATTAAGTAATACAGTTGCCGTTATGATTGTATTTCTTATACAAAGAGAGAAAACGTAATATCACCGCGATTAAAAGTACACCCAGCGCCATCTGTTGGTACGTTTTAGCACTTCACTACCTCGCCAACTGAACAATTTGCAAAAAGCTACATAGCGAGTAAAATAAGCTTTATTAACAGTCGATATTTTTATTTATAGGCTATACAAATACAGCCTTATACGTCCCACTGCTGGGCACAGGCCTCACCTCAACTATGAGGTGGTACGAGCCATACTCCAACACGCGGGCTCAGTGCGGATTGTTGGAGAGGTGAATGTAAGGCCAGTGATGAACCTTACCGTCAGATGTTATCAAGCCGCCTTTTTAGGCCTCTGACTAGGCTTTACGATTGATATCTTGCGACGTCAGCTGGGACCAACTATTTAACGTGCCTTCCGAAGCACGGAGATGCCCGAAAAACGCATCACTTAATTTCGGTCGGGATGGTCACCCATCCATAACCCGATCTGACTGGCGTAGCTTAACATCGGATCGTTGCCGATCCGCTGTCGTCACTTAGCCACGGGCACCTCAATAGGCTATATTTTAACGATAAACGTAATGTAAGAAAAGAGAATCAATTTTTTTTATTTTTTTTATTTTATCAAATGTCTGGGCGTTACCTGCCTATATTTCCTTTTTTGTTGTTCTAGGAGTTCTAATGCCATTATTATTTTTTATTGAACACCCCTCGTAGTCGTGCTTTAAAAATATGAAATAATTTGGAACTCCGTATTGGAAGGTTACTGTTGTTACATTCGAAAGCATTTAAAAAACGAATATAATAGTAATATTTACTGATTTTATTTCATTTCAAATGAAAATGAAATGAAATGTCAAACAGTCAGATTTATTTTTGCATAAAAACCTTCAAATGCATAAAGTACCGTAGTTCAATAATGTAAAAATCAAATTTTCACTTTGGTAATTTAGTTACTTCATCACATACTAAGTAACCACATCGTTTTTGTAAGTCTTTTGATTTTATAATCACCCAGTATATCTGAGCAATTTGCTTCAACTATTTAGAAGTAGCAGCAATCATCGAATCCAATCTATACGTATACTAATATTATAAAGAGGTAAGCGTTTGTGAGTTTGTATGTTTGAGGCAGGTACTCGTAATCTCTGAACCTACGGGACCGATTTCAAAAAAATATTTCACTGTTAAAAAGCTAATTGCTTTATAATAGGCATATATTTGTTTTGAAATAATTAGTTTTCATGTCATAAAAATTAAGTTCACGGCGAAGCTAACGGACAGCTTACTTTTTTTTTTTATTGCACATAGTCTATGTTACAAAGGGCGGACTTAATGCCTAGATGCATTCTCTACCAGTCAACCACACAGTCAGACAGAGATATTACAGGCAGTGCTAGAGATAAAAGTTTTAAATTAGGTGTAAAGAAGGTGAAATGGTTTAAATCTAAATAAGAAGATTTCAAAGAGATTACAAAAACATATATACATTATGGGGAGCCCTACTTGGGAGTGAAAAAAGTCAACGAAAATAGGATCCCTCCATATAATATTTACACAAAATTATTTACAAAGAAACAGAACAAAAGATCGCGTGAAAAATTAGGAGCGAAACCGGGCGTGCATTCGCGGTGCTAACTAGGAACGGACTGCTGGCTGCTGATGGTGTCGGCCGGCGTCAGCGGGCCGCGGTTGCGCGCGCAACCGCTTTCGACGCGCGCAGACGGCTCCCATATTGAAATGGTACCGCCGCACTGCGCAACGCGGTAAAGCGTGAGAGGTTTTGCCTCTCTAGTCCCACGCCCGGCCTTGCTCGTACAACCAAAATATGTATCTAAAAAAATAAGAATAAAAATAAATAAAGTTTATGAAAACACACGAGTGACGCCACACTACCCCCCTGCTGAGACCGAGGCTACCGAGGTTGAAAGTAGTCAGGAAACCGGACCGTCCTTCCAGCCCTCGTCTTTGTAGTGGCGTCGCGAGGTACCGCTGATGGTGGAACTTCTTCGGTGTCATCTTTGGTGACATAAGCTGGCTTGACCCTGTCTATTGATACCGTGGTCTCTTTGTTTCTGACAGCCAGCTTTATCGTCTTCTCCGTTCGGGCCAACACTTTGTAAGGCCCCGTGTATGGCGGCTCAAGGGAACGCCTAGAAGCGTCTTGCCGGAGATAGACGTACTCTGCTGTGGCCAGATCCTTCTTGGGCACAAGATGAAGAGGCGATGCCCAGGAACCTTCTGATCGTCGCGCTGTACCATTTGCCAACATGTCTTCGAATTCTTTCTGAGCTATCCGCAGCTTGTCAGGCGCCAGGCGCCGCGGTCGCGATGTCACCGGCGGGCCGGCTGTTGTTCGAATATGGTGCACCGTCTGGTGTTTCACCGATCGCTCGACACCTGCAGGTCTAGTAATGTCAGGATACTCACGCAACAGCTGGTGATACCTGCAGTCTCCTCTAACCATCTTGACCGAAGCTACATCCACTGTCGACTGCTGTGCTGATTGGGCTGCTGCGGTGAGCGTAGTTAGCCCGTCGATCAAGCGGTGGTTCCTCAAATCTACAAGCAAATTATAAAATTAAAGAAAGTCAGCTCCAATGATCGGTTTGGTAACGTCTGCGACCACAAATCGCCATCTGAAGTCGCGCCGTAGACCTAGATCGAGCCGTAGATGTGCCCAGCCATAAGTGTGGATGCAAGATCCGTTGGCCGCGAAAAGCTCGTAGTCAGTCTTCTCACGCCGCTGCTGGAGTGCTGACCGCGGATATACACAGAGATCGGAGCCAGTGTCTACGAGAAATTGCATTTTTGTCACTCGGTCAATGACAAACAAACGGCCTGTTGATAAGGGACAGTCGCTAGCCGCTAATCCCGACCTCCCTGGTGGTTTTCCGTCTTGAAACTACACGGCTGCTGACATTTTCTAGCTTTTTCGCCAAACATGTAGTGATAGAAGCAGAGCTTGTGGTCTGAGCGGTATTCCCGCGATCTCGAGCGACTGCGTGAAGGGTTTCGATACTGAGAGCGTCCCGGCAGATTATTCCCCGTAGCGAGTGCTGCCATCTGCTGACGTAGCAAACTGACTTCCTCCACGAGATCTCCGTAAGATGGCAGCGCGCCAGCCGACGAAGAGCTCGTAGCCGGCGACATCGACGCGACACGCGGCACAGGCGGGACAATCTCGAACACCTTATCTGCGAGATCAGCCAACTTGCTAAGTGGTAGGTCGGCTTGGGACGCCATTATGGCCTGTACATTCTGCGGCAACCTACTAGACCACAGTGATTGCAGAAAATCTGTAGGCACGGCTGGACCAGCAAGGCTCTCCAGATGTCGCAAAAATTGCGAAGGCCTGCGGTCACCTAGCTCTTCATCTGCTAGCAACTGCTTGATACGCCTTTCCTTTGATGCGGACAATCGACGTACAAGCTCCGACTTCAGTGCGTTGTACTTGTCTTCTGCCGGCGGGTTGGTGATAATATCTTTGACCTCGCGGGCGTATGGCAGGTCCAAATTTGATACCAAAAAGCTAAATTTTGTCTCATCTGTGGTTACTCGGGATAGTAAAAATTGATGCTCCAACTGCGCAAACCATAGGGCCGGGTCCTCGGGCCAAAACGGAGGTACGCGTACTCCCACGCGCTGCACTTCCATTTTCTCTCCAACAGCATTTGCAGTCTGCTCGTCCATTGTTTTTTCTTGCTGCGTTTTCCTTTTGTTCCGCCAAACGTTTTTCTAGAACAATCGATGGGCGACGCGCGTGTATGTATCGCGTACTTTATTGTCCAACGTTCGCGTGCTTCTAAACTTGGGGTCACCAGTTATGGGGAGCCCTACTTGGGAGTGAAAAAAAGTCAACGAAAATAGGATCCCTCCATATAATATTTACACAAAATTATTTACAAAGAAACAGAACAAAAGATCGCGTGAAAAATTAGGAGCGAAACCGGGCGTGCATTCGCGGTGCTAACTAGGAACGGACTGCTGGCTGCTGATGGTGTCGGCCGGCGTCAGCGGGCCGCGGTTGCGCGCGCAACCGCTTTCGACGCGCGCAGACGGCTCCCATATTGAAATGGTACCGCCGCACTGCGCAACGCGGTAAAGCGTGAGAGGTTTTGCCTCTCTAGTCCCACGCCCGGCCTTGCTCGTACAACCAAAATATGTATCTAAAAAAATAAGAATAAAAATAAATAAAGTTTATGAAAACACACGAGTGACGCCACAACATAATAATAGACAAACATTTTATAAAATAACAGACAGATAACAGGTGGGTCCAAGAGAATGACAAAACTACAGTTCTTGGGGCGTCATCAATCTTTTGAAGTGCGCACGCAAAGCCTTTTTAAATGCATGTTTATTGCACGCCTTTCTAACCACGACCGGCAGTTTGTTCCAAAGTCGTATTGCCGAAACAGTGAAGGAAGAAGACAAAAAAATAATAATGAAGTGATCAAAAAGCCAGAAGAATGAGCGGGTGTAAGGAGAGAGAGAGTATTCATAGAACGCAATTGACGACTGTGCAACATATATTACAGACTAACATAGATATTACTATACATACATTTCTTTTTGTAATACCATCAATTTGTGCGTTATTCCCAGGCGTGGTCCGCCGGTTGCCGCTGGCCAAAGACAATATCGCGGACTACATTCCCGTTGACGTTGTGGTCAACCAGCTTTTAGTGGCCGGCTGGCACGCGGCCAAATCTACGTAAGTATTCAACAATATAACCCGACTTTTATAACTGTGCACCTCGAGCTGTCAAAATCGTTAGGTTGGCAGCATTGAATTTCACCCGCCCGCAAATGTAGTGAGGAAGTTTTGCGGGAGGGTGCAATTCAATGCTGCCAACCTAATGATATTGACAACTCGAGGTGCACAGTTATAAAAATCTGGATAAAGTAAGAAACTAGACTTAAGGATGTCCCAAAATTGACACAACATTAAAATTTGCCGCCATAGGTGCAGTAGTGTTGTCAACCCCAAAAAAAAATTGACAGCTGACAGGTTAGGGTTAGTGCCACATGTCATAAAGCCCGTGTAACAATTCAATGAATGCATGAGACATTTCCTAGTCTTTCACTCTCCCGTTTCGGTGATCAGAATTGGCCCCCTAGATCTTGTGATTTAACACTATTCGATTTCTTTTTATGGGATTATTTGAAGTCAAAGGTCTACATCAACAAGCCCACAACCACCCTTGCATTGCATCACAAGAGGAAATTAAATGCATCAACAAAATTCAGACTCATTTATGCAAAAATTTTATAAAAGAGTGCGTATGTGCCAGCAAAGCCGTTGCGGCCATTGGCCCGATGTGTTATTCCATTAATCACCATATCATATGGATTTTATATTTCGAAAAGAGAATCCCAATCTGAAGACTAAAAACTGTACTTTCTATTTAATTAAAATCTTTCGTTATTTTGGAACAATCTTTATAAACCAATACCAATATATTGAGTATTAAACACCATCATCGGATTCTAATAATTATGCAATATTATCGATAATACATTAAAAAAAGGCCATATGAAAACTTTTAGTTAGATAACTTATGTACAATTGATTTCATGGCCTTCCAAACAGGTCCCTACCTATTTTAGTAAAAGTGTAAATTGAATAAAAATATATACCATACTACATTTATACACAACTTATAGCAACTTTTTTAAAGAAACTCATTTTCATGAACGTTAAATTTAATATAACTGCCGAATAGTGATAGAGATGAAGCTGCGAGATGTGACGTCACTAACTTGCGTTCGTTTGTAAGGCAGCGTTTTGTCAAGTCCGAAAAATACGTTTTTTTTTAAACGTGGAGAGTTTTAGTGCTATCGGAATATATTTTTTACCAATGTTTTTTATAACAAAGAGTTCTTTAGATAACACATCAAAAAAAAACACAAATACCCAATTGTAAAGTCGAAAAACTAAATTTCTATAAAGAAGTCGCAGCCGAAAAAAAACAAGGAGAAGTATAGTTAAATGTTCCAAAACTTTGTGCTATTATTCAACAAACAACAACTATATATGAATAAATACGTATATTCCAGTTCGGGTCTGTCCGTGTACCACTGCTCGTCGTCGACGTGCAAGCCGTTCCGCTGGGCGCAGCTGGAGCCCGCCGTCAACGACATGTTGCATAAATATCCGCTGAAGAGCGCCGTTTGGTAAGTGATATTTAATATGACTTACAAAAAAAAGCAATTTTAGCATTTTTTTATGCTTTTTTCATATCTTAAGATAGAAAAAACAAACAATCATGGAAAAATGGGTGCACCAATTTAGCCAATTTTTTTGCCGTCAGATTTCACTTCCCAAAAACGAATCGCCTAAGTTTCAGTCCCAAATGAATCTTTAGCAAATGGAAATTTCGCCCAAATGTTTTATTTTGGCAAATATATTCTTAAAATTATTTGCTCGAATTGTCAATTCACATAATAATATGTACTTACTCAAATTATAGCGAAGGCTAATTATTATTTTTGCTGATACAGGAATCGCAATATAAGTTAAACAAATAATATCGCATAAAATTTTCTGCAATTTGTTGGTTTTTTTGCCAAATGAAAATTTGCGTAAAATATTTTGCACTGTGATATTTTGGGAAACGTTTTTTGGCCACACATTTTAAATCCAGAATAACGAAGACCATGTCGCAAAATGATGATCAGATATATTTATTGTTGCACTTATTCTACTGTCTCATATTTTGTTGGGGGAATGAGAATGCTGACATCATAATACTTAATCTAATCTTAAATATGTATTTGACTTAATAATTTTGATATTTGTTTTTTTTTATTAACTTTATTTTTTAGTGTTATTCCATTCTG
Source organism: Udea olivalis (assembly GCA_947369235.1). Classification (NCBI taxonomy): domain Eukaryota; kingdom Metazoa; phylum Arthropoda; class Insecta; order Lepidoptera; family Crambidae; genus Udea; species Udea olivalis. Next base: position 5,444,383 of record OX376370.1, on the reverse strand, counting down.
TTATTGTTTATTGTAATATTTGTATCTTCATCAAAGAACGGATTACAGAATGTACATAATAATTATAATTTTAAGACTTTCTAGACCTGTGCATCACAAACAAATTATATAGGTACTTATATTATTATTTTTTTGATTTTGATATTTTTAATTTATTTTCTTTCCCAGGTACCCTCACCTCAAGTTCCTCCCATCTCTATGGATGTTCAGACTATCGGCCATATTCGTGCATTTCTTCCCGGCGATACTACTGGACACCTTGCTGAGAATCACCGGAGGAAGAGCTATGTAAGTGATTAGTTTGAACTTCAAATGAAAAACTGCGAAAGGCATCTAATGCCTTTAATGTATGTGAAAATTGGATTTTATCAATTGACCTTTTAAGATTTGCATATAAATTCTGACTGTTCAACAGATTTGTATGGTGACATTGAAATGAAATAGAAGTATACGGTCGCTTTGCTATACGCGCCTACACACGCGCCACATTTCGCCCTTTAAAAGCAAACTCGCGTATACGGGCGTATTCCAGCGTGTTCGCTTGAACCGATAGTGGTGAATCAGTATCTACGTGGATTATACGAACTTATGAGAGCGTTGACGCTCGTGCTAGTCACAGTGTGTGGCAGAAGGCGCGCCTGTACGCGCCTACATGCGCTTCCATAAACTAGCCTATCGTAAAAACAAGTCTTTAACCGCTCATTTGGCACTTGACATTTGAGAAATGTCATGTAGTTTTATGACGACATAATTATACGCTCACTAAGATACATTGTTGGAGAGCCACCAGGCATTTTGGTTTAAAGTAATTCAAATCAGGATGCCTGGATTAATATAGAATATTAATTATTTATCAAATTTGATATTTTTTGGACTCTTAAACCCTCTTGTTTTATTAGAATCTTGCTCATGCCAATTATCTGTTCCAGATTGTTCCGCCTGAACCGGAACGTCTGGTCTTCCCTCAATCGTCTAGAAAGGTTCATATTCAGCGAATGGTTGTTCCACAACCCGAACACCTTGGACCTCTGCAAGCAACTCAACCAGACGGACAGTCAGCTTTTCTATATAGATATTTCTACTATTCATGTAAGTGTTTTGACTTTTTTCCGCTCTCGCCGAAACACTTCGTCATGATCATAGAAATACTTCGGTTTTCTAAAAAAAACGTGTTTAATTTCCAATAAAAATATGGTTTAAGAACACTGACGTATCTGAAGGAGTTATCGTGCTTTTTTTTTAAATATATATTTTTACCGATATTAATTATACTGCCGAGGAATCCTTTGATAACACGTACCTATTGATTGTGTAAAATATTATTACATTATATTAAATTCGCCCGTTTTTTTTTGGTTAACAATCTTATGTAGTTCATAACTTTGTTTATTTTAGCATTTAACAATGCTTGTTTTTCATATCTAAAGAAAGAAAAACTAGAAAAATTCGAATTTCTGAACTTGAAGAAATCAGGCAGGATTCGAGTCCGGTGGTTAGAGTTAGTTATTGAGGTTGTTACCGCCAAACCTAAAAAAGTCTTTAACTTCGTTTAACATTGCAGTTAATACTTTGAAGTTTATTTTAGTTTATATATTTTATTTTGTAACACATTAAATTCGTAAAAAAATTTTTTTATTCGTGTATTTATTTAATTTTTTCGTTACAGTGGCTGGAGTACTTCACGAACCTCCACCTAGGAGTGAGGAGATACCTCAATCATGAAAAGGAGAACACCTTACAAGCGGCTAGGAGCAAAGATTTCTTGTAAGAATATTTTTTTATTTACCTTTTGACCGAATGGTGAAAGCTGGCTTGGCAAAATGTTTGAACCAAAACTGACACAATACAACTTATTTATAAAATTATGTGTATCACTTACATCACATAAATGGTTGTTGTTTTTTTTTGTTTGCGTCTCCCAGCACACCCAGACCAGTTTCCTGAATTGACCCGACCGGGAATCGAAAGAGAAAAGATAGAAACTGAAAAAATTGAAACTCTAATAATAATAATAAATAAATAAATGTCTAGGACAATTTGACACCAAGATCATCTGACTCCAAACTAAGCAGAGCTTGTACTATGGGTGCCAGAGACTGATAAACACACTTAAATATTTTCTAAATACATAGATACCTAAATAGATAACATTTATTATTTATTCTTTATTGCACGAAAACACAATGTTTGTCATTAGTCGGGATCGAACCCGCGACCTCCAGTTCTAAAGCCAGGATCGCCGCCATTGCGCCAAGTCAGTAAATAATTCACATAATTTAATTCTTGTTGATTTTTTATTTATCTTATTTTCCAGGTTAATGGTCGCGCACATTATTTGGCAGTTGGCAATCCTGTGGTTCGCGTGGTTTCTGTTCGCGTGCCTCTTCGGCCTCACAATGACCCACAGCGCTTGGGTGGCGCCTATTATATACATCTTTTATAATTCCCTTTAAATAAACGTTTAGAAGATTTTAGAGTTCACTGGTGACATTACAATAATTACGCACAGAAGGCGAGTCGGGGCACCCGTTTTGATGCTGCAAATATTAAGATGTCACGGCTAAATCTGAACTTACCGATGTCAATCTCTTGTAAGAGCTTCTTAAAATATTTATTTGTGCAGTAAATGATTGTAACAACATAACAGAGAAGCGTAAAATAGTATTCATGCGAATTATTCTTTCGTCAGTAGATTTTGGCATCACAAATGGCGCGCCTTTTCGAATGGAACTATTCTTCTAGGTGTGATTATACTAAGTCCCTATCAATTAAACAAATCGTGACCACAAATAGATGTCATAAAGTGGCACGTTTGTATTTATAGACTTGAAATATCTATTTCGATTTAGACCATCCGTGGATTCACCTTAAAAGCCTGCGCAGACGACGTACGCGGAGAAAAAAGTACGCCCCGCGAATACAAAAGTACGCTCCGCGAATACAACAGTACGCTCCGCGAATACAAAAGTACGCTCCGCGAATACGAAAGTAAGCTCCGCGAATACAAAATCTCCCGCAGACTCAACGCACACGGTGTGCGATCATTTGTTGTCCGAGAGTATTTAAATATTCTGAGATTATGTTGTGCTGTAACTTACGTGAAGTTTAAGCAAAAGATAAGACGTTTTAAAACAGAATACTGGGCCCGCACACTCTAATCCGCGGGCGTCCGCGGTGCTTAGGCGGATTTTTGGTTCGGCGTACTTTTAGTCGGTCGTGTGTACTGTTGCTCGATACAGTTTGTAAGGGATCTATTTTGACGGAGAAAAAAGTACACCTCGGATAATACGTCGTCTGCGCACGCATTAAGTGTTCAATTTTGTATTATATTAAGTCGGGGTTATTTGGCTCATGTAACATTTCATTTAAAATCGGTCTATGGGGTGCTAAGTTTGTAATTTTTTTTCGTATAAGTTTTTTTAGGAGAAAATAAAAAAAAATTAAAGTATTGATAAGTAAGATATCTTTGTAGTATCTCTATGAGTCTCAAGTAATTAAAAAAAGTTTAAGTCTTTAAATATAAAAAAACTTAACATTTTTGGTAACCATACCAACCATAGATAATATTCCTTTAAGAACGAACTATTGCTTAGAGAATTTTGTATTTTTCTAACACTATTTAAGAAAAATGGTGTAGAATTTAAGGCATAATAACTGTTGACTATTTTTTAATGCATTCCTATAGCATTTTGGATGCGGTGTTGTATTCAGTGAAATAAAAATATATTTTTAAATTAAATCGATTTGTTTTTTTTTTCGACTTGTATAAAGGGTCTAAAAAGACCCTTAACGAAGCCGAGACCTACGTATCCTGCACATCATCATGACCATTATATTTCCTTTTAGACCATACCTGGGAACTCAATAGTTACCAAGTTATTGAAGGTCAGATTAAAAAAAAAATCTCAAGATTTTTATGAAAACAAACTCTAATCATTATTAATTAATTTTGGTCCTAAGAAACATCATCAAAATTTCAAATATTTCCTGACAAAAAATTGCTTCAAAACGTTCAACTCTCGATGTACATCGTGCGTACCCCTTGATTATGCGTAACAGCCACGCACACGCACACAAGCGCAGGAGTGCTCTGTTGCACGCGTTACATTGCGTAGTCCGTGGTTAGGTTTAAAATTGACAGCAAAAAAATAGTTACTTTCCAATCAATAATTTATTTTTTCTTTGACTTGATTTAATTTTCTGAGTGCGTAGACGCCGGCTTCGTTTAAGGGTCTTCCCTGTATATATAACTGAATTTAAAAATGTTCTCAATAAACCGGAATATGTTTTATGTATGTTCCCCGATTACTCTAAAGATGCCTGGCTGATTTGGAAAACTCTTTTTGTTTGAAAGGGTATACTACCTAGGTCCTATGGTCACCTGGTCAGGATCTGATGATGGAATCGTGCAGAAGTCGAGGGATCTCTTTAAATTTGATGGGCATTTACTAACGCCTTGTTTTATTATTTCGAGTATTTCAGGTAATTTACGTCGAGTTACTTGTGCAGATATGTGTGAATAAGATAACATACAACCATAAACACAAAAAATAGTACATTATTGCAAAGGCAGCGAAATAGGCAATTGCAGGTCGAGTATGAGTTTGAAGGCCGAGCCGCAGGCGAGGACTTCAATGATACGAGACAGGCAATTGCCATTTCGGCCGAGGCATCATATATAGTGCTTTTCTTAAAAAAATGCAAGGAAATAAAAAGGGCCTTTTACATAATAAATTTAATTAATATTATTAACAAAATAACAACTCCGCTTTAGCGCCAATTTGTTTTTTTTTATTTTACAATTTGTGCCGAAAGGTAAACGCATCTGTGGCTATACAGCCACGAGAACGCAATGTGTACGATAGATGAAAGAGTTCTAAATTCAAACAGCACACCGTTTCATACAACATTGCCGGCGCGCTCTTCGTTCGAAATTCAAAGAACGCGCCGGGAAGTGATTTTGGGTTTTCAGTCTACGTAAATATGATACTTCGCGTGTTCTTTATTCAAAAGTAATGACAATATATTCCGAGCATGTTTAAGAAAAATATATTAATCCGCCTTCAAAATAGGCCTAGAAACTTGAAGCCAGTTTATTTAGAAAAAAAAACAAGTTTTACATTAATCTCTTCCACAATTTTTTTTTATACCACGTCGGTGACAATCAAGCATGCGGACGACCTGGTGGTAAGCAGTTACCGCAGCCTATGGACACGTGCAACACCAGGGGTATCACTCGCTGCAAAACCTTTTCAAATCCCTCTTGAAGAACTCCATACTATAACTCATCGGTAAAACCTCGGCAGGGAGTTCATTCCACAATTTAAGCGTCCTCGGAAGGAAACATCTTGAAACCGAACTGTACGAGCTCAATTGCTAGAAGACAGACATTTTCTGAACCCACAAATAATCTTTTATTTTGCTTCTTCGGGACTCGTGCTAGCCTTGTGGCAGGTAAATAACAAAACATTTATCTTGTACTATATTGTTATTTTATTACCATAATCTCCACTCAACTTAAATCTAATGGCCATTCCCAATAACACACCAACAGACAGACAGCTGTCACTAACAGTATAGTTAACATATCTTATTCAACCTTACTGCAGTAAACATTTACACCTCTACCATGAGTTGACGTCACGTTAAATACTATAGTTAAGTAGAGCAACTGGAATGCCATTTTTTTTTAAAAAAGGTCATATTTTTAATTAGACGGAATAAACTGACTGAACTGACTGGCTAATGTTACACACAGTGAAATAATGTCAAAAACTAGGCTACCGAAGTGTAATATGATAAACAATTATAATATGATTGTTCCAGTCCACTAACTTTGCCTCCAAAACCTGACACCACAGCAGACGTTAGTTTACTCTCGGCTAATTTGTACGACTTTAAAGGCGCTGTTACGCAATCCTATAGAAATACTTCACTACCTACTATAACGACTAATTAACTCGTGGTAAAGTTACTATTTTATGTCTGTCTGTAGATCGAATATTAGGAATAACTAGTCAACTAAACATCCAGCCGAAATCTAAATTTAAATCACAACAGATTTGGCAACAGTGATCTGAAATGCAACCTTAACCTAAAAATACACGTAACAATACTATAATTAAAAATAAAAATAAGTGACAAACTATAAAATGACAAATTTTTAGAGGTCTCTTAATAAAAAAATTTTAATGCGTTTCGTTTTTACAACTGAAAAAAAATGTATGGTAATCTATTTATTGTAAGGACAAAAACAAAACCTCAAAAAAATATGCACTATAATACAATGTAATGGCAATGTGATGATTTATTTATTACAGATAATAAAAGTTTCGAGGCGTGTTTTATTTGTACGTTAATCAAAAAAAGCATTATTAAGTCTTTGACTGCCGCTAAAGCAGACACAATAGAAAATCTATTGTTTGCGGGTCACCGGTGACCCCATGGCAGCTAATGTGTAAATAAAAATAACAATAACTAACTCAAGATTGTGTCAATAATATTACTCAATTTAGTTACATAAGCAAATAGATATTAATAGTTATTAAACTATACATAACATTTTTAATTATTATAAAAATAATGTTATTCTTTTGATTCCCGACATGAAAGAAAGATCAAATATCCAAACCTAGTTACCAAAGCAACCCAAACTTGGTTGTGATTTCATGTAGATTACAAAGAAACCTAATGTCTCGTAGCGAAATTGCAAAAAATGCTGTTCTGAGTCAAACTGAAAATATTATATTTGTTTTTGATTTTATTTTAGCTAAAAAACCGATAAAGTTAACCATCTACCCTATTGGCTCTTAAATTCTACGCCATTGCACACTTAAAATTCACAAACATTTTTTTGCCACACCTCGATAACTATTTGTGACTTCTTCTTATATAAATAAACTTTATTTTAAATACATTTAACGGAGATACTGATCCTTAGACAAATCTTGTTTTTTTTACATTATACATAACCCCTTTCATACAGTGACGAATTTCACATAATTGCGTAGTCTAAAATTCATCTATGGTTCTGCATCTCCAACATCTTACAATAACAGTAGTTTTTAAGCAATGTACTTCTACAATATATTTTTATGAAAAATATTTTTATTTTTTTTCTTTATTGGACGGCTAACATAATATTTTTTCTATTTCGTCAATTTATTAAGTATATACTGAAGTCAAATGAGATGACAGAACATGTCATCAATTTTGCTAAGAAGCAGTTGTTTGCAAAAAAAATTCATTTTATTTTGAAGATTTAGAAGAAGAAATTGATAGCAATTACTTCCTGAAACAATGAGTTGCGCATTTTTAATTCTAAACATAGTATTTTTATACTTAATTTTAGACATTGTCTATATCCATTTGGATAAACTGCAAGCAAAGCACCGGTAAACGTGTATATCCTAAGATTAGGCCACAGCACAGAAGTCTGCTAACTCCCTAATTCATAAAAAAATCTCATCACTACTTTAACATGATTAATTGTTTTCAGGCTTTTTTACAATCGCTTACATCCAGACAAGTTAATTTCCTAAATTCAGGGTAGCGAGCAATTTCGTCAGAAAATATCCAGCCTAGAAGATTGTAACCGCTAGCTGGATGAAAATGTTACCAAATTGCTCGCTACGCTCAGATTAGGGAATGAACTTGACAAGTTTATGGGATTGTATTAAGGAACCAGGTTTCTTTCTCACTAAACGTGACAACAGCAACACTGCATTATACGTGAGGTGTAACATTACTTAATCTGACCAGATAATACGGTCATTTGTTGTCAAATTGAATCAAGCACGACATAAAATGACTCAAAATGACATATTTTTGTCAAATTTGACTGTGAATGTCAGTCAATCAAATTCAGTCACTTTTGCCATTTTCAATGTTAATCTTAAGTTAGGAATAATATATAGAATTAAGATTTGCTTGAGTCAATTTGACTGCATTTGACAATGAATGATCGGTCATTTATATGTTCAGATTCAGTAATTTTCCATCTCTAATGATATGAAACAGTGATTTAAGAATGATGGTTTATTTATAAATTAGAAATTAACAAACTAAAGACTATACGTAATCATTAATTGACTATTTATCAAATAAAATTGTGTATCTTGCTTATTTTTACGAGTGTAAGTTGAACAGAGGTAGTTTTTTAGACAGCACTCCATACTACCTATACCTACACCTTTCAAAAACTGTAAATTAAGGTAGGGTTGAAGTTTACATCTCACAATTACTTAAGCACCAAAACACAATGCTTATTTCAAGAACAGAAACATATACAACATATACAGATGGAAACATATTTGTAAATACAGTAATTGAAATAATTAATACTTTACAATAGAAGAAAAGATGGCACTCTCAAATAAATATTGGCATTTTCTATTGATGACATCCATCCAATGTTGTCAATATAATTATCAAACTTTAATTTTTAATTATTAACAAAAATATTATCAAGGAGGCGAGTGAATTGACATTGTTGATTTGTTTGTGATTCAAGCAAATAAATTGTCTGTGGTGTTAAAAATAGAAACAATGTAATAAATATTTAAGTTCTTGTTTAGTGACAAAAAACATACAATCTTTGTACTATGTATTTATGAAAATAATCTAATAAGGTATGAATGAACCTTATTCCTAATGTTGATTTAGAAGTCAAATGTCAGAAGAATTAATTCATCAAAAGTAATACCATTAAGATTTTTGCAGTATGCTCGATCTTTTATAATACATAATTAATATTAAGTAGATAAATATGGTGTCCATAATTTCCGCAAAATTCCATAATATTGATAGCTACGTAAATAAATCAAATAAACAGTTTTTAAGTTACAGAGCTATAATGATTCGTCTTTAGAAACATGTCTTAGAGCAAGTATACAATAGTACAATTTAAACATAAGACAAAAAAAGAAATCGAATTTTCAGAGTTTTTTTATCTTTAGATATGCTAAGAAAAAAACTCGGTAAGGTACTTAAATATACTATTACAGTATTTTAGTCAAGACATCAATAAAAAACTATTTTTTTTATATTTTTCTAAACTATTCAAATTTTTAACGTGAAATACATTTTGTGCTAAGGATAGATCACACAATTTGTATGACCTAGCAAATTGCACTCAAAATAGCGGAATATAAGGTCATTAAAGTTTCGACTGACACAATATTATGGCTAAAAGTGCCTAACATACTGTATAAGTATAAATTAGTCTAGTATAACAGTCATTAGTTTAGCAGAAATGCGTTTCTTTGCGCAACGTTACCTTAAAGGTCAAGTAAAGGTCAAAATGACCTTGTGGAATTAAGTCACCCAAAATTGACCTTTGTATTTTTAAGTTCTCTGTACACTTGAAAGTTTAATAGCGTAGGTACATACTTGGAGCTATTTTTATATATTACCTCACACTTCAGGCCCGCACTTTATTTCTTCGCTTGTTGAGCAGCGTATTATTACTTTGTTCGAGGGCTTTGATTTGTACCTAAAACCAAAAAAATAAATATTATGTAATGTCATTTGAGGCATAGCGATGACTTGATTTCAATGATGGAGGCTTTTGCCCAGCAGTGGGACTGTTTATAGGCTTATTAATTTACTTTTACTTTATTTTTTCTATCTACGCTAATGTTTCAATGGATAGATTGTTTTTTTTTAAATTACTGGACCAATTATGTTTTTTTTTATTATAATAAAGCTACATTATCAAGTAACAAAGGCATATACTATACATTAAAAGAAAACAATAACAGGTTATATCTATATTTTAGGCTATTTAAAAAAAAAAAAAAAGAATTATACCAAAAAAATATTATCATAAGGTTTGATTTGATATTTTTGATATGAGATTATTTCGTTTTATTTTAAACCTTTTGATGATTTTTTTTATCATGTTTGCGATTTCTGTCGTAACAATTTCACGAAATGTCTTATCACGCGTTTTCAGAAGGAATTATTTTTAGTCAATAATAAACTGCTTCAAGCTCACACCTACTTTGTTGCAAGAACAAAATTGTAGAATAGAATAGAATATTTGCACTCATTTCGCGAAAAAACATTTTGAGATTTCTTCTACGATGATTTTTGTAGCATCCTTTCAATGTAACTTGAAAATCCGTAAAAACGACCTAATTTACGATTGTTACACTTACAATTAAGCAAAATGACTTTTTTGTTTTTTTTCAACGAAATTGATTTGAAAGCACAATCAAAAATGTTCGTACAGAAAGAAGCATTTCCATAATAATCAAGTACCTATTAGTACTAGTAAGTAACCCCGCACCAATTTTATTCCTAATAAAATATTTTTTTGTTTTCTAATACTTTTACTATATTATTATCTCACCTGGTCATAGTCAACTCTCATAGTGACCAAAGACCTGGTCATCGTTTAGGGGCGTTTGGGGCACCCGAGTGTATTTATTTTCTAACAATTTATGTTTTATGTTTCTGATGTCACAAACTAGGTTGCAAGAACGAATTGTAACAGAACTTCGTTATACTTTTTTTGACTTTATTTTAAACCCAGTCATTATTTTTCGCCTCATTATTTTCTATATTTCTTTGAAATTTAGTAAATTGCAAAACAATAATTTTGATAGATATTTCTTGTTTGTTTGCAGTGTTTTCCATGTTTTTTTTAAAGTTAGTTAAAAAATTGTTAAGTGTTTTTTTTGGTTTTCCAGTTTTTTCTACGATTTTTTTTTGTTTTTTTTCTAATATTTTAACTATATTATTTATTACGAGTATCTTACCTGGTCATAGTCAACTCTCATAGTGGCCAAAGACCTGGTCATCTCGTCTTGAACTTCGGCCCACGCGTCGCCGCTTTCTCTAAGTAATGTGTTCGTGTATAGGGGCGTTTGGGGCACTTCTGTGTATTGTCTGACCCAGGGGCTGGCCATTACCTGGAAATATAATAGGTTAAAAAATGGTTGTTAACCGGTCTCACATTAATTATTATCTTACTAATCGAGTATTGTAATAATTAATACTCACGAATAGCTAAGTTGATGTTTAACTGGGACCAAAATATTTTAATTTCGATAGGAATGAATTGAATTAGATAGATACAGCTGTTTAACGTCTAAGATAAGTCTAAGTTTAAGCTAAGCACGCTCTATAGATCTCGGCCTTAGAGAGGAATTGGTAATCTTACTGTAATAATGCACTTTATACCGAGCGAAATATTATCACAAGACTTGCAAAAACGAAATTAGTACATGCTTACTACAAGAGATGTAGTAAGCATGTGATTTATTGTATAAAATAATAAATAAATAAATAAATAATAAACAGTAAATGTAAAAAATAAGTGAAAATGAAATTTATTTAACTAACTTCATTTCAAGGTCATACAAATCACTCGAACAGTCAGTATTTTTCGTTTGAAAACCTTAAAATTGAAGTTAGTTGAAAAAGCCTAATTTTCGTTTTATATAATTACTACATCAATTACTGATTACGCCATATCGTATTTGTAAGTTTTTTGTTAATCACCCGGTATATCCATTGTAACGATCACTTGATTTCAAAGGTATTTTTTTTTTGTATTTTTTTCTATATTTCTTTTTAATTGAAAACCGTTTTCTTACTTGGTGAATACTGAGTCGCTTGGCGGGGTCCACGGACAGCATTCCTCGGATGAGATTCTTCGCTTCAGACGACACGTTGGACCACTCCGGCTCCGGGAAGTCGTACTGCCCAAGTCTGATGCGCTACAACAATAAGTTAACTTATTTATTTTTCACTTCTCATGCTCTAAAAGTACGCCAATATAGCCCTACGAAGCGGGACTTTAGCCCCTAGGGAGTAAAAAGTAATTAGTTTTATAATTTCCTTCATGTGACATAGACAAACTCAAACAGCCAGTAAATATACTATTATCTGTGGAGTGTGGACCAGAGTTCCATGGTTTGTCCGCAAAGAAGGTGGCGCCATGTGTTTTAAATTGTTAATCTGTGACTGGTTTAGAAGAAGAAAAAACTGACCGCGTAAATTTCAGATTTTTTGTCGAGTATAAATTTATTCAGTTTTAAATAAATTTATTAAGAATGTCCTGTGACAGGAAGAGTTTGACGTCGAGCAAAGAGCAAAAGACATAATAGATAATCTTTTGCCGCCAAAATCGCGGAAGATGTACCTAAAAACTTAAGAAGTTGTATGGACTGGAGGAATAAGAAACATTAGTGATTTTTATTATAATAAGTCATATTTATTAAATGTTTTTGTACTAAATTGACTATTTTTCTCGCACTCAAAGTGAAAAGTACAGTTTGCACCTCGACACTAAACGCCAACCTAATATACCCTCGGTTTCGTTGAGTCTATTGTTTCCGACGTAAGATACAGCAATAAATTTATAGAATAACGAGAGGTCAGTATGCATGATTTTTGTAATTGTGTACTTAGTGCGACTAAGTCTGTCTTAGGTTTCTAAGTAGGAAGGTATGCACAGGTATAATCACCTGAAACCTGGTTCAATCTGGATGACAATAACATGATATTGATATATTTACACCCATGTTTTTGTTCTTGCTTTAAAAATAATTTATTTCTTAATACTCACAAAGTATGTATTCTTATAAAATTTACTGAGTGTCATGATAATGAACATATTCGCTTTGTAATAGCACTTGAGTGTGCTTAGCCAAAAAATAAAAACCAGTTACGTATTTAATACACAAAATATGAAAACTACAACAAAAGCAAGGGCACTCCACTCGGCAAATAATATAAATAAATAAATAAATATCTGGGACAATTTACACCAAAATTATCTGACCACAAACTAAGCAGAGCTTGTACTATGGGCGTCAGAGACTGATGAACATACTTAAATGTTTCTAAATACATACATATATAGATAATAACACCCAGACACACAACAAACACTAATGTTCGTCTCACGAAGGTTTGTCATGGGTGGGGATTGAACCCACGACCTCCGGCGCTAATAATAGCAGCTCTTTACGCCCTACTAAATATTATAGAGATGTCGCATTTCAGGCCAAGTCTATGTATGTACACCTATTTAAAAAACCGGCCAAGTGAGAGTCTTACTCGCGCAAATCTGTAGGCATATTTATTGAAAATATTTTAATTAAATGATGTAACTAATAATTTACGGTTTTGGCAATTTTTTCTTTATCTGTGCTATAAGACGTTGCTTCGTACCAAATTTCAAGATTCTGAGTTCACGGGAAGTACCCTGTAGGTTTTGATTCCCTTGCGAGTGTCGAAAATTAGCGGCATTGGCTTGTATCTTTTGATTGCGTTGGCTTAGAAGTTTGATTTTTTCACAGCTCCAAGGGGCAGTAAACCTGAGTATTTGATATAAATTCCAGATTGGTATCTCCACGCGTCCCTAAGAAAAAGGGTCTTGACAGACAGACAGACGGACGGACAACAAAGTGATCCTATAAATTTCCTAAAATTTAAAAAAAAATCTACTGATTTTAGTAAAAAATACAAACAATAAGAATGATTACTTTATTTTCTGGTTCTTTAATAAAAGTGATCGTATACCACAACAGCAGTCATGTAAGCAATATTTCAATATTCTCAAGATTCTTACCGTGCCGTCCCTATATATTTTTGTACTTCTATGCAACTTTGCAAAGCATATACATAGGTTTGAAACTGAGACTGACAGAATCGTAAGAGAAGCTACCAGAAGAAAAGACATCCGGAGCAAACTGAAACCGAATCTAGAAGTAGTTAAACATTGCTCATATTATCAATCCACTAGGTTATACAATAAACTTCCAATGGAGTTAAAGAATATCATTTACAGGAGGGAATTTAAGAGCAAACTGAGAACCTTCTTGTTGGAGAGGTGCCTCTACAGTGTTGATGAGTTGTAATGTAGTGTTTTATAATAATAACAATAATTGATTGACATAATTTATTTTGGGCATTTTACTTTAATATTGTATACTTTTGAATAGTGTATGTAGACAAATTAATTTTGGACATTTAATTTAATTTTTGATAGTGTAATGTTATGCAAATGATTTCAGACACAATTGTATTATTGTTTATGAATAAATGAAATGAAAATGAAATGAAATGAAAATGATTCAGTATCACTTGTATAAAGACAACCAGTGCGAACTGTCACTAGTGTCACTTGTGTTGTGTTTGTACATATTTTGGCACAGTGTACTTTATTTTTAGGTATGGTGTACAAAGACCTGGCCCAGACTCCATACATTTTGGGACATCTTCTGTCTCCACATAGAACTACTAGAAAACTAACTGGTGAAATAATCAGGCGGGAATCGAGCCTGCATCTTCCGCTGACCGGGCGACTGCTATAACCATTCAGTTACCGAGATCATAGCTGACCAGTCAAATTTTTCTAGAATCTAGTGTAAAATACGTTTCAAGATGGCGGCGGTTCAAATGACAAAAGTTTCATATGAATTGAAGATTAATAATAATAATATGGTTGAAAGAATATTTCTGTTGCAAGATTTTTCTTTCTTTTTAAAGTTAGATTCTAAAAGATGGTTCTAAATTTGTTGAACTGTTGACCGACAGAACATTTCATAGACGGCTATTTCGACAACAGAACCTTTCTTCTACGACCGGTAGGGTATTTGCCAATTTTTTGCTTGAGGTATTATCGAAAGACTTCTTAAAAATAAAAACATTAAAAAAAAAATATTCCGAAAGCACCAAAACTCCCCGAGATAGAACAATTTTCAAAAGCATATTTTCGGACCTCCCCAAAACTTTTCCTACAAACTGCCGCTTGCAAGTGACGTCATTTGCAATCTATTTCTTTGCCATCTGCAAAACATTTGTACGGCAGCTATATAAAATTTTGCGTTCATGGATTTGGTTTCTTAAAAAAACTTACTATAAATTGTGCAGATTATTGAATGGAATGAATTTTTTTATTTAAACCTGCAAAAATGGATCTTTCCATCCAATTTTGAAGGGTCATAAAATTAATTTTATTTAAGTAAACAAACTAAAATCTTTTATAGGGCCATTTTCGATAAGTATATTTTAAAAAAAAGTTTGAATCAGATGATGTTGTCAAATACCCTATTATTAGTTCTTGGGTATTAATTCTGAATTTCTGCGAAATTATTGTCAGAGCTTCTCAACATCATAAGTAAATATTTAGTGGGTACAAAAATTAAAATAGGTACTAACTTTCTTCATTCCCGGCGATATGGCGAGTCCGTGGTTGGAGTAGAAAGGGGGGAACCCGCAGAGCAGGATGTACATCACCACTCCCAGCGACCAGATGTCACAGGACTTGTCATACTTCTCTGGACCTAGCACCTGGAAAAAAGAGAAAAGATTTAGTTTTTTTGTTTGTTTCTATTGAATAGGCTCCGAAACTACTTTTTTTTATCTAATAGGGGAGCAAACGAGCTGAAAGGTCACCTGATGGAAAGAGATCACCTCCGCCCATGGACAACTGCAACGCCAGAGGTGTCACCAATGAGGTGCTTGCCTTTTCAATGGGAATACGCTCTCTTCTTGAAGGCTCCGATGTCATAATCCTTTGGAAATACCGACGCAGGAACATCATTCCATATCTTGGGTGTACGCGGAAGAAATTGACGCGAAAAACGTTCGGTTGTTGAGAAACCATCCAGGTGATGAGCATGGAATGTCGACTTATGACGTGTCGTGCGGTGATGAAATTCAGCGGCAGGTATAAGATCATGCAATTCTTCTAAGCTATCTTATATTGTAAAGCCTACTGGACCGATTTTAAAAAATATTTCACCATTTTAAAGCTATATTATCAAGGAGTAACATAGGCTATATTTCTTTTAATTAAGGCTATATTTGAAGCCACAGACGGACAGCTAGTTACAACTATTGGCTGTCTATTTATTAACTTTAACATCCCTTATGAACACCTCGTCGATCGTTGATGCACCAGATGCGGTAAATTGTATTGTTGTTTTTACTGTGTTTACTATATCGACTGACGACGTGTTATTAAATAATATTTAGTTCAGGAATTCTAACAATACCCGATTGTTCAATTCTTAGTTTATTCCCTAGATAGCTAACTGAAGTGTAAAATTAACTGGCTGTTTATCAAGCGAATAGATTTTTTAAATTTTTTAATCGTCTTTTAGCCAAAGAATAGCTATCTATCGGTTGTCTATATGTACTTTTATCGCTCACTTTACACTGATTATCCACAAGCGAGATGCACTTATTCAATCATTGCAATGTTAGAATGAAACAAGACAAAAATTGATGCTTGACGTATAGGAAAATTGACCTCAACTTTTTTTGCTGTCTAAAGTTGTTGCAAAGAGTATGTTTGTTTCGTGTTTTTAAGGCAAAACCTTTTCTAAAACTCCTTTTCATCCCATGTACTAAAATGATTAGGTCTCCCGTATACAACTCGATCTTCTCTATTGGGCCATGCGTTTGTATAGTTAAGTAACTGCCTTTGCTCCAAAATCGTTGCGTCGGGTCGTACCAAACAAAATGAAAAAAATCTCCAATGACACACCACATAACCTCAAAATGTCAAAGAAAACTCTCAGATGAAATCTTATCCAGCCCCGCAAGAAACAGATAACTTTCTTCCTCAGTTAGCGGCTTTATTCAACAGATAACATCTATCTGACCATTGAAAAATTAAAAATCTTGTTAACCTTCGAATAAACTTTATTCTTCACATAAATTTAATTAACTGAGGATTGAAAAATCGGCCCTTAAATTGGTAATATCAAGGTCCCAACATTAAGTAACAACTTAAATAAAATCAAATCATACTTTATTTTGAACAAAGGTTTTCTATAAGTCTAGCTGGTCCGTCAGGTTTCGCCCGTGTATTACATTTATCCCCTTAAAATACAGACCATGTCATTCTTAGTTCATTGAATAACTTAAATTTGTGCTCTATTATTGTGTGCATAATACTATTTAAAAACACATTGAGTTGTCTAAAATTAGGTAGTCGCCAGTTATTTGCTAAATTAATTAAAAAACCATTTTTTTCAAATTGCTAAGACACTTAAAAATTTACTGTACACAGTTAAAGGTATAACTATAGAATTAAAAGGTGCATTCAATAATAGAGAGATATTTTATACTTAATTCGAATTCAGCTAAATAATCTAGAAAATATATATATATCTACCCCAAACGCAAAAAGCAAACCCTCTTAAGTAACACAACGGGATAGATTCTTACGTTCCTAAGAATATGTATGAAAGACAAAAAGAGGAGAAAAAAATTATCCAAATCGGTTCAGGCGTCTTTAAGTATCCGGGGAAAAACATAAAAATATTACAACCAGGGTAACCATCTGGGTTAGTCCGGACATGATCCGACTTTTAGACATTGCCCGTCTTTGTATTTTGTCAGAATTTTTTGGTTTAGATGGGATATTAGTAATTAAACTTTTATGAATAAGTAATAATATATTAAAAAAGACAGCCGCGTAAGTGCGAGGCGCGTGATCCCCGCACCTCGCAACCTCCCTCCTCAAACGAGAGCATGCTACTTCATTACTGTTACCTACTAAATGGGTACCTACCTAATGTTTGCATTTTGTGGCTAAAATGTCCATACTCATTTTGAACTTTCAGACTCTTTGTCAAAACTTTTCAAATTTCTAAATGGCAACCCTAATTACGATAACCTCCTCATTTTTTTAAGTCGTGTAAAAAGATAGTAATCTTTCTCATGTCTCACCTCAGGGGCAACATAGTATGGCGTATAGCAAGGCGTCTGCAGCGTATCCTGCGGCGTCAGGGTCTCCTTGGCGAACCCAAAGTCGGTCAGCTTCAGCACCGCGTGGGGTTCCGTACTCGTGTACAACAAGTTCTCCGGCTTTATGTCTCGGTGTGCGATGTTCACGTCGTGCAGGTGGCGGACTGCGACGCATATTGAGTGCATTATCTGTGGTAGAAAAAAAAGGTATGTTCATTTTGGTATTCCACATTCACAATTATTTAGGAAACTTTTTCTGAATTGGCTTGGGTCTAGGTGTGCTGGGAGACGCCCCTGGCTTTAACCCTCGTGATCCTCGAGATCATGTTAAAGACTCCGTTATAACTACTCGGTGTATGTATTTAGGCGTGAGACAAACTAGTAACCTTTCGCAGACCTGATATCTGCTTACACTAAAATAGGTAGGGTTTTTATGAAAAAAAAAATTTAGAATAGCCCTACTAATTTTGGTGTAACCCAAAACTTCAACTGTGGCTCACCTAATTAATAAGTATTGTATTCGGTCACCTGAGTGGTTTCGGGTTAAAATTTTACAGAATCTGTTCTGTTACTAAGCATTATACTCTAGATTTCAGACACTGATATTAAAATCACTAAACATTTCTCACTTATTTAAATAGATGTTCTGTATCTATTAATATATGTGTACCTAACATAACAAAGTTTGACAATATGTAGTTGGTCCTAAGTGTGGACCAGAGATGGAACACCTCTACTGCGAAATGAAAAGTAGGCTAGCCAAGTCAACCATCCTGTTTTTCCAGGACATATTTCGTTTTAGTAGTAGCCTGGGATGATGTAGAGTCTAGTTTTTATGCAGCGTCCTGAAACTGAATTATACTGGTTTTTGAAACTTGGTGTTGGCAAGCCTACGTCAAAAGTTTACAAGGGTATGAGAATAGCGCTTTATACGCCTGTATAAGCTCGTTTTTGGAAGCGCATGTGGGCAAAATCGATTCGAAATGAAGAGATGGACCCAATATTAAATATAAATAAATAAATATAAATATGCGCCAGACAACACACCTCTTGTAATGGTCTCGAAGTAGGGATTATTAAATCCCTGTGTTACGAGGTACCACACAAGGAAATTAACTAGGGGCGTCTCCCAGCACACCCAGACCCGAGTCAATTCAGAAAAGATCGTTTCCTGAATTGACCCGACCGGGAATCGAACCCGGGACACTACGGAAATCGAGGCGAGAAACCGTGCTACAGCACACTACGCCAATCGTGTCGTCAAAAGTAAAGTATTATCTTTTAAAACGTCTTTTCTTTTGCTAAAACTTCTTGTAAATAACAGCACAACGTAATCTCAGAATATCTGTCTCCATAAGGTGCGCTTCACTAAATTTCTGGACGAAAAATGATCGCACACCGTACGCGGGGGATTTTTTTTCTTCGCGTACGTCGTCTGCGCAGGCCTTAAATGTAGCACGCGTGTAATCATGCCGAAGCGACCGTATACGCGTGAAAAAATACACTGGCTCTGTGACGACAATGGTTAGAAGTACTTTCCAGCTGTTACACTTCAACTGTGGCCAACAATAAACGCCGACTCACTGATTAATAGTGGTTATTCAAAGCAATGAGTATAATGGACCGCTCCGTGCCAAGAACTCGGTTAATACCGAGATTATTACAATGTAGGTTATTTTAGTCTCATAATAACGCAAATGATCGTTAGTACGCATTTGTGGAGAGAGTACTTTATAAAACTATCACTTGCAAATAGAGATTCCTTCAGCAGTTGTTATAAGCAGAATCAAAGACAGGACAGACTGACTTTTAATCCTTCCCTGGACCTACGAGGGCATTCAAGTAGCGATTCCAGGATTTGGCGTTGGGAGGATTTTAGTGTGGGGACTCTTAAATAATTGAAACACCATAATTGAAATTAAAATGGCATGAGTGATAAAAATAAGGTCATCAGGCTCCATCAATTTTTGTGCCTCTTTTGAAAGTGCCGGCCAACGAAAAAAAATGGAAGTATACCTAGTTAGATATTCATTCATGCGCAGCAATAGTTATTGTTACGTCATTTTCATACATTTATTGATTTTTGAAAGTGCTAGAAATATGCAGAGCATTTCTTAAGTGTGCAATGATTTTTCATAAACTGGATATTACACGTCTACAATTTGTAGGTTACACATACTGCACTGCACGTCATACAATTAAAAGCTTAGATACGGCTAAAGCGTGACAGTGTCATCCTGCGTTCTGTCTCTTTCTTTTTTTTATGTTCCAGACAACACAGTACTTATCATGGTCCCGAAGTAGTATATATCTCTGCGTTACGAGGTACCAGACAAGGAATCAAGCCAGGGGCGTCTTTTAGCGCACCAAGACCCGAGTCAATTCACAAAAGATCGTTTCCTGCATTGACCCGACCGATTGAACCCTAGTGTCACGGGTTCAATCGAGGCGAGAAACCGTGCTGCACCGCAAGACGCCAAACGTGTCGTCAAAATTTCTGACATGTATTAGTAAATGCAGTAGGAATTCATTGTAGCAAAGGAAAAAGTGTGCTCAGAGTGTGGTCATTGACCACTGGTCAAGCCGTCAAGCACACTATTTATTGTCCCGTTGACAGCACGCAGATGCGAGGTCCTCATATTATATTGAAGGTCTTTGGATGAGTGTGTGTGTGTGATAGAAAGAGAGTGTGTGGTTGTACGAGTAAACTACAATTTGTAGCTAACGACACAAGTAACGCTAGTGCAATGATCATCAACTAACCTCTGCAGCTTGTCTCTCAGTGAAAGCACCTTCTCTATTGTCCTGTATCCTCTGGAACAGCTCGCCACCGTCCATGCACTCCATGACGACGAGCAAGCATCTCTTCCCGCCGTATGTGTTGTCGTACACGTCGGTTATCTGTAAAGATATGGAAGATATTCATTAATTTTGAGGGGTAATGCACAGATTCGTACCTCGTATGCTAGTAATTGAGCTGCAAATACTTCCACTTTACCACGGAAAATGTTATTAGCTGTTTAGTATTCTCACTCGGCTATGTCCGTAAAATAAATGCCTACAGCCGTGCAATACGTACACGCGATAGGGCTGTTTGCCTTAAGGGGAGGTGGTTCACAAAACACGTTTTTAGAATTCACTTTTGAAGTAGTAAACAGTGAAATTAATATCTAATGAAATTTACTGATATTGTTGAGGGGATAATACAGGGAATTCATCCGGTGGAAGCATGATTTGATAAAGTTAGCTTGATAGAATAAATTCATAAAGTTACCTCTTTTCGTGACATTTTGCCTTCTATTTTTGGTTTTATTCCTAATATAACTGATCTGATAATATGGGTCCTTCACCAAAACAAAGTTTAAAGATAACTGGAGGGATTTCATCCGATGCTTTACATGTATTAATTTTTTAATCGATTATTTTAGTGTTTTTCGGTCCGCGCGGCGCTCACCAGTTTCCACCGCGCCTTAAGTATTTAAATTACATATGCCTACTTGAATTACTTACTAGTTTTGTGATTGTATTTTGAGGATTGTATGAAATAGTGTTCAATGAAAATGCATGTTGTATTTTTGTGTGAGCAAAGTAGCCAGAGCTTATCGGGGAGCCGTAGGTTCCCGAACGTACAAAAGTTCTCCTCATTAACGGCTCGCGTACACCTAATCCGTTATCGGCTGACGCCCGAGCATAGTCAAACGAGTTGTCCGAGTATCTCTGTCCGCCATTGGCCGACAAAATCGGTTTTACGTTCATTCACATACGTTTGATTTGTTCGGCCGATAACGGATTAGGTGTACGCGAGCCGTTTTAGCCTTGAAATAAAATGGAATGAGGGTGGTTCCGGTGGTTCATACCTCTCAACCACCACCTTGACTTCACCCCGACAATTACGGTCTTACTCTCGTTCTAACAAGCATTCATTCGTTCAGTTTTATTTACTATTGTATCTCGCCAAGGACATGGTATTTGGGAACATTTCACAGAAAAAAGCACTCTCAAAACTGGCTGTTTTTGATTTAATTTTTATTGAAAAATGATTTAAATCGAGATTTAAATCAAAATAATGTATTCATGCCAACCCTGTTTCTAAGGCATTGTGCGATGAAAGTCAACAAAAGGTTTCGAAACCCAATCATTAGAATCAGCGATAAAAATTAATTATTCTCAGGCACCTACACCTATTTTCACGATTGACGACATCCTGTCCACTACTCAACTCACCAAATAATTAAAGTTCATAACCTCATCATTAAAAAAAAAATTGCTAATATTCGTCCCTCCTGCCAGGCGGGTTTGCAAGTTGGTGGGTACGTCATATTTCGTGGTTAAACTTATCCCCGTTTCAATCGTTGTCTTTTAGGGTGTTTTTAATATCGTGCGGATTTCTGATGACGCAGGATTGCCCCGCTTGCGTGGTACCCGCAAGCGCCTTTTTCATACAAGTATTTATTGCAATACGTCTCCGCGTGCGCATACCACGCATCTCTTGCAAGGGGTGGGTAATCCCGCGAGCCTGATGAAATCCGAACGACCCTAAGTGTGCGAATCCACCAGATATGTGCGAGGATGCGATGCGAGGAATGCGTTTGTTAAGAACCAGAAGAATAGCGAAGCTAGGTAAATGCAGCAATTCTATTGGTTATTAACAAACACATAGAAGCATAGGTGAGTCAGATGTAGCCTGACCCTTAGGCAATAGAATAAACCACTTGAAGGTGAAGTTGGGGATTCTTAAATGACTTTTAATCCCGTAGATCTTTCTCATCAGTCAAGCAAGGTCTTCAAAGATTTGTTGGTACAAACAAGTATTTTTGGCAGAATACGCGAAACATTTACATACACGGGTCATTAGTCACTGTGAGTGAGCAGCGGCGACAGTCAGACGGAGTAATTTGCTATTGTTATAGATGGTTAGGTGGAACTTGCGATCAGTATATATGGAATTTATTAATATATACATATCTGGAGACTGTGATGGATATCTTTACCAAGATACCTATAGCAGAGAATTATAGTTATAGACACGGAAAAATGAAGCCGGGCGACAGTGTTGTGGATTGCAGACTCACTGCTAAATGGAAAATCGCTTAAGCTATAGATATTTAGGATATCAAATATATTTATGATCCCACCAAAAAAAACATGTCATATGTTGCCAAGGAGCATTGGCTTGCACTGTCAAAGTTATCAGATCTCAAGTAGAGTCAATCTTCTAAGTCTACAAGCCCAACTTTTCCATGTAGTCGGATGTGACTTTGCGCAGTAACTGGTGACGCCACGCACCCAGCTGAAGAGCTCAGTGTAAGATTTAACGTCGAAATCGAATGGAATTTTCTGTTAGAAAGAATCAGTTTTTTCAGCAAAATCTGATATCATTGATTGGGTATTAATCATACTTAAATGACACTTAAAACATGATGATTTCTTCAATGGAATATTAAAAATAATTCATAACGAAACTCCTTTTTTGCGGTCACTTAAAAACATGTGACGTCAAAATAAAGATGAAACGTAATTAACGATGCATTTAATATATTAATCACCGGTGCATACCCAAAATAGATTAAACTAGGAAGATGATAATTTGTAAACCGAACGGCAGCAAATATACTCATAACGATCGTTATATTCTCAACAAATGGCACGATCTCAGAATAATTATAAAGAAACCAAGTAGGCGCGCCCATTTTGACGCACCTTAATTGGAGCCATAAATGGCTCCAAACGCTTTGCAGTGTTCATTACAGCTCCGCAATGTTCAATGTCAAAGCGCGCCGCACGTAAGCAAGCAATAGTCACGCATGTGTGGATCGGATTAGTGCTTCATTTTTGACGAGGCGGTTGTATGAAGACTATCCTTCTATACGTTATTATTCTAAGGGCATGTTTTTTTTTAATTGCCACTTAGTGTTGCTTATTAAGGAAATATTCGGTTTTAATAATCGCAATGGCTATTTTTATTGCGATAAGTAATAATTTAAACACGTTTTACAACACAAAACACATATTTAGTACGGGACAATGCAACGCAGTTTGTAAGTTTTTTATTATAGAATTACTAAAGGATGTTTTTTCCGCCTATTTTTTGCGTTACCGGCACTTGCCGGATCGGTTGTTTCCAACTTTTTGATTTCCTCCTCGTAGTAACGCAATGCCCGTGCCCCAAACTGGAACACCCCAAGGATATTGGGAATAATATTAGGGACATTGTACATTTACTCGTATCAGCGGTTAAACAGCAGTTGTTGTTGAAAAGTTCATTTTATTCGAAAAAGGCAAATTAAAAAGCATTAGAAATGCTGACTAAGGCTGCGTTCCAGAACGAGTGGAATTGCACTCTGAAGAGTTATAATCTCTCGAACCCGTTCCAAATTGAACCCGAGTTCAATCGAGGCTGACCGAGCTGTCACCTGACAGTTTCCTAGTGGTTTCGAAACGGGTTCGAGTGACTTTTTTCACTCTGACAAGTGCGAAATCTACCGGTGCCCGATGAGATTCGCCTGACAGTTGTCTTCTATCCGACGAGGGCGAAGATCACTCTACGAAAAGCCGTAAGAATGTGTTCAAGAGGACACAGCACGTTCGAGAGAATTGAAAAACAAGTATTTGTAAGATCTATTGCTCTTTTGCAAACCTCGAGCGCCTCGCGATAGAGACAGGATGCAAATCGGACCGAAATGACTATCAAACGTACACAAAATCGACGTTTCGTTGTCCCCTGATCCCTTTTCGAAAAGTTGACCGATTTCGTTACTTTTTTCATTAAAGATTAAAGAAGGACTGTGACCGTGTTCCTATGTTTTCTTTTAATTGAAATAAAATAGTCAAATTAGTTTTTTGGATGTTTGAACACAGCGGAAAATCTAGCCATTTTTTTCGAATTTTGAGGGTTCATATCTCTTTTAGTAATAAATTTATTAAAAAAAGGAAAACAGAGACATGCCAATAGTAGCAATCGATTTTTTGGGTAAAAATTATTTCTCTACTGGCAAATCCAGGGAGGAAACAGGGGACTACGTTTGTATGGAAAAACGGCGCTTCTGTATCCTCTTAATGGCTGACCATTTCAAAGTAGCATAGGTTTAATGACTTTTTTTTTGCTCCTCAAACAATTGAATGGCGGCACATTTAATTACTTCCCTATTTTTGTACGATGATTCGGAATATTATGATGACATCATGTCATCAAAATATGAGGATGTTAATATACTTATTGCACAAATAAACGATTACAGCAATTTGAAACAGGCGGAAGAAGGCCTAGACGGAAATTTAAGAAACGGATTTTTGACGGGTCTTTTGGTGCAACGGGTAGAGATCATGGCTAATTCACTGAAGGTCTTGGGTTCGTACAACAATGTGTCATGCATTTGAGTGTTGTTTTTCTGAGTGTAATTTTACATGATCACTACATACGTGAGCAGTTTCTGAGATCTATATCCAGCTCTAAATTGAGGTCAGAAGATCTTATTATAAGTAGTCCTATATTTTATATTTTTGCGATATCTATACAGGGTTACTTTATAAACACCATCCGAAATTTTCCGAGACTTCAGGCATCAATCTAAAACAGCTTTTTTTAAAAAAAGGGTAGGTCTTTCTAACTTTTATATTATTCGATTTTTTTTGAACAGATTATTCGTGCGGCGTGGTTACTCATTCAAAATTAAATTTTAACTTCTGAATAAAGCGCGGGCGAAGAGTTGAGAGGCTGCGAGCCTGCCGCCGCTCACGTCGTCCAGTATCGAAAGTAGTGATTTTTTATACCTTTGAGTAGTTATAATAACATGAATAACTCAACATTTTAGTACTGAAGGTTGTCAAACAGATAAATACGTATTTTTTCATTTTCTCCGTGGATTCTCATATATCAATTTGGATGGTGTTTATAAAATAGCCCTGTATATATGATGTAAGTTTTGTTAAAATAAAGCCATTGACCGACAGACAGGTATTAAATTTTATGGATAACTTTGAAACTTGAATGGCAACAATAACAATATTGTTTAAAATATTACATACATTACAAGCTGAGAGATCGCAAAATATGTGACGTCAATCCTTAGAGAACAATAGTTAGCAATCGGAAACTAACGTAACTGCTATGGAGAATTTAAATGGCATAGCATTGAACTAAAAAGCGTGAGAATAATTATGATAAAGATTAAATAATAAAAACCCCTAAACGTGCATGCGTATAGAAGAATTCTCCATCCCACGTGCAGAACGTACGAGGGGTGATCCAAAAGTAATGATAATCAGTTATTTCTAGTGCACACAAAAATACAAAAAAAATATCAGTCACTTGCTCAGTTACCCACTAGTTCAGGAAGAAAAATCATATAAATAGGCCACGATTCCCGGGAGCTACATGGCACGTGCCGGGTAGATTCTCTCCCCAAAATGTCAGATTAGCCTCAAGTAACGCTCTGAGTCGAGGTTCTACCCCACAAGGGGGCCCTTAGAGTGCTACTTTAAATATTAGGGTTGGGAGCCTTCTGCGCTCACCCTACAGACCGGTGAAGCTGCTAAGGCCGTCGAGGCCAAGCAGCGGCGTCCTTACAAAAAAAAAGGGAGCTACATTCATTTGAATACGAACAGTCAAGGAGTGAACATCAAAATGGAAAAACACGAAATCAGAGCTGTCATTAACCTCTGATTGAAAAAAATGTCTACCAAAGACAACCGACTCTTGACGACCGACTTGGTGTAATGGTTAAGAAGTTGGCTTCTACACCAGAGGTCGCGGGTTCGATCCCCGCACAGTACAAACATTTGTGTGCATGAACATGTCTGTTTGTACTGGGCTGGGTGTCTCCTATGTATAATAAGTATGTATTTACAAAAGAAAATGTATTTAAGTATGTTTATCCGTTGTCTAGTATCCCATAACACAAGCTTTAATTAGCTTACTTTGGGGCTAGATGGCGCTGTGTGGAATAATGTCCAGGGATATTTAGTTATTTATTTATACACAGCGACTTGGTGGAAACATTAGGGGACTCTTCTCCTCCATATTCCACAGTTGCACGCTGGGCTCAGGAGTTTAAGCTGGGAAGAACATCGACGGAAGACGAACACCGCGAAGGACGCCCGTCGATGTCCCTCACTGAAGAATATGTGACTATCAGGCATGTAGCTGAGGTCACAGGGATCTCATATGGCAGCATTCAAAGAATCCTTGCGAACGAATTGCATATGAGAAAGGTCTCCGCGCGTTGGGTACCGAAAATGTTAAACGACGAGCAAAAGAAGAAACGAGTCGACATGTCAAGAGCAAATCTCGAAAAGTTCCAGGCAGACAAGGATAACTTTTTGTCACGTTTTGTGACCATGGACGAGACCTGGATCCACCATTTTGATCCTGAAACAAAACAACAATCGATGACATGGAAACGATCCGATGAACCGACGCCGAAGAAATTCAAAATGTCAAGCGCAGCAGGAAAGGTCATGGCGTTTGTTTTTTGGGATGCAGAAGGAATAATCATAGTGGACTACTTGGAAAAGGGGGCCACTATTACAGGCTCCTACTATGCGGAACAAATAAGAAGATTGCGGGAGGCTATTAAGGAGAAAAGGCGAGGCCCCCCCTATTCACCAGATCTAGCCCCCAGTGACTTCTATCTCTTTCCACGACTCAAGGAACACCTCCGAGGCAAGAAATTTGACGATGATAGCGACGTGATGGCCGCGGTTGAGGACTTTTTTGAGAGTCAAGATAAAGATTTTTTTTCTAAGGGAATTTTAGGTTTAGAAAAGGGATGGACTAAATGTATAGACTTGTTAGGAGACTACGAGTATGTTGAGAAATAATTTTTTTTTTTTATTATATTCATTGTGTTTATTATTGATTATCATTACTTTTGGATCACCCCTCGTAAGTCAATGGGGCCCTTCAGGAGCCGCATTTTAGAAATTTTTTATAACAGCAAATTGTCGCTTGGGAAAGAGGTGCTGGGGTCAGATAGGGTGATTTCACCCCCTGTCTTTAACGACACGTTCTTGCTTTTTCTACTAGCCTAACGGTAAAAATCTGAAACAACGATCAAAGTTAAGCAGCCGTTACATGCTGTCACGATTTCTACTTGTGACAAAAAAGCGTAAGATTTGACTGTCATTTCTGAACTTGGAGAAGTTAGAATGCTTTTTATTACCAAAGGAGATGTCCCAAAATATATATAGAGTATTGGCCAAGTCTATGTACACCATACCAAAAAATGGGAAAAAATACGTGTAACAGTTTTTTAATAATCAATTTCCCTAAAATGCTGTATTTACTTGGTTCAAACAAGATTTCCAATAACAGAATTGCAACACAAAACAAAAAACATTATGGCGGAAATGTGTCAACACAGTAAGCCGGTGTCAATTTGACAGGACTACAACAAAAACATGGAGGTTATTTTCACATAGCCAGTTGTTACGAACAACTTTTGTGGTTTTTGTTGTATTTTACCAGCATCAGTGGATTTTTCTTCATTTTTTAAATATAAGGTGTACATAGTCTTGGCCAGAAATGGGACATCTCCTCTTCAGTGTTTTGATGACTGAATAGATAAATTGTATATCTATCTATCTAACCTCAACAATGTGGGTGCACCTGCTTACCCTCCAATTCCACTTCCCTCCGCGCCTTGGCGCTATGATGGAGGACCTTCAGCGTGTCTTGCACCTGCCCCCTTTGAATGCTTGGGACCCTTGAACGTGCATGCGTGATGAGGGTTTCTCCATCCCACGTGTAACTAATGGAATCAACCACATGAGGTTTTTTTATTGAGCTACTAGGTTCTTCAGGGGCCAATTTTTTCAGAGCATTGTTGCTCAGAAACAATCGCTGTGAGTAGGTGGGGTAATATACATTTCTTTCACGCAACACACTAGTTCCTGCTGTTTTTATAATATTAGGGCGACGACGACAATGCTCTTCCAGGTGAATCGTCAACCCGTTTGCCTATTCGTCACAAACGTAAAAAAAAGGAACTTTGGGGACAGTTTGTCTTTTTTTACCCCTTTTTCCACCAGTCCAATGTTCCTTTTTCTTATTTGTTAAGTACTAATTAGCTAATTATTCTAACCTCAACAATGTGGATGCACCCGCTCGCCCTCCAATGCAGTTCCACCTCCCTCCTCGCCTTGGCGCTATCGTGGAGGACCTTCAGCGCGCGTCTGGCACCTGTCGCCTTTGATTTACACTCCACCACCTGTGAAGAGATGGTTATCATTAGTTATGCACTATTTACACGGAGGAGACATTTCATGACTATCTAGGTAAAACTGTACTGTCTAAAGATAGAAATTTAGAAAAAAACTAATTTCCGTCCTTGAAGAAATCAGGCAGGATGATTTCTTCAAGTTCCGTAATTAGATGTTTTCTTTATGAAAACAAGCATTGTAAAATAAACAAAATATTAAACTCTTATATCTGTGTGATGCTATTTCCGATCAGAGTATTTGCAAAAAAAAAGTTAAATTAATTTTTTTTTTTAGCATTTAACAATGTACTATTTTCCACACAAACATAGAAACTAGAAAAAATCGACCTGATTCTAGGGTCAATCGGGACTCGAACCCGCATCTTCCACAATCCGAGTGGCTGCTCTGCCAACCCAGGATTATACAAAAAGAGGTTTTCAATTACTAAAAAAAACTATTTTTTTCTATACCTCGCACTGTCTGTATACTATGATATCTCTAAATGTTTTGCTATTTCTGACTGTTCAAAATACACTTAAAATAATTCAATTACATTATAGACAAAACGGCTAATAGGAAATTCCTTCTTCTTATTTATTATTGTGGTACCAATTCCTAAAAGTAAAAATGCGAAAACATGAAACCTAATAAACGTCCCACTTTAGATTTCCAAGAAACGGAATTACAATCATATTTCATCTATGAATGACTTATCCCGGGTACTGGGTTTCTCTTCATCAAAACATCCTTTTCTATTATTAGTTTTCTAACAGAAAATCTTTGTTTTATTGTTTACAAACAGTTGTGGGAATTGCTGACTCATTATCATATTAATACTATATCCCTAACGGGTAGTCAGAAGCAAGTGACTGTTGCCGTCGTGGTGAACGGAACACTCGCCTGGTAAAGATAAGCGCCGTTATCCGGATTGATTTGTCAAAGTCAAAGTCAAATCATTGATTGCATTGATTGATTTTTATCGATGTTTTCTATCACCGGAGGTCAGTTGGATGTTTAAAGATGGACACAAAGATTTTGGGTCTGGCCATATTTGAACACGGAACCACACGATCCACGTTCCGAGTTAGGTAATTAACCCCTAGGACACGACGCCCTCAATCTCATATTTATAAATTATTGCTAAATAAAAAAAATACTAAGATAAGTGGTTGCGGTTTCCGACTAGCGTTGTTTTTGGCGCGTATTCGATCGCATTGGAATACGCGCGCTACGTTTCATGCTTAAAAAACCAAACGCGCGCACACGGTCTTATTACGGGCGTGTTCGCTCGAACCGGTATTGGTGAGTATGAACATCGATTAAACGAGCTTATAAGCGCGTCCACGATCGCAAATATGCGCTTCCACACACCGCCTTAAGCTGTGAGAGCATATAGACAAGTTAAGAGCCATTTCGTATTTTGAGCCCATGATTCAACTTTTCAAGCGCCTAAATTAGAACCTTTGGATAAAAATTCTGACTGTTCAATACACACAAAACATAGTCCAATCTTTCGTATTGACACATAATGAAACACATTTGTAATCAAAATATTTTTTCTATTATTAAATGATCAATCTCGCTCGCCAGCTCGATTTATAAAATCGTGTCAACTTCAAGTGGTTAAATCTCTGATTAAAGATTACTATAGTTACAGACAGAAAATACCAAAACGTTAGTCATATAGTTCTGTTTACACATAATGAACCAGAATAAGCATAATTCAGCACAATTCCTGTGAAGAAAGGTTCCCAAATAAAAAAATAAAAAAAAGAAAGGAAATTTCCCAATTTTCCCGAATAAAAGCCCAAGTTTACGACAGATTTTTGGTTTGAATGAAGCATGATTGATTACTTTTCAAATTAATGTCAGTACACCTATAGTCTTTATTCAATCGAAATATGAAGTTTTATTTACAATTCAATAAGTAAATTAGACCTAAAAACGTAATGCGAATACCCTAAAACTTGCAATAAATCACGATGCACACACGCACGCTATGGCCGCGTGTAATTTTGGTGACGGCCTCTTAACTTTTTGCAGTCATTTATACGGTGATGTAACACAATTTTGCCATTCAAGTAGAGTGCTTTGAACAAAGTAAATTATCATGTCAATATGTTCTCAATTTGATTATTGTGTACTCAACTCGTAAGTAATATCTAAGGACGTATCAAATCGCGAACGATAGATTATGGTTATCCCAAATTACTTATTAATAAACACAAAATGTAACCATGTCTGTATAATGAACTAATATTATTAAAAAAGATTTTTTGTATATAGGTACATCATGCATGTATACATCTTTGAGAATGACATCAATGAATAAGCACCTGTCTTATCGGCGAAAAAATACAAACAATTATACAACACTAGCTTTCCGCCCGCGGCTTCGCCCGCGTGAACTTCAATTTCCTTTCCCGCTTTTCTGTTGAAATTTTTCCTGAATTTTCTTTGCTATAAACCTCACGGAGCCCGAGACCTTTCCAACGAATGCAAAACCGTGGAAATCGGTTCGTGCGTTCTGGAGTTATAGCGTCAGGAAGGAAAACCCGACTTATTTTTATATAATAGATTTTAAATGTTATTTAATGTGTATAAGAACGATATTAATGTACTCTATGAACGTGTCAACGTAAAATACACTAGACAAGTTCGCCAAATCTGTTAATGGCCTCGATAGATCAGTTGAAAGAGCACCCACCCGGATTGTGGAAGGCGTGGGCTCGAGTCCCGCTTAACCCTAGGATTTGTGTGGAAAATAGTGCATTGTAAAATACTAAAAATAACTTTATAATAGAAAGTGTTTTCTATATAACTCCAATTGTTGCATTCACGGCTACGTTTGTGACGCAACATTCCGCAAGGCGTCAATTCGTACGTCATCGACGGGTAAATACGTCGGTATTAATATTGATAATGATAACGGAAGGCGCTAGCGATGACGAAGCGTGATTGGTCGAATTTAAACAAAGACGTAAGTATACAGGCTGACTGGGAATCAGACCTATTCCTTGAAAGGGGTTATAGAAGAGGTTATATTTGCAACAAATGCACCTCTATTAACTAGGGGTGAAAATGGATCATTATGGAGAAAAGTGTTTTATCTAAAGTTGTTGAATTGTCTACGAAAAATAAATAAGTAATTACTACAAACAACTACTGAAGTCCAGGCATTGCATTTGGCGCGTAATAAATAAATACGCGCCAGACAACATACCAATTGTCATGGTCTCGAAAGGAGGACAAAATATCACATTACCACAGACAAAATACCAGACAGGGATTTAATCCAGAAGAAAACTTCGTTCCAGAATTGACCCAAGCGAGATCGAACCCGGGACAAACCGCGTCACAGTCAGTCAAAGGCTTTAAGGTTCAAATATGAGTAAATGTGTGTACACGTGATTATACGTCAGTGAGTGGCCAATTGATAACGGAAGGCTTGCGATGACGCACTGTGATTTGTTGATTGTTGACTCATTCAGAATAAGAGAACGTCTGCAGACGTCGCAATAATAAAATTTCCTCCATGTTTTCATCTGGCGTGTAACTGGTCCAGTAGTATAGTCTTTGTAGCGAAGGTCTTCAGTTCGATCCTCAACCAGAAGAATCATTCATGTGACGAACGCGTTTGTTCACGTCATCAGTATCTGATATTTACCCGGAATTCTGCTTTTTTATTCATTCATTTAAATTAATTAATACAGGACTAATTCCATTAATGAATACATTGAAAATGACAATAATTTCCAAAATTATAACATGAATAAAATAAACTATGAATGATAATTATGTCACTCGCCTTGTAAACTAAAATAATAATAATTATCACAGTATTGCAAACATTCCGGCAAGATCAACTTCCATTCATCCGCAAACAGGTCGCAGTGAAGAGCTGCGTCCAGGAGCACATTGAAAGCGGCGAGGGTTCGCAGTATGAGAGACCTGGCACGGGCCACGGTAATAAGCTGTTCCTGCTTAGACAGTAGCAGAACCTTTCATTTCTATTGAAATTAAAAAATTCTATTAAACGTTAAAAAAGGCATCAACTTTGCGTCGCGATTGTGAATTCGGGTGGACTGCTTACTTTGCTTTGGGGTGAGATGATCTTGCCGATTTACTCGGATTAGATGAACTTGGTGCAAGGTGTTCCAGTTTTATTTTTATTTAACCCAACTCCACCAGTGTGAATGATAGTTAAAAAACGCCCTCGATGTGGTTACCTTGCAATCAAAAAAACGATATCAAAGGCGGTTCATTAAACTGGGAGAACCCACGATATCACAGTACAAACAAAAAGATAAACACTGGTTTATAAAGGAAACCTGGTAAAAAAAATTGTCGCAATACAAGTAGATTTGTCAATCAGTGAATCAGTTGGTTTCTTGTTTTACGTACAGATAAAGATAACAACCTATGTTGCCGAAAAACTCTGGGCCCTTATTACTATCTCTTAATAACT
Source organism: Udea olivalis (assembly GCA_947369235.1). Lineage (NCBI taxonomy): Eukaryota > Metazoa > Arthropoda > Insecta > Lepidoptera > Crambidae > Udea > Udea olivalis. The sequence continues at coordinate 5,410,998 of OX376370.1, read as the reverse complement.
TGTCAAGTTCATTTCCAAGCGTAGCGAGTAATTTCGTAATATCATTTTTCAATTCCAGCCAGTCAGCGGTTACCTGGCCCTATCGCATCTTCCAGACAGGATATTTACTGCCGAAATTACCTCAGTTTAGGGAATCAACTTGACTGGATACGAGAGACGGCAATTTGGAGCCCCTGAAAGTGACGGGAAAAGTTGAAGGTACAAGACCTAGGGGTCGAAGTCCCAAGCGATGGGCAGATCAGGTGTCGCAGCAACTGGCGATCCCGGTCAGTGCTGCCCTACAGCAAGCAACGGAACGCAACCGATGGAAGCAGCTGATAGACTAAATCAGATGGAGTCACGGTCCTCAGCATTGAGGGAAAAGACTGAAGAGAGAGAGAGAGAGGATACGAGCGATTGTAATAAGGCACCTGATAATTTATCATTGCACATCAATTTTCCCATGTTCGCCAAGCTGAAGCGACGCTCAACAGTATCATTGTACAAACATTAGATTACGATAACACTGCTGTAGTAAGATAAAATTATGCTACGGGAATTTGTTGCTTGTAGCTTACAATTTGTTCATGCATTTTTGAAATGTCACCACGAGATTGCGCCATAGGCGAATCGTCAGAATTTCGAACGGGAGCTCTTTTTGGTTTCATTTAATTGACATCTCCTCTGAATATCTGACGCCCCTATTGAATGAGCTCCCACTCGATTCTCAAGTAACGCACCATATAGCCTCGTCTACTCTCCTGCTAGGTTATGTGTTGAGTTTTCCGAAGAGGAGCGAAGTAGATCGGCTACAAAAGGGCTTAGTAGATGAATTACTTATTCGCGAAATGACCTGCAGTCGATAAAGGACATACTCGTATTCGCGATTCGCCTCATTCTATAAACGCCCTATTTTACTTGATAAAGTAGTAGCAGATATACTAGGCTAAAAAAGTAACGCTTTAACATGGTTACGGAGTTCAATATGAGCTCAACCTAAAATTCTAGAGTTTGCCCCAAAGTTTGGCGTTACTGGGAAAAGTTGGATATTATACTGCGGGTCTAAGCAACCTGGAACGCTTTGACCCCGCTACCGGCGGGGTTTTGCACTATTTACGATTATTATGGTATTTGGTGTCAAATACTGCATCATTATTGGCTGAGAAGCTGTCAAATAGCAAGCAACTAGCAATCGATTCGCTTTGCAAAGAAAATAATCAAGGGGCTGACTTTGGAAACTTTAAATAATTATGCTGCATATTTGGGATATGGACCCCGGCGTCGGCCGTTACTGGGAAAGGGCAATTGGAGAAATGTTTCGGGGGAAAAGCACGCCTCTTTGGCACGAATCAGGGAGTGTCGATAAATGATACACTGTGGATTTTCAATGTAACTTGTGTATGACTGTGTTTTTTAACAGTTAAATTGCACAACTGCAGTTAACTGCACAACAAAACCACCTATTTAAGGTCATCGATCTTTGGAACAGTGGCTAATCGACTCATGATGAATCATTACCTTCTAGTCTAGAGCATAACTTTTATGCGTCATAGATAAAGTACGGCGAATATAAAAATATCTTGAGAAACATCGTAAAACTATATTTATTTTATTGATCCTTAGCATAACTTAACTTAACTTAGTCTTAAAAATATATTTTCAGGAATATTAGCACATCATTGCGTCAGAGTGAAATCCAGGGGTAGTCAACTCGTATTAATACAAAGTGTGATTTTTTTTATGTTTCAGAAGAGTCCTGGTTTGCGATCACCACCTCGCATTTGTCAAGCATGGTGATTAAGGAGCTGACCTCAAAAATGGAGGTTTTTGCCCAGTAGTGGGAGAGCTAAACTACTTTCGCCGTATGATGATATCCCTGACAGTTCATAATTGTCAATTATAGTGATGTAACGAATGTAATTTAATCGAGTTGGCAAAGGAAATGGAATCGGATTAACCGATTTTTAATTTTTAAATAAATTCTTAATAAACGGGTTATGGCTAATAAGTAATAGAATAAAACACGGTATCTCAAAAATATGGTTAAAAAATAGCACACAAGGCAGACGCACTGGTACTGATGCGAATGACGTGGTTACAAAATGGTCGCTCCTATTCATCGATTTTTTGTCGATTCAGTAGTCAATATACACTATTGAATGGCGTTCCTTTTCACGCATCAGGCGCTGTAAAGATATATTAAGTAATATAATTTCATTTAGGTACTTCATTTATTAACAGTTAATAATAATAACAATAATTTACTTACTTGATAAAATTCAAAAGGACAATAGCTTTTTTAATAGTTTATAACATTTTCTTTAGTCAGTTTCTTTTTATTAAGTTTGAAATAGTATGCGTGACACGGAACAATAAGAGCTGTCAGGCATATCATCTTACAGTGAAAATAGTATACCATTGCTATGAATGTGCATACTGGCAGGCGGACAGTACGAAGTCCACAGTAATTACTCTTGACTCAAAAAAAGCTATTACGTAATAACTAGAAATACTCAAAATGTAATGAATGAGCCAATAACGATGACTAAGTGCCTTTTAAAGATAAGTTTAACTCACTGATAAAGCAGATTTTAGAAAAATATACAGTATAATAAATTATTATCAGACATTATGATAAAAATATGACAAGACAGCAATGTCATCATTCGCAGCCGTAAGATGTCCCTTGTTGAACATGGGACCACCCCACTACCCCCACCGATTTTATTAAATGGTTACAGCACTTACAACCAAGACAAACTATAATCCGGAGGCCCTGGAATTAAAACGCAATGAACTGCGATTCGATTCCAGGGTCTTTGCCTGAAGGCAAAGGCTTTTCCGATTTATCGGAACACTAGCTGCCTCGACAGACTTCGTTCTGTCAAAAGTAATTTCAAGTCGCGGCGTCGGTAAAGCAGCACATCTTGCCCGCGTTTCTCTGACTTTATTTAGGTACATATGCTATTATTTTTCACTGAATGATTTTTTCAATCACAATAAAAATAGCCTGAGTCACTCCCTGATAATATAGCTTCATATTGGTGGAAGAATGTTTAAAATCGTTCCAGTAGTTTCGGAGCCTATTCAATACGAACAAACAATCTAATCTTTCCTATTTATAATATTATTATATAGAACCCTACCCCGGGTTTGAGATCACCGACCCGCATTCGACAAGCGTTATATCAATTGATTACAATGATGCTGGTCTTTACCCAGCCAGTATCATAGGCCAATGAGCTTACAACTTTATACACCGAAAAGTGCAGTGGCTCCTCGAGTAAACCACAGATAATTAACAGTTAGGTATTCAGGCAGTGTTGTTGCCAGAGCTCACCCGGCCCCTGACTCTTGAACAGAATTTCATTGGAAAACCATTGCAGAAATGTCAAATAAGAAATTTTTGAACCTTATTGCAAAGACATAAATAATATGATATACAGGGTGTAAAAAAAGGCATATACCGAAGCCGGCATCTACGCACTCAGACCATTGAATCAAGTCACAGAAAAAAGAAATTATGGATGGGAAACGAAATTTTTTTTTAGGTGTCGATTTTAAACCTAAAAACGGACTACGCAATGTATCGCGTGCAACAGACCGCTCCTGCGCTTTTGTGCGTAGCTGTTACGTATAATCAAGGGCTACGCGCGATGTACATTGCGAGTTGAACGTTTTGAAGCAATTTTTGTTAGGAAATACTTGAAATTTTGATAATGTTTCTTAGGACATAAATTAAGTAATAATGATTAAAGTTTGTTTTCATCAAAATCTTGAGATTTTTTTTTGACTTTGACCTTCAATAACTTGGTAACTAATGAGTTCCCAGGTATGGTCTAGAAAAAAAATGGTCCTGATGATGTGCAGAATACGTAGGTTTCGGCTTCGGTAAGGGTCTTTTTACACCTTTCATTCGCCTCAAACCCGGAACACGAAAACTACTAACTTCCTTTAGTAATAAAATAATTTAACACACTATCACACCCAATTAATCATTAAAATTGATAAGGGTATCTGAGGTCCATCATTAAAATTGATTAGCGTATATTTCTAAGTTCAGTGATGAAATATTGACTTAGCGCTACTGTCCACGGAGTCGTAGTTTCAGTGACGCGAACTGTCCACGGAGTCGTAGTTTCAGTGACGCGAATTCATCCATAATACCCTTGGTGTACGCGTACGCCCACTTGCCGCTTACGTATTCAAATTGTCAACAACGCCTTAGCAACATTCGTTTCTCTCCATACAAATTATCGTCGAAGGCGTCGCACTGATTACATGACACATTATTGTTGACCAACTCATAAACCAACTATTTCTAGCTTGTTTTAGTAATAGAGTGTCTGACCTGACACTAAGTTCCGGTTGGGCTTTTCATTAAATTCGATAAAAAAAAATCGCGATTTTGAATGAGATTATTTTTGACATTGAAAACTGCATCGTCATTGGCTGACGAACTACCGAAACGATGAATGAATCCACTATATCGCAACGCGACTAGGTTGCTACATGCTCGCGTTTTGAGGTTTTAGATGATGCTGACATGCTGTCAATAGCAAATATGCTTTTAACTTTATACACCGAAGAGGGTGCAGTGGATTCCACCACCAGCCAGGCCAGATGCAAATATGTAACTCCATAAATAAAAAACAGATAATTTACAGTTAGGTATTCAGGCAGTGTTGTTGCCAGAGCTCACTTGGCCCCTGAATTTTGAACTGAATTCATTGCAGAAATGTCAAACAAAAAATTTTTGTACCTTACTGCAAATACATAACGTTCAAAAAAAATTGGTCACCATAATGTAATGCTAATCCGGCGAAAGTAGATTCAAGAGTCAGAGGCCTGTAACCGGGTGGTGTAGCTAGCTGGTTCAGATTCAGACGCGTTCACATCAACCTCTACAAAACAATTGCAAAACGGGTCTTATGTCAGCAACATTAGGTTACCCCCTATGTAAAGTCTAATGTAAACGCGAATGTACCTTTTCTTCGTATATTGCCTATTGTCCTAAAGATACCAGGGCCCACGCGCGAGCCAAGCGAGCAAAGCGAGCGTGTTTTCAGAACACTTGCTTGCTTGTGTGTGTGGCTTATGTAATTTGTAATTGACGTTTTGGTTGCAAAAACCAAAAAAAAAACTGGGTAAAGTTTTTTTACGCGTTTCAAGTTTTTGCTCTTTAATTATGATTATGATGACAAACGATTTTCAGTTACACAAGATTAGAGGTATTAAAATGATGCTTTGCGTTTTAAGTATTAAAGGATATCACTATGTCGATAAAGTTCATGCTTATTAGGTATTTAAGGACTAACATTTATCTTTTATATATTAGTTTAAAAATCAAGATAATATTATATTCGCCTCAAACCCAAAACACGAAAACTGCTAACTTCCTATGGTACTAAAATAATATAAGAACACACTATCACACCCAATTAACAATTAAAATTGATCAGGGTATCTGAGGTCCATCATTAAAATAGATAAGCGTATATTTCAAAGTTCCGTAATAAAATATTGACTTACTTATCGCTTCTGACCACGGAGTCGTATATAAATAAATATGCGCCAGACAATACACCTCTTGTAATGGTCTCGAAGTAGGGATTAATATCCCTGTGTTACGAGGTGCCACACAAGGAAATAAGCCAGGGGCGTCTCCCAGCACAGCCAGACCCGACTCAATTCAGAAAAGATCGCTTTCTGAATTGACCCGACCGGGAATCGAAACCGGGACACTAAGGAAATCGAGGCGAGAAACCGTCCTACAGCGCACTACGCCAATCGCGTCGTCAAATATAATAGTTTATAAATATTAAATGAGTATGGGTTCAGTGACGCGAGTTCGTCTTAATACGCTTGGTAAACAAACCGCCATTATAATCACGCACACAGACACAGTGAGTTCACAGGCGATACCGCGGTCCTTCTGTAAACTCTTTATTTTGTGGCTTCACTTAGTTAGTGGACGCTTAGACTGATTTAATGACGTATTATCAAACTTATCGTACATTCGCTCATTAACTTTATGATGCTTCAGAAAAATCATGCAATAGGTTACTGATTGGTAATTTGAACCTAAGTTGGCTTTTCAAGACGACACAAGTTTGTGCGTTCACTGCTAAGAAAACCCCATTCCTTGTTACCCCACAGTTCCTCAACACACCACTTATCATCTCTAAGAGTATTGGGATCCTCGGTGTAGACATCTCCAGTGATGTGCAATTCCGAAGTTATCTGAATGATAAGGTCAAGCTGGCATCCAAGAAGCTAGGTGCTTAATAAAGCGAAGCGGTACTTCACATCGGAGCAAAGACTGCTGTTATATAAATCGCAAGTACGGCCCCATAAGGAGTACTGCTGTCAGCTTTGAGCGGGAGCACCAGGATACCAGCTTGAGCCTTTTGAGTCGGTTCAAAGACGAGCTGAGAGAATAGTTGACGATCACAAACTTGCAAGTGGTACAGTACCATTAAATCTGAGGAGAGACGTTGCCTCCTAATATGTGTTCTACCGCTTATACAATGGGTTGTGTTCCGAAGAACTGTTTCAAATGATGCCGACAGCTAGTTTTCATCATTGCACCGCTCGCCATTGACGGGGTGTTCATCCTCACACATTAGAACCCCAATGGTCGCGCACAGTGTTTAAATATTTTTAATAATATTTCTTTCGCATGTTTGAAAAAGGTACTCGCCTTAATAACATTGATGATGATGAAATAAAATTGGCTTGCAACTGAAGCAGACACTAGAAAGATTCGTTCGGTCCATTCTGGTTTCGGTAGCTCAGCGGTTACAGCAGCCGGGATTGTGAAAGACGCGGGTGCGAATCCCGCCCTAAATTGTCAAGGTTTGAAATTGGATTTTTTCTATTTTTCTATCCTTGGATATTCATATCTTGGATAACATGATTTATTTCCTAAATTCTTGAGTAACATTGTGTACTTATGTAGCCGGCGCGTGAGGTCGGTGTGGGTTAGGTTACAAACCCATACCTAACTTTCGCTCGTTGCCGATCCCGGAAAAACCTCTATCTTATTGATTATCTAGCAAACCATTGAAGAATATGATAATACCTAACTTAAAATAATAACGTATAAGGATAGTCTTCATATAACCGCCCCGTCAGAAATGAAGCACTAATCCGATCCACACATGCGTGACTATTGCTTGCTTACGTGCGGCGCGCTTTGACATTGAACATTGCGAAGCTGTAATGAACACTGCGGAGCGGTCGGTTTGGAGCCATATATGGCTCCAATAAAGGTGCTTCAAAATGGGCGCGCGGACTTGGTTTCTATATGTAATTATTCTAAGGATAACAATTATATTAAAACTTTTTAGAAAGCCCAAATAACCAGGTAGTTTTTCTAATATTTTTTACGCTTGTTTTCGTAAATTTTTTTTCGAGATAATAATATATTGATGTCGTTTTCAGGTAGAAATTAAATATTTTTGTAAATGTCACACTATTTAATGCCGTTTATTTCTTAAACTATTAAGATTTAAGGCTAGACCATTCTTTTAAAACATTCGCTAACTAATTAGCTTTCTAAAAAGTTCCGGTTAAACACTTCATTGGTTTTTTAAAGCAATTAGTATTCGGAGACAAGTCGGAACCTTTAGAAAAAATATTAAAACCCCAAAGATTATTTACTATTAATTTTGGACCCTAGTTGATGGGGCTTAATTTGTTGCAAATGACGTCTTATATTACGCTTTTTAAGGAATAGGTATAAATAAGTGTATATTACCTTTACTTAATCACGAAATTAATTTTCATATGATTTAATAAATAATAAATATGCGCCAGACAACACACCTCTTGTCATGGTCTCGAAGTAGAGATAAATATCCCTGTGTTACGAGGTACCAGACAAGGAATTAAGCCAGGGGCATCTCCCAGCACACCCAGAGCCAGGCCAATTTAGAAAAGATCATTTCCTGAATAGACCGGACCGGGGATTGAACCCGGGACACTACGGAATTAAAGGCGACAAACCGTGCTACAGCATCATTTGTTTTCCCTGACAATCTCAATGTTAAAATTCCATACTTAACTCGACATCTAGTCTAGATTTTTAATTAGCGAAGTTATTTGCAAAGTCATTAAGATCAAAAGAAGATAATTCATTACAGCATCAAACTCATTAAGACTAATCATAATAACCTTCCATTGTAAAAAATGGAAATACAAATCTCGCTAAATAATTAGCATTTAGGGAAAATCCATTGAATCAAGTTAAAATATAATGAATCTTAATTTGGAGAAACAAGTATGACTTTGAAATTGATTGTCTATTGTAGTTTTGTTTAAATCGGTATAATTGAATTACCTAGAAAACAGAAAAAGCATTACCGTAATCTTTATTAATATTATAAATAGGTAAGTTTTTCTGTTTGCATTGAATAGCCTTTGGAAATACTGAACTGATTTAAAAAAATCTTTCACCAATATAAAGCTACAATTATCAGAGCTCTTTATTTTTTGGCTATTTTATTTTATCAAGAGTAAATAGCTTAGGCCGTGGAGCTGTGAATGGATAGCTAGGAATTATATATGAGAGGCTTTACTTACCTTCTATGTATGTTGATTTACCAGAAGAATCATCACACCACTAATTATATCAACTCTTCACCTCATTAATAACTCCTAGTTATCAAGATGTGGTCAGTACTTACTGTAAATGAAAGCCACTCTTTGTAAGAAATTAACTGCGTTAGAAATTGAATAGACCAAACAAATCTAGTAACATTGAGGTGATAGGGTGACAACTTCATTGGATTCAAACTCAAACTCAATCTTGAATTCAATTAATTATTGAATATTATTACAAAATACATTATCAAAATTTTTAGTCTTTTAACTTATGCATATTTTGACACTTCAAACCTAGGTTTGAAAGCAAGCAAAGTTTTTAAGTAAAATAAAAAAATACACCATTCAATACTACACACAATAATAGCATTTTATTAAAAAACTACTCATAAACGCAATATTTGATATTGCTCTTGAACCAATCGTTAAACAGAACACATAGAATAACTCTGAAGTGACATCACACTATAGTCTCAGTTTCAATGAGCATTTTAAAAATTGCTGTTTAGGAGCTTTTATGCTTCAGATGTCTCTCGACAACATAGAGTAGTCTTGTAAATACCTTTTCTATTCAGCTTTTTAGAGAATAAGCAATGACATAATGCTTTAAATCGATATCAATAAACAGGTTTTACTAACAGGAATTAGTTAGCTATGACAAAACTCAACTAGTTTATGGTTATTTTAGGCATTTGTCAGCATAGGCACAGCAGAACTCTCCTGGAAGTGATAGCAACAAGAAGTGAAAACTACTGTTTCTCAATGAACTTAAGAAAGTGGAGTTAGGATAATTTTAGAAGCATTCTATTCGAAGAATAGAAACAATTTACCTGTAGAAAAATGAAATCAGGAACAGACATCCTCAGACAATCAGAACCATTTAAGCACATACCTACAAACGTTTCCTCATGTTTACATTGCGTGGGTGTCTATAGATATTTATTCATTCAAGAATGGGACATATTTGAGTACTGTAGGTATTAACTTTGTGCAAGGTAGTGAGATAAGACTTGATATCTCTAAGATTAAGTGTCAAAAGGTAAATGGATAACTTAAAATACCCAATATTGTGAAATACACTTACATATAGTCGACACCCATAGAACTTAATTGAAAAAACGAACAGGAAAGTTATATTTATGCGTTTACGTCATATGTAAACAAATCAGAGAGGACACAGATTTGTAGTAAATCTAAATTATTCTAAATCTATGCATTGTTACCTACCTTTCCATTGATCCCAAGGCCAAGGACATTGTTGGAAATGTGGTAATCATCCGTGATAGGCGATGTTTTCGGTGATTTCGTAAAATGATTCATTTTGCTCACACACAATAATTCACAGAGGAAAATTTCACACAGAACTCTTATTCACCCGCGATAAAACTGAAGTTAACTTAATATAACAGCTACTCACTACACACACTTTACGCGAGCACTCTTTAAATGAAATTATAGTAAGTTTTTATCTAATTTTGATCGCATGACAAATTAGTTCGGCTCGTCTCGTCGCGTTCAACAATCGACGAAGCAATGTTGCCAACACGGAAATACAAAAACCTGATGGTGTTCGTTCAGAAATATCTGTGTATCACAGACTAAGTAGGGAAATTCAGTTTATGGATAGTTCAACTCACGAAGACGCGCCCCACCACTTTTGGACAAGGGCATTCGCGGTGCATGAGGGGTGAGTGGGAGGCGCGGAGAGTTTAAGACAAACCTCAGTCACGAGTCGACTGCGGCTCGAAGAACACGAGTAAAGGTAGACTGCAGCACGAAATATATTGGCCCGTCACGAAAGTTGCTCTACTTATTATTTTAATTGAAACAATGTCTAAGAAATCACAGCGTGTTGTACTTAAAAGCCAGGTAAGAAACAATATTATTTATTTTGATTCTTTGATTTGAGTTTTATGAAAGTACCTCCAAATGTTTTAATAACTTTTAGTTCTTTTTGTTTCAAATTTATTTTAAGATTGGCAAGTAGAACAAGTGGCAAAGAGGTCTTTTGTGTATAATAATTATTTTTAGTATATAAATTGGTATTGTTTATTTTTTTTCAGGCTAGAGAAATTATATCGAAAGTGTATGATTTCATGAAACCAGAAGCAACAAATAATTACGCTAAAAAAATTACCGATGCACGTTGGAAAACAGCACAGGCTGTCGGAGTATCTGAAAGCACAGTAACTAGAATTCTTCGCGAAAGAAAGGCTTATGAGTCGGCACTGCCTACGTCGGAATTTAACACAGCTAATGAGATGAATCTTAGCAGAGAACAACATGTAAGTGAGCAGAGTACATCACATGCCAGCAGCCCAAGTACTAGTGTCGCGCATGCCATCCCGCTAACGGAGGAGGTAGCTGTTGACAGTAGAAATGATGCAAATACGTCACTTTCGGACTTGGTGGGCACAAATTCTGCCATTTTTACGTCACCAATGAAGAAGAGAAGGGTGACACCACGTAAAATCAATCTAGACAATTTTGATATTGCTGTAGTTAGAAGAACAATTGAAAACTACCACAAGGAACTTAAACAATTTCCAACATTATTAAGACTAAAAAACATTTTGCAAGAGCGTATACAGTTTAATGGATGTATAACAACTCTAAGAACGTTGTTACTAAAACTTGGGTATGAATGGAAAAGAACTGAAAATAATAGAAAGACGCTAGCGGAACGACACGATATACAAATGTTACGATTTAAATACTTGAAACAGATTAAGGCGTTCCGAAATGACGGTAGACCCATAGTCTATACGGATGAATCATATATTCATACAAACCATGTACAAAAAAAGTCTTGGACACAAAAGGACAGTAATTCAGGTATCAAGCAAAATCTAACTAAAGGAGTGCGCGTCATTATAGTACATGCCGGAAGTTCCGAAGGTTTTATACCAAACGCTTTGTTGACGTATAGAGCTGAGATTAAAACCGCAGATTACCATGACAACATGAAAACTGAAAATTATCTAAAGTGGTTAAAAGAAAAATTAATACCAAATCTGCCGAAAGATGCCGTAGTAGTAATGGATAACGCAGCCTATCATAATGCTTGTTCCGAAAAAATACTAACATCCAACTCCAATAAAAAAGAAGTGCAGGCTTGCCTGCGTGCGCACGGCATAGAATTTCAAGAAAATTTCAAAAAAGTGGAAATTTACGATTTAATATTAAAAAACAAAGAATACTTTCGATAGCACAGAGTTGACGATTTATTAAAAGAACATGGTTGACAGTACTGCGTCTCCCACCGTATCACCCTGACCTTAATGCGATTGAAAACATTTGGGGTATCGGAAAAAATTATGTGGCGAGTCGCAATATTGATCAAAACTACACTTACATTATGCCTCTTATAAATGTAGCCTTTGATCAAATAAGTAACGACGTATGGTACAATACATGTAAGCATGTCGAGAAAATAGAAGACGAGTACTTAAGAAACTTTGACCTTGATTTTAATTTTATTATAAACGTTGGTGACTCGTCAGACTCAGAATCAGATATCTCTGGCATCCGTGATGTAAGTGACTAAACATCTTAAAAATAAAACAAAATTTAAACCTGCCAACGTATTTCATTGAAACTGTGCCGGATGGTCACGTAGTAAGATTAGGCACACACAGTGTACGTGTATGAGTTCGTATATAAGCTTTATTAGAATTATAATAAACCAGACTATTACCAACTGCCATTCCGTCTGTGGTTATATAGTAATTCTTAAGGTCCAACTGTGTCTTATTGCGTCTCCTCGACAGCACTGCAACAGTGGTGGACCCCGACGTGAGGTCACTATTATATTATTTGGTCACTATTTTAGGTTTTACAATGGTTCACAGTAAATAATCTACAGCTTAATGCAAAAAAGACTAAATGTATTAATTTTAAGTTGCCTAATGTTAAAGATAACCCCATTAGTCTAAAAATTGATGGTAATACTATGAAGCTTGTAGATACAACAGTTTTTCTTGGAATCACACTAGATTCAAAACTGCAATGGAACCCTCATATAACAGCTCTCTCAGGCAGACTTAGTTCGGCTGCATTTGCAGTGAGAAAAATTAGGTTATTAACAGATGTTGATACTGCTCGTTCAGTTTATTTTAGTTATTTCCATAGTGTAATGTCTTACGGCATTGTACTTTGGGGTCAAGCGGCGGATATACAAACCATCTTTATCCTCCAGAAGCGAGCTATCAGATCCATCTATAAGCTTCGTGCACGGGCTTCACTTAGGGAGATTTTTAAGGAAATTGGTATCCTCACTGTAGCGTCACAATACATTTACAATTGCATTGTTTTGGTGAGAAAAAATATTGGTCTCTATGCTAAACACAGTGACATACATTGCAGAAATACTAGGAATAAGGATAAAATTGCACTTCCACTCTTTAGGTTACAAAAAGTTTTAGGATCCTTTATGGGGCAAGGTATACATTATTACAACAAAATTCCAAAAACCATTTGTGAGTTACCTTTACATAGATTCAAACATCACATCAAAACAGCTTTATTAAAAAAGGGCTATTATACTACAAAAGACTACCTTATAGATAAAAATGCCTGGGTGTAAGCGCTCTTCTCGATGCGGGATTAAATAGCTCTATTGTAACAGATGTTTTATTGTAAGAGTTAATAAGTACCTAGTTTGTATGTACTGACTAACAATTTTTGTTTTTGAATTGTTTAAATGAATTCTTGTTATTATATTCTTTTATGGTTGGTTTTATATTCTTTTAGGTATCAAAATGGCACACTGCTTGTACTTTACTAACCCCTGTTGTAAACCCAAAACAAGTTTAAAAGAGTAACTGCTGAGTTTCTCGCCGGGTCTTCTCAGCAAGAAACAACTCCGACGCGGTGGTAGAGTCGCATTATGTCTGTATACTGTTTATTTACATATCCATATTATTATGGTATTTATGTCTATTATTTAGTATATTTTGCTGTAAATTTGACGATTTGAAAGTACTGATACAGTCTATTTGAATAAAGTTATTTGAGTTTGAGTTTGAGTTTATTTTTTTTCTATTTCTAATATTATTAGTAGGATTGCATTGCGTATCCAGGTAGACGCAGAAAGGACTCCCCCTGCGTCTACCTGGATAAGCAATACAATGCAAAGGAGGAAGGGGGGGGGGGGTTCCTTTCTGCCTCTACCTGGATACGCAAATTAATCATCTAAACAATTCGAACACTTCTCACAAAAAATAAATTCAAGTAAAGCATCTTTTCAGTTACCCCGTGACGTTCTGTCAATTTAACCTAGTGTGCGTGAGCACTCATTGCTAATTTGTAAGCGATAATGAGAAAGGGTGGGGCGCGTCTTCGTGGATTGAACTATCTGTACACACCTGACATAAGGCCATTTACTTATCCTTGAGCATTTATAAAACAAACACGATACAGCTTTGATACAAACGGGATGCAGTAACGACACAAAAAGTTTACAGAATTTCACTAGTCGAATACAGACATGCGGATTCAGCGCTACCAATTTGTTTCCATTTCAATGGGGATCAAAGCATGAATTGATACAAATATTATTTGTACAAGTATAAGCTTTGATAAACATTGATTAAATAAATAAATTTTCTATTCGCTAGTGTCACGATGCAGTCACTCGGGTGTCAAACAAGTGCTTGTTTGTATCGCTGCAAGAACTCACATTGTCTAGAAGGCTTAACATTCCTGCCCAAGTGACCTCGGTCACAGGGTAAAGAAAGCCCTCTTCAAAGCGTGACGCTCTTATTTCCACGAGCTGCTCAACAAGCAGCACAAAGAGGTACAGCCACCTGACTCCCTCCAAATCAAGGACAAGTGCCCCGATAACGCCTTAAGAAGTCCAGTCGGCTCTTCGCCGCATGAAGAACCGGAAAGCTGTCGGACCCGATGGAGTCGCATGCTTACCCACCTTTTCAACCGCATTCTCCTCACCGGGAAAATACCTGACTAATAGAGTCTGAGCATTATCACGTCGGTCTTCAAGGGCAAGGGATCGGTGTAGGAGTGCAGTTACTACCGCGGCATAAAGGTTATGTCCCACACCATGAAGCTCCTCGAGCGCATTGTGGACTCTCGGATTCGACAGGAGTGTATAATCTCGTAGTGTCAGTATGGATTTCGACCGGGTTGCGGGACCATGGACCCTGTATTTGCCTTGAGAACGCTTAAGGAGGGATACAGACTGAAGAATACACCTCTGCATCTCCTTTTCTTAGACATGCAGAAGGCCTTCGACTGTGTCCATTGTGAGATCGGCTGGGCACTGCGGTCCAGGGCCGTTCCCGAGGTCTTTATTGACATTATCCGGGACATGTACCACGATTCCAGTTCCATAGTTAGGACTGCGGTTGGTGCCACGCTTCCCTTCCCTATCACCGTTGGAGTACACCAAGGCTTCGTGCTTAGCCCGTTTCTGTTCAGCGTAATATTAGACGTTCTGTCAAACAGCATCTGAGATCACCACGAGCAACCACCCTGGTTGCTCATGTATGCTGATGATATTGCGCTGGCAGATTCGGACAGGGGACGGCTGGTACAACGGGTGAATAAGTGGAAAAAATTTGAAAACGGCGGTCTGAACCTAATGTGGCGAAGACAGAGTACATGGCCTCCAACACCACAAATCCCCAGTCCGTCCGCATTGGCGTTGACGTGGTCGAGCGCACAGACCGTGTCAAATACCTGGGATCTGTGTTAATCGCCTCCGGGGACATCGATCGCGACGTCAGAACCCGAATTTCCGCGGCTTGGGTCATATGGCGTGAAGTGACTGGTGTCATTTGTGACCCCAAAATGCCGATCAACCTGAAGGGGCAGGTCTATTAAACCATCATTAGACCTGTCCTTATAAATGGCAGTGAAACATGGCCGTTACTAGAGTGACACAAGCAGGAGCTGCGCGTCACGGAAATGAAGATGCTGCAGTTGTTCTGTAGCGTCTCACGCAAAGATTGCGTGCGTAACACCCACATCCGCGCAGACTTCGTGTTCGTGACATCGCAGACAAGCTGCAGGAGTGCTGCCTTCGTTGGTATGGTCATGTCTCACGGAGATCGGCAAACTACGTGAGCAACAAATGTCTGGCCATGACGACGTCGTTAAGGGTGACATGCGTGCCAACAAACTCACCACTGAGGATGCACAAGACCGCGCGAAGTGGGCCAAGAAAATAAGAAAGGCGGACCCTGGGACCTCTCACACTAGTGTGGGCTCACAACCGGGTTTGACCGCACGGATGATATGATGATGATGACCTCAGAGTAGGTACTCAAACATGCCACCTTTCGCTAATTGACCAACCTTATCTAACTTACAGTAAAATTATACAGGAGCCAGCTTAGGGGTTCTAGTGGAAAAGAAAACTGTTCTACTAATACCTAGGTTCCCACACATAAGGTCTGCTGGATAATTGGGTATGGTAACAATTTTTTTCAATTTTTTTTTAAATTCCTTTTAATATTTTAAACTCAAACTCAAATAACTTTATTCAAATAGACTGTATCAGTACTTTCAAATCGTCAAATTTACAGCAAAATATACTAAATAATAGACATAAATACCATAATAATATGGATATATAAATAAACAATATACAGACATAATGCGACTCTACCACTGCGTCGGAGTTGTTTCTTGCTGAGAAGACCCGGCGAGAAACTCAGCAGTTACTCTTTTAAACTTGTTTTGGGTTTGAAACAGGCGTTAGTAAAGTACAAGCAGTGTGTCATTTTGATACAAATAAACCTTAAAGAATTATAAAACAAAGAGAAAAAACCAACCATAAAAGAATATAATAACAAAAATTCATTTAAACAATTCAAAAAGAAAATTTGTTAGTCAGTACATACTAGGTACCTATTAACTATTACAATAAAACATCTGTTACAATAGGGCTATTTAATCCCTCATCGAGCAGAGCGCTTACACCCAGGCATTTTTATCTATAAGGTAGTCTTTTGGAGTATAATAGCCCTTTTTTAATAAAGCCGTTTTGATGTGATTTTTGAATCTATGTAAATGTAACTCACAAATGGTTTTTGGAATTTTGTTGTAATAATGTATACCTTGCCCCTTAAAGGAGCCTAAAACTTTTTGTAACCTAAAGAGTGGAAGTGCAATTTTATCCTTATTCCTAGTATTTCCGCAATGTATGTCACTGTGTTTAGCATAGAGACCAATATTTTTTCTCACCAAAACAATGCAATTGTAAATGTATTGTGACGCTACAGTGAGAATACCAATTTCCTTAAAAAAATCCCTAAGTGAAGCCCGTGCACGAAGCTTATAGATGGATCTGATCGCTCGCTTCTGGAGGATAAAGGTGGTTTGTATATCCGCCGCTTGACCCCAAAGTACAATGCCGTAAGACATTACACTGTGGAAATAACTAAAATAAACTGAACGAGCAGTATCAACATCTGTTAATAACCTAATTTTTCTTACTGCAAATGCAGCCGAACTAAGTCTGCCTGAGAGAGCTGTTATATGAGGGTTCCATTGCAGTTTTGAATCTAGTGTGATTCTAAGAAAAAGTTTAAGTAACTGATTTGAATATTTCGTTGATCTAACCGGTAGTTATTTTTTTATAAATTTTTAAACATTGCGAACTCATGACGTCACAAATTCAATTAGTTTCCACATTTGTTTTTTCCCAGATTCGTGTTAAATAAATTATGAGGAGAAAATTATTGATTTACTGCACTTACGACTGAAACAGAACTCGCTGTTCATCATGTACAATCTCACGAGAATATGAGCAGTTGACTTTAGATAAAATTCATTTTGCCAAGTTCTGAAACCATACCCTACCTGAAAGGGTTGTGATTATAGCGAATGGCTATTTCAAGTCCTGCCTACCCTGGGCTAAGTCTGGGCAATGGGCGTAAATTAATGTACGTATTATTAAAAATAACTTTGTGGAAAAATATATTTCACTTGGGGGAATTTTAAATCTGCTATCTGGAAACCCCATTTATACCATGCAGTAGAATCACCTAGCTAAAAGTCTTACGTATGATACAGATCGCGTCATTGATTGGTTGATGGATAGATCACGTGAAAGGACGTTTATACGACCCAATAGGTTTCAACTGTGAGATTTCAATTTGACTACCGCCAAGAGTCCATTAGGAACCATAATATACTCTTTGCAGACGTTGGCAAACTGGGGTTATTCATTTGACCCCAGTTTGCCAACGTATTTAATAAAAAAAATCCTCGATCCTTTTGCTTTTAAAAATGCTAAATATTTAAATAAGGTATAAAAAACAAATACCTCGAAATGGTTTTCGATTAAGGACATGTTTGATTTTTGTTCCCATACCTACCCAATTGTGATGATGTTGTGATCGTGTTTTATAAGAGTACAGTGCTTCTGGACTAGTTTCTATTTTACTATAATTTTGTAGTGAATGTGATTTTTTTATTTGTTATTTTTTTTGTATATAACTTAGGTTTACTTGTTTGCGCGGTGCTATAGGCCCACTTTTTCAAGGCATCCGCAGAAAACCAACCAGCGTCGTGGTATCAGCGAAACCTTTTTGGTACTCAAATCTATAATTTATTGTCATGTGATATGTATTAATTATTGTTAAGTACCAAATAAACCATCTATCCTATTCTATTCCATTCTTTATTTTCACTAGGTGGACTAAAACCGCTGATACCGAATAAATAATATTAAATATTCATAAGAAAACATTTAAGTTTTATTTGGCTCTAGTTCAACCTCCTCAACAAAACATCAAAATAAACTTATCTAGGTACAAAAACGAAGGTGCCATCGGCAGTGGCGCCCTCTGAGATTGAGCTTTGCTTTCGCCTCCCATTGTTGATGCTCATAAACTTGCAGGATTTCTGAACGACTAATAAGCCGACTAAATTAAAAATAGCAAAAAAAGCCTTAGCATTCATGTAATTTGCGCTATATCTTACAAAAGACGGCTTAATAACTGCAATTTGATAACCTAAATGTTGGCAGCACTTGCATGAAAGGCGCCAAAGTGCAAAATATTTTTTTGACCAATAAAATGTATCCTTTTTAACTTCACACATTGTTTTTGTTTAGGAATCAATTCTTTTCTTTTTTTGCCAACCTCGAAACTACTTTACAGTTTTCTGTATCCAACTTGTGCAGCAAATCTTCTGCATCCTTTTTTTGTGTCAAGAAACACTATCACGCGTGGCCAGAGCCTTGTGTTGATAACATGAAGTTGGAAAACAGAACATCGTAACATTCGCAACCCTCACGAAAAGGTATACTTAAAGAGCGTTGAAGAGACATTAAGTTTTTAAATTAACATAGATGGGATGGATTTGGTGAGAATTACGCTTCGTGAGTCTTCGCCAGTGTAAGTACATTCTCCTGACATTTATTTGTTTAGGTAAGTGTACATGATAATATGACGTCATTCTTATGACTCGTATACCGTATTTATTTGAGTTATGCCCTGTTTACATTATTTCTGTCCAGTTCAGTGTTCTGTTCCAGTGTTTTGATTCCAGTCCAGCGCTCAATCAATGTGGACATTCCAGTGCCCAGTTCACATTATTCCAGTGGTATTCGAGCGCTGCTGGAATAATGTGAACCGGGCTTTAAAGCTTCACTTATCTGACAAAACTGGTTAAGCATTATTTGACGTTTTTAAATCACCGTGGAAACTTTAATGAAGGTAGATGTCACAATGTGCCTTCACGCTCAGTGCGTGAAGCGCCAAGGACCTTGACTTGGATGCCTAACTGGTGTTTCAAATAATATTTTTAGGCTTGTTAGGGAAAATTGGTCAAATAAAATTGATAGGCTTCAACAATGAGCATCCGATATGGATACTGTTTAATCACCACTATTAAATAAAAACTGTCAAATTAACAATGTATAACTAATTTCGAAATCTATATTAATGTATACTTCTACACTAATATTATAAAGAGGAAAGATTTGATTGTTGGTTTGTTTTCATTTTTTAAAAATTATTCCACCAATATAAAGCTACATTATCGACAAGCAGCATAGGCTATTTATTTAGGCTATATCTTGAAGGGAGGAATAGTCAACGTGGACGAAGCCACTGACGGACAGCCTGTCATAGAATATATTTTTATAAAATAAATATAATTTTACCACCGGTTCTTTTTAGATTTACAAGGACTTAAAAGGATCATACGAGCTTATATGCGCCTCAACGCTTGTACGTTACCTGTACGCGCCAACAATGCATGCGCGTTCAAAAACGAGCTTAACGCGCGTATAAAACGCTGGTCTGTACCCGCCCTTAAGAGTCCCGATCCGTGTTTACAAACATTTTGAATATATTCGAAGATCTATTCTCATTGTAATGATAAAATTACTTTTTATGCATTTCTTTTTGTGATTGCAGCCTGGAGACCAAAAATTCAGGGAGGAACCTTGACGTCAACACGTGACGACCTTATTGCGTACCTTTATACAGGGCAGTCCAAACATACACATTAACAATTTTTTTTTGCTTCCTTACACTTAGGGGTATCCGAAAATACGCGTATGTTATGCGTTATGGTTGTAAATTCTTCAGAATCATCTGGGACGCTATTATTCATCTAATAAAGAAAAAAAATCAGGCATTTATCTCAACAGATCGCGCTACACTGACCGAAAAAGTGACTCAACCCAGATATTCACAAAAATTCGTAAATAAATTCATAACTCGAAAACTAAAAACAATCGGGTAACATCTAAGGGGTATTTTCGGATACCCCTGAGTGTGAGGAAGCTAAAAAAAAATATTGACATGTATGTTTGGACCACCCTGTATTTCTAATCATAAAATAAGACTTAACCCAACTTTACGTACACACATATGCACGCACGCACGCACTGTTTTATTAAGTCTTGTCTATTTCTGTATTTTCACAACTGTATTTTTTCCAATATTTTAGCCTTCATTCTCGTTCAACGTCTATTAAGAAATGGAAGTGCCTCAAAAACAGCGCTTTTTTTTTGCAGCCTTTAGTTGCTTTCGGTACATAATAAGACGTCAATAAATATTTTTTTAAAACCAAGATCATCTGACCCCAAACTAAGCAGAGCTTGTACTTTGGGCGTCAGAGAGTGATAAACGTACTTAAATATTTCTTAAATACATACTTAAATAGGTTAAAACACCCAGACCACAAACACAAATGTTCGTCAAATAAATGTTTGTCATGAGTGGGGATCGAACCCACGACGACGACGACAATGGCAGGATCGCTACGATTACGCCAACAGGCATGTCCTTAACTATTATTTTGGTTTGTAGGCAACAAACATATTTTTACTTTACTTTAACATCAAGTAGGCGTATGAGTGATCATCACCTCCTTGTTTGCGTAAAGACATATACAGTGATGTAATAAAAGCCCAAATATATCATTTTGTTACGTTATCCACCTTCGAGACCGATCGTCTGAAGTATGGTTCGGTTTGGCCCTGAAAAACGCGTTTTAAGAAGCGTTTGGGATATTGTCGTGATGGCATGTTGTTGTGTTCTTTTTTTGAAAATTGAATATAGTAAAAGTTAACAATGTAATATATTTTATAAATAATTATAATTTAGAAGTCCTCTGGACTGGAATGCTATGTGATTGTAACATGCCTTCAATCAAATATAAAAACCTAAACTTAATGATATCTCACCCTTGAAGGTAGGCCTTAAGGTAGGCTTTATAAGCGACAATTTCATTAAATTAGGGGTTATCTTTCGCTGCAATAACAATGAATGGTCACTGATCTGATAATCGGGGTTGCACGTGGATTTGTTTTTCAGAAGTTTAACACTGCATAAAATATGTAAGCGCAAGGCAGTGGACGAAGTTTGAACAAATTAATGTTCAAATGAGTGGTAGCATTGGTCGTGTTATTATGGTAAGTCTAAATATTAAGAATCTGTTTTTACTGTTAAAATACTTTTGCTCTTCTTTCAGGGTATGCATTTTACGGGCTTTTGAATCCCATTTATCCGGATTACGTTAAGGGAGGTCTCAGAAAATCGTTTTATGCGTGCGTATACGCTCATATAGCCCATATACATACTGACTCACCACTACCGGTTCGAGTGAACACGCCGGAATAAGCTCGTATACGAGAGTCTTGTTTATTAAAGCGCCAAATGCATTGGGCGTGTTATGCCCTGTTCACATTATTCCAGTCCAGCATTCCAGTTCAACGCTCAATCAATGTGGACATTCCAGTGCTGTACATTATTTCAGTGGTATTAGTGGTGGAATAATGTGAACCGGGCTTAAGGCCTCATTTACGGAGACGAGGGTGTTGCGCGTCGCGTGTAGCGGCGCGGCCCGCGCTGAATTAAAACATAGGCCCTGTTCAGATGTACGCGTGATCGACGCTCGTTTCGTTATACAGCGATTGGTATAATGCACAATCAACAAACTAGCTTACTTCTCAGCAATCGATGTATAACGAAACGCGCATCGATCACGCGTATATCTGTACAGGGCCTGGCGTTGTATGAGTGCTGCCGCGGCGTCCAACGCCACGAGCGACGCCCCGCGTCTCCGTAATGCCTTAAGCTTGTATACCAAAAAGTCTTGAAACCGTCTATAATGAAATACGTTTCTAACATTTAATTGACATTACTTCAATGCCAAAGTTGCCTTACAGGCATATCACGGCTACGTGGGTTCTCTTTTGAGGTATGCGATTCTGCTCTGGGGTAATTCGTGCCATGCAAATCGAGCACTCATAGCACAAAAACAATGTATTAGAGCCATCACTAACATAGATATCATGACATCTTGCAGACCATTTTTCAAAGAGCTTGGGTTATTAACTGTCCCAAGTTTATATATTTTCGAATTGTGCCTTTTTGTCAAAACTAACCCCCAATTATTCAATTTGAACTCTAGACTCAATACAAGATTCCCTAATAAACTCGTCAGTAGAAATGCATATTGTATGGCGATCAAAGTATATAATAGATTAGATGATGACATGAAATCATTGCCAGTTGACATGTTCAAGAGAAAGCTGAGAATGTGGCTGATCGAAAAGTGTTTTTATTCAGTCAAAGAATATTTTGATTCATTTAGACGTATGCTATAGTGACCCAATTGTTTTTTGTTTCGTAAATACTCATTGATTTTTTTTTCTTTTTTATAGTTAACTTGTATCTGTTTGCATGCCAGGTTCTGGTGAAATGTGAGCTCATTTTTATTTGTACCATCTGTTATACCACTTTTCACGCAAATAAACAATATTCTATTCTATTCTATTCTATTCTATTCAAGTCTGATCCAATAAAATTCAGTTGAAGAGTTTGAACCAGGTCCAACGGTGAGTAAGTACTTTTAGGTACATGAAAAGGTAGGTACTTTTATTTATTCTCATTTCATAACGGTGTGACTGTTAGGAAATTAAAATGAAATAAAAGTCACAACCTCTAACCTGCTATTTCAAAGCGCTGTTTTTGCGGCCCCACACAATGACTCAGGCAAGTCAGGCACAGTAGAAAGTGTGGAATATAACAGTGACGTCACGCGGAGGCTGTTAGCCAATGCGCTGTAGGCTGAATCAGACTATTCCTTTGCATGTTTATACTCATAAAAAAAAAAAATTCTTTTTTTAACTGTTTGGCGCCGTGGTTGCGAGCGCCGGTCGAGATTTAATGAGGGTTTGATTTACGCATCAGGTCTGGGTCTTCGTTGTTTCAGCGTTTCCATAGCACAAGGTTAAAACTTTTTTTTGTGTATTGTTTTACGGCTCTGGATGAAATCCATCAAGCTATTCTTCTCTTATGAATTTCTACGTCGGTTATTTTTCGTCGGCCGTTAGTTTGTTTCTTGGCTTTCTTAATGGGCTGTAATTTGTGTTGCAGTTGGTGCAAAAAATTATTATTCTCATAACTCTCCAAATGGTGTCCATTAAAAGTACTTAACTATAGATTAAGAAGTAAGCGTCACAGCATTCATTGCTTTCCGCTGATCAACACATCTTAATGGGCATCAGCTCTTAGGCCGAGATCTCTAGAGCGTGTTTAGCTTCAAAAATGGGTTTGTGTGCAATGCAATGGATACGCAGTATCTACCTATAATTAAAACAATTTCAAACAACATTATTCAATTATAGGAAGCTTCTTAATTTGCGAGTAATATGGACTGTATTTAATCTATTATCTTATAGTCTAATCTAATAATATCATCTAATTGGTACCTATATATTATAAAAAGGGAAGATTTGTGTGTTTGTAATCAATGAACTCAAAGGCGCATCGGTCAAGGTTCATACCCAAATATGAATGACTAAACCTATACTTTAAGTATGTAAAAAATCTTGGCCATGTACACAAATGTACTAAAATGAAGGAAATCTCCGCCATAAATTGCATTTTACACATGCAAGGCTGTTTGGGCATTTTTAGGGTTACGCAGCCCCCCAGATGTCAGCAGATGAGTCAGCGGCCTGAACGTTTTATAACGTCGTCGTTTGATTTAACAGGCTCGTGATATGAGGGCCGTTCGGAATTTTTCCTGTCGATTAGTCTAGCCTTAGAATAATTACCAAGTCCGCGCGCCCATTTTGAAGCACCTTAATTGGAGCCATAAATGGCTCCAAACGGACCGCTTTGCAGTGTTCATTACAGCTCCGCAATGTTTAATGTCAAAGCGCGCCTCACGTAAGCAAGTAATAGTCACGCATGTGTGGATCGGATTAGTGCTTCATTTCTGACGGGCGGTTGTATGAAGACTATTCGTTATTATTCTAAGAGTCTAGTCTATACCAGTCTAGGCCCAGCAGAGGGCTGATTTAGATTAGTCTTGAGTTCTGGACAGAAGGCAGATGAATGACAGATGAAAACAAAATAGTCTTGTTTCACGGCCACCATGACCCAACGACGAGTCAAGCAAAGTGGCACTACCCTCCTTATCTCAAAGTGCTTCATCACCTCATAATTTCGGTTTAGATTATTACTAGATCAACTAAATTCTCGGGATATGATGTCAATAGTAAACTTATTAATTATTTCAGTTTTTGTTGCATAGCTTAGACTTTAGTTAGATCATCAAAATTCTAAGGTACCTACTTCCAGAAGTCCTAAAAAGCTGGGGTAAGTAAACTATTGTTAGTAGGTACACAAACACCAAACTAAAACTAAAATTATTAAAAAAATTACAACTTAGAAAAAGAAGTCATATCCCACTTAAAATATTTTCACGTAGGTATAATGTTGCCTTGCCAAGACGAGACCACATGGCTCCACTGTTAAAAGTTATCAGATCTTATGTAGAGCCCAGCTTCTAAATCTACACCACAGTGAAAATATGTGGCTTGGCTGTTTCGCTACCGTCATGGGCGAAACGGGAAAAAACACTCAGTGTCCGATACTTTTCTGTTCTACAATAAGTTCTTTAGCGAATCGGTCGAGTTAGAAACTTGACTCTACATGAGACCTGATAACTTTCTGACAGTGTGAGCGATGTGTTAGTTCTCGTAATGGCAACATTTAACATAGAAATGTTTTTGGTGAGATTTTCATTTTCAATAAGTACCTTAATAATATCATACTTACCAGTCGTCGAAAGGAGGCATTTCATCCAGTTATCGGTATCTGTATCGACTCTATCCCTAGATTCATCTTAACAATATTGTAAAGAGGTAAGCGCTGTGGGTAAGTGTTTGTGAGTTTGTATGTTTGAGGCAGGTAATCGCCGAATCTACCGAACCGATTTCAAAAATTATTTCAATGATAAAAAAGTACATTATCCCTGATTGCTATAGGCATATATTTGTTTTGAAATAATTAGTTTTTATGTCAAAAAAATGAAGTTCACGCGGGCGTAAGGCTTGTGAAAAATAAGTAGAGCACTTTACGTGAAAATATAATAAGCAGACAGATTAACTTTCACATTTAAAAAGTAAAAGTAAAAGTAAAAAATCATTCATTCACTTAAGCTTTTACAAAGAAGCACTTATGAAATGTCAAAATTCACAAAAAAAATATATAAACGATAATAGACGTAAATAAAATAATACAATAATAGTACATAATAATATTCTAAATAAACATAATGCGAATCTACCACCGGTTCGGAAGTTGCTTCTTATCGAGAAGACTCCGGCAAGAAACTCGATAGTTACTCTTTTGCACTTTGTTTTGTTTTACAACAAATAAATTCAGAGTACAGTCGAAAGTTTACCAATATCTATTAAACGGATTCAAAAACTAGGGAATGTTTCACGACTTTAATCAACTTTTAACATGCGGAACCAATTACACTCGCTGCTTTCAAACCTCCCAGTCTTCTTGCACAATGTACCTCCATAACTACTTGTAAACAATGGTGTTGGTTAGTAATGTACAAGATTTGGTAACAACATCCTCAATGTTTATGATATTTAAATATAAATTTAGTAATCTTCCGTACAAACAGGGGCATTCTTTAATTATTACTGTAAGAAGATTTGTAAAACATTGTGTCGTAATATTTACGGTTGTACTTATTACAAACTAGCTATTGCCAATGACTTTGTATGGGATGAGCTTCTTAACCCTGTATTTGGATCTAAAGATCTCCTCATATTTAACTGCAGCTTTCATAGTAGGTACCTATGTAAAAAAGTTTCATTAAAATCCAAACAGTAGTCTGCGATGCTAGAACAACATTTCAAGTTATGGTTCATCGGACGTAGTTAAACGAGAAAGATCTAGTCAACACTGTGACTGGTGTCTGTATGTGGATCTTTTTCGTTTAACTACGTAGATACCATTTATTTTGCCGTAAAATGTATCCTTACACATTTGCATCGGTTACTTGTATTGATCTTGAATGACTGACTGACTTACCGATTCACGGGTTGATTGACTGATTAGCTAGCTGTCTGACTGATCGATTGATTGATCGATAAATTGAATGACTGATTCATACAATTACTGACAAGCATAAGCAAAACGATTTCCGCATAAGTAAATAGGCAGATTCTGAGATTCTGCGGTTGGGTTACTTGAACCGCAAGACTAGGTAGGAAAAAACCAATAAAATACTCTATCAAGAATCTAGGATCAGAGTTATATAACCTCCAAGTTGTGTTGTATTTCTTTCAAACAGCGTATTAAGTTGTTAAATGCAAATTATACAGGGTTGTCCTTACACTAAAGAGCTCTAATTCACATTATTCATCTGACAGTCAAAAATACCAGGTGACTATCAAATGACTTCCGAAAACAATATGGCATACTCATTAAGTGATGTAGAAACTATCTAATTATTTAACTAACTTTAATTTCAAGGTCACCATACAAATCACTTGAACAGTCGGTATTTTTTGTATGAAAACCTTAAAATTAAAGTTAAATTAAAAAATCTTATTTTCGCTTCTATAGTTACTACATCACCTACTAAGAGTGGAAGAAGCGCAAGAGGTGTGTCAGGACCGTAGCAAGTGGAGAGATGTGGTCTACCTACCCCTATGGGAAAAAGACGTGATGGTAAGTATGTATGTATGTATCACCTACTGAGTATGCCATATCGTTTTCGGAAGTTATTTGATAACCAAAATATTGTTTTTTTTTAATATTGCCCGTGAAGATGACCTCACTCCACCTGATGGAAAGCGGTCGTGACGTCCAGATATGAGGTTGACAAGCCCAGTCATTCAAACGAATCACTGGGCTGGCCATCCTCACCTTGAAGGCCTGCAGAATTTCTTGTCTGGTACATAGCTCTTAACACAACGATATTTATATTTACTTAGAGTCCATGAGAAGTTGTGTGTTGTCTGGCGTATATTATATTCGTACTAAGGCACGTACTAAGTCACTTCAATCACATAGTACCTACCCGCTGGACTCCGTTGGTGCATATTCTCCCTTGTTATTTTTACAACGTTATTATCTGTTGAAAATGTGCAATAAATGTTGCATAAAGTACAACCCTTGTGAATATGCAGATGTTGATAATTTATGTAGATTGCAAGTGCATAATAAATGATAATTTGTTACGTCATAGACTGGATTATTTAACTACGATTGGCTACGACTAACTACCATAATGAGGGAAGGTTAAAAAGGACTTTGAAAAACGCCAAAAGAACACTAGTCATAATCACTATAATGCCACCATTAGGGTGCGTTTCCATCAGAGATGTGCGAGGATGCGTTTCGAGGAATGTGTGTGTTAAGAACCAATAGAATTGTTTTTTTTTTATACTACGTCGGTGACAATCAAGCACGCGGACCGCCTGGTGGTAAGCGGTTATCGCGGCCTATGGACGCGTGCAACACCAGGGGTATCACTCGCGCGTTGTCGACCCTGTAAAAACCTTTTCAAACCCCTCTTGAAGAACTTCATACTATAACTCATCGGGAAAACCTCGGCAGTTCATTCCACAATTTAAGCGTCCTTGGAAGGAAACATCTCTGAAACCGAATTGTACGAGACCATTGCGGATTCAGAGTGTGAGGATGAATGCCCTGTCGGTGGCGAGCGGTGCGGTGATGAAAATTAGCAGTGGGCATCATATCAAACAGTTCTTCAGAACAAAACCCGTTGTTCAAGCGGTAGAACACGCATAAGGAGGCGAAGTCTCTCCTCAGACTTAACGGCTCTAAACCCCTTGTCAGTTTGGGATCGTCGACAATCCGGATCGCACGCCTCTGGACCGAGTCAAAAGGACTGAGTTGATATCCAGGCGCTCGTTTCATTCACCTAGCTTTCCGATTCTATTGGTTCATAACAAACATCCTCGCAACGCATCCGAGGAACTCATCAGAACATCTCTGGTGAAAACGCGCCCTTACTGCTAATGAACGTTGAATGTAGGTAGTTTTGGTCAAACTAATGTCAAAAAAACCTCAAAAACAGATATTCTTGAACATTTACTTGTGTACAGTGCCAGATTAACCCTGAAGCAAATTAAGCAATTGCCTAGGGCATCACGTCTTAGGGGGCACCAAAAACAGATGCTTACGGCAAGCAATTGCTTAGAACGTCACGTTTTAGAGGGTACCAGAAACATGCTAGGGACAAGCAATTGCTCATAGGATCATGTCCTCAGCACCATGCACCAGAATCAGTTTGCTTAGGGCATCAAGTAGTCTTAATCCGGCACTACTTGTGTATGTAGTATCAGAGTACAAAATAACTTGAAGGTTGTGAAGATTATCTCCGTTTTCATAGCAATTCAGACCATGTTAGTTTTTCCAGAACTACGGACATTGTGTTAATGAGTAGGCACCCTGGCTTCAAAAGATCCGTAAACACACTTTGCTCGACCTGGGACTTAGCCCAAAAGTCCGGTCCGCCTAATTTGAGGCCGGGCTTTAAGAATAAGAATAATAAGAATAAGAATAATTTATTTGCTCTTGAACAGGGTTTACAGAAGAAGGAACAGTAATAACATAATATGATCGCCTATCCAGCCAATACAATAGCATGCAAATACATTTCACAATTCTATAATGGTTAGCATAACATTCGCCACAGAACTTAAACTTTAATTTCATCTCCTGCATCTCTGACTGACTCCGACCACACATCCGAGAGCAAACATGGTCACATTAATGAGTTCCAGATTGCTGATTCTCATTGTTATTTAAAAAGTCTTTGAGAGAATAATACAAATGCGCTACAAGCCACTCTCGTAATGACTTCTTAAATTGATTAAAGGATTTATAACCACTATACCCTGCCCACGGGTAAACGTTGCAGCCTAGATAATAAGACAGTTTCATTGAAGCTAGACAAGCTAGATTACTAGCCAGTCATAATTGACTGCGCTCAGCGAATCGTTACTCTCGATCTTACTTAGCTGGAAAGTACACGGAAGTAAGTTAAAGGTGAAAGAGCTATATCACAGACAATCACTTCATATCTTTGCAATCTGAATTTTTAAATGAAACGAACGCAGTGAATTCAGACATCATATTTGGGACATGTCGCATCAAGATTGTTTGACTTTGTAGATTCAGATATCACCACAGAATATAGTTTTATTAATTTTCGTCTTTTTGACAGTTTTGATATGGATTAAATGTCAAAAATACTGACCGTTCGAGTGAATTGTACGGTGTACCTTGAAATTTAAGTTAGTTAAATAAATTTCATTTTCGCTTAGATAGTTTCTACTGTGGTTATTTGATAATCACCCGGTAGAGACAGACGTAAAAGCTATTAGTTAGAGCTGGCCTAAGGTTTTTTGTTATTCTTCATGTGGTTGTGTCCCAAAATATTATTGAGATTTATTAAAAAAAAAAAAAAAACGTGTTTGTGTGACAAATAAAAAGGGTACGAGCTACCAGATTTTTATTGAAATTCAAAAAGTTTTATTGTTAGGAGTCCCAGTATTTTATTTACTAACCAAAAATAGATTTCCCTAATGTACCGTAAATTTATAATATCTACTCTAACAAATTTGGGGAAAAAGTGATAAAATAGTGCATCAGCTGAAGTGTTATCGAAGTTTTTATAAATCAGACGGTTAATTTTTATCTATTCTGCGATCAAATTGTTCATTGTCCCAGACAAACTTTTTAGGGTACCGAAACTTATTAAGAATAAAAGAACACTTATCATCTGTCTGTACATACAAGTACATACATGCACACTATCACGCTATTCTCCGGACTGGGGTAGGCAGAGACCATATCTAACCATCTGTTACGATCCTGAATTCCTGACACACCTCTTGCGCTTCCTCCACTCTTATATATCCTTTCAACTTAGAATAATAACGTATAGAAGGATAGTCTTTAAACAGCCGCCTCGTCAAAAATGAAGCACTAATCCGATCCACACATGCGTGACTATTACTTGCTTACGTGCGGCGCGCTTTGACATTGAACATTGCGGAGCTGTAATGAACACTGCAAAGCGGTCCGTTTGGAGCCATTTATGGCTTCAATTAAGGTGCTGCTTCAAAATGTGCGCGCGGACTTGGTTTCTCTAAGTAATTATTCTAATCCTCTCTAAAAAAACTTGTCCATTGGAAATACTCTTGACCTGGCGAATTACCATCTCTTATAGCCAGTCAAGTTAATTTCCTTAATTAAGCGTAGCGAGCAATTTCCTAATATGATCTTTCATTTTCAGCCAGTCAGCGGGTTACCTGTTAATAATGCATCCTCTAGGCCAGATATTTACTGACTTACTGGCGGAATTGCTCGCTACCCTCATTAGTAAATTAACTTGACTGGCTAAAAGATATGGTAATACGGGCCCTGACCCTTTTTCAGAACGTTCATCTGTGTTTGTAACAGTTGTTGCTTAACTAAATGATGAACAAAGTATTCCAACTGTCACTGGAGCAAGTGGTTTTTTAAAATAAATGAAGTACTTACATACAGCAAAAAGTTTCAGCCTAAATAATGAAAATGCCAGAAAAGTCTTCCTTTTCTTTGATATGCAAAGCAAAATGTATCAATTGATAAAATTATGTTCAACATACAGGAAAAGAAGATGTCTGATTAGACACTCTTTTGAAAACCAACATAAAAACCATCAACGGTTATATAATTGCTATGTAATATCATTAGTACGTTTCGATCTCTAAGGATGTCTATACGGACCCCTTGGCCAGTAACATCGACTCACGCATGTTTTTAGCACACTAGGCTAATTTTAATTCACATTCACTTAACCATTGTAGTCTTGGTAAAAACAAACTAAATAGGTGCATTCAAGACCGAATGGGAAATAAATAAACAATGGTTTCAAAATTCAATACCCAGTCTTGAGAATGAGGAATAGAAAAAATGTTATGGTCTGTGTTTAAGTAGTTAGATATTTTTAGAGTTGTAAAAAGTGAATAAAGCTGTCGTAGTTTGTAAACCTCGCCAAAGACATTTGCGGAAACTTAGAGCAGAATAAACTAATTCAAATGAGGATTGTATGCCTAACATGCGGTTTCCGTCGGGTACACTTCATAATTCCGAAAAATATAACTCCGAAAGCCAATTTCAAAATTCCAAATTTCATATTTCCGAATGATTCAGAACCCCGAAAGTCAAAATTTCGAATCATCATAAATCCGAATATTAAATAACCGAAATTTAAAAACTCCGATTGTTCATAAGTACGAAAGTCAGTTATTCCGACTCAGCAATAATCCGATCTATCAAAAATACTAATTCCGAAAAATCATAAATCCGAAATCTATATTAATATTTTATCAAGGTAGGCGTTTGTGACTTTGTATGTTTGGGACAGGTAATCTCCGAAACTACCGAACCGATTTTAAAAACTCGTTCACAGTTAATAAGCTACAAGCTTTGTTTTGAAATAATTAGTTTTCAGCCTGCAGATCAAATATAACACTTATAATAATGTAATCCGGGAAAAAGCGCTATCGAAAATCTTTTCGTGCGTGCGCTGGCCCCTCTGTTGATTATACGTGCTTACAATTTACTACAAAATATGTAAGTATTTTTAGTAGATCCTTAAAAAAGTCCGCGATACAATACATCGATCTTTTATAAATAAGTAGCTATAATATGGTATGTTGTGTTAAAAAAATATGAAAATTAAAAGGTAGATTTTAAGCAATATTAATACACAAGCATATCAACCCTTATGATTAAAAGTTATTTCATCAAGAGAAATTTACGGAGGTAAATTTTGTCCTTTACAACACATTAAACTACTTTCGCCGTATGATGATATCCCTGACAGTTCATAATTGTCATTTATAGTGCTGTGAAGAATGTAATTTAATCGAGCTGCCAAGGGAAATGGAATCAGATTTACCGATTTTAAATTTTTAAACAAATTCTTAATAAACGGGTTATGGCTAATAAGTAATAGAATTGAACGCGGTATCTTGGAAATAATAGTTAAAAAATTGCACACAAGGCAGACGCACTGGTACTGATGCGAATGACGTGATTACAAATTACATAGTGGTCGTCGCTCCTATTCATCGATTTAGTAGTGTCAATACATTATTGAATGGCGTTACTTTTCACGCATCGGGCGCTGTAAAGATATGTTAATTTAATTTCAAATACTTCATTTATTATCGGTTAATAATAATAACAATAATTTACTTGATAAGTTTCGAAAGAACAATAGTTTTTTAACAGTTTATACATTTTCTTTTGCCAGTTTCTTTTTATTTAGTTTGAAATAGTATGCGTGACACTGAACAATAAGAGCTGTCAGGCATATCATCTTACAGTGAAAATAGTATAATTGGATTAATAGATTCTGGTATATCCTGAAATTAAAAAATACGCACGCAAAATCATTCAAATATTGTAAAATTTTGTGTGTAATTTTTTTCATCATTGCATTTATAATGAATGAATTATAATATATTTAAAAATTATATTATTATTATTATTATATTCATATAGAATGAGGTTGAATTTGAAAATTAAAGTCTTAAATAAATGTCCATATAATCAAAACTGCGTTTTATTTCTTACTAGGCCTAATTTAGGTTGAAATTATTAAAACTTAAAACTTTTTTTCTTATCCTTTGTCTCATTCACACTATGAATGAGACAAAAGATAGCACAATCAGACGGTGCCATTTTTGAGCTGTGATTTTCTTCCTGAGGCTATATCTAGTGATATTGTTGATCAAAGATCGTGAGTCAGAAAGAAATTTTATTACGAATGTCATAAAAATGAAGTTAATGCGGGCAGAAAGCTAGTGAGATATATAAAAACAGTTTCCGCTTCCTTGCAACATAATATACATTATTGCTTACATTGTCATAAAAAATGTCAACAAATTCATAATAGTAGCTTGAAGGAAACCCTGAGAGTGGGTGATATGACTTTTTGCTCGAAGCAAAAAATGGACGCCCATGGAAAACACACAGCGGAGAATTGCAAGCGGTTCTGCCTACCTGCAAATCAAGATAAAACAAACGCCTGTTTTTTTTAATTTGTACTGTATGTCGCGACTTAACAGTGTAACTGCGTACTAACTACCTGAAATTTTCAACCACATGAGATCATTCGTTTGACTTACGATTAATTCTTCTTATCAATAATAGTTTTTAATAATGCTGCAGCTGAATCTTAAGTCCAAAATAAAAGGCAACTTTTCAGTTTTTTTTTTTAATATTTACGTATTTCATTTCTTAGTCTTTTACAACAAAAACAAAATAATTTGCATGTGCCGTTGTTGCTAAATGAGCTGTACACAGCTTCGTAACTGCTAAATTAATATCCTCTAAAGTACTACAAGTAGTTAGCAAGAACTCTCATAGGCGTTCCCGCTCTATATGTAATCAGTATGTTTTCGGACAACAAAGGCTATTTGTATAGTACATAATGACCATATCTTTTCACGGTTCTCGCGCGCATTATAATACGACCCTTGAATTAAGGTCAAAATCATATTGTTTTTTCGGAGTTCCACAAGGTATCACTCTGGGTCCTTTGTTGTATATTGTAGTAATTTTATTGTTGCTTAAGCGGGTTTTTCGTGTAAAGTACACTAGTAATGTTTTATTTTAACTTAGTTAATTCTTTTATAATTTTACTCTTAATGATTACTGTTTGCCTAGCCACAAAGGGCGTTAGATAATGATTTTGTTTCGGGTTCCAATGGCTCAGAACCTAAATTCAGGTGTTTATTCTTTCGGTATAACGGTCCTTTCTGGGGGTTTGCACATAAATGGCAATTTTAATTGACACTTACAATGATGGAACTAACAGTCTAACACTTTAGTGATATATATCTCATATAATTAATTTAATTCATGAAAATAAGTTCATTTTAATAGTAACCTAAGAAGATAGCCCCATGTGTCTATCACCTCTTTGCGATGCGTACCTAGCGTTGCGGTGACATTCATATCTTTTAGTTCATGATTAATAATAATTTTCATTTATTTGGTTTATAAATAAATTATGAATTTAAAACAATATAGCTACGAGTAGCAGTTTTCTACTACAACGCATAATAAATGTTATCCTTCCAAATCTAGTTTTCTTCATAATCATCAAAGTTCATCATTCTAACCCTGACTCATCAGGATGTATGATGACCAGCCACTGAACCTAAGCATTGTATTGTATGAGTTTCCGTGTTTCGTGACAAATCTATTTAGCATTTGTTCATAGAGGCGTCATCGCCTCTGTGGCCGAGTAGTAACAGTAAGTCTAAAATCCGTTTCTACCAATGACAGCCGCTAGCGTCCGCATATACCACTTTGACGTTTTTGTATGGGATTTCGGTACAGCGCCCCTAGTGTTTAAAAATGGAACCAAAATGCCATACAAGTTTTTGAAAGCAACGATAGCTGTTTATGTGGCGGAAACCACAAGTTACGCATGCGGGCCGGACAGATAGTCCGCTTAGAACAAACCGCCATTTTGAACACGCATACAGTCAAAGTGAGGGTACAGGCGATACCAATGAGAACCGGTCACGCGGCGACTCACAAGTGTTTTTGTTTTTGTAGCGCGAGATTCATTAGAAAAAATATGTTTCTTGCCTTAAATATTGTAATTTTTCATTGTTTTTGAGACTATGACAATTTCTAGTGAGACTACACAAGATCTGGGGCCTTAGTCTAGTAAGTAATTTAGTCAACATATCATATTATAATCAATTAATTTCTACTACTATCACTACTCATTTCGAGCATCCATGTAAAGCAAACACGCACGACAATACGCATACACACATTACACACAAGCACACCCCTCACTCACACTGCACGTTATCTTGCAATATTCAATTCAATATTTGTGTCTCTCATTTGTAACTTGAAAAATTACCTACGTACTATTTTAGGTAACAAAGTATGTTTCTTTAATTGGCTTATGTTTAAGTAATGTTATTGTCTATTTCGTTGCATAAACGCTGTTTAAACATTGTTGAATTCAAATAAATAAATAAATTATCACAATCCCTTGAAACTTGTCAAGGCATTTTCGTAATAATATCTTTCATTTCCAGGCAGTCAGCAGTACCTGGCACTCACGCATATTTACTGACAAAATTGCCCGCAACCATCAGTTTAGGGAATTAACGTTACTGGATAAAAGCGATTGTAATACCCCTGCTACGTTTGGGGTCAGAAAGTGTTGGTGGATGTAAATTGTCCTAATCTTGATTCCTTTGTATACCAAAATGATTTTTAATTTCGTTCAATGTTCCCAAACATTATTTCTTAACCTTCCATTAAATCAAGGATGCACTAAATTAGATACATTAACGAACAAAGGTTAAATAGTTACAAAACCACTTGCCCTACTTTAAGTGAGTACAAGCTACAATACAAGTCTAGTCTATGGCTAGATATGTCATAACCTAGGCTTGGCGGCTGGTTTAACTAGTTTGGTGTAGACTCGCTGTCTCTAGTATAAGTAACGCGGTATATGACAGAGACTCTCATTGGTGATGGTAACAGCGGATGACTCTGTGGGTGAAAATTACTCCCATATCACTTAAAACCACCCTACCTCAAGCTGATTGCTATAGGCAGTGTTGGGTTCCTGATGGTAAAAACAGTAACCAGGCTTTATCAGGGAAAAGGCGCCTTATTAAAATGTTCTAAACCGATGCTAGCGAGGTCGCTCAGTTTAGGGAATGAACATAACAAGTATGAGGGGTTGAAATAGGGCTCCTGTGAGACATATACTATATTATTTTATTTCCCTTCATATTTCAATTAAGCAGGAAAATTTTATAAACATTTACAAGTTATTTCGACGCTATTATCTATTATTCGAACCAAATATAACGGCAAATATACTTACAGGGTACAAGATATCAGGTAAGGGCTAACTAGCTGTGTATCTTAATCTTATCTTCTAAATCTGACGTTTAGTATTTTTCTTAAAGGCTTAGGGCGGTTTCACATTGAACATATTAAAAAAGTGTGACGAAGCTAAATTATTCACGTGAGTAGCTTCAACCTGTCAACTCTATCCCCATTTTTCTATTAACTGTAAACACACTTTTGAGCAAATTGTTTAGAAATCATTTCACTCTCTACACTTTTCTCTTATCGTCACGTTCCGGCCTAATAAATGCTCGTCTTCAGAACTATCTTCAAATCAATGACGCAACTCCACGCTCCGTTCGTTCAGAGAACCACCGAGACGGATCGTTCATTCAATTGAGCTGTGACGTGTCATCGCTCGACCACGACATTTGACCTAGTTCACCGTTCACCGGTCAATACACTATAACAAAAGGTATTGTTGGAAATTGAGAATATACTGTGTTTATGTTAGATCGTCGCGTTCCATTGTACGCAACTGCTCATATTACCCATGAAAATGCTTTTGCAGTGTCGCTGAAAACATTGGCATGAAATTATTTAAGGAAAGGCATTTTTTACTATATTTTCTAATAAAAGGTGTGTAATGGATCATGTGGACCTGAGTTCAAATCTGCCCGGAACTAAAAAATTTGTGTTCATTGTTTTTCCGACTAACTCTCCGGTGATGGAAAACATCGATAAAAAGCAAAATCAACCCGCATAACGGCGGAAGGCTCACCATCTACCACGTTGGTGACGTTGGGTTCTGATAACATTGGTGAAAGACGGCTTCCGGGCGTTTCGTTCACTGGCTACTGTTACTTGCCTTTAACCACCCCGTTTGGGATAAAGTCGTGATGGTATGCTGATGCCGCTATTCAAATTAGCAGACATTTCAAATTAAAACCACAATTAAACCTAGCTGAATAAGGTTGCTTGTACTGTACTGCGGCAGATCTATGCATCTACCTATAACATTTAAGTACAAATAAATACTTGATAAGTTAATACCCAAAACTGAAACTTCTGGTTGTCCACTGACGCGGCCTGTCCAGATGCCGCGTTTTATATATTATTATTATTTATCTATTCTAATATTTAAAAGCTGAAGAGTTTGTTTGTTTTCTTGCTTGAACGCGCTAATCTCAGGAACTACTGGTCCGATTTGAAAACATATTTCAGTGTTAGACAGCCCATTTATCGAGGATGGCTAATAGGCTATATATCATCGCGTTATCCTAAAGCGCGCCCAAAGCGTTAACTAATCCACGCGGACGAAGTCGCGGGCAGAAGATGGTCATAAATAACGCTTAAAGTAAGTACCTACTTTTAAAAATACTTACTGATGAAACTTTCAGTAGCCTGTGAGTGCTAGACCACCGGACTACTGATATCGGGTCCCGGGTTTTGGAAACATTATTTCACAAAGTGACATTAGCGGCTGTCAGTTGACTTCTAATTAAAAAAAACCGGCCAAGTGCGAGTCGGACTCGCGCACCGAGAGTTCCGTACAGACCTGTAGGTACACACAACAACATGGTCTAGGGATGTATGAAACTTATTTAAATAACTTAAAAAGTACTAGCCCTACAAAAAAACTATTATTGGCAGATTATTAAAACATTATTAAGTTCCTATTTTAAATTCAAATTTGTATATAAAAGGTTTTGTTTTAAGATGAAATTAGCATTCATTGAATTTCTTCCAAAGAAGTAAATCTTCACGAACTTCTAACTTGATTAAAACTCCATAAATTTCTATAAATCTTTGTCAAACGCATCTCCGGTGTCCATCTAATCATGCCACGTAGACACTTGACCGGTAACGAAATGTTAAGAGCAGTGGGCATGATTCAAGCTGGCGCTACCCAAATTGCGGTTTCTGAAGCCATGAGGACCAGTCAGAGCGATATATCCAGGCTTTGGTCACGTTATCGTGTCACGGGGGAAGTGGTGGAACGGCACCGAGGACCTCAACGCATTACAACACATGTACAGGACCGATTTATAGTAAATGCTGCACGAAGTCAACCAAATGTAACGGCGATGCAATTGGTTCAAAGGCTACAGAGAGAGTATGGTTTGCTGGTAAGCGGTCAAACTTTGAGAAGACGACTGCATGAAGCCAACCTGCGTGCTCGTAGGCCACTTCGGGTATCAGCGCTAAGGAGAGGCAATCGAGGAAGATACCATTGTAATCTACAATGGGCTATTGCACACGAAAACTGCAACCGTTCTCAATGGTCACTTGTGCTTTTCACTGATGAATTCAGGTTTGGATTTCATCCTGATTCGCGAAGAGTACGCGTTTTGAGAGAACCTGGACGTTGGAATCGACTGCAGCACCCACAACAAGTTCATGCATATCAAGGTGGCACGATTATGGTTTGGGCAGGAATTCGTCTCGGCGGTAGAACGGACCTCGTTTGGATACAAGGCAAAATGACTGCTCTAAAATACCGAGATGAGGTGCTAGAGCCTGTAATCTTGCCCCACAGACAACAAATGGGACAAAATTTTCAGCTAATGCACGACAATGCCCGTCCACATACGGCGCGTATCGTTACAAGTTGGTTACAACAGCATGATATCCAAGCTTTAGACTGGCCTGCACAATCCCCTAACTTAAATCCTATTAAGCATGCCTGGGATATGCTTCAGAGAAGAGCTCTTACGAATTTCTCTGAAGATATTGTGCATGAAAACCAGCTTTTCTTGCATCTTAGCAGAACTTGGGACAGTATTCCACAACAGGATATTGACACCCTTGTTTTGAGTATGTAAGAATCGCTGCAGATGTGTCAGGAGAGTCTTAGGTGGATCCACGGATTATTAATTTTAAGTTTCCAACAATTTTTAAAAAAAATAGTGGTTTTGTTTAGGTTTTGATGTTTCAAAAATGAAGTTAAGATTGAAATTTTGTCTGAGTTTTTCCTCTTCTTCTAAATTTTTTTAAAATTGAACTTTATCTAAAAATTTATTTATCAGATTAGATAGGCTATTAAACAAGCTTTATTTTAATGTGTAGGTGTCTAAGCAAAAAGTTAATAGAATTTTAGTTATTTAGGTTAAATTAAAATATCCCCAGACCATGTTGATGTGTGTATATTTATTAAAAATATTTTTATTATATGATGTGACTAAAAATGTATGGTTTTCGCAATTTTCCCTTTATCTGTGCTATAAAACGTTGCTAGGTAACAAATTTTAAGATTCTGATCTCACGGGAAGTAGGTACCCTGTAGGTTTACATTCCCTTGCGAGTGTCGAAAATTTGCGGAAATTTGCGGCATAAACGGCTGTATCTTTTGATTACGTTAGCTTAAAGGCTTGATTTTTTTACAGCTCCAAGGTACAGTAGACCTGAGTATTTGATATACATTCCAACTTGATACCTACACGCGTTTCTCAGAAAAACGATCTTGAACGACAGACAGACGGACAACAAAGTGATCCTAGGTATAAGGGTTTCTTTTTTTTCTTTCGAGGTACGGAACCCTAAAAAAAGACTTTAGTGGCCCATTCTGTAGCACAAGATCGTAACTTATTAACTGTCTGATAAAACATAGGAAGTTTGAAAGTTATGATTACTAATTAGCATTTTGATCTACATTTGAACAAAGCGTAAAAGAAGAATTAATGTAGCAATTATGAATAATAGTCTTAGCTTAATTACATAATTACGTGTAACATGAGCTAGTTTGTTTTTATTTAGATTTTAATAACATAAATAAACTTTCAGTTAAGAGTGACAAGATTATAAAAGTTCTTTACCTGCATCATTAAGATCGCGATCACTCACGCTACATTTGACGGGTGCCCATTTGACATAATTACCAAGCTAGTTAATTTGAGTTGGTGATCACTAAGCCGGGCTGTGTTACAGAAAATCCTAAGAAAACTATTTTCTGGACCTGAGGCCGTATCACCATCTCTTCCAGCCAGTCAAGTTAATATCCTAAACTGAGAGTAGCGAGTAATTTCGTCAGTAAACATCTGGCCTAGAGGATGCATTATTGACAGGTAACCGCTGACTGGCTGAAAATTAAAGATCATACTAAGAAATCGCATGCTACGCTCAGGTTAGGAAACTTTACTGGCTATAAGAGATAGTTAATACGTCAGCCTCTGGTATGTGAACAACAGCTGACCGCGAACTAAGCTGAACTTTTAATAGATGTCAGAGACTAACACACTATATATTCCTACTATAGAGTCCAGAACTAACATGAAACGACGAGTTATTCCAGCTTATTCCACCCTCCAGCACATGTGTTTCCTTCCTCTTAAAGTCCCGGGTTCTTCAAGCGGGGCGTGAAAAGGCATTTCTGCAGGCCTTCAAGGTGAGGATGGCCAGCCCAGTGATTCGTTTGAATGACTGGGCTTGTCAACCTCATATCTGGACCTCACGACCGCTTTCCATCAGGTGGAGTGAGGTCATCTTGACGGGCAATATAAAAAAAAATACCTTCACATAATTTATTTTCATGATCTTGAAACTCGAAGAATAAAATTATAAGTTCCCCTGCTCAAGTCCCAATTTGAGTGAACAAGAATCACTGATGGCCAGTTCCAAAAATGATTCCAAACTTGAATCGCGAAGTCGCCAGTTAAAACCAGTTACATTTTAAACGTCCGTCTCAGGGTTAAACTTGCGAAATGTATTATTCGCTCGTTTTGTTGTATAATTGGTTTATCTTGCACATCGCGAATGGTTCAATCACTCTTGAACGTCATAATGGACGAAAGTTAATGTTCTCCGTATTCGGTGGAACTATACATCGCACGACTTATATCACTGTACTGAAAATTATCTGCTTATATATCGACTGCAATTGACAATGTTATATAAAACCTTTTTTGGAGACATCTGGGGCCTTATTTACAATGCCTTACAACTAGTCAAGTTCATTTCCTAAACAGAGTGTAGAGCAATTTCGTAGTATGATCTTTCAATTCCAGCCAGTCAGCGGTTACCTGGCAGTAGGTAACGCATGTTCTAAGCTGGATATTTTTACTGACGAAATTGCTTTCTACCCTCAGTTTAGATAATTAACTTGACTGGGTTTTAGCTGTTGTAATAAGACCCCTGACTCGGATTCAAAATAACAAGTGAACACCTGATTAAATATTTTATTTAAAATTTTATTTTTTGTTAATTTAACATTTAAAATTGAATATGTTGTAGTAGTAGTGCAGGTTTCTAAAAGTTACCGTTTCCAGAATATTAATTTATATAACATACCATCACGACTTTATCCCAAGCAGGGTAGTCCGAGGCAAGTGATTGAGCCGTCATGGTGAACGAAACACTAAGAAGCCCACTTTTCACCAATGGTATTAGAACCAAACGTGGTGGGTGGTGAGTCTTCCGCCGTTATCCGGGTTGATTTGGTTTGTTATCGATGTTTTCCGTCACCGGAGAGTTAGTCGGATATTTAACAATGAACACAAAGATTTTGGTTCTGGCCAGATTTGGACTCGGGACCACACGATCCACGATGTGAGTTCGGGTGCTAAACCACTGGGCCGCGACGCTCTCAACTAACTCTGGCTTAAACATCACGCTTGCCAAAATGTTTCACAAGTATTTGCATGATAATATTACTTAATCGACATCAGAGCTGAACTATTTCCATCCCTATATTTTAACACCATGTTTTAAAGCTAATAAATTATTTTCAATTTCAGTTTTATTAATATTTTTTGGGTCCCTCTACAAACACCTTCCGTTTTTTCTGTGCGAGATTGATTTTGAACCCTGCATCTGGACTTTTGATCTCTTCAGATCTTCCTGCGCTAACACTTCAAAAGCTCACATTCAACTGAGACGGGGCTGAAAATAAAAGTTAACAAATAAGTATTAGTCCTTTTTGACGACACGGTTGGCGTAGTGTGCTGTAGCACGGTTTCTCGCCTCAATTTCCGTAAATTGTCCCGGGTTCGATTCCCGGTCGGGTCAATTCAGGAAACGATTTTTTCTGAATTGATTCGGGTCTGGGTGTGCTGGAAGACGCCCCTGGCTTATTTTACTTATGTGGTAACTCGTAACACAGGGTTAATAATCCCTACTACGAGACCAGTACAAGAGGTGTGTTGTCTGGCGCATATTTATTTATTTATTTAATTTAGGTTACAAATGAACGAATGAATGAATGATATAATGAATGTATGTATGAAAAATGTTTATTTGGTAGAGCTTGTCTAATCTGCAATGACGGACGCGCCCCTCCACCAATTTCACGCGCACATAAAGTAAAGTAAAGTAAGGTAATAAACCTATTTACTGTCCAACTGCTGGGCAAAGGCATCCATCATTGAAATCAAGTCATCGACCCGGTACAATGGTTTTTTTTTGACAATGACGCCGCTGCTTGTTCTCGACGGCCTTAGCAGTTTCGCCGGTCTGCAGGGTGAGCGCAGAAGGCTCTCAATTTTAGTACGTTACTTTAAATATTAGGAATAACGTGCTAACAGGTAGAACCTCAGTTCAGGGCGTTACTTGAGAGGATGATCTGACACAGTTTTAGGGAGAGAATTTGCCTGGCACGTGCCGGTATCTAGAATAGGGTCTCAAATGGGTATTGACTTCAGGTTAGACAAGCTACTTAAAACATAAAAGGAATTAATCTAAGCTTGAATCTAACAAAATAAATCTTAACTAGGTACCAAAAAGGTCCAACAACATTTTCATCACCCATATATCAATACTAATCACATAATATTTTTTTATGTTATGTAATCAATAACCATAGACTTTTTATAAGTCAGTGTCAATCCGCAAATAAAATAAATAAATATTAAAGTTACAGAGTACATCCCACATAAGTTTAGTACTGAGTAAGTAATATAAGTGTTGCCGTCATGGTGAACAGAACACTAGAAAGCCGACTTTTCACCAATGTTATTAGAACACAACGTGGTAGGTGGTGAGCCTTCCGCCGTTATCCGGATTGATCAGGTTGTTTATCGACGTTTTCCACTACCGGAAAGTTAGTCTGAAACAATGAACACAAAGATTTTGTATCTAAAAATAGAAAAACTGGAAAAACTCGATTTCGGACCTTTATCATCTCGAGCGGAAATCAAACCCGCGTCTTTCACAATCCAGGTAACTGCTCTAAACCTCAGAGCTGTTTTTTCTATCTTTAGATATAAAAACAAGCATTAAGAACTGTTGAAATCATCAAAGTAATAATCAAATAGCATATTTCATCCTAACCGAAAGTTTAAATATTTGAAAAATATTTCTTTCGGATGTTGATAGGAACTTGCCTTGAAACATTGATGGAATAACGTTGGCTTGCAACGGAAGCATTATATACTGGAAAGATTTGTTCGCTCCTCTGAGGTTTCGGTAGCTCAGTGGATTAGAGCAGTCACCTGGATTGTGAAAGATGCGTGACTGTACACCTCAACTTGATGCTGCCCTGT
The DNA here is from genome assembly GCA_947369235.1 of Udea olivalis. NCBI lineage: Eukaryota > Metazoa > Arthropoda > Insecta > Lepidoptera > Crambidae > Udea > Udea olivalis. The sequence goes on along the minus strand of OX376370.1, from coordinate 5,367,263 downwards.
CACATGACAATCGAAATGAAAAGGATAGCTATATGTAAGGACTGCTTACCTTTGATTGACTTTTCTGGTTTCTGGTTAAGAGTCTTTCTTATCAGTGTTTGTAGTTTTTTAGAAGTTAGTTTTACATTTTTTTTATCAAAACCTTCAGTTCTGGATTGGTAATTACAATGTTTATTGTTTATTCACTGATTGTAAGTGGTTTTTGCACCGATAGTGACGATTTTATGTAACAAAAAAAAATATGTTCAATATTAAGATCTACTTTGAAATAGTCAATTTACAAAATTAACAGAAAGAAAAATAAACCATAATATTTGATTCACATAATTTATTTCAGTGAAGTACCTATACTTGAACATAGCGTATATCACATATCACCGGTGTTGGGCAGGTAATTCTATCTGGAAGGACCCAGCAAGAAACTCAGCAATTATTCCTTTTCGAATTTTAGTAAAAATAAGCTTTTCAGGAACATCGTTATATTTTTACATTTTCATGAACAAGAGGAAAATTAATTTCTGAATAAGTGGGTTGCTTGAATGTTAAATCAACTTGAATAAAAAAGGACCATAAGGGTACCTCAAACCCCCAGTCTCATAAATATCAGTTTCATCAGGTGACATTTCTGTTGGTGAGAAAACTATACCCGGAATTCTAAGTTTATCAATATACAATATTTCCTATAAATTTTTAGCCAACTCATTACAGGAAATACACCGATCCGTCCATATTCTCACTCTCCCCACCCAACCAAACGAAATATATCCCACCGAACCCACAGCGCACAACTCAGTCGCCAATCGCTGACCACAGAGTAACGTATTGCGGACAAACGTCGCGCGCCATCTTTGACGTTTTACTTTTTTAGAGCGGGAACTTTAGGCGAAGATATGAAGTACCTGGTTGTGATTGCGCTGTTCTCTCTCGCCTTCGCCGAGGACAAGGAGGAAGACAGGCCGAAGACCTTTAGGAGACTCATCCCCGCTGATGTCTTGAGAGGTCAGTGATTTGGACCTTATGGACCTGTTTTTTTGTATGCTGGATTGGATTTTTCACAGGAAAGTGCTACGAGGATAAAGTTTACCTGTGTGAAATTTGAAAAAGCCTCTTAAGTGCTGTTCGAAATTTAACTAAAAACCGTTGCTATTTGAAGCAAACAGATATATCTTTTTAATTAAAATAGTCTAAAAGTTTGTACTAGTCCAGCAAAAGCCCGTTCTTTTTAGTCAACGGGCGATATTTACAAGTACAGGGTTCGATTCCCAACTCGAGCCAATTGTGTCTAAGATATAGGTAACATAGCCTCGGTTTCTAGTCCCAGCACCGTATTTGACGAGCGTGGTGATTAAAACCCTCACACAGCAGACTAATTAGGTACTTACCTAACTTTTTACGACTAATTTTAAATTACTAAATACTAAATATTATTGTTACAAAAATTAACTAATGTGTAATAATTATTATTACAAATAGACCAGAAGCAGTTAATTTATTAATCACCGGTTCTAATTAGGCAGTGTGAATCAGTTAACAAACGAGGTTTTAACTTATTTACTAAGGTTGCAATTGTTAAAGTATGACCTTAACTTGCTAATTAAAAAAATCGCTGTACATAGTTTAAAAGCTATAAAGGATACGATTCTGCACGTATAGGTATAACGTAACACTGGCGGTTGCAAGGAAACCAATATAATAATAAATAAATAAATATCTGGGGCACCTTAGGATCATCTGACCACAAACTAAGCAGAGCTTGTACTATGGGTGTCTGAGATTGATAAATAAATTCAAATATTTCTAAATATATGAATAAACATAACATCAAGACACATAACAGTCATAAACATTCGTTAAAAAAATTGAAATCCAACTCACGACTTTTTTGCTATAGACAGGGCCTCAGTCATAAAAGATAAAACAGTGTTAAAGCACAGTTTTCAGTTTGGTAAAGTGGTCTTAAAGCACTGTTTAAGTTTTTATGAGTAAGGGGGTTAATCTCTGCCTTTACGCCAACAGGCTACCTAAAAATAAAATGCAAATAGTTGAAAGTCAAGCTCACCATTCACCTTTAATTACCTAATATTTATTATGGTCGTTAACTGTTGCTACATATTACTAGAAAGATCTGCGTGAACGCAATCTTAAGTAACTTATCACTTCACATTTCAAGTATGCGTTTTACTTTTTAATTAATATTGGCTACGCAAAGACTGCAAATGGCCTGTCGTATTAAGCATCACGATTAACAAACACTGGCCGAAAAGAAATCACCACAGACGAATAAAAGTTGGATTGTGAGATCTTTTTTATAGGCTGAGATTTTTTTCTTTTTTCATGTAAAAGGTAATGCACGTTTTAAACCTGACGTTCGAAAAAATCATTACACACATGAATAAAAAAAAGACTGTAAGGTATTTTTTTAACAGGTTGTTATGTTAAACGTACGCCTGACATTTGAAATAAAATAATTTGTAAATCGTTACAGATAAACGAAGTAGAATTATGAAATCCTTTTTTTTTATTAAACTGACATTTAGAACTAAATTATTTTACAAACTTACTTACTGATACTATTTGTACGTATTTCTACACTCTAAAGCGGTCATAAGATATTAATATTATTCCTAAGAAACCATTACGGCTTCTCAGAATTACAAAGTGATTGGCCATACCGACTAAACAATCGTTATAATCTAGCACCTAGGTTACTCAACTGGTTTTAGTTTAGTCACGTTTATAGGCCATCTAGATTGCATCTAGCATTTATATTATATTGGACGATAGTCGTTTTAGTTGAAGCTACAGCCGTTCTAAGATCAGTAATTAGCTTCACTCAGTTTTAAATCGCATTAAGTTTTGGTCTATATAAAATACTAGCTGTTCGTCAGTGGCTTCGCCCGCGTAGACTGCCTTTTCCCTCAAAATATAGCGTAATTAAAAAAAAGAGCCTGTGTCACTCCCTGATAATGGAGCTTTATATTGGTGAAATAATTTTTAAAAACGGTCCAGTAGTTTTCGAGCCTATTCAATACAAACAAACAAATATTTCCTCTTGTATTATTAGGTATAGAGATCATCAGCGAATTGTATGATTTGCTCTCATGACAATATAAAGAGTTCAGGTACATGTTAATCACAAATACCTATTAGTTACTTGACTAAATAGTCCTATTTTCTCTCATAATATTTCCTTGGATGGAACGAGACAGACTATAAAAGTGGACTGTCCCGTTGCTCGTTAGCGCAATGAATAATGGTTCTGTCTATACCGATGGTCGTGGGTTCGCTCCTCAGTCTTAGATAATAATAGTAAAAGCTCTGCCTAGTTTGGGATCAGTACGTCTGCGTACGTAGGATGCTGCTTCATATCTTAATTAACTAGGTATCAAAGAAAATAAACCCTCTTGCAATTTATTCCGTTCCGTGAGTATTTCAGTATTGGATGCGATTATTTCTATCAGATTTGCAAGCTTTCTAACTGTTATTGTAATTTGTAATGCTATTTAAAAAAGTGAACCATCTGCCAGTTCATTTTATGCATGATTCGTTTTAAATTAACTTTCTTTTTTGACATAGACAACTGAGAACTTTTAGAGAAGTGAAGTATCTTTATACTTTATCATAAAAGGTTACTTTAGCAAAAAACTACTACAAATTATTAAAAATCCGTATTAGTATAAAAACGTAGAATGATTACATATAGAAACCAAGTCCGCGCGCCCATTTTGAAGCACCTTAATTGTAGCCATAAATGGCTTCCAACGGAGCGCTTTCCAGTGTTCATTACAGCTCCGCAATGTTCAATGTCAAAGCGCGCCGCACGTAAGCAAGTAATAGTCACGCATGTGTGGATCGGATTAGTGCTTCATTTCTGACGGGGCGTTTGTATGAAGACTATCCTTCTATACGTTATTATTCTAAGTATAAAAACTCTTTTATTAAATTATTACAATTTACATCAATGACTGACACATCCAGCCTGTTGTTAATTCTGTGGTTCCATTGTAGACTCTTTGACAGATTCGTGGACCATACTCGTAAATGGATAGTTGAGACTTAAATCAAAGGCCTTTGATTTCAGATGTTGTTGTATATTGACATTTTATTAGTTTATTTTCAGGCTTTGTTTTTTGGCTGCTCGTAAAAACTTACAAGAAATAAATACCTTTGATATTAATCTTGAAACGCCATAAAAAGAATGGCTACTTAAAGGTATCTAAGGTTCCCACTACTCAAATAGCAGACAGCCCTGCCGTTACAACAGTGCGGACATTTTGCAACCCGCGTAGATGCAACCGTTTTTTCGCAAGCGAAAACACTCATGATAGGCAATGTTGCAGCGTGAGTAGAATAATATGAAACATGTACACTATTACAAGTACTCATTACTAAGTGGTCTACTTTTAGGTCACTGTCTTAACCTACCAGATAAGTAAGATAAGTAAGCCGAAGACGTCGAAGTGGCGGTGGGTTAGGTTATTCGATTAAATGACGTTTCGTCGATTTATCGTATTTTATATTAGTATCTTTAAAGGCGATTAACGAAACAAATTTACAAGGCGAGGGTGGATGGAGCTGTTGAAAGGGGAGGCCTAGACGGACGTACTTAGGACAAGTCCAAGACGTGCTCAGAAAAGGTCAGGTCAGGAGTACCCATAATCGACAAGCATGTATGAAAGGATTAATGAGGGTGGAAGAAGCGCAAGAGGTAAGTCAGGACCGGAGCAAGTGGAAAGATGTGGTCTCTGCCTACCCCGTTGGGAAAAAGGCGTGATGGTATGTATGTATGTATCTTTATAGGTAGTCCCTCACTTAGAGCATTTTTATGTCATGCTACGTTTCAGATTCGCTTTTGATCATTACATTACAATACTGCCTTACAAAGTTTCAGGGAAGTTGTATCAAAATATTACACATTGTATCCTCACGTGTTATCCTCACTGATGTAATGCTCGAATTCGTAACATTACAGTTTGCGCCCTGTAATGCGCGGTTCTCCTCCCTCACCGATGTAATCCTCGGCTCTGTAACGTTACATTACAGGAAAATTCAGAGGTAGCACCTTGAAAATAATATGTTAGTTTTTTTTCAAAACATTCAGTTTTGAACAAAAATCTGTAATCATGAAATAGTCTTAATAGCTCGTTGAAGCAAATAGGGGCATTGAACCGTATTCCATTCAATTCTTCGAGCTTCCTACTGGGCTACGTCCAGTGACTTGATATTTTACGGATATCCTCATTTCTAACTGAATCTCGTAGATAAATACCGACAGAGCCTTCCTATACATAGAAAAGAAGCTTTTTAAGCTTCATTCGTGCGCGTAAATAATGCTTTGTTTATGTATTATACGGTTTGGCTTATATTCTCTCTGGCTCTCTCTTATTATGTATGAAAAAGGAGCTAAAAAGTCGTAAATTAAACTTTTCCGTTTTTTTATTCTTAAACTCAGAGCAATCTTTCAACCTCGTCCTCATGTTTCTCACCAATCCAACCGAAAGCAGGAAAAAGTTAAAAAAAGGCGACCATGGCATATGTTTAAGGTGAACGATTTTTGATCCGTCCGCCCGAACCGGTCTTGCATCCGAAAATGGACGATCAAATTATAACAGTCTGTTGCCCGCGGTGCGGTTGACGCATCCGTTAAGTTGCAAAAATAAAAACTGGTTGCAAAATCTCACGAATGACCGACCAATACACGTATGGGCAACACTAGTTGGAATCGGAGTGGTTTCCGAACGCACAAAAAAAGTTGCATAAAGAGCTTTGAGTTTTTGCTTAATAAGGTTTTAGTGTTAAAAATAGCCAACAATGTATTAATTTTCTTATGGGCTCAGGTTTTCTTAAACTATTTAGGAAATATGAATATTATAATTCCCTTGTTTTACCAAAAACAAGGAGTTGCGATAACAAGCGCTATAGAGCGATAGATAGCTTAGGTAAGCTTCAATTTTGCCGTTCGTCACCGCATAACGTCATTTTAGTATCAATGAGTAGGTAGTATTATCCAAAAGCTGTCCAATAATTCAGGTGTAATGTCATAGTTATTTATTAGAGAAGTGAATTACCGAGATTAAAATTATATTTTTTCTAACTTTTTGTCGAATTGACATTCACCTTTATGCATTTGAATGCGATTCATTTACAAATGCATATTTTCTTGTATCTTATTACATTTCCAGAAGTGTCTCATTTCCTGGTGTCCTTACATTGTAAACGGCACTGATTTCTTATAGTTATAATAACACTGAGTCATTACACTGATAGCTTTAAATGAACACAGACGGGAGTGAATGGTGCATTGGACAGGTATCTGAACGTAGCCTTGGTGTGTTATAGAGTGTTCTAAATTCGAAAGTGACGGTTGGAGGGCGGGAGGATTTTTTTTTCAAGAGATGCGGTAAATGGCTTAGAATTTATTTTTTAACTCGCTTTAGATTCTGATCAATAATATTTTTACCGATAGCTATAAGCAGAAACAGATATTTTTCGAATTTCAAAACTGATTTAATCCCTATTTTAGGTTTATGTTCCGAGTAAGTATGCGGGACTTTTAAGACTATTAACTGAACACTAAACTTAAACTACGTTAAGCACAATGATGAATGACAGTGGCTGATTTATCTACTTAATTAGATATTGTTAAATAACAATTGCACCGAAATTGTTTTTTTTTTAAATCCTCATTTAACAACAGTAAAATATAGTAGGTATATAATGGTAATAACATAGGTACTAAAACATTATACTCATACTTTTACTTTCTCTGCTTGACTTAACAGACTTAAAGATATTGTATTTTAGAAAAATGTAAAGACAGTATTTAAAAAGTCGTATGACCTAAATCCATATTAAAAACCAGGTTAATTTAAAAAACAAATACTGAGCAGCGATTCTACATGTAACTTGTTATATAAACAGCTTGTTAAGTAAATAACGTGATTTTTTAGCCTGATTGGTACGAAACTAGGCCTCTACGCGATTGGAATGCATAAATAAATAGCAGTGTATAAACTTGCCGTGTAGTCTTGTCAACTCAAGCGTAACAGTGTGGAATAATATATAATAAATGAATAAAAACTGTGTATTTAATTACTTACTCTGAGCAGAGTACTATGGCGTTACTGTAACAATAATATAAAAAAATCAAGCAAACTTCTTTTTTTTAAGAAACAACTTCAACGTGGTGGTTGTGTCGCATTGTTTGTCACAGTCTTACATTTGTTTTTATTTAAACGTAACATGTCTATTTTCAGACATGTTCTTAAGGTTAATCGTCAAATACAGGATTTGAAAGTACTTGCACAAGTCTTAAATAAGATACTCGTATTTGAGTTTGAGCTTCAAGCTAGGAGAGTTTCCAAGTTGAATGGCTACTCAGTCTGAGGGAAGAAATCGGTCCTTCGTATAGGACTGCTAATCCCATGCTTGCTATGGTTAGGGACCCCAGAACTTAAAGCTTTTGACTAACAGACCCATAGCTTAGAATTACTTATGAGAAGTATGCTCACGCGCACTTTCATCGTGCTAGACACGCTATGAGTTGAACACCGTGTATTTTGAACGTCTTTTTATCACTAATATGGATTGGTCACTCAGCGGCAGTATTTACAGGAGAAAATGTCATCAGATCCTTCAATAATTGTAGGTATACGAAGTTCCGTGATCTTCGTACGGCTAAAAAGCACAGAAAAAGTAGTGTGATTTGACCAGTTTTCATATAATATTTTGTACAATAAAATTGAATGATAATATTGAATAGCGAAAACTTACACTGATTTCAGATAACTAGTATCTTATTTTAACGTCTAAAGATTTTCGCTAATACGTGTTAGCACGAACGGGAGTAGCCCCCCTCCCCTGCTGTGTGACACTGCAGCACGCAATAAAGAGCTTACAGAAGGACCACTCGCACCTTTTTCCTAGACTTGCGTGAATCGCCTAGGGCTACTATATTCTGAATTTTCAAAATGGAGTAAGTAAGTAGTTTTACCTACTTGACAGAACCGGCCAAAAACGAAATTAATCATTAAAAATTGCACAAAGTTCGACAAAAACAGAAACACTCGTGACAGTGCGACTTTCCGACTCACTGAAACTCACTGGTATCGCTTGTAAATTAATGTGTCTGTGTGCGTGATCAAAAATGGCGTGTTGTTCTAAGCGGGCTATCTGTCTGAGTCGCATGCGTAATTTGTGACTGCAGTGAACGGATGTTGTCACTCTACTTTAATAAGCGAATATACAGAAAACTTTGATTTACAGCATTCGGAGATGCATGAATAGTTAATGCCGAATCGATCCATAAAATTACCATAAAGGTGCCTGATCTTATGCACTGTTACATATTGATCAAATCATTTACATACTTACCTGCTCCAGATTCCAAATTATTGCTATCGGCTTCTATTTAAAACTGGATTTGTGATAGTAAATAATTAAAAAACTACCTACGACCTTGATCTCCCAGAAAGCCAGTATGATCCTTAGATCAAACTTATGTATAGTGCTCGTATAAAAATGGCTTCTATTCTATCTCGCTTTTCTCAAATTAATCTAGAAAAGAAACCATTTAGTAAAGGTTTAACGGGGCTATCGATCATTAATACCCAAGATGCACTATCACGAACAAAATTAACTCCAAAAAGTGCCCCATTGCATGCACAGTTAAAATGTGTGAGTGTTGTCGGGCACTCTGCGGGTCACACACACACATATTTACCTTAGCCTTATAACATTTCCGAAAATCACCCTTAATCCGCTGAGGTACTCTTTCATTTTCATTGCAAGCACTCGGTAGTTGGTAGTGGTAGTGCCAAGTTTGTTTTAGCAGTCTTATTCCGAGCCATTTTTTAGGCGTTCGTGGGGTAATTATGATCGAAGTGGCTATGATGTATGTAACATACAGCCTATCGCCAGCTGGTCGACTGCTATTTTAAGTACTTTAGCTGTGTTCGAAACGTTTATGGAAATACGTAGATTTAAAATACTCTTAAAGTCCAACAGGTTTATATAGGGGTCCTAATATTGGACTCGAAACTTTGAACCCAAACTCGTATGTTGGTTTGTATTCAAAGTAGCATTTAAATACAAATTTTATGGAATGTCTTGAAAATATCTTCAATATCCCAAGACCAAAACTGCCAAAATCTTAATATATTTTCACAGTGGTCACCCATCAGCTTTCCGCCATCGGTACGGCACGTAATGCTGTGACATTAACTCATTCACGCTTCGAAGTTTCACTTTCAATGCTCAGTCGAGCGTGGAGTGAAGATTAGTTTGATATTCATTGCTTCCTTGTAATGGTTATGCAGTCTAAGATTAGATGGCTTGTCATCAGCACAGTCACACGTACTGAACTATTCATCTTTTTATTGTGTGGATATCTGAGATGAGATGAGAAAAATTTAATGGCATAGGTTATGTTGTATATACTTTGTAGATGATGTAGACGATGATGTGGTTTGAAAATGCACCTTTTGTACTACCTTGAAATTAACAAGATCAGGGTTGTCGACATGGTAGACGGAACACTCGAAGCCCACAGAACATTTGAACTCAACGTAATACGAACTATTTTCTTCACTCGTAGATAAAGATATAAATAGATATATTTAAACCACAAGCCACTTACTTACTGAATGTGTATACCTTGTCCAAGATAATAAAGCAGATCACTTAAAACTTGACATTTACTTAAATGTCAAAATGGATGCAAAATTGCATTATTAAATTAACGACTCAATTCATCAGCATCATAATATTTCAAGGCTAACAAAATGTCAAAAGCTGAGTGCAGTCTTGTCATTACAAACATCATTAAAATAATGAATCATTAAGGTTTAGAATGCCTTTAAAAACTGAAATGCTAGACTTGAAAAGAACTATTACGTACTAACTCGTTAGTACAAAAAACAACCTCTAAATCTAAATCAATAGCGTAAGCATAGAAATAAATAAAAAGAGCTAACGAAGATCGTCATGGCCACAAATTTTATACAATTGAATAAGTCTCGTCCCAGATGGGATGACGAGATTTTTCTTAAAAAATATTAAGTACACTATAATAATTAAATAAGAAAAGATCAATTAAGATGATATGACCATAAACTAAAAAGCTTTTATTGTGTGTCAGGTTTTGGTTCATTTTCATACTTATATTCCGAACCAGGCTTACTTTCTAAGTTTAGTAGTTTTGGCCGTAGTTACGGACAAGTTTCGCAGACTTCTTACTACATATGAACAACCATAAAGAATAAAGGCACGTTACAGCTTGTAACAATAATATTTGCTCTGGGAATCAAACCCGGCGTAGTAAGCATCACTGAACATTACACTATCAAACCATGTTGAATATCATTCACTTGTTTTGTGTTGTTTCCATTTTAATTTATTCCATCAAAAGTCTATCCGGTTTATGCAAAACCTCATTGTTCTTCACCGGAAAAAACATTGACCAATGGAATTCATTAAAATTTACTTTGCTTTTTATGATTAATTGCCAGAAAGAGTCAGGTTAATTGCCCTGTTTTATTGCAAAGGTTTATCCTGATTTCTCAACGTAAAAAGCGAGGCTGCATTTTTTAAGACGTCAATACATTGTTTTAGTTGAAGTTTTGTGGTGGATGGTTTTTGCTTTTAAAATTACACGTCATACATACATATTAATAACATCCTTTTTCCTACGAAGAGGGCAGAGATCAAAATATATCCTTCATTAAAAAACACAAATAAATGAACACAATATTTTACATACAAGTTAAAATACAGTGGAAGCACTCGACACGGGGCAAGTAGGGTCCGCTCCGGAGTTTGATTGGTAGAAGAGTCATTTGCTCAGCAAAAGTTCGCGTGTTAGAGTCCTCTCTTGATTATTTGGTTTTATTCTTATTTTTTTCAATTTTTAGATAAAGTTACTGTGTGCGAAACTTGAGGCAATTAAGCTACTTATGCAAATGAAACCAAAGATAGATTTTGGTTTGGTTTACTTTAATACCTCTAATAATATTAAAATTAGCATAGTCATACGTTAACGTATGATAAAATTGAAATTATGATGTCAATCCAAATATGAGTGTCATTAATATCTCACGAACTGTAAGATGAAAGTAAATTGCACACTGGCACTCAGTTTTTTGTCTGTTTCTGACATTCCAACTTATTTCCATACACGTTGGAGACACTTAAGCATAAGTACTAAATAAGCAAGTGTATACGTAATCTCGGTTAAGAGGCCAATTTGTTTTGAACGAAAGATAAATGTAAGCTCAAAAGACTTACTCGCAAAACGCACTCTGCTTGATTGAAATAATGAAATACTTTCTTCCTGCCAAAAATGGCGTAGTGAGGGTGTGTGAGGTTTTACTATACTGTGGCAAGTCACTATGATGCCGTTAAATGATTAGTTCATAACATACAAAAAGGTACAGTTATTTTCGGGAATTTGTGAATTATTTTTCGGGAAACGCTTCTCCTGTTTACATCAATTAAGTTGCTTAAGGAACCCTAAAATGTATTACGAAAGATATTACAAAACTGGCCGGATTAGTGCTTACGGCCGCCCCACATTCGGTATATCACTTTCACTCGGTTCTTGGTTGAGGCCTTCCGCGTCGTGCCTAGATTTGGAGTTTCATTGTCTGTAATTGTAACTTGACATGAGTGGGTATTAAATAAACAGGAAATTAAATGCAGGTCCACTTTCATGACATAAAGTTGAGAAGTGTGTTCCTTGATGAATAATATTGAGTGAAATTAAAAGCAAGCAATCTTTTACTACTGTGTGATAACAATTTCAGAATTTAGAAAATCATGGGAATAAGCGGCTAAATTTGATCTTGAACTTCAAATAAAAATAAAATGTTATGACTGATGTATTGCATCATAACAAAAGAAGGTTGAAAGGAAATTCAGTCTAGTATATAAACTGGTTAGGACTCCCATAACGATTAACCAGTTTAGACAAGATAAAGAAATAATTACCAAGAAAGATGATTACGCAAAAACTGGATCCTAAACTAGGTTTATCCCGGGTACTATCTGATTTATGTAAGAGGATTTCCATTCCTATTGTTAGAAATATCCAAGTTGCATTCAGAACATTTCGTAAATGAATGTCCTGGTTAGAACAATGCATCTATTTATTGAATAGGGTATACCAACAGCAAAAAATATCGTCATGAATCACTACTTATATGATTAGCAATCATAGGCATAGGCAATTTAGTCCAAAAACTATTTACTTAACTTAAACTAACCAATAGACTTATATTATCTATATTATATTTATCATTTCAATAAAATTTAACCTCATGATAAAATCACGGTATCCAATGTTAATCCGACAATATTGTTAGCCATGATAAAAATCATATCTACAGTTTTTAGAGCTACCGTTATAAGAACGAACGTGTTTTTTTTAAATACATTACTTACTGAATATGCCTTTTATGTACCTTCTGTATTTTTTTGTTGTCATATTTGCATATTGCATATTTTAGTAATAGACAACAAACAACATAAATTTGCAACTTTGTATTGTTTTTAACCATAATTGACGCACTACAGTGACAACTGATTTGTAAAAAAACACTGGGTAATTTGATACACTAGCTAGGTAATCAAAAGCTTGAATGATTTTGCTCGCGGCAAAAAATGACCGATACGGTTTCGCGCCATACATTATTCACTCTGTTAGCAACTCATTAACAAGTTTTTTGCTTTACGCTACCGTTGTTTATTTTCTTTTTCTTTAATTTGTAAACAAAAACCAAACTGTATATTTGTAAAAATGTGTGGTTTTAAGATCTTAATTACCTATAAAATATCTGTCTTTGAATCGAGATGATTTGCGTAGAGGAGAAGATAAACGATACGATGAAAGATAACGTTTGCGTAACGAAAAGATAAATATATTTTTATCAAACAGTAGCTCTGGGCTGTTCATTTCAGACATTGAATGCACTTTTTGTACAGATCAATGATGTTTCGACCTTGTTAATGACTCATAAAGCGTAACAATTGTATTTTAAGAAGTAGGTACACAATTCCTTTTTTGTAGCTGTCACTAAGTCTGAGCAACAGACTTCTTACAGATTTAAATCTCGTTCTGACACACTTATTTAACGTTCACATTATTGCAACATGGTTCAGTAATACAGAACAATATACCCGCTGGACTTAACAATGCGCAGAGCCTGGATCCGTTCGACCTTGAGCCAGATCGGCTTTGAAAGGATTTCGTATTGTTCGAGAACGTTTATGTGGACGACTTTTTGGTTGCATTTATGGATTTGACTTCTCACGCTTTTGTTGTGCTTAATAGTCTGTTATATTGGATGAATTATGGTTTTAAGCGGTAAATAAACTACTAGCTGCCTTGACAGACTTTGTTCTGTCAAAAGTAATTGCACGTCGTGGCGTCAGCAAAGCAGCACATCTCACCCACGTTTCTCCGACTTGATTGAAATATAGTATTTTTTTAATATATATCAAGGAGTGGCATATAGCCTATGCCACTCCTTGATAATGCAGCTTCATATTGTTGAAATAATTTTGAAAATCGGTCTAGTAGTTTCGGAGCCTATTCAATACAAACAAACAAATATTTCCTCTTCATAATATTAGTATAGATTTATACCTACTATTATTTAGCACACAGAAAGTTTAACTGCATTCACCAGAGCTCTTTCTTTATCAATAGAAGATAGCACACATACATACAAAAGTAATTGTTGATTGTCTAATGTTTAATGTTTACTGTCCATAAAAGAGAACGATTTTTATACACATCCTGTTCTATGAACACCCCCATGACCGAGTAGTACAAATTTCTGAGTTCAATTTCCAGACCAAGCAATGCGATATTTATTTTTTTCGGTAGAGACTTGGTTTATCATTACCAAACCGAAATTGGCAGACGTTAAGCCAAATAATACGTTACCTGGCGATGCATTGAGCACGATGATGGAGACCTTTGTCAAGCATTGGATATGTATTTAAGATTTTTTACACTTATTACTGTTTTTAATATTACGGATCTAGTGAAACTATTCTTCAGGTTTACTTCAATAGAGAAACACATAAACATCTCAGCCTTGTATTTAATAGCGAATACTAAAGACAGACAGACGCCTACTCTCTAAAAGTGAGAGTAGAAATCTCACCATGTAGCTAATATTTGCAAACTTCTTGTTCACCAGTTGTATCATTCGTGCCCACTGTCTGTTATTTGCAACTTGATCAGGCTTCCTTTAGACTTTCATTGGTTTGTAATGCTTTGTTTTCAAATCCTGTTAATGTTTTCTATCTTTCTTAGGAGTGAATCATAAATACTTTTAAACATTTCTGATATGAGAGATACTGTCTGTTTATGCAAGAGCCTCACCTGTTTCTACAATCATGTTTTTTTTCCTTTTCTTATTGAGTATTTAAAAATGTTACGTTTTTGTAAAAAAAAATGTTTTTATTATTTTTGGCTATATAAAATAGGTGTTTACTATTCACATGACTTATGTTCCACCTAAAACTAGCATTCCAACTTTTGAATTTCCATGATTACAACTTCATTTCTAATCTTTCCAGATTTTCCCGGAGTATGCTTCGCGTCCACCCGTTGCGCGACCGTCGAGCCCGGCAACTCCTGGGACCTGGCTCCGTTCTGTGGCCGCAGCACGTGTGTGGTCAGCGAGGACACTCCCCCGAGGCTGCTCGAGCTGGTCGAGGACTGCGGACCTCTGCCCTTGGCTAACCCCAAGTGCAAGCTTGACGCGGGTGGGTTTATGGATCAAACTAATGGTTATTTTTACAAAGAGAGAACGAACAACTACGAACAATTCCTATGTTGCTAATTATTCACAAAGATTTAATAAGGTAACGATAATCAAACATCAATTTATAGCACCAAACGCTTGACTATTTCCAGTTTGTGAGTTTTTCGCTGGTACATACGTGGGCGCAACGATTAGAGCCGTGCCTCCAATCCCAACTAAAAATAAACATTTGCGTTTGTTAATTTGAAATTAGGAACAACTACTTACTAGTTCCCTGACTCTAAAGGCCTCTACACACGAAACCCGCCTGCCCAGCGGTTTTACCCGGCGGGTTAAGCCTCCGGGCTTGCTTTCCGACAAATATCACGACGATTATCGCAAAACTAAGCCCGCGGCCTAACCCGCCGGGTATCATTGTCTGTATATTTTCTGTATCGCTGTATATTTTAAACATGTTTTTATTTTCAGACAAGACCAACAAGACTGCGCCCTTCCCCGGCTGCTGTCCGCAGTTCACATGCGAAGATGGTGTGAAACTGGAGTACCCTGAACTCCCCACCCCTCCTCCAGAGGAAGAGAAGAAGGAAGAAGAGAAGCCTAAGGCATAATCAAAATTAAACCAAAAAACCCACAGAATTCTTCATTATAGCAGGCCACAAAGAAAAAGATTATGAAAAAAACTATTTGACAGTTGAGCGCTAAAAAAAACAAAGTTGGCGCCTAAAGACTGTGGGTACCTAAAAATTATAAAAGTCTATTTTGATTAATTTTAGTCCGAACACATTAGACGATTATTACAATAAAGTTACCATTTGCCGTGGTTGTATTCTTCTATTTTTGTGTAGCTCTACTTTCTCTTTGGTATTTGTTACAATGATTTTGATACAATTGCTACTTCCTTCTTCCTGCCCATTGAATTAACAGATAACAATATATGTTACAAAACAGCCATTGTGACCGAATCGCGCATTATACGTATGAAAGAGAATGTCGGCGTCATACATAAATATATAAATAAATAAATACATATGTGCATGTATGGGTTTTTTAGAAGTTAATTGATTTTTTACTTGAATACCTGCCTAACGTAATGTTTGTGATACTTATTGATATTAAAATAATATAAAAGATATTCAATAAAAAATACAAAAATTCTAAACGAGTCTTTTTTTCTCTTTTCTTTTTTGAAAAGGTGATAAAATATGCTTGCGGATTGTTAAAGACGTGTGCTAGTGATAAACCTTACTGTCAGATGTTATCGAGCCGCCCTAAGGCCACCGACTAGGCTTAACGACATATCTTGCGAAGTCAGCCGAAACCGACTTCTTAACGTGCATTCTGAACCATGGAGATACCTCATGAACGGGGATTTTATACCAGGTGATTATCAATCAAAATATTTAAAAAAACAATTTGGCACACTCAGTAGGTGATGTAGAAACTATCTAAGTGGAAATAAAATGTATTTATTTAACTTTTATTTCAAGCTCGCCATACAAATCAGTCGAACTGTCTGTATTTTTTGTATGAAAACTCTAAATTATAGTTTAAAAAAACTAATTTTCTTTCACCTAGTTTACATTACTTACAGAGTATGTCAAATCGGTTTTGTAAGTATTTTGATGATCACCCGGTATTTAGTTCGAGGTGTAGGCAAGTACCTGTACCCGTAAGCTTATCATCATATGGTGGACGATCCACTGCCGCCGTCAAGTCTAGATCTTTATATGACTAGAGGGTTAGAATTTAACAGTATGAACGATAGCGAACGATAGCTGTTTTTAAATTTTAACCCTCTATTTAAAACTAAGTAATTTTTATTTACAATTTATGAGGTGTCTACGATAAACACATACAAATTAACTCAATATTTTATTCGGGAATAATTAATTTCAATAAATACACAATACAATTATGATTTTTAACACTTTATAATACGTGTATAATATAAATGTACAGCTAAATACCTAAAACATACAAACATCAAAAAATCATACACACTTGGTTAATTAATTATTAAGTAAGTCATTAAAAAATATTCATTGTACATAAACGTCGTGAATTTAAAATTATAAAAAAAATCCGTCAGATGAAATATTTTTAAACTTAACAATCTATAAATACATTTTTTATTTTTTCCATCTATATTATCTAAACACTGATTCTCTTAATTACATGATATTATTACATACATATATGTTTAAAACGTTATTATTTTTAACTTTACGATAAAATATAATCAACTATATTGTTAAAATCACAATTCTCCTAATTATAACATTTAATACACTTATTAATATTGCACAAAATAGACATTGACCGATTACATTGCTTGAGCTGCGAATCTGTTACCTAATTGACAACCGACTTTCAGCGAATATTATGAGAGAATATTCAAAAAATAATATAATGACCAATGTTTAGTATAAGAATCAAAATGATAGACAATTATTTAGCCTGCAAATGAGCCCAAAACATAAGTTGAGAAAAATAAAAGAATAAGCTTGAAATAAAGGTTCATTCATTTCGCGGTAAATGTGTGTTAGATACCCAAAATCTGTTCATAATTCAGAACGGTTGGAAATTAGGTAAAAGAGCCACCGTAATTTTTCAAACGACTAAAAAGCAGTTAAAAATTGAATAGGCGCAGGCGCATAGTCCGCAAAAAGCGCGCTAAAATTTCGTATAATATTTGTTGTAATTTTATTGAAATTTCCCACTATAAAGGTAGATATTTATAAGGCTTTTTGAAGGATTTTTTTAATGGTTGTTGCCTAAGGGTACTTTATAGTTTTTGTGTATACTGGATACTTATCATAAGAGTAGCTTTTCTATAATGGTGTCAGTTAGTTGTTTGTTACCAAAAAATTACAAAAAACGTAAGACAGAAAGGTGAAAAAAAATTAGTCTAAAATACAAACAAATGCTATAATTATACGGAAGAGACTCATCAATAAGACATTGTATTAGATTTGGAAATAATAAAGCTTTTTTTTTAAATTTTATTTATTTTATGCTGTCTATTCGGATGTTTTTCGATTTTTCTCTTTTGACATGAATAAACTGAACACGATTCTGGAAAATGTTTCTGTTCGATTAAGCATTCATTAGAACAGTTCAAATATTTTAACGATATTTTCATAGGTGATGTATCTATATAACATTACAATATCTAGTAAAGTGAGTCCTCCATACAAAAAAAGTTATTACATACTACAATTAGTTAATAAAATTTGCACTCATAATGACCACATAACATAATCATTACGAAAGGAGTACCTACCTATAGTCGGAAATTTCTGTTGAAATATGTATTTCAATGTCGTCGGCCCTTGTTTTTTACTATAAATATTGAAACATTAAAACTTTAAGTTTAACATTAAATCCAGTTTATTGGTTGACATCAATAAAATGATTGCTATTTTTGCAACAAGAAAATATGTCGTAAGTCGATTTGGTTGATTTGATGACACATAATATGAGAAACCGACGAATATAAGTATCTTCATCGGTACAGATGGGTATCAAATTGGCATTAAATAATCTATTTAAGTAATAAATTTAATTTTTTGATCGAATTTGAAGCTCATAATAATATATTAATTTAAAGATAATAGACCAGAACAGAACAAGTGATGTTCAAAAATAACATTTGGCATTAAAATATACAAAATCATGGTGAATGTGCAAACCATTTATCAATTAAAATACATATTTATTCATTTACCCGTATAGTTAGTTAAAAAATAAGTTTTGTATTGCAAAAAATATATTATCTTTTATTAGGACAAATTTTCCATGAAAATATATATTTTTTATTTATTGATAGCTTTTTTAAAACTTAAAATGGGACTTGATATGTCAAATAGTTGTACATCACAATTATTTAAAAAAAGGAATGTTTAAAAATAGATTCAACTAAACTCGCTGTAATGTCCATTATAAAATAAATTGTACAATATATTTTGTGATCCTTTAAAATTATTTTTATACAATTAACGTACTTAGGTAGTGTCTTCGGAAGAATAATATATAAAGAGTAATTAATATACAGTTTCAGAAAAAATACGTTTAAAATATTCAGAGCTGAGATCTGCACGTTAACAGCATGTAATATATCTATTTATTATGTACATTTATCGAATAATTCCTCTCATTTTGACCTTTCAATTTTACTTACAATATTTTATTATTTAAAACTCTCCTTAACATCAGGATATGCCTCGATTGATTTAAAATCGCAAAATAAGTAATATTACAACTAGAAGCGCCAGCATTTAGTTTCAAAATTAATAAAACGCGTAGCGAAAAAAAAGTAAGTAAGCACATTTTAAGAGGGATTTGTTCATTTTATGCACGGGTGCTTTGCATTCAAAAACACGAGAGTAAAAAATATAGTTTTTTTTACTTTTTTTTAATAATTAATCAAAGTCTGATGCTTTCAACTTGGCTCTCGGCCCATTGCGTTCTCAGCCACTGAAATCGACTTGTAAGTTTCATTATTAAACGTGGTCTTTTCTACTCTTTTATGGACCACATTCTGCCAATCACTATAACCAACGATTAGTAGCTTAGTTTTTGATTTTATTTTCAAATTATTTGTTACAATTGTTTACTAACAAGATAATACTTTAAAATTCGTCAGCAAAATCCACAGTCAACTTATTTTAACCATCAAAAAACCTTGTATTTTTTTTATCACTGAACGAAAATGTATTATTATTATGTATTATTTTTTGTAAAAATCTAAGTTGATGATAAATCCCATAATATAATGGAAATTACTTTTTAACCGATGAAAATTAGTATATTCTGTCAATGTAACATTCCCGATGTCATTTTATTTAAATTGCGTTTAAAAATATTTAAAAAAAACCAAGCTACTTCTCCGAGGTGTTAAGGCGAAATATCTTTTGCAAGTCCTTTACAGGAAATTGATTGCATCCATACTTGTTACGAAAGAGTGCGTGCAACCAACGTGAGTGCTAGACAAGTTTGAATATATTACCAGATTTAGAAACCTGTATTTTTGTATACCAGTTCCGACTATCGTTGCATGTAGGTCGATTGTCGTTGTATCAATACTGTACAGTGGACCCATTTTCATTGGTGCTAAGTTTATTTTACCGAAAAAAAATTGAAATAATACTGGCTAAGGTTTCAAAAATTCGTGCAACGAAAAGTAAGAAGAAAAATGTATTATGTATTATGATGAAATTAGAACCTTAAACGAGTTAATATTTTTTAAAATAAATTAATGATAAACGATCGATCATTATTATCAGTGTCTATGTAAAAAAATTGGACATCTACCTACACGTATGGATGCAATTAATTTTTAAAATATAAGTACCTAGTACTATAATTATCTAAATATGTCAGAGTACTAGAGAGTTATCTTAAATATCGTTGGCAAGTCTAAAATCGGTTTTTGAAGCTCTGTCAGTAGAAAGAGAAATAGTAAATTATTTTGATATTTTTCATTGAACGATATTATAACAGACCTCTTCGCAACTAATTTTCGTAAACATCAATTCTAACACCTATTACAACAAGCTACATATTTAAGTACATCTATAAAATACGCTAATTTCCACTATAAAACCTTTATAAATGTATATAATATTTTTAGGGATTCCAATGACATTTCTCTTTAACATCAAATGACCTACTTATTATGGAATGTAAGCTTTAAACATTGTAACAACAAGCATTCTGAATACTAAATTTACCATTATTATCGTTTGAAAAAAAGAACTATACTACACCAGCGCCAAAGTTACAATTTCACGGTGGTGAAAAAAGTATCTTATTATGACAGTTATTTATTTCCCGCCAAATTATAACAGCGACGCCATTTTGGAATTTGTTCCATCGCCAATTCGCCTTTGTGGAAAAGTAAAACTGTCCTGAAACCTTTTTATTTTTAATAAAATCACCATATTCTCACCTAGAATTGACCAGCCTATACACACTCCTTACATTTTAATTTTTAACAATCGATTTAGAATGTATCTCTTACACTTTAAGCAAACAACTTTCCAATGATAGCAAAATTAATTTTTGACACATTATTATTTTCTGCAATCGCGTTATCTTTAGTTAGATGTAAGTAATCTTTATTACGACTTTAAAGACAACAATTTGGCAGTTAGTTATTGTTCTTTTGATGTTATTATTATACTTTTAATATGCAATCGGAATTTATTATAAATTAACGCAAGATAAAAAATTGTGCCAAAAATTTTAAAACATTGAGCGTTGTTAAAAACACGTTAATATTTATTGAAAAAAGCAGACATTTTAAAATTAAACTACACTCTTTGTGCGATTCGAACTCGACATTTTCTCGTAAATTTTCTACATTTTAACAATTATTCCTTTAAATCTAACAATTTTCCTTAATAAAACTCTTTAACATTGATCATTCAACTTTTTAAAACGTCAATATTATAGTTTGAAGATTACCAGGTAGGAAATCAGATCAGACAAATTGAAAGTTAACTTTTAATAAAAAAGATCAGTAAAACGTTATTTTTATAGTCCGAAAAATATAATTTTATAGTAGTTAGGTGAAAATTGTTTTAAAGTTGCGCATCGTAACTAAAAAAACAGTGTTTGATCTCAGTGCAAATTATTTAAAAAAGAAGGTACAACCAAATTGAACATAATAAAAGTTGTAAAATTAGGTTTTATATAAAACGGTAATGAATCAATTGTGAATTACGGTACCCTTACTTGTAAAAGAATTAAGCGCATTCTAAAAGTAAAGAAGACAGAATTTTAATTTTTAATCCACTTTAGAGAAAAATATAATACCTTATACACTTCAACAAGAATTTGATTACAAGCATTTTTAACTGATTTTAAAATCATGTGCATTACAAAAAACATCAAATATTGATTCCTTCTGAAAGTGGATTAAAATCGCTTTTTCATCCAAGAGTCAAGAGTGGAGATTCTTTTTACCTTCGCCATTATGTTTTTTTTGTCAACCGCTCAGTCTTATGACGTTTGTTAAAACTTTTTTGTTATTTTTTCTTAACTTTTTTAAATAACAAAGAGGATCACACGCAAAGCTGAACGCAGATGGCGCCACACACAATAACCGTCTAAAAAGTTTCTCAATTTCGCCACTAGGGGCATTTTGACCGTTGTTTTGGCGCCACAGTCGGCAGTAAATGAGGGTAGGGCTTACTCTGGCTTGAGACGGTGCCATTGGACGATGGTCTGTCGCGGCTTCGTGATCATGTCCTGCCAGTGTTTCGTTTCGGTAGCCCCGGAGCCGTTTTTACCTGGAAATAAAGCAAGTGTTTAGTTAGAAAACAATGTTTTAATGGCATTTGGAATGAGTGTACGAGTAAGTACTTAACAAAGTTGGTAGTCGGCCGAGGAGGTGTCTTCAGTTATTTACTTTATATGAAAACTTTTGTATTCATGATCTAAGTTTGAAAAATGGAATACGATTTAACCCGACTATCGCCAAAACGATATAATGCCACAAGAGGAAATAAATATCACGAAAAGTTTACATTTAAGAGCGTTTTAAATACTTCAATTGTACAGTATTTCCATGGCTTTCACATTTTATGGCACAAGAGTGTTGTTGTAAGATATTTTCCGTTGGAGTGCAACACTCGTCGTGCGTAATAAAAATCATTGGGGAATAGAGTAAGTTCCTGTTCCGGTGCACCCTAAGTAACGCGGAAATACTTCCTGTTTTTGGTTGGCGAAATATTGGGCACGTTCAATGAAAAGAAGTCATTCAACACCGTGTTGTGGGATGAGGTATATTGCATAGTTCCCCTCACGCTAAGAGAACCCATTTCAAAGCCGATGAGATGGTTCTTCACACGGGTATAGTAAGGGGGGAAACCATTACTACCATCAAATTACTCACTGAAGGCCCTAGACCAGGGTTCATTTCTGATGCCGATTCTTTATACTAGGGTTGCTAACACCAAATGTCAAGAACTAGAATTTAAACGTCAGGACAATGCAGTTTAAAAACATGGCAGTTTTTTTATATTGGTCATCAAGATGACCTAAGCTCACTCCACCTGATGGAAAGCGATCGTGAGGTCCAGATATGAGGCTGACAAACACAGTAATGCAAAGGAATCCCTAAGCTGGCCATCCACATCTCACGCCCCGCTTGTAGACCCCGGGACTTTACGAGTTACGACTTTAAGAGCGTTCCACTTCTGGAAAGAAGCTTTACTACAAAGAGACTTTTGTTACTCACCAGCCAACAATATCCGTCCGATGAGCTCGTTCCTGCCGATGTTGTCGAAGTCCATGACCTGCACGTCCAGCGAGCACTCGCGGATCTTCTCCCACGGCACGTTGAAGGAGAAGGCGTCGTTGAACACCGGGTTGAGCGTGCACTTGAAGATGGCCGTCTTGCGCTTCTCGATGCGCTTGTCGCCGAACTGCAGCCACACTTTGACGTAGGGATCTGGGAAGGAGAGATAACATAATAAATATATCTATCCGATTGTGGAATTCCTTACCCCTTTTCATTAGGGAATCTCAATGCCTTTCTATTTTCAAGGCAAAAGTCAAATCGCATTATCTTGCGCTCTAATTATCCCTGTTTATATTTTTATTTTTATTCCTTTTTTTTTTACTTTGGTTAACTTTTTTACATCTACTTGTGATATCTGTCTGTCACCACTGTTTCTTTTTCAATTATGTATAGTTAGTTTATTGTAGGGTCAAAATTATTTCTCCGGTATCTGCTTGTTAACATTAATAATTTAATAGGTAGTTAATGTTAATAAAAAATATTAATAATATAAGTTCATTATAAATAAGTTTGTTATTAAATTTACATATTTCTTCATCTAAATAGTTTGTTATATTTGTGCACATAGGTTGCCTGGAAGAGATCGCTATTAGCGATAAGGCCGCCTAAATTGTGCATTGTTTCAAATGTAATACTTAGCTTTAAGTCTCTTTTTGCTTTTGTACAATAAAGAATATATCTATCTATCTAAATATATAAATAAACATAAATATGCGCCAGACAACACACCTCTTGTAATGATCTCGAAGTTGGGATTATTAAATCCCTGTGTTACGAGGTACCACACAAGGAAATAAGCTAGGGGCGTCTCCCAGCACGCCCAGACCCTAGTCAATTCAGAAAAGATCGTTTTCTGAATTGACCCGACCGGGAATCGAACCCGGGACACTACGGAAATCGAGGCGAGAAACCGTGCTACAGCACACTACGCCAATCGTGTCGTCATCAATTCAATCATAACAATTTAAATAAAGTTCAGTTTCGAGGTTTCTCTTTCTTGCCCTGTCCTAAAAATGATTGTTTTGGTAATATATTTTAGTTTATTTTGGTTCTGTCTTTCTGGATTTTTGTTTTTGTTTTCTAGAAAGAGTAGGTCTTTTTATGTGTATTAATTACTAACAATGGTGAGTCAACATAAGTAGGATCACAATGCTCTTTTAATGTGTAATATTTACTAGTGTGTCAACATAAGTAGGATCACAATGCTCTTTTAATGTGTAATATTTACTAGTATGTCAACATAAGTGAGATCACAATGCTCTTTTAATGTGTAATATTTACTAGTATGTCAACATAAGTGAGATCACAATGCTCTTTTAATGTGTAATATTTACTAGTATGTCAACATAAGTAGGATCACAATGCTCTTTTAATGTGTAATATTTACTAGTGTGACAACATAAGTAGGATCACAATGCTCTTTTAATGTGTAATATTTACTAGTGTGACAACATAAGTAGGATCACAATGCTCTTTTAATGTGTAATATTTACTAGTGTGTCAACATAAGTAGGATCACAATGCTCTTTTAATGTGTAATATTTACTAGTGTGTCAACATAAGTAGGATCACAATGCTCTTTTAATGTGTAATATTTACTAGCGTGTCAACATAAGTAGGATCACAATGCTCTTTTAATGTGTAATATTTACTAGTATGTCAACATAAGTGAGATCACAATGCTCTTTTAATGTGTAATATTTACTAGTGTGTCAACATAAGTAGGATCACAATGCTCTTTTAATGTGTAATATTTACTAGTGTGTCAACATAAGTAGGATCACAATGCTCTTTTAATGAGTAATATTCACTAGTGTGTCAACATAAGTAGGATCACAATCTAAAATGAAACTTGTCACGCTATTTACTGTAAGGTAATGTAAGTTTATAGTTGTTATCTGTTTTATTGTCCATATGAATAAATAAATAAAAACATTGTAAAACCACAACAAGTTTGAAAGAGTAACTACTGAGTTTTTCGCCGGGTCTTCTCAGTAAGGATCAACTTCTCCGACGCGGTGGTAGAGTCGCATTATGTTTGTATACTGTTTATTTATATATTCATATTATTATAGTATTTATGTCTTCTATTTAGTATATTTTTTAACTATTTAAAAGTACTGATTAAGTCTATTTGAATAAATATGTTTCAGTTTGAAATAAAAATTGATACGCTTGCTAAATTCA
This sequence comes from Udea olivalis, assembly GCA_947369235.1. Taxonomy (NCBI): domain Eukaryota; kingdom Metazoa; phylum Arthropoda; class Insecta; order Lepidoptera; family Crambidae; genus Udea; species Udea olivalis. The sequence continues at coordinate 5,341,994 of OX376370.1, read as the reverse complement.
CCATATCACTAACCCTACTTATAAATATTTTATGTAATTTGAAAGTACTGATACAGTCTATTTGAATAAAGTTATTTGAGTTTGAGTTTGACCATTATTTTGTAACTATGACGGCGGGCGAAGCCGCAGGCGGAAAGTGGAACAATATAAATAAATAAAAATCTGGGAAAAACCACAACAAGATCTGTATCCTATTGCTCCTGTTAAAATATTGTTGTAGCTGATAATTTACCTATCTTTATTTTGGTGAAAGCATTTTCAAAATCGGTTGAGAAGTTTCAGAGCCAATCAATGCAAACTGTAGAGTACCTTAATGTGTGCTGTGTGCACTTATCACCGGCTCACCATCACACCAAGTGTATCCGTAACGCACTACGTCCGCCACGGTCCCGGTCACTCATACGACTGCCCATGCTTCTGCTGGACAGTGACGTTGACAGATGAGTGACACTGACAGATGACGTTGACACCTGCTAGGTATCAGTGTCAACTCACTACTATCACTTGTGCGTGTGAGACAGTGTATTGTACCTAGTACTTAGATTCAAACACTACACAAACCAACAATGAAATCTTTCCTCTTTATAATATTGGTAAGAATTAGTAAGATAGCCACAAATGGTTAATAAATCACATTTTTCCCTACACTTAAAATGAAATTACTATACATTTTCCAAGGAAAATCTGTTCGTTTTTTACCCAGTGAAACATTAGCCCTGATTTCGCTATATTTCAAGAGATTCTACAATTTCTTTGCAAGATAAAATTTTCTAATTGGTCTCCTCTTCGCAATCTTGATTTATAAGGTGATTATAATTTATACCGGGAAATTAAATGAAGTTAGGAAGAAAAAATATCTGCTTTGTCTTCTTTCATTCTCCCTCGGACTCGGTGATAAACAAACATCATTTAATTTTTTCTAGATATTATGCTCTGAAGGTTGTCATGTTTGCTAAGAGCGGTTTCAGACCAGTATTTTTACACGTGCTTGCTTTGGCGTACGCGCTTATACGTGCACTACATTTCGGCTCACAGCTTCGAAAACCAAAACGCGCGTACACGGGCTTATTGAGGCGGCGGTTCATTTATTGATTATTCGAGCTTAAAACCACGTCAACGCTTGAGGGTACTACATGTGCTCTCATAAACGAGCTTGTACGCGATTATAAATCGCTAGTCTGAATCCGCGTTAGGTCACTTATTATATATGCTGAGTGGGATTTTACATCTTTCACATATATTTGTTTGTTTTAACCTACGACGAAAAAGAGGTGTGTTACAATTGACCATATGTGCAGTAGAATTTAATTCTTTAAGCTATTTACGACTATTTTCGTTACCTGATATGTTTTTCTTCTGGTTTTAATAATTCAAAATAATTTTGTCACCAAACTTCCAACAGAATTTGACCTTATTTTCAAAGTTTGATTAAGTTTTACTTGTAAATTAATCCAATTATTTTCAAGGGCAGGAGGAAAAACTCCCTCATTTAACTCAAGGTTAAAAAGTTTCCTGAGGTTAGGTTTTTTAATTCAAACTTTTTTGATTTCTACTTCATTTCATAAAGCTATTATTTACAAACAATTAAAAACAACCGTAGCAGGGGCATTTATAATGAATGGTCGCTTACTTTTGGGTTTCATACTAATGCGTTATTTCTTGTAAGTTAGAATTGGGGCTAACTTTTGTTTTAAATTAGTTCAAAAGTGACTTAGCAGTTCTGTTAAATCAACGGTTTAATTTGACATTATTTACTACGTGAAAAATTTCTAGCTACAGTGATCAACCAGCCTCAAAGTTGCGTCAGTGCGAGGTAATCGCTGATTGGCTGGATGGGAATAAAGGTAAGACCACCCGCGACCGGCACCTGCTTTACACATACTTGGTAAGAGGTGTCTCGCGTCTCGGTCTCTTGTCTCGGCGCGCTCGTACTGGCGCCCATACAAAGTACATACCTAGACACAACAAGACAACTACCTAGGGCCCGTTCCAAATCGCCTTTCGCTGAGTGATTTTCACCCTCGTCGAATAGAGAGAGACAAAACGAGCAAATCCATCGTCTGACAGCTGTCAGGTGAATTTCATCGGGCTCCAGGCACCGGTAGCACTTGTCAGAGTGATAAAAGTCACCCGAACCCGATCCGAAACAACGAGGAAACTGTCAGGTGACAGCTCGGTCAACCTCGGTTTCACTCGGGGTCAATTCGGAATGGGTTCGAGTGATTTCCACTCCTCAGTGTGAAATTCCACTTGATTTGGAACGCAGCCCTACTGTGTCCAGCCCCCCGATTTAGAACGAAGTTATCAATCGATTCGGTAAATTTGTTTTATTTATGGTAAATTATCCGCTAAACGGTAGCATACAATTAACGAAAAATAATTACAAATTTTGAACAATAACGGTGTCTGCACTAAGCTAAAAGCTTGTGTTGCAGTAACCAAAAAACTTACGGTTAACAAAAAACTTAGTCAACACTGCTGAGTAATAAAATAAAAAAAGATACTAAAAAGATACTTTAAAAATAAAAGAAAATTACCGAATCGGTCGATAACTTTGTTCTGAATGGGAGGGCTGTCTCCGTTTCGGCGCCAACCGCCACCTTAACATGGGAATTGCTGAACATAGCAGGAGGCTCCATGGATTTCAGCTGCATACTGGTGTTTTAATAGTCCATACTTATAAATAATAAATAAATATTCGAGACAAATTACCTACACCGAGATCATCTGACCTCAAAATAAGAGCTTCTACTATGGGTGTCAGAGACGAGTGATTTGCTCGCGTAGACTGTCTTTCCCGTCAAAATATAGCCTGATGAAAAAAACCTGATGACACTCCCTATCTCCCTATGTGAGCGAAATTTATTAACTTTAATTTTAGGGTTTTCATACAAAAAATACTGACCGTTCGAGTGATTTGAATGGTCATTAAATAAATTGATTTTCACTTAAATAGTTTCTACATCACTTATTGAGTATTACATATCGTTTTTGGAAGTTATTTAATAATCACCCGTATTGGTGAAATAATTTTTGAAATCGGTCTAGTAGTCTTGGAGCCTATTCAATACAAACAAACAAATCTTTCCTCTTTATTATATTAGTTATAGATTGGCCAGCCCAGGCATAACTGAAGCTAAAACTTACCAGATTTCCCGTTAATATCCTTGGCCTTAAGGTTCCTGGCCTTCAGCAGCGTCAGGGTGAGCACGCTGTTGCTGGGGTGGTAGCAGAGGGAAGTCAGCAGCTCCCCGCATTTGTCCTTCGCGGGCGGCTTTAGAGCCTTCCAGAACGATGGCTTCTCGCTCAGATCGACCTGGAAAATGCAGGAAGTAATTCAAGGCCTTATAGTTCTTTTGTTGATGATATTTACACGAACGCTATTGCAATGATGTCAAGTTTTGTAACAGGGCCGTATTACCATCTCTAAAAGCCAGGAGTTAATTTCGTGAACTAAGCGTAGCGAGCGATTTCCCGATGATCTTTCATTTTCAGCCAGCCAGCGGTTACCTGTCAATAATGCATCCTCTAGGCCAGATATATACTGACCAAATTCCTCGCTACCCTCAGATTAGGAAATTAACTAGACTGGCTATAAAAGGTATCTAGTAATGGCCATTCCGATCTCTTAAAGCCTGCTCGCATTTGTCCGTGAATTGAGCGTCCTGGCATTTTGGTATTACGATCTCTCCCAGTCACGTGACCATTACGTCATGGAAACTCAACTCCTGCGCGGCGTGCGTAATAAGAACTCTTATTTGACGTTTCATACTATTGTTTATCTGTCAAATAGTACCAGTCTTAAACTTTTAGGTTGTGGTATTACCAAAACAAAGTGACCATTTTTAGAACCGTTAACAGTCAAGCTGCGATAGTATTATAAGATATATTAAGATAAATATTGTAATACGGCCCCAGGTGGAACGAATTACCTACATGTGAACAAAAATATTCTGTCGCTACTTGGCCAATATCATTTTCTCAAAAAATACAAATGAAATGACAAAGTATATCATTATAAAAAAAAGTAAATGAACCAAGGATCAAAACCTTTGCGTTATAATATAAATAAACCGACGTCAAATATCACCGAAATAGACCTGCCTAGTTATAACCAAATTTTGACACAAAAAAGTGCCTTAACATTGAAGCAAAAGCTGCCTGACCTAATTTATGTCTCCCAAAATAACAGCCAGGCTTTATCCTTTTTTTTTGGTTTGAACACTAATTACAAAGATGAAACCTCTGTAGCAACAGTTCCTTTTAATCTTTCCATAGTAAATTTAAAAGGTAACTAGGTGTCTAGAATAATGAGAAGAAAGAGAAATTAAAGAATCTCAATTAGAGCCTGCGAGGGCAAAATTGCAAGAGCGGGCGAGTGAAACTTTGCTAAGTAATTTTGGTAGGCGCTTACGTTTAGTACTGTTGGGAATGTTTAAATGGAACCGTATATCTCACCTAATACTTTATGTTCCTTGATGGCAGCTACTGAATACTTATTTAATAGTATTTCAGAGCGGTTTGAGACTAGAGTTTCATACGCGCATACAAGCTAGTTTTTGGAAGCGCATGTAGGCGCGTAGGTACCTACAGGCGCGCTTTTTGCCACACGCGTAACTCATTCGAGCGTTGACGCACTTTTATTAAACAAAAAAACATAACATCGTCTTACTGCAGGAGCAGTTTGTTTGCAAGTTGACACTAATTTTTTTTTGAGCTCGTTTAATCCATTAATACTGACTCACCACTACCGGTTACAGAGAACACGCCGTAATAAGCCCGTGTCCGCGCTTTTCTTTTTGCCTTTGTGGAAGCGCGTTTGCCAAAGCGACCGTATACGCGCGAAAAAAAAACACTAGTCTAAAACCACTCTCATGCCTCTGTGGCCGAGTAGTTTGGTTGGCCCGAAATTCAAAAGATCTAAGTTCAAATGCTAGGTGAGGTAAAGTCTGTTTTTTATATCGGAATCTGTCACTCCATGTACTTGCGTGAGTTAATTACCTACCAGGCGCCGAGTCCACCAATACTCATTTGGCAGTTGGTTGTCGACAGCCGCGTAGGACATTCCATAGATAAGAATATGTACTGACGTAACTGAAGGTCAGTACCTTCAGTTACCTTCTAGCAGACATCTATATCGAAAGAGATAGCCCTTGCAATATATGCCTGTCACGTGACAGCACGCATTTACAAATGACAAATTTGTTAATTTCTATGGAGTGATTTATCTGTTACGTAGTAACTATTATACTACTTTCGTCGTATGATGATAACCCTGATAGTTCATAATTGTCAAAGTGATGTAACGAATGTAATTTAATCAAAGGAAATGGTATCGGATTTACCGATTTTTTATTTTTATATAAAATTTTAATAATCGGGTTTTGGCTAATAAGTTATAGAATAAAACGCGGTATCTCGATAATAAATAATAATAGATAAAAAAATAGCACACAATGCAGACTCACTCGTACTGATGCGAATGACGTGATTACAAAATGGTCGCTCCTATTCATTGATTTTTTGTCGATTCAGTAGTGTCAGTCAATACACTATTAATTGAATGTCGTTCCTTTTCACGCATCAGGCGCTTTACAGAGCCTGAATTAAATTAGTTTAATTTACTTATTTTATTAACAGTTAATACTAAAAACAATAACTCACTTGATAAGATTCGAAAGGACAAAAAGGTTTTTCAATAGTTTATAACATTTTCTTTTACCAGTTTCTTTTTATTTAGTTTTAAATAGTACGCGTGACACGGAACAATGAGAACTGTCAGGCATATCATCAAATAGTGAAAATAGTATAAGGTAATCTATGGCCCGGATATGTGAACACCGATTCGCATTTGGCTAAAGTATTCATTGACTGTACCATAAATAAAATGGATATTCTTTGACTGTACCACTGAATGCATTATAATGATAAGATAAGATAAGATAAGATAATCGTTTATTGTCTCAAACTGTGTACAATGGTTGGTATAAAATACAAATAGGTACATGTTTCAACAGTTTACCCATTTCGGGCATACAATAATACAAAAAAAAAAAAACGTTGAGTTTGGTAAAATGAGTCAAAAACAACTATTAATTGATAATATCTAAAAATTGGATTAAAATTATAGATAATTATTTAACGTTTTCATACTAAATTGCGTCAATAGTAAAGTTAGCTATCAATCATTAAAGTATTCGTCCAGCGTATAAAAACACTTCAAAAATAACCAGTCCATAAGCTGCATCTTGAACTGGGGATTTTCCAGTGATTTAATTTCCAGAAGCTATTGAAAATCCGTATTCCTGAACGATTCCTGATTCGTAGAAGTCTTTCTCAAGCAGTAGGACAGTTTGTATGCTAATTACTTACCTCCTACTACTAACTACAATAATAATTGTATAGTTTTACCTGACATAGAGGCAGGAACACCTCCCCGATGGAGTCGTCTCTTGAAAACCGGTCATAGTCAAACACGTGTAGGTGTAGTACCTGGGGAGAAAAAAATATAATTAGACCAGCTTTCCCGTCAAAATTTAGACTGAATTTTTAAAAAAAGCCTGACACTTCCTGATAATTTAGCTTTATATTGGTGGAAGAGTTTTTAAAATCAGTCCAGATAACATACCACTTCTATAAATAAATATGCGCCAGACAACACACCTCTTGTAATGGTCTCGAAGTAGGGATTAATATCCCTGTGTTACGAGGTACCACACAAGGATATCAGCCGGGGGCGTCTCCCAGCACACCCAGACCCGAGTCAATTCAGAAAAGATCGTTTCCTGAATTGACCCGACCGGGAATCGAACCCGGGACACTAAGGAAATCGAGGCGAGAAACCGTGCTACAGCGCACAACGCCAATCGTGTCGTCAAATAAAAAAACTAATAAACTAACTAATGTCGTCTATAGATAAAAAAACTGGAAAAAATCGATTTCGGACCTTGATGACCACGAGCGGGAATCGAACCCGCGTCTTTTACAATCCGGGTGACTGCTCTAAACTACAGAACTACCAAAACCTCCAGTTTCCAGTTTTTCTGTCTTCAGATATTATGAAAAACAAGCAGTGTTAAATGCTAAAATAATCAAAGTAATAAACATACCACTTGTCATGGTCTCGAAGTAGGGATAAATATATCTTTATTACGAGGTACCAGACAAGGAATTAAGCCAGGGGCGTCTCCTAGCACCCCCAGACCCGAGTCAATTAGTAAAGATCGTCTCCTGAATTAACTCGTCGGGCGGGAATCGAACCCGGGACACTACGTGAGTCAAGGCGAGAAACTGTGCTACAGCGCACTACGCCAGAAAGAATTGGCATCAAACTTATAATTTACAGGTATCCGAAAAATAGATCGATACAAGTCAGCGTAGGTGTTAGTGAATATAAAAACATCGATGGTAAATTGGGTTATCCAATTTTGCTACAAGAGAACAAAACAAGGAAATTAGATGAAATACTTTCCCTAAGATAAGACGTGATAAAATTACCGGGAGGATAAGCCACGGAAATATCTGTATATTTTCGGATTTCCTAACCTCAGGATTGGATAAAGTACTCGAGAGCAAACAAATTGAGCCACCCTCGTTTTTTAGGATTCATCGTTATTATTTCATCCTACCGCGGCACTTCGGACAGATAGTGCAGTTAGAACAAACCGCCATTTTGATCACGCACACAGACACAGTGAGTTTACAGGCGATACCGGTGAGAATCGGTCACGCGGCGAGTCGCACTGTCGCGAGTGTTTTTTGGTGTTGTCAAACTTGGTGCAAATTTTCATATGATGAATTTTGTTTTTGGCGGGTTCTGTCAAGTAGGTACACCTAACTACTTCATTTTAAAAATTCAGAGCGTATATAGCACCTAGTAACCTTAGGCAGTCAAGCAAGTGTAGGTATGTAACTATTATATACTGGCTATCAGTTAGCCGTCACGCCTTAATATGAAATTACCGCCAGTGCTGAATGACTTTATTGAGTAAATGATTGTAGCAACATATCAGAAAAGTATAAATAATAATTTCATGATTAATTATATACAAAAGCTTTTGATTTTATTTGCCACAAAAATTAATTTGGTCAGTTAATTTTATATACACAATCTTGTGTATCTTTATGTATGAAACTATTCTTGTAAGTGCTATTATTCTAAGCTACCAAAAGTGTATTCAAAAATATCAAGAAATTTTAAAGTGGTTTTATTTCGGTAGAAAAACTACTTATCCATTGTGAGTTGGTTCTGCTTCTTACTAGGTTCACTTACAGTTAACTGAATTTAAAATATAAAAACAAAGCAACTGTACTTACAAATCTAAACTCGCAATCCATCAATCAAATAATTATCAAGTTTAAAATCGTGGTCATAGTATGGCTTACTTATTAATTAATCTGTGGTATGGTGCGCGGCGCGGGAAAATCTTGTCTTTTTTTTAAGGCGCGGTGGTTGACGCGGCTTTGCGTTATACAGCCTAATCGCGCTGGGCCCGCGGAGGTTCGATTTGGTTTTGATTGGTAAGAGAGCTTGATTTCGCAAGCCTATCTTTATATGCGAATCATAGTTAACCGTATATTAAACTAACCTGGGGCAATATTACAATCTCTTATAGCCAGCCAAGTTAATTTCCTAAACTGAGCTTAACAAAAAATTTCGTAATACGAACTTTAATTTCCAGCCAGTGAGCAGCTGACAGTCACTATTTTATTTTTAGGCTGGACTGACGAAATTGCTCGCTACTGCCTGTTTAGGAAATTAACTTGGCTGGGCTCTATGAGATTGTAATATGACCCTTGGTGTCGTATGTAAGGTTACTCCACTTTTGATAAGTATGATATGTAATTGCATTCATGAATGCACGAAATATCTTCATGTAAATATATTATTTCTCACTATCTCATACAACCTTATCTACATACTTCTCTTTTTTAATCTTGCAAATTTCCTTTACCTGTAGTTTGCCTGCAAGAGATCGCTTACTAGCGATGAGGCCGCCTAATCGTACGAGCTAAGACTATGTATTTCTGATGTCTGATGTTATGGTCTGTTTGTACAGTATAGTATCTTATCTGATCATCTCAACGTCTGGGACTTTTGTGGTCTACTGACAATACTAAATTATTCTATGACTCACACGAAATGGTAGTATGTTCATTATGTCTACGCACGTCGCCGCGTTGTCAGTAGGTGGTCCTAGGCGTGTTCTCTATACAAATTAAGACACTTGCACACAATTTTAAAATCTGTCGCCCCACGCACTGCGGCGGAGCGCGGGGGTGGAATAATCACCATACTGGTCTCAGTAGTACTCACCCGACTCTGCAGCTTCTGAATAGGGAATCCCTCGAAGTAGAAGGTTTCGTTCCACCTCGGGTTCAGCGTTCGTCTCTTGATCTTCGTCTCCAGGCGATGCTTCTTGTCGGGGAGGAGCGTCACCCTTACGTAGGGGTCGGAGGTCCCACTCAAGTCCTTAGCTGGTAGCTCCTTGCCCTGGAATTATGATACATTTATGGTAGTGAGTAGGCACTGAGTTGTTGAAATATTTTAGGCTATCATTCACGTATAGTTTTGCCACAAATTTCGCATTCGGCACGGCGCCTCTGTCAGATAGTCCGCTCAGCATCAGTGTAGTGGCCAGTCGCACTGTCGCGAGTGTTTTTGTTTTTGTCGAGCTTTGTGCAATTGTACTTATGATAAATTTTGTTTTTGGCCGGTTCTGTTAATTAGGTATAATCTACCTGCTTAATTTTGAAAATTCAGAGTGAATATAGTAATTACCCTGGGCGGCCACGCAAGTTCAGGAAAAGGGCGCGCGCGAGCGGTTCTTCCGTAAACTCTTTATTTTGTGGTTTTGCCCGTCAGGTACCCGCCAGATCTACTACAGGCCTCGCCTCATATGAACTATATCTACTCCAACAAGCGGGCTCAGCGCAGTTTGTTGAAAACTAAAGGTGCAAGACTGTCTTTACCATATTTGAGGCCTTGGGCACAAATATAATACTGGGGCCCTTTTGACTTCAAGCGTCAAATATTTAATTAAACTGATTGAAGGGGAGGATAAGCCTCAAGATTGCGGGGCCCTAAGCATGTGCCCAAAATGCCTAATGGTAAAGAGGTATCTGTTGTTACTTTCAAATGGTTTTTAAGTGACCCGATTTGGCTATTATAAATAATAATAATAAATAAATAAATAAATATGCCCCAGACAACACACCTCTTGTAATGGTCTCGAAGTAGGGATTAATATCCCTGTGTTACGAGGTACCACACAAGGAAATAAGCCAAGGGAGTCTCCCGGCACACCCAGACCCGAGTCAATTCAGGAAAGATCGTTTCCTGAATTGACCCGACCGGGAATCGAACCCGGGACACTACGGAAATCGAGGCGAGAAACCGTGCTACAGCGCACTCCGCCAATCGTGTCGTCTAATTATTAAGCTCTTCTGTTATTTTGTAGTCCAATTATTTGTCTATAGTAATTGTGATTTTGGAAAGAAACTAACTAATAAAGAAATGAATACAAATACAATGCTCATTTTGCTATCTTTATTAAATGCCATGACCCGTGTGTGTGGTAATTTTAGATTCATCCCGTATTTTGTACAAAATATATTTCTGATGCGGGTCCTTCGTTCAGTAACGTGACTTTAAATATTAATTGAAAATTACACGTCAGATTGGCCAGCATTTGTTTGATGTAGGTATCCACGAAGCTAATACCCTACCTGGCTAGCAGGCCTGAAATGTGCACCGATAAAACTCTCGCGCGTCTATATGAATAGCACGACATAACGCGTGACAAAATTTGCATTAGTCCTACAGGTACCTTTTTACTCTTTTTTCCTACTCGCACTGAGCAGTCGCCGGTTACCAGAAGGTTGCACGTTCGAGCCCCGCCTGATAGCATGTACTCGCAATATAATATGAAAATTGTTTGACAAATGTTTGAGACCATTTTTTGCCTGCTTGTCAATTTAACTTTATTTTGCTTTTGTGTATTTGAGATATTATTGTTCCAGTGATAATAAGCACCCGTGTTTGAAGGTATAATGTACATTTACCCAAATCATTTAAGATCATTCATTCCAAGTCGTGACTAAAGTACGAGTAATTCCACTATTTGTTATTTCAACTTTACATTGTTTGCTTTTGAAACAAATGTTTTGATGATGTTACCATATTCTTTTTTAAATATTGGTTTGACGTCTATTCGTATTGATTTTCACAACTAGATTTTTTGCCTCATTTTGTAGAACTGAGAGTGACAGCTCTCAAAGGTCTGCTTAAAATCAAGTGACGCTTGATTGAAATTAGGCTATGTTATTACATATTTACATAATCCTCGTGGTTAACTAAAAAGTTCTCTCGATTTGTCACTTTCGGTAGCTTACACAACAATCACATTCAATTTCCTCACCTGAATGATCCTCAATATCAAAGTGGTATTCTGGAAGTCGTACTCCAACGAGAAGTGAATCTGACCGACGTTCTCCGATGGCTCCGAGTTGTCGATGTACATGTCCACCAGGGAGATGGACCGATTCTGAAGGAACGCCATCTGTCAGTACAGAGCGGTAAACACTTTAAAGTGGTGTACGGAAAAATCCGTCCACGATGCGCAATGGAAGACATTTCCAATTCGGAGTTTTGGAAGTAAAAATACCATTTCCATATTTCCAAACAATAAAACTTACAAACTAAACTGTAAACCAAACTATATAGCTACAAGCTTCAAACGTTTTTTTTCGTTACTTGCGTTTGGATTTATGGAAATACTCTTCCAGAACTTCGAAAGCTTAAATGTAGGTAATTATTTTAGTAATGTCTTACCTACATACTGACTTAATGTAGAAATCGTGTATAATTCTGGTGACACAAGCTAAAAGCTCATATGTATGGACTAATAAATGTACAAAAGTGTTATGTGCACAAAAGTGCACAAAAGGTGCAAATGCAGATCATAAAACTCTACATTAGAATAAGTTAAAATGATCTATTTCAATTCCATTTTAACAACTGGGAGATAGAGTCAACACAAAAATTGCCCGTAAATCTTTTTTATTCCTAAATAGTTTCAAGTTAACACTGAAACGTGTGCAAAAAAGTCCAATCAAATGTTTCCAATTCACCAAACACTACAAATTAATATGCCAATTTAAACCTTCTGACTTCAGTACACTCGGGACCAAATAATTAGGACCGATAGCGATAAACCAAATAAACGAAATTGGTCGAAGTATATTGCTCCCGAGTGTATTATTTTACAAAGTATTGTAGTGAAGCGAACAATTTCTAAAATGTCAGCTTTAATAAGTGGTCAACGAAACGATAATATTTGCTACAATTCTACAAACAAAACGTCACTGACATCTCTAACGAAGAGCTTATTTCTTCTTTTTAGAAACGTCAGTTGAGTAACAGAAAATTCTTCATTTGTACAGGTCGAATCAAAAAAATGGGTCCCAGAATAAGTTTAAATAAATATTGAAGATAGTAAATGAAGATTGAAGATACTTAAGGTATTTTTAGAATGAGAATTTACTGCCTAAGCGATTTAATAGGCAAGAAATATCTTGCTTTGGCATTGTTTTAGAGATAAAAATATGAAATAAAAAATCAAAATCACATACATGATTGTATGTGACTTCAAGAGCTATTATTGAATTATAAAAAAAATCGACGAGATTTAGCAAGGTTTCATTATTTTCAATAAGCATATTAGTCAAACTCTCCGTAGGTCGCCATTTGTTAAATTCATCCTGTATTATATACCTAAATAAAAAAACAGTTTTAGTAAAATCTTTCAAAGCTTTTTAAATATCATTATTTAATAGAAGTTCCGAACAGGGCAAGTGTAAATAATAAATAATACAAATATATTAAGGGCCATGCAAAATATGTACTTACATAAATACAACACTTACCTTAATTAACTGAAGGCTAAGTTAAATTATAAGTATTAGGTATACTAGAAATTAAATTGAACATATTACATAAACAAAAATATATTTGATTTTTTAAGTGCTTCCTTTGGTCAAGAAATGAGAAGAAAATCATTCTACTTATAATTGAGAAAATTGTTGTGAATCGTTTTTTTTAATATGCAGTACATAAAAATTGTTTAGAGATGACGTAAAACTTGGAAAGATTTTTCAAATATAAATAGTGATATACTACGAAAAAAAATAATAGATAGGTACTACGTATTTTAACAAATGTGTCGATTAGATTCAAAAATGGTCAAATCCATTTGAGTTTTGTATTGAAATCCATACAAAACTCAAATGGATTTGACCATTTTTGAATCTAATCGACACAAATGTGAGTTTCTAAAAAAATATTAGGGTTATCAATTAATAACATTGTTTTCTTAGAACACTTTTTACAAACTCACATAATAAAACTGAAAGTATTCCTAGTATAAAAATGATGCAGATGGTTAGTGCTGAATTTATTTTTCATCTAACTATTTTTTAATGTGGTATATTCTAATTTCTATATCTATATTTGTTTTTGTGATTTAAATCCGTGTTTTATTAATTCTAAAAAAATGTGAATTATTTCTATGAAAAACGTGGAAAAATCACTCCAGTTAAATGTGGCGATTTACAAAAACCCAAAAGTAAATCATCAATAAAGTAAAAGCATCAATTTGAGTTCTCACAAGTGCGACTAATATTTACAAAAAAAAACATTTAAAAATGCGTTTTTTTAAATCTATTTTAAGCGGGCTCACTGCAAATTCGAAGCATTATTGTTTTTTTAACAAAAAAGTGTTTATAACTCTCAGAAAAGCAAAACCTTAAAAGCATTTTGCTATTTTTTTAATAATAATTTTTCTATTTTTTTCATATACAACCTCTTCTACCTACCATTTTTGAAGGAGATAGCATGGAAAAAGAATCCATAGTTTAGAAAATTCACCAAAAAACTAAAATAAGGAGAAAAAACTAAGGACACATTTATGTAAAAAGGACAGTTCGTAGAATAAGTTTGAAATAACAAAAAAAAAACACTTTTAACCGTGTCTGTTTAGCAAAAGCAATACGACTGATGAAAATGGAGTCCAGAATGCATCGTGTGTTTTTCATTTGGTGCGTATTTGTCCGGAAATTATCGACTTTATTGGTTTCTCATGTTTATTGTTCGTGATTGTATGATCTTATTATCACATTGCTGAGATAATCTGTGAAATACAGTGTCTTTAATACACTTACTCGTATATACCACCTATGGTTATCGCTGATCGTCCCGGTAGACTTCGCCTATTTTTTTTATCCAGTAAACAATAAAATTGTTAGGTTTTGCAAATTTCAAATCTAGATTTATAAAACAATAGTTATACAACCTTTCATTGGAATCCCACCAGTACCTAGTTTTTCCGTGAAACGGAGAGACAAACAAACGCAAAATGATTTTGTTGTATTCATCGTTCATACAGGTCACAGTGATTATTTATGAAAATATCCCATGTTGTTATATTTACATTTATGGATGTACTATTTATGTGTATTGAGCCTAAAAAATTGAGTTTAGTTCTGTACCCCCTTAACCCCTACCATTATTTAGTTAACATTTTTTAACATTTGACGACCGACTTGGTGTAATGGTTAAGAAGTTGGCTACTACACCAGAGGTCGCGGGTTCGATCCCCGCACAGTACAAACATTTGTGTGCATGAACATGTCTGTTTGTACTGGTCTGGGTGTCTCCTATGTTTAATAAGTATGTATTTACAAAAAAAAAATGTATTTAAGTATGTTTATCCGTTGTCTAGTATCCCATAACACAAGCTTTAATTAGCTTACTTTGGGGCTAGATGGCGCTAAAAAAAAAAAAAAGTTAACATTACCTTGTAAATTACTATAGTTAGATACAGCAACTTGAATGCCATTTTTGTCACTATTATTATACTCAATGTAAAACTGTTTCAAAATAGGAGAGCTAGTCGACCCCAACACGAGTATTGCATTACTCTCTGGGGTGTCTCAATACTTTAAATGTTGATATTGAGTAATGAAGTTATTTTATTTATAACAAATTTGCTCGTAAAGGGTCACTTATTTCACCAATTTCAATATCGTATTGTATCTCATTACGCACTTGTGCGTTATCGTAATATAAAACTCACGGTTTATCAAGATGCTCCGTCTAAAACGAACGGTACTTTTTTTTAAATCTTAGCAAAGAGTTTTTATGTCAGAAAAGAGGTCATTATTTTATGAATAAAATTAACTTTGGGAGATAAAATATAATAAATAAACATTTAATTCTTTAATTTAATTAATTTTGACAATAAATTACAATCATTTATCTGTAACAAAAACACAGAAATATTAATTTACTTTTTTTTGTGATCACCAACCCGCGTTTGGCAAGCGTGGTGATTAAGCCAATACCCATCCATTGTGGCGATGATTTGATTTCAATGATGATGGAGGCCTTTGCCCTGCAGTGGGACAGTTTAAAGGCTAATTACTTACTTACTAGTAATCCTGGCTGTTTTTTATGCCTTTGCCTTAAAAAAAGCGCTGATGCGCGCGCATCGCTAATTTGTGAACAAGTAAAATTTTGTATAACTGCTATAATAAGTGATTAAAGATTTATTCGTTAAAGAAGTCCGAGTTTTATTTATAAAACGTCGTATGACATACGTGCGCTTTGATAATTACAGCCTCTGCTTTCTTGTAGACCTCGCCTACGGCTCGGGCTAGCGATATCGCCTCGGCTGTAATTTTCAACTTACCGCACTTATATCATAATGTACTATTATTTATTTATTATTTTTAATTACATTACTATTCGATTGAGGCGCTGTATATGCCATTCAAATAAGGACTGTCATCGTCGTGAACTAATGGTAGGAATTCTGAGTGATCTTCTTGATCTGTCAAAGAATTACCAAGAACTGATTAATGCCAGAGTGAAACTCGAGATTAATTCATAAAAGCTAACTAACAAGTTGCCAAGTAACTTAGATTGCCAAGTCTAAATCTGAGCCAGAGGTGGTCACCAGGGGACGTGTCATTTAATCAAATGGCTAGCTTCGTAGGCTCAGTGATGAATAATGTAGACTGGACTACGGCTCAGCTGTAAGAGAGATGTGGTGTGGTCCAAATAATTAAAGATAGTCGTATATGTAGTGGTTAGGCACTCCAACTCGGATCGCGGATCGTGTGACCCCGAATTCAAATCTGGCCAGAACCAAAATCTTTGTGTTCATTGTTTAATTTCCGACTGACTCTCCGGTGATGGTAAACATCGATAAAAAACCAAATCAACCCGGATAGCGGCTCACCACCTACCACGTTGGGTTCTAATACCATTGGCGAAAAGTGGGCTTCTAAGTGTTCCGTTCACAATGACGGCAACAGTCACTTGCCTCTGACTACCCTGTTTGGGATAAAGTCGTCATGGTATGTACTAGTATGTAGTCGCACAACAGAAACGATTGCTTACGACTGGTTTGACAATAATTCTTGAATATCGCAAGTGATTTTTTTTACTCAATCTTGGTGGTGGTAAAGCTTGCAGATTCCGTGTTGGTTTGCGGTTCCCGCAACCTTCACACAGAATAGGTATTAATACTCCACTTCAGACACGTAACAGGTCTAAAATATAATCAGTCAGTACATTTTTACTAGTCACACTCGTATTTCAGCTGGTTCGCGACATCGCAGACAAACTGCAGGAGTGCCGCCTTTGTTGGTATGGTCATGTCTCACGGAGATCGGCCAACTACGTGTGCAACAAATGACTGGCCATCCCGCCCCCGCCTGGTACCGGTAGAAGAGGTCGACCCAAGAAGCGGTGGCTCGACGTCGTTAAGGGTGACATGCGTGCCAACAAACTCACCACTGAGGATGCACAAGACCGCGCGAAGTGGGCCAAGAAAATAAGAAAGGCGGACCCTGGGACCCCACGCACTAGTGTGGGTTCACAACCGGAATAGACTGCACGGATGATGATGATGATGACTCGTATTTCAGACTAGCTTCGGAGCCTTAAATATAGCCTTGTTACTGCTGATACCGTAGCTTTGTGGTATTAGGTAGATATTCTTTACCATGGGTAAAGTATGTTTCAGAAAAATCTACCTGCCGCCCTTCAAATTGGGCCATACGAGACAAAAGAGCAAATTAAAGGAGCCTTCAAACCAACGTGTGCAGAATGCTTACCTGGCCGCACTTGGTGTTAACTTACTACAAAAGACTACCTTATATATAAAAATGCCTGGGTGTAAGCTCTCTGCTCGATGCGGGCTTAGATAACTCTATTGTAACAGATATTTTATTGTAATAGTTAATACCTAGTATGTACTGACTAACAATTTTTGATTTTGAATTGTTTGAATGTTTTATATTCTTTGAT
Source organism: Udea olivalis (assembly GCA_947369235.1). Taxonomy (NCBI): domain Eukaryota; kingdom Metazoa; phylum Arthropoda; class Insecta; order Lepidoptera; family Crambidae; genus Udea; species Udea olivalis. Next base: position 5,324,620 of record OX376370.1, on the reverse strand, counting down.
TGTAGTTTTTTTCCCTTTGTTTTATATTCTTTTAGGTTTGTTTGTATCAAAATGACACATTGTACTTTACTAACGCCTGTTGTAAACCAAAAACAAGTTTAAAAGAGTAACTGCTGAGTTTTTAGCTGGAATTTCTCAGCAAGAAACAACTCCGACGCAGTGGTAGAGTCGCATTATGTCTGTATACTGTGTATTATATCCATATTATTATGGTATTTATGTCTATTATTTATTATTTTTTGCGGTAAACTTAACAATTTGAAAGTACTGATACAGTTTAATTAAATAAAATTATTCGAGCTTGAGTAACATCAAATCGATGAAAGTGACCAAAGTGGAACAGGAAACAAGTCTTTTCGGAGATGTCACGCTGTAAGAGTCATATCGATATGACGTTATTCTTTTTAAAGTACTAGAGTACCACCCGCGGTTTCGCTTGCGTGAACTTAATTTTAATGATATACGGGATTTTTCCGACCTAGCACTTGTAGTAACAAAGTTTCATACAAACTATCAACCCAAAAAACAACCCCTTAGGAGTCGAATTTCGTAAAAGCCTGTTTTAGGCCGAAATCTATAGAGCGTGTTTAGCCTAAGCTTAGACTTTGAACACCTGTATCTATCTATATCAGTTACTTCTCTATCGATGAGAATTTAAATACTAATTTTCGTCTGTTTTTTTTATAGTGACCAAGATGACCTCACTTCACCTGATGTTAAGCAGTCATGAGGGCCAGATATGAGGATGACAAGCACAATAATGCAAAGCAATTATCGAGCTGGCCATACTCATCTTGAAGGCCTGCCCTGGCCTGTTCAGTTAAACTTTTACTCAGATTTTCGCTAGTAGATAATAATTATAAAATATAAGTAATATAATATAATAATTAATGTGATAAGTTTGAGCTTAGCTAAATAACGATTATAAATCTCGGCCTTAGTAAGCACATACGTCCCTAAAGAACCCCCATGCCAATCTGAAACTCCTAGCTCTTGTAGTTTCTGAGATTTCGTGACACACACATATTTCAATTTCAATTTATTTATTGCAAACCATAATGTTGTACATAAGATGGCAGGTTATAAAGAAAGTTTCAATTATGGACCCTGTAGGGCGCCGCAAATATAAAAAATAATATAGTATAACATTCTATGTGAAAAATGTTTTTATAGTGTGGAAGAATTTATTAATTACAAATTTTAAATTTTATAATACAATTAATATCTATCATACATCTTATTCTCGCTTATTTATTAATTCATTTTTTTTTATTCATTGTATTTTTCATTTAATTTTATTAATTCATCATTGTACCTATTATGTATTCATATCAAACTTGTATCCCTCTCCAATGTAAGTTGTTTGCCAATTGTTTGGTTAAGTGTGAGAAACCGAAGTTGTTATTATTTACTCTTGTCAACCACATTTAAGATAAGATAAGATAAATAATCTTTATTGCACAAACAAACAAATACAGCAAGTTAAACAGTAAGTAGACATCAAATGTACAATTTAGGCGGTCTTATCGCTTTAAAGCGATCTCTTCCAGACTACTTTAATACATTTAATGCAATAAAGGTGTTCTATTCTATTCTATTCGCTTTTATATAGATATACTAGATTTAGCCCAGAAGCTAGTCTATACCTTTACATAGATATAGATTACACTGTCCTTATGGTGTCATACTTGCACTTGCGGTGAACTTCAAGTGTTCTGGACGTCTACCTTGAATAAAAATGGAACTACAAAACGGTACCTTGATGCTATTGTTACGTATGGTACCGTTTTTATTCTATTTCGACTCAAAAAAGCTACGAGGTTATTCGACTTTCATGAAAGAGTTTCCAATTTATGGTCTGGTTCAAAATGCCCCCATGTGAAGGCCCGTATTCACTTTGATCAGTAGTAAGTGCAGGTAATAAGTGCAGGTGCTTAGTGATTATGCGAAAACACGTGTGGACACCGATTGATTAGCGATTCTAATCACTTCACCACGCAGGATACTAATCATTCGCAATGATCCATCGCTGTCTACACATGCACTAATCACCTGCACTCGCACTAATCAAAGTGAATACGGGCTTTGAAGCTTGATGTGAATTCGCTTGTACATATAAATAAATATATGCACCAGACAACACACCTCTTGTTGGTCTCGAAGTAGGGATTAATATCCTTGTGTTACGAGGTACCACACAAGGAAATAAGCCAGGGGCGTCTCCCAGCACACCCAGACCCGAGTCAATTCAGAAAAGATCGTTTCCTGAATTGACCCGACCGGGAATCGAACCCGGACACTAGGGAAATCGAGGCGAGAAACCGTGCTACAGCGCACTACGCCAATCGTGTCGTCAAACATCTGCTTAGTTATGGGGTCAGATGATCTTGGTGTAAGCGGTCCCAAATGTGAAGTATAAATATATTACGAGCAACAGATTTCACAATTTTACAAAGGATCCTTTCTGAAAATAATTTCACGGTTTCCTTCATGAAATTGGTACGCATAAATTTTACATACAGCTAAGGGTATAAAGCGTACCGATTTACAGGATAATATCGCAAGAAACATGAAATTGGCTGGAAGAAACAATAGTCAAAGTTTATTTTCAGGGTTCCATGTTACATTGGTGCCTCCTGCACCTAATTTCCATGTTACATTGGTGCCTCCTGCACCTAATTTACCATTTAACTAGTGAAATTTTAATATTTAGCATCTTATAACAATGCTCTATTTTCAATCTCAGATAGCTGAGTCTAATGCAACTTCCACGTATCGTAGTTACTGCGGTAACTAAGACAGTTGACTTTAGAAATGTTGTATGCCACTTTTATCCCAAACAAAAACGTCAACGAGATTCACGCACACGTTAGTGGATGTCATTGTTGTAAATTCATGGTAGACAAAGACGGTGATCGAGGATCTAGTGGTTAATTTAAGTTAGTAACTAAACCTCACTCATTTGTTAGAACCTAAGGATGAAATATTTTGCATCAGGGATCACTCAAAGTAAGCACATACGACGGGTTTACAAAACTGTTTATTACCTACTGGCTAATAAGGGTGTGTTTATTATGCAATTATCCACATAAAGGATCGCTTATTTCCGTGGCTCAGCTATGAACGAACAAACAAAATTGATGAACGATCCTCATTGGTGGATATTTATTATACACACAGACCAGGTGGTTTGATAGTGATAGTGATCCGAAAGGATTTCAAATGAATTTGCCGTGTCGGAATAAACATAAACAAAGGTAATTGATAAGCCTACACTCACCCAAAACACCGATAAATTGCACCAGTAACACATTCACCGCAAAAACATATACTTATTTCTGAAATAATATGAAAATTGGCGGCCGCCGCAAGGAAATTCAATTCAGTTCTCCCTCTCACAAAATTTTCTTCTAGTTTTTCTGACAGTTCAATTGCCGCCAAATTCAGCGTCACCCGCCCATAAAGAAAAGAAGGCGGGAGTATACTTAAACAGTAATGTTAGAGTGAGTGAGATAGATGTGTTGTTTATTTTTAAACGATTAGTAGGTAACAGAAATTGCCAATACAAAGCTAGATAACAAATATTAACATTAATAATTACTATCCAGCGTCACCCACCCATAAAGAAAAGAAGTGTGAAAATACACATAGAGTAATGTTAGAGTGAGTATTGTGTATTTTCTAAACGATTAGTAGGTAACAGAAATCGCGAATATAAAGCTTAATAACAAACATTTAAAACCTTCCAATAAAAACCAAAACATAGGTAGGTACTAAACGCATGTTCTCGTAGCGAAACAGCCTAAAGGGGTGAAACGATGTACCTATTTAAAAAACGAACCGAAACAAGCACCAATGTATACATTATCGTTCGCGTAAAAAATGTATTGGGATGACACATGACATGACATGACAATGTCAAATCCCAATACATTTTTTTACGCGAACTATAAAGTAAATTCAAAGTGGCAACTTAATACAAATGAAGCATTCTTATAACAGGGTATTTGGATATCATCGGATTCTATATCTGGGATTTGAACTCGGGACCTGCGGATTTCGTTCGGTCATCGTTCAGTAACGCTACCATGAGTTTACAGCGATGACTGTCGCTAGCGTCAGATTTAAGTACTTATATACCTATTCTTAGATTGAGTGACGTTTTTGTATAGGATTTCAGTAAAGCGCCATGGTAATAGAATACCTAGTATTGGTATTGGTAGTTAATTCTATAGGGCGCGCCAAAACAATTACATTGTACATTATATTTCTCTCTCTACAAAAGTGCGTAGCGACCATCCGGTACTGAATACCGATGTTTACATCTGTCGAGTCTGAACGATACCGTTTGAATATTCATAGAAATGTCCGCCAGTTTGACAGACAGAAGTCGTTTGAAGTCAAACATGGATACGTGTAAGGTCAGGGTTGCCATTTGAAATACTTGACACTAGCTATTTTTGAAAACATTCAATTAGGATTCGGAGAAATACGGCGTGCCCCGGTGAGTAAGGATTAAATCAAAATAGCAAATAGCTCATTTCAGACTATTTTTGCCTCATCAATAGGTATAAGTAATTTTTTGTTTTTTAACAAAACGAATTACTGAAAAGAATTATCTAAGGTACCAGCTTATTTCTTGCCAACAGAATGATTGATGATTTTGTCTTACTGTAACTAGATAATCTATTGAGTATGAAAACAATTGTCGATTAAAATAAGTAAAATTTATTTATTTATTTATTTATTCAAAAAACAAATACATCTATTATTAAAATAACAGCATATTTTTGTGTAATAAAAAAATGCTTACTTCATATTCTAACTAATCTTGTGGAAAAAATTGTAGTAACTACTGAAAGTTGTCCAATTGTTTTAAAAAGATGCTTCTTTAATGTATAAATTCTCTACAAAATTGTTGAGTTATTCTGATAATTTCTAAAGTTGTGAGATGTTGAAAACAAGAAAGTCGTGTTTTTTGTATCCAGAAAACCTAATCAAGAACATATAAATCACTATAACGGTATTTAAGATAACCACATAAGAATTTGTTTGTTTCAGAGGATAAATTGCTGACAGAAAGCATTAGTATCTAGTTCATTGAACGAATGGGACGTATTCTGGGAAGGGAATAGTGATGTGTTAACTTTATCGATAAAATCGATGATTTAAGTTGATCAGCACAAACTTTTCTTTTAACACAGATACAAAAAAAAACTTAGAGCTACTTAAGCCAACTCATTTACATTGTTATTCAAAAATCTATTTTATAAAACTGAGGTAGTGTCGCGTATAGAAATAAGCTTTCACTGGACTAAAATAACAACATTATTGAGCGTATCTAAGTAATGTTCTTGTTTTCAGCACATATTGTCAGCGAAAACAGGGTCAGTATATCTAAACTTTTACTATGTTTTGACGTTCACATCTTTATTACCTTACCAGCCCCCCTATTCAGAACGAAGTTTTCGACTGATTCGATAAATTTGTTTTAAGTATAGTAAATGATCCGCTTAACGGTAGCAATCAATATTTTTATATGTTCAAGCCAAAGGCCTTAAGCTTTCATTAAATAAATTACATATAAAGTACCTTACTTAAAAAAGGAATTAAAAATAAAAGAAAATAACCGATTCGGTCGATAACTTTGTTCTGAATCGGGGAGCAGGACTACTTTATTTACATAAAAATAACAAATTCTGATTTTCTCTTAAGAAATAATTTCCATCGACAAAGCGTGTAAAAACCATCGGACCACAGAACATCCCTACTGCAAAAGGGTCCAATAAGAAGCCAAAATAAATCTGTGTTGTACTTAGAACCCCGTACCTTAGTTTATGAATAATTTATGATTCGGGATTTGAACACAGACGTAGGTTCCGTAATGTCTAGGTTGCATAACTAAGGGTTTTATTAGATGAAGTTCACTTGGATAACGTAAAATGGAACAGGTTTATAGTTTTTTACGACCAAGCTCTTCCACTTCTATCTTCACAGAACATATTCAAGAATTAACAAATAAATAGAAATATGCGCCAGACAACACACCTCTTGTCATGGTCTCGAAGAAAATATAAATATCCTTGTGTTACGAGGGAGGGGCCAGACCAGAGTCAATTTAGAAAAGATTGTTTCCTGAAAGGAAATAAACACACCCATACATTTCAGTCAGTAGCAAGACAGCATGCGGACCGCCTGATGGTAAGCAGTAACCGCATCTTATGTACCTCATCGGAGAACTTGTTTGGTCAGCTGAAGGACTTGATTTCGTCTTTCTCTGTAATGTCTGTCTATTTGCTAGTGTTATTACACATGCCTGTATATATGCATATGTCTGTCATTAAACGACACGTCACTTAAACGATCGTTGTGATCAGAAATTTTGTTTTTGGTTTGATTTTTAATCTCTGGGGTCGCTGTGCTGGACTCCTATACAAAAACGGCAACGCGGTTTACACGGGCGCCAGGGGCTGTCAAAATCAAAACCAATATTACCTATTCAAGTAGACCATTTATAGTTCTTTCGAATCGTCAAAAACAATTAACTTTAGCTAACGATTAGAGAGCGTCGTGGCCTAGTGGTTCAGCACCCGAACTCAGATCGTGGATCGTGTAGGGAGCACACGATCCAAATCTGCCCAGACCCAAATCTTTGTGTGCATTGTTACATAACCGACTAACACTCCGGTGACGGAAAACATCGATAACAAACCAAATCAACCCGGATAACGGCGAAAGGCTCACCAGCCATCACGTTAGGTTCTAACACCATTAGTGAAAAGTGGGTTTCTGAGTGTTCCGTTCACCATGACGGCACAGTCACTTGCCTCTGACTACCCCGCTTGGGATAAAATCGTGATGGTATGTAATGATATTATAGACATACATTAATACGATTTAAATATAATACATATTATATTGGGACTCTACTACCGGCGTCGGAACTGATTCCAATGAGAAGACCCGGCAAGAAACTCCTAGTTACTCTTCTAAAAAAAGAAGTGGGTTACAAATTCAGGTTAGTCACTCACACTTTTTGCAATTGTAAACTTCTGTCATTGTTGTAGACATTCTGTTTGCCACAGACGTTTGTGCAAAATCTATACTAATATTATAAAGCTGAAGAGTTTGTTTGTTTGTTTGCTTGCTTGCTTGCTTGAACGCGCTAATCTCAGGAACTAATGGTCCGATTTGAAAAAATATTTTAGTGTTAGATAGCCCATTTATCGAGGAATGCTATAGGCTATATAGGATATGTTGACAGTATGTTGTTCGGAACTGTTCATAAACATTAACAGCGGCCACAGCACTACACTCTGATCTGTATCGCAGGAGCCATTATATTTTCAAAATTAAACGTTGTCGGCTGGTTCGGTTATCGGATACAATTTAAGAAACTTATTATGACAAAAAAACAGCAAAATAAAAAGGAATAAAACGAGGTGTGTGTATTTGTGTGGAAGTGTTGATGTGCAGTGTCTGTGTGTGTGTGGTGTACAAGAAGAGTTACAAGAATATCCTCAGTTTCCTGATAGTTCAACTCAATTAATAAATACGATTTTTTAACTGGTTTGGCGATAGTCCTATTACATCATTCATGATTTTGGCCATTTTATTATATTTGTATATATGGGAATACGGAAGGAGACGCTTTGCAAAAGTAGATTTAACAGCAGGAAGTGGAACTCCGAAAACACGACGTGCAGCCAAGCTGTTGAAATACGGTTAGCAAATGATTCTTTTGTGGATTGAGGTTGCGACTTCAGTTATATACTCGTATATACAGTAGTCGGACTCGTGCAACATTACTCTCCTTGTAAAGAAAAAAATATATCATCATTCCATGCGGACGAAGTCGCGGGCAGAAGCTAGTAAGATTTATTTAGCAACATTTAAGCATGTTGATCAGTCTCTAACTCCCATACATTATGTCTTGTTCAAATAAGGGAGTGGTGACCTTGATGCAAGTTAACCTAACCCAGATATCTGAGCATTTGAGTAATTTCCAGTCCAGAAACTCCCATCTTCCACTATATTAACTCATTTAAGTTGTGAAGTCTGTAACTTATATTGAATCGAGTTTATCAGTTCAATCTCTTCGGACATCTTCAGCTCTTCAGACGTCTTGAGAAGTAGGTCCCGGATAGCAATCTGGACCAGACACAGACATGGCAGGGCTGATAGCAAAGTTAGTTTATCAGGGCGAGTTTGTTGTAAACTAGGTCGGTAAGAACTGTCATTTGAAAAATGACGGTATTTTAAAGTGTTGGATAAAGTAATTTATCAGGCAAATAGAGTTAAATGCGTTATTTAAAGATGAGGTGTTCTTTTAAGCGGTGCTTATTTTATGTAATTTAGCAAAAAAAATTGCCTTTGGAAATATCGTGAGAGCGTCGTGGCCTAGGTTGAGCACCTCGGATCGCGCATCGTCCCGAGTTCAAATCTGGCCAGAACCAAAAATCTTTCTGTTCATTGTTATATTTCCGACTAATTCTCCGGTGATGGAAAGCATCGATAAAAAACCAAATCAACCCGGATATAGAGTGTAGGCTGACCACCTACCACGTTCCGTTCTAATACCATTGGTGAAAAGTGGTGTTCTGAGTGTTCCGTTCACCATGACGGCGACAGTCACTTGCTTCTGACTACCCCGTTTGGGATAAAGTCGTGATGGTATGTAATGTAATGTTTTCGAAATATGAACAATGTTAAAAAGTTCGATAAAAGGTAATGTTGTTGCGGTAGCTGTCAAGGTGCATGTTAGTTGTTGAAAGTATTTTAATCAGCCATTTGTAACTCTCATAAATAAACTCTCGCAAGAAACGAATAAATAAATATTTTTTACGCCAAAAAACTGGGGGTGTCGATGGAAACGACAGTCTATGGATAGCAATATTTGGTCATATTATCTACGAGCTCCGTGGTTACGCCCGCGTGGACTCTTTTTTTCTCGCACGTTGGGTTGGGTTACATATCAAAATTTCACGTTTTTGAAAAAAATATTTTAGCAATCAGGAATAATGTAGCTTTTTAATTATGAAATAATTTTTGAAATCGGTTCCGTAGTTTCGGAGATTACTTAACTCAAACGTCCAAATTCACAAACACTTACCTCTTTATAAAATTCGTGTATATAGTAGGTATCTATAGTATCGATAGTCTTCATGTGGCATATCAAATACAGTTTGGGGATTGATCTCATAAATATGGCGCATATTTATATTTATTTACTCGTTAATTAAATATAAATATGCGCCAGACAACACACCACTTGTTATGGTCTCGAAGTAGGGATAAATATCCCTGTGTTACGAGGGACCACACAAGGCATTAAGCCAGTGGCGTCTTCCAGCACACCAAGCCCCAAACCAATTTAAAAAGCATCGCTACTTGAACTGACTCGACCGGGAACGGAACCCAATACGTAATTAAGGCGAGACTATGCCAATCGTGTCGTCGAACATAACGGGCAATTGTGAAAAAACCTGAAATACAATGGTGGCAGACCAGAAGCTCTTTCTGGGCCGAGGACTCTTTCCTCTTGTCCGCCGTGGATTTTAAAGAAAAATTTTGTTTCGATTTTATTACATAATAGCTGCTTAACAGAGTTCGTTCTGTCAAAAGTTATTGGCAAATGTTTGACAGCTGGGAACATTTTGTATTGATAGATTAAATGGTCGTTTATTTAAAATTGTATGTTACTTTTATTTATGTTTCTCACCGTTTAAACCTTAACTGAACTTTCACAAATATTTCAAGATAAAAATTAGCCAAATCGGTTCACCCATTCTCAAGCTTTAGCGAGACCTAGGATGAACATTAGTTTGACAAATATTTTTGTATTGTCGGCGTCTAGGTGTTGTTATCTATTTCTTTAAGTTTCTGACTTGCTTAGCTTAAAGTACCCACCTAAAATGATCTTGGTATTGCAAGTCCAAGATAAACCAATGGGTTATTTTCTTGAAAACACTTCTTCAAGATGTTCCATCCTTTCACGTAAGTAATGTCCTTGTTTTCAGCACTAGTTAGCGAAAACGGGGTCAGCATCCAGACTTATTACTATGTTTTGACGTTCACACTTTATGACCTAGGTCTAGACTTATAGGTAAAGTAAGGAGAATAAAACCAACATTCACAGTTAAAACTACTCAGAGAACTTTTTGTGCCCCAGGTCATTAATTGTCCTTGTTTTGTGCTCTGACCACTGTCACTTCAACGTAAATACGTTGAAGTGACCTACACAGTGAAGTAACTGGAAATACCGGAATGCATTTCTGCCAAACTTGTGCTACTCACCATACACACTATCGATTCAGTAGTTTTTAGTATATCTATACTAATATAATAAAGAGGAAAGATATCTTTATATGTTTTTTTGTTTGTTTTTTTGTATTGGATAGGCTCCGCAACTTCTGGACCGATTTTGAAAATTCTTTCACCAATATAAAGCTACATTACGTGGAACGCTCTTCCAGCACATGTGTTTCCTTCCTCTTATACTCCCGGGTTCTTCAAACGGGGCGTGAAAAGGCATTTCTGCAGGCCTTCAAGGTGAGGATGGCCAGCCCAGTGATTCGTTTGAATGACTGGGCTTGTCAACCTCATATCTGGACCTCACGACCGCTTTCCATCAGGTGGAGTGAGGTCATCTTGACGGGCAATATAAAAAAAAAACATTATCAGGCAGTGACATAGGCTATGTTTTTTTTTACTTTAGGCTATATTTTGACTAAAATAGACAGTCCACGCAGGCGAAGCCGCTATAGTTCGTTATAAAAATACAAATATAAAAATAATACCTCTTTAGAATATTAACATAGATTGAACAAAGACAGCTAAGTAAACAGGCTACATTTTCATAGAAGACGCTGGCGGAAAGGTTTTTCAATAAACTATATTAACCATCTATTTATTAATCAGTGTCAAATAATTTCCTCTGAGTAGGGATCCGTACCCGCGTCCTGCTTAATTTAGGAGAAAACTTTCAGAACCACTGACCCTTTTCTCAAGGAATGTTTGTGGAAAAGAGAATTATTTAGTGTCGGTACATCATGGACGTTTTATGTTACGTCTGAATTTTTAGGGCTACGTGACGGGTTTTAGGGACTTTTGGCAAGTGGCAAGCTCCAATCAATGTCTAGCATGGTAGACATAAAGATCTCTGATTGGAGCTTGCCGAGTTAACACCAATGACAGCTAGCTTCCACGATGACCGCGTTGGCGTTTTTGCATGGGGTACAGTGCATCTAGTGATTATAAATGTAACTGAATATTAGAAAAAAATAAAGTCAACTTTTTTTTATATTGCCCGTCAAGATGACCTCACTCCACTTGATGGAAAGCGCGGTCGTGAGGTCCAGATATGAGGTTCAAACGATCACTGGGCTGGGCATCCTCACCTTGAAGGCCTGCAGAAATGCCTTTTCACCCGAAGAACCCGGGACTATAAGAGGAAGGAAACACATGTGCTGGAAGAGTGTTCCACGTCTGGATGGTACGACAAAGAAACGAGTCACTGAACCTTTTAGTTCGGGCCAACAAATGTTGAATTGTGTGTGGATGACGCCGTAGTCCAACTATTGTAGTTTTCGTGACTGAAACTCACGTCAGACACACAGCTGAGTTATTTTTTACTATTCAACTTCTCGCCTGATGATCATCGGCTACCGCAGCCTATGGACGCGTGCAATACCAGGTGCAACCCTAGTTGCCGACTCGAGAAGTAACCCCTTCACACCCCTTTTCAAACTGCATTCTTATTTACTCTCTTCGATCAAACTAATGATTTTGGGGGCAATTATTGCCAGTTGACATCGGATACGGCATCGTTATTGGCTGACGAGCTGTCAAATTGTGAGCTATACTAGCTAGCAACTGAGTCGCGTTGCGAATTACAGAAAAGAGAACGGCCAAAGTGCGTTTTCGTACATCACATTATATTTCATACTTAGGTCCATTAGAAAACTCAACCGCTCGTCGGTCTATTCATGACAATAACTATATCCGCTTTCAAAATTGAGATTCTCTTGCACTCGAAGATTGTAAATAACCCCCAAAGGGTTTGTTCATCACACAAAACAAAAATATTCACCTCCATAATTTTTCAAAATAAACTATCGCAGTGATGAAATGTAGTATTAAAATTATCATTAATTATTATGATACCCTCGAGGGGCCTCGAGCACTCTGTAATTATAGTATTTTTTTTAAATAACAAAACTTTCCTCACGGACGAAGTCGCAGTCAAAAGCTGGTACCTACCTACTGTTAAAATTATAAAATGACCACGCATTATTATATATAATGCTTAGGCTGTTCAAATCAAAAGGATTACCAGCGTGGGACAGTATTAATTAAACTAAACGGTCCCTAAGCGCTTTAGAACCATTATTAATTAATATTACGCATCTAATCCTATAATCTTTTTAATAAACTAAAGAGGATTTAACGAATTTGGTAGTAGGTTGAAAACGCCTCGTACGTGTTTTAGTAGCAGTGCGCGTTCCCGCTTCACGAGTTGATAAACGGAATAGAGACACTCGTGCTACGCGATAAGTTTCGATTCCGCGTGCAAGCTACCTAAACACGGCCTTGATCGATAGCACGGACAAATTTAAAAATACTAGTGTGACACGAACTTGGTAGATTAGAGAAGTCTTTTTTACTTGTCCACGTTTCTTGAGAGAACCTTCTGTACGGAGTACTTATTACCTATTACCTATTTCTATTATATTACTATTATATTACCTATTCTGTGATAGAGGCAAAGTTTCAACAACCGCGCTGTGACAGGTAAGCAGTGTACCTGACACGCAAATGTTGTTAAAACCATGAAAATCGGAAAGACTGATCTTTAGGCCTTACAAATCATTTTGACCCGTTGCACTAAAAGGAAAAAATGTAATGGCTACATTAGACAAATTCACCAGGGGCCGTATTTACCATCTTTTATAACCAGTCAAAAAAATTAAAAAACTGTTCTGAAACCTATCGTGTGTGGAATCTAATGAACTTAAAGGACTTACTGAGCCGATTCTCAAAATATATCACATCATTACATTTCAGTCACTTGTTTTAAATTAATTCATTTTCAAAACGTACTAACTTTGGGCTACTCCAGATATGACTGTTGAATATTTTTTCTCAAAATAAGCCTTAAATGACGTCATAACTCCTCTTCTTTTTTTTTCTTTTCGTGTTATGAGTCAAATTTATTCGCGAGGCCTATCAATCGTTCCAATTTCCATGCTTTTATGAACATTCGCAGCCGCAGAACACCGCTAGCACTACGTGTGCGTGAGCGCTAGCTTGATTGGCCGAGTCGGTATGAACCGGTTTCTCTGAGTTGTAAGTCGTATTTTTAACGAGACAAAGTACGTGGTAAGTCGTTTTTTTAACGAGACCAAGTAAGTGGTAAGTCGTATTTTCAATGAGACAAAGTAAACTGACGACGGGATTGTCAGGTTACGATGAAATAAATAAATAAATATTAGTATCACGGCTAAGGGAATGAATTAAACAATCATTCATAAATATAACACGTAGGTATATTCATAAATTGTAATAAAAGACTTTCGGTAGCTTAGCTAGAACACCAGACTGCCAAGATCGAATCCCGGGTTTTGGCAACATTATTTCACAAAGTGACATTCAGTGGACAGTTAAAAATACGGCTTTAGTATTGTCACTAGATACAGCTCAGTTTTAGAAGCTTGGCCTCGGTTCCGTATATTCACTTAATCAAATTTAAGTACTTTGTAAATGTAGGTAGTTGAATAAGCCCCGTATAGCTAATCGGATAGTATAAGTAGAAGAATAAACAACTAGTTCTGACTTAGTACCGATACTACACTTGATTACTAAATCAATAATGAAACTTTGTACACTTAGACTGGTACTACACTTGATTACTAAATCAATAATGAAACTTTGTACACTTAGACTGGTACTACACTTGATTACTAGATCAATAATGAAACTTTGTACACTTATACTGGTACTACACTTGATTACTAAATCAATAATGAAACTTTGTACACTCATACTGGTACTACACTTGATTACAATATCCCGTATTTTTATTTCATAAACAGTGTGTACATTTTTGTTACGGGCGGCGAGCGTAATAAAATACTGCGAAAGAGGGTAGACTTATTACTTATTACTTGTCTGCCAATAACAACTCAACTGCAAGATCTTCAGTTACTCCGTGATCATGGAACTTGCAACAGTGCCGAAATATCGGAAACTCGGAAAAAAAAGGTACTTGGTAGAAATCCCCTAACTAATGACTATTCTAATGTTAGTGATCATTAAGGTTTGAAACAATAAAATTCCACGCATCCGAAGTTCCTAGTCGATTATACGTTCGTATATATTTCCGCCAAATGTACCGAGTTTGAAACCAAGTGTTGTTACAGTACTCCAACTACGTTTGAGGACGCTTCAAGCGAGGCTATGGTACAGTTTAGTAATTGCATTCCCCCGAATTCGTCCTTGCAATTGATTGCTGTGGGTAATTCTCGTAAAGCAGCCTGAATTCAGATGCAGTTAGAGCTATGTTAACTGTTGGCAAACCCTGTGTAATGAGTGCATTTTCAAATTAGTTTGGAATGTTATGTAAGGGGGAACGCCATACGGTCATAATAATCTAGGCCCTCAGTGCACACGTATGAAACTACTATGGGATTCTTGTATGTAATACCAATAACCAATTATTATAAGGGATTCTATAAAACTTGCCGGGGTCGTCAGTAATGCATATCATCAAAACAGAGGTATTGCTGGAGTTGTCGTTAAGGAGCGGAATTCGTGTTCAGGTCATCGAGTATAGAAAGATCGTCGAAGTCAGAATTCATGCTTAATCAGTTAAAACCGCAAATAATTACAAAAACAAATCACAATGGTGCAAACGCAGCAAACTGATTTATTGATACTTTATTTTGACAAACGGCAGCTATGGCCACCGGCTGTCAATGTGGTTGACAGCCGGCTGTCTGCCATCATACGAAAACGCAAGACCATAATAAATGTAATCGTTTTTATATTTATTTTTAAGCAAATCTTGTTCTAAGTTATCATGAGAAAGGAACAGAGAGAAAAATCAAAACTAATATTTTGGACTCATCCATAAAATTAAATATGTTGTGCAGTCGAGGCCATAGTCCGAAATCCCCCTTTAATAAATTACTAAAAGATGATAATAATTATGACGTTTCTGTACCTGTGCTGTGACCTATGTGAAAGTGAAACGCCATGTGATCGTTTCTGATCGATCATGTTAACTGCTGTTATTTCACACAGTACCTACTGAACTAAGCTGTTTAATTTCCAGTCAAACATTGGTTTTTGCAATTAGTAGAATCTTACATACGACTACGAGGCTTATTTTCAAATTTAATGCCAAATAATTCAGTTACAATGTTTTGTGATCAATATTTTTATACTTACTTGCAACCTAAAATAGATACCATTTCGATAATATTAGGCAGATTAATATTGTTTTTAAACGACTTAAAAAAAAGGAGGGGGTTCTCAATTCGACTGTATTTTTTTATGTTCGTTACCACAGCACTTTTGACTGGGTGAACCGATTTTGATGATATTTTGAAGCTGGTGCTTCCCGTGTGGTCTTATTTTATTTGGTCTAGTTCTGACAATGGCATCCATGAGAAAACTTTGAAACCGGTTTTTTTCGTGAAATTTTTTGAAAATATATTTATAATAAGTGCATGTTAGATGATGTAAAAGCATAATACATGTATTACCATGCGTCTTTTAATATTCAAAATGTAAGTAGATAGGTCGAATTAAAAATAATACAAACAAAAAACACAAACCGAGCTGTCCTTTTTTCGCAAAATACATTTAACACAGTTTACAACCTACCATCCAGCCCAATGTAGCTAAAATGTATGACAATGCTAGAAGCAGACAAGACAACATAAAAAAAAACAGTAGGATACAAAAAAAAAAACTCAGCAAGAAGCCTGTTCAGGCCAGGGAAACCTAAAAAAATTTACAGCAATCTAGCATTGTCATCTGAAGAGAAACATTAACTTAACATCTGTGAAAACATGTTCAGAAAAACTACGAAAGTGTGACGTCACCACTACCTGGCAACCTATTACGCAACAAATTCTAAAGCTCAGTTTATTCTAGACAAATATTAAAGTAGGTCACAGAGTTTCTCCAATTAACAAAATGGGACTGATGACGTCACACATCGTAATTAATAAACAATTAACCTCAAAACACAGTTGCCAACCCCCATTCATTTGGCTGGCTTTTGACGAGATACACTGTATTACGACACCTAAACTAATATGGCCGACAGCAAGACGCAAATGTCACATCACATACAGACCTAATAAAAAATTACGAAGTTTTGACAGTTAAAGTTTTATTTAAATCGTAACTCATGCTACAAAGTGTCGATTATGCATACTTAGTTAAATCCTTTAACCTAAAAAAATAATACTTACTTTTTTTGAAGCTACGAAATATTTAAAAAAGTTGACACTTTGTCTTTTAAAGCACTAAGACACATAAAATACTTTTAGACGTTCCGTTTAGTTGCTGTTCATTCAGTTTGTAAAATTAATCAGTATTATACAAATTGTGTTAAAAGTTATACTCTTACTTGTTCGATGACGTCACTATTTTGTTCATAAATTTTTCAAAATTTTTCTTATACATAATATAGTAACATTTGGCGTCTCACCCCCTTTTTTATAATAATTCAATTAGCTTTAACAAAACTTTTTCCACATCACTGCTTTGTATTATTATATCTCCCTTAGCTCAGAGGTGAAAAGACAAAATAGTGATGTAAAATTGTTAAGCGACCAATTCAGTTTTTATAAAAAAAAGGTTCTGTATAGCCTTTAAACAACGACTTTACCATAACAGCAGCCACTAAACATCAATGTACAATAACCTTTTCGGTACTTACTTCTTGATATCCAATTATTTCTATATACTTTTCTACTTAGAGATGTCATATTTTTATAATATTCACAAAACTCATGAATCTTATTTTTTTACTTGGTTCGATCCCCAAAATAATCTTTCACTCAAAAATCCCCTTGAATGCATTTTTATATCTCGATAATTACTTGTCCCAAAATAACAAATAATGGTTTGGATACGCTATTCACGAGCACCTTAGTCCCAATGTTTTTTTACCCCGAGTAAAATGATAATTATGGAAAACCCAGTACCTACCTAGCTGATGAAGAAATCATCTTAGAGATTTTTTATAAAAGTCTGTTGTTGCTTTTCGTTCACTCTAATAACGCAATTTTATTGCTCCGTCTTTATCTATTGAACGAGGTATTGAGAGCAAAATAAGTATATTTTCCTCTACTTCACCTACTAAATACGCCGTATAATATTCCCTTTCGGTAAAAAAAACATCGGATACATGAATATTTAACTACCCATCTTCGTTGTATCCGTTTCGCCCCAATTATAACCGAAATTACCCCACTTTTGAAACAATTTGCCTGACCTCGTATTGATCGGACTAGCCCATCTTTCTATCTTCATTAATAAACTGATATACTGGTAGTAATTCTGATGTACAGCAATAAAAATGACAAAATAACGTTTAATTGATTAGGTATGAGGTGGCAGCGTATTTTTACAGAGATTTTACAAAACCAACTATTGTTTTACACTAATTCTTTTAAGTAGAATATTTGTACTGGTTAGTAAAATATCTAAGCGATTTAATTAACCCGTACTAATATGATCTGAAGCTGGTCATTGAGATTTCCAGTACCACTACCACCGATGACAGTCGTTAGCGACAGTATTGACGTTTTTCCATGAGAATAGTGATAAAACTAAAATTGGTTTACAAGTTGCTGTATTTACGTGACGAAAACTCATGGTAGCCGTACTGTACCTCCTTCATGAGTCTGCCTCAAGTAAACAAAGATAGTTATCTGCAGCAATTTCTAAGCCGTGGCATTACTATTTGCTATAGGCGCTAGGGCTCCCAATCCCGCATGCTATTGCGGGATCTCGGTTACGGCGGGATAAAGAATTTTCATTGGTGCGGGATCCCGGTATAACGGGACCCCGCGTTTGTCGATAGCAAAAGTTCGAAATTAGGTGCTTAGTAAAACAAAGCATAGGATGACATAGCATTTACTAAAATAAGTATAACAATTTTTAAAGTAATAATGAAATCACTTTGCGTTTTAGAAGTGTTTTTGCAGGAAACACAACGTTCCAAACGTATCGTCAGCCAAACTACTTCGTAGTGTTGGCAAGGTAACGGGAACGATAAAACCGCTGATCCCGCATCTCGAATCTCGCAGTGAGCGGGAGTGAAAGTTAGTTCGAATTTTAGTTCCATTTTTTTCCAAGTTTTTAGTTCCATTTTGACTCAACAGAGGCGCAGTAACAAATATTTTACGCGAACGAGAACGTAAATTCAAAGTGACTCTCTTAGTAGACGTACTGTTCCGATATCCTATACAAAAACTTAACACGCAAGAGTCTGTCATCAGTGAAAACTTATGGGGTGGTCACTGCCACTCCATTTTCGGATTTGCTTTTTGCTTAAATTATTAGTATTTATTAAATGGCCGAATGAGGATCATTTCCTTAGCCTTTCCCTTTTTGATACTAGTAAAAAACGTAAAATGTTTCGTTTGTAGTAGGTACAAAAAAACCAGAAAAGACCAAAAAATGTATTTGACTCCACTGTAATTCTTGTTTTCTAACTGAAATACTGTATAGCGTACTTACACATTCAACCATTTATGTTTTTTATCATAAACTTTTAGAATAGTAAGTATTGATCATACTAAAAAACAATGAGAGCTCAGCTTATACTGGCTACGCCACGCTCTAACTTCAACTGCATATACAGCAAAATTACCACCATTATCAGCTCCTTTAAAATTCATTCGATGAAGAACTTTGCAAACTAAGAAGTTTTGACTGTTTTCTTTGCATTTCATATTTTATAACTCGCATCTTCTTTCCAAGACTCGATGAGTTAGTAAGTTACTTGTTTTAATATTGTTTTTCGTTACGGTACTTTTTATCAAGTGCCTTTTTAACCCTTCCTCTGTTTTTTTGATGAATAGAATATCTTTTGCTATGTATACATTTAAAAACATATCATCTACTGTTATAATTTCCTGGACAGGGAACCTACAAAGCACATATTATATTTTAAGTACCACATTTTTTTGATATTTGGTTGGTCTAAGAAAATTTTACATCGTTTGCAATAAACTCGCACTTAAATGTTCGGATTACGTATTAATAACAGTATGCCATAAACTCCTTATGGTTATCTATTTTAAAAAAAAAAAACATTATTTATCCCCAGAAACCTAACATATCCCTAAGCTCTTCAAACTAATATACACACAGAAGGTTGTAGTGCATTCACATTGAAAGAATGTACTTTTACAGTCTTGCAAATTTTGTAGCTGTTTGTTTTGCCATATGAATACCTGGCCTACTCTCCTTATCCTAACTGCATATTTTACTTATCACCCCCTACTCCGCAAATCCCTAAGCATAATGTTTTCCAAAGCATTATCCTACACATTATTACTAAATTCCTAGTAACAGTAATCTTCTATATTATCCCTAAAAATGTATCTCCAAACATTACATTACAAATCCTTAAATCATCTATGATCTCTAAACATAGCCCTGCTTATACCGAAACACAACCCCACTTATCCTTAAAACCCGACCTATCCCCTCCACGCTAATGTACTCACGGAAGGATGCGGCGGGTGGTCCTGGCCCTTGACATTCTGCAGCTGCTTGTTCTGGGCAGTCGGGGTTCGCTCTCCAGCAGCGGTAGACGCACCAGCTGCTGCTCCAGCACTGCTGCCGGCAGGGGATTTGGCTTGGGGGGAGCTTGTTGAAGTGGTTCTGTGGGGAGAAAGGTTGAAGGTTATTAATAATAAAAGCAGGCCTCCTATTGCGGGGGACCATTTGCTACGAAAGTGAAAATTCTTGGCCCAAAAAACAACTGTGCTTGTTAAATATTATTTGATTTTTAAGTTCAATTATTGAGTCATGATTACAGTTGTAGATAAAACCTAACAGAGCTAAAGTAACACGGTAAATGGACGAATTATCATATTTGAATAGTGTTTTTTTGTTAAGATAAATATCTGAAAAGAAATATCTGGGGCAATTTACACCAAGATCATGTGACCCCAAACTAAGCAGAGCTTGTACTATGGGTGTCAGACACTGATAAACATACTTAAATATTTTTAAATACATACTTAAATGAATAATAACACCCAGACACACAACAAACACAAATGTTCGTCACATAAATGTTTGTCATGGGTGGGGATCGAACCCACGACCTCCGGTGCTAAAGGCAGGATCGCTGCCATTGCACCAACAGACCAGTCAAGATCAAACTATAATAAACTTTACACAAAGAAAAAAGAAAGTAGGCATTTGGCTTTTAGACTGTCCTACAGTATGCTGGGCAAAGGCCTCCTCCCCATCATTGAAATCACCATGCTTGTGAAGTACCTGTTAGTGATTGGGATCACAAACCCAAGCTATGTATATTTAGAAAACCCAAAAACAGACTTTGGACGCCCTGGGATTTAAGCCAAGCACTTTAATACACGATCTGAAAGTAGGTTTTTGTACAGTGAAACATATCTATCTAATTATAATTATTTATATTTATAGAAAATTTCTGCAGACAATGTTTTTAAAATATAAATATTCGATTTATGAAAAATATATCGTTTTTAACGATTTGACTTGAAAATAACAAAGAACAACGTAACAAATTAACTTATAATTTTTTTTTCGATACCGTTTTTTCGTACTCAATTCGTATGTTTACATTCCTTTCTCGCCGAAGTTACCTGTGTTTTTTTCGTTCAAAAAATATTCCAGTTACATTACACATCGCATGGCCCGACTGGATCAACGTCACGTTTTGTGTGCCCGTCTCATGATAACCTGGTGGAAGTGGTTCTCAAACTGTTTGAAAGTTACTTTCAAACGAAGGAGAGTGTATCGTGGGGAAAAAAAAATACATTCACTAGGTTTTCTAGGCCAGGCTCACGCTTTTGATGAAATCTAGTCATGAATAAGTACAATTTATGCGATATTAAACTTATTTGTTTTCAAGGCATTAAATTCGTGGTATATAAATAGTAAAGAAATACCATCTCGACTATATCTGTAACGGGATAGTCTGAGGCTAGTGCCTGCAGACGTCATGGTCAACGTACCACTCTAAATTCCACTTTGCACTAATGGTATTTTATATCTCAACGTGGTAACGTGGTGGCCAACGTGGTCGTTGAAGTTGTGGGAGGGTTGGTGACGGTTGCAACATTAGGCATGTACTTGCACATTCTCGAAGTTAGTGGTTATTGCAACCATTCGCAACATCACAAGGCGCCTCGCTGCCTTCAAAGGCTTTGAAAGAGAAACCTCCGCATAGTCAGTAAAATAATAATAGACGACACGATTGGCGTAGTGCGCTGTAGCTCGGTTTCTCGCCTTGATTTGCGTGACCTCTCGGGTTCGATTTCTGGTCGGGTCAATTCAGGAAATGATTTTTTCTAAATTAGCTCGAGTCACACAAGAATATTTATCCTTACTGCGACACCATGACAAGTGTGTTGTCTGGCGCATATAAAAAAATGGTGAACCTCGGTTTCTCAGGTCAGCGGGAAACCGTTGACCAAAAAAACAGATCTGGTAAAAAAAACGTACTTGTATAAAAAACCTTGGACAGCCATATTCAAAATGTTTTCTCGATATAAACCGTCTAACAGTTTGAGCACCACTGGTTCAGAATATTATTATCTGTGAAAGAGGTAAATATTTTCTCACCCAACCCCAGTTTAAGCGGCTATCGAACTACCGGAATGGGGTCGTGGATCATATGAGATGCAGACAGGGGCGTACGTAGCTGTCTGAATATAAGTTATATATTAATATCTAAGCCTCAATCAAAAACTATACAGGATTTTCGGCGACGTTTAGTATTATTGACTGATATACGCCCGAATTCACAACCGTCAATCAAAGCTGAGCAGTCCAAACATGTATACCTAGTCTTGCCATAAATACTGAAACAAAAAAAAAAAAAAACTATTGCAAATAACATTTATTACTTTTACAGTGTGTTAGTTTAATCCATAAATATAAAACAATTTAAAATATAAAAAGTTTATTCGACGTGGTCTCCATTGGCTGCAATACAGTCCTTTAAACGTTGAGGCCAGTTATCAATAAAAGCACGCACTCTTTCGATGGGAAAATTCCTCACTGCCAATCGTACGGATTGTTTTAGGGACTCCAAATTATCATGGCGTTTAGAGAAAGCCGCACTCTCTAGAACTGACCATATATCAAAATACAGCGATACCGTTACCGTTGATACCTTTTTCACAAAAGTATGGCTCAGTCACCCTTCATAGCTAATACCCCACCAAACCATCACTGAAGTCGGATAGTGCCCACGTTGCACTCTGTCGACTAATTGGGAAGCTTCCTTAGAGTTTTGAGCATAAAATACAGTCATTTTATTTGTTAAAATGTTGCTCAATTGAAAAAAAATTCTCATCCGTAAACAAAATTGTTTTAAAAATTGCATTTGGCTCCATACTTACCTACTTTGTGTAATGAAATCACAGCGATTCGGTTCTCTTTATCACCCCACTCCATTTTAATATCGCAAAATATCGTACAATGTATTGGCGCCAAAATGAGAAAACGCAATGAACAATCATATAAAAATGACAGATTCCAAATTCAAATGTAATATTTTGTTTTTTTTATTTGTAACAGTATTTATGGCCAGACTAAGTATATATATATATATATACTAAGTATATAAGTATATATATGTATATATATATATAGGACAGCTATTTCCTTCGTTTCTATTGACATGTGATAGGGCATCATCAATTTGAGGTGTGCTCAAGTTTTGATTAGCGTTTGTGGATCATTACAATTTTTTTTATCTAATAATTCATTGAATTTTTTTGGGGTTGCCACCGTCCGTCATTTTGAATTATTTTTGCGTTTATTTGTGCAGTGAATAACATTGGATTAACGTCTCCAGCAGAGCCCTGAAGTGAAGGATCACTTCAGGGCTGTGCTGGAGACGCCCCTGACTCAATGCTTGTCTGGTACCTCGTACCACAGGGATATTTATGCTTATTTCGAGACTGATAAATGGTGTGTTGTCTGGCGCATATTTATTTATTTGTTTACCTTCCTTTTTTAAATAAAGGGGTTATTTTTAGAGGTTTTTCCAAAAGTGTAGCAGTTTTAAAAAATACATTAATTTTATCAATAAGTACATTGTGGATTATAAAATATGATAAAAATATGTTACAGCGTTTATGGGTTCTTTTCAGTTAAGTATTTCGCCAAAATGACATGTGAGATAACCCCGAAAGTTTATTCATGAAACTAAATTACCTTATTTCGTCCCTGTGCCCAGAGCTTCTACATAGGTCTGGAAATGCGAGACGTTTCTGTCAATAAAATAGAGAATACAGACAGTACAGCGTAGACAGTATTCGTTACCATGCCCTAGTTCGGTCCTGGATAAAAATGATTGAATACTGTTTCCGTTATCTGATGAAATTCTGAAACAGTTTCAACCGATTCTCGTCTGACCAAAAAGCATTTTTGGTGAATTCCATTTCCCTGAATGAATGAAATACATACTACGCTCACGACTAGATATATCTCAAACGGGGTTGGCTATTGCCGTCCTGGTGAAAGGAACTCTCTCAAGCAATGTTTTCACTAAGCGCATGAGAAATTCACATTCGTTTCTCCGTTATCCGGTTTGCTTCGGTGTTTATCGGTGTTTTCCATCACTGGAGAGTTAGTCGCTAAAGACAACGGCGAGCTCAATAAAGCTCTAGGGCCCAGAATTTGGATGATTAGCTCTTCTGTGTATTCATTATGTGCTTCTTTATTATCTCATCGGAGGCCAGAAAAATTCAAATTTCAGACCTTGAAGATATCAAGCGGTTTCCGAACCGATTCCACAATCCGGGTGGCTGCTCTTTCCACTGAGCTCCCAAAATCCTAATGGACCGAACGAGTCTTCGAGCTCACGTTATTCCATCAATGTTTTTAAGGTGGTAACCTTAGAATAATTACAAATAGAAACCAAGTCCGCGCGCCCATTTTGAAACACCTTAATTGGAGCCATAAATGGCTCCAAACGGACCGCTTTGCAGTGTTCATTACAGGTCCGCAATGTTCAATGTCAAAGCGCGTCGTCCGTAGGCAAGTAATAGTCACGCATGTGTGGATCGGATTAGTGCTTCATTTTTGACGGGGCGGTTGTATGAAGACTATCCTTCTATACGTTATTATTCTAAGGTGGTAATCTTTAAACATCTGAAAGAATTTTTTTTACACTTATTTCAACTTTCATAAAGATGAATTAAGACAAAAAATAAGAAAAAACAAAAATGATTTTTTTAGACTGGCCTATTGGCGATCCTGCCTTTAGATTCGGAGGTCGTGGGGTTGATCCCCAACCATGACAAACATTGACGTGACGAACATTTTATCTAAGTATGTATTTTGAAATATTTAAGTATGTTTATCAGTCTTTGACACCCATAGTACAAGCTCTGCTTAGTTTGGTGTCAGATGATCTTGGTGTCGTTTGACGGATATTTGTTTATATTTTTTGTATAATCAAAGTAATTCTCCCACAAACTTGAAAATTTTCAATTTCATACTCTCCAACAGCTGCATCATGACCGTTTGACCTCTTTAGCTGCACGTGTATGCAGTTAGGGGGTGGTGGGGAGTGAATCCGCGTGCAATTCAGTTTCAGTACGTCTGATATCCACGATCGTAGCAGTGTTGTACGTAAGTATAAACTACCAATAATCTATCGATACTACCCACCGTAATCGATAGAATTGATAGATGATAGTTTGTGATCTAATCATGATAAAAACTATTATAAGTATCAATACTATAGGTGCAACAAAAGGATAAACTATGTATTCTATACATACAAACACACCATCACGACTATATCCCAAACGGATTAGTCAGAGGCAATTTGTATGTTACCGCTGCACAGATTCAAAAACCTCATAAAATCTGTTTTATTAAAAAAGGAGTATTATACTACCAATGATTACCTTTTAGATAAAAAAGCCCGGGACCAGTTCCCTCTTGTAATACTTATTAATTACCTTCTATTAACCTTTAATTACGAGTGAATACGAGTACCTTACTTAGGCGTATTAATGACTAACAATTTTTATTTTTGGAATTGTATAAATGACTTGGTCCTATTGTTTTATATTCTGTAGCTTTGCTGTACTTGTTAGGTTGTTCTGTTTATTTTTTAATGTTAGAATTTAAGCATTTTTTTAATCGTCAAACAAATTGTACTCTACTAACTCGCATTTGAAAACCACAACAAGTTTAAAAGAGTAACTACTGAGTTTCTCACCGGGTCTTCTTAGTAAGAATCAACTTCTCCGTAGAGTCGCATAATGTTTGTATACTGTTTATTTATTCATATTATTATAGTATTTATGTCTATTATTTAGTATATTTTTTGACTATTTAAAAGTACTGATTAAGTCTATTTAAATAAAGATATTTGAGTTTATTTGAGTTTGCAAAGTGACCGTCATGGTGAACGGAACACCCAGAAGCCCACTTTTCACCAATGGTATAATAACCCAACGTGGTAAGGTGGTAAGGCTTCTCCACGATCGTCAGCCGAGTTTATTTGGTATTTTATCGATGTTTTCTACTACCGAAAAGATAGTCGGTTTAACGATGAACACAAATGGTTCTGGCCAGATTTGAACTCGGGACCACACGATCCACGATCCGAGTTGGCGTGCTTAACCCCTAGGCCACGACGCTCTTTGTATGCATTCTACTCGTATGTACGAGTAAGTATAGTAAAATTACAATTGGGAGTGTTGTGATGTTGATATTCACTAAATCTTCAGTCGAAATGCAAATCTAATAATCCCAGGTTATAATTCAAAGTAGGCAAAAGTGTGTTTTCAGGGATTTAGAAACATTTATTTCCACATTTTCCAACGCGCGATGCGACTCTGTTGCTAGTCATTTTGACAGTTTTTCAACCAGTGGCGATACTTAATTCGACGTCAAATAGCAACAATCGCCTTCAAAATCACATCATTACGATCAAGCCATTCCAACCAGACTTTTGAAATATTCAAGTAGGTACCTATGTGTCTCTGACATACATGGTAGAACTTTGCTTAGTTGGGAGTTAGATGATCTTGGTATAAACACAAAATAAAGAGTTCACAGAAGGACCGCTCCGACCGTCAATATATATTTTATACTACCGGTTTCTTTTGTTTTTGCCTAGGATGGCGATGGCGAGTGTCTCTGTGTGTGTGCGCGCTAGCTCAAACAAACTTATTAATAAAATGTAGGTTGCTTTTGTAAGGTTAGATTATAATTTTAGAGAACCTAGTATCTAGATAAACCTAGCATCTCATCTCATCTAGATAACCATAGGATTTAAGATACTACTAACCCAATATTTGTAAGTTTTGATATATGTAAATAAATAAATAAATAAATACTAGTTTTATTATTCTATTCTACTTCCATATAATTATAAAACCTTATACTTACTCAAGCTGTGCTCTGTAGTGCAGAAAGTACATGAAACAAAAAGAAATTCATTAGTTTTTCGAAACAAAGCAGAACGCAGACAATAGTATAATAATGGAGTTAGGATTTCAATAGGTAGTGTGTTTGTAAAGGTACACAGAGCCTTAAATTTGTTACTTATATAAAATAACAAGACACCCCCATACCTGTATGAAAAACTTAAATTTTCCCAGAGACCGTGTCGAAAAGCATTAAGATTGGCAATATACAGTACCGCACGACTGCGTATCGTGGAAGCTTTCGATATGCCGCCAGAAATGCTGAAATAATATACCACCTCCCGAAATTCTGTTAAATCTTACAAAATCCATACTTCCATACTAGTATTATAAATGCGAAACTAACTGTCTGTCTGTCTCGCTTTCACGCCAAAACTACTGAACCGATTTAAATGAAATTTGGTACACAGATAGTCTAACTCTAGGGCCTGAGAAAGGACATAGGCTACTTTTTAATTGGAAAAGAATTGTAAAGGGTTGAAAAGGGGTATAAAAGATTGTATGAAAGTATTGTCATTTTCAGAAATAGAAGCATGAAACTTATATTTTAGGCTGTTGATTAGATATAAATAAATATGGCATTCAAAGTTTGTAAAAATGTTACCCTTAAAATTGGCAACAATTCGACCTCTATCCCCATAGTTTGTTCTTGGGGTTGATAGTTTGTTTGTATGAAACTTCGTAACTTCAAGTGCTAGGAGTCTCAAATTTTGCATAGGGGTTCTTTTTAGGACGTAGGTGCTAACTAAGACGGGATTTTGTGAATAACAAGTATCGAAAGCTTGATTAATCCCATATGTCAAAAAAATTAAGTTCACGCGCCCGAAGCCGCGGGCGGAAAGCTAGTTTAATTTAAGTATTTAAATCTTTAAAATAATTTAGATTAATCTTTAAATTCCCGCTGAGTATTTAAGTGATAAGTCTTTAAAATGATTTTTAAAATCCAAAGCATAAACAATATTCATTCAACAGGGCATTCATCCTCACACTCTGAATCCGCAATGGTCTCGTACAATTCGGTTTCAGAGATGTTTCCTTCCGAGGACGCTTAAATTGTGGAATGAACTCCCTGCCGAGGTTTTCCCGATGAGTTATAGTATGGAGTTCTTCAAGAGGGGTTTTTTTTTTTTGGTGTTGCAGTTGTCCACGGGCGGAGGTGATCACTCTCCATCAGGTGACCTTCTAGCTCGTTTGCTCCCTATTACATAAAAAAAAAAAAAAAAAGGTTTTTACAGGGTCGACAACGCGCGGTGTTGCACGCGTCCATAGGCCGCGATAACCGCTTACCATCAGGCGGTCCGCGTGCTTGATTGTCACCGACGTAGTATAAAATATATATATATATATATATATATATATATATATATATATATATAATATCTGGTTTTTTATGTTAAATAGTTTATTAATGTTAGATAATGTGGCAGTATAGTTCCCTCTATTATATTATCATGTCCAATCCGGACCCATAAATGTGCTATGTATCTAATTTTAAGACCTTTATTACACTTATGGAGTGCATTAAACTGATTGAATTGAATTGAATTAAATAAAAAGTGTATTTAATGGAATTGCAGAAACAGTAATATGACAAAGTATCTTAAAGTCGTGTAACTATAATGTCCGTATTTCATGTGCCACTGTTTCATTTGTTTTAATTTATCCAACCTTTATCGTAAATTTTGAACATATTCGTAATTATGTAATTCTACCGCTACCGTGACCACTGAAAACCAGCGTCGTGGTGCCATGTAACCGAGGCACATGCTGAGAGGTAGCCTATTTGACACTTTTTGTATTTTTTTTTGTATGTAACCTATTTGTGTATTTTAAGTACCTATCGAAATAAATTTATTTCTATTGCTTTATTATTTAAAAACCAATCAAAAACTAAATAAAGTACAGAGCATTTATTCTAGTAGCTCTTTCTATCCACTAAGTCCGTGTCTTAGCAAATTTTAGTATGATAAAACATAAAAGCATAGATCTGAGAAAAATAACATCAATAAGCACCGGTTAAAAATTCTACAAAACCTAGACTACAATCAGGTGTTTTTTATTGATGTGTTGTCGAAAGACCTTTTGTATAATAGAAACATTAGTACAAGAAATTCGAAAACACGAAAACTCTCCGAGATATGGCAATTTATAAAATCATATCTTTGGACTTGCCCAAAACGCTCCCTACAAACTGTCGCAAGATGGTGATGTCACAGTTTGCCTATTTCAACGCAATCTGCAAGACCTGTTCGAACGAACTAAAAAAAAATATTTGGCCTTTCTTTATTGTATTTTTGATTATTTTAATATATTTTTAGAATTCGATGATGATTGTCAACTACCCAATTGTTGCTCGTAATCAGTACAAGTAAATTAAAAATATCATTATGTAGGTAGGTACCTCATCGGTAAGTAGTACTGAAAAACTTGACAGCTTTCAAACAACAAGTATAGTAGGTACTTTGCTGAAGAAAAATCAACATCTAAAGCTCATATACCGCCAAGCCCCTAGATCGTGAAGGCTTTCTGCTGCCCAAGTCATCATAAAGGTATATCTCTCTTCAGTGGGAACTCTTTTTCAGTCCCTTACGAACGGAAACTGTTACTATGTTTTTTATTGGCCTATAGCATACTGTAAAGGGAAATTATTGAATTAAATCATCGCTTGCCTTGGTTGGATCAAGCCTATGTTCCGGAAAAACCGGAAATCCACTTTTCACGAACTTTGATCGGCTTATAGCGAATGCCCAAACTGTCTACTCGCTGATTTTACTTGATATATTTCTTGTAAGCTAGTTGGGTACTAGGCAAGTTTCAATTATCTTCAATACAAGGACTCAGCGGCATAAACGGCTGTATCTTTTGATTGCGTTGACTCAAAAGTTTGAGTTTTTCACAGCTTCAAGGGACAGTAGACCTGCGTATTTGATAGAAATTCCAGCTTGATACCTCGACGCGTTTCTGAGAAAAAGGGTCTTGACAGACAGACAGACAGACGGACGGACAACAAAGTGATCCTATAAGGGTTCCGTTTTTTTTTTCGAGGTACAATCATAAAAATGTGCTTGACATCATTCTATGCACAATTTTTCCTTAGTTATAATGCATTCCTTCTATTTTAATTCATACATGTAAGAAAGAGACAGAAGACAAGATGTTACTGTAAAGCGTGTGTTCAGTTCGTGTGTTGTCAAATTTTTGGAATTGATTTTGTTTCATAGATTAACCCTATTTAACCACGAAAATAATGATTACATGAAAAAATGCGTCAAATTTCAATAAAAAATACGTTTTTTTTTTTTTTTTCAGAATTCCCGCCCAAAAGATACAATTTGTCACGTCACTATAATTACGCGCTCTATCAAAGTAAACCTGATTTTGACTTGGGTATGACAGTATGTGAGCTTATATATCGGTCAGTGCCGTCAACGCACTTTGATGGCGTTCGCAGTCACGAGATAATGGGTAATAAAAAACGGAATTTAAACTAATTTTCTTTCATGACTAATAAATATATTATTAAATGTTATAATAGGTTTTTAAATACTGTCTTTTATGTATAACTTTACCTACATTAATTGGTAATATGTGTCAACATCCCTATTGTATGACGTGCTAGATCCAGTGCATGGGAAATCATTTTATAATTTGTGTGCTAGTTGGGTCTTAATAGGTAAGCCAGTTTATAGCAACAAGAGCCTATTCCGGAAATATCACGCTCAAGCTGGTCGACTGTGTCCCAAATTTGAGTCCATTAGTTTGCTTCCGGCACTCAAATTACGGGTTCCGCTATAAATCCGGATCCGGAAACCGTATATTCGGCAAAAGCGATTGTCATGAATCTCGGACGTTTGAGATCTAAGTTCAGATAAAAAGATTTAAAGACGTCGTTAACTCTAGGGAAGGTGGGAGTCATCAATTTTGAAGGAAACTGGTTTTTAGTTCAGAATAAAGGCGTTAATTAACTTTGTTTTTGTTTGTGATGCAAATATAATTGACTATGAAAAGTACAATTAACAGAGACATTCACGAAACAGTGGCGATTTTTTTGTAAAAACACGATTGTTGTATGAGAAAGAGATGGTAATTAAAAATTAAATAGAAATTAGGATTGAGACGGTGCAATATGACTAATTAATCTTGGTTGAATGATAGAAAACCGTTCAGCGTATAGATGCTTTTATTAAAGTTTCAGTATTATTATTTTCATTATCCTTTTCACTCAAAGCATAGATAAAATAAACAATCTTTGCCCAAAGTCAGATCTCTGTTGTATAAATGAGAGCGTCGTGGCGTAGAGGCAAGCACCCCAACTAAAATTGTGGATCGTGTGGTCCCCAGTTCAAATCTGGCCAGAACCACATCGTTGTGTTCGTTGTTAAATTTCCGCATAACTCTTCGGTGATGGAAAACATCGATATAAAACAAAATCAACCCGGTTAAGGCAGAAGGCAC
Source organism: Udea olivalis (assembly GCA_947369235.1). Taxonomy (NCBI): domain Eukaryota; kingdom Metazoa; phylum Arthropoda; class Insecta; order Lepidoptera; family Crambidae; genus Udea; species Udea olivalis. Next base: position 5,293,460 of record OX376370.1, on the reverse strand, counting down.
ACCACCTACCACGTTGGGATCTCATACCATTGGTGAAAACTGGACTTTTAAGTGTTCCGTTCACCAGGACGGCAACTGTAACAGTCACTTGCCTCTGACTACCCCGTTAGGGATTAAGGCGAGTTCAACTGCCAACTAGCGCCACCAGTTGATTTATTTTTATAACTTCCAAATTAGACATTGTTTTTAAAAACTGAACAATGAATTTATCAAAAATACTTTTTTAAAATATTGAATGTCTGTTCCACGACTTTCGATTCTGTTTTTCAGTTTCAGATCGCGTTTTGCTAAAAGTGGCCACTTAATGAGTCTACAATCGACTGTCATAGTATGTTATGTTATGTAAATGAAGATTTAGGGATGAATGAGGATTTTCATGGTAATTATCTCTGATTTTGAATAAAATCGATGGAAATGGACTAACTGATAAAAGGCGGATAGCTAAAGAGACTTAAATCATTGCACATCATTACGGCGCGGCATCGGCACGTCGCTCCAACCTGGCAATTAATTCGCCATTAAAATTAGAGCATTGAATCGTGTGCACTATAGTGTATTTTACAGTGACAGTATGAAAAAGCCAAGCGGGCGGTCAGCGCGCTACCATACATCTCTACTCGCACGACGCGCCGACAACGTGCTTACCGCGCGCCGTAGGTGCCCGGACTGCTAGTCTTTATTAAGATTACTTCACTCGTAGCAGCACAAATTACTGCTACGAGTAGCTTGCACTACACCTCGCGGACGGCGCGTAGTAAGCGCTGGCGGCTGGCCGTAGCCTAAATACGAGGCGTTGCCGTGCTATAGCAGTGCTATTGCGGGTACAATGTGCTTTAACCTCCAGATTTGTCTGCGTTTTAGTATGTAGGAACTCTATGCTATTCATCTAGGGTTGAGAGCCTTCTGCGCTCGCCCTACAGACCAATGAAGCTGCGAAGGCCATCGAAGCTAAGCAGAAGTAGTCCTTTAAAAAAAAAACATATGAAATCTATTAAACTTTACTTAAATATATTTAATATTTTATATATTTAATATAGACCGACTTGGTGTAATGGTTTAGAAGTTGGCTACTACACCAGAGGTCGCGGGTTCGATCCCCGCACAGTACAAACATTTGTGTGCATGAACATGTCTGTTTGTACTGGTCTGGGTGTCTCCTATGTATAATAAGTATGTATTTACGAAAGAAAATGTATTTAAGTATGTTTATCCGTTGTCTAGTAACCCATATCACAAGCTTTAATTAGCTTACTTTGGGGCTAGATGGCGCTGTGTGGAATAATGTCCAGGGATTTATTTATTATTATTTATTTATTTATATTTGATTGACCTAGTAATTTGCTGTGGGTCTGTGCAGGGTTCGTTTTTGTAAAGATACCTAATGTATTAAAATTAATAAATCAATTGAATGATAAAATTACGAGCAAGACCCGAGAAACCATGACCCTTATTCAACATCATCCATCTTTCTAAACTCCATTCAACTATATAAGGTCACCTCTAACAATGAGATTAAGAATTTTTCATCAATTTTGTTCAAAGTTTCGATTTGACCTTCGAAAACATTCGACAGATTCCGAATAAGTCAATAAATAAATCACTTGTAAACACACAAATTTACATTTCAGAATGGACCACTGTTTTATTAATAAGATGTTTTATGGTGATCTCTTTGTGATTGCAACCGTTAGTTGAGCGATGGATGGATTTGAATGATCAATTGTTTTTTAAAATGTTCCCCGCAAAGTGTTATTTATATATTTGAGAGCCGCTTATCGTTGAGTAATATCAATTAAGGCTTTTTATTATTTTACTTTATCGAAACATAATATTGGCTAAACCTTGAAAACAAAAGTTCGTTTCACGCAGCGCAGTGAAAGATATATTCTATTTGTAGATCTAGGCCTTTTCATTTTGGTATTCAATAAAAAAATTACACAACATCACATATATTTCGCTGTTCCTTGTGTTATGGAAACTAGAAGCAACACAGGTAACAGCTTTCTGTTACCTGTGTTGCTTTTAGTTTCCTACTAGACTGATCCTTTGACCATTCCCAAATATAACTTTTTTTTCATCAACAGACTTGTGCTTTAATCGAACTTGCAATGTTTTGCATTTCAACCGACGTACGAACCATCACTAGAAGGTAACTAAAGACATTAATAAGTGTTCACCTGCAATAAATGAGACCAAAACAATATTTGGTGTTTTTTATTGCAATAGAGTGTAATATTCAACGAAGAATTTCTCTATTTGTAAGTGCTTTCAGCGTCCAGAATGGTAAGTGCAACTAAACGTTTATCAGAGCACCGTACACTCAGAAAATTAAGAGTTTACAGAAGGACCGCTCTCGCCTTTTGCCGCCCAGGGTTACTACTATATTATCTGAATTTTTAAAATGAAGTAAGTAGGTTAAACCTACACGACAGAACCGGCCAAAAACAAAATTCATCATATGAAAAATTGCACCAAGTTCGACAAAAACCAAAACACTCCCATCAGTGCGACGCGCCGCAACACTGATGGCACTGATGCTCACCTGTATTGGCTGTAAACTCACTGTGTCTGTGCGCGTAATCAAAACCAGCGTGTGGCGGGTTTGTTCTAAGCGGACTATCTGTAAGGGGCGCCGTGCCGGAAGCGTAATTTGTGGTACAGTTGACAGAAAAAGTGTTACCAGATGGGTAAATAAACTTAACAGCGACAAAAGCTTCATTGAAGTGGCTGTACAGGTACAAAGCTTCACCGTACCCTTCTTTTATGAAATGGACTATACTGGCCAAGCCTGTATTAATCGGTTTCTCCGCGTACGCGGCTGCTTTTCCACCAGAGATATTATGTGCTACGCAGTAAGGCTGCGTGGATGTGCAAGCTAAGCTACGAAACTATTAGACCGTTTTTACTGATGATAAGCTATGTAACGGAGTGAGTAAGATGTGCTAGGACTGAAGATGTGCCGCCGCAAGGTAGCTTTTGGAGCTTTGTATCTGCTCCGTTTATTAAATCATGAGGTGGTTACCACAGATTACTTAATAGTTACTACATCTATGTTACTACGTAACAGATAAATCACTCAATAGAAATTTATCAATTCTCTCAATTATAAATGCGCATGTGACAGGCATATATTGCCAGGGCTATCTCTTTCGAAATAGAACTTACAGTACGTCATCGCGTCAGTTCAACCGCAAGATTCGCGCAGAAATGCTTTACGCAGCTGTTGATAATCAACTCCCAAATGGGTCTTGGGAGACGCGGTGGCTGGTAGGTAATTATCACGCGCAAGTACATGGAGTGAGAGGCCTGGTGTAACATTGTCAACTTCGAAACTTCCGAAACTTCTAATCGTATTAAGCAACTTCATTGCGATGGGAGCTCAGCTTACACTGGTTATGCCTTACTACCTTAGGTTGACTGTACTTAATACTGTTTATTTGCTTTCGAAAGCTAAAAGAAACAATAAAGACCGTAGCATTTCTGCACGCAAAATTAACTCGTATGTTTCCATTTTCAGCTATCGTTTGTGAGTTCAATGGATTTTCATATTGAAAGTTAAATGCACAGACTTAAATTGATATAGATAACACAAACCTCTTTGTATACCAGGTGATTATCAAAAGACTTACAAAAACGATATGGCAACTCAGTCAGTGATGAACGAGGGGCATGCCAAAAGAAGTAAGATACTTTACTAATTTATTTGACACTTGCAAGTTATACACCATCTTATAGGCTGGTTCTTTTTTGATATGTTTGAAAATAGAACACAGATTTTTTATTATTTTTATTTGAATGAGCATCATTTTTCCGAGAATCTGGCGGTAATTCGCTTGCAGCAATGGAGCTCAGTCGACGTGATTTTCGCGCTATGATTTATTATGACTATAAAAAAGGTTTAGAGCCTCAAGAATGTTTTGAACTTTTGGCTAATACATTTTGTGAGTCTGCTTGTTCACGAGCAACAGTATTTAATTGATTTGCTGAATATAAAAGAGGACGGAGATGTCTCGAAGATGAAGCGAAGACAGGTCAGCCGCCAACCGCGGTCACACAAGAAAACGTTCTCGTGCAGTCGAAAAACTTATTCGCGAAAACCGACGAATTACATATGTAGAGCTGGAGCGAGAACTGGGAATTGGATCAGCAGCAATGCAAACCATAATTCACGGCCACCTTTCTCTCCGTAAACGTTGTTAGAGATGGGTGCCGCACAAACTTACAGATGAGCAGAAAGACCGTTGGGTGGATTGGTGCCTATTCATGATAGATAAATTCGCCGGTGGCGAGAAAAAAAAACGTGTATGATATACTGTTTGGTGGCGAAACACAGCTATTTAACTATGATCCCGAAACAAAGCGACAGTTGACTGTATGGTGTTTTGAAGATGAACCAACTCCAACGAAATGTCGCCTTGCACGAAGCACACAGAAACAAATGGTCGCCTCGATTTTCTGCAAAACGGGTCTTATTGCTACTGTTAAAATTTGTTTTTTTCAACTTACTTTAATTTCAACGCCTCGTCAGTCGATGCAAACCTAGGCGGTAAATTGTATTGTTTTCTCTTTTTTGGCTACTAGTCTCTGTTGTGTCTCTCATGTTGACTGACGACGTTTTATGGTTTTCATCTAATAATACTGGTTCGACTGATTTGTATGGTAACTTTGAAAGAAAAGTTAATAATTACCATTTTCATTTGAATAGTTTCTACATCACCTACTTAGTATGTCATATCATTTCTGTAAATCTTTTGAAAACCACCCTGTATAAATGATAGGAATTCTTTATGTCTCAATCGCTTAAGAATGATAAATGTAGAGTGGCGTCAATAGAAGGCCATTGCACTTTTGACACGCAAAGTACACAGGCGTCAGTTATTCTGATTTAAATCTGTGGTAGAATACGATGCGAATTGCACTTTAAATTCTCCAATGTAAAACGCTTTGTACTTTGTGTCGGGGCTTAACAAAATTGGAAGCTAACGAAAAGGATTTTTAGGTACTGCATTTCGTAGTTTCAGAAAGTATTTGTAAGTCACATTGGCTTGTTGGAAGTCTATTACCCTCAATGTCTTGATTTGATTCAGTTTACATTTATTTTCCACTAGCTGCCCCAGATTTCCTTCTGTCAAAAGTTATAGGACCTCATTTCTGGACGTCGGGACACCGATGCATGATGATAATTTTTACACCATGTTCTTTTGTTTTTTTATTTTTATACTAATTATGAGGCTTTTCGTGTTATTTTGGTGACAGATATCAGATTTTAGGACTTAGGACTTAGGAGATTCTAAGACTGGGGATTTAGGAGTCGAAATGGAACTAAAAAACGGTACAAACGGTTCTTTAGTGCCATTTCGACTTACATAGGCGCTGTACGAAATCCCATACAAATAATTTACGCGAACGATAACGTAAATTTAAAGTGGCAACTCATGGTAGACCTACTTACTGATTTTATTTCTTGGAACATTCTTACTGGAAGTCACAGCACAGAAATAACTAGCAGAGTTGTCTCCAATAATGGGGACCACGACAATGGAAGACAATAGTCTTCCTTTACACGTCAAACGGTTGTATGTCGCAATGTATGAGCAAAGGGGGGGATTGTCGTCTGTTCAAACCTTTCACTATTAGCAAAATATGTCGATAGATCGATACCTCCGAAGTAAACTATAAGTATATTATATTCTAATATATAAAGCATACCTAAATAGAATAGAACAAAACAGAAAGTCGTAACTTTAATGAGACGGATTAAACTGAGGTTTACTGGGTTGTCAGGTTTTGGTGGAACAAACAACTGTAGAGGCAAAGTGAGGGAATGGAAGAACCACATTATTAATTATTATTATTAAATAACACTTAAAATACCTATAAGTTCTTGAGTCGTAATACTTGTATTATAGTCCCGTTTTGACAGCCTCAAAGACCGTAGTAAATGTAATGTAACTCGGCATAAAAAAAAACTTCAATCGATAATAAAAAAAACACCTATTTATTCAGTTGTTGGCTATTTATTTAGCGTTAAATGAAACTAACTAAATACTTCATTGAAGGGCGCGGTAGCCGGACTAGCCGGTAAGTCATAAAACAGAAAATTATATATGAAGTCCACCCATCACACCTTGTATTGTATGTAAAGCGGTCAGGTAGTAGGCAGGACGACAATTTAATTATAGATTAAATTTCAAAGTCGCTCGGGGGGTCATTGAATGGAGAAAAATCTTAACACCGCCTATTAGCGAATCTATGATTTACTTTTGGAAGTATGTGATGAGATGCTTACGGCGCAGCGTCTTGCACCGAGCATTTTACTCGGTGGTGAGTCTAGCTCAAGCTTATCAGCTGAGGGTCTTGAGTTTACCATTTTTCGACTCAGATTAATCAAATCATTCAAATTAATTCTTTATAATTATACGTTTTTTTTTCTTTTCATATATATGATTATGTTTTTGAACGGAGGAGCGCTGATGCCTGAGATACAGGTATATAACCTAGTTCGGGCACAGATGTATGTGAAATTGGTGAAATTTGTGTGAATGAAGAAATTTGAATTTGAATTTGACTTGCTGCCTATACCAAAAATCCTTGGCTAGGCCCTGTGGGATTGGTAGCATGTGCATGAGTGTAATACGTCTGGCCTAAAAATACTTTCTGTTTATTTTTTATTTTTTTATTATTGTACAAGACATGAAAAAAAAAGTACAAATAAGTTTAAACAGAATTCAAGTAGTTTGGGCTGTGTATATTTCTAGAATTCGTTCAAATTGCTGTAAGTGATTGTAATAATGAGATTTTTTTCAATGATGATATTTAAACATTAAAAACCCAACCAAGATACGTGAAAAACTTAACAATATCCTACTACGCAAGCATATTTTTTCCTCAAAAGCCTCAATCACCCTCTATGTTAGTATTCTAAACATAAGTCCTCATAAATAGAATCTTATGTGCACCCTTCCCGTATGTGGGTCGTAAGTGTCACATCGGGTCACAGAAGAAACGAGCATGGAGTCCCATGCAGTGCCGTTTATGCTGAATGAATACCGTGAATGACGGACGACACGATTGGCGAAGTACCTAGGTAGAGCGCACGGTTTCTGATAGGTTTCTTTCCCAGTCTAAGACTGCCAGTTTCCCAGTCTAACTCTTGTTGAACTGCCTCTCCACAAGTTTAAGTCACAAATAAAAGCTAAGTTAATGAAGCGAGGTTATTATAGTGTAGAGGATTTCTTAAATGGAAAGAATTCGTGGTCATCTTAGGTATAATCTGCTCCTCTGCACATTTTTAGGGTTCCGTACCTCGAAAGAATAAAACGGAACCCTTATAGGATCAATTTGTTATCTGTCCGTCCGTCTGTCTGTCTGTCAAGATCCTTTTTCTCAAGAACGCGTAGAGGTATCACGCTGGAAATTATATCAAATACTCAAGTCTACTGTCCCTTGGAGCTGTGAAAAAATCTAACTTCTAAACCAACGCAATCAAAAGATACAGCCGTTTAATGCCGCAAATTTCCGCAAATTTTCGACACTCGCAAGGGAATCAAAACCTACAGGGTACTTCCCGTGAACTCAGAATCTTGAAATTTGGTACGAAGCAACGTCTTATACCACAGACAAAGAAAAAATGGGAATAACTGTAAATTTTTAGTTACATCATATAATAAAAATATTTTTAATAAATATAGCTGCAGGTTTGTACGGAACCCTCGGTGCGAGAGTCCGACTCGCAATTGGCCGGTTTTTTTGTCATGACTTTACTCTGTCAATTCAATTTTTGTGTAAACAAACAAGATTGAAAAGAGTAACCATCGAGTTTCTTGAAGGGGTCTTCGATCGGAAACCACTTCCGAACCGGTGGTAGAGTCCCATTATATTTATTTATGATATTTACTATCATAGTATTATTTTATGTACGATTATTTTTATTTAGTATAATTTTGCTAGTTATATTTTTTTTATAAGTGTTTAAGAATAAAGATATTTTTTACTTTAACTCTTTACTGACAATTGGTGTGTTTTAAGGCGCATAGTTTTTACTTGGTTTGCATGAGTAATGCCCTGTTCACATTATACCAGTCCAGCAGTCTATCTTTGTGGAAATTCCAGTGCCGGTTCACATTATTCCAGTAGCATTCCAGCGCTGAACTGGAATGCTGCATACTGGGATAATGTGAACGGGGCATAAATAAACGGAACAGAGACAAAGTTTTGCAATGCGCTGCAATCTTGATCATAAATACCCAACGTACGCCATTAACGCCTAAAACGTGTCTCGGAAGAACAGTATTAAAAAGCAAAATAAGCACTCAAACACTCGATGATCAGATTATGACAATTTCATAATGTCACATTACGCCCGAATCCACAAACGTCAATCAGAGCTGGGCAGTCTTTACATGTAAAGCTGTTGTCCCTTTCATTTCTATTGTCACGTGACAGGGCAGCATCAAGTTGAGGTGTCCTCAACTTTTGATTAGCGTTTGTGGATACGGGGGTGACGTAAGCACCAAGTGCTTGCATTGAAAATGAAAGAGTACCCCAGCTTATTGAGGTTGCTTTTCGAAACTGTTATTTATGGCTAAAATAAGTTTGTGTGTGTTTTGCGTGTTCAACAAACAACACACACATATTTGAATAGGGTAGGTGACTATATTTTTTTTATTGAGTTGTTATGGAAAGATCTCTCAATAATAGAAAGATTGGCTAAAGAAATATTTCGAAAACACGAAAACTCCCCGAGATAATTATGGCAATTTAAAATCATATTTTTGGACTTGCCCAAAACGCTCCCTACAAACTATCGCAAAATGGTGACGTCACGAACGCCTATTTCTATGCGTTCTTCGATACTTTTGTTCGGCAGCTATATTAAAGTTTGCGTTTATGAATATGGTTTCTTAACAAAAGTTACTATACATTGTGTGGATTATCGAATGGTATACCTACTTATTTTAATTTTTTTACAACAAAATAGACTTGCTCACCCGAGTTTGAAGAGCCATAAAATAGAAACGAACTACAAGTTTCTCAGAAGCCCCTTTTTTATTGTATTTTTTGATTATTTTAAATAATTTTCAGAATTCGATGATGTTGTAAAAAAGCATCGTACATTTTTCTGTTTTCATTAAAATTTGTTCGTAATGGTGTATCTCGGGTTTTTATCATCGAAAGCTGCAACAGGTATTTTGCTACGTGTGTGTGTGAGCACTTATTTTAAACTGCCCAGTATTAAGGCGCGAACTCACGCCAAAATCTTAAATTCCGTCGTGGTCAAAAACCTTCAAAAACGGATAAACATTTGGGCAAAAAAAACTGAAAAAAATATATAATAAACTTGGACATGTTATCTTACAATAAGAATGTTTGACATTGTCGTAAAATAGAAATTTCCTATACTAAAAAAATCTTGAATAAGCGTCTTTGTAAAACTTCAATTTGCTAAGGCTCCTAAACTATAAGTGTGATTTGTATAGTTTTTATAGGAAAATATAAACCATCAAGTCTTTTTTATTCTGTACGTTTGGTTTTCAAAAATATTTTCTGTGCCCCAAGAAAATTACATTTTTAGTGTTTTTATGCGAGCGTCCTCGCGCGCTGGTGTCTGCGGGGGCGACTGGCGGCAGAGTAACTCTCCAGTATATCAGAGGGAGACAGAAAATCAACAAACATAGGCCTTAACCACGGTAATAAATATTATCGTGCCTTAACCGGTTTCTCACCGCCATCCAGCGTTCACGTGCACGAGTTACTACTCGCCACTTAGTAGTGCCAGCTGTCACAGCGCGGTCGTTGAAGCTTTGTTTGGGTTCCACTTATTTCCTCATGTGCTTGGATGCTTTTGAACCTTATTCGTGAAGACATAAGAGTTGTAAGGCCATGCTTCTGCAATTGCAGGTTGCTCTACGAATAGTGTCAGATGCTGGAGAAAGGTTGTGGTACTTTATTAGTTGTCAATATCTTATTTAGAGTTCATTTAATTATGATACTATGTGCGCATTTTAAAGTTGACGTTACGAACTTTGTTCAATAGCTATTGGCTTTTATTATTGACTGTACAAGCTCTGCTTAGTTTGAGGTCAGATGATCTTGAATTCTTGATGTTATTTTTCTTATTTATTTAAAAGATTTTCTTTTCTATTGAACATAAATATAGAGTACATAAATGTGTGTTGTGTGCACTATCACTGGCTCACCATCACACCAAGTGTATCTGTAACGTACCACGTCCGCCACGGTCCCGGTCTCATACGACTGCCCGTGCTTCCGCTGGACAATGACGTTGACAGATGAGTGACACCGACAGATGACGTTGACACCTGACAGGTGTCAGTGTCAACTCACTACTACTACTTGTGCGTGTGAGACAGTGTATTGAGTGTATTGTACCTATTATTTAGATACAAACACTGTAATAAGGAAGAGTCAATGTTAAGAACTGGTAGGTATGTTACATTTATTAGCCAAAAAGCATTATTTTTACCAAAAACAACAACAACCTTCTTTGAATCATTAACGAAACATCTGTTCACTTCGCGGTAGTACTTAAAAATCTTACTTTGAATATTTTTACTCGGTACTTAACCCTAACAAATACAAGGGGAGTCTTGAGAAAAAACCTCAATAGTACCTTTTTAAAATAGCTGTACTTTTTCCGCGCCGCTTCAATTTATGCGGACCTGGAAAAATATAATTTATACCCATCTTGAAATTACTACCGCACTTTCCTCTCTTGGTTGAGTTATAATTTCATCCCTTAAGCTTTTAGGGTTGAATAATTCCAGAGCTAGAGCATGTTTTACAAAACGCAAATAACAACAGGCATTCATAAAATAAAAAAATAAGGATTCAGACTGTAATTATTTCAGTCGCAATGTAATTTTATTTAATTTTACTGTGTGTTAAAAACCAAATGTTTCTAGGCGTTTATTCTTAACAGTTATTATTTTCAAAAGACAAATGAACGTTACGAGCTCGCTCACGCCACTGTGGCCTGCTCGCCGCTCAACGCCGAGGAGCTGCGGCAGTAGGGCGGCCTTCAGGTAGGGTATTTTTTATGTAATAGGGAGCAAACGAGCTGGAAGGTCAGAGCCCTGCGAGGAACAAGGGAACAGAGCTCATTTGCATAGCAGGATCCAGCGCGGGCGGGTTCTTCATAAAAACATGATTTTGTAGAGCAAAACTCTGTCACTCATAAATACTACTCACAGACACTTATGTGTGTGTGTTGTACGTGCTAGCCTTCGCCAATACCATACTTATGGTGTTCCCCAATTTACTTTTAATTAAGTAGGTAAAAGGAATCTGCATCAGCGCTCTCTCAAAGGGACTGAAAAAATTGTGCAATACGTCATTTTACTTCTTTCTCATTTTCTTGGCCCACTTCGCGCTGTCTTGTGCATCCTCAGTGGTGAGTCTGTTGGCACGCATGTCACCCTTGACGACGTCGAGCCAGCGCTTCTTGGGTCGACCTCTTTTACCGGTACCTGGCGGGGGCGGCATGGCCAGACATTTGTTGCCCACGTAGTTTGCCGATCCCCGTGAACATGACCATACCAACGAAGGCGGCACTCCTGCAGCTTGTCTGCGATGTCACGAACACGAAGGCTGCCGCGGATGTGGGTGTTCCGCACGCGATTTTTGCGAGGTTCCACACATCCACCGCAGCATCTTCATTTCCGTGACGCGCAGCTCCTGCTTGTGTCGCTCTAGTAACGGCCATGTTTCACTGCCATATAAAAGGACAGGCCTAATGATGGTTTTATAGACCTGCCCCTTCAGTTTGATGGGCATTTTGGGGTCACAAATGACACCAGTCACCTCGAGCCATTTGGGTATTTCGTCGTTCGCTATTAAATTCAATTTATAAATTGATTAACCATCAGTTAGTTTCGGGCCAAGTTTCAGCACAGTTAACATTATTAGTTTAACTTTTATGATTGTGTTAGCACGTTCTAATAAACGTCAGTTTATATTTATTACTTGAACTGAACTAGTTTTTGCCGCAACTTGGTCTTGGCTAATTTGGTTGGCCAAATGAATGCTCTTGCTAAATTGTCAGGATTGTTTTAACTAGCGCTTTAGCTATCTGAATAATAAATACACATCTGGGGCATCTTAAACCGAGATTATCTGACAGCAAACTAAACAGATCTTGTAGTATGATGGTGGTCAGAGACTGATAAACATACTTAAAAGTCCCCAAATTTTCATATCACTTAAATATTTCCAATACTACACTACCCGCCACTATTTTTAATGTTTAACGCTCTTCATGATTCATTTAAAATATATATATATATATATACAGGGTGTCCCAAAAAGAAGTGTCAAGCGGAAGCCCACAGAAAGAGCACCCCTTGGGGTACCCGAATCACCCCCATGTATGTTCCGCGATTGTTCATAGTTTTCGAGTTATGATTTTTTTTCTGAATTTCTGAGAATTTCGGACCCAAAAGTTGAAGTACTACACCAACTAACAAAATGTTAAATTGTAGATTTATGAACTTCCTACAAAATAGTGATGAACTTTTATCTATCTAAACTAAAATTATTGAGAGGTAAGATTTGATTGTTCGTTTGTTTGTAATGAATATCAGGCTCAGGAGCTACTGGACCGATTTTAAAGATTCTTTCACCAATAGCTACATTATCAGCGAGTGACAAAGCAATTTTTTTTATTTATATAATATATAAAATATGCGCCAGACAACACACCTCTTGTAATGGTCTCGAAGTAGGGATTAATATCCCTGTGTTACGAGGTACCAGACAAGGAATTAAGCCAGGGGCGTCTCCCAGCACACCCAGACCCAAGCCAATTTAGAAAAGATCGTTTCCTGAATTGACTCGACCGGGGATCGAACCCGGGACACTACGGAATTCAAGGCGAGAAACTATGCTACAGCGCACCATGCCAATCGTGTGTGTGTAGGTAGGCTATATTTTTACTGGGAGAAATAGTCTACGAGGGCGAAGCCGCTCTGACGGAAATATGCATAAATAGCTTTGTACTACTGAATAGGTTGTACTTGTTACATAATTTCAATTACTAATTCACTTCTTGGAGACTGGTGTTTCAGCTTAGAACAATACCGTATAGAAGGATTGTCTTTACGCAATCGCCTCGTTAGAAATGAAGCACTAATCCGATCCACACATGCGTGACTATTGCTTGCTTACGTGCGGCGCGCTTTGACATTGAACGTTGCGGAGCTGTAATGAACACTGCAAAGCGGTCCGTTTGGAGCCATTTCCAATCAAGGTGCTTCACAATGGGCGCGCGGACTTGCTTTGTATGTGTAATTATATAGTGTTTCAGCTAGGCAATAGTCTGCAATCAATATTGATGATGTTGGCTCTTAAATCATGCAATGATATTAATGGATCGCAATTATGATTTGTTGAATCCCAACAGCTGCAACGAGATAATAACTAACTATAGTATTTGACTGGCCTGTTGGCGCAATGGCAGCGATCCTGCCTTTAGCGCCGGAGGTCGTGGGTTCGATCCCCACCAATGACAAATATTTGTGTGACGAACATTTATATTTGTTGTGTGTCTGGGTGTTATTATCTATTTAAGTATGTATTTAGAAATATTTAAGTATGTTTATCAGTCTCTGACGCCCATATTACAAGCTCTGCTTAGTTTGGGGTCAGATGATCTTGGTGTGAATTGTCCCAGATATTTATTTATTTATTTATTTATGTAACCGAATTGAAACTATGAATATGTAACTATCTTTTAATGTAGTAATACTCGTCTATGCAAATACCCAATACTATATTCTAGCACGATGTTCTCACTGCGGCGAACCGACGACGAATCAATCCCAGCTGCCGTTGTCGAACCGTTTTATCCCGCGACAAGCACGATACCAGAGTGACCAGTACTCAATTAAACTCCCTTTTTTATTATTAATAATGTTAAAAATCATTTTAAAACTACCCCAATTTAGTGTAAATACATCATGAGATTTATGAATCATGACAATAGGTACTTACAACTAATATAGTACCAATAATTTTGACACTATATAGTAACCAAAACGAAACATTTACATTTGACTGGTCGCATGATTTCAATTGCAACAATGATGAAATTATTAAATAAATATCTGGGATATCTTAGTAAGGTAAGGATTCGAATTGTTTATTTGTGCAGTAAATGGGTGCAACAATATAACACAAAAGCTCAGTAATATTCATACATGTTAAATACTGAAAATTGTGATTACATGTGTAACGAATTGTTATTTTGACAGTTGATTTTGGCATCCCAAATGGCGCGCCTTTTTGTATGGAACTATCCTTCTAGGTGTAATTAGCACTTCACTACGTCATTAGGTCAGCGCGTCATACAAGCAAGTACTGACATCTTTCGATGCAAGTCGACACTCAACTGGTTGCCGTGGTAGTAGATACTTGAAAGGAGATTATTTTTTGGGCCTTTTCTGAAAGTGCCGGAGAACAAAAAAAGTACGTACCTATAGTTAGAACTAGTCCTACAGAGCAATAGTTACTATGGCTCATAATTCGTAGGGTTGTCACAAGCCAAGTCATACGCGTTCAAAAATTCGTAATTTTCATACATTTATTGATTTTTGAAAGTGCGTGGAAACATAAAATAATGATAGATCTTATTGTTAAAAGTAAAGATCTGAAAATTTTTTACTTCAGGGTAAGATATACCAGCTAATCAGAAAACCGTCATTTCCACAATTAAACAAAAAAATACCTTAGTCTGCATAATTAAAACTGATTTCATTGCTGAAAGTGTCGGCCAAAAAAAGGTTCGTAGAGTTAGAACTAGTTATACAGAGCAATTGTTATCACAGCACAAAATTCTTAGGGCTGCCACAAGCCAAGTTTTACGAGTTCAAAGATTTGTTTGATTTGATTTTCATACATTCATTGATTCTTGAAAGTTCTAGGATACATGAAATGAGGATAGATATTGGTAGAGTTAACGACCTGAAGCATTTTTACTTTAGTTTTTAGTTGTGTGTTTGAAAATGACGAATTTTCTAAAATAAATAATTTGGCTTGTGGCAATCCTACGACTTTCATGCCATAATAACAATTGCTCCGTATGACTAGTCCTAACTTTAAGAACATTTTTTTTTTATTGGCTGACACTTTCGGAAATGAAATCAGTTTATTTAATTTTGCAGAGTTAGGTTTTTTTTGTTTAACTGCGGTTTTCGAATTAGCTGACATATCTTGCACTAAAGTAAAAAGGCTTCAGATCATTACTTTAGCAAAATATATCATAATTTTAAGTTTCCACGCACTTTCAAAAATCAATAAAATGTGTGAAAATTACGAATTTTCAAAGGCGTATAGCTTGGCTTATGACAACCCTAGGAATTTTGTGCTATAATAACTATTGCTCCATTTGACTAGTCCTAACTATACGTACCAGTTTTTTTTGTTGGCCGGTACATTCAGAAAAGGCCTAAAAATGTATGGAGCCTGAATGATGTCCTTTGTACAAAAAGCAAGAAGTAATTATACAAAGATTTAAAAGTTCTCTTAGATTTCATTGAGGTTATCCCATAAGCTTCACAACGCATTATTTCTTCACAAATGCACTTCAAAATCCATACAGCGCAAGCAATACTATAATTTCAAATGCATCAATAATTCAGTAAAATAATACTTAACTAAATCAAATAACTACGACACAAAAAAAAATTAGTTTACTCATGGTAGTTCTAAATCACCCCAATAGATAGCGCTGTATGTCCTCTGAATCGCGGTGATATTATGTTTCTCCTTTTCTTGAAAACTTAAAAATGCCTTGTTCAGACAATACACATTTGAGACTCTAGTAATTTTTGAATGTCGCGTTCGAGCAATTTGCCGAACGCGATAGGTGATTGAATATTATTAAAGAAAGATGATGAGATGTGAAAGATGGACAGTGACACGTTATATCAGTATGAGTTACCATACCACTTATTTACGCGCGCGATAACTTAAATATAAAGTGGCAACTCGTGGTAGACGTACAGGAATCAGGAAGTAAATTCGAGAGGAACTGCCTCGCTTCACTCCCACCCCCACCCAGGCCAAACTATTTTACGGACATGTGTGTTTCTTCTGGGTCACGTTTTACTTCTAGTTTAAGTTTCATCATAAAAAAAAGACCAAATCATTACTTCCCAAACATTTTTTCGCAAAATTTCATTTCCCAAATTATTACTTAGCCAATGAACTCTTCGCAAATAATTGTAACGCAACCCTAATGGTTGGCAAGTGAACGTTTGAACAATAACTCGCTTACCAAACAGTACTTACTTTTACCTATTTTCATTTGGTAAAATATTTCAGTTTGTAAAACATATTTCACGCAAAAAATATATTAGCCAAAATATCTCAAGTATTCCATTTACCGTTTCTATTGAGTCGATTGCTTAGTCAATGCCAAATTATAAGTATTTTTATGCCAGTTGCACAAACAAAAAATTCTTGAGAATACTATTATAGACATATTTTGGTAGTAATTTCTGGTTTTACATTCAAAAATATGTCTCTAGCACTCGCCGGCCGCTTCCGCGGCACGCTCTACACTCGCACGGCTGGTGCGTTGTGTGGTCACTTCTAACATAACCTAACCTGACTGTTTCGATAAACAGGGTGTCCATACTGCAGGGGGTGATAGCTGGGATCAATACCTACCAAAAAACTCAATATTATGTTCAGGGAAATTTTACGGTTTTAAAGTTATGCATTTTTTCCGAAATATTGAAAAATCTCTACCTTGAAACAGATTTTTTAGCATATTTCAATGAAAAATTCCTTTATCAGTATTTTTTTACATCAAATGAATTTGTGAATAGTTATTCTACTCAATAATAAGTTTTTTTCTATTAAAAACCAGAAAGTTCTCAAGAAAAAATACATTTTGTTGAAATTTTCGCAGAATGATTTTCTTATCACTTAACTTTAACCTACAGTGGTGAAAAAAAATCTATGTTGAAGTTTTGTACAACATGCTTAAAAAATAACATGTTTAATGGTGATTTTGGTACATTTTCAACAAAATCGGCTCCTCTGGGACTAGAATACCATTCTTTCCAAAATCACCATCAAACAAGCTATTTTTTAAACAGGTTGTACAAAACTCCCACATACATTTTTTTTTCACCACTGTAGGTTTAAGTTAAGTGATAAGAAAATCATTCTGTGAAAATTTAAACAAAATTTAACTTTCTTGTTTTCACAATTAAAATGATGTAAAAAAAAAGTGTTAAAGGAATTGATCATTGAGTTATGCCAAAAAATCAATATTTCGGAAAATTTGTATAACTTTAAAACCGTAAAATTTCGCTGAACATAATATTAAAGGCAAGCAACGCATCGGTGACACCTCTGGTGTTGCAGTTGTCCATGGGCGGAGGTGATCACTCTCCATCAGGTGACCTTCTAGCTCGTTTGCTCCCTATTACTTACATAAAAAAAAAAAAAAAGAGTTATTTTGGTAAGTATTGATCCCAGCCATCACCCCCTGCAGTATGTCGTACTATTTCCTGGACATCCTGTATGCGTGTTACGAACTACAAATTTCACTGAACTCAAATAAAATTAACAAACATGGCAAGTTTTACATAAAAAATATGTTTCTGGCATTTTGGGCGCTGTTTGGTCGCAGTTCCAACCTAACCTGACTCACCTGACCTACCGGTTTCAAATTCTGCAACACATTTTTGAGTCTTAATATGTCACTAGCTGCTGCCCGCGACTTCGTCCGCGTGGAATAGTTACTTTGGGCTAGCGCTAACTTTAACCTGCGACTTTGTTTGTAGAAGGTTATCCCAACAAAAACATGAATGTGAAATGAGAGCCAAGTTCAATATTGTGATATATGCCTTGGTTGGTTGGCGCTAACTCTCGCCAGTCATCCACATACCGAAAGTTACAATATCATTAACCCCCGGAAGTTAAAATTGTAAAACTCAAAGCAATCAGTTAAACGAACGAAAACCAGAAACTACGGGCGAGGTAGTTAGCTTAGTTACGAAAGTGTACAACCATGGATTGTACAGGATAAGGGAAATCAGCTTAAAATGATAACGTATAGAAGGATAGTCTTCATGGACCTGCCCCTTCAACTTGATCGGCATTTTGGGGTCACAAAATTAAATGACACCAGTCACCTCACGCCATTTGGCCCAAGCCGCGGAAATTCGGGCTCTGACGTCGCGGTCGATGTACCCGGACGCGCTTAACACAGATCCCAGGCATTTGACACGGTCCGTGCGCTCGACCACGTCAACGCCTATGCGAACGGACTGGGGATCTGTGGTATTGCAGGCCATGTACTAAAAAATACACTAAAAGGGGCAAATTAAAACTTTTAGTTGTAATTAATTTTATGGCTGTTGAAACTCAGGTAGGCAAGTCTTATTTTAAAAGTGTAAAATAAACAAAAATAAGTACACCATTCGATAATCCACAATGCATAATAACTTTTGTTTAGAAACCATATTCATAAACGCAAAATGTATTAAAGCTGCCAAACAAGTGTCTTGCAGAACGCATAGAAATAGGCGACCTGTGACGTCACCATCTTGTGATAGTTTGAAGGGAGTGTTTTGGGCAAGTCCTAAAATATGATTTTTAAAATTGCCATATCTCGGGGAGTTTTCGCGTTTTCAAAATATTTATTTTACCAATGTTTCTATTATTGAGAGGTCTTTGGATAACATTTCAACAAAAAGAATATTCAACTAAAATATTCGATACAAATCACGATTATAAAGGCCTGTAACAATTGGCAGCTCTGAAAGTCTATCAGGGGGCCGTATTACCATCTTTTGCCACTATCGCAGCGTGACCGTGTACGGTTCTAAAATGCTCACTTTGTATTGGTATATTTGGTATTACTGCTTTTTTAAAACTAATTCTGCAACTGAAGAGTTTTGGACTGTTACTATTTAAATAAAATAAATAAAATAAATATCTGGGACAATTCACGCCAAGATCATCTGACCCCAAACTAAGCAGAGCTTGTAATATGGGCGTCAGAGACTGATAAACAAACTTAAATATTTCTAAATACATACTTAAATAGATAATAACACCCAGACACACAACAAATATAAATGTTCGTCACACAAATATTTGTCATGGGTGGGGATCGAACCCACGACCTCCGGCGCTAAAGGCAGGATCGCTGCCATTGCGCTAACAGGCCAGTTAGTTAGTTAGTTAGTTGACAAATAAGCAATGTTATAAAACTTCAATTATGAGATCATAATCCCAAAAGAGCGTCGGCCTAGTGGTTCAGCACCCGAACTCAAATCGTGGATCGTGTGGTCTCGAGTCCAAATCTGGCCAAAACCAAATTCTTTGTGTTCATTGTAAATATCCGACTAACTCTCCGGTGACGGAAAACATCGATAACAAACCAAATCAACCCGGATATCGGCGGACGGCTCACCTACCACGTTAGGTATCTAATAAAATTGGTGAAAACTGGGCTTCTGAGTGTTTCGTTCACCAGTAACTTGCCTCTAAATACGCTTGGGATAAAGTCGTGATGGTATGTTATGTTATACCAAAATGCCAGGACGCTCCATTCACGGTCAAATGCGGGCAAGCTATAAGATATCATAATAAGGCCCCCATAGGTCTATGTTCACTGGTGAACGTTTAGTAGCTGCTAAACAACCAAAAAATACATCGAAACAAAAAGTATTATTCACGTATCAAATTACGTGAAAGAACAACATTAAAACAAAAACTGTGCTACAGAATACAAAAGGTGTTTCTTTGATTTTTTAAAAATGAATTCTTAATGCCGAACTCTTACGTCGTCACCTCAAGGTAAATGAAACAACGTTATAAAGCACCTACATCCAATTCATTATACGAAAGGCCTGTCAGTGATGTCAGTTGACAAGCGAGTGTAAGCTATCGATAAATTACACGAATAACGAGAGACTATGGATAGTGCAAAATGTGGGAATAGTATTTGATGATGACCAATTTCCATCACTAAAATGAGCATTCTGCTTAGCACAGAATCGATACCAAGGTAAAAGGATCCCCTCTGTGTCTTCGGAACGCTATTCTACAAAATTTGTTACACCGATGATTGTATATCTCAAACTGCTTTGTAATACAGTTGGTAATGCTTTGATGATGAGAATCTTACCTAGCCGTAACACGGTCCTCGGACTAGCACGGGAGGTAAAGAACTTTTGTCTGTATACCTTCTTTATATATCATAACTTGTTAATGGTTATAAATGTGGCAGTACTTACTTTCATTGTTGATAGTTCATAGTTTAGATTTAATTTTAGTTAGGATTTAGCACGATGTTGTTATTGTCTTCCTAAGAAGTTATTGCTACAAATAACACATTGCATTCTTACACTACTCGGTAGTAGCAATATTCTGCCGAGTGTTATACTGAGTGTCGGTGTACTGTTATCTTTGTCTATGCAAAATAAAATTATTCTTATTCTTATTCTTATTCTATAACATCACAGTCTCAGATTTAAAAAAAAAATCGTAAAAAAAATACTGATAAATATTTACATTTTCAAAGTAACGTTACATCTGACAAACACAAATCGTAGAAACAAGCTAGGTATCGATATGGTGTTCGATGTTTAGAAACATAGAACAGAAAAGCCGTCACAGAAACAAGACATCACATTAACAAAGCATTGATGTAGGTATAGTCGTCGATACAACAATGTTCGCAGAAAAGTGTTTCGAAGGAACCAAAGTAAACAAAAACTAACTGCAACACAGCACGTCACGTAGGTAGGTACATTTATGGTTCTACTGCTACTGAAATATTTGAGTGGAGTGAGATTCTGGAATGACCAGAATGACCAGAACAATCATTCAAGTCCAAATTGAACCAGTGCCTTGATAAATAATAACAGACTTCTTAGTTGCACACACACCATGCTATTGGTACCAAACCCACATCTTTCTCCCCTTATTACTTCTCACACATACCGTCGCACACAACTAAGAATTAATACCTAAGTATATATGTATATATATATTTTATATTACCCGTCACTCCCCTTACTCCATCTGATGGAAAGCGGTCGTGAGGTCCAGATATGAGGCTAACAACCTCAGTCATTCAAACGAATTACTGGGCTGGCCATCCTCACCTTGAAGGCCTGCAGGATTTCCTTTTCACGCCCCGCTTGAAAAACCCGGGACTATAAGAGGAAGGAAACACATGTGCTGGAAGAGCGTTCCACGCCTGGATGGTACGACAAAGAAACAAGTCACCGAACCTTTTAGTTGGGCCAAAAAATGACGAATTGTGTATGTATGACGCCGTAGTCCAGCACGCGTGGTACGGGAGTGGAAAGGTGAGGGTGGAATAAGCTGGAATAACTCGTCAGAGCATTGCCCATTGTAGAAGCGATAGAGAACAATTAGACTGGCAATGTCTCTAAGCAATTGGAGAGGCTCAAGGGTCAAAGTTGCATCTGGGTTTCCAATAATACGGATAGCACGCTGCTGCAACCTTTCAAGAGCTTCGAGTAGGTACTTGGCGGAACCGTCCCAGAGATGAGAGCAGTATTCCACACACGAGCGAACTTGTGTATTATACAAAAGTCATAGCTGCCCAGGCGTGAAGAATCGACTCACTCTGTTCAGGATTCCGAGTTTACGGGATGCGATTCTAATGACGCTCTCAAAGAAGTTTAGGTTGCTACGAACATCCATGCCAAGGATGTTTAGCCTATCCTTTATCGGTAGCGGGGTGCTCTGAAGAGTGGGATGGGAAAGGAACGGCGACGCCTTTGCTGTGAATGCACACACCTGCGTCTTCTTGGCGTTGAACTCGACTAGATTGCATGCACCCCATTCTGAAATGCGGTCCAACACTCCGTCAAGCTCAACAACAAGACTTTGCCTCTTCTTCTCGATATCAGTCGGTTTTGCCCCAGCAAATACGTAATTTGCGTATTACCTAATTTGTGATTTAGGTATGTGGTTTCTGCAAAGTTTGATTATTTTTTATTTTCTGTTTAGAATACTGTTTTTTGTTGTACATATTATTAAACATAATATGCAGCCTTTACTACGAGGAGCTGCGCTCTCTAACAAAAGGTTCCACTGAAAACCAGCGCCAAGGCTTCAGTCTTGGCTAAAGCTGAGTGGCCACCTTTTTGGTTGCAAGAATGTTACATTGCCTATTTATCATTGTATTTAAATCTACAATCATGTAGGTACTGTTAAGTTATTGCCACAAACTAAAGAGTTTGCAGAAAGCCCGCTCTCTTTTTTCCAGTGACCTGAACTTGCCTGACCGCCTAGGGTTGCTACTATATTCGCTCTGAAGTAGGTTATAGGTACCTACATAACAGAACCCGCCAAAAACAAAACACATCATGTGAAAAACTGCACCAATTCGACAAAAACAAAAACACTCGCGAAGCGACTGGCCGCGACACGTATTCTGGCCGGTATCGCCTGTAAGCTCACTGTGTCTGTGTGCGTGATCAAATTGGCGATTTGTTCTAAGCGTTCTAATTTGTGTTATTTTTGCTTTGATTTTTCATCAGCAGGTAAGTTTTGCTCTCTAATTTTACCTGGAGAACCAGTTCTAATATACCGTTAATTATTTTATTTCCTTTACAAAATGATAGAGGAAGTGGCTCTATCAAAATCGATTCTTAAATTTTAACTGATTTTCAAGGCCAACTATCGAAGCAATTCTATCGACAGCCAAACAGCACTAGTTACTTTTACTAAACAAATTAGTCCTACGAAGTATACTAATCCATTTGGGTACTAAATAATTCAGAACTCCACGTTGAAATGGAACAGATAATAATAGGTATGAAAGTACAGTCAACCACAGACTGTAAAACGGCGGGTTATGAGTGTTTTCTGATTTCGTATCAGAGTAAAAAATATAAAAAAACATCGCTTTTTTGTTGCAGGTTTCTAATCGCCATTGACTTGTTAACTAGGTCCTAGCGATGCAGCTTAAACATTTTGTAAATTATGTATTTTAATTGTAATTTAAATGTTTTTCTGTAGAAATTACTTTTGTTATAATAGTTTAAGTTAATAGTGCTGACGATGATTGAGAGTGATGTGATTGACGACACGATTGGCGTAGTGCGCTGTAGCACGGTTTCTCGCCTCGATTTCCGTAGTCGGGTCGGGACTTCAGAAAACGATCTTTTCTGAATTGACTTTGGTCTGGGTGTGCTGGGAGACGCCACTGGCTTATTTCCTTGTGTGGTACCTCGTAACACAGGGATAGTTCGAGACCATGATAAATGGTGTGTTGTCTGGCGCATATTTATTTATTTATATTTATACACTGAGTTTTAAATGAAGATCATAACTGAGAGATTGTACCGTTACTACAAGCCACAATTCAAACGCTTGGGCTATTTAAATTCCATTCATTAAGACGTATAATTTTGTCGCGACACAATTTACACCAATTCAAACTCCTTAAATTTCCTCTTTTAATTATAAAGCCTTGTAAGGTTAGTAATAAGTTGGTAAGATTTAGCTAGGTTCTGTTGAATAACGTTTCAACATGACTTATTAAATAATATAGTTAAAATTATACGGGTGATTTTTTTATAGAGTTGGATAAATGATATGCCATTGGGACTTTGTAGGTGATGAAGAATTGTAGAACCTCTTTTGAGAATGTAACTTTTATTTTAAGACTTTTATACAAACAATATGTGTGTTTGTCTGATTTTGTATTAGTACCTACATCAAAATATAACAACCCAAGAACCTAAAAATCATATTTTTTTTAGCCTATTTTCATCAGGTACTTACTTATAACTTGTAGTTTCGGAGCCCATTCAATGCAAACAAACATACGATCGAATCTTTCCTTTTTGTAATATGTATAGATAAAGTTCATCACTTTTTGTGGGAAATTTATAAATCTATCAAAACTCAAAACTCAAATAACTTTATTCAAATAGACTTTCACAGTAAGTACTTTTGAATCCTCAAATTTAAAGCAAGATATAGCCATAATAGACATAAATACTATAGTGGTATAGATATATGAATACACAGTATACAGACACAATGCGACTCTACCACCGCGTCGGAGTTGTTTCTTGCTGAGAAGACCCGGCGAGAAACTCAGCAGTTACTCTTTTAAACTTGTTTTGGGTTTACAACAGGCGTTAGTAAAGTACAATGTGTCGTTTTGATACAAATAAACCTACTGAGTGTCTTATCTAATTATTATGAAACAATGAAAAAAAAAACAAACATACATTTTTACCCTAGGTGTGAAAGTAACTTATTTAGTCCCGAGACGGGGTTTGGCGCCCGGAACGAAGTGAGGGCGCCAACAGTTCGAGAGACTAAATAAGTCTTTAACCCGAGGTAAACACTGTGCTTTTTATTACAAATACAAGGAAAGTAAAAATAAAAACATGAATTAGCGAAAGAAAAAATGAGTAAATTTTATTTTACATTTAACAACAACTTTGATGGGATAATTTTATTAAAAGTTTATGGTAAAATTAGAACAATTGGTTATAGTTAGTGACAGGTTTTTTCCGGGTATGTTGAAATTTGATATTTTCCGGGAAACTTGTGTTTCTACATTATTCAGAGATTCTTGGGTGAATGTTGGGGACATTGATATTTGTCTATTTTCTTCAGCTGTTACAGATATATTTTTGGATTGCACCGGATAATCTTCTAAAGTGCTCAGTTGTGGAGAGTCAGTGGAATGGAGATTTATCATTTCTGTTACTCTGTGTGATATCTTAGTTTTTTTCCACTGACTCTTCTATGTAGCCTTCAGCTACTTTACTCGACTTCCAACCTCCAGGCCTTTTAATGACAGTTAAATCGGCACCAGAATCGGCTAGCAAAGTAGCCGATGTTCTTCTAAAGCAGTGACCCGAATATAGATTTGAGTTTGGCAAATTAAGGTAGGTGGCTATCTCTTTAGGAATACTGGAAATCTTGTTTTTGCCAATTACTTGCCGCAGACACTTCCCTTTATGATAATTTATGAAAAAACGGTTCGTTTCTATACCACTTGGTCGTAATTTTTGGTATTTTTCTATTATATTTACAAATTCTTTTTTAATAACGAAGGTTCGGTCAACTTTAGTTTTAGTGCCACGTAACTTCACCAGTAATATATCACCTTGTTTCTCAATGTCATCAACCGTCATATTTACTAGTTCGATACTACCTACTGCGAGCGCCACTTATTGCCAATATCAACACTACCTGAAAAGTAGATAATTATATATCTTTATTTGGTGTATAAAATATAGAAAGTTACAATTTGATACAAATTTTGTATAAATAAGCGAATAACAATAAAAAGATTAGCTTACCTACATTAATATGTATATTTCATCAGGCGCTTGGTTTAAGAAGGTTTCTACGTCTTGAGAAGTGAAAACTTTGGACTTTTTTGATAAATCCATCAGATTGCCTTTTGAGAAACGATCTTAGCCTCTCGAAATCCTTTAAATGTACGTTGTGTTTAGTACTTAATGTTGTCTTTAACATAGAATACAAGCTCCGTAAGGTTGAAGGTTTGTAAGTCTTTGATAATTCGTTGAAATATATTAGCAACACGTTTTCCGATTTCACTTTTTTCTCAGCGCGCCATTTCATAAAATCGTCATACGATTTTAGGTATCTTTGTTTTGATTTGGGTGGTAAAAGGTTTTCCACTACCGCTTTAGCCTCTTCTCTTATAAAATCAGGCGTTAAATTCATATCAGAATCAGATGAACTCATTTTATAGGTACAAATCTCTGCTATACGTATAAACAAAAGTCTTCAAATCTAAAAAATAAATGAAGATCGAAATGCCGCTTTCCCGCCTATTTTGTTTGTTTTTTTTTTCTGTGGCCGGCCAGCTATTCAGCCATTTTTTTTATTTTCATCATTGGAAAAATGATAAATATTTTGCCCAAATCTAAGTTATTTTAAAGAAATTGTTGAAACTAAATTATAATAAAGTTATTTAAAAAATATATATTCTTTAATCAATACTTAACTTTAAGTTATTTCAATTTCACATCGTGGCTGTATAGAAAGTTGGAACATGGTTCAATAGATATGTGAAACGGAACTAGTTTTTTTTAAAATAATTTGACAGCTGTCAGTTGAAAGTGATTCTCCCTAGGGATGAAAAGTATTACTTTCATCCCGCTCCTCAGGCAACTTCAGACCTACTTTCAGAGTATGAGTAATGAAAAAGAATATAAACATGAGTTCATATAAACAATTAAAAAAGAATAAGGTCATTTTATTAGTTTATGTAATTACACTGTTTCTAGCCATTTAATTTAACTTTCATTTGTATGCAGTTATGTTGCAGCTGCCCATGGGCAGATGTTATCACTTTCCACAAAGGGCCTTAATACAATCTCTCTTAACTTGTCAAGTTCAAACCCTACTGAGCGTAGCTAGCAATTTCGTAAAAGCTATTTCATTTCCAGCCAGCCAGCGGTTACCTGGCATTATGGAATCTTCTAGGCTGGATATTTACCGACAAAGTTGCTCGCTACTTACAGCTTAGGGAATTAAATTGACTGGATATAAGTGACATAATAAGGCCTCAGGTGAGCCAAGGTAATTTGTTATTTAAAACGTCAAAACAATGCGTAAACCAGTTTCCAGTTACCGACACCGAACACTTTTTGATCGTCATGAGTATGTGTTAAGAAGTAACTGGACACAAATAGTATATTTTATATTAAGGGACTAAACGAAGCCATTATATACCAGAGGTGGTTTGATTCCCGAGCGTGCGAGGGAGTCAATGAAACCGAGGGTTAAGTTGGCGTTTAGTCTCGAAGTGCAAACTGTACTTTTCACTTTGAGTGCGAGAAAAATTGTCCATTTAGTAGAAAACATTTAATAAATATTACATAATAAAATAAAGATCACAAATGTTTCTTATTCCTCCAGTCCATACAACTTTCGTAAGTTTTTAGGTTAATCTTCTGCGATTTTGGCGGCATAAGATTATCTATTAAGTCTTTTGCTCTTTGCTCGACGTCAAACTCTTCACTGTCCCAGGACATTCTTAATAAATTTATTTAAAACCGAACAAATTTACACTCGACAAAGATTCTGAAATTTAAGCGGTTAGTTTTTTTTTTCTTCTAAACTAGTCACAGATTAACAATTTAAAACACATGGCGCCACCTTCTTTACGGACAAACCATAGAACTAAAACTCTTAACATTAAAGCCCTTTAAAAGCAAACAAAAGATTGCCGTTTCCCAACCCCCGTGTTTCCATTCCATAAGTACACACCAATGTCATCTACAACGACGCTCTCGTATTCATGACGGATATTCTTGACGAATACATGACGATAAGAATACAGCTGCTTCAGACATGGGACGTGACCTGCACAGAAGTTGCGTTTTGTTTGAAATATCTTCACAGATCTTCTCAAGAAACTTATGGATGTAACATAGATGGTGACAGTTGAAGGGATGTGCGAAAGAAAATCGTGACTACATTCAATTAATACATTTAAAAAAGTAGTAGTCCGTCAGCGGCTTTCAAAAATGGATTTTCCCACCGAAATAGCGTTGTTGCGATAGCGATAGTCTATCGATAATATCGTGATACTATCAGTTGTAATATCGATAGTCCTATCGAAACTATGACGATACTATCGATAGTGAGAACTAAGCGATACTATCGATCTTTTTCGATATTATCGAAACTATCGAAAGGATGCGTGTCGATAGTATCGATACTATCTATAGTTTTTCCCTATCGCTAGTCGAACATTTAACGATACTATTGCAAGCTCTTAAAAGGTTTTGTTTTATTCCCAGTCGATAGTATCGAATATACCTCGATAGTTACTAAGCTGTCGATAGTATCGATAGGCGCGATTCTATCGATAGTATCGACTTTAATGGCGCGATACTATCGATAGTATCGACAGCGATCAATATTATCGCTTAATTCTCACTATCGATAGTATCGTCACGGGTCGATAGTTTCAATAGGACTATCGATAATATGACTGATTTGCAAGGTTAACTATCGCTATCGAAACTATCGCTATCGCAACAACACTACACTCAAGTTTGACGGGCCATAAAATGAATTTGTACATTTATACATCTTGTTTAGAGCAGTCACCCGGATTGTGAAAGACGCGGGTTCGATTCCCGCTTGAGATCATCAAGTTTTTCAGTTTTTCTATCTTCAAACTCAAAGCTGCTAATAGGGCTCTTATTTAATGTATTTTTTGATTATGCTAAACATAGAATCTGATGATATTGTCAAATAACCTATCAGGTATTGCGGTGAAGTTTGTGCAACTTTTCCACGCTTGGATGAGAGTATTTTTCAACAATTCAAGTTTATTCATTTGCAAATACCTATCTCAGTTGTGAGAGTTGAATTGAAAATGCAAAACTATAAGTACTTGCAGTTCTTTGTACCATTTGCAAAACACTTCATCTGACGTCCTAAATGCTTTCGGACCAGGGCCCTACTCTGGTGCAAAATGTAACGAAGTTTCTTGGAACGGAAAGGCTAAAACACAAAATACAGTGTACATAGTATGAATGGAAGGTTGAATGTATTTACGCCAAGATGTTCGACAAGTTCCAGTCGCTCAGCCTCGGCCAGGGGCAGGCGCCCACTGCTGAGAGGCGAGATGCTAGCTTATCTATTCAACTTAAGAAAAGAAAAGACTGTCCCAGGAGGGAAGAGTATCTCAAAATATTGATTATAAACTTTTTACTCAAGGAAAATTTAATTAATCGTTTTAGAATGATGATGGGGACAATTCTGCTGACACAACCTAAAAACTGACTTTAAAACCTTGTGGCTTCATCTATACTAATATTACAAAGGGGAAAGATTTGAATTTATGTATGTTTGTAACGAATAAACGAAGATTTAATAATCAACCAACTTTTTTAATTTCATGTGTTTTTTCTAGAGTTTTGATAAGCGCTATGGATATAAATGCTTATAAATCCACTAAACCTTAGGGAGTATTTATCTCATAGTGAAAATAAACAGGCATTTACCTCATCAGATCACGCCACAGTGACCTAAAAAGTGACTTAACCCAGAAATATTCAAAAATTCGTAAAAAAATTATAACTAAAAAAAATCGGGTAACATAATTTTAAGAGGTATTTCTGGATACCCTTGAGTGGTAGAAGCTAAAATAAAATATTAACTTGGTATGTTTGGACCACCAGTATGACTAAATGTTTTATATTAGTCACTAACGTTATATTTTCACGCACCCCACATTTAAAAGGGTGCGCCAAAGTTCACCTAAATTTTCAACTCCGATAATTGGAACTCCGAAAATGTTCTTCCTCACATTTTTCATCCTAACAGTCACAATTCTACCTACTAACTCTGTTTCTAATGTTCATACCTAATATGGACCCGTTATGAACATACATTAGTGATATTATTAATTCCAATTAACTAACTAACTTAACTTTCAAACTTTAGGAAGAAAAGTTTAGGAAGAGTGGTCATTCGGATTACCAATCGGTAGGAAAAACAATTTCGGGTAAAGAACTTTAGGTCAGCCAATATGGACCCCATTTTGAATCATTGTTAAACCATTTTAAAACCAGCAAGCTTAAAATCTATATACCACCAATGCTCATTTCACAATACTTACAATTTGCTCTTATAATTTCACCAATTTTATCATCAGTTAATAGAAAATACAATCTTAACAATTTATATCTCCCGCGCCGTCTAAAGGTAGTCCCTTACCTAGAGCATTTTCCTGTAATGTAACGTTTCAGATTCGATTTTGAGCATTACATTACTGTTCTGCCTTACAAAACTTCAGGGAAGTTGTATCAAAATATTACACATTTTATCATCATGTTGCGCACTGTAATGCTTGATGCTTTTCACTCACCAACGTAATGCTCGAATCTGAAACATTACAGTTTGCGCACTGTAATGCTCGGTTCTCCTCCCTCACTGATGTAAAGCTCGGCTCTGTAACGTTACATTACAGGAAAATGCTCCAAGTGAGGGAGCACCTTTATGTTTCTTTCAAAGCCCTGCTGCTCCATCGATGCACATCGATGTACCAATTAAGGCCTGTTCAAACCTGAGCGGTATTCGCTGCCGTAGCGATACAATACCGCGCGGGTTTCGCTCAAGTGGTATCAAGTTCCGCGGCAAAATGTAACGCTACGCACAGCGGCAGCGAATACCGCTCAGGTCTGAACAGGCCTTAATGTCGGTCAAGCAGACTGACAGCTGTATGTCAACCAATTTAACGCCATCTATGCATATACTGCTGGAATCAATCCACTAAGGAGCTTTTCGCTCAGGCGACGACAACATTTTTATGAAGTGGGCTACCTTCATAGTGAGAGTTTCCACAAATCCACAAACGTCTATCAAAACTGAGCAGTCCTTACACGTAGGTATAGCTGTCGCTTTCATTTACTTGACATGTGACAGGGCAGCATTAATTTGAGTTGTCCTAAACTTTTGAATAGCGTCTTTTTTCTGTAATCTGTGCTCCATCTAATGGGAAGCAGTTGTGCGGTCTAGATATGAGACTGACAAGCACAGTGATGCAAAGAAATCACCGAGCTAGCCATCCTCAGCTTGATCCTGAGAAATGCCATTTTACGCCCCTATTTGTAGACCCCGGGACTATAAGTGAAAGGAAACAAATGCGTCTATTTTCACTTTAAGATGATACGCCTGACAGTTCACATTTTTCCGTGTCACGCGTTATATTTGAGACTAATTAAAAAGAAACAACCAAATGAAAATGTAATAAACCATTAAAAAACGATTGTCCTTTCGAAACTTATGAAGTAATAAGTAATTCGAAACTTGTAAATGATGAAAATGTAAATTATGAACTGTCAGGGATATCATCATACGGCGAAAGTAGTATATTTGGTCTTTACAGTTTTTTAATAAATATTATTCACAATAATTGTACAGCGCATGATTATCGAAAGACTTACAAAAACAGTATGTGACGTACTTAGAAACTATCAAAGTAAAAATGGAATTTATTTAATTAACTTTAATGTAAGCCATACAAATCAGTTGAACAGTCAATGTTCTTTGTATGAAAAAGTCTCAGTCTAAAGTCGATTGAAAAAAAATCTTTTTTTTTTACATAGTTACTACATCACTTACTAAATATGCCATATCGTTTTTGTAAAAGTAAGAGTAAAAAATCATTTATTCACTTGAGCTTCTACAAAGAAGCACTTATAAAATGTCAAAATTCACAAAAAAAATTCAAACATTTAAAGACGTAAATAAAATAATACAATAATAAATAATAATAAATATCCCTGGACATTATTCCACACAGCGCCATCTAGCCCCAAAGTAAGCTAATTAAAGCTTGTGTTATGGGATACTAGACAACGGATAAACATACTTAAATACATTTTCTTTTGTAAATACATACTTATTATACATAGGAGACACCCAGACCAGTACAAAGAGACATGTTCATGCACACAAATGTTTGTACTGTGCGGGGATCGAACCCGCGACCTCTGGTGTAGTAGCCAACTTCTTAACCATTACACCAAGTCGGTCGTCAATAATCGACAATAGTATATACATATCCTGAATAAACATAATGCGAATCTACCACCAGTTCGGACGTTATTGCTTATCAAGAAGATTCCGGCAAGAAACTCGATAGTTACTCCTTTGAACTTTGTTTTGTTTTACAACAAATAAATTCAGAGTACAGTCAAAAGAACAATAAAAATACGTTATTGGAGCAGAGGAGCAGATTATTAAGTCTTTTGATAATCACCCGTTACAGTATACGTTCTCAGTTAATTGAATACTAGATCTTAAACTAATTTCAATGAAAAGGCCTTTTTGCAGTACTGACCTGACACAGTATGCTATATACCAACAACTTTTTAAAACATAAGAGTTTAGGAGTTCACATATAAGAGTTCATTTTTTACGCAGAGAAGCCCTTTTTCTACCCCACGAACAGAATATCAAAGATTTCCAATGAAAGATAGTTTCCGCTTCGTATCCTTTGCATACTTGTATTGGCCAATACTGTCTTGATATATTTTGCATACAGAAACAGAATTTACTTGGTAAGTATGGCAATATCCCAAATCTGAGTATGTTTGGGCGCTTTTAAGGCTTCAAGCGAGAATTTTCTTGTAACAAAATGGTGAGTATTCTTCTACGAGTATACAAATTTTCCATTATCCTTAGGCTACTATACAAGTTTTTCATTATCAATTCCTTAAGAGGACAAAGCACGAGAGAATTGAAAAATAGGCATTTGAAAAATCTATCTTTTGCAAACCTCGAGCGCCCCGCAGAGTGCGATAGAGACAGATGCAAATAGGACCAAAATTACCTATCAAAAGTTATCTTCCCTTTTCGGAAAGTTGACCGATTTAGTTAATTTTTTCATTAAAAATTCAAGAAGGACTGTGGCCATGTTCCTGTTTTTTTTTTAATAAACTAGTCAAATTAGTTTTCTGGATGTTTCAACACAGCGGAAAATCTGGTCATTTTTTTTTGATTATCGACTCAGTCGGATGGTTTATATCCCTTTTAATATATTTTTTTAAACAAAAGGAAAATATGCCAATAGTGGCAATATCTAAATGAAGATTATTATTATGTAATGTAGCTTATTTATTCATTAACAACTAGGTGCCTCGACAGACTTCGTTCTGTCAAAATTAATTGCACGTCGCGGCGTCGGTAAAGCAGCACATCCGCCCGCGTTTCTCCGACTTGATTTACATAAACTATTATTTTTCACTGAATGTTTTGTTCCATCATAATAAAATATAGCCTATGTCACTCCCTGATAATGTAGCTTCATGTTGGTGAAATAATTTTTAAAATCGGTCCAGTTGTTTCGGAGCCAATTCAATATAAACAAACAAACAAACAAATCTTTCCTCTTTATAATATTAGTATAGATTTCCAAAAACTGCTTACGTTTCTAAGGCTGCTTACGGTGTAACAAAAACCTTTTTTTTTTTAGTGCCAGACAAGATGACTTCACTCCACCTGATGGAAAGCAGTCGTGAGGTCCAGATACGAGGATGACAAGCACAATAATGCAAAGCAATTACTGAGCTGGCCATACTCATCTTGAAGGCCTGCCCTGGCACCGGTTAGTGCAGTGCTGATCTCGGAACGCGATCTGACCGAGATAGGTCAGAGTCACTTGGCGGGTTTTACGCAACTTCATAGTGGTAACATCAACCAGCCGACATAATATGTCTCCCACCTGAAGAGCAGATGGTTTGCTGCAGGGCTCCCTTAGTCGCCTCTTACGACACCCACGGGAAGGAGATGGGGCGGAGGAAAGTATTATTTTAAAGTGCCGCCACCCGCACGGCACATAAGGTTTTTCGGCATACTAATGAGTAGTTTTCGGTAACATGTTTACCACATTAAGGACGTTGGCTATCCACCCTCATGTTGTGGATATATCAGCTATCCGCAAGAAGGCGATTGCCGATTCTTTTATAACGCGAACAGCAAAGGAGTGGAACTTATAAATAAATAAATAAATAAGCGCCAGACAACACACCTCTTGTAATGGTCTCGAAGTAGGGATTATTATATCCCTGTGTTACGAGGTACCACACAAGGAAATAAGCTAGGGGCGTCTCCTAGCACACCCAGACCCGAGTCAATTCAGAAAAGGTCGTTTCCTGAATTGACCCGACCGGGAATCGAACCGGGACACTACGGAAGTCGAGGCGAGAAACCGTGCTACAGCACACTACGCCAATCGTGTCGTCAAAACTCGCTGACCGCGTTTGTTTTCCGGAAAACTCCAACCTGGGTGTCTTTAGGACGAGTGAATAGGCATTTACTGGTCGGCCATGTACCATCATAGACCACATCATCACTTACCACCAGGTGCGATTGTGGTCAAATGACTGCCTAGTCAATAAAAATAAGGTTTGGAACTCGTAACAGTTTTTTAAGGGATCTTTTAAACGTCTTATTGTTGACACGATTGGCATAGTGCGCGGTAATACGGTTTCTCGCTTGTGTGGTATCCTGGTTCGATTCCCGGTCGACTCAATTCAGGAAACGATCTTGTTTAAAAGAATTGTCTCGGGTCTGGGTGTGCTGTAGACGCCCCTGGCTTAATTCCTTGTCTGGTAGCTCGTAATACGGAGATAAAAATCCCTACTTCGAGACCAGACAACACAAAAGTAGTGTTGTCTGAGTTATCCGACGAATATTTATTTATTTACTAGCTGCCTGTCTAGGCAGACTTCGTTGTGTCAAAAGTTTTTGGCAAATGTTTGACATACATGCATACCATCACGACTTCATCCCAAACGGGGAGTCAGAGTAAAGTGACTGTGCCGTCATGGTGAACGTAACACTCAGAAGCCCACTTTTCACCAATGGTATTAGAGCCGAACATGGTAGGTGGTGAGTCATCCGCCGTTATCCGGGTTGATTTGATTTTCTGTCGATGTTTTTTGTCACCGGAGAGTTAGTCGGATATTTAACAATGAACACAAAGATTTTGGTTCTGCCCAGATTTGAACTCTGGACCACATTATCGACGATCTGAGTTCGGCTGCTGAGCCACTAGGTCACGACGCTCTCTCAAATGTTGGTCAGCTGGGAACATTTTGTATTGGAAAATTAAATGGTCGTTTTTTTATTTTTTTACTTTTTGTTCGTTACTCACCGTTTTAACCCCTCCCTGAACTTCCATGAATATATTAGGATCAAAATTATCCAAATCTGTCCAGCCATGCTTAAGCGAGACAATTGAACAGCTATTTATTTTTATAAATATAGATAGATAGATAGATAGATAGATTTAATTGAGAAACGTAACCTTAAATACAATACGTAAGCCATCTGTTTTTACAAATAACATAATCATAATCTTTACTATGTTATTATGGCATTAGTATCCCAATTTGGGCAAAGGTCGAGGTTTATGTCTTTTAAAATATTTTAATGGTACGTTTCGTCACGTCTACAAACAAAGTAATATTCTAATGCTAGTTGTCAAATTAAATTATGTAGGTATATTCCCGTATGCATAACTTTTCGTCACTCAAAAAGATTACTTTTGTAGCGGGGCGTGTAATCCTGCGAAAGCGAAACGTATCTACTGCAGGAATGAAGAAACTCTACGAACTACAAACTCTCATTTTAGAGAGTGGTTAAATCTCGGCCTTAATTTGCACAAGACTTCAGTCAAATACTTGGTCGCATAACAGTTTATGACAGTGTTTTAACAGTAAGAATTTGTTCCTAAAAATCAGATAATACCTCTTCAATGTACTGTTTAATCCCGCTTCTCCAAGCTATCTCCGTGAACGTTTTATATAACTTTCGTCTTCTGGCCGAGCTCATCGCTCAGCCTATAACTTTCATTTATCTACTCCTCCCTGTAACACGTGCATGTATGGTGAATCTTTTACTGTTCATGCTGTTCAACTGTGGAACAAGTTGCCTGTATCCCTTCGCGAATGCGGCACTGTGGGTTCTTTCAAAAGACTGCTCAAAGAACATCTTTTGAGTTTTACTTAAATTACATTGGATTATTGTGTTTACCTAAATACATATATTTATTTATATTTTATTTATTGTATGTATTATTATGTTTATCTGTATATTTATGTACTTATTGTAGAATATTAATTTACTTGTTTGTAAGTAAAACATGTACTTAGGGGTTTTTAGTTTGTTACGATTTTTGAATATGCAACTCTCATTTACATTTCCATTTGTACACGTTTGTCTATCCATAACAATTTTAAATGAGTTTTTCCTGTCGCCATGGTCTGCTGGAAGAAATCTCTTTCTAGAGATAAGCTAACCTGTACTTTTTTACTCCTTATTGTGTTCTCTGTAATTTGTCTCTTTGTGTACGAAATAATAAATAAATAATAAATAATTCAGTAATTATCTGATTTTTAGGAACAAAGTCCGTGTTCCCGTCTACCAACGCGCCTAGGGATTTAGCCATAATAATGCCCTGTTCACATTATTGCAGTCCAGCGCTCAATCAATGTGGACATTCCAGTGTTGGTACTCAATATTCCAGTGATATTCCAGCGCTGGACTGGAATAATGTGAACTGGGCTTAATTTAATTTAACTCATTTTTTTTTTATTCAATCTGATGGACACATCGAAACCTGATGACATTTACTTTTATTTATTCATGAAAATAGATGTTTTTTTTTTTGAATTATTATCTTTTACTAACATTAGGTTAAGTTATTGTGTAATACTAATAATAACCTTAGTCTGTTTAAATAAATGATTTTAATTTAATTTAATTAAACTAACATATTTCTCCATCTAAATAGTTTCTGTAGTATTTGTGCACATACTTGCCTCTTGTTTACCATTTTTCCTGTACCCTAGGTTGCCTGGAAGAGATCGCTATTATCGATAAGGCCGCCTAAATTGTGCATTGTTTGAAATGTAATACTGAGCTTTAACTCACCAACTATGATGAATGGCAAAATATATTTTTCCCGTTTTTTTATTGAAAGGCATTTCTGCAGGACATCAAGATAACGATGGCCGGCACAGTGATTCCTTTGCATTATTGTACTTGTCAACCTCATATCTGGACCGCATGACCGCTTTCCATCAGGTGGCGAGAGGCCATCTTGACTTGACAGGCAATAAAAAAAAGGTTTTGTATAGCATAGCTTCGGATGAAACCATGGCTTTACCTTAGTGGCGTCGCGTTAACATAGCATTCCCCTCACATATTGCGTCTCCAGAGACTAATATTCAAGACCTTTTTACTTAATTGGGCTGTTAGCACGCGTTACTGTGTATGTATGTACTGTGGTGTGTTGTGGTTGGGTATATGCGTTTTGTTTTGGGTTATCGAATGTTTTTTGGACTAAATTGACCCAAGTGATGTTAAACATCCGATTTTTCAAAACAATATGCTATAAATCTTCCCTGGAAACTTAATTTTTATTTTTGAATAGCGACTCGCCCCGGCTTTGCACGTTTGCAAAGTATATATAGTACTTCTGACACCACCAATGCGTAGTGTTTCATTGATAAAAATAAACGTTTAAAGCCGCTGCTTAGTGTCAAAGCTATTTTTACAGACGGCGAATTTATTTTATACTAGCTACCTCGACAGAATTCGTTCTGTCAAAAGTAATTGCACGTCGGGGCGTCGGTAAAACAGCACATCTCACCCGCGTTTCTCCGACTTGAATTTATTAAAAAAACTATTATTTTTCACTGAATGTTTTGTTCGGTTGTTGTGTTTTGTAGTTTCGGAGCCTATTCAACACGAACAAACAAACAATCAAATCTTTCCTCTTTATAATATTAGTTTAGCAGAGGTTCCCAAACTTTTTTTTGCATAAACCACTTTTAAGATTTAGCTGGTTCCGGTGGACCCCCTGCAGCTATACATCTCTACCATACTCCCAAAACTCAACAAAAAATAAAGCCAACATAGACCTCCCTCGAGAGTCTCCCGTGGACCCCAAGGGGTCCACCTGTACTACTTTGGGAACCAATGGTATAGACTATGTAACCAGGAAGGGGTAAGAGAAGTGACTTGATATCAAGTCTAAGCAAAGCTCACTGTGTGTTATGTGTATGTGTGTCCAGTGCCAACCTACATATTTTAATTCTCTCCTTTTTTAAATAAGTTGGTGACAAACAAGCATCAGTACCGCCTGATGGTAAGCGTTTACCGCAATCTAATAAACGTGCGCAACTTCGGGGTATCATTCGTGAGTTGCCGACCCTGTAACCCTTCTTGAAGAACTCTAAGATACTCTATTATGTAGTAGTGATCTATAACTCATTGGTAGAGCCTCGACAAGGATGTGATTCAACAATTTAAGCATCCTCGCAAGAAAGCATCTTTGAAACCGACACCATAAATGCGGCGCGGCGCCTCTGGCAGATAGTCCGCTTAGAACAAACCCGCCATTTTGATCACGCACACAGACACAGTGCGTTTACAGTTTCAGTTTCGCGGCCAGTCGCACTGTCGCGAGTGTTTTTGTTTTTGTCGAACTTGGTGCAATTTTTCATTTGATGAATTGGTTTTTGACCGGTTCTCAAAAATTCAGAGCGAATATAGTAGTAACCCTGGGCGGTTAACGCAAGTTTAGGAAAAAACTGCGCGTGGTCCTTCTGTAAACTCTTTATTTTGTGCCGACACCATGTTGGATCCATAGCATGAGAATGAACTCCTATTTAATTGCTGAATTACGCTCAATTGGATTTGACATTTTCCGTCACCTTAATCCCGATGATGGCGTAAGCCTTTTCGCAGCACCCTCTGGATTATTGCTTTGATAAGGGCTGAGGGTGTCTCTTAATCTTCACGGCGAATTTAAGGGGTTGGTTCAAGGGTGCGAAGTGTCGATTATATTTGGTTAGGCTTTCTGAGTGTTGTTGCTTTTAATTGTAGTGGTTTTACTGCTACCTGTTCAATTCAGTCATCAATTGCTTATTCTGTTTCCAGGTTAGCTTGCGTGGATAAGCTAATTTCACTACGATAGATAATTTTTTAGAAACTATACTTGAATCTATATCTATGCTAATATTATAAGGAGCAAAGATTTGATCGTTTGTTTGTTTGTAATGAAGGGACTCCGATACTACTGGACCGATTTTAGAAATTGTTTTACCAATATACTACATTTCAACGAGTGGCATAGGCTTTTTTCCTTTTCAGGCTATATTTTAAACCGCCGACGGAGACACTTTT
Source organism: Udea olivalis (assembly GCA_947369235.1). Lineage (NCBI taxonomy): Eukaryota > Metazoa > Arthropoda > Insecta > Lepidoptera > Crambidae > Udea > Udea olivalis. The sequence continues at coordinate 5,254,715 of OX376370.1, read as the reverse complement.
ACCTATGTACACACAGACTGCCTATGCATACGCATTGAATCAAAATATATGTAAACTTGGTTTAGTTCAATAAATCGATCACGGAAGGCCTCAACACTTTGGTTTCGAGTTTCATAGCTTAAAGAAGTAGAATCTCGCAGTGGACCAAATGTGTGAGTGAGTTTTTCAGAATAGCCCTACTGCATGTCTAGTGTTCTACCAGTTCTACCACAGAATAGATAATAGTACTTCTACCATGAGTTTCAGTCACGTAAACTACGATAGAAGACTTTGTACTTTGTAAATTTGTATGTATTTTTCAGTTCCATTTATAATCACTAAGGGCGCTTGGACGCTAGCATCAATTTTTTCATACTGCCTGTTGAGATTATCTTACTCCACCTGATGGGAAGCGCTCGTGAGGTCCAGATATGAGGCTGACTAGCACGTAATGAAGAGAAAACGAATAGAAAATCTGAGTGCATAGGCATTTTCTGGGTAAGCGTGTGTATCGGCCTCGTCATGCTTACCATCAGGCGAGACTAAGGCCAAACGCAAACCCATAATAAAATAAAAAATAAAATAGAACACTGAGCGCCCATCCTGGTCTTGAAGTCCTGCAGCTGTCATTGGTGTAAGCTCATGTTAGACATCCTGGTATTCCTGGTCGATTACCTTCGTTTTGTCAGTTTTTTACTAACTACTTCATAACGACACGCCTACTTGCTAATACGAGTATGCTTGGGTGTAGGTCAGTCACAAATTACGCACGCGACACGGCACCTCGGACAGATAGTCCGCTTAGAACAAAGCGCCATTTTGATCACGCACACAGAGACAGTGAGTTTACAGGCGATACCGGTCACAATCGGTCACGCGACTAGTCGCACTGCCGCGAGTGTTTTTGTTTTTGTCGAACTTGGTGCAATTTTTCACATGATGAAATCTGCTTTCATCAGGTTCTGTCAAGTAGGTATATCCTACCTACATCATTTTAAAAAAATCTGAGCGAATATAGTAGTCACCCTGGGCGGTCAGGCAAGTTTAGGTGAAATTATACTGGAAAAGGCGAGAGCGGTCCTTCTGTAAGATCTTTATTTTCTGTATAAGTCACATTGTGTGTAACTTATAACCGTGTTAGAAGTAGTTTTGATGTAATGTTTTAACTTTTATTAAAAGCGAGTACATACTAGTCTCTCTATTATTCATACTACGTACGCAGTTGTGAGTTCCGATCGATATTAAAAACCTCATATCTATGGTAACGGAGGCCAAACTTAGCGATACCTAATTAAAGTCAGTTACCAGGATATAGTATACACGTGCGATATTTTATACTAGCACAGCCGCCGACGTTAACCTCCAGTGCATTATTCTATTGATAATTTACACTAAGATTATAGGTTAAGATTTTAAATGTTTTTTAAGTAAAGAAATAAATAAATAATTTTAAAAAAATTGGGTCGCTGCAACGTTTAAGTAAGAATACACGTGTTTGAAAAAATACCTTGAAAACTTCTTCGTGTCAACGATCCTTTGGCAAGTAAATTACCGCTACGTGTTGTTCAAACTCAAACTCAAATATTTATATTGAAATAGACTTAATCAGTACTTTTAAATAGTCAATAAATGTGCATACTAAATAATAGACATAAATACTATAATAATATGAATAAATAATAAACAGTATACAAACATAATGCGACTCTACCACCGCGTCGGAGTTAATTCTTACTGAGAAGACCCGGCGAGAAACTCAGTAGTTACTCTTTTAAACTTGTTGTGGTTATACAATGCTGATAGTAGAGTACAATTTGTATGTTGAGAAAAAAAACTGCTTAAATTCGTTCCGCTACCACGATTCTCAAGGGAGGTGGTTTTAGAAACTAGAACTTAAACTAACTGAAAAACTACGCACTATAATGTATGAAGCATGATCAAAAACACACGTCTAACTCCCCAAGAGACTTACGATAAGGTAACCGAGACGGGTTGAAGCTAATTCTCTATAAAACACCGCCATGAATGTTTCATAGGGTTAATAGTGACCCTGTAATGGTATATCCTTGTCCGCAAACCGGTAATATTGACAAGGGTTGAGATCAGTTGACTGAAACCTCTCATGTGAGCAAAAATAAGATATTTTTGGATATTTTTTACTGGAAACAGTTAATGTGAATAAGATGTGCCCCTATTCTGCCAATGTAATCCTAATTGTATGGCATTATTTAGACGTTTAGTCCTTAATAAAACTATCAAAATCCCGCCATTCAATTACGTTTTCGTTGGCATTTGAATGGCAGAATCGGGCTCTTAGTCACTCCTGATGCATACTATTAATATTATAAGTGCGAAAGTAACTCTGTCCGTCTGTCTGTCTGTCTCGCTTTCACGAAGAAACTATTGAACCGATTTAAATGAAATTTGGTTCACAGATAGTCTAGAGCCTGAGAAAGGACATAGGCTACTTTTTAATTGGGAAAACGTGTTGTAAAGTGTTGAAAAAGGGGATGAAAGGTTGTATGAAAGTATTGTCATTTTCAGAACTAGAAGCATAAAACTTATATTTTGGGCTGTTGACGACTGTTGACGGTTGGCGTAGTGCGCTGTAGCACGGTTTCTCGCCTCTATTTCCGTAGTGTCCCGGGTTCGATTCCCGGTCGGGTCAATTCAGGAAACGATATTTTCTGAATTGGGTCGTTCGGGTCTGGGTGTGCTGGGAGACGCCCCTGGCTTATTTCCTTGTGTGGTACCTCGTAACACAGGGATATTAATATCTACTTCGAGACCATTACAAGAGGAGTGTTGTCTGGCGCATATTGGTTTATATTTATTTAAATAAATATGGCATTCAAGGTTTGTTAAAATGTTCCCTTAAAACTTTTGCAAAAATTCGACCTCTAAGGGGTTGTTTTTGGGGTTGATAGTTTGTTTGTATGAAACTTCTTTACTTCAAGTGCTAGGAGTCTCAAATTTTGCATAGGGGTTCTTTTTAGGACGTAGGTGCTAACTAAAACGGGATTTTGTGAATAACAAGTAACGTAAGTCTGAAAAATTCTCATGTCATAAAAATTAAGTTCACGCGGGCGAAGCCGCGGGCGGAAAGCTAGTGTATCATAAACTTAACTAGGTATCTTTTACGAAAAGTCTCTGTGAGAGTGGATCGAGTCCACCCGACAATTGGTAGTTTCTGAGCCAGATGATTGCAGTGGTGTCCTCAAGTTAACTTGTTGGCAAACCGTAAACATTACCCCTCAGAGTCCTTTTGTCCTTTTGTCCTTTGTCGTGTCCGGGGCAGGTGGAACCGCTAGGTAGCTAAGAGGGCTCAGGCGGGGCGGTGCGGTGGGCATCCCACCTACCCAGCGTGAGCCAACGGGTTGGTTTCCGAGGGAAAGGTAAGGCCTAGACGGACGTGCTTAGGACAAGTCCAAGACGTGCTCAGAAAAGGTCAGGTCAGGAGTACCCATAATCGACTAGCACGTATTAAAGGATTAATGAGAGAGGAAGAAGCGCAAGAGGTGTGTCAGGACCGTAGCAAGTGGAAAAACGTGGTCTCTGCCTACCCCGTAGGGAAAAAGGCGTGATGGTATGTATGCATGGTTTCCGACCTTTGTGACCTTCTTAGGGAGCCGCGCCTCACCGCCACAATGGTGTTGCAATCGGTGGTTTAGAATCGCTCTCCTACGTGTTACCCATCTAATTAAGCACGCTCGCGGTTTCAGACTAGCATTTTATACGCGCGTATGAACTCGTTTTTGGAAGAGCATCTAGGCGCATACAGGCGCACCTCGCTGCTCGTATGATCCTCGAAAATATGGAGTCACCACTACCGGTACGAGCAGACACGCTGGAATGAGTCCGTGTATGCGAGTTTGGTTTTTTGAATCGTAAAATGCCGCTCTTCACATCGCTAGCTTAAATTGCATTGGTGCAATGGTCGTGCTTATATCATTTAAAGTTTGTGTTTGATCTTCACTTGTTTATTCCGTGTTTGCACGTTTTCATAAAAAGGTGTATTTAGAAATAAAAGAAAATGTATTTTTATCAGTCTCTGAGAACCTCACAGCTTTGCTAGCTTTGCTTAGTTTGAAGAACTTCTTTTTGAATTGTTTTAATGAATTTTTTTTATTATATTCTTTTATGGTTGGTTTTTTCTCTTTGTTTTATATTCTTTTAGGTTTATTTGTATCAAAATGACACACTGCTTGTACTTTACTAACGCCTGTTATAAACCCAAAACAAGTTTAAAAGAGTAACTGCTGAGTTTCTCGCCGGGTCTTCTCAGCAAGAAACAACTCCGACGCGGTGGTAGAGTCGCATTATGTCTGTATACTGTTTATTTACATATCCATATTCTTATGGTATTTATGTCTATTATTTAGTATATTTTGCTGTAAATTTGACGATTTGAAAGTACTGATACAGTCTATTTGAATAAAGTTATTTGAGTTTGAGTTTGAGTTTGAACGATCTTTGGCCGAGCTCTATAGAGCGTGCTTAGCCTAAAAGAGTAACTACTGAGTTTCTCGTCGGGTCTTCTCAGTAAGAAGCAACTCCGACGCGGTTGAGTCGCACTATGTTTGTTTACTGTTTATTTATATATCCATATATTATTTATGTCTATTATTTAGTATATTATTAGACTATATAAAAGTACTGATTAAGTCTATTTAGATAAAGATATTTGAGTTTGCTTAGACTTTGAACATCTCTATCAATGTGTGTATGATCGATGTTATCGATATTAAATTATTTTTTCTTAGTTAAACATCAACGTAGGTATTCGTTAGTAAAAATTATAACAAGACAAAAACAGCCTCATATACGTCTCACTGCTGGGCACAGGCCTCACCTTAACTATGAGGTGGTACGAGCCATAGTCCAACACGCTTGCTCATTGCGGATTGTTGGAGAGGTGAATGTAAGGCCAGTGATAAACCTCACCGTCAGATGTCATAAAGCCGACTATATGGGCTTTACGACTGATATCTTGTGACGTAAGATATCAGTCGTATTAAAACAATACTTATTCATGTGATAAGTTTATGCTTAGTTAAGTAACGACTATAGATCTCGTCCTTAATGTAAATTGACAGTTTTCTTATTCCATATTTATTTTATTGATATTTAAGGATGCACACGTATGTGATTCTTAGTATATAGCTGGAGTTACCTTCCTGTTTATATTTTAAAATCTTCCATTGACAACATCTGTTTCTCCAAAGAATAAAATTGTCACAGATACTCGAAGCTTATATTTATTTCTCAAAGAAACTTTAATATTTACAATCCGTCTGAAAGCATTCCCGGTATTTTCTACTAAGAAGCTTTAAATAACGTATTTATTTCGTCTGCTCCCGGTTTTCAGAGGCTGATAGGATTAAAGTTAAGAATTATTGAACTAAAGGAAAAATAATGTTAGTGTTGGGAGCTTTGAAGCATCGTTGGTGTAAGGCACAGAAATTTATTTATTTATTTATTTGCAAGTCACATTACAAAATGTTAAGGTGGTATTAATAAAGTAACTAATAAATTACAATCCTACCAAAGACGTTTTCATGTAATTTTTGTCAAGACGCAGGCACTGTCAAAAAGTTATCAGAGCTTATGTAGAGCCAAGTTCCTAACTCTACTCTAAACGTTAGTCAAAATATGTGGCTTGGCCATTTCGTTACTGCAAGAAAGAACTATTGTATATCAGAAAAGTAATGAACAGTGAATACATTTTTTATTTAACATAGTCACTTTATCAAGAAGGCTAGAGACTAAGGAGAGATAACTCCCGAAGTGGGGGTAAGCTTTCGAGGGCCGAAAGTCGTATACTCTGTGCCGGGCAAAACGCTGTATTGCGCATGTGCAGCGGCAGCTATTTGTCATTTCATGGTCACATGGTTTTGTTTTGAACGGTGTCACGTGCGACAGTTGTTGTTTTTTGTGGGTTGTGTTGACCAATTTTGACACTTCGCGAGGATCGCGGCAAAGAAGCGTAATGCGCATGCGTCACTGTGGGATACGGATTTAGTCCAACCCTTTCCAGGGAGTTATCTCTCCTTAGTTTCTAGCCTTCTTGGATTTTATTATGAATAAATGCCATTAAAATAATCGTCAATTTGCTAGTGTCAAAAGAAGTATCTATTTAAATCATCCCGGACCACTAGTACTAGTAAGTCTAGCAGTCCAGTATTTCAAAAATGAGAACATGCATACTAAAACACATTATTTTTGATGTTAATAAATTACCTTCGCTGTGAAGTTATTAAAAAAACAAAATTGCTCTACAATAATTCTTAGAAAACTTTACGTTAGGTTAGTCCTACATGAATAATTTTTAATTTATCAAAACAGGACACATTTCATGTCAAGCAAGACGTATGATTGTTTCAATATTACTGTAAAAGATGATGGTAGGCCTGCTGTTTGTTGCATCAGGCAGGATTACTGCCAATCGTACCAACGACTTAGTCATACAACGAGCAAATATACTCGCAAGACTATATCTTAAACTGGGTAGTCAGAGGCAAGTTCACTTTGCCGTCCTGGTGAACGGAAAACTCAAAACACCAATATACACCAAGGGTATTAGAATCTAGCGTGACAATTCTACTGGTTCTTAACACACACATTCCTCGCAACGCATCCTCGCACATCTCTAATGGAAACGCACGTTCAGTCGCGAATTCAACAATGAACACAAAGATGGTCCAGGCTAGACTAGGCTTTGGACAAACAGGTAAACTTGGGTAAGAATTTTGAATAAATAAATACTCCACATTCACTTAAAAGTATCCATCATGATTAAAATAACCATTAGTGAGTGACGTAACATTTGGCGCTAAATGAAACTACTGCAAGCAAAGGCAGTTTCCCGTGGCCCATTAGCGAACAGCTGACAGACGGCCGCCATATTGGATTCGCTGGGACAATGAGGCCGAGCGCACACGGACCACGGAGTTCGGCAAGTTTTCTTAATTTTCATTGTTATAGTAAGTAGGCAAGTAAAAAGCACCCAGCTGCAACATTTATGCTAAATTTTAGTCTTATAAATTCATATCTTTTACTTTAACTAAAGAATTCTCTGAGTTTTAGATAAAGCGCCAACGAGAGGGTTCTGACTGTGCCCATTTACTTTAAAAAAAAATTTACCAGTATCGATAAAATACAAAGCAAATAAGTTATAATATCGAAACATTGTTTAAGCGAACGAAGTCACGAGAAGAAATAAATGCAGGGAGGCAATTCAAATGCACTATTATGGAGAACAGCCAACAGAAATAGATCTCTTTTACGGGTGTTATCGACCACTTGTTGCTACCGAAAATGTCTCGTATGTACGTAGCCTTTAAGCTGCTTTTCAGATAGCGCGTTTGTCCTCGATTTGTGACTTATTTCATTTATGTTCATTGGTGTTATTATTCATCGCTTTACTTTTTTTTGTAGGATATTATCAAGACTTGAAAACAATGTACCCATTACGTAAGTAATTCCAGGTAAGTAATCGTAAGTTTTTTGAATAAGAAATCGAAAATGACATCAGTAAAGTAAAGTAAAAAAAAGTAAAGTAAAAAATATCTTTATTCATATAGACTTATAAAAAGTACCTAAGACTAGTCATATACAAAAAAAAATGTAGAAAAAATATGCTGAATAAAAATAAACTTACATAAAATAATACTATGATGGTTAATATCATAATTAAACATAATGTGACTCTACCACCGGTTCGGAGGTTGTTTCCGGTCGAGAAGACTGGCAAGAAACTCGATGGTTACTATTTTCAATCTTGTTTTTATATACAGAAATTGAAATAACAGAGTAAAGTCATAACAAAAAAGTGTGCAGAGTAGCAGATTATACCTAAGATGACCACAAATTCTTATCATTTAAGAAATGTATGTATGGTTCATTTAGTAAATGAAAATGTACTATAAAAAAAACCAAAAATAAAGAAGCATCGCTCTGAAATCACCAAAAACCAACACTTTTATTGCATGACATTCTTTCGCAACACATTAAGCTCAAACTAAATCGACCACAATTTTTAGGGCAGTTTTTTTTTAATTAGCCATCCGAAGGAGGCCTCATCATACGAGAACGCTACGCGTTGTCCGTGTTGCTACAGGCCCGCGACAGTCTTTGTATCCCTGCGATAACATTGCCATTTGTAGACACGTGCTTTGCGAGTGCATATACCGTAGGATAATAGGAGGAGCCATAATCTCCCGAAACATAAGAATCTGACATTCAATATAGCTATTAGCCTGATAAATTGCAGGATGATCGCGAATCTGGCGCGTCTTAAGACGATCGCGAATGTATTTATGAGCAATCTTCTTTTGAGATCTGATTGGCTGATAAAGATGTCATGCAATGACAGATGCGCTGATTGGCCAATACTTACATTCCTAGTTCCTTCGCCTTTTGTTGTTGTCAGAGTTTGCTGCAGTTTTTATTGACATTAAAACGTTATTTTGGCATAAACTTAGATGAAAATACGTGGCAAGAGGATTATCGCCGCGATGCGCTATCTCGTGGAGTTGACGCCTTAGTATTTTATTCATCCGTATTGTAGAGCCTTTCAATCTTGTCGTATAACATTTGAACTTAAAATTCGACCCACGCTTGTCAAAAATTTGCAGAAAGCTAGAACAAATGAAATATAAAGAATAAGCCTACTTCACCTTACCTTTTGCCTTTTAAAGAGCTCACTTTTCCTCTCAAAGGTCACGTTGAATCGGAAATGGTACTGTCACTCTCATACAGTCGGTTAGTCGGTCCATTGTATCTCAGTCTTTTGTCTTGCGAAGTAGGCGTATTTCAGTACAGAAAACAGTCGACCACAGGTAAAGGAAGACATGAATGAAACGACAGCGCATCGTATGTGACGCAAACTAGTAGGTTAAAGTCTGTTCGAAGCATACATAAAAACTTTGAAAACATAGATAGGTCAAATACAGCCTTATACGTCCCACTGCTGGGACGGTGGTACGAGCCATACTCCAACACGCGGGCTTAGTGCGGATTGTTGGAGAGGTGAATGTAAGGCCAGTGATAAACCTTACCGCCAGATGTTATCAAGCCGCCTTTTTAGGCCTCTGACTAGGCTTTACCAATGATATCTTTACCAACTGACTAACGTGCCTTCCGAAGCACGCAGATGCCCGAAAAACACATCACTTAATTTAGGTCGGGATGGTCACCCATCCATAACCTGACCTTACTGGCGTTGCTTAACGTCACGTAGCAACGGGCACCTTAGCCACGGGCACTTGTGTATAATTGATAGTAGTAAAGGGTTACAGCGTATGGTCATAGAAATCGCCACAGGCTACTCAAGATATAACAGGCACCTAACAGTAGTAGGCATCAAAGACGACCCCACATGCCCGGAGTGCATGGACAGCGAGGAAACGAGTTTCCACCTACTCGCCGAATGCCCGATGTACTCGCACATTCGGTGGGAACTCATGGGGTCAGACTCGTTAGATGAAGAAGATCTGAAAGAACTGACGGTGGACCAGATAGTAAGATTCCGCAGAGCAACGGGAAGATTCAACGGGACGCCGTGAAAATGGGATAACCTTATGACCCCCTGCAAGGGGGGCCCGGGGAAATAAAGGGTTACAATTTGGTCATAGGGAATTGTAAAAAGGGGTTGAAAAATAAAACATTTCATGTTGATGACTAAAAGTGCCACATTTCCACACTATTTCCTTTGCCTTTTTTAAAAAAATAATCGGTCCAATCAGTTCGTCCCATCACACCCATTACTAATAATATTCGTGAAAAAGACAGCAAAATGGTGGATTTTAAGTTGGGTTCAATTTTTTTACCAGGTGTTAAAACACTTTTAGTTGTTTGTTATTAGATTGATCGAACAGGCATAATTTGATCATAATTTGAAAGCACAGCCGAAACTTTGTCCGTGGAAAGCTGAAATTTGGCATTTAAAGCCCTTGAGGAGTGTGGGGACCACTAAGAGATTTATCTAAAATTGGGAATGGGAGATGACGGGTAGGAGAGCGCGGGGTAATGGGAGCGAAGGCGATTGGCCGGAATATATGCACATTCGAGTGACATTAAACATTTGGCCGTTTCCGTCTACCATCGAGAAAGTTTGCCTGACGGGAACGACTATGTAGTTATAAATAACCCGATTTTTATAACTGTGCACTTCGAGCCGTCAAAATCGTTAGGTTGGCAGCATTGAATTTCACCACGCAAACTTCCTTTCCTTCCGTTTGGTGGGGTTGGACCTTTATGCTGCAAAGCTTACCTTACTAACATGAATCATGTCAGTTTTCAAATGTTTTTTTGATTTCGCAAGTAAAGGATTATTTTTAACCCCTAGTAAGTATTAGCCTGTAAAAACGCAGCAATCTCAACTGGAACTTACCTGAAACAAAACAAATTAAACATGAGTCAGGTAATATTATGAAAGTTTGTAAGTGGAATACATTTATGATCTGGAAATCCGACAGTTTATTTGCCGAGTTCAAAAAAGTAGGCAGGTACTTATTCATTTTTGGCGTTGCATACTGCATTGCATTGGCCATGTAATTACAAAACTATACTCCGAACGAAATAATATTTTTTAAAGTAGTTTATAAGACTGTTAATTTTTCTATGAATAAAGAAAATAACCGTGATTTATACAATTTCAGCCAACCGCAACGGACAGTATACATGAACAATAATCATGCCTATACTAAACAATAAATAGGCCGGAACCGGTAACATAAAAAGATATTATTCTTCTACACAACACAAGAAAAATTAAAGGAACATTGACAATTACGAACGAAAAAATATGAAACTTAATATTAAAGAGGTTCAATTTAACCATCACTCATCATCTCTAAAAAAAATAAAATAAAATTGCCACTAAAAAGCTATCATCACCCAGTATACCCAAAACCTCATTTTTACCACTGAAATGGGGTAAAAGAAAATCTCCACCGTAACTTCCATGTTATCTTCTCACAAACGGGCCACTTTCCTCATACTAGTATTATCACCAGTTCTAATACAGATAATGTTTATGCTCTGTTGTTCCGGTAGTCTCAGGGTTGCCAACATAGAAACGTATAAAATAATATATACTTACCGTCATAAGACATAACAAAACAGTAACCGATGTTAAATTATTTTCTTCTAATATTTTTTGGAACCAACAAATAAACAATAACAGTCTTATACATCCCACTGTTGGGTTCGGGGCTCACCCAAATTAGATGGCACTAGCTGTCCGTAAGCGGCTTCGCTCACGTAGACTGTCTTTCCCGTTAAAATATAGCCTGAGTCAAAAAAATATCTAGCCTATGTCACTCCCTGATGATGTAGCTTTATATTGGCAAAAACATTATAAATCGCTACAGTAGTATCGGAACCTATTCAATACAAACAAACAAATCTTTCCTATTTTTATAATATTAGTAGGTATAGATGGTACGATACTACGACAACAGTTTGCGCGGGCTCAATTTGGATTGAAGTGAATTTAAAGCAAGCGATAAAAAAAAAGATTATCAATATGTACTGAATGCAAAAGAAACGTTATTGGAATTCCAGCATCTTCTCTAACGACTCATGGATCTCATTGAAACTTTGTAAGCGATTATTTTAGAGTTTACGAATATGGAATGAAAAGTATCCTAAGTCACTGGCAAAAGTAATAAGTTATATGAGAAAAAATCATATTGCCCAGGTCACAAAGTGGGGTTTTTTTTCCGTGGCCTTTTATACAAAATAGTGCTCACTGATCGTCAAAGTTATCCAAAAGAATCTATTCTAATAAAAATAGCAGAATCAAGGCCCTATTAGTTAACAAACACGCCTAAGCAGATCACTAATAATTAAAATCCCCAATAAAAGCCATAACCATTCAGAAAATGACAACCCTAAACAAAATTCACACATGAACTCTAAACAGAGGTAATAAAGGCTACTTTGCGGTATTTTCGCTTGGGTTGCTCTCACAAAATTAATTTTATGCCTGTACTAGAAAGCTCTATATATTTGAGTGGCGATAAAGGTGAATATTCTGGAAGTATATCGAATGTTTATTACACTTATGGGAATTGAGGAAGAAGTACGCGTTAAGTTTTATTTTTATTAAAGTGAGAGAATGTTCTTTTGTCTTTTAAGGTCAGGAGATCATTACCTGAAATACTCACAAATGCTTTTAAGCACAAAATTAAATGATTTTCCGGAATTGCTTGCGAAAATTCGTTCTAGCGGACTAGATTGCAAACCACAGGCTTTATGGTGGTTTGAAAGAAAGAAGAAGAAAGAAAAATCATTTATTGACCCATAAGATGTTACAGCTTAATAAAATAAAATAATAAAAGTAACAAACAAAGTAAAAAAAAGTAAAAATATTACATTAAAAATTAAAACGGGCTAATCAGGACCCAGCTAGGTAAGTCCAACTTCGAGAAAGAGATCTCTCGTCGAATCCAGCTCGGATGGGCAGCGTTCGGGAAGCTCCGGCATATATTTGCGTCCGAAATACCTCAGTGTCTCAAGACAAAAGTCTTTGACCAGTGTGTGTTGCCAGTAATGACCTATGGGAGTGAGACGTGGTCCCTTACTATGGGTCTCATAAGAAGGCTCAAGATCACCCAGCGAGCAATGGAGAGAGCGATGCTTGGTATTTCCCTGCTCGATCGAATCAGAAATGATGAGATCCGCAGGAGAACAAAAACAACCGACATCGCTCGAAGGATTGCATCGCTGAAGTGGCAGTGGGCGGGACACATAGCGCGGAGAACCGATGGCCGTTGGGGCGGAAAGGTTCTCGAATGGCGACCGCGTACCGGACGACGTTCCGTGGGCAGGCCCTCTACAAGGTGGACCGACGATCTGGTCAAGGTCGCGGGAAGCCGCTGGATGCGGACAGCGCAGGACCGATTGTTGTGGAGATCCTTGGGGGAGGCCTATGCCCAGCAGTGGGCGTCGTTCGGCTGAAATGATGATGATGATGAATCAGGACCCTGCCTCAGCATGTGTCGCTGCAGTATGGGACTGCAGAGACGCTGGTGTTCAGGTAGGGCCTGTTCTTGAGTGTTCGTCGTGTGGTTTCTGTTGTGAGCGTGTAAAAATTTAAAAATGTGTGTGGAGAAAGTGTCTTGAGTGCAAAAGTGACAAAAACAAAGAAAAAAACGAACTTGAGTGTGGAGTGTGCCTACGGTACCTACATAAAACAACATAGCGTTAAAAAAAAAGCAAAAAATGCAGTCTATGGTATGACAGCTGTCAGCTGTCACACACATGTTACGCCACATGCCCACATTAAGTTGCCTCGTAAAACACTGTTGTGGCAATAAACAAAAGAGCACAAAACGTTTGTTTTCCATACAAAAATCAATCTAAATTCACGCGCTAAATAGTCGCAAATATGCGTATCTAATCAAATCTTATATCAGACGATAAAAGATTACATTTGAGTATTTTATCGTCTGATATAAGATTACTGACATTATAAATATATTTTTTATTGGTTACGGGAAAATAAGTTATCCCTAAATAAGTCCCCACGCAAATATCCAGGTATATCTACAGCCATTTGGCACGTGAATGTCGATTGATTTTTGTATGGAAAGCGAACCACCTTAATGAAAGTAGATATAATACAATCATTTTACGAGCGCGCGTGCCGACGCTCTTAATCCCGAGCGCCGAGAGTCGCATGCCGTGCGCAAAAATTTTGCGTATTTTTTAATTTCACGATATATCAGAATCTATTAATTTGACGACCGACTTGGTGTAATGGGTAAGAAGTTGGCTACTACACCAGAGGTCGCGGGTTCGATCCCCGCACAGTACAAACATTTGTGTGCATGAACATGTCTGTTTGTAGTACATTGAATGCATGTATAATTAACTGTGGGGCCAGCGCACGCACGAAAAGATTTTCGGTAGCGCTTTTTTCCTGGATTACTTTATAAATGTTGATTGATCTGGCTGAAAACTAATTATTCATAAACAAATATATGCCTATAGCAATCAGGGATAATGTAGCTTTTTTACAGTAAAACAGTTTTTAAAATCGGTTCGGTAGTTTCCGAGATTTCCTGTCCCAAACAAACAAGCTCACAAACGGTTACCTCTTTAGAATAATAATATAGAAATAGATCGTTTTTAAACATTTTTGCGGCTCAAAACTCTACACATATTTAGCTTAAGTAAGAAAAGAAAAAGATTTGCAAGAAATATCCCCATTCTAATCCAAAATGTTTTGCACCATTTTTATTCTCAACAACTGTCCCAAACGTGTTTTCTACGAGCAATAACCGACGGCCGTAAAAACTAAGAAGCGATTTGTAAAACAATTGTGATAGAGAGACCTGTTGAAAGCTTTCCAGGTGGCTACATTCAGTATTTGAAACCAATTTTAAATCGTGATCTCTACTTAAAAACAAAAATTACGCATGCGCGGCGCCTATGACAGATAGTCCGCTAAGAACAAACCCGCTATTTTGATCACACACACAGACACAATGAGTTTACAGGCGATACCGGTGAGCATCGGTGTCGCGGCTAGTCGCACTGTCGCGAGTGTTTTTGTTTTAGTCTAACTTGTTGCAATTTTTCACATGTATAATTTGGTTTTTGACCGGTTCATTTTAAAAATTTAGAGCGAATATAGTAGTGACCCTGGTGACATCGCAGACAAGCTACAGGAGTGCCGCCTTCGTTGGTATGGTCATGTCCCACGGAGATCCGCAAACTACGTGGGCAACAAATGTCTGGCCATGCCGCCCCCGCCAGGTACCGGTAGAAGAGGTCGACCCAAGAAGCGGTGGCTCGACGTCGTTAAGGGTGATATGCGTGCCAACAAACTCACCACTGAGGATGCACAAGACCGCGCGAAGTGGGCCAAGAAAATAAGAAAGGCGGACCCTGGGACCCCACACACTAGTGTGGGTTCACAACCGGGATAAACCGCACGGATGATGATGATGATAGTAGTGATCCTGGGCGGTCACGCAAGTTAAGGAAAAAGGCGCGAGCAGTCCTTCTGTAAACTCTTCATTTTGTAACTCCCGCCGTGTGTACGCGACCCTGTTCAGACGAACGCGCGATTGACGCGTGATTTCGTTATACACCGATCGCTGAGAACTAAGCTAGTTTGTTGATTTTACAATATAAGCAGCGGTGTAACCAATAAAGTACATCGTCATCTGAACAGGCTCATAGATCTTTTATAAACTGCGCAGCGGATTTTAGTGTGATTTCCATCAAATTAGCCGGCTATTCGAGATTAAGGTTTATAATGTATATATAACACATGCATGTTAGACGAGTAGGTAGTAGGGAAAATACATTGGTGAACTATACAGGGTGGTCCAAACAAACACGCCAATATATATTTTTTAGATTCCTCACACCCAGCGGTTTAATTATATCGATGTATGTTACTAGATTTTTTGTAGTTTTCGAGTTAAATGTTTTTTCAAATATTTTTTGAAAATTTCATAAACATGGTTCTTATGTGTTATACTTTCTTGCATTAAATTAGTGCTTTCCTGAAATTCATGAAAATCACAATTATTTTGATCGAAAGTGAACAATTCACGTTCAAGCAATTCGCAGTTGAAATCATAAATCGAAAACTACAAAAAATCGGGTAACATAA
The DNA here is from genome assembly GCA_947369235.1 of Udea olivalis. Lineage (NCBI taxonomy): Eukaryota > Metazoa > Arthropoda > Insecta > Lepidoptera > Crambidae > Udea > Udea olivalis. The sequence goes on along the minus strand of OX376370.1, from coordinate 5,239,099 downwards.
CATGGGGTTTCGGATACCGCTGGGTATGAGGTTTCTGAAAAAAATATTGACTGGCCAGTTGCGGCAATGGTAACGATTCTGTCTTCAGCGCCTAAGGTCGCAGGTTAAATCACTTCTGTTAATTTGTGGCCGCTTCTTCTCCTACGGATTTTCTTATTTTTTATTTAATCCTTTCCTCATGACTATGGGTCAGAGATAACGTTAACTATTTTTACATAACCACCAACATTAGCTTGGGCTGGGTGCGCGAGACGCCTCTGGCTTCTTTCCTTGTCTGGTATCGCGTAACACAGGAATATTTATCTCTACTTCGAGACCATGACAAGTGGTGTGTTGCCTGGCGCATATTTATTTATTTTTAGCAGATTCTGTACTATATATTATTATAATAACTTTATTGATACTGAATTCATCGGACCTTATCTTCGCAGTCGTTACTCAACCTTTCAAAATACCTCCTGAAATGTTACAGAGAATCTCAACCACGCTGGGTCAACGTCTTCTTAGTATTCACAGCACCACAAGAATTCTCAAGGGTATCTCGTAAGTACCTTAACGTGAAGTTTAAAAGTTACTGTATTATCTTGTTTGTCCTTTGGGGTACTTGTACGTTCAAAAGTCTTATTTACCCTTTGATGTTTGTTGTTTAAGTTTGTTTTGATAAGTTGAGTAAGAAGAGTTTTTACACATGACGAACACGGACGAGTAAAAAATATGGACTCCTTGCTGCCTACATTTCAATTGACGCCATGGTAAAGAATCCAATAGTATCGTAATTACGTACAACATTTACACACTTGCTCATACCGACGTGCGATGAAATGAAAAAGCAAACATTTTAGCCAAGGAAGACACCGAGGAAGGAATTTCCTACTGCTTGCCGCGTCAGTCAGATTTACTACACGTACCAAAAAATCGCTGTCGACAACTATGGAGCGGATATTTCGATGAGAGAGCACTTACCAAGGGTATTTGGTACAGAACTATTCAACCGACTTTGTGCAGATACCCTTGGTTTGGTGGTATCGGTACGAGCAGGAATAAAATAACCACAGCTCTCAGACTTCGTGCCGGACACATTCCTCTCAAAAAGTTTGGTTTTTTAATGAAAATAGTAGAATCTCTTAAATACAGCGAGTGTGACGTCATTGAAGATGTGTACCACATAATGTTAGAATGTGTGCGGAACGAGGCTAGAGAATAGAATTCTTACAGATTATCGATTTTAAGGGTGAAATCGGCATTGTTACCAGCATACTGGCAGAACCTCACTCAAAAACGCTCGAAAACTTTATGTTATTGTAGAAACAGGCTCTAGGCGTAGGTTACTGCCAAGTGTAGTAAGTAATATCTAAGAACTATGGGAGTGATATTTTCTAATAGAAAAAACTAAAAAAATTACACACTTGAAGGCCGGCCAGACCGTCATTTTGCGATCTATCATTAGCCCATGACAGTCGCGTGACACCTACACACACAAAGATTTGAAAGTGGTGATATGCTTCACCCTCTAGTTTCACAAGAGGGAGTCCTTCCTTTTTTACTCATCCGTGATGACAAGAAAACTTTGGGTTTTGATGCTATGCTAAATCGTTTCACCTCCAACTTTCTCTTTTTATGTTTTAATTTCTTCGACTTAAGAAGGAAATCGAGGGCTTTTCAATTAAGCATATTTTATTATAAACGATGAACTAAGTTTTTATTTTCTGGCGTCGTTGTCGTATGCACAGACGATGATGATGCAGCTAATTATAGCGAATAAATTCTCCTTTCGGAACGACTATCATGTTTTTTTTAATGCCCGTCAAGATGACCTCACTCCACCTGGTGGGAAGCGGTTGTGAGGTTCAGATATAATATATAAATAAATAAATATGCGCCAGACAACACACCTCTTGTCATGGTCTCGAGGTAGGGATAAGTATCCCTGTGTTACGAGGTACCGGACAAGGAATTAAGCCAGGGGCGTCTCCCAGCACACCCAGATCCAAGCCAATTCAGAAAAGATCGTTACCTGAATTGACCTGACCGGGATCGAACCCGGGACACTACGGAATTGAAGGCGAGAAACCGTGCTACAGCGCACTACGTCAATCGTGTCGTCATTCATATATGAGGCTGACAAGCACAGTTCATGCAAAGCATTCACTGAGCTGACCATCCTCATCTTGAGGGTTAATCAGCATTCAAGGTCTTAGTTTGTTTTTTAGTTTTTAGTTACAAAACTTTTTTATTTCCCAAATATGAAAAATCTTTTTCTAATTCTCAATTGCAACAATGCTCCAACTTTAATTTTCAGTATAGTTCAACTAAACCATTCCGGCCCTTTAATATTTTCCCCGAAATCTCGAAAGGGAAACCTGCCGCAACCTCTGTATTCAATGATTCATGCGTAAACCGGAACGTAGGTGTACGTGCAAGCAATAAAGAAGCAGCTGGACCCCTAAAATGGAGGCTTAGGGCGAAATATGGCAGAAGCATACTGTGCGTGTTACAACTTAATTAAAATTATTCCTAAAAGGTTAAACTTGAAGTCAATTTTACAATGTCGAATATGTTTGAATCTCGAATTGAATTTAAGTAACAATTAGACACCATGCCATTATCACAAAATAAAGAGTTTACAGAAGGACCGCTCGCACCTTTTTCCAAAACTTGCGTGAACCACCTAGGGTTAGGGTTACTACTATATTCGCTCTGAATTTTTAAAATGAAGTAAGTTATACCTACTTGACAGAACCGGCCAAAAACAAAATTCATCATGTGAAAAATTGCACCAAGTACGACAAAAACAAAAACTCACCGAAGCTCACTGACTTCGCTTGTAAACTCATGTCTCTGTGTGCGTGCGTCAAATATTGCATGTTGTTCTAAGCGGGCTATCTGTCAGAGCGCCGCGCATGACTAATTTGTGCCATTATCCAGGACAAATAGTTTTATTGTGTGATAGCAACCCGTAGCAAACAACACAACACCAAACTTTGCTTTGTTTGAGGTCAGATTATCTCGGTGAATGCAGTTCCCGATATTTATTTATTTTTGCTGGCTACACAAAGTTCCCTGGCTTCGGGGTGGCACGCCTTCATAGGAGATTGTCACTCCTTACAATCAGACAATCTGCAAGCTTCTTGAACACCAATTTTGTGTAAAAAAACTCTTCTTTCTTTGCCCTCGCCTTATCCCGTTACGCGGGGTCGGCTTTCTTGATCTTGAGGCGCCATTTGCTTCGTTGGTAAGCGTCGTCAACTGATAGGCCGCACCTCTTCATGTCCCTTTGGACATTTGTCATCCAGGTGGTCTGCGGCCTACCTCTCCCTCTCTTTTTAGTTTCCATGGAAAGGCACGTCTTCACGACAAACTTAGTGTAAAAAAACTGACATTTAGTAATCAACACCATATAAACATACTTGTCACATGTTCGTGACATCGCCGACAAGCTGCAGGAGTGCCGCCTTCGTTGGTATGGTCAAGTCTCACGGAGATCGGCAAACTACGTGGGCAACAAATGTCTAGCCATGCCGCCCCTGACAGCTACTGGTAGAAGAAGTCGACCCAAGAAGCGGTGGCCCGACGTCGTCAAGGGTTGTCACCCTTGACGACGTCGAGCCAACAGACTCACCACTGAGAATGCACAAGACCGCGCGAAGTGGGCCATGAAAATAAGAAAGGCGGACCCTGGGACCCCACACACTAGTGTGGGTTCACAACCGGAATAGACCGCACGGATGATGATGATAAACATACTTGAAGTTCTAACACATACAAAAATCTGTAAAGCAAATGTGTCCGGTACGAAAGCTTACATTTTAGAGGCGCAGGCTGGCTGCTCGATAGTATTCATGTTTCGGCTTAAAGTAAGCCGCCTTGCAGGAATGCTTGAACGAGTTTCAAATTCGGATTATTTTAATTTTTCTTTTCGGGATAAGCAATATAGCCCAGGCACGTTGCTGCTAAGCGCGTCAAAAACAGAGATATATATTTTTGGCAATACGTGCTTCGAAAGCACGTTTAGCAGTTAGTTCCGGCTGATGTCGCTAGATGTCACTTGCTAGTAGGCCTTGTCACTCCTGTCAGATTGATCACATCAGGGGCATGACTCTCGAACCGAATTTCATTGGTTAAGCATTGCAGCAATGTCAAAGAAGAAATTGTTGAACCTTATTACAAAGACTTAAGCTTCAAAAACATTTTTGGTGACGTTAATGAAATACCAATCCGGTGAAATTAGATTCGGCGACAGGCCGTAGTCTTTTTTTTATACCACTTCGGTGACAATCAAGCACCTGATGTTACCTAATGGTAAGCGGTTACCGCAGCCTATGAACACGTGCAACACCAGGGGTATCACTCGCGCGTTGTGGATGGATGGATGATGGATTGGATACATTGGCTGCGTGGCGTGATCCGTCAAGGAACATATACGCCAAAAACTGGAGGCCCTTGAAATGTGGTTTTACCGCCGTATGCTCCGAATAACCTGGGTCCAAAAAGTCACGAACAGCGAGGTACTCCGCCGCGTCAAGAAATCCCGAGAACTAATGAAGAACATCAAAAGAAGGAAAGGTTGCATATCTCGGGTATGTGTTGAAACATGAGCGCTATATCTTCTTCAAACAATAATGATGGGAAATATTGAGGGGAAAAGACGAGTTGGAAGAAGAAAAAAGTTGTGGCTGAGAAATATCAGACGGTGGACTGGAATTGCCAGCGTGGAAAAGCTGTTTCGGCTAGCGAGAGATAGGAAGAAATTCGCGGAGCTGACGGCCAACCTCCAGTAGTGGAGAGGCACTGCAAGAAGAAGATTATTAACATCTTTCACGAACGTCAAAAACCACTTTTAGAGAAACAGTTATGTAGCGAATTTGGGAAATTAACAAACCCATAGCAAAGTGCTAGGTTTTTTGGTCAAAGGTCCAATAATTAAATGTCAAATTCAATCGAAGAGAGCAAATTTTGCTTAAAGTTCCAAAATACTTATATTCAACGGGAGAAAAATCGTAGCTGTCTTCTAGGATTGTCAAATCCTAATTATAACAGCGCCATTTATTGACAGCCTGACATTACTAACTAATGTACAGAAATTGAATAAATACCTAAACAGTTGAACGTTAATTTTTACGTCATGATATTAGTGGATTCAAGCCGCTAAAAACACATTTTTTTTAAGTTTTTACGAACCGAAAATACTTTTGTTGAGCAGTTTAAGCAAATTGTAATTACTCCGTGCGTTATTATAAACCTTCAAAACCAACACACGTCATTAATTGGAATGTTATTTATCTCAATGAATTTCGGAAAACGAATATTCATTATGTTGCCATACCGCAGTTTAATGGAAATGAATTAAGCGTTTAAATTGTTGGTTGGAGTTTCGATGAAAACGATACAACCAATTTATTTAGGTTAGGTATTCATTAAGTGTCTATTAACACAAACATAGAGTTTTTAGAATTTCAATAAAAGCTAATGTCCTAAGTACGTCCGTCTAGGCCTTCCTCTTTCAACAGCTCCATCCACCCTCGCCTTGTGAATTTGTTTCGTTAATCGTCTTTCACCTATCCTTTTCATATGCCCAAACCATCTTAGCATTACCATCTCAATTTTTGTGACAACATCCTCTTGCATACCACATCGCTCTCTTATTATGCTATTCCTTACTTTATCACTCAATGTCACTCCTGCCAAACTTCGCAATGCTCTCATTTCCACTGCATTTATCCTACTTTCATCCTTCTTTTGCCATACCCAACTCTCACTTCCGTACGTATGCGTCGGCACTAACACCCCCGCATGAACAGCCAGTCGCGCCTTCTCTGACAACTTCTGGCTGTTCGTAAAGACATGCAGCGCTCCATTTAACATATTCCCTGTATTCACTCTTCTATCAATATCACCCTCATGCCCTCCATCCCTCGTGAACCTAGTCCCCAGATACACAAATTCTTTCACTTGTTCTACCTTTTCACCTCCAATTAAAACATCACATTTTGTCATATCCTCATCTCTTTCAAAAACCATGGTTTTTGTCTTACTTACGTTCACTTTCATACCTCTCTCTTCTAACGACGCATTCATTAATGTGACCATTACCTGCAACTCGTCGGCCGACGACGCTAGTATGACTCGGTCATCAGCGTAGAGAAGGCATTTAACAAGCAACCCATCCATTCTCAGTCCATAATCACTGTCTTTCAGATCTGTCAAACATTCATCCATGAAAAGGTTGAACAGCCATGGGGACGCTACACTACCCTGTCTAGCCCCTTTATGGATGTCAAACCAGTCAGTGTACGCCCCGTTTATTCTGACGCAAGCACTGGAACACTCATAGAGAGATTACAGTGCTCGTATCAGACAGCTGCTCACCCCATGCGCGGATAAAGACAACCACAACTCATTCCTTTTCACCAGATCATAGGCTTTTTCCAGGTCCAAGAAAATGCAATAGACTTTTTGGTTAAAAATATTAAAAGGTAGAATTTTTAAAAGTAAACTGACGAAATGGCTCATGGATGAGCATTTTTATAGTCTTATGGAATATTTTAATTGGAAATCGACATAATTTACGAGTAATATAATATAGTGTGATTCTTAATTTTATGTGATTCTGAATTTGATGTTATTGTAATTTTGTCCATATTTAATTGGTGTTTATTGACATTGTTTCATCTTTATTATTGTACTGCTATTTTTAATTTTTTTTGCACGTCTGCGGGCAGGCTTAACACACTGAACTTACATTATTGTTTTACTATTTTATGTACTGTGTTTGTAGCAAATAAATACTTCTGATTTCTGATTTCCCCAAGTTAACTAAAAAGGTACTTAGTGCTGTCGTCGCCCGAGAAAAAACCTTCTTTGTGGGTTATTTCAAGCAGTATTTGCATAGATGGCGTTAATATGGTTGTCATAACATCTGTCATCCACCGTAGCAAGTGGAAAGATGTGGTCTCTGCCTACCCCGTTGGGAAAAAGGCGTGATGGTATGTATGTATGTATGTATAACATCTGTCAGTCTGCTTTACCCACATTAATGGTCTATCGACTAAGTCTATCGATAAAGGAGCAGGGCTTAGACAAAAACTCAAGAAGGCGTGGGGATATAAAAATGTGCTAGAACACCTAAATGTTCTCATGACTGATGGTAAAAATAGTTAAGATAATAAAAGCGTATTGTGAAATTGAACATTGGTGGCTTATAGATTGATTTACAATGTGGGATGAGTTTTAAGACTAATAGAATAAATAATTTTGTAAATTGATGCCAATATTGAGGCTCATTTGTAGTCTTTTTACAATAAGCAATGTCTTATGAAATGAAATCCTAACAATCCCCTACCTCACTATATTTTCTGATTGAAATTCGTGTCCCAAAAACGCTCTTGACTAGCTCAGATAAAAAGAAGGATTTAAAACCTGTCACAATTGCCTTTATAAATAAAATGAAGGAGAATGAGACCAAGTACCTTTAGTCCTTTTCACATTACAAACAAGGGATGCCGTAAACCTAATCTTCCCCTAAATATAATTTAGGAAGGTCTAACTTCAAATGTTGGAACATAAAAAGCTATAAGTCTTATGTCCGAATGAAGTATGAAAGTTGGACTATCTTTTAGAACAAATTAAGATGTATGTGGAAAGTTTTAAACAAAATAGCTTTTGTGAATATTTTCTTTTTCTAAGTTTTTGACTAGTGGGCTTTGGAGTGATTTTTTTTTTACAAGGATAATAATAATAATAATAATAAATAATCTTTATTGCACAAACAAATACTTACAGCACGTAAAAACAAAAAAGTAAATATTGAAGTACAATTTAGGCGGTCTTATCGCTACAGCGCGATCTCTTCCAGACAACCTTCGGCAGAGAGATTTAAAACAGAGGACGTGTTAGGCTGCGCAAAAGCTATGGAAAAAAAAAATAGTAATTACATAAAAAAATAGTAATTACATAAGGATAAGTTTCATCCGCATAGACATTCTATTCAATTAAATTAATTTTATACTGGCTTTCAGCCGCGGCTTCGCCCGCGTGAACTTCATTTCTGTAACATGTATACGTTATGGCCATGGGCTAGTTGATTAATTGGGCAGTATTATTACGGACCGGTCCTTTTAAATAATGACCAAGTGCATCGGTTAATTTGATAGATTTATTACTTTAACCGGTCCATATTAATAATGACTGACTACTCGTGGGCAGTTTAGTAAATCAACGTTTAGATAGCTTGAATTTATCACTTTGACCGGGTATTATGAATATTTCACTGTGAGAATCGTCCTTTGGCATATATTTTAAATGTGGCCAGTTCGTTTCTGCCTCTCGCCGGCCGCTGCCGCGGCACGCTGGCTCGCCTCGTACGGCTGGTTTATGTCAACCTAACGTGCTCGTCGCTTCGCTCCTCGCAAACTCATAAAACCACTTCTTACAGAGCAGAACACCTTATGATTAAAAAGGTTTTTAAAGGTAAAATTTAACAGAACTAGTTAAACCAAGCAATGCATTTTGTTAAAAGTTATAAATGCATAACGTTGCTTAAGTTTTAGTATCTCAATAAAACTTGATAAAGGCAAAAATGTATTTATTTCAGACATAGCCGGAAGGCCACTTGGTATTCTATACAATCTCAAGGAATTGTATACATTGCCTAAACGCACCCGGCATTGTATACGTTGCCCTTATGTTGATTTTACACGATGTACTAAATAAAAAGAAAAATATCAAATCAAAGATCAATTCGTTTTATTATTTTGCCTAAGACAAGGTGGTCATTATTCATATAGACCGGGAAAAGTGATAAATCAGGCCGTTTTACACAGTGCCCATTTGACAAGGGCATTATGCATACAGTCATTATTAATAGTGCCCGGACTTATCAAGTGGCCCGTAACATATACATAAAATCTTTATAATTTTATGCCCATGTATTGTCCTGGTGTGTAAGATTAAAATATGACTCTTGTAGCCCCGTTCCAGTTTTGGGCGGTGCGTCAAAAAATAGTACTCGTAAATGTACTTTTTTTTTCAATTGCGATCTTATGTGAATATACTGGTTAATCATATAAAGACTAACAAAAACGATAGAGTAAGTGATGAAAGTGTAAATAAGATTTTTTCAATTGGCTCGTACAAAAATACTGACTTGAAGACTGATTTTGTATCATCAGCCTATCATAGTCCACTGTTGAATATAGGCCTTCCCCGCAGCGCGCCATCGATCGATCGTCAGCTTGACGCATCCAGTTTCTGCCAGCAACCTTGCGAATGTTATCACCCCACCTGGCCGGGGGGCGTCCTTCTAGAACACGCTTACCCCAACGGTTATCTGCTCTACGGCATAAATGGCCTACCTACTGCCACTTCAGCTTACTAATCCTGTGAGCTATGTCGACGACTTTAGTTCTCTGTCGTATTACTTCGTTGCGAATCTTATCCTTCAGAGAAACATAGGCCAGCGATTTTGTATGGTGACCTTGAAATGAAGGTTAATTCTTTTTCACTTAAGTAGATAATATGTACAATGCCTAGTGAAAATGCCTTAGCGTTGTTGTAGTAAGTCTTTTGATAATCATCTGGTATTACATGTTTACATACTTACAGAAAATCATTACATGCAAAACACAAACATCTTTACGAGAACCTAAGAGATTTTCGAAAAGAATTCCTGCATTATTTTAAGATAAATTCACACTTAAAACGGTATTTTGTTTATTAGCTTAACCACAGACATTTATAAAATTGAAATAGATGACGCGTGTGCCCATACAACGACACGGTTGGCATAGTGCGGTTTATCGCCTTAACTTGCGTAGTGTCCCGAGTTCGATTCCCGGTCGGGTCAATTCAGGAAACGATCTTTTCTAAATTGATTCGGGTCTGCGTGTGCTGGGAGACGCCTCGGTCTGGTACCTCGTAACACAAGGTTATTCATCCTTACTCCGAGACCAAGACAAGTGGTGTATTGTCTGGCGCATAGAATAATAATAATGTTTATAACAAGTAATAAGGATAACATAACATAACATAACATACCATCTTTATCCCAAGCGGGGTAGTCAGAGGCAAGTCATGAGGAACGGAACATTCAGAAGCTCACTTTTCACCAATGGTATTAGAACCCAACGTGGTAGGTGGTGAGCCTTACGCCGTTATCCGGGTGGATTTGGTTTGTTATCGATGTTTTCCGTCACCGGAGAGTTATTCAGATATTTAACAATGAACACAAAGATTTTGGTTATGGCCAGATTTGTACTCGGGACCACACGATCCATGATCTGAATCTGGGTGCTGAACCACTAGGCCACGACGCTCTCAATTAAGGATTAATAAGGATTATTTCTAAAAAAAAACATTACATTACATACGCTAAACCGTTTTAGCAATGGATGTCAATTTGGACTAAACTCGATTAAAGATTGGCCGATTTCTACTATTAAGGCTGCTCTTCCACCGGATATGTGCTATGATGATGCTGCGGTGCTGAGGATGCCTTTGATATCCACCAGTCACATACAGTTGTCCACATCCGCTCTGCTTTTGAAGCTTTGAGGCGGATTGGCCAGACTCAGAGAGCTCGGGAGGCTCGTAGTCCCGAGCCCAGCCGAGACGCGAGCTCCCTGAGCCACGCCTCGGGATTCAAAAGAGTTCGAGCCTTCAAAAGAGCGCGTACCTATCAAAAGAGCTCTAGCCTTCAAAAGAAGTAGTATTTTCACTATCAGAAAATCATTTTTTTTTTATAGAATACAATCTAGAAAGTCAAGAACTTTTTTTTATTTCCCGCGCCGTCTGTTTTTTCAAAGCTTTACTGCTCTATCAATAAACCAATAAATGTCGGCAAAGCAGACTAACAGATGTTAAAACAACCATGATAACGCCATCTTGCATAGATGGCGTTAATTTGGTTGCTGTAATACTGCTAGAATCAACTCATAAAGAAGGTTTTCGCTTAGGCGTCGGCAACACTAAAGTCTTTTGTTAATCACCCGGAAAAATCGTAACACTGCCTCCTATGATTGTCAAATCCTAATTGGAACAAGGCCATCTATTGGCAGCCTGACATTACTAATACTAACTAATATACGAAAATGTAGTTTCGTTGCTTATTTATACTACTTTCGCCGTATGATGATATCCCTGACAGTTCATAATTGACAATTATAGTGCTGTAACGAATGTAATTTAATCGAGTTGGCAAAGGAAATGGAATCAGATTTACCGATATTTAATGTTTAAATAAATTCTTAATGAACGTGTTATGGCTAATAAGTAATAGAATAAAACGCGGTATCTCGAAAATAATGGTTAAAAAATTGCACTATCAAGGCAGACGCACTGGTACTGATGCGAATGAAACGATTACAAATTACAAAATGGTCGCTCCTATTCATCGATTTTTTGTCGATTCAGTAGTGTCGATACACTATACGCCATTCAAGGCGTTCTTTTTCACGCATTAGGCGCTGGAAATATATATATTAGTTTAATTTCAAATACCTACTTTATTTATTAACGGTTAGTAAGAATAACAATAATCAATAATAATTTACTTGATGAGATTCGAAAGAACAATGGTTTTTTAATAGTTCATAACATTTTCTTTTGCTAGTTTCTTTTTATTTAGTTTGAAATAGTATGCGTGACACGGAACAATAAGAGCTGTCAGGCATATCATCTTACAGTGAAAATAGTACAGCTATCACATCCTCGTAACATAGCTGCATAGCACATCTCTGTTGGGAAAGCAGCCTCACAACGCGCGAGGTCACAATAAAAGCGCGTCAAAAAAGTGGCACACTGAGTTTTATTATAAATACCTTGCGAATTTGCGATATCTAGTAGATTTAGGTCTGTGATCTTAACCTTGAAACAAGAAGTTTACAACCCGCTATGGTCTAATAAAATGTTTACATCCATCTTTCGTAGAAGGGTGCTAAATGAATTTTGTATTTGAACCTAAATTCCGAACGCAACTTACACAACAAAATGTAGAGCGACGTTTTTACGGAGAAATCAGAATGAATTGTCTTTTTGTCTACTCTAAAGGTAAAGAAAAGTATATAATTAGCCTATATACTAGCTGGGCAAAGTCCTTCATCATTAAAATCAAGTCATCGCTTTAATTGATGGGTATCGGCTCACCGCGCTTGTCAAATGTGGTTTGGTGATCAGAAGCTCGTGCTGTTTCAAAAAAAGTCCAGAATCACATTTGGCTCGACATGGGATTTTCATTATGCTACGGATCTTTATAACTTCTTTTTTAAATCTTGTGTGTAATTTATAAAAAACCAGCGATACTTTGGCATATCGTTTCTGTAGGGTGTGCAAGGCTTCAGCTAATAAAACTTTCAAGTTAAAAAATTTAATCAATATTTTCATAAATCGATATGGTTTTCTTTTTATTAAAATCCTAAAGATGGCACATTGAATCCCAGCTCTTCAATGATATGACAACAAACCTAGTGTCGGAAACAATTAAACACCTTTACATAGGGTGGTCCAAACATACACGTCAATATTTTTTTCCGAAAATACCCCATGTGGGACCCAGTGTTTTGTAGTTTTCGAGTTATGAATTTTCTTACGAATATTTGAAAATTTCTTGGTCGAGTTACTTTTTCGGACAATAACGGCGGTTCGCCCGTCCTCCTCCTGCTCCCTAAAAGTAGCACTGGGGTGTAAGCCGGGGGGCTTTCACCCTATTACATGGTGCTACCGTCTGGGGGTGTCCCAGTATACCGGGATGCCACCGTAGCGTGAGGAGGCCCGGCGCTTAGGCTGGGCTGACCGCTAGGGCGACGTGGTAATCCATCAGGTCCATGTTGCCCTACTCCATAGCAGTAAGGGTATACCCAGGTGTTTTTTTTTGGGTATGCCGCCGGCACCACCGGCGGAGAGTCTCACTCAGTGGGAGAGTGCTTAATGCATTTCTCACCCGGAGATCAAAGAAAAGGTCATATGCGCTGTAACAGTTTTGTAAAATTTTGGCAGAATGATAGATTTAACCTTGATAAAGGACATAGGCTACTATTATTGCAAAAAACTCTTATAAGTGTGAAAAACAATTGCGTTCTACGCTGACGTTGTTGCTAGCAAAAGCTAGTATAAAATACACCACTATTTTAATTAGTACGATAATTTTAAGGGATGTTTTTAGTCTTAAAAATGAAAAATGTTCCCTAAGAAACATGGTGCAATCGCAATAAAATATTTAGCCCTTTCCATACTGATTGCATCTTTTAGCTGAAAATAATGATTTGAGATTTCACAATAAGTTGCTACGGGAAAGTGGATTAATATTTCATGAGCATATTAAACCCCTTAAAGTTGTTCTACCAATTAAAAAATGGTGTTATACATATATTTTACCCGGACATTAAATGTGTCTCTTTCTGTCAACAACTTTCATTAATTTACAGCTAACTCTACCTAGTCTCTGGCACAAAATAAAGAGTTCAATGCAGAAAGACCACTCTCGCCTTTTTTTCAATATTTTACCTAAACTTGCCAGACCGCCTAAGGTCCGCTCTGAATTTTTAAAATGAAGTAGATAGGTACAAACCTACTTGACAGAACCCGCCAAAAACAAAATTTTGAACCGAGTTCGACAAAAACCAAAACACTCGCGACAGTGCGACTGTCCGCAACACCGATTATCACCGGTATCGCCCGTTTTCTCACTGTGTCTGTGTGCGTGATCAAAATGACAGAGGCGCCGCGCCACATGCGTAATTTGTGTCTCTAGGGCCCGTGCCAAATAGTTTTTCGCAGAGTGATTTTCACTTTCGTCGAATAGAGAGAGACAAAACGAGCAAAACCATCGTCTGACAACTGTCAGGTGAATTTCATCGGGCTCCAGGCAACGGTAGAATTTGCACTTGTCAAAGTGATAAACGTCACCCGAACCCGTTCCGAAACAACGAGGAAACTCTCAGGTGACAGCTCGGTCAACCTCGGTTTCACTCGGGGTCAATTTGGAACGGGTTCGAGTGATTTTCACTCCCCAGAGTGAAATTCCACTCGATTTGGAACGCAGCGCTAGTGTCTTATTCATGTTCCACGAAATGGTCCAGCAGTAAAATGCTAGACGGAAAAAGGTGTGGTCACATAAATATTCAACTCAGGCTCCCCAGTTAATGAGTTGCCGATAGCTGCTCAAGGATTCCAAGGACGCTTCTGCAGGGAGGAGTGAATTTTAATACCTCTCAGTCCTGAAACAGCGGTTTTGTGATTGGGGAAAGTGTTATCTTAAGGTCAGGCAACCTGTAGGGCTACTAGCTAACCTCGATCGCAAGAATATCGCGTTTTTGACAGCGATTATTGCTATTTTACCTCGAATACTGCACCGTTCATTGGCTGACAAGCTGTCAAAATGCGAGCGACTAGCTATCGATTAGCGTTGCTAGTTAGAGATTAAGGGGACTAGTTGAGCATTAACAGTTGTACACGATGATCAAGGAAAATCAGTATCTTACCTTGAGTTAGAGCGGTTACAGCGTAGCGTTTTTTACGCGCGTATAAGCGCGTCTTGGAGTGTAGGCGCGTTCTTGCGACATACATACTCAAAAGAATACAATAATTCACTAAAATGAGAAAGACATAAAAAAAACAAAGTTTAAATTGGCATCGAGCGTGTTAAGGCCGGTATTCACTTTGCTTAGTAGTTAGTGCAGGTGATTAGTGCAGGTGCTTAGTGTTAGTAGAAAACACGTGTGTACACCGATTGATTCTTGCGTAAGTGATTAGTAACCTGCGTAGGAAAGTGATTAGAAGCGTGTTCTATTTTTTCGCAAGTGGACTGCGGGTGGCCTCGTCTCGCGCGCCTACCATTCCCCTCACTCGCTGCGTGCCTGCTACTAAACACGTCTGGACCGCATGTGTTTAGTGTTTAGAATTTTGTAAAACTAGCAAAAAATGGCGAAGTAGACGGAAGATTTACCATAAAAATACGTGCAGGAGTATGTAAAATACGAATGTCTTTTAAATTGTAAAGACCTCAGGTACAAAATTAAAGGTGTCCAAGATAAACTAAACACATCCACTAAACAGAATTGGACACTACTTGCACTGCACACGTGCACTAATCAATCGCTCCTACCAGTCACCTGCACTCGCACTAAGCAAAGTGAACACGGGCCTTTATGCAATTCATAATATTATAAGATACTCAATAATTTGTCAAGAATAGTGAGGGTAGGTACTCATTACCATCGCAACAAGATCTCTGCGCAAATTTAGTGACCAAACGAGCGAATGCTCATTCTATCCCCACTCTATCAAATTATATTTGTGTAAACAGATACAGAGCAGTCTTTTGTTGTTCTATACATGTTCGCGGAGACCCTAGAGCACGAGCTAGAATGCTCGTTCATGATTCCTAGTACTTTTTCGTTAGAATTCTTTTGCTGTAAAAAAAATTCATTTACACTTACAAATCACGAAAGTACATTCTTGCTCTAACTCTAGCTCTATGTTCGTTTGGTCTAAATGCACCTTTATAACTTAAGATCAACTATTAAATTATTGTTTAATCCACCAACAACTAACCTCAAGTTAAATTAGGTTTGCCACTATTAAATTATTTTGATTGTATTTGGCAAACTTCCAGCCGAATTGTAAACAATTTGGAAAATTAATTATAATAGTGACTTTATCTTTCCTGAGCAGTGCTTGAGTGACCTGAAGATAAACTGAGGTGTTGAGAAATTGTTATCGAGATTAGTAAACAAGCATTTGCCTGTGACTTCAACCGTGCAGCCTAAATAGGGCTTTCAGACTAAGTATACTTTTTCGCGCGTATACGGTCGCTTTGGCTTACGTACGAGCTTACACACGTGTGTTGCGAAACAAACAAGTTATTTGAATTCTTTATTAGAGCTGAGATCAGAATGAATAAAAATATAAAACCAAATTGAGAGAACCTAATCCTAAATGAATTTTAATTCAACGTTTCTGAGATTCTCAGCGCAATTATGGAAAAATGTTTCATATTTATCACTTCCCATCCATTAAAACTTCTAGATCACAAATCATCTTCAACTTTATTTACTTCAAAACAAAAACAACAGATTACCATCTAAAATATTCCGAACGAAGCAGACGCAAAACAAAAACTCATTAAATGGACCAATTTACACAAATTAATGTAACAAATGATCTAGATTAATCCGTTAGAGTATTTCTGATCCCCAATTTACCTCGTTCATATTGCTGGGGATAAAGATTGTAGGATACTGCAAAACTATAGCTATGCTACCAATTAATATTTTAACGCCCGAATCCACAAACATTTATAGCTCTCCCTTTCATTTCTATTGTCATGCGACAGGGCAGCATCAATCTGAGGTGTCCTCAACTTTTGATTAGCATTTGTGGATACGGGGATAGGTCACTCAATCTTGGACTATTCATTAAATCCATGTCTTTTGTTGCTTATAATACTAGCTGTCTGTCAGTGGCTTTGTCTGAGTTGACTATTTTTCCCGTTAAAATATATAGCCTATGTTGCAGGCTAAAAATGTAGCTTTATATTGGTAAAATATTTTTTAAAAGTGGTCCGGTTGTTTCGAAGACTATTCGATACAAACAATCAAATCTTTCCTCTTTAGGATATCAGTATAGATTTGCTTAGTACATCAGCTTACAACGAGATCCCTAGAATACCTTTTTTATTGATTTTTTAACAAATTAGATTATGTGGAAGCCGAAAAGCACAAATCAACTCAATAATGGTTTTCGTATCGAAAGATGGAAAACTAGAAAATTTTATTTGTAGTATAGCTTGGAGTGTACACAGTATTAATTGACTCAATTTATCGTTGTATGCGTTGTTACAGAAACGCGGTCGTTTCAGCAGTTGAAATGTTCGAGATCGCAGATAATAGGGACAACCAAGGGGCTTTGACAACCGTCAAAGTCATGTTGTTATAATACTTGCTACTTCATAAACTTAGGTACTTACTAGCTTCGCCAGCAACTTCGTCTGTTTATATGGACGAAACTTTGAAACAAAAAACAAAATGACAGCTGGCATAGCCACCAGCCGCCATTTTGTTTTTTGTTTCAAAGTTTCGGCTCACATTAAAAGTGATATAGGTATTTGGTATGAAGGTGAAAATCGATTTGAAAAAGGTGATTATTAGTTACAAATCTACTAATTATGTGGCTTTTGTTCACAGTAGACAATAGAATATGATTAGGAATGACATACTCAGTAGGTGATGTAGAAAGTATCTAAGTGTAATGTAAATAAAAAAATTAAATTCATAAATGCCTATACTAAAGTAAATTATTATCTAACATGACCAAATAAATTTCAACTTTAACTAATGACTCTATAAAAAGTTGTCGGCTTGTCGTTCCTTGTTAAGGTGCATTTAGACCGAACAAACATAGAGCAAGACCAATAATGTTATTTCGTGATCTATAAGTGTAAATGATAATTTGTTTTACATTCACACCAAAAAAAAGTACGAGGAATCTAGCTCGTGCTCTAGGGTCTCCACGAATATAGATAGAACAACGAAAGAATGCTCTGTCTCTGTTTACACAAAGAGAATTTGATAGAGTGGGGATAGAATGAGCGATCGTTTGGTCTAAATGCACCTTTACAAACATCTAATTTAAACTCTTTGAATAACCCTCTAAATTTTCAAACAACAACACCCTTCTGTTCTAACAAAACAATCGAATAAACCTTTCCAAATGAGATGTCATTGTCAAATCAAATTAGTAATATCTTGTTGACTCCAGCTTGTTTCGAGGAATTATTGTCTGAAGCGTATATTTAACAAGACTTTGCGAAGTTAATTTGTGTGCGCGTAGAAGCGCGCGTAATACTGTTTTCGGGGACATTTAGGCCTTTTCCTCGACGGATCGGTGCGTTTTCGTTTCGGTATCGCCCCTGCACCGAATCTGTACAGATTGTTTACCGAGCGCATGAAAGCGCTTTAGGGGCAGGTGCTGATTTTCAGTAGGCCCAAACTAAGTAGATGCACGGACATCCGCGGTAGGCACACGTATGTGCCTTACATATAAGTAAAATAAATATTTATATATATGCTTCAAGTACAAAATGAAACCGTCTGGAAACCTTTCAACAGGTCTCCTTCACAATTGTTTTACAAATCGCTTCTTATTTTTAACGGCCGTCGGCTATTGCTCGTTGAATACACATTTGAGACAGTTGTAGAGAAAACAGAAGTACAAGAAGATATAAAACGATATATGTATGCCGGGAGAAAAGTATTACAAATACTGGAGCTACAATAATACGCGTGAAGTACTGATTGAACTATTAAGTGAAATAGCAGTGACTTTTATTACCTGTGGTCAGGTTCGGCGGGCTTTGGTATTTGGCATCTGTCAAAATGAAAAATGGCTGAAAGTTTTATGGTGCTGCTTGAGAGTTTGTTTTTTGTGTTATTTTGTGTACTTATGTGGATTATTGAAGCCCCTCGATCGTTCCGGTTAGGCGCGCTATGCCCTTTGTTTCTAAAATGAAGTAACAGGACGACGTATCCGTGTGGAAGTCTCACTAATTCTCCGATAGAAATTGAAAGACATTTATTAAATTTAAGGACATCGGTGCATTAACAAAAACACATAGGTAGTAGGCATACAACAACAAAACAAGATAACAACAAGACAAACAAATACTACAGACAGCCGTGTCCCGATGCCCGAAAAATAAAAGGACCTCCCTCAGCATTCAGCCTGGGCTTCAAGGGCCCGGGCGCGGATTTTCAGTGGGCTCGAACTCAGTATACGCACGGACATCTGCGGTGCACATACGTATGTGCCTTCATATACATATAATAAATATTTGTGAATGTATAGGTAAAAGTATGGTGAGTGATAAAATATGTCGTGTAGTGTAAATTATATAATAATATGTATGTATAGCTATAGTTATTTAGGGACTTGAATGGGGATATTTCTTGCAAATGTCTTTCTTTTCTCTTTCTTTATATTGGCAAAGCTTTTGCCTGCATTGTACGCCCGTACCCGTTTCTCCCGGTCCCGAAGGAATTTCGGCAAATGCTCATAAAGGCTCACCTACACTTTCCATGGAACCTAGGTTACCTAGGCGTCAAAATTCAGCTATTCACGTCCAGTAGTTTCTACTGTGCGTTGTTGTCAGTCACTCAGTGAGTTATAATCACGGAAGAGTTATAAACCGGGTGATTATCAAAAGACTCACAAAAACGATATGGCACACTTAATATGTGATGTAGTCTATGTAAGTGGAAATCATATTTTTTAATCGACTTTAATTTTAAGGTTTCATTCAAAAAATACTGACTGTTCCACGGATTTTCATTTTTTTTGCGCTAGACAACACACCTCTTGTAATGGTCTCGAAGTAGGGATTAATATCCTTGTGTTACGAGGTACCACACAAGGAAATAAGCTAGGGGCGTCTCCCAGCACACCCAGACCAGAGTCAATTCAGAAAAGATCGTTTCCTGAATTGACCCGACCGGGAATCAACCCGGGACACTACGGAAATCGAGGCGAGAAACCGTGCTACAGCGCACTACGCCAACCGTGTCGTCAAATGATGACATTGTGTTGGAAAGCTTATGTAGAATGCAGATAAAAACGCCAAAATTTGGAAATAATAAAAAAATATTATACAGACGCCAAAATTTGTAAATGTATTACTTAATAAAAAATATTGTAAAATTTAGTTTTGCACAAGATGTAGTGAACCGAAGAGAAAGAACAGAAGACAATCGTGAATTAAACTGAAAATTTTCATGGATAAAAGTAAACACTAAAAGTATATCATGTTGTTTTAAACTCCCTGAAATGAAAGTTAGTTAAATAAATTTCATAATCACTTAGATAGTTTCTACACCACTTACCGAGTATGCTATATCATTTTTGTCTTTTAATAATCACCCTGTATAAACCACTAAATTACAATTAATAAACGAGTCTTATCTCATCCTTCGCGGCCGCTAGCGGTTGTTACAAAATGAGTCTATTTCGGCATAATTTATCTCTTACAGAAGGCATTTAATTTTGTTAAGAGGCAGCAACTAATTACTCAAGCACGGAGAGTAATCCAATGTTCCTTTTATGGATCACAAATGAAATTAGTTCCTTACGTGCAATGAGTTGAAATAGAAAGTAGACGCCATTTTGGAAAGACGTGTGTGCTACTAGAAGATATAAAAACTTCCCAGTGATGTAGCCTAAATAAATTTAGGACTCTTTCGAAAAGAACCGGTACTAATCCATTTATTTCATTTAAAATTGGTTTGCGTTTGGCCTCAGTCTCGCCTGGTGGTAAGCGATGACGAGGCTCTTGGTGGTACACGCTTACCCAGAAAATGCCTATTCACTCTGGCTTTGAAGATACCAAAGTTGTATATATTCGGAAACACAGACGCAGGGAGAGCGTTCTACTGTAAAAATTACAGGTTTCGTGAAACTTTGAAAGGCTAAAAAGGAAGTTAAATTGAGTGGTTGTGTTGGTAGAGATCATGTTAGTATTTCGCGCAGTAAAATTTACTAAATCAATCAAACAACGCTTCCGTGGCCGAGGCTTAACAGGTCGGGCAAAGTTTGTTTTCGGGTGTGTCGGAATATAGCCTTTTTTTATGTTGCGGGGTAAAAAATGCATTACGCACTATCCCGCTGTCTGGGCCCCAGCCAGGCAGCGGGCTTCCCCACACAGCGGGGAAGTGTGGGACTGTCCGTCACTGAAGGTGACGGCATACCCACTAATCACTAAAAAGACCCCCGGTATACCTCATCGCCTTGACGGGATGACATGGTGCCTAGTTCGGATTACCATGCCGTCGGAACAAAGCCTGGGTTTGTGATCACCAACCCGCATTTGGCAAGCGTAGTGATTAAGCTAATGCCTATCAATTGAAGCGAGGCCTTTGCGCAGCAGTGGGGCATAGGCCAATTACTTTTTATTTTTTTAGGTATCAAAGAATCAAAATGAATCTAGAATCAAAAGTATTTTTTTTACTTACTATCCAAATATTCAAGCTTATATGTGAGGAGGCCCCCTAGTCCCGCAGTTGGTCAACTACCTATCTATACTGATATTATGAAGAGGAAAGACTTGGTTGTTTGTTTGTTTTTTTCATTTGTCTGTATTGAATAGGCTTGTTGTGGCAGTGGTTTCCACTGGACAGATTTTAAAAATTCTTTCACCAATATGAAGCTACATTATCAGGGAGTGACATAGGCTATATTTTATTATGATTTAACAAAACATTCAGTGAAAATCTAAAAGTTAATAGTAAGTACATAAATGTAAATCAAGTCGGAGAAACGCGGGCGAGATGTGCTGCTTTACCGACGCCGCGACGTGCAATTGCTTTTGACTGAACGAAGTCTGTCGAGGCAGCTAGATAAGTTTAAATTAATTTCTATGTCTCCTGTTAATTTCGTTATGTTTCTGTACTACAATCTTGATTTTTATCCCCTCGTGATTAAAATAGATATTCGTGGCACATCATTACAGATTTTAAGTAGGTACCAAGGGTCTCTGAGCTTAGCCGCGGACGGACGGGTGGAAAGACAGATGGATAATAGAGGGTTTAGCGATCGATTAAGATGAAACTAGCTATCAAGATAAGTGTTTTTTTTAACATTGTTTAATGCTAAAAATTAATATTCACTTATCCTATAGCTAGTTTCATCTTAATCGAAAGTCAAATATTTGCAAAAATATTTCTTTCGGGTGTTAAAGGCGCTTGCCTATAACATTGATGAAACGTTGGCTTACAACGTAAAATATACTAGATAAATTCGCCAGGTCTGTTAACGCCTCGGTAGCTCAGTTGGAAGAGCAGTCACCCGGATTGTGAAAGGTCGCGGGTTCGAATCCCGCTTGCGTCCCAGGATCAGGTCGAATTTTTCTAGTTTCTATCTTTGTAATAAAGGGTTCCTAGTAGACTACGGAACCCCAACAGTAACCACTCTTCATTGAATATTAAACAAAACTTTACTCGCAAACTTTCGCTCACTGTTCTTTGCTGAAGTACTTAAGTGGTATTTGTCTCGTTAGTCGGAAGAGTATGGTTAGCCACTTTACATTCGAGAGAAACACGCTCATACGACGTGGTAATTAAAAAGCGCAAAACCTCAGACACCCTAAATTATTTTCATTAAAAAATAATATTGTAAATTATTAAATTTTATTTTCGCGGATTATTTACGAAGTTATTCGCTTTTTTGTCTTCTTGTCTTAGTTGCAAAATTAAAAAGTCTATGGGAATAACGCGCGAGCTAGTGCGGCCTTGCCGCTTTTCGTGCCGCCGCAATAATAGAGTTAAGTAATGACTGAACACGGCATGAGTAAAATATTTTTTTGGTTAAAATTTTACCCCTATTTTTTATCAGTGGAATCGATTCTACTCTCGATTCTGAACAAACTAATTTCATGTTTTGCGCTTTTTCATTAACACATTGTATAGAAACATTTGTACTTTTAGAATAAAATCTATAGTAATATTAAATTATGTTGAGCAATCCACAACTTCTTCATAAGAGAAACCTTAACTCAGAAATAGCATTACTTGATTCTCTCTCCATTTAAGAAAACGTTTTATGATTTAGTTACGATATTTAGTGTATGTATCTTTAAATTTATGTAATATAATTATGCATGTGTAATATGTATAATTTTAGTATTTAGTATGTTTTTTGTATTAATTAACAGTATATTTTAATCCGGTTTTACGAGACACCGCCAACACCATTTCTGCTTCGCCCAGTGGTTGACTGGTAGAGAATGCCATTAGGCATTAAGTCCGCCAATTGTACTTTTTCTTTACGCAATGAAGAATAAATAAATAAATTATAAAGAGGAAAGATTTGTTTTTTTTTTGTTTGTATTGAATAGGCTCTGAAACTACTGCACCGATTTTAAAAATGGATTACAGCTTCAGAAGTTGGTTCTGGCCATCACTTGTAACATCACAAATTCATTTTCTCGAATAGTCGATACCAAAATACTAATTTCGACTTCGTAGCATGAAAATGTTACAAAATGGTCCTTATAGCATTTCAAAGTGAGAAAGCAGTGAACAGTGACCCCCCATGAATCACCGGGAAGCCAAGAGGGCTCAGGCGTGGCGGTGCGGTGGACTTCCCACCCAAAAGAGGCACTTGCGGGCACAGCGCCTTAAAATGCGACGTGGGGGCCGCGTTGAACAACTGTTTGAAGGGGTTCCTGTGAACTGCGGCTCGGTGAGGCTGCCCCGCCAGGTGCGGCAGCGGATCCACCATTTTGGTTCAGACCACGTCGTCAAGGTCGCGTACGGTAGTACGCGCGAGCGGGCTTGAACACGAGGGTGCTTTTGACCGCATTGCCCGGCTCTTACTACTACAACGGAAGTACTTGTGCACTTCAGATGCTTCCGTGGCCTTCCCCCTTCATTGGGGGGTCAGCTGAAGAGGACTCTGAAAAGGGGAAGCACTGGCGGCGGGGCGTTGCGAAACCCCCCGCCAAGATCCCGCCTCACAGTTGAAGTGTTGAGGTCTAGTACCGTGGGGTCTTAGTCGGTAGAAGTCTGACATAACCTCTTTGTCCACCCGGCGAGATGTCTATGAGGATTTCTCTACGATATTAAAAAATAGTTAGAACGAAAGCCGATTTTTCGGCGTTGTAAATGGCAAAATCTTTTTTCTCTTATCCTGTCAAAATATGGTTTCCTAAGTACCGAATTAATGCTTTTTACAACAATTATATTTATCGCATTGTAAAATGTTAAACCCCATAGTTATAATAGTTCCATAATATCCAATGAATGCCAAGTTAGCTTCTATAAAGGGTTAATCTATTTTCAATGACTCTAATAAAGAGTCCTGCCGGGGCGGCCATTAATCATTGTGACGTCACCACACCGGATAATTGAGTGGAATATTTACACTCTAATGCTCCTGAAAGGGACGTTTTTCTAAAAATATCTGGGATAGTAATAGTAACGGACAACACACCCATTGTCATGGTCTCGAAATAAGGATGAATGTCTTCGTATTACAAGGTAAAGGATTCAAGCCTGGGGGTCTCCCAGCACAGCCAGACCCGAGCCAATTTGGTAAAGTTTGTAACGATGCCGTTTCCCTTCAGTCTCGTGGACGTTAGAACCTCCACGATGGCTGGAAACTTCATGGTTAACTGCTGGCCATTAAAAGTATTTTGTACTTGTTTTTCAAATTAAAATTTCGTTTTGAATTTGCATGCGCAGCTTTTTTGATTCAGTCCTACTAAAACCCTCGTACCGAGCGGGAGCTCTCCAGAAATATAATAATTCAGTAATAGTTTGCAATTACCCGGCCGTATAATGTCTAGCAGTTTATACTTTTAAGGAACCCGTGAATCGGGGTAAGCATATTATTATCACATCTACTTACCTAATAAGATTAGCTATTCACCTAATCGCACCTAGGACTCTTTTTAACCATGTATTTTTATCATTTGTTACAGTTCCTATCTCTACTTCTTTTTTAAGCCCATCTATGTTTTGAACTTTCTACAATAAAACTAAAACTCATATGGACCATCTTTTATTTGAAAAACCATAAGCATCCAAATTGTCCGAGATCCCTACCCATAACCTTGCGACGAGTCCGACGAGCCAGCCCCTTGAATAGCGGACCAACGACGAGGTCCTGCTATCGCATATGCTGTGAGATTCTGTTGCCCTAAGAGTCTGTTGTGAGAGTCTGATGTATATTGTACTGCAGCGAGATTCCGTCGCATGTTCGTTCCCTGATTTGATCCGGATGGGTTCAATCATGGGGAAACGAACCCGGTAAACTACGCACACTACACTTCACTACGTTAATTGCGGCGTCTAATATTAATAGAGCGATTTTGTTTTGGTGTTGCGTTCTGCGAAACGTAGAGAATCCGTAAAGCCAGCTCCTTTGTATTTAACGACGTCGATGGCTCACAAGGATACGGGTACTGTGCAGCCTATGGATGCATGCAACACGAACTGCAAGCAGTGCCGAATGAAGACTAATTGAGGCCCTAAGCAAACTGGTTCTGGTGCCCCTAAGACGTGATGTCCTAAGTAATTGCTTTCCCCTAGCATCTGTTTCTGGTGCTCCCTAAGACGTGATGCTCCCTAAGACGTGATGCCCTAAGCAATCGCTTAACTTGCTTTAGGGTTAATTTGGCACTGACTGCAAGTGAAGGAATCTTTTTCAACCCCTCTTGAAGAAGTCAGGTGGCAGCAAACCGTTTTTATCGACTCGAAATTAGACTTAGGGGGTAGTTTAATCACTAGAGCTTTGCCTGACAAGCGAAGTATACAGGTTCAAGCACCGCCTGTAACCTTGACCAAGTTGTTGTACCTCAATATCTGATATTTTAATAGTGTTGTCTATGCTTAGAATTAGTCGAATTAACCTATAACAGATCATCAAAATGGTAATGTGGGCGCTATTCAAAGTATGGGATCCAGGGTTCTTAGGCTATGTGGATTATAGATAGTAGGTACGACGAAGTTTCATCGTCAAACAGTTCTACCACAGTTTTCTCGGTTAAAGACCAATGAAAATAAATAACAGCGTAGAGCTGCAGCGTGACGCCATGCGTCTTGTTCTCAACTGCTAGGCAGCATAACATGCTAGAGGGCTACCGCTGTTGGACAGATCCACAGCGGTATCACAGTTTACACCTTGGTGAAGCGACGTTTGAAAGAACGGCAGAGCGGTTACCGCTGCTCAACCTGTTGTTAATTCAACCTGTAGGTTACACCTGAAAGGTGAGGCGGCGTTGTTTGTATTAGAACGATCAGGGTCGGTGCCATGCACTTATTTCGCAAGTAAATCGACAGTTCAGTCAATAACCGCGTGGTGATTCCTTCCGAAGAGAAATGATTTAACTATGGGCCAGCACCTGTATTTATACTCACCAGGCAGTTTAAAAATGGAACACTCATAGTCTCATACGTAGAAACACAAATATGGGGTATTCCTCGAAATTCATAAAAAAGAAGAAGTATTATCACCAGACAGCTCACATTAAACAGGTTGGCTGGTAAAGTGTAAAACCTTCATACCCGTGTCTTTTTTTGAAATTCATTTACGAATCGAAATATCTGCGGCTAAGACAAATGTTGCCAAAACCCGGGGCGATTTCTGCAGCCTGGTGTTCTAAGACAAGAGTGATTAGGCATTTACTGGGCAGACATGTACCATCGTAGAACACATCACTTACCATCAGGTGCGATTGCGATCAAATGACTGCTTAGTCCATAATAAAAAACACTTTCTAGGTTACCGAAAGTAGTATAAAGTATTATTTATAGATACTAGTATTTATGTGTTTTCTATACTTACTAATATTTTATAGAGGAAAGATTTGTTTGTTTGTATTGAATAGGCTCCGAAACTACTGGACCGATTTTTAAAATTCATTCACCAATATAAGCTGCATTAACAGGGAGTGACATGAACAACTTTTTTTTAATTTAAGCTATATTTCCACGGGAAAGACAGTCTTATCTGATATTGTACTAGTGTTGGGCTATGGTTAACCGGGCGCGGATATTCTTCGACCCGCAATTTACGGGTGACTCGCTCCGGACTAAGACATAGATAGAAATAGGAGACGTGAATGTGTGCACTTCGCTTTTCAAAGGCTGGCCGCCGCAAGCCGCGCATTCCACCGCTGCTGAGCATTCGAGCAGTGTTTCAGCCACGAGCTGATTGTGGTCGCGTTCAGTCGCCTACCGCGCACACTAAATGCATGCTGGACTACGTAGTCATCCACACACGATTCAGCATTTGTTGGCTCGCACTATAAGGTTCGGTGACTCGTTCCTTTGTCGTACCATCCAGACGTGGAATGCTCTTCCAGCGTATGTGTTTCGGCCCAGTGATTCGTTGGCATGACTAGGCTTGTCAGCCTCATATCTAGATCTCAAGACCACTTTCCATCACATGGGGTGAAGTCATCTTGACGCAATATATACATACAAAAAACCACTGTCGCGGGATTTTGACATGGAGGACGTAGGGTCTTTGAATTCTACCCATTTATGGCAGCCTCTAGTGCCTGCTGTCAGCCACTACTGGTCGGTTTTAGTGGCTCAGCTCAACCAGTAGTCACTACGCTTAGTGGCCACTACAAGCGACCCATTGATGCGACAGTACTTAGAGCTGTTTCAGATTAGCGTATATGGTAGCTTAGGCATACGCGCTTACACGCGTTACATTAAACGTTTCAAAAAACCCAAACTGCGGCGTGTTCACTCCAGCCTGCAGTGGTGAGTCAGTATCTTAATGGATCATAAGAGCTAATAGGCACGTCAACGCTCGGAAGAATAACGCGTGTGGCAAAAAGCGCGCCTGGACGTTCCTTTAGCGCTTCCAAAAACGAGCTTCGTTTGAAAACACTATCGTGACGTCATCATAGGCGTTGAAAAAGTGGCAAGCTTGGTTTTAATAACGGAGGGCTTTTCATTGTTAGTTTAGATTTAAGTCTGTGGCCGGTAGCTAGCTGGTTATAACTTGGTCTAGCCGGTCGAGCGTTAGTGATGAGAAATATCAAGTCTTGTATGGCTGACTAATATTATGTACGCTGTGGGTACATACGTACACTAAGCAGCTATTCACTTGAGCATAGATTCTAAAATGCGTCCGTTTAGGTCGACTGCAGCTTTTGTTGAGAAACCATATTTATAAACGCAAAATTTAATAGGTATACTTAGCTGCCGAACAAAATGTTTTGCGGAACGCAAAGCAACTACCGCTAGCTTGTGACGTCACAAGTCATCTGTGGCGTCACAGGCTAGCGGTAGTTTGTAGGGAGCATTTTGGGCAAGTCCGAAAATATGATTTAATCAAATTGTATCTTTGGGCGTTTTGGTGCTATTTTTTTCAAATATTTCTATTTTTAGAGGTCTTTCGATAACATTTCAACAAAAAAAAAAGTCAAATACGCAGTTCACACATAATAATATTACGGTCTCTACATGAATATTTCTCATAGGTGGCGTTAGAACATACAGTCAACAGCAGAAGTAAGTGACAATTTAACGTGCCAAAATTGATGATTTTACAAAAACTATAAAGCTATTATACCACTAAGGTTATAAATGAGACATTTCATTCAATATGATGGATATATGCTGCTTGTGATGTTTTTTTTACGTATTTTTCATTCATAAAAACTAATTGGAAGTTTATTCAACCATCACTTATCTACCTTTGCTGTTGACTGTACAACCTGTGATTTTATAGGCATTATTATCGAAGATATAACAGTGACTTTTCAGCCTATTAAAAAAATAAGATTCTTGAAAGCAGTGTCAGTAAATAACGACATCTGAAAATATACTTCCATTTTTCAGGCGCTGTTATTTAAGATGTCACTCGAAATTTTGTCAATACATAAATTATTTGTTTTGTTTCGTGAATTCTTTCATTCTCGAATTAGGTTGTAGCTTTTTGGGGTTCTCTAGTGAAGTGACAAAAACGGAAGCTAAAAAGGCACTCTTGAAACTGAATTTAGGAAGTAGATTCATAAAACAATCATAACTTGAAAAAAAAAAAATGCGAAACATACATGGAGGTACTTCGGGTAGGCCTGATAATGCTCTACCACTGGGCTCACGCTCCTCCTGTATGTGTGAGATTCTAGTGTTTTTATTGACACTTATCTACCAAAATCGTACCTATTCACTATACTTTCTCATAGTTTTCAAGCGTAGCACAAAATGGCAGAACATTCCATTCCACGGAAACGAACAATAAAATGTGGCTTAATACGGATTGCCGGAATGTCCCCTATGTGGATCATGCGGATTATATCCCATCAGGAGGCACTTTACTGCATTCCTTAGGCTGCTTTTCCACCAGAGATGTGCTATGCAGCTCAACTGCGAGGATGTGCAAGCTAAGCTACAAACTATTAGACCGCTTCTGCTGATGCTAAGGTATGTAACGGAGCGAGTAGGACGTGTTATGAAGAATCTTGCGCGGCTCAAGCTATGCGATGTATCGATAGTAGGCAAGGCACGCAGAGCACGCATCCATAGCACACCTCATGCGTCATATTAAAAAGCGTGACTCTCTTTCCCATCAAAATAAAGCCTAAATTAAAAAAAAACATAGCCTTTGCCACTCCCTGATAATGTAGCTTTATATTGGTGACGACACGATTGGCGCAGTGCGCTGTAGCACGGTTTCTCGCCCCGATTTCCGTTGTGTCCCGGGTTCGATTCCCGGTCGGGTCAATTCAGGAAACGATCTTTTCTGAATTGACTCTGGTCTGGGTGTGCTGGGAGACGCCCCTGGCTTATTTCCTTGTGTGGTACCTCGTAACAGGGATATTAATCCCTACTTCGAGACCATTACAAGAGGTGTGTTTTCTGGCGCATATTTATTTATATTTATTTATATTTATTGGTGAAGGAATTTTTGAAATTGGTTCAGTAGTTTCGGAGCCTATTCAATACAAACAAATCTTTTCACCAGTGCTAAGCTATGTAGACCAAAGAATATGATTGGTGGATTTCAAACGTATCTACAGCAACGTGGCATAGCACATCTCTGGTGGAAAAGCACCTTAATGCTGTCCTTTGATGCTCACAAACTAGTGGCCACACTCCAGCTTTGACACAATTACCACGTGAATTTCAGAGCAAAATGGACTACAGGCGTCAGTCCCGGAAACTTCGCAAAGGTGTATTCTACCACGTTGTAGTATACTTATTATGGGCACGAACAAGTTGCGTAGCGCTAGGAGTTCAAAACTTCGCTGGAACTTACCTGAAACAAGAAATAAATAGTTTGAAAAGTGACATTGAAGAAGTACGCTCTAGAACCGCGATGGTCTATAATTTTTATCAAGTTATAATTTTTCTTCAACAGATTCAGATTCAGATTCATTTATTGCAAGTCACATGTTAGATAAGATGTTACAGGGTATATAAGGTACAGTGACGCCCTGCAAGGGCACAGCAAACATTGGATGAGAGGCAACTATTGCCTATTTACTTAAAATATACTCAAAATACCAATAAATTCAATTCGAATACAATTATTATAAATATGTCATTCAATAATAAACACATTAGTAATTTATAAGTCTATCATTAAATAAATTAGAATAAAAATTATGGTAACACTTTTCTAACTAGAAACTTTTAGAAAGCAGATGCCATTTAATTAAATCAAATTAAACAGTACAATATAAATTTTATTAAATTAGACTATAATCGGTCATCAAAAATTCTGAAATATTATAGTAACACTCAACTCAACTTTTAAAACTCCTGTATTTTTAACTTTTATAACAATGAATGAATTAAAATTGTTTGTTAATTATCTCTGTACTAGGACAGTTTTATTGTGCAGTGAATACCTGTCAAAGTTTTTACAATGTCTTAATAATGAGTGCGTCATGGACCATATTTGTGTTCATAGTTAAATTTCAGAATCTCCGGTGATGGAAAACATCGATAAAAACAAATCAACCCGGATAACGGCGGAAGGCTCACCACCTACCACGTTGGGTTCTTATACCTACCATTGGTGAAAAGTGGGGTTCTGAGTGTTCTGAGTGCCGAGTGCGAGTTGCAGTGAGAGAAGTGAATGACTTCACCATCGTGTTTTGCGAGCACGTAAATGTCAATTACTATGGAATCGAGTCAGCGCCATCTAGCGGCGAATTCGGGCAACA
The DNA here is from genome assembly GCA_947369235.1 of Udea olivalis. Classification (NCBI taxonomy): domain Eukaryota; kingdom Metazoa; phylum Arthropoda; class Insecta; order Lepidoptera; family Crambidae; genus Udea; species Udea olivalis. Next base: position 5,208,429 of record OX376370.1, on the reverse strand, counting down.
TTAAGGCCCCACCTAGCGGCCTCGTTGACTCGATACCATACAAATTTGCGTTTTTTGTCTCGCAAACGCGATGGTGAAGTTATTCACTTCTCTCACTGCAACTCGCACTCGGCACTCTGTTCACCATGAAGTCAACAGTCACTTGACTCACTTGCATCTGACTACCCCGTTCAAGATATAGTCGTGATAGTATGTTGTTGTTGTTGTTGTTGTATAGGTGCTCCCTCACTTGAAGCATTCACCTGTAATGTATCGTTACAGAGTCGAGCATTTTTAGCAATAAAATGCGCTAACTGTAATGTTACAGATTCGAGTTTTAAGTTGGCATAGATTAAAATATATGCTATTATTTCATTGATGAGGGAAAAGCACCGAATAATGTTCTAATGAAGTAATGCTCAAAATCGAATCTGAAACGTTACATTACAGGCCAATGCTCCAGGGAGCAGCAACATTATGTTTCAAAACATATGAATTTGTTTTACAAAGACGTATAGATTTTATATTATAAATATGTGTTTAGAACAGTTTTTTCTCAGTTAATACATAAATTTGCGCATCCGAATGAAAATACATAAAGATGTTCAAAGAAATCATGAACAATCTACAAACTCAACACAACATTTATACCGGAACCTTCAGAAAAACAAACGTTTGCTAAAAATCGCAATAACAGTTTTTGCAACAATTGAAAGATAATCCCCTTATCAAGTGGAAAACTTCTAGAGGTCCGCCAACCCCACTTATAGACTTAAACCTTGCCACCGAGCTCCCCAGTTTATTTATTTCAAATAACAAAGAGGAACAATGAACGGAACCCCGACTTAACAAGAATCCCTCTCGACACACTTGACCGATTCTCGTTAAGATCGGTCAATATTGCCAACGCAACAATATTGAATTCAGGTAAAAAGTATTTCTTGAGTTATTTTTCGTGAAAAGAGATTGTTTCTTTGACAGCTATCCTTGAAGCTTGCGAATAGAATGATAGAGATATGTTTTTTATAAGCACTGGTCTTTTTATTACTTACTTACCTTCTATAATATAACTGTTGTCGATGCCTTAGCGAACACACCTCCTTTGTGGGCTTTGAAAAAACATAAGACGACGCGGGAAATAAAAAATGTTCTAGTTGATTTTTAATAATGATAAAAATTATTGGTAAGATTATAACAGGCAGACGCTCTGGTTCAAGATAATTTGTTAATTTTAGACATAAGTTTTCATCTATACTAATGTTATAAAGAGAAAAGATTTTATTGTTAGTTTGTATTGAATAGGCTCCGAAACTACTGGAATAGGCTCCGAAACTACTAGAATAGGCTCCGAAACTACTGGAATAGGCTCCGAAACTACTGGGATAGGCTCCGAAACTACTGGAATAGGCTCCGAAACTACTGGGATAGGCTCCGAAACTACTGGAATAGGCTCCGAAACTACTAGAATAGGCTCCGAAACTACTGGAATAGGCTCCGAAACTACTGGGATAGGCTCCGAAACTACTGGAATAGGCTCCGAAACTACTGGGATAGGCTCCGAAACTACTGGAATAGGCTCCGAAACTACTGGAATAGGCTCCGAAACTACTGGAATAGGCTCCGAAACTACTGGAATAGGCTCCGAAACTACTGGGATAGGCTCCGAAACTACTGGAATAGGCTCCGAAACTACTGGGATAGGCCCCGAAACTACTGGAATAGGCTCCGAAACTACTGGAATAGGCTCCGAAACTACTGGACTGATTTAAAAATTCTTACACCGATATGGAAGTACATTATCAGGGAGTGACATAGGCTATATTTTATTGTGATTGAACAAGACATAACATAACATACCATCACGACATTATCCCAAACGAGGTAGTAAGAGGCAAGTGACTGTGTCGTCATGGCGAACGAAACACTCAGAAGCCCACTTTGCACCAATAAGCGAATTGTAAGTATTGTGATTTCAGCATTGGTGGTATAAACATTGTATAACAACTATTCACAATGTGGGCTGTGTATTAAATGTAACGTTAGTGACTGAAAGATTAAATATGTTTGTGAATTGATGCTAATATTGAGGCTTATTTTGTAAGTATTTTCACATTACTTATAATAAGCTTTTTACCTGGCAGCCGCTTGCCTCTGAATACCCCGTTTGGGATATAGTCAAGCTTCGGTGTAAATGCTCGTAGATATTTCTGTCAACAGTGCTTTCTGTGAACGATCGTTTTGATCAAACATGTGTAAGCCTACTATTATTATTTAGGTACTGAGTGTGATAATAATGTATAGTCATTGTAGCTTTAGCCTTGTTGATTATTGTTTCAAATAAAGCTCATTATCTTAGTTTAAGCTGAAGAACAACATTAAAATGTATAAAAAAGATATGGTGATTGGATCAGGTTGTAAAGTGTAAGTTACTGTTTGGTTTAAAATAATCATAATAATGGAAATTGATTGTTATCATCTACAATCTGTGGTTAGAATTGTTGCCTTCATAGGCTGTCGTCTTTTTTTTAATCTGAGGCAATTGATGCTAGGGCGGTAAGGCGGTAATGAATATGACATAATTGTAAATAGGTACGCAAGAAATAAATACAAAGATTGAGAAGAATTATGTACTGAATTTCAATTATAAAACCCTGACTTCTATCTATGGCTATCCCTATGATTCGGAATTACGTTTCACACTCGTTATGGTATGTATATAAAAAACGCTTCACTGAGCATTTACGGTGTAACTAGGTCAATTTACCCACCTAAACATATATAAAATATTTGTGTACGATGATTTATGGGGGTCGTATCGCGACATCTACCCAAATTTATGGGGCAGGTGGAAAAATGAGGGCTTACACGACTGGTTATACTCGTACACAAGGTCAAAGAGGGCGGTAAGCCTTGATGCAAATGAAAGGATATTCGAAGTTGCCAGATTTTCTGATTTTCGACCGGTAGCATGATTGTAGAGATTTTTTAGGACTAAAATATGTTTCGTAGTCGTATAAGGTTACATTTGCCAATCGCACAATAGTCTAGATCTATTGTCAAGTTAATTTACTAAAATTAAACAGCACTAAAACGTTAAACGAAAAAAAACTAGTGTTAGCAAAAAATTCGTATTTTTAAAACAAGACAGTTAATACCGGCACCTAGAATAATAACGTATACAAGGATAAGTAGTCTTCATACAACCGCCCCGTCAAAATTGAAACACTAATCCGATCCACACATGCGTGACTATTGCTTGCTTACGTGCGGCGCGCTTTGACATTGAACATTGCGGAGCTGTAATGAACTCTGCAAAGCGGTCGTTTGGAGCCATTTATGGCTCCAATTAAGGTGCATCAAAATGGGCGGGCGGACTTGGTTTCTATATGTAACTATTCTAATACCGGCAGCGTTTCCACACTGTACTTCCACTGAATATAAAGTTAACCCTAATATAACATTTGGTGTATCTCACTTTTTATATGTCACTATATTCTATATCCTTCGGTCCAACCGTGGCAAAGGGGGACCGTAGAAAAGGGTTCCATTGCAGGAAACATAACATACCATCACGTCTTACTATATCCTAAACTGAGTAGTTAGAGGCTAGTGCATCACGGTGAACGGAAAGCTCAGAAGCCTTTCATTTAAACCAAATGGAACCCAACGTGGTAGGTCGTGAGCTGCCTTTAGCACCGGAGGTCGTGAGTTCGATCCCCACTCATAACAAACATTTATGTGACGAACATTTGTGTTTTGTATTGTGTTTGGGTGTTATTATTTATTTAAGTAACATAACATAACATAACACACAATCACGACTTTATCCCAAACGGGGTAGTCAGAGGCAAGTGATTGTGTGGTCATGGTGAACGGAACACTCAGAAGCCCACTTTTCACCAATGGTATTAGAACCTATGAAAGAATGAATGGTATTGGTATCAGTGTGTGTTTATCAGTCTGTGACACCCATAGTACAAGCTCTGCTTAGTTTTGGGTCTGATGATCTTAGGGTAAACTGTCCCAGATATATTTTATGTATTCAATTATCGAAGTTTTCCATCACCGGAGAGTTAGTCGGAATTTCAACAATGAACAAAAAAAATGAGGTTCTGGCCAGATTTGAGGTTCACGATCCGAGTTGGGGTGCTTAACCCCTTCACTGCCTAATAAGAAAGACAATAGGAAAATTCTATTGTTTAAACGCACTGGCTCAGAGTAATAGTACTCTTATCTTCAGAAATATTTAAAAGGCAAATAAAAATTTGGTTGCTGCAGAACTGTTTTTTCTGTGTAAATTAATATTTTGAATACTTTAAACACAAGTTATGACGTACTTAATTTTGATAACTGACGCAAATTTAATGTTTAAATCTAAATTGTACAATTTTGCATGCCAGTTTCTGGAAAATTGTGTGGAACTATTATTTCATAAGATCTGTATGTACGAGATTTGAAGGAAAATAAAGTTCTTATCTTATCTTATCGCTGGCACCGATGCGTGGTATGGCATTGAACCGGTCAACTCCTACGAGTATGCCACGACGCTCTTCACTTCGTTCACTGGAACTTCGTTCTTTAAATCTGTTGTTGGTCCTTCTACCCGTGTGTCCCGAACGAAGGTCATAGCTGATATACTGCCCTGTCCATGGTATAAGCTCTGAATCTATTTTTCACGACGTCGGACGAGTGAATGAACAAGATATTAATGACCGAAGGATTTCAGGCGGTTACGTTTAAAGGGGTTCTTTGAATTATGAATGGATGATGGATGGATGAACAAAAGAACGGAAGTTTCATAATATCCAATATATGGACGTCAGTACAACAAAGCCAGTGACTATTTTCGTGTATATTTAGTCGTGATTCATAAGTATCATCATTTTGTAAGATCTATACTTAGTATAATTACGCCTAGAAGGAGACTCGACGCATGCGTACCGATGCAACTGAAATCCAGTCGAACTCTAACTCTAACTCAAATATCTTTATGTAAATAGACTTCAGTACTTTTAAATAGTCAAAGAATATACTAAATAATAGCAAAATACTTTAATAATATGACTATAAAATAAACAAATGAATAAATTTATTTTATATTATGTCGCACTCGACATGTCCGGACCCAATCGACGCGTCGCGACGTCCCGCCAGGTGATCAAGGTCATTGTCTAGTGGTAGGAAGTAGGAACTCCAACAAAATGACAGTTTGTTGTGTAATGGGTTTCACAATGATTGACGACACGATTGGCGTAGTGCGCTGTAGCACGGTTTCTCGCCTCGATTTCCCTAGTGTCCCGGGTTCGATTCTCGGTCGGGTCAATTCAGGAAACGATCTTTTCTGAATTGACTCGGGTCTGGGTGTGCTGGGAGACGCCCCTGGCTTATTTCCTCATGTGGTACCTCGTAACACAGGGATATTAATCCCTACTTCGAGACCATTACAAGAGGTGTCAAAACATTTTAATTTATGTAGAAATAACGTTTGATTTTAAGTTTTAAAATGTTGCCAGTAGATAATGAGGAAATATTTTTCCATTTAAAAATAAATAGCTGTTCGTTTCTCTCGCTAAAACTCGAGAATGGCTGAACTGAGTTGGCTAATTTTGATCTTGAAACATTTGTGGAAGTTTAGGGAAGGTTTAAAGTTGAGTGAGAGTTGGTGAGAAAAATAAATAATAAGCGACGGAAAATACTGAAACCGACAATTTAATTTTCCAATACACAATGTTCCCAGCTGTCAAACATTTGCTAAGAACTTTGGACAGAACGAAGTCTGTCAGGACAGCCAGTAATATACAAATATCTGGGACAAATTACACCAACTCGATTAGGTCCTTATTAAGTGGTCGTCCTAATTCGTTTAGGCCGAGTTAAATTCTGTTTCTCTACACTTCTACCTTACTTAATTTGTCCTGAAGTTTCATACAAAAGGACCGCGTTATTTCTCTAGCCAACTGTATATCTAATTGGGTAACATGTGTCAATGTTTATTTAGGATACAGTTACAGCAAAAAACCTTTTATTATTTTCCTACGTTCCGATTCAAGGTAACGCCTTTCTGTGTTTTGTTTTTGTTTTTCTCGAATAAGGGCCGATTTTCCAATTCTTAGTTTAGTCCCCAGATAGCTAACTGAAGTATAAAATTAGCTGGCTGTTTATCAAGCGAATGGTTTTTAGAATTTTTCAATCGTCTTTTATCCAAAGAATAGCTATCTATCGGTTGTCTATGTACAGAAATCGCTAACATCACACTGATTATGCACAAGCGAGATGCACCTATACTTACAATCATTGCAAAAATAAGACAAAAGTTGATGTTTGACAAATTGACACTGACGTATGAGAAAAACAACCTCAGCTTTCTTTGTTGTCTGAAATTGTAGTAAAAAGTTTGTAATTATAATAACACTCCAAAACCCCTTTTCATCCCATGTACTATAGGTATCTCTGTAACAACTCAATCTTTTCTATTGGGCTCAGCGTTTATAAATAGTTAAAGTATCTGCCTTTGCTTCTTACTCTTTGCGTCGTCGATTTGGTCAAAAATGTCCATTAGAATATGTGTGCGTGGGAATTACAATAATATAGGCACACCACATAACCTCAAAATGTCAAAGCAAACGCATAGATAAATCTTATCCAGCCCCTCAAGAACCAGATAACTTTATTCCTCAGTTAGCGGCTTTATTCAACAGATAACATATATCTGACCATTGTAAAATAAAAAATGCTGTTACCCTCGAATAAACTTTATTCTATAGATAAATTTCATTATCTGAGAATAAACCGATTCAACATACACACCATTATTTCATTTCATTTTTGATGACTATATAATAGTCCTTATAAGAAAGCCTAAGGTTTTTCAAATAACTATCTGAAACCTATATGGACAGGGTCATGCTCGATTCAGAAAAAAGAATCCTGTAAAAGAACTGGGGCCTTGAAATCGCTTATAGCCAGTCAAGTTAATTCCTTAGACTGAGGATGGTGAGCCATTTCGTCAGTAAATATCCAGCCTAGAAGATAAGTAGCCAGTACCTAAGCGGTTACGCCAGGTATAGCCTGTCTGTTCCCTGCGGTTAGGGAAAGAGAAGACTACCGAGGTATCCCTGCCTGTCGTAAGAGGCAACTAAAAAGGCCCTTGGGGTCGCGGAGCGCAAGCGGGGGGGCCTGCGTGTGTTTCGGTTTGCGATCCCGAGGAAGACGGTAACGCGTGTCTTCAGACACAGTGGTCTGTGTTATCGTGCACTGGAGTCAAGCTTGCTCCCCCCGAGGCTGGCTGCCGAAGGGTCCTGCGAGGAGTATCTCCCTTTTTGAGGATTTCGGTCCCTTCCATTCTGCGCCAAAGATGACCACCGTCAGGTTTTAGAGTGTAGGGGTCTCTGTTTTCCAAGGAGTTCCGAATCCATCATATCCCAGGTGTCCCGAACTCAGGGCCTTGGGAATGCCTAAATGCATTTCCTGACGCAAAAAAAAGGTACTTTATAGTCTGTCTATTTTACGAAGACCGTTTCACTATGCTTGTAGTAGTGACATGAACTGACATACTAGCACGACATACGCTAGTGTGCGTGCTCTCAGCGGTAACAAATTGAGACTCGTGTCACTAAGACAGTGTGTATGTACACGTACTACTACAAGCATAGTAAAAAGGTCTTCGTGAGATAGAACGTCTAAGACCGCTTAGCTACTGGCTGGAAATGAAATATTACGAGTATATTAGGAAATTTCTCGCTGCGCTCAGTTTAGGGAAAGTTCTTGACAAGTTTTAATGATTGTAAATAAGACCCTAAGAATAATAACGTGTAGAAGGATAGTCTTCATACAAACGCCCCGTCAAAAATGAAGCACTAAACCGATTCACACTTGCGTGACTATTACTTGCTTACGTGCGGCGCGCTTTGACATTGCACGTTGCGGAGCTGTAATGAACACGGCAAAGCGGTCCGTTTGGAGCCATATGGATTCAATTAAGGTGCTTCAAAATGGGCGCGCGGACTTGGATTCTATATGTAATTATTCTAAGATAAGACTCTTGGCTAGTCATTTGGTTGGGTATTTTATGTGACATAGAATCAATAATTTATACAGAAATTTTAAAGATGTACTATGTTTGATTTCGTAGCAGACGCCTCATAGTGCTTTCTATCGTCATTTTTAACCTTAGGATACCATTATTCAAATCTTCGCAAGAAACCCGCACTTGGAAAAATTACAAGCTTTCTAAGTTTTTAATTTAAACGGTTTAGTGGTTTTTGTGTTAATCAATTACAAACGAACATACAAAAAGCAAATCTTTTCTCTCTATGATATTACTTAAAAAGCTAACAGTCTAAATCGTCCATTTAATTAACTCGACATGAAAATTTAATTTCACGCCAAAACTGAACTCGACAGAACTTCTTAATTAAATATGTCGGGAAGTAATGTCCTATTCTACTTGACATTACCATATTTTCTCAGGAAATTTTCCTTAAACAGGTTGTGTAAATAAACTAAGAAATATCTAATTAAATTTCTTATTGTTTTATTTTATTAATTTTAACTTCATCCAGTTTTTTTTTTTTTATATTGCCCGTCAAGATGACCTCACTCCACCTGATGGAAAGCGGTCGTGAGGTCCAGATGTGAGGTTGACAAGCCAAGTCATTCAACGAATCACTGGGCTGGCCATCCTCACCTTGAAGGCCTGCAGAAATGCCTTTTCACGCCCCGCTTGAAGAACCTGGGACTATAAGAGGAAGGAAACACATGTGCTGGAAGAGCGTTCCACGTCTGGATGGTACGACAAAGAAACAAGTCACTGAACTTTTTAGTTCGGGCCAACAAATGTTAAATTGTGTGTGGGTGACGCCGTAGTCCAGCACGCGTGGTACGGGAGTGGAAAGGTGAGGGTGGGATAAGCTGGAATAACTCGTAAGAGCATTCCCCATTGTAGAAGCGATAGAGAACACTTAGCCTGGCAATGTCTCTACGCAATTGGAGAGGCTCAAGGGTCAAAGTTGCCTCTGGGTTTCCAATAATACGGATAGCACGCCGCTGCAACCTGTCAAGAGCTTCGAGTAGGTACTTAGCTTAGCATTCCACACACAAGCGAACTTGTGTCTTATAGAAGAGACAGAGTTGCTCAGGCGTGAAGAATGGTCTCACTCTGTTCAGGACTCCGAGATTACGGGATGCAGTTCTAATGACGCTCTCAATGTAGTCCCGCTGGTTTAGGTTGCTACGAACATCCATGCCAAGGATGTTTAGGCTATCCTTAATCGGTAGCGGGGTGCTCTGAAGAGTGGGATGGGAAAGGAAAGGCGACGCCTTTGCTGTGAATGCACACACCTGCGTTTTCTTGGCATTGAACTCGACAAAATTGCATGCACCCCATTCTGAAATGCGGTCTAACACTCCGTCAAGCTCAACAACAAGACTTCGCCTCTTCTCCTCGATGTCAGTCTGCTTTGCCCCAGGGCGCTCGAAATATCGCGCGTGGACCGTGCTATCATCCGCATAGCATGAATATTACCAAAAGATAACATGTCATTGATATGCAGAAGAAACAAAGTCGGCGACAAGACGGAGCCCTGCGGCACTCCGGCATTAATCTGGAGAAAGCGTGATTTTTGACCATCGCAGAGGACACGAATTCTACGTCCCTCCAGAAATCCGGCGACCCAGTCGCATAGGCGAGGTGGCAGACCATATGCCGGAAGCTTGGAAAGAAGCGAACGATGCCATACACGGTCGAAAGCTTTGGCAATGTCAAGGCTGACGGCCAAAGATTCCTCATGCTTGTCCATAGCCTCCCCCCAGATGTGTGTTACGTACGCTAGAAGATCACCCGTAGACCGTTTGGGCGGAAGCCGTACTGACGGTCGTGAATGAGAGAGTGATCCTCTAGGTAGCGGATGAGCTGCGTGTTTATGATCCGCTCAAACACTTTAGCTAAAACTGAGGTTACGGCTATTGGACGGTAATTGGCAGGGTCAGACCGGTCCCCTTTTTTGGGAACTGGTTGAACGTTCGCCTCCCTCCAAGACAGCGGCACAAGACCCGAATTGTAGGAGAGGCGATACAGGCTAGTGAACACTGGAGACAACTCCGCTGCACATTTCTTCAGCACCACAGCTGGAATTCCATCAGGGCCACTGGCTTTCCTGACATCGAGTGACTGCAGTTCGGCACGAACATCACACTGCCTGATACGAATATCAGGCATTGTGGAGCCGCAATGTGGAATTTCAGGCGGCGCAGCACCGCAGTCATCGATGCAAGAGTTTGCGGCAAAGAGGTTAGCCAGTAAATCGGCTTTCTCTTGCGGCTGATGAGCCAACGATCCATCAAGGATTCTCAGTGGGGGCAGCGAAGGCACGCAGAAGTTAGATTGCACGTGTTTAGCCAGTCGCCAGTAGGAGCGGCTACCCGTAGGGTGCGTGATGAGTTCTTGGCCAACACTTGCACGTGAGGATTGGAGCAGTATTAAAAAAATATTATCCAGGTGATTATTAAAAGTCTTAAAAAACGATATAGCTCAATCACTACCTAAGTGGTGTAGTAACTATTTAAGTGTAAAATTGTTTTTTTTTCAATTGACTTTAATTTCGAGGTCACTTTACAAAATTAGTTGAACAGTCGGTATTTTTTGTCAAAAGTCGATTGTTTTTTTTACTTATTCATACTTTATCACACAAAATTCAGAGTACAAATGCCGGAGTTAATGCCTAAAAGCATTAGCTACCAGTCAACCACACGGTCAGACAGTGGGTAAAAGAACTACAGGCAGTGCGAAAGATAATAATTAAAAACTACGTTCTCTAAAAGATCTGAAACAAAATAAGAAAATTACAACATAATTAAACATTAAAAAAAATAGGATACACATACATGGACTTACTGAGTACCCCGAATCGTTTTTCTGAGTCATTCGATATATCATTATCGCCATTTCGTCATGTTAAAAATCTTTCTTGACTGAGTGACCACACATATAAGTGACAACAGACAGATCTCAGCCTGAAATCTGGAAGTCCTGGCTTATATATAAATTTACAATCCACGGTCAGGCACAGTAAGTTTTTGAATTTTTCGGAACTTATAATTGGTATAAGAAAAGCGGACCCTGGGACCTCACACACCAGTGTGGGTTCACAACCAGGATAGACCGCACGGATGATGGTGATGATGATGGTTTGTGCTTGACAACCCGCATTTCGCAAGCATGCTGATAAGGTCAATAAATATATATCAATTGTAGTGATCGAGGAAAATTCTCAACACCACGATTCGGCTGACAAAACAGAGCGCTACGAAGCAGCGCCATCTAGTAAGATGCAACTATAATTATAGTTATAGTAAGGAGTAAGAATAACAACGAACGGCGTTATTATTATATTAAATTATATTCACCTAATCTACCAGTTAAAGCTAGCTCTAGCTCCGTATTTGTCGAAGGTAAGATATTATTTCTACTGGTCAAGGTATACCTAGAACATTTCTAGAATAACGTTAGCTTTCGACTAAGAATACTCTAGACTAGATGATTAGGAAAAGTATTTTAGGGTCTCGCCAGCTCAATCGTTTGAAATAGTCGCTGGGTAGCGTAAGGTTATAGATTCGAGCCACGCCTGTTTTGAATATTTCTTTAACATTATTTCAATTTAAAATTCGATGAAAATTCCCGTTATGACTTGTAATAAAAATAAGCACCCACGTACGAGTATTAACGTAACATGGAGCAGCAGACTTCGCTTTTTTCGCGAAAAAAATAATCTCACAAACTAGCAACCACGTCGTACCATGATGGATTGTGAAAAAACGATAGTGTTGCCGAACCTTCGGCAAACTATCGTTATCGATATTTGAATACAATTTTTCTAACAATGCCTGTAAAATTATTGAGAATCATGAAAGCTCAGAAGGCGGAAATACTATTAGGGGTGGCAATAGTGACCATAGTAGTGTACTATAGATGTACAATACTTTTGGCGTTGAGTTCGCCTTTAGTAGTATCTTGTGCATTGAAGATTAAATAAAAATAAATAAATACCCGATACGATGTCAACTTATTGCCATTTTGATGCAAATTTATTGGTAAATGACTTGTTTATCGCCGTGGTTTCGAGACGAGGTGCATTGCCGTTTGAGACTTACAACAAGGTTCAATTAACGTACTCATTTAATTCCAAGTTCTAGAGCACCGTTCTTGTTTCTAGTTCGAATTACTCGTACTTCCTCAATTAAATGTTGAATTCGAATAAAGCAACAACGAAAAACACATTAGAGAATAAGATGTATCTATGTGTTCGTAGAACGTCTGTAGTATGTAGAGTGGAAAAAGATCTCGGCCGAAATCTAGATGTCCTGGGTATATCAGTATCTATCACAATATCTTCATTTTATAAGCTTAGTATTCACAAAGGAAGTCGCTAGCAACAAATAGTCTTAGTATCAATGTAACGAATACATCGATGTTGTCACCATCGATAACCTGTTGATCGCTATCGAGGTACAACACTAAAACACACAGATGTTGAAAATAATGCTGAGTGGATATCATTTCGTGCTAGTGCGAGTATAAAAATAATAAGTACAATATGTATGATTTGTACCATTTTAATTTAAGGATACAGGAAAAGTAATATTTAAAAGCTCCTATATTTTCAGGACTTGGCATAATCATATAATTAGATTTACTGACTCTCTTGATATACCGGGTGATTATCAAAATACTTACGAAAACGATATGGCATACTAAGTGATGTTGTAGCTATATGAGTAATAGTATATTTTATATCGAGGGACTAAACGAAGCCATAATATACCAGAGGTGGTTTGACTCCCGAGCGTGCGAGGGAGTCAATGAAACCGAGGGTATATCAAGTTGGCGTTAAGTCTCGAGGTGCAAACTGTACTTTTCACTTTGAGTTCGAGAAAAATAGTCAATTTAGTACAAAACATTTAACACCGAACAAATTTACACTTGACGAAAGTTCTGAAATTTTCGTGGTAAGTTTTTTCTTCTGAACTGAACCACAGATTATCAATTTAAAACACATGGCACAACCTTCTTTGCGGACAAACCATGTAACTAAAACTCTCAACATTTTCGCAGTGAAGACGGTCCACACTCCACAGATAACAGTACCTATACTTTTACTGGCTGTTTGAGTTTGTCTATGTCACACTTGTCTATGTCGTCTTGGGGGAGGCCTATGCCCAGCAGTGGGCGTCGTTCGGCTGAAATGATGATGTCACATGAAGGAAACTAATTACTTTTTACTCCCAAGGGGCTAAAGTGGTCACTTTAGGCCCGCTTCGTAGAGCTTTATTGGCGTACTTTTAGAGCATGAGAAGTGAAATACATTTTTCTTTCAATTGACTTTCATTTCAAGGTATATACCATACAAAATCTATAACAACAATCACCCGTTATACAAGGTAAACCAGAAAAAAAGCACTGATGTTATCCTCAAAAACTTTTTTTATTGCTTCATGGTAATATACTCCTATCTTATCTTATTATCAGTAACAACTGTCAACTGCCTGATAAAATGCATATTTATCTGATAAAGTCCTTCATTCTGAAAGTTATCTATCAATGACTGGCCTCTTGGTTCAATGGCAGCGACATCCATGTGACGAACATTTGTGTTTGTTGTGTGCCTGGGTGTTTATATCTATTTAAGTATGTATTTAGAAATATTTGAGTATGATTATCAGTCTCTGACACCCATGGTACAAGCTCTGCTTATTTGGTTAGAGGGTTTTATTTGGTTTCTTTCTTTCTTTCTTTCTAATATAGCCTGAGATTGCAACCCATGACCTCTCTTATACCTCTCACCATGTAGTTGTTCAAAAAATATCACTACTAGTTAAATAACGGGGAATCCCCGAAATAAGATATAGTCGTGCTATTCCTTTGTACAATTTATTTCTCCGACTACAAAGATGGTCGTAATGACACTACGAAAATGTGTAGCGTCTACGTCTTGAAATGCTACGAAATTCGTAGCAGTACTGCTAGCAGAAAGTTTGAACAACGTGTTTTTTTGTGCTGTAGCTTAAGGCTCGTGTAAGCTTAAGTGCAACTGCTTAGTGATTATGAGAGAACTCGTGTGGACAGCGATTGATTAGTGCGATTGAATAGAACACGCTTCTAATCACTTCACCACGCAGGATACTTATCACTCGCAATAGAAACAACACTAGAAACAAGAATAGTGCTCTAGAACTTGGAATTAAATGAGTACGTTAATTGAACCTTGTTGTAAGTCTCAAACGGCAATGCACCTCGTCTCGAAACCACGGCGATAAACAAGTCATTTACCGATAAATTTGCATCAAAATGGCAATAAGTTGACATCGTATCGGGTATTTATTTATTTAATCTTCAATGCACAAGATACTACTAAAGGTGAACTTAACGCCAAAAGTATTGTACATCTATTGTAAAAGTATTGGACGACCGACTTGGTGTAATGGTTAAGAAGTTGGCTACTACACCAGAGGTCGCGGGTTCGATCCCCGCACAGTACAAACATTTGTGTGCATGAACATGTCTGTTTGTACTGGTCTGGGTGTCTCCTATGTATAATAAGTATGTATTTACAAAAGAAAATGTATTTAAGTATGTTTATCCGTTGTCTAGTATCCCATAACACAAGCTTTAATCAGCTTACTTTGGGGCTAGATGGCGCTGTGTGGAATAATGTCCAGGGATATTATTATTATTATTATAATAACCCATCGCTGTCTACACGTGTTTTCTCATAATCAGTAAGCACCTGCACTAATCACCTGCACTAGCACTAATCAAAGTGAATACGAGCCTTAAGCCACATATGTTTTTGATGGTGTCACTGGTTTTAGGCTGCTTTCCCACGGGATGTTGCTATATAGCTATTTTGCTATGTACGAGTAACAGGGTGAGTAAAATGTGCGGTTCGAGGAATATGCGCAGCTCGAGCTATGCGATGTATCGATTGACAGCACGCATCCATGTGTGACGTCATGTGTCATATTAAGTGCTACCACAAAATAAAGAGTTTACAGAAGGACCGGTCTCGCCTTTTTCTATCAACTTGCCTGATCGCCTAGTGTTGCTACTCGCTACTATATTCACCACATAAGCGCGATTTGACAGATACCGCGTAAAATAAAATACATCAAGTGAAAAATTTCACCTAGTTCGACCAAAACAAAAATATACAAAAGGGGTCCAGATAGATTAAAAGGAGTTGAGATGGGTGAATACGTACAAAATTATTATATTATAAGAAGTCATTTATCGAGGTCCAGCAACGCTGTAGATAACACCATGAGCCACCGGTTCGGCGGTCACCTGTCAGCGGCGCGGATGCAGCAGCCGCGCGTACCAATAAAATAATATACCAAAAATACTGGTGTTTTACCAAAAGATGATGAGATAAGTTACGGAAAAAGAAAAAGCCCATTTGTACTGGATTTGAATGTGTTACGAAATATAATGTTTTACCTACCTATATACTTATAATACTCGTACATAGTACTACTAACTTGCAAACGTCATCTGAGTTTTACTTACCTTTCAACATCATTTGGTAACTTAAAAAACGTTTAGTCACAATTTCGTGTGGTGTTCATACAGCCAAATACACTGCAACAGAAACATCTGCGCGAAACCATTTTTGACCATTGAACTATAATGTGAGTATCTGACGACGTACCTACAAATAATATTTCAATGTTTTTGACAGTGCAACTGACCGCGACTCTGAAAGTCTATGACTTCGCCTGTAAACTCACGTCTCTGTGTGCGTGTGTCAAAAATGGCGTGTTGTTCTAAGCGGGCTATCTGTCAGAGCGCCGCGCATGTCTAATTTGTGGTGCTACGCATCCACAGCAGCGTAGCATAGAACATCTGATTCTTTCTGGTCGAAAAGTACGTTTTACGTTGCAAAGCTGCTTGCTCTAGTGTTCTACTCAAGGGAAGAAAAAGAATTGGGTACCGCATCTGCACCGAATCCGTACAAGTCCCTTCCCAAGCTACTGAGATTTATTTTAGTGGCCCCCCCGACCAACCTCGTGGTTATGCAGAAAGGCACACTATTCTTAGCACACCGTGAAGTGTACTAGGGACCATCAGCGGGAGGTCCTGCCGCCATAAAGCACAACGCACGATGCGTTACACATTACGGTACTCATAGGTGAGTAGCCCGTGGCATTACCCACTCCCATTTATCCAGAATGGTACCGGAGCAGTTATAGTCGCTCACCACGCGCATCCAAAGAACGCTAGCGGCTTCAATCCCCGCTAGGGACGTCAGAGAAGCCAACTACCATCTCTCCAGAATGGTGCCGGAGCTGTATAGCACGCTCACATCTCGATGCACTGCCGTACATCTACCCTTAGCTACAGCAGGGTGGTCGGATGGGCAATCTAGCGGATACCCATCTCCTTGCTATCCAGGCAAGTACCGGAGGAGCAGTAAGCCGCTATAAGGGTTCCTCACTAACCCCGCATCTAAACACTTAGCGGCCCAACGCCCTAGACCAGTGAATTTAGATACTCGTTGCGCGCGAGGAGGGACGCTCGGTACACACTACCGAGCAGACGAACATGCCCCACCTCTGCAACTAACCACATGCCACCACGAATCCAACTCCAAGTTGGGGCCTACCTTAACAAAGGCAGAGCTGGGACCCCCAACACCCGTGGTACCCTGATCCTAACAGCCAGACCCGTAGTTCCGGCTGCGAAAACCCTACCTACCCGGGTGTAGTAGGTAGGGACCGAATCCGTACAGATTGTTTACCGAGTGCATACGCGCGCCTCTGCATAGTATCTGTACAGAGCGGACAGCCTCTCCCGTCTCATATCACCGCCAGCCCCGCCGCGTGCCTCACTGACATTTGTCACATCGAATGAATGTTTTTCAGCAGAAAAAGTGTACAGATTCGGTGCAGACACTACCGAAACAAAAACGCACCGAGCCGGTAAGGGAGAGGCCGAAGGCCAATCAATGTCCAATTCCAAGTTAATTACTGGCAGACGGCAAACGCCACAGACGACCACACTTTGCCATGGTAATAGAAATGAAATGTTTATTGCTGTCATGCAGTCCAATTATCAATTGTAGGGATGACCGATCTGAATCGATCTCTTATAAGATCGATTCACGACAATACGATCTTCCAATTTGTTGGAACGATTCAACAGAATACGATTTTCACTCAGATCGGATCGTATGCCTGGAAGATCGTATGAAAAAATCGTATCAATAAAAGGCAAACAATGGTACGTAATGGGCCTGTGTACACAAATGAGACATGCGCGGCGCTCTGACAGATAGCCCGCTTAGAACAACACGCCATTTTTGACGCACGCACACAAAGACATGAGTTTACAAGCGAAGTCAGTGAGCTTCGGTGAGTCGGAAAGTCGCACTGTCGCGAGTGTTTTTGTTTTTGTCGAACTTGGTGCAATTTTTCACATGATGAATTTTGTTTTTGGCCGGTTCTGTCAAGTAGGTATAACTTACTTACTTCATTTTAAAAATGAGAGCGAATAAAGTAGTAACCCTGGGCGGTTCACGCAAGTTTTGGAAAAAGGTGCGAGCGGTCCTTCTGTAAACTCTTTATTTTGTGCTCTGTACCTAAAGTAAAGTAAGATTACGCCTACTTCTCTTCATTTCATGTTTTTTCTTAGAATGGCTTGTTGGCGCAATGGCAGCGATCCTGCCTTTAGCACCAGAGTTCGTGGGTTCGATCCCCACCCATGACAAACATTTATGTGACGAACATTTGTGTTTGTTGTGTGTCTGGGTGTTATTATCTATTTAAGGATGTATATAAGTATGTTTCTCTGACACCCATAGTACGAGCTTTGCTCAGTTTGGGGTCAGATGATCTTGGTGTTAATTGTCCCAGATATTTATTTATTTATTATTTATTGTTTGTTTTTAGTTTCGTACTACCTAAGACTGCCCCGAGTGTGAAATATGAAATGAACGTATTAATATATGTTTATTTTAAACCGCCGTGAATGTTAGTGTAAGGAGAATGTTTTCGTTTAAATGTCATTATTCATAATACTACGTTACTTATCCCATAGTGGTCTATTTTGTGAGCGTAACCTATAATTTAAAATATTATTTTAATATGGTTTTAATATGTTTTTTTTGACTTATAGTACAAGACACAGAAAATACAAATAAATTAAATTCAAATAAAGATAGGTTTAAATACCCAAATATAAATATTTTTTTACCATCACATTTACGTAAGTAGTTTAATCAATACCCGAACGGGCAGTCATGTGACACCACTGTCGGAGCAGGCGTCGTTGTCACACGAATTAAATGCACGAATTTTGAACTGCTTTATGCTATACATTTTTATTCTTGGCATTAAACAATGCTCTATTTTTCTACAACAATATTCATAATTTTAATACTAGAACTAAAAAAAAACTCGTAACCCCTATAGTCTTAGACTACGGTAGGAAAATCTCATAATGGCCAATGTGTTATATATTTTAATAAGATTCCTCAAACTCTCGTTGAACTGCCTCTACCCAAGTTTAAGACACAAATTAAATATAAAATAATGAAACGAGGTTATTATAGTGTAGAGGATTATTTAAATGTCCAGAATATGTGGTCATCTTAGGTATAATCTGCTCCTCTGCACATTTTTTGACTGTACTCTGTAATCGCAATCATTGTTAACAACAATTTTTGAAAAGAGTAACTAACTATTGAGTTTCTTGCCGGATGCTTCTCGATATGGAATCAACCTCCGAACCGGTGGTAGAGCACATTATGTTGCACATATTTATTATTATATTTACAGTTTTATGTTTTTATTCTCACTAAAGTAGAGGTAATAATAAGTACGAGCACGGGCCTTAGCCAAGCGTATCCTAATACTATTCTAATTTTTAGCATTTCCTGACTGTTCAACAGGTGTTGAGGATTACGGCTTTTTGAAGGAGTTTGTATGAAGCTGAAGAAATACCTAGTGCATGAAGACTCCTATGAAGTTCTATTGGGACTACTCCTTTAGTAGATACAATTATCGGGACTACTTTAACTGATGTAACTCTCCATTGGGTTTAGATTTCAACGGACACATCTCTGTATTTTGCTAGTTTTTCAGTGTGCGTGGTCTGGAGGTGATTATTAACTTTATGCTTTATGACCTATCATAAGCGCGTGTAAAAGCTAACATGAATGCATATATATTATTTCAATTCATTTCATTTCAATCTAATTTCCTTTTTTGATAACAAAAGTCCCAACAAATAACCTCATTTATAAAGTGAATCTCAGCCCAGAATAACAATGCTCTTATTTCCTTTCGAATAGACTCCGTAAGCGATTCTCATCACTCACAAATGAGTAGTACTTTGCAGGTAAAGTACGCTTTTGTATGTCTTCAAATATACGTGAAAAACAGCTAATGTTTTTTTTCTGTGTTTATATAGGACAAAAACAGGCAAAGAGCTTGAAAAATATGTCAGTAGAACCACAAAATAAAGAGTTAACAGGAGGACCGCTCGCGCCTTTTTCTCAAACTTGCGGACCGCCCAGGGTCACTACTATATTCGCTATGAATTTTTAAAATGAAGTAGGTAGGTTGTACCTACTTGACAGAACCGGCCAAAAACAATCATCATGTAAAAAACGCACCAAGTTCAACAAAAACACTTGCGACAGTGCGACTGGCCGCGACACTGATGCTCACCGGTATCGCCTGTAAACTCACTGCGTCTGTGTGCGTGATCAAAATGGCGGGTTTGTTCTAAGCGGACTATCTGTCAGAGGCGCCGACTGAACTTCGCACTATGCGGTTAGCCGGAATGCGGTCAGCCGTCCGGTTAACCGCAATCAAAAATACGCTTACACGCGCGCGCGGTACATTTCATTTCGAACGTCTCAGTGGCCGAGTGGTAAAATACCTCGGCCCAAAATCCAGGAGATCGATCGAGGGTTCAAAAATTATTTTCTAAAGTGTTTTAAAATACTGTCTAAGTACATACCTCTGTGCATAGTATTCGAAGAAAGCGACGAGAATCTCAATAGACCGTGTCATAGCAGCCCACATTTCGTTGGATTTGCATTTTGCTGGCATCAACGAGGGTAACCTTGACGGACCGTCCGACATTTGTTTTTATTGTTCTCACATAATTACACAAAAACACTCAAACATTCACTGACGAAAAATGTTGACGATCTCTGAAAAAACACTCGCGATTCGTTAATTTTCGCAAGACTAACATGAAGTGATAGTAATAAATAAACAACAATTAATATGGTAAAAATAAGTATGTTTGTTCAAAATTTTTAGGCAATCATATGAACCAACTCCTTGATCCGCTTATTTTCAAAATATATCATAAAAAAAACTCTTACACTCATAGGTCATGAACGTCTAGTAACGTCTCGGTCATGAACGTAATATGGTAAAATTTTATTGGAAACGTCAGTATTAGTAATATTTTTTTAGGCAACTGATAAACGTAATTCTAAAAAAAAAGTTTTTGATAAACAAATGTATACCAGGTGTTTAATACCGAAAAGAAAATAATAGAGCATACAAATATAGTCTACTGTGTAGACTATGTAAAATATACTATTTAATTTTTAAAAAATAGTTTAGGATTTGCATACTTGTGAATTATTTAGGATTTGCATACATAAAATTAAAACACCCGTCTGTTTTTGCATGTCACCTTTTTTAACTTATCACTTACTTACGGTATACGAACGGTACGAATTCTGTTAGCAGTATTCGAACTATTCTATATTGAGTGATTATTAAAACGAGTACTAATATTATAGCCAACAAAATGCGGTAAGCATCAAAGCCCATTCTTTTTTAATCCTTTAAGCACTTTTTAAGTCTGTTTGCGGGGAGTTGATAAAAGCAGGGTTCTTCAACTCATTAAAAATTGCAATCTGTTACTTAATATTTTTTTCACACCAGCCTTCCTCATCTAATCTCGTCTGATGGACTAAACATAAGAACACTAGCTGCCCGTCAGCTGTTTTGCCCGCGTGGACTATTTCTCCCGTTAAAATATTATATTCGTAGGCATAAAAAATAGCCTACGTTACTCGCTGTTAATGTAGCTTCTTATTAGTGAAAGAGTTTTTAAAATCGGTCCTGTAGTTTCGGAGGCTATTCAATACAAACGAACAGTCAAATCTTTCCTCTTTATAATGTTACTAGCTTCTGCCCGCGACTTTGTCCGCGTGGAATGATGGTAATATAGCTTATAGTCTTCCCCGATAAATGGGCTATCTAACACTGGAATAATTTTTCAAATCGGACCAGAAAATCCTAGATTAGCGCGTTCAAGCAAACAAACAAACTCTTCAGCTTTATAATTATATTATATATTAGATTATATGTAGATAAAGATCATTTTGCTTTATTTCACGAGCACTTGCATCATAGTTTGTGTTTCCCCTAACAACAAGATAAAGCGCCTCTCCATAATCTGAAGGTTATGTTTTGTGGTCCCATTCATTCTGTAGTAACCCATTTGTTTCGTTAAAACTACTCAAGGCAGCAGGTTATACAACTATATAATACTTGGTGTCTCACAAATTCTTTCTACACATAAGAACTCATAAGTCATACACGTGATAAGTAAGAAAGGAATAAGAAGATATGGTATCACGACTTCTTTGAACACAAAGTAATAAAAAAGAAAAAATATAGAAAGAAGAATATAATGTAAAGTGTAGCTTAAAATAATAGCTACTCTTACAATAAGTCAAATCATTTAAAGCGCATAAATTTAACAGATAACTAACATCATTCCCATATCTATTTTACTGCTTATTATCCAATATCACAATTTTATTAACTGCAAGGATAGTTCTGGAACCACGGTGACTATGTGATATTTTAACATATTAAGACGAATTATTGAAAACATTATTAGAAAAATTACAATACAAATGAGACATTTTACTTTAATGGCCATTTTAACTGTAGATCAATCAAAAAACTTTGTTTATCCAATCTTCCCTCTGCAATTGACTGAACATAAATTATCTGGTGCATAAAGTATCAATGGTGTATGAGTAAACGTTTTCTACACTTCAGAACGAGTTCAATTTCAAGTTTATGGGATGTTATTACGACGTTTAAATTTTATGCGCTATAAAATTTAATACGAAGAGCTATTGGTGCATGATATTAGCCAATAATGGATCAAGATATTATTGTTGACATTTGATTAATGATATGAACCGTTAGGTAAAGTTTCTGTCTATGGCGCAAAAGATCGGAGGTTTCATCCTTCTAAAGGAGTTACAGGATAAACATTAATGTGACGAATATTAGTGTTCATTTTGTGTCTAGGTCTAATACTTAAATTTATTTGTTTCATTCTTATGTGACTTGTTACTTCTGTTTAGATAAAATGTTTTTTTCAATGTCCCAGACCACACACCACTTGTCATGGTCTTGAAGTAAGGATAAATATCCCTGTGTTACGAGGTACCAGACAAGAAATTAAGCCAGGGGCGTCTCCCAGCACACCCAGACCCGAGCTCAGTTAGAAAACCTGAATTGATCCGACCAGGAATCGGACCCGAGACACCACGCACTACGCCAATCGTGTCGTCAAACATGATTAATATTGTTAGTTTATTAATTTCTTCCCACCTAATGCTCATCGCGCTGCTAAAATACATTACTTTTCTCAACGTTTTTATAAAGTGCGTGAAGCCTACCTGCACCTGGCTACTATTCAAATTTATATCCCATGTTTAACAATAGAAATCTTGTGACTGCAAAATGATGTTTTTTTTTTATTTATACATCATAAGTATCTCAAATACAATTTTTTTGTTCGGAAGGAATAATAAAATGGTTTGTTAGGAACAGAGACAACACGTTTAGTCACCGTAAATTTCAAAAGTATCATTTCACTCAGATCTCGAATTGTCATTTTTACTAATCCCACAAAATGTTGACGGTCTCTGGCGTGACTGGTAACGAGGAGATGAAAGGAATTTTAGGATTGTCTGAATATCTTTACATTTTCATTATTATGTTCTGTTCTTATTTAAGAGTGTTTTGATATTAACGAGAGAAGTCGTAAGTTAAACGTCATTGTAAAAAGTACTTAATAATGTTTTAAATGGAAGTGAAGCTTCTAAGAATTAAGATAAAATAAAAACAATTATATTAGGCTAGGGCCAGCAGAAACGAGCAGTAACTAGTACCTGTATTATTTGAGACTCTATCTTGCAGTCAAACTGTTAATACAGTTTTGCAGGGCATTGTTATCTGTATGCTTCTGTATTAACAATAAAAAACTCAATAAAAACCTTAGAAATTAGAAAAATAAATAAACTGAAACATTACCTACACGTAGATCATCTGATTACATTAATAATGGGTTTCAGAAATGGGTGTATTCATAGGCTTTTACATAATAAGTCTGAGTTTTATAGTGAATGTACTTAATGTACTCAATAAATAAAGACCGAATAATACAGCATACTACGTCAAAGGGTTGTAACTTCTGAAAAATAGGTGGAAAAGTAAATATACTCGACTATACTTAACAAATAAAAGTAAAAACCGTGGGAATAATAACGTATTGCTCACTCATTGTTAAAAATGTTGACAACCGCTAGAGAGCTCTTCGGGGAAAAAAGAAAAAAACTAGTGATGTAAAACAAGAACTATTTACATCAGGGAAAACCTTTGAAAATGGCGAATACGCCCAGTCGTTGTTTACATGGCAATATTACCTCTTGTTTATTTACAATCTTTGTCGTAGTTTCGTTTTTCGTTGAACCTTTTTAGAGTTATTTGTGTTTAATTTTTACACGTGCAGTGGTAATTGGATCAAACTTGGAACATGAAAATGTTTTTTTTATTAATATACATGTTGAATTTAACGATGCTTGATAATACATGCATAAAGATGAGAACTATGAATATGAAGAGAATCCATTTTAGTTTTTAATAAAAAGAAGAAGTGCAATGTGTATTTTGAATTCACCGTAAACTTTTTTTGAAAATAAAGTCTGAATTCCATCTAATATTTTAAGAGGAAAGAGTTATTTGTTTGTTTGTTTTTATTGAATAGGCTACGAAACTCCTCGACCATTTTTGAAATATTAAAAGCTACTTTTTTTTTTTACAAAATACAAAATATTTTATTGGTATAATGCATGTTACGTCAACACCCAAAAAATAGGCCTAAATTAGTAAGTGACTCAGGCTAAATATTTTTTAGGCTAAATTTTAACGGGAGAAATAGCCTACGCGTGTAAAGCCGCTGGCAGGCATGCTGTTAATACAGCTTTACCGGACTAGAAGGAATGCGAAAGGCTGTCAACCCAAACTTGTAGGCCATTAATGCAAATTAGTACTTAACCATACGAACGTGGCTATCAGAAACAACCATTATATGATTTAAAGCGTCATTTTGATCTATCGCTTTGATATGAAATACTTATATTAAAATAACACGTAGTCAGTAATGTTATTTCGCTGTTATCGTTGTTGTTATAGTGTAACGTTAAAAACAGCTTAATATAATGATGGTGTAATTTTAATAAAAGTAATAATTTTGCGATGCTATCTTCATTGATATAATTAGCTTGTAACACGAAGTAGCCTTGTATAATTAAAACTAAATTAGGGTTTCGCTCGTTGGTGTTATTTACAAGGTTATTCTGGTTATTACGTTTTCCTGACAGGCCTAGCCACTGGGGTTCAATTCTTGTATTATTTGTGCATTGTGCGGATTACAGTTTGGTGATTAGAGAATTTGTGACTGAAATGTTATGTTTTTAATTAGGAAATAAAGTACTACTCATATTGACAGTTCATAAAGTAACATTACAATCAAGGAAATTTGTATCTTTTAATTATTGGGTGTCATATTTTTATTTTGCACAGTATTTTTTTAATTTTGTCAGTTTAAATTTTGGTTTGTTAAAATTGTTATAAATCTTTTATGAATCATTTTGTTTAAATTTTCTGTTTTTTTATAAAACCCGATAAGATAATCACAATAAAGTTTTTCATATTTTTTTGTCATGTGACAACACCATTTTGTTACTGCATTAAAACTTTGAACATACATATTGGATTAATATTATTATATCAATTCATAAAACAGTAAATAAGACAAGCATGGCTAATTAATAAGCCTTTGAAGTATAAAGACAAAGAGGCGTCTGGGCTACAGCCTGAAAATTGATCGCGCGTACTACGCGTCGCCTACGCGAAGTCCTTGCAACAGGTAAACGACCTAGTTGCACGCTGTTGCTTTTGAGAACAAACAAAACAATAAAAATATTTTAACAAAAATATGCAAGTAAAAAATTATAAAAATAATGATTTCACTAAATAAACAACACAACGTATCACATCACTGAAATACGATTATTTTTTAAAATTGATGCCAAACCTATTTCACCGACAGAAGTCAGAAACACTGGCCACTAATAATGTTCGATTTAAACATTTCAAATTCGAATTTTCGAATTAAGAACGCGGCAGCCGTGGTAGCGGGACGCCGGCTTTCGTCGACTAAGCTCCAGGATTGCATCGCGCATGCTCTGTGGCAAAATTGTGCTCAAAACGGCCAGTTACATTGAGCTTCCCCGCCTCTCTTATCCGGTATTTCACAGTAATAAGCTGAGGAAGACATTGCGGTGACAACAGGTCCAGAAGTACTGGGCGGTTTGTCCCTACAAAACGGTAGGATATTTACACAGGTACGCGAAGCCACAGTTGGTTCAAGAATCATTCTGATTGGTTTTCTAATATAATAATATGTGGACCTGTTGATAGCTTGTGAAACGAATTGCAATAGATATTTTTTTCATTTTTAGGCCAGAGATTATACGATTACCGACCTCGGTGGATTTAAGTTAATATGGCATTGGGTCAGTCAAGGGTGAAATGGGAAAATAATTTATACAGGAGGGAGAAAAATAATGGTTGCGGTAAGTAGGTAGGCTTAAATTTTACAGTAACGGTTGCCAATGGTTTAACAAAGGACCTTAAGTCAAGGGGTCCAAGGTTCTTTCATTTCCAAAATTTTCAGATCCATTCAGAGTTCTAAAGAAAGAAAAGATGGGTGAATTTTTATTAGGCCAGAGTGAGACTAATATTAAAAACCATAATGTAAGCCTACTATTATTATTTAGGAAGTTTTAGCCTGGTTTTGGTTGTTTTAATTATATAAGCTCATTATCTTAGTTTAAGTTATAGAGCAACATTAAAATGTATGCAACAGATAATGGTAATTGGGTCAGGTAGTATTGAAGCATATAATTGTTTATGTAAGAATATTGTAAGTAACTGTTTGGATTATTTAAAATAATCATAATAAATTATGGATATTGCATTAATTAAGTCGACGGCCAGCAATCGAGGTATCATCTATAATCTGTGGTTAAAATTAGTGTGTTCATATGCTGTGGCCTGTTTAATCTGTGGCAATTGATGCTAGGCGGGAATTATAATGACATTAATGAAAAAAAAACGCAAGAAGTAAATACAAAGTTGGGAAGAATAACTGAATTTCAATAATAGAACTTTTTCGTTTTTCAAACTTCCACCATCATAAATAACATTTACTTCCTAACGATATTGTGCAAAAGAAAAACGCATTAAATTGGATTACAGTAAGTAGGTATTATGGTAAAAGTTATGTAATAATGGCTTTTAGTTCTATAAGAACATTTTTATGTGACTGTTACACAGCCAATGTGATATAAATAGATAAATATGCTCCAGACAACACCACTTGTCATGGTCTCGAATTACAGAAACTTTAAGTGCTAGGAGTTTTGAATTTTGCATGTGGGTTCTTCTTAGGACGTAGGACTAATACGGGATTTTGCGAATCAAGTATCGTGAGTCGGAAAAAACCCTGTATGTCATAAAAATGACAATGACTTTGCAGGGCAAGATATTAATCTTCTATCTCTATAATAAAATTCTAAAGAGGGAAGATTTGTTAGTTCGTTTGTATTAAATAAGCTCCGAAACTATAGGACCGATTTTAAAATTCCTTCACCAATATGAAGCTACATTATCAGGGAGTGACAAAGGATACTGTTTTTTTTTAATTTTGGCTATGGTTTGACGGTAAGACAGTCTACGAGGGCCAAGCTGCTGACGAACAGCTAGTGGGATACTTAGAATATTACACCTAGAAGGATAGTTCCATAAAAAAGGCGCGCCATTTTTGATGCCAAAATCAACTGTCAAAATAAAAATTAATAACCTGTGCATAAGCTAAGCACCTATAATGTGGTATTCTGTGCGAACGCGGTAAGAAGTATACCGTGGTTTAAGGCTAGATTGATTGTACCGTACTACTCGTAGATCTCATATTTAGAGGAATTATAACAATTGGAATAAGGCTAGTAGCTATAACAAAACTAATCACAACAGTATTTAACATGTATGAATACTACTTGTACTTCTCTGTTATGTTGTTGCAACCATTTACTGCACAAATAAACATTTTTAAGAAGCTCTTACCTCGAGAAATTAACATCGGTAAGTTCATATCCAGACGTGACGTCCTGATATTTGTGGCATTAAAACGGGTGCCCCGACTCGCCTTCTATGCGTCATTATTCTAAGGTGGGATATAAATATGCGCCAGACAACCCACCACTAGTCATGGTCTCGAATTAAGGATATCCTTGCGTTACGTAACGAGGTACACAGGCAGGGAATTAGGCCAGGGCCAATTTAGAAAAATGGTATACTTAATTGACCCGACCGGGATTTGAACCCGGGACACTACGCAAGCCAATGCGAGAAACAGTGCTACAGCGCACTACACCAATCGTGTCGTCATGTGGGATAATGTATGATATTTATAGAAAATCTGCTGTTTCCATACTATAGCCTCGGAGTAAACAAGACCGCGTCATCTTAATCCCCTATCGTAGTGCTCTCATCATTGAATCTATCCTACTAATATTATAAATGCGAAAATTTGTGGGGGTGTATGTTTGTTACTCCTACACGCAAAAAATACTAAACGGATTTAGATGAAACTTTACAGTAATACTGCTCGCACATCAAAATAACACATAGGCTACAATTTAAATAAAGAAAGAAAAATCATTTATTACCCTTATGATACAGCACAATAAAATAAAATAATAAAAGCAACAAACAAAGTAAAAAAAGTAACAATATTACATTAAAAATTAAAACGGGCCAATCAGGACCCTGCCTCAGGATGGGTCGCTGCAGTACGAGACTGCAGAGACGCTGGTGTTCTGGCAGGGCCTGTTGTTGAGTGGTGTTTGTTGTGTACAGTGTATGCGTGTAAATAAATTTAAAAATATATGAGTAAAAAGTGTCTTGAGTGCAAAAGTGACATAAAAAACAGAAAAAAAAGAATATAAGTGTGCCCACGGTACCTTCATAAAACATAAAATTTATAAAGATTTTATGTGATTTGGCCGAGATAAATAACGATAACGCGGGCGAAGCCGCAGGCGCAAAGGTAGTACTTCTATAATAAGGAGGAAAGATTTGTTTGTAACGAATAGGCTCCGAAACTACTGGACCGATTTTGAAAATTCCTTTACCAATATAGAGCTACATTATCAGGGAGAGACATGACATAGGCTATATTTTGACGGGAAAAACAGCCTACCCGGGCAAAGCCACTGACAGACAACTAGTCTGTGACAAAACATGAACAACTTTTTCTTTGTTAATGGGATCGCGTGCTGAAACAAGAAAAAAAATATGAGGAATTTTACTACAAAATTATCTGGTAGACGCTTGGTGCGTTTTATTGATTGACAGTACGATAATGCCCAAGATAA
Source organism: Udea olivalis (assembly GCA_947369235.1). Taxonomy (NCBI): domain Eukaryota; kingdom Metazoa; phylum Arthropoda; class Insecta; order Lepidoptera; family Crambidae; genus Udea; species Udea olivalis. Next base: position 5,179,618 of record OX376370.1, on the reverse strand, counting down.
ATGATTATTTTATTTGTAACTAACGAAGGTCTTACTTTAAAATGTTTGTATATAATTAAATAGAGTGTAAAACAGATAAAAAAATACTCAATTACAAATTACCAAAATCATTATTGAATAAAAACATTTTATGTACTAAGAATGTATCAACATTCAACTTCAAACCCTGCAAATAAAATTAAAACTGTATGACATATTAACATAATCCTTAAAAATACGATTATGCCTTTAACAAGTATATCTTTAAAAACACATTACGCCAATTGTGTCGTCGATTCACAAGACCATGCACAAGAATATCGTTCAATTAGGTTATACTAACAAGCATTTAAGAAAATGTAAACATATTTTATTATCTGTCCGATCCATCAAATGAATGAAGGAACGAATAAAGAGAGCTAACACGCACATTATAGAACTAATCGCAGTTATGGCCAATATTTTATCGATAACCTGAGATATTCGTAGAGAAATGTTGTGATATATTATTTACGATTGGCCAGTAGCGCATTAGTTAGAAGTTTTGCTTAAAGGATCAAGGGGTGTCCAATCATTTGACAAAAAACAAATAACAAATTTTCATTCGAAATTGAATAATTTATCTATTACTTTTTTGCGATATTAAGGAGAAAGAACGTTTTTAGTGCTGTGTCAGTGTGCCGTGTAAAAGTGATAGGATTGTGGCGGCAAAAGTCTATAGTGCTGAGAGCTCTTTTCTAGTGTTTTCGGTATATATGCCTACTGATGAACCGACGAACTTAGTGGAATTTACTGATTGTTTATGTGAGATAAGCTCTGTTATAGAAAGTTATGATACTGAGTATAGTAACATCCTGGGTGACCTAAATGCTCACCCGGGGAGGCGTTTTGAGGTAGAACTACAGACGTTCTGCACAGACCAAAAGTGGACTTGTGTGGATATGGAGTTGATTGGATTGGACTCAGGATCATATACTTATGTAAGTGATAGTCATGGTACTAGTAGTTGGCTGGATCATTGTGTAGTGACCCAGGCAGCTAGACATACAGTGGATAATGTTTTAATAAATTATGGTGTATTTTGGTCAGACCATTTTCCCTTAACAATGCAGTCTGACCTTAATCTTTTAATACCGAAATGTGTGTCGAGTCACCCCTTAGATAATGGGGTTAATGCTATTTTATGGGGGGAACGGAATGATTCTCAGGTCTTAGTATATACTAATTATTGTAATGAAAGGTTAAAACAGATAGACTTTCCCTCTGTATTTTCTAATTGTGCCGATGCAACGTGTAACAACCTTAACCATAGAAACGTACTGGATAATATAAATGACCAAATAATAAGCATTCTAACGGAAGCCTCAGTCTATAGCAATAGAAAGAAAAATAATTGTAAGAAAAAAGTCATTTGCGGTTGGAATAAACATGTAAAAGCCGCTCACAGTGAGGCTCGATTATGGTTCAATCAATGGGTCTTGTGTAATAGACCACGAGTTGGGTTTATTTATGAGAAAATGCGTGTTTCCAGAAATGTTTTTAAGGCCAAACTAAAGTGGTGTCAAAATAATGAAACTCAGATTAAAATGGACATTTTAGGTACGGAACATTCAAAAAAGAATTTCGCCAGTTTCTGGAAACACACTAGAAAACTGAGTCCAAAACCAAGTACTCCAGTGAGTATAGAAGGATTAAATAATTCCTCTCAGGTAGCAGAAAAGTTCAGGGAGCACTTTAGGGTTCAACCGGCAGAGGGTTTTTGTGAGATTAGTGATGGTACGCGCGAGGGTAGTGCTGGATACACCGGAAAAGGTATAGTTGTGATTAGGGCTAAGGATATTAGATCTGTGAAGCAAAAGATGACTAAGGGTAAATCACCTGGTCATGACCACTTGAGCATCGAGCATCTGCAGCATGCAGGTGTACATCTACCGCGTATTCTAGCAATGTTCTTGTCGCTGTGTATCGGTCATAGCTTCTTACCAGACAATATGTTGAAGACCATAGTTGTACCAATCGTTAAAAATAAAGCCTGCAGTGCGAGTGACAGGTCTAATTACAGACCCATTTCTTTGGCGACCATTGTGGCTAAGGTGCTGGATAGACTGCTTGAGAAACAGCTGGGCAAGTGTGTCAAACTACATGACGCGCAGTTTGGATTCAGACCTGGTCTCTCCACGGAAGCTGCCGGTGCTTTGCCTCAAGCAGACTGTCCAGTACTACACGGAGAGGGAGACTCCGGTCTATGCGGTGTTCTTGGACCTGTTAAAAGCATTTGACCTGGTCCAATATCAGGTCCTGTGGGAAAAGCTTGCTGAAGACACTGACGTGCTCCCTGAATATATTTCAATACTACGTTATTGGTACTCTCACCAAAATAATTATGTGAAGTGGTCTGGGGAGCTGTCGAGCGCGTACAGGTTGGAAAGTGGGGTAAGGCAAGGGGGGGTGAGCTCGCCGACGCTTTTCAGCTTGTACGTGAACGGGCTGATTGATGAGCTCAGCAATGCTGGAGTTGGCTGTTCAATTGACGGTAACTTTGTCAATAACATAAGCTACGCTGACGATATGGAGCTGCTGTGCCCATCAATCAGTGCTCTTAACAGGCTGCTCGGCATCTGTGAGAGGTATGCGGTGGCCCACGGTCTCAGGTACAATTGTACCAAGAGTGAGTTGGTGGTTTTCAAGGCTAAGAATAAGAAGTATAAAGTCCCGCCTGTAAAACTGAACGGCATACCCTTAAGACAAGTGCATAGTGTGAAGTACCTGGGACATTGGGTCACCGAGTCGTTAAAAGATGACCTAGATTTAGAAAGGGAGCGTAGGGTACTGTGCGTTAGGGCTAATATGATTTATCGCAGGTTTGCTCGTTGCACCAAGGCCGTTAAAATCACGCTTTTTAAAGCTTATTGCCACTCCTTATACACGTGCAGCCTGTGGACAAACTACAGCCAGGGGGCGTACAGGGCCCTGCGCACTCAGTACAATATTGCGTTCCGGGGGCTGGTGGGGCTGCCACGACACTGCAGTGCGTCAGGGATGCTAGCTGCAGCTGAGGTCGATAGCCTCTCGGCCATCATTAGAAAGCGCATTGCGTCCCTGATACAGCGAGTATCTGGGGCAGCACCAACAGCCTCCTGAAGACGGTCGCGGCAAGACTGGACGTGGACAGCGCCATTATGCGGCACTGGACTTACTTCCAGCTTGCCAAAGACACTAAAATTAATTATAATTCCTTTTTTTACTAACATAGTTTTTAAGATTAATTGTTACTAACACTATGGACTTTGTTTCTGCAATAAATACATTTTATTTTATTTTATTTATTTATTTGTAAAATCACCAATTTGGCAAACGAATTATTTAGTCATGTGAACATTATTAACATAATATTTTAACAGTTGAAATATTTCCTAAGTAAAACATTTGCGGAACCTGTATTATGTCAAATGATTCTTTATAGTATCTAATACACACATCAAAAGTGTCTAGGGATCAACATATATTTTTGCAATAACTTTTCTCCTGATTGATATTAATTAAAATTTTCTTTAAGGATTCATCAAATAAAGTGTTTTCGTTTGTCTACAGTAACGATAAACAAAGTCACCTTTGCATTAATAAAGAAATTTGCCATTTTCCTAATAAAGGGATTTTTGACATTTGAACCACTAACATTAAAGTTCGAAAAAAAGACTGAAATAACAGTTTTCTTTAAAATTTTATTGGGTAACTTAAACAATTAATAATCCGTGTTTCTACCGCGAACACTAACAACACAAGAACATCGGTTTGGCATACTCAAAATGAGTTCATCCAAATCACGCTGTGGAATGGCCGCCCATGTTCGTTGCAACAACAAAAAAAGGTCTTCTTGCGACTGGATACCCTTCATATTCGGCAGAGCTCTTCTCTGTAGCATATCCCATGCATGCTCAATCGGGTTCAAGTCTGGCGACTGAGCAGGCCAGGGCAGGACATTGATGTTAGCTGCGGCGAGAGTCTGTCTTACAACTCTTGCGGTGTGCGGTCGTGCATTATCATGCATTAACTGAAATAAGGGACCGATTTGCATTTGTAGAGGAACGATGACGTCTGATACAATCGTCTCAGCATAAATTTGAGCGTTGAGGTTGCCTCTGATCCAAATCAACTCAGTTCTTCCGCCGATCCAAATACCCGCCCATACCATGATGGTTCCACCACTATAAGGATGGACTTCCTGGCAGGATTTTAATCGCTGTTGACGTCCAGGGGTTCTCCAGTGTCGTATACGTCTGGTATCCGGTCTCATACCAAAACGAGACTCATCAGAAAAGCACACGAAACGCCATTGTTCTTCTGCCCAATTTCTGTGTTCAAGAGCCCATTGATATCGAATCCTACGATTGTGCATTGCTATAGGTGGTACCCTTAGCGGTCTTCGGGAATGAAGATTCACTTCATGCAAGCGGTTTCTGACTGTTTGGTCGCTAATTAAGTTCCCTGAAGAGTGATGAAGCCTCACGGCTAACATCATGGCGGTTATTGTTGGAGCTCTTCGAGTTGTGATTTGAATGTATCGGTCTTGTCTCCGTGTGGTGCAGCGATACCGTCCTCCATGGCGCTCAGCCACGGTTCCAGTGATTCGGTAACGTGTCCAAAGTCGACTGATAACACTCTGACTTGTATTCAGAGCTAAAGCCACAGTACGTTGCCGGGAACCAGCTTCTATCATTCCCACGGCTCTGAGCATTTCTTCCCTGCTTAAATGACGTCCCCGCTCCATAATAACGTTGGTTTTAATCAGTAGTAGGGAAACAGTAGCACTAATAATGTCTTCAATGCGTTGTATGTTTTTATAGGGAAAATATTGACAGCTGATTTTCATCTTTTACTCGAATTTGATTGACAGTTCCTGTTTTAAATTATGAAATGCACCAAAAAGGATCCATATAAATTTATAAAATCATAAATTTATTACAAAGCCACATCTCAATCTCAAGAAATCCGCATAAAAATGCTTGATCCCTAGACACTTTTGATGTGTGTATGTTTGCAAAATGAAAGTTTTCAAACGTTGTTTGTAAAATGTCTTTTGTCATACGTTTTTTGTTAAGCAATAGTAAACCGGATCAAGGGCAAACATTAAAATGTTTTTTTTGTGTTGTTATTCATCTATTTATGTATGTAGTGTATTTTTCTTTCATATGACACAATTAAAAAATAAATAAATACGCGCCAAACAACACACAAATTGTAGTAGGGTTGAATTAATATCTCTATTTTACGAAATACCAGACAAGGGAATTGAACCAGGGGCGTCTCCCAGCACACCCAGACCCGAGCCAATTCAGAAAAGATGGTTTCTTGAATTGACTCGAACAGGAATTTATTAATCCAAGTACACCACATGATATTGGTAGAATAACTATACATTAAGAGCCGATTTTTCAAGCCTCAGATAATGAAATTTATCTGTAAAATAAAGTTTATTCGAAGGTTAACAAGATTTATAATTTTTCAATGGTCAGATAGATGTTATCTGTTGAATAAAGCCGCTAACTGAGTAACAAAGTTATCTGCTTCTTGAGGAGCTGGATAAGATTTATCTATGCGTTTTCTTTGACATTTTGAGGTTATGTGGTGTGTCATTTGAGATTATTTTAATTTTGTTAAGGTTTTGAAGTGTTATTATAATCACAAACTTTTAACCACAACTTAAGACAGCAATATAATATTCTTTTATCGTAATTTTTACGTTTTTTATTTGAAAACATTTTTTTTTTTAATACCTAAAACAACATTTTTTTTTAATAAATAAGTATTGAATATTTTTTATATTCCGATGATGGATACCCAATTAAGTGTTGTAATAGAGAAAAAACTTACCACACTTGAAGTACTGTGAAATATCTGGTGATAAACATTCGTACTTACCTGAAAAATAAAAAAAATCGGGTTAAAACTACTCGTAGTTAAAAATAAAAAAACTGGAAAAATTCGATTTCGGATCTTGATGATCTCGAGCGGGAATCGACTCAGGCAAACCTCTCGAGGTTTCGGTAGCTCAGTGGTTTAGAGCAGTCCCCTGGATTGTTGAAGATCGCGGGTTCGATTTAATAGTCCGAAAGTAATAATTTACTCGTAGTTGTCATGAACAAAATAACATCCTGGTGCAATGGCAGCGATCCTTTAGCACCAGAGGTCGTGGGTTCGATCCCCACCCATGACAAACATTTATGTGACGAACATTTGTGTTTGTTGCGTGTCTGTCTGTCTTATTATCTATTCAAGTATGTCTTCAGAGATATTCAAGTATGTTTATCAGTCTCTGACATCCATAGGCTAACTTAGTTTGGGGTCAGATGATCTTGGTGCAAATTGTCCCAGCCTACTTATTTATTTATTGATACTAATTTGTTTGACTGTTTGTATTGAATAGGCTCCCAAAGCTACTGGACCGATTTTAAAAATTCTTTCACCAATATAAATCTTTATGATCAGTGATATCTTATTAATATAAATAATAGTAAGATGCGATGCTAATATTAAAAATGCGATAGTTTGTGAGGATGTATGTATGTGAATGTTTGTTACTCTTTCACGCAAAAACTACTGAACGGATTTAGGTGAAACTTTCCAGTATTACAGCTTATACATCAGAATAACACATGGGCTACAATTTATAGAGATTTTATGTATATAAGTAAGTAATGAAGTTCACGCGGGTGAAGCCGCGGGCGGAAATCTAGTAGGCTATATTTTTTATATTTTGGCGGGAAAAATAGATTCCGCTGACGAAGCCGCGGGCGGACAGCTGTTTTCTGTACATTTTTAAAATAATTAGAACAATGTTGTTTTATTTTTTTTCCTGTCTATACTAATATTACAAAGAAGAAAGATTTGTTTGTTTGTTTGTATTCAATATGCTCCAAAACCACTGATATCGCGAAAATTCTTTTACTAACAGAAAGCTAAATTATTCAGGAGTGATATAGGCTATTTTTTATTATGATTGAATAAAAAATTCAGCGAAAAATATTGGAAAATGTAAATCAGTCGGAGAAAAGCTGGCAAAATGGACAGCAGCTGTCAAACGTTTGACAGAATGAAGTCTGTCTGGGAGGCTCGTTTAAAAATATACATTCCAGCAAAAAAATTCACACTACATTTTTTTACGCGAACGATAACGTAAATTTACAGTGGCGACTCGTGGTAGACCTACAGAACTGGAAAGATAAGAAAGGAAGTTAAAGAAATAATTGAAAATAATGTTTACATTTGATGGTGAAGCTTTGCATTCGATCATACTGACCTACCTCAACGGGTCTAACAGTACAACGCTATCAATACCTATTGCGTCATCTCTCCCCGGTTTACATAACACAGCTGAGATTCAATATTTTTTTCTTGCTTCTATTTCTTTATCGTCCAATCAAAATGATGGTGCGATCGTCTGATAAAACTTTGCAGTGGCTTTTTTTGTTTTTTTAAATAAAAAATCGGCATTGACATTCCGTTTTATTCGAACATAAATTCAAAGTTGAATTCGAACATAAATTCATTTACGACAAGAAGTTCACTCTATTTATAACATGCTCGTACATGTGACAAACTTCAGGAGTTGTTCTGCGTTTTGTTGTTACTTGTTGTTTCTTGTTACCAAAGAATGTTTAGGATGGCCATGAAGGCCATAAATCTATCATCATATTTAACGGCTTATTACCCTTATTACTCTTTGAATTAACCGATTTTATGGCTGAAGTTACGGATGCTTTAATGTAAGTATTTTAATATTTTACTAGATTGTTTTTTTTTTAAATTGACGCTTTGAATTGAGTGCTTTGGAAGTCCATGACATTCTCACCATAACGCGAATCTCATTAGAACCCAAGGGTTTTCAAAAATAGAGTAAATGGGCCAATTCTGGCTAAGCTCGCATCATCTTCTTCATCTGGGTGTTAATCGTACTATCTATTTAAGTATGTATTTAAACATATATAAGTATGTTTATCAGTCTCTGACGCCCACAGTACAAGCTCTGCTTAGTTTGGGGTCAGATGAATCTTGGTGTAAATTGTCCCAGATATTTATTTATTATCGGACGACACGATTGGCGCAGTGTGCTGTAGCACGGTTTCTCGCCTTGGCTTCCGTGGTGTCCCGGGTTCGATTCCCGGTCGGGTCAATTCATAAAAATGACTTTTTCTAAATTGGCTCGGGTCTGGGTGTGCTGCGAGACGCCCCTGGCTTATTTCCCTGTCTGGTACCTCGTAACACAAGGATATTTATCCTTACTTCGAGACCATGACAAGTGGTGTGTTGTCTGGCGCATATCATATCATATTATTTTTTATTTATCTTACCACAGCTGTTTTCTCGAGATGGATTGTGGTAAAGAGCAAACCTATTGAATACATACACAACCTGATACCACCTTCTACTTTCTATCACCGGACCACTAGACGCCGGGAGAGGTTCCAACCCCATGTTGACTTTCCAACAATCCGCACCCAACGGTCTTCTCAGGTCCGCACCGCTAGGGAGTGGAACGCTCTCACTGCGTCTGTGTTTCCGGATACTTACAACCTTGGAGTCTTCGAGGCCAGAGTGAATAGACATTTTCTGTGTAAGCGTGTACCACCATCGGCCTCGCCACCAGGCGAGACTGAGGCCAAACGCAAAACCCATTTTTAATACAAAAAAATACTTTGTATGGAAATGAAACAACTTTATGGATTCTACTCGCGGAATTTATATTACATTTTCTAACCCGACGTTTCGACTCCTTTACAGCAGTCGTAATCACGAGCTGACTCAGATGTTATATGTCAAGAAAGATTATTTACATAGCAATCGTCACTCAACTACCGTCATTTTCACTATCATCCCCGGAAATGTTCCTATCCACGCAGAAAGAACTAACCGTATCTTGAAGTCTTACAGTATTGTGCTGCTCCCTAGGCTCCCAAGCAGATGGTAAATTCCAGCGATCTTCCCTATCGAAATTTGGATGTTTTTTAATTTCAATGGCCTCCCGTAGCATCCTAGGGACATACCGGTTCTCCCTAGCGAGGACCTGAGGGCTTATCAAATCTGATACAATGATTGGGTTTTCCGAGGGCATGTTCACAGACTGCTGACTTATTACTTCTACGATTTTTGACATCACCGATAAGCATACTCTTTATTCCGTGTACCGATGCTGTTCTTGGTCTGCCCAATGTACGAGAGCCCGAGCCCACGATCACAATCAAGCTAATACACGCCCGCTGACTTAACAGGTCTTAAAATTGGTTGATCTTCTTCGGCGGCTTGAAATAAGTTTTAATGAAGATGTTCCCAATCTTGTCAGTGACACCCATCAAATAAGGTAAACCAGCAGGTTGGTTTAATACTTTGTACACATAATTTTTTGTTTGTTTATTCTATTCCTTGAGCTATATGCGTTTAGCACCTCTTCAACTTAGTTATCCGTTTTTTACGTCGGTAACCCACTGTGTCCCTCCGTATATTATGGCAGAGGCCCACACATAAAGGAAACTCACTCGTCAGTCTTCACACAGTCGTTCCGAAGTAATGAGTTTTACTAACGACCTTAGTGACTTGTAATATGGTTTTAGTTTGGAAAAAGTTAGAATGTTTTCTCTGGAGGGATTTGGCGAATTAGTACTCAAGAGTTTGATCAGGGCAAGTGTGAGTCGGGTTCGCGTACTGAGGGTTCCGTAGATAGTAATTTCTTGATAAAACTCTTTTTCTCCGCATGTGTAAAGAACCCCTACTAAGTAGGTACTTAAAATTGTAAGTACCTTCGAGTAATTATTAATTCATTGTTAAAATTTGCGACCAACTCTGTGGTGGTGAAAAACGTCGATGAAAAACCAACCGGATAATGGCGATAGACTCACCGCCTACCACGTTGGGTTTTAATACCATTGGTGAAAGGTGGGCTTCTGAGTGTTCCGTTCTCCATGACGGCAACAGACACTTGCCTTTTACTATCCGGTTTGGGATATAGTCGTAATGGTATGTTATTCAAAACCTTACACCAACCAAGCAAAGCTTGTGTTGTTTGTGTCAAAGACGAATTACTATACAATATTTTTGCTAAATGCAGCCAAAGAGAGAAACTAGAAAAATTAAACCTGATCCTAGGGACTCAAGCGGGATTAGACCCGCGACCTACCACGATCCAGGTGGCTGCTCTTCCAACTGTGCTGCCGAGGCCGCTAACAGACCCGGCGAATTTAACCAGTGTATTTTACGTTGTAAGCCAACGTTTGTTTCATCCACCCGAGAGCAGCCACCCGGATTGTGGAAGGTCGCGGGTTCGAATCCCGCTTGAGTCCAAATTCACCCAACCAAAAATCAACTTCTGCGCTGAAGGTCGCGGGTTCGATATTTATCCAGGACAAACATTAATGTGACGATCTTTCTTTAACTGGGTGTTATTATATATACTCATATCATAAAGAGGAAAGATTTGATTGTTTGAATTGAATGGGCTCCGAAAACACTTGACCGATTTAAAAAAAAACAGCAATATGAAACTACATTATCAGGGAGTGTCATAGGCTATATTTTATTTTGATTGAACAAAACATTAAGTGAAAAATTATAGAATATGTAAATCAAGTCGGAGAAACGCGGGCGAGATGTGCTGCTTTAACGACGTGCAATCACTTTGGACAGAAAGAAGTCTGTCGAGGCAGCTAGTCCTATTTAAAGTATAAAAGTATCTAGAAATATTTAACCATAATATTGACAAAACAAGTCCCGGATATTTATCGCTTATTCAAACTTTTCCCATTTTCAAAGATCCTAATACATTCGTCCCAATCAGAAGACTACTTGCAAAAGGCGAAAAGCAAGAGCTTATAGATCAGAACAATACCTTAGCCATTTCAATAGCCAGTTCGAAATAATAACTGCGAGAAAGAGACAGATGTATCTAAGAATGCGTGGAGGGAAGAGGACAAAGCTATCGCTTTGAATCGATCAGGGGACCATGGCAACGGGCTTTGTAATAGTCTGAGTTTGATGCTTAGCGCCACTGTCCATAGAGTATAGAGGCATAGCTGCATCGTTGCGTTTTTGTCAGTATCTTACGAATAAGCTCTTAGTAATGTACGTCTACCACGAGTTGCCACTTTAAATGTACGTTATCATCATCATCCGTGCGGTCTATCCCGGTTGTGAACCCACACTGGTGTGTGTGGTCCCAGGGTCCGCCTTTCTTATTTTCTTGGCCCACTTCGCGCGGTCTTGTGCATCCTCAGTGGTGAGTTTGTTGGCACGCATGTCACCCTTAACGACGTCGAGCCACCGCTTCTTGGGTCGACCTCTTCTACTGGTTGGTTTAAGCGTTTTCAATCCGGAAATTTTGATGTCAAAGATGCACGTCGCTCTGGTCACACTATTAAGGATAAATTGGATGCCATTTTTGAAAAAAAGGAGCAAGATCGGCATATCAGTAGTTACGACATAACTGAAGAACTGGGAATTGACCACAAAACAGTTTTGGCGCATTTGAAAAAAACTGGGTACACAAAAAGCTCGATATTTGGGTACCTCACGGGCTCACTGAAAGAAACCTAATGAACCGTGTACTCATTTGAAATTCTTTATTAAGACGTAATAAAAACTGCTACGCCAGGAGTGGGACAAACTCGAGATGAGGGGTCGCAGGAATATGCTACTGGTGCACGGTGTGCCTGAGGGATAGAAAGAGGACACTTGTGGCAGTGTCTTAAGAGCTGTGTCCGAGCGCCTTAAACTGCCGCTATCCCAGGCTTCTTTTAGTCGCTGCAATCGGATGGGACGTGTCAGCAACTCTAAGGATAGACCAGTTCTTTTGGAGTTCCGTGAAGTGCTCGATCGGGATAAAACTTGGTTTGCCAAGACTGGTTTCAAGGGCTCTGGGGTAGCTATCTCGGAGTTCCTGACTCCGGCCGTCATGAGTTGTTTCTGGAGGCGTGGAAGCGGGTTGGAGTGCAAAAGTGTTGGACGCGGTACGGGGACATTATTGTACTCCCTCCAGACGGCGAACAGCACAGGATAGCCTCGCACGATGACGTTGACAGGCTATGTGGACCTTCAACTGAGGACGTCCAGGACTTGAACGGCGGAGCAGCAGCTGCGGGTGTGACTTCGGCTAAAGCAGGCGGCGGCAGGCCCAAGCGTAATGCTAAAAAGTGAATTTAATCTTGTCTTCACTTTTATGTATGTATCCACATTCTTTTCGTACACCTTTTCTTTTGTTGGTAAATCTGTCTATCTTCTTAATTACTTTTCTTTTTTGCTATTGTTATCTACCTATTACTTTAATTTTGCCCTTTTTTTCCGATTTCTAAATGTTACCTACACAGTAAGTAAAATATTGTGACACTTGTGACAGTTGTCTCACAGATGTCAAAGGTAATAATTTATTTTAACGTTTTGTTCGTTCAAGATATTGGGTGCGTTCCATTCCATGTAATTTTTGTGTTTGCATTTTCACTTCATAGTGTATCGATGTAGTTTGTGTAATTTTATAAATGTTGTTATTTTCTTTTTTCTTGCTTAAATTGTTGGCGGGTAGAGGAAAATGTTTATTTGCCGACTTGATTAAGCTATAACTCTATTTATACTACACCTGCTCGGAAAGTACCTTGATACTTTATCAAATTTACGATAGAAAGTACGTCATTGCATATCGAACAAATATGCGGGGAGAAAACGCATCTGAGCGGGAGAGAAAAGTGTATGAAAATCCATTTCTTACGTGGTTTTTCTTTTTTAATTTTGGGTAATACTATGCGCCGGTAACCTAAATATCAAAAGCCAAAAAGTTTTTACAGTGAGTTTTCATCTCCAAGTTCGCAAAATGACACTGGCCACTAGCTGTGTGTCGGATGGTGTCGGGCTGGCAGTGCGACCCTGCGGCGGCAGGATAAACAATTTGAAAAAAGAACATGTGAAAATTGCAGAAGCCATTGGCGCCATTTTCAATTTGTGTGCTGTTTCAGGATTCAGTTTTCGTAGAAAGTAAAATAAAACTATCAAAATGATAACTAGTGATAGTGATGATGAAGATTTTTTAACTCCGCCGCAGTTGAAGGAAACAGCAAAAATAATAAAGAAAGAAAAAGTGTTACATTAAGCTTCACTAACTGCAACAATTGCAATATAAATTTCAATTAGTAAAGATTTAGTTTTTTATTTTCCTCGTAGGTGTAGTATAAAGCACTATGTATCACTCGAGAGAAAGTGCGATTCCCGATCTCGGGTGTGTTAAAACCCTTCGCCTGCGGCTCGGGCTTCAAACGACACCCTCGACGGTAATCGGTCTCTTTCTCCTCTCGGTAAACAATGTACTGTTTAATAACTATCTGTTTTTATTAGGATCTACTTTTAAATTATTGTTTTTTATTCTCTTCATCATGGATTCGACTAACAGCTCATGTGACTTCAGTGATCACTTCCTTTCTTTCTCTTCATCTTCAGAAAGTGACAGTTTTCACTCCACCACTTTACCTCTCTCTAAACTGCTTGATTCTATCATTTCCGATGTCCCTAAAAACCTTAACCTTGTTCACATTAATGCTTAGAGTATTCCCAGCCATTACCCTGACCTCTTAGCAAGTTTCGAGAGCAAAACAGTCCATGTGATTTTAGTCTCGGCAACTTTGCTTAACCCTTCACTCCCATCCACATCCTACTCGCTTCCTGGTTTCATCCTAGTTAGGAATGATCGTGTCGGCAGGACCGGTGGTGGTGTTGCAATGTACATTCGATCCCACATACCAAACTCTGTTGTCAATGTGTCACCGCCCTCGTCCTCTTCTGATTCGGCACAATACCTTTTTGTTGAGTTAACTCTAAATTGCTCAAAACTGCTCCTTGATGTCTTTTACAGCCCTTCTCTAAGAGTGGACTACTTTTCTACGCTTGAGAAACTGTTAGAGGACCTGACTCCTGTTTACAATCACACTGTTATAATGGGAGATCTCAACACTTGTCTCCTAAAACGTGATACACGTTCCTCCCGTCTCAAATCAATTATTAATGCTTCTAACCTTAATATTCTTCCCTTGAATGCTTCTCATTTTTTTCCTAACTGTGCACCATCTCTTCTTGACCTAATATTTACTTCTTCCTTAGATCACGTTGCTAAGCACGGCCAGCATCAAGCTGATGCCTTTTCCTTTCATGACCTCATTTATCTCTCGTAAAAAATCCGTCCGCCAAAGCCAAAGGCGAAAATTCTCCTGCAACGAAATTTTGGTGGTATGAATGTTGAGCTTTTAAGACGCGATGCTTTAGGTACCGAATTTTCGTTGGTAGATAGTGCTGGTGACCTGGACGAAAGAATCGCTGTTTTTAACTCGCTCGTCATGCAACTCTACGATACACACGCGCCCGTTCGTCCAGTGAGAGTCAAACATTCTCCGGCACCCAGGCTGACTGAGGAGCTTAAGGCTCTGCGGGACAAGAAGAACTCTACTAAGCGTAAGTTCAAATTAGACCCGAACGACAGAACTCGTAAACATTACAAGATTATTCGGAATCGCTGCAATAGGTTGTGTAGAGACGCTCAAAGATGCCATATTCATAAATCTGTTGAAAATGGAGATTCAGCTAAAGTCTGGAAGTTTCTCAAGTCTCTTGGAATTGGAAAAACACGTAAAGATCCCAAATCATGTGAACATTGACCTTTTAAATAAGCACTTCTCTTCATCTACTGCTACTAATAGTACTGTTAAATCGAATACACTTCATCGACTTTTATCTTTACCAGTTCCTGACTACACCTCTTTTAATTATAGTCAAATATATGATTGTGATGTTGAGAAGAACGTTCGCTCCATCGCATCTAATGCGGTGGGTAGTGATTGCATTAGTCGTAATATGATCATACCTATCCTTGACATCCCTTCACCTGTCATTACCCGCATCCTCAATCTTTCTCTCCTTTCAGGAGCATTTCCTAAAGCGTGGAAAGATGCTCAAATAATTCCTCTCCCTAAAAAAGCAAATCCTTCTGCATACTCTGATTACCGTCCTATATCCATCTTACCTTTCCTGTCCAAAGTACTTGAACGTGTTGTCCATCAGCAGCTCAGTGCTTTCCTCGCCAAAAACCAACTCTTCAATAGCTTCCAATCCGGTTACCGCCCTGGTCATAGTACGACTACTGCACTTGTCAAAATTACGGATGACATTCGTCTTGGTATGGACCAGAAAAGTCTTACTGTGTTGGCGCTTTTGGATTTCAGTAATGCCTTAAACACTGTTGATTTCGACATCCTACTTGGCATGTTACGTTCTCTCAACATATCTCCAATTGTAATTGACTGGTTTCATAGTTACTTGCATGGGCGCCGGCAATGCATTCGTGCTGAGAATGTATTCTCGTCATGGTGCGACCTTAGTGCCGGCGTACCGCAAGGTGGCGTCTTGTCTCCTCTTCTTTTTGCTACTTTCACTAATTATATTTACCAAAATCTATCTTCTTCATATCACCTTTACGCAGACGATCTCCTAATTTACTCCCAAGGAAGTCTTGTAGAGCTGCCCAGAGTTATTGATACCATTAATGCTGACTTGAATCTTATTTCTAACTGGAGCAAGTCTTTTGGGCTCACTGTTAACCCTACTAAAACGCAAGTAGTAATTGTGGGCAGTTCGTGGCTGATATCTAGGGTTGACTGGGATGTTCTGCCTTCAGTTGTATTTGACGGTGTGGTAGTTCCTTTGAGTAAAACTGTCAAAAATCTAAGTGTTTGTATAGACAATACATTAACTTGGACAACCCAGGTTGGTCAGATTAGCCGGAGAATGTTTGCTGCTGCAAGTTCACTAAGTAGGCTTCGTAATTTTTTGCAAATACCTACCAAAATTGCGCTTGTCCAGGCCTTACTCTTTCCCATTCTCGACTACGCAGACTGCTGTTTTCTAGATCTTACTGAGAATCTTCTTGATACACTTGAGAGGCTCGAGATTTTCTGCAACCGCATTATTTTTGGACTACGAAAGTACGATCATGTCTCTGAGTACAGGTCTCAGCTCAACTGGCTTCCTATGCGTCTTCGTCGAGAATCTCACGTTCTTTTTCTCCTGTATAACATTTTTTTAACCCATTGTGGCCGCGTTATCTTAAGGAGCGGTTCCGATTTCTGCAACCAGTACGAGGTCAGCCGATGCGGTCATCTAAGAAGCTTCGCCTTGCATTCCCTCCTTATTCGTCGCACTCCTACTCACATTCGTTCACTGTTAAATATATTCGTCTCTGGAATACCCTACCCTTATTTATTAGATAGTCAGAATCATTGTCTATTTTCAAAACAAGGATCAAAGCACATTTTCTCGCCTTTTAACGCTCCTGCTCAGTCTCCTAATCTCTCTCCTTCTTTTTACTTCTCCCTTTCTGTTTACTTATATTCTTCTATTTCTTTCCCTGATCACTTTTTGTTATTCGTGGGCTGTTAGTTACGGATTCTATATTTTATTGTTATTTATTTGTCTTTTTATTGTTATTTTTTAAGTGAATCAATTGTTTTTTTTTTCAGTTTTTTGTGCACTTGCTTACCCTTCCTGACATTTTCCTCTACTTGGGTTGTCTGGAAGAGATTGTTTTTATCTATCTTATCTTAAAAACGAACCATTTTTTGAAGAAGCTGATAACTGATGATGAAAAGTGCGAAAAAGGTCGTGGTCAAAGGCCGGTCAGGCTTCACAGACTGTGGCGAAACCCGGGTTAATTCGCAATAAGGTGATGATGTGTGTGTGGTGGGATTGGAAGGGCATTATTCATTATGAGCTGTTACCACCAGGCAGGGCCATCGATTCTGAACTCTACTGCGAACAACTGATGGGATTAAAGCAAGAAGTTGAGAGAAAGCGGCCGGAATTAATCAGCAGAAAGGGTGTGGTTTTTCATCATGATAACGCCACTCAGCAAAAATTAAGAGAGTTTGGCTGGGAGGTGTTAATGCATCCGCCGTATAGTCCTGACCTTGCACCTTCACATTTCCATCTGTTTCGGTCTCTTCAGAATTCTTTAGGCAGTGTCAGGTTAACATCACGAGAGGACTGCCAAAACCACTTGTCGCGGTATTTTGATCAGAAGCCTCAAAAATCCTATAGCAATGGGATCATGTCCCTACTTACAAGATGGCAAAAAGTAAAGGAACAAAATGGCACCCACATACTTTAGTTACATGTACATAAATAAACTATATGAAAAAATGTTTTGAATTTTCTTAAAAAATGCGAAGAAACTTTTCCCCAACCTATTAAAACTGTGTAACGAGGTACCAGACAACGAATTAAGCCAAGGGCGTCTCCTAGCACACCCAGACCCGAGCCGATTTAGAAAAGATCGTTTCTTGAATTGACTAGACCAGGAATCGAACCCGGGACCCGGAACCCAATCGTGTCATCAAACCTGTAGCCTGCTACCATAAAGTATGAATATGATGCCATTAATAAAATAGTATTATTCCAAATTGCATAATATTAAAATATTTTTTTTAAATTAAACCCTATAATGAAGGATTTTAAATAATTTTTAACATGAAAGGTTTTCTTGCCAGACAACGGGCTTGCAGCTGGGGTCCGAATTGAGCCAAAAGTGATTTGAGTGAGCTTAAATTGATATATGCTAAATAACGGCAGACAGAGTCTTGAAGACTTGAATGCATACTAACAGCGCCATTTTGCAATCACAAAGATTTAAAAATAATTTTCCACACCCTAGGGCCTAGAGGGTAGACTATCATATAAAGAAATAAAATAAAACATTTTAATTACCCTCAAATTAAGAAAATGATAACTGCGCGGTCCAGTTTATTATCAATGCATCGTGTAGGTAAAAAAACATCAGTTCTTAAAGGTTTTAAATCGCAATTCGTAACGTTTGTATCACTAAATTGACAGGTAGGTAGAATGGTCGCAGGTAAGACAGTTCTATAACTGTAATCTGTGACAGAATGATAAAAAGAGATTGTTAACAAAATTCTGGGCCTAGAGCCCCGACCAAGTGCGCCTTCTAGATTATTTTTTTATAGTGCCCGTCTAGATGTCCTCACTCCAACTAATGGAAAGCGGTCGTGAGTCCAGGCTGACAAGCACAGTAATGAAAAGCAATCACTAAGCTGGTCATACTTATCTTGAAGGCCTGCAAAATTGCCTTTTCACGCCCCGCTTGAAGACCCTGGGACTATAACAGGAAAGAACATGCGCTGGGAGAGCGTTCCACGTCTCGATGGTTCGACAAAGAAAGGAGTCACCGAATCTTTTTGTGAGTGGGAACAAATGCTGGACTGTGTGTGGATGACGCCTCAATCCAGCACGCCTGGTACGAGAGTGGAAGGGTGAGGATGGGACAAGTTGGAATATCTCTTCAGAGCATTCCCCATTGTAGATGCGATAGAGAACCTGGCAATGTCTCTACGCAATTGGAGAGGCTCAAGGGTCATAGATGCCTCTGGGTTTTCGATAATACGGATAGCACGCCGCTGCAACCTGTCGAGAGCTTCGAGCAAGTGCTTGGCGGAACCGTCCCAGAGATGTGAGCAGCGCGTGCGCGAGCTCGTGTGTGGAATACCACACACGAGCGAACTTGAGTCTTCTACAAAAGACAGAGCTACTCAGGCGTTCTAGATGTGGTTGTGACATCAGAATTCACTATTGAGTGATTTCAGTGGCCTTTGTAAGCGCATAATATTGTGAAGCGTCTGTGCTACGCGTCGTGGACAGTGGACCTTTAAAAAGAGACTAAGGGTCGGCAGTCTTTTAATTCCGATATTGGTTAAAGGCCTTTGATTAACATAACGGGGAAAAAGGTTGTCATCTTTGTTAAAAAGTTACAAGTGTAGAAGTCCGTGGAAGAGTGGTTTAGGGGTAAATAACCTGAGGACTGAGTCGTAGCCACTAAACGAGGTGACTAGTGGCTGAACTGGGCCACTAGACGCTGTCACTAGCAGCTGGACGCCGCACACTGGTCCCATTTGGCAAAATAGTGGGCATTCGCATTTTACGTCTCCTCTTCCAATTCCAAATAACTTTTACTGATTGCAATTTTTCAAATAAACCTAAAATTTTCAAGAAAAAAATACTTAATGATTTTTTTGTATGGACTGCAAATGAACAAAGAGTCTTGATTCGCAATAAAACTTGGCAAGTGGAAATATATTATTATTATCTGTGGTACATGTGTTTTTTTTGTATCCTGGCAGTCTTCGGAGATACATGCGCTTAAATTTTTTTGAAGAGCAGTGCGTACAATAAAATTTAAACTGAAAATATTGACTTGATGTTTACTACTTTGACGAATAAGACCAGTGTGCGCCGCGTTGCCACGAGAAGATAGTGATTGTGTGACCGGCAGGCGGGCCACTAAACCCGGCCACAGTAAGCTTATGGCTCGGACGGATACCTCGAATACTAAATAAACTCGAAATATATTATAAAGACATAAATTTAAAACTAGTTATAACCCAGCCAGTCAGCCAACTCAACTTTTAAAACTTAGTAAAAGTTTATTCAAACTTTTTACACTTTGTATATTTGAATCATAAGTAATACAGATCAGGTCGAAAAGTAATGTTACCAGAGTACTATTACCTATTCTGTGGTGTTACTGAGAAAAATTCCACCTTTATTTTACAAAACCATTGCAAACTGGGCCTCACGACGGCAGCTTAAGGACCCCATTTGTAAAACTTGAAGCTGTCGTGTGTACATACAATTTCCCATTGGATACGGTGTTATAAAACTTTTTGTTGTTGTACACCAGCAACCTGTGGGTCAGATATACGCAGAAAGCCTACAACGCTCTCAAGGTGCAATACAATAATGCTCTCCGGGTGTTGTTGGGGCTTCCGCGGTTCTGTAGCGCTTCAGGCATGTTTGCCGAAGCACGCATAGATAGTTTTGAAGCGATCATGCGCAAAAGAACGGCATCCTTGATGCGTAGAATTCGTGGAAGCTCCAATAGCATCCTGAGAAGTATTGCAGAGAGGCCAGACTGACCATTCCTGATGCACTGGTCCCGTAGGCATTGCTGCGGGCCCGGTGCTGAGGGAAGATATATGAATTAGGCAATGTAGGTGTTGTGCTTTGCTTTGTATTACTACCAACATAGTTTTGTAAGAGTTTTGTAACTAACAAAATATGGAGATTATCCGAAATAAACGTATTATTATTATTATTAATTAATTAAAATTAAATAATAAAATAAAAAAAATTTTTAATTATTAATTAATACCCAGGGTATGTTATTATGAGCATAGCATTGCTCCCAAAAAACATAGTGACATACGACCACACCTTTCCTCTGGGTAACACATTTATTAAGTAGATAATACATCTTATTAAACAAAGACGTGTTAGTTACTTCACTCAAAAGTCAAGAAAGGCTGGACAAATTTTCATGATTTTTGGATTTTATCTTCGTCTGAAATAGGATAATGAGAAGTAATACAAATGATGTCAGTTAATAAGCCCGTGATTAAGTGACGGCAGCGGATCGGCAACGATCCGATGCAAATCAACGCCAGTCAGGTCGGATTATGGATGGGTGACTAGCACGACCGAAATTAAGTGATGTGTTTTTCGGACATCTCCGTGCTTCGGATGGCACGTTAAACAGTTGGTTACGGCTGACGTCGCAAGATATCACTCGTAAAACCTAGTCAGAGGCCTACAAAGGCGGCTTGATAACATCTGACGGTAAGGTTTATCACTGGCCTTACATTCACCTCTCCAACAATCCGCACTGAGCCCGCGTGTTGGAGTATGGTTCGTACCACCTCATAGTTGAGGTGAGGCCTGTGCCCAGCAGTGGGACGTTTAGGGCTGTATTTGCAGTTAATAAATAAAATGTGCAGAATAAACTTAGCCGGGTAAGCTAGTTAAAATATTAGTTTGTTTCAAACTTTTGATAGCGTGTTTTTTCTGCAGTCTGGGTTTAGATTATAATCTTGGTTTTTATAATCTGTTATTTGCTATCAATTCCATTTCTCTCAAACTTAAAATAGCGTAAGTTTCAATATTACTATTACCTCAGACTGTAGTTTAAATTGAAAAGTATCTAAAAATAAGTTCATAGCGGGATACATTTTTACTTGTGAATGAACATGTTGAACGCAAGCGGGGAAATGGACCGACAGTTTCCATTAACTCGTTCTATAAGCTGAGTGAAGGAGAACCAACTATAGTTACGGGAAGTAGACATTTTTAAACTGAATATACTCGTATGTACCACCCATATTCATATTATAAAGAGGAAAGATTTGATTTTTTATTTGTATAAATAGGCTGCGAAACTACTTTACCGTTTTAAAAAATTGCATTCATAAGTTGTCGCGACGTTGAAACACACAGAATCCCAGATAATTTTGTACCTTATAGAGTATTACTTCATAACTCTGTCTGTCTGTCAAAACCGAATTTGATGAAATTTGTTAAAGAGAAAGGCCACTCAGAAACAAAAATTGGCGAAATAATTCGTGTAATTCTCTACATTTGTGCCAAAATACGCTTTTACACGAATTATTTGCCCTATTTGGCAGTTTTTTCGTATTCGTTGCTTGGGCTAAGACCTTGAGAAAGGACATAGGCTACCTTTTATCGCAAAAATTAGACTTGAAGGCGAGTAATAGGGGACCAAAGTTTATATGAAAAATTTTGTACCTTATAGAGTATTACTTCATTAACAAAAAAAAAGTTAATATGGCCATACCGGCAAGATATGGCACGAGCAAGCTCCCTCAAGGCACAACGAATAGATCGGAAGGTTTCCTCTTCTGCCAGTTCTGCCATAGTCTTGATAAAGGGGATTGCCAGAAATAGGGTATAATAATCTTTTAGTATATCTTATTGGGTCTTAAATCGCTGTGGTGTGACTGTAGTTGTGAGCCGGCTTTTAAGCGGGTAGTTACCGAAACCAGCGGCTAGAAGCGAATAACCAGCCGCTTGCTACCGGTTAAACCGACTCGAGCATCGAAAACAATTGACTTTTATTACATTTTTTATGGTTAAACGTTAAACTCTTATTTTTATTCCCCAGTAGCAAGTATTATGTTTAGCTATTTTTGTTTCATTTTCAAATAAACATGGAAGATACCGTTCATATCTACAAATTTATGAGTATGTGAATTTTGAGTTTTTAACACTAAATACAGATGTAAATTCCATTGTTTGTGTCTATTTATGTCAAATGTATCCTATAGTAAACAAATCACAAGAGAAACAACAAAAACAAAAAACGTAGGTATCATTATATCAATGAAATGTAAGCAGCTGTTTTCAGCCGCTAGAAACGATAATAAGCCAAATAAGCCGTTTCCAGCCGCTAGGCTAGAAATGTTAGAAACCAGCTTTACATCTACAGGTGTGACTGAGCATAGTACATGGATGGCGAACAAGGGTCCTGCTCTGATTTAGCCAAATTCATAAAGTTCAGTTCAAAAATATTATTTATGTATCATTATTTAATAGGAATAGACCGAAATATCTTGTCGGCTAAATACTGCTCGCTCCGCAAGTCCAGCGATGTGGAACGAAACGCGAAGTGAGAATTAAAACCGAACTTTCAGGTGCAGACGAAATGTGCTGTCGGTACCCGAGCGAAATGCTGAAAAGGTAAAACTCGAATTCTGGAAATGGAACTCCCGTGAAATCTGGAACTAGCGTTCGGACTCAGTGATTCCGTTCCGAAAGATTTCACGCTGTTATTCAATGGCGATTTGGCTTTTTATTTTAGGGGTCCTTACCTCAAAAGGATAAACGGAAACCTCTGAAATTATTTCGACACTTTATAAGATATCAAAAGCTTTAGGGGACTACTTCCCTTGGTCTAGAATCTTAAATTTTATAATGTCTCATGCCGTGGTCTCATTTAACAAACTGTCTTAAACCTTATCATAAAAGTTTATTCAAATAATCTAATTGCACTAAGAGTTTCTAAAGTACCTACTGAGTAGCTATACCAGATACTATTTAATATCTTGAATAATGAAAGTAACTTTGTATGTCTGTCAATGCCAAATTTAATGAAATTTGTTACAGAGATAGACTAGATAGGTGACTCAACGAAGCAAAAATTGGCGAAATAATTCGTGTAATTCTCTACATTTGTGCCAAAATACGCTTTTACAGGAATTATTTCACCTATTTGGCAGTGTTTCGTCTTCGTTGCTTGGGCTAAGCTTGGAACTTGAAAGGACATATAGGCTACCTTTTATCGCAAAAATTTTACCTGAAGGCGTTGAAATAGGAGACCAAAGTTTGTATGAGAGTTTACCTTTGTATTTAGGCACTTGTATGAACAAAAACAACAATACAACCTTAAATTTTACGAGCGTATCGAAAGAAGGGTTCCAAAATCGGCAACTCATATCCACAATATTCGGATTAACACGTATTTATATCCTCAAAATGCTGAATGAAATATTTACTGTCACAACAAATCAACAAATTTGCTTAATGATCAGAAATTTATTTTGTAACTGAAAAATATAATCTATCGCAATTAATAGTTTTCATGAAGATCTTTGCCTTTTCTATAACATTTGCTATCCAGAAAAGAGGATAAAAGTTTGTACTAATAATTCAAGACCCAAATGGATGACAAGGGGAATTAGAAAGTCAAGTGTAACAATGCGAAAGATTAGATCTTCCTATTATAAAAATCCCTCCTTCCTTGCATCGGTATCCTCATCACTGAGGGTCGTGGTCATTCGATCGGAGCAATCCTTGTCGCACGATGCGACGCCAGTTGTTCCTGTCTGCGGCTATATGTATGGCATCGTATACTGTGGTGTTGAGTGTGGAGCGGACTTGGTCGGTCCACCGTGTCGGGCATCTGCCTCTTGGTCGTTTTCCGTCGATTTTGCCAGTGAATATCAGTTTTTCTAAGTTGTCGCTGTCTTTCCTGGCAATGTGACCAAAGTATTCGAGGATCCTACGTGTGCAGATGGTGGAGAGTCGCGTTTTTATCTTAAGCTCATCCAATATTGACACGTTGGTGCGGTGTGCTGTCCAATGTATGTCCAGCATCTTCCTCCAGCACCACATCTCAAAGGCGTTTATGCGATCGTGGTCAGCCTTTTTTAGTGTCCATGTTTCTGCGCCATATAAGAATATGGAGAACACCAGGGTTCTGACGAGGCTACTCTTGGTGTTAGTGGAAATGCTCCTGTCCTTCCATATCCTGTCCAACTGTGCCATGGCCCCCTTTGCCATCCCAATTCTTCTGCGCACCTCAGGTTTGCAAGAGCCGTTGTTGGTAATATTGGAGCCCAGGTATAAAAAGTACAATTATAAAAATAAAACGCTTGAAAATAAGGAAAAGTTTGAGAAATATACTAAATTACTACGGAACACATTTCATTTATTAGGTCACAGAGCATTTACAAAAATGGTTTTATCAAGAATGCTAAAAACAAATGTAAGGCCACTTGGGATATAATTAAAGACAAGGCCGACAGTATAAAATCGTATGATGAAATTGACAACTTAAAATTGAATGACTTAAATATTAATAATCCCTATGACATTGCGAGAGCATTTAATAATTATTTTACAAATTTGACTAATGAATCAATCTATACCGCAAATGTAACTCATAAAAATGACATAAATACCATAAACGGCAGTTTATTTTTGATGCCATGTTCAGAACAAGAAGTAGTTAACATTATAAAAACCCTAAAAATACTAAATCGGTAGGTTTGGATGGACATTCATTTTTAAACTGTGTATAAACAAACTTGCACCGGTATTGTCTTTTCTAATAAACTTATCATTTACTCAGGGAAAATTCCCAGAAATCCTAAAATGCTCTAAAGTAATTCCTTTACACAAGAAGAATGATAGGAATGATATGAATAATTACCGCGCTATTGCACTAATTCCCATTCTCTCAAAAATACTCGAAAAAGCAATGTCGAGTAGAATTGCAGGTTTCTTCGACAAACAACATAATAGCAGCAGAACAAAATGGATTTCAGAAAAATAAATCGACTACTCTGGCGGCGTACACATTAGTCAAAGAAGTTGTTGAGAAGGTTGACGGTAAAATCCCAGTAATATCACTATTTTTTGACATGAGTCGATTATGTAGACCATCGGATACTCCTGGAAAAATGTGAAAAGTATGGCATAAGGGGCGAAGCTTTGTGCTGGACCAAAAGCTACCTTTCAAATCGGGTGCAATGTGTGGAGATTTATAAAGTAAATGACAGAAATGAATTGGCTCCATACCGCTCTTCCTTTTCATCTAGTAAATGTGGGGTTCCACAAGGTAGTGTTATGGGGCCTTTGCTCTTTCTGATTTATATCAATGACTTACCAAAGTCCCTAAAGTGTTTATATTATACTCGATCAGCATTGTAACTGGAAGGCACACATATCAAACTTATGCACAAAGTTGAGCAAGTTTGTCTATGCCCTTGGACGCTTGCGGTGCACGGTAAGAGAAGGGCCGGCATTGAGTGCTTATCACGGATATGTGTCGTCGGTACTGAGATATGGTCTCATCCTCTGGGGAAATTCCCCAGATATAAGTAATATAAGCCAATTTAGACATGCCGTCCTTTATTTAAAAAGTCAAAAATACTAACACTAACAGGGCTTTATATTCTGGAAGTAAGCAGTTTTGTGCGAAATCATCCAATTTTTTTCCAAAAGTACAAATTGTCAGACCGGAGACTTCGTCCGAGGGACACGGATCGGCTCATCACTCCTTTTAGCAACAGTGCCTTTTTAGAAGAAATTGTATTGCAATGTCCGTAAAAATTTACAATAAAATACCAATAGAAATAAGGAAATTAGAAACTAATTTATTTTTGAAAAAATTGAGCCTTTGGCTAATTGATAATTGTTTATATAGTATAAAAGAATATTTTGACATGAAATAAATTTAATTATTATCCATGGGGACACTGACTTGCTATGTATATTTAAATCTTTAAAATGTTGTTGTTCATGTATCTGTATACTGTTTATTTAATTGTTTACAATTTTGCATGTCACCTTGTTTGACAAAACGTGAGCACTATTAACGTATCTTTATAACCTGTACTAAAATGTTTTATGCGAATAAAGGAATCTGAATCTGAATCTGATAAGTTGAACTGATTTAAAAACTGTAGATCGATTAGCGAGAGCTGGCATCTTCACATCAGCTAAAATTGGCTAGTCAACGCGGGCAAAACCGCGGGTGTAGCTGGTAGTATAATTATGAGAAATAATAAACTGAGCAACTAAAATACTTAAATGCGCCCCAGAATTAATGTCTTTTTTTATATTACCCGTCAAGATGACCTCACTCCACCTAATGGAAAGCGGTCGTGAGGTCCAGATATGAGGTTGACAAGCCCAGTCATTCAAACGAATCACTGGGCTGGCCATCCTCACCTTGAAGGCCTGCAGAAATGCCTTTTCTCGCCCCGCTTGAAGAACCCGGGACTATAAGAGGAAGGAAACACATGTGCTGGGAGAGCGTTCCACGTCTGGATAGTACGACAAAGAAACGAGTCACCGAACCTTTTAGTTCGGGCCAACAAATGTTGAATTGTGTGTGGATGACGCCGTAGTCCAGCACGCGTGGTACGAGAGTGGAAAGGTGAGGGTGAAATAAGCTGGAATAACTCGTCAGAGCATTCCCCACTGTAGAAGCGATAGAGAACACGTAGCCTGGCAATGTCGGCCACAAAACACTGTTTTTAGAATATTTAGAGGCTCAGATAGTATTTTTGGTGGTTAGGTTAGGTTAGTATGTCGCTTCCCGAGGCTGGCTGCCAGGCGGCCTTGCGCGCCGAAAGGTCCTGCGAGGAGTCCCTCCCTCGTTGGGGATCCCGGGTCCCTTCCATTCTGCGCCGAAGATGACCACCGTCAGGTTTTAGTGGGTAGGGGTCTCTGTTTTCCCAGGAGTTCCGAGTCCCACATATCCCAGGTGTCCCGAACCCAGGGCCTTGGGAATGCCTAAATGCATTTCCTGACGCAAAAAAAAAAAGGCTAGTATGTCGCTACATTAAATAATTTCCTATAAATAATCCCAGGTAAGTACCTATATCGTCCGTTCGTGACATTGAGGTTTATTTCGACTACACTGAAATTGAAAAGCATATCTCTGTATATCATATCTTTGTACTTCGTATTGTTAATGAACACAGATAATCGTCACAGTAGTAATTATGCAACACAAAGGGTGCAGCGGAGTTGCGGAAGCTTCGTTAGTCTGTACCACAGATACAAAATATATATAGAAGACGCGTATCAAAAGTGAGCGCAATACTCTTTCGAGGTTGACTCCGGAAATTCGTAAAACCTTGCTTAAGAACTTTATGAACGATTGTGATGTTTCTGTACCACAGATACAAAAAATTATATATAGAAGACGCGTATCAAAAGTGAGTGCAATACTCTTTTGAGGTCGACTCCGGAAATTCGTAAAACCTTGCTTAAGAACTTTATGAACGATTGTGATGTTTCTGTACCACAGATACAAAATATATATAGAAGACGCGTATCAAAAGTGAGTGCAATACTCTTTTGAGGTCGACTCCGGAAATTCGTAAAACCTTGCTTAAGAACTATAAGAACGATTGTGATGTTTCTAAATTTTTTAGTTTTTCGTACAGTAAAAACACATTGTGGGAAAATCATAGATTTTCGAACAATGAGTGTGTTTTTTAACACGTAATTAACGATACTTCGTGTTAGAGGAAACCTGCTTTATTCCTTACTTGTTATAGCAACCAACGTTAAAATAAAGTAGAATAACATACAACATACAGATATGTATGATTGAAAAATTAAAAAGTAATAGCAGCACTTCTAATAACTCTCAAGACATTAGACATTTTATACAAAACTAGCTAGCGCTAGCGGTTTCACCCGCGTAGACTGTTTCTTCCGTCAAAATAAAGTCTATATAGAAAAAAATGCCTATGTCACTCTCTGATAATGTTGCTTAATTGGTGATTTTTTGAAAAATCGTTTCAGTAGTTTCAGAGTCTACTTATTCATCCCAAACAAACAATCAAACCTTTCCTCTTTATATTATATTATGATTATTTATTATGATATTAGCATGGAAGTATACATGAGGATTTTCTAACCAGTAGAGCGCCTTAAATATGTGGCGTAGACTGAGGGACTTGCTTTAGCCATTTCGATTTTTGTCAGTGGCCCGTACTTATTAGACTGAACACAAAGAGAGCTGAAATCCCACTGTATATGAGATCACATACTGGAAGATTAAAACTATCGGAAAAATAACATACATACACATAAATCAAAGACCTTCGACATATAAGGAATTTGAAACTGCGCGCTGTCATCGGCACAACAAAATTGAGCTTGACATCATCCTAAGCACACCTTTTCTTTATTTACGATTCCTACTCCTTTCACACATGCAATATGTCAGATAGAGACAGAAACTACACGCCTGTATGTAACTACGTGCTCAAACGAGCGGAAGTAGAAGAGCATTTTGACTTTTTTAAGTCTTTGCTACTAATATTGGAACAAAAGCGAATGTTGTAGACTATTAAAAAAACTATTGTCCTTTCGAATCTAATCAGGTAAATTATTGTTATTAGGTATTATTAAATGTTAATAAATTAAGTAATATCTTTACAGCGCATGATGCGTGAAAAGTAACGCCATTCAATAGTGTATTGAAACTACTGAATCGACAAAAATCGATAAATAGGAGCGACCATTTTGTTATCACGTCATTCGCATCAGTACGAGTGCGTCTGCCTTGTGTGCTATTATTTTCAAGATACCGCGTTTTATTCTATAACATAATAGCCATAACCCGTTTATTATGACTTTATTTAATAATTAAAAAGCGGTAAATCCAATTCCATTTCCTTTGCCAACTCGATTAAATTACATTCGTTACATCACTATAATTGACAATTATGAACTGTCAGGGATATCATCATATTACGGCGAAAGTAGTGTAGTTGCCTGTTTTTAGGTTTAGGTACGTCAATGATTTTTCCTAGAGGTGCGTTTAGACCAAACGATCATAGAGCTAGAGTAAGAATGTTTTTTCGGGATCTTTTAGTGTAAATGATTCTACATTGTGAAACAGCACGTTGGGTAAGTAAGTTAAAATGGCTGTGGCTGTGGGCAGGGCACATAGCGCGAAGAACAGATCTGAAGGCCGTTAAGGCAGAAAAGTTTCAGAATGGAAACGTATAAAAAATCATATTTATGAGCGTTAGCTGGGGGTGGTTTAAAAACTTGAATTTTGGAAGATTTTCGTGATTATTTCATTGAATTGAAATAAAACCTAAATTTTTGCTCTATTATTGTGTGCATAATACTATTTAAAAACAATTGAATTGTCTCAAATTAGGTAGTCGCCAAATATTTGCTAGTTTTTTTTTTTTTTTCAATTGATAAGACACTTAAAACTTACTAAAATATAGTTAACTATAATTATGAAATAAAAGGTGCATTCAATAATAGAGAGATAATTAATACTTAATTTGAATTCAGCTAAATAATCACGAAAACCTTAAAATGCAACGTTTACGATCTACACACATCAAAAGTGTCTAGGGATCAACATATATTTTTGGAATAACTTTTCTCCTGATTGATATTAATTAAATTTTCTTTAAGGATTCATCAAATAAAGTGTTTTCGTTTGTCTACAGTAACGATAAACCAAGTCACCTTTGCATTAATAAAGAAATTT
Organism: Udea olivalis; assembly: GCA_947369235.1. Taxonomy (NCBI): domain Eukaryota; kingdom Metazoa; phylum Arthropoda; class Insecta; order Lepidoptera; family Crambidae; genus Udea; species Udea olivalis. The sequence continues at coordinate 5,149,944 of OX376370.1, read as the reverse complement.
GCCATTTTCCTAATCAAGGGATTTTTGACATTTGAACCAATAACATTAAAGTTCGAAAAAAAGACTGAAATAACAGTTTTCTTTAAAATTTTATTGGGTAACTTAAACAATTAATATTCCGTGTTTCTACCGCGAACACTAACAACACAATAACATCGGTTTGGCATACTCAAAATGAGTTCATCCAAATCACGCTGTGGAATGGCCGCCCATGTTCGTTGCAACAACAAAAAAAGGTCTTCTTGCGACTGGATACCCTCCATATTCGGCAGAGCTCTTCTCTGTAGCATATCCCATGAATGCTCAATCGGGTTCAAGTCTGGCGACTGAGCAGGCCAGGGCAGGACATTGATGTTAGCTGCGGCGAGAGTCTGTCTTACAACTCTTGCGGTGTGCGGTCGTGCATTATCATGCATTCACTGAAATAAGGGACCGATTTGCACTTGTAGAGGAACGATGACGTTCCCGAAGACCGCTAAGGGTACCACCTATAGCAATGCACAATCGTAGGATTCGATATCAATGGGCTCTTGAACACAGAAATTGGGCAGAAGAACAATGGCGTTTCGTGTGCTTTTCTGATGAGTCTCGTTTTGGTATGAGACCGGATACAAGACGTATACGACACTGGAGAACCCCTGGACGCCAACAGCGATTAAAATCCTGCCAGGAAGTCCATCCTTATAGTGGTGGAACCATCATGGTATGGGCGGGTATTTGGATCGGCGGAAGAACTGAGTTGATTTGGATCAGAGGCAACCTCAACGCTCAAATTTATGCTGAGACGATTGTATCAGACGTCATCGTTCCTCTACAAGTACAAATCGGTCCCTTATTTCAGTTAATGCATGATAATGCACGACCGCACACCGCAAGAGTTGTAAGACAGACTCTCGACGCAGCTAACATCAATGTCCTGCCCTGGCCTGCTCAGTCGCCAGACTTAAACCCGATTGAGCATGCATGGGATATGCTACAGAGAAGAGCTCTGCCGAATATGGAGGGTATCCAGTCGCAAGAAGACCTTTTTTTGTTGTTGCAACGAACATGGGCGGCCATTCCACAGCGTGATTTGGATGAACTCATTTTGAGTATGCCAAACCGATGTTCTTGTGTTGTTAGTGTTCGCGGTAGAAACACAGATTATTAATTGTTTAAGTTACCCAATAAAATTTTAAAGAAAACTGTTATTTCAGTCTTTTTTTCGAACTTTAATGTTAGTGGTTCAAATGTCAAAAATCCCTTTATTAGGAAAATGGCAAATTTCTTTATTAATGCAAAGGTGACTTGGTTTATCGTTACTGTAGACAAACGAAAACACTTTATTTGATGAATCCTTAAAGAAAATTTTAATTAATATCAATCAAGAGAAAAGTTATTGCAAAAATATATGTTGATCCCTAGACACTTTTGATGTGTGTATCTACCCCAAACGCAAATAGCAAACCGTCAACGACTTCATTGAACGAAAATGACTGACCTGTTGGCGCAATGGCAGCAATCCTGCCTTTAGCGCCGAAGGTCGTGGGTTCGATCCCCACCCATGACAAACATTTTTGTGACGAACATTTCTGTTTGTTGCGTGTCTGGGTGTTATTATCTATTTAAGTATGTATTAAAGAATATTTAAGTATGTTCATCAGCCTCTGACACCCATAGTACTAGCTCTGCTTAGCTTGGTTTGGGGTCGAATGATCTTGGTATAAATTGTCCCAGTGATTTATTTATTTAAAACTATTTTTTTTTAAAAAAAGGTACTAACATTACTGGTTCAAAACAGATACCTACAAACAATATCTACGTAAATTCTATACAAGCAACACAAAATTATGCCCGGGTTTTAACTAAAATAGGTCATTCCCACCTTTTAAGGCAATTACGAATTTCATTAAACTAATAAAAACTAAAACGTAAATTGCTATAAATTCCCACAGGAACGTGTGACGTACGTGACTTGGAATAATTCCAGTCAGAATTCAGAAGTTTAAATTATGTATTACCTGAAGGACACTTTAGGTAAAAGTGTGAGTGAAAGTATTGTTTTCAATTAGATTATTGCGCACAGTGATAGTTCAATACAATTACATGATTACAGAACAAATTCTGTAGGGTTGTAGGGTGATATACTAATTTGAAATGAAATTACCTTTGCTGTAGGATAGTCTTCATACAACCGCCCCGTCAAAAATGAAGCACTAATCCGATCCACACATGCGTGACTATTACTTGCTCACGTGCGGCGCGCTTTGACATTGAACATTGCGGAGCTGTAATGAACACTTCAAAGCGGTCCGTTTGGAGCCATTTATGGCTCGAATTAAGGTGCTTCAAAATGGGCGCGCGGAGTTGGTTTCTTTAAGTAATTATTATTCTAAGAATGAAGCTTGACATTGGTTAAATATGTTTTTTTTTAATGCGTTAAGTGGTTTTATGGGTTGAGTTTATTCGTTACAAACATACAAATCTTTCTCTTAATAATATATAAGTAAGTACTAATAAAAAAAATAAAAAAATATCTGGGACAATTATTCACACCAAGATCATCTGACCCCAAACTAAGCAGAGCTTGTAATATGGGCGTCAGAGACTGATAAACATACTTATATATTCTAAATACATACATAAATAGATAATAACACTTTAGTTCAAAACGGAATTGCTAATAATTCATCATCCAAATTAGATCAATCATTCACCATTTTTAATATACATTTGCCATTGACTCGAGAAGAAGAATAAGACCATGTAGGTCCCTTAATTATGATGAGTTTCTGATAATTCAGCACTGTTGCGCCATGATCACGGAGTAACTGAAGATAAGATCTTGCAAGTGAGCTGTTATTGGCATTATTGTCTACCCTCCCTCGAAGTCTTTCACCACTGTTTACAAACTCACTATTTTCTCGCACCTGTTCTCGACACAACAATAACAGTATCGATCTGCGAGTGGAGCGATACTTTGTTGATTTTTTAGTTTTTTGCGCAAAAACCGAGAAATATCGGAAGCTCATAATTAAGGAATAAAAAATATATATAATTTTATTTTTAATAAAAACGAAACGAAACGAGTGATGAAAGCTGCAATAAAATCCTTAGCGAAGTTTGAAAGATCTAAAAGACGAAAAATGGCGGGAAGTCACTTTTATTTATTCTCTTGTTGTTTTTGTATTATTTATTAGGATTTAAATTTTTAATAGATTGCCGTTGAATTGTTGCTGAATGGTACACTTTCTACTAAAGGTACTTAAGTAGATTGTTTATTGGTAATTTTGTTCGTCTGGTTACATAATGAGATGAGTGCAAAGACGTAAAGAAAAAGAGTTCATACAAAATTTAAGTCTAAACTTGACTATAATTAACCTTCAAAACTATGGCGGCCAAAATTAAGACTTTCTGTGACGTAGAATTGGGGCACAAGCCGCGGGCAAAGCATGCATAATTAAACCACAATAACGACCCGAAATTCAACCTTATAAGCTTAGAAATAAGAACAAAAATAATGTATAGAGCTAGTTACCCACCGTTTGGCGTAAGTGGGTCAAACAAGTCATATCCTTAATTATATTTTAAATATATGAGTGATGATGGAAGCATTTTAATGTCACCACATCCACATGTATTCCGGTGTTCTAGAAATTACCTAACGTACAACGTCCAATACTGGTCATTTATAGACCTACGCGTAGTATGCAATTGCATAGTAATGGGAGGTTAGCTTAAGCTGGCAAAGTTAGACTCAATAAAAATATAGGTATATATAATAAATAAATAATAAATAAATAAATAAATATCCCTGGACATAATTCCACACAGCGCCATCTAGCCCCAAAGTAAGCTAATTAAAGCTTGTGTTATGGGATACTAGACAACGGATAAACATACTTAAATACATGTTCTTTTGTAAATACATACTTATTATACATAGGAGACACCCAGACCAGTACAAACAGACATGTTCATGCACACAAATGTTTGTACTGTGCGGGGATCGAACCCGCGACCTCTGGTGTAGTAGCCAACTTCTTAACCATTACACCAAGTCGGTCGTCAAAATTATAAAAAACACAGGTATAAAATAAAATATGCAAGTAGGTACCATGTCACACCATCCTGAAGCTTTCATACAAGTGCCACACTATGAATTTGTATCCTAGATCCCTATCTAAGATTCCTACTTGTTTTTGTTTGCAGCAAACAGTGAGAATCTAACATCAAATACAGAAGCCGATGTATTGAGCTGTGAGCATTATGTTAGTTAGACGTTTCATTCGTAATTAAAGGTAATTTGAAGACATACTTGGCTACTAATTTATTGCTTTTCATATTTTTTTGAAACAGTCATCAATCCTTCAAGCGTGACATCTAGTGCCAACCTTGTAGTACTGAATTATATTTCACTACCTTTGCTTTGGGATTTACGCTAAACTGATTAAACCGCCATCTGCCAATTTTAAACCGAACTATCTTTTCCCAACCTTCACATCACATCCCGAGCACGTGCTCCATCTGCTCACGAGTTTGAGATAGATGGCGCACTCTTGCTTTAAAGGCAGTGTCCCAACGTGCTGCTAGAGGGCGCTGCATTAGGTTTTCAGACACGGCGGCAAATGGAAACAGGTGATCGCATAAATCCCAAGGGTGCAACTCCGAATTGGCGTGAAACATTGCGGGTTTGATGAGAATTTCCTTTGGGAAATGAGATTGTAGGGGAGACGTAATGTACGCCCATGTGCTAGGTAATGGATTCTCATGTAAAACAGTGAAACGTACCTTGATAGACTTTATCTTGAGGGACGGATTTAGGTTAATAGAAGAATTAATGGTAAGATAATTTTTCAAACAAAGTACGTGGCACGGTGAGAAGCGGTTACCGCTTGAATGACGAGACATGTTCAACAGTTCTATTGTGATTTTGTACGAACAGTCACTGTATCATAGGAACAAATGTCTGATACTATGTATCTCTTTAATTAAAAGAAACAATTTTCACATCATCATAATTTTCCTTACAGCATATAAAAGCTGACTGGGGAAATTATTGCAATCGCATTATAAGCGATAAATATCCAGTCAAGTTAATTCCCTAAACTGAAGGGTGGCGAGCAATTCCGTCAGTTAATATCCATCCAAAAAGATGCGTTTTCACTTCTCATGCTATAAAAGTACGCCAATATAACCCTACGAAGCGGGACTAAAGTGACCACTTTAGCCCCTAGGAAGTAAAAAGTAATCAGTTTTTTAATTTCCTTCATGTGACAAAGACAAACTCAAACAGCCAGTAAAAATATACTAATTTCTGTGGAGTGTGGACCGTTGCGAAAATGTTGAGAGCTTGTGTTTTAAATAGTTAATCTGTGGTTCAGTTCAGAAGAAAAAACTGACCACGAAAATTTCTGAACTTTTGTCAAGTGTATAAAGTTCGGTTTTAAATGTTTTTGTAGGTACTAATTTCTCGCACGCTCGGGAGTCAAACCACCTCTGGTATATTAAGGCTTCGTTTAGTCCCTCGATATAAAATATACTATAGTGCCAGGTAATCGCTGACTGTTGGGAAATAGAGATCATTACGAAATTGCTCTCTACGCTCATTTCAGTAGTGAACTTGACAAGTTATATTATAGGGATTGCAATAATAACTGCTAAACTCGTTGTTTAGCAAATATTTAACTTAGTTCATCTATCCATTCATCAAACTAGACTCAGACTCAGTGTAAGTAACACGTATAGTTCTTAAATCACTTCCCGAACTCAAATACATGAATTTCCAAGTTACACTCACTGTAATGCTCTTTGGGCTTCCACAAAACTTTGCCGTTTGATTTGTGAGCGAATAGATTAGAGTTTAACCTAGAGCCAGCTAATCCTGGATTTATATTCAGAGGGGAAGTCAGTAAGCCGGAAATTTCAAGTTAGCCCATTTCTGTCCGTCAACGCTTAGGGAGGAAAGATTGTAACTGGTTTGTTGGGGTCTATTCTTTGCCCAAAGTTCCAAGTTAAGCGCGTATAAGCTCGTTCTTGGAAGCGCGTACAGTCGCGCTTTTTGCCACACGCGTAACTCGTGCAATGAAGCGCTTATTAGCTCGTATAATTCATATAGACAGATACGAATTCACCTCTACCAAATCGAGCGAACACGCCGCAATAAGCCCGCGTCCGCGCGTTAGGTTTTTTGAAGTGGAAATACAGCGAGCTTAGAAGCGCATAAAATAGGCCAAAGCGACAGTATACGCGCAAAAAAACGCTAGTCTGACACCGCATCAAAAGCTGGGACATGAGGTTTAACTATTTTTAGGTCTATCTTATTTTTTTAAAGTGCCCGTCAAGATTACCTCACTCCACCTTATGGAAAGCGGTCGTGAGGTCCAGATATGAGGCTGACAAGCGCAGTAAGGCAAAGCAATCACTGAGCTGGCCATCCTCATCTTGAAGGCCTGCAGAAATGCCTTTTCACGCCCCGCTTGAAGTACCCGGGACTATAGGAGGAAGGAAAAAAAAAAAAAAAATAATAAATAAATATCTGGGACAATTCACACCAAGATCATCTGACCCCAAACTAAGCAGAGCTTGTAATATGGGCGTCAGAGATTGATAAACATACTTAAATATTTCTAAATACATACATAAATAGATAATAACACCCAGACACACAACAAATACAAATGTTCGTCACACAAATATTTGTCATGGGTGGGGATCGAACCCACGACCTTCGGCGCTAAAGGCAGGATCGCTGCCATTGCGCCAACGGGCCAGTCAAACAAAAAAACATGCGCTGAGAGAGCGTTCCACGTCTGGATGGTTCGACAAAGAAAAGAGTCTATTTCCTGCGTTGAGTCAGTTAATATGCTACCTTATATATCTATTTATTTGTTTAGTGCCAGCAGAGACCCGTGTCCCGAGTTCAAATCTGGCCAGGAGCATCTTTGTGTTAATTCTTTTTGCGACTAACTCTCCGGTGATCGGGAACATCGATAAAAACCGAAGTAACCCGAATAACGAGGCTCACCACCCACCACGTTAGATGCTGATACGATTGGTGAAAAGCGATATGATTGGTTAAAAGTGGGCTTCTGAGTGACCCGTTCACCATGACGGAAATAGTCAACTACCCTCTGACTCGGTTTGGGATGTAGTCGTGAGATATCCGTTTGGGATATGAATCCTTCCTTAGAATAATTACACCTAGAAGGATAGTTTCATAAAAAAAGGCGCGCGATTTGTGATGCCAAAATCAAGTGTCAAAATAACAATTCGTTACACATGTAATCACAATTTTCAGTATTTATCATGAATGAATACTACTTGTGCGTCTCTGTTATGTTGTTGCAACCATTTACTGCACAAATAAACATTTTTACGAAGCCCTTACCTCGAGAAATTAACATCGGTAAGTTCATATCCAGACGTGACGTCCTGATATTTGTGGCATCAAAACGGGCCCCGACTCGCCTTCTATGCGTAATAAGCAACCCTAAAAAAGACGGCGATCATCTTGAATTAAATAGGGCTATTACAATCCCTTATTACTTGTCCAGTCTATTCCCTAAACTGAGCTTAGCGAGCAATTTCCAGCCAGTCAGCGGTTACCTGGCACTCTACCGTATCTAGGCTGGATACTTCCTGACGAAATTGCTCGCTACTCAGTTTAGGGAACTTGATTGTGATTGTAATAAGCCCCCGGCTGTTTCATGGCTTACACAATAAATCTCGTTTCTTATGTTTATTTAACCCAAAACGTTTTGTTTAAACATCTCATTAGGAGGAACCAAACAACATTAACACGGATAAATTATACGAAGGTTTTCGTTAACTAGCTAGCTAATTCGTTAGATTTATGCGAAAGGACAGTACCTACCTACATTTATTTGTACTTACTGTGCTTTAAAACAAATATCCAAAAACCCTTTTTGTGTCGATCACCTATTTTTTATTACTTTGAATCATCTGTGTTTTTAGAGCGGTGTCAGACTATTGTATAAGCGCGTTTTTGGGAGCGTTGACACGCTTGTAAGCTCGTGTATTCAGACAGATTCTAGCTCACTACTAGCGGTCCGATGATGTGACATTTGGCATGTAACTTCTTTATGTGTGTGGTAGCACTAAGAGAGGTTTTCCCGAAATTGCTACGGGAACCGGGAAAAACGGTAAAAAACGGGTAAGATATTGTTTATGATATCAAAAAGGGGTGTTTATTTTGTTGTTAAAAACTTGTGAGGCTTATCCAATTGATTTTCCTCGGACATTATTTACAGTCCATTCTGCCTTTCAACAACATTACAAAAATCAAACTTAATCAATCAATCATAGATCTGTGTTCCTGACAGCGTTATTATTGTTCACAAAAGACGTGAAAGCCGTTTGATAAATCGTGCCATTTGCAAGGAATGAAAAAAACTAGAATCAGTCAAAAAATGCGAGTCATGCCTCGCATTTTTTGACTGATTCTAGTTTTTTTTCCTCGTAAAAGTACATAATTTTATCGTAGAAGGCACAGAAAATGGAATGAAAATGATTTCCCACTCGACTTACTTACTTATCTTCAAGGTCCGAAATACGATTTTTCCTAGTTTCCTATCTTTAGATTTTAGCTATAAAAATCATTCGTTTACCAGCACAACGTTGCGATTCGCTTTTTCAGATTCAGATTCATTGATTACACCAATGCAACAGAAACATTGCATAATAATCAATTATTAAATTTAATACAAATGTGCAGTAATAATATATTATTGGCAATCCAATAATAATAAATGGTAATTGAATGAAAATATCATTATATAGTATGCCGCCGTCTGGAGTTTAGTTTTCCGTCTGCATACTTCGTTATTCCAACAACAGAAAAAAATACTTTACACACGTTAACAGTAGCAAGTTCACAGTCCCTAAGTTACTTGTTAGCTGTAAAATGGCATGTGGATCAAGTTTTTTTTTAGTATTGCCTGTCAAGATGATCTCACTCCATCTGACGGAATGCGGTTGTTAGGTCCAAATATGAGGCTGACGAGCCCAGTCATTCAAACGAATCACTGGGCCGGCCATCCTCACCTTGAAGGCCTGCAGAAATGCCTTTTCACGCCCCGCTTGAAGAACCCGGGACTATAGGAGGAAGGAAACACATGTGCTGGAAGAGCGTTCCACGTCTGGATGGTACGACAAAGAAACGAGTCACCGAACCTTTTGTTCGCGCCAACAAATGCTGAATTGTGTGTGGATGTTTTTACTATTATTCCAAATAGATTCCGGGGCCGTACGTTAAATTATGCTTCTATGTATTTATCATTCACTGATCGTGTAATAGAAAAGACAGAAAATGAAGTAAATAGGACTAATAGATTTTTATTCACAGCGAACAGTTCAGTGAAATGTTGTAGTGTTGTTAATAACTATTGGGTTTTCTGTGTAAATCTGAATGATCTTGACAGTGACATGCGGCTGCAATAACTGGTCACTAAGGCTATATACAAGAAGGCTAGAGACTAAGGAGAGATAACTCCCGAAGTGGGGGTAAGCTTTCGAGGGCCGAAAGTCGTATACTCTGTGCCGGGCAAAACGCTGTATTGCGCATGTGCAGCGGCAGCTATTTGTCATTTCATGGTCACATGGTTTTGTTTTGAACGGTGTCACGTGCGACAGTTGTTGTTTTTCGAGGTTGTGTTGACCAATTTTGACACTTCGCGAGGATCATTTTGACACTTCGCGAGGATCGCGGCAAAGAAGCGTAATGCGCATGCGTCACTGTGGGATACGGATTTAGTCCAACCCTTTCCAGGGAGTTATCTCTCCTTAGTCTCTAGCCTTCTTGGCTATATATAATACGACCACTGATGGCTGCGGACAGCTAAAGATACTTCATTCATTACTTAAATAGGAAGCAGGGGGACTAATTGAATGACGATTTGCATTTGACGTTACCATGACGATAACATACCTAAGTTTAACCTGGCAAAATTGAAAACCCCTTCAGCCACAACGTATGAAGGGATTCTGTAACATTTTAGATTTGTTAGAGTTTTTAAATCGACAATATAGTTTGATGCAAGACAAGAAGGCTAGAAACTAGTTTCTAGCCTTCTTGATGCAAGACAAAATACAGCCTTATAAATTCTGAAGTTCCTTTACTTTAAATAAGAACAATTAAGTGTGACAGCTGCTATTTATGTAGATTTGAATGAATTCGGCATAAATCTTAAAAGTGATAAAGCTTATTGTAGGTACTTTTACCACAAAGTGTACCCTAAAAATAACCTGTTTTACTTCTGTCTAATGCTATAATGAATGCAGTACAGAGCATAGTGAATGTGCTTTTCTGTGGATGCTTTTGATATACCCCAATCACATTCATTGGTCCACTTGAAGAAGCGGTGGCTCGACGTCGTTAAGGGTGACATGCGTGCCAACAAACTCACCACTGAGGATGCACAAGACCGCGCGAAGTGGGCCAAGAAAAAAATAAAGGCGGACCCTGGGACCCCACACTGGTGTGGGTTCACAACCGGGACAGACCGCACGGATGACGATGACATTCATTGGTCCACTTAGCATCTGGTGGAAACGGGCCCTACTAAGCTATGCTTTGCGCTATGCGCAACTTCCTCGCTCAGCTACCTTGGGCTTCGTAGCTCATCTTACTCGTTCCGTGACATAGCATCTGTGGTAACGGTCTAATAGTTTCGTAGCTTAGCTTGCACATCCTCGCAACATACCTGCATAGCGCATCTCTGGTGGAGAGCAGCCTAAGGTTGTGTTGTTGATATTCATTTGTTATATTCAATTAACAATGTAAAGTTTACGTGATGACGTCACTTTTTCCGATAATCTCCCATGTTTTTATTGATTGAATTTCTATTCTTCGGAATCGTTGCTTAGTAACGGTAGGTACTTGAATTAAATTTTAATTCAAATCTTATTATAGCCACCGGAAAGGAGTGGCGTTAATGTTGTAACGGCGAATCATAAATTAATTTGTAGGAAATTCGCTTCTTGGAAATTCTTAGATTAATTTTGATTTCTGAAATATTTCAATATGATGAACTGAACGGCCAAGTAATAAAGCGTTATTGAGGCGTTTCGGGAACATTGATTTAGTGTAAAATGATTTCTGTTATGGAACGGAAGTATTTATTTACATTTATTTATTTCGAACACAAAACAAATTGCCTCAGAACATGATGAATGTCTTATCTTATCTAAGCTTTAAACTAGAGTACAATTCTTCAACATGTGTACACGGCATGCCATGCAATATTGCAGACTTAAGACCATATGGACTTACCTAAGGGTTATTCAATATTATACATTTATAAAAGTATATAAATAAAATAACTAATAAATAAATATCTGGGACAATTCACACCAAGATCATCTGACCCCAAACTAAGCAGAGCTTGTAATATGGGCGTCAGAGACTGATAAACATACTTAAATATTTCTAAATACATACTTAAATAGATAATAACACCCAGACACACAACAAATACAAATGTTCGTCACACAAATATTTGTCATGGGTGGGGATCGAACCCACGACCTCCGGCGCTAAAGGCAGGATCGCTGCCATTGCGCCAACAGGCCAGTCAAATAAAAAATAAAAGAAATAAATATAAAAGAAAAATGTGTAGATAGATTCAATAGATAACAATACGAGGATGAAGTGGTTGGTTAGCGCGATTCTGACTTTGGCGCCGAAAGTCGTGGGTTCGATTCCAACCCTGGACAAAGATTTAAGTTAAGAATTATTTTCTGGCCTGGTTGTTATTGTCTATTACCACCATCGGCCTCGTCATCGCTTACCACCAGGCAAGACTGAGGTCAAACGCAAACCCATAAAAAAAGCATAGACATAATATCCCTGGACATTATTCCACACAGCGCCATCTAGCCCCAAAGTAAGCTAATTAAAGCTTGTGTTATGGGATACTAGACAACGGATAAACATACTTAAATACATTTTCTTTTGTAAATACATACTTATTATACATAGGAGACACCCAGACCAGTACAAACAGACATGTTCATGCACACAAATGTTTGTACTGTGCGGGGATCGAACCCGCGACCTCTGGTGTAGTAGCCAACTTCTTAACCATTACACCAAGTCGGTCGTATATGTTTATGTTCTGTGATTAAGTCTTTGACTGCCGCTAAAGCAGACACAATAGAAAATCTATTGTTTGCGGGTCACCGGTGACCCCCATGGCAGCTAATGTGAGTACCTATGTATTAGGAAATATTTAAGTATTTTGTTTTTTTCATACCACGTCGGTGACAATCAAGCATGCGGACCGCAGCCTATGGACGCGTGCAACACCAGGCGTATCACTCGCGCGTTGTCGACCCTGCAAAAACCTTTTCAAACCCCTCTTGAAGAACTCCATACTATAACTCATCGGGAAAACCTCGGCAGGGGTTCATTACACAATGTAAACATCCTTCGAAGGAAACATCTCTGAAACCGAACCGAAGTATTGATGTAGTAATTATTAAAGGGGAGCTTTGATTTTTCCAATTGAATTTAATATTAAGTTTTTCATACAAAAAATATTGACTGTTCGACTGACTCGTATAGTGACCTTGAATGAAAGTTTATAAATATAAAATATGCGCCAGACAACACACCTCTTGTCATGGTCTCGAAGTAGGGATAAATATCCCTGTGTTACGAGGTACCAGACAAGGAATTAAGCCAGGGGCGTCTCCCAGCACACCCAGACCCAGGCCAATTTAGAAAAGATCATTTACTGAATTGACCTGACCGGGGATCGAACCCGGGACACTACGGAATCAAAGGCGAGAAACCGTGCTACAGCGCACTACGCCATTCGTGTCGTGTTATTTAATAAATTTCATTTTCACTTGACTACTTGGCTTTGTAACGCCTCCGTGGCCGAGTGGCTCAAGAGCTCGCCCGAAACTAGATCGCGGGTTCAATTCCAAGGTCTGGCAAAGTGTGTTTTCGGATTTTTCGAAACAAAGCCCGGGTTTGTGATCACCAAGCCACATTTGGCAAGCGTGGTGATTAAGCCAACACCCATCCATTGTAGCGATGACTTAATTTCAATGATGGAGGCCTTTGCCCAGCAGTGGGACAGTATACAGGCTAATTACTTACTTACTTGGCTTTAGTCACCGGTGGTAACCATCGCTTGTTTTTGCGGACCCTCAAGGTGTTGATAGATTACAGAGCATTTACTTATAACAAAACGTCGAGCATTCGTCTTTTTTAAAGAACCAAATTGCGATCATGTCGCTCGATTTTTCGTTACGTACCTACAAACTGATTTTAAAACCCAACGAGCGCCTTAGTGTAACATTTTATCGAGTATACCCACGAACGCCGGGACGGGTATCTACATTCCTACTTCAGTACATATTCCAATCTATGGAGTGCACTTCAATAATATTAATGCTCACTTGCCATTAGCATTACGTCAAACACAGCGTCGGACATTCGCAAGAACGTTACATTACATAGAAATGTTTTTAGAAAACTGAGCATAAATCTGTATTGTAGGTACCATTCGTAAAAGCGTTACCCTAAAATGAAATGCTCTAGCAAATGCTTTAGTCTATACCCACCTTGAGCGTCCAAAACTGACACGCTTACTTATCATCCAGACGCAGGGACATATCTATTCCTATTTATGTCTGCGATCATAACCATCTAATTCTAAACCATAGTATAAGGAGAGAGCAGTAAGCCAACTCGAGCCCCGAGCCAGAGATAATAGCCTAAACACGCAGGGCTGTTACATGTAGTTTATTAAATCGTCAAAAATGATGCGTCAATCTCTGAACAATCAATCTGAACTACAAATCTGTATCCGATTACACATAATACTATGAATCTTAGTTAATTTGAGTACTTTTGTACTCACTGTTCTCATACAGTAGGTAATGTGAAGAAAGACAATTCTGGTTTTGATGAGTTGTTATTAAGTCATCCTTAAACACTGCAACACCTATTCACGCTTAAGTACTATTTTGTAGCAATTTTTGAGCGCGAATATAGGACGTACGGCATCTTACACGCACACGAAACGAACATTTTGCGTCGAAGTGCGCGGCGTTACCTACGTACGGCGCAGCCACGACCAGTGTTACCAGAGACACGGTAATTACCGTACAGACACGGTATTTTTGGCTAGAACACGGTCTACGGTAATGGTTCACTACCGAGTTAGTTTCTATTGTACATACATAACATAGTAGCCGAGGTATTATTTTTAAATAAAAAAAACGAAATTTCTTAATAGTTTTTCTTGTATTTTACACGGTAATTACAATGCATTTTTGTAAATGCATGCACGGTACTTTGAGCCTGAAACACGGTATTTTTAATATATCCGCACAGTAATTTATGATTTCAATCTGGTAACCCTGGCCACGACTGACTGACCCCGCGTTTTCCTTATTTTGCCAATGAGTGCTTGCGACGCGCGTAGATACGGGCACAGTACGGGCGCGCTCACATACAAACCGCGGTCGGACGGAGCGTATTCAAGAAGAAAACTTACGTCTATCCTTTTACTATGTCTGAACGATCCAGTTACTATCGGAATATCGCAATCATGGAATAGTTGCGGTAATGGTCAGTGAATATTCAGTGTCAATTATCTCAAACAGCTGAAGCTTTAGCCACTGCATTAAAGCAATGATTATCCATACATATAGCACGTCATACAAATGATTAGCATAGGCGTGACACCCTGCTGTCTCTTCCTGACATGAATGAGTGTAGAGAGTAGGAATGAATAAATAAATATGCGCCGTAACTCACCAATGTGGTCTCGAAGGATAAATATCCCTGTATTACGAGTTCCAGACAAGCATTTGAGCCAGAGGCGTTGTGAGCATCAAGAATCAAGATGGCGGGATCAAGCTTCAGATTTAAAATGTTTTAATATCAAGTTGTAAGTCCTTCGTATGTCATGTACTAATTGTACACTGACCTAGAGATTTGTGCCTCTGAGAATAAAGATGGCAAGTCGAAATATGTCTGATGTCTGGTCCCGCCACTTTGATTGAGGTACCTATTAGAAGCGATGCACAAAAACACCTTATTTCATGGATCATGCCATTTGTATTGTATAATTATCCTTCATACCTACTATACTACTTTCGTCTTAAGATGATATCCGTGACAGTTCTTCATTGTCAATTATAGTGATGTAACGAATGTAATTTAATCAAAGGAAATGGTATCGGATTTACCGATTTTTATTTTTAAATAAAATCTAAATAATCAGGTTATGGCTCATAATAAGTTATAGAATAAAACGCGGTATCTCGAAATTAATAGTTAAAAAATAGCACAAAAGGCAGACGCACTCGTACTGATGTTAATAACGTGATTACGAAATGGTCCCTCCCACTCATCGATTTTTTGTCGATTCAGTAATGTCAATACACTATTTATTGAATGGCGTTCCTTTTCACGCATGAGGCGCTGTAAATATATATTAAATTAGTTTAATTAACATAATTTATTAACAGTTAATAATAAAAACAATAATGTACTTGATAAGATTCGAAAGGACAAAAAGGTTTTAAATAGTTTATACCATTTTCTTTTACCAGTTTCTTTTTATTTAGTTTGGAATAGTATGCGTGACTCGGAGCAATGAGAACTGTCAGGCATATCATCTTAAAGTTAAAATAGTATAGAGCGATGAGGCGTATTTACGCGACTACGTTTTAACACCAGGTTTCTGCTTCCAAGTACGTAAACCAAGTTCCAACCCCGAAATACTCGCAACACCTTCAAGGTATTTTACTAGTACGCACTCGGACTTCTCTGTCGGCAGGCGCGCTGGCCCTGTGCAATACTTCCCGCAATTTGCAAGTGTCACTGGTTTTTTGAGCCCTTCAAAATTTAGCTGTGAAATTTAGATTCACAGGGATAGGGATAAGGAACATAATCGCGTAAGCAAAGCTTAACAAACTTGCAATCCTTAAAAGTATTTTTTTTTTTGCTAAAATCATTGTAATCCTTATTTTCATAAGCGTTGTTACCTATTTATTTTCAACAAAATACTTTGAAAGTATTGCAAGTGTCACTGGTTTTTTAAGCCCTTCAAAATTATGTTAGGAAATTTCGATTATCAGTGATAGGAATAAGGAACACAATCGCATAAGCAAAGCTGTAAACTTTCCGTATGCGTATGCCGTAAATAAGACAAAATATGACAGACTTCAAGACACACTTAAATCCATTCAGCCATCTTTAGTAAATAACAGTACCCAGACTGATGGGTTTTATAAACTTACATCTGTGATTTCACCTCGTAATGATTTTTTTCGTGAAGAACCAATTTAATGTATTGCACCAAAATATCAATGGCCTACTGTCTAAATCTGAATTACTAACTTTATCGCTTGAAACAATAGAAAAAAATATTGACGTCTTATGCATTACTGAGCACAACATGACTGGTAATGACAAAGCATTGTTAAGGCTTCCAAACTATAGAGTAGGATTTAGTTTTATGAGAAAGTCTAAACATGGAGGTTCATGTATTTTGGTTCACAATTCAATTCACTTCGTACCTATAAATGAAATTGGGAAATATAGTATCGATGGTAATAATGAATGCTCAGGTGTTGAACTTGTTGAACTCGTTGAACGGAAATTATTAGTCATTTGTATTTACAGACCACCAAGGTCAAGTTTGGAAGACATTAATTTGTTTTTTACTACTTTTCGTTCGTTACTTGGTCGATTCTGTTTGGGCAAAAATAAATTAATTATCTGTGGTGATTTCAACATTAACTTGCTCAATAAATGTAAATTAACTTCTGAATTTACCCAGACTGTCTCAAGTTATAATTTAAAAATAGGTATTAAGGAACCTACGCGTATAAAAAGTAGCACATGCATTGATAACATTCTTACAAATATTCAAGGTTTCAAAACTGAAATCATGGAATTCGCTATATCTGATCACACAGCACAAGTTGTGACATGTCCAATTAGATCCAATAATTGTACGTATGGGTACTGGTTCAAACGGAGGCGGGATTATGGCGCGGAAAATATTAAAAAATTTAAATGTTACATTGATGCACTCAGCTTCAGTGAAGTTTTTGAAAGCGAAAATCCTAACAAATCTTTCGAGGAATTTTCTGTTCTGTTTGTTCTTCTACCTGTGTTTTCCTATTAGCCGAATCAAAATATCCCTGAGACAACGCCCCAAATGGATATCTAAAGGCATTATGCTATGCTGTAGACGAAAGCGTCAATTACTTTGGCAATATCGAAAAAAACGAAATTTACTAAATAGAAATAGTTTTTTGGAAGTGTCGTCTAGGCTTAACAACATAATCAAACTAACACAGAAGGCACAGAATAACAATTACATAAATTCAGCTACTAACAAATGCCAAGCAACCTGGAATGTGATTCAAAATAAGAAATTTAATATTCCCAAAGAAAAGATCAAACAAATTAATATTGACACTGAACCAGTTATATCTCCAACTGACATTGCTGAATCATTTAACAATTTTTTTATTGACCAACCAACTGAACTGACATGTACTCATCCTATTATTAATTTAGAAAATAGACCGCATACCATTTTTATGAACCCGACTATCCCTTATGATATTAATAAAATTATATTAAATTAAAAAAATAGTAATAGTACCGGCTATGATGAAATAACAGTGAAAATCTTAAAACAGGTTTCGCCAAAATTGTCAGTTATACTAAGTCACATTATCAACATTTGTATTAATCAAGGGGTGTTCCCTGACAAATTAAAGAAAACTGTTATTGTTCCGTTATTCAAGAAGGGAGATAAATGTGACATGAGTTGCTATAGACCTATCGCACTTGTTCCAGTTTTATCGAAGATATTTGAGAGAGTTGTTTATGATAGCCTATACAACTACTTTAAATCCTTTAACTTATTTGCTGAAGAACAAATGGGGTTTAGAAAGAACAAAACCATAAATTTAGCAGTATTTAATCTATTGAAAACCGTCTTGAGTAACGTTGACAAGAAAAATTTAACCTGTGCTCTATACATGGATTTAACAAAGGCGTTCGATTATGTTAATCATGACATACTGTTAAACAAGCTGTATGCATATGGAGTAAGGGGTAACGTTTTAGACCTTATAAAATCCTATCTGTCAAGTAGACTTCAATCTACCAAAATAAGCAGAATATGTTCTGTCTCAAAAATGGAACAACATCATCTTTCGCCCTACAGGCAAGTTATAGTTGTTGTTCCACAGGGGAGTGTGCTTGGTCCTTTGCTATTTACTGTGCATATTAATGACTTTCCGAAAGTAACAACCCATCAGACTATTCTCTTTGCTGATGACAGTACAGCAATAATATCAGAGCAAAATAAAAGTAATCTTGAGCTTCAAGTAAAAGATACGTTAAGTAGTGTCATTGGTTGGTTGACAGCAAATAATCTTAAGATTAATCTCCTAAAAACAAATATCATGACATTTAGAAATAGAATTAATGAAATTATTGACTTGGATGTAAAATATTTAGGGCAATCAATTGATAATGTTGACGTAACCAAATTTTTGGGCCTGACCATAGATCATAATTTGAGCTGGAAATCACACGTAGAGAGTTTGTGTTCACGACTGAGTCAGCACTCTTATGCTCTATATATGTTAAAAAAACCGTGGACATTCCAGCTGTCTTAACGGCATATCACGGGTATGTGGCTTCTCTTTTAAGGTACGGCATTATATTTTGGGGCAATTCCACAGAAAAAGAAACGGCATTCAAGGCGCAGAAAAGATGCATACGTTCTACGTTTAGACTGACCCAAACTACTAGCTGTAAACCTTATTTCATAGAATGGAAAATACTTACTTTGCCATGCATTTATATCTTCGAAATTGTAGTATTTGTTAAGAAGTACATAGACAAATTCCAGAAACTCCGCAATAGAAGGCATAATTATAAAATACGCATGCCACCAAACAAGTCTGCGCTACTGAATAATAGCGTACTCTGCATGGCACCTAGACTGTTTAACCACCTCCCGAAATCTATATTAGACACTACAGACATGGAATCATTTATGCAAATGGTTAAAAAGCTATTACTTCAAAAGTGCTATTACACTGTGAATGAATATTTGTCTGACAAAATGTTACATAATTCAGCTCTGTAGTAATGACATATTTAATTTATGGTGACTTATAAATTTTTATTTTTTTAATTGTAAATTTATAACTATTTAATTGACTTAATTTTTATTAAATTCATTTATTAATATGAATTACTGTAATGACTTGTAGGTATTTAATTAGATATAGTCAAAGAGACATTTTAGAATATTAATCGATTTGCATGCCGCTCTAGGCCGTATGTGGCGATTTGACATAATAAACTTCTCCATCTTTTTTGTAACACCCATGTTCTGCAAATAAAGAATTTGAATTTGAATTTGAATTTGCAATCCTTTAAAGTATTTTTTTTGCTGGAATCATTATAATCTTTATTTCCATAACTATTGGTATGAATTTGCAACTAAATACTTTGAAAGTATTTTACTCCCGAGTCCCGACCTGCTCGGGCCCCCGCGTTCGCGTCTGATCGGCAAGCCAAGCGTAAACAAGAAGGTGACATATGACATATCGCAATCGTTCTCTCGCGTGGTGCGATTAATTCGACTAAATCTCTGCCTTATCTTGAGCGGAATAAGGAACTAAAATTGTGCATTTATGACCCTTGTACCGAGATTTCCGGGAAATTGCAAATGCGCGCTAAGTGTACCACAAATAGGTATGTGCTTACGTTTATAACGTGCCCAAGCCCATTCTATTGTCATACAAATAAAGTTTATTATTGCACGTACAATACAAAAAAATATGAGATGTTCTATTGTAGTAATATTTTCGGTCTTTAGCTTGGCACGTGCTTCGTCAGTCTATTAACTAACCTTGACATGAATCGAATCTATTAAGATTCGATTCATTGATAAAAAAAGTTGAGAGCTTTATATAAAAATAATTAATAATAATAGTAAATATATAATAATAATAAATATCTGGGACAATTTACACCAAGATCATCTGACCCCAAACTAAGCAGAGCTTGTACTGTGGGTGTCAGAGGCTGATAAACATACTTAAATATTTCTAAATACATACTTGTAGAGATAATAACATCCAGACACACAACAAACACAAATGTTCGTCACATAAATGTTTGTCATGGGTGGGGATCGAACCCACGAGCTCTGGTGCTAAAGGCAGGATCGCTGCAATTGCACTAACAGGTTAAGTTATTCCGAAGTTATTATTTAATTAATAACCATTATGGTCATATAAATTATCTACTTACTGTTAATATTCGTAGGATATTTAAGATTAAGTTTAGGTGAAGGCCGCAGGGGTGGTTCCCAGCACACCCTGACCCGAGCCAATTTAGGAAAGTGCGTTTCCCGAGTTGATCTAACCATTTATAATAACCATAGTTGAATCGAACCCGTGACACCAAGCAAGTGAAGGCGAGAAACCGTGCTACAGCGTACGGAGGACGTCAGGTGAAGGTTTACAGAACCATTGCAAAATAAGACTTATGTCGGCAGCTGTAAGCCTTATTCAAAATTAGCTTTGTATGCAATTAACAAATTGGTTTACGTTGTAAGTCAGAAATAAGATATCAATGAACACAAATCAATGAATCAATGAATAAAACACAACAGAAATGAACGTTTCGAAACTCGTCGATTATATTCATTCACGCGATTATGGTCCTTATAAAACACTCGTATGACGTATAGTCTTCTGTCATGAAGTGAAGTGTAATAAATCCTTGCAAGTATTTAGAAACCTGGCTTTTGGCCTAGGTATTTATTGGAGTACGTACCAGGTGGCCCCGGTATTGGATTTTGCAAGTACGACTATCTATCTTAGTCAATGACACTTTAGGTTTAATAATCGCGGTTCACCAACTGGAAAAACGCGATTTTCAAAAATTGCAAAGAAATTTTGAATAAATGAATAATTAATGTAGAACTAGGACTACATTAATTATTCATTTATTCAAAATTTCTTTGCAATTTTTGAAAATCGCGTTTATCCAGTTGGTGAACCGTAGTCCTAGAACATTTTTTCAAGTTATCAAATAAAGGAGAAACATAATATCACCGCGATTCAGAGAACATACAACGCCATCTATTGGGATGATTTAGAACTACCACGAGCGATCGAGAGCTATTGCAGTTGTTTTTTTTTGTAATAACACATTTGGTCATGTGGGTTATTTTTCTGAATTACCTATTGAGATAGGTGATGCAATCTGTTTTTGAAATTATAGTTTTGTATGCGTTGTATGGGTTTGGGTTTTAATACCATTGGTGAAAAGTGGGCTTCTGAGTGTTCCGTTCACCATGACGGCATCAGTATGTTGTTGAAACGGATAGCCATCACAATGCATTACTTAAGTACTGATACGTCTATCGTCACCGACGTAGTATATAAAAAAACAATTTAAAAAATCAAATTTTTACCTACATGGTTACAACATCACTTACTGAGTACCTACCTATGAGTACATAACTATGCCATATCCTAGCTTCTCGTCTTTGAACTTGACGTCAATAATGGATGGATAATAATTTACCGTTGGTACCCCATTTTGGTAGTTGTCTAAATTGTAAATAATCGTTTACGTTTATATTTCGTATTGTTGAAATGATTTATCAGAGTGGTGTAAATCGTTCATAATTAGCATAGTTAGGTTCAGATTTTGGCAATCCTTTGGTACAATGCCTCCAGGCATTAGTTCGGTCACTTGATCAATAGATGTCGCTAAATTACTTTAGCTCGCGCAAGCATAATGTTTCCGACTCTCTATAAATAGGAGTTTTGATCCCTTCTTCTAGCCGTTTTTGCCTCGAGAAACAATGATTTCAATCAAGCGATAATTGAAGACAAATATATATGTGGTATGACAATTATGACATACTTCTGATACTTCGTTCGTAGCATAGCATGATAAAGAATTTCATTAAATTAAATTTAATTAATTAGTAAAATATGGAAATAGAAATACAAATCGAGACATTTATTAAATTTAAGGACAACATCGTTACATTTTATAAAAACACGTAGGTGGTAGGCATACAACAAGATATCAACAAGACAAACAGATACATCAGACAGCGGTGTCCCGATGCCCAAAAAATAAAAAGACGTCACTCAGCATTCAGCCTGGGCTTTCAGGGCCCAGGCGCTGATTTTCAGTGGGCCGGAACTGAGTAAACGCACGGACATCTGCGTTGGACATACGTATGTGCCTTACATACTTATAATCAATATTTGTGAATATATAGGTAGAAGTATGGTGAGTAATAAAATATATCGTGTAGTGTAAATAAGTGTAATACATAGATAATAGATACTGCGGTTGTATAGTGTGATTGTGTTTTTGTGTTTCGTGACAGCAGTGTAAGCGGTGATGACGTACGACTCCCGAGTTCAAAGTGGAGCACAAAATTAAATAATGAGCCGAAGGTAGGTAATGTTCCGAACAGCGTCCGTCCGTCCGTTGGCGCCATACTCAATACTGATTAACTGAATCTTCTTCATCAATCATTTTCAACTAGTTACATGTATACAGTGAATCTCATGTGATCTAATTGTTAAAAAATAAGTTAACAATAAAATAATCATAAGAATAAACAAATTGTGAAAATTATAGAGACAATAATAGTACAATAAGGTACAAGTGTAACGTTTTACCGCTGAGGCGCCATTGAGACCCGAGCCGTCAGGTGAGGGCCTTAAGAGCGCCGAGGACGGGAATCCTCAATACACACGTGTATCAAACGACGTTTTTCATCAAACTTGTGAAGAAAATAATATTACAAATAACTGATAATGTTATGTCAACAGTGAAAACGAGTTGTGAAAAAATTTTCGCAATGGCGGGAAAAAATAATCAGTTTTCCTATGCGCGCGCATCTTACAATGGCGATCGGCCATAAACTAAAAGACTGACGTTTGTTTTTTTTTTGGATTTTCGCGGATAGCGTTTTAGTCACGTACAAAATGGGGAATTTCAATTTTTCTTTACAGAAAAAACAAAAATTATATTTGAGTGAAAGTTTTATTTAGTAACACTTACAAGTTGAAAGCAAAAGGTATGTACATTGATTTATTTGTACTATTGAAACGGTCTTTTTTATATCGAACTTATTTAAAAACAAAGCAACTCAACCAATTAAATTAAAAATGAATTCTATAACTCACTTGTGAATAATAGCAATGAAAAGTAACAGTTTGATTACAAATGTCATTATGTGCCTAATGACATTTGTAATCAAACGCGGTGAAATTAGAGCCACTTTATGAGCAACTGTGTTGAAAAGGTATTTATAACAATTTATTATTAATGTTAAGATCGTACTATGTCATAGGAAATAACATGTGAAATAATCACCTCCACCGGTTTGAATGGCTTGAACCAAATGGTAATTATATTATTTGTATTGACACGCCTGTAATTGTTTTTGTGCGTCTAATAAACCTAGTTTCATTTTGTCTTTGAAAGTACTTAATGTTTCCAGACCGCGCAATGATGGTGAGAGATCGTTCCAACACCAGGCAGCGAACCTGAAGCTCCCCCGGAACGCAACAGTGCTAAAGAGTTTATTTATTTTCACTTGTCATGCTCTAAAAGTACGCCAATATAGCCCTACGAAGCGGGCCTAAAGTGACCACTTTAGCCCCTAGGGAGTAAAAAGTAATTAGTTTTTTTTAATTTCCTTCATGAGACATGGACAAACTCAAACAGCCAGTAAATATACTATTATCTGTGGAGTGTGGACGGACCATCTTCATTGCGAAAATGTTTTAGTTCCATGGTTTGTCCGCAAAGAAGGTAGCACCTTGTGTTTTAAATTGTTAATCTGTGACTGGTTTAGAAAAAAAAACTGACCGCGTAAATTTCAGAATTTTTGTCGAGTGTAAATTTGTTCGGTTTAAAATAAATTTATTAAGAATGTCCTGTGACAGTGAAGAGTTTGACGTCGAGCAAATATCAAAATATTTACCAGATAATCTTTTGCCGCCAAAATCGCGAAAGATTTACCTTGACATTTACGAAAGTTGTATGGACTAGAGGAATAAGAAACATTTGTGATTTTTATTCTATTAAGGAATATTTATTAAATGTTTTTGTACTTAATTGACTATTTTTCTCGCACTCAAAGTGAATAGTACAGTTTGCACCTCGAAACTAAACGCCAACTTAATATACCCCCGGGTTCATTGACTCCCGAGTTACGGCTTCGTTTAGTCCCTCGATATAAAATATACTATTATTTTACATTCATGCTTACAGGTTAACAGATAACATCCAACACGGTTGCAACATTAAATTATTTCCACAATGCAATATAATTTAAACAAAATATCACAATATAATGAGAAAAGAATCAAAAATAAATTTATTGAATTTAAATCAAACACAAAATAAAATAAAATTAACATAAAATAATTACAAATTGAACAGAAATAATCAGAAAAACTTAAAATATACATAGTTATAAACCCGGTGATTAAAAATACTGTAAGTGTGGAAGGAAAGGAAACTGATATCGCAGTTGCATCAGTGGGTAATGAATGTAACGAGCGACTATAGAAGTGTTCTATAGAAGTGTCCAAGTTCTCACAAAACATAAGCCGCTGTATTTTGAGGATCTCAATTTAAAAATACTACAAATAAGACTCAATATTAGCTAGCATCAATTCACAAACATACTCCATTAGTCAATAACGTTCAATTTTTAATACACAGCCCACATTGTGAATCATTGTTATGCAATCTTCATACCAGCAATGTTCTATTCACAATATGTACTTACAATACGCTTTATTGATCTTACTAATTTGAAGATGAAAATAAAAATCTAGAAAGTCAAAAACATAGTTTTATCTCCCGCGCCGTCTTATCTTTTTTCCAAAGCTTTGCTGCGTGCTGCCACAGTATTTTCACTTAGTAATAATTAAATTAGATTAACAATAAAATTAGATTTACAATAAAATTAGATTTACAATAAAATTAGATTTACAATAAAATTAGATTTACAATTAACATTAATTTATATTCTTATATTATTTAGTGAATTAATTTATACAAAAAAAATTAAACGCAACTAATCAATCTTGAAATTATTTCAACAGGCTTTGTTTTTATTTCGGTACAAGTGCTGGCCCTTGTGGTGGGTGGCAGAACTAACTTGAGGCGTATTATAAGTTAAGTTCTTATAGTTTCTGCTACTCGCCGGTAGATGTCACTGTCTTACAGTAATTAATTATCTTGGTACAATAGTAATGACTGAAGATTATCCAATGTTAGCACTTTCTGTTTTATTTTTGCACTTCCTTGATGTCTGACCTTCTATTTAAGGTCTTCCAGCTACTCTCTTCAGTTGTTTTTGTGGGAATTGAACGGTTCTCATACCCAATTAATATTACAAGATAGATTCTCAATACTTGACTTTATTTGTGTGTTAAACTTCCATTTTGTTATTTACAGTGAAACTGTTACTGATTTTTAAATAAATTCAAATAAAGTGTTAAATTATTTACTGTCATACATTTTTAAAGTTGACGTTAACAAACACATCATATTCCGTTTGTTACCTCGACGCAAATGTGTTTATCCGTATTTTTGGTTCCTTTTAGCGATAATAAACTACGCCCTCGCTACTCTTGGACTCCGATAACCTGCGCTTTACGTTTGACTACTGCATTTCGTACTGGATCTTCATCTGACATGTGATTTGGTTACTTGCGAAAATATCTGATAAAGCTGATCAAGTGGACCTAGTATTCATCTAACAATGCTAGGTCCACTTGATTTAGAAGCATTACTTTAATAGCACTGAATATCTAATAATTCAGAAAAAATATGAATTGAAAAAGTGGAAAATACTGTTTTTTCCTACTTTTTCAACGCTTTTTTCTTTCAAAACTTTTTTAAAAACTTTACTATTCTATCAATAATTCATCATATAAATTTCAATGAAATACTTTGAGCGCATCATACTTAGTTCTTCATTCAAAGTGTTAGAAGTGTCTATTCATCTAACAATGAAAAAAAAATTAAGCATATAGCTAAACTATTTGCGCCACAGTAACCAAAAAAGTGACACCACCCAGAAATATAAGAAAGTTCGTAAAAAAGATCATAACTCGAGAGCTACCGAAAATTGTAATATACATTGGGTTCAGTCGATAGGTTTTGAGGTCCCCAGACCACAGATCTTCGCGTGTACACGTTACCCGGGACACCATGTATATAATATGTATATTATGACATAGTTCGACAAGCAAACGCTTGGTGTCGCTTTAAACTCAAACCGGGAATGACATATCTATAGCAGTCTAAAATGTGCTCTATGCGTGCTGCTTCATCGATAAACCAATATGTCGGCAAAGCAGACTGACAGATGTTAAAACAACCAAATTAACGCCATCTATGCAACTACTGTTGGAATTAACCCACAAGTTCCTTTTTATCGGTATGCACATAATTTTCCTTACGGTTTATTGTAAATAACAATTCTCTAAATACGTAGAAACGGTGTTCATTTTCAACCTACAATAGAAGCTCATTTGCTTACCCTGTGTTCAAAACAGCTCTTGCATAAGCACTTAATCCTCTTACTTTAGCCAACATTGTGATTTTCGCAAATTGATGTCATGAGCTCCTGGACTAGTAATTATGTTCACTGGTGTGGTTTCCATTATGACGATCATGATGACGGAGCTAAATATGTGCAGCGTACGATACCTACTTTATGTGTAAAACCAGTGATATGTGTTAGTTAGTTACCAAAACCTGCAAACGATTTTTAAAACAGAACAAACATAATCATTATGTTCATTCAGTAAAGTAAAAATTTTCATTCATTCATTTTCTAATACGTTTCTTTCTGTTGATTTTCCCTTCGTTAGAATAGGATAGAATTTGTTTATTCGCAGAAAACACGGTATAATTTCAGTTCTTGTTATTATAAAGTTCATATATGTTTTACCGCTCCAGCGATATGCAAACGTTTCAGTCGTCATGCATTAATATATATCCAATCATTATAATAAATAAATAATAAAGAACAAAATAAAAATTAAAAATAAATTATACAAATTAGATTTCAACATGTCCAGTCTTGCATAGAATTACAATGTCAAAAACAAAAAAAAATGTAAACAAAACAATGTCTATTATAAATGTGTACTTACGTCAAAACAAAATTAGCTAGGCTGAAATAAAATCTAAGCTCCATAAATAAATCGACTATTATTATAATACGTGCAATGCTACATGTATACTTCACTATCATAGAATTTACATACCAAAACAAATGTCAAAATTTTATTTTATTATAAGGTCCCATTTCGACAAAAAATTAAGGTCATAAAAGCAGTTCTCAACCAACACTCCAAATATTATAAATATGCTGTTATTAACTAACTCTTAAGTTTTTCAGTTATCAACTTTAAACGAACAGTTTTTACGTACCTATAGGAATAATCCTTGTTTCAAAACCTACATCCTAAATTTCTAGTTCGGCCATTTCTAAATATGTCCGATGAGGTCGACCCTCTCAGCCGTGCCCGTGATGCAAGAAATAGGCCTTCTCAAAACTTCTGCGGTTTCCTTAACAATATAAATGGTATCTTGTTCGGGTGATGGCTCATGTATTGTAATGCACGAAAGTAACTCGTGGATGCTTTTACGAGTTTCTGGTTTGTGTTCAATAAAAGAGAAATACTGAAGTGGTTGAGGTGAAGGCAGTAAAGTAAATGTTCCATTCGTTGATTCATTAATTTAATCTGATCATTCATTACTTCATTCACTCACTCTCTGAATTCCTTCATTCATTTACGAACTTGTTTATTAACTCTCTAATTCCCTCACTTACTAACTCTATTGCTCATTCGTTCATTCATGCAAAAATTCTTTCATTTATTCATTCAATTAATCAGTTTCCTTACATCGATTATTCAAAAGAAACAGTCAATTACATTCCAACTTTGCAGTACGAGTCATCATTAGTAGGGATTGCAAAAGTGATACAAGAAATAGGCCTTTTCAAATCTTTGTGGTTTCCATAACAATATAAATAGTATTTCATTCAGGTAATATATATAATAGCTCATGTATTGTGCTTATTCTTTGTAGATGTCTTTTTTTACGAGTTTCTGCTCAACAAAGGGAAAATACTGAGTTGGTTACTTCAGTGAAGGGTTGTCAATATTTTCTTCCATTCATTCATTCATTTTTTAATTCGTTCATTCATTATTTTTCTCACTCACTCTTTAATTCCATAATCATTCCGGTACAAGCTCGTTTATTTCACTCACAATTCGCTTACTAACTAATTCACTTACTTGATCACTAATTAATATACATTCATTCATTCACTCACTCACTCATTGATTAATTCATTCTCTAATTCATTTATTCATCAATTCGAAAAAAACAATAACTCATATTCTTTACAGTCTCAGCATAGAGATTTACAAAGAGGTCGACTTTGTTACAAGAAATAAGCTCTAAACTTTTGCGGTTTCCTTCAGTATAAATGATATCTCGTTCGGGTGATGGCTCATGTATTGTGCTTACTTCGTGGATGCGTCTTTTGCGTAGTTTGTGTTCAACAAAGGGAAGTTGAAGTGGTTCATTCTCTGGTTTATTTGCTGTTTGTTGAAAATATTTAATAATAAAATCGTTTATTGCTGATTCAAAATGTACACGCAGAGAAAGAGTACTTTTTCATTTCCAGATTTTCGTTTTCGTTCTGCAACTTAGATAGTCTTCGCCCGCGGATCTGTCCACGCAAAATTAAGCTAAATTTTCATATTTATTTTGCGGATGTTAGATGCCAACATTAGCGAAAGCAATTTTTCCTTCAACATTTCATCCCAGATTACTCCTTTTTCAATTGCAATAACTAACTTCTGCTCGTGACATTCTGAAACAGATTTTGCTACCAAAGACCTTTTTTACAATGTTCAATTTATTTTTATACTTACCAGAATTTATCAGTCAGTTTAGGTTTAAAAAAAAACATAGCAAGCACACCACTGTTGCATTAAAACATTAGTATGGAGAGCGTCGTGGCCTAGTGGTTCAGCACCCGAACTCAGATCGTGGATCGTGTAGTCCCGAGTTTAAATCTGGCCAGAACCAAAATCTTATTGTTAAATATCCGACTTACCTACTATCCGGTGATGGAAAACATCGATAAAAAACCAAATCAACCCGGATAACGACGGAAGGCAGCTACCACGTTGGGTTCTAATACCATTGGTGAAAAGTGGGCTTCTGGTCGTTCGTTCACCATGACGACACAGTCACTTGCCTCTGACTACCCCGCTAAGGATATAGTCGTGATGGTATGTTATGTTAAATAACTCTGGTGAAAAAAATCGGAACCGTTCAGTCGTTCTGCTAAATCATGAGAAACCTTTTAAAACCCGCTGGTCTCAACTTTTATCCTCTGAGAAACATTTTGACAGAATTCTGGACCGGATAGTCAGTTGACCCAGTTCTTGGTTAGGGATGTAGCTTTGCCGGTTATTGCACTATCGATAGCTATTTAGAGCATTGTGAAGATAACATTGTAGCTCAACTTAGCTGTAGGTAGAACCCAAACTATTTAGAGCAGCGTTCGTGATACCTACTGCGTTTTGACTGCAATTAAACTATTAAAAAGAAAAAAACAACAACCAGTGTGACTTAAAGATTAAGGGCACTGACAATAAGATACGGAGACGACTACTATCAGTATTTTTTAAGGTAAATATGTTGAAGTGGCGGTCAAGTGGAAAAAGCACAAAGAATCTTAGTTTTCCTATTGATTAATAGCGTTCTTCTGACTTAAAGGGCCCTTGACAGCATAAAATGTTCTAAAATAGAGACTATTTGTATGTTTGACGGTCTTTTGCAGGGTAAAAATGTGAAAGTTTGTCTTAAATCAATAGGTAACCGTGTGTATTCTTTCGAAAATATTGGTCAAAGCACTAAGAGCTGATGGCTTCTTGCATCTGTGACGCCATTTTGCAAAAAAAGATGACTTTAAATAAAATTTTCAAGTAGAAACTCGTAAGAAAAGCCTTTGTGAAAGTTTTCAAAAGGAGAAGCGACTATTCTTTCGTAAGTCAAAAAACTATCGACAGTCGAACACCTCCACCTCACTATTTCTAATGCAGTGCCATTGTAGCTTTGAATGGGGCATACTACACGTTATAGTGTGAAATTGGACGCCGCCGCTGACTAAGGGGTCCGGTTTTATTTTTCCGCTTTTCTGGTTTCGAAAGCTGTCATTTCTCAGAATCGTTTATGATAGGTTGATTGAGTGCAAAGGAACGTTGTAACTTCAGTTCAATCAAGTGAATCAAGTGAAGTGAACGTAAAAACCATGGCTTTAAAAATCGAGAATTAAGTATTTGTGATGTTTCCACCATAAGTAGTCATAGTCATATCATTTATTGCTCCATGTAGGTTTACAAGATCTTCAATGTAGAACACCGTACTAAAACATGAACCCCGTAGGAGCACTGCAAAAATGCCGTTGAGCACCTTCTCTCTCAACAAATAAAGTTATCAATACTCAACATCTTATTATATAACATATTTGTTATATTAGGTACAAAGATCGTAACAAATATGAAGTTTTAAGATTCGAAGTACTCCTGCATACTGTAAATACATTTGGACAGCAATTTTTTGCAGAGTTTTTTTTTGTTTTCTTTACAGAGTACTTGCTTCTACGAGTACTAACTACTAGTTAGGTCACACCAATGAGCCGTTGATTTTATTATCCACATGAAGTTTTCCACCTATAATTGAACCTTGTACCACACAAGCCAAAAAAACGACGACCCGCTCACAGTTTTTTCCAGCGCTGATTGAGATGTACAGCCACAGATTACTTAATAGTAACCACGTAACAGATAAAATCACTTCATAGAAAATTGTCAATTTTGTCATTTGTAAATGCGTGCTGTCTGTGACTGGCATATATTGCCAGGGCTACCTCTTTCGATATAGATGTCAGCTAGTTAGTACTTACAGTTACGTTAGTACATATCCTTATCTCTGGAATGTTCTACGCGGCTCTCGACAACCAACTGCTAAATGAGTCTTGGAATACCCGGCGGCTGGTAGGTAATTATCGCGCGCGAGTACATGAAGTGACAGTGGCCTGGTATTCGTGGGTTCGATTCTGTGCTGGCACAAAATGCCTTGCCATGATCAGATATTCGTTGGTTCTTTAATTTTATACTACGTCAGTCACAGTCACGCGGACCGTTTGATGGTAAGCGGTTACCGCAACAATGGCACGCGAAACACCAGGGGCATCACTAGTGCGTTGCCGAGCCTTGAAAAGCCTTTTTAAACCACCCTTGAAGCACTCCATACCACAACCTTATTGGAAGACCACTTTCTCTAAAACCGAATTGTTTAAGACCACGGTATGAATGTTAATGTTACCTGCGTTGTTTTTTGGTTTCCATAGCATAATGTTTACAATTTTTTTTACAAAAACCATCTACATTCTTCAAAAATATATTATTCATGTCCATGGAATTACCGGAATTACGCTGAGGCATTCCCTTTAGGCTTTACTCAATGGGGATTTGTTTCTGGATACCGTGACCGAAGGGCGGTTCGAGAGACACACCGACGGAAAGGATGGCAAAGGATCAACTTAGTTTTCACTTTTTATATTTGGTTATTTAGCATTCACCATGATGTTAAAGTATTTTTAGCTAGAAAAGGAAAATATTCAAGGAATCAGTGGGATTTCACTTGCCATTTTATATTTAAGTGATTGTACTTTTGGGCAACTAAGTCCTTAACTGAAATCTTAATCATTCTTCTTTGGTTTTTTTCACGGCATTTGGAGAGCGCTTGGCACCAAATTAAAAGGAATATGGTATCGGAATTTTTGAAGCAAAGCTTGTTTTCTTGATCTATGAACAATCTAGGGGAAGTTCTCCCTCACCTACCAATATGGCAAGGAACTCTGAAGCCCACTTTTCACCAATGGTATTTGTAAGAGCCTTGCTGGGAAAGCTACTGTATTTGCTGCTGATATCCTCTTTGAACCCTGTAGAAAAAGCATAAACACTCACTTGGATAGAGCAGGATAGAAGAGTTTCACCAACTACGGGGTAACGTGCCGACCGGCTAGCAAAACCGTGAATATTACTGATGTGCACTACAGGTCCGTTAGTATATCGCTTTATCACAGCCCAATGGAGTAGAATAATATCATTTTGATCACTCGCGCACACCCGAAAAAATGTTCAAGCGGCCATAACTTTTTCCGAAGGGAGACGCTTGCCTCGACCGATCACATCAATTCGCGCGAATTACGCGGCACAGTAGTTGCTATACAGCGCCGCCCCGCGATAGAAAATGGAAATTAGTGGAAAGGAGAAAATAGGGCAAGGAATTTGACCAGGAAGGCTTAATTTTTATCGAGTATTAAAAAAACCCAGCTGTTATCCGGATTGTTTTGGTATGTTTATTGGTCTTTTCGATCACCGGATAGTTTTTCGCAATTTAACAATGAACACAAGTTCTGGCCAGATTTGAACTCGGGACTACAATGCAATGATCCACGATCCGAGTTGGTGTGTGCTTAACCCCTTAAGCATCTTATTTGCAGAAGTTGTAAGAAACAAACCTGTTTTCCGTTTTCCAGAACCGTATGTCAGCGATTAAAGTAAATAGGTTAACCGAAGAATTAAGTTAATCTCCGGTTCGGATAAAATCCGTCAGATTAACTGTAACCACTTCGATTTAGACATTGGCTTATTTGATAGAAATTCAAATTTCGCAACTTCTAGACTGCTAGCAAAGTTTCAATATATAGGGTGACTGGGGATTCATTGGCATCCTTTTGAAATAAGAACCTACTCATGGTTTAGAGTACTTTCCCCAAGTATGAGGCTATTTCATAGGGACACAATTGCATATTTTTTAAACCTTATAAACAATTGCCAATTGCCAAAACAATATACATAATGTTAATGAGGTTTCCAAATATGCAGTTTTGTATCCATTACCACAAAATTTCATATTTTAAACTCGTATTGTTAAGTATTAAACATGATGTTTAAAAAGTTAAAAATATGCAATTTTGTACCTCATACTTAGGTAAAGTACTGAATATCATGAGTACTTATTGCAAAATGATGCCAATGAATCCCCAGTCACCCTGTAGAGTTGCCGTCCCTAAAAACGACCAGATTGGTGTAGTGCGCTGTAACAGGCCTCTATCACTCCATTTACTTGCGCGCGAAATTACCTACCATCCGCCGGGTCTCCCAAGACCCATTTGGCAATTGGTTCTCAACAGCCGCTTAGAGCATTTGTACGCAAATCTTGCGGTTGAACTGACGCGATGACGTACTGTAAGTACTGACTACTGACATCTATATCGAAGGAGGTAGCCCTAGCACTATATGCCTGTCACATGACAGCACGCATTTACAAATGACAAAATTGTCAATTTTCTATGGAGTGATTTATCTGTTACGTAGTAACTATTATGTAATCTGTGGCTGTAGCGCAGTTTCTCGCCTTGACTTGCGAGGTGTCCCGAATTCAATTATAGGTCGGGTTAAAAGATTGGCTACATCAGTTAAATTCGATTGCAAAGAAGTATGAGAGTGACAAGATCTGTCAAAAATTTCATTCCCTTTCTGGTTGCTCTTAGGCGTTCGTGGTTGGTGATAAGATGTTAAGCTAAACTATAGCCTCAACAAGCGAAAAAAAAACGTCAGTGCGCCATTGTCAAGGAAAAAGGTTTAATATTGTTTTTCTTGACTTATTCTTGACGAACGACTTGGTGTAATGGTTAAGAAGTTGGCTACTACACCAGAGGTCGCGGGTTCGATCCCCGCACAGTACAAACATTTGTGTGCATGAACATGTCTGTTTGAACTGGTCTGGGTGTCTCCTATGTATAATAAGTATGTATTTACAAAAGAAAATGTATTTAAGTATGTTTATCCGTTGTCTAGTATCCCATAACACAAGCTTTAATTAGCTTACTTTGGGGCTAGATGGCGCTGTGTGGAATAATGTCCAGGGATTTATTTATTTATTGTACTGAAATCTCTATTCTCTGAACCATGCGAAGCCGATAGCAGGTCACTAGTGCTTGAATAATCGCCATTGCGCTATTCAAACAGGTGCAAACGAAAGCCTCTATTTCGAGTTCATAGTAAAATACAGCGAAACGAAACGCTAGAAAACAAAGTCTTTCACTAAAGGCGATTTTAGACCAGAGCGTTCCTTTTCGCGCAAATACGGTCGCTTTAGCATACGCGCACATTTCGCACTTTAAAAACCTAACGCGTGCACGGGATCGTTGAGGCGCCCAGTGTGAAACAGACCACGTGCAATGGAGTTCCATGCCCTCACCATAGTGCTGAGTGCGAGTTACAATGAGAGAAGTGAATGACTTCACCATCGCGTTTTGCGTGCACGTAAATGTCAATTAGTATGGAATCGAGTCAGCGCCTACTAGCAGCAAATTCGAGCAAAATTGAGTGTACCCCTTGAGTGTCAGCCGTACTCACGGGTGTTCGTAAGAAAACCCTAAGAAAAAAATGGCAAACAATGACTCACAATGCAAAAACCTGAACAATAGAAACACGGGACGAGTTAAGGCCGCTAGATGGCGTTGACTCGATGCCATACAAATTTGCGTTTCGCGCAAAACGCGATGCCGAAGTCATTCTCTTCTCTCATTGTAATTCGAACTCGGCGCTCAGATACCTACCTACACTGTACTTTTTAATTTATTCGTTGTTAAAGTTTCACAACTATACTTAGTGAGGAGTACCTACGTCTAAAAAAGAACCACCATGCAAAATTTGAAACTCCTAGCACTTGTAGTTTCTGAGATTTCGTGATGAGTGAGTGACCTTTCGCTTTTTTATTAGTGCTCATATTTTTTACACTCTGTATAATGTCGTAGCTGTTGCCCGCGACTTCGTCCGCGTGGTTATCCCCATGCAAAATTTGAGACTCCTTCAAGCTAACTGGGGCCACCGCCTTTGCCCCTCATGACTGCCCGAAGGCCTTGCACATTTTAAATACTTGATCATTATAATATTTTGCTGCGATGTTATTTTTAAAACTGCGATATCATTGAAATCGAATGATTTCAAGGGCAATTTTGTTTTAAATTAAATATTTGTGATGAATAACGTATTTATTTGTATAAATAAGAATTAATATCATGTTTACAAAAACACCTTCGCAAATAATACATTATTTGAGATCAAATTTGGTTAGCATAAAAAAGGTTATAGTGAGCCAAACTTAAAAGATAGACATATGCTGTCGCGGACTTTTTTTTAGAACTTAAAGGGGAACAATTTTGTCATACATGATTTTTGCTGAACTTTAACCGTTTAAGCAGCGCACTAAACGGTTAAAGTTGGTCAAAGGTGACAAGGTGGTCATTATCTAAAATGACCGGGAAAAGTGATATATCAGGCCGTTTAACTCACATTGGACATTATGCATCCAGACCGGTCATTATTCATTGTGACCGGACATATCATGGACTAAGCGCGTCAACGCTCGTACGAGATACGCGTGAAGCAAAAGGCGCACATGTTCGCGACTACGGGCGGTTCTTAAACGAGATCAAACGCGCGTATATAACACAAGTCTGAAACCACTTTAAAATCCGTCGAAACTACGTCAGTACGTTCAGTGTTATGCACTGCAGTAAACTTATTATGTGCAGCAAACTTCCGTTGAATTGGGCTTGTTAGTAAAACTAAGCTTCAGTTAACTAATTTAAACTGAAATTCTAGTTACGGTGACCTGGCATTCACAGCATACTCGTAAGTGCTGCCATACACTGGTTTTTTTGTTATGACTATATACTATTTATTATGACTAGGTCTGTCAGAGACTTTGTCCGCGTAGAAGACTATTTTTTCCGTTAAAATTTATTTATTTAATCTTTATTGCACAAAGAAAAGTACAATTGGCGGACTTAATGCCTAAAGGCATTCTCTACCAGTCAACCACTAGGTGAAGCAGAAATCTTTACGGCGGGGTTTTGTAAAACTAAGTTTCAGTAAGATAAAAGTAAACAATTTACTCATATAATATATATACCTACTTATCTAA
Source organism: Udea olivalis (assembly GCA_947369235.1). Classification (NCBI taxonomy): domain Eukaryota; kingdom Metazoa; phylum Arthropoda; class Insecta; order Lepidoptera; family Crambidae; genus Udea; species Udea olivalis. The sequence continues at coordinate 5,113,769 of OX376370.1, read as the reverse complement.
ATTACAATATATATATATATATATATATATATATATATGTGTGTACCTACTTACATATAAAAATAGCAAATATATACACATAAATTCATAAATACAATGATATTTAGATACATATTATGTACTCAAATGGAAGACGAAACATTAACTCGGAATGATATGATTGACGATCTGACTAATCTGACCAATGATTAAATAGCACTAATTGAAACTGGTTAGGGTGTCTGTAAAAAAAGCTTGTGGATAGATTTTAGCCTAAAGATAAATAAAGCCTGTCACTCGCTGATAATGTTGCTTTATATTTGTGAATCGGTCAAGTAGTTTCGGGGACTGTTCAATACAAACAGAGTAATACAAGCATTGTAATCTTACCTCTTTATAATATTATCTAGTATTAGTATAAGAACTACCATATTCGTAGTATTAATTTATTTCCGTTTATTGCTACTTCGTGCTTATATTATTGCCTTGTAATTGACCTGTTATAGGTGCTTTTTAAAAGTTTAAATTCAGAATAAGATGTTTTCTGTCATTCTTCCTTTCATTACCCTCGCCTTATTATTTGTTTCGTTCATAACCTAAAGGTGCCCCCTCATTTGGAGAATTCGCCTGTAATGTAACGTTTCAGATTCGGTTTTGAGCATAACATTAAAGTACTGTCCCTGACATGACGAACATTCGCCTCTAATGTTCATTTCAGATTCGATTTTGAGCATTGCTTCATTAGAACATTATTCGGTGCTTCTCCTTACCAACGTAATGCTCGAATCTGTAACATTACAGTTTGCGCACTGTAATGCTCGGTTCTCCTCCCTCACTGACGTGATGCCGTGACGTGTGTGACGTGGAAGAGCACCTTCACATACATTCTTTCATCGCGACTAAGTTGGCTTGCCTAGACAAGCGGGCAACCATCAGACAACTATATGTTCAGCTTCAAAGCCTACAACTAGTATATGTAACTAGTAACACACATGTTTCAAAGCGCGGTGAACACTTGACCTACAAAGCTATGGTACGAAGTTCGGCTCCTTAATTGGAAAGAATAAGAAATGTGTAAAGTTATTTGGGAATCAGATGCTTTCAAAAACAAATATAAGATCGGGTTACAGGAAGAACTATGTAATGTGAATGGAGGAAAGACGTGATAAAAACACTCCGGTAATCTAAGTCACAAAATAAAGATCTCACAGAAGGACCACTCTCGCCTTTTTCTACTATAATTACCTAAACTTGCCTGTCCGCCTAGGGTTACTACTATATTCGCTCTGATTTTCTGAAATAAAGTAGGTAGGACTTACTTAACAGAACACGCCTAAAAATTGCAGGTGAAAAATTGCACCTACCAAGTTCGACAAAAACACTCGCGACAGTGCGACTAGTCGCGTGACAGATTCTCACCGGTATCGCCTGTAAACTCATTGTGTCTGTATGCGTGATCAAGCCACTAGATACGACGGTTAGTGGTTGAGCTGACCTGATCATGTAGAACACGGACAGACAAGCTATTTAGCTTGTTGGATAAGCTGGTGATGACATGAGCTGTTGATCGAACGTACGATCTTCGGTGCCTTGCAAAAGCTCCTTGAAAAAGGTACACATCGAGACTTCTAGTAATCTATTTGTTTTATGAAGTTGAAAATGCTGAAGAAAAGAAAATAAAATAAAAACGCTATTTTCTAAAAAAACCCAGAAATAGCCGAATAACACTGCGTAAGCAAGTCTCAGGTATCTCCATATCTCTAGGCTCGCTATGTGAAAGATCTTTAGCAACGAGAGGAATCCGACCTCATTCCGGATAAGGGAATTCCAGAAATTCCGGAAATTTGTACTTTTGTGTTCGCAGCACTATTGTGGGTGAATGAAAGGAATTGCGGGTACGTTGGCTAATTGGACTTGAGGTTTGAAGAAAATATTGTTAAGTACCTACAGTTAAGTAGAAAGTCTTTAGTGGTTTCTGCGAGTATTTAAACAGGGATCAATGTTGTTTAATTTCTTTCGTTTTTTCATATTAACTAAGAAATACTCTGTGATATGGTTGGTATTAATTTTTCAGTACTTCTGTCACAGACATTTATACATTTAAATAAACGACACTTTTTGACACTGCTTCATTTGGATCACAATTATATAAACTTCCTATTTCTATGAACAGTATTCGACAACACGATTGGCGTAATGCGGTGTCTCACTTCGACTTGCGTTATGTCCTGGGTTCGATTCCTGGTCGGATCGATTAAGGAAAAGTAGTGAACCGAAGCAAAGTAATTAGCATATTTACTGTCCCACTGCTGGGTGAAGGCCTCCATCATTGAAATCAAGTCATCGCTACAATTGATGGGTTTTGTCTTGCCAAATGCGGGTTGGGTGATCACAAACCCGAGATATGTTCCGAAAACTTCAAAAACAAACTTTGCCCGACCTGAATTGAACCCGGGACCCACGAGTTACGGGCAGAGCTCTGAAACCACTCGGCCACGGAGGCATATACAATGGAAAATTACTTTTCTAAATTGACTCGGGTCTGGGTGTGCTGGGAGACGCCCCTGTCTTATTTAATAATAAGAAAATAAAATAATAAGAAAATTAATTTATTTATTTGCATACTAAGTGTTTATACATACATATTTGATACAGTTTAAAAGTACTTACAACTTAGTTACCGCTAAGGTATTGCAAACTAACTTGAGGACAGCGATTTTATATTAAAATTAATTATTACAAACTTAAAAAAACTTATTAATATATTTCTGAGGAATTTAAATAGTTTAGGTACTTATAATTATGTAACATTAACTTATTAATTTGTAACATTAACTATTTATTTACCTAATTTTTAACTTATTAATTGTATTTTGTTAAATATTTATTTAGAGAATAATAGCATTTCCCTGTCTGGTACCTCGCAACACAAGGACATTTATCCTTACTTCGGGACAATGGGAGTGGTGAGTTGTCTGGCGCATATTTATTAATTTTATTTTAGTGTTGTATTGTGTTGACGCATGGCAGATGGCAGATTCCTACACTATAATACTACCAAGATATCACAAATAGCGTATATTCTATATGTTTCCGGATATTTACAACTTTGGTATCTTCAAGGCCAGAGTGAATAGGCATTTTCTGGGTAAGCGTGTGCCACCATTGGCCTCGTCATCGCTTACCACTAGGCGAGACTGAGGCCAAACGCAAACCCATTTTAACTTAAAAAAAACGTTTGGTTATCATACAAATGCGCCTCGCTTTATCAAATTTAATTTATTTCTGTAGGTTCACCAATAAAACTTCCCGTTTATCTAGTAGTTTTGTACTCTTTCCTTTAGAACTATTTTCTTTTATATTGAGATCGGTGAGTGGAACTTAGTCCGACCTACTTTTTACTTTCCAGCGTTCATTTTTAAATATTCCATGCGAATAATATGAAAACCACTCTTGTGCGATTCAGCCTCACTTATTAAACATTCTTCTTTCATTTATCGAATTGAACAGGAAATATGATGATGTACATTGTACAGAGCAATCACAAAATTAAATGTTTGTAAAGGTGCATTCAGACTATGCAAGCGAATGCTCATTCTAACCCCACTCTATCAAATTTGCTTTTTGTAAGCAGAGACAGAGCATTCATTCGTTGTTCTATCTTTGTTCGCGGAGCCCTATTATATAGCACGAGCTAGAATGCTCCTACTTTTTCGGTAGAATTATTTTGGTGTAAAATGAAAAACTAATTTTCATTGACACTATAAGATGACGAAAGAACATTCTTGTTCTAGCTCTAGCTTATTGTTCGTTTGGTCTAAATGCACATTAATATGACTTCATCAGTCGATGAATTATTAACGGAAACAGAAGATGAAAAATAATTATTAACGGGAGAAAAAAAGTCATAAACATTTTGATTCTTATTTACCACATAATTGTAATTGTGGGTATGGGAACAATTTTTTTATTTTATTTTTTAATATTTTTTATAAATACCTACCTTTTACTATTTTAAATAACAAATTTGAATATTTCGTTGATCTAGCCGGTAGTTATATTTTTATTAATTTTTAAATATTGCGAACTTATGATGTCACAAATTCACTTAGTGTTCCCACATGTGAAGAAAAATATTGTTCACCGGAATTTAAAATCTACTATCTGACAACACCATTAATACCATGCAGTAGAATCACCTAGCTAAAAATCTCACTTATGACACAGATCGCGTCATTTGATTGGTTGATGGAAAGATTATCAACCAATCACGTGAAAGGACGGTTATACGACCCAATGGCTTTCAATTGTGAGATGTCAATTTGTTTACCGTCAAGAGTCCTCTAAGAACCTCGATGTACTCTTTTCGTACGTTGGCAAACTGGGGTCAAATGAATGACCCCAGATTGCTAACGTATTTAATTTAAAATATCCTAGACCCTTCGCCTTTAAAAATGTTAAATATTTAAATAAGGTATAAAATACAAATACCTCGAATGGTTTTCGATTTAGGCCATGTTTGTTTTTTTTCCCATACCCAATTGTCCGTTCTAATCAGCCTGTGCCATCATTTTACATTATGTAACACAGCTTAAAATCATTGCTTAAGTTTGTCATAACGTAGCCTTAAAACATTGTTTTTCCATATTGACTACTGTACAAATAGCGCTATTTAAAAACAAATCAACTATTTTTCATCGACATAAGACTTCGTACACACATACTTTCGATTAATTTATCGAAGTAAATACTTGTAGACTTTAAAAGCCTTTTCTTGAAACTAGCTTAACAACCCTCATAGCCCTAAAATACCTCTCAATAGTAGAAACATTGATGAGAGAAATATTTCGAAAACTCCCCTAAATATCGCAATTTTAAAAATCATATTTTGAGACTTGCCCAATACGCTCCCTACAAACTATCGCCCTATCGCAAGATGGTGACGGCACAGAACGCCTATTTCTATGCGTTCGCGTTCTGCAAGACACTTGTGCGGCAAAAAATTGCGTTTATGAATATGGTTTCATATCAAAAGCTACTATACATTGTGTGGATTATCGAATGGTTTAATCATTTTTATTTAATTTACACTTTTAAGAATAGACTGGCCCACCCGAGTTTAAAGAATAATAAAATTAATTATACCTAAGTAAATGAACAAAAAGTTTTTATATGCCCTTTTAATTTATATAATTTTTAGAATTCGACGATGTTGTCAACTACCCAATTTTGTATCGTTAACGTCACTTAAAGTTGAGCACTCTTTAGCTAGCTTTTATATGGTCCTTTTTATTCTTTTGCTTTTCTTACAGAATGACAAAGAGCACCTAATTAGACTACTCCTAAAAGATGACTGCCTGAAGTACTCGAATTCCCCCTTCCAAGTAATACCTTATTTCGATTCTGCTCCACACTACTCGTTTACAAACAGTACGAAACCGGTTTACGTTTCACGTGAACGCCTGAATTTTTACAATTCCGGAACTGAGCTCGCTGAAAATTCCGGACTCCACATTGCCAGGAATTCAATTGGTCTGGAACTATACTGATCGGTATTCATGGAGAGGAGCGTTAAAAATTTACTATGCAGTCAGCGTGTTGAGAAAGACGTCGGAGGATAAGAAAAATAGTATATTGCAGGCATAAACAAGCAAACAAGTAGTTATTTCATTAAGTCGACATCTTAATTTACAACCGACACAGTTTTCCCCTACAAATTTTATTTAGAATCCTTAAACGTGACGTTTAGTTCAGTTCGACGTGACGTATCACCACAAATTACGCATGTGGCGCGGGGCCTCTGACAGATAGTCAGCTTAGAACAAACCCGCCATTTTGATCACGCACACAGACACAGTGCGTTTACGGGCGATAACGGTGAGCATCAGTGTCACGGCCAGTCGCACTGTTGTTTTTGTCGCCTTGGTGCAATGTTTCACATGATGAATTTTGTTTTTGGCCGGTCCTGTCATGTAGGTATAACACCTACCTACTTCATTTTAATAATTCAGAACGAATATAGTAGTAACGCTGAGCGAGGAAAAAGGCGCGAGCAGTCCGTCTGCAAACTCTTTATTTTGTGGCATCATCGTCAAGTGCATGGTACTGTCATTATGGCTTTGTTTCATAGGTTAATGTCTGTCTATTTGTTTATTCCAGAATCCCGTGATACTTTAATGGAACTCTGTAAACCTATTCTTCAAAAGCTAAATTTTACTTTAGTTTTTTAAAAGGTTACAGGTTAAATCGGCCTAGGCCCTTGAAGGGATTGTAGTTTACATAATTTGACTATAAAACAGTATATCCCAAACTCAAGCGTTTTCAAGATATTGGACTTTTCAGAATTAACAAATTTTTACTCCATCGTCCATTTATTTTGTATATTTTGTCTCTAAGAGCCTAAAATATTTGTTTTTACAATTTTTGTGCAGCTGATTAGTGATTTTATTAGTTTTAACACCAAATTCGCAGGTGATTGAACAAACTCTGTGTATAGGGTAAAGAAAAAGCTCTGTCCACGCGAGGTCGCTGGCAACACCAAGAAAAGAAAATCTTTGAATAGCTAAAGAGGTTTACGATTTAACTGCCATCCCGTGAACTAGTTTATTTCACTGTTCAATTTAAAGGTAACAAAAAGCAAACGGGACTTCCCGTTTTCTAGTGCAATAATTTCTCTTGTTTTCCTAGATTCCTAGGAGAGAAATGTTCCTCTCTTAAGATGGCCCCTTTAAAATGAAGATAGTGCACGAGTAGATCGGAGATAGCGACGTGGTTGCGTTTATTGAGGCGTTAGTTGAATGGCATTTGCCGTTTGCGAAAGAGAAAGAAACATTTTCTTGACTCCTTTTAGCTCAGAGAAATTGTTTTCTAACCTCAGTTTCAAATTACGTATTATTTACGTTACCAAACTGACGTTTAGTGGGTTGCTACTTTATCGTGACTCAAAAATAGTGTTGTAACCCACGTAACGGAGTTGGAGGATTATGATTTAATGATTTCTGTTATAAATTGTTAAAGGTTAAATAAATTCTCGTTTGTGTTATTTGAATATGTTGAATGCAAATTAAATTGGGATCAGGAGTGTCAGCAAAGTTAATATACAGACACATTCAAACTACTTTTACAACGGTAAACATGCTAAATCACCGAGTTTTTAACTGCAAATAAGAATTAATGGAAAATATAAATAAACATCAATATTTCTTCTGCATTCTTCGTAGTCTTATTTACACAAGAAAAAATATCAGAATGTATTTAATTTTGTTCCATTGTTCGGGTCGCAAACTTCAACTGATGAATAACTTATCTACTGATAAAAATAGAATCTTCTAGCCGTATTCAGACCTTAGCCAGCCCGTAGGGCTAATTACTTACTAAGACCGCAAGAAAATCGCAATTTGACAGCGATTATTGCTATTTGACGTCAAACACTGCATCGTCATTGGCTGACAAGCTGTCAAATGCGAGCGACTAGCAATCGATTCGAGTTGCTAATTAGATAAAATACTCAGGTCCATCAGAGGCACTTACGTCTTTTAAATGTTTAGTTAGTTGCAATTTTTTTGCACAGGCATTAGCTGAGCGCGGTCCAATTTATCTTTTGGACATCGTGACACCGCAGCCTGTTAGTTTGGTATATTTCTTTTATTGTTTTTTTTAAACTGTGTTTTTAATGCGATGTCCATGTAAATAATGAATGGTTTTCTTCTTCTTCCTAAACCACTATCCGAATTTGATTAAGCTACCTTATATCGCAAAAAAATGCTTGTCGTGGTTGAAATAGGTGATGTAAGTTCGTCATTATTAAAGATAAAACCATGAACATTTGTATTAATTGATATTTGATAAGAATAAATAAATATTTATACAGTGTTTGCCGCCAGAATGTAAAAAATGCTGCACAAAATAATTCCACCGGACGAAGTCGCAGGCAAAAGCTGTCATTAAAATATTTTATTACGTTCTCGTAAACGAATGTTGTCTGTGTTTTCAGCTGGTTGTCATTTCCATGTCGCTGTGAACACGAGTTTTAAGCGGAACACAGTGTTAGCTTTGTGCAACAAACTTTGAGGTTACACCACTAAGAGTTTAGACTTGAGGACATTTTTATTTAATTCTGGAAAATGTATTGTTTTAAACTTTCATATAGTTATTAGTTACGGGATTTCTACCATGTACCTTTTTGTTTTTGAGTTTACGATTTTTCAGCACTGTTCCGAGTGCCATGATCCCGGAGTAACTGAGGAATACACATTAACCGAGTAATATCGGGACTCTACAACAAAAAGGTAGAAATCACGTAACTTATAACTATTATAATGTTTATTATATGTCTATTTAGGGTTCTTTAGACTGGAGAGAATCTTCCGCTGGCCGAGGTCACTACAGCGGTGATTAACCATCGAGATTTTGGTGACAGTCGTTGACCAGATAAGCGCCCTCGCATATGATCCACCTTTTTTGTCTCCGTGCAAATAAAGGTCGGCCAGTGGCCGCCGCCACCGGTCAGTCGGGGGACGGCTTGGAACGGCGCGCAGTGGTGAGCCACTGGTATCTTGTCGGGGTCATGTGTGTATAATAAAGCTCTTATACACAAAATTTCACTATATAAAAGCTCTGCAGACCACTATAATTGCTTTGCCCTACCGTTCTTGGAATGAACAATATTTGTTGCCCGATTTTATCTACATACAAGCACAATGATTTCATATTTCCTGTACTAGTACGTCAGACAATTGAAAAGCTTGAATGAGGCTGACGCGTGACTGTGGCATCATGCATCTGTCTTTCTGACATCTATGAGTGAAAAGAGTAGGAAGACATTGTAAATAAGGAAAAAGTGTGGTTAGAATGACGTCAATCACAGTTTTTGTTGTAGCATTGACAGCGCGCAGATGCTGGGTCCTTGTCTAATGCAAGTCATAGTACAAACACAACCCACTCATTAGTTCGAGACAAATGATCTCGAGTTCACAGTTTAGTTGGTCGCAAACAAGTCTTCACACAAAATTATTTACCATAATACAGTAATGTTCAGCGCGTTTGAGCCGTTGTTTAGACAAGAACCTGTTGTGGAAATGTTCACAGACACGAGTTGCTAGAAGTTTTTAAATGAATATGAGCTTTGTTTGTTCAAGAGGAAATGATACATTTTCCAGCGAACCGTTCAAAGGCCGTTTGAGCATTGTTTGTTGTTTTACGTCCATATTGATGGATCCACCTCCGAAATGGACGAATTCACAGTTTCGGCAGAACAAAATTTACCTTTGACAGTTACGTTTTGCTTGCTCACGCGTTCGGTTTGAAATTGAAGTGATTTACAAACAGTTTCATAAAGAAAACAAGCTAAGAATTGCGGGCTAGATAATCATGAAACTTCAAATAAATGGACTGCATAGAAAAGACTGACACTTATTATTGTAATTTTCCAGGCATCATGAAAAGGACCATTTTGGCCGAAATAATTTTGGTTTTGATCGGTCAAATTTTCGACTATATTATAACTGTATCCATAAGGGTGCACACCCACGTCAGACTTTTTGTCGGACCGATAATCGGGCCGATTTTGTATTTCATATTATTTCTGACCTACTTTTTGTCGGACGTGTGCGTTGCTCCATTGCTATCAGTACGTTCTTTTTTTCTCCTACAAAAAATCGGTCACCGATTATCGGACGTGGGCGAGCAGCCTAATAACTTCGCGCGGTAGGCTATCAATGGTAATTGCCGTAACCCAATCAGATTGCTTAAATAAAATGTTGTTTGCTGAGAGATCTTTTCACCCCGTATCTCAGAATACACCATTTAGGATTTTGCAGAGAGCAAAGGTGTGTAATATCTATAATATATTATTACCTCCTATAATTTAATTAAGTCCCTCAGAAGTGACACGCACTTAACTCTCAAATCCAGCCTAATTTGAATCCCATAAATCGTTGAAGTTTTAAACTCAATTTGCCTTCCACTTAATTAAGCACTCAGTCTATAAAAGCTACGAGGGTGTCACATCGTTAGACTTTTGAAGGACATGTGGATTTTTGAAATAAATAAATATGAGATGGCAGAAATTTTACCCTGTCCTCTGTAATCTACCTATTCCTAAATAAAGGTTTTCAATTGCGTTTTGAGATAAAAAAAACACGACGTACTTTTGGAAGGCAGTAACATAGAACTACACAAAAAGTGATGTAATATGAATAGGTTTCATGTTTTTTGTAGAATAAAATATGATGATTGGAATAAAAAATAACAACATCGACTTCCAACTGTAAGAGTCTTTTTTAACGCCTAAAGATTCACGCTACAACGGGTTTGACGATCGGGAGTAGGCCCTCTCGGTTTTGTGGCTTTACAAACACACGTAACTCGTAGTTAATGTTAAAGAATTGAATATGTTAAAATAAAGAATACACTTTAAATGAATTTGAAAAAAAATGGCTTAGCTACCTGCAGTGCAGCTTGAGAATTCAACTTTTAAATTTGCAGAAAATGTGAGTGCATTAAGAGATTTCCTTTGTCATGTGTTTTAGTGGAAAAGCGTTTTTTTGATTTCTGTCATTAATACGTTGCTTTTAACTCCTGATTAAGATTTATGATAGTGAATTTATTTCTCTACTAGTCAGCATTTCAAGGAATAAATCTTTTTTCTACCATCTTGTTTTTTTATCTCAGTGACAGAACACGTCCGTTTGATCCCAGGTCGAGAAAAGAGTGTTTTTGTGTTTTGGACTAAATTATGTATTATATTTAAAACCACATTTGGTAAACGTGGTGATCAAGTCATATCACATTATTAGAAGCATTAGCTTGATTTTAACCATAACATTTGAAAAAAAGCGTCGTGGGTCAAGCACTCCAGGTTGGAAACCGTGTGGTCCACAGTTCAAATCTGGTAAGAACCTTATTGTCTTAATTGTTGAATTTACGGCTAATTCTCTGGTGTTATTAATAAAATTATAGCAACACCTATAACGGCGGAAGGCACTTCCGTTGGGTTCTAATACCCTTAGAAAGTTTGGGATATAGTCGTGGTGGTAAGTAATAAAATTAATATCTATAATCCTGAAATAAAAACAGTCGAGAAATCCAAAATGGTTGGTTACCCTCACCGCATGTCCCAGACAAGGACCCTTAATTTGCTAATTTGGGGAAATAAAAGAGATAAATGGCGGGATTGGATGGCGGTAGAACTGAAGAGCCATTGGCTCAATCAGCTCAATGTAGATTGGGTGAGGTTAAGTCATTCACTTTTCCATAAACTGTATATAAAACATCATACAAAGGGTGTTTGATAATATCATCGGATTCTAAAAATAATTTTATATAATTAAAAATACATTATAAAAGGGCTCAATTAAACTTTTAGTTGTTTACTTTTTGTACAATTCATTTTATGGCCCTTCAAACTTGGGTGGGCAAATCCATTTTTGAAAGTGTTAAGTAAATAAATAAAACTACCATTCCGTAATCTACACAATTCATAGCAACTTCTGTTAAGAACCATATTCGTAAGCGCCCAATTGAATATAGCTGCCGAACAAATGTTATGCACAAGGCAAAGAAATAGTGGCAAATGACGTCATTTGCAGGTGGCCATTTTGTAGGGAGAGTTTTGGGCAAGTCTAAAATATGATTTTTTAAATTGCTTTATCTCAGGGAGCTTTGGTGCTTTCGAAATATATTTTTACCAATGTTTTTATTTTTGAGGTCTTTCGATAGCACCTAAACAAAAAAATTGTCGAATACCATATTGAAAAGCTTGAAAATGACACATTTATCTATCATACGGGCGACGTATAAGGCTGTATTATTATGTCACATTAACAGTTTTAAAGGTGTGAGGAAAAAATCGAAGATACGAGTAACATCGGGGTTATCCAGACCAGTTTTCTTGTCATACTTAAATTCTAAACGAGATTTAAGTCCAAGATATTGACCGTAATAAAAAAAGTTCTAAAGATACTATGTTAGACAATTTGTTCTTACACTGAAGCTAACGGTTGCAATAAATTTTATAGTTACCCAGTGGATCGTAAAACCTCACAAATGTATATCCTAAGGAAACCCCTTTACTGGCTTTAAGGTCTTCGGTACAGTGAGCTACATAAGTTGATTGACTTCAGCACTTTGTCATAGCAACACAGGGATAATTATCCTTATTTCGAGACCATGATATGACCAGGGGGGCTAGGCTAGCCCCGCAGGATCATGGAATGAAACACTGTGCGGCGGACATGTTTTAAAAAAACTGGTAAACATTTATGAACATATTTTACATTTACGAACTAATGTTAGAATAGTTGAAAACGGGATTGCTACCATGTACCTTATTCATTTTGAATTTCCGACATTCCAACACTGTTGCAGGCGCCATGATCACGGAGTGACTGAAGATCTTGCGGGTGATCCCCTCATATCACTCGCAAGATCTTCAGTCACTCTGTGATCATTCATGGCGCTTAAAACAGTGCCGAAATATCGGGCACTCATAATAAATGAGGTACATGGTAGCAAATCCGTTTTGACTATTCTAACGTTAGTGACCATAAGTTTAAAAAATATAGCATCAATATTGTCACTGAATTAGCACAGTTTATTTAAAAAACATTTTTTGCTGACTGAAAAGTCAAATTGTCAGCCATTCTATTATGCAGAAGAACCGCTCAAGCCAAAACAAATAAGAGATTTGCGATCTCAAGAGCTCCCGATACAAAAGAGCTTCTTCACTCGAGTATGAGATAACCGACGAACCGAGATACTCTTGAGCATGGTTTAAGGTATGTTCTTTTAAAAAAAATGTTGTGGGAGAAATAAAAAATCTTACTATAAAATATTTCCCATGATTTGAGAGGCTATGTTAGGGGTTTAACTACGTCATGAATCCAAAATTAGGAAATTCCTAGATGAACTAAAGTGACTTACGGGCAGGACGATCTTCACCCTATTTGGGGCCCTGAGCACGTAGGATAAATGGGCGTTTTTGACTTTGAGTGTCAAATATTTTACTGAGTGATTTTAGGTGCCCTCAGCATCGTAGGGCTCTGGGCTCGTGCCTAAATTGCCAAATGTGAAAGAGAGGCCTGCTCACAGGCTGCGTGAGTCACTTAAGTTTTATTTTGTGCGTAAAGGTTCTTGAGTGAGCACTTTTTGAGTCCAGAAGCACTGTGAATGGAGAATCTTGCTTACATTTACAGTGGCCCGAGTGTCACAATGATTTCATGTTTTCATGAAAGGTTTCCTAAAGAAAGGGAGAAAGAAAAAACGGGGGTACCAGAACAGCTCTTTTTACGTGTGGCTTTACCTAGCAGTTCTAACGAGTGGAGGAACTGTCTTGTTTTTTAATTATTCTTCTTTTCTTCGAAGCATGTTGATGAAGATGATCCTCCAGCTCATTGCAATTGAAATATCAACAAAATTCAGCCCCAGCTTTCACCAATACTTCCCGCAACATCGAGCAAAAGCAAATAAAAGATCTCGAGCGTTATTCGATACTCGTCTTCGCTCAAGTAACAACAAGCTACGGAATTCAACAGAAGGGTTCATTGATGTGAATAGTGAACCTTTTCTGAGATTTTTTATAGAGATATTATTGTTATCGTATTGGGTAAAAGTGGCCAAACCATTATAATATATTTAAGTGTGAAGCTTGAAATACGAAGCGACAAGTTCGACCGTTCAGGTCATTATAGAGACGGATGCTCTTTTTCAGTTTTATTACAACGTAGGTATGTCCGTGACGAAGAGGCAGTGTTGTAGGAGACAACTAACTTGATCGAAAGCTTTGTGACCTAGTTTAAAGTAGGTCTATTTAGCATTAATAGTGTATTTCAAGCCATTTCATTCTTTTCATTTTGTTCGGTTTTCAATTTTGATTTGTTTTCATGGATTATTTTTTATCAATGAAAACAAATCAAAATTGAAAACCTTTAATGATTAACCATTAAATAAATAAATAAATATCCCTGGACATTATTCCACACAGCGCCATCTAGCCCCAAAGTAAGCTAATTAAAGCTAGTGTTATGGGATACTAGACAACGGATAAACATACTTAAATACATTTTCTTTTGTAAATACATACTTATTATACATAGGAGACACCCAGACCAGTACAAACAGACATGTTCATGCACACAAATGTTTGTATTGTGCGGGGATCGAACCCGCGACCTCTGGTGTAGTAGCCAACTTCTTAACCATTACACCAAGTCGGTCGTCAAATTGAAGATTAAGAAAACAAAAAAAATCAAGAAATGAGTATAAAACGAGAAACGATGATCACAGCTTACTATTTTACCTAATTTTTTATTACAAAATCACATTCCTATAAATCAATAAACCGACATGCAAAATAACATAAAATTCAAGTAACACTTACCAACACATTTTAACCCAAAAAGCCATAATATTTTTTCATTGGCTCTTCACAAAAATATCGCTATTTATATCAGCAACAATATATATCTGTTCGTCAGAATACTTCCGCAATGGTATCTGCCACAAAAGCTCCAAAAATAGAGAACTTTTGTAGTTAAATACACTGCTAGCAGAATTAATCGAATTTATTTCACCCTCTTTGGCTCTGACGGCCTCGGGAAATGTTTGCCCTTCCCTTCCCCTTAACTATTCACGTGCTTACAAGGGTCTCACAGACCCTTGAATTTAGGAGACAGAATTTGGGTGGATTCAGCAGAAGGTGAACAAATAAAATTGAATACTTACCGACATGTCATTCTTTACTTTTCAACATGGCTTTGGCAGAAATTATGGAGTAGAGCCTGTTTAATCTGACATAACGTGCCCCTCCACCGCATTCACCAACATTTATTTAATCTATACTAATATTATAAAGCTGAAGAGTTTGTTTGCTTGCTTGCTTGCTTGAACGCGCTAATCTCAGGAACTACTGGTCCGATTTGAAAAATTATTTCAGTGTTAGATAGCTCATTTATCAAGGAAGGCTATAGGCATCGTTCCACGCGGACGAAGTCGCGGGCAGAAGCCAGTTTTGAATATGGACGCAACCACAGATAAAAGTGCGCAAAAATATGAACTTTCCAAATGCTATATCAATCTTGGTCTGTGCTTGACTGTACCGAAGGCTCATGTAATCTGAGCCTGTAACACATGTTTCAGAGAGGATTATAAACTTAAATCTTCTTCTTTCTTCTTCTTCTAACCGATTGGGAAGAGTAAAAATCCAGAGGTTCAAATTTCAAGCCGCGTGTGTATCAAGCAAAGTGTGGTTCTAGATTTTTCTATCATAACCTGATTTTGCGATTACGAGGGGAAGGTGTTGATAAAGCTTAAAACCTATTAATTGACATAAGTTGATTTTTATGATGAAGGCATTTGTCTGGCCAAAAGGGACTACCTATATACACTTCATTCGTTTTGTATCACTCTTTGTAAATACATACATAACATACCATCACGACTTTATGCAAAACGGGGTAGTCAGAGGCAAGTGACTGTGTCGTCATGGTGAACGAAACACTCAGAAGCCCAATTTACACCAATGGTATTAGAACCCAACGTGTAACGCAACACATTATACATGCTACTGTTATTGGTCATTCAGTAGCTAGTTGGACACGAACCTAGGAGCATGCGTCGTTTGTTCGCAAGAGTACACTCGGGATATCTAAATCAACTAAAAAAGGAGTGCTAAAAAGTTGTCTAATTTGAAATGACGTGCCATTTCGAATTAGACAAGCTCTACGAATTTTAGTAAATAACGGCATTTGGACCACATGGAGATTATGTTTTATATTTAGCTACGAGCAATAGGAAATTCAAAGATAGCCTAATCTATCAAGCAAGTCCCTGTTTTTTGAATAACTTTAGCATGGTAGGTGACATTTTTTTTGTAGAGGTAGTATCGAAATACCTCTTAATAATTGAAACATTGGTTAATATTTTTTTGAAAACGCGAAAACTCCCCGAGATATGGCAATTTAAAAAATCATATTTTGGACTTGCCCAAAACGCTCCTCCTTACAAACTATCGCAAGATGGTGACGTCACAGAACGCGTTTGCAAGGCACTTACTTGTTCGGCGTTTATTGAATGGTATACTTTTTTTTTTAATTAACACTTTCAAAAACAGACTTGCCCATCCGAGTTTGAAGAGTCATAAAATTAATTATACCTAAGTAAACGAACTAAAAGTTTTCATAATATGCCCCTTTGAAATTGCATTTTTCGATTATTTTAAGTAGGTAATTTTTAGAATTAGATGATGTTGGCAATTATGCAGCGAAAACTAGTAAAACTATGTCCTACGCTATTGCTTATGAGGTAACGAATACTCAGATCTTCTGCTGATCACTCGCTTCCATCGACGCCCTGTGGCATTTTTCAGATAGTTCGTCCACTCTGTTCGTCGGGTCAGTCACTACGGGTGGTCTCATGCTGTGTTTTCCATTAAGCAGCCGGTAGTGGCCGGCTTCCACTTAAATCCGGCGACCTTTATCAGTAGAGTAATTCCGTAAAAATCTGACTCACTCAGGTGACAAGGTAGTTAATTCTATTAACATGATCGTTAGTGAGGCGCCACATCGTCTTAATTCATCTGTGCGAGTTTCGAACTGAGTTTCTCAAAATATGCCTAATAATCACCTGTCCATTTTGCGTTGGGACGATCTACCTGCGTTTGTCATCATTGTTAGTGTGGATTTGTGTCCTGTCAGTTGCCATTGAAAGTAATTCAAAGTACCTGGTTAGGGTTTGCAATAATTAGATATTCAATTTAGTTAATCAGTTACTACGATTATGAATACCCAAGAAAACTACTCCATGAACGCCGAAAAAGTGACGAAATAAGAGAGCTAGGAAACAAACTTAGCACTCAGTGATTAGCTTAAAACATTTTTTTGCATTGAAAAGAAAGGAGTACCTACTTCAGAGTAACAAGCTTGCTTTTCGAAAATATTTTGATGGCGGAGGGAAGTATGTGTGTGCTTTACGTGTCCAAAAACACTCACAAATTTGTTTTTTTTTAAATTTTTTATAGTAAAAATATTTTTCATTAATATTTTTTTTAATCATTTGTAATATTTTTTCAAAAAAAAATTAAAAATTATCAGCCTTTCATTGTGTTTCTTGAATATTTATGATAGGATACCAATCAATGTTTGTTAAAAAATGAGACTGAAATACATGTTTGGTCCATGAGACCGCACCATACCCATTCGAAGGTTGGTCGTTACTTAAGTTTTCTTGCTATTGACAGTTTCACTTACTATCGACCGGACTGCGACTTACCTGTGAACAAAAAATAACAATGTTAGTTTAGGGGAAGCTTTTCGCAGTCGTAAGTTTTATGATTCTTAGGAGCCTTGACCTCGGGGTAAACAAGTAAATAAAACAGATAACTGTGAACAAACAAGACGATTATGTAGCATTCGATGTATTCTTTAGGAATATATTTTGCATTCAGCATTTAGACATTCGAACGAGTAAGTAAAAACGTATAAAAAATAATTATTCGACGTATATAAAGAACTTCTTAATTTCTTCTTCTATTTGCGACCACATTACTTACGGAAGCATTAAATACATAATTTATAGATCAGTAAATGCTTACAGAGTCATTACGTTACCACTAAATATTATTAAACTATAATTATAAGACTACTAGTGAGGTATACAAAATTAATAATGTACAAATGGTCTTCAAGTGCGTAATATCCCATTTTCTGTTTAATTTAAATGTGTATAAAAATTAAACTATCTTGTATAGAAAATTGAACTTTTCACAATTATTCTGTGAAAAACCGTGTTATCATCTATTCTGTAAGGAAAATAATATGCAATATCCAGTAGATGTAGACATTAAAAAAAACTTTTTTTTCTAGGTTTTCATACAAAGTCAATCAGATACTCATATTTTTGGTACCAACGAAGCATTCAAAATTTTAGTGAATTCTAAAATTAAAATTTTATTGTGGAAAGTTTCTAGATCATCTACGGAGTATACCATGTAATTTTCCTCACTGTATATATAATCAGCCGGTATAAATTAAATATTTAATGAGAAACGTTACACAGATTTAATTCAAATTGCGGAGATAGTTTCGTACTAAAGTTGAAACTGTTCTGAGATCAAACTGATTAAAGACGAAAACTTACACACTTGAGGAAACCACACACGACACGCTTGTAGAAGTATGCAAACTTAGTCAGTGAACAATGAGAGCTTTATAGCGAGGTTTTGGACGAATATAGCAATGACTTTGGGCCAAATCAAAGCGATAATTCACTTGTTGGCACAGATAATATATTACGCACAAGTACCACTTTTCCAACTATGTAGGCATATTACTACCGACTTGGTGTAATGGTTAAGAAGTTGGCTACTACACCAGAGGTCGCGGGTTCGATCCCCGCACAGTACAAACATTTGTGTGCATGAACATGTCTGTTTGTACTGGTCTGGGTGTCTCCTATGTATAATAAGTATGTATTTACAAAAGAAAATGTATTTAAGTATATTTATCCGTTGTCTAGTATCCCATAACACAAGCTTTAATTAGCTTACTTTGGGGCTAGATGGCGCTGTGTGGAATAATGTCCAGGGATATTTATTATTTTATTATTATTTATTATATTAAAATTTTTCGAGATTCATGTCTTAACAAAAGACTTCCTGGGATTATCGTTATTTGTTATTTAGCTTGTAAAAATCTGTAAAATTTAAGGTGACACTAGCCAGAACAGTTAAATTCTTGTGAAAATTTTGTGTATCTTCATCATTTAAAATTGGAGTTCTTACAATCTTTTAAAAATAATCCAAAAGTTAATTGAACTATGTACCAAAGTCGTCTATCAGTGAATATAAACTTCTTAGATTTAGTTTTGTTGCTAATTTAGGTTTTATATAGACGTAATTTTGATGTACATTATTGAAAAATCCGTTTGGCAAATATTTTTTGAAATATCTATCTTAAAACCAATCGTTTTCTAACTTTTTAGAAACTTTGAGAAAGCAGTATAACTTGATGATATCCTTCTACCAGATCCAGCGAAAAATTATGATATCATATCTGCAAATGCTGCCATAAACGTGTATAAATCGGCAGGATTCGACCTTCGACGATCAGAAAACAGTTACCACGACGTCTAAGCTCTTAAGCCGAATGTATAGCGAGAGATAAGATGTGACGGAACCTCGAAGGAAGTGGATTATCTTGGTCTTGACGAAGGTACGTTGAGTAACGGTTATGGTTGAGATATCAAGGCTATAGATTAGAGCTCGAGCGGGAGACGTAAAGTTCGGTTGGGAACAGCTTTTGTTGCTATGATATGATAATACTCGTATATGCAAACAGTTTACATAACAAAAATGGCTCACAAAAATCTTGTGATCAGATGTCACATGAACATGACAATTACGTCATGTTCATGTGAGCCAATTATGGCTTTGCATATTTTACTTTAAATAACCAGGAAAAAAAATCTAGATACTATTCACAGAGCACAAATCGTTGAATTATTTATCCCTAAAACTCTAGAATTTGTACTATGGCTATTTTGAACCGGTAAACTAACTGCACTATGTCTACCATGAGTTTCCACTAATGACAGTCGCTAGCGTTTGCGTTGAACTCGTTGACGTTTTTGAATGGGATTTCAGTACAGCGCCTCTAGTGATTAATAATAATACTATAATGGCATACTTTCTGAACTCAACTATCACCGTTCTCCTACTTGACGGAAACTCATGGTATTTATTTATTACGTAAGCAAAAAGATAAAACATACTCAGTAGATGTAGAAACTGCTTTTTAATCCTTTTCAAGTTGAAACTTGATTAACTATCGCTTAGATAACTTCTACGAGTCATCACCACCACTTATTGAGTGTTCAATATCATTTTCGTTACGGTGTAAATAATCACCCGGTATAGAGATGTCACAGACGTTGTAGTAAAATCTATAGGTTGAAGCTTATCTTCAGCCTATCTTTATGCCTATTTGCCGCCATCATAATATTAAAGTAATAAAAAAGTTTACAATCCTAAGAAAATGTTAGGCTATAAAAAATATCACGGGAATTATTTGAGCTTGAGGGAATTTGTTTTTTCTGGAGTAAAGTGTAAGTCGCCAGGAAACTTTGCTCATAGCTTCTGCGGGAATCTTTTAAAAACTTTGAATGCCTTTCTGTGTAAACCTGAAAATATTTAAGGTGGTGGCATAAAAATAGGAGACTGACGCGTTTTCAAAATGACAGGGCCCTCCACACAAAAGGGCCCCGTCGTGTGCAAAAACAATTTTGATTATTTATTCTAAAAATGCCTCCGATGTAAAGTGGTTAAAGTGATTGTGCACAGACCGAAATCCGGTGGTACGACGAACGGTTCTCATCCCAGGTCGGGCAAAGCGCATTTTCAGTAAAGGGATTTGAACATTATTGTATAATGCCCGCCGCCATTTTATTTTTTATTCATTTTTTTCGCGCACAATAAAAGTGCTCCTAACCTACCTTACTTTCGAAAATGTTTAGTTCGAATTTCAATTGTACGAAAACTATACAACGAAGTTTCAAATACCAGATGGCAGCAGAGGCCGGCGAAGCGCCAAAAGGGCTTTATGCTTAGTACATACAACATTCAAAGTGGAATTGTACATCTCAGTCACGGTTTAATAAAAAGATTCGGAGACGGAATGTTCTTTCACAGTCCATACTAGTCAATTTACCAGCTTCTGATTCATAAGAAATTTCTGTGAACCTTCCAAGAATCGTTGGGTCGAACATTTCTTTATTAAAATCTACAGAACGAAAGAGACGGCAAATATGTCACAAAGACAGAAGCACAGGCATGAATAGGAATAGATGACGCAAGTCGCTACGTCGTTAGCGACCGTTGACGCGCTTATAAGCTCGTATAATCCGAAGATACTGACTCACCACTACCGGTCCGAGCGAACACGCCGCAATAAGCCCGTGTACGCGAGTTTGGTTTTTTGAAGCGAGAACTAAGCGCGCGCGTAAGCGCATATCCTAAATCCACCTTATTTAATCGCAAAACAAAAAGCTAGTTTAAACCTTTCTAAGTTTACACCGATGACGGGTCGTTTTATTCCGTAAAATATGAATAAGTGGAACGATGGCTGGATCACAAGTTAACTTGTGAACAGGTGCCACTTTTGGGAATTGGTCTGCTCAAGTCACTACCATTTGGGTTCCTTAAGAAAAACTCTAATTCTGTTATGATTGCTCTACTGACTCAGGTTACAATTGCAAAAAATTTAAGTGACTAACCTGAATTGTAAACTCCCTCTTTTCAAGAGTAACTACCGAGTTTCTTACCGGGTCTTCTCAGTGGAATCAGCCTTCCGACGTCAGTGGTAGAGTCACATTAAATGTATGTATAATACATATAATATTTAGTATATAGTTCGTATTAAAATTATGTACAATGTCGATAAATATCATTAGCTAAAGTTAATTGTTTTTGACGATTCGAAAGAACTGTAATTATGGTCTACTTGAATAAAGTTTTTTTGATTTGATGACAGTGTAGTAGACGTTTCTGGGGATTTCGGCACAGCACCTAGTGAATAGCAATAGAACTAAAAATTACATTCAAGTTTGGTATGACGCAAACTCTTGGTAGACTGAATAAAAATTAAACGTGACACTATCTGACGATAACTTTACTGTGACGTCTGAGCAATGACGTCACTATAGAGTTTTTAGTGATAAGCATTACCCAGTTTTCAATAGATTTTAATCAGGTTTGTAGAGACATACCAATAATTATTGTTGTTCAATATTAACATACTATTTTCTGTGCCGTTGCTTACATTTTAGTTAAAGTTGCATCCTACAAGATGGCGCTGCTCCGTAGCGCTCCGTGCTGTCCACTGAATCGCGGTGTTAAGAATTTTCTCCGATACTATTACATAAACGATGGTTTTTGAAAGAGATGAGGATATATTAGGGTTGAGAGCCTTCTGCGCTCACCCTACAGACCGGTGAAGCTGCTAAGGCCGTCGAGGCCAAGCAGCGGCGTCCATACAAAAAAAAAAAAAACAGATGAGGATATGACAGAATGTGATGTTTTAATTGGAGGTGAAAAGGTAGAACAAGTGAAAGAATTTGTGTATCTGGGGACTAGGTTCACGAGGTATGGCAGGCATGAGGGTGATATTGATAGAAGAGTGAATGCAGGGAATATGTTAAATGGAGCGCTGCATGCCTTTATGAATAGCCAGAAGGTGTCAGAGAAGGCGCGACTGGCTGTTCATGTGGGGGTGTTAGTGTCGACGCTTATGTACGGAAGTGACAGTTGGGTACGGCAAAAGAAGGATGAAAGTAGGATAAATGCAGTGGAAATGAGAGCATTGCGAAGTTTGGCAGGAGTGACATTGAGTGATAAAGTAAGGAATAGCATAATAAGAGAGCGATGTGGTGTGAAAGAGGATGTTGTCACAAAAATTGAGATGGGAATGCTAAGATGGTTTGGGCATATGGAAAGGATGGACGAAAGGCGATTAACGACAAAAATTTACAAGGCGAGGGTGGATGGAGCTGTTGAAAGGGGAAGGCCTAGATGGACGTACTTAGGACAAGTCCAAGACGTGCTCAGAAAAGGTCAGGTCAGGAGTACCCATAATCGACGAGCATGTATGAAAGGATTAATGAGAGTGGAAGAAGCGCAAGAGGTGTTTCAGGACCGTAGCAAGTGGAAAGATGTGGTCTCTGCCTACCCCGTTGGGAAAAAGGCGTGATGGTATGTAC
Organism: Udea olivalis; assembly: GCA_947369235.1. Classification (NCBI taxonomy): domain Eukaryota; kingdom Metazoa; phylum Arthropoda; class Insecta; order Lepidoptera; family Crambidae; genus Udea; species Udea olivalis. The sequence goes on along the minus strand of OX376370.1, from coordinate 5,091,044 downwards.
TAGTACATCTGCCTGCGTCTTCTAACCTTCTAACGAACTGAATGAAGTAGCGATTGAAGAAAGTAGGAAGAGGGTCACCGCATAGCAAAATTCGTAACGCACTCAGCACTTCATATTTAAATTGTATCAGTAAGAATAAGCACATGGCGACTTCTCAGAGGTTGTTATTGAATTTTTCATAAAAAAGATAAAATTACTTAATTTTCGATTGAAACTCTCTAATTATTTATCCGTTGTCTAGTATCCCATAACACAAGCTTTAATTAGCTTACTTTGGGGCTAGATGGCGCTGTGTGGAATAATGTCCAGGGATATTTATTATTATTATTATTATTAATCACCTACGTAGTGAATCACGCCATACTATTTTTTCCATACAGTTGATACAGTAAAATAAAATAATGCCCCGGTAGATTACACTCGTGACATTTATTTCATTTATATCTGTGCCAGGAAGTTACAAATTGAACTCGAGGGGAATAATACTTGGAGCTAAAATTAAAAGTAACGCTGAAAACGTATTTTTCAAGCTACTATGAATACTTTTCAAAATACTTATCTCGAAGAAAGGCAATGTTGCCAATTCGTCTTTTTTATGCATGCTCAAATCAGTTTCTTTTATTAATAATCAAGCCTTTAGATTGAAACTGCATTTTGGTTGTTCCTTTTTTTACTGAAAAATCTAGCCTGTGTGTAATCATTTACATTGGTGAAGGAATTTTTAATATTGATTAGGTAATTCGTTTTTGAGTTTCCTCCAAACCAGTATTATAAGAACGACAGATTTGTTTGTTTGTATTGAATAGGCTCCGAAACTCTTAGACCGATTTAAAACAATTCTTTCACCAATATGAAGCTACATTATCAGGGAGTGACATAGACTATTTTTTTTTTAAATTTAGGCTATATTTTGACAGGAAAGACGGTCTACGCGGGCGAAGCCGCTAATGGAAAGCTAGTTACAATTAAAAAACAAAAAACACATCTTTCCTCTTTAGAGTAGTTATCGAAGTAACTAACAACGATTTTTTTATATATAAGCGATATCTAAAATAGCGTAAATTTTCCATACAATCGTGCTTATTTCACCCTTTTCATACATTAATCAATTAAATCAATTCGGTTGTTAGTTGAACATACAGTCAAATAGACAGATGATAGATACATCGCAAGTGATTTCTTAATTATGTTACATACATACTCGTAGATACTCGTAAATATTTTGGTCACGTACATTGCGATAGTTTACAAGTCCACCTAATTTGTATCAGAGTATTGGTACACAAATTGCCCAATTTTGAATTCAGTGCATGCATGCAAACAAAGCCTAATTTACTTAACAAAATGTTTGTGGTACGAATACCCAATTTGCAAATGTTACAATTGGGTTGGCGCCGAAATTCAATTTCGTATTCTGCTTTTCGCTGATGGTCGTTGTAATTAAGCATCTGGTCTTTCAGATGATGAAGTATTACAATTGATCATGTAGAATGTAGATACTAGATAAGCCAATGATTATCCATACTCTGGATAAAACTCGTCATACAATTAAATAGCATAAGGTGGTTCGTTTTCCATACATAAATCAATCGACATTCACGCTAGATATGCCTATTTGCGTTAGGACTTATTTAGGGATACTCATCTCGAAAAACCAATAAAAAATATTTTTAATGTCAGTAATCTTTTAAGAGCCGATAAAAACTGTCGATTGATTTTTGTATGGAAAACGAACCACCTTAAAAACATGACACAGGTGTTACAGTGACAACCTGCCTTCTGTCTATTTGTGAATTGTATGAGTGATCTATTCACTCATACAAATCACAAATAGACAGAAGGCAGGATAACAATACTTTGCACCAAGAAAAAAGTGTGCATAAAATGAAACTATGCACATTTTTTTCTGTTCCTTTATTAGGGGTTCGATTCTGCTGTCTAAATGTCAAAATGAAACTGTAATAAAAGTGCTAGAGGTTGACCAGTAAAGAATGCCATAAGGCATTAAGTCCGCCAATTGTACTTTTTTTGTGAAGAATAAATAAATAAATAAATAAAAACACGCCATTCAATTACGATTTCATTGGAATAGTAATAGCAGAATCTGTGCCCAGTACGCAGATGCAGTCCTTGTAATTCAAACATCATTGATTCCGTATTACTCGCTGACAATGTAGCTTCATATGGGTAAAATAAACACACGAAAAATCTTTGCTTTCGATAATGTTACCACAAAAAATTTTCGTAAATCTTTTTATCATAAAACGTCAAAATATCTGACAAAGCTAACCAAGGTTCGGAAAAATCCGGTCAGAGTATAACATTCTGACACAGGATATTATGGCCACACCGGAAGCAAGATGGCGGCGGGTGCGGGCCCCGCCGGAAACGGCGTAACTGAATTATCGGACCAGCTACCATCTGGCAGTGGGATTTCGTTTTATTTGAGTTTGTATTGCAAACTTTTTTCAGTTTTTGTACGCTCAATGATACGAGTTTTTTTCTAATATATTAATAAGCCTACATACAGCTCAGAGTGAAGCGAAGCATGGGTCGTCACTTTTTGTCAATTTTCATCTTCTTCTTCTTCTTGTAAACCTTGAAGGTGGGTATATATAAACTAGAGCATATTGTAAAGCATTGTGGTGTAACGTTTCTACGAATAGTGCAATACGGGCAAACGCTCATTTTCCTAAAAATATTTCCATAAAATGTAACAACTGGCTGAAAGAACGTACAGACGCGTTCACATCAACCTCTACAAAACCATTACAAAACGGGTTTAGTGACTGCAGTATAAGGCCCGGTTTCCACCAAAGCGGAAAGGAGAGGAGATGTGTTTTGATAGCCAATCAGATTTTTTCGTTCCCACATCTGGCTATCCACATGTGTCTGTGAAATGTGGAAATATTGAAATCTGATTGGTTATCACAACACATCTCCTCTCCTCTCCGCTTAGGTGGAAACCGGGCCTAAGCTTAAAGCTATGTAAAGCTTGACGTTTATAAAATCAAGTTGTAACAAATCATCGAGCGTCATGTTCGTAATGAGATTCGAATGAGTTTAAAAACGACGAATGATCGATGTTTTGATACAAGTAAATGCTCAAATATACTCGTATTAGGACCTGGATGTTGTACACTTAATGGGAGGGTCTAAGGTTGTTATGTCTTTGTCATTTTAATTTATGGATTTTCATAATTATGTCAAATGTTATGGGTTTTAATATTACTTATAGATTTTGAACATGAGATAAATTAAATTAAATTTAAGCATGAGAATTATTATTTATGGAATTTAAAGGAAACTTACAGGATTGTCTACAAAGTGCCTATTTTTTTCCTTATTGTCCCTATTTTGATGACAGTTCTTTATATATAACATGTTTATTTTACCAAGTCCCTATTAACTCTTGTCTTGAAGGAACCCAGGCAGGATTTGTATTGTTCCGAAAATATATGCGCGGTCAGCAATTTCCTCCTCTGTTCGCGTTATAAAAAAGTCACCAAAGTCTTCGTGTGAATAGCTGAAATATCCACAACGTGGAGGTGGAAATCCAATGTCTGTCCAGCTTTCGATAGTGAAAAGTTGCTAGAGAAACAAACTCATACAGTTTGAAGTCTGATTTTGCCATTATAGAGTTTTTTTAAATTATTAGCAACAATATATATATTTTTTTATAAATTATTCGCACAAATAAATATTGACAACATCATTGGACTTTAAAATCAACTTGAGATATTAAAAAAATACATTTCTTCAAAAACTTTGTTAACTGTACAATTCATTTCATGGCCCTTCAAACTTGGGTGGGCAAGCCAATTTTAGAAAGTGTTAGGTATGCAAAAAAAACTATCCCATTCTATATTCTATACAATTTATAGCAAGTTGCTACAATCGTTAAGAAACCATTAATAAACGCAAAATTTAATATACCTAGCTGCTGAGCAAATGTTTTGCAAAACGCAAAGAAATAGATATCAAAAGACGCCATTTGCAAGCGGCAGTTTTAAGGGAGCGTTTTGGGCAAGTCCTAAAATATGATTTTTAAGATTGCTATATCTCGGGGCGTTTTGGTGCTTTCGAAATACATTTTATACCAACGTTTCAACTTTTGAGAGGCCTTTCTATAACACCTCAGAAAAAAATGGTCAAATAACCTATCGTTCAAGTTACTGACGGATTCACCATCTGTGGTCATTCCATTTTCGACTATCGTTTACCGATTTCATTTTCTCGATCTTCCATTCAAAGCTAGTCGTTAAAAATGAATGGTCACCTGACTTCGTTTTAACGACTCTGCAAAACGTGTCATGAATGCATTTGTAATAGAATGCAACCCGTGCGATGCCAAAGATAGACCGTCTTAGAAACGGGATTACATAGTGATAGGAGGAAGCGAAGGATTACTCAAAATAACTTAGTAACAGATGAATTACTCCATAGAAAATGTAATTTTTGTTAGTGGTAAATGCGTGTCTGTCATGTGTCAGGCATATATTGCCAGGGCTACTGTAATATATGTTCTGTGGGTATGAATACCAGTTGTGAACCAATGTACATAGGTTGGGGGTAGACCTCTTCTCTGCCCCCGGCTTGCCTCGCCAACCGTCCTCTGTCTTCCAATAAACGCAGTAATTACTAGTCATGTGTTTTTCCTTCCATAGCCCTGGCTAGGATTGTTCAGCTACCTCTTTTGATGTAGATGTCAGGTAGTCAGTACTTAAAGTACGTCATCGTCATCGCGTCAGTTCAACTGCGAGATTCGCGTACAAATGCTCTACGCGGCCGTTGACAACCAACTGTCAAAAGGGTCTTTGGAGGCCCGGTAGGTAATGTACGCACGCAAGTACATGAAGTGATTATTACCCTCTTTATTGTCTGTGGCATTGAGGAGTGACATTGGCTGTCATTAGACTTATACGGACGGCTTTCACTTTTTACCGCGCTATCGGGTTTAATTAAATGTATCTACTATTGAATCGTGTTCAACACGAGTATTTAACTATCAGTACCCAAATAACGTTGCTAAAGCGGTTTGAACCTTTGTGGCATAGGCCATTTTGTTTTTTACCGATGTTTCCGCGCACGATAAAGTGGCATACATAGGATGGAAAGAAGATAAATAAACAAACAAAAAATGTATTTGAATATGGTACCTTATAGTGTTACCTTAAGTTTTTTTTTATATTGCCCGTCAAGATGACCTCACTCCACCTGATGGAAAGCGGTCGTGAGGTCCAGATATGAGGTTGACAAGCCCAGTCATTCAAACGAATCACTGGGCTGGCCATCCTCACCTTGAAGGCCTGCAGAAATGCCTTTTCACGCCCCGCTTGAAGAACCCGGGACTATACGAGGAAGGAAACACATGTGCTGGAAGAGCGTTCCACGTCTGGATGGTACGACAAAGAAACGAGTCACCGAACCTTTTAGTTCGGGCCAACAAATGTTGAATTGTGTGTGGGTGACGCCGTAGTCCAGCACGCGTGGTACGGGAGTGGAAAGGTGAGGGTGGGATAAGCTGGAATAACTCGTCAGAGAATTCCCCATTGTAGAAGCGATAGAGAACACTTAGCCTGGCAATGTCTCTACGCAATTGGAGTTGTAGACGTTACCGAGTTATTTGAAGCTAAAGATCGATATGAAAAAGGTGATACTTAATAATTAAAAATCTACTTACTTTTGTGGGTTTATGTGTTACTTTGGCAGCTAATTACAGATTTCAGGACATGGGGGCGTTTACACTAGAGATGTGCGATGATGCGTTGCCAGGAATGTGTATGTTAAGCACCAATAAAATTGTTCCATTCACCTAGCTTCGCGATTCTATTGGTTCTTAGCACACACATTCCTCGCAACGCATCCTCGCACATCTCTAGTGGAGACGCACCTTTAAATAGTTGGTTATGTACGAATATATTCTCGCTAGACGCCTCTGTGGCCGAGTGGTTTCAGAGCTCGGCCGAAACCCAGAGGTCCCGGGTGCAATTCCCAGGTCAGGCAAAGTGTGTTTCGGATTTTTCGGAACATAGCCCGGCTTGTGATCACCAATACGCATTTGGCAAGCGTGGTGATTAAGCCAATACCGTTCCACTGTAGCGATGACTTGATTTCAATGATGAAGGCCTTTGCCCAGCCGTGGGACAGTATACAGGCCAATTACATACTTTACTTAACAGGTAAAGTTTCTAACTAGCCATAACTTTTTAAACAATGCCATAAGGGCTACGCAATTTCACGATAATCTCAAAGTCAAAACTACTTCATTTAGGCACCCTTGTCCTTCCATAACCACTTGAATAAGTATAAAATATTAAAAGTCTTAACAAAACTATCGTATTTAAACTCGAAAATTGTAACAAAATCAAATAAATATCAGATTAGCAAATGTCCGTGCGTCATCTCAGTCTGGGCCTACTGAAAATCAGCGCCTGGGCCCATAAAGCCCAGGCTATATGCTGAGTGAGGTCCATTTGTCTTTTTGGGCATCGGGACACCGCTGTCTGATGGTATGATCTTTTTTTTTCCTGTTACCTATATGTTTTGTTGTTAATGCCTACTTCTTTAGTGTTTACTTTATAAATGTAAGGATGTCCTTAAAGTTAATAAATGTTTTTCTATTTCTATTTCTATTAGCTAATATTTTAAAAGGTCAGAGATGACCCAAGCTATGGGCTATTTGATTCGACTGGCCGGGACAACCAGCATATACACTCACGTCTCTGATACCCGTAGTACAACTACATATATTTATTTAAAGCCGGAACCGAGTTCTTTTTAGCAGAATTAAGATTTTTTCAAGAGGAGTTCTAAAAAAAAAATTAAAACGTCGCTAATTTTTCCGTATCTCAAATCTTTCTTTCGAACCAGTATTTCTCAACTTTACCTTCCTAAACATCTCCAAGATAAACTTCAAAGTTGAAGCACTTGCGAACACAGAGAGAGATCTAAATAGATAAGGCAAGGCTGTTTGTATGAATAGCAAGCCTGCCCTTTTTGATGATAATTCGACTTCGCGATATCGTTTTATTAATAGGAAACCGCCATTTCTAATCGATTTTAGGTTACTTTACGATCAGAGATGTGCTATGCAGCTATGGTGCGAGGATGTGTAAGCTATTGAACCGTTTCCACTGATAATATGCCTTGTAATGGAGCAGAAGATGCACAGTTCGAGCTATACGATGTAACGACAGGACGGCACGATCAGCACTCATCCATGTGTCTTATATAAACATAGTTTAATAGAACCCACCAGTGATATGCTATGTGGACCAATGAATGTGATAGGCGGATGTGATATGTGCACCAATGAATGGACGTGGCATAGCAACGTAGCATTGCACTTCTCTGGCAGAACAGCAGCCTTGAGCAAGACAGAAGAATGATAAATATATTTCTTCATTCATTTTAACATAGAAATAAGAGGCTCATAGAAGCAGGGGTGCTAAAATGAATGACAATTTGCATTTGACGTTGCAATGCCGGATGACAGACCTGAGTATAACCTGGCAAAATTGAAAACCCCTTTCGCCACAACGTATGATCGGATTATGTAACATTTTATATTTGGTAAAGTGTATTCGGTAAATATGTATTCGGATACTCCACCCCTCCTTTTTTAGGTTTTTAACATCAACAATATAGTTTTATGCAAGACAAAATAAGTTATTTAAGCAAAAGCCAAATCAATCCTGAAGTTACTTTACTTCAAATGAGAACAGTTAAGTGTGACCGCTGCTATATAAGTAGATTTTGATAAATTCGGCATAAATCTTAAAAGTAATATGTTTATTGTACTTTCACCACAAAGTGTACCCTAAAAAGAACCTTTGTTACTTCTGTCTAATGCTGTAATGAATGGCGTGATGATGGTTATGACATCAGTCGCCATAGAGGCAGGTGCTGTGTATGAAGCAGATTCGAAAGAAGACTTACTGACTTCGCACTGTCTTTTGACACACGAAGTACGTACGACAACATTTTAAAATGTACAGGGGCCTTACTTTATTCCATTATTACTTTTCAAGTTCATTATTTAGCTTCTCTTATTATCTTAGTTAAAGTTGAAAGAAAAAATTAAAATGTATGAAACAGATACGGTGATTGGGTCAGGTTGCATTAAAACATACAATTGTTTAAGTAGGATACTGCCGAACTGCAGTCACTCGATGTCAGGAAAGCCAGTGGCCCTGATGGCATTCCAGCTGTGGTGCTGAAGAAATGTGCAGCGGAGTTGTCTCCAGTGTTCACTAGCCTGTATCGCCTCTCCTACAATTCGGGTCTTGTGCCGCTGTCTTGGAAGGAGACGAACGTTCAAATCCCAATACATTTTTTTTACGCGAACGATAATGTAAATTTAAAGTGGCAACTCGTGGTAGACTCGTTACATCAACAATAAATCTACCAAATCATTACTTCCCAAACAATTTTTCGCTAAATTTAATTTCCCAAATTATTACTTAGCAAATGAGGCTCACTATTCTAAGCATAATCTACATTGTCATAATATCATGTTGCATATTTCCATAGATAAACTAAACAATACAATATGAATATTCTTTGATATTTCTGATTTTCCTAATCATCACGAGCCATAATATTCTGTAGCTTATTTTGAGATATCCTAATATAGTGTGGGCAAAAATTGTTTGGCATAAGTATCAAAAAGCATAAATTCGAAGGGCATAATAATTATAATACATAATGTTTCAAAGCATAATAATCAAAACGAATAATAACCAAACGCATATTTTTGGAAGCATAGTAATTAAAACGAATAATAAGTTGACATCATATTATGACAATAAACATTAAGCTTAGAAAAAAAAAAGTTTTGGTTCAAATAACATACTCTTACTAACCAAGTTTAGTAAGTACTAGCTTTCCGCCCGCTGCTTCGCCCGCGTGAACTTCAGTTTTTTGTCTTACGGATTTTTTTCCGACTTACGATACTTGTTATTCACGAAATCCCGTCACAGTTAGCATCCACGTCCTAAAAAGAACCCCAATACAAAATTTGAGACTCCTGCACTTGAAGTAACGAAGTTACATACAAACAAACTATCAACCCCAAAAACAACCCCTTAGAGGTCGAATTTTGCAAAAAATTATGAGAATTCAGTGTTATGCTTTGTGATGTTATGCCAAATGAGTTATGCCAAACGACTTTAGGATAATCGGCGTTACGCGAAAAGTTAGTCCCCCAGCAAATTAACTCTTCGCAAATAATTGTAACGCAAACCGAATGTTTGGCAAGTAAACGTTTGAACAGTAACTCTCTTACGAAACAGTACTTTTACTAGATTTCATTTGGTCATTCGGTTTATGTCAGTGGTTGAACCACTTGCGAACAATTTCTCCAATGCTAAAGTTGCATAAAGCTGGGATTCCGCCATTTGTAAACTCGAGATACATTTCCTGCAAAGACGGTTCGGAAATGATTCCGTAAGTTTTTAAAAATGTGTTGTTTGAGCTCAGGAATTAAAGTTTGGATGCGGCGAGGAGATTTTTATTTTTTATTCGAAGAAATGGATAGCGAACAGACTATTTTGGTCTGATGCTTTGTCTGTCTTTTAAAACTTCATAAATTGGACCCTTTCATTGCCTTTTGCCTAATAAGCACTGTTCATTTTCGTGCCCTCAACGCCCAACTTCTGTTTTTTTTATAGTGCTCGTCAAGATGACCTCACTCCACCTGATGGAAAGTAGTCGTGAGGTCCAGATATGAGGATGACAAGCACAATAATGTAAAGCAATTACCGAGCTGGCCATACACATCTTGAAGGCCTGCCCTGGCACCGGTTAGTGCAGTGCTGATCCCGGATCGCGACCTGACCGAGATAGGTCAGAGTCACTTGGCGGGTTTTACGCAACTGCATGGTGGTAACATCAACCGGCCGACATAATATGTCTCCCACCTGAAGAGCAGATGGTCTGCTGCAGGACTCCCTCAGTCGCCTCTCACGACACCTTCGGGAAGGAGATGGGGCGGTGGAAAGTATCCTTTTAAAGTGGCGCCAAAAGCACGGCACTGATGTTTCAGATAATGTAAGTAAATAATTAAAACAAACCATTGATTGTATAAAAATAGTACAATCAATTTTTTATACTTGCCTTCATTGCCTCATTGCTGCGGCACTCTGAGCAGTGGTTCAACTAGTGAGTTACGGCAACAAGTGCTTTATACTGGTGATTATATTTATACTTTCAGGAAAATTATATGTGTTTCTTTGTCTTTCACTTAAAGGTACAAGATCAAGACAGACTTTAATCACAGATTATTTAATAATTACCACATATCAGATAAATCACATCCATAGAAAATTACAATTGTATTAATCCTAAATGCCTGCTGTCAGGTGACTGACATAAATTGATATGATAGGGACCTTTTTCGATATAGATGGCAGTGTCAGTGCTTACAGTAGGTACCTCATCGCGTCATCAGTTCAACCGCAAAATTCGCGTACAAATGCTCTACGCGGCTTTTGACAACCACCTGCCAAATGAGTCATGGAATACCCGGCGGCCGGTAGGTAGTTAGTGTGCGCAAGTATATGCAGTGACAGAGGTCTGCTTTAGTCCGCAAACTGCAGCTGCAAACTGCAAGCGACACTTTTGGTTCCTATGAATCTCTAAGAAAGTTTGGTATCACTTTCTAGGTATTCATAGAAACTAGTAGTTAGCGGCACTAGAATTGTGCCTTTACTGTCACGGTAGACACTGCAGTCTGCAGTTGCAGCGAGCCGCAGAAGCAAACGGCAATGCACTCTGGATTACTTTCATACGAAACCAGTAGTGTTCTGCTTGTCCCTCCTTAAGAATATAATGCTTAGATTTTTTACCAGACAGCCAAACGATCTAAACATAGAAATTACAGGCTGAGCAAAATATCTCAGACATTGTGGATATTTTGGAAGCTGGCCAGCGTAGGAGCAGCCTATTCTAAGTTTCAATAAATATTTTATCCTCCTTGTTTGTATTTTTGTTTCAAATGATTTTGATATTCTATCAACAAGCCTTCAGACGTCCTAACAAAACAACCTCTACCAACGTAAAGTAGAATTACCATGTAAGCTTCGCTAAAACTTTAGGAAGTTTGATTTTATATATGCAACCGTTGTACCTACTAATATGAGCCACAAAATAAAGAGACTACAGAAGGACCGATCGCACCTTTTTCCAAAACTTGCGTGAACCGCCCAGGGTTACTACTTTATTCGCTCTGATGTTTTAAAATGAAGTAAGTAAGTTATACCTACTAGACAGAACCGGCCAAAAACAAAATTCATCATGTGAAAAATTGCACCAAGTTCGACAAAAACAAAAACACTCGCGACAGTGCGACTTTCCGACTCACCGAAGCTCACTGACTTCGCTCGTAAACTCATGCCTCTGTGTGCGTGCGTCAAAAATGGCGTGTTGTTCTAAGCGGGCTATCTGTCAAAGCGCTGCTAATTTGTGTATGAACTTACACCGATGACAGTCGCTAGTGACAGTGTTGTCATTTTTGTATAGGATTTAGGTACAACGCCCCTCGTGATTAGAAATGTAACTAAAAATGGCAGAGAAATTGCTGTAGTTCACATGACGGAACCTCATAGTAGTCAGTTGAGACATACAAATTTAATTTTTGCCCATCTTTTATTATCTTGTTTACGAAAAATATATGTTTTTACGCTTAGGTCTTACACATTATCTCTTACTATCTCTGAATATTTATCCCCTAGAGCTATCCAGCGTAAAACATTGTTTGTCTCTAAAAGTAGATTTTTCCAGTTTCATTTGTACTTGTGATTTACTTTTGTTAGCTTTTTGTAACATTTTATTTATACGTATATGGAAATTCATCAATTTATACTTCTTCACAAAAATATATTTGTGACACAAAACGACCGCCAAAAAGTGAAACTTATAAAATGTTCATGGTTTTTGTTACTCCAGTCTCCAACGCCCGAATGCAAAAACGATAGATCAAAGTCGAGTAGTCCTTACATGTTTAGCTGTCCCTTTCATGTCTACTAACATTTGACAGGGCAGTATCAATTTGAAGTGTGCTCAAATTTGAGTATCGTTTTTGGGTTCGAGGAGAGGGATCTAACACGAATTACGAATGCGGCGCGCCGCGGCGCCCCGGACCGATGCAAATGGAGTTTACAGGCGATACCAGTGAGAATCGGTGTCGCGCCCAGTCGCGCTGTCGCGAGTGTTTTTGTTTTTATCGAACTTGATGCAACTTTTCACATGATGTATTTTGCGAGTTCTGTCAAGTAGGTCCAGACTTTATTTTAAAAATGTAGAGCGAATATATTGGCAACCCTAGGCGGTCAGACAAGTTTAGGTAATTATACTGGAAAAAGCGAGAGCGGGCTTTCTGTAAGATCTTTATTTTGTGAATCTAATCTGTGCATAGTTAATCATTCCATATAACTAAATGACATTAACTTGTTTGCTCAAAGCATAAACCACACAGCATGTTTAATTAATTTGTAGAATCACCTGTACGTCCACAACGAGTTACCACTTAAAATTTACGTTATAGTTCGCGTAAAAATTTGTATTGGTATTTGACATGTCATGACAATGTCAAATCTCAATACAATTCTTTACGCGAACGATAACGTAAATTTAAAGTGGTAATTTTATTTGTATTTATTTTTAATTAGTGAAGATTATAGAGTATCTTTAGATAATTTTTAATGTATTATAGCAACAAATATAGCATACAAACGTAATTTAATGTAGTTAAACTTAGTACCTCCTTAGCTATAACTATCTATAACTTACACCAATCAAATGAATAAATAATATAAATCATCAATCATAATGTTTCGTGTCCAGCGGGGCTAAGATGCGCGTCTCACGAGAAGAGTTTCTCGTTTTTGACGACAAAATCGAGAAATGACGCAATTTGATTGGAGGATTTTTTGTCTACTCTTCTCGTAAGGCGCGCATCTTAGGCCCGCAGTTCTGCTTGCCTCTATCAACTTGACTGTGCCTCGTAGATGCCCTAGGAGGCCTCTCACAAAAACTTTTACTTTGAATCCACACAGAACGAATCTTGGTCTTCATTATCCCTTGGCTAGAATTTGTAACACTTACAATAATTTTAATCTGAAGTCACCTGACCTGGATGTTTTCTGCGTTTCTGGTAAAGTCTTTAAAAGTAATTTGTTGAAGGTACTAGAGTCTCATATAAGCTAATATTTAAATAACATTGTAAAAGCATTTTTTCTTTATTTTATGTTTAACTGTAAATTTTAGTAAACTCAAACTCAAACTCAAACTCAAATAACTTTATTCAAATAGACTGTATCAGTACTTTCGAATAGAAAAATATACCAGTCACTTTATTTTCAAAAATGTTGTGTATGCTTGTAAGGGCTTACATGTATGTCCTAGATATTAAGTGGATCTATATAAATGCTGTACATGTTTAGCTGTAAGCAAACCTAAATAAATACATAAGTGTTAACTACAAAAAAGTTAACTGACATCGGTGTTTCAATGTATTTACCTACGTGACAAAAACTAGACTGTTACATTGTTTTTAATCCCTGCCACCATTTTACAAGCGCACTTCAAGAGCAGCCTGTAAAACGCGGCTCACTTCAACAATATTTAATTACATTCCTCCTACTACCCCCTCCTTTGCACCGTTGTAAGTGAAGGGGGAATTCTAACTGCGGTTTGGGTGCAGTTAACAGTTTTCTGCGACCTTGTTCGGAGTGTATAGGCACTTGTCAGTGCCAGTGGCTTCGCCCGTTTGGACTATTCCTCCCATATAGCCTGAAAAAGTTCCCAAAAATATAACCTGTGTCACTCTCTGATAACGTAGCTTTCTATTTGTGAAAGAATTCTGAAAATCGGTCCAGTAGTTTTCGAGTTTTCTCGTTACAAACATGCAACATACAATAAAATATGAAAAATACTATTTCATTAATTATTATACAAAGACTCAGGGGCGTCTTCTTTTCTGAATTGGCTCGGGTCTGGGTGTATTGGGAGACGCCTCGAGCTGAAACCCATGTCTGGTACTTCGTAACACAAGGATAATTTATCCTTACTTCGAGACCGTGATAAGGTGTTGTCTGGCGCGTAGATACCATATAGATTATAAAGTGGAAATATTTGTTTTTTTTTTTGCTTGTTTGAATTGAAACGGCTCCGAAACTACTGGACCGATGTTAAAATTTATTCCACTAATATGCTGCAGACTGACAGTTAGTATTTACACACTTATCCAAAATATTTTCTCACAGAAAATCTAGAAAGAAATCTAGGTCAAAAGAAATAGAGGATGAATGACAAGAATCACCTTAACACTCAAAATAACGCGGGGTCAAAGCCGCCAGACCCAAATAAAAATCCCCTTCATTTATTTGAGACAATCAGAAGAAAATCTAGACTAAAACAAAAGGCCCGAATGTTTGTCTAGAGAAAAAGGCACGAAGATTCCGAGATCTGGCACTTTGCTGATAAGTCACGTTCAAATCTAGATATTCAGGTACTTTAGATAATACAGAATCGAATTAGTCCAAATCTTAGAATTATAATGCTTGAAAGGCGAGTCGCGGCATGCACCCTATCTAATGCCACAAAAATTTAGCTGAATTGGCTGATTATGGACTAAGTGAATGCTGTCAATTTCTCGAGGTAGGGGGTCCATTGTAACAACATTATTAGAGAAGCACAAATAGTATTCCTGAACATTGCGAAATATAGAAAACTAAAAACCATGGACCATGAAGTTTAAATATTTTTACAAATATTTAAGCTTTCGGCTCAGACGAAATATGCTATTTTTTTTTTTAAATATGCGCCCGATAAACACCTCCTGTAATGGTCTCAAGTATGGATTAATATCCCTGTGTTACGAGGTACCACACAAGGAAACAAGGTAGGGGCGTCTCCCAGCACACCCAGACCCGAGTCAATTCAGAAGAGATCGTTTCCTGAATTGACCCTACCGGTAATCGAACCCGGGACACTACGGAAATCGAGGCACGAAACCGTGCTACAGCGCACTACGCCAATCGTGTCGTCATTTGATTATTACTTTGTTCATTTTATCATTTTACAACGCCTGTTTTTTCTTCAACGTCCGAAATTCAAATATTCTAGTTATCTTTCCTTCGATATGGCGACACGATTAGCTAAATAAATATGAGCCAGACAACATACAACGACTTGTACTGATCTCGAAATAAGGAAGGATATAACTATATCCTGAGTTACAAATCTGAACTAATTCACACAATATAATTATGTATGTATGTATATCGTGGTTTCCTAATTAGCAACTCTGTATGTAGAAATATTTTTAAACACAAATGCCGTTTGCATGTTGTGCTTTTCAAAAATTAATCATAGCCTTCCAAAGAGTAGTGGTTAGTTAACATAAAGTTGCCGTTATGATTGGATTTCTTATACAAAGAGAGAAAACGTAATATCACCGCGATTCAAAGTACACCCAGCGCCATCTGTTGGTACGTTTTAGCACTTTACTACCTCGCCAACTGAAGAATTTGCAATAAGCTACACAGCGAGTAAAATAAGCTTTATTAATAGTCGATATTTTTTTTTAGGCTATATTTTAACGATAGAAGTACTGCGTGCCGTGCTAATTCAAAACGCAGTAAGAAAGGTTAGACAATTTTTGAGTAGATGGCGGTTGAATATTTCATTATTTTTTAAAATACTATGGTGTATATATTTTACTAGTATATTTTTGCTCCTAATTGTTTGTTCAAATTGTCATAATTATTTTCCATAAGTCTATATGAATATTTCTATTGTTTAATAAGATTTTAAAAAATCATATCCACGTAATGCTTTCTGTGAAAAATATTCCTGTTTTCTTTGCTTGCAACATTACGGAAACCAAATGCCTTTTTATAATTGTAAAAATCATCAACCTTATAGTGTCAATAGTGCATTCTTGTTCCTTATCTACTTTGTATCATGAATAATTCAATAATTATTAAATATTTATTTAATTGCTTATATTATGTACTAGCTTTTGCCCGCGACTTCGTCCGCGTGGACCACTTTTTATCGACAACGTGGAGTGTTGATAACCTCACCGCGGTGATGGATTTCTATTTGAGATAAGCACCTACGAGTAGCTATAACATGGCACATCACGGCACAGTACGAAACTTTCCATCCATTCCACTTTTCACAACTTTCAGGCTGCATTTCCACCAGAGGTGTGCTCAATGCTGCGAGGAGTAGGTAAGATGTGCTACGTACGCTGCCGCAAGGTAGCTGAGCGAGGAAGATGCGCAGCTCGAGCTATGCGAGGTATCGTCAGTAGGGCAGGCACGCACCGCACGCAGCCATAGCCCGCCTCCACAGCACGCATCCATGTGTCTTATTACATATATAACTGAGTAGAACCCGCTTCCACCAGATCTCCAGTGACTCTATGTGGGCCAATGAATGTGATTGGTGGATATTAAACGTATCCACGACAACGTGGCAAAGCACATCTCTGGTCGAAAGGCAGCCTAAGGAGTAGAATGGCGGACAACCAAATTAATGTATTTTTATGAATAATAACCGGTCCATGAATGAATAATGATCGCGGCATTTTTTTTATTTGGACAAGTACATCTGCTGCTTGCCCTTGGCCTCGTCTCGACGGCCTCGGCAGCTTCACCGGTCTGTAGGGGAGGCGCGGAAGGCTTTCACCAAACTGAGTTATAATTATCGGAGACAGGGTACTAATAGTATTCCAGAAAAATCGTAACACCGTGATGCTCTCTTTTTGCTTCAAATTTGACCTTGGATGAGCATGGCAAGACACCACCCAGTATCCCACAGTGTTTTAGTTCTATGCATCAAATTCACACCATCGTACCGTGCGTAGAGCTCTACTCTCACTGGACGTCTATAAGTCGTCTGGGCTGGACAGTATCCCCGCTATAGTGCTAAAAATATGCGCCCCGGAGTTAGCTCCAGTCCTCGCGCGCTTGTTTCGGTTGTCATACTCATCTGGAGTGGTCCCGGCCTGTTGGAAGATAGCGCTTGTGCACCCGATCCCTAAAAAGGGAGACCGCTCTGACGCAAATAACTACAGGCCAATCGCCATTACCGGCCGCCTTTCTAAGATAGTGGAAAGTATTATAAATGCTCAGCTTTTGCGGTACTTGGAGGGCCACTAGCTGATCAGCGACCGACAGTATGGTTTCGGTCATGGTTGGTCTGCGGGTGATCTTTTGGTTCTACTTACCGACCACTGGGCTAAAATTGAGAGCAGAGGAGAGGCTTTAGCGGTCAGCTTAGATATTGCGAAAGCCTTTGATCGGGTCTGGCACAAAGCGCTCCCAGCAAACTTCCATCATACGGGGTTCCCAAGGGATTATGCGCGTGGATCGCAAGCTTCCTCTCTGGGCGAAGCATTAAAGTCGTCATCGACGGCTCATGCTCTGACTCCATGCCCGTTAATGCTGGTGTTCCACAAGGCTGTGTGTTGTCTCTGACCCTGTTTATCCTGCAAATAAATGATATGTTGCAAACCAGCAACATTCATTGTAACGCGAATCACAGCACTGAGGACGCACTGTACTTTGGCCAACGCCATTTCTCCAAGTCCGCAGTTGACGAGAGCCGAAGCGAGCTTGTGTCTGTAGTCGAGGCATCCCTTGAACAGGTCTCACAATGGGGTCAAACTAACATCGTCTGTTTCAACCCCGGTAAGACGCATTTACTGCGAAAAAAGCCCCGTTTATTCGCATGTCCTAAGTTTGAGAGCACTTCCTTTGAGTACCAGGCCTAGCATCGGAATCCTTGGCGTTGATGTTTCGAGTGATGTACAGTTCCACAGTCATCTGGAGGGTAAAGCCAAATTGGCCTCCAAAAAACCTGGAGTGCCTAAACAAAGCAAAGCAGTATTTCTTGCCGTCTCAGCGCCTTCAACTTTACAAGGCACAAGTAAGGCCTTACAGGGAGTACTGCTGCCATCTTTGGGCTGGAGCACATCAGTATCTTCTCCATCCTCTTGACCGTATACAGCGGAGAGCCGCTCGAATTGTCAACGACCCTGTGATTTCCGACCGCTTAGATCCTACGGCCCTACGGAGAGACGTTGCATCTCTCTGCGTTTTCTACCGTCTTTACAATGGGGAGTGCTCAGAAGAATTGCATGATCTTATACCAGCCGCTGAATTTTATCATCGCACGACACGTCATAAGTCGAAATTCCATGCTCATCACCTGGATGGCTGGCGCTCAACAACAGAACGTTTTTTACGTCAATTTCTTCCGCGTACATCCAAGATATAGAATGATCTTCCTGCGTCGTTATTTCCAAGGGAATATGACATCAAAGCCTTCAAGAAGAGAGCGTATTCCCATTTAAAAGGCAAGCAACGCATCGGTGCCACCTCTGGTGATGCAGTTGTCCATGGGCGGAGGTGATCACTTTCCATCAGGTGACCTTTCGGCTCGTTTGCTCCCTATTAAATAGCACAACGCCATCTATTAAAACAGACACAAAATTAACTACATATTCAGAAAGGCAATGAACAGTACCATACAGGGATTTTAGCCAGGGTAGCTCAGCACACTCAGAGCCGAGGCAATTTAGGCAAACTAAGGATTTATTAAGTCACTTTTATTACGTTCCCGATAGAGTTTAAAATTTGAAGATAGAGAAGTATTTCAGCTTCCACGCAGTCACGAATTCACAAAGAAACAGTGGTTTGCAAACATCAGGCGCTATTCGCCCTCTTCAAAATGCTCTTACTAAAAAACTACCTCTGAAAATAGCTTGAAAGTAAACCAGAAACTAAGTATCTCTAAAAATATGCTCCCACACGGCGGCAAAAGACAGACATTATGACACAAAGGCAAAAACTAGGTCAGAAGCGCCGCGAATCTGAAACGAGAGTTTAAAGTTTATTTGCAGAGAGTGCAAGTAATGTTATGGGTTTAATTACCACATGCGACGCGGCGGTTGATCTGTCCGATCAACTTGCAACGAAAAAAATATGTCAAACATCCCAAAAAAATAGTTCTATTGAACCTTTTTTGAGTTTTCTTGAAAAATTCAAGTTCGGCCTTCAAGGTGAGGATGGCCAGCCCAGTGAATCGTTTGAATGACTGGGCTTGCCAGCCACATATCTCGACCTCACGACCACTTTCCACCAGGTGGAGTGAGGTTATCTTGACGGGTATTATACATAAAAAAAGGTCGTAAACCTAAATATTTCTGAATGAAATTTGAACTACTTATAATAATGCTTCAAACTAATAAAATTATTCACAAAGTAAAACAATCGTCATTGTTGTTTTAAGGGTAATAACAATATTTTAGGAATAGTGTAAATAAAAAATGTATGTGTAAAATGTATATTATTATTTGTATTTCTTTATTAATTCAATCGGAGCGAACTCTAGTTTGTATATCTATCCATGTCTTGATTTTTTCTTTATTTGCGTAGTAATGAGACACTACAGAAGCTCCTTACCTAATTTAATTCACTTAAACATAAATGCAGACCCAGCCACAGAATGAACATAAATGTCCGTCGGATGAATGAATGATGGCTAAATTAGAAGCACTAAGTAAATGTTTTACTCGAGAATAAAAACATTTAGGTTACATACATTCGAAATAATTAAGTTAACACATTGTTTCATTTGTTTTATCTAAAGAGCTTTGTCTCATAACTATACGCAAAGCCTTTTGAGTCATAAGGCTCTGATGACTCAAAATTATTAAAATGTGTACAACACCACACCCTTGCGTATAATTTCGAGCCTGTATGGCTAGAAAGAACTGAGCCAAGCTTACGCTTAACTCGCAAGGATAATTTTCATAGTTGAGGCTCGACCGCGAATAAAAGCGTCTATGAAAAATATCGTTTCGAGTTAAGCGGGCTTATTAACCACCTCGCTCCTTTATCATCAATACTCAATACTCAATGTTTTATTTGCAAGCCATATGTACCTACAGAAGATGGTAAATTATTATAGTATATACATGACCAATATGGACCCTGTCGGGCACGCAAAAAGGTAATGAAAGAGAGGAAACGCTTCAATTATAGAAATAAGATAAGATTTAAGATAGGATAAGTCTACAAATTTAAAAATGAAAGATTAACAAAAAAAAATAATAAGATGTAGATCACAATGCACGACGTTTTAATAATTATATGATTTATTTATTGCTAACATATCAATTAAATATTCATTTATACTATAATAACATTTAGGAAGTAGATATTTCTTTAATTTGTTTATGAATGTGGGGTAATTGTTTTCACTTATGGATTCTCGTAATTTGTTATAAACTTTAATCGAATAATGGAATGTACTATAAGATGTTAATTTAAGCCTGGAACTTGGAACTATTAATTTGTTTTTCTGTCGTGTTGTATAACTAGAGGGTATGCCCTTGCGTTTTGTGTAGAATTCCATATGTTTTCGTACAAATTTACAAACATTTATAATATACAAGCAGATCAGCGGTTCATTCGCAGTCATCATAATACGTCCACTGTTGAACATAGGCCCATAGACATTGGCTCATCAATTTCGAAAGTGGCCATTGCAGGTGGTCTGCCACCACTTTCATCATATCGTCCACCCGTCTACCTGGTCCTTTAGCTGCGTTTACATTAAAACGTTTTCAGTCTAGAACTTGTCCGTCAAAACAGACCTCAGATATTACTTTTTAATTTAAAATGGGTTTGCGGTTGGCCCCAGTCTCGCCAGGTGGTAAGCGATGGTGGTACACGCTTACCCAGAAAATGCCTTTTTACTCTGGCCTTGAGACACCAAGGTTGTGACTATCTGGAAACACAGACGCAGGGAGAGCGTTCCACTCCCTAGCGGTGCGAACCAGAAAAGACGCAGCAAACTGGAGTTTTGCGCGCTATGCCTTGCCCACTGCCACTTCCACTTTCATACTCCATATCCTTAACACACGAAACAAATTTACAAGGCGAGGGTGGATGGAGCTGTTGGAAGAGTAAGGCCTAGACAAAGGTACTTAGGACAAATCCAAGACGTGCTCAGAAAAGGTCAGGTCAGGAGTACCCATAATCGACGAGCATATATGAAAGGATTAATGAGAGTGGAAGAAGCGCAAGAGGTGTGTCAGGACCGTAGCAAGTGGAAAGATGTGGTCTCTGCCTACCCCGTTGGGAAAAAGGCGTGATGGTATGTATGTATTCTTCTACGGTTTCATGTTTAAAAGTGAAAAACGTTCTTCTATCAGCAGAGCCTTGTGTATTAGGTTGAAAAGCGTACAGTATTTTATAATACAAGGCTTGAGAATGAACAGGTGTCAGCAATATTTCTGTGTTATACGATTTTAACCGCGGCTTTAACGCGGTTTTCAGCTGATCAAAATAAACGGCCTTTTTGAAGCTTAGTTTTTGTTTTATTACGCGTCGTAATATCTTGACATTAATGGCTAAAACTTCATGATAACTCAAGACCCTTAATAAAAAAAGAAAAAGAAATAATTTTACATTTTATGTTAGCATTTATCAATGTTTATTTTCTAATTTAAAAATAGGCAAAATAAAACACTAATTTCGGGTGCTGGTAGGTATCTCAAGCGTAGCTACGTTTATAAATGGGTAGGTAGTCCAGGTGTCAACTAGGACTCGAACCTGCAGCTATTCGCTAACCGTGACAGTGAGCTACCGAGATCCTAGGAGTGTTTCACACTAGAGTTTCTTTCGCGCATATACGGCCGCTCGAAGCGGTAGTGGTGGCTCAGTATCTATGTGGATCATTCGAGCTTATAAGCGCCAGTACGCGCCTACATGCGCTCCTAAAACACGCTTATACCTCAGACACCGCTCTAACCTGTCAGATTCTTTGAGAAACTTGTATTTTTCTATTATTTCTACCAAAAGTAGTTTCCTGGTAAGTGCGACCCTTAATTTTGCAAGCAAGTGTATCATTTGTATGCAGGTAGCTCTACACTGTAATTGTTTCGCTCGTTAGGGTGTGCTGACTATACCTTACTGTTAATGGTCAGTAATTAGGTACTGTGCTCAGTGTACTCATTCTGCAACAGTTACTTCATGTGGCATTTTGAATTAATCTACTATTCGTATGTATTGAGAGTATTTTCGGTTTGTAAAATTGTAATAAATATAAATAAATATAAATAAATATGCGCCAGACAACACTCCTCTTGTTGGTCTCGAAGTAGGGATTAATATCCCTGTGTTACGAGGTACCACACAAGGAAATAAGCCAGGGGCGTCTCCCAGCACACCCAGACTCGAGTCAATTCAGAAAATATCGTTTCCTGAATTGACCCGACCGGGAATCGAACCCGGGACACTAGGGAAATCGAGGCGAGAAACCGTGCTACAGCGCACTACGCCAATCGTGTCGTAATCCGTTCAATTCAGGTATAAAATAGTGCTGAAACAACGAAAAATCCGACGGAGCTAAATTTTGGTACAGATCATGTAGGTAGTAATAAAATGACAAAAGTCCCCATGGATCCCTAAAAGCATTCAATTATATGAATTTATCTCGAAAATAATAAAAATACATACATACATACATACCATCACGCCTCTCTCCCAACGGGGTAGGCAGAGACCACTTCTTTCCACTTGCTACGATCCTGACATACATCTTGCGCTTCTTCTACTCTCATGAGTCCTTTCATACATGCTCGTCGGTTAAAGGTGCTCTTGACCCGACCCTTTCTGAGAACATCTTGAACTTGCCCAAGAAACGTTCTTCTGGGTCTTCCCCTTCCAACAGTCCCATTAATAAAAATGCGCCAGACAATACACCTCTCGTCATGGTGAATGAAACTATATTAAATGATAAGAATTTGTGGTCATCTTAGGTATAATCTGCTCATCTGCACACTTTTTTGTTATGACTTTACTCTGTCAATTCAATTTTTGTGTTAAAAAACAAGATTGAAAAGAGTAACCATCGAGTTTCTTGCCGGAGTCTTCTCGATCGGAAACAACCTCCGAACCGGTGGTAGAGTCACATTATGTTTAATTATGATATTTACTATCATAGTATTATTTTATGTAAGTTTATTTTTGTTTTAATTTTTTTTTTGTAACTATATGACTTGTCATAAGTACTTTCTATAAGTCTATATGAATAAAGATATTTTTTACTTTACTTTGCGAGGTACCAGACAAGGAATTAAGCCAGGAGTGTGTCTCAGCACACTTAGACCCAAATATAGAAGATCGTTATCAGAATTGTCCAGGAATCGAAGCCGGGACACCACACAAAAGGCGAGAAACCGTGCTACACTATAGCGCACTTTGTCTGTTCGTGAAAACCTATCCAAACTACTTTACTAAACGTGATGACCCCATACACACTACAACAGACAAAAAAGATAAGGGTTCAAGAACTTACTCTATCAACCCCCTGTCCGAAAGTATTTTTATAACAAAAATGTTTTTAATATGTGCATAACCATGTATAATTTACTTCCTGATGACCTTAAACTACTCGAAGGTAACGAATTTAAAAACAAATTAAGTGACTGGCTCATAATAAATTGCTTTCGTGACATTAAAGAATATACTGACTTCTGCAATAAGTGTAAAAAATGATTAGTATTTTTTTAATAATTTGAATTTTATAGTACAGTTTAATAATTAAATAATAAATAAAAAAATGCCTGGGACAATGCACACCAAGATCATCTGACCCCAAACTAAGCAGAGCTTGTAATATGGGCGTCAGACACTGATAAACATACTTAAATATTTCTAAATACAAACTTAGATAGATGATAACACCCAGACACACAACAAATACAAATGTTCGTCACACAAATAGTTGTCATGGGTGGGGATCGAACCCACGACCTCCGGCGCTAAAGGCAGGATCGCCTTTTTTAATTGACATTAGATTTCTTTAAATTTTAAATTTCATATAATATAATTTAATTTAATATTTACACGTCTGCTTGCAGACTGAATACTTATGACATACCATTATATTAAGACCTTATTTGTAACTCTGTATTCTTGCAAATGAATTATTGATTTGATTTGATTTACGCCAATTGTATCGTCAAATTTATTATGTGTGAACCAGTATGTATTATATCAGATCGTCAGAATGGTAATGTGGGCGGTATTCTAAGTATGGGATCCAAGGTTCTTTCTTAGGCTATGTGGCTTATAGATAGTAGGTACTACGAAGTTTCATCGTCAAACAGTTCAACGACAGTATACTCAGTTAAAGATCAATGAAAATAAATAACAGCGTAGAGCTGCAGCGTGACGCCATGCGTCTTGTTCTCAACTGCTAGGCAGCATAACATGCTGGAGGGCTACCGTTTTAGGACAGAGCCATAGCGGTATTACAGTTTACACCTGAAAGGTATAGCGGCGTTGTATTTCAACCGCTAGGTCGGTGCCATGCAACTATTTCGCGAGTAAATCGACAGTTCAGTCAATGAGGGTTTTTTGAAATGGCCTGCGTGAGATGGCAGCACTGTAGCGTCAGGTTTAATCAACTGTCAAATACACTTTTCATATTTTCCGATCATTTTTTTTTATTTATTCTTGTAAACTTACTATAGGAATATTGTTGTCCTAAAGGCCTTAGTGTTGTGCAATTGTGCAGGGCTTATGTGTGCAAATAAATAAGGAGGGCATAAGTTTGCACGGAAGATAAATACCGAATTCGCAGTGATAAATTTACTCCAAAAAAAATAGCCTCATTGATTAATAATATTAATAAAGCACGGTTTATTTTGCTTTATTAATTTACACTAATCAACTACAACTCAATGAAACACAAATAACTGCAATTTAGAAGTTAAAATACTGAATGAAATTGTGTAAACAAATACTAGTAAGTACATACCATAACTTACCTTTCAGTGAGCTTTTTTCTTAGTACCAGTGGTTTTTGCGCCTCTGTTTTTGGGCTCAATCTTCAGTTTGGTGACTTGTTTTTGGCCGTTATCCATAATAAAATCAATAACACCTACAAATTAATAGAATTTCAGTAAACAATTATATTTTCGGTACGAATCTATGGGATCTGACAGCTGTTTGGACCAACGAAACGGCAGCGCCGACTGGTGGCAGAAAAAGTATTAAAACCCTCATTGTACCGCGTGGTGATTCCATACGAAGAGGAATGACTTAACTTTGGGCCCGCACCTGTATTTATACTCACCAGGCAGTTCAAAAATGGAACACTCATACGTAGAAACACATGGGGTCATGTTCGAAATTTATAAAAAGAAGAAGTATCTCACCAGCCAGCTTACATTAAAAAGGTTGGTTCAGATAAAGTGTAAAACCTTCATACTCGTGTCCTTGAAACTAGCTGTCGCCCGCGTAGATTGTCTTTTCCGTCAGAATAGAGCCTAAATTAAAAAAAAAACAAAATAAAGCCTATGGTATGCCCGGATAATGTAGCTTTATATTAGTGAAGGATTTTTAAAATCGGTCCAGTACTTTCGGAGCCTATTCGAAACAAACAAAGAAACAAGCAAATCTTTCCTCTTTTAATATAATATTATTATAAAGATTCCAATCGGAATATCTGCGTCGTATATTTAGTAAATGGATCGTATCAATATTATTTATGTGTTTAAACCCATAGCTTGAGTTAAAATGTAACTGACAAATTATCTACTTGAACAAAGTTTTATTGTTTTATTTTATTTTAAATGTGTGAACACACAAAATATAAATAAAAATAAATAATATTATTCAGAGTAACATCAACATTTACTAATCGAGCTATCATTAATTTTTCCAAGCAATTTGAATAAAGATGTCTTAAAACCTAATCCAGGATTAAATTAATCATTCTCTTAATAATTATGGAAGTTACGTTGAGGATTGTACTTGTCCGATCAAGCGAGGATGAAAAATAGCTTTGGGAGTTGCGGAGATTTCAGCTGAAATGTTTTTAATCTCTTGTTTCAATACTGAAGGCTTGTAAATCTTAAGTAAGACATGAATTTCTCTAATACGTAAGTAATAGTCTAAAAATTCTTTATTATATAACGAGAGCTTGGCCCAAAATCTGGAGGTAAGATAAGATAATATAAACTTTATTGCACAAACAAAATATTACAATTTCAGTTAATTAAATTTGGTGTACAATTTAGGCCCCGGAGGTCCCGGCGTCAAATACAAAGGTTCGGGCTAAGTCTGTTTTCGGCCTTTTCGGAACATAGCCCGGGATTGTGATCACCAACCACAATTTGGCAGGCGTGGTGATTAAGCCAATACTCATCAAATTGTAGCGATGACTTTTTTTTATATTCCCCTTCCAGATGACCTCACTCCACCTGATTGTAAGCAGTTGTGAGGTCCAAATATGAGGATGACAAGCACAATAATGCGAAGCAATTACTGAGCTGGCCATACTCATCTTGAAGGACTGCCCTGGCACCGGTTAGTGCAGTGTTGATCCCGGAACGCGACCTGACCGAGATAGGTCAGAATCACATGGCGGGTTTTACACAACTGCACGGTGGTAGCATCAACCGGCTGACATAATATGTCTACCACCTGAAGAGCAGATGGTCTGCTGCAAGGGCTCCCTTAGTCGCCTCTAACGACACCCACGGGAAGGACATGGGGCGGTGGAATGAATTCTTTTGAAGTGCCGCCACCAGCACGGTACAAATTGATTTCAATGATCGAGGACTTTGTCCCGCAGTGGAACATTATTTAGCCTTATTACATTAATTAATCTGGCTATGCTTAGATTGGCTACGTGATCGAATCAGAAATGAGGTATTCCATAGAATCACTAAAACGACGAACGTAGCCCAGTTATGTAAGTACGAGTAAGGCCCGTATTCTGAACCAAAATCTGTACTTGAGTATAGATCTGAGTAACGCTTTGTATGAACTGACGTTTTCGAATCTCTACTCAAGTACAGAACAGTGCTTGAGTACGATTCTAGAATACGGGCCTTAGTTAAAATAGCGGTTGGCGCCAAAAACTGACAGCCGTTGGGGCGGAAATGCTTTATGGTCATGGCACACTATCCCAGCAACGCTCCAATCCCGCAATTAACTTGTCATTCGAATTAGAGCATTGAATTGTGTGTGTGCTATGTGTATGTGTGTGTATATGTATTTTACAATGACATTAAGAAAAAGCGGACGGCGCGGCAGGCGGCTCAGAGTCAGAATGCTAAAAGGCAGGCGGTCAGCGCGCCTTCCGCCTTTTTAATACGAGGCGTGACAGGTTAAGAGAGGTGCCTTTGCCTCGTGAAAATGTGATGTGACCTTTTGGCTACCTAGTGGCAATATCAGGCAACGTTAAGCGGACACAGCACAGGCGGGAGAATTGATAAATAGGTATTTGTAAAATCTATAGCTGTGTGTTGCTAACCTAGAGACCCCGCAGTGCTATCGAGACAACTGCGACTCCGACCGAAATTACCTATCAAAAGTACACAAAATCTTGGTTTCGTAGTCCCCTGTTCCCGTTTCGAAAACTTGACCGATTGAATTACTTATTTTAGTTAAAATTAGAAAAAGGCCTAAAAGCCGTGTTCTTGTGTTTTCTTTTCTTTTTATAAGTAATCTAGTCGAATTAATTGTCTGGATGTTTGAACACAGCGGAAAATGTGACAATTTTTTTAGATTTTCGAAGGCTCATATTTCTTTTCATAATTGATTTATTAAAAAAAGGAAAACATAGGGACATACAGTGAGCATAGATAGATGTATTGGAAAAAATGTGAGAGGACTACGAGCATTATTCAGGGAGAAAACAGGACCACGTTTGTATAAAAAAACGGCGCTTCTGTATCCTCTTAAGGCCGCTAGGTGGCGCTGACTCGATGCCATACAAATTCGCGTTACGTGCTCGTTACGTGCAACTCTTACAAGACACTGGTAAAGGTAGGTTCCGGTGAATACAGATCGCTTGTAACCTTCCGCCTTAGAAATCTATGGTGTAGGCCTATGTTCAGCAGTGGACGCCTTAGGCCTCATTTACGGAGACGCAGGGAGTCGCGCGCCAGCACTCATTCAACGCCATATGTCAGAAGTACCTAACTACTGACACGTAATAGTAACTGCATTAATTACAGCATTATACCTAAGTAAAAAGGTTCTTTTTAGGGTACACTTTGTGGTAAAAGTACAATAAACATTATTTCTAAAAGTTTTATGCCGAATTTACTAAAATCTACATATATAGCTGTCACATATAAATTGTTCTCATTTAAAGTAAAGTAACTTCAGAATTTATGAGGCTTTTGCTTAAATAAACTTTCTTGTCTTGCATCAAACTATATTGTCGATATTAAAACCCAAAAGAAGCAGGGGTTTTTATCCGAACACGTTGTTACTGTCACTATAACTCTACCAAATAAATAAATAAATAAATAATAAATAAATATCCCTGGACATTATTCCACACAGCGCCATCTAGCCCCAAAGTAAGCTAATTAAAGCTTGTGTTATGGGATACTAGACAACGGATAAACATACTTAAATACATTTTTTTTTTGTAAATACATACTTATTATACATAGGAGACACCCAGACCAGTACAAACAGACATGTTCATGCACACAAATGTTTGTACTGTGCGGGGATCGAACCCGCGACCTCTGGTGTAGTAGCCAACTTCTTAACCATTACACCAAGTCGGTCGTCAAATCTAAAATGTAACTTAATCCTTCTTATGTTGTGGGGGAAGCGGTTTTCAATTTTGCCACGTTATACTCAGGTATGTCATCGTCATGGCAACGTCAAATATAAATTGTCATTCATTTTAGCACCATGTTAAAATGAATGAAGTATAGTCAGTACTCATTGCGGGCCGCGTCGCCACACGTGATACGTGACGCCAACGCCCTGCGTCTCCGTTAATAAGGCCTTATAGCTGAGATTATTATGATGGTTGATTTTTAATGTGTTGTTCTTTAATATACTATTTTTTTTTATAATTGCACGAAAAAAATCGTTTTCTGTCCGTGTGTATGTTTTATAATCACGTTAATACTACTGGCTGGATTTTAATGGAACTCCACACTCTTTAAAAAACTTGATAAAAATACTGGGTGAAAAACTTCAGAAGCTGAACCTACACAGACGAATTCACAGCCTAAATTATGAAAAAGTCGCTTGTACGACTGCAATTCCCTAGGCGAATAGCGTTTCAAAGCTTCATCTTTGAAATCACTTACAAAAATGGGAAACCACTTGCGGAACAACTCTTCCAGTGGTAAAAATACCAATTTTTGAGACCGCTTCATGCAAAAGGCTTAATCGGAAGCATTCGGTCGTCCCCGGAAGCGAGCAATCCCCCCCACCTCACTTCCGGTTCAGATAACTCGTTGGGGACGGCGTGGTTTTCAGATGGATTTTTATTGCTACGTGCCTTTGGGTTACGACGGGTTTCAAATTAAAGTCTGTGCTAAGTGGGAAGCCATTTATATTATAATCAGAAGCTCGATTGCAGTAAGTATCTC
Source organism: Udea olivalis (assembly GCA_947369235.1). Classification (NCBI taxonomy): domain Eukaryota; kingdom Metazoa; phylum Arthropoda; class Insecta; order Lepidoptera; family Crambidae; genus Udea; species Udea olivalis. Next base: position 5,061,592 of record OX376370.1, on the reverse strand, counting down.
ATTTGATGGTAGAAGTTCTCGCTTTTATAAAACTATTTACAATTAGTATGTAAGAATTAAAATTGAATGAAGGAGAAAGAAAGTTATATATTTATACAGGGTGGTCCAAAAATACATCTCAATATTTTTTTAGCTTCCTCACACTAAGGGGTATCCAAAATTTCCCCTATGTTATCCGAGTTTCGTAGTTTCTTAGTTATGATTTTTTGGTGTTTTTTTTTATATTTCTGGGTTGATTGAGTCACTTTTTCGGTCACTGTGGCGTCTGTGGCGCTATCTATTAAGTTAAAAGTCTGCTTTTTTTAATATTAGATGAACAATAGCGCTAGTTGATTCTGTAACATTTACATCCAAAACCGCTAATCAAAACTCTGAAAAAAATGTGGAGCTGAAAAAGTTAGTTCCTTGCTGGTTTTTCTCTGAAGTTTGAAAGCCGTTAGTTCAAAAGTTACCTGAAATTATTCCTCCAAATCTTTTTCAAAAACTTCACTACATTTTAAAGTATTTACCATGTTAAGGGGTTTCAACATTTTTGTATGGAGGCTGGCATAGCCACCAGCCGCCATTTTTTTTTCAAAATTTCTGCGCACAATAAAAGTGGTATAAGTATTTGGATTAAGCAGACGTAATCCAACAAAAAATGTCGCATTATATGGTACCCTAAAGTGTCTCGTTTCCGAGTTATTGGAAGGTAAAGATCGATATGAAATAGGTTGTTAATAATAGGGGTGCGCCAAAGTTCACCTAAATTTTCAACTCCGATGGTTGGAACTCCGAAAATGCTCTTCCTAACAATCACAACTCCTAACTACGCTGTTTTTATTGTTCATAATCCGATTGAACACTCTTCCTAAAAATGTTTTCTTAAAGTTTTCATTAATACAATTTGTAGTACTTACTACCTATTTGTAGGTGAGCCAATATGGACCCATTAAAACCTATTAATTTACCTGCTTTTCGTGTTATTTTATCAACCAATAAAAGATTTCTACTTCAAACGTCCTCACTTTTCTGCTGAGACGCTGGCGGGTGTGAACGGAGTGAGGAATTTTGCGAGCGGGTAAAATTCAATGCTGCCAACCTAATGATTTTGACAGCTCGAAGTGCACAGTTATAAAAATCGGGTTATACAAGTTGACCGGTGGACCAGCCATGATGAATGATAAGTATGTCAAGACCCTTTGATAGGAAAATACCATTTTTAGAATCTCTGTTACGTTTTAACGCAATTTCGATAGAACTTTGCAAGCTTTTACTAAACTTGTTTTCCGCCGGTGGCTTTGCCTGCGTGTAGGTATTTTTTCCGTTGAAATTTTACTCACTGATTTTACTCTAGCTTTCTATAAGTAGGTAATTTTTTTTATTTTTTTTAAATATTAGTGTAGGAAAGCTAGTTCAAAACACGGCGTACTTTGGATTCACATACAGGGCTATTAGTTTTTAAAGCTAGTCCACGCAGGCAAAACTGATTTCAAAAGCTAGTGCTTATAATGTTTACTCAACGTGATGTTGTGTATCAACTCAAGTTGATGTATTAGCCAGACATAACATACAAGGAGATTGGTAACCATAATTTAATCTCTTTTAAAACATATTGAGAATCAATTCCAAACCAGTAAATCGTACAACAAAGCAATATAAAACGTAAACAGTCAGGAAAATAGGGATTTTTATTAAAATCCCAAATTGTTTTCGTGAACTGAATTAATGGCCTTTGATGTTAAGGCGAGTGTACATTATTAGAATGCGACGCGTCTAAAGGAGTTTGTTTTTGCTGAATAATTGGGTTTTATTTTTACCAAAATGTATTGGAGTTTGCAATAAAAGTTACTGCCAGTAAAGGCCCGTATTCACTTTGATTAGTGCGAGTGCAAGTGATAAGTGTAGGTGCTTAGTGATTATGAGAAAACACGTGTAGACAGCGATGGATTATTGTGAGTGATTAGTATCCTGCGTCGTGAAATGATTAGAAGCGTGTTCTATTCAATCGCACTAATCACTCGCTGTGCACACGTGTTATCTCATAATCACTAAGCACCTGCACTAATCACCTGCACTTACTACTAATCAAAGTGAATACGAGCCATAATACAGTAAAGCTTCTAACAACTGATTAAGCATACCTGGCACTCTCATATGGTTGATTTTCCAGCATTCCGCACTCAACGGTTTGCTGCGTCTTTTCTGGTCCGCACCGAAGAGTGTAATGCTCTTCCTACATATTTGTTTTCGAATACTTCCTTGATACTTGGTGGGTGTCTCCAAGACCAGAGTAAATAGTTGTTTTCTGGGTAAGCGTGTACCACCATTGGCTTCGTCATCGCTTACCACCGATGCGGCACATCAGAAGCATAAAAGCGCAAACCATTTTTTTTAAAAGCAGAAATTTTCCTCTGAGGGGAGCTTCTGTGACCAATCACCAGCTCCCCGACAAGCTCTGACTGGCTTGCTCACCTGCATCAATAGACATAAGACTTTTTTTTGTTCAGTATTATAACAATGCTTAGTTTTAGATCTAAAGATAGAAACTCGAACTTGATAGGGACTCGAACCCGCGTCTTCCACAGTGAGGGTGGCTGTCTTCCAACTGAGCTATCGAGACCGTTAACAGACCGTCGGTGAAGATAAAGATCTCTGATTTTCCCTCTCATTTGAATTTTCAATAGTCCGGAACTGGATTAGTTTTATAATCAGCTTTTTAAAACTAACTTCAGGGCTCACGAAGAAGAGCTTGTTACTTTGATTTATAAACTAAAACGAGAGTCGACACATTTGAAAATCGAGAATGGAATGTACGATATTGTAATTTTGTATTATTTCGTTATTTTTATTTTGGAACTAAGTAAGATATTAAATACATAGTTTACCTACATGAAAATAAGAAGTTCAAAAAAAGAATTCAAGAAATTCATATTTAGAATGAAAAGTTTTAAAACCTCAGCCATTTGACAGTAATCGTATCGTTTTCGTAAAACTGATAAATTCTGTTGATATGTCAAATCAATTAGGCGAGTATTTAACATGTTTACCTACTTAATTTGATCGGTATTACGTAGCTGTCACCATTTATGCTAGATCTACAGCCTACGCTGAAATAAATGGTCGGTTAGTTACGCAATAAAATGCCGGTTACTGCATCTGTCATGATGTTCTTTTTTTTTAAAGACCGTGCGACTGTTGTTCATGATAATTCAAAAGCTACAAAGTTTCAATTAACAAAATAAGTGGCCAGTGTTATTTCATAAGACAAAATGTTAAAACTCGCGTCGGATTTCAAGTGGGTGTTCCAACCGGTTCTCCGCTTTTGTTTCGTTAAAATTGCCTTTTACTTGAGACTGTTAATTTCATCCAATTTTGTAAAAAGGGTGTCTATTTGAAAAGTGTCAAATAGGGTTTTATGAAATTTCATTGTAAACTAAGTAAGTAATTGTGATGAGTATTTGGCATCTTAAATTGATAGCAAGTTGGACAAACAACCTGACCAAGGTGGAGAAGATGACTGTTGATTCTAGTTAGAAATTGACATTTCATCGCTGCAAATGTTGATGATGGTGAATCTAACTATAACTATTAGTAAACAAACATTAAAAAAAAAACTTTTGATGATTTCTTAATCGAAGTTAGTTAATAGAAGAGATGTAAGGATTTCGCTTTTTCCCTAAAAGAGCCAGCGATAACAACTGCAAAACAAAAATCACATGAATTCCACTTGCTGCATGAAACATTATGCATGCTGCTCCCAGTGCCGCCTGTGGAACCGAGGCTCTAGAAGTCTAGACTAATCAGAGGGAGCAAGTTGTCCACGATAGGCCCCCTATGTAGGTACATTGGCGCCTATCAGGACCGAACGTAAGCTACTCGTGGTTGTAATCGTCGTGGAGCTATTAAAGTCTGGGACAAGACATTCTCTTTCCATCTAGAACTGTGGGCCTTAGGAGACTATTTGCCTGAAAATAATAAAAATGCCTCCGTGGACGAAAAACAATGACCGGATGAGGTACATTTATCAAAACGCATATCTAGCAACAGCGCTAGGATAGGAAATGAACGGTTCATGGAATTCAGTATTTTTAAAAATGCTGGTTGCCGTGGTCGCGTGGAAAAAACACAGTAAGCAAATACTTTTTTTTAAAGGCCTAAGTGGTTTATCTGCATGTAAACGACATGGTATTAGAAAAAACACAAAACGTATTTTAAAAATTTGCGTAATTTTGATTGTCCACCCACCCTAATATTTACACTCGCCTTCTACGCTGCCGCGGATTATTTTTACAGCAATGTGGGATGTTCACAGATGTGTCGAAAAGCTTTAGGTTACTACTTGCGTACGTATTTTATGTGAGTAAGCCCTAAAACTCTTAACTGAATTTTATGGGTTGGCAGTAAAATTTTCGTATTGAAATTATTTTGTTTTATTTATCTAACGAATGGTATACCCAACAACATTATTCAGCTAGAGGCAACCCGAACGCTGGTCGTGTTATTGTATTTCATTTGATTTTTTGCAAATTCAAATTCAAATGTTTATTGCACTTCTATGTTGTACATACGGGTGGTGGTATTTGTTTATGTTTCAAACATAGACCCTGATAGGGCACAGCAAAATAAAAATAACTTACATATTACTGTTAAGAGTAAGAATATCACATATTTTCTTAAACAAGCTTAATATTAGAATTAATTTATGTTATTGAATTTACAAATTGCAAGTAATTATATTATTTATTATATTATCATAATTATATTATCAATTAAATAAAAATGCAGATGTCACTAAAATACAATTACTACAAAAAACAATCAATTAAAGTATTAGCTGAAAGAAAAACTCTTGCAAAGTATAATAACATTTTTGCACTAGAAACTTTCTTAGGTCGTTCTTGAACGTAGGTATTTTATTCCTTTTTTTTATATATTAGAGCAATTTGTTGTCAATTTTTATTGCCATATTAGCAATAGCAATATAATATAATCATGTTCAAAATTTTCAGAAATGAAACTGGAATACAAATTCACAAACTTTATTTTATTAATACATACAGATAAAAAGGCTTCACAATCATGAAAAAAACTAACTTTATTAATGAGTTGGAAATAAACTACATTGCAAATTACACTGGTTAACTGCCCTGCACACAATAACGACATCGTCAAGGTAAACATCGTTACGAAGACAACAAAACTTTCACACATGAAAAAGCTTAATAGGCTTCTGTCCCACTGACTGTAACGTCGTAAATTCCGTATTAGCCGGAACGAATAGGCCAGCTCCCCCTAAAAAGCTATTAAAAGCTCTATCTCGGACAAATGTGCTTCTAAACATGTAGTGGTAAAGATCCTTATTGTTGGCTACGTTTGGAGCTAATTTCAAGGTTGTGTTAAGTTTAACACGTTGACTTTTTAGTATGCTAATGTTTTACGATTGGCATTAAAACTAGGACTCACCAAAGTTAAATGAGTTCGTAAAATTCTTAGAAGATAGGAAAATCCGAATGATTATTCGCAGATAAAAAACATCCAGTGAAACTAAAAGACCTCTCAGAAAGATTTTTTGAGTAGAAGATAATAAATATGAGACTTCAAATGATAATAACAACCAAACACAGAAGAACACAAATATTCGCCACATAGATTAGTCATCATTGTCGATTTGTCAGGTTCTACCTTCACCAGGTTTTCATACCGGGTTATCGGCCATTCCCATGCTATGTAATAAGTAGGACCATTTCAGGACTCTACATTACCAACTGTACTAATAAAATTACTTACTTACGTACTTTTCATAAATTAGCCTATATACTATCAAACTTAGCAAAGTCATCCATCATTGAAATAAAGTCATCGCTACTATTGATGGGTATTGGTTTATTGACTACACTAGCCGAATCAGATTTAGAGGTCAGAAACTAGAAGTTACAATTGTTTTTTTGAAACATCCTATCGCTCGACCGTTAATGTAAACCCAGGTCCTCTGGATGCTTAGAAGCTAAGCTCTGTCACCACCGGCCTCAGAAGCGTTGTTTCACTAAAATTATAATAATTATATACCTAACCTCACTAACCTCAGCCATCCAATTAGCAGTTGCCATGGCAATAAACCAACTAATCAAATAAACTCACATTCAGCAGTAAAGTAAGGCACTCAGAATTACTTCTATTCATAGGCTTGCTAAATGTAGGTGCGGATAATGATGATTTTCAGACGCCCAACCATTTTCTCTTTGAAGAATATCTTTATTGAATGTCACATGAAAAAAAAAATGACAAACTGAGCGCCGAGTGCGAGAAGTGAATAACTTCACCACGCCTTTTGCGAGAAAAAAAACGCGAATTTGTAGGGATTCCGGGATAATTGTCATTTACGTGCTCGCAAAACGCTATGGTGAAGTTTTTTACTTCTCTCACTGCAACTCGCACTCAGCACACTGAGGACAGTACGTTGACAGGCGTTGTAATAAAATCTATACTAATATTATAAAGCTGAAGAGTTTGTTTGAGAGCGTCGTGGCCTAGGGGTTAAGCACTCCAACTCGGATCGCGGATCGTGTGGTCCCGAGTTCAAATCTGGCCAGAACCAAAATCTTTGTGTTCATTGTTTAATTTCCGACTAACTCTCCGGTGATGGAAAACATCGATAAAAAACCAAATCAACCCGGAAGGCTCACCACATACCAGGTTGGGTTCTAACACCATAGGTGAAAAGTGGGCTTCTGAGTGTTCCGTTTACCATGATGGCAACAGTCACTTGCCTCTGACTACCCCGTTTGGGATAAAGTCCTGATAAAGTTTAAAAGTTCTAACATAAAGTCCGCGACAACATTATGTCTACCTTTTAAGGTTGGCTCACTATAACCTTTTTTATGCTAACCAATTTATTTCTAAGATTATGCATTATTTTCGAAGGTGTTTTTATAAACATAACATTAATCCTTATCCAAATAAATACGTTATTCATCACAAGTATTTAATTTAAAACAAAATTGCCCTTCAAATCATTCGATTTCAATAAATATCTAAAGAGATATGCAGTTTTAAAATAACACCGCAGCAAAATAATGACCAAGTACCGCGCGCGCATTTATGATGTGCAAGGCCGGCGGGCAGTCATGAAGTTAGCGTTAGCCCAACCAAAGTAACTATTCTACGCGGACGAAGTCGCGGGCAGAAGCTAGTGTTTTATAAATTTTCTTTGCCCTGTATTTATTGACATTTAAGAGCCAGATCTTCTTCTTCGTATCGATGATCCTTGTTGCTCTATAGGCTTGTTGTTGGCAGCTATAGGTATTACCGTTGGCCAGTGCTCCGCTACCGCTATCCTGAGGGAGGTAGCTTTATACAGATCTTGAAGGGTGCAGCTGGCGAGGCACTGGGGGCAGGACAACAGGTGCTGCGTTGACTGTTCTATGGCACCACCCTTGGATTGTACCCCGTCTGGTGAAATGTATCCCCATCTACTGAGGTTACTCCTGCAGCGGCCCACTTGAGTTCGGAGCCGGTGGAGTGACTTCCATGTGGGCCACGGCAGGTCGCATCCTGGGGGTAGACGCTCAGTATAAGCCAGATAGTCAGATGGTGGAGCATGTATCTCCTTCCACATTTTGCTTCACCAGGTGAGCACGTTATTAGAGCAATCATTAGCCTGATTAAATGTTTTTATTGTGATTTGTGTTAATAATATTAAAACTATCATACTCATTAACAGCCGATACGTATTTAGCTTAAGTTAACAATAAGACGTCATTTCTAATTATGACTGTTTAATTTTGCTTTAAGAGGTTTTTGCTAGGGGAAAATGTTGCCAGCCAGTATGGTGCACCAGAGGAGAAAAAGTAAAAAAAGTGTTACCATAGGTGGTGTTAGAATTGTAGCTTTCGGTCTTAGTATAGTTTTCAAATCTTTTTTAAGTTATGTCAAAGTAATCTCCTCAGGGTATACAATAATTATTCACCAGTACGTCTACCACGAGCTGCCACTTTAAATTTACGTTATCGTTCGCGTAAAAAACTTGTAGGATGACACATGACATGACATGACAATGTCAAATCCCAATACATTTTTTCACGCGTACGCTAATGTAAATCTCAAGTGGCAACTCGTAGTAGACGTGCTGGTATATAGTGAGGGCAATGAAGTTAAAATGTTGTAAAGTTTATCATATTTTCACTTCTAAAATTTTCTTTTAAGTCTTCGAAGTAAAACTGTGAAGTGGCTTCAACAGTTTATTTTTAATCAACAAAATCTTGAACTAAAATTGAAACTGTAACAGTCCTGTCGAACATTTCTAATTAAAATCAACTGCTGAGAGTTGGATTGTTTTCATTGTTATTCTTATTGTTGTTTTAAGAAGTTTGTCCTTTTGGGATGGGACAATAAAATTAAATAACTACGCTCCAGGGCTGTGGTCCGCAGCGTTTGAGTAAGTAAGGAAGTAATCGGCTTATAAACTGTCCCGTTGTAGGTGTCCCAAGCTTTGCGATCATGATACAATTATAAATTTATGGTACAAAATACCTTATGGCATTAAGTTCATTTACTGTATTTTTTTAGTAATTTACTTACGATATAATTTTAATTCTCCTCAACACCTATAGTGACTTAAAATATTAAAAAAATCACACATTTATACCTGTAAAGTCAAAAGCATAAATATCTGTACGTTTCTAAGGCTTCAAAAATATCTGAGCTAAACATGAGCCACAAATATATATACAAGTCAACAAAGAATCTGAACGAACATCCGTATAGATATTTGTGACTATAGTTCTGCTCAGATATTTTTGAAAACTTGGTAACGTGAATAGATATAGCTTTTGACTGTACATTTAATACTTTCTGTAAATAGAACATTTGCAATTCTTTAGGGGAAAATTTGTACATTTCTGCTTGTTTATTCCAGCATCAGCTTTGTAGACTCATACCTCATGACACCAGCTGTCCGTCAGCGGCTTCGCCCGCGTAGATTATTTCTCTCGTTAAAATATGGACTAAAAAAATTGCCTGTCACTCGCTGATAATGTAGATAGATATACCTTATTGCACAAAATAGAAAGAAAAACAATAATATTACATAAAACAAACAATTTGTACAATTTAGGCGGCCTTATCGCTAGGGAGCGATTTCTTCCAGGCAACCTTTGCGTGGAGGACTTTTTAGAGCTTTAGCTTTGTGTGGAGTGAAAATAAACCTATGAGAAAAAAATATATAGATTAATATGAATATATATATTTATATATTATTAATGTACCTTTATATTGGTGAAATATTTTTTTCATTACTCAAACACGGAAAGTACGCTTGAAGTTGCCCGAGCATAGGGCTGAAAGCTTCAGTTTCAGCCCTAGGGCTGTAAAGTTTTTTTCGCTGAAAGTAAGTAACTGTCAAATGTCACCTTCTATTTTGACATTCCTTTTGCGGCAAGTCGATGTATTCTATTCAGCCACAGCTGGTGGATGGAAATCTAGTACAGTAGCTGAAGGCTACATCGAGGAATCGGTCAATAACAAGGCAAACATTTCAAATCAGTTGACTGAAACAATAAATTACCTAGCAAGTACTTCAAAAGATTGCCCGGATGAAGAGATTATTCTATCACCAATATTTACTCAAGATGCTCAAGTTTCACAAAAAATATCAACTATCTTCATCCCAGGAAGTAACCTCTCTCTCTCGTTTAACAATTGCTCTCATTTTAATATAAACTTTAAATAGAAATCAACTTTGTTGTAGGTAATGTTTCAATGAAATTTGGTTGGTTGAACTTATGTATCTGATTTTTATTTACTTTCCTTATATTAAATGAAAAGCAGAGTGTTTCCCTCGGAAGAAAGACCTTTTCAATGCCCTCGAACTATTAGCACTCTCGCTGCGCTCGCGCGCAAACCATCTCGTGCGTTGAAAAGGTAACTTTCTCGCCTTGTGTAACAATCTACTATTACTAATCAATCAAGTAGTTTGGGAGACTATTCAATCCAATCATACAAACAATCTAATCTTACCTTTTTATACTAGGTGTAAAGAAAAGCTGAACTAAAATTAGGAATTAAAATTCATAGTGTTAAAAGCTGTTTTCACGTTGCCAGCGGCAATAAAGTTCTATTATTTGTAAAAAAGTGTATTGTTTTTCCTTAAAACAAATGACAATTTTCGTGTTTCAAATGGCCGTTCAAAATATTTGTTTCCAATCAAAAGCTTCGAACAAATATTTCCAACGTATAATAAAAGCAAAATACACAAAAGCTTCATAATTTATTATTCCGCGATAACACATTTTTGGGCCTTTTCACGAAAAGTTACATTCAAATTAAACCGTATCGTTATGGTTTTAAGGTGTATCTTGGGTATCAAGCGGTAGCAGCCGAACTTTTGTCTGTAAATTCTTTTTGTTCAGGTAGAAAAATTTACATACTAATTTCAGTTCAGAAAGTAAGTACCTATCACACGAAATTATGTAATGGTTTTAGAAAGTACAATCATAAATGGTTCACTAATATCATAACGTCATTATTTTCACGGACAACTAAAAATCTCTTTAAGTTAGTTGAACTAATATGTTTTTTTTTATTTATGAATCCGGGGCGAGCGAGATATCGATCATAGACTTCATAATAGAAAATCTATTCAATACTCTCTCGTTTTTTTGGTTTTGGAAATAAATAGTTTATTTTAGTAACATTATTTGCAAGGCTGAGACTGATAAACAATACCATTGTTCTAAAATGAAACACAATTTTTTTTAAATAAATTAATAAATATGCGCCAGACAACACACCTCTTAATAATAATAATAATAATAAATCTTTATTTACTAGAAACACGGTACAAGAAATGATGGTTAAAGTTAAAATAAAGTAGAATCACATGTTTCGCCAAATATATGGCATGTAAAATATTTTAATTAATAAGCTCTCCAACACTATAAAAATTCTTATCTATGAGCCATAAATGTAATTTTTTATAAAATAAGGGAACTCCCAATGACGTTATCGTTTCTGGAATTTTGTTAAAGATTTTGATACACATATTTAAACAATTCCTCATATACAAAGTGGTTCTGGGTGAAAATTTTAATACTAATCTATCAGGATTCCTTTTATTACGAGGATTAATGTCACCAGCCCTATCAAACAGTCTTTGATTTGTTTTGACAAATTTAGCAATTTCGAAAATGTACAGGCTTGGTAATGTCAAAAGCTTCAGTTCCCTAAAAAGTGGTTTACATGTCTGGAAAGGTGGTAGGCCGTAGATGGCACGCACACATTTTTTTTGGGCTACAAATACTTTACGCACATCTACACTATTTCCCCAGAATACTAAACCATACCGTAATATAGAGGCGACATATGCATGATAGGCAGCAAGGACTGTACTACGGTCCGCTACATGGCGAAGTCTACCTAAAACATATACAAAGCGATTAATTTTGTCACATGTTTGCACAATATGTGGTTTCCAATTAATGTCCCTATCTATTTGCAATCCCAAAAATTTTACATTATCAGCCGATTCTATTTGTGTTCCTTTATATGATATATTTAAATTGTTATTTTTAAGTTTGTTAAATTGTATAAAATTTGTTTTAACTAAATTAATTTTCAAATTATTCATTTCAAGCCATTCAATAAGATTACTTAACGTTTTATTAATTTCAGTTTCGTGATGGGTTAGACCTTCATTCAAATTAGTTGTTATTACTATCGATACATCATCAGCAAATAATATGGTTCTATGAGGCGTTAAATCCATTAGGTCATTGATGTAGATCAAAAATAGGAGTGGCCCAAGTACACTACCTTGCGGAACTCCAAATTTATTACACAAATATTTCGATTTATGTTTTTTTATTATATTTTTATCGTTTGCCATGGATATTGACACATACTGCTGTCTGTCACGCAAGTATGATTCTAGCCATTGATGAGGTAAACCTCTTATTCCCATCATCTCTAATTTTTGCAACAATATGTCGTGATCAACGAGATCAAATGCCTTTGACATATCTAGGAACAGAGCTGTAGTCATCTTTCTCATGTCTACGTTAGTCAAAACCTCTTGAAATAAGGCAAATACAGCAAGATTAGTCGATTTGTGTTTCTGAAAACCATATTGATCTTTATTAATTAAGTTGAAAGACGAACAATAGTGCATTAACCTAGTAAACATACATTTCTCAAATATTTTTGCTATTATTGGTATGAGAGTTATAGGCCTGTAATTACTAATGTCGTTTTTGCTGCCCTTTTTGTGCAACGGCTTAACAACTGACAGTTTCAATCTGTGGGGATATTTTCCACTTTCAAATGACAAATTTATAAGGTAAGTTAGAATAGGCGATAACTCATTGACGCATTCTTTGATTACCTTAGTGCATATTTCATCATGACCCTCAGAGTTTGTATTCTTTAGAGAAAGAACTACTTTCTTAACTTCATCTTCAGAAAATGGCTTTAGATACATTGACAAACCTGATTTATTTGCTTCTACTCGTCTATTATAGTTCTTCGAAGATTCACTTCGTACTGTTTTGTGTGTTGAATCAATAAAATATGCATTAAATATAGTTGCTATTTGCTCGGGGTCATATATTGTCTCTTTGTTAACTTTAATTTTTTCAATACCTTTATTAATTATTTTGTTTTCTTGGTTTTTAATAACTTGCCATGAGGCCCTACATTTGTTGCAACTATTTTTTATAAATCTATTGTTTTTATTTTTTTGCGCTTGATAAATACATTCCTTAAGAATTTTTGAATACTTGAAATAGTTAACTTTTGAGGTCATAGTCTTATATTTATAGTATCCAATTCTAAGCGCACGTTTGGTTTTACAGCTTTTTCTAAGACCAACTGTTATCCAACTATTTCCAGAGGTGTTATTGTGTAATTTTCTTTTTAGCTTTGGAAAACACAAGTTGTAAAAAAGTTGAAATTGCTTATGAAATGCGTCATGAGACTTTTCGAGGTCATTCTCCATGTATACTTCATGAAATGATAATCTACTAATGCTTTCACGAAACAGTTCTATGTTGTCTTTGCTGTAGTATCTTTTATGCTCAAAGATAAGTTTAGGATTGTCGACATTATTTTCTACAGGGATTTTCAACATTTGAGCTGTCTCGTGATCTGACAGCCCAAGAGGTAAAACTGATCCAAGAGCTTCATCAATATTACTTAATATAAGATCTATACAAGATAGCCTTCGAGTTGGCTCATTTATGTGAAAAGTCAAATTATAGTTTTTAGCTAGATCTCTCAAGGTGTTTGACGTTTTGTCAGACTTCAGGATGTTAATATTAAAATCACCTACAATAACTACTTTCTTTTTCCTACATTTATTTAGTTCATTAAGTACGGTGTCGAGTGTCTGCAAAAAAGTAACAACATTCGATGTAGGAGTTCGATACAGACACATAATTATTAAATTGTTAGTTGGTATTTCAATAGCACAACACTCAAAGTTTTTAGTCATAGCATGTTTAACTACAGATGAGTTTTTTTTGAATACTAGACCCTTCCTAGCAAGTATACAGACACCTCCCCTTTTATTTTCTCTACTAAAATAGGCAGCCAGATCATAATCGAGCAGCTTGAAACTATTTTCATTACCAGCCTTTAAGAAGGTTTCAGTGAAACATATCACATCAGGTGTGTTAGTTAAGTCTTTGAGATCTGCTAACATTAATTCTAGTATATCCTTTTTTGACATAACACTAGCTATATTCTGGTGTAATATTTTGAACATGTTCTTTTCCGTTTTATTAACGAAAAAAATTAGTTTCTGTAGCAGTTAAACTAGGTTCAATTTGGCTATCAGTGTGGTTATACAGATCTATTTCCTCAATCAGGTTTTTGAGATTCACTATTACATTTTTCATGCCTTTGTTGTTAAGAGTACCATGTAGACCACCAAACATTTTGTAGTCATAGGTGAGCTTTAAATTTGAATCAAGCACGAATGCATGTTCGTACTTCTGTACGTCATAATAAAGAAACCTGTTGAATGTTTCTATTCTTCGGTTAAAGAGCTGCGATAATCTTCCACATTTAAATGTAGGGACACATAGTATTATATTCGTATGATTAACATTAACAAGCATTTCTCTAATGTTTTTTACTAAATCATCATAATTCTGCGAAGTCTTAAAATCCCTTTCACCTATCATTAACACGCAATAGTCATTTTTTGTAAATGTTTCCGTTTTTTTACTCAAACTATTCAGCATATTCAAAATCTTGTAATGGTCTCGAAGTAGGGATTATTATATCCCTGTGTTACGAGTTACCACACAAGGAAATAAGCTAGGGGCGTCTCCTAGCAAACCCAGACCCGAGTCAATTCAGAAAAGATCGTTTCCTGAATTGACCAGACCGGGAATCGAACCCGGGACACTACGGAAGTCGAGGCGAGAAACCGTGCTACAGCACACTACGCCAATCGTGTCGTCATATTATTCAAATGTATTTGTTTCCATATTTCAATTCACTGAAGCCAATGAAACAAGATAAACGTTGATATATTCTCTGTTGACGTTTATTTTTTAAATATCTTTGTGTGAAGGAAAGACGCAGCGACGTTTTTGAAAGATTCGAAAAATAAGGCTCTAAATGCGGCTGTATGATACGCTTTGTCTTTGCTGAATAAGTTATTAAAAACATCGCCTGCGACATTAAAAATAACCATAGAAAACAGACATAATATGTCTGTTTGTATAACTGCTACGAAATGCCGATTAAAAAAGTACAGTGAGAGTTAAGAGCTTACGGCTAGTTATTTCCAGTAGTCATCTAGAAAAAAACAGCACAACAGTGTTGATTTCACTTTCCTGCCATTTGCAAATAATGATAGCATAGCATTTGGTTCATGAGCTGCTAAATATTCAAGAAACAATAAGTTATAGACAGAACTTTAAAACAATCGACGTTAGCAAACTACCCGTGTCGCAAAAAGTCGCCATATGAAATGCCATTTAAAAACACAAACCACAACCTTGTTTTAAATTTTTTTAAATACGACAACTCATTGACAGTATTTCAAAGTTAAAACCGTTCGAATCAATCGCCGTTACCAAAGTATCCACCGATAAGAGATGCTGGCCATTCAAAAAAAGAAATAAAAGCAGATCACCACTTGTTCTAAATCCAAAAAACACGAATATTCCGCAAACTCCGGAACCTCAGACACAAATCATTTGAACGACATTTATCGCGGCTCTAAATTCGTTACGATCGTAAAATTACGGTCCTATCTCCCAAAATTTCGTTTACACAAAATTGTGTTTTATTTACTCGTGCAAAGAGTTAGTTTTTGTATAACTACAGGCTGAATAAATAACGTGTAGGTAAATGTGGTGAAAGGGGAGAGTGGGAAACTGACGCAACGTCAAGTAAAGTCTGCCAGTATTTTTCAGTCGCTGTTGAACGAAAAATTATTTAAAAACATTAGTTGTTATGAGTTACCCGAAAAAAATTAGAATAGTTTATAACTCAGTTTGTTTTAGAAAAAGTGAATTTTTACTTTTAACATAAAACAATGCTTTAATTTCTACACAAAGAGAGACACTAAAAATTCTACCTGATCCTGGGACTCAAGCAGGATTCATCACGGGTTCGAATCCCCCTTGAGTCCCAGGATCAGGTAATATATTTTTATTTTATATCTTTGTTTTAGAACTTTATAATGCTGGTTTTCATATATAAAGATAGAAAACTAGAGATAATCGAATAGCTCAGTGGTTAAAGCAGCCCGTATTGTGGAAGACGCGGCTTCGAATCCAGCTCAATAGCTTCAAGGTCGGAAATTAGTTTTTTTATAGTTTCTATCTTTGAATATGAATACATCAAGGTTATATGACCCTAAACCGAACAAAACTTGAACTGAAATTTATATACAGCTATAATTGTCTAATATGCAGTTTGTTCGTTTGTACAAACAAGTGAAGTAAAATACAATTTGACATTTTCCGGAAGGAAGAATACAGGGCATCAGGCATACACATAAATTTGAGCAAGTTTGTACGCAGCGCGAGAGTTTTGAACCAAGTTTTGAAGAAAACACTTAAAATTGAGCCTTTCCGAGTTACTTTGGCAATATAGTGCCCAATTTTAACTTAGGTAGTTTCGGTTCTCCACCAGTATTGTGATATTGAGGTTTTGAATGTTTGTGAATATTTACAATAGATTCGTTTCTTTGTCAAATCATTCGAATCTGTTCAGGAGTATTTTCTTTATTTTTCACGGTTTGCTTTTCTTGGATTCGAATTAAAATTTTTAAAATCAATTTTCCTGGTACCAATTTTTTGTAAAGAAACAACCAAAAAATTATTCGTGTTCTATACTCGATAAAACTTGCATTTTGATTTTACATTTTTGACGTTTTAGGAATTCAATGGAAAATCAAAATGCCAATATAATAAAACACCAATCACATTGCCCTTCTAAAGTCTCATTTTTGAATAGCTTTACTCCCGCGGCTTTGCTCGTGTTGCCTAATTTTTCTCACTTTCAAAACAAAAATATCCATAAAGCAATCAGGGTTAATTTAGCTTTTTAACAGTGAAATAATTTTTGAAGTCGGTTCGGTAGTTGCGGAGATTACCTACCTTAAACATACAAACTCACAAACGCTCACCTCTTTAAAATATGTGTTAGACGAAGTCTACTGACAGCAGCTAATGTCACTTTGTGACAATGTAAACAATATTGTCCTTGTAAGACGAGGATATTTATCCCTACTTTGAGACCATGACTAGTGGTGTGTTCTCTGGGGCATTTTTTTTCTTTTTTTAATGTTGCTTAAACCCAGGACCTGATATCTGGCGTTCTAGCTACCGCTAGGCTATCGGAAGTGTAAACGTGTTACTTATAGATAGATAGATAGATGATATTCATAATTGTACATTTCACAAAAGGAACTTAATTCTAAGTATTACATTGAAAACAATGCACAATTTAGGCAGCCTTATCGCTAATAGCGATCTCTACCAGGCAACCTACAGGTAGAGGAAATATAATATAAAATAGCAAGTACGTGCATAAATACGTAAACTTGATAACATAAATAAAATAAACCTAATAATATACTATAGTCATATGAAGATATTTAAATAGATACATATTTTAGTATGAATGTCAACAAACAATTTAAACCCAGATGACACAGAAACATTTAATCATTGAATTTAACTTATCTTTAAACCTATAACGAATACACCAAAACTAGCTAGAAAATTAGAAAAAGATATGAATAATCACAGCGAAAGATAATGTGATTTGACCTTTGTCTTCAAGATATAAAGTGATTAAGATTTACTAATAGAGAGGGGGTAAGGAATTCCACAATCGGATACATTGTACAGTAAAGGATTGTGTGTAGGAGTGTGGGAATGATAAAAAAAATATAGTTAAAATGGTTGTTTCATTCACCCACTTTGCTGCGACACGATTTTTGTTTCATGAAAATCTGACAGCCCAGTAAACCTAAGCACAAAATAAAGAGTTTACAGAAGGACCGCTCGCACCTTTTTCCAAAACTTGCGTGAACCGCCTAGGGTTATTACTATATTCGCTCTGAATTTTTAAAATGAAGTAAGTAAGTTATACCTACGTGACAGAACCGGCCAAAAACCAAATTCATCATGTGAAAAATTGCACCAAGTTCAACAAAAATAAAAACACTCGCGACAGTGCGCCTTTCCGACCCACCGAAGCTCACTGACTTCGCTTGTAAACTCATGTCTCTGTGTGCGTGCGTCAAAATTGGCGTGTTGTTCTAAGCGGTGTTGTCAGAGCGCCGCGCATGTCTAATTTGTTACCTAAGTATGTCTACCATCAGTTGCACAGCAATGACAGCTGCGGTACTAAGGTACAGCGCCCCTAGTGATTTAAAATGGTACTAAAAATGGCATTTTGTGAACGATTGCCGCTTACGTGATGGAAACTTATGCCGATTTCACACGCCGGCAGGACAGTGAGGGCAGAACAGTACTGTGTAAACGTACTCGCCGAACCGGGACAGCACTGTCGTGCCAGTAATCAAGCAGGACAGTTAATAGCCCGCCGGTATATTCGGGGCAGTTGGTTACCCCCTCCACCTCTCGCACTGGACTGTCTTCCGACTGCTCTCGTGTGAACGCGAGGGCAGTGCGGTGTGTAGTAAACCTTCATTGTGTTTATTTCAAAATTAGAAACTTTTAAGGCTTGTTCAGACCTAAGCGGTATTCGCTGCCGCTGTGGGTAGTGGTACACTTTGCCGCGGAACTTGATACTAAATACCTGAGCGAAACCCGCGCGGTATTGTACCGCTACCCACAGCGGCAGCGAATACCGCACAGGTTTGAACAGGCCTTAATTAAATTGTGTATGTATTGAATGTCATATATTATTATCTGTTATTCTGTCAATATTATCTGTTCTGCCCACCCGTGTGTACACCACTGTTCTTCCCCAACTGTTCTGTCTTACGGTTCTGCCTCACTGTCCTGCCTTCGTGTTGAATCGGCGTTATGGTAAACATACGGAATTGCTCTTATGCTCTTTTTGAAAATTCCGAAACACATTTTGCCCCGATGCCGGGACGTTGAGCCCCAGGATTTTACAGGCTGTTACAGGGATGCAGAGGGTTTGAATAAACATTTTAATGATTGAAGTAGACATTCCGAATGCTCTTGGCACAAGTATTTTACTACTTACTAGCTGTACGTCAGCGGCTTCACTCACGTAGACTATCTCTCCCGTCAAAATATTGCTCATGTCACTCCCTGATAAAGCAGCTTTAAATTGGTGGAGAATTTTTTGAAATTGGTCTAGTACTTTCGGAGCCTATTCAATACAAACAAACAATCAAATCTTTCCTCTATATATTATTAGTATAGATAGATATGGAAGCAGTAAGTCAACTTCTGTTTATGTTAACCCCATTTTGTTTTTACGGGAATAAAATATTTTCCATTTTCATTTTCCATTCTCTGCAAACACAAACCAATAGCATTTATTATGAAAACAATAGCAATTAACCATAATAACGCAGTAGATCTCTTAATTGACCTCGCAAACTGTTCAAAGTTCCGGAAATGAGGCTCGGGAGGCTCAAGATGGCCGCCGCTACCGGTCGAATCGTTAACGGTGTTATGTCATCCATTGTTGTTGTGTGAACTAGAGGTTAGTTTTAATTAAAACTAAATGGGTTGAAAGTTTCAGTGATCAAATCAAGCGATTCAAATACGAACGCTACACTATTTTAACTTTATGCTGATATGCCTGACAGTTCTCATTGTTCCGTGTCACGCATACTATTACAAAATAAATTTTAAAAAAAGGCAAAAGAAAATGTTATAAACTATAAAAAAACTATTGTCCTTTCAAATTTCAAAATTTCAATTTTCAAAGTTATTTATTTTTCTCTTCACAATGTATAACTTATAAATACTTATGCTATGGTACCAATAAAGACAGGAACATTGTGAGAGACTGGTGCCTGAAGTAGGTTTTACAAAACCTGTATTCGAATCTTATCAAGTAAATTATTGTTATTATTATTAACTGTTAATAATTGAAGTAAATGAAATGAAATTAACACATCTTTACAGCGCCTGATGTGTGAAAAGGAACGCCATTAGTGTATTGACACTACAGAATCGACAAAAATCGATGAATAGGAGCGACCATTTTGTAAGATAATCACGTCATTCGCATCAGTACCAGTGCGTCTGCCTTGTGTGCTATTTTTAACTATTATTTTCGAGATACCGCATTTTATTCTATAACTCATTAGCCATACATAACCCGTTCATTAAGAATTTATTATAAAAATTGAATCGGCAAATCCGATTCCATTTCCTTTACCAACTCGATTAAATTACATTCGTTACATCACTATAATTGACTGTCAGGGATGTCATCATACGGCGAAAGTAGTATAGTCAGTTTAGTATTATAGACCATCATATTATTCACGCACGCACACAAATCTGCAAGGAACTTACTTACTTTTTTTTTCTTTTTTTCTATTACTTTCCCATTCACACAGCTTGTTACTATGCTGGCCCAGAATAGGAGGCCTGGTGACCTGCAGGTCAGGTTTCTATTCTGAAACCTATTTCAGGCACAAGCCCCTAACAAAATGTAGGCTATATTCATTGTTTAAACCTAAGATTAGCCTTCAGTACCTATAATTGTCCCTCCACGATTATATTGAATTGAATCATGCACTAGCTGTTGCCAGTGACTATGTCTTTTGAAACATTTTGGAATCAAATACTTTACAAAATGCAATAATACTCTCTCTAGTATCGATGACACAAAATATTTGTGTTTTGGACTGTTACGAAAGAGTACTGGACTATATAAGAGATATATATTGCACAAATAAAACCAAATTTAAAACAAAACCACATAAAAAAGTTCACAAGGAGCTCGTTGTTATTTATCGGAACGATGCAATTTATGGCGAATCAACTCTTGTGGATCAATAGTATCAAAGTTTTTTCCAGCTAAGAAATAATATTGTCACGTTCTAAGATCATTTCATGGTCGAGAAGTTTAAGCACTTGGCCCGTAATCAGGGGGATTTGGGTTCAAATCCCAAAAAACTGTTTACGTATTTTTTTTATTGCCCACAAGCTGACCTCACTCCACCTGGTGTAAAGCGGTCGTGAGGTTTAGATATGAGGCTGACAATCACAGTAATGCAAATAAATCACTGAGCTAGCCATTCTCATATTAAATATTGCAGAAATGCCTTTTCACGCCCCGCTTGAAGAATCCCCGACTATAAGAGGGAGGAAACACATGCGCTGGAAGAGTGTTCCACGTCTGGATGGTACCACAAAGAAACGAGTTACCTAACCTTTTAGTTCGTGCCGACAATTTTTTCGGAACAAAGCCCGCGTTGATCACCAACTTAGATTTGGCAAGCGTGGCAGTTCAGCCAATACCCATCAATTGTAGAGATGACTTGATTTCAATTTACCCAATAGTGGGACAGTTACCTACATAAATTAATTACTAAGATTGGTTTGTATGTTTCTAACATTAACGATGTAACGATATTATTTCAAGTTGAGTATGACCCAGACTGCGTAGTCCTATCTGTGTTTATCTTTGCTACTCGGTATGCATTATCCTCAAAACTAGGATCAAAGTTTAGCCTGGTACAGACTAGGAATAAACTGGATCTGAACGTGAAACTTTTGTAGGACTACTCTAAAGTATGTCATGTTTGTTTGGAACAACAGTCCAATGCCCTGGGATACGAATGGTAAATCTTTTGAAGGAACGAATATGTATAGCTCTTCTTTAGAAGATTTGAAACGGTCCTTTGAATTTAAAAAGAAGTGATATTAGTTTAGGTCTTTTCGCATAACTAGTATGTATGAACTTGTAATTAAATCTCTTTGGCTATACTATTTGTATCTGGCTGGTTTTGGTCTCATTAAAAGTTTAAATTTTAAAGAAGATAATTCCAAATTCAAATTAGGAAAATGTGTGTTTTTCATTTGTTTTTCTTACTGTCGAGATAAGTGAATCTAATGAAGAAATTCGATACATTTTAGAATTTTACTACAAAAAAGGTAAAAATGCAACGCAAGCCGCGAAAAAAATTTGCTATGTTTATGGACCTAGTGCAGTGTCTTCGAGAGTATCACAAATTTGGTTTAGGCGTTTTCAATCCGGAAATTTTGATGTCAAAGATGCACGTCGCTCTGGTCACCCTATTACGGATATTTTAATGGATGCCATTATTGATAAAGTGGAGCAAGATCGGCACATCAGTAGTTACGACGTAGCTGATGAACTGGGAATTGACTACAAAACAGTCTTGGCGCATTTGAAAAAAACTGGATACGCAAAAAAGCTCGATATTCGGGTACCTCACGAGCTCACTGAAAGAAACCGATTCTTTATTACGACGTAATGAAACCGAACTATTTTTGAAGGAGCTGATAACTGGTGATGAAAAGTGGATCACGTACGACAAGAACGTGCGAAAGAGATCGTGGTCAAAGGCCGGTCAGGCTTCACAGACTGTGGCGAAACCCGGGTTAACTCGCAACAAGGTGATGCTGTGTGAGTGGTGGGATTGAAAGCGCATTATTCATTATGAGCTGTTACTACCAGGCAGGACCATCGATTCTGAACTCTACTGCGAACAACTGATGAGATTAAAGAAGTTGACAGAAAGCGGCCGGAATTAATCAACAGGAAGGGTGTGGTTTTTCATCATGATAACCCTAGACCTCACACATCTTTAGCCACTCAGCAAAAATTAAGAGAGTTTGGCTGGGAGGTGTTAATGCATTCGCCGCATGCATATAGTCCTGACCTTGCACCTTCAGATTTCCACCTGTTTCGGTCTCTTCAGAATTCTTCAGGCAGTGTCAGGTTACCATCACGAGAGGACTGCCAAAACCACTTGTCGCGGTATTTTGATCAGAAGCCTCAAAATTCCTATAGCAATGGGATCATGTCCCTACTACTCCCTACCTACAAGATGGCAAAAAGTAATCGAACAAAATGGCACCTACATACTTCACTTAAATGCAAATAAACTACATATTCTTTTTATATTGCCCGTCAAGATGACCTCACTCCACCTGATGGAAAGCGGTCGTGAGGTCCAGATATGAGGTTGACAAGCCCGGTCATTCAAACGAATCACTGGGCTGGCCATCCTCACCTTGAAGGCCTGCAGAAATACCTTTTCACGCCCCGCTTGAAGAACCTGGGACTATAAGAGGAAGGAAACACATGTGCTGGAAGAGCGTTCCACGTCTGGATGGTACGACAAAGAAACGAGTCACCGAACCTTTTAGTTTGGGCCAACAAATGTGGAATTGAGTGTGGATGACGGGTACGGGAGTGGAAAGATGAGGGTGAAATAAGCTAAAATAACTGGTCAGAGCATTCCCCATTGTAGAAGCGATAGAGAACACTTAGCCTGGCAATGTCTTTACGCAATTGGAGATGCTCAAGGGTCAAAGTTGCCTCTGAGTTTCCAATAATACGGATAGCACGCCGCTCCAACCTGTCAAGAGCTTCGAGTAGGTACTTGGCGGAACCGTCCCAGAGATGAGAGCAGTATTTCACACACGAGCGAACTTGTGTCTTATACAAAAGACAGAGCTGCCCAGGCGAGAGAGAGAGAGAATCGTCTCACTCTGTTCAGGATTCCAAGTTTACGGGATGCAGTTCTAATGACGCTCTCAATGTAGTCCCGCTGGTTTAGGTTGCTACGAACATCCATGCCAAGGATGTTTAGGATATCCTTAATCAGTAGCGGGGTGCTCTGAAGAGTGGGGTGGGTAAGGAACGGTGACGCCTTTGCTGTGAATGCACACACCTGCGTGTTCTTGGCATTGAATTCGACAAGCTTGCATGCACCCCATTCTGAAATGCGGTCCAACACTCCGTCAAGCTCAACAACAAGACTTTACATCTTCTCCTCGATGTCAGTCTGCTTTGCCCGAGGGCGCTCGAAATAAAGCGCGTGGACCGTGCCATCATCCGTATAGCAATGAATATTACCAAGAGATAACATGTCATTGATATGCAGAAGAAACAACGTCGGCGACACGATTAAACCGTGAGAGAGAGAACCGAGAGAAAGCGTGATTTTCGACCGTCACAAAGGACACGAATTCTACGTCCCTCCAGGAATCCGACGACCCAGTCGCATAGGCGAGGTGGCAGACCATATGCCGGAAGCTTGATAAGAAGCGAAGGATGCCATACACGGTCGAAAGCTTTGGCAATGTCAAGGCTGACGGCCCAAGATTCCCCATGCTTGTCCATAGCCTCCTCCCAGATGTGTGTTACCTACGCTAGAAGATCACCCGTAGACCTTTATGGTCGGAAGCCGTACTGACGGTCGTGATTGAGAGAGTGATCCTCTAGGTAGCAGATGAGCTGCGTGTTTATGATCCGCTCAAACACTTTAGCTAAAACTGAGGTTACGGCTATTGGACGGTAGTTGGCAGGTATTCTAGTGTCGCGTCGAGTAGGAAGTTGCGGTATCACTTTTAACATTAGAAATGATTCAAACTTCTATCACTTTATGTCGGTGTCATTTAGGCAGACACAAACCATCCAATTAGCAGTTACCATCACAATAAACCGACCAATCAAATAAACTCATTTCGCAATAAAACGCGACATCCGAGTTAGAAGTGACTCCATTTTGTAGGAAAATAAAGCAAACATAAACTAGAATGGTTCCATTTAGAATGGACACTAAACTAACATCAAACCAGTTAAAAGTGAACAGAGACTGTTGAATAACAATAATTATATTCAAGTAAGCCCATGAAAATGTCGTACTTCCATGAGTTTACCCCGAGTAAACTACGGCAGCACAATTACGCATGCCGATAGATAGTCAGCTTAGAACAAACCGCCACTTTGATCACGCACACAGACAAAAGGAGTTTACAGGCGAAGAAGATATTGGTAGCCATTTAATTTTTAAATAAAAGCATATTAGTTCAGGTATTTACCAAAAAATAATCATAGCTAGCAAGTTCTAGACTTACAATCACCAAATTACCAGACATGAAACAAATTGAAAAAAGATTTTGAAAAAAAAAATTAAACCCCTGTTATATTTATTTTAATAAGTTGCGGGTCTTATTTTATGTTTTTTGTCCATGAATCCTACTTTACAGCCTTAACGGGTCACATTGCGTGTTACCGAAATGGTTTCTTTGGTCTGGATTCAAAATAACGGCTCACGTACACCTAATCCGTAATCGGCAGAACTATGCTCGGCCGTCATCGGCCAAACTCGGCCGATAAAATAAACGTATGTAAAGTAACACCAAAACCGATTTTTTCGGTTAACTAAATTGTCCTGACTGATGGTGCATTGACAGCGATCCTGCCTTAAGCACCGGAGGTCGTGGGTTCGATCCCCACCTATGACAAACATTAATGTGTCGAACATTTGTGTTTGCTGGGTGTTATTAACTATTTTAGTATATAATATATTTAAAAATATTTGAGTATGTTTATCAGTCTCTGACACCCATAGTACAAAGTATAAGCTCGGCTTCGTTTGGGGTTAGATGATCTTGGAGTAATTTGTCGCAGATAGGTATTTAATTCTTTGATTGGCTGAGTTCGGCCGATGACGGCTTAGCATAGTTGGGCCGATAACGGACTAAGTTTAAGCGAGCCGTAAGGATAAACTCAAATTATGAGTACCATGCCAAGATTTGAGCGAGGAGCATGTCGTAGCACTTCCAGATTTGAGTAAATTTTGTTAATTTTGTTTTCCGAATTGATCCGACCGGGAATCAAACTCGGGACACCGTGCTAGTCGAGGTGAGAAACCGTGCTTCAGCGCAATACAATATTTAAATACACGATTGGCATCGTGTCGTTAAATGTATATTTGCGAATAAATCTTCTACCTTTTTTTATTCAACGAACGAAGAGCATGTTATGTCGACAGTCTCGAAACGAAACGAATTGGACACATTAACCCAATTACACTGGGATGTTGAAGTTCGGAAAAGATCTCATGGAATGATACTCGTAAACCGACGGAAGAACAAAATAACCATTTTTTGACGGAAAAAGAAAGTTTCAAGCCTACTCGTACTGTCCCACTGCTAGGTAAAGCCTCCATTATAGTCAGAACACTACAATCGATGGGTATTGGCTTGATTAAAAACGCTTACTAGTTAAGGGTTGGTGATCACAAACCCAGGTTATGTTACGAAAACTCCAAAAACACTTTTCCCGACCTGGATCCGAGCCCAGGACTTTCGGTTTTCGGACTGAGCTCTCCTACCAGTCGTAGCACGGACGTGCTAATATTTTCTGGATAAAGAAACAACGGTCAATAACAAATCGAAGTTATCAAAAAGCTTTGATCATTGGAAATGAGGAAACTGTGTTTTATTATAATTCATAATTTGGGTCTTTTAACAGGCGATAATCCAAAGACGTTGTAGCCGTACGTAGTGGCACCGATTACTTAATAGTTACTAAGTAACAGATAAATCACATCAATAGAAAATTGTCCATTTCGTCAAATTGTAAATGCGTGCTGTCATGCGACAGGCATATATTGCGAGGGCTGCCTCTTTCGGTATAGATGTCAGTAGTCAGTACTTACTTTACGACATTGCGTCAGTTCAACCGCAAGATTCGCGTACAAATGCTCTACGCGGCTTTTGACAACCAACTGCCAAATAGGTCATGGAAGACCCGGCGGCTGGTAGGTGATTATCGCGCGCAAGTACATGGAGTGACAGAGGCCTGGTAGTGTGTTTATTTATTCAGATTGTCGAGATTTATTTTTGTGAAGCAATGTAATATTTTAGTTAATAATTACATTAAAAAATGAATTATTTGTGATGAATTCTGGTATAGAGGTGGATTGAACCTTCAGTCACATAATAAATCACTAAGGCTGTTTATCCACATATTTGTTACGTTGTTGTAGATGCGTTTGATTTACACCAACATTCATTGGTCAACATAGTATAGCGCTGGTGGAAACAAGAACTGCTAAGCTATGTTTTTAAAATGACACATGTCTTCACATGGATGGACTGTGCGTGCTTTCTCTACTAACGGTACATAGCATAGCTCGAGCTGCGCATCTCTCTCACACAGCTACCTTGCACATCTTACCCGCTTCGTTACATAGCATTGCATCAGTGGAAACAGTCTAATAGTTTTGTGGAATCCTCGCAGTATAGCTGTCTATCACATCTCTGCTGGAAAAGCAGCCTTACCAGGTTAGAATAAAACTGGTCCAGGATAAAGATAAAGTCGCGGGACAAAGCTTGTATAACCTAAACAGCAGACTCAAAGGAAACCGATGCATTCACTTCTAATTGCATAAGACGTCAGTTTGCTGCTCCGCAAACATTGTGGTTATACGGGATAAACGGTTTACCTAACCCTGAAGGCGTTGGTATTACGGAGAGTATTTGCAAGGAGGAGCGATTTATTCACGAGCATGTATGAAAGGATTAATGAGAGTGGAAGAAGCGCGAGAGGTGTGTCAGGACCGTAGCAAGTGGAAAGATGTGGTCTCTGGATTACTGCATACGCCGTTGGGAAAAATGCGTGATGGTATGTATGTATGTATGTATGTATTTGCAAGCCTTTCCACGAGTTTCACCCACAGATACTAGTAATGAATATCGGAAAACTAGTTGCAGTAACTGTATTGCAAATTAAATATATTACAGCACGCATTTATAATTTCTTAGACCTTCACTCCACCAGAAAAAATGTGCTATTGATACCAGAAAGTAAGGGTAAAGAGGACACTGCATGGGTGAAAGAATCAAAAAACGTACCTATTTGTAAAATCTATTGCTGTCTGTTTCTAACCTCGAGCCCCCCGCAGTGCGATAGAGACAATTGCAACTCAGACCGAAATTACATTATCCCTTTTCGAAATCTTGACCGATTGAATTACTTTTTTTATTCAAAATTAGAAAAAGGCTTTAGGCGTGTTCCGATGTTTTCCTTTCATTAAACATATAATCCAGTCAAATGAAATTCCTGAATGATTGAACACGGCGGAAAATCTGACCAATTTTGTAGATTTCGAAGACTCATTATCTATTTCATGGTTCATTGATTAAATAAAGGAAAACAAGGACATGCTTATAGTGGCTATAGATTATTTGAAAAAAATATTCCTTTATGAAAAAGGGGACTACGCCTGTATGAAAAAACGGAGCTTCTATATCCTCGTATTCCTTTGAAAATCGTATCTATCCTAAGTCCTGCCCTATTTCTCTGACAATCTAAAATACCATTACAGTACTTCAATTAGACTGTCCTTTATTTAGGAGTCCCCAATTTTCTTCCCTTAGATCCTCAATGATACAATTATGATAATTTGATCACTTTGTAATAATTGAATCGTGAGGGATAGGTGGACGTGGAACAATCAGAAATGGTTTGGAACTCATAATTTTGGTTAATGGCACTTTGTTGACAAAGATTCAAGAGACATTACGTGACGATGATTCTAATACCAATAGTGAAAAGTGAACTTCTGAATGCTCTGTTCACCATGACGGCAACTGACCCCACGGTACTCGACCTCAACACCTCAATGCTTCCCCGTATTCGGGTCCCCCCAATGAAGGGGGGAGGCAACGGTAGCACCTGGAGCACACAGGTACTTCCGCCGTCGCGGTGAAAAGCACCCCCGTACTCAGGCCCGCTGGCTCCCACCGTACGCGGACCCTACTAGGTCCGCAACCACGATCCACCTAAAAGGTGGATCCGCTGCTGCATCTGGTAATGCGGCCCCGCCGAGCCACGGTACACAGGGGGGGCCAGCCGGACTGACAGTGACTTTTTTTTGCGTTATGAAATGCATTTAGGCATTCCCAAGGCCCTGGGTTCGGGACACCTGGGATACGTGGGACTCGGATTCCTGAGAAAACAGAGACCCCTACCCACTAAAACCTGACGCTGGTCATCTTCAGCGCAGAATGGAAGGGACCAGGGATCCCCAACAAAGGAGAGACTCCTCGTAGGACCCTTTGGGGCGCAAGCTCGCCTGGCAGCCAGCCTCAGGAGGAGCAATCTCAACTCCAGTGCACGACAACACAGACCACTGTTACCAAAGACACGAGTTTACGTCTTCCTCGGGATCGCAAACCGAAACACACGCAGGCCCCTTGGCGTGCGCCTTTTAGTCGCCTCTTACGACAGGCAGGGATACCTCGGTAGCATTTTATTCCCATAACCGCAGGGAACAACTGACAGTCACTTGCATCAACCCCATTCGGGTTATAGTCGTTTTGGTAGGTATGTACAGAGACGTAACATCTCCATGGCCGAATGGTAGGAATGTATTACCAGTAATGTAAAATTTTTCCTTGGTTTTCTAATCAAGTTGTAAAAAACCGTCGCGCGTCATGTTCGCAATGTGGTTCGAGTAACTTTCAAAACGACGAATGCTTGATTTTCTGATACAATACAAGTGAATGCTCAAACCAAACCTATTAGCACCTTTATTATATAGCTGTTGCTGGAATGCAGTTTGATAAACTACCTCTACAAAGACAAATCATAGGGCATCATCTTTAGAATAGAACCCAAAAACGAATTAACATCATTTAAACTCACCAGCTTGTTATCCATATTACGATTTCTTTAATAATCCGAACTATATATAACTAAATAAAATAAAAAAATAAATAAAATAAAAATAAAAATATTATACAAGGAACTAAGCTTACATTTATTACAATAGTGTTACCGCTTGTACAACGGGTTTTGTTCTGAAGAACTGTTTGATATGATGCCCACGGCTACTTTTTACCACCGCACCGCTCGCCACCGACAGGGCGTTCATACTCACACTCTGAATCCGCAATGGTCTCGTACAGTTCGGTTTCAGAGATGTTTCCTTCCGAGGACGCTTAAATTGTGGAATGAACTCCGAGGTTTTCCCGATGAGTTATATTAAGGAGTTCTTCAAGAGGGGTTTAAGAAGGTTTTTGCAGGGTCGACAACGCGCGAGTGATACCCCTGGTGTTGCACGTGTCCATAGGCTGTGGTAACCGCTTACCATCAGGTGGTCCGCATGCTTGATTGTCACCGACGTGGTATATAAAAAAAAAACAATTTTCTGCGGGTACCTTAATTAAAACATAAAATAATATCAAAGAAAATTGCCCAGAACAAAACACACTTACTCACTAACATACAATTCGACAAACTGTTTTTTTTTCATATGTGTTCATATTATATTTATGTAGTAAATCCATAATGAATATACGAACACTCATAAATTCATAATACACTAATAAGTAAAATTAGTTTTTCTATTAAAAATATTTAATTAGTCATGGCAAGATTTAAATAAGCTTAGATAACGCGAGTGTTCTACCAAGAAAGAGTGTGGCGAACCTCTTTCGACGCATCATCATGGTCTCGAAGTAAGGATAAACGATGTACCAGACAAGGATTTAAGCCATATATATCAGGACAGCCAGAGCGGAGCCAATTCAGAAAAGTTTGTTCATTCGTTTTCAAAATTGACCCGACCCACAATCGAACCCAGGACAGCACGCAAGTCAAGGTGAGGACCCGTGCTTTAAAGCAATTCGCCAATTGTGTCGTCAATCAAGAAAATTCCACTTTCTATAAAACTAAAATAAAAGACAAATGACGCATTCCTATCACCAAAACGCTATCGTGACGCCACCGCGTCAAAAAGTGGCGCGCTTGGCTTTCATACAAACTGAGCGCTTTGGCCTAGGGGTTATGGATACCATCTCAGATCGTGGATCACGTGGTCCCGAGTTCAAATCTGGCCGGAACGAATCTTCGTGTTCATTGTTCCGACTAACCCTCCAGTGATGGAAGACATCGATAAAAATCTAAATCAACGTAACCTTTTTTTTTTTGCGTCAGGAAATGCTTTCAGGCATTCCCAAGGCCCTGGGTTCGGGACACCTGGCATATGTGGGACTTGGAACTCCTGGGAAAACAGAGACCCCTACCCACTAAAACCTGACGGTGGTCGTCTTCGGCGCGTAATGGAAGGGACCCGGGATCCCCAACGAGGGACAGACTCCTCGCAGGACCCTTCGACGCGCAAGGCCGCCTGACCACTGTGTTCGAAGACACGCGTTACCGTCTTCCTCGGGATCGCAAACCGAAACCACCACCCCGGCGGCCTCGCCTCCGACGTCGGGCGGGATTGTCCAGCTCGCGCTGGCGCTCGGCGCTCTCCTTCTGAAGGAGAGCACCGCATCCCACGAGCTCGTGCTCGCCATCATGGCAGAAACCACGGATGGCAGCGAGAGGTCGCGCCCGATCGAGGCGGTGAGCGTCTCGCGCTCTTTTGCCCAAGCTGGGCACACCTCCTGCGTGTGCTGAGCCGTGTCCTTGCTGGAATCACAGTGGTGACAGGCATCGCTCGCCTCCCGTCCGATCCGGCACAGAAAACTCCGGAAGCAGCCGTGAACCGTGAGTATCTGCGTCAGACGGAACGTTACGGCACCCTGACGCCGATTTAGCCACTGCGTAAAGACAGGGCGGATCGCCTGGATCGTGCGATGGCCTGAACCGGGATCCTCGAGCCGGAAATCCCATAGCTCCACAGCAAGTGTGCGGAACTCTTCCAGCCAGGATGAAACCTGGCTTGGGGTAACCCCGTGGACTGAGGACCGACGCGCCTCCTCCCGGTGGTGAAACACCGCCGAGAGGGTCCTCGCATCAAGGTCCCGAGGGAGTGTGCCGGCCAGCACACAGGCCGCCTCGTAAGAGATTGTGCGGTAGCCCCGTATGATCCTGACTGCCATCGCCCGCTGCGGTCACCGCAGTTCAGCGATAAACCGGCTTGTCAGGATGTCGGCCCAGACAGGTGAGCCGTACAGGGCCATGAACCGCACAACTCCCGCGTAAAGCCTTCAGCATGAAGCCTTCCGCCCCGCGATGTCAGGGAGCAGTCTACCCAACGCGGCTGCCGTTTGCACCAGTTTAGGCACCAAGTGCTTGAAATGGGCGTGGAAGTTCCAGCGACTGTCGAGGACCAATCCCAGGTACTTCATGGTCGATTCGACACGGATCTGAACTCCACCCACCTGGATGCTCGAACGGCTCGGGTGGAGGTCCTCTCCGAGGCCCGTGAAAGCAGGTCGCCTCGGATATTTCTAGGGCCACGTGTAGCTCTAGGCGTCGTATTCTGCCGACGACTGCCACGCCTGCTGTGGCAAGGACAGCTGCATCCCGGAAGTTGTTCCCTCTCGCCGTTACCAGGGTATCGTCGGCGTAACAAGTTACTTCGACGCCCTGGAGGTTGACTTCGCGCAGCACCCAGTCATAACCAATGTTCCACAGGAGCGGTCTAAGAACCGAACCCTGTGGGACACCACACGACATGGGATTACGCTGCCAGTCATCGCGCCTTGAACGGTCCCGCTCTGCAATAATGGCAAAAGATCCTAAAACGGCCCCAGTTCTGTTTCTATGCCTTCTGCAAAACAGTTTGTTTTGTTTCTTAAATATTGCGTTGATGAATATGGTTTCTAAACAAAAGTTGATACTACTGGTGTGGATTATCGAATGATTTACTTTTTTTTCGATCAAAATCGGGCGCAAGACTAGCATAAGCAGCTTCCTGCAAGCTCGAACTCAAGTTCAAAATGAAAATCAACGCCGAGCAAA
Source organism: Udea olivalis (assembly GCA_947369235.1). Classification (NCBI taxonomy): domain Eukaryota; kingdom Metazoa; phylum Arthropoda; class Insecta; order Lepidoptera; family Crambidae; genus Udea; species Udea olivalis. The sequence goes on along the minus strand of OX376370.1, from coordinate 5,029,438 downwards.
AAGCTCGAATTCATGACCAATGTATTATACCGATGTTCACTTAAGAAGCTGAAACCTGGGTTCTACTAAGGATATCCTTCACAACCTTCACATGGATCAAGAGAAACTGAGAGAATGAGTGGTTTAGGGAACTTAGTATAGTGAGTGATGTTACCAAACGGGTTGCGATGTTGAAATGGGGGTGGGCTGGCCATGTCACCCAAAACAAGGTTAGGCTCGTGGTGTAAGCCGTGGGGTAAGAAGTGCAATGAGGAAGACCGCAGATGGGTTGTTGTAACGACATCAAACAAAGTGGTATCGAAACTGCTCAAGACCAATAAAAATGGCACAACCTGAAAAAGCCTACACCATACCAGTTGAAAATGGCAAATAAAGAAGAAAGATATATTTGTAACTAGCGATAAGTCAGCGGCTTCTTTAGACTGTCTTTCCCATCAAAATATAGTTAAAATAAAAAAAAATACCTAGATGTCACTTCCTGAAAATGTATCTTTGTATAGGTAAAATAATTTTGAAAATAGGTCCAGTACAATACGAACTAACACATCTTTCCTCTTTTTAATAAAAGTATATATTTACGTAACACTTTTAAAAGTTAAATTGCGTAACCAGGTTTTAAAGGCCATAAAATGATGAATCAAAAGATAACACACTAAAACTTTGGATATGGCGCTGTTTACTGCTTATTCTTAGATCCCGATCATGTTCATCATGTCATTTAAGCAATTGCAATAACATAGCTCTCTCAATAGCTTGTTAAGCAAAGCTTCTGAATTACCCCGACTGGTATCGCTATGTTCCCGCGTATGGTTTCACATGAGCTGGGTAAGCTTGAAGCGCTTGACCCATATTAGGAGCATACACTGTTTAGAGCACGAGTAAGCGGAGACGTCTGAATCGATTGAAAGCATAATATTTGCTCCCAAACTGTATAGGTACTAGAAAGTGTAAAGGGTATTTAACATCTAAATAAAACCACGTAACTATCAGGCTTATATTTTTAAATGGTCTCTTAACTAAACACAGTGACATACATTGCAAAAATACTAGGAATAAGGATGAAATTGCACTTCAACTCTTTAGGTTACAAATATTTTTAGGATCCTTTATGAGGCAAGGTATACATTATTACAACAAAATTCCAAAAACCATTTGTGAGTTACCTTTACATAGATTCAAAAATCAATATCAAAACAGCTTTATTAAAAAGGGCTATTATACTACAAAATACTACCTTATAGATAAAAATGCCTGGGTGTAAGCTCTCTGCTCGATGCGGCATTAAATAGCTCTATTGTAACAGATGTTTTATTGTAATAGTTAAGTACCTAGTATGTACTGATTAACAATTTTTCTTTTTGAATTGTTTAAATGAACTTTTGTTTTATATTCTTTCATGGTTGTTTTTTTTCTCTTTGTTTTATATTCTTTGAGGTTTATTTGTATCAAAATGACACACTGCTTGTACTTTACTAACGCCTGTTGTAAACCCAAAACAAGTTTAAAAGAGTAACTCATGAGTTTCTCGCCGGGTCTTCTCAGCAAGAAACAACTCCGACGCGGTGGTAGTCGCATTATGTCTGTATACTGTTTATTTACATATCCATATTATTATGGTATTTATGTCTATTATTTAGTATATTTCGCTGTAAATTTGACGATTTGAAAGTACTGATACAGTCTATTTGAATAAAGTTATTTGAGTTTGAGTTTGGTAGAATCGGTTGCAATGTCTATATTAATATTATAAAAAAGAAAAGTACCTAATTTGTTTGTTTGTATTGAATAGGCTCCGAAGCTACTGGACTGATATCAAAAATTATTTCACTAACATAACTTATGGGACATTATCAGAGAGTGACATAAGTTTTTTTTTAATTTAAGCTATATTTTGACTGTAAACACAGTCTATATAATTTTCCTTTTTTATGTTTTATCATCAAGGGAAACTACTCGATAGATATCAATTAAACTTCAAATATGTAGAAGCTGAAAGCGAAATTTGAAAGATAGATTTATTCATAAACAGTTATAAAAGCAAGTCTACCATTTCTCAATCCTAAAGTGTTGTCCGAAAGGAGTTGGACACGTGCGGGGACAGATGAGAAGGATTGCCAAGGTTTGGGCCAAATGCTGCCTAGGAATGTGAGTTGGTCCTGCGGTACTGCTGTGCAGCATTAACATAAAAAAAATCTTTTTTTTTAAAAAAAATGGTCCAAAGAAAAATTAATAAATTCCAGTTTTTATGATAATGTTTAACCTTTCAATAAACAACGTGTTTGAGGTTTTTTTCTCAAAAATGTATTTTAGTTACTATACCATCGTACCGTATCACGCCGCAAGAAGACAAAAATTTGTTCTGTCTCGCACGATCTCTCGCGATCGTCTTTATCTAAATCCAAGCGAAGGAATTTGTTCTTGCGACTTGCGTAAGCGAGATAGATTTACGTCTACTTTCAAATGTTAATTGGTTAGTTTAACGCACAATAACTGATTAATACTTGATTTTGTACATTTTTTTTTTAAATAAATAAATAAATATAATAAATATGCGCCAGACAACACACCTCTTGTAATGATCTCGAAGTAGGGAATAATATCCCTGTGTTACGAGGTATCACACAAGGAAATAAGCCAGGGGCGTCTCCCAGCACACCCAGAACCGAGTCAATTCAGAAAAGATCGTTTCCTGAATTGACCCGAACGGGAATCGAACCCGAGACACTACGGAAATCGAGGCGAGAAACCGTGCTACAGCGCACTACGCCAACCGTGTCGTCAATTAGTTGCTATGAAAAAAAAATATATATAAATATTTATTTATTTATTTTATTTATTTATGAAGTTTTTGTCATTTCTTCCACAAAAATACTGTTTTTCTTTAAACTTCTGGGATAGATTTTCATGCGCTTTGAATTAAAGATTAGAGTCTGAGGAACAAGCATTAAGTGAGCATTCTAGGCAGCAACCTTGGTCCAATTCCCATACAAAACTAGGCAATCTCCTTTGAAAAAAGTATTTGAGCGTTAGTTACACGAGCTGCACTCACCCCAAAAATACACTTGAGGTTAAATTCATCATCATCATTCGGACGCAATATTATGCATACCATCGCGACTATATTCCAAACAGAGAAGTCAGAGGCAAGCGGTTGCCGTCATGGTGAAATGGTATAAGAACCCAACGTGGTAGATGGCCTTTCGCCGTTATCCGGGTTGATTTGGTTTTTATCGGGGTTTTCCATCTCCGGAGTGTTAGTCGGTTTTTTAAACAATGAACAAATATGGTTCTGGCTAGATTTAAACTCGGGACCACATGATCCACGATCCGAGTTGGGTGCTTTGCCCCTAGGCCACGACCCACGACGCAATATATGATCATTATCTTATTTTAATTAGCCGTTGGGATCCCTCTGCTGGGCAAACGCCTCTCTTCCCCTCTTTTTCACAGGTCGTATGATGTGCTATTATGATCACTTGAATGTAAAAAACATATCACTTTACACTATGGATAAAAAGGTAATTAAAAAATAACCTCAAAATTTACTCAAGGTCACTGGCAAAATTGATAAATTAATTAATCAAATACTGAAATCAAAAAGTCAGGCTGTCGCTTTCACATCTTAGATTAAATCAAATTTTTTGGAAGAGTCTAGCGCGTGGACCGATCAGCCCAGCCGCCCCGTCGCCTAGTTTCACTCAGTATATACGATTGACAGGACTTTACTCTGGCTCACGCTTGTCTCGCTTACGCTATGGTCAAAACAAATAGTGTCTCTGTCCTTCAACATCGCACAACGATAAATAGAATCACAGCGGTGTGAGTGTGCGTGCATGTAGATCATCCCCGTTATCAGTTGTCAAGGACGTGTTGTATTTTGTCATGTTTATTATTTTTCTATCCCAAACAATAAAATAAATAAATATCTGGGACAATTCACACCAGGATCATCTGACCCCGAACTAAGCAGAGCTTGTATTATGGGTGTCAGAGACTGATAAACATACTTAAATATTTCTAAATACATACTTAAGAATATCATGGCGCATTTAGCAATTAAGGCGCTGCCAACAGCAGCCTTATAGGAAATGAATTAAGTGCCCGTGCTCGGTGAGCGTATTAATCGTGAGAAATATTTAATTTTGTTTTCAGTTTTCGTAGTGCTTTATTTTTGAGCCGGCTCTTTATGAGCTTGGTTTATAATCAATATACAAGTATAAGTCTGCTACTACTGACTGAGTAACTGACAGAAAACGCATAGCCGAAATTACTCTATGCCTACCATGAGTTTCTATTACATAAACTACGATAGTTGACTTCAAAATTATTTACGCCATTTTGGTTTTTAATCACTTCGGTATCGAAATAACATACATAAACGGTAACGCGGTCAGCGCGGGCGTCATTGGATTGGTGTCAAGTCAACTCATGGTAGACTTACTGGCCCCTGGGCACAGAATAAAATACAGAACAAACCCTGGGCGTAGAAAGAAAGCTGCATCTTTGCCTACAAGTATAGATAGGTGCGCTGTAGCACGGTTTCTCGCCTCAATTTCCGTTGTGTCCCGGGTTCGATTCAGGAAACGATCTTTTCTGAATTGACTCGGGTCTGGTGTGCTGAGAGACGCCCCTGGCTTATTTCCTTGTGTGGTACCTCGTAACACAGGGATATTAATCTCTACTTCGAGACCATTACAAGAGGTGTGTTGTCTGGCGCATATTGATCTATTAATTTATTTATCTATTTATTTTAGGGAAGGTAAATGCCTGGGTGTAAGCTCTCTGCTCGATGCGGGATTAAATAGCTATATTGTAACAGATGTTTTATGGTCATAGTTAATAGGTACCTAGTATATACTGACTAACCATTTTTCTTTTTGAATTGTTTAAATGAGCCTTTGTTTTATATTCTTTTATGGTTGTTTTTTTCTCTTTGTTTTATATTCTTCTAGGTTTATATGTATCAAAATGACACACTGCTTGTACTTTACTAACGCCTGTTGTAAACCCAAAACAAGTTTAAAAGAGTAACTGCTGAGTTTCTCGCCGGGTCTTCTCAGCAAGAAACAACTCCGACGCGGTGGTAGAGTCGCATTATGTCTGTATACTGTTTATTTACATATCCATATTATTATGGTATTTATGTCTATTATTATAATATTTTGCTGTAAATTTGACGATTTGAAATTACTGATACAGTCTATTCGAATAAAGTTATTTGAGTTTTGGTATAGGGTAGCTAGCAGAGACTAGAGAGAGAGATCTTAATTTGAAATTTTCGTAACGTTTCTGTCTGAAAGATCTCAACTCTGACCTAATCCAATAATTCCACAAATGAAAACAGAAGCAGGCAGAATCTATGTAATAGTATCGGAGAAAAATCTCAAAACCGCGATTCAACGGACAGTACATACACAGTACGTATACCACGAGTTGCCACTTTATATTTACGTTATCGATCGCGTAAAAAAGTGTATTGGGATTTCACATGACATGACATGATAATGTCATATCCCAATACATATTTTTACGCGATCGAAAATGTAAATTTAAAGGTTAACTCGTGGTAGACGTACTACTGAGCGCTACGGAGCAGCTCCATCTAGTATGTTGCAATTAGAGTAAGTTATTGTAAGCAATAATTATATTTATAACTTTGAACAACGTTTTTGTAGAGGAATAACGAAATTTCAAATTCTTTACATTTCATTTATCACGAACTTGACAAGCATTTAAATTTTTTTGACAATGACCCCCCTGCTTGGTTCGCCTCAATGGCCTTAGTAGGCTTGTGTAGTACATGTACTACGTACTATAAAGACGCAATTCCTTCCTGTGAACGAGAACGAACTATTCTGTTGTGGTTTTTTTAATAGTTCTTTTAGTTCGGAACGACCATCGGGCTCGCGAGAGCAGAGTCCGACAGAACGAATAATTACGAGTGTCCGAGGGAGTTAAAAGATGAGAGACGCGTGTGCGTGAGCGTGACGGACGATGTGAGTAAGACCACCAGATTGAACGAGAACGAGAACTGACAAACGAGAAAGTACCAACCAGTGTCCCGCTAAGTTAAACGTTATTTTTATAGCAGTAAGGTCTTTAACTACCTAATTTGGTTAATTGAGTTACCCATGGACATTGCTTTTCAAGAATTTTATGGCGCGAATGCTTGCTTGCAGTTTTTGTTTTGTGAATATTAAGGACAATTTTTAAAGTGTGTGAAATAAACTATTATGAATTATGAAGGAAAATCTAATATTAATTTCATTACATCATGTACGACTTACAACTTTATTCGCGCTACGCGTAAGTCTGACTGATGTCATGTCTTTCTTACTTAGTATTAGGTCATTCGGTGAACTCTAGTGAACTATTAGTACTAGAAGACCGAACTAGTTCGTTTGACCGATTGTACTGGTTATGAGCGTTCCTTTCAGTATCCGATTAAGAACAAGACTAGGCCTTAGCAGCTTCACCGGTCTGTAGGTTGTAGGGTGAGCCCGAGCCCTCTCAACCCTAATACTAACAATGGAATGGCAAGCTTTCATACTAACGGCGAAACATAATGCTTGCGCGAGTCAATGTACTACCTGCGCCATCTATTGATATTTAATTGAACTTAACTAGTGGAAGCTCGTTACTTCTGGTTTTGAGTCAAAATATTTTTAACTATTTCATTTTATTGAAACAAGTACCATAAAATGTTGTAGCAAAGCAGCATGTTCACTCAAAGCCAGATTAGATTGTCATTAGTCTAGTTCAAGATTTTTTTTCTTCATATGCCTAAAAGATATTATGATTTATGATAATATTTTCTTCATTTAATTAATTGTTTTATTGTGATATATAAGCTTTCATTGCATTGAAGCAATAACATTTTAACTACTTAGATTAATTTTACTTATTCTTCATTGAATTTTTTTTCTTGACTGTAAAAATTGCAACAAGAAAATATCTTTTTTGTTTTTAGACTTCCGTTATCTGAGAATGAATAAACATTATGTTTAAAGACAATTTTCCCTAAAATGACATAATATCGCAAGTAAACTTGCGATATAATCCTTTTTAACAAATTACACTTTTATTCTTTCAGTCCTCTGCTTCAGGCTTTATTAATTTTTAATCACCCCGTCGGATATGCTCCAGCAAAAATGCCCAAACTTCCCACACAAAATACGTATTTTAAATTGTACGGGAAGCAAATTCGAGGACCATTAATGCTCATATTTTCGTATTACGCCACCAATTTTCTTCAGGGAATAATATTCATATATACTAAAAACGTTATGAAAGAGCGGAATTTAAGGGTGTGATTCGAAAAATTATTCATGGTGGAATTTTATTAAAGTGAGGTTTTAGGGGCGCTGCGCCCAAATTACTTAGAGGTAAAAACGTTTTGAACACAGACAGATCTAAAAAGATAACGCAAGAAGCTCCATTTGTATGAAAAATTTCAATTTTTAAGAATCTTCTGTGTTTCCGGATACTTACAACCTTGGTGTCTTCAAGGCCAGAGTGAATAGGCATTTTCTGGGTAAGCGTGTACCACCATCGGCCTTGTCATCGCTTACCACCAGGCGAAACTAAGGCCAAACGCAAAACCTTTAATTTTTTAATAATGATATGATTAGGTCCAGATTTTTATTTGTTGGTAAGTATATTGAAAATTAATAAATATAAATATGTGCCAGACAAATCACCAATTGTCATGGTCAAGACCTTATTGGGGATAAACATCTTTGTGTTAGGAGGTACCAGACAAGGATTAAAGCCAATCGCGCCTCCCAGCACACTCAGACCCAAGTCAATTCAGAAAAGACCATTTCCTGAATTGACCCGACCGAGAATCGAACCCGGGACACCACGGAAGTCAAGGTGAGAAACAGTGCTACAACGCACTACGCCAATCGTGGCGTCGATCAATTAAGTACTTTTTTTATTTGTTACCATACATAAATTATTACCATACATAATATTGTTTCAAAATAAAAATTTAACCCGTCGATCGTCGTCTTTGTTCAGTTTTTAAAAACAATGTATAATTCGGAAGTTATAAACATAAATTAACTGGTGGCGCTAGTTGGCGGCTAAAGTCACCATATGCCGTCAGAGAGTACGGACAGTAGGCAGTAGTCGCGAGTATCAGCTGAAAGAGTGTGTGTGATCGTTTCTATACTTACCATAATATACTCCTTTGAAGATATAACCTTTTTTATTCACAGTTGTTGTAATATAGTATATTTTATATCGAGAATTGGTTTACCTCCCGAGCGTGTGAGGGAGTCAATGAAACCGAGGGTATATTAAGTTGGCGTTTAGTCTCGAGGTGCAAACTGTACTTTTCACTTGAGTGCGAGAAAAATAGTCAAGTACAAAAACATTTAATAAATATTACTGAATAAAATAAAAATCAGAAAAGATTTAAAACACATGGCGCCACCTTCTTTGCGGACAAACCATGGAGCCAAAACTCTCAACATTTTCGCAATGAAGATGGTCCACACTAAACAGATAATAGTATATTTACTGGCTGCTTGAGTTTGTCTATGTCAAATAAAAGAAATTACAAAACTAATTACTTTTCACTCCCTAGAGACTTAAGTGGTCACTTTAGTCCCGCTTTGGAGGGCTATATTGGCGTACTTTTAGAGCATGAGAAGTGAAAAATACATTAATTTGGTTGTCCGCCATTCTACCCCTTAGGCTGCCTTTCGACCAGAGATGTGCTATGCCACGCTGTTGTGGATACGTTTGATATCCACCAATCACATTCATTGGTCCACATAGAGTCACTGGAGATCTGGTGGAAGAGGGTTCTACTCAGTTATATATGTAATAAGACACATGGATGCGTGCTGTGGAGGCGGGCTATGGCTGCGGGCTGTGCGTCTTCCCTACTGACGATACCTCGCATAGCTCGAGCTGCGCATCTTCCTCGCTCAGCTACCTTGCGGCAGCGAACGTAGCACATCTTACCTACTCCGTCACATAGCACAGCATCAGCTTAGCTTACACATCCTCGCAGCATTGCTGCGTAGCACATCTCTGGTGGAAATGCTGAAAGTTGTGAAAAGTGGAATGGATAGAAAGTTTCGTACTGTGCCGTGATGTGCCCTGTTATAGCTAGGTGCTTATCTCAAATAGAAATCCATCACCGCGGTGAGGTTATCAACACTCCACGGTGTCAATAAAAAGTGGTCCACGCGGACGAAGTCGCGGGCAAAAGCTAGTACATAATAAATGCAATTAAATAAATATTTAATAATTATTGAATTATTCATGATACAAAGTAAATAAGCAACAAGAATGCACTATTGACACTATAAGGTTGATGATTTTTACAATTATAATAAGGCATTTGGTTTCCGTAATGTTGCAAGCAAAGAAAATAAGAACAATTTTCACAGAAAGCATTACATGGATATGATTGGTTTTTTAAAATCAAAATTAAAAATATTCATATAGACTCATGAAAAGTAACTATGACAATTTGAACAAACAATTAGGAGCAAAAATATACTAGTAAAATATATACACACAAATATATACCTACACAAAATAATGAAATATTCAACCGCCATCTACTCAAAAATTGTCTAACCTTTCTTACTGCGTTTTGAATTAGCACGGCACGCAGTACTTTTATCGTTAAAATATAGCTTATAAAAAAAACGACTAGTAATAAAGCTTTTTTTACTCGCTGTGTAGCTTTTTGCAAATTCTTCAGTTCTCGAGGTAATAAAGTGCTAAAACGTACCAACAGATGGCGCTGGGTGTACTTTGAATCGCGGTGATATTACGTTTCTCTCTTTGTATAAGAAATCCAATCATAACGGCAACTTTATGTTAACTAACCACTACTTTTTGGAAGGCTATGATTAATTTTTGAAAAGCACAACTTTCTAACGGCAGTTGTGTTTATAAATATAAATACAGATGCTTAAATGGCTGAGATTTTTTTTTATTCAAAGCACAATTTGCAATACTCCGAAGTCTCTAAAACCGTCTGAACCCTTTATTCGACGACCCTTTCGGACCATATAGTTGAATTCTCATGAAGTTGAATTCTTAAAATGTTGAATTTCTCATAATGTTGATTTTTTTAAGTTTCGCAAAATGGTGAATTCCCGTGAAGTTGAATTCCCAAAACGTTTAATTTCCCTGAATGTTGATTTTTTTTAGTTTAGCAAAATGTTGAATTCTCATGAAGTAGAATTCACATAGGGCCTTATCAGACTTGTGATTTGCGAGCGAGTTTTGTATGAAGGCGATTACGCAGCGAGTTCGCCACGACATATATTTGTATAGAAACTCGCAAGTGTGATAATGATAACCCTCACATTACTTTCATATTTTTGCCAAATGTTGAATGTGTGCGGGTCCGATAACTATTTCTCAGATTATAAATTTTCATTTTTATGCTGTTAGAACCTTTTTCGTGGAATATAAATACTCTTTTCTGTTACACACGTAAACCACTTTAGATAACAAATTAACAATAACTGTCAATGTTAGTCAATGTCATTTCAGAATAATTTAATCGTTGGATTAATACGTATAGAAATATAATGAATCCCTTTAAAACAATTTATTTTACTACAAATAAAAAGAAAACAAAACTTCTTGTAGTAAGAAGTAAATACACGCTGACCAAAGACGGGAAAACAAACCAGAACGGTACAACTCGATGGAAGTGCACTAATCGGGACGATTGTTCAGCAACGGTTACGTTAACTAATGACGATAGTAAGATAAAAAGGGAAACAAAACATACATGTATCCCAGACAAGAATAAAATAAAAGTTACGCAAGTGTGTATAAATTTATGCCCTATCGAGCAAATTTATGAAGGAATGGTGCAACAGTTTAAAGAAAGCAACCTTGTTTTGCCTATTACCGAAATCCCATCATTTATTTCATTAAAAAGTACTTTATATAGAACACGGAAACTATTTGAGCACAAATTCGCTTGTTTTTAAAAGAATCCAAGATGTAAAAAATCCAAAGAACGTTGATGAGAATTTCAAGGTCTTTGAAGATGGAAATGAAGAAAAAATTATTATCATTTGCTCCCAAGCCGCCATATTGGCAATGAAATCGTCAACATTATGTAGTTACAGTGGTGATGGTACTTTCAAAACTTGTCCACGCCCCTTTCAACAACTTTTTGTTATTCATCTTGACATTTTTTCTAACCATGAGGCAGTAAACGTTTTCCCGGTTATATATGCATTTCTACCAAACAAGACCGAAAAAACTTACAAGAGGTTATTAAACTTAATAAAAGAGAATTTGCCTGTGATAATGAAGACTTATAATAAATAAATAAATAAATAAATATCCCTGGACATTATTCCACACAGCGCCATCTAGCCCCAAAGTAAGCTAATTAAAGCTTGTGTTATGGGATACTAGACAACGGATAAACATACATAAATACATTTTCTTTTGTAAATACATACTTATTATACATAGGAGACACCCAGACCAGTACAAACAGACATGTTCATGCACACAAATGTTTGTACTGTGCGGGGATCGAACCCGCGACCTCTGGTGTAGTAGCCAACTTCTTAACCATTACACCAAGTCGGTCGTCAAAAAATGTGACTACGAGGTAGCTCAAATCAATGGTGTCAAATCGATATTCCCAGATGTTGATTTATCTGGTTGTTATCAACATTTCAATAAAGCCGTCTGGAAAAAGGCTAAGGAATTGAAGATAGTAAGAGTAAAGGCATCTACAAGTGACGATGGAACTGCAAGAAGCATTGTTAGGATGTGCTCTAATTTTGTCTTGCTTCCACCCACTTTCATGCCGCAAGCTTGGAATGATATGAAAAAGGGTGCCCCAGGTTCACCAAAAATGAAATTATTTTTAAAATACTTTCAAAATCAATGGTTTAAAAAAGATCATAATATGATTAGTTGTGCGGGAGATACTCATCGGACCACTAACACGTGTGAAGGGTACCGTCGACGAATTAATGGGAGATTACCTAAAAATCCAAATTTTTACCTAGTGTTCTATACACTTTTAAAAGAATTGAATCATTATGGCGATAAAATCGAAAAGTATATGTCTTTTGTGCCATTTAAAAAGAATAGACAAAAAATATTTGTCGTTATTAAAATTACTTGAGAGGAAAACAATAACTCCATTAGTTTTCCTCAACAAAATCACTTTTTCCAGGTTGAAACTTGGGTTTTAAATGTTAGAGAAATGTGTAAGAGTAATGAAGTATGTAAGAGTAAACTTATTTTATTTTAAGCGGTCCAAAAGGGTGAGGATCTTGTGATTTAATTATTATCTAACTTGTTGTCAATATATGATTGAATTATTTATATGTCTTTTAATCCGCCGGTAGATAGTTTTTTTTAAACTTTTCATCGCCATTGACTTGATACGCAGTCCGCACATTTCGTGCCCCACACGCCAACGACTTCATATCTACGCAACTGTCACCCGCACCATGCTACAGCGCACATACTGTAGTCAGTTTACTGCAAAGACTACTATCGAATACTGGGTTTACGGACGAGCGTTGTCATGAGGTTTTTTTCGAAGTTTTTTCAGGAAATTTTGCATTTGACGTCTATGACAGTTGGCGTGTGGGGCAAAACTTTTTGCTTGTATATCATCTTAATGATATCAACTTTTTGCAAATTCTACCTTCTGTAAATTCAACATTTTGGGAGTTCAACTTGTTGCAAATTCAACTTTCTACAAATCCAACATTTTATGATTCAACATGCTGCAATTTCAACATTATGAGATTCAACATTCTGGGAAATCCAACATTTTGCAAACTCAACATTTTAGGAATTCAACTTTCTGTTCCTAAAGGACATAATTGGCGTACTGCGCTGTAGCACGGTTTATCGCCTCGATTTCCATAGTGTCCCGGGTTCGATTCCCGGTCGGGTCAGTTCAAGAAGCGATCTTTTCTGAATTGACTCGGGTCTGGGTGTGCTGGGAGACGCCGCTGGCTTATTTCCTTGTGTGGTACCTCGTGACACAGGGATATTATTCCCTACTTCGAGACCATTACAAGAGGTGTGTTGTCTGGTGCATATTTATTTATTATATTATAAAAAAATATAATAAATTACTGTTTTCACAAACATGTTGGGACTTGTATTGCCTTTTTTTTAAGCTGTCCTCAACCAGTCTAATAAATGAATGGCCAGTAAAAATTATGGAATGGGCAGTTAGACAAATACTTCGGCAGTTCACAGGTAGCGGAAACAACCGAAACCAGACCGATTGAAAAGAGAGGTAAATTGTCATTAGAGGGGGCGGGCAATAGGTTCATTTTAGCCTTTAGGCTCTAAGCGAACCTTTTTTCACTATTATTGTTTCAAACCTACCAAATTGATTTATTTGAAGCAATCATTAGTATTGATAATTCATTTCATTTCATTCATCATCATCCGTGCGGTCTATCCGGGTTGTGAACCCACACTGGTGTGTGAGGTCAAAGGGTCCGCCTTTCTTATTTTCTTGGCCCACTTCGCGCGGTCTTGTGCATCCTCATTGGTGAGTTTCTTGGCAAGCATGTCACCCTTAACGACGTCGAGCCACCGCTTCTTGGGTCGACCTCTTCTACCGGTACCTGGCGGGGGCGGCATGGCCAGACATTTGTTGCCCACGTAGTTTGCCGATCTTCGTGAGAAATGACCATACCAACGAAGGCGGCACTCCCGCAGCTGTCTGCGATGTCGCGAACACGAAGGCTGCCGCGGATGTGGGTGTTACGCACGCGATCTTTGCGTGAGACTCCACACATCCACCGCAGCATTTTCATTTCCGTGAAGAGCAGCTCCTGCTTGTGTCGCTCTAGTAACGGCCAAGTTTCACTACCATATAAAAGGACAGGCTTAATGATGGTTCATAGACCTGCGCCTTCAGTTTGATCGGCATTTTCGGGTCACAAATGACACCAGTCACCTCACGTCATTTGGCCCAAGCCGCAGAAATTCGGGCTCTGACGTCGCGGTCGATGTCCCCGGACGCGCTTAACACAGATCCCAGGTATTTGACACGGTCCGTGCGCTCGACCACGTCAACGCCTATGCGGTCGGACTATTTGTGGTGTTTCAGGCCATGTACTCCGTCTTCGCCACATTAAGTTTCAGACCGCCGTTTTCAAGTGAATTCTTCCACTTATTCACCCGTTGTCCCAGCCGTCCCCTGTCCGAATCTACTAGCGCAATATCATCAGCATACATGAGCAACCAGGGTGGTTGCTCGTGGTGGTCTCGGATGCTGTTTGACCGAACGTCTAATATTAGGCCGAATAGAAACGGGCTAAGCACGGAGCCACATGTCCCGGATAATGTCAATAAAGACTTCATAATTTCATAACTTAGACTTACTCTATAATACCCAGGTTAATCATAGAACACACCTAAATATTATTTTCTTATTCACGTCACACATTGAAATAAAGAGGAATATTACCACCACATTGTTTGTAGGATTGCTTAGAATAAGATTGCCTGCCAGCTTGTTCCGATTTGTTAAATGTCCACACGTAACTGCCCTTTTTAGTTAATTTACTGCTCAATATTTATTCAATGATACATTTTTTTTACTCATTTTTGTTTATTTTATAACTAAGTTTTAACTGCCGTACTTTGTAATTTTTTACTTACCAAAACTACTATATACAACTGCTGCGTTAAATCATTGCCTTTATTTAATGTTGACATTGTAATAAATCATATTACCAATATTAGTCCGAACATTATACACTCAAATGGGTTGAACATAATTTATCTTCTGTTTGAGCCATTTATTATTTGGATCTAGTTATTTACTTGTCTGGGTTTTAGGCAAATAGATTCAGAGTGAGGTTTTATATAATTCCATTCTCGCCTTGAAATATTTTGGGCTAGTATATTTTTGTAATATTTTGTTACGATATATTTTTCACTCAAAATAGTAATCTGGGAGTGGACGTGTATGCTTGGTTACATGTTAACGCAGGGCGCAAACGTGGACACTTTCGTGTCTTATGTCAGATACAAGCTACCGATGAATATTTGATTTCTGTAGAACCAGTATAAATTCATCCACTCCCTGCGCATAATGCGCTAAATTTGACGATTTGAAAGTATACAGTCTATTTGAATAAAGTAATTTAAGTTTGAGTTACGTGAACTGTGTCCGATCACCGCTACAGGACACAGCAACTACGGTTCCCTGTGATGGTGTGCCGTGTCAGTAACAAAAAGTCTGTACGTTTGCGCAGCGCCTAAGCTGACCTAGATCTTTCAGGCAGGGCGCTTTCTATAGAACCAGTATGAAATCATACACTCCCTACGCATACGTAAACATTTTTTGGTTCCAGTTGCTTCCACTTAACCTATACTCATGACGATCAAAAACTGTTCGGTGTCGGTAACTGGAAACTGGTTTGCGCAGCGCCTTATAGGCTTATAGTTTGCGTCACCTTCGACAGATTGTAACAGATGTTAACCCAAAACAAGTTTAAAAGAGTAACTGCTGAGTTTCTCGCCGGGTCTTCTCAGCAAGAAACAACTCCGACGCGGTGGTAGAGTCGCATTTTGTCTGTATACTGTTTATTTAAATATCCATATTATTATGGTATTTATGTCTATTATTTAGTATATTTTGCTGTAAATTTGACGATTTGAAAGTACTGATACAGTCTATTTGAACAAGGTTATTTGAGTTAGAGTTTGATTTGACTATCCCTTAACTAAACCATTTTCAAGATATTGGACTTTTATGTCAAAAAGTTGTGGATAGAACATTCCTGGGAATGATAGTCTGAATGACAGCAGTTTGATTGACGGTTGCTGAAAAAATATAACTTTCTTGACAAATAACATATTTTAAAGTCTCCCCGTGATCACGACTGCTGTAAATAAGTCGAAACGTCGGGTTAGATAATGTTAAAATATACCTAAATTCCGGGAGTTATATTCGCAAAAGTTTTTTTTTATTTAAAAATTGTAATATTTATTATACAATAGGTTTAGTCGCAGAATCCAAGTCTAAAAATGTCAGTCTTCATTAATTCAAACTAAATTTTTCAGGCTATGAACTCACGACGTGTTTTTACTGCGTCGTTTTTTACCCAACTCACGAGACCGGAGTTATGATCGGTCTCGCAGCGGTTACGATTTTTTGCCGCAAACTTGGCGGGCGACTATCGCAAGACGGGCGGTCGGAAGACACCCGCTGATCGGCCGCAGAGCGCGCGGCCGCAAACATTCTTTCATTTTTTCACATATTTCTATATTTTATAGAAGCTGCCCACAACCGCGGCGGGCGCGGGAGAAATCCGCTCCGTCAGTGTTCAGCCTTATTGCGACTAAAAGATTTCACCATCGAATGTATTCTAATTATTTTCTGATATCGATATTTGGGTAAAATCCAAAAGAATTATTAGAAGTGATTAGTATCAATTGTCATGCACAATTAACTCATATAACTATATTTTTTTTTTACAAGTTACAAACATTTATTTATAATTATTCAAACATATTTTAATATTTCTTAAAATACTCATTGTTATGGTAAACTAAATATCAAACTTGTTACTAGACATTTTAGTTCAAACTAGATACCTACATGGCTTACAGATTAAAAGCATTTCTCAAAAATCAGAAACATAATTCATCATCATTATTAGTAACGGTTTCCTAAAAGTTCTTATAATGCACAAACCATTTAAAAACTTGAAAAATCGTTCTTCATTTACTTATCACAAGTCACTTCAGTTTGATTAATCTATTCTAGAGATTCCTCGCGAAACCTAATAGAAATGGTCATAATGTTTTTACCTTTCCGTGTTCGTGATGAGAGTTCTTAATCTGTAGTAGGTAAGACTTACCTGAAACAAAGGAAAAATACATTTATTTTTTTAAGAAATCCTTCAAAGGTGTCCAAAAAATATTTTAATGTAAAATAACTACAGTCAGACCACCGAAATGAGGTAAAAAATGTCAACAAACGCTGAGAGGTCCCAATCATTTTGTTCTATAGAAATTATGCTGATTGATTTTCAAAAGACTTACAAAAACGGTATTCCACTCAGTAAGTGACGTAGTAACTAGGTATGCCGGATGAAAAAATTAAATTGACTTTATTTTAAGGTTTTCATACAAAAAATACCAACTGTTCGACTTATTGTATGAGGACCTTGAAATGAAAGTAAATTAATTAATTTCATCACTGAGTCTGTCATAACGTTTTTGTAAGTTTTTTGGATAATTAATGAAAACAGCGAACTTAGAGTGCGTTTCCACCAGAGATGTGCGAGGATGTGTTTGTTATGAACGTTATGAACGGAACACTCAGAAGCCCACTTTTCACCAAGGTATTAGAACCCAACGTGGAAGGTGGTGAGCCTTTCGCCGCTATCCGGGTCGATTTGGTTTTTTATCAATGTATCACCGGAGAGTTAGTCGGAAATTAAACAATGAACACTAAGATTTTGGTTCTGGCCAGATTTGAAATCGGGACCACACGATCCGTGATCCGAGTTGGAGTGCTTGGCCACTAGGCCACAACGCTCTATGAACACCTTAAATATACAATACATGAATATAATGCGGATCTACCGCCGGAGTCGGGAAGGTGTTGCTTCTTGACTGACTCTCGATGCCATACAAATTCGCATCTTTTTGCTCGTAAAATGGGTTGGTGAAGTCATTTGCACCTCTATAAGCAATTGCAACTTGGACAAGACACTGTACGCGTCTATATACGGAAGCTTTCAAATTCAAATTTCTTTATTTTGCTAAAAAAGTGGTACACATCAGATGTCAAAAAAGAATGGCAGGCTCCCACATTTTACCAGACACTGGAGTGCAAAAACATATGTTACTATAGTTTAAAAAAAAACCACAATGCTCATGTCATCCAAATTATTAATAGCTGTAGGTTATTATTCTTCTTCTTCTTAGCGTGTCGATGGAACCCGAGAATTAATTACATCGTAGCAGCCCAGAATTCAGCCACTTGTATTGCGGATCGACTGCCGTCCATTAAATCCGCTGGCGTGCAGGTGTTGGGGCACGCCGGGCACGATGTTAAGTGTGCCATAGTTTGCACTGCACCGCAAACACAGTCCACATCGGAGCTTACCGAAAATCCCCACCTGACCAAGTTCTCCTTACTTCGGCCAACCTGAGTCCGAAGCCTGTTTAAGGACTTCCAGATCGGCCATGGTAAATCATGTCCAGGAGGGAGGTTCTCGGCAAGCGGGACAAAAGGAGTAGGCAGAGAGGCTTTTTTGCGCCAAAGTTCACATCTGGCCTGTGCGGGTTCGGTAGAAAGTGGGGCGACACACTTAACAAAACTGCGACGACTTTTTAGCCTTTGCGGCACTGAGAGGTAGCCGTGCATAGGATGCCGTGAGTCGCGATCTGCGTTTGCCCTTTCAGTAGAGCTAGCTACAGCCCTGCGGACTTCCGGAGGTGCTATACCAGCTAGTGGATATAGCATTGACACTGGTGTAGGTTTAAGACAACCAGTGATGACCCGGCAGGTGTCATTCAGAGCCACATCCACCAACTTGGCATGAGCGGAGCGGCTCCAAACAGGCGATGCGTACTCGCCAGCTGAGAAGGCGAGCGCTAGCCCTGTTGTTCGCAGCACGTGCGGTGTAGCTCCCCATTTGGTGGTAGTAAGGCGACGCAGTAAGTTGTTCCGCGAGTTCACTTTCTTCTTGGCGTTTTCGCAGGTCTTCTTATAAGTAAGAGATCTGTCTAGCGAAACACCAAGATATCTCGGGCAGTTGTTGTGCGAGATTGGTACTCCCTGCCACACAATATTGAGTATACGTCTTGCTTCTCTGTTGCGCAGGTGGAATGCGCAAGACTCCGTTTTACTCGGGTTTGGCTTCAGTGAGTTCGCCTCGTAGTAGCTACTCAGATTATTGAGAGCTGCAGTGAGGTTAGCCTCAACTTCTTCAAACTTGGAGCCTTGAGATGTCAGTGCCAGGTCGTCGGCGTATAAGAAGCGGGACGTATTTATGCTGGATGGTTGGTCATTGGTGTAGATGTTGAAAAGGAGCGGCGCCAGGACACTGCCCTGGGGAAGGCCGTTCCTTTGTGACCTCCAACGACTCTTGTCTGAGCGAAGATGTACCTGAAACCGACGGTTATGGAGGAGTTCTCGAAGGATCATGACGAATTTGCGATCGCCGGTCATGATGTCCACCTTCCATAGCAGTCGATTGAGGTTCACCGTATCGTAGGCCGCAGATAGGTCCACGAATACGGCGCCCGTTATCAACTCAGACTCGAAACCATCTTCAATATGTTGCGTGAGCTTGAGTACTTGGTTGCAGCATGATTTTACCGGTCTGAAACCTGCTTGCTCTGGGACTAGTTTAGGGTCGATAAGGCCTGTGAGCCGGGTCAGCAGCAATCGTTCAAATAGCTTGTAGGTATGGCACAATAATGATATTGGCCGGAAGCTTTTAGGATTGTCTGCTGATTTTCCTGGCTTCAGTATTGCTATCACCTTTGACTTTCTCCAAATGCGTGGTATTTGAGCAGATTCCAGACAATTGTTAAAGAGCTGCAACAGCCAAGATATAGCTACTGGACCGAGGTGCTTTATTTGCTCCACTGATATATTGTCTATCCCGGAGGCTTTACCGCAGTTAAGGTGTTTGATGGTAGATACAATGTCACCTAAGTTGAATGGCAAACTGACTTGGTTGGACGTGCCTGCAGAGTTGTTTAAATGTGGACATTTCGCAGGGCGGCCAGATTTGCCGTTAAGAAGGAGTTGGTGTGCCACCTGATTTGCGGTAACCTGACTGGGCGAAGAGGGTGATGGTGAATCGTTAGTGAGCTTGCGGATGGTAGACCAAGCCTTCTTACTATTGTGTGTCATGTTGATGTTGGTAACAGTTTTGATCCACGCATCACGTCGGTTTTCGCTTACTCGCGATAACAGCTCTTCGCCAGCCAGTATGGTTTCCTCAGAGAAGGGGTCGTTATGAAACAGGACCTCATACCTTTTCAGCAGCTCTGCGGACTCTATTGAAAGGCCAGGGATATAAGAAGTCCGACAACCTCTTGGGATACATTTGAGGGAAGTTTTCGCAAGTAAGTCGACGAATTGATCGTAGTGCTGCGGTGAAGGTGGGATGTCTATTACCGCATCGTCGATCAGTTGCAAAAACTGCGTCCAGTCAGCTTTAGCGTAGTTGAAACGACGTCTCAAAGGCACCTTCAAAGGCTGTACGACAGGGTGGATTTTACACATTATAGGTCTGTGCTGAGTTCGAGGTATTGGTGGGCATACGTGTTTAATGCTCTGACAGCTAACTGTTGAGCTGACAAAAATTAGATCTGGATTATACCCGCGCTTCCATCGGCCGCTATTGAAAGAAGCCGGTTGTTTCGGGTCGTGAATGAGAACCAGATCGTTTGTCTCAGCCCACGCCTCCACAGCTTGACCGCTAGTGTCTGTGTCGTTATATCCCCAGGTTGCACTATGGCTATTAAAGTCGCCTATTACAACTTTCACGAGTCGGTCGTCGAAGTTGTCGGGAGGTACGAACACAAAAGGTGTCCCGGGAGGTTTGTAGACCGATGTGACGGTGCAGTGGCCGAGGTCGATGGTAATGACCTCGATACCGTTCTGAGTAGAACACTTGGCGGATGTAATGCTTACGCCGGGAGTAGCAAACACTGCGTTACCGTGCTTCGGGTGGCAAGTCTCGGCGATAAGCGTTAGTCCAGGTATGTATGGTCGGCCTTGTGTTTCATCCCGATGGGTTTCTTGAACACACAGAATGTGACAGCGTGTGGTTCGGCAGAGTTCAGAAAGAATTTCTGACTTGTTCTGCGAAAAACCTTCGATGTTAATCGAGACTACGCACAAAGCCGGCTCTAGTGCTGGATTTGTGGGTTCCATCGTGGTGAAAGGATTCGCCAGTTAGCGTTAGGTGATCGCCAACTGTTGCCCGGGGTGCGCCCGACGTACAAAGCTTTGGTACATCTGCGGGGAGGCTCCTTTCGTGCACAGGTTCAGGTTATTATTAGATTATTAGGATATGTCCATATACGTAAACTATTTTTTTTTATATATTGCCCGTCAAGATGACCTCACTCCACCTGATGGAAAGTGGTCGTGAGGTCCAGATATGAGGTTGACAAGCCCAGTCATTCAACGAATCACTGGGCTGGCCATCCTCACCTTGAAGGTCAATGCCTTTTCACACCCCGCTTGAAGAATGCGGGACTATACGAGGAAGGAAACACATGTGCTGGAAGAGCGTTCCACGACTGGATGGTACGACAAAGAAACGAGTCACCGAACCTTTTAGTTCGGGCCAACAAATGTTGAATTGTGTGTGGGTGACGCCGTAGTCCAGCACGCTTGGTACGGGAGTGGAAAGGTGAGGGTGGAATAAGCTGGAATAACTCTTCAGAGCATTCCCCATTGTAGAATTTGATACATTTGGGACAGAGTTACAGTTAATTATTCAATTAATGAGATACAATGGAAATTCAAGACAACGCAGCAGTCAATTTAAAGGAGTCAAAATCTTCGTTAAAAATACTTTATTGCATCTATTTGTGAACCGTGAATTTCTTATTTTAAGGTTTCTAAGGTGGTCTGCGGCTGAAACATCACGATGTGTTAAGCAACAGTGTAGAAACAATTGCTAATCAGCCAGCCTTTAAATTTTTCTTAAACACGTTTAGTGGTAAAGATGTCATACCGTCATTTAGTCTATAAATCTTATCGGCCATTTGGTAACTATTTCTACTATTTTCACCACTGTAGTTACTTGAAGCAGGTTAAGTCTAGTAGGATGCCTACAACTGTACTTGAATGTTTCACTTCGTTTTTTGAATAAGTTTGGATGAGATTTGACAAAAACACATACCTACTTCAAATATATATTGACAAGGGACTGTCAGAATTTTTCACCTCCTTGTATAATCTTAATCCACGCAGACCACGGCAAATCCATTGCAGAGGGGTGTAAGGCAAGGGGATGTAGTATGTCCTAAACTCTTGACCAATACAATGGAAGATGCCTTCAAACTCCTGGGAAGGGAAGGACTCGGCATCAACATTAATGGCGAATGCATCACTCTTCTTCGGTTTGCCGACGATATTGTGGTCATGGCAGAATCGTTGGATGACCTCGGCAAAATGCTTGAAGACCTCAATTGAGTTTCTCACGGGGGCCTCAAGATAAACATGGATAAGACGAAAGTCACGTCAAACTTCTATGTAGCGCCCACCTCAATATCAGTGGGGAACTCGATTTTCGAAGTGGTGGACGAGTATGTCTACCTAGGGCAAACGGTCCAATTAGGAAGATCCAACTTCAAAAAGGAGGTCACTCGGCGAATCCAACTCAGCTGGGCAGCGTTCGGGAAGATACGCAGCGTCTTCACGTCCAAAATACCTCAGTGTCTGAAGACAAATTCTTTGAACAGTGCGTGTTGCCAGTGATGACCTACGGTGCCGAGACGTGGTCTCTAATTGTGAGTCTCCTAAATAGGCTCAAAGTCACTCAGTGAGCAATGGAAAGAGCCATGCTTGGTGTTTGTCTGCGAGATCGAATCAGAAATGATGAGATCCGTAGAAGAACTAAGGTAACCGACATAGCCAAACGGGTTAGCAAGCTGAAGTGGCAGTGGGCAGGACACATTGCTCAGAGAACTGATGGCCGATGGGCCAGAATAGTGTTAGAGTGGAGACCACGTATCGGCAGGCGCAGCGTAGGACGGCCCTCCGCAAATGTACGGATGAACACTCATGACAATTAAGCATGTGGACCACCTAATGGTAAGCGGTTACCGCAGCCTATGGACACGTGCAACACCAGGGGTATCACTCGTGCGTTGTCGAGTCCGCGGGGAATCGCTGGATGCAGGCCGCTTCTAATAGGGATAGGTGGAAATCATTGGCGGAGGCCTATGTTCAGCAGTGGACGTCCCATGGCTGATATGATGATGATAATCTAAATGGATCGACATTACATAACGCTCTGATACATCGCTTCTGAGCTCTCAGGACACGATCTATGTTATAAGAGTTACCCCAGAGAAGGATCCCGTAGCGAAGCATAGATCTAACATAGCCGTGGTACGCTTCCCAATTACTTATTTTGGTCAATCGCCTTAATACTCGTACATATGAGCAGCTGTTTATTTTCTTACAAATTTAAATGATATTCGCTTCGCAAGTGCATCTATCATCTATACTAATATTAGAAAGAGGTGAGTTTATGACATTAAGAGTTTGTGAGTTTGTATGTTTGGGTGAGGTAATCTCCGAAACAATTTCAATAATTCTTTCAATTTTAAAAAGCTAAATTATCCCTGATTGCTGTAGGCATATATATTGGTTGAAATAATTAGTTTTCAGCCAGATCAATCAACACTCTTTAAGTAATCCGGAAAAAAGCGCCACCATAAATCAATTCGTGCGTGCGCTGACCCCACTGTTGATTATACATACATACAATGTACTACAATATATAGATTTTTAGTAGATCCATAAGAAAGTCTACTACACAATATATATATCTTTAATAAGTAATTAGCTATAAGGTATGTTACGTGTTGAAAAATCATATAAATTAATTACTACACAAGCATATCACTCCTCACGATTAAAAGTTATTTCTTCATCAAGATAAGTTTACGGAGTTGAATTGTGTCCTTTACAACACATTAATTAGATTAATAGATTATCGTGAATGTGAAAAATAATAAATAGAAAGAATAATTATAAAAGCTAAAAGTTCTTCACGAAATTTCAGAAACTGCAAGTAGGAGTCTCAAATATTGCATAGGGAGGGGGTTCTTTTAAGACGTAGATGACTAAGACGGGATTTTGTGAATAACAAGTATCGTAAGTTATAAAAAATCCCTATATCATAAAATTTAAGTTCACGCAGGCGAAGCCGCGGGCGGGAAGCTAGTCTATAGTGATTCCCAGAAATTGAGTTTGATGAGATTTAAATTATGTTTTTACTGATTTTATTTACGAATTGCATGTCTTTGTCAAATTTACCTTCAAATTATTATTACGAGTTTATACTCGCGTATAAAACGCTAGCCTGAAACCGCTCTAAGCTAACCGAAAGCGAAACACGTACGGGGCGTTTTAAACATATAACACGTTAACCCTGATTTTCCACCCCAGTGCTGCCACCTACCCCATTAGCCAAACACGTTGAATCACAAACATCCTAACTAACAACCCTGGCATCCCGCCAAACTCATTTATTACCCTTACTGTCAACATATAATAAAAAATTGTAGCCGCAAAGTTTGAGCGGTCGTTATATTTGAGTGTTCCGTATAAAAATCTTGATAATGTATTATGACTTTAAAAATTCGAGACAAACAACAGTTTTATTGACTGCAGTTGGCGTTTTATAGGGTTATTATGTATTAAAGTTTGTGTTGGGAAATATTTGAGTATGTTTATCAGTCTCAGCGCTAGCACAAAATAATTAAAGTAATTTTAAGTAAAGTAGTTAGCCCATACAAGGGATTTTTTATACCACCTGGAAGGAAAGTTCTCGAAACGATGTAGAAAGAAAATTTCGCTCAAAGGAAACATTCCGTTATGTTAAAAGAAAAACTGCATTCATAGATTTATAAAAATACCATTTCTACGCCAGGAATCGAACTGGCTTAATTAAATAAAAAACTCATCTTGCAATTTTATGGCATCGATTGATAGAGTCAATCTTAACTAATCTCTTTAACAAACATGGTGAATTAAGAGCCGGCTTTCATTTTGAACGCATAATCCAACTTTTCAAGCGCCTAATTCACTGCATTCGGATAATAATTATGACTTTTATTATATGCAAAACATAGTCCAACCTTTCGTATTGATACATAATGAAACACATTTGTAAATAAAATCTTTTTTCTTTCATAAAATGATCAATCTCGACACCTCGAGACAAAAAAGCCTCATCATGTAAACTTTAAGAGGCTAAATCTTTGATTAAAGCTTACTATAACTGCCGCAAAAACTACCAAAACGTCAGACATATAGTTTTGTTGGCTTAAATTTACATAATTCATCACAATTACAGTAAAAAAAAGTTAGAACGTTCCCAATTTTCCAGAAATAAAGCCCAACTTCACGTCGGATTTTTGTGTTGAATAAAGGTCAGCATACCTATAATGTTTATTTAATCGAAATATAAACTTTTAATTACAATCCAATCAGTAATTATACCTTAAAACGGAATAAGAATACCCCAAAGTTTGCATTAAATCACGATACATACACGAGCGCAATGGCCGCGCGTAATTTTGATGACGGCCTCTTAAATGAAAGAAAATCCATGAACGAGAAGATAAGGCATTTTTACTTGATTGTTTTTTTTCTAGATAATTTCAACTCCAATTTTAAGGTTTTCGTACTTAATATACTGGACTGTTTGACTTATTTTGTATGGTGACCATGAAATTTAAGCAAATTCAAAAATTCAAATTTTCACTTACACAGTTACATAATAGGCGTAGTGCGCTGTAGCACGGTTTCTTGACTTGGCTTGCGTAGTATCCCGGGTTCGATTCCCGGTTTGGTCAATTCAGGAAACGATTTTTCTCAAATTGACCTGGGTTTGGGTGTGCTGGGAGACGCCCCTGGCTTAATTCCCTGTCTGGTACCTCGTAACACACGGATATTTAGCCTTACTTCGAGACCATGACAAGTTGTGATCTTGTGTATTCGTTTGCGGCGTGATTATCACATCATGGTTCTTGTTTACAACATCCTCTTCAACACTTCTTCTCCACGCTATCTCTGTGAGCGCTTCTCCTATCTTTCATCGTCCGGCAGAACTCATCGTTCAGCCGGCCCTACTTGTAGCACGAGCATGTATGGTGACTCTTTTACTGTTCAGGCTGTGAAACTGTGGAACAAGCTGCCCGTTTCTATTCGAGAGTGTCGCACTGTGGCAGGAGCACACCCAGACCCGAGTCAATTCAGAAAAGATCGTTTACTAAATTGACCCGACCGGGAATCGAACCCGGGACACTACGGAAATCAAGGCGAGAAACCGTGCTCCAGCGCACTACGCCAACCGTGCCGGAAAACACTGAGTTTGCTTTATCGTTTTTGTAAGTCTTTTGATTATCTCCGGTATAATTTCATCAACAAAAAAAAAGCTTGGCCAGGAACTATATTGGAGGGTATACGCGTATACGGGTCCGATCGGGTTTGAGGACCTTTTTTGGACGTCAGGTGTGAACCCCAAAAAGTTGTAGCAACATCGTGACGTCACGTAGATACTCCAGTTTCCGTTAACGAGGAGAGACTAACTTAGTTTTTACACAAGTCTTTTATACACGAATGTACCTACTAACTTTTAACACAAATATAATATTTATGTTACTCGCAAGAGGTGTGTCAGCACCGTAGCAAGTGGGAAGATGTGGTCTCTGCCTACCCCGTTGGGAAAAAGGCGTGATGGTATGTAATGTATACTATGTATGTATAACTATCTGTCCTCGTAGACAATTTTTCCCGTTAAAATACAGATAACGTTACTCGCTTATAATGTTTAATATTGTAGAAAGAATTTGTATAATCAGTTTAGTTGTTTCAGAGCTGCATATTCAATGCGAACAAAAAAACAAACAAACAATCAATTCTTTCCTCGATGCAATAAAGACCTGTTCAAACCTGAGCGGTATTCGCTGCCGCTGTGGGTAGCGGTACAATACCGCGCGGGTTTCGCTTAGGTATTTAGTATCAAGTTCCGCGGCAAAATGTACCGCTACTCGCAGCGGCAGTGAATACCGCTCAGGCCTGAACAGGCCTTAAGTATTGACAAACAAACAAAAAACCGACTCAGTGCGAGTGGGACCCGCGCACCGAGGGTTTCGTACAAACCTGTAGGCATATTTATTTAAAATATTTCGATTAAGTACTTATACGTAACTAAAAATTTTCGGTTTTCGCAATTGTTCCCTTATTTGTGCTATAGGACGTTGCTTCGTACGAAATTTCAAGATTCTGAGTTCACGGGAAGTACCCTGTAGGTTTTGATTCCCTTGCGAGTGTCGAAAATTTGCGGCATAAACGGCTGTATCTTTTGATTGCGTAATATTAATATTCTACGGGACTTCAGTCCAGTGCAGATAATGGCAAGTAGCAACTCAATTATTAAACCGTGCTAGCGAATTAATTATCAGTCTCAGCTACCTAAAAAATAACAGTTTAAAAACTGTCCACCGACGATCCAAATTTATAGCGAAGAGATACGCTCCAATACTTGAGAGAAATTTATAGCCGTCCAGTTCGAACAATTTATGTCTTAACCCGTCGCTGGGACCGTGCAGTCAGCAGCTCAAGGGTTGAATAAATAGGACACCTGCACCAAGATTATGTGATCCGAAGCAGAGCCACTATGGGTGTTAGGAGACTGGAAAACACACTCAATTATTTCAAATACATATATAAACACAGAACAAATGTTTCCCTGGATGAGGATCGAACTCACGACCTTCGGCGTTTAAGGTAGGATCGCTATTATTATCGGTTCCATTGAGTCTTTCATTTTTTACGTCAGATAATCAGACTCTATGAAAAAGAATTGACGAACGCAAAATGATATTAAAATTCTGTCTACGCAAACGAAGTCGCGGTTAGAAGCTTCACTATAAAAATTAAATTTCTGACTGATTTTGAGTAATTCTGCTAACTTAAAGTGCATATACTAACAACCACCGATATGCGGCTTGACATACAAATATGATTTGATAGACATTTAAGTTGCAAAGGCTATTTTGCGTAAAAAGAGTTCGCGTGTTTACCAAAAAAATATAGACTGAGATTATATGGAGTATTCACTTGTATCTGAACATACGTCGTTTTAAAATGTACTCGAACCACATTGTGAACATGACGCTCGATGGTTTGTTACGAACTTGACTTTAATGGAATGTTTAGAGGTTGCTTGAAAGTCCGAAATTCGATTTTTTCTAATTTTTCTACCGTTAAGGCTGGGATTTAGCGCGCCGTCCGGTAGAGCATTCGATGGGCCACTGATTAGTTCTGCGCGAACGGAATAACACCGCGGCTTCCTTCTGTTTTCGTGTAATTCATTTATTATGGAATAACATTAGATAAATTAGAAAGTTGTAAAAGTTGTCGACCTATAGAATATACAAAGACCCATATATATATATATATATAAAGTGCAAAATGTTAATAATAAATTTTTGAGAGTAAAACAAAAAAATCATTGACGGACTTCTTTGTGTTTTTTTATCGGCGAAATTATGTCGTATTATTATATCGTGTTTTTGGGGAAGTTTTCGCATCAGTTAAAGACATTGACCTACTCGTAAAAATTTTTATTTGCTAAAATATCTTTTAATTTAGTAGTTATCGTCAAACAAAGTCGATCAAATATTGTCAATCTTGGGAAAGCGTAGCCTTAAATATGGAAAAACAAGCATTGTTAAATGCTAAAATAAACAAAGCAATACATGGAATGTTTTTCATGAGCATTGGCCCGTATTGTACCATTCGTGAAAACATTACATTACAATGTAATGCGCTTGCGAAAGCTCCAGTTTATACCCGCCTTTGATGTATTGGGAAAATAATAAATAAATATCCCTGGACATTATTCCACACAGCGCCATCTAGCCCCAAAGTAAGCTAATTAAAGCTTGTGTTATGGGATACTAGACAACGGATAAACATACTTAAATACATTTTCTTTTGTAAATACATACTTATTATACATAGGAGACACCCAGACCAGTACAAACAGACATGTTCATGCACACAAATGTTTGTACTGTGCGGGGATCGAACCCGCGACCTCTGGTGTAGTAGCCAACTTCTTAACCATTTACACCAAGTCGGTGGTCGAAAAGTTAAGTGTAGTAACTTTACCCATTGTACTAGATACTTGTATATGCTATTGATAGTCTGAAATTGCGGAGATCCACGCTTCAATACTGCTTACACTAGATTTATGGGCCTGGTCCAGTTCGGACAATTTATGTCTTAACCCGTCACTGCCGGTGGAGATTGTACTTTGTTTGAGTGAACTATAAAGCCCACTTAGATTTAACTAGCTTTCGACAGCGACTTCATTCGCGATTCATTAACATATGAACATTTAATGAAATATGAATGAATGAGGGTTTTAGATACTTTCTGCCACCAGTCGGCGCTGCCGTTGCGTTGGTCCAAACTGCTTTCAGATCCCATAGATTCGTACCGAAAATATAATTGTTTTTTGAAATTCTATTAATTGGAGGTGTTATTGATTTTATTATGGATAACGGCCAGAAACAAGTCGCCGAACTGAAGATTGAGCTCTAAAACAGAGGCGCAAAAGTACTAAAAGCTCATAGAAAGGTAACTTTGACGACACGATTGGCGCAGTGCGCTGTAGCACGGTTTCTCGCCTCGATTTCCGTAGTGTCCCGGGTTCGATTCCCGGTCGGGTCAATTCAGGAAACGATCTTTTCTGAATTGACTCGGGTCTGGGTATGCTGGGAGACGCCCCTAGCTTATTTCCTTGTGCGGTACCTCTTAACACAGGGATATTAATCCCTACTTCGAGACCATTACAAGAGGTGTGTTGTCTGGCGCATATTTATATTTATTTGTAACTTAAGGTACTAGTATTTGTTTACACAATTTCATTTGGTTTTTTAACTTCTAAATTGCTATTATTTGTTTTTCATTGAGTTGGAGTTGATAAATGTATATTAATAAAGCATAATAAACCATGTTTTATAACTATATAATATTCAACGAGGCTTTTTTCATATTGGAGTAAATTTATCACTGACAATGGCTACAAGCCACTGTTATATCGGTATTTATCTCCTGTATGAAACTTAAGCTATCCTGATTTATTTGCACACATAAGCACTGTACAACACTATTACTTTAAGAAAACAATATTCCTATAGTAATGTTAATAAGAATAAATAAAACAAAAATGATCGGAAAATACGAAAAGTGTATGTATTTGACAGTTGATTGAACCTAACGCTACAGTGCTGCCATCTCACGCAGGCCATTTCAGAAACCTCTTAATGTCCTACCAAGTATGTAAAATATGCAGTAAATCGTCATTGTTCAGCAGTCTTGAGTTTTCATAAGTTTAACGATAGTTTTCATATTTATTCTTTTTTTAACTACTTAAAGTTAGATAAAAATGTCTTCAAGGATTAGGGGTTAAAGTAAGTATGACATTGAGGTCTGCCAAAAGAACGTTTCATTCTAAAAAGGCAGGGAACCGTTTTTTGTGGGAACCTGTGGTGTTGTATTTACCTTACGTTTTACCATGTGCACAGATGATTACTTTCCACTTCATCTTTTTTTTAAACGTTATACTTAGTAAAGTGAATGAAATCGCTTAATAAAGATGCGATTACGATCAAAGCTGAAGAGTTTGTTTGTTTGTTTGCTTGAACGCGCTAATCTCAGGAACTACTGGTCCGATTTGAAAAATTCTTTCAGTGTTAGATAGCCCATTTATCGAGGAAGGCCAAAGGCTATTTTTATCATCATTCCACGCGGACGAAGTCGCGGGCAGAAGCTAGTCCCAGATAAAATCTATACACTTAGCCCAAAACGGCTAAGGAGAGAAATTGTGAAAAATTACGAAGTGAATAATAATTACAATACTTCCCCTTATCCCATATAAACCACTCTGTTTGCAGCTTTCTCAAATTTTTACCAGGCCAATACGAATCTCAACACCTCTCAAGGTAAAAAAAACGGCTTTATTAAAAAAGGGCTATTATACTACAAAAGACTACCTTATAGATAAAAATGCCTGGGTGTAAGCGCTCTGCTCGATGCGGGATTAAATAGCTCTATTGTAACAGATGTGGTTAGGTTATTGTAAGAGTTAATAGGTACCTAGTATGTATGTACTGACTAACAATTTTTGTTTTTGAATTGTTTAAATGAACTCTTGTTATTATATTCTTTTTTGGTTGGTTTTTCCTCTTTGTTTTATATTCTTTTAGGTTTATTTGTATCAAAATGACACACTGCTTGTACTTTACTAACGCCTGTTGTAAACCCAAAACAAGTTTAAAAGAGTAACTGCAGAGTTTCTCGCCGGGTCTTCTCAGTAAGAAACAACTCCGACGCAGTGGTAGAGTCGCATTATGTCTGTATACTGTTTATTTCCATATCCATATTATTATGGTATTTATGTCTATTATTATTATATTTTGCTGTAAATTTGACGATTTGAAAGTACTGATACAGTCTATTTGAATAAAGTTATTTGAGTTTGAGTTTGAGTTTGGTAAAATCCTTCGAACCGTTCAGGCCGCAGAGCGTGTTAAACAATTACACATACGAGTACATACATACTCTCGAAAAACATAAGCCTTCTTCTAGCGCAGTCGGGTAAATAGTAGGCTTTTACTCACATCAATCAAGCCTAGCTGCTCTAAGATCATCACTCAAATACCCGAGTTTTTACGAGATCAGATAAACCGGAAGTGAAGCTACCTCATTACCTAACTCATTACCTCCCCCCACCCCCTCACTGCGGTTAAAGTTAGGACGCGCTTCGCTGAGTGAGATTAAACCTAGCTAGTTTGATTACAGAGCTAATTATGGAAGCAATTTGCAAGGCTGTAAAAAGATCAGAGATATTCTAGGCAGAAAAATTGCAGGTGACTTCGCTTTCGTGAATTAGGTTACTGATTTTTATTTGTGATTTTGTCCACGTGGAACATGCTTTTTGAACAAATTATCATTCCGGATTCCATCTTCTTAAGGCTGGGATTTAGCGCGCCGTCCGATAGAGCATTCGGTGGGCCACTGATTAGTTCTGCGAACGGAATAACGCCGCGGCTTCCTTCTGTTTTCGTGTAATGAATTTATTATGAAATAACACTGGACAAATGAAGAAGTTTTAAAAGTTGTCGACCTAAAATATAAAAATACCTATCTATACAAATATATTTTTTAAGTGCAAAATGTTAATAATGAATATTTGAGAGTTAAACAAAAAAATCTTCAAATTTACGTATTACTCGTAGTTATCTTTAAACAAAGTCGATCAAATATTGACAATCTTTGGAAAGCATAGTCTTAAGATATTTTTTAACAAAACCACCACCACACACACCGCTTTTATCCTGAAATTGCCTGTCTTTTCACCGTAAAAATAGTCAAAATTTCGACAGTGACATAGTCGATTAAAAAATTAATAGATGTAATAAAAAAAAACATCGAAATCGCTCCAGTTGTCTTTAAACTTCGTTTTGGTTAAGGACCCATATTTTCAGATTAATTATTTTAGGAATAAAACTAAAAATAGAAGACAAAATGTCACGAAAAGACGTAACTTTGTGAATTTATTCTATTTAGCCAACTTTATCAAATCAAATTTCCATCGGATGAATTCCCTGTATTATCCCCTCAACAATATTAGTAAATTTTATTAGTTTTTAATTTCACTATTTACCACTTCAAAAATGAATTCTAAAAACTTGTTTTGTGAACCACCCCACCTAAATTGCGACGATTTCTTGATATTAACCTCTTCTAATAACCATGTCCAAGGGTGAAATATCGGAATCTAGTATCATTAATTACATTTTGTGGTCTCTTTTGCAATAAACGTATTGCATAAGGTATTGCGCTACAAACGTTACCTAAATTGAAATTGAGCCATCCCTAAATCCTACATAGATGTTTTAATCTGATTACACACACACATTAAACAATGCGGCGAGATAATGAGTTTTAAACTTCCGCCATTCATTCGGATTTCCACTCGTTTCCAGATTTTGTTTGCGGGGTTGAACTCTGCGTAACCAACCATACACAGTCGTAGTAGGACGTAATGGTTCTTGTTTAAACAGGGTTACAGGTTAAGTCGACCTAAATCCTTTAGGGGGTTGTAGGAGTTGTAGTTTGACTACGAAACACTGTACCCCAAACTTCGTGATGAATATGTATTTTATGTATTAGATAATAAGTTTTTGTATCATTAATTTATCATCTTGCACCACCACTTAATTTTGCTTCCTGCTTTTCTCCCCTAAGGTTGTCTGGTAGAGATCGCTACTAGCGATTACGCCGCCTAATTTGTACATTTGATTTGATTACTTGAATCTGTAAGATTTTATTTGAGAAATAACGTTTATCTCATCTCAACGGTTAACGAGATAATGTAGAGCTTGTCTAATTAGAAGGACGCGCCCCACTACTTTTTTTGTTGACAAAGATGAGCCTAGTGTTAGTACTTTTGCGTACAAACGACGCGCGTTCCTAGATTCGAGTCCAACTGACTACTTAACGACCAATAACCGTGGCATGTTTTTAATGTATTCAAATTTATATTCGTCCGTGAATACGGTGGAGTGGCGCGGTATTTCAGCTTTGATTAGCTCTAAAAAGATAATTTGAACATCTTGAGGTAAGAATACCTACATCCTCGTATTACCATTACGATTACGAGGTACCAGAAAAGGATCTAAGCCACGGAATCTTCCAGCACACCCAGACCAGAGTCTATTCAGAAAAGTTCGTTTCCTGAATCCATTAGTGCTATGTTCCGAGAATTTCTTTCTTGTAATCGAAAAGGGGTTTAAATATAGAACTTATGGTTACCCTCTCAATTCTCATGTACAGTCAAAAGCATTAATATCTATACGTTTCCAAGGCTTCAAAAATATCTGAGCAAAACACTAGCCACAAATATCTGTAGAAGTCAACAAAGAGTCAGAATGAACTCTCGTATAGATATTTATGCTTTTGACTGTACAATAAAACAGTCTCCTATCAGTCTTTAATCTACTCTTTTACTACAAATAATTGGGTCACTTTCTCCCATTGTTCTTCCACAGAAAACCAACCAGACCATCAAATCGAAGCAACATTTACATAATGACATCACACCCCTCACCCAATCGAAGCCACCCAACTTGAAGTTGTTTTAAAGAATCCGCACAAGGGCGGATATATTAAGGGTCGAAGTATGATAATGAGAGACGAGCTTTTCTGGGGGTAAGTAGGGTGTCGTTTTCTCGATTGGCTTGCAAATTCTTATACAAATTCTTGAATTGTGAAGGAAAATACTCCAGATTATACAACATTGGTCGAAGTGTTTTGGTAGGTATTTCTACCCTAGGGCAAATAAAGTGACATGTCAGTAGGGGATCTGCTCACGTGAACTATTTGAGTGAATATAAGATATTTTTCATTAATTTTAAGTTGTTGAAGAATGAAAGAAAGAAGAATGTCAGACTCATTTTGAATAAACATTTCAAAATCATAGTTTATTCCATTCAAATCCATGCTCATCACCTGGATGGCTGGCGCTCAACAACCGTACGTTTTTCGCTTCAATTCCTCCTGCGTACTTACGTCCAAGATATGAAATGATCTTCCTTTTTTTGTACCACGTCTGTGACAATCAAGCATGCGGACCGCCTGATGGTAAGCGGTTACCGCAGCCTATGGACGCTTGCAAAACCAGGGGTATCACTCGCGCGTTGTCGACTCTGCAAAAACCTTTTAAACCCCTCTTGAAGAATTCCATACTACAACTCATCGGGAAAACCTCGGCAGGGAGTTCATTCCACAATTTTAGCGTCCTCGGAAGGAAACATATCTGAAACCGAACTGTACGAGACCATTGCGGATTCGGAGTGTGAGGATGAACGCCCTGTCGGTGGCTAGCGGTGTGGTGATAAAAAGTAGCCGTGGGCATCATATCAAACAGTTCTTCAGAACAAAACTTCTGTAGAACACGCATAAGGCGGCGGTAATTCCAAAGGGAAATGAAATCGAAGCCTTCAAGAAGAGAGCGTATTTCCATCTAAAAGGCAAGCAACGCATCGGTGACACCTCTGGTGTTGGCGTTGTCCATGGGCTTAGGTGATCACTATCCATCAGGTGACTTTCGAGCTCGTTTGCTCCCAATTACATAAAAAAAAAGTTTATCATAAAATCTATTCCTTACTTGAAGTAAAGTAAAGTAAAGTAAAGTAAAAAATATCTTTATTCATATAGACTTATAAAAAGTACTTATGACATGTCATGTAACAAAAAAAAATTGTAGCAAAAATATACTGAATAAAAATAAACTTACATAAAATAATACTATGATAGTTCATATCATAATTAAATATAATGTGACTCTACCACCGGTTCAGAGGTTGTTTCCGATCGAGAAGACTCCGGCAAGAAACTCGATGGTTACTCTTTTCAATCTTGTTTTTATACACAAAAATGGAATTGACAGAGTAAAGTCATAACAAAAAAGTGTGCAGAGGAGCAGATTATACCTAAGATGACCACAAATTCTTATCATTTAAGAAATCGTCAACACTATAATAACCCCGCTTCATTAACTTGGCTTTAATTTGTGACTTAAACTTGTGAAGAGGCAGTTCAACAAGAGTTTGCGGAATCTTATTAAAATATTTTACACATTGACCAACAAATGATTTCCCTACCTTATGCAGTCTTAGACTGGGAGTTACGAGCTTATTTTTATTTCTGGTATTGAGTTTATGAACATCACTGTTTTTCTTGAAGAGATGCAAGTTTTTACGGACATATACTACATTATCATAAATAAATTGAGAGTACACAGTTAAAATATCTATCTCTTTGAATACTTCACGAAGCGAGTCGCGTGGTCTAAGGTTGTAAATGGAGCGGATGGCTCTTTTTTTAAGAACAAAGATGGTCAGGTGTTGAAGAGTATCTAAATCACCTACCGGGTATATCATACCCAGTATTTGTACAAGCTTAGTTTGGGGTCAGTAGGTCATCTTGTTGTCAGTTGTTTGATATTCTGTCAGAGATAGCTTGGTTTATAACACATCCAAAAAAAGGGCTAAAATTCAAAACAACGTAAATCATTTTTAACAAACAACGCCGTCACTGTGTCATGTTTCAACGAAATTAAAGGGAACCACGAAAACTCATTATCTTGAGTTATTGGTTTTCCGAAGCTTGGCATTATGTTTTGTGTGAGTTATTTTGATAGGATTTTCATGGTGTTGATCTATAATAAAGAGAGAAAAACTGGGAAAAAACGATTTCGGACCCTGATGATCTGGAGCCCGAAGATCGAACCCGTGTCTTTCACAATACGGGTGACTGCTCCAAACCTGCTAACGAAACCTTATAGGAACGAACGAATCTTTCCAGTATAAGCTTACGTTGCAAGCCAACGTCATTCCATCAATGTTTCAAATACGTACGAGTAAAAACATCAGAAAGAAATATTTTTATAAATTTTTAAACTTTCGGTTAAGAAGAAATATGCTATTTGATTGTTACTTCAATTATTTTAGCATTTTACAATGCTTGTTTTTCATACCTAAAGTTGAAACGAAACTGGAAAAAGTCGTTATCTCGTAATGATCTCGAGCGGGAATCGAATCCGCAATCGAAATCGTTTTTTTCCAGTATTTCTAGCTTTAGATATAAATAATGCTAAAATAATCAAAGTAACAATTACTAAGTTGTTACACTGTTATTTTTGTTCGTGTCTTCTTTTTGCCTTCACTTTTGGAAAATCCAAATCCAACCCCTTCCTATTTTAAGGGCAAAAATCAAATAAAACTATCTCTATTTTTCCTTCTGACTACGTTATGTTTATGTATTATAAATAAATAAAATAAATAAATATCTGGGACAATTCACACCAAGATCACCTGACCCCAAACTAAGCAGAGCTTGTAATATGGGCGTCAGAGACTGTTATAGATACTTAAATATTTCTAAATACATACTTAAATAGATAATAACACCCAGATACACAACAAATACAAATTTTCGTCACACAAATATTTGTCATAGGTGGGGATCGAACCCACGACCTCCGGCGCTAAAGGCAGGATCGCTGCCATTATGTTTAATATATATGTATTTAGAGTCAAAAATATTGCTATAGAATCTGCTAGTTTATTAAGTATGTGTCTAAATCTTTTGAAACAGAAGAGATTTTTTAAATGTTGTAGTTCATTTATTTATTTATGGTATTTTTTTCATATTTCATTTCTATATACAACTTTCTGTTGTATTTACACACACTTGACTTTGACTCCACCTTTAGTTTGCCTGGAAGATATCGCTATTATTGATAATGCCACCTCAATTGTGCAGTTTTTAAGATGTAGTACGTAGCTATCAGCTTTCAAATATACAATAGCATAAATTTATTTAAATTTCTGTCTCCGTACAAACCTTAATTTAAATCATGGCATTATTGTTTTTCTACTAACCTAAACAAATTATTTGTATTGGATTTTAAACAACAACAGATGAAAATTTGCAGGCAATAGATTGGATTTAAATGCAACTTTGTACACTCATACTATAATAATATGAATATATAAATAAACAGTATACAAACATAATGCGACTCTACCACCGCGTCGGAGGAGTTGATTCTTACTGAAAAGACCCGGCGAGAAACTCAAACTTTTAAACTTGTTGTGGTTTTACAATGCGAGTTAGTAGAGTACAATTTGTTTGTTAAAAAAAAACTGCTTAGATTCTAACATTAATAGAATAGATATTCGACACAAACAGCTAAAATGGTTTCCCATTTCCGCTTCCGTTTCAAAGTCACCACAAAATTCATGATAGCATTCGAGTAACCGCGAACCAAATAACTTAGAGAGGCTTTAGACTTTAGATAAACCTCTTCGGACGTTTCCACTGTGGAAGGAAATCTGTTTTAATGCTTTGTGGTGGACATGGCATTGGTATTATTGTTGTAATTAAATAATATTGGAACTAATACAACAGCAAGACGACGCGTTTACATGCGCCTATAATAACGACTTTTTGTTAGTTATAGTTATTAATTTATAAGAGTTCTCAATTTAACTATAATGTCGACTTAACCTATATCAGATTATCAGAATGGTGATGTGAGCGCTATTCGAGGTATGGGATCCAAGGTTCTTTCTTAGGCTATGTGGCTTATAGATAGTAGGTACTACGAAGTTTCATCGTCAAACGGTTCTACGACAGTATACTCGGTTAAAGATCAATGAAAATAAATAACAGCGTAAAAGTAAAAGTAAAGTAAAAGTAAAAAATCATTTATTCACTTAAGCTTTTACAAAGAAGCACTTATGAAATGTCAAAATTAACAAAAAATATATTTAAACGATAATAGACGTAAATAAAATAATACAATAATAGTACATAATTATACTAAATAAACATAATGCGAATCTACCACCGGTTCGGAAGTTGCTTCTTATCGAGAAGACTCCGGCAAGAAACTCGATAGTTACTCTTTTGAACTTTGTTTTGTTTTACAACAAAAAAATTCAGAGTACAGTCAAAAGAACAATAAAAATACATTATTTGAGCAGAGGAGCCGATTATTCTTACTATGACCACAAATTCTTGTCGTTCAAGTAATCCTCCACGTTATAATAACCTTGTTTTATCAACTTTGTTTTAATTGTAGACTTGAACTTGTGTAGAGCTTCAGCGTGACGCCATGCGTCTTGTTCTCAACTGCTAGGCAGCATAACATGCTGGAGGGCTACCGCTGTTGGACAGAGCCACAGCGGTAATACAGTTTACACCTATAAGGTGAAGAAGCGGCGTGGATGCATGCACCCATTTCGCAAGTAAATCGACAGTTCAGTCAATCGACCTGTTGGCGCAATGGCAGCGATCCTGCCTTTAGCGCTGGGGGTCGTGGGTTCGATCCCCAACCATGACAAACGTTTGAGTGACGAACATTAGTGTTTTTTGTGTGTCTGGGTGTTATTATCTATATATGTATGTATTTAAAAATATTTAAGTATGTTTATCAGTACGCCCATAGTACAAGCTCTGCTTAGTTTGGGGTCAGATGATCTTGGTGTAAATTGTCCCGGATATTTTATTTATTTTTATTTATTTAGTCGTACCGCGTGGTGATTCCATCCGAAGAGGAATGACCTAACAATGGGCCAGCACCTGCATTTATACTCATCAGGCAGTTCAAAAATGGAACACTCATACGTACGAGTACATACACAAATATGGGGTCTTAAAATCGAAATTCATAAAAAGAAGAAGTATTATCACCAGCCAGCTAAATTAAAAAGGTATAGATAAAGTTTAGTGTAAAACCTTTACACTAGTGTCTTTATTTAAATTTCATATTACAAATCGAAATATCTACGACTTTTAATCGTCTATTATATAAAAATAAGTCGGGTTTTCCTTCCTGACTTTTACGGGGTAAGGGATAATGCTTTAGATTTGGTAATTTCGTACCTTAGTTTAAGAACTCAAAAAGTTGATGTTAACAGTGTACTCTCTACAGGATCACAAGTTAAAATGGGGGTCCCTCAAGGATCCATTCTGGGTCCATTACTATTTCTGATATATATAAATGATTTACCTTTTTACTTAAAAGATATTTGTGATGTTGTATTGTTTGCAGACGATACATCTTTAGTTTTTAAAACTGACAGAAATAAAAACCTTTTTGATGATGTTAATGACGCACTTTCAAAGGTTTTACAATGGTTCACAGTAAATAATCTACAGCTTAATGCAAAAAAGACTAAATGTATTAATTTTAAGTTGCCTAATGTTAAAGATAACCCCATTAGTCTAAAAATTGATGGTAATACTATGAAGCTTGTAGATACAACAGTTTTTCTTGGAATCACACTAGATTCAAAACTGCAATGGAACCCTCATATAACAGCTCTCTCAGGCAGACTTAGTTCGGCTGCATTTGCAGTGAGAAAAATTAGGTTATTAACAGATGTTGATACTGCTCGTTCAGTTTATTTTAGTTATTTCCATAGTGTAATGTCTTACGGCATTGTACTTTGGGGTCAAGCGGCGGATATACAAACCATCTTTATCCTCCAGAAGCGAGCTATCAGATCCATCTATAAGCTTCGTGCACGGGCTTCACTTAGGGAGATTTTTAAGGAAATTGGTATCCTCACTGTAGCGTCACAATACATTTACAATTGCATTGTTTTGGTCAGAAAAAATATTGGTCTCTATGCTAAACACAGTGACATACATTGCAGAAATACTAGGAATAAGGATAAAATTGCACTTCCACTCTTTAGGTTACAAAAAGTTTTAGGATCCTTTATGGGGCAAGGTATACATTATTACAACAAAATTCCAAAAACCATTTGTGAGTTACCTTTACATAGATTCAAACATCACATCAAAACAGCTTTATTAAAAAAGGGCTATTATACTACAAAAGACTACCTTATAGATAAAAATGCCTGGGTATAAGCGCTCTTCTCGATGCGGGATTAAATAGCTCTATTGTAACAGATGTTTCATTGTAAGAGTTAATAGGTACCTAGTTTGTATGTACTGACTAACAATTTTTGTTTTTGAATTGTTTAAATGAATTCTTGTTATTATATTCTTTTATGGTTGGTTTTTTCTC
This sequence comes from Udea olivalis, assembly GCA_947369235.1. NCBI lineage: Eukaryota > Metazoa > Arthropoda > Insecta > Lepidoptera > Crambidae > Udea > Udea olivalis. The sequence goes on along the minus strand of OX376370.1, from coordinate 4,989,020 downwards.
TTTGTTTTATATTCTTTTAGGTATCAAAATGGCACACTGCTTGTACTTTACTAACCCCTGTTGTAAACCCAAAACAAGTTTAAAAGAGTAACTGCTGAGTTTCTCGCCGGGTCTTCTCAGCAAGAAACAACTCCGACGCGGTGGTAGAGTCGCATTATGTCTGTATACTGTTTATTTACATATCCATATTATTATGGTATTTATGTCTATAATTTAGTATATTTTGCTGTAAATTTGACGATTTGAAAGTACTGATACAGTCTATTTGAATAAAGTTATTTGAGTTTGAGAGTTTGAGTTTGACGCTATAACTCCAGAACGCACGAACCGATTTCCACGGTTTTGGATTCGTTGGAAAGGTCTCGGGCTCCGTGAGGTTTATAGCAAAGAAAATTCAGGAAAAATGTCAACAGAAAAGCGGGAAAGAAAAATGAAGTTCACGCGGGCGAAGCCGCGGGCGGAAAGCTAGTATATTATATAAAAGCAAGAAATTTCAGAAATTACAAGTTAAAAGGAGTTTAAAATTTTGCATGGAGGTTCTTTTTAAGACGTAGGGTCTAAGACGGGATTTTGCGAATCAAGTATCGTAAGTCTTAAAACAATCCTGCATAAATGATAAGTCGCATGTGGAAAAGTAGTATATAATTTTACTTACTTTTGATACTCTGTAAGTTATTGGTTTTTATAGAGTGCAATGAAGAATATTTACCAACTTACTTTTTATTTTTACTCTACTGCAGTCAATCAGACGGCCAAACAGAAATAAAGTTTAATAACAAAACAGGTGATCTTTACCATAAACCCTCCAACAGGTTATTTATAGTAAACGAAAAAAACATAAAAGCTATCGACAAGGCGTTGCATTATGGATGATACAATTTCCTTTTAGATCAAACTTGTTGATATAATCCACAATTTGGCCGCTAGCCAAGCTGTAGCTTGTAAAAATGTTTTTTTACATTGCTCTTTTAGCATTTTCTTCCGAACTTTAAACTCAACACTAAATGGTTCCGACTGAAGGCCTATTTTAATCTGAGCGATACACGCTGCCGCTGTGGGTAGCGGTACAATACCGCGCGGGTTTCGCTCAGGTATTCAGTATCAAGTTCGCGGCAAAATGTACCGCTACCCACAGCGGCAGCGAATACCGCTCAGGTCTGAACAGGCTTAATGCAACGAAGCGCTTGAAAAACTTAGAGTGGCTTTATTACATCCCTTTATATCTAGTCAAGTTCATTCCCTAGACTGGACGTAGCAAGAAATTTCGTAATATGATTTTTCATTTCCAGCCAGTCAGCGGTCACGTGACACTAACGCATCACCTAGGCTGGATGTTTACTGTTAAAAGTCATGTTTCATCTGTAAAATTGAACCACTGATTGAACAGTATCGTTGCTTTCCTTTTATTTCGCATTGTTAATTTATTTTTGAATCAATTTCAAACAAAAGTAGACTTTAAGTCAAGTTAAAACCCCAAAGTGAGCGGTACTATTTTACGAAAAAGATTGTATAAGACCCCAAGGTCTGTAGAAGATAGTTTAGCAGTTTTTGGTTGTCAGAAGAACGCCCTAATATTGTCAAAAGAAAGGTAAGTGGGACGCTCTCATGAATCATTAAGCTTTTGGGGTTTCTTACCTTCAAATACTTTGTGGTTAACTTTTGCTAAAATAAGACGACAGAATAGATAACCAGAAATATTTTTAAATAACAATTACTTTTACACTTATTTTATAGCACTTGGTCTTTTGTTCAAATATTTAAATCACTTTATTTTACACTTTAAGTTAGATGTTCACTCCGAATCGAACTGAGGGACCATACTGATCCCTTCTGTCACCATACTATTGTTTTTCCTACTACCCTCTCTTTGGCGAACTAAGTTATCATTATTCAATTAAATGAATATATTATGATATGATGCACAACTTACTGGCGGTGCCAACTACCAGAACTCAGGCTCGCCGTTTCTCACCTTTCATACGTGGGCTCAACGATCTGAACCTCCTTCTGGCAACGGTACCATGTGATGTATTTGCTGACGAGCCCTACGTTATTTTTATTGTATATGCCTCAAATTTTGCGAGAGCCGTTACAAATTATAACTATTGCTGTGTATTTTTTTTTTTTCATAACTGTTTTTATTTAAATTGTACAATGCCCTGGTATTGCTGTTATGTTATGCATTGTTTTTACTTTATTAAATAAATAAATGATTAATATAATTATGGTCGTTTGTGGATGCACCGCCCGACGGTAAAAATTGTATTGTTATCTATTGTGTCTGGCACATACGACAGATTAGGGGCTAATTATTACAATAGTGATGTCGATAACATTAAACAAATGGCATTCTATTTAGTCCATTCCTTAGACCGTCCAAAAACACTGGACACATAATTTTCGTTTATCAAATTAATAAAAAAATACAAAGCTAAAGAGCATTTAAGTTCCGGAGTGGGGGCTTGTAACGTCACTTCTAAGTAAAAATTGTACCTAGGCGTGACGTCACGCGAAACTTCGACGCACTTTATCGACGTAATTTTTCGTTTACGAGAAAAAAGAAAAAATACGTGTCCAGAATTTTTTGATAATCTCACTGACGGGCTAAATAGTTTTTTTACTCGTCTAGCCTATTATATCTAAATTATTTCACTAGTTAAATATCTACTAAAATATAGCCGTTTAGGGATTTAGGTACAACACCTCTAGTGTATACTGATGTACCTAACTACAAATGACACACCTACAAGTTGCTTTAGATAACTACCTTTGTTGACTTGAGCCACACTCATTAAACAACGTTATAACCCGATTTTTATAACTGTGCACCTCGAGCTGTCAAAATCGTTAGGTTGGCAGCATTGAATTTCACCCGCCCGCAAACTTCCTCACCTCACCACTCCGCTCACACTTGCCAGCGTACTCGTATCAGCGGAGTAGTGAGGAACAAAGGCTACAAAAAAAAGTTGCCTACTTAACTTACAAATATCTCACATGGCTTTCCCACTGAATGTGCCAAGACAGCTATGGGATTTAGTAGTAATGATAGCTCTTGGCTGTCTTCCAATCTGTTGGTATAATATCAACAAGTATGTGATGTCGACAAAATTGTTATTGCATCGAAAAGCTGATATATTGGTAAAAATATCTGTTTTGAATTTGTTGGGTGGGTAGGAATTGGTATTTTAACACTTGTGACGGGAAAAGTAACACTAGTATTGAGGTGGGTCATAATGACCCTGTTACAATTTTAAATAAATTATATTTCTGTATCTTTTATTAACATAACATACCATCACAACTTTATCCCAAACGTGGTAGTCAGAGGCAAGTGACTGCTGGTCAAATTGGCAAGCTGAAGTGGCTGTGGGCTGGTCACGTATGGCAAACAACCGATAACTATAGAGGCGAGAGGGCTCTTAAGTGGAGACTGTTCTTCAGCTACTTCAGTCTAAGATGCTTTTCAGATCGGTGGACTGATAACTTGCAGTTGCCGCTAGAAAGTGAATACGTCTAGCTAAAACTTCCTATCACATCTTAGTAGTGGAATACACTGGCAACGCCTACGTTTACCGTAGATGAATAACCCCTACCGTTATAAATGCGAAAGCAACTCTGTCTGTCTGTAACGATTTTACACCTAAACCACTTAATTTATTTTGATGAAATTCCGTACAGAGAAAGACAAGAGGTTAGGAAAGGACCTAGGCTACCAATTGTTGCGAAAATAAGACTTAAATAGGGTTAAATTACAAACCATAAAACTTTTTTCTAACGTTTTTGGCTTTTTATAAGCCCAGTAAAACTATGAATTTTGAAAACGAAAGCGACTCTATCATAAGGCCACAGCCTTACACCACCTTAGTAGTTATTTGATCTTGCCTTCCCTGTAATCTCTTGGAATTTAATCATGTTTTGCAGACATACTCTAAAGCCACTCGTGTGATAACCAAATTACATGAATGAAATACTTGGTGTAGGTACACTTAATAAGGTTTCTTTTTATAAGCATAAACGCGATGAAGATAGCAGAAAAATCGAAAATGTGGTGGTAAATTCCACATTGAAGTGCCAATTTGATGTTGTCAACAAGATTATTAATTTTTGCAAAATATTATAAAGACGGCCTGGCCTTACTACTCCGTGACCGTGACCAAGGGTTCAGAACTCTGCCCAAATGTTCAATTCCCAGGTCGGGCAAAGTGGGTTTTCGGAATATAGCCCGGGTTTGTGATCACCAATCCGCACTTGGCAAGCGTGGTGATTAAGCCAATACCCATCAATTGTAGCGAATAGCGATGACTTGATTTCAATAATGGAGGGCTTTGCTCGGCATTAGGTCAGTATATAGGCTAATTACTACTATTTTAAATGGGGACAATTTTTTTGTTTGTAACGAATAAACTCAAAAACTACCAGACCGATTTTAAAAATTATTTCTGTAATATACAGCTACAATATCAGCGAGAAACATAGGCTATACTTTCAGGCTGAATATTCTCGGGAGATTTAGTCCGCGCGGGCAAAGCCGGTGGCGGAAAGTTAGTAATGGTCATTGACTTTGGGGTTGAAACTTGTTTCTCTCACGTTTTTTACATCTCACGTTTAGGGTGCACACCCACGTCAGACTATTTGTCGGACCGATAATCGGGCCGATTTTGTATTTCACATTATTTCTGACCTACTTTTTGTCGGACGTGTGCGTTGCTCCATTTTGCTATCAGTACGTTCTATTTTTCTCCTACAAAAAATCGGTCACCGATTATCGGACGTGGTCGAGCAGCCTTAAGTATGTATGTAGGTAGTTACAAACCTACATTGGCTGACACCGACTCCAACAATAACAATAATTGTACCTACATTATATTATCGTATAAGTTTGAGAAGAATACGCAATTATTTTTTTACTTTTTAGTGTTTTGTTTTGGTAAAGTTTTTTTTTAAGATGTTTTTTTTTGTTAAAATTTTTGTTTATTACTTTATTTTCAGTGAATAGTTCTAAGTGTTTATTTTATACATCGAAAAAGTATCGTTCATTTGCTCCTAAGAAATGAAGAGTTCCGTTACTTTGTCATGGATCCCAAAATCAGAACCTAACCAAACTCTCATCAAACTACCCTTGAAGCTCGTATATCCTTTCCAATAAAAAAAGAAGCATTTGATAATGAGTTATTCGTCCATTTGTCGCGCATTTTGTTTACCTAGATTTAGGACTTAATATGGTTTTCTCATGGATGCCACGATTAAAACTAGACCAAATTAAAATGGAACCACACGGGAAGCACCAGCTTTTAAATTAAAAATAATGATCAAAATCGGTTCACCCAGTCGCAAGTAATGAGGTAACAAATATAAAAAAAACATACAGTCGAATTGAGAACCTGCTCCTTTTTTTGAAGTCGGTTGAAAACTCGAAAACAATGACTTTTGGCCTTCCTGACGAACTTGGAAGTGAAATAAACCAAATTCAAACATATTTTGATAACGAAACAACCTCACCATGTTTTTGGCAAATAAACAATTCTATTTCGTATAAAAATTGTGTAGATGCGGTTCGGTCAGCTTAGTGATTGCCAGTTCGAATTTCTTCTTATATAGCCTTAAGGCAGGGCTCATGTTCTTTTTTCCGTACCGTCGGCAAAAGTGGTTGAGGGCAAAAAGTCAGGTTTTTAGTCGGTAAGTTCAAACTAACCATATTGTGCCCCCGGACAACGTGTGGTCCCCCGAGTGCTGATGAGTGCGAGTTGCAGTGAGATGATGAATGTCTTCACCATCGCGTTTTGTGAGCACGTAAATTTCAATTAGGATGGTATCGAGTCAGCCATCAAGCGGGAAATTCGGGCAACATTAACGCCGCTAGATGGCGCAGATTGGGTGCCATACAAATTCGTTTTTTTGCTTGCAAAAGATGATGGTGAAGTCAATCACTTCTCTCACTGCAAATCGCATTCGGCACTCCGGACAGACCTGTAAGGTTTCTCCTGACTGGAAAAAAAGGGCTCGTATTCCCTTGCGGCCGAGACGTCTTATGAAAACGCTAACCTTTAAGAGGGTTTGCTTTTTGCGTTTGGGGTAGATCGTAAACGTCGCATTTTTTTAAGGTTTTCGTGATTATTCAGCTGAATTCAAATTAAGTATAAATTATCTCTCTATTATTGAATGCACCTTTTTACAGTGAATTTTTACGTTTCTTATCAATTTAAAAAAAAAACGGTGTTTTTGTTTTATTTAGCAAATAATTGGCGACTACCTAATTTGAGAAAATTCAATGTGTTTTTAAATAGTATTATGCACACATTAATAGAGCAAAAATTTAAGTTTTATTTCAATTCAATGAAATAATCACGAAAATCTTACAAAAAAGCAACGTTATCGATCCACCCCCAGCTAACGCTCTTTAGGCGAGGTGGTTCTGCACAACATTTCCCGAAGGAAACTGGTGAGCGCCACGCGGACCGAAAATCACTAAAATAATCCATTAAAAAATTTATAGATGTAATAAAAAAAAACCATCGGATGAAATCCCTCCAGTTATCTTTAAACTTTGTTTTGGTAAAGGATCCATATTATCAGATCAATTATTTTAGGAATAAAATCAAAAATAGAAGAAAAAATGTCAAGAAAAGAGGTAACTTTGTGAATTTATTCTATCAAGGCAACTTTATCAAATCATGTTTCCACCGAATGAATTCCTTGTATTTTCCCCTCAACAATATTATTAAATTTTATTAGATTTTAATTTCACTGTTTACTACTTCAAAAATGAATTCTCAAAACGTGTATGCGCGCAAAAACTTGCATATGTTAAAAAAAACAGTGATACTCACACACACAATACTAGGAATAAAAACAAACTTATTACTCCAAATTATTACTACATAAGGTAGGAAATTCTTTTGTGGGTCAATCTGTAAAATACTTTAACAAAATAGCTCAAAGTCTTGTTGATCTACCTCTTCACAAGTTCAAGTCTACAATTAAAACAAAGTTGATAAAACAAGGTTGTTATAATGTGAAGGATTACTTGAACGACAAGAATTTGTGGTCATAATCTGCTCCTCTGCTCAAATAATTTATTTTTATTGTTCTTTTGACTATACTCTGAATTTATTTGTTGTAAAACAAAACAAAGTTCAACAGAGTAACTATCGAGTTTCTTGCCGGAGTATTCTCGATAAGAAGCAACTTCCGAACCGGTGGTAGATTCGCATTATGTTTATTTAGAATATGTACTATTATTGTATTATTTTATTTACGTCTTTTATCGTTTATATATTTTTTTTGTGAATTTTGACATTTCATAAGTGCTTCTTTGTAAAAGCTTAAGTGAATAAATGATTTATTTACTTTCACTTTACTGTGTTTTGTGAACTACCTCCCCTTGACGCTAATTCACGATTATTATATACGAGTACAATGCAGTAATGAACCAAATGCAAATAGAACTGATAAGGTGATAACATCTGAGTAACTCGGCACTGAGCAAACTGTTGGTCCGCTGCCAGGTAATATCACTTGTCTGAGACTGTTGGGAATTAATTGAAAACTTGAGACCTGCACCGTTGTTTAAATTAAATAAGTAGGTTGTGACGTAGTGCAGGTGTGGTTGGAAAATATGGAATATCACCAAACTACATACAATACAAATACTAATGCTTTATTAGGTATCAAGTTTTTACAGTGTCTCAATTACGATTAAGGATAATACTTGTGTTAAAACCCCGCTCTCCATTCAGTTATTCATGTGTGATACCTACCTTACTTACCTCAGAAACGTGACACTTACTGCCTACATTTTTAGAATTTTTTAGGGTTCCGTACCTCGAAAGGAAAAAACGGACCCATATAGGATCACTTTGTGGTCCGTCCGTCCGTCTTTCTGTCTGTCAAGACCCTTTTTCTCAGGAACGCGTTGAGGTATCAAGCTGGAATTTATATCAAATACTCAGGTCTACTGTCCCTTAGAGCTGTGAAAAATGAAACCTAAGCCAACGCAATTAAAAGATACAGCCGTTTATGCCGCAAATTTCCGCAAATTTTCGACACTCGGTAGGGAATCAAAACCTACAGGGTACCTCCCGTGAACTCAGAATCTTGAAATTTGGTACGAAGCAACATCATACAGCACAGATAAAGGAAAAATTGCGAAAACCGTAAATTTTTAGTTCCATCATATAATAAAAATATTTTTAATAAATAAACCTACAGGTTTGTACGGAACCCTCGGTGCGCGAGTTCGACTCGCACTTGGCCGGTTTTTTATCTGTATACATACCAAAATGCCCTCTTTGCATATAAGTTTACCTACCTAAAACATACATAAACACGTAGTGTTGTTGCGATATCAATAGTTGACCTCGAAAATAAATCAAACTATCGATAGTCCTATCGAAAATATCGACATTCTGCAATGCTATCGATACTATGAAAATTACAATTTAGGCTGATTAAAATTCTTATACAGGCCGAGAAATTTGAAAACTAAATCCCTCTAAACGAAGTTACTAAGTTACTAGCAAGATCTAGTAGGAAATAGAGTCTTTTGTAGAGCCATCTTATCATACGTATCGTTTATCTCGACAAGCACGTACTAAAAGCGATGACCCTCATGTATACCTCCCTCCATCGTGAGGAGTTGGAAGTGTGCCAAATAACTACAAGTATTTTACTTCTAAAACCATTAGTGTCCGTGATTTTCATTACAAAAGACAATGTTCGTGAAAAGAATAGCACCAAATAGGAATTTTATAATATTTTGACGACATAATATAAGAAAAAGAATGTTGCCTATTCAGTGGGTGAAATATGTCACATTATTTTTGAAGGTGGAAAAAATAGCTAAGTTTCAATTAGATTTTTATATTTAACTGTATTTTAAAGGTCTTTAAACAAAATCTGATAGAGAAAACCTTTTCATATCCCTCTTAGATTATGAATTTAATTTAAACTATAGCTTCTGAAGAAACCCTCAGCAGAAAGTTTTCTAATCTTTAATCTTTAAAAACACCGATGCAAAAACATAGTATTTATGTCTGGTCTGGCTGTTCATAAATATTTCTGCAACACGTGGTCTCTAGCCTGTCTCCATCCTCTCGGTGGATCTTAATGAAAATGTGGAAATTGTAGGTACTATATACGAGTATGTCTATGTTCTACATTTACTGCAAACATATTTTTTTTCAATCTTTATTTATTTAATTACATATATGCAGTATACATGTTAAGAGTAAAGGGGGTTTTGTCCGAAGATATGTCACCCTCATAGATTATGTCTTAAATTTAAGGTTTATCTATTCTTAACAGCTATTTGAATAAATTTGTACAATAGCTTAGCATCATCAGTGTGTGGGCGCATCAGTATACAATTACAAGCTCCGACGTCCTTATATCTAATGTTTAATTGGTTTCTCATAGTGGCTGTCCGGGAACATTCCATGATGATATGATAAACGTCTTCCACTATGTTGCAAATACTGCAATTCGGAGAATCTCCTTTTTGATCATGTAGCCAAAGCTATTGAGTGGAATTTGACCAGATCTTAGTCTAAATGCAGTTACTAATAATTTATATTCAATGCAGTGGCCTTCATAAACCATGAGGCATTGGGAAGCATCGGCTGTATAGTTTTATACCAAATTCCTTTTGTTAAGGTCCATTAAACAGTCTTCCTTAATTTTGTACAAAACGCCCGAATGTAATGGCAGATAGTCAAATATGTCCCCTTCACTAAGTGCTACTTTAGCCAGTCGATCTACTGCTCCATTCCCCGGTAGACCTATGTGAGATGGAACCCACTGCATTACAACATGCTTACCAGCTGATTTTAATTTCCAAATTGTATCGATAATCACGTATGCCAATGGAATTATTATTCAATCCTTACTTCTATTCTACATACCACACCATCACGACTTTATCCCAAGCGAGGTAGTCCGAGGCAAGTGACTGTGCCATCATGGTGAACGAATCCCTCACTGACAATACATAGTATTCATAACATAAGCGTCTGAAAGTAACAAGAAGAGTTTTTGTGTAGGTACTGCCATTTCAGTAAACATTTAAGGACTTAACACAAGTAAAAGCCTACACAGTCATAACAATATGCCCATTGACTCCAAAATGGCCGCCGCTGTTGGTCCGTCGCCAACTAATATTGAGAAGTAGTTTTCGCCACCGTCTGGAATTAATTGGAAACTTCAGGGAGTTTCCGGAGTTTATTCCGAATTACGTTGAGCGAAGTCATGAATTTGATTCCGGATGGATTATTCGGGAACTTAACTGCATTCAGCTTCAAAGCTCAGGCTGCATTTCTGATTGGGGACACAGCTTTTGTGGTTGCGTCATCATGAAAGGATTTTATTCAAATAATAAACCTAATTGTTTATTTACAATTTCGTGTAACTTTTACTTGACATTGTTTATTCCTCTCTTGACTTAATATTGACGACATCCATTTTTATATAAATTTTAATATTCTATTTTGTGATTTTGAGCCTTGACATTTTTTATTTTTTTATTTTGTGACTTTTTGTATTTAATTTGATTTTTTGCGTTATTCTATTTCTTATTTCATTTTATTCTATTTTATTATTTTTGACGATCTTAGTGTGAAAATCCATTAATTGACCATAAACAAATGTAATTTAATGTGTGTTTTTGTAATAAGAAATAAATAATCTAATCTAATCTAATTTTTCTGTAATCTTTATAGAAACAATTATTAATTATTCATTTGCTTTGTTTTCTTTATTTTGTGGGTTATTTTTTGGCGTGTCTAAAATAACCCTGGGGATTTCAGTAGCTAACTGGTTAGAGCAGCCAATCCATTTGTTTTTCCATTTCCATTCCATTTGTGGAAGACGTGGGTTCAAATCGCGCTCTATCTTCAAGGGTCGAAATTCTTCTAGTTTTTATTCTGAAGACATTAAAACAAGCATTGTAAAATTGCAAAAACAATCAAAGTATAAATCGTCTCAAGTTGATGTTCTTGGTAATAAAAGCATTCTATAAGCCAGCCTCCTATTCTCCCTGGCATCTTTTGCGGGCGCAATCCCGGGGGGATACCTGGCAAACACAATAGCCTGGAATTGTTGGCGTTGGCACATTGCCTGGTTAAATAGTGGGTGTCTACTCCGAATCGCTAGGTGATTCTGTGGGTGTTACGATTTCACCCTAGTCACGAGATTCCAGACCGGCGTTTTATATGCCCCTTTAGGTTCTGTTTTGGTGACGCATTTAGGCGAGTACAGGCGCGCCTTTTGCCGCACGCGTAACTCGTACATACGAGCGTTTGCGCTGTAAGCTTAGAAACTCCAGACTAATTTAAGAGGGGTTTGCTTTTTGCGTTTGGGGTAGATCGTAAACGTGGCATTAAGGTTTTCGTGAATTTTTAGCTGAATTCAAATTAAGTATAAATTATCTCTTTATTATTGAATGCACCTTTTAATTTCATAATTATAACTTTAACTGTGTACAGTAAAATTTCCGGAACCGATTTCAAAAATTATTCCACTGTTAAAGAGCTACATTATCTCTGATTGCTATGGCCATAGATTTATTTCAAAAACGTTAGGAATCCGTATAAAACTTTGATATATAACCCAACGTGTGAGAAAAATATGTCCACGCGGGCGACGCCGCGGGTGGAAAGATAGTATTTACTCGTATATAAGTATAAAACAATTAAGAATGATGCTTAGAACATGCAACGAACAATAATTTTGACAGCTGATTGATCCTCATTTCATAACGATTATTCCACATACAAAACGCCACGAAAGTTTTCCTGAGTGAGCGCAGATATCTCATTTGTGGAAGAGCCATACAATCTGCTCTTCATCATGAATGTATTACAGCCCGGGGAAAGACGGACGACAGATTGCTAGGCTGTTACGCGGCCTATCAAGCCTTAACTAACTTTGGACGAGGATAGTTAACCTTTCTTAGGGTCCAAGCGGTGAAAATAATAATATTTCTCATCATGCTGAGACTAATCTTGACCGATCTATCATCACCCAATTCACTGGAGAGAGATATAAACCAATAGTTGACTCCGCTACAAAATAAAGAGTACTTTTAAACAAAAAAAACACTCTCACCTTTTTACAGTATAGTTACCTAAACTTGCCTGACCGCCTAGGGTTGCTACTATATCCAATCTAAATTTAAAATAAGGAGGTAGGTATAAGCCCAATTTGACAGAACTGGTCAAAAACCAAAAACATAATGTAAAAAATTGCACCAAGTTCGACAAAAACATAAACACCCGCGACAGTGACTGACCGCGACACCGATTCTCACCGGTATCGCCTGTATTCACTGTGTCTGTGTGCGTAATTAGAATGGCGGTTTGTTCTAAGCGCCTTTCTGTCCAGGGCGCCGCACTGCACGGATAATTTGTGTCGCCCTAATATTGGGCTGGCCGCTTGGATGCAAAGTCGCAAATACCACATTACGGCAAGCCAAAGCCAAATATCACTGCTTAGACAGAATTGTGTACACATGTGTCACATGAGTTAATAAACGGAACAGAGACAAAAATACACGTTTACGCGTAAACACTGCAGGCCTCGTCGCGTATGGAGAGAAACCGGTTTTTACCGGCTCGAATGATCACTGGCAGAAATATTTTTTTAAGCGCCAACGTTCGATCTTAACCCAGAACACTCATTACGTCCGACATTTGTGTTTTCGGATACTTACAACCTTAGTATCTTCAAGGCCAGAGTGAACAGGCATTTTCTGGGTAAGCGTGTACCACCATCGGCCTCGTCATCGCTTACCACCAGGCGAGACTGAGGCCAAACGCAAACCCATTTTACATAAAACATGTGTTTATATTGTGTCCAGGAGTTTTATCACTGAAATATTTGTATGTATTTGCAAATACATAAGTATGTTCCAGTCTCTCATAATCATAGCAGCTATTACAATGCTAATCTGCGTACTTTTGGGTTCAGATGATATTGGCGTAAATGGTGGTCCAGATATTGTTTGCTTTATGAATATTTATCCGGGCTTCCGTCCTTTAGTCAAATAAGGGGTCAAACTGAGCCAATAATGGAGTTATGGTCAGCATCAATGTATCTTTAATGTTTTCAAAGAAAATATCAGGAGGAAGGCAGATTTGCTACAGTAAAATCTTCATTGTTGTTGTACAAGCTGATAGCACAAAAGTCTATGTTTTGTACCAAACAAGTCACGGTGTTAAAACAGTTAACGTTTATTATACATGGTAGGCAATCTCAAGTTTTGCGACCCGACGCAATTAAAATTTAGAGTTGAACTTTATGCAATTAATAAAAGATTCAAAATTGACCGACATTAAGCTTTAGGGAGCGAGAAGTGACTACGACGGTTTAGTTAAGAAGGTTAAATTAAGTAATTCTAAAATTATCAATTCTGTCAGGTTCAAAAAGCCGAGTGAAATAGAATGAAGTCAAAAAACCGTTCCGCAAAAGAGTCCTATTTAAGGGTTAGAAGCCATCAGTCATCAGTGCCAGGTCACTAGGTCTGTTTCATTAGTAAATAAACAAAAAGTCAGCATAACCCAGTTTCTCTCCGTACGCATGCGGTGCGGCGCCTCGCACAGATGGTCCGCTTTGAACAATCCGCCATTTTGATCACGCACACAGACACAGTGACTTTACAGGCGATACCGGTCAGAATCGGTGTCGCGGCCAGTCGCACTGTCGCGAGTGTTTTTATCGAACTTGGTGCAATTTTTCACGTGATGTATTTCGATTTTGGCGGGTTCTGTCAAGTAGATATAACCTACCTACTTATATTTAAAAAAAAATATAGCGAATATAGTAGCAACCCTATGCAGTCAGGCAAGTTTAGGTAATTATACTGAAAAAAGGCGCGAGCGCGCTTTCTGTAAACTCTTACGCCCGCACGTGTAGTAGTGTCAGCTGTCACCGCGCGGTTGTTGTGCGTTTATTTATTTATTAATATAATCTTTAGTGTACAAAATTAAAGGTACAATAGGCGGCCTTAATGACAAAGGCATTCTCTTAGCTATGTCACTGATCCTTTAATTTGGGGTCTGTGGCCACACGTTCGTAGTTTGGCATACGTCTTGTAGATGTGTCTACATGAGTGAGAGTCTGTAAAGGGGTTTGAGCATTTTTGTGTGGAGGCTGGCATAGCCAACTGCCGCCTTTTAGTTGTTTTCATGTTTCCTTGCACGATGAAGTGGTAATAATATATGGAAAGAAACCAAATATACTACCAAAAAAATTATTTTATTATGGTACCCGTAAGTGAAAACTTTCATTGTGCGCGGAAACATCGAGAAAAAAACAAAATGGCGGCTGGTGGCTGAGCACAGGGCGCATACAAAGAGTCAAACCCCTTAATAATAATAGTAAATTCATTTATTCAGATAACATAGATCCATATTGTTAGTAACAATCTAATCCTTACCAACTATGTTAGTACAAAACTATCACAAAATAAAAATAAAAAGAATAAAGAATAAAAAAAAAAAAATAAAAAAAAAAAAAATATATATAAATTAGATGGATTCGTCACAGCAGTAATCCAGTGTTCTAGTAAAGGACTGTCCCACCTGTGAGCGAAAACCTGAAGAATACTGTTGGGACTACAAAGCATTCTGGCTCGTAAGGATGTTATTTTTTTCCTTATCACGACATACAAATCGTCTACTTGAGCGTCTGCAAACATGCCGGACGCATTGCAGAATCTCGGTAGTCCCATCAGTACCATAAACATAATTATATAACAAACGTAGGGCATTGAAAGACCTTTGAGTGGAACTAAGCCACAGGCCGCTTAAAAATAAATAAATAAATAAATATCCCTGGACATTATTCCACACAGCGCCATCTAGCCCCAAAGTAAGCTAATTAAAGCTTGTGTTATGGAATACTAGACAACGGATAAACATACTTAAATACATTTTCTTTTGTAAATACATACTTATTATACATAGGAGACACCCAGACCAGTACAAACAGACATGTTCATGCACACAAATGTTTGTACAGTGCGGGGATCGAGCCCGCGACCTCTGGTGTAGTGGCCAACTTCTTAACCATTACACCAAGTCGGTCGCTTATATAAAAAGATTGACAAAATGATTTAAATAATGTTCTTTTCACATCACCTGTACATTTTGCATCGAGCCAGCATATTCCCCCGTACTGCCAACCTTTCACGCTTGAGGAAAGACTTCGAGTAACTCTACCATGAGTTTTCCCCATATTAACTACGAAAGTATAGCAACCTGTTTGCCAGTTTTAGCTCCATTAATATTTACTAGAGGCGCTCACAAGCGACTGTCATCAGTTTAAAATCATGGTAGGAGTTGTTGAAGTGAAGCATTTAGCACCTTTATTTATTTATTTATTTATTAGTTTGTACACAAATTACAGTTTTTTACATAGAAAAATAAGGATAGCTAAAGTACAGGTGAGCTTATCTCTAAAGAGAGATTTCTTCCAGCAGACCATGATGCAAGGAAAAGCATAAAACAAACAGTGATGGATAGACAAAACTGTGTACATAATTTTAAAGATCAAAATTTCTATAAATAGACCAGCTTACTTACAAATAACCTTTCTGTAAACCATAATTATTTCTTTGATAAATTACTCCTAATTTTTCGTATTTTAAAAACATTCCTTTCTACCATTCCAAGGCAATCCAACAAATTATGTACATTTCAACTAACCAAGTCCGGGAAAAGCCATTTGTTCATCTCAAAAATTGGTTCGTGGCTAGGATGGCAAATGAATGGGAATTATTCGTATTTTAACAACCTCTGCCATTAAGAGAATCATTATTTATTTTATTTCAAGAAGGTTTTAACAGCGTAATCTGAAAACAGACTACAGTAAATAAGATATTTGAACTTGAGCCAATTACAGAATACTTTGCTAAAAATAGGAAAAAAATTATATGACGTAATTATTTCAACTGCTGACATTTTTACCTTAAAGAAAATGCCGTATTAGTTACAGTTTTTAAATTCAAATGCCATTTATTTGCAAATACAGGTATCAAAGGTATTCAAACTTTTACAAGTGATCAGCCATAGTTTGCTGTTTAAGCGTGCAAGATACAATAGAGAAATAATATCAATAAACCAAAATAAAATACTAATTAACCATAAAAAATAATTATTATTATGTCACAAAGATAATGATTAATAATTAAAGATCATATCACAACACAATGTGCTGTCGAGATATTCCCTTACGGTGCCTTAAACTATAGAAAGCGACTTCAATTTTTACCTAAAAATGTGTAATTGTTTGCTTAAGTGTCTTCTTTTCATAAATACCACTTTTATCGTGCGCGGAAACTTTCTAAAATAACAAATTGGCAGCAACTAGATAAACCAGTTTCCATACAAAAAAATTCAAACACCTTTTATGCTCATCTCATCGAGAAACTGAATTGTATGAACTTTCATTTTGAGGTTTTAATATTTGTATACGAGTATTGTCTGCTTTTGAGCCTGATGAGGATACAGAAGCGCCGTTTCTCCATACAAACGTAGTCCCCTGTTTCCTCCCTGGATATTGCTAGTAGAGGAATAATTTTCACCAAAAAAATCTATTGCCACTATTGGCATGTCCGTATGTTTTATAAAAAAAAAAAAAAAGAGACATGAACCTTCAAAAATCGAAAAAATAGCCAGATTTTCCGCTGTGTTCCATCCTCCAGAAAACTAATTTAACTAGTTTATTAAAAAAAAGAAAAACATAGGAACACGGCTACAGTCCTTCTTTGATTGTTAATGAAAAAAGTAACTAAGTCGGTCAATTTTTTTTCAATTTTTTTTTTACGAAACGTCGATTTTGTGTACTTTTTAACCGACTTTTGTTTTGATAGGTAGTTTTGGTCCGATTTGCATCTGTCTCTATCGCAGTCTGCCGGGCGCTAGAGGTTTGCAAAAGACAGCAATAGATTTTACAAACACCTATTTTTCAATTCTCTCGAACGTGCTGTGTCCTCTTAAGTTTCGAGCAGACAATCGTTTTTAATAGGCAAACCTTATTTGTTTCGCAATTGCATTCTACGTAAAAAAAGCAGAATCTTCTTTTTTCGACAATTTTTTTGCGAGTGAAATAGGATCCATAAATTCATGTTTCAATTGAATGAAGGGGAAAGGAACCCCACACTGTTATTCTTAACTTTCAGTAGCGAATGTCCTAACAAGAGTGATTAAAACTGATTTCATTATTTTTGTAAAAGGTGAGTTTGATTGTAATCAAATTACCTACCTGAATTAAGGTGTCTTAATTCTACAATGTTTTTTTCCAAGTTACAAAACAAGAAAAACTCAAAGTTTGTGGTAGAAGGCGGTTTTTTTTTACAGATTTACATCATAAGTTCGAATGAGTCTAAATCTAAGTACTTACAGTGATTGCGAAAGATATTTCGACAAGCCCAGCTTCGAGATCTTGCTCCCTTTAATACCTTCATTGACAATGTTGGTAACCGTCAGAAAATTCTTCGTCATTGTCGATGACTCCTGTGCCTGAGGTGTAGGCGTTGTCACTATCGTCACAAAACCACAAATTACTTTAAAAAAGACCCAAAAACAAAACACTACACTAAAAAGAACCCACTTACTCTTCTTTAAAAGAAAACAACATCGAATTCTATTTTTAAATTTAAACCGCAACAGATAACACGCGAACAATAACTTTTTAAACTTTCAACGATAACTTAACGGATTTTTTTATTGCTGCACTTTTATCTCTCTTTTATCACAGATTATTTATCGATGTGTTTGTTTCGTTATATTTTGTAGAATAAGCCCAGGTGGCTTTTGAGTGAACCTGAAAAAGATAATTCTTGCTTTAAAAAATATATTAAGGAATGAATAAATAAATTGCTAAGAGTACTTCCGCCTTTAAGTTTAAATCGAACTATAAGACATCGATGAAATTAATAGGTTACCTATGAGTAATGAATGGGTAGGTCACCTGAAATTTAATGCACATTTTGAATCAACCGAAACCTTGTATACAAGGATAGTAGTAAAAAACAACTTGGTAATTTTGCCAATATAACTTTAACTTAATTGTACCTACGGAGGATTTTTATCAATGCACATTAGAAGAAATATAGAGGAGATCACAAGAGAAAGAACATTCAAATGGTCACCAAAATTCATGTAATTAGCACACAGTCTGGTTTAAAAGGCTAACATAGCCTCAAGCCGTACAAAAGCTGTATTAAGGCTGTACCAGGTAACTATTAGAGAGACCCCACACTAGAGTTCATTGAGCGTCAGCGTCCTGCAGGCGACCCCCCCACACTAGCGTTTGTCGGTGCCGGGAAGACGCAACGCCCAAAAACGCCAGTTTGGGGGGGTCGCCGGCACGACGCTGACGCTCAAAGGACGCTAGTGTGGGGTCTCTCTAATAGTTTTAAGTAATGTGTGGCTGTACGAACAGTCCTTTGACAGTTCTTTACAGACTGAAGCTGTAAGCCTAAATACAGGTGGTTTGCTTCTGAAGGTGATATTTCACATTGGTGAATTCTTAACACTATGGATTTTCTGAATCAGACCATTCGGATGGAACGTTATTTCAATAATATTCAACGTTTCCAATTTTCTATCATTCTAATCTTAAGCATACTTCGTAAGAATGTAACCACGGTACATTTGGGACTGAAACATAGGCGTCAAACGTTATCACTTTTTTTTATATAACAACGGTATGTTGAGAAACAATGGTAACTTTTTGAAAGCTAGTGGTTACCGTAGAATAAAAGTGTAATTTTGAAATTAACAATTAAAAGCGGTAACAGCGCTGCCTTTGAAAAGCGCGTAAAAGCTCGTTTTTGGAAGTGGATGTTGTTGCGTACAGGCGCGCCTTTTGCCAGCGTTGACGCGCTTATAATCTCGTACTAGCGCGAGCCGCTCACTGACACTACCGGTTCAAGCGATCACGCCGCTTTAAGTCCGTGAGGTTTTTTTGAAGAGTGAAATTTAGCGGCCGTGTCATTTTTTTTGTGAAATCATATAAAAAACTAAAGAGTACAAAAATTCATGACAGTTGTTAAAATCATCTTTGTTTTCATACTAATTAAGATCATGTTAGTTTGCCCGATTTGCTTCAGGAAATGCATTTAGGCATTCCCAAGGCCCTGGGTTCGGGACCCCTGGGATATTGGGGCTCGGAACTCGGAACTCCTGGGAAAACAGAGACCATAACCCACTAAGACCTGACGGTGGTCATCTTCGGCGCAGAATGGAAGGGACTCGGAATCCCCAACATGTGAGAGACTCCTCGCAGGACATTTCGGCGCGTAAGGCCACCCCACAGCCTCGGGAGGAGCAAGCTTGACTCCAGTGCACGATAACACAGACCACTGTGTCCGAAGACAAGCGTTACCGTCTTACCGAAACACACGCAGGCCCCCCCGCGTGCGCTTCGCGACCCCGAGAGCCCTTTTAGTCGCCTCTTACGACAGGCAGGGATACCTCGGTAGTATTCCACTCTCCTAACTGCCGGGAACAGCGACATACTAACTTAACCTAACCACCTAAAATGTATGGTTGCTCAGTTTATTATTGTTATTATTTTTAGATGGAAAATTGTGCTAACAATGCACTATTTTCCTAAAGCTAAAAATAACATTTCACAATTAGAAATGTTCATAACCACAAAGCCTTTCAATTAATTCCTTTTCGTTGGTTCGCGGTTTTTTAAATCCTGCTATGAATTTTGTAGTTACTTGGAGACAGAAATGGAAGATTTTGTAGATTTTCAGTTCAAAAAATCTTTGTTCATTCTAATTTTGTAACTGATAGATGCCCAAGACTGGGTTCGTGTAAAATGAATTTTTAAAACAAAGTGTAGGTACTCTCAAAAGCATAAATATCTTTTTCAAGCCTTAAAAAATACCTAAGCTAAACATTAGCTACAAATATCTGTTTAGACAAGTCAACAAAGCGTCTGAACGAACTCGTATGTAGATATGTTTGGCTAATGTTATGCGCAGATATTTTTAAAGCCTCAAAAAAGTTCAGACCATTATACTTTTAACTGTACATTATTTAGGTCAAATACAAACTGTGGTTTTTAAAACGATATATTATGTTTACTTCCGAAATCTTACTTCTTGCTCTTCCTAACGCAAATTCATTTATTTTCATTATCTTCATAACCTGAAAGTTGTCTGGAAGAAATCGTTCCCTAGAGCAGCCTAAATTGTATGAATGAGGAGATTCAAAGATTATCTCCTTTATTAAATCTGCAGGTGGATATGATAATAACAAATAAATATAATTAAATATGCGCCACACAACACACCACTTGTCATGGTCTTGTCTTTTTTTTTTTTTTTTTTTTATACTACGTCGGTGACAATCAAGCACGCGGACCGCCTGATGGTAAGCGGTTATCGCGGCCTATGGACGCGTGCAACACCAGGGGTATCACTCGCGCGTTGTCGACCCTGTAAAAACCTTTTCAAACCCCTCTTGAAGAACTCCATACTATAACTCATCGGGAAAACCTCGGCAGGGAGTTCATCTTGTTGAAGTAAGGATAAATATCCTTGTGTGGCAAGGTATCAGACAAGGAATTATCCAGGGGCGTATTCCAATACACCCAGTCCCGAATCAACTTAGCGAAGATAATTTCGAATAGGCGTGTTGGTAATGCAAAAGACATCAAAAAACAAACATGTCACTTTTTGTCGCGTAAGTACATACTACCTACTAAAATAAGGCAATTCAAAAAAGCAATACTTGGTCCCTTGTTTACTTTTATTTGGCTCTTTATTTTCCCCAGAAAAATGGCAATCATTTTTCCCTGTGCCCCCAAAATCCCTTACTCGGCGATGTCTCGGGAACGACCAAATAAGGCCTTTTGTGCTTCTTATATTTAAACGACCGTAAAATAAAGATAATACTGTTGAACGACAGCCTTTTCTAGGAAGTGGTAATTTGATAACGGGCTTGTTGATTTGATGATACCTTTAATTTTATTTTTGTCTGATTAATAGCAGGAAAGTAATAGGGTATTTAACTATTTTTTGGGTGTTATCGAATGGACCTTTTAAAAATAGAAAAATTGGTAAAAAACATATTCCAGAAGCACTAAAACTCCCCGAGATATAGTAATTTAAAAGATCTTATTTTCGGACTTGGCCAAAACGCTCCCTACAAACTGCCGCTTGCAAATGACGTCATTTGCTGTCTTTTCTTTGCGTTCTGCAAAACATTTGTTCGGCAGCTATATTAAATTTTGCGTCTAAGAATATGGTTTTATCACAAAAGTTGGTATCAACTGTGAAGATTATCGAATGGTAGGTATAGTTTTTTTTTACTCAACACCATCAAAAATTTTGAGTCTTCGTACGGCCCTTTTGTAAGTGTTTTTTCTGAGTATATTTATTTATTTTTAGGATCCAATAATCTTGTTGAAGGCCTATTAGCCTAGATACTGTCCCAGTGTTGGGCAAAGGCGTCCAACATTGATATCAAGTCATCGCCACAATTGGTAAGTATGAGCTTAATCACGCCCCCCTGCCAAATGAGCTTGCCGCTTGCCCGGATATCTAAGGTTATCGCAAATCCACGCTGCTTGCCGAAAAACCTGAAAACATACGTTAGCCGACCTGGGAATTTCAAGTACAGATTTTGTTTCAGAATACGGGCCTTAGACCTCCGAATTTGGACTGAGTTCTATAACCACTCTGCCACGGAGGTGTTTATAGAGACCCTTTATAAATACGACGCCCCAGTGAAAATGTGTAAGTTTCGGACCAGTGTCTTCTATTAATGATGTACTTACAGCATAGCAACATAAGGTTTGCCAGCTTTGGCCATATTATACCAGATTCCTCTTTGAATGAATACGTTAAATACCCGAAACGCCTTCCTTAGAAAATATTCGCTTTGCGCCATTTTCATTTGATAGATAATTCTCGGGACACTGTATAAAACCAACCAGTTATTTTTCTTTAGTGTGCAATAAATATTATTTATCTTATCCCGTTTTAGCTCCAACTCTGTAGATGTTAAGAAGAACTGGGGCCTTAGAACGATCTCTTGAAGCTTGCTCGCATTTGTCCGTGTATTGAGTGTCCTGGCATTTTGGTATGATCTCTTATTCCCAGTCACGTGACCATTACTGCCATGCAAACTCAAGTTCATCACGGCTTATTGGTATTACGAATTGTTATTAGACATTGTTTATCTATCAAATCAAATAACCAGTCTAAAACTTTGCAGTTGCGTTAAAAAGTGACATCGTAATACCAATACAAAGTGTAAGCATTATTAGAATCCAAAGACAGAAACTAGAAAAAATCGACCTGGTTCTGGGACTTTTTTCTAGTTTTTATCTTTGTGTAGAAAATAGAGCATTGTTTAATACTAAAATTAAAAAAAAACAATTATTAGAACCGTAAGGCACGGCACGTAGATCCTGGACTATCTTTGGCTTAAACTCGTTGTAGCAATACTGAACTCTTACTTGAACCCTCTTACGACCCAAACCCAAAATAAAACCAATTTCACATTATTTTAAGTGCGGTACTCAGAAATATCCCAAGATTCGATCTCATATACAGCATCAAAAAACACTGATAAACCGCAGTCATCAAGAAATGGCCTAAACAAATAGTACCTAGTAACAGTTGCAGACTAGCATTTTTTCGCACGTATACGGTCACTTTGGGATACGCGCGTACACGCGAGCTACATTAAGCGCTTCTAAAAACTAAATTATTGCATGCTCGCTCGAACCGGTAGTAGTTAGCCAGTATCTTTATGGGGTATACGAGCTTATACGCGCGTCAACGCTCATACAACTTTATTTTATTCTATATATACCACAGAATAAAATCTTACACGCGCGTCTAAAACGTTGGACCGAAACCGCTCTTACGACCCAAACTCGAAATAAAACCAACTCCACAACAAGTGAAGAACTTTAAATTAACAGATTCGATCTCATGTGTATCAAAAAACACTGATAGACCGCAGTCATCAACAAATTGCCTGAACAAATCGACTCACCTTCGAAAAGGTCAAAGTTAACCCTGTATATTTGACTCCGTTACATAACCGTACAAATTCCAATGGACAGTATTCGCCCTATCGGAATTGGGTCAAAGCAATGATTTATGGCTCTTCCCTCTCTTTCTAACATACAAAGAGAGACAGAAACGTCGAATGTATCAGCTTTTGTTTTTGAAATTGTGACGTGGAGTATTGGCAGATATTACTCGCATGGACCAGAAAATTGCTAAATTTCAATATCTTATAACGTTGCATATAAAGTTCAAAATCGCTTGGTAATAGAAGCTGTTTCAATTCAAAACAAAGAACATTGTCTATTTTATACAGTCGAACATAAACGTTAAGACTTCAAATCATCCGCGCGCAGTCTGATCGTTCATAACTATGAGAGCTCAGCTTACGCTGGTGATTCGCTCTGTGGGTGACTGTACTGTGACAAAGGAGGGTATATCACGAAAGCAAGCGACGCGTATATTTTTCGGAAACGCTGTAATATTTTTCACTAGTTAAATTGGTTCGCAACAGATTTTATTAAACTATCTTTTCATGTATTTCCTAGAAACGTCGAAAAAAGTAAAGGAGTGTTTTTAATAACTTTTACCGTGTCAAAGAGTTCAAGCTAACTAATTGCCGTCAAGCTGAACGAAGAAACGTGATTAATTGAAGTGTTTGAAATTGATAATATTTTTGAGGTGTAATCGAAAGACCTCTCAAAAATAGAAACATTGGTAAAAAAAATATTTCGCAAGCACCAAAAAATTTTGGACTTTCCCAAAACGCTACCTACAAACTGCCGGTGGCAAATGACGTCATTTGCGGTCTAATTATTTTGCGTTCTGCAAAACTTGTTCAGCAGCTATTTTGGGTTTGTAAATATGGTTTCTTATCAAAAGTTGCTATAAATTATGTAGATTATCGAATGGTATAGTTTTTTTTATTTACTTTACTCTTTCTAAAATGGATTTTCCCACCAAAAATTGGAAGGCCATAAAGTGAATGGTAACTTAGTAAACAAACTAAAAATTTCAATGTATTTTCAGATTATATTACATTATTTAGAATCTGATGATGTTGAAAAATACCCTATTGTCCATATTTATCAGTGTGAAGACAAAAAAGTGTAAGCTACTCTGTCAATCAAGGCGCTTCTTAACAAGTGCGAGTATGTGCAGACGCAGTGAGGGGGTTACATATTTCAAACACGTAATGCTTAATCCTATTAAGAGCGGTGTTTTTGTATGCAATAGCCATGTAAGTACCTAAACTTTAGAATAATTACATATAGAAACCAAGTTCGCGCGCCCATTTTGAAGCACCTTAATTGGAGCCATTTTGGACCGCTTTGCAGTGTTCATTACAGCTCCGCAATGTTCAATAACAAAGCGCGCCGCACGTAAGCAAGCAATAGTCACGCATGTGTGAATCGGTTTAGTGCTTCATCTTTCTATGTGTAATTATTCTAAGACCTAAACCTACGCATTTACTAAACTATTTATTTTGTGTTATACTTACCCACATTTAAATTTCTCATGTAAGTGAACGTATGTATGGTTATAATGAGGTATTACAATCTTTTTCCACTGTCGCAGCGTGACCGTTAAAGGTTCTAAGAATGCTTACTTTGTTTAGGTATCACGGGTATTTTTTTTAGAGCTACATCAGCAACTGAAAAGTTTTAGTCTGGTCTGGTACTATTTGACAGATATCAATGCTATGAAACGTCAAATATAAGTTCGTAATACTAATACGCCTGCGCCGAAGTTGAGTTTCCTTCACGTGACTGGGAATAAGAGATCATACCTATCAAAATGCCAGCTAGGACGCTCAATTCACGGACAATTGCGAGCAAACTAAGAAATCGTTGTAAGGCCCCAGGACGCTTATTTGTGAAATTATTCTCCTGTGAGATTATTTTAACAGCTATATTTTTAAAAACATTTTTCTAGTCGACTTGCTTATGCTGCAGTCTCGCCTAGTGGTATGCGCTGACGAGGCAGCTGGTGGTAAAAAAAATCATATTTTCAGGAATTTTTATACTTTAAAGGCCAAGCATAATATGTTGTGAGAATTAATATCTTTGAACTGAAGTCCCAAAAGCTTGTCTGTTATACATCGCTCACTACAGTAAGGCCACCCAAATGGTACAAGCTAAAATCTATTGACAATTCATTTCAATTCAAGTTTGAAAAGCCCAAAACTACGTTCTAATCAAAACAATTCCGCCATACACACCAAACAACCATCGGAACGGTGAACTGAAATAAGGCAAATTACCACGAAAACCCAAGCAGAACCAATTTCTACCTTACTTCAATGCAATGAAACTCATTTTCCAACATCTATTACTTGTTCGACTGTACAAATACTCTCATTATGCGAAAGGGCGACAGGGTCTCGTTAGAGTGCCCTCGCGTCTGACATTTGTCACTTTGGGGCCCAAGTTATAAGGACATGGAGAAAGTTTTCAAGTTCAATATTACTTAACCTGTACTAGGACTTCTTATGTCAGTCGTTTAGATAAGTTTAGAGTTCAAAATGATAAAACAACAATACTTAAACGTTTTTTTTAAATAATGAATTTTAAATAAACGTCAACATGAACAGTGTGTTTTTAGTAAAGCCCCCTCCACACCGAATATGTACAGATTGTTTACCGAGGGCATGTAATCAAATGAAAGTTTTCAGACTGACTAGTTTCGGTACAGATTTTTTGCAGAGCCTATAGCGAATCTGTATAGAGCAGCCGGCCTCCCGCGTCTCACCCCCGCCAGCTCCGCCGCGCGCCTCACTCCCACCTGTCACATCGAATGAACATTACCGTACTGAACACATCCTGAGCCTATCAGCAAATGTTTTTCAGTAGAAAATCTGTACAGATTCAGTGCAGAGGCTGTACTGAAATAAAACGCACCGATTCGTGAGCAAGGCCTTATGTCCACGTGTCTTTAGTAAGATGTAAGGATCGTATTTGTTGATACTTTGTTCTTAACAACACAGAGTGCCAAGTGCAAGTTGCACAAGGTGCGAACGACTTCTACGTATCGTCGTCGGCATCGAGTCAGCACCACCTGGCGGCAAAATGTTGCCTGATTTTGGATTAGAGATGTTCAAATATTATGTATTATGGAACTTCAAACTTAGTTTAATAAATTTAAGTGGTTTTACAAAAAAGTGGCAACTCCAGAACAATGAAGCCTTTGGCAGAAGTCTAACGTCTTGTTGATTCACCAAATTAATTGAATTTGATGACCCGAACTGAAATCCATCACCGTACCATGCGTGTTGAACTACGACAACATTCACACACAATCCAGAATTTGTTGGCCCGCACGAGAAGGTTCGGTGACTCGTTTCTTTGTCGTACCATGCAGACGCGGAACGCTCTTCCAGCGCACGTGTTATGTTCCTCTTATAAATCAGGACCTCATGACCACTTTCCATCGGAGTAGGTACGATTTACTAGACGGTGAACATTAAAAACAGAAATTTTACATTTTTTGCATAGGTACACAATTGCATAGATCAAGTGCAATGTTTTGTGAAAGAGTTTTTTTTTCTTTCATCAGTTACTAACGCCACCCGCCCAACATTACACCACACCCCGCCCTAAAAGTGACAAAAGCCAGCCACCGTGTGATATACCGCAGATAATATAAACATACTTTTCTTACCTTGAGAGCTATTTTTAATTTGCAAACAAAAGAAAACGGCCATTCGAGGAATTGTCGAGACACACTGTGGGAATTTTTTGGTAATTATTAAGGCTGGATATTTGAATTCATTGTTTTTATTCAAAATGGGTTTACGTTTGGCCTCAGTCTCACCTAGTGGTAAGCGATGACGAGGCTGATGGTGGGACACGCTTACCCAGAAAATGCCTATTCACTCTGGCCTTCAAGATAGCAAGCTTGTAAGTTCTGGAAACACAGACGCAGGAAGAGCGTTCCACTCCAGTCATTAGCGGTGCGAACCAGAAAAGACGCAGCAAACTACTTATTTATTCTTTATCGCACAAAGAAAAGTACAATTGGCGGACTTAATGCCTGATTGCATTCTCTAACAGTTAATATATTGATGGAGCAGTAATCGCATTAGTTTTGAAAAAAAAAATAGATTGGTAAACGTAAACAATATGCACAACCAGAATTAATTAATATATGTAGTTACTCCTCAGACTTCTTTTGAACCGGTTGTCAGCTTTGAATCGTTGTATAAATTGGTCGCACGATTCTGGACTGTTACCGAGCTTTGCTATGAGACCAATTTGTTATGGGTATATATTTCGGATCCGGATATCATCAGGAATCACATCGATTGAAGATTGTTTTCTACAGGCACTGCGCAAGCTTGGAGGATTTTTCGAGTTGGCTATGGCAACTAATCTGTTTCTTGAAGTTGGGCCTGCTTGATTAGATTGTTAGTCCCAGGTAGACTCGTCAAACATCTCGACTGGAGTTCCCAACAGATATATTAAAGATGCCGTGCCGTGTAGTGCCGGCACAAAAAAAGAATAGCACTACCCCCTCTTCCCGTGGGTGTCGTAAGAGCCGACTGAGGGAAAATTGCCATAAGGAGATGGGCAGCAGCGTCTCCGGATAACAGCAGGCCATACTGCGATCGCCAACCCGCCTGCCAAGCGTGGCGATTATGGCAAACCCCCCCCAAAATGGCTGCACAACCAAATAATCGGCCCCCAGTCCCCGGCGGCCCTGCTATTCCTAGCTACGGCAGCGGCTATGGTAACGGCGGGGCAGGGGGTGCTAGGAATCCCCGGGTAAGATCCGGCTGCCAACAACGACGACTCGACCTGGCAACATATAACACGCGCACACTGAGGCTCGACGCGAAGCTCATAGAGTTGGAAGAGGTAATTAGTAAGTTACATTGGGATATCATTGGGTTATCTGAAGTCCGAAGAGAGGGGGAGGACTCGATAATCCTGCAATCCGGTAACTTACTATACCACCGGGAGGGCGACCAACAGTCCCTAGGTGGTGTCGGGTTCATCGTCCACAAGTCCCTTGTCAACAACGTGATTACTATCGGAAGTGTTTCGAGCAGGGTAGCGTACCTGATACTCAGAATATCGAAACGATATTCACTGAATGTCATTCAGGTCTACGCTCCGACCTCAAAGCACGACGATGTCGAAGTGGAGGCTATGTATGAGGAGATCTCTAAAGCCATGCATAGCTATAAAACCCACTACACGGTTGTGATGGGGGATTTTAATGCAAAGTTGGGGCAACGTTGCGGTGATGAGTTGAGAGTGGGGCAATTTGGATTCGGGCAACGGAACAACAGGGGCCAGATGCTGGCAGACTTCATGGAGAGGGAGAACCTCTTTATGATGAACTCCTTCTTCAAGAAGCCCGTAAGCCGCAAATGGACCTGGATCAGTCCGGACGGTAAAGTCAAAAACGAGATCGATTTTATCATGTCGACGAAGAAGCATATATTCAATGATGTCACTGTGATCAACGCTGCTAAGACAGGAAGCGATCACCGATTGGTCAGAGGCACATTGAATATTGACCTAAAGTTTGAGAGAGCGCGACTGATAAAATCGACGCTCCGACCAATACCGGCTCAAATTCAAAACCCCGAGTGCTTTCAGCTCGAGCTTCAAAACCGCTTCGAAGCCCTTGAGAACAGCATCGATGTGGACGATCTGTACCACATGGTGGTGGATACTGTCCGTACGGTAGGGTCCAAGCACTTTAAAACCCGCCGTCCCA
Organism: Udea olivalis; assembly: GCA_947369235.1. NCBI lineage: Eukaryota > Metazoa > Arthropoda > Insecta > Lepidoptera > Crambidae > Udea > Udea olivalis. The sequence continues at coordinate 4,960,258 of OX376370.1, read as the reverse complement.
AATCAAAGAAACTCTCCAGTAAGACTCTCCTACTCATGGATCAGAGAAACGAAATGAGGCTACAGAACTCAGCGGATGCCCATCGTTATCGGCAACTCAATAGACAGATATCTAAGTCTTTGACGAGCGACCTTCGCCAATTTAATACCCAGCGTATTAAAGAGGCAATTGAGCGGAATAAAGGCTCCAAAGTGTTCGCCAGAGATCTGTCTATTGGGCAAAGCCAATTGACGAGGCTAAAAACTGAGGCAGGTAGCATCATTTCGTCAACACCTGAAATCCTGAGGGAGATTGAGAGTTTCTATGGACAGTTATATTCCACGCAAACACCTGTTGAAAGCAAGGCTAAAGATCCTAGAGCCAAGCTTACCCGACACTATACCGAAGATATCCCGGACGTCAGCCTGTACGAGATTAGGATGGCTCTCAAGCAGCTTAAAAACAACAAGGCGGCGGGTGATGACGGAATCACAACCGAGCTCCTGAGAGCGGGCGGTAAGCCGATACTTAAGGTCCTCCAGACGCTCTTCAGTTCTGTCATCCTCGAGGGAAAAACGCCAAAGGCATGGGGCAGAGGCGATGTGATGCTGTTCTTCAAGAAGGGTGACAAAACTCTCTTGAAGAACTACAGACCCATCTCGCTTCTGAGCCATATCTATAAGCTGTTTTCGAGAGTCATTACGAATCGTCTCGCTCGCAGGTTCGACGACTTCCAACCTCCCGAACAAGCAGGGTTCCGAAAAGGCTATAGTACCGTAGACCACAATCATACGCTGCGGCAAGTTATACAGAAGACCGAAGAGTATAACTTGCCATTTTGCTTAGCGTTCGTGGACTACGAGAAAGCCTTTGATTCGATTGAGACCTGGGCAGTACTGCAGTCTCTCCAAAGGTGCCAAATAGACTACAGGTACATTGAGGTGCTAAGGTACTTATACCAGAATGCCACCATGTCGGTCCGATTACAGAACCAGAGCTCTAATCCGATCCAACTACAGCGAGGCGTGAGACAAGGAGACGTTATTTCTCCGAAACTGTTCACGGCTGCGTTGGAGGATATTTTCAAGCTTCTGGACTGGAAAGGACGCGGCATCAACATCAATGGCGAGTACCTAACACACCTGCGATTTGCCGATGATGTAGTTCTTATGGCTGAGACCTTGGAAGACCTGAACATAATGCTCGAAGATCTCGGTAATGCTTCTCAAAGAGTGGGTCTTAAGATGAACATGGACAAAACGAAAATCATGTTAAATGCCCATATTGCACCCGCTCCAGTTAACGTTGGGAACATTACACTCGAAGTTGTTGACCACTATGTTTACCTGGGACAGACAGTCCAGCTAGGTAAGTCCAACTTCGAGAAAGAGATCTCTCGTCGAATCCAGCTCGGATGGGCAGCGTTCGGGAAGCTCCGGCATATATTTGCGTCCGAAATACCTCAGTGTCTCAAGACAAAAGTCTTTGACCAGTGTGTGTTGCCAGTAATGACCTATGGGAGTGAGACGTGGTCCCTTACTATGGGTCTCATAAGAAGGCTCAAGATCACCCAGCGAGCAATGGAGAGAGCGATGCTTGGTATTTCCCTGCTCGATCGAATCAGAAATGATGAGATCCGCAGGAGAACAAAAACAACCGACATCGCTCGAAGGATTGCATCGCTGAAGTGGCAGTGGGCGGGACACATAGCGCGGAGAACCGATGGCCGTTGGGGCGGAAAGGTTCTCGAATGGCGACCGCGTACCGGACGACGTTCCGTGGGCAGGCCCTCTACAAGGTGGACCGACGATCTGGTCAAGGTCGCGGGAAGCCGCTGGATGCGGACAGCGCAGGACCGATCGTTGTGGAGATCCTTGGGGGAGGCCTATGCCCAGCAGTGGGCGTCGTTCGGCTGGAATGATGATATTAAAGATGGCGTAAGAAGACTTTTGGAAAGATGAAAGAAAACATTAATATCAATATTCGGGACATCCACCACTTATGCCCGATATCGACATTACTTTTAAGACGTACTTACAATATTTATTGGATGGTAAATAAGTACTAACCGTTCCAAGTATATATGGAAACCACTCCGTTTAATAAGCGTGAGTGCTATCATTAGTGATGCTAGTATGGGGCGAAGTCGGAGAACTATAACTTATAACGGTAGGTAGCAGTATACAGAGTGTAAATAGACCCTTAACGAAGTCGGCTTCTACGCACTCAGGCCATTGAATCACGATTCAAGAAATGATTTTTTTTGGGTGTCAATTTTAAACTTAAAAACGGACTACGCAATGAACGCGTGCAACAGACCGCTTCTGTGCTTTTGTGCGGCTGTTACGCATAATCAAGGGGTACGCGGTACATTGCGAGTTGAACGTTTTGAAGCAATTTTTTGCTAGGAAATACTTAAAATTTTGATTTTGTCTCATAAGACAAAAATTAAGTAATAATGATAAGAGTTTGTTTTCATCAAAATCTTGTTTTTATTTTACTTAGCTTTAATAACTTGGGAACTATTGAGTTCCCAGGTATGGCCTAGACAGAAAAAATGGTCCTGATGATGTGCAGAATACGTAGGTGTCGGCTTCGTTAAGGGACTTTTTACACCCTATATTAAACATGAACAACTAAGTTTTTTTCTCAGTGTTCACTAAGAAAAAAATCTTCGGATATTTTGATGATAGTCTCGTCGCGGTATTTATATTTATACATTTTCTAACCCAACATTTCGACTCCTTTACAGCAGTCGTGATCACAGGATGACTCAGATGTTATATGCCAAGGAATAAATTCCAAGTCCAAGTCCTCGTACGGTGGGAGCCAGCGGGCTTTTTAGGGACCCCGCTTCGCCGCTGAAGTGTTGAGGTCGAGGACCGTGGGGTTTTAGTCGATAGAAGTCCGACATAACCTCGTCGTTCCCCCGGGCGGCGAGGTATCCATGAGGATTTCCCCACGATAATAATAAAAAGGTTATGGCTACTTTCCTTGTAATATGCCCGAAAAATTTCAACACCCTTTTCAGGCAGGCAGAGGAAAGCCTGGTTTGTATGTTTACTTCCCGAAGAATGGATACATTGGTCCGGAAAGCAGTCCATTCGTCTAGCTAGGCCTTCTCTTTTGAGGAGTTTTACTAACCCTCACCTTGCAAGTTTCCTATTAGCTTCAACACTCTGTTAATCAAAGTCTTACGTTACTAAGCTGAGTTACATTAGACATTGAAATTACTTAACTAACTACAAAGTTGTTTCTTCCAAAAGAAACCTGGGAAGGATCACGCTAAGATAATCTAAAACTTGGTTAGGCTTTTGGACGAACTACTTTATCTTGGTCCGCACGAATAATCCTGCTCGATGTATTCAGTAGATAATAAACGGATTACATAATAGGGTTGGATAGTTGCGGGATTGTCGATAGAATACATGCAATTTAACAATTAATTTTAATTTGGAAATATTCTTAGTTAATAGATGTGGGTGCATGGATGTGGTCAGTCTTTAGTCTGTTAAGAACTGTTAAGAAAGGCCATCATAACTGACTAACTACGCTTAGTCAGGCCTCCTTCATTCGCGCAACGAAGCGTTATGAATGCCTACCGCTTAGTAGATCGTCAACGGTCCGTCTGGCAATGGGCTGTCGCACACGACGCAGAGCGCGCGCATTGCATGTTTCCCGCACATACTCAGCGATATTGTGTAACGTATTTGGATTGTAATGATATGGTGAATTATTGTGAAGTTGTTGGGTGTCATAGCCTAAAGACAAATAAAAATGTCAGTTTCTCCTTGCAGCCCGCTGCACTGCGGTTCCGTCGGCTATTATAGCGTAGGAATTTGAACTTTTCTATGGAAGTGATGTATCTGTTATATATTTATAAATCTGTGGCTTAGTGGTTACAAACCGAGGCTGTGGACCGAGTAAGCCGTAACACACATTGTACAAATTGGCAAATTAATACTGTGCGTTGCATATTGTCAGATATGACTCAATTCTTTGAGTTAACTTTTATTCTTAGAAGAACTTTGATTTGTTTATTCATTAAAATCAAACTTTTAATAATTACAAATACAGCAACTGCTATGGTTGTAAGTTGAAGTTTCGTAAAATAACTAAAACTGGCTCAAAAGCACTAAACAGGGTCTACTAGCTCAATCATAAACAATTGTTCATCCTAAATTCACACGAACAATTTATCGATACATTGAAAATATCAAACATCACATTCCCATCACTAAAATGGTGGGAAGCGAATTTCCCGAAGACATTAATGGAGTCATTTATTGACTTTGTCTGCGGTTATTACACAAATTTCGTGATTCTGGACTAAAACTAACTTCCTAGGTAAATTCTGAGAGAGAAGTTCTGATGTTTTTATTAGGTTGATCAATGTTTATCGTTTCGAGAGCCAATGTTTGTCGTTTTGTCAAATCAATTCAGCGCCAAGTTTCAGATAGACACTCTTAATATCTTATGATCAAATAAAACAAAGTACCTACTTACAGAAACAACTTGAAACAAGATATAACGGTAAAATACAGGCTGCATGTTGGAATATCAAATACACATTACGAATTACGAGTACACATACACGTATTTCAAAAATATTTAATTATAGTAAAATGTAGTTTTTATACTTAATTAAAAATACAATTACGATAATTATGTACCAATAAGTGTTTCTAGGAGTTATTTATACGTTATTTATTTGAATCTTTTTAAGTTAATATCAATGTAATTCCATATAATTATGTTAACCATACAATTATGTTAACCTCGCAAAACCATTGCATCTATGCAACACCCTATCAGGGTACATGTACCTACTTACACTTTATATTAAGATCTCCTTACCCTGTACATGATGCATATTGAATAAATTAATAAATGAATAGCACATATTTTTTATCTTTAGGTCGATTCCAAGAAATATAATTGTTGAAAAGTGCAATTAAAAAATAGCACTTTTCAACAATTCTGTTTTTAAATAATATATTTAACTAATCAATTAAGGGATAAGAATTAAGAGCGCTTTCCAATTTAGGTAACTTTAGCAGCACGACGGTCGCGCGACAGTCGCGCTGCTGCTAATTTCATACTATAACGACAGCGCGGCAGCGGCGCGTGGGCGGCGCGCGGCAGTCGCTACATTCAATAGGCGTCGAGATAGTGTTGTAAGCGCACGTTTTTGTTAACAGACAGCAAAATAAGCGAGTTTGACACCGAAATATTAGATATTGCGTGGACTGCAACGCAATAATCTAAGTAGTAACCTACTGTTTTTATAATGTAAAGGCATCTGCTGACGACCTAATGTGAAAGCGGTCTAACTGTTAATTACATTTTATGTTGGAAAAAACCCGCTATTCAACATCTTTTTATATTTTTTGTTATTCTTTAGATCATCATTCTCTTTTATCATCAGCACTTGCATCCTAACCCATTAATTATTTATTTTCCATTTTCAAAACTTGAGCACGCTCACGACTATATCCCAAACGGGGTAGTCAGAGGCAAGTTACCTATTGCCGTCTAGTGAATGGAGCACTAAAAAGCTCACTTTCCAAGAGTATAATGGCCCAACGTGGTAGATTGAGGGCCGTCAGCCGGTATCTGGGTTGCTTTGGTATATTATCGATGTTTTCCACCATCGGAGAGATAGTCACAATAGTAACAATGATCCCAAATATGTGCCACACGGGTTTCGGGATGGGATATAAACCCTATGCCACGACGCTTTTGAAAGCCTGATGAAAAGAAGTAGTAGATGTAGATGCGTCAAGCTGAGGAAAGCTGGCTGGCATGCATCAGAGGAGGTTTATGTCCAGCAGCATACTCTGAAGCTGATGATGATGAATTGAGAGGAACTAACAATATTGAGAACCCCATTTTGTACAAATTTAAAAATCAGTTGCTTACTCACCAACAACATACCATCACGACTATATCCCAAACGGAGTAGTTAGAGGAGACTGTTGCCGTCATGGTGAACGGAACACTCAGAAGCCTACTTTTCATCAATGGTATTTGAAATCAACGTGGTAGGTTGCCCTTCCGCCGTTCTCCGGGTGGATTTGGTTTTATATCGATGTTTTCCATCACCGGAGAGTTAGTCGGAAATGTAACAATGAACACAAATAGTTCTGGCCAGATTTGAACACGGGACTACGTGACCACGATCTGCGTTAAGATGCCTAACCCCTGGGCCACGACGCTCTCCTCTTCAACAAGGTCGCAAGTAACCAAATAAACACCTATTTCAGAACAACTAAGGCTTCGCAATTTAACCCCAAACAGTATAACGAAGAAGCTATTTCACGCAAACGTTCGGGAAGATTTGCTGGACCACTTTACGTATTCCAAACGCCTGTGTAATGATTGAGCTCGTTTATTACTGCTTTAAAAGGTTTCGATAGGGTTGTCAACTAGCTCGGTGCCCAACCGTCTGGAAGAAACTAGTTATTTTTTGACCCATCGTGTGCATCGCGGCTGAGTGCGACCATATTACCGGATATGGCAGCAAAGACTAACTCGACAGTTGCAGGCCCAGTAAAATCTTTGTACTGTGAAAACCAAAGAGCACAAATACAAGAATCATCATCATCATCATAGCACCAGCACGACTTCAGGGTGATGGCTATGTTCTAGCTCAGTCATAGTGCTTTAGAGGATACCCTTCAATGATGGTCGACTAGTCGGCTATTAAATCGGCTAGTGGAGACCTATCAGCACTGAGGAAAGAAGGTGTCGCGTCACGAAGGGCCAGCTTTGCCACCAGTGCCAAGAGTCCGACATAGATACGCCGTGCCCAGTCAGGATTTCTCAAAGTTTTCAATAATGCATTTATTGAAAACTTTGAGAAATCCTGACTGGCTTTGAGAAAACTAGTTAAAGAGCTACTTTATGGATCTCTGCAACACTATAGGCTACTGATACGGTGTTTATGTACTTGATATAGTAGCCTCATTGTCGTCGATATAAACTTAATTATTGTGGCTGTTAAGAAGTGACAGCCCTACGGTGACCTCGCCGCGGATGGGTTGGAAATACCCCTGTATTTATTAAAGGAAATGTCCTAATTTTACTTTGTATTTAAGGGTTTCTGGACAAAAGGCTAGGTGCCGTTTTAAATGTTAAAGATAGCAATGGGCACATTTTAGGGTTGAATGTGGGTTAGACAGATATTTCTAAAATTAAAGGTTCAGATACGATAGTGTAACTTTAGAATGGGATTATTTCGTAAATGTAATGTACAGTTATCTTTAAGTAATATTTTTTAAGTTAAAAGCGTGTAACGTGTTCTATACAATATTATCGTAATCATATATATTGAGTCTAGTGTTATAGTTTTATTATATGTTTTTTGATTAACTGCATGCTAGTTATGCATCTTGCACCACCGAAACTTTCTATATTTTTTTCGATTCTCTGCCTGGAAGAACGCTTCTAGCGTTATAAAAAAAAAATATGCGCCAGACAACACACTTCTTGTAATGGTCTCGCAGTAGGGATTAACATCCCTGTGTCACGAGGTACCACACAAGGAAATAAGCTAGGGGCGTCTCCCAGCACAGCCAGACCCGAGTCAATTCAGAAAATATTGTTTCCCGGTAAAACCCGGTCCACTATAGAAATCGAGGCTACAGCGCACGACGAAAATCGTCGTTAAAAATAAAATTCTATTTAAATAAATATCTGGGACAAATCACACCAAGATCATCTAACCCCAACAAAGCAAAGTTTGTACTATGGGTATCGGTTTTGTAGGTAAGCTTTATTTTTGTGATTGAAATATTTGTGCAATAAAGACGAAAAAAGAAGATGATAAAGTATTGTATAATATTTATTTTCTTACAACAAGACGCAACAAAACATAATTAAGCAATTATTGGTTGTGTATATACGTGCACAACGTCGGTGAGACACAATCATACGGACAGCCTGACTGCCGAGTGTAGCACCGAGAAAGTAAACAAATTTCATCGAAAAAAAATGGTTGCCTTAACGGTTAAGTTTATTAGTTTATCTTAATTTGTGAGTTAAGGCTTAACGTGCCACCCCTAATGCCATATAAATATATAAATTCGCGTTTGCGTGGTCGCGACCAAATAGTTAGCGCAGCTTATAAAAACTAGGTCCCCCCGAGAGAAGTATTTTTGGGGAATTCTGTGCCGAAGACGACCTCCGACAGGTTTTAGTGGGAAGGGGTCTCTGACCGAGTCTCATTTACCCCAGGGTCCGGAACCCACTCAGTGATCCGCGCCTGGCCCCGCCATGTACCGCGGCTCAGCGGCGCACCGCCAGATGCAGCACCCGGTAAGTATTTTACGTAACACAATATTTATGTATCTATTCTTATTCTTTGTTTTGCACAGCCTGCCCCGTTCTTTATTATACAAGTCTCTCTTCAGAAGGTAGTCAGGAAGAGATCGCTTTATAGCGTTAAGAGCTTCTAAATTGTTCATTTGATGTCTGCTTGCTGAATAACTTGTTCTATTTATTTGTTTGTGCAATAAAAAATATTTATCTTCGTTTATAAACACGTGCAACACATTGGAACGTTTTATAGTGTTGTTTTTGAAGTCGGTTTTTCATTTTAGCAGTCTCTAGCGTAATTAATGACAGCCAATACAATTTTACCGTTATTGCATCACGACTCGAATTGTTTTCGGGCGCAATAATGGAGAAATGATTATGTAAATTGTTCAGTTTTGCATTTCGCATGTAATTGACGACTGAATACGAACTCAAGAGACGATTTTCCTGAAATTTACTTTCCAATTTGTAACTGTTTATTTTGTATTGCCACGGTTTGGCATGCGTCTGTTAAAGTAAATTATTTATTCGGTTCGTACACAAAATGAAAGGCTACATGGTTAACAAAATGAAAACAAATCTGACGGATAAATAACCGTAAAGTAATTGAGCTGTGATTAATTGTGAACGAAAGGTTAATAAACATAGGGGGCACCTTTAAACTAAGATCATCTGAAACTAAACTCAGCAGAGCTTCATCTATGGGTGTCCAGAGACTGATAAACACACAGCACAAATACTGAGGACACAGCACGGGTGAGAAAATTAAAAAATACATACATACCATCACGCCTTTTTCCCAACGGGGTATGCAAAGACCACATCTTTACACTTGCTACGGTCCTGACACACCTCTTGCGATTCTTCCATTCTCATTAATCCTTTCATACATGCTCGTCGATGATAGGTACTCCTGACCTGACCTTTTTTAAGCACGGACTCGTCCTAAGTACGTCCGTCAAGGCCCTTCCAACAGCTCCATCCACCCTCGCCTCGTAAATTTGTTTCGTTAATCGCCTTTCATCCATCCTTTCCATATGCCCAAACCATCTTAGCATTCCCATCTCAATTTTTGTGACAACATCCTCTTTCACACCACAACGCTCTTTAATTATGCCATACCTCACTTTATCACTCAATGTCACTCCTGCCATACTTCGCCATGCTCTCATTTCCACTGCATTTATCCAGCTTTCATCCTTCTTTTGCCATACCATTGAAAAATAGGTATTTGTAAAATGTATTGCTGTCTGTTTCTAACCTCAAGCCCCCCGCAGAGTGCGATAGAGACAACTGCAACTCGGACCAAAATTATCTATTAAAATCGACGCTTCGTAGTCCCCTGATCTCTTTTTTTAGTTAAGGCGCGAACTCAACGCCAAAACCAGAAATTCCGTCGTAGTCAAAGGCCTACTCCTCTTAAACGGATGGGTGAAAAAATCCCAAATAAATATATAATAACTTAGACATATTTTCTTCAATCTGTACGATTGAAATTGCCGTAGTATAGAAAATTTCTATAATAAAACCCAACTTGAAAAAAGTTCTTAGAAAAACTTCAATTTGCTAAGGCTCCTAAACTTTAAGTGTGATTTGTCTAGTTTTCACAGAAAAATATAGGCCATCAAGTCTTAATCTGTACGTTGGGTTTTCAAAAATACTTCCTGTGCCCCAAGGGAAAAACAATTTTAGTGTTTTGTTGCGAGCGTCCTCGCGCGCGAGTGTCTGCGGGGGCGACGGGCGGCAGTACCGCTCCGGTATATCAGAGGAAGACAGAGAATCGACGAATAGAAGGGCCTTTAAATCAGGAGAAGGTTTTGGCCGTATTCCTATGTTTTCCTTTATAGTATAAATCAAATTAATTTTATGGATGTTTGAACTACTCAGTACTTCAGAGAAAATAGTCTTAACTAGTTCAATCTTCTAAATTGGAATAATTGGGAAGAATATCAAGAAATAAATCCAGCCTTATACGTCCCACTGCTGGGCACAGGCCTTACCTAAACTATGAGGTGGAACGAGCCATACTCCAACACGCGGGCTCAGTGCGTATTGTTGGAGAGGTGAATAGGTAAGGTTTATCACTGGCGTAAGGTCAGATGTTATCAAGCCGCCTTTTTAGGCCTCTGACTAGGCTTTACGACTGATATCTTGCGACGTCAGCCGGGACCAGCTGTTTAACGTGCCTTCCGAAGCACTAAGATGCACGAAAAACACATCACTTAATTTCGGTCGGTATGGTCACCCGTCCATAACACCTGACTGGCGTTGATTAACATGGGATCGTTGCCGATCCGCTGCCGTCACTTAGCCACGGGTACCTCTCTGTTCCGTTTCTACACAGTGAAACAGTACCCGGGGTAAGATCTGTTCTAAATCTGCCTCACCGCTGAAGCATTCTAGCCCCAATGGTGGTAAGGAGCTCATGGGGGGGGGGAAGAATATCAATCAAGCAAAATAAAAAGAGCCTCTCAGACAAGATGAACCTATAAAGAACTTTATTACTGTATAGTCAAAGCTCTTAATCTAAATTTAAGTGAAGCTAAGTGTAACATTGTTTTGAGTTGGAAACATGGTTTGCATTTCAGTCCCAAAATTACTCACTTCTGCGAGTTGTGAGTTCTGCAAATGTACTTCAGGATACCTCCTGGAACCTTGTTTCGTCTATCCGGAGTTTCCATGCAATCAGCATGCAATTTTCCTTTGCACTCCGACTCGGCCATTGGCGAGCCAATTTCAATTTTGTCAGGAGAGCTTTAGAAAAATTGACGTGTGATACGACCGACGAAATTGGTACTTGTTGGCGTGTGAGCTAGGAAAGTGAGTTTTGATGGATGTAATTCAGAAGTTTGTTTTATTGTTTTTTTACTAGGTAAGGTTACATTTCCAAGCCGAATTATGAAAATACGATTTAGCTGGGAAAATATGAGGTAAAGGGTCAGTGATCCTGGTGTAAAGTGTCCCAGATTATAGTTTACTAGAGATTAGATGTGACCCGCGGTTTTGTACGCCAGTACCCGTTCTTTCCGTTCCCTTAAGAATTTTGGGAAATTCTTTCTAAGTGGTTTCTAAGCTCCCAAATTAACCTTACTGCCTTTCAGTTTTCTATGCCAAATAATTTTGGCGGAGCATTGTCGATCACCACAAAATAAAGAGTTTACAGAAGGACCAATCGCGTGTTTTCCAGAAACTTGGCCAACCGCCTAGGTTTACCATTTTATTCGCCTGAATTTCTAAAATGAAGTAGGTAGAATATACCTACTAGACAGAACCGGCTAAAAACAAAATTCATCATGTGAAAAACTGCACCAAGTTCGGCAAAAACAAAAACACTTGCGATAGTGCGACTCGCCGCGTGACCGATTCTCACCGGTATCGCCTGTAATCGCCTCATTTTGTCTGTGTGCGTGATTGAACGAAAACTGCCGGCGGGCGCTACATGTTTAGGAATAACTTTGGATTCTAAGATACAATGGGGTCCGCATATAACGGCCCTGGCAGGGGGACTCAGTTCCGCTGCTTGTGCTGTTAGAAAAATAAGACTCTTGACTGATATTGAAACAGCAAGACTAGTATATTTTAGCTACTTTCATAGTGTTATGTCGTATGGTCTACTGTTGTGGGGTTCAGCTGCAGACTTGAACACCATTTTTGTACTTCAAAAAAGAGCCATCCGCTCCATTTACAAACTTAGACCACGCGACTCGCTTAGGGAAGTATTTAAGAAGATCGATATTTTAACTGTGCATGCTCAGTATATTTTAGATAACATAATGTATGTGCGCAAAAACTTGCATCTGTTCAAAAAAAACAGTGACACTCATAAACATAATACCAGAAATAAAAACAAATTGAAAACTCCCAGTCTTAGGCTACACAAGGTGGGAAACTTATTTGTGGGTCAATCTGTAAAATACTTTAACAAAATACCTCAAAGTCTTGTTGATCTACCTCTTCACAAGTTTAAGTCTGCAATTAAAGCAAAGTTAATGAAACAAGGTTATTATAATGTAGAGGATTACTTGAACGACAAAAGTTTGTGGTCATAGTAGGAATAATCTGCTCCTCTGCTCAATATTGTGTTCTTTTTTCTACTCGCATTGATTGTACTCTGAATTTATTTTTTGTAAAACAAAGTTGAAAAGAGTAACTATCGAGTTTCTTGCCGGAGTCTTCTCGATAAGAAGCAACGTCCGAACCGGTGGTAGATTCACATTATATATATTCACGATATTATTATTTCTATATACTTTTTTTTGACATGTCATAAGTGCTTTGTACAAGCTTAAATGAATAAATGATTTTTTTACTTTACTTTACTTTACTTTACATGCGTAATTTGTGTCTATGCCCAGTAATTTTGGCTGTGCATTGTCTATCACTCTCATTCAGTCAATAAGTCAGTAACAGAAGAACTTCATTGATAAACAAACTCAATATTGAAACTTTCCCTGTCCATTGTTTCAAAAAAAAATACTTATACCCTGTCCATTATCATCTTTTTGACAACTCACACCTATGAATTAATTTTCTTTTTACGAAAAAATGTACTATAGTAATGTCGTAAACTTAGTAAAGTAGTACCCACTTAGTAAAGTGACCTGTGCAAAACAAACAACCAAATATTATAAAACAGATAAATCGATCAATGAAAAAAAATATTTAACTGTTAGGATTTTTTCTGGAAAATTAATAAAAAAAAAGTAGTATGTCACAGATACTTTTTTTTATTTTTTATTCCATGAATAATTATTTGTAAGGAATTATAATTCAACTCAAAAGTTGAACTAAGTTGAAGGTGAATTATTAAATATTATTTATCACCGATAACGATTCACGAGGCTATATTTATAGACTACTGTAATAAAAGAAAACTGAATAAAACCTAAAAATATTTCGATGCATTAAATAGATTAAAAGTTCTTAAATAAAACGATTATTATTTCGAATCGAATTGGTAACATGTGAGGGCGTCACTAATTTCGAACTGCTCGAATTGTCATAAAGATAATAAACGATTGGACAGGGTATAGGATACGGCCTGTTATAAAAATAATCTATACTAATATTGAAAAGAGGAAAGATTTGATTGGTTTCTTGTTTGTTTGTATTGAATAGGCTCCTGTACTACTGATCCGATCGTGAAAATTATTTCACTAACAGAAAGCTAAATTATGCAGGAGTGATATAGGCTTTAATTATATTATGAATAAACAATAAATCAGTGAAAAATAATAGTTTAAGTAAATCAAGTCGAACAAAAGCGGGCGACATAATTATGATAATGGACACCAACTGTCAAATATTTGACAGATCGAAGTCTGTTGGGGCAGCTCGTACTGAATAAACCGATTCGTGGGGAAAGACTTTTACTCACCTAACATTAAAAGAATTCAGTTCTCTACGATCAAAAATAATTGCTTGCCAGTTACAATAAAAAACGCAAGAACTACAAACGCGGTCTTACGTAAAGGCGAAGAGACAAAAGAATTCCTAATTCATTATCATTCCCTCTGGAATCATTACACATCATTTCATTACACATCATTTCCCCTACTATATTTTTTTAATATTTATTTATTCGAAAAATAAAGAATCTGGCAACCTTATAAAGGTGTTTGGCCCCCCTCAAGCTGCGTTTGACTTCAAATCCTTTTTTTAAATCTCAGAGTTAATGTCGAATTTAATTCTTAATGACATCCACTTTCAATTTAATTCCTTTCTACGAGTATTCATTCAAGACCATGCATTTACCATGCAACCATACATCTCAGTCATGCATTTGTGACAAGTTCAAAACTCGTAGTAGGGGTGTATTCTGTCGCTTTCCGCCTCCGTTGTTTTTAATCTGCCACGTACTAATTAACTTACGTCACAGGTTTGTAATTAACGGGTTATTAAATGCAATTCGATGTGGAATATGAAATGCAGGCTCAGCATTGATGTGCTCACTCGAAGGGGGAATTGTATGGATGGATTTAACGGGTCACAGATTATGATGCAATGCCAAAACATCAGTGTAGAGTATTGATTTATTGTGTTTTATAATTTAATAGTAGGTAAATAGTCCATTTTGTTGCCTTGAAGAAGACACAATGAGGAAATAGTGGTATTGCATCACATAAGCGAAAAGAAAGATCCAAAATATAAATTGTCGGTTCCTACGTTGCGTGCTAATGTTTGGAACATCCATGACGTAGGCTTTACTGGTAAGTGGTGGGTTGGGTCTGTTACCTGCGGTTAGGGGAGAAAAATACTACCGAGGTATCCCTGCCTGTCATAAGAGGCGACTAAAAGGGCTCTTGGGGTGGCGAAGCACCCGCGGGGGGGCCTGCGTGTCTTTCGGTTTGTGATCCCGAGAAAGACGTTAACACGTGTTTTCGGATACAGTGGTCTGTGTTATCGTAAACTGGAGTTGAGGTTGCTCCTCCCGAGGCTGGCTGCCAGGCGGCCTTGCGCGCCGAAGGGTCTTGCGAGGAGTATCTCCCTTGTCAGGGATTCCAGGTCCCTTCCATTCTGCCCCGAAGATGACCACCTTCAGGTTTTAGTGGGTAGGGGTCTCTGTTTTCCCAGGAGTTCCAAGTCCCATATATCCCAGGTGTCCCGAACCCAGGGCCTTGGAAATGCCTAAATGCATTTCCTGACGCAAAAAAAGTGTGGTCTAGTGCCGTAGTGCTGTGATCTGAGCCACTAATCATGGCCCTAGAAGCGATTACTGATTGAGCTATGCCACTTGCGCGTCATCGCGAGCAGCTGGTTACAAGTGTGCGAGAGATCGGGTGAGTGAACACGGCCACAAGAAGCTTGTGGCCCGAACGCGACGACTCTAACGCTCAATTTTCACCGATGCCATACGTTTAATGACAAATCTGGGCGTGGCCCACTGGCCACTGCCCAGTGTGTGGCAGGATTTTATATGTGGTAAGATGCTGGTGAGACCAGCTTGTGTAGTTCGCGTACACACTCTCCATCATCTAGTCTGTAGTAGACAGACAGATAAAATCCTGGAAGGGTGCGTTTCCACCAGAGATGTGGGAGGATGCGTGGCGAGGAATTTGTTTGTTATGAACCAATAGAATCGCGAAGCTAGGTGAATGAAACAATTCTATTGGTTCTTAACACACACATTCCTCGCAACGCATCCTCGCACATCTCTGGTGTAAACGCACCCTTACAATGCGCAAACTGTGATTGATTCGAGCATTACGTTGATGCGGTAAAAGCACCGAATAATGTTTTAATGAAAAAATCAAATCTGAAATGTACCTTACAGGCGAATGTTCGTCATGCCAAATTCTGGCAAACTTTGTGTTGACTTGTTTTTAATTTAAGGTAAAATCTTAGGCCCGTATTCTAGAATCGTACTCAAGCACTGATCTGTGCTTGAGTAGAGATTTCAAAACGTCAGTTCATACAAAAACGTCACTCAGATCTATACTCAAGTACAAATTTTGTTTCAGAATAAGGGCCTTAGATTCAAACATTAGGTACTTTGCTGTTATTATTTAATAATATCTACAAAAGTTCAGACCATTTGTAACATTTCAACAAAAAATAGCCTTAAAAAGCCTTTAACTGAAACTTCAATATTAAATTCCTTTCAGCTATTATACAACAACCATCCGTACAGGCATTTAATTAAAAATACGTTGACGTTCTCGAAATCGTGAGCTCTGAAAAATACTTTCCTGAAAACTGCAATATGGGTTGCAAAGTTTATTGAGCAGTAAATGAGGTTACACTCACTATACTGTGAGTTCTGTGAGTATTTATTGAAACTGGCCTTTGTATAGGTAACCCATTGTGTCATTGTTTTCTGTGATTAGTAACCTGCGTAGTGAAGCGATTAGAAGCGTGTTAATTTTTTTTTCGACAGGACTGCGAGTGGCCTCGTCCCGCGCGCCTCTCATTCCCCTCACTCGCCGCGCGCCCGTAGAAACACAAATATGGGGTCTTGTTCGAAATTCATAAAAAGAAGAAGTATTATCACCAGCCAGCTCACATTATAAAGGTTGGTTCAGATAAAGTGTAAAACCTCATCTTAATAACTACGACATACAAATTATATTATGTTGTAATTTTACAGTGATTATGATAACTTCTTATGTTTTTAACTAAGTAGGTATTTAAGTTTTTTTTTTTGATATCTTACTAATAGACAAAATATACCGAGTGTGTCATAGAACTTATTCCAATCAAATTGACACGATTATTATTTATAATGAATGACAGTTCTTTCTCTTGTATCTCAAGCCTTTGCCTACGATTCCTTCTATCATCGAACCAAGTAAGATTCTCAAGAGTTTTATTTTCACGTTAGAAATTTTTGCACCGAAAAGCGAAAATATAATATTACCAATTCAGAACTTTTGCCAGTCTTTTGCCAAGAGAACATTGCGTCTGTCCCATAAATCAACCTAGATTTGACGGCAGCCTAGACAATCTGGTTCTGCACAGATGCGTTTCGTAGCGTAGTGTTGGACATGCTGTATCTAGAATAGATTTGCATTCTGTCTAGATTTTGCTGGCTAGATTTGAATGCCGAATACTAAAATATCAAACACCAGCTTTCCGCAAGCGTGCAGCCCACGTGTACTATATACAGTGTGAGTCTTCATAAGGTGCACATATTAAAATATGGCATTCTATGCTTAATTTGATCAACGGAAAACATATTTAAAAAATCTAAAAAAATCGCTACTTTTTTTTAAGGATTTTTTGAAGTGTTTGTTCCCCCTACTCTGACCTTCGTGTAAATAAAACATTGTTTCTTTCAAATTAATTATTTGTAACAATGAATTGAACTTAACAATGATCGGATATGATCAGTCGTCCTCATAAAATTTAAATCCGTGAAAAAACTGCCCACAATACAGAAATAAAATGTGTTTTTAAGCAAAAATTTGCTTTTTTAAAATCTTTTTTTTCAGTAATTGCTAAATTTCTTATTAGAACTTACGCTTTATCTGCATGTTTTATAATTTTAAATTATTCTACATTGTATTTGCTGTCCAGTGGTAAAAATGCCTTGCTTATAACTTAATTACAACGTTTCATATCAACTGATAATGACACTCAAAATGCGCCATTTATTTCTTTTGGGGATAGTTTATTCTAGGTGTTATCAAATAAAACAAAAGAATTAAATTAAAACTATTTATTAACTTATCATCAAAGGACCAGTGCCCAAGTTGGCCTATGAACCAACAAACATTTGACATCTGTCATAATTCTGGCCAAGGATGTGTCTAAGTAAGGATGCCATATCTTTTTATCGGTATATTGGTGAAATTATTGGCAAAATAGGTCTAGTTTTTTAAGCTTTTGAGTTAATTCGTTGCAAACAAACAAATCTTTGGTAGATATACTGAGCATAGTATATTTCGTGAGAGCATCTGTGTTACAAATTGTAACATCAATCAGTATCATCACTTGATATTATTGTTTTTAGGACCCGTCAGACTTACTGATTCGACTCGCTCGTAATCTCAAAATCGATTCTCTGGATACATTACAAAAGCCAATAAATGATCTTCAATAGTCTTCAGGCAATAGAATTGTAACCTTAGGCTAAACATCATTTTGCCAAAGAAAGACAACCTGTCAGCAAAAAAAAAAATTTACCTCTGACATACTTATTTAAAAAAATTGTGTGGACTTATTTGATTTTCTGGAAAAAACTTAAATTGATGATAACTTTTTAACGGTTAGAAATCGGACCAATATTGAAAGGGTTAAAAAGGTCAAAAATGACCCCAGCTATGCGCTATTTTGATTTGATCCTTACTTCCAGAGACACCCTGTATTTATCGTTGGGCGATGTTGAAGGACAGAGACAAACCTGTTCGTTTTGACCATAGCGTAAGCGAGACAAGCGTGCGTCCTGTCAATCGTATATTGCGACTGAGTGAAATTAGGCGACGGGGGCCTGATTTAAGCGGTCCACGCGCTAGAGGCGAGTCACCTATATTCCGCTATTTTGATTTAATCTAAGATTAGTAAGGATTAAATTAAAATCGTATCTCTGATTTTTACATTAAATCCCAATATTTTCAGTATAGCACCATTAGTACCAACAAAAAATCTTAAACGAAAGCATTATTACGAATTGTCTCTCTTCAAATCCTTACGGTCCTTACACAAAAACTTATCTTTTTCGCCGAAGGGAAACGCGGCAATAAAACTTGGTTGTTGTGCAGAAAAGAACTGAAAAAGGTCTAAAATGCGCGAATAATATTATTGTGCCAACTCTGAGAGGAAATGGAGGGATCCCGTATTCAAATACAAAGTACACACGAACATCAATTCGAATAGATAAGGCACAAATGTACCACAACATCGGTTCCGGGTACACTTTTGTGCCTCTCAGCGTCGAAACCCTCGGTCCGAGGGGCCCCAGTGCACAGATCCTGACAAAAAACAAGTGACCCAAGAGCTGGTACATCCTCGCACAACGTGTGACTCTTTCCATCCAACGGGGGAATGCTGCCAGCATCCTGGGTACCTTACCACGGGCGCAATTTTTTTTAGCTGCAGCGTGACGTCATGCGTCTTGCGTCACGTTGCAGCTTTACGCTGTTATTTATTTTCATTGATCTTCAACCGAGAATACTGTCGTAGAACTGCTTGACGATGAGACTTCGTAGTACTATCTATAAGCCACATAGCCTAAGAACCCTGGATCCCATACTAAAAACAGCGCCCACAATGCATCCTGATGATCTAATATAGGTTAATTCAACAAATAAAATTCCTTTAAAATATGAATATGCGCCAGACAACACACGACTTGTCATGGTTTCGAAGTGAGGATAAAATATCCTTGTGATACAATGTACCAGACAGATAATTAAGGGGCGTCTCCCAGCACACCCAGAAGCAAGCTTATTCAGAAAAGATCATTTCCTGAATTGACCCGATCGGTAATCGAACCCGAAACACCACGGAAACGAGGTGAAAAACCGTGCTACAGCGCACTACGCCAATCGTATCGTCTATCAATCTAGTCTCTTCAGTTCAGAAAGTTGTCTAGAAGAGACAGCCTTGTAGCTATAAGACCGCCATAATTGTACGTTCTGTGGTATTTGTTTGTTTGTGAATTAACATACCATCACGACTTTATCCCAAACAGGGTAGGCAGAGGCAAGTGACTGTGTCGTCATGGGGAACGAAACACTCAGAAGCCCACTTTTCACCAATAGTATTAGAACCCAACGTGGTAAGAGTGATGAGCCTTCCGCTGTTATTCGGGTTGATTTGGTTTTTTATCGATGTTTTACATCACCGGAGAGTAAGTCGGATATTTAACAATGAACTTAAAGATTTTGGTTCTGGCCAGGTTTGAACTCGGGACCACACGATCCACGATCTGAGTTCGGGTGCTGAACCACTAGGCCACGTGCTGTTGGTTAAATTAGTATTATTAATACGCTATAGTGACGTCATAGCTTCAAAAACGTTGCACGCTTGGCTTTCATAGGAACAGAGGGTTTTGCGATATTTACTAATGCATATGTCTGTGGGAGATAGGTACTTCCACTAAGTTACGGTGGTTTGAAAGCCACGTACTCTAATTTTGAGCGGAAAATTCGGATACTCAGTATACCTAGAGAGTATTTTACCACTATTTATTCTGTTTGTCTCTGAATGTAGTTTTGGTATTGAATAATACAGCTGACTTAGAATAATTACATATAGAAACCAAGTCCGCGCGCCCATTTTGAAGCACCTTATTTGGAGCCATAAATGGCTCCAAACGGACCGCTTTGCAGTGTTCATTACAGCTCCGCAATGTTCAATGTCAAAGCGCGCCGCACGTAAGCAAGCAATAGTCACGCATGTGTGGATCGGATTAGTGCTTCATTTTTAACGTGGCGGTTGTATGAAGACTATCCTTTTAAACGTTATTATTCTAAGACAGTTGATAATTAGATAACTCTTTTTCTTGCTCTGTTTGTGACATCTAGAGTGTCAAAACAATCGGCTTACAACCAAACCCGTCTTGCATGCGTTTTCCTTTTGACTTAGCCAAAGAACTGTTAATGAGGTGAATAATTTCTCTGAGTATTCAATCAAGATTATTTCACCATGTAAATTTAAGCTTTGTTTATACATATATTTCTAGTGTAAAACTATTTTATCTGTAATCATGATAAAATCTGCTAGGTACTTATACATAATATAAACTTCTTCCCAGCAATGAAGGTCACGAAGACTCAAAGGGACAACAAACCTTCAGCATGGGAAAAAAAGATTAGCAGTCTGTAAAGTCACTGTGTTATATTAAATAAATTTTAAATGTCATTATATACACTAAAGAATCTATTCCTTTAGAGTAATAACAACAATACTCGTATCATGAGCAGAGCCTACAACGCCTAAGATGTCATGTTAATCGTAAAAAGTAATTATCAACGCAATTCATTAGTTCGCTCTCGCTAAAATAGACCGTTGATGTAGGTAACGTTATCACTTTTTAGTCATGCCTACAGAACAGTTATTTGCATGAGTTGTGAAACAGAAGTAATACCGAAAAAACCATGAACCGGTGGAACTCGAAACGCTGGTACAGAATGATGGATGAGAAATGTAATGTAGGTACACCACTTACATTACATTATATTACCAGTGCACAACTATTACAATTAGTTCGTAAGTATTTAAATAGATGGCGTCACACTAATTAGTGATTCCAATATTCCTAGAAGACGGTGCTAAGATTTTTCTGGTAGACTATTTAACCTGAAAGTTAGAAGTTTTATTTGAGTAGCCAGCATTTATACGAGGGGCATGCTAAAAGAAGTTGATACTCTTCACTAATTTGATTGACTTGACACTGGCAAGTTATACACCATCATAAAGGCTGGTGGCTTATTGATAAATTTGAAAATAGAACACACGTTTTTTCTTAATTTCTGGCGAGAATTCGCTTGCAGCAATGGAGCTCAGTCGACCTAATTTTCGCACTATGATTTATTATGACTATAAAAAAGGTTTAAAGCCTCACGAATGTTTTCAACTTTTGGTGAGTCTGCTTGTTCACGAGCAACAGTATTAAATTGGTTTGCTGAATTTATAAGAGGTTGGGGATGTCTCGAAGATGAAGCGAAGACAGGTCGGCCACCAATCGCGGTCACACAAGAAAACGTTCGTGCAGTCGAAAAACTTATTCGCGAAAACCGACGAAATTACGTATGTAGAGCTGGAGCGAGAACTGGGAATTGGATCAGCAGCAATGCAAACCATAGTTCACGACCACCTTTCTCTCCGTAAACTTTGTTCGAGATGGGTGCCGCACAAACTTACCGATGAGCAGAAAGACCATCGGGTGGATTGGTGCCTATTCATGATAGATAATTTCGACGGTGGCGAGAAAAAAAACGTGTATGATACTGACTGGTGACGAAACATGGCTTTATAACTATGGTCCCGAAACAAAACGATAGTCGACTGTAGGGCGTTTTGAAGATCCAACGAAATGTCGCCGTGCACGAAGCACACAAAAACAAATGGTCGCCTCGTGTTTCTGCAAAACGGGTCATATTGCTACTGTAGTGCTAGAGGATCGAGGAACGGTGAACTCTGAATGGTATGTGACAGTTTATGCTCCAACAGCTTGGTGTGACAAGCGACCGAAGTCAGGAATCCGGCACCTTCTCTGGCACTACGACAATGCGGCACCGACACGTCTGCCAGAACACTTGACTTTTACAACTCAAAAAATGTGTCATTATTTTCTCACCCACCATATTCCCCTGACCTAGCGCCTTGAGATTTTTACCTGTTTCCAAAAATTGAAGAAAAACTAAAGGGGAAGAGGTTTGAAAGCAAAGAAAATGCACTGGCTGCTTATAATTTAAAAATTTCTGAGGTGTCTAAAGAAGAGTGGTCACAGGTATTTTCCAATTGGTTCAAACGTATGGAAAAGTGTATACGTGCTCGGGGTGAATACTTCGAAGATCGATACTTGTAAAAAAGAATACATTTTATAATTTTTGAGTATCTAATTTCTTTTGGCATGCCCCTCGTAAGAATATCTATGTGTAGCCAGCCCAGCCAGCCATCAACCTAATTCTTGGACGTGAGTATCGTCAATAGTGGTCATGGGATTGTTCAGTGTGTTTTCATTTACCATGAGTTGCCAATTGCCATAATTTGTATGCTATAATAATAATAATAAAAAATAAAACAGTCTACCTTGTCGATATTGCCGTCCCTAACACACACAACCTCTCATCGACCCATACTGAAAAACTGAGCAAGTATACAGACCTTGCCATCGAAGTCAAGACACAATGGCGAGTAGATACCGTCAAAACTATACCTATTATTGTTTCGTCTACAGGAATCATACCGAAAACGTTGCACAACAGCTTAAAAACTCTGGACATGCATCCTCTTTCGTTTCTCCTTTTGCAAAAAGCTGCGATTTTAAATACTTGTAGAATTGTACGCAAATTCCTCTCACTTGATAAATAATCTAAAGGCATTTTCGTTTTGGCCGCAAGCCCGCGAATATGACCAACCCCCCAGCAATGGGAGATTATGAAAAGAAAAAATATCCATAATAATAATATCTAATTTATTATATATTGCTATATTGGTTCATTTCATTTTTAATCACTAGGGTCGCCTGTATCGAAGAGTACCCTTAGTTTTCAGCTTCGACGAG
The DNA here is from genome assembly GCA_947369235.1 of Udea olivalis. NCBI lineage: Eukaryota > Metazoa > Arthropoda > Insecta > Lepidoptera > Crambidae > Udea > Udea olivalis. Next base: position 4,937,289 of record OX376370.1, on the reverse strand, counting down.
CCACGTGGAGAATCTACCTTCTGGGTCGCATGAAATCGTTTGACCCAAAACTAAGCGGAGCTTGTACTGGTGTCAGAGATTGATATATACTTACTTTAATAATTCTAAATGAACACAAAAGCAGATAATAATAACATAGAGAGAACACGAATGTTCATTACCTAAATGTTTGTCTAGGGTGGGGATCGAACAAACGAACTTTGGCGCTATAGGCAGGATGCTATCATTATCTATTGTTATTATCTATTTAAGTATGTATTTAGAAATATTTAAGTATGTTTATCAGTCTCTGACGCCCATATTACAAGCTCAGCTTAGTTTGGGGTCAGATGATCTTGGTGTGAATTGTCCCAGATATTTATTATTATTTATTATTATTATTAGGCCAACAGGTCAGTCAATAAAAATAATTTAATGAAAAAAAAAACCTAAAACATTTTTTCTTACTTCTTATTGTTGTTTACTGTTATCGGACGGATATGAAATGGAGCATCTTATCCTATATACGAGTAGGCAGGCGCGCGTGCGCACATGACGAATTGGCGAATGGCAAACTGTGTCCCTAACTAACCGGCTACCGGCTTCTATAAATGTTGTTTTTGCATAGGATAGCGAGTGACTTTGTCTGTGTGCGTGCTTGCTCAAACAAACTTACTATTACAATGTAGGTCGCTTTTTAAGATTAGTTATCAAATTTAGAGAACTTAGTATTTAAATAAACCTAATATAGGATTTAAGATACTGCTAACCAAATATTTGTAAGTTTTTATATGAAAATAAATTAATAATCAGCAAACGCAGTAAAACGATTTCACCCGTGATTGTCTTCAAAAGTTTAACTATTTGACTGACCCGATGACGCAATAAGTAGATAGATGTCTGGGCGGGAAGTGAACTCATATCATAATATTTATTTAGTTTAATCTCGTGCACCGTGTTTATTTTATCTGTTTAATCGTGTGGTTGACTGGTAGAGAATGCCCTTTGGCATTAAGTCCGCCAATTGTATCATTAATTTTGTGCAATGAAGAATAAATAAATAAATAAATAAATAATAAAAGCCATAACCGCCTTATAAGTTAACTAGCTTTCCCCTCGCGGCTTCGCACGCGTGAACTTAATTTTTGTGACAGAGATTTTTTACGACTTACGATACTTGTTATTCACAAAATCCCGCCTTAGTTAGCATCTACGTCCTAAAAAGAACTCTTACGCAAAATTTAAGACTCCTAGCACTTGAAGTAACGAAGTTTCATACAAACAAACTATCAACCCCAAAAGCAACCCTTTACAGATCAAATTTCGCAAAAACCCGTCTCAGTGATCGCCTACGTCCTTAAAAAAGAACCGCCATGCAAAATTTGACACTTTTAGTTCCTGAAATTTTACCTTTCGCTTTTATTTAATTTTTAATTTTACGAAATATCAGAATCTTTTAATCGAATTAATGTGTTGTACGGAACAAAATTTATCTCCGTAAAATTTTCTTGATGATGAAATAACTTTTAATCATAAGGATTGACATGTTTGTGTAGTATAACTCATAAAACTACATTTTAATTGATATTATTTTAAACAGAAAACATGCTACTACTAAAAACCTATATTTTTGTAGTACATTGTATGCATGCACATATCAAAAGTGTCTAGGGATCAAGCATTTTTATGCGGATTTCTTGAGATTGAGATGTGGCTTTGTAATAAATTTATGATTTTATAAATTTATATGGATCCTTTTTGGTGCATTTCATAATTTGAAACAGGAACTGTCAATCAAATTCGAGTAAAAGATGAAAATCAGCTGTCAATATTTTCCCTATAAAAACATACAACCCGCGCGGCTCCCATTCCCCTCACACGCCGCGTGCCTGCCACTAAACACGTCTGGACAGCAGGTGTGTGTTTAGTGTGAATGTATTAAATAAAATGGAAAAGTAGACGAAAGATTTACCATATGCGTTGTACGCATTGAAGACATTATTAGTGCTACTGTTTCCCTACTACTGATTAAAACCAACGTTATTATGGAGCGGCGACGTCATTTAAGCAGGGAAGAAATGCTCAGAGCCGTGGGAATGATAGAAGCTGGTTCCCGGCAACGTACTGTGGCTTTAGCTCTGAATACAAGTCAGAGTGTTATCAGTCGACTTTGGACACGTTACCGAAGCACTGGTACCGTGGCTGAGCGCCATGGTGGACGGTATCGCTGCACCACACGAAGACAAGACCGATACATTCAAATCACAACTCGAAGAGCTCCAACAATAACCGCCATGATGTTAGCCGTGAGGCTTCATCACTCTTCAGGGAACTTAATTAGCGACCAAACAGTCAGAAACCGCTTGCATGAAGTGAACCTTCATTCCCGAAGACCGCTAAGGGTACCACCTATAGCAATGCACAATCGTAGGATTCGATATCAATGGGCTCTTGAACACAGAAACTGGGCAGAAGAACAATGGCGTTTCGTGTGCTTTTCTGATGAGTCTCGTTTTGGTATGAGACCGGATACAAGACGTATACGACACTGGAGAACCCCTGGACGCCAACAGCGATTAAAATCCTGCCAGGATGTCCATCCTTATAGTGGTGGAACCATCATGGTATGGGCGGGTATTTGGATCGGCGGAAGAACTGAGTTGATTTGGATCAGAGGCAACCTCAACGCTCAAATTTATGCTGAGACGATTGTATCAGACGTCATCGTTCCTCTACAAGTGCAAATCGGTCCCTTATTTCAGTTAATGCATGATAATGCACGACCGCACACCGCAAGAGTTGTAAGACAGACTCTCGCCGCAGCTAACATCAATGTCCTGCCCTGGCCTGCTCAGTCGCCAGACTTGAACCCGATTGAGCATGCATGGGATATGCAACAGAGAAGAGCTCTGCCGAATATGGAGGGTATCCAGTCGCAAGAAGACCTTTTTTTGTTGTTGCAACGAACATGGGCGGCCATTCCACAGCGTGATTTAGATGAACTCATTTTGAGTATGCCAAACCGATGTTCTTGTGTTGTTAGTGTTCGCGGTAGAAACACGGATTATTAATTGTTTAAGTTACCCAATAAAATTTTAAAGAAAACTGTTATTTCAGTCTTTTTTTCGAACTTTAATGTTAGTGGTTCAAATGTCAAAAATCCCTTTATTAGGAAAATGGCAAATTTCTTTATTAATGCAAAGGTGACTTGGTTTATCGTTACTGTAGACAAACGAAAACACTTTATTTGATGAATCCTTAAAGAAAATTTTAATTAATATCAATCAGGAGAAAAGTTATTGCAAAAATATATGTTGATCCCTAGACACTTTTGATGTGTGTATATACCAGTGGGGTCAGCACTCGCACAAAAAGATGGACGGTGGCGCTTTCTTTCCGGATTACATAATAAATGTCAATTGATCTGGCTGAAAAAGGAAATATTTCAAAACAAATATATGCCTATAGCCATCAGGAATAATGTAGCTTTTTAACAGTGAAATATTTTTTTAAATCGGTTAAGTAGTTTCGGAAATGACCTGTCACAAACATACAAACTCACAAACTCACAATCTAACAAACTCACAAACTCTTTTACCTCTTTATAATATGAGTATAGGTGAGTTCGATTCCCGCCCAGGAAAAACCATTTTTGAAACAACTGTATAAATAAATAAATAAATAATAAATACCCGGGACAATTCACACCAAGATCATCTGACCCCAAACTAAGCAGAGCTTGTAATATAAGCGTCAGAGACTGATAAACATACCTAAATATTTCTAAATACATACTTAAATAGATAATAACACCCAGACACACAACAAATACAAATGTTCGTCACACAAATATTTGTCATGGGTGGGGATCGAACCCACGACCTCCAGCGCTAAATGCAGGATCGCTGCCATTGCGCCAACAGGCCAGTCAAGTACGTTAATTAAGTTGATTTGAGCATTATAAAATTGTATATGAATTAAAAAATAAGTATCCGCTCCGCTTGTATCAGTCCCTGACACCCATAATACAAGCTCTCTTAGTAATATTCTAACAAGTTATAAAATACAGTCAAAAAAACGAAAGTGTTCTTAAATTATTTCAGCCAAACTAGACATCTGTCGCTTGAAAGAAACTTAAACTTCAAAAACACATTAAAATTCCATACATCACCCTTTTCAATATTCTTGGCGACGTCGTGCGGAGGCATACTCTGTGATTTATCCAATTTCAAAGCTAAAGTTATTTTTTATTACATTTTGAGATATTGTATTTATTTTCAATTTGATGGCGTTATTTTTTCGAGCCATAAATATTGTGTTATATTCATCTAAAGATAGATGGGCTACTAGATTTTTAGAGCCTTTCGGACTAGATCAGACCTAGATCAGATGAAAAAGCTGCCAGAGCTTTTTATCAAGTAAGCACTAAGCATGCACGCTTTCGTGATAAAAATATTGGCATCCAATAGCGAATATGAACATGATAATGTCAAGACAAATAAAGTATTTAGCGGGTTTTTATATGTTTTTTTTAGGGTTCCGTACCTCGAAAGGAAAAATCGGAACCCATAAGGGATCACTTTGTTGTCCGTCCGTCCGTCTGTCTGTCTGTCAAAACCCTGTTTCTCAAGAACGCGTGGCGATATTAAGCTGGAATTTACATCAAATACTCAGGGCTTATGTCCCTTGGAGCTGTGAAAAAATCAAACTTCTAAGCCAACGCAATCAAAAGATACAGCCGTTTATGCCGCAAATTTTCGACACTCGCAAGGGAATTAAAACCTACAGGGTACCTCCCGTGAACTCAGATTCTTGAAATTTGGTGCGAAGCAATGTCTTATAGCACAGATAAAGGGAAAATTGCGAAATCCATAAATTTCTAGTTACATTACATAATAAAAATATACCTACAGGTTTGTACGGAACCCTCGGTGCGCGAGTTCGACTCGCACTTGGACGGTTTTTTAATTTTCTGCTTGAATTGAAATGTTGGCATGTGGTGACATTAAATTTCTACAGCTTTTGCTTGTGTCTTTCAATAAGGGTCAAATTAGAAATTCGTTAATATAAGTCGAAAGAAATAAACTTATCGAAGCAACGTGGCCCAACTGCAGTACAGGGCACATAGCGCAAAGAACTTATGGGCGTTATAGTACAACATTCTGTATTGGAAACCTTTGAAATTTTAGAGGCAAAATCAGCGTGGAATAACTACTAGCGAGGTGGTTAGACAACCTGAAAATTTCGAGTATATATGCCACCTACAACGGCTTATGTAGTTAAATACAAAAAGTTTTAGGATCCTTTAAGGGGCAAGGTGTGTATGTCGCAGTAAGATAGATAAAGCCGTAATATAGTTATATCCCTAGGGATATAATTATAAACCGTAACATAGTTAAACATTAAAAATCTTTTGTGACTTGTGATGACATTTTTAATGTTTGATTAATTTTAATTGTATTGTTAATGTTTAAATTCCAAAAAATATGATCGTTTTAATTATAATTGAAATTACTTTAATACGTGCTAATGTCACAAAGTATTGTAACTAACTGCAGGCTACATAAAGTTGATTTTTTAATTAAGATAATACCATTATAATATTGTTTTATTTAATTATATATGGTAGATTTCTATTTCACTAAGCTTATTCAAGTAATATATCTATAACACTGAACTTAATCTAGTAATATAAGTATATCACTAAACTTGAACCGTTTTATAACTATATTCCTAGTGAGATAGTAATAAATCGCTCTCGTATAACTATGTTACGGTATATAATTATATCCCTAGGGATATAACTATATTACGGCTTTATCCATCTTACTGCGACATGTACACTACTACAGCGAAGTTCCTTAGGCAATTTGTATGTTACCGCTGCACAGATTCACAAACCACATTAAATCTGTTTTATTTAAAAAGGGTTATTATACTACCAATTTCTACTTTTCAAATAAAAAAAGCCTGGGTTTAAAGCTCTCTGCACTGTGCGGGATCAGTTAACTCTTGTGATAGTTATTAATTAAATACCGGACTTTATTAAGTGTATTAATGACTAACATTTTTATCTTTGGAATTGTATGAATGACTAGGATGTACCACATCCTATCGTTTTATATTTTGTAGCTTTGATGTACTTATTAGGTGGTCCTGTTTATTAATGTTAGAATTTGAGCATTTTTTCCACAACAAACAAATTGCACTCTACTAACTCGCATTGTGAAACCACAACAAGTTTAAAAGAGTAACTACTGAGTTTCTCGCCGGGTCTTCTCAGTAAGAATCAACTCCTCCGACGCGGTGGTACATTCATATTATTATAGTATTTATGTCTAATATTGAGTATACTTTTTGACTATTGAAAGGACTGATTAGGTCTATTTAAATAAAGAGATTTGAGTTTGAACATCTCAAAGTCACTTTTGTTTATTATAACAATAATTATTAAAACTGTGTATCAAAAATCACTAATTTCTTTTTAAAAAGTAAATTAAAAAGGTTTTATTCCAGCCAGAACACCAACAATGAGCACTACATTTCCTTTTCAAACTAAAATTCAACGAAACTGTCTGAAAATTCTCTCCGCTAAGGTAAACCAAAAGTATGGAGCATTTTCTAAACCAGCTATTTTATTTCAAGCCGAGAGGAAGGCATCAGAACGGAGCTTAAATCCTTCTGTAATTGGAAAAACCAGGATATTTTCTGTCTCAACCTAGAAAATACAGGAAAAACTATTTCAGAGATAAAATAAGGGTCAATAGTGGTAGTGTCGTTCGTTACATTATCGATAAAGTGAAGATTTTAGAGGAGCAGGGAGCATTGGATTCCTTTGCTCGGAATTGAGCAGCCCGTCTAAATGCAATTACGTAATTCAATCTGTAAGAAAACCACAGATAAATAACACAGCATAGGCAGGTGAGCGAGGTCGCCAGATCTCACTGTCACTTCTAATGTGTGCTGAAGTACCTACTTCAGATTTACTATTGTTCATCTTGGTGTCAGAGCAAAGGATTACCCTAACTTTATAGGGTCAGCAATGCACGAGTTGTACGTTGAACAATGAACTTATCCATTTACTGCTTAAATGGATGCTTGCTATCAACCTTTAAAAAAATAATAAATGTAAGCCGTTAATTATAGCCGTGATATTAAGGCCGAAAAGTTTCAGAATGGCGCACATTTCTTGATAAAATCGTCAAAATGCGTGGTCCATGTATGCCACTTTTCATTGTTCAGCAGATCGTTCAGCAGCGAATACCTTTTATGACTAAGGCTGATTACAGTGATAAAAATACTTGACGACACTTCTAAATCACGTCTTGAAGACCAGCATTCAGCACTGGTAAAGATATTCTTACCCCAATCTACTCACTTATCGCCTACCTTTTCCCATCTCTATTCCCACCCCGTTTCTTTAGATGGAAAGTATTTCACTGTCACTAGATTTTTGGGGGTGAATTCACACTTGGTATTCTTTATGTAATCATATTCCATTTTTCTGGAAAATAGGTTATGTTTCGTCGGTGTACGTTTGAGAAAGCTTGTTATTTCTTTTTAGGGATAGTTCTGAAACTTTGTTTAGGCCATGTTGTGGAATGCTTACTTCTCAATCTCAACAAAAATAAAGATATACTCGTAAATACATAACTCATATAGGCTCTTTAAACTTTTGTAGTTTCCATCATTTCACGTTGAATAATAATTGTAACTGTTAATAGCAAATCACAATCGTCACTGGCAGCGAAAAGGAGTCCACTGCTGATTAAAGACCTCCTCCGTCCAAATTAACCGATTGCATTGTGAATTTGTGACCTGCGTTCACCGTACTGTTATGAACTCGCATAAAAAGCATATTACGATGTCGGTTAAGTTATCAATTCGTTAAAGTAACAAAATTTAGAATAAGCTACAAAACCTTTCATTTAATTATATTCGTATCTGCTGTACTCTAGCCACTTCCGGTGTAAATGGGATAAAATGTTGAAGAGAACAAAAAAATGTCGGCTTTCTTGGCTCGGCGTTCAATTTCATTAGAATCGAATTAATGTCTGCTCCGTGCCCAAGTTTCTATCGGCTAATACTTCTGTAAGGTCAGCAGATAAGGTTTTCATTATACGATATTATTTTATATAACAAATATTTGCTTCCAAATGAAACTAGTTATCTCTGAACAGTTCCGTACAGTTAGTTTTAATTGGACAAATTTTGATGGTCGAATGCCCTTGACCACAGAATAAAGACTGTACAGAAAGACCGCTCGCTTTTTTAAACTATACAGGGTGACTAGGGATTCAGTGGCATACTTATGAATTAAGAACCTACTCATGATAATAATAATATACAGTACTTCACCAAGTATGAGGCTATTTTATAGGTACACAATTGCATATTTTTAAACCTTATAAACAATTGCCAATTAAAAACATGATGTTTATAGGGTTGAAAATATGCAATTTTGTACCTACTAAATAGCCTCATACTTGGGTAAAGTACTGTATCATGAGTAGGTTCAAAAGGATGCCAATGAATCCCCAGTCACCCTGTAGTGTAAACTTGTCTAACTTGCCTAACCGCCTAGCAATATATTATTTACATCTCACGTTTAAGTATGTATATAGGTAGTTACAAACCTACATTGGCTGACACAGACTTTTCCCATGGATGCCACTGTCACAACTGGACCAAATCAAATGGGACCACACGGGAAGCACCAGTTTTCAAATAAAAAAGAATGATCAAAATCGGTTCACCCAGTCGAAATTTATGAGGTAACAAACATAAAAAAAAACATACAGTTAAATTGAGAACCTCCTCCTTTTTTAAAAGTCGGTTAAAAACAAAAACACTCGTGACAATGACTGTTTGAATGACCCGACTGGGAATCGAAACCACTACGTCAATCGTGACTTCAAAAACCACACGTTGAGACTTTATTATTAAAAAGACTCGCGTAAGTCACTTACATGAAAATAATACAATTTATTAGCTGACCATAGATACCTCTCAGTGGTCACGTCTTAGGCGAAGTCGTAACTTTATTCAAGCTCGAAATAATTCTAAACTATTCCGTGCTCATCGTTACGTGAAACTAATTAATGAAACCACTACTACAAGGGATTAATAAAATTGTTCAGGCAAGAAAGTTTCAAAGAACTATGGATAAGTGTGTGCTTATAAAGAAAATACTAAAAAAAACAACTGAAGGATGAGATTACGTCTAGAGGTGCGTTTCGACCAAACGAGCGAATATTCATTATATCCCCACTCCATCAAATTATCTTTGTGTAAACAGAGATATAGCATTCTTTGTTGTTCTAGCTATGTTCGCGGAGACCCTAGAGCACGAGCTAGAATGCTCGTTCTTGAGTACTCGTTGATTACCGCGTAAACTGTCTTTCCCGTCAAAATATAAGCAAAATTAAACAATATAAATATAAAGCTTAACAGCCTCATATAAGGCTTAACAGCGTTTATATTAGTGAAAGAAGTTTAAAAATCGGTCCAGTAGTTTCGGAGCCTATTCAATACAAACGAAAAGCAAATCTTTTCTCTTTATTTTAGTATAGCCAGGGCCAGACCCTAGTCAATTTAAAAAAGTTCGTCTCCAGAATCGACCCGATCGGGAATCAACCCTGGGACACCACGCAGATAAAGACGAGAAACAGTGCAACAGCGCATTACCACAAAATAAAGAGTTTACAGAAGGACCGCTCTCGCCTTTTTCTATCAACTCGCCTGATCGCCTAGGGTTGCTACTCGCTACTATATTTGCCAGATAAGCGCGATTTGACAGATACCGCGTAAAATAAAATACATCAAGTAAAAAAATGCACCTAGTTCGACAAAAACAAAAATATACAAAAGGGGTCCAGTTAGATAAAAAGGAGTTGAGATGGGTGAATACGTATAAAAGTATTATATTTTAAGAATTCATTCGTCGGGGTCCAGGTGCAACCTGCTAGCTTAATGGCTTGATCATACAGTCCTAACCTACCTACCTACCCAGTAGGCTGTAAATAACACCATGAGCCACCGCTTCGGCGGTCCCCCCTGTCGGCGGCGCGGCGCGGATGCAGCAGCCGCGCGTGACAATAAAATAATATACCAAAATTACTGGTGTTTTACCAATGCATGATAAAATAAGATACGGAAAAAGTAAAAGCCCATTTGTACTGGATCTAAATGTGTTACGAAAAAACCATTTTTGACCGTTAAACTATAATGTAAGTATCTGACGACGTGCAAAATAATATCTCAATGTTTTTGACAGTGCGACTGATCGCGACACTGAAACTCACTGACTTCGCCTGTAAACTCACGTCTCTGTGTGCGTGTGTCAAAAATGGCGTGTTGTTCTAAGCGGGCTATCTGTCGCCGCGCATGTCTAATTTGTGGCATTACGCCAATCATGTCGTTTGAGGGTTAGGTATATTCCAACACACTGTACCTATACTACTATTAATTCTTCGCCTGCGTGTGCGTTCCATATTACCGAAACTCAATTACTATTATCATCACAGGTTAACCACAATCAAGATTAAATACGACGGCTCAGTGTAATTTAATTAACGTTTAAGTTATGTGTTTGATTAATATTTGATAGGCAAAACCAATACATTGAGCGTTCTGTACCCTGCCATGAGTTAAACGAGTATATTATACCGATGACAGTCGCTATAATACTGCGTGTTAATGAAAAAGCGCAAAACCTGACAGAAGTTTGTACAGCATCGAGAGTAGAATCGATTCCACTAATAAAATATAGGGGTCAAATTGAAACCAAAAAAATATTTCATTACGCCGTGTATAATCTTTTTTTAACTCTATGAAGCGGCAAGGTCACACTAGATCGCGCGTAATTACCATTGACTTTTGAATTTGCAACAAACACCAGAAAACAAAAAAAAACATTTTTTTATATCTTGCCTGTCAAGATGACTTCAACCCACCTGAAGTTCGGGTGTCTGAGGTGTTGCGCTTTTTCAACAACACGTTGTATATATATATCGTCAGTGTTCACTTTTTGTGTGGTATTTCGGTACAGGGCCTCTGACGATTAAAAAAAAATGGCTTTCTTTTTGTAGTCAACTATCCTTGTTTCCGTGTAAAGCGACTCTTTTGATGGTAATATCATTCTAAATTATTTCTGACAACTTGTAATTGTAGGCCAAGCTCTTACTTCTAAAGTTATTATTTACTTAGCAACTACGCAGCCGAACAATAGAAGGCATAGTTACCTCTTGTGTTACTAACTCCTAACACTTAATTAAAGTTTCCGAGAAGTTGTGATTTGAAGATAAACATAGGCATGACTATACAAACTACATGAAGTTTCTGTTAGACGTACGAATGTACGACTTGTGACTTATGATGTTAGGTATCTTGTTCCGGAATTTTTACACTCAGTTTCAATTTTTAAGGGCTTCGGAACTTACTTTATAAGAAAACGAGCTGCCCAGACTTCGTTCTGTAAACGTTTGATAGCTGCTGTCCATTTTGCCTGCTTTTCTCCGACTTGATTTACATTTACTATTATTTTTCACTGTTTTTTCTTGATCAATCATAATAAAAATAACCTATAACACTCCTGAATAATTTAGCTTTCTGTTAGTGACAGAATTTCCACGAGTGGATCCGAAGTTTTGGTGCCTATTCAATACAAATAAACAAACAAACAATCAAATCTTTACTCTATAATATTAGTATAGATCTGTAGAAAAACTAAAGCCATTATTTAACCGTTGTACGAGTAGTAGCATAAGACAGAGCACTTATAGTTATCGTTGGGGTAGTAGAAAAATGTTAGAGTGAAATACCATTTAAAGGCATTTCAATGATGAGAACGACCCCTAATAAGGTGCAGATCACAAGTCACAACAAAAACTTGGCCTGTTTTTTACAGACAGGTAGCAAAAATGCGAGCTCATGTCTTCGACTACTTTAATCAAGCTACTACTTTATTCAGGGTGATGCCTCCCCGCTTTTACGCCTTATGCAACATTTATAGTTTGAATATCATATACAAAATATATTTTATGACTCAGGGCAAAGAGTACAAAGTTGGATGGAACTGGGATGATATTTCAGCTACGCTTTGCATGGCGAATATGTGTCATGATGCTATTGTCGCGTCAGAGGTTTTTGGCGGTATTTTTGCAGAACATGAAGGAAAAAACCGGCCAAGTCTGTTTTGTGATGAAGTGATGACAAACTATCACAACTATTTCCCGAACGGGGCAGTCACAGGCAGGTGACTGTTGTCAAGGTGAACGGAACACTCAGAAGCAAACTTTTAACCAGTGGGATTAGAACCCACTTTCGTAGGTAGTGAGCCTTCCGCCGTTATCTAGGTTGATTTGGTTATTTGTCGATGTTTTCCATTACCGGACAGTTAGTAGGAAACTTGACAATGAACATAAATATAACCTCATTCGAAATAGATGACAGTAGTTATCGCATCAGTTAAACCGCACGATACGCGTACAAATGCTCTACGCGGCTGTTGAAAACCAACTGCCAAATGGGTCTTGCAAGACCCGGCGGTTGGTAGGCAACTATCGCGCGCAAGTACATGGAGTGACAGAGGCCTGATATCGGGACGAGCTAAGCTACCACTCAGCTACGAATGCGTTATTCATTTAGCTTAGACATGTCTTACGTGGTTCGATTCCCGGTAGGGTCAATTTACGAAACGATATTTTTTAAATTGACTGGGACTGCGAGACGCCCATAGCTCAAATTTCCGTCTTGTACCTCGTAACACAAGGATATAAATGTCTTTACTTAGAGGCGATTACAAGTGGTTTGAAGTCTGGCGCATATTTATATAAACGGTAACCACAGCCTATTTGTAACTTTTTAGGCTTTCTTATAAGGCTAGGTGAATTTTTCTGAAATATGCAAAACGTACAATGACTAATCTTCAAGTCTTTAAGAATAGAAAATGCTGCCGAACAGGGACCTTATTACATTAACTTGCAACTTGTTAAGATCATTCTCTAAATCGAGCGTAGCGAGCAATTTCGTAATGATATTTCATTTCCAGCCAGTCAGCGGCTACCTGGCACTGACGCATCATCTAAGCTGGATATCCACTGACGTAATTGCTACCCTCAGTTGTAATAAGCCCCCCGAACTGCGGGCGATTGGCAACGTCACATTTTTGGAAATGCATTGTTTCTTTGCTTCTAATTTTCATAATTGAACAACTTGTCCCGTTTCTGAACAACTTATCTCTCATAATAGCTTGAAAATAAACTCGTAGATTTATGAGTTTCAATGTACTTTCACCGTTACTTCAGTCCATCAACAATTACAAAGGAAATAGGCGAACTTTGATAATAAATATCTTAACTGCGACCCGAGCGCTGCCCTGCCGGTCGGTTTTGAAACTAAGTCGACGATGCCTAATGGTATTAAATCATCATATTTGTGAACCAGAAATAATCAGGGTTTTGTCTTCATTGTATTGTACAGCTTTTGTACTTAATAAGCGAGTATAATGATTGTACTTAAGTCTTCCAAGACGAACAATGCACAGCTTTAGAATCAGTGTCTACGTGGCGTAGCTCAATAGATGCGCTGAGCACGCATGCGGCGCCTCTGAGAGATAGTCCGCTTAGATCAAACCCGCCATTTTGATCACGCAACAGACACAGAGAGTTTACAGGCGATACCGGTGAGCATCAGCACAAAATAAAGAGTTTACAGAAGGACCGCTCTCGCCTTTTTCTATCAACTTGCCTGATCGCCTAGGGTTGCTACTCGCCCTAAAAGCCCATCTGTACTGGATTTGAATGTCTTACGAATTATAATGGTTTACATACTTATAATACTCGTACATAGTACTACTAAATTGCAAACGTTATCTGAGTTTTACTTACCTTTCAACATCATTTGGTAACTTAAAAAACGTATAATCACAATTTCGTGTGGTGTTCATACAGCCAAATACACTGCAACAGAAATATCTGCGCGAAACCATTTTTGACCATTGAACTATAATGTAAGTATCTCACGACGTACAAATAATATCTCAATGTTTTTGCAAGTGCGACTGACCGCGACACTGAAACTCACTGACTTCGCCTGTAAACTCACGTCTCTGTGTGCGTGTGTCAAAAATGGCGTGTTGTTCTAAGCGGGCTATCTGTCAGAGCGCCGCGCATGTCTAATTTGTGCCATCAGTGTCGCGGCCAGTCGCACTGTTGCGAGTGTTTTTGTTGTGGTGTGTGTGGTGATATCAAGTAGGTAAAAAATACCTTCTTCATTTTAAAAATTAAGAGCGAATACAATAGTAACCCTGGGTGGTCCCGCAAGTTTAGGAAAAAGGCGCGAGCGGTCCTTCTGTAAACTCTTTATTCAATGCGCGGAGCTACATAGACGTCATCATCATCATGCGTGCGGTCTATCCCGGTTGTGAACCCACACTGGTGTGTGGGGTCCCAGTGTCCGCCTTTCTTATAGACGTGAATCCATTATATTGTAAGCCTGCTTGGAAACAATAGATAAGTAACTTTTTTATTGCACAAATAAATATTAAAATTAACATCACATTACAGAAACTCCCATTTTTACAATTTGGGCGGCCTTATTGCTATATAGCGAGAAAAATATGTTAATTTTCAAAGGAGCGAAATAGCTCTCCGTGGCTGCAGTACCTTTTTGTGGCCTTGTTAATTTGTATGGAACTCGAGTCATTTGAGTCCTTTTCAAAACGACCACGTTTTTAGTGTGAATTGATACTACAAATGACGGAGTTAATGCGTTCTACACCGAGAATCACAGGCCAGGCCTTTTTGAAAAGGCCTCTGGTCCTCACTGGTGCGACTCCGCCTGAGAACGACTTTACAACTTAAGTTTTATTGGCAAAATTTTGTTAAAAAAAGAGTCCTTAAAATTAGGGCTTATACTTGAGTGAGACCTCCAACAACTATTTGACTGGCTGATGATGAATATCCCTTTGAAACAAAATATTAAAAGAATTGTGCACCAAGCAAAATCCTTAATAAATTTAAAGTCAATTAAAAAAATCCAAGATTTGACGTGGATGAATTGGCAGAAAATCTACCCACAATAGAATTTTAAACCTATTGGGACTGTTGGGGGTAACAGAAGTAAATTTCGGTTAAATCTCTCATGAGAAATCGCTGGATAAAAAGTAAGACGTTCTAATCTAATTTCAAGCATTTTGCAGATTCTCGTACCTACTAAGATTCTTTTTTTAAAAATTGTTATCTTCAAAGTCACCTAATTTATCTTGCTTAGGTTAAACTAAAATACTAACTTGAATTTTACACTTGTGACACTTTGAATGAAAATTTAGGTATGATGCCGTTGAAGTTACTCATTGAAATTAACATGGTAATTAGTTAAAAGTATAGTGAAGTTTTAAAAAAGATTTGGATGTAAAATTTGAGGAAACTTTTTTTTTTAAAGTTCAGAGAAAAAATACCCATTTCTAACTTATTCAATATCTAATATAATCTATACTAATATTATAAAGAGCAAAGATTTGTTTGTATTGAATAGGCTCCGAAACTACTGGACCGATTTTAAAAATTATTTCACCAATATAAAGCTACATTTATCAGTGAGTGACATATTATTTTTATATGTATTTTTATTTTATTTTATTATTTAATTTCCAATTTAATTTTTTGTTTGATGATAATTTCTAATTTTATTTTATTTTTATTTTCTCTTTTTGTATTATGATAATTTATTATGAATTAATTTTATATGAATGTACTATTATGGGTTTATCGCCTGAGATAAGTGAACTTTTTTTTTAAAGGCTGTTTTATTTAATTTTGGCTATATTTTGACGGAAAAGACAGTCTACGTGGGCGAAGCCGCTGACGGACAGCTAGATAAATTATATGTAGAATAAGTACTTCATTATTTATGTTAACAAACAATATTTCAAACATTTTCAGGAAGAATTAAATACTTAAATATATGTAATTGGGTCTGTAATTATCAACAATGTCGACCTACTAGTTAATAAACAGTCGACTGACCGAATAAATTATCAGTTAATCGAAAAGTAATTAAAATACCTAATTAAGTTTAAACACAAACAGACTATAGGCCGGAATAATTTAAGTATCTTAAAGAATTTTTAAATAGATTAAATAAACTGTAATGTGCTGTAGATCTGAAAACCGACTATGAAAACCGGCTCACGTACAACTAATCCGTTATCTGCCGAACTATGCTCGGCCGTCATCGGCCAAACTCGGCCAATCAAATCAAACGTATGTTAATGAACGGTATGGTGCTCCCTCACTTGGAGCATTCGCCCGTAATGTAAAGCTACAGAGTCGAGAATTGCATCAGTGAGGGAGGAGAAGCGAGCATTACAGTGCGCAAACTGTAATGATACAGATTCGAGCATTACGTTGGTGAGGGCAAAGTACCGAGCATTACAGTGCGCAATTTGATGATGCAATGTGTAATATTTTGATACAACTTCCCTGAAGTTTTGTAAGGCAGTATTGTAATGAAATGCACAAAATCAAGTCTGGAACGTTACGTTACAGGAAAATGTTCCAGGTGAGGGACCACTTTTACGCGTACACCTTAATGGATTTTGTCGGCCAATGGCGGACAGAACTATCCGGTCTGCTCGTTAGATTTGATTGGCCGCGATTGGCCGATAACGGATTAGGTGTGTGCGTAAAGTTCTAATAAATGATTTATAGCAATAATAGTGTAGTTATGAAATTTATTCAAAAATATGTAAAAAAAAATAAAAAAAAATATTTTTCTTAAATGAAGAATATTGACAGAAATTTTATTTTTAAATTGAACCAAATTCATTCAAGTACTTAACAAAAATATAATCGCATCTCTAGAAATCACAATTACAAAATGACAAGTAATAAAACAAATTAAAAAAAGAAATTGTTTTTTTTTTAACCTGTAAATCACAATATTAAGCTGCCGGCTCCCATTTTATGTGTTTGTCAATGAATTTAATGCTAGTTTACAGCCTTAAAGTTTGTTACATAACGAACGGGTCAAATAGTATGTTTAAAAAGGAAATAATATGTTATGGTACGCAAAGTAGTTGTTGCTCTGAGAGTTAAAACATTTGAATCGCGATCATTAACAGACGTTATCTGTTTTACTCGTTTCATTTTCTCTATTTGTTGTTCTTTATACGAGTATACCATGAGTTTTTGTCACTTAAACTACGATAGAACTTTGTTTATTTTTGCATTTTGCAATGTTTGTTTTTTTCATATCTAAAGATAGAAAAAAAGTAATAATCAAAACAGCATATTTCAACTTAACCGAAAGTTTAAATATTATATTTGTAAAAATATTTCTTTCGGCTGTTTATAGGTAGGTACTTGCCTAAAAACATTGATGGAATAACGTTTCGGTAGCTCATTGATTTCCTCATTGAATCCCGCTCGAGATCATCAAGGTCCGAAATCGAATTTTACCAGATTTTCTACCTTTAGATACGATAGTTGACTTCAGAAATTTGAGTAAGTACTATTTTTGGTTCCATTCCTAATCACCAGAGGCGCTGTACCGAATTACCATAAAGACGTCTGAGTTTGGTGAGAGGCATTCATTGGTGAGAGTGTGTCATTGGTGAGAGGCTGTCATTGGTGAGAGTGTGTCATTGGTGAGAGTGTGTCATTGGTGAGAGTGTGTCATTGGTGAGAGTGTGTCATTGGTGAGAGTGTGTCATTGGTGAGAGTGTGTCATTGGTGAGAGTGTGTCATTGGTGAGAGGCTGTCATTGGTGAGAGGCTGTCATTGGTGAGAGGCTGTCATTGGTGAGAGGCTGTCATTGGTGAAAGGCTGTCATTGGTGAGAGGCTGTCATTGGTGAGAGTGTGTTATTGGTGAGAGGCTGTCATTGGTGGTGAGAGGCTGTCATTGGTGAGAGTGTGTCATTTGTGAGAGTGTGTCATTGGTGAGAGGCTGTCATTGGTGAGAGGCTGTCATTGGTGAGAGGCTGTCATTGGTGAGAGTGTGTCATTGGTGAGAGTGTGTCATTGGTGAGAGTGTGTCATTGGTGAGAGTGTGTCATTGGTGAGAGTGTGTCATTGGTGAGAGTGTGTCATTGGTGAGAGTATGTCATTGGTGAGAGGCTGTCATTGGTGAGAGGCTGTCATTGGTGAAAGGCTGTCATTGGTGAGAGGCTGTCATTGGTGAGAGTGTGTTATTGGTGAGAGGCTGTCATTGGTGGTGAGAGGCTGTCATTGGTGAGAGTGTGTCATTTGTGAGAGTGTGTCATTGGTGAGAGGCTGTCATTGGTGAGAGGCTGTCATTGGTGAGAGGCTGTCATTGGTGAGAGTGTGTCATTGGTGAGAGTGTGTCATTGGTGAGAGTGTGTCATTGGTGAGAGTGTGTCATTGGTGAGAGTGTGTCATTGGTGAGAGTGTGTCATTGGTGAGAGTGTGTCATTGGTGAGAGTGTGTCATTGGTGAGAGTGTGTCATTGGTGAGAGTGTGTCATTGGTGAGAGTATGTCATTGGTGAGAGGCTGTCATTGGTGAGAGGCTGTCATTGGTGAGAGGCTGTCATTGGTGAGAGGCTGTCATTGGTGAGAGTGTGTTATTGGTGAGAGGCTGTCATTGGTGGTGAGAGGCTGTCATTGGTGAGAGTGTATCATTGGTGAGAGGTTGTCATTGGTGCGAGGCTGTCATTGGTCATTGGTGGTGAGAGGCTGTCATTGGGGAGAGGCTGTCATTGGGGAGAGGCTGTCATTGGGGATAGGCTGTCATTTGTGAGAGGCTGTCATTGGGGATAGGCTGTCATTTGTGAGAGGCTGTCAGGGTGAGAGTGTGTCATTGGTGAAAGGCTGTCATTGGTGAGAGTGTGTTATTGGTGAGAGGCTGTCATTGGTGAGAGGCTGTCATTGATGAGAGTGTGTTATTGGTGAGAGGCTGTCATTGGTGAGAGGCTGTCATTGGTGAGAGTGTATCATTGGTAAGAGGCTGTCATTGGTGAGAGTGTGTCATTGGTGAGTGTGTCATTGGTGAGAGGCTGTCATTGGTGAGAGTGTGTCATTGGTGAGAGGCTGTCATTGGTGAGAGGCAGTCATGGGTGAGAAGCTGTCATTGGTGAGAGGCTGTCATTGGTGAGAGGCAGTCATTGGTGAGAGTGTGTCATTTGTGAGAGTGTGTCATTGGTGAGAGGCTGTCATTGGTGAGAGGCTGTCATTGGTGAGAGGCTGTCATTGGTGAGAGTGTGTCATTGGTGAGAGTGTGTCATTGGTGAGAGTGTGTCATTGGTGAGAGTGTGTCATTGGTGAGAGTGTGTCATTGGTGAGAGTGTGTCATTGGTGAGAGTGTGTCATTGGTGAGAGTATGTCATTGGTGAGAGGCTGTCATTGGTGAGAGGCTGTCATTGGTGAGAGGCTGTCATTGGTGAGAGGCTGTCATTGGTGAGAGTGTGTTATTGGTGAGAGGCTGTCATTGGTGGTGAGAGGCTGTCATTGGTGAGAGTGTATCATTGGTGAGAGGTTGTCATTGGTGCGAGGCTGTCATTGGTCATTGGTGGTGAGAGGCTGTCATTGGGGAGAGGCTGTCATTGGGGAGAGGCTGTCATTGGGGATAGGCTGTCATTTGTGAGAGGCTGTCATTGGGGATAGGCTGTCATTTGTGAGAGGCTGTCAGGGTGAGAGTGTGTCATTGGTGAAAGGCTGTCATTGGTGAGAGTGTGTTATTGGTGAGAGGCTGTCATTGGTGAGAGGCTGTCATTGATGAGAGTGTGTTATTGGTGAGAGGCTGTCATTGGTGAGAGGCTGTCATTGGTGAGAGTGTATCATTGGTAAGAGGCTGTCATTGGTGAGAGTGTGTCATTGGTGAGTGTGTCATTGGTGAGAGGCTGTCATTGGTGAGAGTGTGTCATTGGTGAGAGGCTGTCATTGGTGAGAGGCAGTCATGGGTGAGAAGCTGTCATTGGTGAGAGGCTGTCATTGGTGAGAGGCAGTCATTGGTAAGAGGCTGTCATTGGTGAGAGGCTGTCATTGATGAGAGTGTGTTATTGGTGAGAGGCTGTCATTGGTGAGAGGCTGTCATTGGTGAGAGTGTATCATTGGTAAGAGGCTGTCATTGGTGAGAGTGTGTCATTGGTGAGTGTGTCATTGGTGAGAGGCTGTCATTGGTGAGAGTGTGTCATTGGTGAGAGGCTGTCATTGGTGAGAGGCAGTCATGGGTGAGAAGCTGTCATTGGTGAGAGGCTGTCATTGGTGAGAGGCAGTCATTGGTGAGAGTATGTCATTGGTGAGAGGCTGTCATTGGTGAGAGGCTGTCATTGGTGAAAGGCTGTCATTGGTGAGAGTGTGTCATTGGTGAGAGTATGTCATTGGTGAGAGGCTGTCATTGGTGAGAGGCTGTCATTGGTGGTGAGAGGCTGTCATTGGTGAGAGTGTGTCATTTGTGAGAGTGTGTCATTGGTGAGAGGCTGTCATTGGTGAGAGGCTGTCATTGGTGAGAGGCTGTCATTGGTGAGAGTGTGTCATTGGTGAGAGTGTGTCATTGGTGAGAGTGTGTCATTGGTGAGAGTGTGTCATTGGTGAGAGTGTGTCATTGGTGAGAGTGTGTCATTGGTGAGAGTGTGTCATTGGTGAGAGTATGTCATTGGTGAGAGGCTGTCATTGGTGAGAGGCTGTCATTGGTGAGAGGCTGTCATTGGTGAGAGGCTGTCATTGGTGAGAGTGTGTTATTGGTGAGAGGCTGTCATTGGTGGTGAGAGGCTGTCATTGGTGAGAGTGTATCATTGGTGAGAGGTTGTCATTGGTGCGAGGCTGTCATTGGTCATTGGTGGTGAGAGGCTGTCATTGGGGAGAGGCTGTCATTGGGGAGAGGCTGTCATTGGGGATAGGCTGTCATTTGTGAGAGGGTGTCATTGGGGATAGGCTGTCATTTGTGAGAGGCTGTCAGGGTGAGAGTGTGTCATTGGTGAAAGGCTGTCATTGGTGAGAGTGTGTTATTGGTGAGAGGCTGTCATTGGTGAGAGGCTGTCATTGATGAGAGTGTGTTATTGGTGAGAGGCTGTCATTGGTGAGAGGCTGTCATTGGTGAGAGTGTATCATTGGTAAGAGGCTGTCATTGGTGAGAGTGTGTCATTGGTGAGTGTGTCATTGGTGAGAGGCTGTCATTGGTGAGAGTGTGTCATTGGTGAGAGGCTGTCATTGGTGAGAGGCAGTCATGGGTGAGAAGCTGTCATTGGTGAGAGGCTGTCATTGGTGAGAGGCAGTCATTGGTAAGAGGCTGTCATTGGTGAGAGGCTGTCATTGACGACACGATTGGCGTAGTGCGCCGTAGCACGGTTTCTCACCTCGATTTCCGTGGTGTCGCGGGTTCGATTCCCGGTCGTGTCAATTCAGGAAACGATCATTTCTGAATTGACTTGGGTCTGGTGTGCAGGGAGACGCCCCTGCAAGACCATTACAAGAGGTGTGTCGTCTGGCGCATATTTATTATTTATTGGTATGACCTCATGGTGGACATACTGTACCGAACTCATGGTGAGTTCACCCCGGTGACATTCGCTATTGTTTGTTGTCAAGTATTCGAATGGTATTTTGGTACAGGTCTGTTGAATAGTAATATACCTTAAAATGGAAAACTTAAGCTGTACTTAACTATCGAAGTTTACTTGAGATAAACTCATGGTGGGGTTTTGTTCATTAGTAACTGTGAACGCCTATGAATGTAACGTATTATAAGATAAATTGTGTAGTACAATTTTGCCCCATACCAGAATCTTGATATGGATAAGCCCTAACATTATGAAATTCCTCGCAATGAAATACTGTTATTTTATCAAAATTCGATAACATTTAAGCGGTACATTTGACAAAGACATAAAGGAACTAGCTTTCACGTAAATACATAAATAAATATCAAAAAGAAACAATAACTTACATCCGTTAAAGATTGTATCTAGAAAAAAATAACTTGGTTGATGCATCAGGGGGTGCTCCCTGCGGTTAGGGGAATAGAATACTACCGAGGTATCCCTGTCGTAAGAGGCGACTAAAAGGGCCCAGGCAGCCTTGTGCGCCGAAGGGTCCTGCAAGGAGTCCCTTGTTGGGGATCCCGGGTCCCTTTCATTCTGCGCCGAAGCTGACCACCATCAGGTTTTAGTGGGTAGGGGTCTTTGTTTTCCCATGAGTTCCGAGTCCCACATATCCCAAGTGACCTGAACCCAGGGCCTCGGGAATGCCTAAATGCAATTCCTGACGCTAAAAAAAAGATATCAGAGGGTACTTAACCCTCGACCTCACAGACCTATGGCATTATTACAATCTCATAAAACTTGTCAAGTTAATTCTCTAAACTGTGCATTCCGAGCAGTATCGAAATTTCGTTTCCAGCCAGCTAGCGGTTACCAAGCACAAACTCATCTTCAAGGCTGGATATTTACTAACGAAATTCTTGCTGCCCTCAGTTTAGGAAATTAACTAGACTGGGTATATAAGCAATCGTAATAAGCTGGCTAATTCTTCTAGAACATTTTTACTCTTACTTTGCAAGCGAATGAAGTTTTAATTTCTTCTCACAATCCAAAATTGAATATACTGTTCAGATATACTTTGACGGTCGGCAAAAAAATCATAGGAATTATTCTGTCAAAAACTTACTACCTACTACTTTATCGTTTTCCTGACACAGGTATTTGTAAAATCTATTGATGTCTTTTGCAAACCTCGAGCGTCCCGCAGAGTGCGATAGAGTGATGCTAATCGAACCGAAATTACCTATCAAAAGTACACAAATTCGACGTGTCGTAATCCCCTGATATACTAGTCGAAAAGTTAACCGATTTAGTTATTTTTTTCATTAAAAATTAAAGAAGGACTGTGGCCGTGTTCCTTTTTTAAAAAAATGAAAATATAGGGACATGCCAATAGTGGCAACTCAATTAGGCGTTAACCCATGTTTCAGGAAAATATCTTACAAACTTTCAAAGATACGTGGATCCGAATTTTTTTACTTCCGATTTAAAATAAAATTAGCTAATCTATTAATCATTATATTTTTGCAATTTAAACTGTAAGACAAAGAAAGGAAGAAAATATTTACTAATAAGGAAATTATTATAGTGAAAATTTAAACAAAACGAAAGTGGTAGTGCAAAAGAAGGAGAAGAGACACCTTAAAGGCATTACATTTTTTTTTTTCATGAATTTTTTTTTTTACCATTGGCCTTGAATCGTGTGGGAATTGTAGAATGTAGATTGGAGGCCTTTGCTTTGCAGTGGGACGGAATGGGCTTATTTAGATTAGACCTAGATTTAGATTTTTTTAAGTTTGTTCGCAATCTAACTATCTAGTAGGTATGTTTTTCAGTCTCTGAAGTCTATAGTACAAACCCTGCTTAGTTTGGGGCCATGATCTTGGCGTACCTAATTAGTCCCAGATATTTCTTGATAATAAAAATCAACCAGAAATGCTACACTTCCTGTGAAACAAAAATCATCATACTTATATGTTACTTAACTATAAATGACCTGAATTTCAACGAACCCGCAACAAGTTGAAGATTATAGGACCAGAACCCGCATAAGCCTTTTGTCCCTTCGCGAACAATACTACGTATATTATTACTTTAATTAACTATGCTTTACATAGACTTACCAACAATGACAGCGCTGTCAAAATTAACCAAGCTTGCAATATTCCTGACCGATGTTATTGATGCTTTAGCTACGGTTAACCCTCTATTATTTACGGGGAATTCATTACATTGAATTCCAGGCTTTTCTACCTTCCGAAGAATAAATAAATAAATAAATATCCCTGGACATTATTCCACACAGCGCCATCTAGCCCCAAAGTAAGCTAATTAAAGCTTGTGTTATGGGATACTAGACAACGGATAAACATACTTAAATACATTTTCTTTTGTAAATACATACTTATTATACATAGGAGACACCCAGACCAGTACAAACAGACATGTTCATGCACACAAATGTTTGTACTGTGCGGGGATTGAACCCGCGACCTCTGGTGTAGTAGCCAACTTCTTAACCATTACACCAAGTCGGTCGTCCGACGAATAAGTACTACGAACATGATACTCGTACATTATCAAGTCTGTGTCTGCTCTCTATACCGGTTGAAAATTATAGGTAGTGAAAGGAAAATACTCTATAATATTAGGCAGCATACTCAGTTGGTTACAATTTAACATTCGAAAGTACGGATACCTGTCTGATGTTTAAGGGGAGGTGGTTCACAAAACACGTTTTCAGAATTCATTTTGGAAGTAGTAAACAGCGAAATTAAAATCGAATAAAATATACTTAAATTGTTGAGGGGATAATACAGGGAATTCATCCGGTGGAAACATGATTTGATAAAGTTGGCTCGATAGAATAAATTCACAAAGTTCGTGACGTTTTGTCTTCTATTTTTGGTTTTATTCTTAAAATAAATGATCTCATAATATAAGTCCTATCAAAACAAAGTTTAAAGTCCCTCCAGCTATCTGGAGGGATTTCATCCTATGTTTTTTTTTTACTTCTATCAATTTGTTAATATATTATTTTAGTGATTTTCGGTCCGCGTGGCGCTCACTAGTTTCCTCCGGGAAATGTAATGCAGAACCACCTCGCCTTATGAAACTTATAA
Organism: Udea olivalis; assembly: GCA_947369235.1. Taxonomy (NCBI): domain Eukaryota; kingdom Metazoa; phylum Arthropoda; class Insecta; order Lepidoptera; family Crambidae; genus Udea; species Udea olivalis. The sequence goes on along the minus strand of OX376370.1, from coordinate 4,912,690 downwards.
TGAAAGTTAGTTTAATAATACAAATTTTTACATTTCCTACTGAGTCTATACTATTATTTTGACGGTGTAAATAATAATACAATAAAATATGAAAAGAAACTGACTAACATACTGACTTTTCTTTCTAACCCACCCAAGCCCTCAGAATTGGGTTTATAAAATGAATGCAATAAAGTCATAGTGGGTAATAGCTCTGCTTAGTTTGTAGTTAAATGATCTTGGTGTGATTTGTCCCAGATATTTATTTAATAAAGGCAAATAAATACGACCGACTTGGTGTAATGGTTAAGAAGTTGGCTACTACACCAGAGGTCGCGGGTTCGATCCCCGCACAGTACAAACATTTGTGTGCATGAACATGTCTGTTTTAACTGGTCTGGGTGTCTTCTATGTATAATAAGTATGTATTTACAAAAGAAAATGTATTTAAGTATGTTTATCCGTTGTCTAGTATCCCATGACACAAGCTTTAATTAGCTTACTTTGGGGCTAGATGGCGCTGTGTGGAATAATGTCCAGGGATATTTATTTATTTATTTAAATGATTATTGATTATAAATTTATTTAGTACCATTTGACAATTGAAACCATTAAAAATTGATTGCCTGCAGAATCGTCAGAAAATTCCTACTAACCCTGAGATTAAATCAAAATAGGAAAATATGTGACTCGCCTTTAGCACGTGGACCGCTCAAATCAGGCCCCCGTCGCATATTTTTTGACAAGACTTCACTCTTACGCACGGTTGTCTCGCTTACGCTGAGGCCAAAACAAATAGGTTCGTCTCTGTCCTTCGACATCGTACAACGATAATGTTGTTTTGCATCATCCTCGTTTTCAGTCGACAATTTTTATGGACGTGCCGTATCTTTCGCTGTTTGATTTAATCTAAGTACTAACCCAATGAAATGAATGTCATGCTGTTCATTTGGTTTTACTCTTGATCTTCATGCGACGTCAAGAAACATCGAGCTGTTTTAACTAAATAAAATAAAAAAGTCAAAAGCATGATCCGTTTTGTAAAAAAAAAAAGCAAAAGTAAAAAAAACATTTATTCATTTTAAGCTTGTACAAAGCACTTAAGACACTTATATAGAAATATTAATAATAAATGTAAAGAAAATGATACAATAATGTACATATCGTAAATAAACATAATTCCAGTTCGGACGTTGCTTCTTATCGAGAAGACTCCGTCAAGAAACTCGAAAGAGAGGAGCAAAAAGAATACAATATTGAGCAGAGGAGCAGATTATTCCTACTATGACCACAAACTCCCATCGTTCAAGTAATCCTCTACATTATAATAACCTTGTTTCATTAACTTTGCTTCAATTGCAGACTTAAACTTGTGAAGAGGTAGATCAACAAGACTTTGAGGTATTTTGTTGAAATATTTTAGAGAGCGTCGTAGCCTAGTGGTTAAGCAATCCATCTCGGGTTGCGGGTCGTGTGGCCCCGAGTTCAAATCTGGCGAGAATCAAAATCTTTCTTTGTTTAATTTCCAACTAACTCTCCGGTGATGGAAAACATCGATAAAAAACCAAATCAACGCGGATAGGGGCGGAAGGCTCACCAAGTCACCGCCTACCACATTGGGTTCTAATGCCATTGGTGAAAAGTGGGCTTCTGAGTGTTCTGTTTAACATGACGGCAACAGTCACGAGCCTCTGACTACCCCGTTTAGGATAAAGTCGTGATGGTATATTTACAGAATTTGAATTTTAAAAACTAATGTACAGCACTTTTCGTTCCCAATTCTCCTTTTTTTTGGTTAAATTTGTTCTGTCGTTGAATGTCTTTCTTTTGTAATCTGTGTTGCGAGTTGAGACGTCTCTGTGTTGTTTTTTTAGATGGTGCCTGTAAATAACCGAAACAACATATAACATAGACACATAGTTTGTATTCATAACCACGAAGACACGATTGGCGTAGTGCGCTGTTTCTCGTCCCGATTTTCGTAGGGTCCTGGGTTCGATTCTGCTCAGGTCAATTCAGGAATCAATCTTTTCAGAATTGCCTCGGGTCTAGGTGTGCCGGGGCGTCTAGACGCCCCTGGCTTCATTCCTCGTCTGGTAACTCGTAATACAGAGATATTTATCCCTACTTCGAGACCATGACAAGTGGTGTGTGGTCTGGCGCATATTTATTTATTAATAACCGGCTAACCGCTTCTGCGTCTCTTTAAACATTTTAGATTTGACGGGAGAAACAAAAATAATAGACTCACTGGCCGAAGTGCCAGTCGAGTGCGAGTCGGACTCGCGCACCGTGGGTTCCGTACAAACCTGTTTTTATTATATGATGTAACTAAAAATTTACAGTTTTCGAAATTTTTCCTTTATCTGTGCTGGGACGTTGCTTCGTACCAAATTTCAAGATTCTGAGTTCACGGGAAGTACCCTGTAGGTTTTGATTCCCTTGCGAGTGTTGAAAATTTGCGACATAAACAGCGGTATCTTTTGATTGCTTTGGCTAAGAAATTTTATTTTTTCACAGCTCCAAGAGACAGTAAACTTGAGTATTTGATATAAATTCCAGCTTGATATCTCCACGCGTTCCTGAGAAAAAGGGTCTTGACAGACAGACAGACGGACAGACGGACGACAAAGTGATCCTATAGGAGTTCCGTGTTTACCTTTCGAGGTACGGAACTATAAAAATATTCAAGACAAAACGTCATGTTGAATTATTGCAAACTGCAACAAAAAAACAAAATTATCTTTGCAACAAAATCGATCTTTAACTGGTTAAGTAGAATATACTCGTTATTGCTCCACGTGGAAGAAATCAAGGACAAACGCTAGCTTATTTATGAATACTATATTATAGCATGTATATTGTAAGGTAAGTATATATATATTACCTAAAGGAGTTGAATAAGCTTTCCGCACAAGTGTTTTCAAAGCCCAAGACATAAGGCTTCCTAAGGAAGTGTTAATAGGTAATTATTACGTCATCAAATAACATCTGAGACCATATTACTGATTGACTGGCCTGTTGGTACAATGGCAGCGATCCTGCCTATAGCAGCGAAGGTCGTGGGTTCGATCCCCACCTATGACAAACATTCATGTGACGAACATGTGTGTTTGTTGTGTGTCTGGGTGTGATTATGATTCGTAATGAATTTCAAATAAAGACACGAGTATGAAGGTTTCACTTTATCTGAACCAACCTTTTGTGAGCAGGCTGGTGATAATACTTCTTCTTTTTATGAATTTCGAACAAGACCCCATATTTGTGTTTCTACGTATGAGTGTTCCATTTTTGAACTGCCTGGTGAGTATAAATACAGGTCCTGGCCCAAAGTTAAATCATTCCTCTTCGGATGGAATCACCACGCGGTACAATTGACTGAACTGTCGATTTACTTGCGAAATAGGTGCATGGCACCGACTCTAGCCGTTGTAATACAACGCCGCCTCACCTTTCAGGTGTAAACTGTACTACCGGACTACCGCTGCGATTCTGGTCCAGCAGCGGTAACCACTCTGCCGTTCTTTGGAACGTCACCTCACCTTATAGGTGTAAACTGTAATACCGCTGCTGCGACTCTGTCTATTTATTTATTCATTTATTAAGTGTGGTTGTGCACTACTCAGACATAAGGCGGATTAGGCAAAAAAAATCTCATAATAATATGTGAAAAGATGGATCCACTGAAAAAATCATAATGTTTTGTTCCATTTATTCCAGAAGAATTTTAAAAAACTCTATGACAAATTCTCTTTTTTCGGTGATGGAACATTCAATTCAAATGTAATCCCTCAGCAGTTGTGTTAACTCATGTTGATTTATTTTCAAACCAGGACACCACAAACATTGTTCCTATCATTTTTGCTTTGCTACCGAACAAAACAGAGGCAATTTATTTAAGATTATTTACGCTAATTAGTTCAATTTCTTTTTTTTTAATAAATAAATAAATATGCGCCAGACAACACACCTCTTGTCATGGTCTCGAAGTAGGGATAAATATCCCCGTGTTACGAGGTACCAGACAAGGAATAAAGCCAGGGGCGTCTCCCAGCACACCCAGACCCAAGTCAATTTAGAAAAGACCGTTTCCTGAATTGACCTGACCGGGGATCGAACCCGGGAGACAACGGAATTCAAGGCGAGAAACCGTGCTACAGCGCACTACGCCAATCGTGTCGTCAAAGTTAGGAGTTTAAATACAAAATTTCAAGTGTGACTTTGAAATTGCTGTTATAAATGCAGTAAAAATCATATATCCCAACTGCCAAACAACATGTTTTTATCATTTCAATAAAAATGTATGGAAAAAGGCTAAAAGCCTTAAATTTGACTGGCAAATCTGACGGCCGAAATTTAACAAGAACGGCATCTTTGTTCCCTTTATTACCATTTTCGAGCACATGGTATTTAATAATCAATTCTGCGCCCGTAACAGATGAAGTTATTATATTTAAGAAGTACTTCGAAGAGCAATGGATAAAACTGAATCCTAAAATTTGAGTTGTGCTTATGAGCGACACCGGACCATGAACCCGCTTGAAGGATGGCTTGGTATTCTTGCGTTTACAAACGGTTAAACGCAAGAATACCAAGGAAACCTGCATTCTTCGCATTTGCGACCAGTTTGAAGGAGGCAACACATTACGACCATATAATAAAAAGGAGCCTACTTTGTTACTCCGAAAAAAAATCGAAGGGCTGTTGATATTAAATTCGATAAAGAGTTGAAAAATAATTTGCAAAAACTTGAGCAGAATGAGATTTCTGATATTGATTTCCTAAAAAAGATATATTATAAATTGCGTCACACATATATATTATTTGTGTTTAACTATTAATAAAAAAAAAGTCTCAAATCACTTGTTATTTTTCACACTGTAAGTACTATTATAGTCCTATCACGAAATGATTAAAAACAGAAGCGGGCATTACTAGAACCGGGCGTTACAAGAAGTGGTCGAAAACAGAATGAGTCATAATATGACTGATATTATCTATACTCCATTCATTAGAGCATTAGACAGAAGTAAAAAGGTCCTTTTTAGGGTACACTTTGTGGTAAAAGTACAATAAACATCATTGCTTTTAAGATTTATGCCGAATTTATTAAAATCCACATAAATAGCAGCTGTCACACTTAATTGTTCTCATTTAAAGTAAAGGAACTTCAGAATTTATGAGGCTTTTGCTTAAAATAATTATTTTGTCTTGCATCAATCTATATTGTCGATGTAAAAACCTAAAACAGACAGGGGTTTTCATTTTTACTGTCACTATAACTCGACCAAATCTAAAATATTACATAATCCCTTCATACGTTGTGGCGGAAGGGGTTTTCAATTTTGCCAGGTTATACTCAAGTATGTTATCGTCATGGCAACGTCAAATGCAAATTGTCATTCATTTTAGCCCCCCTGCTTCTTATTTCTAATGTTATAATGAATGAAGTATAGAAGACATTTTAAGAAGTTGTCACAGACCGCCTAAACTCTCTTGTAATGGTCTCGAAGTAGGGATTAATATCCCTGTGTTACAAGGTACGACACAAGAAAATAAGCCAGGGGCGTCTCCCAGCACACCCACACCCAAGTCAATTCAGAAAAGATTGGGTTCGAATCCCGCTTGAGTCCCTAGGATCAGGTCGATTTTTTCTAGTTTCTGTCTTCGTGTAGAAAAAAGTACATTAGTAAATGTTAAAAATGAAATAAAAAAAACACAAGTCTCTTGACATAAATGCCCCATGTGACTGTGAGTAGTCTCTGACCCACGAATCCAGAACAACAATTAAATTTGAGTACCCTTCAGAAATATGCTGGCCTGCCACATTTCAGTAGAAATGAAAGGGGCGACTATGAAAGTTGTTATGATTCGGAAATACTTGGTCAGGAAACTCATTCTATCCCTCTTCCGTTTGTTGTACGAGCGGAAGACGGAAACAGTAGATGCGGATGGCTAGAATATGATATAATGAGGATACAAAGCCAATTTTCACCTGGGTGTTCAATCACAGTAGAACTGTATCTGTCATAGCGTATTTTTTGAAGCGTTTCGTTTACTTACTCATCTGCCTTCTATCATTGAAATTGAAATGTTTTTGACAACAGACAATAATATTCAAATCCCGTGTCAAAACGTATTTCCTTTCACTGTGACCTTCTGCTCCTCATGGTTATTTTGGTGTCTACTGTGCTGCGACGTCCTTGGCATAATGAATCTTTGTATGTGTTTAAGGTATATGTATGTTTATTGTATTATGTATGCATTTTGTTAGTATATTATAATCTTGATCGATTGAAGTATTAATATATATATATTTTGTTTTTCTCATAGATTTATTTTCACTCCACACAAAGCTCAAGCTTTAAAAAGTTTCTCTACCCAAAGGTTGCCTGGAAGAAATCGCTCCCTAGTGATAAGGCCGCCTAAATTCTACAAATTGCTTGTTTTATGTAATATTACTGTTTTTATTCCTATTTTGTGCAATAAAGTATACTATCTATCTATAATCAGATTTTAAAATTGCGTAGTATCAAAAAATACATTAAAAAAGGGCCCTAACTTTCCAGTTTGTTTACTCATTTAGAATTCATATTAAGGCCCTTGAAACTTGTGTGGGAAAATCCAGCATTGAAAGTTCAAAGTTAATAAAAAAATGTATACCATTCGATGACTAACATGATTAATAGCAACTTTTGTGATGAAACCATATTCATGAACGCAAAATTTAATAGAATATAGGTACTTCAGGAAGCAAAGAAATAAACGCCAGTTTGTAGGGAGCGTTTCCGGCAAGTCCAAAAATACGATTTTTAAAATTTGCTATATCTCGGTATATTTTTGAGGAGTCTTTCGATATCACCCCAACGAAGAAATAGTCAAACACCCTATTGATGATTTTCATCACCACGCTTGCAAAGTGCTACCACGGGCACCTCCAAATGAAGCTGTGAAAATCGAAAATAAGCTATTTGACCTATTTTAACATAACATAACATACCATCATTTATTTATCCCATACGGGGTAGTCAGAGGCAAGTGACTGTCGTCATGGTGAACGAAACACTCAGAAGCCCACTTTTCACCAATGGTATTAAAACCCAACGTGGTAGGCGGTGAGCCTTCCGCCGTTATCCACGTTGATTTGGTTTTTTATCGATGTTTTCCATCACCGGAGAGTAAGTCGGATTTTTAACAATGAACACAAAGATTTTGGTTCTGGTCAGATTTGAACTCGGGACCACACGATCCACGATCTGAGTTCGGGTGCTGAATCACTAGGCCACGACGCTACCGTTGACCTTATTACCCAAAAAGCCATCATGTTGGTAAAAAGCTTCCATGGCCGAATGGTAGTTTAAGGGTTGAAATCTCAGTTAAAGCTAAAGTGTGCACTAAAGTGTTTCAAGCTAAAAAAATGGCGGGTAGAGTTAGGGACTAAAATCCACCACACTTTTTTCCATAATCAGCAAGAATACATTGATTTAAAACAATAATGAGCATTAGTCGGTCATTGTTTTTGAGTAAGAATTAGGTTATATTTTATTAGGGTGACGTAAATATAAGTTTTATTTAGGATTAAAACCTGTGGATATTATAGATGAAAGCTTTAGAATTCATTCTTCTGAAATAATATTTTCGAATTGTATTATGCGTTTGATGCTGTAGGTACAATTTTGACAGCCTAAGTAAAACTCTATTTTAAATTAAAATACTCGTACGTTACAAGTATAATAAAATTGGCAGAAGTACTCTTGGCTTTAACGTTTTATTCAAAAGCAGAACTTGTGCTATTCAAACTAGTTCGAATTTTGAAATTTTAAACTTTTTTGTTAAGATTAAATACGACATCGTAAAGGAAGCCAGTACTTATAAAAAAGTGTTTTGCAGTGAATTCACTTCAAAATAGCACAAATTCTGCCTATGGAACCTCCAAAAACTGCTGCAGACATACCTGTTATGTAACATATATACAACACGAGCTAAACACAACACAACACTCAGAAATTTGACATCGAATTGCTAAGTTTTGAAGAGAGAAGGATTTTTTTTTAAATTTTGGAAATTTGCAAGAGGTAAAGGCGAAGCGAGAAAGACGTGCGGCCTCTCAGCGAGTACGGACAACACTGGCGCGAGTTCTTGCGGAGCGGAGCTGCGGATCGGATCCTTGCAAATACGGCGCGCTGCATTTCTGTTTTGATATGTCTCTTTCTAACCGTACGGAGTTACGTGCTGTGCGTTTCGTAAGGGATGGATAAATTCGGGGTTGCTAATGTATGTTAATAATAAATAAAATAATAAATATAAATATACGCCAGACAACACACCTCTTGTAATGGACTCAAAAGAGGGACTAATATCCCTGTGTTACGAGGTAGCACACAAGGAAATCAGCCATGGGCGTCTCCCAGCACACAATAATAACAGGGTAGAGGTTTCGTCAAATCATTCAAGAGTTATTTCGCTTAAAATGGTCGCAGTTTTTGAAGTTATAAATCAATATTGGAAATTGCATTTTATTTTATATTGCCTCGAGCGTAGAGAGCGTTTGACCTTAATTAACAGATGGGTTGAAATCCCAGGACAGGGGCCTTGTTACGTAAATATCCAGTGAAGTTAACTTCCTAAACTGAGTGTGGCGAGCAGTAACTTCAGTAAATATCTAGCCTAGAAGATGTGTTGGTGCCAGTAAACGCTGACTGGCTGGAAAAGAAAGATCATATTAAGAAATTGCTCTTTACACTCAGTTTGGGGAATGAACTTGACAAGTTAGGCCCCTAGTTTTTTTTTCGGAATATAAAGCCGGGTTGTGATATAGTGCCCGTCAAGATGACCTCACTCCGCTTGATGGAAAGCAGTCGTGAGGTCCAAATATGAGGATGACAAGCACAATAATGCGAAGCAATTACTGAGCTGGCCATATTCATCTTGAAGGTCTGCCCTGGCACCGGTTAGTGCAGTGCTGATCCCGGAACGCGACCTGACCGAGATAGGTCAGAGTCACTTGGCGGGTTTTACACAACTGCATGGTGGTAACACAAAATAAAGAGTTTACAGAAGGACCGCTCTCGCCTTTTTCTATCAACTTGCCTGATCGCCTAGGGTTGCTACTCGCCACTATAATGGCCAGATAAGCGCAATTTGACAGATACCGCATAAAACAAAATACATCGAATGAAAAATTGCACCTAGTTCGACAAAAACAAAAATATAGAAAAGGACCCCTTTAGATTAAAAAGAGATGAGATGGGTGAATACGTATAAAAGTATTATATTATAAGAATTTATTTACTGGGGTCCAGTTGCAACCTGCTAGCCTAATGGCTTGATCATACAGTCCTACCTACCTACCTACCCAGTAGGCTTTAGATAACACCATGAGGCACCGCTTCGGCGGTCACCTGTCGGCGGCGCGGCGCGGATGCAGCAGCCGCGTGTGACAATAAAATAATATACCAAAAATACTGGTGTTTTACCAATGCATGATAAGATAAGTTACAGAAAAAGTAAAAGCCCATTTGTACTGGATTTGAATGTGTTACGAAATATAATGGTTTACCTACCTATATACTTCTAATACTCGTACCTACATAGTACTTGCAAACGTTATCTGAGTTTTACTTATTTTTCAACATCATTTGGTAACTTAAAAAACGTATAATACATACAGCCAAATACACTGCAACAGAAATATCTGCACGAAACCATTTTTGACCATTGAACCATAATGTAAGTATCTGACGACGTACAAATAATATCTCAATGTTTTTGACAGTGCGACTGACCGCGACGCTGAAACTCCCTGACTTCGCCTGTAAACTCCCGTCTCTGTGTGCGTGTTGTTCTAAGCGGGCTATCTGTCAGAGCGCCGTGCATGTCTAATTTGTGGTGGTAACATCAACCGGCCGACATAATATCCTATCTCCCACCTGAAGAGCAGATGGTCTGCTGCAGGGCTCCCATAGTCGCCTCTTACGACACCGACGGGAAGGAGATGGGGCGGTGGAAAGTATTCAATTCAATTTAATGATAAGGGCCTTTTTTCGGTAGTAATTACTAAAGTTTTTAAAATTTAACTTTCAGATGATCAAAACTGCAAGTCAAGTTTTTAACCTATTAAATACCTACTGCTGGGCAATGGATCAATCATCGAAATCAAATCATCGCTACAACTTAATTTAATCACTACGCTTGCCAAATACAAGTTGATGATCTTAAGGATGTCTAAAAAGATAAATAAATAAATATGCGCCATCATAGTCTCAACAAAAAAATAATTTTTAACCATTTGAACGACCAACTTCGGTAAAAACACACAAACTTCTCGAGATTTCTGTATGAATAAAAATTTATGAACTCATCTACAATTCTTCGAGACGAATGCGGGCTATGTTCCATAAATCATGATACCTGATGATAATCAACAGTTACAAATAACGATCTCCTTGAGTTTTAGTGCTATTGGAATATAATTTTACCAATGTTTTTATTAAAAAGGACTGTTTCGATAACACATAAAAATCATCATCATCATCATTTCAGCCGAACGACGCCCACTGCTGGGCATAGGCCTCCCCCAAGGATCTCCACAACGATCGGTCCTGCGCTGTGCGCATCCAGCGGCTTCCCGCGACCTTGACCAGATCGTCGGTCCACCTTGTAGAGGGCCTGCCCACGGAACGTCGTCCGGTACGCGGTCGCCATTCGAGAACCTTTCCGCCCCAACGGCCATCGGTTCTCCGCGCTATGTGTCCCGCCCACTGCCACTTCAGCGATGCAATCCTTCGAGCGATGTCGGTTGTTTTTGTTCTCCTGCGGATCTCATCATTTCTGATTCGATCGAGCAGGGAAATACCAAGCATCGCTCTCTCCATTGCTCGCTGGGTGATCTTGAGCCTTCTTATGAGACCCATAGTAAGGGACCACGTCTCACTCCCATAGGTCATTACTGGCAACACACACTGGTCAAAGACTTTTGTCTTGAGACACTGAGGTATTTCGGACGCAAATATATGCCGGAGCTTCCCGAACGCTGCCCATCCGAGCTGGATTCGACGAGAGATCTCTTTCTCGAAGTTGGACTTACCTAACTGGACTGTCTGTCCCAGGTAAACATAGTGGTCAACAACTTCGAGTGTAATGTTCCCAACGTTAACTGGAGCGGGTGCAATATGGGCATTTAACATGATTTTCGTTTTGTCCATGTTCATCTGAAGACCCACTCTTTGAGAAGCATTACCGAGATCTTCGAGCATTATGTTCAGGTCTTCCAAGGTCTCAGCCATAAGAACTACATCATCGGCAAATCGCAGGTGTGTTAGGTACTCGCCATTGATGTTGATGCCGCGTCCTTTCCAGTCCAGAAGCTTGAAAATATCCTCCAACGCAGCCGTGAACAGTTTCGGAGAAATAACGTCTCCTTGTCTCACGCCTCGCTGTAGTTGGATCGGATTAGAGCTCTGGTTCTGTAATCGGACCGACATGGTGGCGTTCATAAAAATAGTATAGTATTATACCCAATTGTAGATTTAAATACACTATTAAATTAACCCACGGATCCACAAACGCTAATCGAAAGTTGAGGACACCACAAATTGATGCTGTCCTGTCACATGCCAATAGAAATGACAGAGACAGCTATACATGTAATGACTGCTTAGCTTTGATTGTCGTTTGTGGATTTGGGCGTCTGACATACAAAAGGTACATGCTGTCTCGCTATATAGACAGTTTTAATGACCTCATGGCATGTCATGAAGTTACAGTCGCGTGACAGTTTAGCAAACTCCGTGAATGATTAAAATTCATAACATCAGTATTTCAGTTAACAAGCGATCGAAGTAAAGTAAGGTAAAGCAGTTTATCTGCTTATTACATTTGAGTGCGAGATCTCAACATGTTTCTAGGCATTGTATTCGACCTGCTAGCACGTGTGCAAATTATTTAATTAAAAGAAACAAAAGAAAAACTACAAAGGTACAAAACAAAACAAAACTAAAAACCAGAATTGGCAAGTTTATTATAGAAATAGTAATTTCAAATAGTTATTATATAGACATAAGTCGATCCGAATCGAAGTCGAATTTCTCAAGTAGGTATGTATCATTAATATTGATAAACAAACATGTACCAGACCACACAGTCTTGAAGTGAGAGTAGATATCATTGTGTTACAAGGTTCCATACTATTAAGCCAGGGCCATCTCTCAGCACACTCAGATCCGAGCCGATTGAGAAAAGATCGATCTGTGAATCGACCCAACCGGTTGCAGCGGACTACGTTAGCCGTGTTATTAATTATTTTTTGAGGTTATCTATTCTTTTGACAGTGTGGTGTAAACGTCACAATGCACCAATGAAATATCTTCAACCATAGCGCAACAGACTTGCCAGTCTTTATTTATTAAGAGTATGTTGGCAACCACCTTACTTAATATTACAAATGCAAGAGTTTGTACATCCGTACAAAACCGTTAAAAACTCTGTCACGCAAAAACTACGGAACCGATTTAGATGAAACTTTACAGTAATACAGCTTATTCATCAGAATAATACATAGGCTACAATTTATAAAGATTTTATGTAATTTAGCCATAATATACAGCAATAGCGCGGGCGAAGCCGAGGGCGGTAAGCTAGTAAAATAATAATACTTAGAAGGGTAGTAGGCAGTCTTGGTTATGCTATAAATATTTAGACGTGAAAGCATATTAGGGAAGTACCGTCGATGCTTAATTTCATGTACGGAGGATCTCCAGCAAAATGTCAATTTGTTCAGTATATGGGTGTAACCAAGCTATCGGAAGAGCACTAACACTTCATATTTCAAACGATTCAGTATCATGCTGAAAATATGCATTTAAACAATTACACACATCAAAAGTGTCTAGGGATCAAGCATTTTTATGCGGATTTCTTGAGATTGAGATGTGGCTTTGTAATAAATTTATGATTTTATAAATTTATATGGATCCTTTTTGGTGCATTTCATAATTTGAAACAGGAACTGTCAATCAAATTCGAGTAAAAGATGAAAATCACCTGTCAATATTTTCCCTATAAAAACATACAACGCATTGAAGACATTATTAGTGCTACTGTTTCCCTACTACTGATTAAAACCAACGTTATTATGGAGCGGCGACGTCATTTAGGCAGGGAAGAAATGCTCAGAGCCGTGGGAATGATAGAAGCTGGTTCCCGGCAACGTACTGTGGCTTTAGCTCTGAATACAAGTCAGAGTGTTATCAGTCGACTTTGGACACGTTACCGAAGCACTGGTACCGTGGCTGAGCGCCATGGAGGACGGTATCGCTGCACCACACGGAGACAAGACCGATCCATTCAAATCACAACTCGAAGAGCTCCAACAATAACCGCCATGATGTTAGCCGTGAGGCTTCATCACTCTTCAGGGAACTTAATTAGCGACCAAACAGTCAGAAGCCGCTTGCATGAAGTGAACCTTCATTCCCGAAGACCGCTAAGGGTACCACCTATAGCAATGCACAATCGTAGGATTCGATTTCAATGGGCTCTTGAACACAGAAATTGGGCAGAAGAACAATGGCGTTTCGTGTGCTTTTCTGATGTGTCTCGTTTTGGTATGAGACTGGATACAAGACGTATACGACACTGGAGAACCCCTGGACGCCAACAGCGATTAAAATCCTGCCAGGAAGTCCATCCTTATAGTGGTGGAACCATCATGGTATGGGCGGGTATTTGGATCGGCGGAAGAACTGAGTTGATTTGGATCAGAGGCAACCTCAACGCTCAAATTTATGCTGAGACGATTGTATCAGACGTCATCGTTCCTCTACAAGTGCAAATCGGTCCCTTATTTCAGTTAATGAATGATAATGCACGACCGCACACCGCAAGAGTTGTAAGACAGACTCTCGCCGCAGCTAACATCAATGTCCTGCCCTGGCCTGCTCAGTCGCCAGACTTGAACCCGATTGAGCATGCATGGGATATGCTACAGAGAAGAGCTCTGCCGAATATGGAGGGTATCCAGTCGCAAGAAGACCTTTGTTTGTTGTTGCAACGAACATGGGCGGCCATTCCACAGCGTGATTTGGATGAACTCATTTTGAGTATGCCAAACCGATGTTCTTGTGTTGTTAGTGTTCGCGGTAGAAACTGTTATTTCAGTCTTTTTTTCGAACTTTAATGTTAGTGGTTCAAATGTCAAAAATCCCTTTATTAGGAAAATGGCAAATTTCTTTATTAATGCAAAGGTGACTTGGTTTATCGTTACTGTAGACAAACGTAAACCCTTTATTTGATGAATCCTTAAAGAAAATTTTAATTAATATCAGTCAGGAGAAAAGTTATTGCAAAAATATATGTTGATCCCTAGACACTTTTGATGTGTGTATCTTTACAAATCAAGAAAAGAGAGAGCGCCGTGGCCTAGGGGTTTAGCACCCCAATTCAGATCGTGGACCATGTGGTCCTTAATACAAATCTGGCCAAGACCAATCTTGGTGGCGTTTTTAAATTTTCGACTAACTCTCCGGTGATGGACAACTTCCGAACTTACAACGTTGGGTTCTAATTTCACCATTGGTGAAAAGTAGACTTCTGAGTGTTCCGTTCACCATGACGGCAACAGTCATTTGCCTCTGACTGCCCCGTTTGTGATATAGTCGTATGTATGTATATGTTTTACGTTTCTTAGTGTTATTATTCTGACCCTATTGTAAAATGGTCAGAACTGGAAAAATAGTATGACTTAAATACAAATTCTGTAGCAACTACGTTACGCTCCGTAGTCTATGTGTCTCTAGCATTCGTAGCAATTTATTTTCCCAGTTTGACTTGGTTGAATTTTCTGTGACAAATAGGTCGTTCTAAATATATGAAATGTCCATTTTTTTACGGTGAACTGTAAATCAATAAAAGAAAACTTACTTAAAATATTGTAATCAGCCTATTTGTTGACCAAATGGGCAAATGTCTTAATAATTGAAATCTGGTGAAATTAATTGTCATTGATAGTTTTATTACCATACCATGCTAGCCAAACGCGGGTTGGCAATCCCAAACTTGTGTTTTATTCCAAAAAACCGGGGCACTTTTTGCCCAATCATGAAGTTAAACTTCTAACCAATCAGCTACGGAAGTTAAAATGTTATTGACCATATTAAATTTCTGTAGCAACTACGTTACGATCCGTAGCATTCGTAGCAATCTTTTTTCAGAGTATTAAGGCCGGTATTCACTTTGCTTAGTAGTTAGTGCAGGTGATTAGTGCAAGTGCTTAGTGTTAGTAGAAAACACGCGTGGACACCGCTAGATTAGTGCAAGTGATTAGTAACCTGCGTAATAAAGCGATTAGAAGCGTGTTCTATTTTTTCGCGAGTGGCCTCGTCCCGCGCGGCTCCCATTCCCCTCACACGCCGCGTGCCTGCCACTAAACACGTCTGGACAGCAGGTGTGTGTTTAGTGTGAATGTATTAAATAAAATGGAAAAGTAGACGAAAGATTTACCATAGAAATGTGTGCAGGAGTATGTAAAAATGAATGTCTTTTAAATTGTAAAGAACTCAGGGACAAAATTAAAGATGTCGGAGATAAACTCAACACAGCAACTAAACACATCCACAAAACAGAATTGAACACTACTTGCACTATACACCTGCACTAATCAGGCGCTCCTACTAGTCACTTGCACTCGGACTAATCAAAGTGAATATCGGCCTTTACGCAGCGAAGCTTTTTATGACAAACTGATTCTAATATCGATAAGATATTAAATTTAGGTAATTTTAATAAAACCTAACTCAATGAGCTAATAATTAGCCTATATACTGTCGCACTGCTAGGCAAAGGCCTCCATCATCAAGTCATCGCTACCATTGATGGGTATTGGCTTAATCACCACGCTTGCCAAATGCGGGTGGTGATCACAAACCCGGCGTATGTTCCGAAAAATCCTAAAACACTTTGCTCGACCTGAACTTGAACTCACGACCTCCGGATTGCGGGCCGAGCTCTATTACCACTCTATTACCACTACCAGCTAGCAAGTTCCTCGCAATATTATGACGTCATTCTTTCAATCTATCTTGATTGTTCGTGATTAAAAGGCAACAAATTATCTTCGTCAACTTCATCAAAAACGCGAATCTCAGTACTCAAATTAATAACGAACAGTATAAAGTTTGGCAACTCTTCTATGATAACAATTTGAAATCATTTTGAATTTTGAAGTTACCATTTTGTTCAAATTACTTTTATCACAAAAGGGACATCGGTGTTACGAAAATAAATTATGAAAAAATATGGAAGTGTCTAGAATTAAAAAGAGTTTTTCACTTCTCATGCTCTAAAAGTACGCCAATGAAGCAATACGAAGCGGCACTAAAGTGACCACTTTAGGCCCTAGGCAGTAAAAAGTTATTAGTTTTTTAATTTCCTTCATGTGACATAGACAAACTCAAACAGCCAGTAAAAATATACTATTATCTGTGGAGTGTGTACGGACCATCTTCATTGCGAAAATGTTGAGAGTTTTAGTTCCAAGGTTTGTACGTAAAGAAGGTGGCGCCATGTGTTTTATTTTTTTGGTTTGACTAGTTTAGAAGAAAAAACTGACCGCGTAAATTCCAGAATTATTGTCGAGTGTTAATTTGTTCGGTTTAAAATAAAATTAAGATTGTCCCGTGACAGGTAAAAGTTTGACGTCGAGCAAAGAGCAAAAGACTAATAGGTAATCTTTTGCCGCCAAAATCGCGGAAGAATTACCTAAAAACTTACGAAATTTGTATGGACCGGAGGAATAAGATACATTTGTGATTTTTATTTTATAAAATGTTTTTGTACTAAATTGACTATTTTTCTCGCACTCAAAGTTAAAAGTACAGTTTGCACCTCGAGACTAAACGCCAACTTATTAAACCCTCGGTTTCATTGACTCCCCGCACGCTCGGGAGTCAAACCACCTCTGGTATATTATGGCTTCGTTTAGTCCCTCGATATAAGATATACTATTGTTATAAACCGACATTTAATATTACAATACAACCAAGTCATGATACTGCAAGCTGGTGCACGCCGAAACCATCGTATCGCGTACTTTTAAAAGGAAGTAGATAGATATTCATATAATTCTTATCAAACTGGATATATTTGTTGCTTTGAATATTTACTGTAGATAAAAATGTCTTTTACACTAAGCAATTTGGACGAATACTTCAAAAGTTATCACGATAAGATTGAACTGAATGAAGCGGCAATAAGCGCCTGCCTACTTCGAGTTGGCGCGGCGCGCGCGAAAAGAAGGTAAATAAGAAAAACTATAATTGGGGGCTTTTATTAACACAAAAGAACTCAAAACAATGATTTTTAGGATTATTTGTCTGTTCGTCTGAATATCTGTCTGTGCGTTTGTGTGCGCTAATCTCTGAAACTGCTGAATTAATTTGTATGCGGTTTTTCACTAATTGTGGTAAGCTTCACTTAGATATTTCTGTTACCGCGGTTAGGATTTCAACCCTCTACGTTGTGGAAAAAATTGGTCCACGCGGACAAAGTTGCTGGCAAAAGCTAGTAGTATAAAAGCGAAAGTTTGTATGGATGTATGTCTGTATGTTTGTAACTTTTTCAGGCAAAAACTACTGAACGGATTTAGATGAAACTTTACAGTAATACAGCTTATACATCAGAATAACACATGGGCAATAATCCATAAAGATTTTTCAAAAATAAAGTTCGCGAGAGTAGCCGCCAGTGGAAAGCGAGTATTATAAATGCGAAAGTTTGTGAGGATTTATCTATGTATGTGTGTGTATGTTAGTTACTCTCTCACGCAAAAACTACTGAACGGATTGAAACGAAACTTTACAGTAATATAGCTAATACTTCAGAATAACACATAGGCTACAATTTATGAAGACTTTATGTAATTTGGCCATGATATATAACGATAACGCGGGCAAGGCCGCGGGCGGAAAGCTAGTGTTATAAATGCGAAAGTTTGTGAGTATGTATGTATGTATGTTTGTTACTCTTTCACGCAAAAACTACTGAACGGATTTGGATGAAACTTTACAGTAATACAGCTTATACATCAGAATAACACATGGGCTACAATTTCTAAAGTTTTTATAAAAAAAAAAAACAAGCGGTCGGAGCCGCGGGCGTAAAGCTAGTAGGAGCTATATGTATAGTAAAAAGTATTTTTATCAAAAAAAAAAAAATATCAAGAAAAAAATATTAACAATCATTGTGTTACGAAACCCTTAGTGATTGATTCAAAAGTGAAGTAAGTGTACACTACTTAATTGGAAGAAAATACACTTCCAGATACTTTACGGCCATGCCAACCCTCAAACACTTAACTATTATTGTTATTATTTTCTCAAGCACTTTCCGGACGAGTTCGTATATTCGTTAGATGTCAAAAGTAATTGCGTCATTTTATCATAAACGGCTTTATTGTTTAGTAATAACAAATTAACGATCTTTGTCGCTTGGTAGGAGTAGGACTAAAGGAGATGTCCCATTTCTGGCCAAGTATCTGTACACCTATTAAAAAATAAAGAAAAATCTACTGATTCCGGTAAAAATTCAAACAATAAGAATTATTACTGCGTTTTCTGGTTCTTTAGTATTCAGTATTCAAGTTAATTTTCAGTATGTCAATTCACACGTCTATAGACATTCAGAGCGAACTGTCACTGTCACTAGTGTCCGTAATATTTAGGCGTTCGATTTTGAAATTTTCACATGTATTTGTCCCACCTCAGCTTTTGTTTTGAGAACTTAGAACTTCTAATGCTATTCAATTATTAGTTTAGTCGCTAGATAAGCTATCTGAAGTATAAAATTAACTGGCTGTTTATCAAGCGAAGAGATTTAAAAAAAAAAACAATCGTCTTTTATCCAAAGAATAGCAATCTATCGGTTGTCTGTGTACTTGACGCTAACTTCACACTGATAACGCACAACGAGATGCACTTATACAATCATTGCAATGTCAGAATGAAACGAGACAAAAGTTGATGTTTGACAAATTGACACTGACGTATAAGAAAAACAATCTCTGCTTTTTTTGTTGTCTTATGTTGTGGTAAAAAGGTTGTGATTAAAATAACACTCCAAAACTCCTTTTCATCCCATGTACTAAAATTATTAGGTCTCTCTTTTACAACTCGATCTTTTCTATTGGGCTCAGCATTTATATAAAGTGTATTTATTTAAGGATGTCCTAAGACCAAAACAAACCTGACCTTGAACACTTATCTTGAGTTTCCAAAGAAATCACTCAAATTTTATCACGCTACAAGTGATTCATTCATTAATCATATTACACTGCATCCTTTTTCAAAGTAAATATCACATAATTCCCGTTGAAAACTGCAAAACAATGAAGTTAACCATAACTTAACCAAAATTTGTGTTCCGATTTTGACAGCTCTCAATTGATTTACTAGTGATAGTGATGGGGTATAACAATGAACCAATTGAAGTTAACAATTTTTCAATCGATTATTATCGATAAAGTATTTACTGAGTATTATTACTCGTGAAAGTATTGTTATCGGGAAACGGAAAATAGGCAACGGGCAGCCACACTGCTAGTCCGTAAAAACCGCAGATTGTTTATTATTTCATTCTAATTAAACAGTACTGTACGCAGGATCAATTCTATTGTTGCGTCAAATGTATCGCCTTTGTTTTTCTTTTTGATATATTAACAAAAAGTATTAGTCATTATTAAAAATTAACCACAAAATAAAATTAAAAGAACTAAAATGACAGTTCAAAAACAAATAAGAAAAAAGGCGACCATTTCTTTTTCCTGCCAAATTGTAGAATTTTTCATAAGATTCATAGAAATAAAATTATGTGCATAAAATAAGGTTTTAGTCATAGTTAATAACTAACTAACTAAAAAATCAGCATTCCAGTAGGCTGATTATGTAAAGCTGTTTAAAACAACAACCGTTACATTACTGCTTTAGTAAGAAAGCTGTCATATTGATTCTCACTAAAGTAACAATGTAACGATGATTTTCAATCAAATTTCGACAGTGGTTGTTTCAAACAGGCATACTATTTTCCGATTTAAAAACGATTAACGATTTTTGAACTACTTATTTTGAAATACTTATTTGTAGTAAGTAAGTAATACTTACTTACTATAAATACTGAATACTTTATTAAAATTGTATTTTTTTTAATAAATATATTTTTTGTATCAATGTACGATAATAACAGTCAGTAAAAAAGAAAACTACACATAAGCGTTAAACTAATGAACTGATCTGAAAAATCGAGAATATCGAACAGAAAACGAATTGAATTCAATTGATAATTTTGTGCCCAACTCTATAGGTGATTCCAAGGTCAGGTTTGTTTTGGTCTTAGGACATCCTTAAATAAATACACTTTAGTTAAGTATCTGCCTTCCCTCAATCTTTGCGTCGTCGATTTGGTCAAAAATATCCATTAGAATGTCTGTGCGTGAAAATTACAATTATATTGGCACCAAACAAAATGAAAATAATCTCAAATGTACCACATAACCTCAAAAGGTCAAAGAAAACGCATAGATAAACCTTATCCAGCCCCTCAAGCAGCAGATAACTTTATTCCTCAGTTAGCGGCTCTATTCAACAGATAACATCTATCAGACTATTAAAAAATTAAAATCTTGTTGACCTTCGAAGAAATTTTATTCTACAGATAAATTTCAAAGGATTGAAAAATCGGCCCTTATGCAAGAATAACCACAAAAGTTGTTCGTAACAACTGTTTATGTAATAATAACCTCCATGTTTTTGTTGCCGTCTTGTTGAATTGACACTGCGTTATCTGTGTTGACACATTTCCACCGTGATGTTTTTTGTCTTGTGTTCTTTCTGCTCATTGGAAATCTTGTTTAAACCAAGTTAAAGCTCTTTAAGGAAATTGAACATTTTATTTAACTGTTTATTGGCCAAGACTCCATACATTTTGGGTCATCTCCTTTAGTATTCATTCTAGTCGTAATATTTAAAAAAATATTAAACTCCTAATAGGCTGATCAGGGTCAAGTTTGGTCGCCTTGAGTATCGGAACACTCTCCCCTTCACCAAGTATATTAGGAAATTATGTGAGATGTGGTGAGCTTACCATCATAATCCTGGTGTTAATATAAACAAGCTTCCTTTAAGCTTATAGCAAATATTATTAAGTGTATGTCACAACCCTCAACCCTGCGCTAAGTAGACGAAGGGGTGCTAAGTTTTTATTTGTGTTTACCATCACCAATTCACGGTTACACAAATCTCTCTACAGAAGGTAGTCTGGAAGAGATCGCTTTGCAGCTTGCCCGCCAAAGTTTAACCTGTATTTGTTGTTTGTAACAAAATTTTGTATTTATCTTATCTTTTCTTAATATTACAAGAGACTGTTATCAAAGTATCGTCAATCTATTCGTTTTCTACACTCTGTATCACCCACAACACACTGTTACGTCTGCTCTGTGACACACTGAAACATTTCTCTCACTCTAATGAAAGCGGAGGCCAGCGTTGAAAAGACCCAGTAATTATGACCTAAAATATTCACCCTGTATAAGCCGAGACACTGGTGACGTCACTGAGTAGCGTCTGCAGTGAAGTTTTTTAAATATGTATTCACCAGACAAGACAACACACCACTGTTCATGGTCTCGAAGTAAAGATAAATATTCTTGTGTTACGAGGTATCACGCAAGGATTTAAGCCAGCTGGTCTAGCCAAGTGTCAAACGTTGAACGAAAACGCTCAAAGATTTGTAATAGATAAAAAGAAACATTAGTCGTTCGCTAAATACAGCCAAGTAGCACTTTTTGACAAGCGACTACGCCCCATGAGCGTTTCAACGCTACGATAGTTAGCGAACGCCGGCTCCTTAACGCCAACGTAACAAAATGGCGATTTTTCAATCAGCTGGTGTTGTCTTTGTATGAAATGTAGTATTTTGTGAGTTTTTTATTACAATGCATGCTCTAAAAATATTGTGGGCTGCACACCTATTAACTTCACAAATACAAATTTTTAAATACTGAAAATATTTCAATAACAACTTCAAACATACGTCACGTCAAACTCTTCGACTTTGAAATTGCGTCTGGCTGGCGTCGTGCGAAACCATAGACAAAATTCTTATTTTTAACGAAAGTTAGAAGAGAACTAGCGTTCGCCGCGTTCCGTTCATCTTGGCTACCAATCTATTAGCGTTTGCGACAAAGCGTTAGCGAAGGCGAAGTTCGATTCGTTTCCGAGCGTTTGCCACTTGGCTAGGGGTGCAGGGCGTCTCTGGGCACACCCATACTGGATCAAATTTAGAAAAAAAAACCTGAATTGACTCGACTGGGAATCTAACCCGGCACACCACGGAAATCGGGGCAAGAGACCGTGCTACATCACACTACGCCAACCGTGTCGTCACAATAAAAACCCAACAGAAATATATTTTTTTATCATCTTTGGCAACTGATGTTGCACGTGTGCATTGTGGTTCTCAATCATTTTGTTCCTTCTATAATCAGTTGAATCAGGCAGCTCTATGCTGGTTTGCCGAAGACATTGTATAAATAAATTGAATAAATCAGAATTAGGTATACGACAACTGCATGGCACAAAAGAATGCCAACTATACTACTCTACACGCCATCTTAGTGCAAATTGTTGGAAAAACAACTTTAACCACTGACATCTAGCGTCATCATCATTATCCACGGCCATAAGGCCTCATCAACGAAGACGTGGCGTGGGGCGTCGCATCGCAGGGCGTGCGTTGCGTTGGCACTCAACTCATACAACGCCCCTGTCCATCTGTCCGTCCCCTGTGACCCAAAAAAAAACATTAACTGCTATTTACTAATAAAACAAAATCTTGGTTGTAGAAGAGTGAGTGCAGTTACAATATTTTGATCTGTGACTATACTCTTTCAGGAAACACAATATTTGCGCGATTCAAAGGAGTATAGTGACATCTCTTGGCTGAAATCAGAACTAATTTGGCAGTGAAAGAAATACAGAGATCATACAACGCCATATATTAAAACTCAGTGCGGGCAGAGCCGCCACCAGTACATATTCTTGTTATGAATGCCTTTCCCACCATTAGTAACACAATCACAACCAAAACATCTGCCAAACGTCTACTTTATTTCATACAGGCTTGAGTTTTTATTATACTGTTATTATTTTTATGCTGCGAACCGTCCAAAGCCTAGTGTTAAGTTTTGCATTCAAAACTTAGAGTCACGCGACGCCCTACAGAGCTTTTGTCTCGCAAGCTTTTGTGTAAAAATTTATACGTTAACCTGCTCGCTTGCATAAGGACGCTCCATTGCGTAACAGCCTGTTTAAATAAGGTGGCCTAATTATTATAACACTCTTCTGAAGAATATTTCATATGTTCAACACACTTGCTCATAAAGTGGCTTAGCGTGCCGAGGGAAAAATTCACACGGAAAACAACGGTTTAAGGAGGATTTAGGTCAGCGAGTGGAAAAAAACGTCGGTTGAGACGCATTAAATCACAGGATTGATCATCGTTGTTATTTTCAAACACAATAAGTCATTGCGAGGTTATCGTCATGTGGAATGGTGATGTCGACGAGCACTGCCTGGCGTTGGGATCGGTTTTCTTTAAAGACGAAATTGTTTTTCACATTTCAAAGGATTCTGCGAGTTTAATCAAGTTCCATTCATTCCTTGCTATCAACTTCACCGAATTTAGGCATATAATGACACCTGTCAACACCAATCAAACTGACTTTCTTATTGCTATTATTCACAAGTGAGATATGGAGTTTTTTTTGTTTTATTGGTTGAGTTGCTTTGTTCTTAAAAAAGTTCGATACAAAAAAGATCGGATTCAATAGTACAAATAAATTTTTAGTATTAGTTTCTTCACAAGTGTGTTTAAAAACGTCGTATGTACACGTGTGTATTTATGATTACCTTCCTCGGTTCACCTAACGGCTCGGGTCTCAATGCCGCCTCAGCGGTAATCACCAACATTACACACTTGTACCTTAATTACTATGACGTGCTCTATTTAAGAAGTATTTTTTTTATAAATTTGAAGTAAAGCACATTTTCTATGGCAAAGGCGTTCACATCAACCTTTCCAAGGGCAGGGAAAATGAAAAAAAGTGTAAATTTTCCTTAATAAAAAAACTTAAAGCTATATTTCTAGACAAACTTAATGTAAGTATAATTTGCTTAAGAAGAAGCATTTTCTTACTTGTCTATTTAAAAAATATATTTGTTAACTCGCCAACAAACTGCTTCTGCAGTTTGGCGAGATGTAATTGAGTGAGACGATTTTATGATTTTTGATTAATTAATAAATAAACCTCATACTGCTGACATAAGACCTATTTAGCAATGATTTTGTAAATGTTGATGTGAACGCCTCTGTACAAAAGTGAGGAAGGGTCAGTGAAACTGTCTAGCTCGGATACCAAAAGTGACCGATATCGACCCTTGCGGTTAAAAACCGCATTTTTACATATATATAGAACATTTTTGTATCAATAGAAAACATTTAGATTGGATTTTTCAAGTAATTCGGCTATACTTATTATATTTGTCTCAGGTAACAGTTCACTTTAGAAAAGGGGTCTCTTGCCCAAAATAGTTTGGGAAACCCTGGTATAGATCATGACGTAACAAATGTTATTTTTTTGCAAATGTGCACGAAGACTGTGTTGTCTATTACATCACTTTTAAGATTATTTCCATGATGCATGGCTCAAATTGTATGTAAATGATAGATTTGTATGTTTTATTTCTTTCGAACAAAATTTAGTAAAAAAACTGTAAGATGCTGATTTGCAGTCAGCCATAACTGGGTATTTTCAACCCAACCCAAAAAATAATCTTTTTAAACCTGATTATGAAACTACAAACTATAAAAACAAATCAAAATCGCTATCACATCAGTATTAAAATCTGAAAAGCAATAACAACAGCTGTGTTAAGAGTCGGATTACAAAGCGACATGAACCTCTGAAATACTTACCGTTTTTGTCTGCCACTTGTGGAACCCCAGAGCACTTTGAAACAGACCTTTAAGTTGATATACGGACACGAGAAACCACTTCTTACAATAAATGAAACGTTTAGTATGTTGTAGTGATGTACCAATAGGTAATAAACTTCCGGTTTGCTATCGATGTTTTCAATAACAAAAAAGTAACGTAATTAGCATATACATAAATACTGATAGACAAATGCCTCCATCATTGAAATTAAGTAGGTATTAGCTAATTGATTGGTTTTGTTCTAATCACCACGCTTGCCAAATGCGGGTTGATGATCACAAACCCGGGCAGGGTCAGAAAAATCTGAAAATATACTAAGTTCAACCTTGGATTTGAACCCAAGACTTTAAAGAGAATATGAGCCAAGTTCTGTTATCACTCGGCCACTAAAGTGTCGCCAGCTGCGAAGTTGTTTGAATATAAAACTGTAAATTACCCAGTCATTAAAAAACTAAATAGTTAAGAAAAATCTAGGAGGTCTCAAATCTAAGAGACTGTCTGACTCAAAGATTTAGTATGCTATGAGAGTCACAGTCTGATTTACATACGAATTTAATTATACATTACTTATTACTTAATTCTTGCGTACATCAACCCGCCCGGTAAACGTGATGATATGAGCCCAAACCATCCCCTCAAAGTGATTACTACTAAAATATGGAGAAGGCCTATGTTCGCAGGTAGATGGTTAGTGGTTGCGAACGATTTATTAATTATATTACTAAGGTATGTGGCTATCCGCCACATATACCTACATGGGTATTCACACCTTGATACCCAGGTGTCTGCGTGTTGTTTTTTTAGTATTTGATTATTTTAGATCGAGAAGTTTATGACATTATTATTAAGAGACATTATTAGATTTTGGGTCAGAAGATCATGATTTTCGTGGTCAAACTTTTATGGTCACTAACGTTAGAATAGTTTAAAATGTGATTAATTTACCTTATTAGGTTGGGGTTTTAGATATATCCGTGATCATGGCGCTTGCAACAGTGCCGAAAATCGGACACTTAAACCAAGTTGAAGTTATATATTCATCAAAACTTAATCAAAGTTAAATATTAACTGGCTTCAAAAAAAGCGAGCTTGTATCTTCCAGTATTTACTAATAAATATATTTTAGGAACTGTTTACATATTTAACGGTTTTAAATATTTGAAAATAGTTAAACTGATCGCAACCAACCGGCTGAGTCAAAACTTATTTATCGATATTAGTTTATCGATAATTGAACATCACTAGAGAGCTGAACAAGAAAGTGGCTTGTAAACAAGTACATACTGGCTTTCTGTTTACGATGAGTGGTTTGTTTTGTTTTTCAGTTAAAAGGGCTGTAAACATATTTTCTGAAAAAAATAAACAAGGCTATTAGGTTTTTGATACTTAGGAGGATACAGAAGCATCGTTTTTCCATAGTCCCCTGTTTCCTCCCTGGATATTGCTAGGAGAGGAATAATTTTTTCCAAAAAAATCTATGGCCTCTGTTAGCATTTTCCTGTTTTCTTTTTTTTGGTAAACTAATTACCCTTCGACAATCTATGAAAATGATAAAATTTTCCGCTTTGTTCAAACATCCATAAAATGTATATTATTAGATTATTTAAAAAAACATAGTAACATTTTTAAAGCCTCTCTCAATTTTTTACTAAAACATTAATTCAAGCGGTCAAGTTTTCGAGAAGGGATTAGGTGACTACGAAGCGTCGATTTTGTGTACTATTGATAGGTAATTCAGTCCGATTTGCAGTTGTCTCTATCGCACTCTGCGGGGGGCTCGAGGTTTGTATAAGACAGCAACAAATATTACAAATACCTATTTTCCAATTCTCTCGACCGTGCTGTGTCCTCTCAAATCATAAAAAAAACCCTTAACAACCAACTCTTAATTACGCATACGTGGTTACTTTAACTAAACCAGCGGGCATCATCGGTGACATTCTTTGAAAAAAAAGCGGCCAATGCGGGTCGGACACTAGACAGATCATGATTTAATTACTTAGTTTTAATTTGCTACCTTCACCCTTTCTTCAAACAACAGATCCTACAGGTTTATTTTACCTGTCAACATACAGAGCCTACAAAATGTTATCAGGCGGTTTTAACAGCTTCATTTAACTATCATCACCTCAATATACATTTATTTATTTATCTATAGGCTTATTAAATGGTCCATACAAATAGCCCTGTCCATTTCAGCCAACCGAGTGAGGTAGCCCATTTGTCAGTTGTTAGTTAATGGCCCGGAGTTATCTTAGCTGCAGAGCAACTATGCTGAATGATGAGATTCAGGAGTGAGATTGCTTCGGCAGATTTGGGAGATAAAGTTAACGTTTTTGTTCATTTTTACAGCTATTTAGTCGAAAGCAACTTGATTAATATAACATTTAAAATATTCTAAGTAAGATGGAGAGCCGGTTACTATTATTTCTACATAAGTACTTATAGTATTAGGTGCTAAAATCGTATTAATATTGTTGTGGCTGTGCTGGGGTCACAAATATTTAATAGGTGAAAAATACTGTATTAAATGGTTTTCTTTATCACCATAATAATAATTGCTTTTTTAAAATACCTGCTTAAACGGTCTGCACTTTTTGCGCTATGTAGTACGTTATGATATAAGTGCGGGAAGTTGAAAATTACAGCCGAGGCGATATTGCTTGCCCGAGCCGTAGGCAAGGGCTACAAGATAGCAGAGGCTGTAATTATCAAAGCGCACGTATGTCATACGACGTTTTATAACATATTTGCGAGGAAATAAATTAAACTCGGACTTTCTGAAACGAATAAATCTTTAGTCACTTGTTAAAGCAGTTATAGAAAAATTCACTCGTTCACAAATTAGCGATGCGCGCGCATCAGCGCTTTTTTAAAGCCAAAAGCATAAAAAACAGCCAGTATTACTAATAAATTAAATTAATATTTTTGGGTTTTTGTTACAGATAAAAGGTCGTAATTCATTGTCAAATAATTAAATTAAAAAACTATATGTTTATTTACACTACACGACACGATTGGCGTTGTGCGCTGTTGCACGGTTTCTCGCCTCGATTTCCTTAGTGTCCCGGGTTCGATTCCCGGTCAGGTCAATTCAGGAAACGATCTTTTCTGAATTGACTCAAGTCTGGGTGTGCTGGGAGACGCCCCTGGCTTATTTCCTTGTGTGGTACCTCGTTTATCAGGGATATTAATCCCTACTTCGAGACCATTACAAGAGGTGTGTTGTCTGGCGCATATTTATTTATTATATTTTATCTCCCAAAATTAATTTTATTCATAAAATGTTGACCCCTTTTCTGATATAAAAACTCTTTGCTAAGATTTTTAAAATATCCCTGGACATTATCCCTGGACATTATTCCACACAGCGCCATCTAGCCCCAAAGTAAGCTAATTAAAGCTTGTGTTATGGGATACTAGACAACGGATAAACATACTTAAATACATTTTCTTTTGTAAATACATACTTATTATACATAGGAGACACCCAGACCAGTACAAACAGACATGTTCATGCACACAAATGTTTGTACTGTGCGGGGATCGAACCCGCGACCTCTGGTGTAGTAGCCAACTTCTTAAACATTACACCAAGTCAGTCGTAAAAGTACCGTTAGTTTTAGACGAAGCATCTTGATAAACCGTGCGTTTTACCATAATAAAAAAAACTCGTGCGTTTTACATTACAATAACGCACAAGTACGTAATTAGATACAATACGATATTGAAATTGCTGAAAACAGAGACCCTTTACGAGCAAATATGTTACAAAATAATAAGTTAAGACTCTCATTATAAAATGAGACATGTTAAGCAGTTTTAAAATGAACGCAGGTCACAGACCTGAATAGAAGATTTAGCAAAAAAAATACTTAAGTACTGAGAGACGAGAGCAAGACACGATATTTAACTTTGAAAGTCACTTTAGTAAATTGCGTCGAGATTGCATCGATGCGGTCCATTCTCATCAAGCTTCAGACATTTCCGCTCTGGGGTCTTATTACAATCGCTTATATCCACTCAAGTTATTTCCCTAAACTGTGCGTTAGTGGAAATGAAAGATCATATTTCGAAATCAGTTTAGTGAATGAACTGACAGTTCTGTTTAGACAAGTTTTAGGAGATTGTAATAAGGGCCCTGAACGAAATACTTCAGCGTTTAGAGTTTATGATCATCGGCATTAAGATGATATGCATTGCATGTGTAAAATCCTCAAGCGTGATTGCGTTACATGACTGTGCTGGTTAGCTTCATATTTGGACTACACGACCGCTTTCCATCAGGTGGAGTGAGGTCATCTTGACGTGCAAGCTGGTTAGCCTCATATTTGGACTACACGACCGCTTTCCATCAGGTGGAGTGAGGTATCTTGATGTGTAAGCTGGTTAGCCTCATATTTGGAATACACGACCACTTTCCATCAGGTGGAGTGAGGTCATCTTGACGTGCAAGCTGGTTAGCCTTATATTTGGACTACACGACCGCTTTTCATCAGGTAGAGTGAGGTCATCTTGACGTGCAAGCTGGTTAGCCTCATATTTGGACTACACGACCACTTTCCATCAGGTGAAGTGAGGTCATCTTGAGGTGCAAGCTGGTTAGCCTCATATTTGGACTACACGACCACTTTCCATCAGGTGGAGTGAGGTATCTTGACGTGCAAGCTGGTTAGCCTTATATTTGGACTACACGACCGCTTTTCATCAGGTGGAGTGTGGTCATCTTGACGTGCAAGCTGGTTAGCCTCATATTTTGACTACACGACCGCTTTTCATCAGGTGGAGTGAAGTCATCTTGACGTGCAAGCTGGTTAGCCTCATATTTGGACTACACGACCGCTTTTCATCAGGTGGAGTGAGGTCATCTTGACGTGCAAGCTGGTTAGCCTAATATTTGGACTACACGACCGCTTTTCATCAGGTGGAGTGAGGTCATCTTTACGTGCAAGCTGGTTAGCCTCATATTTGGACTACACGACCGCTTTTCATCAGGTGGAGTGAGGTCATCTTGACGTGCAAGCTGGTTAGCCTCATATTTGGACTACACGACCGCTTTTCATCAGGTGGAGTGAGGTCATCTTGACGTGCAAGCTGGTTAGCCTCATATTTGGACTACACGACCGCTTTCCATCAGGTGGAGTGAGGTCATCTTGACGTGCAAGCTGGTTAGCCTCATATTTGGACTACACGACCGCTTTCCATCAGGTGGAGTGAGGTATCTTGACGTGCAAGCTGGTTAGCCTCATATTTGGACTACACGACCGCTATCCATCAGGTGGAGTGAGGTCATCTTGACGTGCAGGCTGGGCAATAAGTAAGTATTTATTAATCAACCTTAACAAGTTCACGAACAAACATAATGAATAGGCGAACATCAAAGTGAGAGTTTTTCTCCCTAACTAATGGAGTAAAAGAAAACCCCGCGATAGGTCACTCAAAGATAATTAAGAGTCCCGAACAGCCTCCAACCATTTATTAAGTGGCTTAAGTCACCGTGCACTTGTCAGGTTGACACTGAGGTCAATATACGGGGGGTTTTTGCGTATAATTGAATGTTTAACCTAATGCTGGATACACACTGATAGGTAATTAGGTACCTAAAGGTATTCCCTCACCAGTCCTGTAATGTAACGTTGCAGATTCGATTTTGAGTATAACATTACAGAACTGCCTCCCTAACATGACGAGTTTTCGCCTATTATTAACATTTTCGGTTCGATTTTGAGCATTACATTACAATACTGCCTTACAAAACTTCAGGGAAGTTGTATCAAAATATTACACATTGTATCATAAATTTGCGCACTAGAATGCTCGTTGCTTTTCTCTTACCAACGTAATGCTCGAATTTGTAACATTACAGTTTGCGCACTGTAATTCGCAGTTCTCCTTCCTCACTGATGTAATGCTCGACTCTGTAACGTTACATTACAGGAAAATGCTCCAGGTGAGGGAGCACCTTAAAAGGTAACATGCAATGGAGCGTGAAAGGAGCATTTCACCAGTGTGGATGATCCGCGCGCACTCACCGAACATTTCCCTCAACGTGGGCCCTTCCGCGCACGATTTGAAATGCTCGTGGCGTGCGCGTAAAATGCTCAGTCTGCGCGCGGAGGCGACGACCACAATAAGATTTGAAATTGCATCGTAAGAAAATGTAATTGTCATTTAGATAGGTTTTTTTTTAATTAATGGCCTCTGCAATCTTGCTCAAACAGCCAATTGATTTGGCCAATGTCAAGTAATTTAGGTAGTGTCTCCATCACCAACGACTACGAGTGTCTATTATCTAAATATTATGAAGAGAAAAATATTTGATTGTTCGTTTGTTTTGAATAGGCTCCAAAACTACTGATCTGATCGTGAAAATTCTTTCACTAACAGAAAACTTGATTATTCAGGAGTGTTACAGGCTGTATTTTATTCTGATTTAACAAAAAAAGGTTGTGAAAAATAATAGTAAAGTAATTCAAGTCGGAGAAAAGCAGTCAAAATGGACACCAGCTGTCACACATTTCACAGAACGAAGTCTAAGCTGTCTGGGCTGCTCGTGACATATAATTTTCGTTACGGCCTCATAGCCCTGCATACAACACTCGGTCAAATTCACGATCTTCAATATTATATGCATGACCTCTATCCAAACAGGCCATTCAAAATCTTGCTTGGAATCTTGTCTAATCCGGCATTCAACATGTCCCACTCCACGGGAATCGAACTCGCATACCATTACATCCATTTAGGCGTCACTTTGGACAGATGAGCAAGACGAATCGTTGTACTTACGTCGGACATACCGGTCGTAAGGATGGATGATGTTTTTGTAAATTAAACAACCATTAAACAATGCCTTCGATTAGTCAAATAATAATGTTGAAAGAGAAAAACTTAGTTAGTTTTTTTTATTGTTACTTAAATATTTCGGTGTAGCTTTTTCAACTTGCTTTGAATTTCTTTGCTATTCGCAATAAAATACGTTTAGTCAGATTTTTTTTTTTTCATTTAATACGCATACAGTTATTTATACTTACTACAACTGCATTTTTTGTAATGTTAGTATTTATTTGACTAAGTTGTATCAACATCATACAAAAATGGTTTTCATAAATAAATAAATCGGTAAAAAAGGTATAATTTTAAATTTTTGACGACACTTTTTGGCGCAGTGTGCTGTAGCCTGTAGCACGGTTTCTTGCCTTGGCTTGCGTGGTGTCCCGGGTTTGATTCCCGGTCGGGTCAATTCAGGAAACGACCTTTTCTAAATTGGCTCGGGTCTGGGTGTGCTGGGAGACGCCCCTGGCTTATTCCGCTGTCTAGTATCTCGTGACACAAGGATATATACTTACTTCGAGACCATGACAAGTGGTGTGTTGTCTGGCGTATATTTATTTATTTATTATAGAAAATATTATTTGATTGTTTTTCTGCCTAAAGAAATGTAGTTGAAACAATAAATCCTCACCTTCAACTTCTTTGCACGCCATTTCATTTTCTTTACAGTATAAAAAATCTACCAGTAAATTACATTCATATGTATTATAATTATGTAGGTATATGGGCCAGACAACACACCTTTTGTAATGGTCTCGAAGTAGGGATAAATATCCCTGTGTTACGAGGTACAAGACGAGGAATAAAGCCAGGTCTACCAGCGCACCCTGACCAAAGCTGAATTGAAATGACCGAGGATTGAACCCGGGACACTACGGAATTAAAGGCGAGAAACCTTACCTACTAGTACATTTATCTTTTAAAAACATGATTATGCTTGACAAACTAAACAAGAGTATATCCCACAGTAAACACAATCTGCAAATCAAATCAACGCCATGGGCTGTATTGCAATTGAATAAGATCCTCGTTTGCTTGGCAAACGATTCTGTTGATTCAATCGGCAAATCCTAGGCTGGATTACTCTGTGGTGATAAATTTTAGAGGACTTGCTTGTATTTATGTATACTATCATAATCTACTAACATATAATATACTAGCTAGCTCATGCTAACGACTTTGTCGGGGACTTAGCTTTTAAAACTTCTCACCCTGTATATAAATCAAATTAGAGCGTGTCTATTCTGAAATGACGCGCCCCTCCACCACACTCACGAACACATAAAGTAAAATAATTAGCTAAGATACTGTCCCACTGCTGGACAAAGGCCTTCATCGTTGAAATCAAGTCATCGCTACAATGGATGGTTATTGGCTTCATATAAAAATACTACACTACAAGAGGTAATCGTTTGTGTGTTTGTATGTTTGAGGTAGGTAATCTCCGAAACTACCTAACCGATTTCAAAAAAATCTTTGACGGATAATAAGACAATATCCCTGTTTGCTATAGGCATATCAATTTTTCTAAAACGTTAGGAATCCGTATGGAAAACATTGATTTGTAACACAACGTGTGATAAAATTAGTCCACGCGGGCGGAGTAGTCTTTAAAATGTACGCAATAAAAATTAGAAGGGCGCGTCATTTCTGGTTATACAAGCTCTATTACATATAAAATATATCTGGGACAATTTACACCAAGACCATCTGACCCCAAACGAATGGGCGTCAGAGACTGATAAACATACTTAAATACTTCTAAATACATCCTTTTTTTATATATTGCCCGTCAAGATGACCTCACTCCACCTGATGGAAAGCGGTCGTGAGCTCCAGATATGATGTTGACAAGCCCAGTCATTCAAACGAATAACAAGGCTGGCCATCCTCACCTTGAAGGCCTGCAGAAATGCCTTTTCACGCCCTGCTTGAAGAACCCGGGAATATACGAGGAAGGAAACACATGTGCTGGAAGAGCGTTCCACGTCTGGATGGTACGACAAAGAAACGAGTCACCGAACCTTTTAGTTCGGGCCAACAAATGTTGAATTGTGTATGGATGACGCCGTAGTCCAGTACGCGTGGTACGGGAGTGGAAAGGTGAGGGTGAAATAAGCTGGAATAACTCGTCAGAGCATTCCCCATTTGTAGAAGCGATAGAGAACACTTAGCCTGGCAATATCTCTACGCAATTGGAGAGGCTCAAGGGTCAAAGTTGCCTCAGGGTTTCCTATAATACGGATAGCACGCCGCTGCAACCTGTCAAGAGCTTCGAGTAGGTACTTGGCGGAACCGTCCCAGAGATGAGAGCAGTATTCTACACATAAGCGAACCTGTGTCTTATACATGAGACAGAGCTGCTCAGGCGTGAAAAATCATCTCACTCTGTTCAGGATTCCAAGTTTACGGGATGCAGTTCTAATGATGCTCTCAATGTAGTGTCGCTGGTTTAGGTTGCTACAAACATCCATGCCAAGGATGTTTAGGCTATCCTTAATCGGTAGCGGGGTGCTCTGAAGAGTGGGATGGGAAAGGAACGGCGACGCCTTTGCTGTGAATGCACACACCTGCGTTTTCTTGGCATTGAACTCGACCAGATTGCATGCACCCCATTCTGAAATGCGGTCCAGCTCAACATAATATAGATAATAACACCCAGACACACAACAAACACTAATGTTCGTCACACAAATGTTTGTCATGGGTGGGGATTGAACCCACGACCTCCGGCGCTAAAGGCAGGATCGCTGCCATTGCGCCAGCAGGCCAGTCGATAAGTAAAGTAAAAGTAAAGTAAAAAATATCTTCATTCATACAGACTTATAGAAAGTACTTATGACAAGTCATATAGTTACAAAAAAAAAATTAAAGCAAAAATATACTAAAATAAACTTACATAAAATAATACTATGAAAGTAAATATCATAATTAAACATAACGTGACTCTACCACCGGTTCGCAGGTTGTTTCCGATCGAGAAGACTCCGGCAAGAAACTCTTTTCAATCTTGTTTTTTAACACAAAAATTGAATTGACAGAGTAAAGTCATAACAAAAAAGTGTGCAGAGGAGTAGATTAAACCTAAGATGACCACAAATTCTTATCATTTAAGAAATCCTCAACACTATAATAACCTCGCTACATTAACTTAGCCTTAATTTGTGACTTAAACTGGTGATATTATCTTAATCCAAATTTTATAGGTACGTGTTCAAAGTTTCAGTAAAATCAATCACGTAGTTTTCATGTGTTAATAGAATAAGCAAATAAATAAGTAAAAAATCTTATGATGATTTTTTCGTATTTTGTATCCTTTACAATACCTACGCAATTATTGATTTTTTCAAACGCAACTACTTAATGGTTTGGCCTTAGAATAATTACATAGAAACCAAGTCCGCGCGCCCATTTTGAAGCACCTTAATTTGACTGCTTTGCAGTGTTCATTACAGCTCCGCAATGATTAATGTCAACGCGCGCCGGACGTAAGCAAGCAATAGTTACGCATGTGTGGATCGGATTAGTACTTCATTTTTGACAGGGCGGTTGTATGAAGTGAGGACTATCCTTTCGTAAGTTATTATTCTAAGGGTTTGGCACTAATTTGGTTTTAAAAAAAGATAACTGAGACACTAAGCTAAATACTCGCATTCGATGTTGATAAAGTACGGAATGTTACAAAAAAATATGTTTCCAATAGTTATTTTCATTTTACTGCATTTTTATATCAACAACAATTTGATTATCAATAAAAATATACGTTTCCCCAATTTGGGAATACTCTGAAACGCGATCACGTTTCCGATAGAAATATATTCTGAGTCGTAAAATAAATCATATCAGAATAAAATCTCTACGCCTTGTCAATCACACAGTTCAGCTTGGTGGCGTAAAAACTAAGTTTACCACAGATAAAACAAGGCGGGTGAAGTATGAAGAAAGAAAAACGTAAGGTAAGAACAAGAAAAATTCAACCTTGGCCCTAGGAATCTAGTTCAATCTTTATTTTAAAATGCTAAAGATTAAACATTCAAGATTAAGTTAGTTTGTTAGTAAGTACTGAGTAAAAAAACTTTGACACAAAGGTTTATATTTTGAACACCATCCAAAATTTTCCCAGACATTTGATTTGATCTGATTGATGCCTAATCAAAGACAGCTTTTGTTTAAAAAAGGGTAGGTCTTTCTAACTTTCACATTACAATTTTTTCGATAGGATTATTCGTGCGGCGTGGTTACTTAGCCAATATTTATTTTCAACTTTTGAATAAAGCGCGGGCGGGGAGTTGAGAGGCAGTTAAGAGGCTGCGAGCGCACCGCCACTCACGTCGCGCTGTGTCAACGAAACTAGTGTTTTTTTTTACCTTTCAGTAGTTATAATAACTCAACATTTTAGTACTGAAGGTTATCAAACAGATAAATACCTATTGTACTATTTTCCCTATATATGTGTTTATTAACTAACCCTGTATATATTTTCACATGTTACGGATAATCGACGCGATTTCTTATGAGATCAGATACACAAATTACGCATGCGGCTCGGCGCCTCTGACAGACAGTCCGCTTAGAACAAACCCGCCATTTTGATCACACACACAGACACAGCGAATTTACAAGCGATGCTGCTGGTGTCGCAGCCAGTCGCACTGTCGCGAGCGTTTATGTTTTTGTCGAACTTGGCGCAATTTTTCACACGATGAATTTTGTTTTTGGCTAATTACTTCATTTTAAAAACTCAGAGCGAATAATACTAGTAGTAACACTAGGCGGTCAGGCAAGTTTAGGTAATTATACTGGAAAAAAGCGAGAGCGGTTTTTCTATAAACTTTTTATTTTGTGTCAGGAAGTGCTAAGCGATGTAACTAAAGATATATATATATATATATATATATGTTTAAATATGTTATACTTTAGTAAGCAGAGATAATATAGAAATTCGCCAGGTCCTTTAATGGCCTCGGTAACTTAGTTGGAAAAGCTTCTGCCTGGATTGCGGAAGGCCCGCGTTCGAGTCCCGCTGGATCTCTAGGACCAAGGTAGAATTAGTCTAGTTTCTAGTTTCGAACGTCCTATAATATTCTAATGTACTTTGTGTGAGACTGGTGAAATATGTTAATAGTATACATACATACCATCACGCCTTTTCCCAACGGGGTAGGAAGAGATCACATCTTTCCACTTGCTACGGTCCTGACACACCTCTTGCGCTTCTTTCACTCTCACTAATCCTTTCATACTTGCTCGTCGATTATGAGTACTCCTCACCTGACCTTTTCTGAGCACGTCTTAGACTTGTCCTAAGTATGTTCGTCTAGGCCTTTCCCTTCCAACAGCTCCATCCACCTTCGCCTTGTTAATTTGTTTCGTTAATCGCCTTTCGTCCATCCTTTCCATATGCCCAAACCATCTTAGCATTCCCATCTCAATTTTTGTGACAACATCCTCTTTCACACCACAACGCTCTCTAATTATGCTGTTCCTCACTTTATCACTCAATGTCACTCCTGCCATACTTGGCAATGCTCTAATTACCACTGCAATTATCCTGCTATCATCCTTCTTTTGCCATACCCAACTCTCACTTCCGTACATAAGCGTTGGCACTTACGTTATATTACTGTGCCTGAAATACTACTGGTACTTTATTTCTGTTCATTTGTAACACCCTGGTATATACTTTAGTCAAATAGCTTGATGGTAAAACAATAAATTGTTTAACAATAATAGTATACTCGTAGCTTAGCTTTGCCCTGGCTCATAGCCTAGCTTGATCTCACATCTCTGGTGGATAAGTAGCTTTAAGGTGATAAATTAGATATTAATAGCCTCAGCCTCTTCAATTTTAACAAGTGTCTTTTCCGCAGTTAAGTATTCTCCGGGATACCCGATGTCAATTGTATGAATATTACATGAGTCTCGGTTTAGCCGATAACGGATGACTCTCCGGATTTAGACAATGAATTATTTACTACCCTTGACCTGCACTTTAGTTGAATTTAAAAGAAAAGAACTGGAAATTTTTGGTCGAAAATAATTTAGCAAGGTTGTTATAATCTATACGGAAAGTTAAGTTGTTGCCGTCCTAGTCAACGGAAGACAAACATAAATTGACACTGGTAATTTACTCAAAATTAAAACATTTTTTAAAACATTTAAAACAAAATAAAATTAGTAAAATTCAACCTAAAAGAAAACTGTGTGTGGTGTGTGCGCGTGCCTGTGTGTACGTGTGTGCGTGTGTGTGTATGTGTGAGAGATTGTGTGTATGTGTGTTGTGCGTATTGGTTTGTGTGCATGGGTGCGTGTGTGTGCTTTTTTTATCTGTTTCATCTGTATGACGTTATGACTTTAATTAAACCGTAGATTCTCAGCAAATTTCCAGTTTCTTCATATTATGTAAGATTTAAAAGCCATAGAGTTACCTTGTTTTTGGCTATAGCAGTTGAATAGAATTTAATGTCCTTGAAAATTCTGCAAACTCTGTTATAAACGTAGCTGGGTAAAAAAGTAGGAAGAAGTCTCATAAAGCTAGAGTACGTAACAAGTGCTGGGATTCGGTTTGACCGAGTTGAATAAATTCCGGTGAATTTTTTTGTGAACTGAGGTTACGGCCTTCAGGATGTAAAGTTGGCGAACCCGCAGACCTTTGCATTACTCATATAATTCATCTGTTGGGTATATTAAAATCAAGATTCATTAAATAAGTACGAGTTAGAAAATGAACTGCAAATTCGGATCAAAATAGTTGAAAAACTGAATCACTAATTTGGTCAATTTCTAATTGTGGTGAGTTGTCTAGCGCATATTTATATTTATTTTATTTATTTATTTATGGAAAAATCGTAAAAGCGTGATTCAGGAATACTGATTGCTTTTAGCACAACGCCATCTATTGGCACATAAACCAACTAACCTAATTGCAAAATATGAACTGCAAAGTATTTTTTAACTAAATGATTACAAACGTGCAAAAATCAGAGCTTTAGAATATCAGCTTAAAAAAACTTTATTTTAATCATTGATACTGAATTTTCCCTTACGAATTTCATGATTCATCTCTTTGAAATGGTAAAACATATAATTTTGTTCTAGAAAAACGTTCTATGCCAATGTATAAAAACATGAGACGTCTTTTACTGGCGTTTTATGTGTGTTTTCCATACGCTGAAAAAGAGCTAAGAAAAGGTAAGAGAAATCAGGCAAAGAGAAAAATATTGTTCTTGTAATAGAGCCCTAATATCAGGCTGCCTTTTCACCAGAGAGGTGCAAGCTAAGCTAAGAAAAGGTTAGACCGTTCCCACTAATGATATGCTATGTACCGGAGCGAATAAGATGTGATACGAAGA
Organism: Udea olivalis; assembly: GCA_947369235.1. NCBI lineage: Eukaryota > Metazoa > Arthropoda > Insecta > Lepidoptera > Crambidae > Udea > Udea olivalis. Next base: position 4,873,483 of record OX376370.1, on the reverse strand, counting down.
TGACTGTGTCGCCACAAGCTGTGCGAGGAAGATGCGCAGTTCGAGCTATGCGATGTATCTACAGTAGGGAAGGAACGCACAGCTCGCATCCATGTGTCATGATTGGGTAGTAGCCAATATCTTAATCTTATCTATTATTAAAAAAAAAATACGTCTATTATTATTGAAATATATTTTTGTGAATTTTGACATTTCATAAGTGCTTCTTTGTAAAAGCTTAAGTGAATATATGATTTTTGACTTTTACTTTATTTTACATCATCGAATTTTCAAAACTATTTAAAATAATCAAAAAATACACTAAAAAGGGGCATTTTGAAATTATTTAAATAATTAATTTTTTGGCTTTTCTTTTTCAGAGTGTTATATAAATAAAAATAAGTATACCATCCGATAATCTACACAATTTATAGTTAATTCTTTTCAGAAACCATATTCTTAAAGGCAAAATTTAAGTGTCTTGCAGAAGGCATAGAAGTAGACATCCTGTGACGTCACCATCTTGCGACAGTTTGTAGGGAAGCTTTTCAGGCAAGTCCAGAAACATGATTTTTAAAATTGCCATATCTCGGGGAGTTTTCGTGTTTTCGAAATGTTTCTTTTACCAAAGTTTCTATTATTTAGAGGCCTTTCGATAACACCTTAACAAAAAAAATAGTCGCCTACCCTTAGCTGAGCAGAACACGTTTCCATCAGTGCTATGCTATGTGAACCAATGAATGTGATTGGTGGATATCAAACGCATCCACAGCAACGTAGCATAGCACATCTCTGGGGAAAAGCAACCTTATACCTCACATAAACCGAACAAAATGCTTTGTACGTATTTTAGTTGATTCCTTGGAGAACCGAACGTTTGCTTTCCGTAATGAATCGTTCACCGCTAATATTTATTTAGTATTTACAATAGATTTCGTTTACAACCTATTTATTCATGGCTTTGCCCCACTTTTATTATTTATTCATTTAAATAATTCACCAGAGAGGAACTCAAACAATAAGTACGAAGAGGTCGAAATAATATTCTTGTTTTTATGTAAAACAATGTTCTCCCCAGGCATGAATAAATAAGCCTCAAGACAGAGGTTTAGGCGAATTGATTAAGAGGACACAGCACGGGTGAGAGAATTGTAAAATAGGTATTTGTGAAATGTATTGTGTCTGTTCCTAGCTCCGAGGCCCCTGCTAGAAACAACTGCAATTCGGATAGAAATCACTTAATCAAAGTACACAAAATCGCCGCTTCGTACTGCCTAATTCCTTTTCGAAAACTTGACCTATTGAATTACCTTTTTCAGTAAACATTTTAAAAAGGCTTTGGCCGTGTTGCTATGTTTTTCTTTTTGTATTAATTCTAATCAAATTAATTTTCTGGATGTACGAACACAGCGGAAAATCTGACCATTTTTTTAGATTTACGAAGGGTCATCTCTTTTAATAGTTAGTTTATCATTATAAGGATAACATAGGAGATTTTTTGAGAAAAAAAATGATTCCTCTACTAGCAATATTATATAAGGAGGAAAAGGACTACGTTTGTAAGGACATTCTGTATCCTCATAAGGGCTTACGCTTACGCTTAAGCTAGCGTGAGACAAGCTGCTCCTACTACGAGTATTTTTGCAATACACTCTCGCGTGAGTGCGACCCGCCCGTGTGAGTGTTTAAGTGCGCCTTAAGGCCACTCACCGCTCTCACACTAGGGCGTCAGCAGCGCGACACAGTGCTGCAGGAAGATACATTTTACTCGCTTATTTTTTTTAAAACTTTTTTCCTAGGCATAGTGATTGTTGCACAATTTTTATTGACATAATTAAACATTTAGTCATTTTCATTATTCAAACTTAAACTCAAATAACTTTATTCAAATAGACTTTCACAGTAAGTACTTTTAAATCTGAGAATTTAAAGCAAGATATACTAAATAATAAAGATAAATACTATGCTAATATAAATATATAAACACACAGTACACAGATATAATATATATAAATATATTAATAGTGTTTTGCCATAAAGGCCAATAAGTATGGATTAATAGGTCGTGCGTGTTAGGTGTACATGAACTTATCGCACGAAGCCGAGCGAGCAAAGCGAGCGTGCCACGGCAGCGGCCGGCGAGTGCAAGGGGCCAAAACACCTCATTATTCTAGATTTTGATAATTTTCCTCATTAATGTAAGTCTCATTTTATGCGTAAGAATATTATGCCAAGTTATCTTTATGCCTCAAATGATTATGCTTTAAAAAATATGCGAATACAATTATGCGTATAGTTGTTATGCCATAATATCATTATTCATAAAAACACTTTGCCTGAATAAATTATGACAAAAGTTTTTATGTGAGTGAATAGACTCGTGCTGCAGCGGCGGATGCCTTCACAAAAATCTGCAGCGCACGTCAGCGTCGCTGTACACTGCAGAGCGACCACGACGCTGACGTTAAAACATTGTGTTGATGATCTTTCGGTGTCGAACTCGCTCATTTTGCTGTCTGTCAACAAAAACGTGCGCTTACAACAATAACTCGGCGCCTACTGAATGAAGCGACTGCCGCGAGCCGCCCACGCGCCGCTGCTGCGCCGTCATTTATAGTATAATAGTACAATCATTTTACGAGCACGCACGCCGACGCTCTCACCTAATACCGAACAGTAAAGTTCAATTTCGTTAGATTCACGCGCGCTCGTGATTTGCAAGAACTATATGAAATTATCAGCAGCGCGACTGTCTCGCGTTTGTCGCGCGACCGTCGCGCTGCTAAGGTCGTCTAAGTGTAAAAGCGCAGTACAGTAACTGCTGAATACTCGAATTAATGTCACAAGTTATGGACGGGATTTCATAACCCATTTAGCATAGCATTTGCGTTCGAGTGCGACCGACTATATGCCAAACTTATACATACTATCTACACTAACTAAGAGAGAAAATTAATATTTTTTAAGTGAAAAGATTAACTAAAAAAACTACTTAACTGTTTTTTTTCACTATTAAAAAGCCACATTATCTAGAAACAAAATGTTTTAGGTAATTTATATACTTTTTTCCGTCATGTCATGCCCATGAGATCGTGATCTACGCGCTTATGATTATAATAATCTGTAGATCTTTCGAACGAAGTTGCGGGTAATAGCTATCGTACTTAGTTTACAAAAATAATTAAAAAAAAAGGTTCAACTAAGGTTTACAATTTGGGTGTTGACTTCCTCTATTAAGTACATAAGCACCTGTGTTAGAGGAAGCCACTCTTCCATATCTAAGTGGTCAAAACGAATTGACCTTATTCTAAAAACATTTAATGACAGCTTTACGAGAAAAAAGAAACGATTTATGATAACATTTTGTGAGCAAAGTCCTAACAACCAAAAAGTTGGAAAGTGTTTGAGAATGTGTGCGCGCGTGTGTATTTGTGTGTGAGTGTGAGTGAGTGTGTGTGTGAGAGTGTGTGAGTGTGTGAAGAAAGTAATAAATTATCGATTCAGCAACATATTTTCAGAATACTTTCAGCTTCATTATAGTCTAAGTGTTTCAGCCATTCGGTAATTACTTTTTTACATTCTTTTGAGGTAAGTGAATATATTTTTTTTGTGTTTTTTTTATTTTATTGTAAATTTTTGAGGACAAATAGGAAAATTAGCGTTAGGCATAAGGGCTACTTTATCTTTCCTTCTGATTTATTTATCAGGGCAATATTCTGTGGATCGGTGCCTTTTTGAAACAGCATGTAGTATAAAAAGTGTTCTTACCGTAAGTTATCCTGCGTCTAGGTATAAGCTCTGAGTAGGATATATCCCTTTTTTAAAATACATTACTTTAGCAATGATCTTTGAGCACGCTCAATGTCCAGAAAGGACAGTGCCCAAGTTGGCCTATGAACCAACAAACATTTGACATTTGTCATAATTCTGGCCATGATTTAAGTCATAACTATCACTTACTAGATTGTCACGGACACTTCTGATTTTTGATATCAAAATTAAAAATACTGAAAAGATTTATCGTACGAAAACATTTTTTTAATACCATTTATGTTGCGTTCGTCTGTGCCCTCTGTTGTTTAGCCATCGCAACAATATTTTAATTCACTTTGTATTGACAAAAAGAAATCTTGTTTGTGCAAGAAAAGGTAGTTGTGAACTTACTAAAGGCTCTTAAAAATGAGTAACAATACATTACTGTCAATGCGATAGATTTTTATTCAGTTTTTTATTTTAAATCAGAATATACATTGGCTTAAATCAGCTTTGTGCGAAGCCAAAAAAAAGACGTTTGGTTGACTTGACCCTTCAACGCAAAAAAAATACCAGTATCTGTCTAGTGTCTTGTATTTTTTTGCCTTTAATTTAAAATGCTGTGTTATTGTTTCCATATTAATAATTTTATTCTTACGACTCGGCTTAAAAAACGGACGTTGATGGCTCTCTGTAGTGACATACCTCCTTTTAGATTTAACCGTTTAAAGATTTTGTAACCTGCACATAGCTAACTCAGCAATTATTACGGATTTACGATCATCGCAATGGAATCAACAATTTGTGTGAATTGTGGCTCAGCTAGTGGTTCCATGGTACTGGCAGAAGTGGCAGATCAACAAAATATGTGCTTGAAGAACATTATCCCACTCACGTAAATAAAACTTCGCAATATATTATTAAATATAACCTCAAATTTTTTCAGTTTTTTGATATTTAACGAGTTGTCAGAAGTGTCCGTCCATAAACTACGTTTTGACACTAAAGTGTATGTATTTATGAACCCTAAGAGATATTTATATAGAGCGAATGTACACTATCCTTTGGTCTTAAGTGCTCCTCCCCATAATGTTATATTATATATTGTTATTGACTGTGCTATTGCTTTATTTATCAGTTAAGTGTCTCAATTCTTTAAAAATCTAGATTAATTTCCTCAGCCTACCTGAAACAAGATCAATGTGAGAATGCCAGTTAAGTCTCTGATCCAGAATGACTCCAAGGTATTTTGTTGATTTGACCTTATTAATGGCAGGACAAGTACAATCTGGGTTGAGGGCTGAAGGATCACAGTGATGCATCTTAATCTCAAACGATGTGTCTGGTTGACACCTGCCTTGGATTGAGAAGCACATGAAATTTGTTTTTGAAGTGTTCAACGTGAGCAGATTGACATTCAGCTATTCAGAGATTTTTCTCAGTCCCTTTTCGGTTAGACCTTTTACACTACTCCAAGAGTTTCCAGTAAAGACCACGGCAAAACACATTATAATGTAATGGGTCTCACTAAATGTCAGTTTGACCATTCTCAATTACCTACCTACTATACAATTTTATTTGTGAATAGCCCTTCAGCACACTTAACCTATTTATCAAATCGTATTGAAGAGTTCCAAATTCATTTAGATTCCTCGACTTTTCCATAAAAAGGCAGTTTTAATTCCCGAAAACAACAGACAATCCAGAGAATACTATCTGGATAGCAATGAACATTATGTAAAACAAAAGACTATCGGAAAACAAAAGTATTTCGGGTGATGTCAGAGGGAGCTAATAATTATGCCTATTGTCATTTGTTTTTCGTGGTATCACTTTTGGAACTTGATTCAAAAAACAGCAAAATTTCGAAGACAGTTTTGTCACAATATTTTTTTAGTCGCTAATTTTGTACAAAAGTATTATAAATATGCGTAGGTACTTTCAAAGTTGCCTTGAATACGCTTTCTAAATTCACCAGTATATAACTTTGTGAGTAAAAATAAAAAAAAAAAGCTTTTGATAAAATATTTAATTCTTAAATTATTCGAACACAGATTAAAAATCAAAGGCCCACCACATAACGTTGGGTTCTAATACGCATAACGAAAAAGGGGCTTCTGAGTGTTCCGATCACCGTGAATGACGGCAACACCACGTACAACAACGTACCTCTAACTGCCCCGTTTGGGATAGTCGTGATGGTATGTATGTAAGTAAAAATCATGTGGCTTTTCTTTTAAAAGTGACAGTTAAAATCTTTCCCATACTTTGAATAGTTTCTCAGATGTAAAAACTTAGATACGGGTTTGTTCTTCGCCAGATTTTTATATTCTTGTCAGGATTTACAAGTCTTTTGTTGACTGTATGATAGTCTTTGAAAAAACTTAGTTATTAAAAGCTAGCTTTTAATTACTGTCTAATTGTGATTTCCTTTTCATAGTAATTTATTCCTAATTTATTCAGTCGTTTAACCTTCTTTTTGTTCAGCAAATATTCTTGTGCAAGAGCTGTTTTTTGTTTCTTTTAACAGCTTAAACGAGTTGCTCAAATTACTTTTGTATCAAGGGCACTGGTTCTGAAATTACTTACTCATTTGCAAACAAAGAAAATCCGTCAAAACGAGGACCCACTTGTTAATTAAGCTATCGACCAATTTTCAGCCTAAAACCTCAATTATTAAGAAACAAAATCCTAATTATATTTAGACCTTTCTATTACTTATAACTGGAACCTTCATTTGAAGTTACCAAGGCTCTTTGACCTGAAACCACATTAAATGAACATACTCGGATTTTTAGACATAAACTACTACAACTTCTTGTTGATAATGCATTATACACGGTAAGCGTTTTCTTAACCAGACGACTTGGCGAATGTTAGTCTGTGAATCATCTTGGTTGGCATCTCTCAAATGTATTTATTTATTTTAATAATAATTTGGAATGTGAATGCTGACATCATAATACTTAATCTAATCTTAAATCTGTATTTGACTTAATAGTTTTGACATTTTTTTTTATTATCTATATTTTTTAATCTTAATTCCATTCTGTTATTGCTCAGTGTAATATTTGTATTAATTAATTGTAATATTTGTATGTTCATGAAAGAACGGATCACAGAATGTACATAATAATTAAAATATAATATTAAGACCTTCTAGACCTGTGCATCACAAATCAATTATATTTTATTTTGTAATCTCTGTAGGTAAACTGAGATTCACTAATTCAGTCGCCGCTGCAAGCTTCAAAAAGTCACAAGCCGCAAAAAACTATTTATTCTTAAAGAGCGACGTGGCCTAAGGATCGTGTGGTCTCGAGTTCAAATCCGGGCATTACCATCTTTTTGTTCTTTGTTAAAAAACTAAATCAACCCGATTAACGGCGGAAGGCTCACCACCACGTTGGGTTCTAATCTAAAACTGGTGAAAAGTGGGATTATGAGTGTTCCGTTCACCAAGACGGCAACAGTCACTTGCTTCCGACTACCCCGTTTGGGATATAGTCGTGATGGCTTAGAATGATTAGGTACTTAAAGAAACCAAGTCCGCGCGTCCATTTTGAAGCACCATAATTGGAGCCATAAATGGCTCCAAACGGACCGCTTTGCAGTGTTCATTACAGCTCCGCAATGTTCAATGTCAAAGCGCGCCGCACGTAAGCAAGTAATAGTCACGCATGTGTGGATAGGATTAGTGCCTCATTTCTGACGGGGCGGTTGTATGAAGACTATCTTTCTATACGTTATTATTCTAAGCGTGATGGTATGTTATGTTCTTTTGACTTGTACCACAAATGTCACGCTACAAACGCTTCAAATACAAAGCGACATAGTAGCCACGCCCCAGTCTAAAGCCAGTAAACCAACATTTTTATAGACGACCTAAGAGTATTTTTCTATATAAGTACTCAATCATTTACACACCTGAGACTTGGCTGTAAGAACAAGGACTCAACTGAAGTGTGATCATTAAAGGCCTGAAAATAAAGCCCAAATTGAAAGAGGCGGTGTAAACAAGGTGTTATTTTTACATACCTACCGGATGATCATCAAAAGACTTAAAACGATATGTCATACTCAGTTATTAATTTAGTAGCTATGTAAGTAGGGAATTTATGTTTTTATTGACTTTAAAAACTGTTCGACTGATTGTATAAGGTGACCTTCAAATTAAAGTCTATTGAAAAATCTAATTTTCTTTTTCATAATTACTTTATCATTTACTGAGTGTGCAATAACGTTTTTGTAAGTCATTTGATAATCACCCGTTATAAACGATATAAATTTGTTAAAATTACTATAAAATCGTCTTATTTAATCAATCGAAGAAGATGAGGCATAAAACTGGTTGACGAAAGACAGTTATTCATGTATGTACTGAGAAAAACAGATTAAATACAGGGTTGGTTGCTAATTTCAAGAATAATAAATTTAAATAATCCAGGATACCATTAATATTTATTACACAAGACCTTTGTTAATCAGAGCGCAGTTTAGGTTCATAAATGGACATGTCTACATATTTCGCATGTTTTTCCATAGTTAAAAGCCGATAGTAAATTAGTTAGGTTACTTAGACGAACAAATAGCTGGCATGGAGTGAAAAAAACCATACGAAATCCCTAAAAATTACACGATTCAAAAGATTGCTTATATGTGTTTCAAGAATCATCTTGTTCTTTTACTGCCCCAAACTATCAAGTTTGGGGCAGTAAAAGAACCTTTCCTCCCCATTTGGTTATATCTACGACCCCAGGCAGACAATTAACCTACAAATCGATGATGGTTACGTCATCATTACCCAACCCACCCTTACAAGACACATCTATGTATAAAGTAAACAATGTTGTTGAAATGGATTAAGAACGCCATCTTTTGATTATTCTCGGTACTAATACTTCTCTACCTAGTAGCGCCACATTGAAGTGTTTGGCAACAAGAAACCAGAGCGTGCTTACAAAAAGCACACATGTTTTTGTGAAAGCTATCGCTTGTTAAAAGAGATGGCGCTATTGAGCTATAGCCACATTTTACACGCACTAAACTTCTGCATTCAATTTTTTTCTCTACTATTAAGCACTAAAAATCGAATATGATCACGTTGCTTACCATATAAGGGAGTAGTAAAAATAAGTTATAGACTAGCAACACGTTAGGGCGCCATTTCACGTTTACGCGGTAAAGAAAAGCCGGGTGCCGCGTTACTAAGAAAATGAAGTTTATACCACATGAATACTCCACAAATAGCTAAATTATAGGAATATTATTATTCAGTGAGTGTATTGATTAGAAATAAAAACACCAACACGTCATCGTGGTAACAATTCCTTTACAATCGTTAGCAGCCGTAAGAAGGCCACAGGTCATGCCTTGTAAGTAGTTATTTACCAAATCTGGCTGCACAAACTCACGTCAAAGTACATACTCGTATCTATTTAGTTAGATGGTTTCTCAGGTCTTAGGGTCGAATTAAAACAATGCCAAGTAGTTTTAAAGAGAGCCACATTTAGGCTGCGGTCCGATTTAGGCCGAAAGTACTTTTAGCGCGCTTTTGATATATTTTATTGAAAAGCGAAAACGTTTCATTCCCATTGGCAGAAAAGTCAAACAAAAAATTACGCCAAATAATTTTTAGATAAGTCTCAGTAATAATGTATTCAGAATAAACGTGAAAGTGACAAATCACAAAATCTTATGATAACTTTTCATTCATTTACATTATCAATATCTTGCAAAAGACTTTTAAATAATTGATAGTAAAAGACTTTTAAATAATATTGATTGCTTCATGTGGTTTATTATTGAAGTAATGTGACTATAATTTTCCGGTCCGATTTGATTTATGAGCGTTTGCGGGGGGTGGATCTAAAACGTTGCATTTTTGTAAGATCATCGTGATTATTTTATTGAATTGAAATAAAACATAACTTATTGCTCTACTGTTTTTTGCATAATACTAAATACAACACATTGGATCGTCCAAAATTAGGTAGTCGCCAATAATTCGCTAAATTAAATAAAAAACCGGTTTTTTAATAATTGTTTAGAAACGTAACAATTAACTATGCACAGTCAAAGTTATAATTATAAAATTGAGTGGTGCAGACAATAATAGAGAGATAATTTATACTTAAATTTGAATTCAGCTATATAATCACGAAAATCTTTAAAAAATGCGACGTTTACGATCTACCCCCAGCAAACGCTCTCAAGCGCATAACTCACATGATAACGTTCGCGAGATATTATTTGTTCTATACTCTCTGGAGGTATTATAGTTTTTTTTTTTAATGACTGCTGCTGCTTGGCCCTCACGGCCTTTACAGTTTCACATCATTTAGGAATTCTAGGAGATTTCCATCTTCGGGGCATTAGTTGGAAATTTAACAATGAACACAAATATGGTTGGTTGGTTCAATGGTTGGATGGTGTTTACAATATGTTACAGGTATTATACACGGTGTCGGGTTTCATGTGGTCCAAACGAAAACCATCGATAGAGGGGTCCAGGGGCTACTCTAAGGACCATGTGTGTTCCGCGAAAATTTATAGTTTTCGAGAACACAGCATTTTTCTAAATTTTTTCTTAGTACCCAAAATGACGCATTTTTTTAATGATTTCTCCTAAAGTATTATTACTAGAACCTTATTTTTTTTTTGTAAATGTGAACAATTAATAGGCCTTTCATTACACCGCTACAGTTGTAACTCAGGCTAATTATTTTCTGCAAAAAAAAATAAACAGTGAACTTTTTTTATTTGGATGATTTTTTACTTCTTTCTTTAGGGTGGTGTAATTCCAAAAAAGCACATAACATAAAACTTCAGGACCCATTTCAAAAACTTGCCTACTATGTGGACCCACTACTTGTATAATTTCAATCAGCTACGGCAAGAGCTTCACTCAAACCCTGTCGATTTTTTTGCAATGTATACAATGCCGGGTACGTTTGCAATGTATGAAATATTACGAATTTGATTATCCATTGCATACTTTCCCTAGGCAATGTATACAATGCCTAGGTATTGTATACAATGCCGGATGCGCAGCGGGCAATGTGTCATTAAAAAGAAAATTCACTGTCAGAATCGTCCTCTGGATATATTTTGGGTAGGAAAGATAAATCGATTCGTATGTTTGTTTTCATTATCTAAATATCTTTAGTTATAATGTCAAAGTATAAAACGACAAAAGGCCGTTTTCCTATCTGTCGGTCAGTTAGTGCCTGTTCGTTATTGTAGAGAATACCCAGTAGTCTTCCGAGAATGTGTGAAATAAATAGATTTTGCCTTTAACTATCAAGCTTTATTGAGATATATACTCAAACCTAAACAAGGTTATTAGTTTTGTTCAATTTTGCATACTGAAAACCTTTTAGGCAGAAAGTGCTTCACTATACATGACGTGGGTTTATTAGGTTGCGAGGAGCGATGCGACGAGCATGATAGGTTTACATGAACCAGCTGCCAGAAACGAACTGCCCTGATTCTCTTTTTTGCCGTATAATACTGTGCTATTTTATTAAAACTAAAAATATTTTGATGAAAACATTGCCGTTTTATACTTTTATATTTTAACTAAATATATTTTGATAATGAAAACATACGAATCGATTTATCTTTCCTACCTAAAATGTAACCGAAGGACAATTCTGACAGTGAACTTTATTTGCAACCGACTTCAAAAAAAGGAGGAGGTTCTCAATCCGACTGTGTTTTTTTTATGTTTGTTACCTCATAACTTTCGACTGGGTGAACCGATTTTGATAATTCTTTTTTTATTTAAAAGCTGGTGTTTCTCGAATAGTCCCATTTTATTTGGTCAGTTCTGACATTGGCATCCATGGGAAATCTATCTAAGTCGTAAATCTAGATAGACAAATTGCGCGACAAATGGACGAATAACTCAATATTACGCCAACCGATTTTGATAATTCTTTGTTTATTTGAAAGCTGATGGTGCCCGTGTGGTCTCATTTAATTGTAACTACATTATATTATCGTATAAGTTTTAGAAGAATACCGGAGCCGTGGAAATTAGTTTTTTTTATCTTTATATAATGAAAACAGGCATTGTACTTATGATGCTAAAAAAACAAAGTAATTATTCAAGTATTCCCATTTTTAAGTTTATACTATCTGTAAGTCAGTGGCTTCGCCCGCGTAGGTACTGGTCTTTACCGTCAAAGTATAGCCTAAATTAAAAAAAATTGGCCTCTGTAGTTCTGTACTCCCTGGTAACGTAACTTTATATTGGTGAAAGAATTTTTAAAATCGTTTTGGTAGTTTCGGAAATTACCTACTTACCCCGAACATGCAAACTCACAAACGGTTACCCCTCAGAGCGTCGTGGCCTAGTGGTTCAGCACCCGAACTCAGATCGTAAACCGTGTGGTCCCGAGTTCAAATCTGGCCAGAACCAAAATCTTTGTGTTCTTTGTTAAATATCCGACTTACTCTCCGGTGATGGAAAAATCGATAAAAAACCAAATCAACCCGGATAACGGCGGAAGGCTCACCACCTAGCACGTTGGGTTCTAATACCATTGGGGAAAAGTGGGCTTCTGAGTGTTCCGTTCACCATGACGACGCAGTCACTTGCCTCTGACTACCTCTTCATGATAATTTATTTCTACACCAGAGGTCGCGGGTTCGATCCCCGCACAGTACAAACATTTGTGTGCATGAACATGTCTGTTTGTACTGGTCTGGGTGTCTCCTATGTATAATAAGTATGTATTTACAAAAGAAAATGTATTTAAGTATGTTTATCCGTTGTCTAGTATCCCATAACACAAGCTTTAATTAGCTTACTTTGGGGCTAGATGGCGCTGTGTGGAATAATGTCCAGGGATATTTATTTATTTCTTTCTTTCTTTCTTTGGCTACTGTCCCTTCCACTTTTCCCTCCGAGGGTCTATTTTATTTCCATTTCAAAGTACAAACTTGCTACGTCACTGTCCGCGTTGCTAAGCAACCAGGATGACGTGTCATTTCCTTCAACTATCAGTTTTACCTTTACCATGCTTAATTGTACCTACGTGTACCTACTTCGCGTGCCAAAAAAGAGTGTTAAACATCTTCTTTGACGCTGTTTCATTTAGTTTACGCTATCGTAATGGCAGAATGGCATGCCAAAATCAAGTATATCTATACTAAAATTTATGAAGAGGTGTTGTCGTCCGTCACCTTTGCGAAAGCCTTCTTTGTGGGCATAGATGGCGTTAATTTGGCTGTCACACCAATCTGTCAGTCTGCATTACCGACAACTGCCGATTTATCCGTCGATAAAACAGCCGGGCTTTCAAAAGAAACAGTAGACGGCGCGGTAGATATAATAATGATCTAGATTGATGCTATCAAGAAGGCTAGAGACTAAGGAGAGATAACTCCCTGGAAAGGGTTGGACTAAATCCGTATCCCACAGTGACGCATGCGCATTACGCTTCTTTGCCGCGATCCTCGCGAAGTGTCAAAATTGGTCAACACAACCTCGAGAATGTCAAAAACAAAACATATCGGACGTTGTGTTTCGAATTGATGTAAAATGCAATTCAATTGGAAATTCATTGTTTTGGCAATCAATAATTATCAAAAATATTAGTTCGGAATAGAATCGAAGGCACTTTGTTTTTTCGTACGGGAATACTGATAAATTATGACGAATTAGAACTGAAACAAAAAACAACAACTGTCGCACGTGACACCGTTCAAAACAAAACCATGTGACCATGAAATGACAAATAGCTGCCGCTGCACATGCGCAATACAGCGTTTTGCCCGGCACAGAGTATACGACTTTCGGCCCTCGAAAGCTTACCCCCACTTCGGGAGTTATCTCTCCTTAGTTTCTAGCCTTCTTGGATGCTATTTATGTCTAATGATGACAGACATCCCCCCAGATGACAAAAATTGGTAGGATTATAAAAGCGAATATTAAGTATTGTGATTGTGAATGGAGCATCTGTGGTATGTTGGAGATATTGTATAACAATGATTCACAATGTGGGCTGTTTTGCTGTGTATTATAAATATAACGTCGGTGACTAGTGGAATAAAAATATTTGTGAATTGATGCTAATATTGAGTCCTATTTGTAGCCTTTTTACCTTAGAATAATTACATATAGAAATCAAGCCATTTTGAAGCACCTTAATTGGAGCCATAAATGGCTCCAAACGAACCGCTTCGCAGTGTTCATTACAGTTTCGCAATGTTCAATGTCAAAGCACGCCCTACGTTAGCAAGTAATTGTCACGCATGTGTGGATCGGATAAGTGCTTCAGTATTGACGGGGCGGTTGTATGAAGACCTTCTAAACGTTATTATTCAAAGTTTTCTACAAAGGAACGACTTTATTTCATTATTTGTTTGTTTTTATTTAATAGGCTCCGACACTACTGGGCCGAGTTAAAAAAATATTTTACCAATTTATGTAAACATTATCAGCGAGTGACTTAAGTTAGTTATATGTTTATTGGCTATATTTTAACGGCAGTAAGAGTCTACTCTGGCGAAGCTACTGACATGCAGACAGCCTAGTTATTATTTTAATCACTCCCTTTTCAATAAACAAAAAACATTTGAGAAATGCCCGATTCTTATTAAGGCTATGCTTTCCCAAGATTGTCAAAATTTGATCGACTTTGTTTGAAGATAACTACTAAATTAAAAGATAATTTAGCAAATAAAAAATTGTACGAGTAGGTCAGTGTCTTTAACTAAGGCGACAACTTTTCCAAAACACGATATAGCATAATTTCACCGATAAAAAAACACAAAGAACGTCGACGATTTTTTTGTTTTACTCTCAAATATACATTTTTAACACTTTGCCTTAGCATTTTGCACAAAAAAAAATAATATATAGATAGGTCTATGTACATTCTAGGTTGACAACTTTTAAAACCTTCTGATTTGTCTAATGTTATTTCTAATTACACGAAAACAGAAGGAAGCCGCGGCGTTATTCCGTTCGCGCAGAACTAATCAGTGGCCCACCGAATGCTCTATCGGACGGCGCGCTAAATTCCAGCCTTAATAAAACGCAATCATGATGTCACACAAAGCGTCAAAAAGTGGCGCGATTGGCTTTCCTAGGGTGCTTATTTGTTCAAATTTATGTCTGTGTTACTGCGGTTGTCGCAAGCACCAACTATAAGTATATATCTGTGGAAAAACGCCTGTCCTTAAATAAAAATGAGAGTCATTCATCCCGGAAATGTAATATACAAAATACGTCGCAGTGTGGCGTTGTATACAAACTGAATTTAATGATAATCATAGCTCGTTGGCACTAGTGACAAGCCTTCCGGAGAGTTTTTTGTTTCACTGGTAAGCTTAGTAAGTAGGTACTACTAATGCCGCCAAGAAGAGTCAAGAAAACGCACGGGCGTCGAGCCTTTTCTCGGAGCGCTTCGTCATTTTTTTACATAATCCAAACCTAAGTTATAACAAAATTTACACAAATTTTTACTAAACCATAACATCCTCGTCTTAACCTATAGCTATTCATCATATTGAAGTAAGGTTTTCAAGTGAAGAGCAGACTTTTGAGGCAGATTGGCAATTTTTGGAGAATTTTCGTATTATTTGTTTTGTGTCTCTTAAATAATTGATTACACCCATCACCCAGGGGAAATATTCATTTCTAAATTTTAATGTTTATTTTCGGTCCTCAAGTATTGATCGTCCACACAAATAATATTACGAGCCAAAAGCTGGCAAAATACTCCCACTCGGTATATGCCGGAGTCCCTGGTTACACGACGGTCGTTTACAGAGGTTAATTTACTAGTTTAACTCGAATTATCATCCAAAATTACAATAAATATTTTGGTCAAAATACACGAAAACCCCTAAATCTGGGCATTTCTGTCAGCCTGGGGTATACTCATTAAATATATCTATGCTCATTAAAATACAGGTTTAATTTTCATCCGGAAATAAATAATCAAACTTTTGGGTGAAACCGAATATTCTGAAACGTGTTGTGGCTTCTCCCAGCGAATGCTCAGAGAAGCCAAACGGGCCTAATCACAACTTCTCATAAACATAACATAAACACACTTATCATACCATCACGACTTTATCCCAAACCGGGTAGTCAGAGACATGTGACTGTGTTGTCATGGTGAATGAAACACTCAGAAGCCTTTCACCAGTGGTATTAGAACCCAACGTGGTAGGTGGTGAGCCTTCCGCCGTTATCCGGGTTGATTTGGTTTGTTATCGATGTTTTCCGTCACCGGAGAGTAGTCGGATATTTAACAATGAATACAAAGATTTTGGTTCTGGCCAGATTTGAATTTGGGACCACACGACCCACGATATGAGTTCGGGTGCTGAACCACTAGGCCACGACGCTCTCGACTTATACTCGTGGTAAAAACTGATACTCTGATTCACGTGATCATGACCACAGACTACATACCTACTTCAGAGAACTGTAAATTTTAACAATAACATGTTTATATATATTGGGATCGTGTAAATTCGTCAAAACTCACATGTATTTATACTCACCAAACACTTCTATAAAACGCAATGACAGGTATCAAAACCAACTACATCTTCCCTCAGGTAAAACTCTCCAATTAGTAAGATCAGGCCCCCACTGGATGTCCATACGTATATATAACCATATCCAGAACTTCATCAAGAATATAGATAAGCCTAAAACTTTCATCAATAGACTAAAGGCATATCTTCTGCAAAAGGCATATTACGGGCTGGACGAATTTTTCGCAGACAAATAGCTTGTTTTGTGTGCCTCTTTTTTAGTTTTTTAGTTTTAACATAGTGTCGTCATGTGCGTATAATTGCAGTGCCCTTACAGGGTGCCATATGTAATGTCCTGTTAAATTAATGTTAGATCTTTTATGTACCATGTGGCATGCAATAAATAAATAAAATAAATAAAATAGTTACTACGTAACAGATAAATCACTCCATAGAAAATTGTCAATTTTGTCATTTTTAAATGCATGCTGTTATGTGACAGCCATATTTCGAGGGCTCCCTCTTTCGATGAAGATGTCAGCTGGTCAGTACTTACAGTTACGTCAGTACAGTTTCTTATCTCTGGAATGTTCAACGCGGCTGTTGACAATCAACTGCCAAATGGGTCTTGGAAGACTCGGCGGCTGGTAGGTTATTATCGCGCGCAAGTACATGGAGTGATAGAGGTCTGACATGACTGCGTCCACGCGAACATTTATATATTACTAATATTATGAAGAGAAAAGATTTGTTGGTTTGTTTGTTTGTATTGAATAGGCTCTGAAACTGGACTGATTTCAAAAATTATACATAACATTAGGCTGTATTTTTTGGGCTATATTTTAACTGGAGAAATAGTCTACGCAGCCGAAGCCACTAGAAGATCTTTTTAAAAAAGAATATTATTTATTTTAAATCACTTATTATGTTTGGTTAATTTTTTTCTTACAGGACTACCTTATCATTTTTACCTAAACAGAAGAGGTAAAAACACCTAAATAGACATTACAAAAGAAAGTCTTTTTGCGTAACTAAATGTGTTAAAACTACACGCTAACCCTGTATGCCTACCATGAGTTTCCGTCACATAAACTATGTCAGTTGACGTTATAAATGTGTATGACATTTTTGGTTCCATTTTCAACTAAATTTCATACTAAAACCATAAACATTAACGCGAAATCACATACAATCTATATAAATTGTGACACATGTGTTATTCTGATGTATAAACTGTATTACTGTAAAGTTTCATCCAAATCCGTTCAGTAGTTTTTGCGTGAAAGAGTCACAAACTTACACACATACATCCTCACAAACTTTCGCATTTATAATATTAGTAGGAAGTAGGAATTGAAACGTGAAAATGACTTAAATAGTGCTGGCGTTACACCCAGAAATTCAGAAAATTCAGGCAATTAAATAATCACTTTAGGCATATTTACACACAATGATTCAATCGTATCATATCTGGAGGAGCCCAAACTTGGTATGATTTGAAAATCATTTTTATTTCAATTCAAAACAAGTGACTGAAATGTTATTATGTGATATATTTTCAAAATCGGCTCAGTAATAGACATAATCCCTTTTGTTAGACACACACACGATAGGTTTAAGAACATTTCTTTTATTCCCATACAAAAGAAAGATGTCGTCATAACTCCTCTCCTTTTTTTTTATTTTTCTCGTGCTACGGGTCAAATTGATTCGATAACACTGAATATGCATGTTCTCACGATACAGACCTTCTTTGTAAGCAACGGTGGCATGGTAAATTACATCACCTCGATCTCTCTGATTGTGATTAAAGAATTCATTATTTAAGTAAGTATAGGTACTTTCGTACCTTTAATAACGGACAAACTCCTAGGTTGATCAAAAGTGCCGGTTTTCATGCTTTTAACATCATTAACAGTTTTTTTGGCGTACCGCTGAAATATTCACATTACACAATCAAGATATCCCAGTGCCAACAAGTCCTTAGTTACAACCTTTAGTCATTATATCATGAACCCATCCGTACCTCACTCAATGACCTCCATTACTTATACCCTGCGTCGTAACATACCAGTCTGCGACGTATGGTAGGTTATGTTATACTGTGATATACGTAGTAGTTGCTACTGACTTGGCGGATGATTATCAAGAGGCATAACTATGTTAAGTAAAAATTTGACCTTTTTAATCGAATTTTCTTATTATAGTTTGCCATTTGCTATTTCGTTTTTGGAAGTCTTTTCATAATCACCCGGTGTCCCGGTATATGAGCCAGATGGGACATTAATTTACATGGTCTCGTAACAAGGATACGTCATATCCTTGTGTTACGAGGTACCAGACAAAAGTTCAAGCTCCAAATCATCTCCTAGCACACCCAGACCACGCAATTGAGAGAAGTATTTTTTTTGAATTGACCTGACTTGGATTCGAAACCGGGACGCTATGTCGGTCAAGACGAGAAACTAAGCTACAGTGATAATGTCGTTCTAGACATGATGCGAGTGTTGGTTCTTGGCATATCCAAATGTCGTAAAAAGTGGTGGCGAAATCCCCGTTGCAGGCCAGCAATACAGGAGCCGGAGCGCCGGGATTCGTCACACAATATTTAGGAGTAGATGTAGTTATGGAATAGTGAATAAAAGATCAGCCAATCAAGAGACTTGTTTATTGCATAGGGTAAAAGTATAGGTAGGAAAGAAAACTGAAGAGACTGTTGGAAGGGGAAGACCCAGAAGAACGTTTCTTGGGCAAGTTCAAGATGTTGTCAGAAAGGGTCGGGTCAAGAGTACCTTTAACCGACGAGCATGTATGAAAGGACTCATGAGAGTAGCGCAAGATGTATGTCAGGATCGTAGCAAGTGGAAAGAAGTGGTCTCTGCCTACCCCGTTGGGAAAGAGGCGTGATGGTATGTATGTATGTATGTAGGAAAGAAAAACCCGATGCACGGGTTCCTGTTACATTATAACTATTTACAATTGGTAATTTGAAGTATATAATATGATCACCATCACGTCATTTAAACTTATACTGGGAATCTGGTAAAATGCTCGCGAGCTCTGTTCGGTAGGAATGGTTTTGGTAGGAAGGCCTCAAAATGCTGAACAGGGAACGTGGAACGATACCTTAAATTTTGAAAGGACAGGTACAGAATACTATTGATGGCCAGTAAGTTAAACTATGAAGTTTCCAGACATCGTGGAGGTTCTAACGTCCAAGAGACTGAAACGAAACGGCATCGTTACAAGGTATTTGTTTTTCTTTGGCAGTTTCTTCATTTATCGTTTTTCATGGCTATGACGACATAATATCCCAAAATTTAAATTTGTTATTCCTCTGCCAAGGATTTTGATTTAAGTCAATTAAGGAATAATGAAGTATTTCCGTGAATAAAACTACCGTGAAATCATAGTAAAATCAACGAAATGACAATTTTTAAGGTAGACGAAAATAATTGAGTTGCGGTGCGTTTCTTTAGACCAAGCGAGAGATTGCTCATTCTATCCAAACTATGTCAAACTTTATGTGTGTATTAGAGTAGTCTGTCTCTGTTTACACAAGGAGAATTTCGTTTATTCCGGTTTTCTGTAAATTTTATGGGTTTGACTGCGGTATTTTGGCTCATCTTGGTGATTTGACCGTTGTGATCTACGTGGCATAAAATAAAACTTGGCCAAAACGTAGCCATACGTGGCATCTTTCATTCACTTTTATTTTTTTTTGTCATCTGTACTTAGTGTGGCACTTCGAGTAGATGCGGTCCGAATTCAAAAAATTGGATGTATTGCGCATGTTGAGGTGGTGTAACTGTCCTAATTTTCGTACTCTGTTTTGTCTCTTATTTGTTTTTTCTCAGTCTAGTTCTTTGATTTATTTTTCTCACTTTTCTGTAATAATTGTTTTTAATAACTATCAAGTTATCAACCTTCTTGCAAACGATATCGGGCGACACCAACTAAGGACCTGTCAGAATACCAGCGCTGGAGCAGCCTTATAGGCTGCAGTGGCACATGCAGAGACAGGGACCTGGTTGGCCCTGCATTGGGGATTCTTTTTATACATGACGGTTAATTGTTTTGTTTTTTGTATTTCTTTGTTTTGTTGTATAATGAGCTTCCTTTTGTATGTTGGGCTAGTAAATTACTTTTTACTTTACTTTAATTTGGGAGAGGGCATAGAATGAGTATTCGCTCGCTTGGTCTAACTCTAAATGCACCTTTATTTCGGCAGATTTGCAAAAGACTTACAAAAACGATATGGCACACTCAGTAAGTTATGTAGAAACTTTCACAGTGAAAATTGAATTTATTTAATTAACTTTCATTACAAGGTCGCCATACAAATCAGTCGAACGGTCAATATTTTTTTGTATGAAAACCTAAAGGTATGAAAGTGAACGTAAGTAAGACAAAAACCATGGTTTTTGAAAGAGAGGAGAATATGACAGAATGTGATGTTTTAATTGGAGGTGAAAAGATAGAACTAGTGAAAGAATCTGTGTATCTGGGGACTAGGTTCACGAGGGATGGAAGGCATGAGGGTGATATTGATAGAAGAGTGAATGCAGGGAATATGTTGAATGGAGCGTTGCATGCCTTCATGAACAGCCAGAAGGTGTCAGAAAATGCGCGACTGGCTGTTACCCCGTTGGGAAAAAGGCGTGATGGTATGTATGTATGTAAAACCTTACAATTAAAGTCAATTGACAAAAAGGAATTTTCACTTATTTAGTTACAACATAATATCACTTGCTGAGTATACAATATTGTGTTTGTATATCTAGAATAGAATAGAATAGAAAATTAAGAAGAAGGGACAAAAAAAAATAAGAATACAAGAAACAATTTTAACAAGCTATTAAAAGAAAAAGAAAAATACAGAAGCGGGTCAATCAGGTCCCTGCCTCAGCACATGCCGCTGCAGTACAGGACTGCAGAGTCACTGGTATTCTGACAGGGCCTGTGTGTTCGTCTTAATCACGTGCAAGAAAAAAAAAACAGCATAAATATCTTTTGATAATCACCCGCTACTTTATTTTATCTATGCCTGCGTTAGAGATTTCGTGTTTCAGGATTTAATATATGGTATTGATGTACGAAAAGCTTTTGTCCTTGAATCTATAATCTGACATCTAAAACATCCAATTATTTATTTGGTACGGACCAGTATCTTCAAACAAAACCGTGTCCCTAATTCATTGACTGAGTTTTCTGTGCCCTAATTTATTGACTGAGTTTCTGTGCTCACTCATACTCGTGATTGAATCAGGGCTGAGGCTACATTGGAAAGAAGCAAAGAGCTTCCATTTATGGCACGAAATGTATGCCTTTTATTCTGAGTAATACTCGTAGTAACCTAAATGAGGGAAGGAATGATAGACATATACTAAACTTTATGAGATTAGAGACTATTCGAAGGTAATACGAAGATACTCTATGAATAAAAATATTTATGGCTTTGAATTTGTGTCAAATAACATACTTAAATGACGACTTTGTTTCAAACGGGGTAGTCAGAGGCAAGTGACTGTGTCGTCATAGTAAACGACACACTCAGAAGCCCACTTTTCACCAATGGTATTAGAACCCAACGTGGTAGGTGGTGAGCCTTCAGCCGTTATCCGCGTTGATTTGGTTTTTTATCGATGTTTTCCATCACCGGAGAGTAAGTCGGGTATTTTAACAATGGACACAAATGATCTGGGGCAATGGAACTAACATAATAAAACTATTCATAGCCCAAAAACTGTACATTAGAGCCATATGCAATATAGCACCTGAGTGGTGAGTGCGAGTTGCAGGGAGAGAAGTGAATAACTTCACCATCGCGAATTTGCATGGCATCGAGCGAGCGCCATCTAGCGGCCTTAATGTTGCTCGAATTAGCCGCAAGATGGGGTTGACTCGATTCCATAGTAATTGACATTTACGTGCTCGCAAAACGTGATGGTGAAGTCATTCACATCTTTCACAGCAACTCGCACTCGGCACTCTGATGTATCCTGTCTGTCGTTTCAAATACTGCCCCTGCCATGCCTTTACATATTAGAAGTGTTTTTGGCAAAAGGAATATTCACAAGTTCGTACAAGCGAAGGACGTATGTCAAAGAACAACTCGAAATCGTCATGGACTGGTGCTAGAGATAGTTCCAAAAACGAGAAGATTTCAAAACAATTGCGTAGGTGGTTGTTGGACATGACACTTTACTCACTCGGGTGATTTTTTGAAATATAAAGAATTGTAAAAGTTTGATGTGGTTGATACATGATTTTGATTTTTAGTTAATAACTTAGTAAATAATATTTAATTTTATAAATAACTGAATACTATTTAAATAATAAATGCTATCGATTTAGTTATCAGATGCGTATCTGAACACTGATTAAGTTACGGTAAATTATTATTCTAAAATTATTATTATTTGCATGCTACACAATTGTAGTTAGGTAGGCTAATGCACTTCTTATCATTTATATCACATATCATGTACTGTACCCTACTTATTGGCAAATAAAATATTTGTATATTTGTATTTGTAAAGATTTTGGTTCTAGCTAGATTTGCATTCGGGACCACACGATTCACGATCTGAGTTCGGGTGCTGAACCACTAGGGCACGACGCTCTTTGTGTCCGCTTGTCATATTATTGTGTCTTCCTCATCCATCATGATCTAAACACTATGTTTTGCGATTGCCAAAAAATTTACTAAATGTGGCTGTAACGAGTGGGGTTGTTGTGTTCACTAATTTGCAGGTGCCGGTATCTTCCTACTTTTAGAACGGCTATATATTATTAGCAGTGATGATACATAAAAAAAAACGGCCAAGTGCGAGTCGGACTCGCGCACCGAGGGTTTCGTACAAACCTGTAGGTATACTTATTAAAAATGTTTTTATTTTAAGCTGTAACTAAGAATTTGCGGTTATCGCAATTTTTCCCTTATCTGTGCTTTAAGACGTTGCTTCGTACAAAATTTCAAGATTCTGAGTTCACGGGAAGTACCCTGAAGGTTTTGATTCCCTTGCGAGTCAAAAATTTTCGGAAATTTGCGGCATAAACGGCTGTATCTTTTGATTGCGTTGGCTTAGAAGTATGATTTTTTCACAGCTTCAAGGAACAGTAGACTTAAGTATTTGATGTAAATTTCAGCTTGATACCTTCACGCGTTCCTGAGAAAAAGGGTCTTGACAGACTGACAGATGGACGGACCGACAACAAAGTGATCCTATAGGGGTTCCATTTTTTCCTTTAGAGGTACGGAACCCTAAAAAGTAAAATAAAACATTTTTATAGATAAATTTTGATTTGAGTACAATATTTTTTGCGTGAACAACATTTTTGGTAACACTTACCATTTTTGAGAAAAATCCAAAGGAACGAAACTTTTGACATTGCACCTTAATCTTTTTTAGCACACATAGGGACCTATATGGGCACACTTTCTACTAGTATTACCATGATTTATTACAAAATTGAGATTTTGGATTTTTTTATTTTCTGAATTATCTAGTTCGTCCGGATTAATAGTACAAAAACAAATATGTTGTCTGACTATTATATCTTTGACCTTCTTGTTCTTTTTTTATCAATATTTTTGAAAGTGACTTAACTGGTTATTAATTGTAAAAGAAAGTGTTAAAGTACTTACTATTTTGAAAAAGGCGGTAAATGCATATAATAAACTATGTTTTCAAAAATCATTAACACAGTTCCTATTCCTGGAAAATTTTGAGACATATTTTACCTAAAATATATCAAAAATAAACTGAAATTCTGAAAAAGACGTTTAATCTAAACCACTGAAATGTATCCTGTTAATAAAACACTGTGTAAAGGAAAATATTCCCATGAAAACCGTAGTTACAACAAACAAGTTTAAAAAAAAGTAATCACAATGGCCTTTTTCTCTTATTATTAAGACTTACCCAAGAGTCTTGGTACTGATGAGCGGTGTCTTCAAACTGAGGAAACCGTTTAACCTGCTCATGTTCTTCTCTCTTCCTCCGTCTGATGATGTTTGATCAGGTCTGAGAACAAGAAAAGAGTGTCAATTCTCATGGCATAGTGACAGATCTCTTTTAAGAGGTAGGGTATAGCAATTTCCCCGCTCACGATTTAGCCGCGCGCCTGGGGACTTACTACAATCGCTCTTAGCCAGTCACGCTAATTCCCTAAACTGAGGATATCAAGATTCTTTTTTAGTGAATTTACAGCCTAGAAGATGCCAGGCAACCGCTGACTGGCTGGGAATGGAAGATAATATTAAGAAATTGCTCACTACGCTTAGTTAAGGGAATGAACGTGGCAAGTTAAAAGGGACTTTAATAAGGCCTCTAGACGCAAATACATCCACTTTACGGAAAACCACAGCTGACTAACACCTCTTTGGAACTGTTGTGTTGTTGCTGGTGAGTAAGATAATCCGAGCTCATTAGGAACTGTATTATGGTCAGAAAAAATCTTTTTTTTAATAGTGCCCTCCAAGATGATCTCACTCCACCTGATGGAAAGCGGTCGTGAGGTCCAGATATGAGGCTGACAAGCACAGTTACAAAGCAATCACTGAGCTGGTTATACTCATCTTGAAGGCCTGCAAAAATGCCTTTTCGCGCGCCGATTTAAGACCCCGGGACTATCAGAGGAAGGAAACACATGCACTGGAAACATTATTTCTTGTTGCTGACCGTAAAAATAATACTTTAAAAAATTATAGACATACAGGGTGTGTAACGCACGAGAAATACCTCTAGTGGTGCATGTGTTCAAAGGCTGCGATAACCACTTTCTAACGGGGGCGGTGTGTAAGCTTTTTCGATACCAATGTTATACATAAAAACCCTGACTGTATTGAAACTAGGACACTTTCATAAGATAGTTCTTCCTACGTGGGAACAAGTATCTTGACTTCGTGAATGCGCTAGACTGCAGGTAACCAGATGTCAAGAGAAAAATACTTTAGTTTTAATGTATAACGGTATATTTTAAGGTTGCCAAAACCTTCTGCCTGGTAAATGGCACTGCAGAGGTGCAAAAATGTACAAACTACACGGTTTGATAGCTTCCACATTTGCCCACGAAGTCACAGTTAGGTTTTTTTAGAGGTTCTGACTAAAAAAGGCTTAGTAATAAACAGTCCGCCAGAGAATCAAGCATTACACTTTTATTAAAAATAAATTTCAAGTTCACTTCTAACTGATTGAAAGACCAAACAGGTGTTCACATTTTGATTGCTGCGCCCTAAAAACTTCTCAAAACATGTCTGTGGCAGTTACACAATTTTCATTATCCCTCCAAATAAAGCAGAGCTTGTACATACAATGGATGTTAAAGACCGATGAACAAAATCTTAATATTTTGTAACTTGAATAGATAACTGCACCCACACAGGAGAAAACAAACATCCTCCATATTATTTTTGTTTTGCGTTTTCGTGTGAAGACAGAGCCGGATGTCAACAATATCGACATCCGGCTGCCATCTGCCATTTGTCAAAATAAAATATTATTAAATGAGTTTTCTGCGTCTGCACCAATGTTTTTTTTTTTATATATTGCCAGTCAAGATGACCTCACTCCACCTAGGAAAGCGGTCGTGAGGTCCAGATATAAGGTTGAAAAGCCCAGTCATTCAAGCGAATCACTGGGCTGGCCATCCTCACCTTAAAGGCCTGCAGAAATGCCTTTTCACGCCCGCTTGAAGAACCCGGGACTATACGAGGAAGGAAACACATGTGCTGGAAGAGCATTCCACGTCTGGATGGTACGACAAAGAATCGAGTCACCGAACCTTTTAGTTCGGGCCAACAAACATTGTGATTTAGTTTCTGTGATAATTTGCCGTTTTTACTGACTAAGCATGAATTCTGACTCCGACGATCCTTCTATACTCGACGACCACAGCCTGAACACGGTTTCACACAACAACCAGCAATATCTTGGTTTTGATGCTAGCCACGACTGACGACCCCGGCGAGTTTTATGGGACCCCTTTTTATAATAATTGGTTATTGGTATTACATACAAGAATCCCACAGTAGTTTCATACGTGTGCACTGAGGGCCTAAATTACTATGGCCGACTGGCGTTCCTTGTACTACTCATTTTTACGACGTAGAACGTTATGAGGCAAATAATTCCGGCGGCATAATTGAATCCCGCACTCGACAGAATGGGGCCGCGAGTAATCGTGTAGTGTAAATTATCCCACTCAGATATTTACAGGTTAAATGAACTGGGACGCACGAGGGTTTTGGATAATTATATCTGTTTATGTGCTATGAAATTCTGAGTGTTTGGAGCCTTAAATCAAGTTGGCATGTTTGTAATAGAAATGTACACGTTTATTTGCTTTAGATACAAATAATTTTTTTGTTGTTTTTTTTTGTTTATAAAACCTGGGTAAAATGTATATGACCGAGTTATTGTCTGGTGCAGTTCCTTCAAGAATTTACCATTGAGAATGTAACTTAACTAGCTACCTATTGTAGGTGGTTACTCTATGAAGAGAGTCACTGTTTCGGCAATACGACTTTGGAACAAACTGCCCGTCTTGGTTAGAAAGGCGTGCAGTAAATATGCATTTAAAAGGCTTTGCGTACGCACTTTAAAAGATTGATGATGCCCCAAGAACTGTAGTTTTGTCATTCTCTTAGATCCATCTGTCATCTGACTGTTTATTTTTTTTACTTTTTAATTGCTATTATTATGAATATATGTTTATGAAATCTCTTTGAAATCTTCGTTATTTGGATTTAAACCATTTTACCTTCTGTGCACCTAATTCAAAACTTTTATCTTTAGCACTGCCTGTAATATCTCTGTCTGACTGTGTGGTTGACTGGTAGAGAATGCCTCTAGGCATTAAGTCCGCCCTTTGTAACATAGATTATGTGCAATTAAGAATAAATAAATAAATAATTAAATAAGTAATAAATATTGAAGGTATTTTAAGGATGTTCAAGTAATTGTGTAATTTACCACCCTGGCCACTAATGTGTAATGTGTCGAAATTTTGTTGTCTCCAGGCAATTTGTTCCACAGTTGAACAGCATGAACAGTAAAAGATTCACCATATATGCATGTGTTACAGGGAGGAGTAGTTAAATGAAAGTTATAGGCTGAGCAATAAGCTCGGCCAGAAGACGAAAGATATGTAAAACGTTCACGGAGATACTCGTAGCTTGGAGAAGCGGGATTAAACAGTACATTGAAGAGGATGACCAGTATATGATAATTCCGCCGCAAACGTGATAAATCTGTACGTATATTCACAATATATATGTAGTTCATTTCGCTATACGATAATATTACTAAGTCTGGTGGCCTCTGCATTCGGCCGTCGGGCGAGACCGAAATTTAATTATCTCGGGAAATTATTTTAGTCATGATATCTCTTGTAATTGAGCTGAAACGGTGAAATGGATATTCTCGTAATGAGCTAACATAGTTTGTGTACTTAGTTAACATGTGTAATGAACGATTCAAAGCAGCTAACTAGTGGGTGTGTCTTACACAAAAAAAATTGCTATTTAGTTCTATTACGTAATTTAGATTACGTCATAAACTGAACCAATATTTTAATTTACCCGATTGTAATTTATTTATTTCGGATTGTACATTATTTGTTCAGTTAGAATAAATTGCAATTAATTATAAACTATTAAATCTACAAATCTTAACCTAAAATTAATCTAACTAAATAAAAAAAAAACCATGTTTTTATAAAAAAAAGAGAAATTAAATATACTGTAAATATATTAATATTTCATAAACTTCTTTGATGTAATATGAGATCTTTTTTCCTCCTTATATCAAATTTTTTTAGCAATCCAATAAAGTTGCGAGTTCTTGCCTCTTACATACAACCCTTAATATACCCTTATTATAACCCTTAATAGTTTTTTTTATGTAGACTATCTTACAAATAAAGTTTGGCTTAGCCAAACCCAAAAACGATTTCAGTCAAATAAACACTGTTTGAGTCAAACATCAATAAACTCACATGGTCACTAACGTCAGAATAGTTCAAAACGAGATTGCTACAATGTACCTCATTGTTATGAGTTTCCGATATTTCAAGTCAAGTGCAAAAACAGAGAAAATCAACTAGGTGTCGTTTCACGGGCAGTATAGTGTGTGTCGAGAACAGGCGCGAGAAAATAGTGAGCTTGCAAACAGAGGTACCGGGGCGAGCGCATTATAAGGCTTCGAAGGAGGGTAGTCCTATATGTCTGCCAATAACAGCTCACCCGCAAGATCTTCAGTCACTCCGTGATCATGGCGCTTGCAACAGTGAAGAAATATTGGAAACTCATAACAAATAAGGTACATGGTAGCAATCCCGTTTTGAACTATGCTTATATCAATAAACTCGCAAACTTATTTTTAAGGCTCCTGTCTTCGTCAATTTTCTGTCACCCTCGCGAGGACGCTCGCAACAAAACACTGAAAATGTTATTTTCTTGGGACACAGGAGGTATTTTTGAAAACCCAACTAGAGATTTAAAGAAAATTTGATGGCCTATATGTTCTTGAAAAAACTATAAGCATCACACTTATAGTTTAGGAGTCTTAGCAAATTGAAGTTTTACAAAGACCCTTTTTCAAGATTTTTTTTAGTATAGTAATTCTTATGCTACGACAAATTCAAACAAACGAATGAAGTTAACATGTGTGATAATTTAATTTTTTTTGCCAATACGTTTAGGAGGAGTAGGCCTTAGACCACGACGGATTTTTTCATTTTGGCGTGAGTTCTCGCTTTAAGTGGTTCGAAGATTCAAGTTTTTGATAACATACTCATAAGTTTCAACATTATTGTTTCTTAACAATTATGTTGTACCACGACACTCGAGTCCTTTGTGCGTTAATGAGTCAGCCACTCTAGTTCGCGTTTGCCTAACAAGTCATCATATATCATAATGCTAGCTGAGCTAATTTGACAGGGAACATGGTTTGGGACTTAAAAGCATTTGCAAAGGGATGAAAGGATAAAACTACTGCTTAAAAGTGAAATAAGGATTATGAAGAAGCTTAGAATATACTAAGTGAAGAAGTCACTCGTTAAGATGCTATATGCTCAGCTTCGAAGTTCGTTCTTATATTTAGTCAGGAACTTATGGTTCTAATAATAAGACCCGACATAACATTATTCACTAAAACAAATGAAACAGTATATTTGATTGACATAGCCATACCCAACACCCACAACCTGCAATCAACAGTGTCAGGTAAAATATCCGAGTACCGCGATCTCGTTATTGAACTTAAAACTCAAGGGCACGCCGAAAATGTTTTTATTATCCCTATAGTGATGTCATCCACAGGTATAGTACCTGACAGTCTTAATAAAAGCATTGAAGCACTTGGAATCCCATCTACAATAATCTACACCCTTCAGAAAGCCACGATATTAAATTCGTGTTGAACACGGCCGAATCACCAGAAAATTTATATCTTCTGGATCAACATCAGCAGCAATGCACCCTATTGCGCTTTATTCTATCTTCTGGATCAACATCAGCAGCAATGCACCGTATTGCGCTTGATTCTATCTTCTGGATCAACATCAGCAGCTATGCACCCTATTGCGCTTGATTCTATCTTCTGGATCAATATCAGCAGCTACCCACCTATTGCGCTTGATTCTATCTTCTGGATCAACATCAGCAGCTATGCACCCTATTGCGCTTTATTCTATCTTCTGGATCAACATCAGCAGCTATGCACCCTATTGCGCTTGATTCTATCTTCTGGATCAACATCATCAGCAATGCACCGTATTGCAATTGATTCTATCTTCTGGATCAACATCAGCAGCTATGCACCCTATTGCACTTGATTCTATCTTCTGGATCAACATCAGCATCAATGCACCCTATTGCACTTTATTCTATCTTCTGGATCAACATCAGCATCAATGCACCCTATTGCACTTTATTCTATCTTCTGGATCAACATCAGCAGCAATGCACCCTATTGCGCTTGATTCTATCTTCTGGATCAACATCAGCAGCTATGCACCCTATTGCACTTGATTCTATCTTCTGGATCAACATCAGCAGCTATGCACCCTATTGCGCTTGATTCTATCTTCTGGATCAACATCAGCAGCAATGCACCATATTGCGCTTGATTCTATCTTCTGGATCAACATCAGCAGCTATGCACCCTATTGCGCTTGATTCTATCTTCTGGATCAACATCATCAGCAATGCACCGTATTGCAATTGATTCTATCTTCTGGATCAACATCATCAGCAATGCACCGTATTGCAATTGATTCTATCTTCTGGATCAACATCAGCATCAATGCACCCTATTGCACTTTATTCTATCTTCTGGATCAACATCAGCATCAATGCACCCTATTGCACTTTATTCTATCTTCTGGATCAACATCAGCATCAATGCACCCTATTGCACTTTATTCTATCTTCTGGATCAACATCAGCAGCAATGCACCCTATTGCGCTTGATTCTATCTTCTGGATCAACATCAGCAGCTATGCACCCTATTGCACTTGATTCTATCTTCTGGATCAACATCAGCAGCTATGCACCCTATTGCGCTTGATTCTATCTTCTGGATCAACATCAGCAGCAATGCACCATATTGCGCTTGATTCTATCTTCTGGATCAACATCAGCAGCTATGCACCCTATTGCGCTTGATTCTATCTTCTGGATCAACATCATCAGCAATGCACCGTATTGCAATTGATTCTATCTTCTGGATCAACATCAGCAGCTATGCACCCTATTGCACTTGATTCTATCTTCTGGATCAACATCAGCATCAATGCACCCTATTGCACTTTATTCTATCTTCTGGATCAACATCAGCATCAATGCACCCTATTGCACTTTATTCTATCTTCTGGATCAACATCAGCAGCAATGCACCCTATTGCGCTTGATTCTATCTTCTGGATCAACATCAGCAGCTATGCACCCTATTGCACTTGATTCTATCTTCTGGATCAACATCAGCAGCTATGCACCCTATTGCGCTTGATTCTATCTTCTGGATCAACATCAGCAGCTATGCACCCTATTGCGCTTGATTCTATCTTCTGGATCAACATCAGCAGCTATGCACCCTATTGCGTTTGATTCTATCTTCTGGATCAACATCAGCAGCTATGCACCCTATTGCGCTTGATTCTATCTTCTGGATCAACATCAGCAGCTATGCACCCTATTGCGTTTGATTCTATCTTCTGGATCAACATCAGCAGCTATGCACCCTATTGCGCTTGATTCTATCTTCTGGATCAACATCAGCAGCTATGCACCCTATTGCGTTTGATTCTATCTTCTGGATCAACATCAGCAGCTATGCACCCTATTGCGCTTGATTCTATCTTCTGGATCAACATCAGCAGCTATGTACCCTATTGCGCTTGATTCTATCTTCTGGATCAATATCAGCAGCTACCCACCTATTGCGTTTGATTCTATCTTCTGGATCAACATCAGCAGCTATGCACCCTATTGCGCTTTATTCTATCTTCTGGATCAACATCAGCAGCTATGCACCCTATTGCGCTTGATTCTATCTTCTGGATCAACATCATCAGCAATGCACCGTATTGCAATTGATTCTATCTTCTGGATCAACATCAGCAGCTATGCACCCTATTGCACTTGATTCTATCTTCAGGATCAACATCAGCATCAATGCACCCTATTGCACTTTATTCTATCTTCTGGATCAACATCAGCATCAATGCACCCTATTGCACTTTATTCTATCTTCTGGATCAACATCAGCAGCAATGCACCCTATTGCGCTTGATTCTATCTTCTGGATCAACATCAGCAGCTATGCACCCTATTGCACTTGATTCTATCTTCTGGATCAACATCAGCAGCTATGCACCCTATTGCG
This sequence comes from Udea olivalis, assembly GCA_947369235.1. NCBI lineage: Eukaryota > Metazoa > Arthropoda > Insecta > Lepidoptera > Crambidae > Udea > Udea olivalis. The sequence continues at coordinate 4,841,353 of OX376370.1, read as the reverse complement.
CTTGATTCTATCTTCTGGATCAACATCAGCAGCAATGCACCATATTGCGCTTGATTCTATCTTCTGGATCAACATCAGCAGCTATGCACCCTATTGCGCTTGATTATATCTTCTGGATCAACATCAGCAGCAATGCACCCTATTGCGCTTGACTAAGGTCCGCGTAAGAGGGTTAACACCACCCATTCCTGCGATAATCAGAATGGAGGAAAACATAAGTTTTAAAATAATAATAATAATAATCACACCATACTATAAATATAATCAGTAAACCAGTCTTAAAAAATAGCACACATATACTGTACTATGATCGCGCCATTTTAACTGACCGAACCATCCACTACAATCGCCCCGATATCACTTTACAAGATGTAGGTGGGGTATGTAGGTGGGGTCTACCTCATTGATATTGCTGTGCCTAATACTCACAATATACTTAAACCCATCACCGAGAAAATCGACAAGTACACAGACCTCAGAGAAGAAGTAACAATGGTTTGGAAGCAGGATAAAGTTTATATTATTCCGATCGTCCATTCCACCACTGGTATCATACCAAATTACCTCCACAATATTTTATAAGCCTTAAACCTGAAACCGAATACTTAAATACAACTTTTACAAGCCGCGATATTGAACACATGTAGAATAGTCAAGTTTTTGCAATTAGGCGATGACAGCAATGATGTCATACAATCCAGCAATTAAGTAGTGTGTCATTTACTTTGGTTTTGGCCCGTAAATGACACTCGAATTACCAGCCTTGGCTGAGATGTGAATAAATACTATAGAAATAATATTATTAACGTTTATTTGCAAATTGGTAAGATACAAAATAAGTTACAGCGACTTCTGCACTAGGCTCGCAGGCCTGTATCGCAGCAGTCAGTGAGTGAGTTACAAAATAAAGATTTAACAAATTTATAAATAAGGTAACGTAGTTTCGTTTTTCATATTCACCAATTGACAGAAAGTGCTACTTATTAGAAATAAAACTATCTGAGAGCAGTAACTTTTTTTCAAATTCAGTTTTATTCAAAAGACGATGACTATTTCAAGATTATCCTTCTGATATTTTACTAATGCTCACCCTACTAAACCTAAGCATAGAATTTTCATTACAAAAATTACAAAAGGTATTGCAAACTTCATCCTCCATACAAACGTGGAACGCTCTTCCAGCACATGTGTTTCCTTCCTCATATAGTCCCGGGTTCTTCAAGCGGGGCGTGAAAGGCATTTCTGCAGGCCTTCAAGGTGAAGATGGCCAGCCCAGTGATTAATATGCATTACTGTGCTTGTCAGCCTCATGTTTGGTCACGATCGCTTACCATCAGATGGAGTGAGGTCATCTTGACGGAAAATATATAAAAAAGATAGTATAATATCTGAATCTAACCATTCCATACAGAGATCTTAACAACTTTATTTGTTCCTCACATTTTCTCTGAGTAGTCGTGACTAGACACAATTTCAGCTACTGTAATTCACGTTTGCAAGACGTGTAATAAAAGTATGTTATGGTAATTTGACAGGAAAAATGGCTTGTAATTCTGAAACTCATACACTATGATATAGGAAAAAATACATATAAGTAGAGATATCGGTATGAATATACATTATATAAAAATAAAAAAAAATATGCGCCAGACAACACACCTCTTGTAATGGTCTCGAAGTAGGGATTAATATCCCTGTGTTACGAGGTACCACACAAGGAAATAAGCCAGGGGCATCTCCCAGCACACCCAGACCCGAGTCAATTCAGAAAAGATCGTTTCCTGAATTGACCCGACCGGGAATCGAACCCGGAACACTACGGAAATCAGGGCGAGAAACCGTGCTACAGCGCACTGCGCCAATCGTGTCGTCATTTTAAGAACGCATGCACTTCACATACTTTATAAGAAGTGTCCAAAGAATAATTTAGACGATCGACACGTAAGGACTAAGAAATGTTAAATTGTGAAACAGACTGCACGGCTTGAGTGATAACTCAAATTGATATTTTTGTCATAATAAATTTTATTTTACAAAATCCTAACACAATTTGGCGTAGTGCGCTGTAGCACGGTTTCTCGCCTCGACTTCCGTAGTGTCCCGGGTTCGATTCCTGGTCGGGTCAATTCAGGAAACGATCTTTTCTGAATCGACTTGGGTCTGGGTGTGCTGGGAGACGCCCCTAGCTTATTTCCTTGTGTGGGACCTCGTAACACAGGGATATTAATCCCTACTTCTTGACCATTACAGGAGGTGTGTTGTCTGTCGCATATTTATTTATATTTTATTTATATAGTTACAACCGAATTCGGAAAAGATATATCTTGACTAATCTTATTAACTAAGTATCTTACTAATATCATGAATTCGAAAGTTTGTGAGTAGGTATGTTTGTTACTCTTTGATAAAACTTCACAGTAATTAATACAGCCTAAACATCAGAATAACACATATAGGCTACAATTTATAAATATTTAATGTAATTTTGCCTATAATAGATAATATGCAACCTATTTAACTAACCTAACCTTATTCACAAGCCTCGAATATAAATATCCCTGGACATTATTCCACACAGCGCCATCTAGCCCCAAAGTAAGCTAATTAAAGCTTGTGTTATGGGATACTAGACAACGGATAAACATACTTAAATACATTTTCTTTTGTAAATACATACTTATTATACATAGGAGACACCCAGACCAGTACACACAGACATGTTCATGCACACAAATGTTTGTACTGTGCGGGGATCGAACCCGCGACCTCTGGTGTAGTAGCCAACTTCTTAACCATTACACCAAGTCGGTCGTCAAAGATGATAACCAAGTGACCAAAAGTAGGTGTTCCAGATTCCTACTTAGTTGAATTATATAAAACAGCGCACAAAAAGGGTGCCACGATAATAATCTGTCGTTATATTAGCCGTGATGGAGTGTGGTCCAAGTTTTGAAATTAGTCTTCGCTACCCTGAAATGCGTCATTTTTAATGCAAGTTTAACAATTGACAGACTCGAGAAACAGTCAATAAGTTTGATAAACAAGGTATACGTGAAAAATATTGTCATTTTAGGAAAAGAGTTAAATAAATTGGTGACTAATGCTGCTTTAATAAGTAATTCGAAATTCGTTACGAAGATTCATATGACGCAATGATAAATTGGCTTTAAGGAAATAAATAAATCAAACGAACTTTTCCACTGTAGATACTCTTCGCGGTGAAAACAAAACAATCTGTTAGAATTCTTTTAACGAAATTACATTTTGACTGATTGTTGCTTTTATAGGTTTTAATAATTTTCGTCAACAGAGCATGCTTGTAAAAGCAGGCAAAAGCAAAGCATCGCTCGAATTTTGACCTTTGCGTTGAAATGTAGGTCTTAAAAAAATCTGAAAGGCCTGTTCCGCTCAGTTTTTGCCAAGAAGGCTAGAGACTAAGGAGAGATAACTCCCGAAGTGGGGGTAAGCTTTCGAAGGCCGAAAGTCGTATACTCTGTGCCGGGCAAAACGCTGTATTGCGCATGTGCAGCGGCAGCTATTTGTCATTTCATGGTCACATGGTTTTGTTTTGAACGGTGTCACGTGCGACAGTTGTTGTTTTTCGAGGTTGTGTTGACCAATTTTGACACATCGCGAGGATCATTTTGACACTTCGCGAGGATCGCGGCAAAGAAGCGTAATGCGCATGCGTCACTGTGGGATACGGATTTAGTCCAACCCTTTCCAGGGAGTTATCTCTCCTTAGTTTCTAGCCTTCTTGGTTTTTGCAGCAAACTTATGATGGGAATGACATTGGAATACATTTTACTTTTTTTGACTTATTTTCTTAGGCGGACGTTCCGTTACACGCAGAATGGTTTTTTCCAAAGCCAATAAACTTAACAGTATACCTGATCACCACATTTTTATTTTTGATAGGTAATTGGAATACTTAATTGTCGTCAATATTTATTGCTTATGTAGGTTGCTCTTTTCAGGTAAGCAAGGTTTTAAAACACATTACAATTTTTTCGTACTGAAAGAAAAGTGTACATTTAGGCCATTATGCAATTTTGCTACAGAGCGATCTCTTCCAGACAACCTTCGGGGGAGAGATTTAGAAGTAGGAGTTAGGCATTTTTTTAATCTAAAAATATATATAATAATTACCCACTAGTATTTCATCACTTTCACCATAACCCCAAGCCAATATCGCCGGGTGCTGAGCGCAACGGCATCTGGTGGTGACTTTCGGGACTCGGGAATAACTCAGTTTTGTTCACCAACGCTTCCATTATATATTACTTGTTAATTTCGCTATAGTTTAGCTACGAATAGAATTATGTGTTGGAAAATGTTAATGAATCACGTTGAAAGTTCTAATTTTAAAAGCTCAATAGCGACCGTTAGATAATGATGAGGGACCATAAGAGGATACAGAAGCGCCGTTTTGCCATACAAACGTAGTCACCTGTTTCCTCCCTGGATATTAATAATAACTAAGCAAGCTTGTAATATGGGCGTCAGAGACTGATAAACATACTTAAATAGATAATAACACCCAGACACACAACAAATACAAATGTTCGTCACACAAATATTTGTGGGGATCGAACCCACGACCTCCGGCGCTAAAGGCAGGATCGCTGCCATTGCGCCAACAGAATATTGTTAGTAGAGAAATATTTTTTCCCGAAAAATCTATTGCCAATATGGGCATGTCTCTATAATTATTTCCTCTTCTTCAATAAATTAATTATTAAAAGAGACAAGAACCTTCAAAAATCTACAAAAATGGCCGGATTTTCCGCTGTGTTCAAATATCCATAGAACTAATTTGACTGGTGGATTTAAAAAAAAGAAAACACAGGAACACGGCCACAGTTCTTCTTTAATTTTTAACGAAAAAAGTAACTAAATCGGTCAATTTTTCGAAAAGGGATCAGGGGACTACGAAACGTCGATTTTGTATACTTTTGACAGGTAATTTCGGTCCGATTTGCATCTGTCTCTATCGCACTCTGCGGCGCGCTCGAGGTTTGCAAAAGCAAGCAATAGATTTTACAAATGCTATTTTTCAATTCTTTCGTCCGTGCTGTGTCCTCTTAACTCCTAGGCCACACGCTCCCATTCAGCGTCATTCGATGCCATAGTGAAACAATTTATAAAATAGTTACACCACTCATTACGTCACACGCGAACAAGAAATTAGATTCTCATACAAGTTCGTATGCAAATTGATTCTGACATTACCCGGGACGAATTAGCTGCGGTGGTTCGTGAAACATCGTTACGAATTCATGGTTTGTTCGTTTTTGTGGGGAGTGGGGGGCGGATATGAATGTCAAAAGCAGTATCACTTATTCATTCATTATTTATTCATTCATTCCTCTAGTCAAAAAGTATTATTATTTTTGAAACTTTCAGTGTGTAGGTACTTGTGCGTCTTGTAAACGGACTAAACATACACCGACCACCAAAGAGTATATAAACACTACGTTTTAAGAGGCGGAACTCCGAATAAGTAGTTTTAAGGCAAAACAATACTTTTACTACCAACGTAAAGGAAAATAACGGAAGTGCTAACATTATCATCTACCTGTCGACATCTGATTATAGTGCTCGATATCGATATTTATGGAAGTTTAAGGTAGCAGTATCATCAAACATCCCATACTCTCTTCATGATGTCCTGAGTTTACCGAGTGATTATCAAAAGACTTACGTAAACGATATGACATACTCACTTAGTTAAGTAGTAACTATGCGAGTGATTTTTTTTTACTCCAAATTTAAGGTTGATGACACGGTTGGCTCATCGCGCTGTAACATAGTTTTATGTCTTGACTTGCGTGGTGTCCCGGGTTAGATTCCCGGTCGGGTCAATTCAGGAAACGGTATTTTCTAAATAGACTCGGGTCATGGTGTGCTGGGAGACGCCCTTAGCATAATTCCGTGTCTGGTTCCTCGTAACACAAGGATATAGAAACTTCGAGACCATGACAAGTGGTGTGTTGTCTGGCGCATATTAGTTATTCATTTAATTTATTTAAGTTTCTCATAAAAAAAATACTGACTGATTTTGTATGGCGACCTTTTTCTCACATCTTTATTTTTTCTGTAATTTATTTCGCAAATTAATAAAAATATTGAAACTTAAAAATAGCTTAAAGTATGCTTGTAGCTTTTCATTACTAATGTAATTTTGTCACCTCTTACACTGTTTTTGAAGCGCTGTTTCAAATCGCGACCGTTTTAAAACTCCTCGATCTTCCTTGCTTACATATAGAGCAGTTACGCGCGTTTTTGTAAGCGCATGTTAGCGCATATAGGCGCATAACTCGCTTATAAGCTTGTATTTTTCATGATACCACTCACCACTACCGGTCCGGTAGCGAACTCGCCGTAATAAGCCCGTGTCGTGTACGCGAGTTTTTTTTAAAGCGACCATTTAGCACGTTTAAGTGCTTGTGAGCCCGTTTGCCAAAGCAACCGTATACGCGCGTAACAAAATGCTAGTCGGTAACCGGTCTTAGGGCTAAGAATTAACGGCGCGGTTTTTTCGGCGGTTTTTTACCCAAACTCACGAGACCGGAGTTTTGTGCGAAGCCGCAGCGCCTGCGCTTGCGATTTTCTGCCTATAGTTGTAAAAAACCCGTTGGCTACCGTTACTAAACCAAATTTATGGTTAGCTACCGATAAAATGCGGTTATTGACGGTTAATTATCCGACTGTGACCGAGAAAAAGAGTCAGTTCATCAAGGTAAATAATGGGCATCGACTAACTTCATGTTCCCGAAGATGACCGAAAGAAACTAGGCAACTGGATGACATCACAAAATAATGAGCGCCGCGCATGCCTAATTTGTGGTTATAGTAAAATAGCGAGACGGCTATGACATTGTCATCTAATTGATTGTGAAAAAGTTGAAATTAAAAATGTTTTTTAAAAATAATGAAATTGTTCAAAATTGTTTTTGTAATGTTTTACGTTTGTTTCAGAAATTCAGATGTTTTCCGATGTCCATTATTTTTCTTGAAGCATTGTAAATAATCTGTCTTTTTATTGTTTTGTCAACTCCTAGGCGAAGCTTTCTTCTTACGGAATTCCCATCGCACTGTGTGACAGGATATATTCGACTTCCTGAGTGAACAGTCAAAATTAGCGCCGACAGCGCCATCTAGCGGTGGTATTTAACCGTAGCAAGCATAAAATGCGGTTCATTAACCGTTAATAACGAGAAATGCATTTTTAACCGCTTGGTTAAAATCGTTATTAACCAGCTTCGCATCTATATAACCACCGATCGACGCCGAGCGCGCGGCCTTGAACCGCCGCGGCAGCGGATGTCGCGCGGGAATCGCGCCCGCCGCGGGAATTAAACGCGTCGTGAAATCTGCTTCCAATTCTTTTCATAAAGGATATCGCTCGTTCCCCATACATTTAATGCCCCAGGAACGCACAGCAATGAGAAAATACTAGTTGTGTCTGGAATCATTCACAAATTCTCTTCAGGCATTTGTGGAAACACTGACAACTTGAGGAACCGTGGCCTACCACAGAATGTATTCGATTTTGAGGTTATATTAAATCGTAAACAATGTACACTTTTTGTTATGTTCTGATAATATTGTTCACCTTTATTTAAGAACGACAAAGAACTTGAAATATGAATTAAATGAACATGAAATACAATTATTTATTACAACTTCAAATCGAAGACTCATTAGTGCTCATTCATATTCGTTTGGTTAATATAGTGTTGACAGATGGCACCTTTATAATGCATTTACTAATGAAATAACAAAAAGCGGGCGTTGCGAATTTAAGTTCTTAAATGCTTGCGACGCAACACAATTATAGCGCGATCTAAAGAAGTACAACTCCATCTGTTGGTATTACTTGCAACTAATTTGTCATCACTTTTGACAAACCGTCCACCAATCATATCCACCACCAACCATATCAAATTGTGTAGTAGTTACACACCTTTTTATTTTTCGTTTCTAACCACAGAATGTCCGTTTACTATGAATAATTGCTAAAAAAAATTAAAGAATTCAAACTCAAACTCAAATAACTTTATTCAAATAGACTTTCACAGTAAGTACTTTCAAATCGTCAAATTTAAAGCAAGATATACTAAATAATAGACATAATTACTATAATAATATAGATATTATATAAATACACAGTATACAGACATAATGCGACTCTACCACCGCGTCGGAGTTGTTTCTTGCTGAGAAGACCCGGCGAGAAACTCAGCAGTTACTCTTTTAAACTTGTTTCGGGTTTACAACAGGCGTTAGTAAAGTACAATGTGTCATTTTGATACAAATAAACCTACTGAGTGTCTGATCTAAAGTATATAAAACAATGGGAAAAAAAATCTAGATAATATAAACTAAGGCCATTTAAACAGTTAAGAAATAAAAGTTATTACAATAAAAAATCTGTTACAATAGAGTTAACTAATTCCGCATCGAGCAGAGAGCTTACAATTATAATGAAGGAAATTCGTTTGTGCATGCTAGGGCCGATTACGACGATAACGCGTTGTGAAATCTGCTTCCAATTTTTTCATAAATATCTGCATTCTATAGATGCTGCAGGCCTGCAAACCGGGCGGCGGGCGCGGCAAAAAACCGCGCCGTCAGATCTTAGCCTTAGGCCTTCTATTAACCAGTTCCACTCCACACCGGTTCATGTTATAGATGTGCCTTCACTCTATTTACTACTAACTCGCTTCAAGGAACCATACTCCCTAATAATTAATCCCTATAGAGACAACTCAGCCACGGACTTAAATTGAAATAGCTAACGCAAGTTGCTCGCTCCGACTTTTGAGTTAAAATACGGAGAGTGTGTGTGAAAACGAATGAAAACGTGTTTAATGATGGGAATTCTTAAACTTAATTTGAGATTATCTCTATCTAAATACTGGCTGTAAAAACACTTTTAACTTCATATTGTTTTAAATTTAAATGGTCATTAAAATTAGAAGTTATTATTTTTTTAAGGGTAGACCGATGTGTCTGCATTGGCATTGGTATTGGTTGTTATTGAACAACCCGCAAGATCTTCAGTGACTTCGTGATCATGACACTTACAACAGTGCCGAAATATCGGAAACTCGAAAACAAAAAAACAGGGTAAAAAACCCGTCATTAATAACTATTTTAACTTTTAACTTGAGTTTTCAATTTTAATTCAATAAATACACAGAGGAGTTAAAATTATTATTCAATTAAATAACTTGATTTTGACATAAGTAAGTATATTCAGAAACCTGCACTACAGCTAAGGCATTGCACATTCGTGATAAAATATCAAAGTCCACTAACAAAATAAAAACCACTTGGGACGTCATAAATCACGAAACAGGTAAAGCTAAACAGCGCGATACCTCATACACTCTTAATATTAACAATAACATCTTACAATCAGAAGCATCTGTTGCTGAAGCATTTGATAAGTATTTCAGTAATATACTTAAAATCACTACAGCTTCATTAAATTCCTCACCAACTAGAGCGGAACATTAGCTGAAAGATAATGTATCTTGTTGCAGTGTATTCTTTAAATTTAAACATGTTGAGTCACTAGATATAATAAAAGCATTCAGATTAATTAATTCAAAAGATACCGCTGATCTTTGGGGTATATCAGTCAAAATTGTTAGCCACATAATTGACGTGATTGCCCCTTACTTAGCCGTAATATTCAATGATTATGTTGATGAAGGTGTTTTTCCAAACTTAATGAAACACAGTAGGGTTGTACCACTTTTTAAATCAGGCAACAAACAAGACCCAGGTAACTTTAGGCCTGTTTCAATCCTACCAGCTCTCAGTAAGATCTTTGAAAAAATCATTCAAGAACAACTATTTAGCCATTTTTATGAGAACAATCTCTTACACAGTGAACAATATGGATTCACGAGAGGCCGTTCTACTACTGATGCTGGCATCGCACTTCTAAAACACATCTTTAGGGCTTGGGAGAATTCACAGAACGCTCTTGGCGTCTTCTGTGACTCGTCCAAGGCCTTTGATTGCGTTGATCACGATACCCTTATACGCAAGCTTGATTTTTACGGGGTTAGGGATAATGCTTTAGATTTGGTAATTTCGTACCTTAGTTTAAGAACTCAAAAAGTTGATGTTAACAGTGTACTCTCTACAGGATCACAAGTTAAAATGGGGGTGGGTCCCTCAAGGATCCATTCTAGGTCCATTACTATTTCTGATATATATAAATGATTTACCTTTTTACTTAAAATATATTTGTGATGTTGTATTGTTTGCAGTCGATACATCTTTAGTTTTTAAAACTGACAGAAATGAAAACCTTTTTGATGATGTTAATGACGCACTTTCAAAGGTTTAACAATGATTCACAGTAAATAAGCTACAGCTTAATGCAAAAAAGACTAAATGTATTAATAATTAAGTTGCCTAATGTTAAAGATAACCCCATTAGTCTAAAAATTGATGGTAATACTATGAAGCTTGTAGATACAACAGTTTTTCTTGGAATCACACTAGATTCAAAACTGCAATGGAACCCTCATATAACAGCTCTCTCAGGTCGACTTAGTTCGGCTGCATTTGCAGTGAGAAAAATTAGGTTATTAACAGATGTTGATACTGCTCGTTCAGTTTATTTTAGTTATTTCCATAGTGTAATGTCTTACGGCATTGTACTTTGGGGTCAAGCGGCGGATATACAAACCATCTTTATACTCCAGAAGCGAGCTATCAGATCCATCTATAAGCTTCGTGCACGGGCTTCACTTAGGGAGATTTTTAAGGAAATTGGTATCCTCACTGTAGCGTCACAATACATTTACAATTGCATTGTTTTGGTCAGAAAAAATATTGGTCTCTATGCTAAACACAGTGACATACATTGCAGAAATACTACGAATAAGGATAAAATTGCACTTCCACTCTTTAGGTTACAAAAAGTTTTAGGATCCTTTAAGGGGCAAGGTATACATTATTACAACAAAATTCCAAAAACCATTTGTGAGTTACCTTTACATAGATTCAAAAATCACATTAAAACAGCTTTATTAAAAAAGGGCTCTTAAACTACAAAAGACTACCTTATAGATAAAAATGCCTGGGTATAAGCGCTCTGCTCAATGCGGGATTAAATAGCTCTATTGTAACAGATGTTTTATTGTAATAGTTAATAGGTACCTAGTATGTATGCACTGACTAACAATTATTGTTTTTGAATTGTTCAAATGAATTCTTGTTATTATATTCTTTTACGGTTGGTTTTTTCTCTTTGTTTTATATTCTTTTAGGTTTATTTGTATCAAAATGAGACACTGCTTGTACTTTACTAACGCCTGTTGTAAACCCAAAACAAGTTTAAAAGAGTAACTGCTGAGTTTCTCGCCGGGTCTTCTCAGCAAGAAACAACTCCGACGCGGTGGTAGAGTCGCATTATGTCTGTATACTGTTTATTTACATATCCATATTATTATGGTATTTATGTCTATTATTTAGTATTGCTGTAAATTTGACGATTTGAAAGTACTGATACAGTCTATTTGAATAAAGTTATTTGAGTTTGAGTTTGAGAGTTTAAGGGTACAGTCAACAGTAGAAGTTAGTGAAAATGTAACGTGCCAAATTTGTTGATTTTACAAAAACTAAGGTTTATTCAAACCACTGAGAATATAAAAGAGATAATTATTACATTAATTATAATGGATATTAGGCTGCTTGAGATAATTTTTTCATGTACTTTTCATTCATAAAAACCAATTGGAACTTTGTTTAATCATCATTTACTTTTGCTGTTGGCTGTACAGCTTTATTATAAGAAGCAGCGTCCCGTTCGAAAGAATTTCATTGCACTTTCTTTTGTAAAGCAAAAGTGCTTCATTCGAGTCATTTATGTTCATTTACGTCTGTGCACTCTGCCCTTAGACAGATCTTGAGTGAACTAGATACCTAGAAGTTGCGGATCTAATTAAGGAGCCAATCAGAGGCTACTGATTAAAGTAATTAGTTAGATAATGATACGATTAATGTAGCAACGGTATCCTCATGTATTGTGATTCATGATTCAATTTGAGATGTGACATTTGAGAGACAGGTCGGTGATCCGGAAAATTCGTAGGTAACGTTTCATCTCCATAAACATTATCTTTTTATAAATTAACTTTTCAACAATAACAACTGTTGTTCTTCAAAAAAAATCACTTAATTCGACTTACGTAAGAGATTTTAAAGATTCCCTTACTATAAATCTTGTAAAAATCATAAGGTTACCCAACGAAACAGAGAGGGCAATGTCCGAATTCCTTTTTTAAATTCAAAAATAAGTAGATACTTAGAATAAATACGCATAGAAGGCGAGTCGGGGCACCCGTTTTGATGCTACAAATATCAGGACGTCACGTCTGGATCTGAACTTACCGATGTTAATTTCTCGAGGTATGAGCTTCTTCAAAATATTTTTTCGTGCAGTAACTTGTTCCAACAACATAAAATAGAAGCAAAAGTAGTATTCATACATGTTAAATACTGGTATTGTGATTACATGTGTAACAAGTGGTTATTTTGACAGTTAATTTTGGCATTACAAATGGCGCGCCTTTTTGAATGGAACTATCCTTCTAGGTGTAATTATTCTAAGAGTAGATAGAGCTTGTCTAATCTGAAATGCCCCCTCCACCGCATTCACACACACATAAAGTAAAGAATGTAAAAGTTAATTGGCTATATACTGTCCCACTGCTGGGCAAAGGCGTCCATCATTCAAATCCAGTCATAGATAGGTTTTGGCTTCATATAATTTTTAAAAACATGAACGCAATGAAAAAGTAGCATGGCATCTAAATTGATTATTTTTAAATGAAACCGCTTCCTGTTTTGTCCACAATACCTATGGAGGTATTTGATTCATGATTCAATCAATAATTTGAAACATTGTAAGTTTTCGGTCTTAAAAATATACAATGTGAACCGTTCGTGAACTTAAAAGCTCGTAAAGCACGCAACTTATTTAAATTTAAACTACACTATTATTATGAGAGAGAGCGTCGTGGATCGTGTGGTCCCGAGTTCAAATCTGGCCAGAACCAAATTTGTGTTCATTATTAAATATCCGACTCACTCTCCGGTGACGGAAAACATCGTTTCTTTGTCGTACCATCCAGACGTGGAACGCTCTCCCAGCACATGTGTTTCCTTCCTCGTATAGTCCCGGGTTCTTGAAGCGGGGCGTGAAAAGGCATTTCTGCAGGCCTTCAAGGTGAGGATGGCCAGCCCAGTGATTCGTTTGAATGACTGGACTTGTCAACCTCATATCTGGACCTCACGACCGCTTTCCATCAGGTGGAGTGAGGTCATCTTGACGGGCAAATTAAAAAAAAAAACATCGATAACAAACCAAATCAACCCGGATAGCGGCGGAAGGCTCACCAACTAGATACCACGTTGGGTTCTAATACCATTGGTGAAAAGTGGGGATCAGCGTTCACCATGACGGCACAGTCACTTGCCTCTGACTACCCCGTTTGGGATAAAGTCATGATGGTATGTTATGTTATGTACTATTATTATAACTTTGTTTATATGCTTGTTTTTCATATGTAAAGACAGTAAACTAGAAAAAATTGAATTTCGGACATTGAAGAAATCAGGCAGGATTCGGACCCGGTGGTTATAGCAGCCACTCGGATTGTGGAAGACGCGGGTTCGAATTCTGATTTCTTCAAAGTCCGAAATTGGATTTTTTCTAGTTTTTCCAACTTTACACTATTATTGCTACAAATCATTGAAACATTGCAAACTTGTAGCTTCTTTGAAAAAAATATAGGTTTACGACATAGTTCAATTTTCAAGAAAAATCTAAATATGTAAAAATAAATCTTTAAGTAAAATAACAAGTAATATGTAAAAACAAATTAAGAAAATGATTTGAAAAAAATTTATTAAAACCGCTATAAAATTTACAATAACAAGTAACTCTTATTTTATGTTTTTGTCAATGAACTTTATCCTAATTTACGGCCCTAAGAGGATACAGAAACGCCGTTTTTCCATACAAACGTAGTCCCTTGTTTCCTCCCTAAGTTTTGCTAGTAGAGGAATATTTTTTTCAAAGAATCTATAGCCACTATTAATATGTCCTTATGTTTTCCTTTTTTTAATAAATCAATTATTAAAAGAGATATGAACCTTCCAAAATAAATAAAAATGACCATATTTTCCGCTGTGTTCAAACATCCAGAAAATTAATTTGAGTAGTTTACTCCTAGAGGCCACAGCCTCTCTTTAATTTTTAATGAAAAAAGTAACTAAATCGATCAACTATTCGAAATGGCATTAGGGGACTACGAAACATAGATTTTGTATACTTTTGATAGGTAATTTAGGTCCGATTTGCATCTGTCTCTATCGCACTCTGCGTCGCGCTCGAGGTTTGCAGAAGACAGCAATAGATTTTATAAACTCAAACTCAAATAACTTTATCCAAATAGTATCAGTACTTTCGTCAAATTTGTAGCAAAATAAACTAAATAATAGACATAAATACCATAAATAAACAGTATACAGACAATGCGACTCTACCACCGCGTCGGAGTTGTTTCTTGCTGAGAGGACCCGGCGAGAAACTCAGCAGTTACTCTTTTAAACTTGTTTTGGGTTTACAACAGGCGTTAGTAAAGTACAAGCAGTGTGTCATTTTGATACAAATAAACCTAAAAGAAGATAAAACAAAGAGAAAAAAAACAACCATAAAAGAATATAAAACAAAAGTTCATTTAAGAAATTAAAAAAAAAAATTGGTAGTCAGTACATTCTAGGTACCTACTATTAACTATTACAATAACACATCTGTTACAATAGAGCTATTTAATCCCGCATAGAGCAGAGAGCTCACACCCAGGCATTTTTATCTATAAGGTAGTCTTTTGTAGTGTAATAGCCCTTTTTTAATAAAGCTGTTTTGATGTGATTTATGAATCTATGTAAGGGTAACTCACAAACGGTTTTTGGAATTTTGTTCCAATAATGTATAGCTTACCCCTTTGATGATCCTAAAACTGTTTGTAAAGAGTGGAAGTATAAAAATATGAATACCTATTTTTAAATTCTCTCGATCGTCGATGCTTACTAATGTTTTAAAGAGGAAATATTTGATTGTTTGTTTTGCATTGAAAAGGCTCCGATTTAAAAAAAAAATATACCATTATAAGACTACATCTGAAAACTCTCACCTGAAGACATGCGCTCGGTAAAAAACGCACCGATTAGTAAGAGGCCTTAAGTCTGGGCCACACTGTACCTATAATATTGATATATCTATTCCTATATAGACCAGTGCTCCAGTCGTTTCAAATGCCTATCTAAAAGCCACGACTCCAACTCAGGGGCATCCAAAACCGTTTAGTCATCAATTCAGCTCCAGTAATGACAGTTTGAGCGGCGTTAAGGCCTGTTTCAGTGAAGCATTCTAAATGGAAGTTTGGGATACGGGCTGTTGAAGTTCAATTTATATTGTGTATGTACTTACTTCTTTTTACTCTTGATGTATAGGAAATATACTATAAAGAGCCTAGTAGGTACTCAGTGGAAATCAACCTATTCAGAAATGTTTATTATCAGTTAAAACCAACTTAAAATAGGCATAGATGAAACTAGAAAAATTCGACCCCGCGACTGTTTCAGGTTTCATTGTCTGAATACCTACTGCAGTATTGGATAACCCTCTGTTGGTGCTCCGCAAGGAAATTACTATTTTAAATTCACATAAAATAGGCAAGATGAGAAAATATCTTAGTTAAAAAAAATAACACATCAACTGGTTTCGCAGTAACGGTAAAAAATAATATCCTCGTATTACGTGGTACTAGTATGTTTCACGTAAACTGCGATATTTGACTTCAGAAAGGCGATTGCCTAATTTTGTATGGAAGTTGGACCAAGGTTGCTGCCTAGAAAGCTCACATAGTGCTTGTCTTCAGACTATCACTAATCTGTAATTCGAAGCGCATAAAAATCTATCCCAGGAGTCCAAAGAAAAACAGCCTCTTGTTTTAAATATTTGAATTGGAGAAAATATTGTGTTTGATTTTTTTTTTCCTGGATCCAATGTTTTTTTTAATATTTTTGATAAGTCATGATAATGCCACAGTACCACTGAACCAATTCCCATTCCTAGGCAGCACTTGGTCTGCACCTTGGCAATGTACTTTGTATACCGTTTTGGATCCATTTCTAATCACTAGGGTGAACGCGGACGCTAGTTTCAATTGTCATTTAACACACACACAGATAAGAATTTGAGCCAGGGCTGTCTCCCAGAGTCCCACACCCTGACTCATTTGTTCACTGATGGAACTTGTCCGGTAATTGAATCCGGGTCACCCACCACGCAAGTCAAGGCGAGGAACCACGCTAGCCTGTACTTACCGATCGTGTCGGAAATGTTAATCTAGTATACTTAATTATTAATTATTCCAACTGATATTTTCATCTAAAATTGCGTTAGTACGCCACAGTCGAGATAACTACCCAAGTAATAGAAATTGCGTAATTTCACAGCCGAAATCAGCAAGGGGGTCATTATAATTACTTGTACACTCAGGTTCACTTACATGAAAAACCAACATCCAATGTAGGTTTGTAACTACCTACATACATACGCAAACGTGATATGTAAGAAATTAGGTATCTTGTAGTGTTTCCTTGGCTGACACTGACTCCAACAATAACAATAATTGTACCTAGGTACATTATATTATCGTATAAGTTTTAGAAGAATATGCAATTATTTCTTTACTTTTTAGTGCTTTGTTTTGAAATAGTTTTTTTTGAAGTTGTTTTTTTTTTTCTTTATTTTCAGTGAATAGTTCTTATTTATTTTAAACATCGAAAAAGTATTCGTCCAATTGCTCCTAAGAATTGAAGAGTTCCGTTACTTTGTCATGGATCCTATAATCAGAACCTAACACTCATGAAACTACCCTTGAAGGATATCCTTTCCAATAAAAAAAGAAGCATCGAAATCGGTTGACGTGATAATGAGTTATTCGTCCATTGGTCGCGCATTTTGCCTATCTAGATTTAAGACTTATATGGATTTCTCATGGATGCCACTGTCAGAACTAGACCAATTTTATTGAAATGGGACCATTCGGGAAGCAGCAGCTTTCAAATAAAAAAGAATGATCACAATCGGTTCACCCAGTCGAAAGTTATGAGGTAACAAACATAAAAAAAACATACAGTCGAATTGAGAACCTCTTCCTTTTTTTGAAGTCGGTTGAAAATGATATATTTCTTTACACTTTCATGGTCACTAACGTTAGAATAGTTCAAAACGGGATTGCTACCTATTTTTCAGCACTTTTGCAAACACCATAATCACGGAGTGAACGCAATAAAAGACTTCGAAGCGGGGTAGACCGATACGTCTGCCAATAACAGCTCACCCGCAAGATCTTCAGTCACTCCGTGATCATGGCGCTTGCAACAGTGAAGAAATGTCGGAAACTAATAATAGGTAAAATTAGGGTAGTTAGTTGACGACACTATTGGCGTAGTGCGCCGTAGCACGGTTTCTCGCCTCGATTTCCGTAGTGCCCCGGGTTCGATTCCCGGTCGAGACAATTAAGGAAACGACATTTTCTGAATTGACTAGGGTCTGGGTGTGCTGGGGGAAATAAGCCAGGGGCGTTCTCGTAGGTCACACTATAAGTTTTTCGTAACTTAAAAAAACAATATGTTAAAACGAAAATATGATGTTCATTGCTTTTTAAAATACACTCCTTTACATTTTAATTTTTTTTTCATGCGATCGAACCATTTTTAAAACAGGAGGACCACAGATCTGAAGGCATGTTTTCTACGTGCTGATTGAACGCTATCACTGCCCCTTCGGAGTTAATAAAAGTGAAACCTCTCATTAAATCTTTGATTTTGGGGAAAATACAGAAATCACAGGGTGCTAGGTCGGGGCTATGCGCAGGATGGGTGACGAGTTGTACTTTTTCGGGAGCTAAAAATGACTATGTTTTGTTGGCCGTGTGTGAAGAAGCGTTGTCATGATGTAGGAGAACGCGGCTTTTGGGTCGTCTTTCGCTAACTTTTTCTAACACCCTGGGTAAAAAATGGTAGAATTAACACTCTTTTGATCTCCAAGTGGAATTGTACAGATGGGACCCGTAGCTGAGAAAAAAAACGCGATCATTTTTTTACCAACGTTTCTCGCCTGCCTCACTTTTGTTGGCCTGTTCTCATTTACAAACACCCATTCACAAGATTGCTGTTTTTTTTCGGGTTCAAAACAATAAATCCACGTTTCGTCTCCAGTGACACAGCGTCAGAATGTCCGTGGTCGTACTTAAGTAGCATCTGTGAGCACCATTCCACGCGAGCCTGCTTCTGCTCCGCTGTCAGTTCTTGGCGGATCCAATGACAGCAAAGTTTCCGAACTTTCAATTCTTCGTGTAAAATTTTCTGAATTTGGCTCATATCAATCCCCAATAGTCCTCAAATTGTCTCATTGGTAATCCGCGGGTTTTCTTCAATTAGCCGCTCAACAGTAGCCACATTGTTTTCGTTGACGGCAGTTGAAGGCCACCCTTCACGAAATTCGTCACGTAAAGAAACTCGACCTCTCTCAAATTCAGCAAACCATCGCTGCTGCTCAAACAAGGTGCTTCTCTACCAAAAGCATTTTGAAGACGAGCGGCACAGTCTTGCGGAAAGAGAGAACGTAGTACGTAGAACTTTGATGTGTGATAAAAAACAATTGACAAATGATTTCCCGCCAATTGTTTTTTTTTATTACTAAGAAGGTTGCAACGTTTAAAAAATTTAACATACGAAATTCAAATAGTTCCGATTAGCTAGAAGTGCAAAACTTTCAGTGTGCCCCATGTAATACAGGGATATTTAGCCCTACTTCGAGACCAAGACAAGTGGTGTGTTGTCTGGCGCATTTTGTTTATTATTTAAACATTACATGATAGCAATCCCTTTTCGAACTGTTCTAATGAAAAAAGAAGTTTCTAGAACAGTCAAGAAAGTTTCAGCTTGGGCATAATATCACCATCATCGTTGGTATGTAACTCCCAGTCTAAGACTGCTTATGGGAGGAAAATCATTAGTTTGTCAATGTGTAAAATATTTTAATGAGATTACGCTAACTCTTGTTGAACTGCCTCTTCACAAGTTTAAGTCACACATTAAAGCTAAGTTAATGAAGGGGAATTCTTAAATGATGAGAATTTGTGGTCATCTTAGGTATAATCTGCTCCTCTGCACATTTTTTTGTTATGACTTGACTCTGTCAATTCAATTTTTGTGTATAAAAACAAGATTGAAAAGAATAACCATCGAGTTTCTTGCCGGAGTCTTCTCGATCGGAAACAACCTCCGAACCGGTGGTAGAGTCACATTATGTTTAATTATGATATTTACTATCATAGTATTATTATAAGTAAGTAAATTTTTAGTATATTTTTTCTATAATTTTTTTTTTGTATTTGACTTGTCATAAGTACTTTTTATACGTTTTTACTTTACTTTTACTATGATATGATGAGCAGCCAGACATTGAGTGTAAAATATAGGTACTTATGGTATTTTTATGGATTTTCAGATTGACTGGTTGCAGGTGGCCGCACCCTAGCAAAACTCTTTCCTACTAGAAGAACATCTAATCTGAGAAACCTTGTCGGGACTCGAATTTCCTAATAACTGATTCTTCAATCAAACTACCACAAACAGCCCAGCCAAATAGAATTCATAAGAAATAAGCTGCTATTACGTTACCATGGCAACTAACTTCCATTGTAGGTATAATACCAAAAGTAATCCGCCATCAAAACCACTATTTCGAATTACGTAACAAAACGCTCTTATGTGCACGCAACCTAACCCAAAGTGTACAGGTGACGTGACGTATAGCATCTGTTGTACTTTAACGAAACTGACAAGCAATTTTGCGCTTAAATACCAGGGCATTAAGTTGGAGAAATTCCTCCAGTCACTGCAATATAAATCACCCGAATTCAGCTATTGTTGACCGAGGAATGAGACGTAGTTATCTGTGTAGATCCTTATTTATATAAGTGTAGAGGTTAAATTCGAGTAATAGATAAACATTTTACACAGGTCAGCGTGACTGGTAAAGTTGGATATGCTTGGGCCTTTGATTTGGTTTTCTAGGTCATTCTAAATCTGTCTATTGCAGGTGATACCTGTGACTTTTATCACAGTAACATTTTAATTCAAGAAATGTAATTAGCTTAGTCTTGTTATCGAGTTACCCGTGTGGATGCAAATACCACCAAATTTCAAAGATCTTCCCGAATTAACCGAACAGCGACTAAGTACACGTACGACAACTTGGCTGTGACAAGATTACTAGCTTTCCCCCACGTGTCTTCGCCCACATAAGCTTCACTTCTTTAACATGCATACACAAAATCTTTATAAATTGTAGCCTATGTGTTATTCTGATGTATAAGCTGTATTATTGTAAAGTTTCATCTAAATCCGTTCAGTAGTTTTTGCGTGAAAGAATCACAAACAAACATTGACATAGCAGCCAGTGGCAATTGCGTCCGCTGTCATTTGTGAGATAGCGAACGCTGTCATTTGTGAGATAGCGACCGCTGTTATTTGTGAGATAGCGACCGCTGTCATTTGTGAGATAGCGACCGCTGTCATTTGTGAGATAGCGTCCGCTGTCATTTGTGAGATAGCGACCGCTGTCATTTGTGAGATAGCGACCGCTGTCATTTGTGAGATAGCGACCGCTGTCATTTGTGAGATAGCGACCGCTGTCATTTGTGAGATAGCGACCGCTGTCATTTGTGAGATAGTGTCTCGCACGCGATTCTCGCACGCATCGCCTTTTCGTATGTGAATGGAACATAGACTTACAAATGACAAGGCAGTACAAAAAAGACTTGTATATGTACATCCTCACAAACTTTCGCATTTATAATATAAGTACTCGTAAGAAGGAAGATTAATCAGATAAAATTAAATATAATTAGCACTGAGCATAGCTTGTATCGCAGGGGCCCACGGGCCGGCCGGACCATGATGTGCACCGCGGTAACATTTTGTCATGCTTTTTCTCGCTCCATTCGCGAATTCTAGCCCTGCTGGCGAATCAAATCTTTTCCTATTAAAGCGAACGGCCCAGTCAACTTTTCCAAATCACTGTTTTTTGTCTAGATTTCAGATTTGGCAATGTTCTAAGAAACCTGTCATTTTTAGCAGAACTCCATCTAATCTGGCGTTTTGGCAGTCCGCCTGAATATCGTATGTAATTCAGTAAAATGTATTTCCTTTTATTGTAGACGGGTGTTTATTCTAATATATTATTCAGAAATGTTGGGGTTTGGCCTGTTTTAAGTAAGAGCGGAATCAAACTGGTATTTTATAAGCACGTATAAGCTCGTTTTTGAAAGCGATTGTACAGGCACGCCTTTTGCCACCCGCGTAACTCGTACGAGCGTTGACGAGCTTATAAGTTTGTATTTATCTATTCTACTAATGTTATAAAGCTGAATAATTTATTTCGTTTGAACGCGCTACTCTCAGGAACTACTGGTCCGATTTGAAGAATTCTTTCAGTGTTAGATAGCCCATTTATCGAGGAAGGCTATAGGCTATAATTTATCATCCATGCGGATGAAGTCGCGGGCGGAAGCTAGTTATTCCATATAGATACTGACCGACCACTACCGATTCGAGCGAACTCGCCGCAAGACGCCCGTGTACGCGCCCGTTTTTTTAAGCGCTAATGTTACGCGCGAAAAGAACGCTAGCCTGCAACACATTTCATGTTAGTCCACGTATACCTACTGGTAAAAAGCTTACTACATCAGAAAATCTTCCAAATTCATTATATTTCTGGAAATACTAACTTTATCGGATGTCCTAGTGATATAAGTCATCTTAGACCAACATTTTTACTTCTGGTAGAATTGTTTATTTTATCTATGGTATAAGTAACTCTGAATAAACTAATTATTTACATGAGTCGCAATATTCAATGTTCACTCAAGCGAGACCTAGTGTTGTGGAAAATTTTGAATAGATTATGTAAAAATTTTTTTTTGAGAAATCTGATAGAAAATGTCTTAATAGGTATGAAGCAGTGTCTAGTATCGACTTTATTTTTAGACTAAAGTCTATAAATTTGAATAATATTTAATTATAGAACAATTTCTAAAAACCCTGCAAAATTTACGAATGCAGGTTGCAGGCTCTTAACAATTCATGTTTATGCCGTCAAGTTTGATACATCACGAATGGGCCACATTGTACTATTTTGACCAGAATTATATCGATCTAGAAATCGACGACACGGTTTCTCGCCTCGATTTCCGTGGCCTCCTGGGTTCATCCCCGGCTGGGTCAATTCAGGAAACGATCTTTTCTGATTTGACTCGGTTCTGGGTGTACTGACGCCCCTGGCTTAATTCCTTATCTGGTACACAGGGATATTTATCCTCAATTCGAGACCAGTGGCGTGTTGTCTACGTATATTTACTTACAAATAGTCAGAGTAGTATCGGCACTTTACCATCCAAATAGAATCTCAGTGCAAAAACGAGCAAGCGAAGACAAAACTCGCCTGCGTTTCTCTCAAAAACGCAAACGAAAATTCCGTGACAAACCACCGACTTGGTGTAATGGTTAAGAAGTTGGCTACTACACCAGAGGTCGCGGGTTCGATCCCCGCACAGTACAAACATTTGTGTGCATGAACATGTCTGTTTGTACTGGTCTGGGTGTCTCCTATGTATAATAAGTATGTATTTACAAAAGAAAATGTATTTAAGTATGTTTATCCGTTGTCTAGTATCCCATAACACAAGCTTTAATTAGCTTACTTTGGGGCTAGATGGCGCTGTGTGGAATAATGTCCAGGGATATTTGTCCAGGGATATTTATTTAAACCCAACTCTCTTCCATAACGACTGATTACGAATCTCTGGGTCGTGATCTTGGAACATTCGTCTTATCTCGTGTCCCATAAATCAAATGTTGCACGCTTCTCTGTTTAATATATAAAGTAGAGTTTGTATATTTCACGGTACGTCTTGCTTAACGAGGTTCCGGCGACCGATCGATGGCAGAATTTCTATCTACTCATAATTGTGTTGGATTAGGATGTTGGTCATCAATGCTCAATCGTATTCAAGCGACTTTTGGTCACTTGAATACGATTGAGCATTCATGGGTAAGATATCGAAGGTTGTGCTCTAATTTAACTTTCTTAGCTAGTTCGGTAGGTGGTAACCCTATTTAGTACGTCTGACTTTCGTGAAACAATGCGTAGGGAATCGAAATTATCACGGACCTAACTTGGAGATTTGTTCTGATTTCTTTGCGAATTCGCAGAGGACCAAGTTTAGGGAAAAGTTTTATGAAATCTTTGCAAAACTATAAGTATAGTTGGCCAATAGTTAGAGCGTGATATTGCTTTCTCTCTCTTTGCTCGTTAACTGCGCCTCCTTTGTTTAGCCGTGACAACAAGATCCCATGTGTTGTGGGGTGAATGAAATGGATGAATAAAGGCAATGGATGGATATAGTGTGATCCATGGGTTCGGGAAGTTGCGCTACATTTTCCCGTCCAACATACCCCAGTGCCTTTTGTTTTAACGAAACTCTACGATCAGTGTGTGTTACCAGTGATAATGATAATGAGCCTCATAAAAAAGCTCAAAGTCACTCAGCGAGCTATGGAGAGGGCTATGCTCGGTGTTTCGCTACGTGATCGTATCAGTAATGATAAAATCCGTAGAAGAACGAAGTGACCGACGTAGCCCAGCGGGTAAGTCCGAGTAAAATCCGAGTCTATTTAGAAAAGATCGTTTCCTGAATTGACCCGACCGGGAATCGAACCCGGGACACTACGGAAATCGAGGCGAGAAACCGTGCTACAACGCACTTCGCCAACCGTGCCGTCCAAATACTTACACAATAAATGAAAATTTGTGTGCGAGTGTATATTCCCTAAAAACAGAGTGAAATCTCACACGACACTTCGGTGAATAGTGTTAGCTAGTATCTAGTTTCAGACTGACCCAGATCAGTTTCGCGGAAGTCCCGAGCTGAAAGGGAAACAGGAAGTGACGGGAAGTAAACAAGCTAGACTAACTTTGGTTGGCTGTCTCATTCAAAGATGGCTGCGGGACAAATAGGTTAATCTACGTGCTAGCACACTGGCTGGACCCCTAGTAGTGACTTCCGGTCACACGAGATGCGAACGAGATTTTCTTGTAATTCGACTAGATAATAATATAAGTAAGCACAGAGGAAGTATTTTTTAAAATTCAACCCTCAATAGACTGGACAAGTCCACCTCACAATGATAGTATTTCGACTAACGCGTGTTGCGTTTTTTTTTTGTCTATGACGCTCAGATTATTAGCTTTGCAAGGTGGCCCGTTCCATCATCTAACGATTGCCATACGACAGAACGAGATGAATATATTTTTACATGATTAAATTCGCGCCTTAAAAACGTCTATATCAGGGGCGCGATCGGTTCGCCGCCACAGATGACGGGGTCAGGAGTAGAGACCCGATCGGGCCTCGCTCACAGACGAGGATACAGAAGCGCCGTTTTTCCATACAAACTTAGTCCCCTGTTTCCTCCCTGGATATTGCTAGTACGGGAACATTTTTTCAAAAGAAATCTATTGCCAATAGTGGCACTGTTTTCCTTTTTTTAATAAATTAAACCTTAACCTTCAAAAATCTAAAAAAATGGCCAGATTTTACGCTGTGTTCAAACATCCAGAAAACGAATTTGACTAGTTTATTTAAAAAAAAGGAAAACATAGGAACACGGCCAGTCTTTCTTTAATTTTTACCGAAAAAGGTAGCTGAATCGGTCAATTTTTCGAAAATAATAATAATAAAATAAATATCCCTGGACATTATTCCACACAGCGCCATCTAGCCCCAAAGTAAGCTACTTAAAGCTTGTGTTATGGGATACTAGACAACGGATAAACATACTTAAATACATTCTCTTTTGTAAATACATACTTATTATACATAGGAGACACCCAGACCAGTACAAACAGACATGTTCATGCACACAAATGTTTGTACTGTGCGGGGATCGAACCCGCGACCTCTGGTGTAGTAGCCAACTTCTTAACCATTACACCAAGTCGGTCGTCAAAAGTTATCAGGGGACTACGAAACGTCGATTTTGTGTACTTTTGACAGGTAATTTCGGTCCGATTTGCATCTGTCTCTATCGCACTCTGCGGCGCGCTCGAGGTTTGCGAAAGCAATCAATAGATTTTACAAATACCTATTTTTTAGTTCTCTCGACCGTGCTGTGTCCTCTTAATGACACAGATCATTATGTAGAGATATTTTACCCCAAACATTACGCCAAATTCATTCATCGTGTTATAGTAATCGCACAACACAACACTGTATCAAAGCATTTAAATAGAATTCAAGTAATACTTCAAGCCTCTGAACAAAATATATTCCTAATTCCATGCGGAAAAAATCTTCAGTAGAAACTCAGACTAGGGTTGCCAACCTTATAATGTAATATAGTATGCTACTCTACTATATTATGGGATCAAATACTATATTTTAAAAGTAATTTAAAGTAGGCGAAACTACTAGTATATTTTACGTAACGCGGCCTTAATTTTTTCATGTGGACTGCAATCAAGCATAAATGCTTAAAAAAATATATTATTAAGGCGCAGAGCAACAAAAAAGATTCATTAAAATAAAGTTTGACGACACGATTGGCGTAGTGCGCTGTAGCACGGTTACTCGCCTCGATTTCCGTATTAGTGTCCCGGGTTCGATTCCCGGTCAGGTCAATTTAGGAAACTATCTTTCCTGAATTGACTCGAGTCTGGGTGTGCCGGGAGACGCTCCTGGCTTATTTCCTTGTGTGGTACCTCGTAACACAGAGATATTAGTCCCTACTTCAAGACCATTACAAGAGGTGTGTTGTCTGGAGCACATTTATATTTATTTATCTATTTATTTTGTTTAACTATTATAACCACATACTACCTGTTTATTTATGTTTAAAAAGCCCATATAAAAAAATATTTTGGTAACCCTAGCTCAGGCTATGAATATTTACCCACTTAAGCATTGTACAATCGACCACGTATACACTTAGACTTTCGAACCAACCGCAATTCGGATGCAAGTTCTTAGCGATGATAGCTCAACCTATGCTAGCCAGTACTCCCGCTCTGCGAATGGTTGTACGCGAATAAAAGAAAAGAAAACAACTTTGTGACAATCCGAGGCAGCGATAATTTGATTTATTCCCGTATCGGATGACAAGAATAATCCAAAGCAAATTAACGGAAAAAATACTTTGCGGTGTGTTCTTATTTCACTGAAACGTTAGGTAATTGAATAAGACGGATTCGTTAAATAAACTCTTGTAGCGCTGTTAACCATAATTATCTCATTGCTATTCTCCTATTTATGTTTTAATTTTTATTGTAAACTGCAAGTTGAACTCACTTTACTCGATAGATATGCGAATGACTTCACCAGAAAACGCGTAATTTAAATGGCATGATGTCAGCGCCATCTAGCGGCCTTAATATTGACTCGATTCCATACTAATTGACAATTCCTTGCTCGCAAACGTGAAGTCATTCACATCATTCACTCGGCACTCAGTATCAGACGTGTATTACTATTCAACCAGTCACAAAACGCTTCGTTAGGAATTACGTGCGAATGTAAACCTTTGCTAAATCCAAATACCTAAGACGTTGACGGATGTATGAGGATCATTTTTCACAAATCTTTAAAAGCCTTTGCAAGGCAAGGCTTCTGTTGCCGACATCTTCTTATCGGAGCCCACGCTCGGCATTGCTGCAACTACCATAGACACCATGATCCAAGCCCCAAGTCGACTTATTCGTGAACAAGTAACCAAATTTATGCGATGAGGAAGAGGCGATTTTGATTTTCCATCTAAATGGTAGTTGAGGTTAATGTTTGCAGTTTTATAATGTGTTTATTTTTTGTTAACATCCATAAACATTATTGTATCTAAATTGGTTATGTTACAGGCTGTGTTTTTAAATAATAACGTAGCACTTTCATTACTACTGCAGGGCGCTTGGTGTTAAATTGTAAATGATGGACGACATAACCTAAAATGTATAGTTCCTGCTCCAGAAAATTTTTTCACGCGTTTTTTCCCGCTCAAATCATACGAATTGCGCTAGTTAACCCGTGACAAAATGTCCTTGCGGTCCACATACAGGGTGATTATCAAAAGACTTCTTCTTTTTCTTATGTCAACCTGTACGAATTCCGACCAGAATCCAGCATCAGTCGCCATGTGACGATCCTCCATGGTGCAGGTGATGGGGCACTGTGGGCAGTCGAGCATGTGGCCCAAACAATGGCCCCATTGTTTGGGCTGACCAACCACAATCACACCCTTGGTCTGTTTGACTAATAACTAACAATTACGATATGGCGTCATGTAGTGTAGGTGACAATTTGATTTTTTCAATTGACTTCAATTTCAAGGTAACCATACAAAATTAGTTTAACAGTCAGCATTTTTTGAATGAAAAACTTTAAAATTAATTTCACTCACATGGTTATTATTCCATAACTATGCCCAATATATATGTATATAATATATAAAAATTTCTATGCCCAATTTAAGACAGGTCGATACCATTATAAACATGAATAACGAGCCATTAGAGATTGCGAATTCCACTGTATTTCTAGGAATTACTCTCGATTCCAAGTTACAGTGGGGTCCGCATATTTCTGCTTTGGCAGGAAGACTTAGTTCGGTAGCTTATGCTGTTAGAAAAATAAGGGTCCTGACTGATATCGCAACAGCAAGACTAGTGTCGTATGGTCTACAGTTGTGGGGCTCGGCAGCGGATCTCAACACCATCTTTGTTCTTCAAAAAAGAGCCATCCGCTCCATTTACAACCTTAGACCACGCGACTCGCTTCGTGAAGTATTCAAAGAGATAGATATTTTAACTGTGTACTCTCAATTTATTTATGATAATGTAGTATATGTCCGTAAAAAACTTGCATCTCTTCAAGAAAAGCAGTGATGTTCACCAAACTCAATACTAGAAATAAAAATAAGCTCGTAACTCCCAGTCTAAGACTGCTTATGGTAGGGAAATCATTTGTTGGTCAATGTGTAAAATATTTTAATAAGATTCCGCAAACTCTTGTTGAACTGCCTCTTCACAAGTTTAAGTCACAAATTAAAGCTACGAGTAAGTGAATGAAGCGAGGTTATTATAGTGTTGAGGATTTCTTAAATGATAAGAATTTGTCATCTTAGGTTTAAATAAATAAATATCTCTGGACATTATTCCACACAGCGCCACCTAGCCCCAAAGTAAGCTAATTAAAGCTTGTGTTATGGGATACTCGACAACGGATAAACATACTTAAATACATTTTCTTTTGTAAATACATACTTATTATACATAGGAGACACCCAGACCAGTACAAACAGACATGTTCATGCACACAAATGTTTGTACTGTGCGGGGATCGAACCCGCGACCTCTGGTGTAGTAGCCAACTTCTTAACCATTACACCAAGTCGGTCGTCAAAGGTTTAATCTGCTCCTCTGCACACTTTTTTGATATGACTTTACTCTGTCAATTAAATATCTGTGTATAAAACAAGATTGAAAAGAGTAACCATCGAGTTTCTTGCCGGAGTATTCTCGATCGGAAACAACCTCCGAACCGGTGGTAGAGTCACATTATATTTAATTATGATATTAAATAAATAAATAATAAATAAATATCCCTGGACATTATTCCACACAGCGCCATCTAGCCCCAAAGTAAGCTAATTAAAGCTTGTGTTATGGGATACTAGACAACGGATAAACATACTTAAATACATTTTCTTTTGTAAATACATACTTATTATACATAGGAGACACCCAGACCAGTACAAACAGACATGTTCATGCACACAAATGTTTGTACTGTGCGGGGATCGAACCCGCGACCTCTGGTGTAGTAGCCAACTTCTTAACCATTACACCAAGTCAGTCGTCAAAGTATTATTTTATGTAAGTTTATTTTTATTCAGTATATTTTTGATACAATTTTTTTTTGTATAAAATATGACTTGTCGTAAGTCCTTTTTATAAGTCTATATGAATAAAGATATTTTTACTTTACTTTACTTTACTTTACTTTATCGTTTTGTAAGTATTTTTAAAATACCTGGTATATCCACTGCCAGTATTATTTGTCTATATTGTCTCGCCATCTTTTCTCGGCCTACCTGTCTGCCAATATCCATCTAGCGATTGCTGGGTGACGATCGTTCGTGGTCCACTTTTCAGATGCCGAGACAAGGCCCGCCCAGTGCCATATAACCAGAAAAAGAATCAAGAAGCACCCAAGTAAATAATAAAATTGTTTGTTGTCCAGTAAAACTATGCGTTTTCCACTTCGAATGTTCTGAAAATGAAACGCATCTCACTGTCACACGGCGTGTAAATATGTACCATATTTTTAGGTACATTATACAGGTAGGTTTCGGTGATTTGTAAAATACCACTCAAATTGTTTAAGAGTACCTGTTCAAAGTTAACCTTTTTGCTTACAATAATTTTAGTTATAGTTATAGCCTGCTGGATGGCGCTGCTCCGTAGCGCTCTTTAATGTCCGCTGAATCGCGCTGTTAAGATTTTTCCCTGATCCTATTAAAGATTCAACTTTCTGCTGGTTCTGTGCCAGGTAGAGTCTCTACCGGAAACTATGCTAAATTGTCTCTCCAGTATCGTCCTAAGCCGAGGTCCTTAGCACGTTTCTCAGAATATTTGGGCTTGAGAGCCTTCCGCGCGCACCCTACACACGTACAGACAGACCAGTGATGGTGTAAAGGCCGTCGAGGCCAATCAGCTGTAGCCCTTTAAAAAAAAGCTGATTCTGATCAATCTATTTTTGAGAGTAATATTCTGGGACAGTTTGTAGAACCAGAGGTAATTATCTGTAATGATAATAAAAAGAGTAAAAATTTTTTGTTTGAATTGAATAGGCTCCAAAACTACTGAACCGATTTAATAATTCTTTCACCAATATGGAGCTGAATTATCAGGAAGTGACAGAGGCTATATTTTGTTATGATTGAACAAAAGATTCAGTGTAAAATAATGGTTTAATATGTAAATCAAGACGGAGAAACGCGGGCGAGATGTGCTGCTTTAACGACGCCGCGACATGCAATTACTTTTGACAGGACGAAGTCCGTCAAGGCTAGGCAAGCTAGTTGAGAATAAATTGTTTTAAATTCGAAAAGAAGAATTTACACTTTGGAAAAAACTTTATTTTACATTGTTTTATTGATATAATATAACTAAAACAGTGTGTAAGTACTTTCCAAAATAAATTTAATTAATTATTAATAGCTGAAACTTTTTACATGTTTGTTTCGGGCTATTTTTAACCTCCTGATTTTAGTTGTGTGATAATAAAAAAGGTGTCTGTCTAGGGTTGAATTTCTTTGTATTTCTAAACATCTGCACTGGTTCTGCAGTGAATGGTAGCACAAAGTCGCCAGAATAAAACAGTCTTATTTTCCTTCATGTGAAAATATAGGATAGTATTCACTAACTCAGTTTCGAGCACAAAGGACCCTAATTCAGGTTCGCTCTGAAGATATGTTGTTATCTTTTGTGATGGTCTCAAAATAGTGGGTCTAATGGCCTTGTTGATTACTTGAAGATTGGGCTGTGATTTACTAAGTAATGTTTTGCTAAGCCAAGTTTATACAGGGTGGCATGTGGGATACAAATTATATTAATTAAATTTCAATATACCGGGTGATTTTATATGTGGTAAGGAAAATGATATATCATTTTCAGTGGGTGATGTAGACACTATACAAATGAAAATAAGATTTTTTTAACTTACTTCTTATTTGAGGTTTTTTATACAAAAAATACAAGTGCCTGACCAGCCATCCTTGTAAACCTAAAAAAAGGTACCTAGTTCAAAAATTATAATTTTCACTAAGATAGTGAATCAAATCAACATCTTATCTATAGAATAATATGGCATATAATTTTTCTAAATAAATAAATAATCACTCGGTAAGTAAGTATATTTATTTGTAAGCGTTCTATTAATCAAGATTAACAAATAACTTAAATCGCTAATAGTCATAGGCTCACTTGCTAACCATTAATGTGTCCAAACATGTGCTAGACAACACAACGATCGTTATGGTCTCGAAATAAAGATACCCGGTAGGCGGTTAACAAAAGACTTTCACAAATGATATGACGTACTCAGTAGGTGATGTAGAAACTTAAGTGAAAATTAAACTTATTTAACCAACCTTAATTTCAAGGTTACCATACTAACCAGTCGAACCGTCAGTACTTTTTGTATGAAATCATTAAAATTAGAAACAATTGAAAAAGTCAAATTTCCAGTTACATAGCTACTGTTACTACATCAATTACTGAGTTTGCCTTATCGTTTTTGTGAGTATTTTGATAATTACCCGGTATACTTCTGTTACGAGTTGCTACCTAAAGATTTAGGCCAATGCGTCTCCTAGCACACCCATACACGAGCCAAGGTAGAAATGTTCGCTTCCTGAATTGACCAGGAAAATCACCATAGATTACTTAAAAGTCACTATACTTCATTCATTGTAACATTAAAAATAAGCAGCAGGGGTGCTAAAATAAATGACAATTAGCATTAGACGTTGCCAAGACGATGACATAGCTGAGTATAACATGGCAAAATTAAAAAGCCCCTTTCGCCACAACGTATGAAGGGATTATGTAACATTTTAGATTTGGTAGAGTTATAATGACAGTAAAAATATGTTCGAATCAAAGCCCCTTCTTTTAGATTTTTACATCGACAATATAGTTTGATGCAAGACAAAATAATTTATTCAAGCAAAAACTTCTGAAGTTACTTAAGATTCAATGAAAACAATTTGAGTGTGACAGCTGCTATAATATTAGTCGATGTTAATAAATTCGGGATAAATCTTAAAAGTAATAATGTTTATTGCACTTTTACCACAAAGTGTACCCTAAAAAGATCATATTTGACTTCTGTCTAATTCTTTAATGAATGGAGTAGAAGTACGTTACAGATAAATCATATCCATAGTTTTTTTTAAATACTAAATACTTGCTGTCACGTGACAGACATAATATTGCAAGGGCCACCTCTTTAAATATAGATGTCAGTAGTGTCTTACAGTACGTCCTCACCTCCAGTTCAACCGCAAAATTCGCTTACCTACAAATGCTCTACGAGGCTGTTGACAACCATCTTTGTTTTGTGAGCAGTGTACTAAAATGCGTCGTTCATTACTTGCTCTGTTTTTGTCGTAATTACTGACTAACAATTTTTCTTTTTGAATTGTTTAAATGAACTTTTGTTTTATATTCTTTTATGGTTATTTTTTTCCTTTGTTTTATATTCTTTTAGGTTTATTTGTGAAAATGACACACTGCTTGTACTTTACTAACGCCTGTTGTGAACCCAAAACAAGTTTAAAAGAGTAACTGCTGAGTTTCTCGCCGGGTCTTCTCAGCAAGAAACAACTCCGACGCGTCGGTAGAGTCGCATTATGTCTGTATACTGTTTATTTACATATCCATATTATTATGGTATTTATGTCTATTATTTAGTATATTTTGCTGTAAATTTGACGATTTGAAAGTACTGATACAGTCTATTTGAATAAAGTTATTTGAGTTTGAGTTTGTTTGTACGAGTTCTAGATTTTTATAAACGTCAACGTCTCGGCTTTACTGGCTCCCCTGCGACTTACAGCAAAAAGGATTACATTCGTCGCCTCTTTTGTTCAAATTATAGGGATAGCACTGACTAACTGTTGAAATATCTAGAAATCCGTTAATAGTTGACAAAATAACACGAAAAGCCACATTCTTAAGACACATAAGACTTTTAATATCACCTTTTACAAATCGATCTTTACCTTCAAATAACTCGGAAACGTGACACTTTAGGGTACCATATTGTCAGACATTCTTTGTTTGGTTATGACTCCATAATCCAAATATACCACTATTATTGTGTGTGGAAACTTAGAAAAAATGGCGGCTAGTGGCTATGCCAGCCTTCATACTAAAATTTTCAAACCCCTTTGGTCACCCTGTATAAATAGCGAATGAAAGTAAATGAAACCTGCTAATTTATAAATTATGTAGGGTAATAATAATACCCATTTAAAAGTATGCGATGTGATTTTGTTTGTTAATGTC
This sequence comes from Udea olivalis, assembly GCA_947369235.1. Lineage (NCBI taxonomy): Eukaryota > Metazoa > Arthropoda > Insecta > Lepidoptera > Crambidae > Udea > Udea olivalis. The sequence goes on along the minus strand of OX376370.1, from coordinate 4,808,055 downwards.
TTCAAATAAATATTTGATTTGAAAGAAAAACCCTACCCTGGCAACAAAACCTATCTATTTTAATAAAAATGTTTCTTGGAAACTTCTGAACCACTGCACCAAATAAATAATTATTTTTTCGTGTACGTGTGTAATTATTGTAAGGTTTGTACGGCCTATAGTTTAACGAGAGGAAAAGAAAATACAGCCAAAATCGGGGAGACCACGCGGGCGAAGCTAGTGGACAGCTAGTATTAAAGTATATAATATTGAATATTTCTAGTTATTATTACCAAGATATTTTTATCGTGAAAATGACAGGTCAATCTAATACCTACCTTAACGTTTCTGTAATAAAATCTGAAACATTAACAAGTTCCTCAAAAGTCTTTGCTACAGCTAAGCCTTTGTGATCGGACACCCTGTAGGTCAATTTAGAACTGTTCACGAGATGATTCGTCGAACACAAGCGTAAGCGATGAAAAAATAAGATTTTTGGCAATTTGCATAAGGAACCTTTTCTAATTTAGTTTAAATATCCGAGGATGAAAAGTTACCAAAATTACAAGTGAGCCGATAAGTAGCAACCTGGTATTTTAAGAGGATACGGAAGCACCGTTGTTCCCTGTTTCTTCCCTGGATATTGCTAGGAGAAGAATATTTTTTCTCAATAAAATCAATGGCCACCATTAGCATGTCCCTATGTTTCCTTTTTTTGATAAACTAATTATCAAAAGAGATCCGAGTATGACCCTTCGTAAATCTGAAAAATGCTCAGATTTTCCTTTGTTGTCAAACATCCATAAAATTTATATTATTAAAAGAAGACATAGGAACACGGCCAAAGCTTTTTTCTAATTTTTACTAAAAAAAGTAATTCAAGGGTCAAGTTTTCGAAAAGGGATCAGGGGACTACGAAGCGTCGATTATGTGTACTTTTGATAGGTAATTTCGGTCCGATTTGCAGTTGTCTCTATCGCACTCTGCGGGGTCTCGAGGTTTGCAGAAGACAGCAATAGATATTACAAATACCTATTTCAATTCTCTCGACCGTGCCGTGTTCTCTTAAGTGTTCCATCTATTATGACGGTAAACCTCCGCCTATTCATTAAAACAAACAGTATGTCTACCATGAGTTTACGTCATTTAAACTACGATAATTGACTTCAGAAATTTGTAAACCAAATTTGGTTCCATTTTTAATCACTAGGAGCGTTGTACAGATACCACACAAAAACGTCAACGCGATCACATCGGATGCTAGCGGCTTTCACTGGCGTAAAATCATGGTATATATAGATACAGATTTCCAAGACAACTTCACCAAAGCGTAGTAAGACTTTTCTTATGAACAAGTGGTTAGGTTAGGTTAGGTTAGGTTACTTTTTATCTATAGGTAAAAAATGTCACAGTGGTGGGCAAGAATTCCATCTTTGGAATCAGCTACATAGCTTTTTTCATATATTTCCGCAATAAATGAACTTGCTAACATGGCTTTATACTTTATGGCTTCGAAAATAAATTTATTATGTAAATAAAGCTTTACGAGCACCTGTGGGACAAGTTTTGTTCGCATTTATTTGAACCATAGTTCAGGATGCTCGCCTGCTCGTGACAATTGACGTTTTTTTTACACAATGTCGGAGACAACTTTGAGTTTGAGTTTAATAGGAGGAAACACTGTTCTTTGTGACCAGAGCAATTTAAGTGATTAACTTTATTAGTCAATAATGAACAGTTGGTCTACTTAAAATCAGAGTAGATAGCGATTTCGTAATCAGTTAGTAATCTTAATTAAAGGTACCTACCTACTCGTCTTAATAAAGCAAGTGGACCGTCTGTTGGCGCAATGGCAGCGATCCTGCCTTTAGCGCCGGAGGTCGTGGGTCGATCCCCACCCATGACTAATATTTGTGTGACGAACATTTGTATTTGTTGTGTGTCTGGGTGTTATTATCTATTTAAGTATGTATTTAGAAATATTTAAGTATGTTTATCAGTCTCTGACGCCCATATTACAAGCTCTGCTTAGTTTGGGGTCAGATGATCTTGGTGTGAATTGTCCCAGATATTTATTTATTTATTTAATGGTAAGCGGCTACCGCAGCCTATGGACGCGTGCAACATCAGGGGCATCACTCGCGCATTGTCGAGCAGCAGAAACCTTTTTCAAGGCGCTTACAACATATTCGCCAGGTCTGTTTACGGCCTCGGTAGGTCGCGTGTTCGTATTCCGCTTGAGTCTAGTATCAGGTCAATTTTTCCAGTTTCTATCTTTGTGTAAAAATAATATATTGTTAAAAATTAAAATTCACTAGAAGAACTCATTACTATAGCTCAACGGGAAAACCAAGGCAACTCATTCAACATTGAAGCGTCCTTGAAAGGGAACAACTCTGAAATAGAACTGTACGAGACCATGGCGGATCCAGAGTGCGAGAACGTATTCCTTGACGGTGGCGACCGGTGCGGGGATAGAAAGTATCCGTGGAGTATCATACATATTCACCACTGAAACACATTTTCGTAACATCCCGCTACCTCTACCGCTCCCGCTACCGCTTATGCCTCCTGGATTTCCCGTCACACGTACCTTGTTAACTTGAAAACTTTATAAGGACATAAATTCTAAAACTTATACTCACTTCGCTCTTAAACTCATGATGTACTTTCCAGAGTTCGGCTTCAAATTACCTAATTTAACACAATTTAACTTTCACTTTGTTAAATTACACTAATTTCTCACTGCCTAAATCAAGCTGGGACGAAAACTGCCAGCGGAAGCAAAACTTTATTACTAGCTTGTAAGCTACTTAATAAAAAAACTATGTTTTAAAAATAACTGTTTTTTACACCTTACTCCAAACTGACAATACGCCTAAAAATCATCTAGATAGACGGACCGACGGACAACGAAGGTGATCCAATCTTATTGAGGTGATCAACCCAAAAAAGTCATCTAAACCAGTTGAAGAGATAATATCTAAATGCAACACTAGCATTTGATTAGGAACGTCGTAAAAAATCCAAAAACCAAAATGAATAGTACCTACTTCATTCTAGTAGATCATTTGATAGACCTGGCCTGTTGGCGCAATGGTAGCAATCCTGCCTTAGGAGGATACAAAAGAACCGTTTTTCCATACAAACGTAGTCCCCTGTTTCCTCCTTGGATTTTGCGTATTTTTTTTTCCAAAAAACTAATTGGAACTAATAGGCACGTCCCTGTGTTTTCCTTTTGATTAAAAAATAATTTTTGAAAGAGATATGAACTTTTAAAAATCTACAAAATTGGCCAGATTTCCCGCTATGTTTGCACATCCACGAAACTAATTTGACTAGTTTATATAAAAAAAGGAAAACATGGGAACGCGGCCGAAGTCTTTCTTTAATTTTTGGTGAAATGAGTAACTAAATCGGTCAACTTTTTTAAGAGGGATCAGGGGACCAGGAAGCGTCGATTTTGTGTTTTGATAGGTAATTTCGGTCCGAGTTACAGTTGTCTCTATCATACTTTGCGATAGTCTCTATAGGTTAGCAACAGACAGCAACAGATTTTAAAATACCAATTTTTCAATTCTCTCGCCCGTGCTATGTTTCTCTTAAGCGCCGGAGGTCGTGGCTTCGAGACAAACATTTCTGTTTGTTGTGTGGCTGGGTGTTATTGTTTTTTTAAGTATGTATTAAGTAAAATGTATGTATGTTTATCAGTCTCTGATACAAATAGTATAAGCTTTGCTTAGTTTGTAGCCGGTTAATCTTGGTTTAAGCTGTCACAGCTGTTTAACATTTAAATGGCATGTTTCGGACTCGCAAATACTGTTAAAACAGATGGGACAGACAAGATGCTCCTAAAGGACGTCACGAAACAGAACATGATACACTATTTAGATAACCCATGTCAAAGGCAAATTACTTGTTACCGTCACAGAAGCCCACAATTCACTGAGGATATTTTCGCCTTAAAGTGCTCCCTTAGTTGAAGCATTTACCTGTAATGTACGTTACAGAGTCGAAGCATTACATCAGTGAGGGAGAAGAACCGAGCATTACAGTGCGCAAACTCTAATGTTACAGATTCGAGCATTTCGTTGGTGAGGGTAAAGCACCGAACATTACAGTACGCAATTTGATGATACAATGTGTAATATTTTAATACAACTTCAGGGAGTAATGTATAATAATGTGATGCTTAAATTCGTATCTGAAATGTAAATAACAGGCAAATGTTCGTCATGTCAGGTAGGCAGTACTGTTATGTAATGCTTAAAATCGAATCTGAAACGTTACGTTACAAGGCTGCTCTTCCATGAGAAATGACGTTGCTGCAAATGCCTTTGATATCCCCCAATCACATTCATTGGTCCACATAGCATAGCATGCATGTCAGGTAGGCAGTACTGTTATGTAATGCTTAAAATCGAATCTGAAACGTTACGTTACAAGGCTGCTCTTCCATGAGAAATGACGTTGCTGCAAATGCCTTTGATATCCCCCAATCACATTCATTGGTCCACATAGCATAGCATGGTGGGAACAGGGTCCACTAAGCTATGTTTTTAATAAGAGACATGACATGACGCATGAATGCGTGCTATGGATACGTGTTGTGCGTGTGATCCCTACTGTCGAATGTCGACATGACTTTATGCTTGGGTGGCCAGAGACTATAAGCACATAATATTTACACCCATCCACACCCACACAACAGACACAAAATGTTTGTCTTAAGGTGCATTTAGACCAAACGAGCGAATACTCATTCTATCCCCACTCTATCAAATTATATTTGTGTAAACAAAGACAGGGCAGTCTTTCGTTGTTCTATTCATGTTCGCAGAGGCTAGGGTCTCTGCGAACATCAATAGAACAACGAACGAAAGCACGAGCTAGAATGCTTGATTCATCGTGGTTTTTCGTTAGAATTCTTTTGTTGTAAATTCTTATTGACATAAAAGATGACGAAAGAACATTCTTCCTCTACGTCTAGCTAACGTCGAACCTTTGACTTTACAGGCAGGATCGCTACAATTACTTTAACACACCAGTCCATTCTCATCTAAGTGTAGGCTTTGTACTGCGCAGTTTAATTCCCCTATACTGAGTACACGTCAACTTGAGAACTGCTCCGTTGGGAACTAGGCTGCATTGGGGTCTACTCCGGCTTCTCAGAATACGTAATAACAAAATACTATCGCCATAATATCGCAAGATGACTTTAAAGATGGGTATAGACTAGAGTTTTTACGAGTACATTACACTATATTGTAACAATTTTACGCTTGGTACAATACAAGCAAATGCTTGGTTTTGTAAAAAAAAACATTTTTAATTGGTGTTTAAAATCAAGTTGTAACCAACTATTGAGCGTCATGTTCGCAATGTGGTTCGAGTTAATTTAAAAACGACGAATGCTCGAAGTGCTGATACAAGTGAATGCTCAAATCTATCAGCACCTTCAAACAGACACTAACTGTTTTCTATACTTGTATTTTAAGAGGAAATATTTTATTATTTTATTTGTTCGCATTGAATAGGCTCCGAAACTTCTGGACCGATTTAATATATTATTGTTCTAGAGTCACGTCTGTTGTCCGTCTATTTTTACTTTGTATTTGTTTCACTGTTACATTCTACCTTTAATTTAAAAAGATTTAAACACGAATTTGTTGTTACAATTAGGTTTATTTTATTAATCTTAAGCTTTAATTCGAACTTCGCGCGCCAAAACTAAATTTAAACAATAACATTAGGTTCAGACGTATGTAGAACTGTCAGCACTTCATGGATTAGTAAATTTAATCCGAAATATTAATGAAAAAATATTACTAAAAAACTTTATCGCATTATTTGTATTTTTTGAAACGAAACCGGCTTCTCAAATCTTCTAACACAACACCAAAACTGAACTGCCTATAAAATCAAACCTCACTACTGAACGTTCATTCTCACAACCTCTTCGAAACTCATACAGCTTATACTTAATACCTGAAAGTATTTATAAGTTTTGGATAAAACAACTTTAGCCTCCCGAACGCGCGAATAGACTGAAGACATTTAAGTCCAACATTGCTGTAATCGGAACCTTTACAAACGAAATTCTACCTTACCTCCTTTTACACAAAGCAGATTACTCTCCTAGCAAAATATCATAGAGCTTCTGAAAATATAGAGCAAACCAAAACCAATCGTATTCCGGAACAGATACAGCTCAAGTTTTCGTGTATTACATTTCGCCGAACTACCCTTGTGTTGTGAATGGAATTGACAACGGCTTTAAGATTTTGCTGGACTAATAATAGGGTGTATTTTCATTTGTAGATACAATTGCTTAAAATTGCAGCTAGTTCAGTATTGGGACTATTTCTGTAATAGCTTTTCCCACTGTTTTGTCTGTTTCAAGGTTATAAATTGGATAATTTTGAAGCTTTTGAATGCTGTAATGAGCGTTTTCGGTCGTTAAAATGTTTGTGAAGTCGTTAATCGTAATCCGAGAAGTCTTTTACTCTTTCTTTTTTAATAATAATATCGACTAGCATCCCGTCAGCGGCTCCGCCCGCGAGGACCATTTCTCCTGTTGAAATATCACCTAAAATATAAGAGCGTCGTGGCTGAGCGGTTGAGCAACCCAACTCGTTTCCTGGATCGCATGGCCCCGAGTTCAAATCTGGCCAGAATCATCTTTGTGTTCATTGTAAAAGGGGTTTCAACCTTTGTGGCATAACAAGCCATCCGCCATTTTGTATTTTTTTCGGTGTTTCCGCTCACGATGATGATGAAAAGGGACACACAAAAAATGTAAAATTGTGGTAGGTACTTACCCTAAATTGGCATGTTTCCGTGTTATTTGAAGGTAAAGATATGAAAAAGGTGATATTAATTAAAATTCCGCTAATCATGAGGCTTTTCGTGTTACTTTGTTAACAGTTAACTGATTTTAGGATTATTATCGTGCGCGAAAATTTCTAAAAAAAACAAAATGGCGGCAAGTGCTATGCCAGCTTCCAAAAATGTTCAAATCTCTGCGACTAACTCTCCGGTGATGGAAAACACCGATAGAAAACCAAATCAACCCGGATAACGGCGGAAGGCTTCACCACCTACCACGTTGGGTTCTAAATATCATTGGTGGAAAGTGGGCTTCTGAGTGTTCCGTTCACTTTGAAGACAGCAGTCGAATTGCCTCTGGCTACCCCATTTGGGATTGTATCTATGTCCCTATTTTTTATATTTGGGGACCATGTTAATAAGCAGACGGGATACCTACTTCAACGAGTATTATCAAAAGACTTACTCAAACATCAGACCATCAGTTAGTGATATATTAACTATGTAAGTGGAAATAAAACAAAATACAATTGACTTTTATTTTAAGTTTTTCATTAAAAAAAAATGTCCTTGAATAAATGTAATTATCACTTCTTTACATAGTTTCTACATCGCTTAAACTGAGTATGCCATGACGTTTTTGAGTCTTTCAATAATCACCCTGTATATTTAGGTAGGTACCTACATTATGTTACATACTCCCTACTTGCCTGTTCACTATAACGGAAACAAGCTTGTCTCTTTCTGCCCCATTTGGAATATAATCTTAGGCGTATGTCGTAGATAAAACAAAGACTTCCAGCCGTCTGTAAACGGAAAAAGCAGCTTTATTCATATACGAATAAGACACGTGAGGTTTGATTAATGTTCTTGGTTGAATAGAAAATGTACTTGTTTATGTGTATTTCCAAAAGCGTCATACGAAAATGTAGGTAACGCTTCGCGAGGCATCTTAGTTTGTAAACACACCAATAGATGGCGTTGCTCTAATTAAGAACACGGATTCGTGAAAGGCGGTGTTTTGATTTTTGAGCCAAGAGCTATCTTAATTCGTGACAACTGATTAATGATAAACTAATATACGCAAATTTTCATTTGGGATTAGAACATTTCCCAAAACAACTATTAGCAAATTTATAGCACAAATTAGACATGCGCTTTATATTTTGTGTTTATAGTCACCACCTTTGCCAAATACGGGTTGGTGATCACAAACCCGGGCTATGTTCCGAAAAATCCGAAAACACACCATGCCCGACCTGGGAATCGAACCCAGGACCTCCGGGTTTCGGGCCGATCTCTGAAACCACTAGGCCAAGAAGGCGTTATAACATTATTTTAACATTAATTATAATTAGTCTTAATAAAACTTGACAAAGTGAAATTTTGCGAAATGATGATTTGACGAAATGAATAAAAGTGCGAAACGTACGAGTACATTTGCTAAATACTCATTTGGGAATTGAAACATAGGGGATAAGTTTTTTGAAATTTGGCGAAAAATTATTTGGCCAAAGGAAGGGATTAGTTCATTCATTTTTATTTATACTTAGATTAGAAGTAAAAGATTTGACCCACCAGAGTTTATTTAAAATCGATACAGTAATGATACAAAAATAAAATTAAAATCTAACTAAGGCATGAAGCAAAGGTGAACACTTTTGTGTCAGTTAAACAGATAGCTACCGATGAATATTTGATTTCTATAAAACCAGTATGAAATCATCCACTCCTTGCGCATACGTACAGGGCACAGCAACTACGGTTCCCTGTTACAGTGTGCCGTGTCGGCAACATAAGTGTCTACGTTTGCGCAGGAGAGGAAAAAACTGGCCAAGTGCGAGTCGGACTCGCGCAACGAGGCCGCGAGGGTTCCGTACAAACCTGTTGGTCTTTTTTATAAAAAATATTTTTATTTTATGATGTAACTACAAATTTACAGTACGATACGTTGCTTCGTACTAAATTTCAAGAGAGAGAGAGTTTACGGGAAGTACCCTGTAGGTTTTGATTCCCTTGCGAGTGTCGTTTGCGGCTTAAACGGCTGTATCTATTGATTGCGTTGGCTTGGCTTTGACGACACGATTTGCGCAGTGTGCTTTGGCACGCTCGCCTTGCCTTCCGTGGTGTCCCGGGTTCGATTCCCGGTCGAGTCAATTCAGAAAAATGACTTTTTCTAAATTAGCTCGGGTCTGGGTGTGCTGGGAGACGCCCCTGGCTTATCTCCCTGTCTGGTACCTCGTAACACAAGGATATTTATCCTTACTTCGAGATCATGACAAGTGGTGTGTTGTCTGGCGCATATTTATTGATATATTTATTTTAGAAGTTTGATATTTTCACAGCTCCAAGGGAAAGTAGACCTGAGTATTTGATATAAATTCCAGCTTGACACCCTTCACGCGTTCCTGAGAAAAAGGGTCTTGACTGACAGACAGACGGACGGACGGACAACAAAGTGATCCTACGAGGGTTCCGTTCCTCCCTTTCGAGGTACGGAACCCTAAGAACGGTGTTGGTTGACTCAATTTTTTGCTATGTTGCTTGGTAGCTTGCTTTGAAGCTCTTATGTGACCTCATATTTATATGACTGTGTATACTTTGCATCAAAGAAAGTTGTAGCAATATTGATAAAACCAGTCTGATACAACACGCGACATAGCGTGACAGCGCAGTATTGCAAAATGTACTTATTTAGTTAATTATTTTAGTATTTATACAGTTCATTTTGATGTTTTGTGGGAGGTATAGCTATTCATTCGATAATATATTTATTTTAATATTCATAAATTAGAAATAAACTCTGTATTTGTTGTATTTTTCACGCCAACACCGCTGAATAAATTTGAGTTATTTTTGGTTTATTGATAGATTGGACCTAGGGAAAGGTTTACCTCTGTAACGATGCCGTTTCCCTTTAGTCTCGTGGACGTTACAACCTCCACGATCGCTGGAAACTTCATGGTTTAACTGCTGGCCATTAAAAGTATTTTATAGTTGTTTTTCAAAATTTGATTCAATTCGATTTTTGTTTCGCATTGCATGCGCAGCTTTTTTGATTCAGTCCTACCAAAACCATCGTACTGAACAGTTTGTGAGCATTTTACCAGATTACCAGTTTAACTAGTATAACTTACGTGATGGTGTATTTTTAAATACTTTAAATAACCAATTATGGTAAACAGTTAAAACAGTTATAAGTAACAGGAACCTGTGTATCGGGGTAAGCATATCATACCTATTTACTTACCTATTACTATTAGATAATCTATTACCTAGGACTCTGTGTATTCATTTATTGTTATTTTGTTACAGTTCTTCTTTCCTACCTATACTTTTACCCTAAATAATAAATAAGTCACTGGATTGGCTGATCTTTTATTAACTATTCCACAACTACAACTACCCCTAAATATTGTGTGACGAATCCCGGCGCTCCGGCTCCTATATTGCTGGCCTGCTGCGTGATCCCGTTATACCTCTTGTTGCAAAAACCTTAAAATATTGTGGAAATCAACATGTACATCGAAGGAGTTACGGAAAAAAGCTGTGGTAAATGAATATGAGAAATAATAAACTGAGTAATTAAAATACTCAAATGCGGTCAGAATGATTATGTCGGTCACAAAACACTAATTTTAGAATATTAGAGGCTCAGATAGTATTTTTGGTAGTTAGCTTAGTTAGTATGTCGCTCCATTAAATACTATCCTTTTTTAAATAGAGTTACACCACGCTATTATGCAAATCATTATGCTCATTTATTGATTTTATATGTGCTTTAGATATGCATCATCATCATCATCATCCGTGCGGTCTATCCCGGTTGTGAACCCACACTGGTGTGTGGGGTCCCAGGGTCCGTCTTTCTTATTTTCTTGGCCCACTTTGCGCGTTCTTGTGCATCCTCAGTGGTGAGTTTGTTGGCACGCAGGTCACACTTGACGACGTCGAGCCAGCGCTTCTTGGGTCGACCTCTTCTACCGGTACCTGGCGGGGGCGGCATGGCCAGACATTTGTTGCCTACGGAGTTTGCCGATCTCCGTGAGACATGACCCTACAACGAAGGCGGCACTTCTGCAGCTTGTCTGCGATGTCACGAACACGAAGTATGGATATACCCCCGTGTTACTAGGCAGACAAAAAATTACGCCAGTGGCGTTTCCCAACACGCCCAGACGAGTCTGGGCCAATGTAGAAAATACTCATCGTTTCCTGAATTGACCTGACCGGGGATCGAACCCGGGACAGTACGGAATTATACACACGGAACACTACGCCAATCGTGTCGTCGGTATTAAGAATAAGAATAATATTTATTTTGCGAGAATGTGGTACATTAAAGGTGGTAGAGATAAAATAGCAAACAAGACACATTCACACATTTAAGGCATGCAAATACAATTTTCAGTTGTCAATATTATTAATTAAAAAATGACAACTTTTAAATTTCAAAAATACACAAATCAATTCATTCACAGTCACAAATACAATTAAATCAAAACCCAATAATTCAAATTGTTTTCAAATCAAAATATTCAGCTAGGCTGTAGAAACAATTTCGAACAAGCAAATTTTATAGTTTATATTTAAATTGATTGAGTGGTCGGTTCTTTATGTCTATTGGCAATTTATTAAATATTTTAATGGCCATCGCACGGCTATTTCTGGAATACATTGTTGTGTTCATGGTTGGGAGAACTAACTTATTCAGTCGTCTACAGCTATAGCTCCGCGGATAATCGGTCAAACACTTGAACAGCTTGGTGTGTGTTTTGACAAAAATGCACACCTCATATACAGGTTGTCCCAAAAAGAAGTGTCAAGCGGAAGCCCACAGAAAGAGCACCCCTTGGGGTACCCGAATCACCCCCATGTATGTTCCGCGATTGTTCATAGTTTTCGAGTTATGAATTTTTTTCTGAATTTCATAGAATTTCGGACCTAAAAGTTTAAATTTTTTATTTTTTAAAAAGTAGAAGACTTTTCAAATTTTTTCTTTGCCCAACTGAATCATCCTTAATTGTACTTTGATGCATAAAATAATCAGCTTCATAACTTTGACCAAAATTATTAAAATGTCCGAAATTCTCAGAAATTCAGAAAAAAAATCATAACTCGAAAACTATGAACAATCGCGGAACATACATGGGGGTGATTCGGGTACCCCAAGGGGTGCTCTTTCTGTGGGCTTCCGCTTGACACTTCTTTTTAGGACACCCTGTATATAAACAAGGAATGGTCAACATTTTGAGCTCCTTAAACAAAGGTCTGCAGGAGACCAAACTATCCACGTCATGGATGGCCCTAACGCACGATTTTTGTGCAATAAATAGTTTATTTATATGACACGAGTTACCCCACATTACTATGCCATACCGCAGAATCGAGCTAACGTTTCCGTGATAAGCTTGAAGAGCTATTGCTCTGCTGGCAGTTTTTCCAACCTTCCTTGTCCTTATTTGTCGTAGATATTTCGATTCGTAATATGAATTACAAAAGAAAGTGTTAGTTACACCAATGGTTACACCAGACCACATACAATTATAACTCAAGAACGGGTGGACCGATTTCTATGATTTTTGTGTTTTTGGATTTGTCTGCATCGGGAATAGGATAATAAGTATTAAAATCATTGGGAAATTGACGAAAAAAATAAACAAAAGCAAACACATTTATGTATTTATTTATTGCTTACTAGGTGTATTATATTATACAGGTGGTAGATATAACGATAGAAAGAACTTAGGACCATTTCAATCATTCATTTTACCATCTTAAAAGACATTTTTCCATACTAAATGTTCACAGGTGTCAAGCATTTAATAACAACTTTTGCCAGTACGAAGTTTTTTTTTTTTTCTCTTGATATGGCTCGCACGGCTTGTGCATTTGCCAGTTTCAAAGTTAGGGAAACATATTTACAAAAGGATATCGGATACGGATAGGTACGGAAGGATCAGAAGAGCAGAGGATATAATTTTGTATGAGAAAAAATATATATATATATATATATGTATGTACATGAATTAATAAAAACATTTATATTATTGCTATATTTTAATATTTTTAACAATAATGAAGAAAGCTATTATTTTATATATTTTAAGATTATTTGTACATAATAAAGCTAAGATGTTAGTAGGGAAAGGAATTCTATGCAATGCTAAGTTGGTGAAAAACGACGAATGATCATATAGGGGACAGGAAAACAAAATGTGATTTAAATCGCCTACGTCCTCACCACATTCACATATATAACTCGTTACTATGTGAAGTTTAGCAAGATGAGCCGGGGTACACACATGTCCTAAACGCATACGTATTAAAATCGATGTTACTGTCTTGCCAAACCTCGCTTTGCAGTACCAAGGCTTTGTAGGGATACTAGGTTGGATATTATGAAAATGTCTTCCTTTAGACTGGGAGGATACCTCCCAGAGATTGGTCCAAGATTTATGTAAATATGTTTTGGTCAAAGACAGAAGGTCATGTGAATAATTTTCATATGGAAACCTGTCACCACATTGCACCGCTTCATTGGCTAGGCGATCAGCTATCTCGTTGCCAATGATTCCTTTGTGACCAGGAATCCAGGCAAAATGGATTATGCAGCCATTCAAAGCACATTCATAAGATAACTTTCTCAGTTGAAAAATTATAGGATATAGGGATGTGAGATGAAAAGGGAATTTATCAAAAGCTTGAAGAGCACTCTTTGAATCTGTGAAAATAATAGCTTTATTTAATTTCATAATTCGAACATATTCTACCGCTTTAAGTAAACCATAACATTCACCAGTAAACACTGAAGATTCTGGCGGAAATTTGATCTTTTGGACTATTTTATATTGGGAATGATAGACTCCTACTCCAACACATTCAGACACCGAATGTTTGGAAGCATCAGAGTATAAATGATGAAAATCGCCAAAATCCGATTGAAGAGAACAAATGAAGTTACTATTAGCATTAAGGTCATTTTTATCAAACAAGTCATAATGAATAATCGGGGAATACATTAAAGACTCGTAACTATTACAGAACAATGGTAACATAAGAGAACTATAAGTAGGCGATGAAAGAGACTGATACTTTTGATAACTTAATAGTATAGGGGAAACGGATTTATGTGACCAATAAGATGAAGATGGCACCAATTCAGAAAGATTTTGTAGTTTTGATAAGAGTGGATGATTGGAAAACTGAACGACCCTAAATAAAAATCTGTCAGATAAATATTGCCTTAGATGTAAAGGAGGCTCAGAGCATTCCACTTGTAAAGCATTTATGGGGCTTGACTTCATGGCACCTGTAATTATTCGCATACTTTTATTTTGAATTAAATCTAATTTTCTAAAGGCTGTAACATTGCCAGGCTCAAGAAGAACAGTACCGTAATCTAAAACGCTTCGAATTAGTGCATTATAGAGCAATTTCATGGAGTATGGGTGAGCGCCCCACCAAACTCCAGAAAGACACCTTAATATATTTAAGAGTCGCTCACATTTTATCGCAATATAGTTACAATGAGCAACACCAGTAAGTTTGGAATCCAGGATTACCCCTAAAAATTTAAACTCTTTTACTAACGGCAGAATACAATCATTGTAAGTTAATTCAATTGGAGGTGGTAAAAGTTTACGAGAAAATAACATCGTTGCACACTTTGATACTGATAGTGTTAGGCCATTACTATCCATCCACAACTTAAGAAGCGATAATGATTGGGACACCAAAGATTCAGCTTCTGAAATAGAACTATTTGCGCAATACAAGAGCAGATCATCAGCATATTGTAATATTTGTACATTTTTACTCAAAGAAGGTTCTAAATCATAGGTATAAATGTTGTATAATAATGGGCTTAGAACCGATCCTTGAGGTAAACCTTTCCATACAGTGCGCGTGATTTCTGAATCAGGCAATGTTATTTTTATGAGGCGTTCAGAAAGCATATTCAAAATGAAATTAATAATTATATAAGGCACATTCAAAGATTGTAGTTTTTGATTTAAAATTGGTAAAAGAACATTATCATAAGCAGAATTAATATCTAAGAAAACCGCAATAATAGATTTATTTAGAGTGAAGGCCAATCGAATATCCGAAACAAAGCAACTAATACTATCAGTGGTACTTCTGCCTTTTCTAAATCCAAACTGACTTTCAGCCAAATATCCATTCTTTTCCATGTGCCATTCTAATCGGTTTTTAACAAGATGTTCAGTTATTTTTAAAAGGACGGATGAAAGGGCGATAGGACGATATCCGGATATATCTGATAGATCTATACCCAGTTTTCGAATGGGCAGCACTATTTGACATTTCCACGACGTCGGAATGACACCTGATAATAACATTGAATTTATTAAATTTAGATAAAAAAGAAGAATTTCGTCGCTTACGTTCTTAAGAAAGGAATAAGAAATACTATCATGGCCAGGAGCCGAGTCCTTTACATTACTAATAACACTCTTGAGCTCATACAGTGAAAACGGAGAGTGTAGGCCAAAAGAGTCCGGTGAATAACCACTGGGAGAAAACTCAGTTACATTTTGAGGAACCCATGGCGGTGCCAGCTTGTCCATGAAGTCATTGGCTAAAGTCTCTGGAATAGTAGTAAAAGAGGATTCGGAAAATGCAGATCTAAATCTTCTAATATTCCTCCAAACAAGTGTTGGATGAGTATCAGGAGAGATAGATAAACAAAATTTCCTCCAACTATTAAACTTTTTTTGCTTAAATAATTTTTTTGTTTCTGAAATTATGTTTGAGAGCAGATTATAGTTACTAACTGACATATTGTGTTTATAATTATACTCGGCTTCCTTTCTTTTTTTAACAGCCACAGTGCATTCACTATCCCACCAAGGAGGGGAGGGGATTTTAGACTTAGAGTTATTTTTTACTGGAAAAACTTCCTTGGCAGCTTCTGTTAATATATTTGCCAAAGCAACTGCAGAACATGCTTCAGAACCTGGACTAATATTAGGAAGGGAGGAGATTTTCCTTTCCACACAGCTTTTATAAGAATTCCACATCTCACTACCCTTTTCAGGAAGTCTAAATTTTGAATGATTTAATTGCTTAGGATTTATTGTCCTATTCATCGGGAAAGAAATAATAATAGGGAAATGATCACTACCAAAAGAAGATGGTAAAGTTTCCCACAACATTGTTGTAGCTAAGTTAGGAGAACAAAGAGATAAATCTACTGCACTAATTATTTGATCAGGTAATGTTCTTCTAGTTGGAGAACCAGAATTCAAAATGCAAATATCATGTAAGTCCAATATTTCTAGTAATTTTTCACCAGCGCTGTTAGATATTGAACTACCCCATGAACAATGATGTGAATTAAAGTCCCCTAAAATCAGGAATGGTCTTGGAAGAAGAGAAAAAATATGACTAATTTCAGCTAATATGGATGAAGATGGCGAATGAGGAATATACAATGAAACTATACAAATATTATACACAGATATAGCTACCATTGAAATATTTACATTATTTACAGGCAGAGCAATATGAGTAAATGGAATACCATTTTTAATCAGTATTGCAACACCACCATAACTATCGGATCTATCATCTCTGATAGAGGTATAACCATTTATTTTAAAATTATACATAGGTTTAAGCCAAGTCTCTGACAAAGCAGAGACAAAAGGCTGATATTTATTTAATAAATATATAATTTCATGCTTTTTACTATTTGCACTGCGACAATTCCACTGAAGGACTTTCTCTATGTTCGCCATCGCGAATAATTTGCATACATTTTTCAACTATGTGGGCAGCGTAGGACGGTGAATTTGAGTTAGATTTCGCTACAAGGTTAAGAAGGGAAACAATTAAATTTGTAATTGATACTTGGGAAACAGACTGGTTCATATTGTTTAATGCACACCCATCAGATGGAGCGGGTATAGCATATTCATGAATAAGAGCTTGGTGAGCCCTTTGATCGTAGCCTTTTACTAGACTAGGAGGGGAACGTGGTTTTAAAAATTTAGTGTGCTTATAGGATGTATTTGAATTTACAATGTTTTGTTCTTGTTGAGGAGATTTTTTTTGAATTTTAGGACTGGAAGCAGTAGTATCAGCATAAGATTTCGAAACAACTGGATAAAGTTTAGAGGCTTCTGCATAGGATAAGCAATTTTTAGCCATCGAAGTTTTAATATTTTTTTGCCTTAAAAACTCTGGGCAAGACTTATTTGTTGCATAATGATACCCAGTACACAGACAACATGTGGCTTGTTCCTGATTTAATTGGCAAGAGTCACCAGAGTGATCCTGACCACATTTAAAACAACGGGGTTTGGATCTGCACAATGTTTTGGTATGACCAAATCTACAACAGTTGTAGCATTGTATGGTTGGGAATATGTATAGCTCTACTGGCAGTGAATTGTAGCACATAAATATGCGTGGACGTAATACTTGACCATCAAACGTAATAACGACTGTCTGAGATGGCTTCCAGACAGGTGAGCCATCAATAAATGTTTTATAATTAAACCGTCTGACTTTTATTATTTTGCCGCATCCAGGTGGAACTGAAATATTTTCAATGATCTGCTCAGGAGACCAATCTGCAGGAACGCCTCGAACAGTACCCTGTCTTGTTACTGTAAATGTAGGTATAAACGCTTTTAATTTATTCGCTTCTAAACTTTTATGCTGGAGAAATGAATTAGCATCTTCGAAGTTCGAAAAAGATAGTGCTATTTTATTACGCTGTATACGCTTTATACTCCCGTTCACAATGTTGCGAATTTTAGTCTTCTTCATAATATTGCCAAACTCGATGGGGTGCAATGTGGTGCCAGAATTCGGTGAAAGTTCGACTTTTTGAACATGCACCACGAATGGAGCAGTATCCGATTCATTATAATTGATACGACCAATGGGAGAGAATTTAGGCGCTGTCTTAGCTGACTGAGTTTGATTCACTGCTGGAGCTGGATCCTGTGAAGGCGGTTGGGGGCGAGACGATTGAGAGTCACTTTCAATATGCGTTTCATTACAGCTACAATCATCAGGAGTAAGGGTACCGCTATAATTCCTTCGTCGTTTTTTATTACATTTTTTACAAATTCTTTTACGCCGTTTCTTAGAGACTTGCCAAGACGATGACTTGGAAGCCGATGACGCGTCAGTCTCCATTGCCTGCTCATTATTATCTACAACTATCTCAGCCTCGGCCTCTATAGTTACAAAATTTTCTGCTGGGGGGACAAATCCCCCCGGATCAGGATCAGGAGGATCGGTCATAGACGATCAAAAATAAAATTTACAAAAAACTTACCTAGAACTAGAAGAATATACAAACTAAATAAAATATACACTAAACTATGAATAAATAAAAATATTATACTCTTCTGATCACTTTAAAGCTAAATAAACAAAATAATCAAAATTTTACAAAAAAGACGCGCCCGCCAAGTCGAACGTTTCCCGCCCTTTTCCAGTACGAAGTTTGGAGAGGCCGCTAGTTTCAAATAAAGACACGAGAATGAAGGTTTCATATTTTATCTGAACCAAACTTTTTATTATGAGCTGGCTGGTGATAACACTTCTTTCTTTTTTAAGAATTTCGAACAAGAAATTTGGTGTCTTGTTCGAAGATACACACATCAAAAGTGTCTAGGGATCAACATATATTTTTGCAATAACTTTTCTCCTGATTGATATTAATTAAAATTTTCTTTAAGGATTCATCAAATAAAGTGTTTTCGTTTGTCTACAGTAACGATAAACCAAGTCACCTTTGCATTAATAAAGAAATTTGCCATTTTCCTAATAAAGGGATTTTTGACATTTGAACCACTAACACTAAAGTTCGAAAAAAGGACTGAAATAACAGTTTTTTTTTAAATTTTATTGGGTAACTTAAACAATTAATAATCCGTGTTTCTACCGCGAACACTAACAACACAAGAACATCGGTTTGGCATACTCAAAATGAGTTCATCCAAATCACGCTGTGGAATGGCCGCCCATGTTCGTTGCAACAACAAAAAAAGGTCTTCTCGCGACTGGATACCCTCCATATTCGGCAGAGCTCTTCTCTGTAGCATATCCCATGCATGCTCAATCGGGTTCAAGTCTGGCGACTGAGCAGGCCAGGGCAGGACATTGATGTTAGCTGCGGCGAGAGTCTGTCTTACAACTCTTGCGGTGTGCGGTCGTGCATTATCATGCATTAACTGAAATAAGGGACCGATTTGCACTTGAGGAACGATGACGTCTGATACAATCGTCTCAGCATAAATTTGAGCGTTGAGGTTGCCTCTGAGCCAAATCAACTCAGTTCTTCCGCCGATCCAAATACCCGCCCATACCATGATGGTTCCACCACTATAAGGATGGACTTCCTGGCAGGATTTTAATCGCTGTTGGCGTCCAGGGGTTCTCCAGTGTCGTATACGTCTTGTATCCGGTCTCATACCAAAACGAGACTCATCAGAAAAGCACACGAAACGCTATTGTTCTTCTGCCCAATTTCTGTGTTCAAGAGCCAATTGATATCGAATCCTACGATTGTGCATTGCTATAGGTGGTACCCTTAGCGGTCTTCGGGAATGAAGGTTCACTTCATGCAAGCGGTTTCTGACTGTTTGGTCGCTAATTAAGTTCCCTGAAGAGTGATGAAGCCCCACGGCTAACATCATGGCGGTTATTGTTGGAGCTCTTCGAGTTGTGATTTGAATGTATCGGTGTTGTCTCCGTGTGGTGCAGCGATACCGTCCTCCATGGCGCTCAGCCACGGTACCAGTAACAGTAACGCCTTGGTAACGTGTCCAAAGTCGACTGATAACACTCTGACTTGTATTCAGAGCTAAAGCCACAGTACGTTGCCGGGAACCAGCTTCTATCATTCCCACGGCTCTGAGCATTTCTTCCCTGCCTAAATGACGTCGCCGCTCCATAATAACGTTGGTTTTAATCAGTAGTAGGGAAACAGTAGCACTAATAATGTCTTCAATGCGTTGTATGTTTTTATAGGGAAAATATTGACAGCTGATTTTCATCTTTTACTCGAATTTGATTGACAGTTCCTGTTTCAAATTATGAAATGCACCAAAAAGGATCCATATAAATTTAAAAAATCATAAATTTATTACAAAGCCACATCTCAATCTCAAGAAATCCGCATAAAAATGCTTGATCCCTAGACACTTTTGATGTGTGTATTTGTTTCTACGTATGAGTGTTCCATTTTTGAACTGCCTGGTGAGTATAAATACAGTTGCTGGCCCAAAGACGAGTCATTCCTCTTCGGATGGAATCACCACGCAGTACAAATTGACTGACTGAGCTGTCGATGTACTTGCGAAATAGCTGCATGGCACCGACCCTAGCCTTTGTATACAACGCCGTCTCACCTTTCAGCTGTAAACTATAATACCTGCGACTCTCTCACTCCAGCAGCGGTAGCTCTTCCAGCATTGTTATGCTGCCTACAGAACAAGACGCATGGCGTCACGCTGCAGCTCTACGCTGTTACTTATTTTCATTGATCTCTAACCGAGTATACTGTCGTAGAACTGTTTGACGATGAAACATCTTAGTATTATACAGAAAACTTGCATGATCTTATACCTGTTGCTGAATTTCATCACCGCATGACACGTCATAAGTCGAAATACCATGCTCATCACCGGGATAGTTGGTCAACAACCGTACGTTTTTGGCGTCGATTCCTTCCGCGTACATCCAAGATATGGAATGATCTTCCTGCGTCGGTATTTCCAAAGGAATATGACATCGGAGCCTTCAAGAAGAGAGCGTATTCCAATTTAAAAGGCAAGCAACGCATCGGTGACACGTCTGGTGTTGTTAATGGGCGGTGGTGATCACTTTCCATCAGATGACCTTTCTGCTCGTTTGCTCCATATTACATGAAAAAAACTACTATAAGCCACATAGCCTAAGAACCCTGCATCTCATACTAATATCAGCGCCAACAAAACTATTCTGACGATCTGAAATAGGTTTATTCAACCTAATAAACAATAAATAAATATCCGGGACGAATTACACCAAAATCATCTGACCCCAAACTAAGCAGAGCTTGTATAATGGGAGTCAGAGACTGATAAACGCACTTAAATATTTCTTAATACATACTTATTACCTAATGTTAATGATATTATAGATTATAGTAACTGTGTGTGTGTGTATTAAATGATCGTCACATTAATTTTCGTCATGGGTACTAAAGCACAGATTAATAAATAAATAAACCAAAGGATCGCTGCCAACAGGCCAGTCAAATATCAAGTTGGCGTTTTCCGAAATAAGACCCTTTGAGCTAAGTTAGTGATGATTCTTGAAGTTTTGACGTTTTGGCAGTAAAACGTACCCGAAAAAGACATGAAACTGAAAACTGAAATTAATTAGTTTTTGTAGTTAAACGGCCGAATATACAAACGTCAATCAAAGCTGAGCAGTCAGTCCATACATATAACTGTCCCTTTTATTCCTATTGACATATTGTGACAGCTTAGGGCAGCATCAATTTAAGGTGTTTGTGAATACAGGGGATAGTCTGTCTATTTTACAAAGACCGTTCCACTCTATGCTTGTAATTCGTATGTGAGAACTAGCCAAGCCAGACCTTAGGCTTCAATATACTACTGACCATTGAACTTGGCACCCTTTTAGATCTCACTTCTTCTGTCGTTCAAGTCAACCAAGGCATATTTCATAATATTGAACTTGACTATCATTTTTTTATGTCGGACTAGACAGTCATTTGATCGCAATCGCACCTGATGGTAAGTGACGATGCGATCTATGATGGTACATGTCTGCCTACTAAATGCCTATTCACTCTTGTCTTGAAGAGACCCAGATTGTATTGGATCGGAAACACATGCGCGGGCAGCGAGTTCCACTCCTTTGCTGTTCGCATTATGAAGGAGTCCGCAAAACGTTTTACATCTATCATTTAACATTTATGTTTTTGTTGAGATACAAATTTAATTTGAAGAAACTCAATTCTGTGTGTCAAAACCAGCATGCCATTATTTAAAATTCAATACTTACCCAGAACCGGCTATTTTATTGTCTACCATACTGAACTTTGAGCAGGTAAGTAAAATTACGAACAGAAAAATGCCAAAAAATAGCTGACCATAGAAGACAAAGCTCATTGCACCCACACGTCGAAAATATTGACAGACGAACTTCCACATCAATTCCTATAACGTACGTGCTCACGATACGATAGTTTTATGTGTGTCCCAGACACAAACAAGACCGTAAATCTTCCTGACTCCGAGTCTGGAATGGCACAACTTGTGGAGAACTTTTAAAAACATAGTTATTCTGACTTATTCTGGTCTCTTGAAGCATATGAGGGAGTTATGCGGTGCCTAGCAAGTGTTTTGCAGAGTGAAGTTTTCGCTGTCAGCTTTAGATTGTGTATTCACATGTCTACTAATCCATAATAAATATAAATAAATAAATATCTGGGACAATTCACACCAAGATCATCTGACCCCAAACTAAGCAGAGCTTGTATTATAGGCGTCAGAGACTGATAAACATACCTAAATATTTCTAAATAATAATGATATTCAACAAAGATTCATAAGCCGGTAATGAATTAACTCAAATGCTGCAGGAACAGGACCGAATTATTATTGATTAGGTAATATATCGCTACGTTATAATCACTGAGTGACATTATCTTTTTAATAACTGTCCATCAGCGGCTTCGCCCGCGTAAACTCCCGCCAAATATAGCCTTAAAAAAATAAAATATAGCCTATGTTACTCCCTGAAAATGTAGCTTTATATTGGTGAAAGAATTTTTAAAATCGGTCCAGTAGTTTCGGAGACTATTCAATACAAACAAAACTTTCTTGAACAAATATCATCAATACCTGTATTGATTGTACACTGTACAGGACACTTCTTGTTTTTGTTCTTTCTAAAAGCAACTAATTAATAATAAGTGTACTTTTAATAAACTGTTAATTTTATAAAGGTTGATTAGGTTCTCAAACTGATCTCTATACTTAATATAAACTTATGTTCCTATTGGTAAGTTCTTAAATAAGGAGACCTTTAAAAAAGTTTTGAACTTTTAAAAATAGTAACGATAATAACACACTGTTTTCGTGACATCCCTGGTTTTGCTCTTGTACCCTTCATTTGTTTGAGCAATAAAGATTATTTTTAAATCTTATTATCTTAGTTAAAGTGAAAAGAGAAAATATATATGTATGAAACAGATATGGTGATTAGGTCAGGTTGTAATAAAGCATATAATTGTATAAGTAGGACTATTCCTACATAAACAATTATATGCTTTAATGACTGTTTTGTGCTTGTTACTGTTTGGGTTATTTAAAATAATCATAATTAGGGATATTGATTCAATTGAGTCGGCGGCCAGCATTCGAGTTATCTATATCTATCCTAATATATTAAAGAGGTAATCGTTTGTGAGTTTGTGGGTTTGTATGTTTGGGACAGGTAATCTCCGAAACTACCGAACCGATTTCCGAAATTCTTTCACAGTTAAAAAGCGACATTATCTCTGATTGCTATAGGCATATATTTGTTTTGAAATAATTAGTTTCCAGCCAGATCAATCAACACTTATTAAGTTTTCCGGAAATAAGCGCCATCGTAAATCTTTTCGTGCTCACTGTTGATTATACATGATTACAATGTACTACAAAAATATAGATTGAAGAAATCCGCGACACAATACATCTATCTTTTATAAATAAGTAGCTATTAGGTAAGTATGTTAAGTGTTAAAAAATTATGTAAATTAAAAGGAAGATTTTGAGAATTATCACTACATAAACACAGCAATCCAAGATTAAAAGGTATTTCATCGTCAAGAGAATTTTACGCAGATACATTTTGTCCTTTACAACAGATAAATTGGATTAATAGATTATGATATATCGTAAAATTAGAACGAAAGGTCACTTATCATCATGAAATTTTAGAAACTAGAAGTGCTAGGAGTTTTTAGAACGTAGGTACTCACTAAGACAGGTTTCTGTGAAATTCGACCTCTAAGGAGTTGTAGGTATTTGGGGTTGATAGTTTGTTTGTATGAAACTTCGTTACTTCAAGTTTTTTTTTTTTATACTACGTCGGTGACAATCAAGCACGCGGACCGCCTGATGGTAAGCGGTTATCGCGGCCTATGGACGCGTGCAACACCAGGGGTATCACTCGCGCGTTGTCGACCCTGTAAAAACCTAAGTGCTAGGAGTTTGCATAGGGGTGCTTTTTAGGATGTAGATGCCAGCTAAGACGGGATTTTGTGAATAACAAGTACTTATCGTGAGGCGGAAAAAATCATAACAATTAAGTTCACGCGGGCGAAGCCGCGGGCGGAATGCTAGTTCTTGATAACTTGAAAATGTATTTAAAAAATTACTTGATACTTTATATATTGTTACTTTAAATATTAGGGTTGAGAGCCTTCTGCGCTCACCCTACGGACCGGTAAAGCTGCTAAGGCCATCGGGGCCAAGCAGCGATAATCATTGTCAAATAAAAAATTTCTTCAACCTTCCTTCATACAGCATATATTTTTGAATATCGCGTTTGTTCAGCAATTGCCGAAAGCGATAGGTGAATTATTAGAGATGAGATAAAAAAGATGGACGTTATATCAGGAATCAGGAAGTAAATTCGAGAGAAACTGCCCCTGATGCCCCTCCGTTGCCGAATTCGTGTGTGGGTTCGCTTCACTTCCACTTCCACCCAGGCCAAACAGTTTTACGGACGTGTGTGTTTCTTTTTGTTTTTATCAAAAAAAATGACTAAATCATCACTTCCCAAACAATTTTTCGCAAAATTTGATTTCCCAAATTATTACTTAGCAAATGAACTCTTCAAAAATAATTGTAACGCAAACCGAATGTTTGGCAAGTGAACGTTTGAACAATAACTCGTTTACATAACAGTACTTTTACCAATTCTCATTTGGTCAAATATTTCAGTTTGTAAAACATATTTTACGCAAAATCTAAGAACCCAAATAAGCCAGTTGCACAGAATAAGTACACTTATGAATACTAATAATGCCATATTATTTTGGTAGTCATTTCTGGGTTTACATTCAAAAATATGTTTCTAGCACACGGCGCGCCGGCCGCTTGCAAGGCACGCTCGCTACGCTCGCACGGCTCGTGTCGTGCATTGTGGTCACGGCTTTAGCCTTTTTTTTTTTACGTCAGGAAATACATTTAGGCATTCCCAAGGCCCTGGGTTCGGGACACCTGGGATATGTGAGACTCGGAACTCCTGGGAAAACAGAGACCCCTACCCACTAAAACCTGACGGTGGTCATCTTCGGCGCAGAATGGAAGGGACCCGGGATCCCTAACGAGGGAGAGACTCCTCGCATGGCCCTTCGGCGCGCAAGGCCGCCAGCCTCGGGAGGAGCAAGCTCAACCCCAGTGCACGATACAGACACACAGACCACTGTGTCCGAAGACACGCGTTACCATCTTCCTCGGGATCGCAAACCGAAACACACGCAGGCCCCCCCACGTGCGTTTCGCTACCCCAAGGGCCCTTTTAGTCGCCTCTTACGACAGGCAGGGATACCCCGGTAGTATTATCTTCCCCTAACCACAGGGAACACGGTTTTAGCCTAATCTAACCTATACTTTGACATAAAATGTATTCATTACTAATGTGAGAGGAGTTTTTAATATAATTCACGGGAAGCGGGCGTATCAAGCTGGACAACTGTGGGGCAAAGCTGACAAACTTGAGCGGAGCTTAACGCCACCCAAGAACTGGAGATGGAAGCAGCCAAGTGATCAAATTTGGGAACCACTATGGACCTCACAAGATACACTGGAAAGTTTGTATTTATCATCCTCAGTGTCCGAAAATGACCTTTTAGTCATGTTTCAACTAATCGTAATAGGTTTTATCACATTTTGTAAAATTGAAAAATTATAAAAAAAACATTGTCAAATTGATTCGTATTTTAAAAATTGCATGAGTAGGTATCTTTTAATTTCATGATATACTTTTCAAAATCTATCAATCCAATTAATGTGATGTAAAAGACAAAATTTATCTACGTAAAATGATGATAATAGTATATTTTATATCGAGGGACTAAACGAACGAACGAACATAATAATATACCGGGGGTGGTTTGAATGAAACCGAGGGTATATTAAGTTGCCGTTTAGTTTCGAGGTGCAAACTGTACTTTTCCCTTTGATTGCGAGAAAAATAGTCAATTTAGTACAAAAACAATTACTAAATATTACATAAAATAAAAATCACAAAAGATTTAAATCACATGGCGGCACCATCTTTGCGGACAAACTATGGAACGAATACTCTCAACATTTAAGCAATGAAGACGGTCCACACTCCACAGATAATAGTACATTACGATATAAGTGCGGTAAGTTGAAAATTACAGCCGAGGCGATATTGCTAGAAGAAAGCAGAGGCTGTAATTATCAAAGCGCACGTATGTCCTACGACGTTTTATAACATATTTGCGAGGAAATAAATAATAAACAAATAAATCTTTAACCACTTGTTAAAGCAGTTATAAAATTTTACATGTTCACAAATTAGCGATGCGCGCGCATCAGTGCTTTTTTTAAGGCAAAGGCATAAAACAGTTTGAGTTTGTCTATGTCCCATGAAGGAAATTAAAAAACTTGTTAGTTTTCACTCCATAAAGAGACTAAAGTGGTCACTTTAGTCCCGCTTCGTAGGGCTATATTGGCGTACTTTTAGAGCATGAGAAGTGAGAAATATTTTTTTACCTTATGGATCGATATGCTTGTATAATAATCATTAGCATTATTAACTGCTGTTATATAACTTCTAGATATAGGAGAGCGGTTTCTCCTGGCGCAAGTGTTTTCATACACTTAAAAGGAGAATCCAAACTCGGATATTGTAAACACAAAATTGTAAAGCAATAAAGATTTTTTCATATTTTTTTTTCATTCTCAAAATCTAAGCACTTTCTAATTTACATTATTTTTTAACACATAACATTCTATAAAGCTACATATTTAGAAAAGATAGGTGTATTGTGCAGCGGACTTTTTTATGGATTTATGGAAACCTATATTTTTGTAGTACATTGTATGCATATATAATCAACAGTGGGGCCAGCGCATGAGCGCACGCACGCAATTACCTAATAAGTGTTAATTAAACTAGCTGAAAACTAATTATTTCAAAACAAATAAATGCATATAGCAATCAGGGATAATTTTTGAAATCGGTTCGGTAGTTTCGGAGATTACCTGTCCCAAACATACAAACTCACAATCGCTTACCTCTTTTTAATAATACCTATTAGTAAAAGAATAAACGTAAAGATTTTAACGATATAAAGATAATATGTCACATGTAGGTAGATATTAATAAATAGTGTGTAGGTACATTATTCATAATTGTACACATCACGAAATCTGACTTTATTTATTAAACAAATCCAAATCTCATTTTTTGTGTCGATTTCAAATTTAATATAAACAGCAGTTTCATTATTTGACACTGTTTTTGTGTATGTAAAATAAGCGGGTGGTATAAGCGCCATCTGTGTAACAACTGCCAAAACAGATTGCACGCTAAAAGCATGCTTCCTCTCACCTGATAGCACAGCTGGTGCCGTCCTCGTCATCCTCCCTCTTCCTCTTACGTCTTCGCATGTACAAGTAGACCGCGACAGCCAGCAGACCAGCGACGGCTCCGCATCCGAGGATTGTGACCAGGACAATGTCACGGGTCTTCATTTTATCTGTGGACAAAAAAAAAGATGTTAATTTTACGACACGGATGGCGTAGTGTGCTGTAGCACGGTTTCTCGCCTTGGCTCGCGTGGTGTCCCGGGTTTGATTCCCGGTCAGGTCAATTCAAGAAACGATCTTTTCTAAATTGGATCGGGTCTGGGTGTGCTGGGAGGCGCCATTGTCTTAATTCCCTGTACCTTCCTCGTAACACAAGGATATTTATCCTTACTTCGATACTATGACAAGTGGTGTCTTGTCTTGCTTGCCCATATATTTCTGGCCGACTCGATTTCTGTAGTGTCCCGGGTTCGATCCCCGGTCAGGTCAATTCAGGAAACGATCTTTTCTGAATTGACTTGGGTCTGGGTGTGCTGGAAGACGCCTCTGGCTTAATTCCTTGTATGGTACCTCGTAATACAGTGTGTTGTCTGGCGCATATTTATTTATTTATCTATTTAAGTCTCTGATACCCTCAGTACAAGCTTTGCTTAGTTTGGGGTCAGATGATCTTGGTGTAAATTGTCCCAGATATGTATTTCTTTAGGGCCCGATTTTTCAATTCTTAGTTTTTTGCCTAGATACCTAGCTAACTGAAGTATAATATTAACTGGCTGTTTATCAAGCGAATAGATATTTTTAATTTTTAAATCGTCTTTTATCCAAAGAATAGCTATCTATCGGTTGTCAAAACCTCAAAAAGGCAAAGAAAACGTAGATAACGTAGACGTATGGAGATAAAATCTTATCCAGCCCCTCAATAAGCAGATAACTTCATTCCTCAGTTAGAAGCTTTATTCAACAGTTAACATCTATCTGATACATATCTGAAATATTAAAAATCTTGTTAAACTTAGAATAAACTTTATTCTACAAATAAATCTCACTAACTGAGGATTGAAAAATCGGCCCTAATAAGTCTTCAAAATTGTTTCGAAGCACATAGACTTGGGACTGTTCAAGAAGATGGTGATTGAACCAATACTCAGCAAATAAGTAGCATTTTCCCAGCAGTGGGACAGTTTAATATAGATGGGCTAGTTATCAGAATTTATTCGGCAATAGAGGTGTCTGTGGATCAGCAGCAGACTGGCAAGTATCATGCAGGAACTACACAACATGATACCACCCTCTACTTCTACCACCGGACCACTAGACGCCGGGAGGGCTTCCACCCCCATGTGGTTGACTTTCCCACAGTCCGTACCCAACGGTTTGCTGCGTCTTTTCTGGTACGCACCGCTAGGGAGTGGAACGCTCTCCCTGCGTCTGCGTTTCCGAATACTTACAACCTCGCCTCGGTGTCTTCAAGGCCAGAGTGAATAGGCATTTTCTGGGTAAGCGTGTACCACCATCGGCCTCGTCATCGCTTACCAACAGGCGAGACTGAGGCCAAATGCAAACCCATTTTAAATAATAAAAAAAAAGTCGAGATTCGAGATTCCACAAATCACAACCGCTAGCGTCCGCGTTTACGTTTTTGTATGGAAATTCGGTGCAGCGCCCCTAGTGAGAAAAAAGTAATCAAAAATTACATACTAATTGCGGAAGTCAATTAACGCTAACGGGTAACGAAACGACCCCGAATAAAATTCAGTACTTAGTGCGAACTTTATTTTTTAGACTAAGTTCTGCAGTAAAATTTAGATAATAAATTGTTGTAAGAAAAGTAAACACCAGAAGGCCTTATTTAAAAACTTTATTTTACAAATTCTGCCAATTTAAAAGAATTCCTAAAATTTTCCTTACAGATCCTTCCGTACCATTAAAACCTACCAAATAAGGTAACTGGTGCTTATTACCATAACTTTTGAATTTGGCTCCTATCCAAATTTTCTGAACGATGAAATCTTCAATTTACCCAATTCCCTATGCTAATACAATTTAAACCATATTTCTCAGACCACAAGTCGGTAAATACTGCAAACTGAGAATTTTTGTTTTGCTAAACGAGAACTAGGCGGACAACTTTTTATTGCATTTTAAATCTTACACGCTTGTCTCTTGGTCTAAATTGGGGTAACGATAAGCAAACTACCACGTTTTTTTGGAACGAATTCGGTTTTCTCATGGGATTGAGCAAATAGAAACATTTCGACGAGTTGTTAAAGAAAAAACAAATTACTGTCTTCACTGGTACCTACCTACAATAAAGCTAAAAGATGGCTTTCTATATTTTTGTGCTTATTTTTTGTGTATTTACTGCGTGAACAACAGGATGATCGTTTAACTAACTCTCCATTCTATCAGAATTTCAGATCTCAATGAGATCGGAGTGCAAAGTGCGAGTTACGTGAGCGATGCGAATGAGTAATGTGAATTGACTTAATGATTATTGAATTAGTTTTGTTGTTTTTCAGTTCATCCATTACAAAAAAATTAAAAAGTCTATTACATTAGTCTTTTTCTTTACATTTTTTAACGAGGTTTTGCCTTTAAATTCGAGGACTATATAAACTTCATGCTTTAAAAAGTATTATTATAATTTATTAAACTCCGATTTTTATTTACGTATTACATACTAAACTGAGGATGGAGCTGTTGAAAGGGGAAGGCCCAGACGGACGTACTTAAGTCCAAGACGTGCTCAGAAAAGGTCAGGTCAGGAGTACCCATAATCGACGAGCATGTATGAAAGGATTAATGAGAGTGGAAGAAGCGCAAGAGGTGTGTCAGGACCGTAGCAAGTGGAAAGATGTGGTCTCTGCCTACCCCGTGTTGGGAAAAAGGCGTGATGGTATGTAAACTGAGGTTTGATGGGTTGCCACTTTACCGGAACTTTGAAACAGTGTTGTAACCTACGTAATGGAGTTGGAAGATTGTGTCTCAATAATTTTTGTAATAAATTGTTAAACGGTTAAATAAATTCGCGTTCGTGATATTATACGACCGCTTTCAATCAGGTGGAGTGAGGTCATCTTGATGAGCGATATATAAAAAAAAAATCGGTCCAAATCAAATTGAAATTAGGAGTGTCATTAAAGTTGGGAAGTACTATTTAATGAATGAATGAATGAAAAAAAAATTAAAATCAAATTTTTCACTTACAAAGTTACTACAGCACGTACTGAGAATGCCATATAGTTTTTGTAAGTCTTTTGATAATCACCCGGTAGCGAGTTTACAAAGGCTATACCATCAGGCGACCCTGGGACCACACACACCAGTGTGATAGACCGCACGGATAATGATGATACCATTAGAGTGAATATGCAAACTGAACTGGCTTAGCTTTTGTTTGACAAAAACTTGACGAAACCCTAATCTATTCTAGTTCAGAAAGTGACCGAAATCGCGTAGACTTTGTTACATAAATTCATTCTAACATTGCAGCAACAGATGCTATTCAATTTGATACCGATCTCCTTATCTTCAATGATAGGTTGTTATTTGCATGGCAATTGTTATTATTTTAATAATTAAATAATTAAATTATGTACTCGTTCATAATCTGTATTTGATTGACAAAAAAAGAGAAACGAATTAACAAACGAACTTTTATTGGGTAAGAATCACACTACACACTTGTTGCGAGTACAAATAATTATAAAAGTAAGATATTTTTCCATGCGTAAATTAAAACCCACAGCTTGAGATTCACAAATTTGTTGCTGAACATCTCTAGATGAAGAATGAATTATTGTGTCGTCGTTTGCGATACAATCCATGCTGTCTATGTCGTCAATGTTATCATATAAATTTGTTGGATGTTTTTCACCGCAATTTTCACGAACTCTTGCCTATCGATTTTAGTCAGCAGTAAGGAATGTTTTAAGAAAACGCCATGTTTTTGTTCTACTTCACATAGGTGCTTGCAGTATTCTCCTCCTTGTCCAAAAAAACAATCACAAAACTCATTTTCAATATCGACTTGACGACATTCGCCATCCTCTTTCCTCTTCATCTCATACCTACAATGTATTCGAAATTTGTTTTATTTGGTTTTGTTCCATCTTGCTCAAATGCTTGCAAAACTTTTCATAAGCTAAAGTCGAATTGCGTCCTCTGTTGTTAGCAAATTTAAGAAGTCTATTCCTGTGATAATTTTCAAATGTACTTGTAACAAAGTCTATCTGGGCACAAATGTTGAACACTTTGCATCTTTGCAGTATAACATCCTTATATATTCTTATTGATGCCTCACAATAATTGTTGTATTTGTATTACGAGAAAAAGCTGTGATAAATTGGTCACTTTTATTGTTCCAAGTGTCACCATTTGTAAGTTTACACTGAACTTGTGCATGAAAATTATCGTGAGTCTTCTCATCCAACTTTAAATTGCAGATATTATCGCCCAGAATATCACTTAAAACGGTTTTAATCACGATTTTCGTATTAATAATGCTCTGTACATAACCTCAAAACAACGCAACCAAAGAGAATATTGACAACGCAACAGCGGCAACTAAATTTATGATCATAGCAGAAGTGTACGAACGAACGAACGAACAAGTCGGCGCCGACCATTCGCATTCGCGATAAACAAATATGGCGGCGAGCCTCTAGGTTTTGTTCGTACGTAATGTTTGAAAATATCAAGGCCAAAAGCTAATTCATTTGAGTCAATTTTTTTACTGAGATAGATTAGGTATTGTCGAGTAATACGAGGGTCATTCAATAAATACTTAGCCTACAAAAAGTAAACGAAGATTTTGGAATAGTGGCAATTTATTTTTCAACATAGTCTCCTTTTAGTTCGATACACTTAGCCCAGCGATGCTCCAACTTTTTTAACCCGTCCGAAAAATAGTTTTTGTCCAACTCTGCAAAATAGGCCTCCGTGGCGGCGATGACCTCCTCATTTGATCCATATCTATTCCCGGCGAGTGATTTTTTCAGATTAGGAAACAGAAAAAAGTCACAAGGGGCCAAATCTGGAGAATACGGTGGATGGGGCAGCAATTCGTAGCGTAATTCGACCAATTTGGCCATGGCAACGGCAGACGTGTGAACCGGTGCGTTGTCGTGGTGAAACAGCACTTTTTTCTTCGCCAGATGGGGTCGTTTTTCTTTAATTCGGCGTCGAATCGGCCCAATAAATCGGCATAGTAAAGCCCTGTAATTGTTTTACCCTTCTCGAGGTAATCGATGTAGATCACACCTTGTGAATCCCAGAAAACGGTGGCCATAACTTTTCCGGCCGATTTTACAGTTTTCGCCTTCTTTGGAGCACGTTCCCCGGTCTGGATCCATTGTTTTGATTGCTCCTTGGTCTCTGGTGTGTACCAGTGGATCCAGATCTCATCGACGGTCACAAAACAACGCAAAAACTCCGCTGGATTCCGCTTAAACAGCGCCAAACACGTCTCCGATGTGGTCTCACGGTTGCGCTTGTTTTCCGGTGTGAGTAAACGCGGCACCCATCGCGCCGACAGCTTTCTCATGCCGAGTTCCTCGTCAAGAATATGATGCACCGATGGAGAAGAGTCACCGTACACAGCATCCAAGCGCTCTTTGATTTCGATGCGCGTTTTCCCTTCCAAAAATAGGAATCGAATCACCGAACGATATTGCTCTTTTTCCATTTTTGTAAAACCGATCGACACGTTCGCTTCCCTAAGTTGTTAAATTATAACAAATGAAGGGATTGGAATGAAAATTTGAAAAAAGAATTAAAAAAGAATGTGCTACACTGTGGTAAAACTCTTTTGAAACTACAGCGCCCTCTGGTGATGAGGCTAGGTACTTATTGAATGCACCTCGTATGCATAAACAAAAGCTCTTCTATTAGAGTCTGACTCGTGACTCAAATACTCGTAGCATAGCCTTCGTAAATTTGCCTTGGTTTAATCGCCCCGTTTAGAAATCGCGCGTAGTGAAAAGGCTCATAAGTATTTATCTATTTGACGACACGGTTGGCGTAGTGCGCTGTAGCACGGTTTCTCGCCTCGATTTCCGTAGTGTCCCGGGTTCGATTCCCGGTCGGGTCAATTTAGGAAACGATCTTTTCTGAATTGACTCGGGTCTGGGTGTGCTGGGAGACGCCCCTAGCTTATTTCCTTGTGTGGTACCTCGTAATCAGATATATATTAATCCCTACTTCGAGACCATTACAAGAGGTGTGTTGTCTGGCGCATATTTATTTAGATTTGTGATTTTAGTAGTTAGTTTTTATTTTATATTTTTTTACAGTGAAATACATTATTTATTTGACTTTACAGTCCTTCTACAAGTGAAACTAACAGTCCGAACTATTACCGCTAACAATAAAATTTCACGTGCGCGTCCAATTGTGGCGCCGTCTGGCGTCAAGCCAAGGGTTTAAACGCGCAATTACGCCGCTTCCGGGGGCCATGTTGAAGCGCCGGTTCTGACGTCATTATTGAATTGGTGCTAATTTTTGAAGGCTTTCATTTCTGTGCAAAAATAAAAAAATATACTTTTAACAGCATTTAAGTAGTGCAAAATTTCTTCACTCGTCGACTGATTTTTTTTTATCATGTGACGTCACGCTACCGTTTTGTGATAAGAATAATTCATTTCTGAATAGATTTCAAAGTAGTTGTCTTGTCAGTACTTCAGAAGTAGGTACACACGAGTCATCTATTCTAGTGTCTTGAATGTAAACACTTTAATATCATAACATTACAATGAAATCAAATTTACTTTGCGTCCTCCCTCTGAAAACTATTTTTCCCTACTTCAATTATTCAGTTCTAAGATAATTTAAGCCGTTTGTTTTTCTACAGCTAAATAATATTTCCTACTACTCAGAAAACTTTCCGTACGACCAATTCAACTTCATATATTCTAGAACGTTCCATTGCACGTAACTTGTAGAATAATTTTCTCTTTTCCACCGCAGCCATTTTGGATTCAAATAAAACCATACAAAATAAATGCGCTCGTAAAATCAATTCGGGCTCTATAAATTTCGCAGAACAAGAAATGCTTGAAATTTACAGTTAAAACTATTTATTCTAAACTTAATCCACTACAAAGAACTTTTACCAGCGGTCTGGACTGTATAATTACGAAAAATAGACTGTATAACTTAATCTTAGTTTAATTTTATCTATTTATTTATTTATTTATTCTTTATTGCACAAAGAAAAAGTACAATTGGCGGACTTAATGCCTACTGGCATTCTCTACCAGTCAACCACTGGGCGAAGCAGAAATCGTGTTGGCGGTGTCTCATAAAACTGGAAATAAAATATACTATTAATACAAAAAACATACTTATACCAAAATTATACATATTACACATACATAATCATAATACATAAATTTAAAGATACATACACTAAATATCGTACCTAAATCTTAAAATATTGCCTTGAAAGGAGAGAGGTTTGGTTAAATGAGTTAAGGTTTATCTATGAAGAAGTTATGGATTGCTCTTTTGAAGTAAAACCTACTGGTTGACAATTTAATTTTATTAGGCAGCGAGTTCCATAGCCTAATGGCAGCTAATGTGAAAGAATTCGACATATGGGAAGACGTATGAAGAGGAGTATGAAGCAGCAAAAGGCTATGCGAGATGATTTTATCTGAACTAGCTTTCCGCTCGCGGCTTCGCCCGTTAGAACTTCATTTTTATGACATGAAAAACAGGACTCTCTTACTTTTATTTTTAAATTATTGTTTGATGTCTTTAATATATTTAGAAGTTACAAAATACTGTATAAGTATAACTGTGTATTTTGTAATTCACTATCATCTCTAGTTTTCCGCCCCGCGTCACGTAAAAGAAGATGCTGCGGTGGATGGGTGGAGTCTCACATAAAGATCGCGTGCAGAACACCCACATCCGTGGCAGCCTTCGTGTACGTGACATCGCAGTCAAGCTGCAGTGCCGCCTTCGTTGGTATGGTCATGTCTCACGGAGATCGGCAAACTACGTGGGCAACAAATGTCTGGCCATGCCGCCCCCGCCAGGTACTGGTAGAAGAGGTCGACCCAAGAAGCGGTGGCTCGACGTCGTCAAGGGTGACATGCGTGCCAACAGACTCACCACTGAGCAGCGATACAGAAGTGGGCCAAGAAAATAGGAAAGGCGGTCCCTGGGACCCCACACACTGGTGTGGGTTCATAATGCACCGCACGGATGATGATGATGATGGTAACTAGTTTTCCGCCCACGTCTTCGGCAGCATGAAAAGAGTTTTCTGACTTACGATACTCAACGTTATTATTCGACTGGCCTGTTATTGCAATGGCAGCAATCCTGCCTTTAGCATCGGATGTCGTGGGTTCGACCCCCACCCACGACAAACATTTATGTGTGAAGATGGTGTGTCTAGGTGTTTTTATCTATTTAAGTATGTATTTAGAAATATTCAAGTATGTTTATCAGTCACTGATAGCCATATACAAGCTTTGCTTAGTTTGGGGTCAGATGATCTTATTTATTTTATTGCCAAATTTCTAAAAATATTTAAACCTATGTCTTATTCTGATCTTGTAAGCGGTTTACTGTAATGTTTAATCTACATCCCTACAGTAGTTTTTGCGTGATTATTTAACTAACATACATATATACCTACTCACAAGCTATTAACATACATACTAACATAGCTATTATTTATTTAGTGCCTGCCATTACACATACTTAATTTATTTCTAATTGCACTAACGTTTGGTAGTTTGCCAAGCCTGCGATTGAGTTATGCTCATAACATGCCAATAGGCTGTTCAATTTGACGACGCTCTCATCGACGTAGAGAGCCATTACCTTTGTGGTATATATGTGTCGTAGGCAAAATGTATAAGGCGGCTCTTCCACCAGAGATGTGCTATGCAGCTGTACTGCTAAATGTGCAAGCTAAGCTATGAAACTATTAGAACGTTTCCACTGTTGCTATGTTATGTAACGGAGCGAAGAAGATGTGCTTCGAAAATGTGTCGCCGCAAAGTATCTGTGCAGACTGACATTTAAACACAGTAGGTCCTATAGATTTCATAAATGGCTTTTAAGGAACATTCCTTTCTTTAATATTGCTCGTCAAATGATCTTCACTCCATCTGATGGATAGTGGTTTGGGGAGAGAGGAACAGGGTGTACAGTTCCTCATCCACCATTGAAAAGGGAGGATCCTCCGACCAGACGGGTGTTGTGTCTGGTGGGCTACTGCCCGACGGTTGTTTTCGGGTTCTTGTATTTAGGTTCAATCGCTCGGATAACTTTGATATCGCGATGTAGGATACTATAGATCTTAGTTCGTATATGGCGAGATAGATGTCGCTACATCACTCCCCTCCGAGACCGGAGGTCGATAGTGGAACGTTCCAGTGAGAGTCGGAGCCAGATGCCGCATTGTTCACAGTGAGTTGGAACTGTCTGCGGTGATGCCCCAGTGAGTCGGGGTGATGCTGAATGCTCCAGTGAGTCGGAGTGGTGCAGTGCTGCGTAGTGGCTGGCTGCTGCGTCGACCAGGAGAGAAGTACGTCTCTGCTTACTGACCGGCCGAAGTGCAGTGTGCTGTGCCAAGGTCGCTGAGAAGGCTGTTTGTATCGCTGCTCGAAAGCTTGAGGAAGTGATGATCACGTCAGGGTCACCAGTTTGGGGAGTTTGAGGAACAGGGTGTCATGTTCCTCATCCACCATTGAAAGGGGAGGATCCTCCGACCAGACGGGTTTTGTGTCTGGTGGGCCACTGCCCGACGGTTGTTGTCGGGTTCTTGTATTTAGGTTCAATCGCTCGGATAACTTTGATATCGCGATGTAGGATACGATTGATCTTAGTTCTTAAGTGGCGAGATAGGTGTCGCTACAGTGGTCTTGAGGTCCAAATATGAGGCTGACAAGCACAGTAATGCAAAGGAATCACTGAGCTGGCTATTCTCAGGCCTGCAGAAATGCCTTTTCAATGCCCAATTGAACAACCCGGCTATAAGAGGAAGGTAACACAGTTCAATATCAATAGTAAAAATCGAGTATCCATCTACATTTGAGCTGCTTTATACCTTAAAACCAACTCACTGGCAGCATATTAAATCAGCCACAATGCCTTTTTATAAAAACTAAGTGAAAATTAAACAAAACTTTTTCAAACCAAAAAAAGTTTACCGGCTATTAACTTTTATGAATGAGGGGAAAATATTTTTTACGCAAAAAGTTTGGACGCTGCTAAGTTGAGTAGAAAATTTCTCTTTGCCTAATTTCAATTTTCACAAATGGAAGGGTAAATATAATCATAACTCATAATTAACTAATTTATTGTGGAAAACTTATCAACGGGTTTGCGCTGTAATTAATCATATTCTTTTATTGATTTCGCTCAAGGTCACTTAGCATTAATAAATGAAAATAAAAGAAAACAGTTATTATTCGTCATAAGTTGTTTGGTCTCAAATATCATAAAAATTTACTTGATCAACTCAGACTAATTAATACATTTTTGTTATCGGTAGCATTTGTTTTACATAACAACAATTACCTACGCTAACATTCGTTTGATTGATATGGAATCTTATTTCATCCATTTTATCAAAATCAAAAAATTTAAAAATCATTTTCATCATCCAACATCGGAACACCACAAACACTAAAATAATGATCGTCTCATATTTGCCCAAATTAATAGAAATAAGAAAATGTGACGCGGGCAGTGTGTTACAGCGTTAAAAATGCGTTTCATTTCACGCGATGGTGTAATAGCGTTTTCCACTCTTTTTTTTATTATTTTTTATCTGTGCTTTTTTACAGCAGCAACACAGGCCGCTGCCAAGAGCAACACGTTGCTAGGATTTCACATAGAACTCATTAAAAAAGTATAGCAATGACATTTAACGTCACTTTGAACTTCACCGATTGGCCGAGTGTCTATCTCATTCGTATTTTATTCAAGTTTTAATAAAATCTATCAAACCAACTATTTCTGACTTAGTAGGCAAAATAACTGCCAAACTAGTGAACAATTTAAGCCATAACCAAAGTGACTCTGGCAATCAAAATTAACTTTGCGCAACATACTTTACTATTATCGATCCACACAACATCATATAAGCTATACTCTAATTAAAAATTCATCTCAAATTTCAATTTATAATACCAACTCCGTAACAAATTAACATAATTACGGAACACCCAGACCCGAAAGTTGTGCGGATCCACTGCGGACGCGATGCGGAGGCCCCATCGACCCGAGTGCGTTCACGCGGGCAAGTCGACTCGACTGGTTTTCTGTTTGTTGTTAAGATGAGCAAGTTTGCTGGCCTCATTTAACTTATTTAATATTGACCACCTGCTTGCGGCTTGCATACAAAACCGCAAATCTCCGTCGAAATAGCTGGCAATTTGTATGTACGAGTAAGTTATAAGCAAGCATTTAAATACGAGTATGATAGGAATGCGTATATATGCAGCTAGGCTCCGTGGACAGTGGCACTAAGATTAATTTATTTTGATAAAAGATGATTTATGAATGTTATTAAGGGTAACACCAGTAAAAAGGCAAGAGCTTTGAAACCAAACAACGTCAATATAAAACCGTATGTGGAATCCGCCACGGAACGCCACAGCGGCCCTACGCGTGGAATCCGTTGTTTCATTTCACTGTTTCCATTCATTGCTAACCCAACTTTTGTTCTGAAGAACTGTTCGATATGATGCCCACGGCTACTTTTTACCACCGCACCGCTCGCCACCGACAGGGCATCCTCACTATTCCTCACAATCTAAATCCGCAATGGTCTCGTACAGTTCGGTTTGAGAGATGTTCACTTCCGAGGACCTTAAATTGTGGAATGAACTTCCCTGCCGAGGTTTTCCCGATGAGTTATAGTATGGAGTTCTTCAAGAGGGGTTTGAAAAGGTTTTTGCAGGGTCGACAACGCGCCAGTGATACCTCTGGTGTTTCACGTGTCCATAGGCTGCGGTAACCGCTTACCATCAGGTGGTCCGCATGCTTGATTGTCACCGAAGTGGTATAAAAAAAAAACTAATTTCACACGCGATATTTGCATTATTTGCTTTTAAATACTACTACTACGTTGGTGATGATTATCTGATGAGATAATCGTGATTTTATATAACTTAACAAAATAAAATTATAATATCTTACTGGTACATATTCAAAAATTCATAACCCACTGAGTACCTGTGTCATTTCATTTGTCTCAATGAATAAAACATACCGGGGTATTTTCTTCTTTTTTCAAAACAAAACTTGAGGCTTGACCTCTCTAGTTATTTTGCTTGTAACTGGCAAGTTGGGACCCAAAAAAAATATCAAAACGTCAGTTGTTTGAAATGGGTTTTCAATAGAAAACATTTGTTACAAAAAAGTAAACTTTATGTTTGCATTTTGTCGAGTATTTTTGGGAAAAGAGTAGACTATTCGAAGATATTATATTACTGTTTGTTTTTTCTTACTTTTGATCAATATCTACAAATATTTTGGATCAGATGATCTCTGTGTAGGTTGTCCCTTTTATTCATTAAAAAAAATCCTTTCTTATTTTAACTTCACCAATTTACACTCAGCCCTACAATTATATCGTGTTACGTGCGATAATATATATTAGTAGTCATAATTGTAACTTAATAATATCTTGGCCACTTTCGCGAATTCAGTCAAAGAAAACAGTGAGAATTTTAATTCTACTTTCTCGCGCGTTTTTTTTTATTATGCATTAAAATTCAGAATAGGACTGGCTAGCGACTAACTTCACTCGTTTGAATACGGGCAGCAAAAATTAGTGATTGAAAAAAAATTGCTATAATCAAAATGACCCGCGAAAACTGTATGTTGTTTATTTAACCAGTACCTACAGCACCACCGTACTGGTTGATAAAAACCGGTTTTTCATAGCATGCCATACGTTTTCGCGGATCGACTAACACTCAAGGGATTTTGTTTTTAGTCGCCGGAGGATTTGATTAGGTGAGGTGACGGTTGGCGTAGTGCGCTGTAGCACGGTTTATCACCTCGATTTCCGTAGTGTCCCGGGTTCGATGATGTCGGGTCAATTCAGGAAACGATCTTTATTGAATTGGCGGGTCTGGGTATGCTGGGAGACGCTTCTGGCTAATTCCATGTCTGGTACCTCGTAACACAGGAATATTTATACTTCGAGACCATGACAAGAGGTGTGTTGTCTGGCGCATATTTATTAGGTACGTTTTGTATTAACAAGTAATTAACGTTATCATTTATATAGTACCTGTGAGTGTTACTTCATGCAAATACTAGTAACATTCATATGATGTTTAACAGAAGATTTGCTTAATTTAGAGTGCTTTTAAGATGTACCAGAAAACTCGATTAATATTCTAAATAGCTAGAAACAGAACGTTCTCGGGTTTCAGTATTCATTCCAGTATACTTGCCTACCCAAACGCTCCTCATTCCTACAGATATTAATATACCTCTGCAAATAAGACAAATCGATCTATAGCTTCTAGAATGATTGCTTTCCGTCCTTTATTGTCTCTCTATTCTTTGTCTTGGGGTGTGATATGAGACAAGTAAATTGAAAAATAGTCGTAGTGAAGATATGAGAAGCAATGACATTCCTAGAATACGCCGTGAAAATGTATAGGTATGTAAATAATAGGTTGGGGCAAAAGTTTCTTCGCATTTTTTAAGAAAATTCAAAACATTTTTTAAAATGATCATTTTCATTTAACTAAAGTATGTAAGTGCCATTTTGTTCGATTACTTTTTGCCATCTTTTAGGTAGGGACATGATCCCATTGCTGGAATTTTGAGGCTTCTGATCAAAATACCGCGACAAGTGGTTTTGGCAGTCCTCTCTCTCATCGATGTTAACCTGACACTGCTTAGAATTCTGAAGAGACCGAAACAGGTGGAAATCTGAAGGTGCAAGGTCAGGACTATACGGCGGATGCATTAACACCTCCCTTAGCTGAGTGGCTAAAGATGTGTGTTATCATGATGAAAAACCACACCCTTTCTGTTGATTAATTCCGGCCGCTTTCTAGGTTTAAAGACATTTAATCTCATTTTTCATTTTAAAGACATTTCTCTCAACTTCTTGCTATGATCTCATCAGTTGTTCGCAGTAGAGTTCAGAATCGGTGGTCCTGCCTGGCGGTAACAGCTCATAATGAATAATAATGCCCTTCCAATCCCACCACACACACAGCATCACCTTGTTGCGAGTTAACCCGGGTTTTGCCACAGTCTGTGAAGCCTGACCGGCCTTTGACCACGACCTTTTTCGCACGTTCTTGTCGTATGTGATCCACTTTTCATCACCAGTTTTCAGCTTCTCCAAAAATGGTTCGGTTTCATTACGTCGTAATAAAGAAACATAAATGAGTACACAGTTCATTAGGTTACTTTCAGTGAGCTCGTGAGGTACCCAAATATCGAGCTTTTTTGTGTACCCAGAATTTTCAAATGCGCCAAAAATGTTTTGTGGTCACTTCCCAGTTCTTTAGCTACGTCGTGACTACTGATATGCTGATCTTGTTCCACTTTTTAAAAAATGGCATCCATCTCATCCGTAATAGGTCGACCAGAGCGCCGTGCATCTTTGACATCAAAATTTCCGGATTGAAATCGCTTAAACCAAACATTTTTTGCGGCTTGCGTTGTATTTTTACCTTTTTTGTAGTAAAATTTTAAAATGTATCGAATTTCTTCATTAGATTCACACATCTTAACAGTATGAATAACAAATGAAAATCACACATTTTCCTAACTTGAATTTGGAATTATCTTCTTTAAAATATAAACTTTCAATGATACCCACCAAAACCAGCCAGATACAAATAGAGTAGTATAATTTCATACATACTTTATGCGAAAAGACTTTTCCCCCCACCTAATATGATTGACTTGCCGGCTATGTGTGTTAAAATCTATAACCATCTACCCAAAGAAATAAAACCGCAAAATGCGGCAATATCTATAAAGCATTCGATCTGGTGGCTCAATGGTCACAATTTCTACAGTCAATTAGGAATTTTATTGAGTAAAAAAAATAATCTGTTATTTTGTAGCTATGTAACAATCTCTCTCATTATCTTGAACATTTCCGTTGTGACATTTATATTATAGAAAACGTGACATAATACTGTATTAATAATAATAATTTATTGGGACGTTTTGAGATTTTATTAATTGTAATGTCCTGTAGCCTTAACATGTGACTCAAAATGTAACTAAGAACTGTTTATACCATGTTTGATGCAAATAAATGATTATTATGATTATTGTTTTACTTATTAATGCAGCACCGGAGGTCGTGGGTTCGATCCCCACCACTAACAAACATTCTGTGACAAGCATTTGTGTTTGTTGTGTATGACTGACAGAATATAATTAAGTTTGTATTGAGAGTTATTTATGTATGTATATCAGTCTCTGACTCCCATAGTACAAGCTCAGCTTAGTTTGGGGTCAGATGATCTTGGTATAATTTGTCCCAGATATTTGATTATTTTTATATTAGCTTCAAGGTGAGGATGGCTAGCCCAGTGATTCGTTGAATGACTGGGCTTATCAACCTCATATCTGGACCTCACGACCGCTTTCCATCAGGCGGAGTGAGGTCATCTTGACGGGCAATATAAAAAAAAAAAAAACTTTATAAATGGTAGTACAATAGTATAATAAATAAATATCCCTGGACATTATTCCACACAGCGCCATCTAGCCCCAAAGTAAGCTAATTAAAGCTTGTGTTATGGGATACTAGACAACGGATAAACATACTTAAATACATTTTCTTTTGTAAATACATACTTATTATACATAGGAGACACCCAGACCAGTACACACAGACATGTTCATGCACACAAATGTTTGTACTGTGCGGGGATCGAACCCGCGACCTCTGGTGTAGTAGCCAACTTCTTAACCATTACACCAAGTCGGTTGTCATACACCAAGTCGGTCGTCGACGGTCGCCGTCGGTAGTGGCGTGTATTGCGCTGTAGCAAGGTTTCTCGCCTTGACTTGCGTGGGTTCGATTCCCGGTCGGGTTTATTTATGAAGTAGCTTTTCTAAATTGACTTCAATGCTTGTCTGATAGTTACCTCGTAACAAAAGGATTTTTATACTTACTTTAAGAACATGACAGTTGGTATGTTGTCGGTGCCTTTATTTGTCTGATTTTTATTTAATTATATTAATGTTATAAAAATGAAAGATTTGATTGTTTGTTTGTTTGTATTTATTAGGTTCCGAAACTACAGGACCAATTTTATACTCATGGTAGACTGATATTGTAATGCGAATATGACTCTGTTAGCGCTCTAACACACGGACGGCATTTGCCGTCAATATGCCGTCGTCGACGGCTGACTTCGTACAAGAGCCAGGTGTGAATGGATTTCGTTAAAGAAACACTCTTGTTGCTTCTACCATGCCTCTGTCACTCCATGTACTCGTGCGAGATAATTACCTACCAGCCGCCGGGTCTTCCAAGACTCATTTGGCAGTTGGTTGTCAACAGCCGCGTTGAACATTCCATAGATATGATCCTTACGTAACTGTAAGTACTGACTAGCTGACATCTATATCGAAAGAGGTAGCCCTGGCAATATATGCCTGTCACATGACAGCACGCATTTACAAATGACAAAATTATAAATTTTCTATGAAGTGACTTATCTGTTACGTAGTAACTATTAAGTAATCTGTGCATTTACTCTGTCCTCGTTGACAAGAGAGAAAAACCGTTCGTTCTAGGTTGAAATACATAGTATTGAAAATAAAACGAGACTATACACTATCATCAGAAAAATAACAAAAGTTTTTAATTTGCTTTCAAATGTTACGGTAATCTTTTGAGTTCGCGTTCCAAATTATATTTTTTTTGACAGCACTAAGTAGCAATTTAAAATCAAGACCTCTGCCGTCGGCTGCCAGCGGTACGTTGAAGGCATGTCGACGGCAGCCGTCAACACGCCCACGGCATTGGTCGACGGCATTTGCCGTCCCGTGTGTATGAGCTCTTAGTTTTCACACCTAGAATGTGCTGAGCACTGGACACAGTTTTCGAGCTTTTCAAAAAAGGCATTTTTTCAGGCCGTCATTGCCGCTGTTTGTTTGACAACCTCGTGCCTACTAGACCTCAGGTGGAGTGCAATTTATAAAAATTAAAAAACATTATTTGACGTATTTTGGCCGAAAAATGGATTGGACCTTGGAGAAATTCTTTTATTCTTACGGAGATGTATTAGGAGATTCAAATGTGTTTTAAGCTAATTATACAAATAAAAACAAACTTAAACAACGCAGCGTGGAAAATAATTGCATACGCGAATGAAGTCACAGGCAA
This sequence comes from Udea olivalis, assembly GCA_947369235.1. Classification (NCBI taxonomy): domain Eukaryota; kingdom Metazoa; phylum Arthropoda; class Insecta; order Lepidoptera; family Crambidae; genus Udea; species Udea olivalis. The sequence goes on along the minus strand of OX376370.1, from coordinate 4,763,265 downwards.
AAGCTAATAAAGTTTATGGCTAACAAAGACATACATTTGAATAGAAAACGCTAGCCTGTATAAAAAACAAAAGATTTTGACGCTTATAGTGACGTCAATAATGGGAATTCCCTGTTGATTTCAATCGAGTTAATTTATAGGGAATGATGACTGTAAATCTTTAGTTTGGCGTATTCTGTTGCCATCACGACACGATTGGCGTAGCGTGCTGTAGCACGGTTTCTCGCCTCGATTTCCGTAGTGTCCCGGGTTCGTATCCCGGTCGGGTCAATTCAGGAAACGATCTTTTCTGAATTGACTCGGGTCTGGGTGTGCTGGGAGACGCTCGTAGCTTATTTCCTTGTGTGGTACCTCGTAACACAGGGATTTAATAATCCCTACTTCGAGACCATTACAAGAGGTGTGTTGTCTGACGCATATTTATATTTATAATGGTTAAGCGTAGACTAAATAAAGGCGGTTTCGGAATAGTAGTATTTTGTCGCGTGTATGCGCGCAGTACATTTCGCGCCTCGTAAAACCAAACTCGCGTACCCTGGCTTATTGCAGCTTGTTCGCTCGAATTGGTATTGGTGACACAGTTTCTATCTGGATTATACAAGCTCATTAGCGCGTCCACGCTCCTAGTATTACACGTGTAGCAAAAGCGCCCCTACATGTGCTTAAAAAAACATAAAAAACGCTATTAATCAGCGCAAAAGAGGTGCATTGCACTTCTTTTTGACACGCGACGTCAACAATCGCGTTATCTATTTCTAGATATGTAAGTGATTGCTATCGTAACTTAGCTGATTAGTCTAAAGTACTTTGACAGTGATAGATTGGCGTTACTCTGAGGTGCTCCCTCAACGTGAACATTCGCCCGTGATGTAATAATCTAAGATTCGATTTTGAGCACGTTACAATACCTCACTGTTGAGCATTTGCCAGTACCTAATGTAATAATTTAATATTCAATTTTGAGCATTTCACTCACTGCACTCCAGCTTGCGCTCCGAGTGGTCCCGACTTCAAATCTGGCCGGAACTACCTATCTTTTTGTTCGTTATTGAATTTGTGATTACTAGTAATTCTCCGATACTTAATGGAAAACTTTGATACAAAACCCAAACATAATAATATTTTAAATATCCAGCCTAGAAGATGCCTTGATGCCAGGTAACCGCTGACTGCCTGAAAATGAAAGATCATACGAAATTATAAGGCTAGTTTAGGCCTTTCCGCTCGAGGCTTCGCCCGCGTGGACTTTATTTTTAACAGACTTCAAAAAAAGGAGGAGGTTCTTCGGCTGCATGATTTTTTTTTTGTTTTTTACCTCATAACTTTCGACTGTGTGAACCGATTTTGATCGTTCTTTTTTTATTTGAAAGCTGATGCTGCCCGTGTGGTCTCATTTTAATTTGGTATAGTTCTGACAGTGGCATCCATGGGAAATCCGTATAAGTCTTAAATCTAGATATACCATATGCGCGACAAATGGACGAATAACTCAATTTCACGCCAACTGATATCGATGCTGCTTTTTTTATTGGAAAGGATATACTTCAAGGGTAGTTTGATGAAAATTTAGTTAGGTTGTGATTATAGGATCCATGACAAAGTAACGGAACTCTTCAATTCTAAGGAACAATAGGACGATACTTTTTCGATGTATAAAATAAATAAGAACTATTCACTGACAATCAAGAAATAACCAAAAAAAAACAACTTTAAAAAGACTATTTCAAAACAAAGCACTAAAAAGTAAAGAAATAATTGGGTATTCTTCTAAAACTTATACGATAATATGATGGTACAATTATTGTTATTGTTAGAGTTGGTGTCAGTGTCAGCCAATGTATTATTTATTTTATTTATTCACTTATGAAACCAATTACACTATCTTACTGGATAACACAACCTTATGCGATACAGTAGTAAAAAACAGTAGTAAAAAACAGTAGTAGAACGCATTTTACAAATTACATAAAATAAACATTGTTAGCCTCGTGAACTCACTCAGAGCACACGAAAATGAGTCAATTTGCTCCGAAACCATGTTGAGTGTGCAACGTGCGCGTCAAAGGAGCCCTGGCGAGTAGGTTGGTCCGACTTCGCGGCACTGCGAACAGTCGCGGACGCCGCCTTCGCCCCACGTAGTCGTTCGGAACGCAGAAGTTAATGGTGGCTAGTAACTGGAAGTTATAAGATTTTCCAACTAGCAGTTGAAACATATAGAGAACCAATGAGAATTCCCGCCTCACTCTTAGTTGGTTATACCCAACCAAACCTAAAACAAACAGAGTAGGGTAGGGGAGGGTCGGGTGATTACGGACAGCGGGTAATTGCGGACAGCGCCTTGCCGGCCAATACAACCCGCCTCGCGCCCCGCAACCGGACTCACGTGACTCTTTTCGCCATCTTTAGTGCCCTGCAGGATGCCAACACAGTAAGCCGCGCACCCGTTTCAAGGTAAGAACGGTCGATCATTTTTAAGTGATTTCTTGTAATATTTGTAGATTTTCAGTAACGTGCATATGAAACAAGAATTGTTTTAGGTAAAAACTGTACTTATTGCCCATTAGAGATTTATTTAACTTTTTGAAAATGTGACATTAAAATCTAGAAGTGTGATTGCATAACCTTTGTTTTTTTGCTTTCAAAACGTTACAGGGCCAATGGGGTGATTGCGGACATTTTCTTTGGTTAAATACGGACGTCTGTATTTACCCAAAAGGGTTGGGGAGAATACGGACACATAACTTATCATGGTTGTATTATGTTTTAGATGCCTCGTGTATACAAAAGGAAGACAGAAAAAATGTACACGCTAGAAACTTTAAAAATAGCTTTAAAAGAGACCCAAGAAAAGAAGCTAAGTTTTAGAAAAGCCGCAGAAAAGTAATGTGCCCAGAGCTACATTGTTAGATCAAGTCAAAAAGTCTGCTGAAGATATCAAAGATCACAAACGCGGTAAGAAAGCCTACCACCTTATGTACCATACAGGACATAAATAATATACCAAGCATTAAGGATTTAAGCAAAAAAACAAACCAAAAAAAGAAACCCTTATTCCCCTTTAACCCTTATTACCCTTACTCCTTAGTTGTTATAAATACTCCAGAAAAATTTAATTAGAAAAGAAGGAATTAAAGATAGATTAAGAAAGAAGCTGCAACTAAAAAAAGAAAAGCAGTAACTAAGCGCAAAAAACCGGAACAGAAGAAAAAGTCTCTGAAAGGTGTAAAAACCTTGGAATTTTTGATGATAATGCAAATGAAAATGATTATTTTTGTATATTTTGTAATGAAGAATATCATTCACCCCCCACTGAAGATTGGGTTATGTGTTTGGTATGCCAGAATTGGGCACACGATAATTGCACAAGTGGAAGCACAAGCCGTGGCTTCATTTGTGATTTTTGTCAGGAGAAGTAGACTGACTGCAATTACCCCACCTGCTGTCCGTATATACCCGTTACCTACAGGGGAAATACGGACACCAGGGGTTTCGTTTTTTTGAGAAAAAACATGTTTGTTGATTTGATACTTATAGTTTTATAAGATGATTTTGTTAAGTAGGGACCAAAGTTTAAAAGTTAATAAAGACTGACTGATTACCTTCGATACTGTATTTTTTATTGAAGGGTTTCCTTAAGTGTCCGCAATATCCCCACTCTCCCCTACATAAGTGGGAAAAATGGATATACTCCATATTGCCTCAAATACAAAAATCTTACAAATTTGTTTTGTATTTTCTCTAACATTTGGTTATATATTGCCTTATGCGGTGTCTATATGGACTGGCCTGTTGGCGCAATGGCAGCGATCCTGCCTTTAGCGCCGGAGGTCGTGGGTTCGATCCCCACCCATGACAAATATTTGTGTGACGAACATTTGTATTGGTTGTGTGTCTGGGTGTTATTAACTATTTAAGTATGTATTTAGTAATATTTTAGTATGTTTATCAGTTTCTGACGCCCATATTACAAGCTCTGCTTAGTTTGGGGTCAGATGATCTTGGTGTAAATTGTCCCAGATATATATTTATTTATTTATATTTATATACCCAAGTGGGTCTCAAGCTGACTCCTCACCAATGCATTGTACAGAGCTGCAACTGCTTAACATTACTAAAGCCACTAGCTGTACGAAGAATAAAACCTAGTTTTCGGTAGGCCTTTTTGCAGATGTCCACGATGTGTTCACGAAAAGTTAGCTCCGGTGTTAGAGTAACTCCCAGACCGCGAACCTTTACCACACGATGCAACGGTTCCCCATCAACCGTATATTGGTGCCTTAATGGCGCTCGCGATCGCGTGAACGAAATGCTCATACACTTAGCTAAATTGAATCGTAGGCAGCATCCTATTCTACTACCCTGTCTATGTCATCCTGCAAGCGATCAGCGTCTTGCCTACGTCATTTGGCATCTCTAACAGTTTTCGGCAAGTCATTTATCATTATGAGAAACTGCAAAGGGCCCAAATTACTACCTTGACTTACGCCTGATTTAGTCAGGTAGGATTCCGACTTAACTCCCGCATATTCCACATATTGACTCCTGTCTCTCATGTACGAAGCAAAAAATCTCAGTAGATGTGGTGTGAAGCCTACGGTTGTCCATTAAATCAAAGGCTTTTTGGGAATCAAAATATGCAGTGTTAACCTGTATTCCTTAATCCACTGCTGGAGTCAGTTGAGACATAAGGTTTAGGTTTGTATCTACCTACAACCTCAAGTAAACGTGAGATGTAAAAAATAGGTATATTGTAGTGTTTCCTTGGCTGACTCCAACAATAAAAATAATTGTACCTACCTACATTATATTATCGTATAAGTTTTAGAAGAATACCAATTATTTCTTTACTTTTTAGTGCTAGTTTTTTGAAGTTGTTTTATGTTTGTAAAAAATTTTATGACATGAAACCCAATTATTTCAAAACAAATAGATAGATGTCTATAGCAATTAGGGATAATGAAATCGTTTCGGTAGTTTCGGAGATTAGTTGCCTCAAACTTAAACTCACAAACGCTTACCTCTTTAAAATATTTATCAGTATAGATAGGCCCAGGCCGATTTATTAAAGTTTTATCTTTAGTGGACTTCTGAGTTTTCCGTTTCCCATCTCGGCAATAGTTAATATGTCTCTGACTACACCATTTGGAATATGGCGTGTATGTATAATCCAAACAATATTTTGATTGTTTCCGTTGAAGGAACATCTTGAGACGTTCTTCCGAGTCAAATACAATGTTCCGACTTCCATTCGCAAAATATAGCATAGTAAATTTTAAATAACCCATACCAATCTCAAAACGCGAATTGAACGTGCATGAAATTCCACAGCAAACCATGCGCAACGTTGTAGAAATTTCGTTATTACAACATATGCATAATGCACCGCCTTGCATTACATGCAGCCTGCGTTTCGCCGGGAGGCTGCGAATGGCACTTTAATAATGAAATGCACTTGGAATTTCATTTGAGGGGTGGTTTGGTTTGCTGGAAAATAACGCCTGAAAATTGCTATAGCTGGTTCATTGTAAAAACTACAAATGCCTTTTAATCTACCAACATTTCAATTAAAAACAGAAAAGATTGTTATATACTTGATCGTGATGGTTCATCTTGAAAAAGTGAACTCAGTGAGTATCATCTATACCAATATTATAAAGAGAAAAGATTTGTTTGTTTTTTTGTTTGTATTGAATAGGCTCCGAAACTACTGCACTGAAAAAGAATATTGGTTAACTGTAACCAAAATTTTGTTAGTAGGCCCTAATCTAGGGATTTGTGAACTACTGGTAACAAAATTAGGATCGTTTATCTGTGTTATACCATGTAGCCTAACTTTTTTCATTTAAATTTACCTAACTATTTGATTTATCGAATCCAACTATTTGTCTATAATAATTATACTGCTATTTGTAAAAAATGGTAGACAAGGGCTTTTGCTGTAACTAATCAAAGCGTTCAGTAGGCAACCAAACTGTTGCATTTAATTTTGCCTTGCTGTTTGCTTACAGATTACAGGTTCGGTCTTAGAATAATTACGTTTAGAAGGATAGTCTTCATACAACCGCCCCGTCAGAAATGAAGCACTAATCCGATCCACACATGCGTGACATTGAACATTGCGGAGCTGTAATGAACACTGCAAAGCGGTCCGTTTGGAGCCATTTATGGCTCCAATTAAGGTGCTTCAAAATGAGCTTGCGGACGTGGTTTCTATATGTTATCATTCTAAGGGTGAACGCTTGTTTTTTTGTGTTTGTGAACAAAGCCCTTTTGTTATTAGTACCAAATAGACCGATTAAAAAAAAATATTTTACCAATTTTTTTTTCACAATATTGTTGGTCTCGAAGTAGGGATTAATATCTCTGTGTTACGAGGTACCACACAAGGAAATAAGCTAGGGGCGTCTCCCAGCACACCCAGACCCGAGTCAATTCAGAAAAGATCGTTTCCTGAATTGACCCGACCGGGAATCGAACCCGGGACACTAGGGAAATCGAGGCGAGAAACCGTGCTACAGCGCACTACGCCAATCGTGTCGCCAAAAAATATGAAGCTACATTATCAGGAAGTGACTTAATTAGGCTACATATTTTTAAATTTAGGCTAAATTTTGACAGGAAAGGCAGTCTACGCGAGCGAAGACGCTGGCGGACAGCTAGCTAGCTATTATTTTACTCTGCGCAGGCGAAACCACTTCCGGGAAGCACTAACTTATAATTTAACTAGTTTCGCTACCGACTACGTCCGCATCAACTTGGCTTTTAGGAAAGTAGATAGATCCAGCATCTGTTAGCTTGCACTAAAAGGTTCGGTGACTCGTTACTTTGTCGTTACCATCCAGACGTAGAATCTCTTTCAGGGCATGTGTTTCCTACCTCTCAAAGTCCCGGGGTCTTCAAGCGGAGCGTGAGAAGGCATTTTTGCAGGTCTTCAAGGTGAGGAGGGCCAGCCTCGTGATTCATTTATGGGTGGCTCGTCAGCCTGAGCCTCACGACCACTTTCCATCAGGTGGAGTGAGGTCGTCAAGGGTGCTTTAGGAAACCTTTGCGGCATAGCCACCAGCCGACCTTTTTTTTCAATGTTGTGTACGGGCATGATTACATTATTATAAGTGAAAATGGGATTCACAAACGAATCGAACAAAAAATGTCTAATAATATGGTAAGTACTTACCCTGAGGTGTCACGTTACCCCGAGTTCTAAATAAATTCTAAAAAACATTCATTGTATTCAGTATCGTTCATAATTATTCAACTTTTATCGAAATTGAAGCTTAATATATCTGGGCTTTTTACGAGCACCATAACAAAAGTATACTAATATTTAATAATACCAAAAAAACGATAGAATCGTTCTATGATGATAGGAAAAGATAGGTAGACTCTACCACCGGTTTGGATGCTGATTCTACCAAGAAGTCGATTTTCAAAAAGTAGCGAGTTCAAGTCCCGCCTGATACCGAAACCAAGTTAATTTTTGCGTTGCTATTTTAGCATTTTCAACATCAAAGTAACCTTGCTTCATTAAATTAGAGTACTGACGATAAACAGGTTTAAAACTAATCCTTGAGTGGGTTCCATAAGCCTTGACCCTCTATATTAAACCTTCGAACCTAATTTCGCCTCTTTACGGTAAACCCTAAACTATTTAGAACACCACAGAAGCGTAACAACAGTTCTAAAATGAGCTTTGTTGCGTTGGTAGAAGGTTGTGTGTATGTTAGAAGTACCTCTTTGTTCATAGATAATTTTACCGACGTGTCTATGAACACTGATTATAATTAATACTAGTGTTGCCTTCGGCTTCGTTCCTGTATCATTATTAATTACAAGCTGTCCGGCATCAGCGGCTTCGCCCGCGAATACTATTTCTCCCGTTAAGGGTGCGTTTCTACCCTTTGGTTATTGGTTTCCTCGCAACGCATCCTCGCACATCCTTATGTGCGAGGAATGTGTATGTTAAGAATCAATAGAATCGCATTCATTTACCTAGCTTCGCGATCTCCTCCCACCCTTTAATCTCAGCTGATAATCTGGGTTTTATATTGGTGATTTTTTTTATTGGTTCAGTGGTTTTCGACCCTATTCAATCCAAACGAACAAACAATACAATATTTCCTCTTTATATTATAGTATAGAAGTAAAGATTATGTTAATCTTATAATGGCGGCCAATGACGCCGCATTAGTTAAATGCTGTTAAATTTTAACGTTAACTTGATTTCAATGATGGAGGCCTTTGCGCGAGCAGTGGGACAGTTTTTTGTTAATTTCTTGCGTTGCACAAATCCATATATTTTTTGATGCGCCAGACCACACACCACTTGACGTGATCTTGAAGTAGGGACCGCACAGAAATTAATCCAGGGGTGTCTCCAGGTCACCCAGACCAGAGCCAACTTTGAAGTCAAAAAGATGGTTTCCTGAATTGGCTAACCGGAAATTGATCCTGGAACGCTACGTAATGAGAAACCGTGCTGCAGCGCACTGCGCTAATAGTGTCGTCGATCGAGTTTAGTATGACCACCAAAAAATTATCTTCTGGAATTACGATTTTAAGCTTACACAATTTTGCCCAAACAAATTGCCATGTAAAATTAGTCGTAGATATTTTTATAAACTCACTGAGGTGGAACTAAAAACGCTCTCTTTGATGCGCTGTCCTAAGTTGAACTTTTTCCATAACAAAAGTTCTACTGCTTTGAATATCGTATAAAAGGGAATTTAATTTTTTCCCTCTAAAGGAAATTTTACGGACCAATGAATATTTGGACCATATTTAAATGATGTATAATGGCTGATTTTATGGTGATCAAACTGGGGGCAGTAAGTAAAGTATTTGACCAGATTATTTGGGTTCAGTCCGATTCTCGGTTCGAATATGTTTCTGTTAAGGATGCCGAGCCAGACAAAAATACGTAGGTAGTAAATAAGATAGATTAAAATACGTAGGTAGTAAATAAGATAGATTAAAATAAGTAGGTAGTAAATAAGATAGATTAAAATACGTAGGTAGTAAATAAGATAGATTAAGATACGTAGGTAGTAAATAAGATAGATTAAAATACGTAGGTAGTAAATAAGATAGATTAAAATACGTAGGTAGTAAATAAGATAGATTAAGTTAGCACGTAGTTTTTACTGTATTAATATCTGTATGTATAAGTTGTTATTAAGTAGGTAGGAATCAGTTAAGTTTTTTAATAAAGTATTGAAATAGTTGTGATTCATTTATAGGAAATAAGATGTAGGAGAGGGTATGGTATATAGCCTTAGGCCTTGATCTTAGGTCCAACTAAATGGAGACAATTAGATTTAGAGCAGAAAATTATCAATTTTCATAATTTTAGTGGTGGGGTCTCAGGGCAATACCCGTACAGGCAGACAGACACGGTATCTTCGCGCGGTTGCGCGGTTCGGGCCTCGAGCTATGGCTCTTTTACCCGTAGGAGAGCCGCTCGGAGGGTGGGTCAGTAAGGCTATACCCGCAGGAGAGCCTATAGGGGAAAATTAGCTATAACTCGATTAATATAAGACTTTTTAGTAAGATTCTTGTGTAATTAGATAGGCAATTAGAATAAGTATCTTAAAGGAACAGAAATCTTACTGTGAGCAAAAGGTTTCCCTTAGAATTTGCAAAGAAACCATATTTGTCCTGAAAAGCAGGAAAGCAATAGAAGGTTAAGTGGGATTTCTTGGACACCTGATTGGTCCTGAAATCCTATGAAGGTGATGCAAATTCTTTGAGAGCCTTCTGCGCTCACCCTACAGACCGGTGAAGCTGCTAATGCCGTCGCGGCCAAGCAGCGGCGTCCTTGTCAAAAAAAAAAGTTGGAAGTCAGTGCAGTCCAGTCCACTCCAGAGTAAGGAACAAAACAGGAAGAAAATAGGAACAAGGAAAAATAAGAATAAATCGCAGGATTTTAAATTACTACCACCATACAGTCCACTACAATTTCTAGAAAAAAATACATTGTGGTCATCGTGTAAACTCTTTGCACGACCTAGAATTATAACACAGGGCCTACGGATTTTGGCCCGAACAGTCTTACCACACGGCTTCATTGAAAACAGATTAAAAAACATTGTCTGTGAAAACTAGAACTTGACACCCTTTTTAGAGAAAAATGAGAAAAACCCCTTTCTAGTTAACGTTTTTGCCTTCAACCGCAGATACAGTTTCGGTACACCACGCTTTATTTTCTTGTTCAAAATAATAAATATCTTACTACAAGTTTGCAGACACAAAAATGACAGTAAAACTACGCGTACATACGAGTACATCTAAAAATAAATTACCAGCGGTGAAATGAAATGCGGTAGTGAATAAATTTCACTGTTGTATGGCACGGATAACCTGATCCGAATAGGGCTAGGGCTATCACCAAGTTGGTAACACCAACCAATGTAAATGAGAAAAAAGACGTAATTAAATTCATTCAAATGTAAATCTAGTCAATTCGTAAACTCCCTGCGATACAAGCTGTGCTTAGTGCAGGGCCCGTTAGTAAAATGGTTTCCGCCCTTACAACATTTGGTACTAGATGAAAATGAAAATCTGATGTAAATGATTTTTGTAATATTTTTTTTATTTACTTAACAATTTATTTAGTACACACGAAATATTAAAATTGGCTTGTCTGATTCGTGTAATCTACGTACTGACATGTGACAGGATAACGTGAATCTTATAGGTGCTAAACTTGGCTTGTAAAGGCAACGCACAGTGAAAACTACTGAGGGTAGTAAGCTAAAAGGCAAGTAGATTCCTCGGGGATTTTCAATCAAATCAGCTTTTTCCCAGCTACCACAGATTACCTAATAGTTACAATGTAACAGATAAATCACATCCAAAGAAATAAGTAAATTCTCTTAATCCTAAATGCATCATTGAAATATTATGTACTAGCGTAATACTTCAATGAAATGCGTGCTGTCATGTGACAGACATACTCGTATTGCCAGGGCTACCTCTTTCGATATAGATGTTAGTAGTCAGTACTTACAGTACGTCATTTCGTCAGTTCAACCGCAAAATTCGCGTAGAAATGCTCTACGCGGCTGTTGACAACCAATTGCCAAATGATTCATGGAATACCCGGCGGGTGGTAGGTAATTATCGCGCGCGAGTACATGCAGTGCCCCGGTTACGGATCAGCGAGCAAAAGCTAGTAGTTTCTAATTTCTAAAACATTGTGACGTCCCTAGCGTCCTACCCACAGCTGCATATCTCAAATTCCCGCTGCATTTTAACGAGGTTGTTTTGTGGTACAGATCCACTAGAACCCTGCATTGTTGTTGAGTTATCAAATTGTTTACAGTTCCCTGTTAGTCACTGGTTTAAAGCCACTGAAACAATGCCATTGTCAGCAGATACCTACAGAAGCTTCCGTGGATGAGTTACAGTGCCTTAATTCTATCTTCTCAGATAAATAATTATCGCAAACACACGCAGCCCCCCCCCCCCCCCCCCCCCCCCCCCCGCGTGCACTTCGCGACCCCAAGGGTCGTTTTAGTAGCCTTTACGACAGGCAGGCATACCTAGGTAGTATTCTATTACCCTAATCGCAGGGTATCAGACCTGGTGTAAGCTTGGTTGCGCAACTAAGCTGATCCCAGGTGAGATATACTTCAAGTGAGCTAGGGCGGAGTTTGAGCGGGTCAACGGCCAAACCTGCCATTATTAAATATGAAGATTGATTGATTAGACCCTTAAGTGTTAATTGCCTCCGGTCTAATTCGGCACCCCCAATAATAACCCTATAGATTCCCATTAATGCAGCCGCTTCGACCCTACTAATGTATTGGCAGAGACTAATCCCCTGGCGTTATCGGAACTCTATTCAGAACACGTACGAACAGGCTGGTGACAAGTTCTAGGCTGAGAGCTAAGCTTTGAACGAAATACGTTAGTATAAAATGATTTTTAAACATTTTTGCAATGCTCATTTTTTCATTGAGGTATAAAAAAAGATAAATCGGTATCTTATTTAGGAGAGCAGCCGCCCGTAGAAGGCGTTTTTCAAGTTTCTTACAATAAAGAAAAAAAAAGGGGAAAAAAAAGAGCGATTTCTTTAGTAAAGATCATAATTTTGTCTACTTCATTGGCAATTTTACCATGTTTATATTCTTTCAAAAATAATCTATTTAAGGCATTAAATTGAAAATGCCAAGATCCAGGCAATTTAAGCACGTTCTTTGTGCTGGATTTCCAGTCGAAAGATTGAAATCTTTGCCAAGTTTCAATACCAAACAGTCTCTACTTTTGGAAAATATCAAAATAGGTCTCTGGCTCTACAATAACTTCTAGAAGGCGAGCCGCTCTCTCTATATTTCCAAAAATACGGTCGGGAGGCAAAAATGAGATTGAGTACCTATAATAGTGAATATTATTGCAAAATTACAAGCGACCAGCTCCTTAATTTCCCGGTTTTTCACTCTCCACCGTCCATCATCTGCTTTGACTGGACCCGGAATTTTGCAACCCAATATCATCGGGGAGACGAAGGCTCAGAGACTTCGGTGGCTTGGTCATCTGCAGAGGATGGAGGAGGATCGCAACGTCAAGAAGGCATTTACCGGAGTCCCGAGTGAACGCCGACCTGTCGGACGGCCCAGATACCGCTGGATTGACGTTGTAGAAGCCGACCTGCGCGAACTTCGAGTGGATGACTGGCGAGAGTTAGCGCGGAATTGAACCCAGTGGCATTCTCTAGTGTCGGAGGCCAAGACCCAGTTCGGGTCGCTGCGCCAAAGGAAGTAAGTAAGTACGTATTGTAATTTTAGTTATATTTTTAAGAGCCTTAGTTTTCGGCCAGTAAGCAAGCGTTACTGGGTTACATGGCGACTCTTGCAAGTTATGTTGTAAATAGAGTTTTTTTTTATAGTGCCCGTCAAGATGACTTCACTCCACCTGATGGAAAGCGGTCGTGAGTTCCAGATATGAGGATGACAAGCACAATAATGCAAAGCAATTACTGAGCTGGCCATACTCATCTTGAAGGCCTGCCCTGGTGCCGGTTGGTGCAGTGTTGACCCCGGAACGCGACCTGACCGAGATAGGTCAGAGCCAAGTGGCGGGTTTTACGCAACTGCATGGTGGTAACATCCACCGGCCGACATAATATGTCTCCCACCTGAAGAGCAGATGGTCTGCTGCAGGGCTCCTTTAGTCGCCTCTTACGACACCCACGGGAAGGAGATGGGGCGGTGAAAAGTATTATTAAAAAGTGCCGCCACCAGCACGGCACAAAGTTTGAAAGTGAACTGTCAAACATTATAGAAAGTTTTGCAGGACTATCGCATATTTAACCTGAATTTATATGTAACATAGCAAGGTTTAAATGAGATGAATAGGTGCCTATAAAGGCACATAACTTCTTAAATTTTTCTGAGCCAATATGATTAATTGTTCGATTCAGTCAAATTGACTCAAACATTACTGTCTCATTCTAAGTATTTTTACTTAAGAGGATACAGAAGCACCGTTTTTCCATACAAACGTAGTCCCCTGTTTCCTCCCTGGCTATTGCTAGTAGAGGAATAATTTTTCCCAAGAAATCTATGGCCATTAATACCATGTCCCTATGTTTTCCTTTTAAAAAAAAAACTAAAAGAGATATGAACCTTCAAAAATCGAAAAAAATGGCCAGATTTTCCGCTGTATTCAAACATCCAGATACTCATTTGACTAAGTAGTTTATTTCAAAAAAGGAAAACATAGGAACACGGCCACAGTCCTTCTTTAATTTTTAATGAAAAAAGTAACTAAATCGGGACTACGAAACGTCAATTTTGTGTACCTTGATAGGTAATATGGGTTCGATTTGCATCTGTCTCTATCGCTCTCTGCGGGGGCTCGAGGTTTGCAAAAGACAGCAATAGATTTTACAAGTACCTATTTTTCAATACTCTTGAACGTGCTTTGTCCTCTTAACAACCTAAAATGAATTATCTGGTATTGAAAATGACTAAAGAAACTGAATTTGATTAACTGTCATCTATGGACAGTAGAATTATGTTTTTTTTGCGACCGACAACTTGACAAGACCTAGACGTCTTGAAGTATGGTTAAATATCCTTACAAAGTACCAGACAGGAAAATAAGCCAGGGGAGTCTCCCAGCACATCCAGACCCCAATTTAGAACAGCTGCTGGCTCTTCAGCTATGGTCATACGTGCAGAAACTTCTGTGCCTTCTCTATACATACTTTATTACTTTGCATTTGTATGTATAGATATTTGGTGGGACAAGCTACCGCAGAGACTGGTTGACAAATTGGTAAATTTGCGTAGGATCCCTGCCCATTTTATGAGGGACAGTCCTATACCAATCAATGTTACATACATTTTTAAGTTCATGTATATTGATAGAAACATGTTGGTGTTCGTGACTATACTTTTTCTGTGCGTCTTACATGTGTTTAAGTCACTTAAGCTACGATGTTTGACTTCAGAAATTTGTATACTATTTATCATTATTTATTTAGAGTTAATTAAAATACAAAACTCAGACCTTTAAACTAAACTGACTCGAGAAACGAGTCTCTTTGTCGTACCATCCAGACGTAGAACGCTCTTCCAGCACATGTGTTTCCTTCCTATTATAGTCCCGGGTTCTTCGGGTGAAAAGGTATTTCTGCAGGCCTTCAAGGTGAGGATGGCCAGCCCAGTGATTCGCTTGAATGACTGAGCTTGTCAACCTCATATCTGGACCGCACGACCGCTTTCCATTAGGTGGAGTAAGGTCATCTTGACGGGCAATATAAAAAAACACACACAAACCTTCGTGGTTTTTCGAATGCTAAATTATTTCTAATTGTGTTGTGTGACTATTCAGAATGGTGAATTTAAAAAAAATCTCAGTTTTCATTATTTAACATGTAAATACAAATTGTGTTTCTCTGATAAGTTGTTACAACCACTAATACATATTTCGAGGAAGCTTTACCTCGGAATATTGACATTGAGCACGACGATATACGATAAGTTCGTATTTAGCCGTGACGGCTAAATATTTCTGACATTTTGATGTCAGAAATATTTAGCCGGCACGGCATCTGAGCGTCGTGGCCTAGTGATTCAGCACCCGAACTCAGATCGTGGATCGTGTGGTCCCGAGTTTACATCTGGCCTAAACCAAAATCTTTGTGTTCATTGTTAAATATCCGACTTACTCTCCGGTGATGAAAACAACGATAAAAAACCTAATCAACCCGGATAACGGCGGTAGGCTCACCACCTACCACGTTGGGTTCTAATACCATTGGTGAAAAGTGGGCTTCTGGGTGTTTCGTTCACCATGACACAGTCACTTGCCTCTGACTACCCCGTTTGGGATAAAGTCGTGATGGTATGTATTAAAAAGGTGCTCCGACTCGCCTTCTATGCGTTTTTATGCTGAACTTCTAGATATGAAAACTCTTGCTTATTCACATTTTCTTTGCATCCCATATTATTTTGCATAATACCTAATAATCTAAAGCATGTATGTTATTTGCATATATTAGCTGTCAGTCTTTGGTATGTAGATGAGGCTCCGGCTGCTATTTATAAATGTATGGTTAGACCGTTAATTTGTAACTGCAGATACAGTCCGTTTACGGTCAGTGAGTTCTGGGTAATGAACTGTGAGTCAGTAATACTGATAGCTCCTAAGGACGCTTTTTCACCAGAGATGTGTCAAGCTACGAAATTATTAGACCATTTTTACTCATGCTATACTATGTAACAAAGCGAGTAAGATGTGCTGCAAGCTAGGTAGCTGTGCGAGGAAGATGCGCAGCTCGAGCTATGCGATGTATCGACAGTTGAGTAGAGAAGTCCATGTGTTATAATATTTTAAAATATAGCTTATACTTCATTCATTGAAACATTAGAAATAAGAAGCAGGGGTGCTGAAATGAATGACAATTTGCATTTGACGTTGCCATGAAGATGACATACCTGAGTATAACCTGGTAAAGTTGAAAACTCCTGCCGCCACAACGTATGAAGGGATTATGTAATATTTTAGATTTGATGACAGTCAAAATGTGTTCGGATAAAAACCCCTGCTTCTTTTAGGTTTTTTATATCGACAATAAAGTTTGATGCAAGAGAAAATAATTTATTTAAGCAAAAGCCTCATAAACTCTAAAGTTACTTTGCTTTGAATGAGAACAATTAAGTGTGCCAGCTGCTATTTAAGTAGACTTCAAAAAATTCAGCAAAAAATTTAAAAGTGATAAAGTTTATTGTGCTTTTACCACAAAGTTTACCCTAAAAAGAACCTTTTTTACTTCTGTCTAATGCTATAATAAATGGAGTATAGTATAACCCGTTTCCACTAGTGCTATGCTAAGGCACAGCGCCAACTGTGATGTAAAAACTATCAGAATGTGTGGATTACATACAAAATCAACTGGACACTCGTATAAAATTGTATGAATCGGGACGATTTAAAGTACTATTTTCCCTACTTTCTTCTGAGGTCAACGTATTGTAGTTTACGCGATGTAAACTCATGGTAGGCATACTGAAACGATAATCAATTGAGCACACTTCAAAATGAAGGGGCGATGGCAGACCTCTGTCACTCTATGTACTTGCGCGCGATAAACACCTACCAGCCGGGCCTTCCTAGACCTATTTGGCAGTTGGTTGTCAAAAGCCGCGAAGAGAACAAAATAAAGAGTTTACAGAAGGACCGCTCGCACCTTTTTCCCAAACTTGCGTGAACCGCCTAGGGTTACTACTATACTCGCTCTGATTTTTTAAAATGAAGTGAGTAGGTTATACCTACTTGACAGAACCGGTCAAAAACCAAATTCATCATGTGAAAAATTGCACCAAGTTCGACAAAAACAAAACCACTCGTGACAGTGCGACTTTTCTACTCACTGAAACTCACTGACTTCGCCTGTCTCTGTGTGCATGCGTCAAAAATAGCGTGTTGTTTTAAGCGGACTATCTGTCAGAGCGCCGCGCATGCATAATTTGTGGTTGGGCTGACGCGATGACGTAAAGTAAGTACTGCCAACTGACATCTACATCGAAAGAGGTAGCCCTCGCAATATATGCCTGTCACATGACAGCACGCAATTGCAATTAGGGTTTTTTGAAATGGCCTGCGTGAGATGGCAGCACTGTAGCGTTAGATTCAATCAACTATCAAATACATACACTTTTCGTATTCTTCGATATTTATTCTTATAAACATTACTATAGGAATATTGTTTTCTAGAGGCCATTTTGTGCAGTGCTTATGTGGTCAAATATCAGGAGGGCATAAGTTTCCTACGGGAGATAAATAAATATCGACATAAACAGTGGCTTGTAGCCATTCGCAGTGATAAATTTACTCCAATCAAAAAATTGCCTAGTTGATTAATATATATTAATAAAACAGTGTGAGTTGTAGTTGATTTTTGTACATTATTAGAGCATGGTTTATTTTGCTTCATTAATACATTAATCAACTACACAATGAAGCACAAATAACTGCAATTTAGAAGTTAAAAAACCAAATCAAATTGTGTAAACAAATACTACCTACCTTAAGTTACCTTTTAATAAGCTTTCCTTAGTACCAGTGGCTTTTGCGCCTCTGTTTTTGGGCTTGATCTTCAGATCGGCGACTCGTTTCTGGCCGTTATCCCTAATAAAACTAATAACACCTCCAAATTAATGGTATTTCAAAAAAAGAATTACATTTTCGGTACGAATCTATGGGATCTGACAGCTGTTTGGACCAACGCAACGGCAGCGCCGCCTGGTGGCAGAAAAAGTATCGAAAG
Organism: Udea olivalis; assembly: GCA_947369235.1. Classification (NCBI taxonomy): domain Eukaryota; kingdom Metazoa; phylum Arthropoda; class Insecta; order Lepidoptera; family Crambidae; genus Udea; species Udea olivalis. Next base: position 4,745,489 of record OX376370.1, on the reverse strand, counting down.
ACCTCATTGACAAAATGTAAAATTTTCTATGATGTGGTTGATCTGTTGCGTAGTAACTATTAAGTAATCTGTGGCGATAGTCTCATAAATTTTAGTGCCTCTACTTTGATATTTTCCCGACGCTAACAAAAGGTTGCAAGCATCAAATCAACTAAAACCATGTTCATACTGTAAGTAACGAGTTTCTGGAAAGTCAATAGACACAGCAATAGGTTAAAAGAAATGACAGCGGTGTTTACCTTCATAGTGCAGGGGCTATACATTGTTTTTATGAATTCAAACAGCTTTGTGGTTTCAGGCCAGAGCGTTTCCTTTTCCTATCACGAAATGCATTAATTAGGCTGGCTGCAAAGCTTACTCTTGTTTAACAAGAATACTTGAAAATTAAAAAAAAACTTGCGGAACAGTACCATACTTACGTCTAAAATGCGGTAAAAAAAGTCATTGGCAGGAGAAGATTGAACACAATTGTAAAAAGTCTCGAGACTACATTAGGCAAAAGATTATCTAATAGTTATTCTAGGTCGAGACGGCCCTGTCTTCGATATTTTTATGGTAACTAGTCGCCTAGAAAGAAAAACGAGTTCAAATTACGGTATCAAAAAGTTACGTAGTCTGCGACGTGCGGTCCCGCAGACCGCGGCTGAACTTTTGATCGAAATAACTTAAAAGATTTGCATGTGCCGATGCGACTACTCTCGTCCACGGTTTGAAAGCGTGCGACCAAACTCGAAGGTAGTGACGCTCAGTAGACAGAAAGGAGTAGAATATAAAAATGTAGGAGTTTCGAAATGCGCAGCGGTCTGTGAGACCGCACCACGGCGGTTAAAGTTTAAAGTTTTGTGAATGTGAACTACCGTAACAACTAAGATGATTTCCGGTGATAGTCATTTAGAGCCTTTGTGTGGCTCTGGACATGATTTAGATTTTACTTACATTTAGGAAAAAACTAGAATCATTTGAGGAATCACCTTTATGCTAAGAAAAGATGCGTTATAATTTGACTAACAATATTTAAGTAATTACAAGAGCTTTTATCTTAGTAATTGTTTTATAATTTGATTCAAATTTTTACTGCTTTGAGCAAGGTAATTCTGAAAGACAATCCTCATTAGAAACATTTAACTTTTATGTGCTGAGTTAGGCAGTTAATAACATGCTCGTATAACTTGGATTTCATAGCTTCCGTGCCATCGTGTTTCATAGTTTGTGAAGTGAGTTCTTGCATTTATAATGAGTATTTTCATTCCTAAATTCTTAGTTACTTCACTCTTCATCTATACTCTAATATTTTAAAGAGGAAAGATTTCTTTGTTTGCTTATTTGTATTGATTATGCTCCGAAACTACTGATCTGATCGTAAAAATTCTTTCTCTAACAGAAAGCTGGATATGGGCTTTATTTTATTATGATTGAACAAAAAATTCAGTGAAAACTACCAGTATGTAATGCAAGTCGGAAAAAAACGGGCGCTATTTGATAATGGACACCAGCGGTCAAACATTTGACAGAACGAAGCCTCAATAGCTCGTTAGAAATAAAAGAACTCATTGCAATGGGTGCAAGAAGTGAAGAGCATTAGAAAGGCATTTGTGCAGGCTTTCAAAACACGGTTGCCAAGAAACCAGTTTAGTGGTTGCTTTACATTACTGTGCTTGTCGCCGTTATATCTGAAACTCACCGTTTTTCATCAGTGTGCCGAGTGCGAGCTGCAGTGAGAGAAGTGCACGACTTCACCATTGCGTTTTGCGAGCACGTAACTGTCAATAAGCATGAAATCGAGTCAGCGCCATCTAGTGGCAAATTCGGGCAACATTAAGGTCGCTGAATGGCGCTGACTCGATGCCATAAACATTCACGTTCTTTTGATCGCAAAACGCGATGGTGGATTCATTCCCTTCTCTCATTGCAACTCGCATTCGGCACTATAATACTCCTAGAGTTAGGTCATTAGTAAAAAGTCTGAATAAAAAATGCTACTTGCTACGTGCTGAGCTTCGTACAAAAAAACACATAAGTTGGATATAGTATATTTTATATCGAGGGACTAAACGAAGTCATAATATACCAGAGGTGGTTTGACTACCGAGCGTGCGAGGGGGGAGTCAATGAAACCGAGGGTATATTAAGTTGGCGTTTAGTCTCGAGGTGCAAACTGTACTTTTTACTTTGAGTGCGAGAAAAATAGTCAATTTAGTACAAAAACATTTAAAACCGAACAAATTTACACTCGACAAAAGTTCTGAAATTATCGCGGAGAGTTATTTCTTCTGATCTGAACCAGTCACAGATTAACATTTGGCTATTTGACAGTTGTAACGGTAAATTATGAATTATGAATATGTTATATGATAGCTTAGAGGTTTACATTAACTTCACAACGTTTTTTATTTTAAAATAAATTGTAGATAAGTTAAATAAAAAATTTAAAATATAAAATATTTAGAAAATCAAACCATAGGTTTTTTGTCTGTACATAAAAAGAACCGAAACGCGGGTGGCCATTGTGTAATGTCACATTTCAATAGACAAATCAAAAGGCGTGTGTTGTATCGTTTGCTGTTTGCTGAGATTTAGAGCAGCGTCGTAGACAGTTTCGTTTGTTTATCGAAATGTGACGTCACAGCTAGCAAATGTCACGTGACTGGCTGTTTTCGCGCGAATTTCAAATTAATGAATTAAAATATATTTTTAAAAGAAAATAAAAGGCTTTTTCAAGAAAAAGATAGTTGTAAGATGTATAAAATAAACTTAAGAAAATTTCACAATAACCTTCCGAAAACTGTCAAGTAGCCAATGGCACCACCTTCTTTGCGGACGAAACATGGAACTAAAACTCTCAACATTTTCGCAATGAAGATAGTCCACACTCCACAGATAATAGTAGGTACCTATATTTTTACTGGCTGTTTGAGTTTGTCTATGTCACATGAAGGAAATTAAAAAACTAATATTGGCGTACTTTTAGAGCATGAGACAAGAAGGCTAGAGACTAAGGAGAGATAACTCCCTGGAAAGGGTTGGACTAAATCCGTATCCCACAGTGACGCATGCGCATTACGCTTCTTTGCCGCGATCCTCGCGAAGTGTCAAAATTGGTCAACACAACCTCGAAAAACAACAACTGTCGCACGTGACACCGTTCAAAACAAAACCATGTGACCATGAAATGACAAATAGCTGCCGCTGCACATGCGCAATACAGCGTTTTGCCCGGCACAGAGTATACGACTTTCGGCCCTCGAAAGCTTACCCCCACTTCGGGAGTTATCTCTCCTTAGTTTCTAGCCTTCTTGGCATGAGAAGTGAAAAAGTCACTTATGTTAGCTATCGGAGCCTACGGCGAGCTAAGGAACAAAGGCCACCTTGTCTTCAGCTGGGCATCAGCGTTTAGACGTTCTGTATGAGTGACAATACCGCGTCGTGTTTCTCCATACCTTCATTCAGCTGCCTTGTTTAGTTTAAAGATATTGAAGTAATAGCGTCACGTATTTATGTTCTAGCATTACCTTTGTAATTAGCTGAGTAGGAGTTTGTTGAATTAGAGGACACGATTATGTATGCGGAACTTGGACGGGACTGAGAGACTTGATTAAGCTTTTGTATCTAGTAGACGTACGAGTCGTATCAAATCGTTATATCTACAGTACACATCTTTGAGTCTTTGATAGTTTACACTTATAGAGAGTTTATAGATGATCTTATTTAAGCTGTCCTAGGCATTTATTTACTAACTATTATTCTGTTGGATCGACCTGTGTACTAGCAAAGTTGCTAACCAATCAAAACTTATAGTTCTAATCGTAACTTTATCTTTGAAATTGCGTAAACAGGTAACCACCAGCAAAGCCGAACGCAACCTTTGTAGAGCCTAACGGCTTACAGAAAGTTGTGCGTTAGTGGAAAACTTGTTAAAATAATATACGAATAGCGGGTGATTATCAAAAGACTTACAAAAACGATATGGCATACCTACTCATTATGTGATAATGAAATATATTTAACTTTCATTTCAAAGTCACCATAATTATCAGTCGAACAGTCAGTCTTTTTTAAGTAAAAAATTAAGTCAATTTGAAAAAGAAAACGAATTTTCATAATCATAGTTTCATCACTAAGTATGTCATTAAAACGTTTTTGTAAGTCTTTTGATAATAATAGATAATAAATATAAATATCTGGGACAATACACAACAAGATCATCTGACCCCAAACTAAGCAGAACTTGTAATATGCCCAGACTGATAAACTGATAATAAGCCGTTAAACAGGTTTTCCCAAAATGGACGTCATGCGAGTACCTACCTATTGGTTAAAATAAACCAGATAAAAGGTAATAATAATTCTTAGTTTAGTAAAACAGCCATATTTAAATAAAATTAAGTAGACACCTTTGATCTCTTTTTTGAGTATTAAAATATAATTTTTTGCGGGTGTTTTTTTTTTAATAGATGCACGCAGAAAGCAATTACCTAACATATATTTTTTATAATAAAATCCTGATATAGGTATAAGCGGTCATGGTGGTGGATGGCTTATTTATTTATTTATTTATTTGGTACACAAAACAAATTGCCTCAGTACATGGTGAATGTCTTATCTTATCTAAGCTTAGAACTAGAGTACAATTCTTAAACATGTGTACACGGCATGCCATGCAATATGCAGACTTAAAGTCATAAGGACTTACTTAAGGGTTATTCAATATTATACATTTAGAAGAGTATGTAAAAAGAAAAATGTGTGCTACTAATCTCTGTCTAAAGCGGATAGACTGAAGTTTACTTTTGAAAGAAACCAATCTTGACCCAAATATATCTATATCATGTTTAGATGACAGATCATCGTACAGTCGACACATTCTTGATAGAGGGTTGTAGAAGGATGTATTGTTCTTATAAACCTATTCAGGTTAAGAAAAAGGTTCAGGAAAAGGTTCTTGGGTTGCGAAATCTGTACAGAGTATTAATATTAATGGCAGCGAGAAGGCATGGTGAATCAATACATGATTGCAGTAACTTGTACAGGCAAAGAAGGTCGTATTGCTTGCGCCGGGTCTCAAGACTTCGGATATTAAAGTGCTAACATCTATCTTCATAGGTCGATAGAATTCGTCCCATATTGTGCCGGAAGGACAGAGCCTTTACAAAGCGCCTCTGGGCCGTTTCGATGCCGTTTTATCAGCTTTCATCAGCTCTCAAATCTGCAGCGATGGTACTCAAGTAATCAAGTATTTATTTCACGTACCAAGAGTTTTATAACTTGATGCCCTAAGCAATCCACGGCTGTGGGCCCTCCTCCATAAGTAGAATAGTCCAAAAAACTAAGTGTTAGAGTAATACAACAGTAATTATCCATAAAGAATATGATGAAGGACGAAAGAGATACTCCAAGTAGTTAGTACGTTTTTAGCTTATGAGCTTCTTCAGACTAGCGTTTTATATGCGCGTATAAGCTAGTTTTAAGAGGCCCATGTAGGCGCATACAGGGGCAACTTTTGCTGTTACGCGGAATTAGTACGAATGTTGACGCGCTTATAAGCCGTATACCCAGGTATATGACGACACGGTTGGCGTAGTGCGCTGTAGCACGGTTTCTCGCCTCGATTTCCGTAGTGTCCCGGGTTCGATTCCCGGTCGGGTCAATTCAGGAAACGATCTTTTCTGAATTGACTCGGGTCTGGGTGTGCTGGGAGACGCCCCTGGCTTATTTCCTTGTGTGATACCTCGTGACACAGGGATATTAATCACTACTTCGAGACCATTACAAGAGGTGTGTTGTCTGGCGCATATTTATATTTATATTTTATAAACTCGCCACTACCGGTTTGGGCGCACACGCCGCAATAAGCCCGTGTACGCGCGAACAAATGTTAGTCTGAAACGTTCTTAAACCATCATTACAAGATTCACAAGTCATTTTAACAAAACATATTTCCCGCAAATCTAGTTTCGCAGTTAGAAGTTATATATATTTTTTTTAATTGTTTTTTTCTTTAACCTGTCATGAAAACTATTTCAATTTTGGCAAAGAAGTTGTGTAGTCATGTACTTAGCTATCGTATAATAATGCACACTTGTTTGTATTTTCAAGGAATACCAAGACAGTTTGTCGACTTTTTTGTAACTTTTTGTAAAATTTTGAACAGTAGAATAAATAAATAAATAATAAATAAATATCCCTGGACATTATTCCACACAGCGCCATCTAGCCCCAAAGTAAGCTAATTAAAGCTTGTGTTATGGGATACTAGACAACGCATAAACATACTTAAATACATTTTCTTTTGTAAATACATACTTATTAAACATAGGAGACACCCAGACCAGTACAAACAGACATGTTCATGCACACAAATGTTTGTACTGTGCGGGGATCGAACCCGCGACCTCTGGTGTAGTAGCCAACTTCTTAACCATTACACCAAGTCGGTCGTCAAATGTTTAAAATGTCAGAATGTTTAAAATCACTGTAGTTAAATAAATGTGGTATCGAAGATTTGTTCCCAGCTTCAAAACCTGCCATAACATGTTTAATCTCTAGCCAAAACCTGCTGTTATGCAAGTTTGGTATCATCGTCAAAAATAACATCGTGCAAAGCAACTCGATGGAAAATTTGCGATCTTTTCCAAAAGTCTTCATTTGGAGAAATCGCTGTAAAAAATGTTTGGACCACTGAAACAGGGCCATCCTGATAACTATAATATTGATAAACAATCGAGCTTTCGACATCTACGGTCAATTACAAAGTGCCGATTTTCAAACAGTCTTGCCATGTGCTAGAAAATACTAGTGCTGGTTCTGGTGCCCCCCAAGACGTGATGCCCTAAGCAATTGCTTAATTTGGGTTAATCCGGCACTGGGTCTCATTAAAATACACACAGTTCTTAATAGGTAGACTTAGTTTTTTAGGTATTGCAAAATAATGTTTAATTTTATACATATTCATTATAATAATCAAAATCACTTACAATAAAAAGATGGATTAGACTAATCAAAATTTAAATACACACATCAAAAGTGTCTAGGGATCAACATATATTTTTGCAATAACTTTTCTCCTGATTGATAATAATTAAAATTTTATTTAAGGATTCATCAAATAAAGTGTTTTTGTTTGTCTACAGTAACGATAAACCAAGTCACCTTTGCATTAATAAAGAAATTTGCCATTTTCCTAATAAAGGGATTTTTGACATTTGAACCACTAACATTAAAGTTCGAAAAAAAGACTGAAATAACAGTTTTCTTTAAAATTTTATTGGGTAACTTAAACAATTAATAATCCGTGTTTCTACCGCGAACACTAACAACACAAGAACATCGGTTTGGCATACTCAAAATGAGTTCATCCAAATCACGCTGTGGAATGGCCGCCCATGTTCGTTGCAACAACAAAAAAAGGTCTTCTTGCGACTGGATACCCTCCATATTCGGCAGAGCTCTTCTCTGTAGCATATCCCATGCATGCTCAATCGGGTTCAAGTCTGGCGACTGAGCAGGCCAGGGCAGAACATTGATGTTAGCTGCGGCGAGAGTCTGTCTTACAACTCTTGCGGTGTGCGGTCGTGCATTATCATGCATTAACTGAAATAAGGGACCGATTTGCACTTGTAGAGGAACGATGACGTCTGATACAATCGTCTCAGCATAAATTTGAGCGTTGAGGTTGCCTCTGATCCAAATCAACTCAGTTTTTCCGCCGATCCAAATACCCGCCCATACCATGATGGTTCCACCACTATAAGGATGGACTTCCTGGCAGGATTTTAATCGCTGTTGGCGTCCAGGGGTTCTCCAGTGTCGTATACGTCTTGTATCCGGTCTCATACCAAAACGAGACTCATCAGAAAAGCACACGAAACGCCATTGTTCTTCTGCCCAATTTCTGTGTTCAAGAGCCCATTGATATCGAATCCTACGATTGTGCATTGCTATAGGTGGTACCCTTAGCGGTCTTCGGGAACGTCATCGTTCCTCTACAAGTGCAAATCGGTCTCTTATTTCAGTTAATGCATGATAATGCACGACCGCACACCGCAAGAGTTGTAAGACAGACTCTCGCCGCAGCTAACATCAATGTCCTGCCCTGGCCTGCTCAGTCGCCAGACTTGAACCCGATTGAGAATGCATGGGATATGCTACAGAGAAGAGCTCTGCCGAATATGGAGGGTATCCAGTCGCAAGAAGACCTTTTTTTGTTGTTGCAACGAACATGGGCGGCCATTCCACAGCGTGATTTGGATGAACTCATTTTGAGTATGCCAAACCGATGTTCTTGTGTTGTTAGTGTTCGCGGCAGAAACACGGATTATTAATTGTTTAAGTTACCCAATAAAATTTTAAAGGAAACTGTTATTTCAGTCTTTTTTTCGAACTTTAATGTTAGTGGTTCAAATGTCAAAAATCCCTTTATTAGGAAAATGGCAAATTTCTTTATTAATGCAAAGGTGACTTGGTTTATCGTTACTGTAGACAAACGAAAACACTTTATTTGATGAATCCTTAAAGAAAATTTTAATCAATATCAATCAGGAGAAAAGTTATTGCAAAAATATATGTTGATCCCTAGACACTTTTGATGTGTGTAGTTAGAATTAAAACAAAAAAATAAAAGACATCTGTCAGATAGCCAAAAAAAATAATAAGCCAAATTAAAATAAAAAGCCACGCGTCGAGCGGCAGATCAGGCGCCATCTTTCAATTCCATATAACCTGTCAAGTTAATTTCCTATATATTGAGCGTAGCGAGCCATTTCGTAATAATGATCTTTCATTTCCAGCCAGTATAGGTGTATACGTGATTATCTTCTAGGCTAGATATTTACTGACTAAATTGCTCGCTACCCTTCGTTTTGGGGATTAACTTGGCTGGATATAAGCCCAGTACTGCCGCTGACGGCGAGTAGCGATGACATCGTCGGGTTCTGAATCTTGACTGAAGCGACATGACGTCACGACGTGTCGCTGCGACATAACGCGGCGACACGTCGTCTGCTGCTGCACCCTCATTAACATACCATCATGACTTTATCCTGAACGGTATAGTTAGAGGCATGTGACTGTGTCCTCATGGTGAACGAAACACTCAGAAGCCCACTTATCACCAATGGTATTAGAACCCAACGTGGTAGGTGGCCTTCCGCCGTTATTCCGGTTGATTTGGTTTTTTATCGATGTTTTCCATCACCGGGGAGTAAGTCGGATATTTAACAATGAACACAAAGATTTAGGTTTGAGCTCTGGACCACACGATCCACGATCTGAGTTCGGGCGCTGAACCACACATTTCCAATTTTCCAGCCATTCTTCATCATATTGCATACAGCATCCTGATGGCTATGAGGGATAGGTCGTCATGCTCCTTATTAAAGCACTGGATGCACCTGCACGCACAGGGATCCAAAAATTATTTTTCATTAATTAAATAATGTACTTACTAACATAGTTTTTAAGCGTATTTTTTCTGTTACTAACAATAATTATGGACATAGTCTGAAATGAATGAATATTATTATTATTATTATTACTACTACTATCAACTTCCCACTTCTCCAAAAACAAGTTTTAGGAATCCCCGCTTCACCACTCTCCCAAATAGTTCCCGCTTTACAACGTGTTGAAAACTTCACATTAAATTATGCCAACTATTTGTCACAAGCCCCACAGTGCGGAAAATTGCCTTTACCAAGTTTTATGTGCGTTATAAATCTCCTGGGCCTGGTTACACTGGGACACCACCGGGTGATTACCTGGTACCATTTGATTGAATGAATGAATGGATGTGCACTGCAGAACTCGTTGAACTTAAGTATTCATCTTCAGAGGCTTCGCCTGCGTAAAAAACATACTTACGCCTTTTAAATATAGCCTATCTTACTCGCTAATAATATAGATTTATATTGGTGAAATACTTTTTAATCGGTCCAATACTTTCGGAGCCCTTTCAATGCAAACAAAGAAACAAGCAATCTAATTTTTCCTCTTTATATTATTATGGATCAGTTTTTACAAGAGAGCTGGACTTTACTGCTGGAGATCATGCATGACACAGAAAATCGTTTTTTTTTATAGTTAGAGCCTAAAGTATCCATTTACCGAACAGCAATATTATAGCTTAAATATGTTGCAGCTAAACGCTTACAAGGCATTGTATAATAAAGTTTTTTGATATCGTTGTGCGTTACAGTCAGGAGACCAAAGCTTATCATTACGTATCGGATCGTCATTCGTATAATCGTATGAAAGCCGTCTAGAGTGGTAATTTGTTCCGTCAGAGTATCGGACGATTTTCTTACGATAATGTGTCCGGCACCGCAGCGTTGAAACACAGTAGAAACACAGTTGAGCCATAGTACAAACAATAGATATAACAATACAATTTACTGCACCTAGTGCATCGACTGACGACGTGTTATGAGGCTAAAGCTTAAAATGGAGTAGAGAATTTTGACTCTTTCGTGTTTCAGCTTGGAGTCCTAGTGTGGCTGTAACCTAAAGCACTGCATAGCTCGGTGCTCATAAATGCACTTCATCTTGTTACGAGGAGCCGTTAATTTTAATTCTTTCGAGATAATCACGAGAAGAATCGCCATTTTTGACGCCAACTACATGTTTCCAACAGGAGATAATTGTAGAATATTTTCTGCGTTCGTCTACCATGAGTTGCCTCAATTCAACCACGGCAGATAACTACAGTAACAATAACGGCATTATTATACACTAGAGGCGCTGAACTTTAATCCTATACGAAAACTTCCCTACATATGCTAGCGACTGTCATCGTGTTAACTTATGGTAGGGGTACAGAATTAACCTCACTTACATACACACATACATACCATCACGCCTTTTTTCCAACGGGGTAGGCAGAGACTACATCTTTCCACTTGCTACGATCCTGACACACCTCTTGCGCTTCTTCCACTCTCATTAATACTTTCCTACATGCTCGTCGATTATTGGTACTCCTGACCTGACCTTTTCTGAGCACGTCTTGGACTTGTCCTGAGTACGTCCGTCTAGGCCTTCCCTTTTCAACAGCTCCATCCACCCTCGCCTTGTGAATTCGTTTCGTCAATCGCCTTTCATCCATCCTTTCCATATGCCCAAACCATCTTAGCATTCCCATCTCAATTTTTGTGACAACATCCTCTTTCACAACACAACGCTCTTAATATGCTATTCCTTACATTATCACTCAATGTCACTCCTGCCAAACTTCGCAATGCTTTCATTTCCACTGCATTTATCCTACTTTCATCCTTCTTTTGCCATACCCAACCTCACTTAAATTATAATAATTAACTACAACTTCTTGTATGCCATATTTAGTACCATTTCTACTCATTAATGTTGATAATTAGGGTGTTTGACAACATCATCAGATACCAAAAATAATTTAATATGAGCCCTATAAAAACTTTAAGTTAGATGACTTATATCCAAATCATTTTATAGCCCCCTCAAACTTGAGTGGGTAAATCCATTTCTAGTGTTATGTCAATAAAAAAAACTATACCATTCGATATGAAATTTATTTATTCTTTATTGCACATAGTCTATGTTACAAGGGTTGGACTTAATGCCCAGAGGCATTCTCTACCAATCAACCACACAGTCAGACAGAGATATTACCGGCAGTGCTAGAGATAAAAGTTTTGAATTAGGTGCAATGAAGGTGAAATGGTTTATATCAAAATAAGAAGATTTCAAAGAAATTTCATAAATATATTACATAATAATGGCAATTACACGTTATATAGACAAAAAGTAAAAAAAATAACAGACAGATGACAGGTGGATCCAAGAGAATGACAAAACTACAGTTCTTGGGGCGTCATCAATCTTTTAAAGTGCGCACGCAAAGCCTTTTTAAATGCATATTTACTGCACGCCTTTCTAACCAAGACCGGCAGTTTGTTCCAAAGTCGTATTGCCGAAACAGTGAAGGAACTAGACAAAAAGCCAGAAGAATTAGCAGGTGTAAGGAGAGAAAGAGTATTTATAGAACGCAATTGACGACTGTGCGAATTATGAAGGAAGTGAAATTTATTTTTCAATGACTTCAAAAAAAGGAGGAGGTTCTCAATTTGACTGTATGTTTTTTTTTATATGTTTGTTACCTAATAACTTTCGACTGGGTGAACCGATTTTGATCATTCTTTTTTTATTTGAAAACTGGTGCTTCCCGAATGGTTAATTTGGTCCAATTCTGACAGTGGCATCCATGGGAAATCCATATAAGTCTTAAATCTAGATAAACAAAATGCGCAACAAATGGACGAATAACTCATTATCACGCCAACCGATTTCGATGCTTCTTTTTTATTGGAAAGGATATACCTACTTCAAGGGTAGTTTGATGAGAGTTTGGTTAGGTTCTGATTATGGGATCCATGACAAAGTAACGGAACTCTTCAATTCTTAGGAGCAATTAGACGAAGCCAATGTACGTTTGTAACTACCTACAAACATACGTAAACGTGATATGTAAGAAATAGGGATATTGTAGTGTTTCCTTGGCTGACACCGACTCCAACAAAAACAATAATTGTACCTACACTATATTATCTTATAAGTTTTAGAAGAATACGCAATTATTTCTTTACTTTTTAGTTCTTTGTTTTGGAATAGTTTTTTTTGAAGTTTGTTTTTATTTTGTTAAAAAATTTAAATAAGCAGGAAAATTAGGGTCAAAGAGGATTGAGAAAAGGGTGCACAAAATACGAACGCATCTTCGCTGACGGATAGGTAGCCAGTTCAGCTTCATCCGGCAGCTAGAAACATGGTCGTATTTGCGAAGCCTAAAGATGAAGCGAATGAAATTGATGAGGAGACGTTGAATTTTGTTTAAGAGATCTTGTGAAATGTTGCTATTTATAGGTAGGAACTTCCAAATGTTTTGCAGAACGCAAAGAAAGCGACCGCAAATGACGACATTTGCAGGCGGCAGTTTTTGGGGAGCGTTTTGGGCAAGTCTAAAAATAAGATTTTTAAAATTGCTGTCTCGGGGAGTTTTGGTACTTTTGAAACATATTTTTTACCAATTTTCCTATTTTGAGAGGTTTTCGATAACATTTCAATAAAAAATAGTCAAATACCATGATGCAAATGCATGATGCTATCTATGCTTCTGAGTTTTAGGTAAATAGTTACCTACAAATCTTTGTTGTGTGGAGCTACAAAAACACGTAACTGTCTAACCATCACTTCAGCAGTTTCCAACATTTTTTACTCCATTTTCCCTACTGCCTACTAACGGCGAGATATGTCTCCGAAAAAAGTTAGCTTTAGTACAATTTGCCCATCTGATCCTTTGTGCGCAAACGGCTTTTAAGTTTTATGACCACACGACAAATCTTTGCGATCTCGGCGCAATAGGGATGGGACTTATTAATCGATATCGTATTTATATTTTATTTATTTATTTATATCTTAACGGCTGAACCTGAAAAAAAATATATTTAGTAGGTATACTATAATGGGCAAATCCTATGATAAGTGAATTTAGAAATCTAGAAAAAGGTGCTTGTCTTTAAAACATTGATGAAACAACGTTGGCTTAGAACGTAATATACATTCGTCAAATTCGTTAGGTCTGTTAAAGGCCTCGATAGCTCATTTGGAAGAGCAGACACCCGGATGGTGGAAGACGCGGGTTGGAGTCCTGCTTGTACCCTAGGATTAGGTCGATTTTTTTTCTAGTTTCTGTCTTTAAATAAGCCCAGCTTAACTGGCTTCCCTTCCGTCTTCGCCGTGATGATCATGTTCTGTTCTCTTGTATAACATTCTATTGAACCCAATGGCACCCCGTTACCTTAAAGAGTGGTTCAAATTTCTGCAACCTATCCAGGGACAGGAAAAGCGTTCATCCAAGAAACTCTGCCTTAAATTCCCTGCTCATTCTTTTCACTTCTACACACAGTCTTTTCCTGTCAAATTCATTCGTCTGTGGAACTCCTTACGATAAGAGAGTCTCAATTCTTACCCATCTTTAAGAGGATACTGAAGAGCCATTTTTCTATACAAACGTAGTCTCCTGTTTCCTCCTTGGATATTGCTAGTAGAGTAATCATTATTTCCAAGAAATCTATTGCTAATATAAGCATGTCCCAATGGTATCTTCTTTAATATAAATATTATTAAAAGAGATGTGAACTTTCAATTATCGAAAACATGGGCCATATTTTCGGCAGTGTTCAAACATCCAATGAACTAAATTGACTAATTTATATAAAAAAGAAAATATAGAAATACGGCCAAAGTCCTTCTTTATTTTTTTATGGAAAAAGTAACTAAATCGGTAATTTTTTCGAAAAGGGATCTGCCCCCCGATTTAGAACAAAGTTATCGACCCATTCGGTAATTTTCTTTGATTTTTAATAATTTTTTCATGTAGGGTAGATTTTATGTAATTTGGTTTAAGAAAACTGAGGAGCTTTGGCTTTAACATTTCAAAATTTTGATTGCTACCGCTTAGCGGACTATTTACTATAATTAAAACAAAGTCACCGAATCGCTCGATAACTTTGTTCTGAATCGGGGGGCAGGGGATTACGAACCGTCGATTTTGTGTATTTTGATAGGAAATTTCGGTCCGATTTTCATCTGTCTCTATCGCACTCTGCGGGGCGCTCGCTATTTGCAAAAGACAGCAAGAGATTTTACGAATACCTATGTTTCAATTCTCTCGACCGTGCTGTGTCCTCTTAAGTCGAGGGTCAAAGCGCATTTCCTTGCACATTGACACTATCCTTCCCATTTGTTTCCCCTTTTCTCTTGTTCTTTTTCCTTTTTATATCCCGGTAATTTTTTGGTTATAACTGAGCTGTTTGCTATGTACGTAGCTGACGTATTTTTAATGTGTCAGATACTATTTACCAGCTTTTATTCTATACTTTTCTTCTTAAGCACGTACTTGCCTTTCTTGTCATTATCCTTAGCCTGTGGGTTGCTTGGAAGAGATCGCTATTTAGCGATAAAGCCTCCCAAATTGTAGGTACAATATATATTTTTTTCTGTAAATCTATATCATTTGTGTGCAACAAAGAGTAACTACTCACTTACTTAAATCCTTCATTATTTTAACCAAATATACTCGTACTATTGAAGGGTACAATTGGAGGGTTATCACTACGCTTGTCAATAACGGCTAACGGTTTGGTAATTACAAACAACAGAAACCTAGTTCAATTAGAATATAATTTCCTCTATTATTAATAAGTACGTGAAATTCAATTGTGTTTGCAATAATTGAGTCGCGTCTTAGATACAAAGATTCATTAATCTTAAACAAACAATGTTCATATTAAATTATACTAACAATTACAATGGTTCTCTATGATCTTGTACAGTTCGGTTTCAGAGATGCTTCCTATAAAGGACGCTCAAATCATGGAATGAGGTTTTCCATCATGTGCTATATTATGGAATTCTTCAAGAGAGGCTTGTAAAGTTTGTCAAGTGCCTAATGGTGGGAAGAGGAGCCAGAACTCATTGGGTGGTGGGGGTCAATTTAGGGCACCTGATCTTCATCACGAGATCATCTTTTGTTGCCTTAATGACAACAAACAAATTCTACAAATGCCTCTTTTTAAAAAAAAATTACATCTTTAAACCATTATGACAGATGACAACCGTCTCTAAACTCTTAAACAGCTTTATGAGCAACCAGTGGTACCTGTATTAAGCACTGGTAACTGCTTCCTATCAAGCGATTTACATGATTGCATTCATTGAAGCAACATTCAAAATGGCGACTGGAGTCAAAATGGCCGCCTATGTTTGAAGCAGTTGCCCTCCTCCCGAAAGTTGTTTCACTATTTAAGCCTTAATTTGCATTTTGGGAACAACACTAGTCCAAATTACCGCCCTAGCATTATTACAAGTACCTACAATGAAGGACTTTATCTCGTTATAAAGAGGCATTACTCTTGAAACTCTCTAATTAACGCTTGCAATGTGTTAACCTTCTGCTGCCGGTTGGGGTAACTTATACCCCTGACAATAAATTAAATCACTTATTAACTTACGAGTATAAGCAAACAGATAAGAACTCTTTTGTTATGTGTTTTTTCTAACCCATTAAAAATACTTCAAATAATTATAATAACACAATGCAGGATTAACAATTTTCGCAACGGCCTAATTCTAGTAATTTCAAAGGGAATATGGCTCAATAGAAGACTAGTTGCTTAATATGGCATTGTTCACTATGATTCGTTCCACTTAACTAAACTGAACGTAATAAAACGAGTCGTCGCACAACGATAACACCCCCTAGTCCAGTTTATCGAAAGCCAACTTATCCAATTCTAACTTTCAATGCTGAAAATAATCTTAAACGTAAGGTTTCTTAGCAAATAAACCTGTGAGATAAAATGGGTAAAACTTTTTAAAATGAGCACGAAAACTTTCGTGGGAAATAAAGAAAGAATAAATATGACAAAAATATTCCCCCCCGCAGTATTTGAGGGTTAAAACGAAATGAGGACGTGTTTTTGTAGGATGACGCAATTACCCTCAGCGTTATAGTGACCTAAGTCAATGTTTTTAGGGCGAAAGGACTTAGGAGCGAACAATTTCAGCAGGGATTGTTTTGTTTTTGTTTTTAGTTGTTTATTGTTTTTGAGTTATCCAAGAACTTACGGGGCACTTGGGTCTACGATGTACGTCGATCATCATTCATCATCATTCGTAACCATAAAGGTCAAAGCTCATTAGCACGAACGGTACCTTACCTATCAACGCCTCGAGCTGATCGTCTGACGTCCACTTTTTCAGCAGTGCTGAAATAGTGTGCTATACTAGGATCATAAGGAGGCCCCTACTGAACAGAGGTCTGATTCTGCTATTTAAATACCAATGTAATCGTAATTGAATGGCGTGATTTTTACAGTTTGAGTAGGGATGGACTAAATGTCTAAATCATGCCATTCTTGCCTCCTTCAGAGATTTCTAAAGCGGCCTGCACCCACCAGAATTTGTCTCTTCTGTATGTCTACCACGAGTTCACACCAATTTATATGAAATATGTATATGGATATAAATAGCATAATTTTATTAGGTATGTAATCAAATAGGTATTCAATTAATGTTTTGGCGACACGCGTGCGCGGCTTTCACCGCGAGCCGACCCACCTGCCGCTAGGGCTGACACTTCCAATTGGGAATTGTTTATTAGTCTCTGACACCTATAGTACGTACAAGCTCTGCTCAGTTTGGGGTCAGACCCTGGATAAACAGTCAATCACAGCTTTTCAAACAAGCATGCAGGACACCTTACTTTCCGCCCGCGGCTTCGCCAGCGTTATATAATATAGCCAAATTACGTAAAATCTTGATAAATTGTAGTCCATGTGTTATTCTGATTTATAAGCTGTATTACTGTAAAGTTTCATCCAAATCCGTTCCGTAGTTTTTGCATGAAAGAATAACAAACATACACATACATACATACATAAATAAATATCCCTGGACATTATTCCACACAGCGCCATCTAGCTCCAAAGTAAGCTAATTAAAGCTTGTGTTATGGGATACTAGACAACTGATAAACATACTTAAATACATTTTCTTTTGTAAATACATACTTATTATACATAGGAGACACCCAGACCAGTACAAACAGACATGTTCATGCACACAAATGTTTGTACTGTGCGGGGATCGAACCCGCGACCTCTGGTGTAGTAGCCAACTTCTTAACCATTACACCAAGTCGGTCGTCAAACAATACATCCTCACAAACTTTCGCATTTATAATATTAAGTAAGATTAGTAAGATGCGGCAGACAACATACCACTTGTCACGGTCTCGAGGTAAGGATAAATACCTATCCTTGTGTTAAGAGGTACCAGACAGGGAAATGAGCCAGGGGCGTCTCCCAGCACACCCAGACTTGAGCCAATTTAGAAAAGATCACTTCCTGGTAATCGAACCCGGGACACCACGCAAGCCGAGGCGAGAAACCCTGATACAGCACACTGCGCCAATTGTGTTATCGCCAATGACAGTAGCGTTTGCGTCGCCGTTTTCTTATGGAATTTCGGTACAGCGTCTCTAATGATGAGAAATGGAACTAAACATGAGATACTAATTGCTAAACTCAACGATCGTTGCTTGCGTGACGGAATCTGATGGTTTATGGACAAAAGAAACCTTGTATGGCAAATAAATGTAGTTGTGAACTTACTAAAGGCTCCTAAGAATGAGTAACAATACATTACTGTCAATGCGATAGATGTTTAATCAACTTTTCATTTTGAATCAGATTAAACGTTGGCTTAAATCAGCATTGTGCGAAGCCCAAAAAAAAAGAAGTTATTAGACGTTTGGTTGACTTGACAACCAAACGTCTAATAACTTACCGGCATCTGTCTTGTCTTGTATTTTTCGCTTTCAATTTGCAATGCTGTGTTATTGTTTTTATAATAATAATTTCATTATTACGATTTGGCTTAAAAAAACGGACGTTAATGGCTCTCTGTAGTGACCTACCTCCTTTTAGATTTCACGGTTTAAAGACTTTGTAACCTGCACATAGCTAACTCGGCAATAATTACGGATTTACGATCATCGCAATGGAATCAACATTTTGTGTGAATTGTGGCATTTGTCAGCTAGTGGTTCCTTGGTACTGGCAGAAGTGGCAGATCAACAAAATATGTGCTTGAAGAACATTAGTCCCACTCACGTAAATAAAACTTTGCATTATATCATTAAATATAACCTTAAAAATTTTCAGTGTTTTGATATTTAACGAGTTCTCAGAAGTGTCCGTCCATAAACTACGTTTTGACACTAAAGTGTATGTATTTATGAACCCTAAGAGGTATTTTTCATGACTGTTCGTTCTGAGGCTGCAATGTATGGGCGAATGGACACTATCCTTTCCACATCAATCGTAAAATAGGTCATCCGAAAAAAGTTCGGTGAATAACCATGTTTCGCCAGTAACTGAGTTACACTGAAAAAAATAAATAACAAAACTGTTTCGGTTATTACCTTTTTAACCATACTTTAGTTAGTCGTCAACAAACTTAATTTGAAATAATTAAAGTGCTTTATTTGCGAAGCACAAAACTGGTTTCGTTATTTTCAGTTCGGTTACTTAAAATCTAAGTTTTAGTTATGAATAACCTTAATTAAGACAACACATCACATTGGTAACGTGTTACTAAACTAGTTAACTAAATTTATGCTAATTCTTAGACTATTCATTACCAAAGGCACGCTTTACTATCAAACAATTAATTGTTAAACACTAAAGAAACATTTAGGCTACTAATAACTCATTAAAGTTGATTATTTTAACACGTATGATTAAAAGAAATACCCTATTTTTGCAGTTGTTTAAAACAAAACTGCGATTCAACAAAACTTCTGTAATTAACAGCAAAGTAATCTTTTAAGCTAGACATGACGTTATCTTACGATAGCCCTATTTTGATTTTATGTCACCAAACACTTTTGTTTACGCGATGTTGAACTAGGTACCTCGTGATCGACGCCCTGACATGACGACACGTGCAACAGGTTGATTCCTGTTCATTTTGCCGCTTGCGCTTACCGGGAAGTCCGGGAACACTGCGTTTTAATTTGATGGTCGCAATTACCTACTTATTTGTTGTATCAGCAATGTTTATCGTGTCGTGCGTGTTTTATGTATGTAACACTATTAGTGAACTCGCGAGAGAGAACCATGGACGAGCAGAACCCAGATCCTCTTGAAGATTACCTACGGCAATGGGGGCTCGAAATGTACGTTGCACCATTCAAAGGTAGGTATTTCCCTATCATTTCCTTTCATTGTCTTGCGGTAAGGTAAAGACGAATTCTATGCCACGCTAAAGCAAAATAATACGGAAGCTATGGCTTGGGGTACCTACCAAAATGGTGCCGGCCGCGTGTGCATAATGCCAACGCGCCTAAACTACCTACCCACCTATCTATTTAGAACCTGAACTTGCTTCTTAATTATTAACTCTCGCTTGCGTGTGTATCTAACCTACCTACTTACTGGTATTTTTTCAGAACAAGCCATAGATATAGAAACACTACAAATGCTTTCTGAAAATAACCTAAAGGAGCTTATTCCCATAATTGGCCACAGAGCTAAACTAAGCACACAAATAAAATTGTTACAATCTATAACATCTCCCAGGGAGGAAAGTATGGCTATAGAAATAGTAAGTACCTACCTACCTAGATATTAACAATGAACATTTATTGTTGAATACTAATATAAGGTATCCTATTTCCTTATCACTTGATCGGATTTGATGTTGGTTTGGTACCTACCATAAGACATTGCACTATTTGCACTCGAGTAACAACATGTTTTCTCTTTATTTATTTATATTTCTTTATTTAGTATATACCTATAAGTCAGTCTATTTATTTGTTTTCTTTTCTTTATCTATTACACATATGTTATGTATAGGTTTCTCGTTGTTGTATGTAATGTATATCTACTTTACCTGTATTGTGTTTAGTAGTAGTTAATGCCTTCTTTTATTTTTATAATATAACTGTGCTCTCAGTATTTTTACTGTCTACTCATTAAAGGTATTTTTAGTTGGCATATTGTTGATCTGTAAATCTGATATCTGATATTTAAGAAGTTATCTGTCACAATTTATGGTATAGTGGACCGCAGGTCAAGGTACACAATTGATCAAAATTCTCTTTTGACAAAATCAATCCTTCTATGTTTAAATAAGTCTCATTCTTGGACTGCTAAAAAGTCACAGATTATGTAGCTTAACCTGCGGTCTACTGCTACACAAATATTCTGCTTACCTATAATATTCTTTAATTATTTCAGGAATTATTCAAAATTTTAAGTTCATGTAATGAGGGTAAATCTCTCTTACTGAGACACAAAGACAAAGGCCTGTTAAAAAACGCCGACCGAAGACGACTTTGTAATATAATAATAAGCAATGAGTTGCAAGACGACCCCCAAAAAAGAATTACTAGCGCACGGCTGTACGTACTTGCATATGAAATACCCAAAGTATTCAAAAAGGAGAACTCATCAGTCTACTTCATACCTTACATGAGCATCAGTCCTATGCAAAAGGCTACTGCAAAAGAAAAATTATTAGACTGTTACCGTCAACGCAGGAGAGAGTACATCAAATCTGGAGTTATTGCAGCATATTACTCCAAACGACGTTCATCATCAGCAACTAGCAGTGGTACCGAGTCTATTGAGAGACCTGGCCTGTCCTTCAGCAATATTCAAGACGCTATTAACCAACTTCAGAACCTACAATCAACTGAAGAAATCCAAGAGAAACTTTTATGGCTCAATAATTGTTGTGACCCGTGGGGAACAGTCGAAACATACTGGAACGCCACAACCAAACAAAGACTGACTGAATTGACAACTAAAATTACAGTTGAAGAATATCTTAAAAAATATGTTAGGTTTAATTAAGTGATGTGACTTTAACAGTGTAAGTTGAAGAATATCTTAAAAAATATCTTAGATTTAATTAAGTGGTGTTACTTGAACAGTGTAAGAATATATCCAGGTAAAATAAAATAATTGAATTTGTAAATCAACTGCATTTTATTTATCTATCGTTTAACTTAGCTCCTACATTATAGTCTGAGCGTTTTAGCATGGCAATTAGTGGTCATTTCCCTTTTGTGAATGTTTCAGAGAAATATTTTCAAAAGGGCAATGACGCTATTGCCATGCTAAAGCGCTCAAACTGCAGTACCTTGCTTAAACAAACAACTACAGCTAAAGCAAGCAATTAGTTTTGTTGCTAATAGTCAAACTGTTTTGTAAAAGTTAACAAATCAAATTATCTAAATTAAATTATTTATAAGGTTATAAGTAAAGTAAGAATCTTGTTACACAATACCAAGTTAGCTGTGTTAATAGCAGCAAAACGAATTTGCCAAAGTAAACAAAGAATTGGTTTACTAGCTGCATATAAATAGACCTACATATTACTAAAAGTATAGCACTAAGTAACAAAAAACATTGGCTAAGCTGAACTAAACACCTTAGTAAGACTTAGACAGTATAGTGTTGTCATTATTACAAAACAGTTTAGTCGAAAAAATAACCCAACAAGATTTTGTTACGTATTGCTTTAGTTTTGTAGTCACTTTTTCTATGTTACACGAAGACGAAAGTTTAGCTATGTTCAACAAAAGTTTTTTTTCAGTGTAGCAGGTCAAAATTTGTAATGGATCACTGCAGCAACGGCAACAGTTTTAGCACACAAATTTCTCACTGGCCTATAAATGAGTTTGCCAGCAAATATTGTACGAGAGTATTTTGTATGCATGAACACGATGTTACGTTGAAAACTCTAGGCTGTTTCGGAAAATATTATGGCGTTAACATTTTGATCAGCTGTAAGTTGAAGTTGAATGGCTGTAAAGGAAATTGTTATAATTCACTTCTGCCGGTAACATAAATTACGGATTTTATTCTCTCTTTTACTTTTCAATCAGTAAAAAAAACAACTTCAAATCAAATTCTAAAACAAAGCACTAAAAAGTGAAGAAATAATTGCGTATTCTTCTAAAACTTATACGATGATATAATGTAGGTACAATTATTGTTATTGTTGAAGTCGGTGTCAGCCAAGGAAACACTACAATATACCTAGCAATATACCTATTTCTTACATATTACGTTTACGTATGTAGGTAGGTAGTTACAAACCTACATTGGCTGACACCGACTCCAACAATAACAATAATGGTACCTACATTATATTATCGTATAGGTTTTAGAAGAATACGCAATTATTTCTTTACTTTTAGTGCTTTGTTTTGGAATAGTTTTTTTTGAAGTTGGTTTTTTTTTGTTAAAATTTTTGTTTATTTCTTGATTTTCAGTGAATAGTTCTTATTTATTTTATACATCGAAAAAGTATAGTCCAATTGCTCCTAAGAATTGAAGAGTTCCGTTACTTTTTCATGGATCCCATAATCAGAACCTAACCAAACTCTCATCAAACTACCCTTGAAGTGTATCCTTTCCAATAAAAAAAGTAGCATCGAAATCGGTTGGCGTGATAATGAGTTATTCGTCCATTTGTCGCGCATTTGGTTCATCTAGATTTAAGACTTATATGGATTTCCCATGAATACCACTGTCAAAACTGGACCAAATTACAATGGGACTATACGGGTACCATCAGCTTTCAGATAAAAAAAGAATGATCAAAATCGATTCACCCAGTCGAAAATTATGAGGTAACAAACATAAAAAAAAAACATACAGTCGAATTGAGAACCTCCTCCTTTTTTTGAAGTCGGTTGAAAAGAGGGAACTGAGTACTGTCGAACTGATAACCTCATTATTTATGATATGACCATGATTGGTTTGATCAATTTATTTCCGGATTACAAATTACATATTCAGTGAAGCGACATTATCGATAATCTCCTCCCGCGTGGAGTTGATGACACAGAAGGAGACCGTGGAAAGAACCCGAGAGGATGATCCTCTGGTGGCCCCTCTCCGACGCAGACGGCGGTTCGCCCGTCGTCCTCCTGTACCCTAAAAGAACCGGGGTGAAAGCCGGGGGTCTTATTCCATGGTGCTCCCGTCTGGGGTTGTCCCAACATACCGGGATGACCCCGTCGCGTGAGGAGGCCTGGCGCGTAAGCTGGGCCGACCGCTGGGACGATGTGGTCATCTTTTTGCTCCATGTCGTTCTGATCCAAAGCGGTGAGGTATACCCACCCGGGTGGTTTTTAGTGGGTATTTCTCCGGCTTTCTGGCAGGGAGCCTCACACTCCTTCACTACCTTCACCTAGGAAGTGGGATTCTGCGTGAATGCATTTTCCCCGATAAACAAAAAAGGTACCTGGAAGTTCAGATGAAATCGAAATAGCGCATTTTCGACCTTTTAAACCCTATGAATATAGTACACTGTTAAATCGTAGTTTTTTTTTCATAATATTGGCTAAGCGCACACAAGAGAAATAAGAAGTAAACTATCATAACTAGTGCCTAAGAATTTTTTGATGTAGAGACTAGGAGGTATGTGCAATGTGCATAAACCAATACTGATTTAATACCAATAAATGCAAAATATATACAACTAAAAACGTTACCTAATGTATCTTTGTGGGTTGTCAACGAAGGTACATTTTACATAAAACCTAATTACCTGAGAACTCATAGCTTCCCTAATGACCTTATGCCATGCTATGAAATTATTCCTAGCACAATTAAAATACATTTTGATGTAATGTTTTAGTTAATTACAAGCAATTCATAAGAAAACCTTTTTAGAGGCACATTTATGATTTCCGTACTTTAAAAATATTAGGAAATTAAATGTTGTGCGACGAAACCGGATTTTTTGTGCATTCATAGATTGAGAATAATTTCCAGAACGTATTAAGAAATACAGATCTATGAATTCGTTTTCAAACAAAGAGCTTTAAGGTTTTTGAAATATCAAGTTTTACGGCGGGTTCAACATTTAATCGCATTCTGAAAACTGGACGTTTTTTTTAACCGAAGTTTCTTGATACCGATACTTTAGAAGGCTGAAAATGGCTCCCCATCATCATCCGTGCGGTCTATCTCGGTTGTGAACCCACTCCAGTGTGTGGGGTCCCAGGGTCCGCCTTTCTTATTTGGAGGCTGAAAATGGCTAACTAACAGCAATAATTGGGTTGGACGATTAGAACATATAGTTACGGCCTTATTAATAAACAAAGATTTAAAGTAAAAAAAGTAAAGTAAAAAATATCTTTATTCACGACACTATTTACTACACACTATTTAGACGACACGATTGGCGTAGTGCGCTGGAGCACGGTTTCTCGCCTTTAATTCCGTAGTGTCCCGGGTTCGATCCCCGGTCAGGTCAATTCAGGAAATGATCTTTTCTAAATTGGCCTGGGTCTGGGTGTGCTGGGAGACGCCCCTGGCTTATTTCCTTGTCTGGTACCTCGTAACACAGGGATATTTATCCCTACTTCGAGACCATGACAAGAGGTGTGTTGTCTGGCGCATATTTATTATTTATATATTATATATTCATATAGACTTATAAAAAGTACTTATGACATGTCATGTACAAAGAAAAAATTGTAGCAAAAATATACTGCATAAAAATAAACATAAAATAATACTATGATAGTTCATATCATAATTAAATATAATGTGACTCTACCACCGGTTCGGAGGTTGTTTCCGATCGAGAAGACTCCGGCAAGAAACTCGATGGTTATTCTTTTCAATCTTGTTTTTATACACAAAAATTGAATTGACAGAGTAAAGTCATAACAAAAAAGTGTGCAGAGGAGCAGATTATACCTAAGATGACCACAAATTCTTATCATTTAAGAAATCCTCAACACTTTAGTAACCCCATTAGAGCAAGAATAACTTTACTCCAAGTCTTAAGTTCAGAGTAATCAAATTCAATTCAGTATTAATAAATTTTAATAAATAAGGAGGTAGTAAACTAATCTGAATCTACTCTTAACGAGCGACTAAGCATAGAGCATTGTGGTTCTTTCCTCCATAACAATAGAGTACCGTAAAATGGGGTCCGTAGAGACGAATTCGAACTTTGACTAAAGAACAAAAGATAAATATGGTAGTTTACAAGGTACATTTAAAGCTAATATAGATCAAGAAAGACCACGTGTGGTACCTAGCATACTTTTTGGTGCACTTGTAACCATGCTTTAGTTTTTTGTTTTCAATAACTTGCGAATATTATCTGCGCACAGAACAAATAATTTCTGTAAACAGTAAAATGAATAATAATAAATAAATATACAGGACAAATTACACCAAGATCATCTGACAAACTAAGCAGAGCTTGTACTATGGGTGTCAGAAACTGATAAACATACTTGAATATTTTTAAATACATACTTAAATAGATAATAACACCCAGATAAACATTTTTCATGGGTGGGGATCGAACCCACGACCTCCGGTGCTAAAGGCAGGATCGCTGCCATTGCACCAACAGGTCAGTCAAATAAATTAATAATAGCCACAGAAAGTCACGTAGTACATAATCTATTGACAGGGTTTAACTATTTCATCATAGTGAGTGGAACGATTGCGTTTTTATAACATACTCGTACTAGCTGTCCGTCAGTGGCTGCGCCTGCGTAGTATGTCTTTCCCATCAAACATAGCCTAAATAAAAAAAAATATATAGCCTAGGTCACTCCCTGATAATTGATAATGTAGTATTGGTGAAAGAATTTGTAAAATCGGTCCAGTAGTTGCGGAGAGATGATTGTAACTTCGACACTGCAAAACTGCAATCACTGCATCAACTCATTTTATTTATCACATACGATGAGACGAATGAAAGCGCGAAAACAAAACAAACGGCGAATGCCAAGTTGACATCGACAGTCTGTTTCACTCCCCGGTTCATTCAAAGACTCATTCTTTTCACTTTTAAACCGTGTGGGTTGCCATAGCATTCGCATTAATCCCGGTGTAAAGAATGTATTGTTAGTCCAAGGTTACTCCATAGTTATTAATAACATTAAAATCACAAAGTTAGTAAACTAGTCCGAATGTAACGTCGGATTTGGTTTGGAATGAGCAATTTTTATTAATAAGGCTGTTAGTGTATAACTACTGCTTTACCTACAATCAATTAGGATCACAAATCACAATAATGACATATTAGAGAACAACACCTGTCTATTTATTACGAATTTTATTGTAGGCATAGTGCAAGTACATATTGTAATGGTCTAAAGATGTAATAAGTAGTTGTTTGGCTTCGACGTCCTAAGTAGCTTCACCGGTTTGTAGGGTGAGCGCAGATTCAGAAGGCTCTCAACCTTCCTCAATTAATGAGGTTTTTTTTTGACAAAGATGCCGCTGCTTGGCGTCGGCTGCTTCGCAGCTTCACCGTCTGTAGGGTGAGAGAGCGCAGATTTCGAGACAACTATATTTATAATAACAAAGAAAAATCTTAACACCGCCTACTAGGAATAGAAATTGTTCATTAGCACAACGCTATTGGCACAATGATACAACCATATGAGCACTTAAGGACACTACTTTATGTATTTTTTCACGCACTTTCTACTGGTAAAATCTAAATGAATATCGAAATCTGCACTTATTCGAATTTCGCAGTAAGGAGATGAAATGTTAATGGAAAATATAACTCGCTTAGTGATCGGACGAACGAACGAGTGTGGAGCCTCTGCTCCATTTATCTCCTTTTCTTGTTGTGACCAATTTTGATTATTTTTGCGTATGTACCTGTTTTGGGTTTTCAAGTAAAACAATTACTGATCACGTTATGGACATAAATGGCACTATTGAAAAATTTATTGAATGGCTTGACATACACAATATGAAAATTAATTTAATTAAATCCAATTATATCCATTTTAATAATTAAAAGAATATTAGTTTGAATAAGAATGACGTACACTATAAAAACACTAGCATTGATGAAGTGCAACAAGTTAAAATTCTAGGATTGACTATTGACTCTATCAATAGTCAATCCTAGAATTTTCTGTCAACAAATATAAATTGGAAAGCACATATAGAAAATATTTGTAACAGAATTAATTTGTTTGTTTATGCATTACAGCAAGTTAAAACTGTTACAACTTTAAAAATTGCCATTGATGCATATCATGCTTATGTTGGATCCATATTACGCTATGGGTTAATTGTTTGGGTTGGTACCAGCATCAATAGAGCATTTATTGCACAAAAAAAGTGTGTAAAGGCAATTTGTGGTGTATCGCCACGTACTTCCTGCCGACCCCTTTTTAAAAACCTTAGAATATTAACATTAACATCTCTTTATATTTATGAAATTTGCGTATTTGTACAACAGAATTATGAGCTATTTAAACGGGCATATCAGATATACCCTAGAAACCGTAGAAATCCTAATAGACTAGTGTTACACGATACTCCGAAGACGATGCAATATAGTAAAAGCTGCTTGACAATGTGTGTGAATTTTTTTAACCATTTGCCAAATGAATTGAAGACATTAAATTCAAGGCAATTTAAGACAGGGTTAAATAAATGGTTGCTGTCTAAGACCTTCTACCATTTAAAAGAATTTCTAGAAGAGAAGTACTAGTTTCTGTTCTTTGGCGTGTCTTTATTATGATTGGATTTCGTAATGTTTATGTCAAAAATGTCAAGTGTTATTGTTAAGTTAGTGAAAGTTAAATTGTATTGTGTTAATCTTAAGTTTTACATAATTATGTTTGAAAATATATTTGCATGTCTCTTTTATATTGACTAAGCATGAATGTTCTGTAAACTTTATTTTAAAACCATTTATACAATGTTTTATGCGAATAAATAATTCTTATTTTATCTTATCTTATCTTCAATATAGCATCAGTCCGAATGCTACTTTGAATTCCATTGTAACGCTTAATAAAAGGTGTTCTGATACGAAAACCTTTTTGCCTATACCCGTTATAAATTCGAATGCAGTACCTACACACTGCAATGCAGTTGAATTCTGGTATTGCAGGTATCCGTAGTGAATACGGTAGGATCTAGACTTTAGTCTTTAAATGTAACTTTGACTTTGGCACGTACTCAAAACTCTTTTAATTTTATGTGATGACTAGGAAGACGTGACAGAACTTTATACCGTAGAACCCTCCCATGAACGGAGCACTTCGAAACTCACACTCCACCAAGTGTACCTTTTAGAACAAAATGTGCTAAGTAGCTAACGTACAATTGCTATCCAGGTTACCTCTTGTAGTTTTAACGGTGTTATTAAAATCACTGGAAAGCCGGCAAATCTTACAAATAACACAAAAGTGTTCTTGCTCTGGAAAGATTTGAACTTGGGACCAGACCTCCACGCTAAAAACCTAGAACTCAACACTAGCGACGAAATGTAACACGAGGAAAATTCATATTTTCAGCCAAACAGACAGATATCTTCAACACACCCTAATAATGAGGATGAGTCAGCATACCCTTAATCCCTCAACTGACCTTGAAAAGGGATTTAATTATGAACCCAAATGAGTATCCCCACCCCTTAGTCAGCGATAAGGATCTTTTGTGTTTTAAGAGGGGGTACAGAGCTGATTCATCCGTGCGTGTAATTGTTTTTTGTTTGTACGAGTACGTACGGTAAGTAGATAGCATTGCAGTCTATGAATGTTCTTAAAATGTATGTTTGATGTATGTTCGTGAATTGATTTCTTTTTAGAGAAGTAAATTTAATGTCTTAAACCTTAATTCAGCAGCTTTGAGATTTCCGTAATTTCAAAGGAGACATAATTATTATTAAGTACCTATTAGTAAGAGTCAAGACGACACGATTGGCGTTGTGCGCTGTGCCACGGTTTCTCGCCTTGACTTGCGTGGTATCCCGGGTTCGATTCCCGGTCAGGTCAATTCAGGAAATAATATTTTCTGAATTGACTCGGGTCTGGGTGTGCTGGGTGACGCCCCTGGCTTAATTCCTTGTCTGGTATCCCGTAACATATTTATCCCTACTTCGAGACCATGACAAGTGGTGTGTTATCTGGCTAAAAAAAATGAAAAAGTAGTCGTAAAGATAGGAAAAATCGCAAAAAAGATATTTGGACCCTAACTTTGTGCTTTTAATGTTATTAATAACTATGGAGTAACCTTGGACTAACAAAACATCCCTTACGCCGGGATTAATGCGAATGCTATGGCAACCCACACAGTTTAAAAGTAAAAAGAATGAGTGTTTGAATGAACGTGGGAATGAAACTGGCTGTCGATGTCAACTTAACAATACCGTTTGTTTTAATTCGCGCTTTGGCCTGTGATAAAATTAGTTGATGCAGTGATGGCAGTGTTGAAGTTAAAATCATACCTTAACATAACGTTTTAATATTAATATTATTATCTAAACTAATAGATATTATAAAGCGGAAAGATTTGTTTGTTTGTTCGTATTGAATAGGTTCCAAAACTATTGGACTGATTTCAAAAACTCTTTCACCAATTTAAAGCTACTTTGGAGTGAGGAAGACTTATTTAGGCTTTATTTTGATGGAAAATACAGTCGGCGCGGGCGAAGCTAATATGTTATATTAACGCAATCGTTCCACTCACTGGGATGGAGAAGAAAAGTTAAATTACGTCAATAGATAATGTACTACGTGATCTTCAGTGGCTATCATTAATTTATTTTACTGTTTACAGAAATTATTTCGTTCTGTGCGCGGAGAATATTCGCAAGTTATTAAAAACAAGTTATCGGACAAAGTGCACCGAAAAGTTAGCTACCTACCACACATGGTCTTTTATTGGTCTATCCATTAGCTTTAAATGTACCTTGTAAACTATCACATTTATCTTTTGTGTTTTTTTGTCAAAGTTCGAAATCGTCTCTACGAACCCCTCTTTACGGTACTCTATTGTCATGGAGGAAAAAACCACCATGCTCTATGCTTAGAGTAGATTCGGATTAGTTTACTACCTCCTTACTCCGTATTTATTAATACTGAATTTGATATCTCTGAACATAAGACTTGGAGTAAAGTTATACTTGCTTCAATCATTGCTTATTAATAAGATGTCACATGTCAAGAGGGATGCCAAAAGCTAAGTGAAAAGTTTTCGATTTTCTTATTTTATGACATTTTGTATTTTATCATATTTTTATGCTATTTAAGCTTATTTTCTTTTATTTATAGTTTTATAAATATCGTAAGCTATGGAAAGGCGCATGCTAGGAATCTCGTTAGGGGACAAGGTCCGGAACGAGATAATCCGGCTAAGAACCAGAGTGACTGACGTAGTCCAGAAGTTTAGCAAACTGAAGTGGCAGTGGGCTGGTCACATCTGTCGCAGAACCGATGGTCGGTGGAGTAGACGGGCTCTCGAGTAGAGACCACGACTCGGCAAGCGTAGTGTTGGACGTCCACCGTCACGTTGGACCGACGACCTAAAGAAAGTGGCTGGTAGGGACTGGATGGCAAAAACGGGAGACCGGGCTTTGTGGCGCGCCCTGGAGGCTTATGTCCAGCAGTGGACTGCTATAGGCTGAAAAGAAATATGGTGAACCTTTTACCCACCGATCACCAACTTAGAACAATTTAAGTGATAAGTTACGTCATAAGTATAACTGAAAGTTTATTAAATTTTAAATTTGAATTGTACTAACACTATATGGGCTCAGGTTCGAAATAAACATATTTTATTTTATTTTTATTTATTTTATTACATTATCAGTACTTAGGTTTAATTATTAATAATCACTGACGAAAGTGATTAATTTTTCACTTAAACCTCGAGTTTTGGTTATCATTAGTAACTAGCGGCGCCGGCTAACTTCGTTCTGTCAAAAGTTATTGTCAAATGCTTGACAGCTGTGAACATTTAGTGTGGAAAAACATGTTATTGCTTCCATTTATTTTTTTCGTCAATTTCCCAATGTTTTTAATATTGATTATCCTATTCACGATGTAGACAAATCCAAAAACACAAAAATCATAAAAAACCGGTCCACCTGTTCTTGAGTTATAAGGTGTAACTAAGGCCGAGATCTATAGTCACGACTTACGCTCTGCTCAGCCAAAACTCACGCCGAACTTACCTTAGTGTGAACTTAGCTTAAACTTGGATTTGAAATTTATAGTCGTATCATGCAAAGTGTAGCCTGAGCACAGGCTTAGCCAATGAATCTCACAACGTTCCGATACAAGCATAAACTGCTCTTTCGTTCTCCGAATAAAAATAAATCAAAATGGTTATTATTGGTGAATAATCAAGAAATATTTTTAAATTATATTCGAACATTTAACAAAAACCATGAAACTGACGTTTTTATCCAGTTAATTGAATCGGAAAGCTTTTAAATAGTTCTTGAATTCCTTCTCAAGTGAAATGGAACGCAATCCAAGTGATGACAGCTGTGAACTGTCAAACTTGTCTTGTTGATCGCTTCCGAACTTCCGATTCTGGGAGACTTTTAATAACCTACTATTTTTGTCAGGTTAATATTCTAAGTTTTTAGTAAGTCGTCGATCTCGCAGACTTGGACTTTGCTTAGCGTGGGCTAAGACAGAGCCGC
This sequence comes from Udea olivalis, assembly GCA_947369235.1. NCBI lineage: Eukaryota > Metazoa > Arthropoda > Insecta > Lepidoptera > Crambidae > Udea > Udea olivalis. The sequence continues at coordinate 4,713,437 of OX376370.1, read as the reverse complement.
AATCTCGACTATAAATTTCATTTCGGTAAGTTAAGTCTAAGATTAAGCTAAGTAACGACTATAGATCTCGGCCTAACACTACTTTATTTTATATAATTATATCGATGATTGATGATTATTTATAATAACATTGCTAATTAATGAATGTAACATTGCTAATTCGCAAGCGAACTGCAAGAGTTGGTTCCGCCGGCTCCTTTCCACCATCGGATCACAACACCAGACGCTCATTAGACTTCCACCCGCACGTTGTGAATATTCCAGCCATTCGCACGAAACGTTTTGCGGATCTCTTCATAATGCGAACAGCAAAGGAGTGGAATTCGCTGCCCTTGCATGTGTTTCCTAACCAATATAATCTGGGTCTCTCCAAAACAAGAGTGAATAGGCAAATGCCTAGCAATAGATCCCATCGTGCGATTGCGATGAAATTACTGTCTAGTCTTATATTTAAAAAAAAATCTAGCTTACTACTAGAGGTACTTACATGAAAAAAGAAATCTTGTATATCATTGACTTTACCACCCGACTTATATGGATATCTACCGGAGAATGATAAAAGGCTTCCAGTGACGAACGTCATTTTGCATCAATGATTTCACAAACAAACAATAGATGTTTGTTCATCCGTATGTTACGGTCGAATGATTTCAATAATTCTCGCGCAAAATAATTTACAATTCACAAAAAAGCCACAATGCTGGCAAAACGCTAAGGGCGGTTACAGACCAGCTTTTTATACGCGCATATAAGCTTGTTTTGGAAGCGTATATCGGAGCGTACAGGAAGCGTCTTTTGCCACACGCGCAACTCACGAGCGTTAACGAGCTTGTAAGCTTGTATAAGCGCGAGCCGCTTACTGAAACCACCACCGGTTTGAGCGAACACGCCGCAATAAGTCCATGTACGTTAGATTTTTTTGAGCGTGAGATCTGTCGCGTATGGCGCGTATGTCAAAACGACAACAAAAAAAACGCTAGTCTCGCTGGATTTTATATGAACACACCTATCTATTTTTTAAAGTCGTAAGCTTAAAAAATTGTAAGTTTAGAAGGCTTCAAAAATATCTAAGCAAAATATCAGCCAGAAATATCTATACAAGTCAACAAAGGCTCAGGTTTTGCTTAGATATTTTTGAAGCCTTGGAAACGTATAGATATTTATTTATGTTTTTGACTGTACTTAATACCTGACAATATGTTTGAAACCTTTCACTAAGTCTTCGTAGCTTTATGTTTGAACGTCAACACATTAGGAGACGCCAAGGTACGTTTGAGACGAAATGGCACAAAACAGGGACGAAATAAGGACGTTTAAGAGAAAAAGTGTAAACATTTAACTATTAAAACCCAATTCCTCGCGCAGTTTTTTAGACCTCTTCAGTGACGAACTAGCACGCAAACCGCCTTTTGATGAGCGATTATTGCAGCCTATGGACGCGTGCAACACCTTTTGACGTTTCACATGCTTGCTCATAAAGTGACTCTAATTTCACCGCAATTAGGCACATAATGACACCTGTAATCAAACTGTGACTTTTTCATTGCTATTATTCACAAGTGAGTTAAAAAGTTTTTTTTTAATTTTATTGGTTTAGTTGCTTTGTTCTTAAAAAAGTTTCGATACAAAAAAGATCGTGTTCAATAGTACAAATAAATAATTGAACATATTGCTTGCTCATTTCATGCAACTTCGTATTTGAATAGATAATTTCAAATTTTGCGTGTTTAATAATTAAAACTTTCACTCAAATGCTTGAAATTCCCCATTTTGTACGTGGCCAAAACGCTATCCGCGAAAAGCCAAGAAAAAAGAAACCTCATTCTTTTAATCTATGGCCGAGCGCCATTGTAAGATGCGCGCGCCTAAGAAAACTGATAATTTTTTCCCGCCATTGCGGATTTTATTTCACAACTTTTTTTCACTGTTGAAATTACAGTTATTTGTAGTATTATTTCCTTCACACGTGTGTTGAAAAACGTCGTATGATACAAGTGTGTTTTGATGATTACCGTCCTCGGCTCTCTTAAGACTTTGACCTAACGGCTTGGGTCTCAATGACGCCTCAGCGGTAATCACTAACATTACACACTTGTACCTTAATGGACTATTAAACCCCTCTTGAAGAACTCCATACTATAGCTCATTAGGAAAACCTCGGCATTTCGGGAACTCATTCCACGGAATTTTATTGAATGACTGGTTAAGCACTCCAACGCGGATCGTGTGGTCCCGAGTTCTAATCAGGCCAAAACCAAAATCTTTGAATTCACTGTTTAATTTCCGACTAACTCTCCGGTGATGGAAAACATCGATAAAAAACCAAATCTTCCCGGATAGCGGCGGAAGGCTACCACGTTGGGTTCTAATACCATTGGTGAAAAGTGGGCTTCTGAGTGTTCTTTTATAATTGTTTAAATGACCTTATGTTTAAATCCTTTATGTTTGTTTTTTTTCCATTGTTTTATATTCTTTAGATTAGACACTCAGTAGGTTTATTTTTATCAAAATGACACATTGTACATTACTAACGCCTGTTGTAAACCCAAAACAAGTTTAAAAGAGTAACTGCTGAGTTTCTCGCCGGGTCTTCTCGATCGGAAACAACCTCCGAACCGGTGGTAGAGTCACATTATGTTTAATTATGACATTTAATATCATAGTATTATTTTATGTGAGTTTATTTTTATTCAGTATATTTTTGCTACAATTTTTTTTTTGTATTTGTCTTGTCATAAGTACTTTTTATATGTCTATATGAATATAGATATTTTATTTACTTTACTTACCACAGCATGTGTCGCTGCAGTACGAAACTGCAGAGATGCTGGTATTCTGGAATGTGGAATCCTATTGGACATAACACCCCTACTGTTTCTGACACTGGACATTAAGAAATCCGTGTTAAAAATATATAACTTTCAAGTAATAATAATTAGGAGGAATTTGACTATACGATTGGAGTGCGCTGAAGCACGGTTTGCACCTTGACTAACGCAGTGTCCCGGATTCGGTTCCCAGTCGATTGGCTTGATTCCTTGTGTGGTACCTCGTAACACAGGGACATAGGTTCCTGTTTTCCTGACTTCCCTGCAAGTGGTGTGTTGTCTGGTACATATTTATTACTAACTAGCTTCCCGCCCGAGGCTTCGCCCGCGTAGACAATTTTTTCTCACACGTTGGGTTACATATCAAAGTTTTCATACGGATCCCTAACGTTTTCAAAAACTTATATGCCAATAGCAATCAGGGATAATGTAGCTTATAAACAGTGAAAGAATTTCTGAAACCGGTTTTTTAGTTTCGGAGATTACCTGCCTTAAACATACAAACTCACAATAGATTAAGCAAATAATGATGAAAACCTTCAAAAAAATATCTTTTGGCTCTTAACCCAACCCTGATACCTCCCTGTTCGTAATTACTTTGTTCCCCGTGTCGTGGTATGTACACACGTCACGACACACCACTCCAGCAGTGACGTCATCAATCATTCGAGTGACAGGTACAAAAATGTTCAATTTAGACGGTAGAGAGAATATTATGACTTTCACAGGGTGGAGAAGCACTTCACTTTCGTGCGGTTTAAACCATGTTAAGGCACAGAATAAAATGTTAGGATCGAACCCGCCTTTACCGCCGAAGGTTGTAGGTTCGACCCCCCCCCCCATCCATGACAAAAATTGACTACGTGACGAACGTTTGTGTTTGTTGTGTGTCTAGGTGCTATTATCTATTCAAGTATGTTTTTAGACATATATAACTATGTCTAACAGTCTCTGACACCCATAGTACAAGCTTTGCTTAATTTGGTGTCAGATGATCTTGGTGTTATTTTTCCCAGCTTTTTACTCATTAAATTTTAAATAGATTGAAGAAAGGGATTAGAAGTTAAAATACCAGGAATAGCGCATAACTTTGTACGAAGCATACAACTAATAACCCTGCAGGTGTAGCTCAGGTTATAGCATATCACAATTGCGCAGGACCACCATAAGTTGATCTTTCATGTCTATGAACTCTCAAACTATGCCAGGACAGTGTAACGTCCATAAAAAGCCTTACGTACGTTACGTAAATAATATAAAAGTTACATAAAAACAGATAATTATGGATAAGAAAATATACAATATTACAAATAGGTTAATTACATATTAAAACTAAAATCACATTTAAATTAACTATTTACAATTATTCTCTCACTTAATCTAGCCTATAAATAACCTTATCTATCTACTTAATTAAACTAAAACAGTAAAATAAATAAAAACATTAAACTACAAACAAACGGAACGTACGACTTTTAAGTGACAATATTTTATAGATACAGCGTTCACGCGGGAGCCGGCTGACCGCTGTGACGTAGGAGGATCGGTATGCGGCGCGATCCCACCGCTGGCCACTCACTCTGCCTAAGAACTCAATGAGAAACAGCCGCGGACTATTACCGATCGCGACGTATTATTAACCTAATCTTAATTGGTTTAAGTGATGCAAGTCTAGTGCATCTAGTGGTACTAATACCTGTTTTGTAATAAGTGTTGCATTAATTGTGAGATAATTCCCATACTGGGTTCACCCGACGGGCTATCGAAGCTGATCCGAGCCACAAGAAGAGGACCTTTAAGGAGATACCGACGAAGACCCTTGTAGTGGCGTGGATAGGAGACTGTGGACGGCCAAGGGGAGTGCATAGTGGTCACTAAGGGTAGCACGGGGGAAACAGGACCTGACCTACGCTCTGAATTTTTAATAATAAATTGTCTAAACTTAAATTGAAGCGTTTTGTTATTTATTTCTAAAAACAAACGTGACAACAGAGCAAAATCCGCGCTCGTGACTGTACCAGCAAAAAGTCTACGATCCTCTATGATACGTTATGCAAACAAATAGGCGGATTACTGCGGATCGCCGATAGCTAGTGATGTCCAGGTATCGAAATATTTAGTATCGATAATTTTTCATGAAAATACGTTGTAGTATTTTTTCATATTCAAAATGGGTCTGCGTTTGGCCTTCGTCTCGCCTGGTGGTAAGCGATGACGAGGCTGATGATGGTACACGCTTGGAGAAAATGCCTATGTGAATCTGGCCTTGAAGATAGCAAGGTTCTAAGTATCCGGAAACACAAACGCTTATTATTATTACTTAGTTAATAGTCATTAGCTTGTAAACTATCCCACTGCTGGGCATAAGTCTAAATAATTCAAATCAAGTCATCGTTACGTTGTTGGTTAGAGCACTCTGCTTAAAATTAGTGTTTTCCATTTTTTTGAAGCATAGCCTTGCCTTGGTAAGTGATGATAACAAACGCTTTTGGTAAGTGTGGTGATAAAGTCAATCAATTGTAGCAATGACAGCTACAATTTGATCAGTGTGAAAGTGTTACTATTGGGGGTAAAATATGTTTGGTGCCTGAAACAAGGGCCAAACAGAACATAATATAAGCCTTGCACAATCCTACATCAGAAGTCAATTTTTATTTTTAGCATCAGAATTATGCGTTTTTTTCATCTAACAAAAGAAATAGAAAATCTTGGCGTAATCCAAATATTTCCTTTTTTTCCAAAATGACAGTTGCTGTTAGCCGCTGATGGCTTTCATAGCTTCAACGGACAAAAGGGAGAGCGGAAGGCTTTCAAACCAAATGTTTCCGTCAATGCTAAATAATAAATTTTGGTATCGATAAAAATCTATCAGCCAGCATCACTATCGACAACCACCGAGCGTGTACAAAATGACGTCGGAAGGATTAAAATTGGAAAAATATTAGCATTGCTATCCATGCGGTGAATACAGCCTCGTTTGTATGGAACAGCCTCGTTTGTATGAAACCAGGGCTGGGCAAACAAGAGCCTGGCGGAATAAAGCGTTAGAATTAGGTGATACATTCTTCCCATTATTGGAGAAACATTTTGATTAAGCGAGGTTTTAAACGTTAACAAATGGCTATAGGTGTGATTCTGCAGATCGCTTATTGCAATCGGAAAGCATCACCCAGAGGCATGTATGATCCTCGAGCCTCTCCGATTGCTTAAGGACATCGTCAGGTTACGTGTTCTCTATCTCCTAAGAATGTGGGACGAAGACGACGCGTTGGAGCCGAACGTGTGTAGTAGTTGCAACAGGTCGGCCTTTTCGTTCCACAAGTACTGCTGAATGTTTTGATGTGTCGAGCTGATGAACTATCCAATCAGCACAAGCCAAATGAAGCCGAACAAGTGCAGTAATTACTTCTGTTTGGCTTTTTTGCTTGACAAATACTGCTGAACCGACTATGCCGGCATGCCGGCCCGCTTATTTGTGTAGCTACCCTCACTATTTTATGTGCATGTGGCTGTTTTCAAAATGAATATACGAATCGTAACTACCGGTAAACCACAGCAGAGTAATGACGTAAAAATTAAAGAAAAATATTTGCATTCGGATTCACACATCACTGGCTTTGTAGCTCGTTAAACGAACGAATAGGGTTGGCTGTAGTAGTAACCTATTTAAAGATTTACGTTTTGAGGTTCCACAACGAAATGTTGGAAAGAAAACCCTTATAAATAAATGTACTTATGCGCCAGACAACGAACTAATCTTGTCATGGTAAATTTATCCTTGTGTTACTTCAAATTGTTCCTTATTCCATAATTTAAGCGTTCTCGGCAGGGAATATCTCTGAAACCGAACTGTACGAGACCATGGTGGATCCAGAGTGTGGGGATGAACTCCCTGTCAGTTAAACAGAAATGGAAAATTTCAATGTGTCATTTAATAATAAAATATAGTGATTACATATCTCCAGTATTATAACGAGACAACCCTAGAAAGCCATGTAAATTCAAATTCGTGTGGCTCAATCAAGCTAAACTAGACTTTATTCCAATGTTCTCAGAGTCGAAATTACACTGCAAGTTGTAAAAGTACTAATGACCTGAAAGAATGTATTATTACAAGTTCGTACCGTCTTTGTCTGTCTGTGTATACACCTGAGTTTGAACTTCTTTGTCAGGACTGAAAACTAGGACAGTGCAGAATAATTTTCTTACGTTTTTACGCCATTGCACAGACTATTAAGGGTGTTAAGAAGCTTATCTAAGTTGAAATGACGCGCCCCTCCACCGCATCACTCCACGCACGAATATAAATTTTAAGGCTGCGTTCCAAATCGAGCGGAAATTACACTCGATCGACCCCGAGTGAAATCGAAGATGACCGAGCTGTCACCTGTTTTCCTGTTTTTTCGGAACGGGTTATGGTGACGTTTGCTCACTCAGACAAGTTCGAATTCTACCGGTGTCTGGAGCCCGATGAAATTCACCTGACAGCTGTCAGACGAAAGTTTTGCTTGTTTTGTCGCTTTCTATTCGACGAGGGTGAAAATCACTCTGCGAAAAGCGATTTGGAACGCGCCCTAAATATGGACGCAAAACATAACATTAATACTGCAATGGGGCAGTAAATAGCCGGTTGGACTCGAACCTAGGGGCGCGTTTGTTCGCAGAAGTACTTACATTCAGCAAATCCAAATTACATTCTGTTTGATCTACTTAAATCAATCGAAAAGTTGTGGGGTGCGTCCTTTCAAATCAGAAAAGCTCATGAGCATGAGAAATGACGCTCTCTTATCATGTTTTTTTTAATTCAATCATTCAATGTCACTGGCTGTCCAAAGTTAAGGCCGGTATTCACTTTGCTTAGTGCAAGTGCAGGTGACTAGTAGGAGCGATTGATTAGTGCAGGTGTGCAGTGCAAGTAGTGTCCAATTCTGTTTAGTGGATGTGTTGAGTTGCTGTGTTTAGTTTATCTCGGACACCTTCAATTTTGAACCTAAGGTCTTACAATTTAAAAGACATTCATATTTTACATACTCCTGCACACATTTTTATGATAAATCTTTCGTCTACTTCGCCATTTTTTGCAAGTTTTGCAAAACACTAAACACTAACACCTGCTGTCCAGACGTGTTCAGTGGCAGGCCCGCGGCGAGTGAGGGGAATGGGAGACGCGCGGGACGAGGCCACTCGCAAAAAAATAGAACACGCTTCTAATCACTTTACTACGCACTACCGATAAAATAAAAACACACAGAAGAACGTCGACGATTTTTTTTACTCTCAAATATTCATTATTAACCTTTTTGCACTTAAAAATATATATATATACCTATAAATACGAATAGGTCTTTGTATATTCTAGGTCGACAACTTTTTAAACTTTTTAATTCGTCTAATGTTATTACATAATAAATTATTAACACGAAAACAGAAGGAAGCCGCGGTGTTATTCCGTTCGCGCAGAACTAATGTAATCAGTGACCCACCGAATGCTCTATCGGACGGCGGCACGCTAAATTCCAGCCTTAATGCTTTAAAATAAGGTTCATACATTTCTTGTATGACATTTACGCAATGCTTGTCTAATGAAATTCTGTTCAAGAGTCAGGCCCCTGACCGGAGAAGCTGCTAAGGCCGTCGAGGACAAGCAGCAGCGTCATTGTAAAAAAAATACACACATCAAAAGTGTCTAGGGATCAAGCATTTTTATGCGGATTCCTTGAGATTGAGATGTGACTTTGTAATAAATTTATGATTTTATAAATTTATATGGATCCTTTTTGGTGCATTTCATAATTTGAAACAGGAACTGTCAATCAAATTCGAGTAAAAGATGAAAATCAGCTGTCAATATTTTCCCTATAAAAACATACAACGCATTGAAGACATTATTAGTGCTACTGTTTCCCTACTACTGATTAAAACCAACGTTATTATGGAGCGGCGACGTCATTTAAGCAGGGAAGAAATGCTCAGAGCCGTGGGAATGATAGAAGCTGGTTCCCGGCAACGTACTGTGGCTTTAGCTCTGAATACAAGACAGCGTGTTATTAGTCGACTTTGGACACGTTACCGAAGCACTGGTACCGTGGCTGAGCGCCATGGAGGACGGTATCGCTGCACCACACGGAGACAAGACCGATCCATTCAAATCACAACTCGAAGAGCTCCAACAATAACCGCCATGATGTTAGCCGTGAGGCTTCATCACTCTTCAGGGAACTTAATTAGCGACCAAACAGTCAGAAACCGCTTGCATGAAGTGAACCTTCATTCCCGAAGACCGCTAAGGGTACCACCTATAGCAATGCACAATCGTAGGATTCGATATCAATGGGCTCTTGAACACAGAAATTGGGCAGAAGAACAATGGCGTTTCGTGTGCTTTTCTGATGAGTCTCGTTTTGGTATGAGACCGGATAAAAGACGTATACCGACACTGGAGAACCCCTGGACGCCAACAGCGATTAAAATCCTGCCAGGAAGTCCATCCTTATAGTGGTGGAACCATCATGGTATGGGCGGGTATTTGGATCGGCGGAAGAACTGAGTTGAATTGGATCAGAGGCAACCTCAACGCTCAAATTTATGCTGAGACGATTGTATCAGACGTCATCGTTAATCTACAAGTGCAAATCGGTCCCTTATTTCAGTTAATGCATGATAATGCACGACCGAACACCGCAAGAGTTGTAAGACAGACTCTCGCCGCAGCTAACATCAATGTCCTGCCCTGGCCTGCTCAGTCGCCAGACTTGAACCCGATTGAGCATGCATGAGATATGCTACAGAGAAGAGCTCTGCCGAATATGGAGGGTATCCAGTCGCAAGAAGACCTTTTTTGTTGTTGCAACGAACATGGGCGGCCATTCCACAGCGTGATTTGGATGAACTCATTTTGAGTATGCCAAACCGATGTTCTTGTGTTGTTAGTGTTCGCGGTAGAAACACGGATTATTAATTGTTTAAGTTACCCAATAAAATTTTAAAGAAAACTGTTATTTCAGTCTTTTTTTTGAACTTTAATGTTAGTGGTTCAAATGTCAAAAATCCCTTTATTAGGAAAATGGCAAATTTCTTTATTAATGCAAAGGTGACTTGGTTTATCGTTACTGTAGACAAACGAAAACACTTTATTTGATGAATCCTTAAGAAAATTTTAATTAATATCAATCAGGAGAAAAGTTATTGCAAAAATATATGTTGATCCCTAGACACTTTTGATGTGTGTATATTAAAAGGTTCTACCAATTTGTTGAATTACTTGAAATTTTGTGATTGTTAGTTCTTGCTAGACCTATCTTTTTTGTTAAGTACTTGAATTGAATATTAGGCTTTAATTATTTGAAAATATTCGTTTGAAGGATCCACAGTAAGTAAAGTTATTCACAAAATAAAAAAAAAGCTTTTGTTGTTGTTTTTAGGGTGAAAATAATGTGCTTTTTTGTATCTGTATAGATGTTTCAATGATTTGTAGGGGGAATAGTGTAGATTTAAAATTTATTTACGACCTATTTTTTTTAAATCAAAATATTTAAAAAATCCTGCTGGTATTCAATGCTTTGTTTCCATCTTAAGATACCTACTATCTCTCTACCTAATAATGTCTGTGGGTCAAATCGTCTATTTAATAGGCTCAATTGGCCGGTCTAAGGTCGACACTTGCGATCCAAACCGTCCGTGATCTGGGCACTGATTTACAGAATGATAAATAAGGGCCTCCAGAACAAAGGCCCATTTGCTACAATCCATTAATTTCCGATTTGTCAAGCATTCCTCAGAGGAATTCAGCTTCCAAAGGGAAAGCGAGTATTGCTTCCAGATTATAATAATCATTTCCGCTTTTGTTTAACGCCCACCCAAGGCAAGGAACCGTTTTTTGAAATAACGTTTTTAAGACGAAAACGTTTCTTAAATGTTATGTTTTTTATGTAATAGGAGCAAACGAGCAGGAAGGTCACCTGATGGAAAGTGACTTGCCTTTAAATGGGAATACGCTCTCTTCTTGAAGGCTCCGCTGTCATATTCCTTTGGTAATACCGACGCAGGAAGATCATTCCATATCTTGGATGTACGCGGAAGAAATTGACGCGAAAAACGTACGGTTGTTTAGCGCCAGCCATCCAGGTGATGAGCATGGGATTTCGACTTATGACGTGTCATGCGGTGATGAAATTCAGCGGCAGGTATACAAATGCAGCCTTATACGTCCCACTGCTGGGCACAGGCCTCACCTCTACTATGAGGTGGTACGAGCCATACTCCAACACGCGGGCTCAGTGCGGATTGTTGGAGAGGTGAATGTAAGGCCAGTGATAATCCTTACCGTCAGATGTTATCAAGCCGCCTTTTTAGGCCTCTGACTAGGCGTTACGACTGATATCTTGCGACGTCAGCCGGGACCAACTGTTTTAACGTGCTTTCCGAAGTACGGAGATGAACAAAAACACATCACTTAATTTCGGTCGGGATGGTCACCCATCCATAACCCGACCTGACTGGCGTTGCTTATCATCTGATCGTTGTCGATCCGCTGCCGTCACTTAACCACGAGCACCTCAGGCAGGCGGCAGGTATAAGATTATGCAATTCTTCTGAGCACTCCCCATTGTAAAGACGGTAGAAAATACAGAGAGATGCAACGGTCAGAGATCACAGGTTCGTTGACAATTCGAGCGGCTCTCCGCTGTATACGGTCAAGAGGATGGACAAGATAGTGATGTTCACTTTTATGAATTTTCAAATGCATCTATGCAGTTACAACCCCGTGATGCAGTAATATTAACAGTTTCATTAAATTAACTGCTTAATTTGGATTAGAAATCTAATCTAAAGCTATTTCCAATCTCCTGATTACTATTTATTGCGTGTATTAAATCCTTTGTTAACATCTGGCTTTTGACCTCGAAGATTAATGAAAATCCAGCTACGCCAATTTCGTTGGAAAATATCTAACCTAAAATAAAATTATTAAGGCCCGTGTATTAAATTAAAATTAACTTCTGCCAGCGGGTGAGGATAATAACGTTTTGAAGGCTAGGGCTTGGTCATACTGGGACGCGATACACTTCACAATGTTTCAACATGTCACATACCCGAATATATAAGGGACTCACATTGTCAAAGAAAAGGACAAAAACAGCCAACAGTTTTAACAAAAAAAAACACTAAAAAATAAAAAAATAATTGCGTATTCTTCTGAAACTTATACGGTAATAATATAATGTAGGTACAATTATTGTTATTGTTGGAGTCGGTGTCAGCCAAGGAAACACTACAATATACCTAGTAATAGATATACCACCTATTTTTTACATCTCACGTTTAAGGATGTATGTATTTAGGTAGTTACAAATCCACATTGGCTGACACCGACTCCAACAATAACATTAATTGTAGCTACATTATATTATCATCGTATAAGTTTTAGTAGAATACGCAATTATTTTTTTACTTTTTAGTGTATTTTTTAAGTTGGTTTATTTTGTTACAATTTTTGTTTATTTCTTGATTTTCAGTGAATCGTTCTTGTTCATTCTATACATCGTAAAAGTATCGTTCATTTGCTCCCAAGAATTGAAGAGTTCCGTTACTCGGTCATGGATCCCATAAACAGAACCTAACCAAACTCTCATCAAACTACTCTTGAAGTAAATCCTTTCCAATAAAAAAAGAAGCCTCGAAATCGGTTGGCGTGATATTGAGTTATTCGTCCATTTGTCGCGCATATAGTTTATCTAGATTTAAGACTTGAGTATATGGTTTTCTCATGGATGCCACACTGTCAGAACTGGACCAAATTAAAATGGGACCATACGAGCATTCAAATAAAAAAAGAATTACCAAAATCGGTTCACCGAGCCGAAAGCTATGAGGTAACAAACATTTAAAAAAAACATACATTCGAATTGAGAACCTCCTCCTTTTTTGAAGTCGGTTAAAAGACTGGAAAAAATCGTTACCGGACCTTATTGACCTTGAGCGTGAATCAAACCCATGTCTTTCACAATGCGGGTGAGCTCTAACCACTGATCTACAGAAACCTCACCGGAACGAACGAATCTTTCCTGTATATGCTTACGTCGCAAGCCAACCTTATTCCATTAATGTTTCAAGGCAAGTATGGAATAAAAATCGTGATGGTATGTTATGTTAAAAAAAAAAATGGATGGTACCTATGTCATGTTTAAAAATATGCTAAGAAGAATTATTCGTCTAAAACAAAACCCTCGAATGATTTTCCGCAACAAATATTCAGGCTAACGATCTTTTGACGTAATTAGATTAGAGAATAAAGTTGCTTTTGCGAAATTAATGGCAACTAAAGGTCAGCACCATAGGTCGTAGCGACAATCCCTATCGCGGGAAAACATTGAAATGCCAACAATTTGCGTTTCTTCTGTGACTCCAGCCAGAATATCTAACGAATTATCTAATGTCTGTAATGTTTTTTGTTCTAACTTGTGTTGTCATTTATTATTTAGGCATGGAATTTCATCATCATCATCCGTGCGGGCGGGCTATCCCGGTTGTGAACCCACACTGGTGTGTGAGGTCCCAAGGTCCGCCTTTCTTATTTCCTTGGCCCACTTCGCGCGGTCTTGTGCATCCTCAGTGGTGAGGTTGTTGGCACGCATGTCACCCTTAACGACGTCGAGCCACCGCTTCTTGGGTCGACCTCTTCTACAGGTACCTGCCGGGGGCGGCATGGCCATACATTTGTTGTCCACGTAGTTTGCCGATCTACGTGAGACATGACCATACCAACAAAGGCGGCACTCCTGCAGCTTGTCTGCGATGTCACGAACACGAAGGCTGCCGCGGATGTGAGTGTTACGCACGCGATCTTTGCGTGAGACTCCACACATCAACCGTAGCATCTTCGTTTCCGTGACGCGCAGCTCCTGCTTGTGTCGCTCTAGTAACGGCCATGTTTCACTGCCAAATGAAAGTACAGGCCTAATGATGGTTTTATTGATCTGCCCCTTCAGCTTAATCGGCATTTTGGTGTCACTAGTGACACCAGTCACCTCACGCCATTTGTCCCAAGCCGCGAAAATTCGGGCTCTGACGTTGCGGTCGATGTCCCCGGACGCGCTTAACATACCCAGGTATTTGATATGGTTCCTGCGCTCGACCACGTCAACGCCTATGCGGACGGACTGGGTATCTGTGGTGTTGCAGGCCATGTACTCCATCTTCGCCACATTAAGTTTCAGACCGCCGTTTTCAAGTGAATTTTTCCACTTATTCACCCGATGTACCAGCCCTGACCGAATCTGCTAGCGCTATATCATCAGCATACATAAGCAACCAGGGTGGTTGCTCATGGTGGTTTAGGACGCTGTTTGACAAAACGTCTAATATTACGCTGAACAGAAACGGGCTAAGCACGGAACTTTGGTGTACTCCAACGGTGATAGGGAAGGGAAGCGTGTCATCAACCGCAGTCCTAACTATGGACCTGGAATCGTGGTACATGTCCCGGATAATGTCAGTAAAGACTTCGGGAACGGCCCTGGACCGCAGCGCCCAGCCAATCATCTCACGAGGGACACGGTCGAAGGCCTTCTGCATGTCTAAGAAAAGGAGATGCAGAGGTGTATTCTTCAGTCTGTATCCCTCCATGAGCGTTCTCAAGGCAAATACGGGGTCCATTGTCCTGCAAACCGGTCGAAACCCATACTGAAACTCCGAGATTGTACACTCCTGTCGGATCCGAGAGTCTACAATGCGCTCGACGAGCTTCATGGTGTGGGACATCACCTTTATGCCACGATAATTGCTGCACTCCTGCACCGAGCCCTTGCCCTTGAAGACTGGCGTGATAATACTCAGTCTCCATTGGTATCTTCCCAGTGAGGAGAATGCGGTTGAAAAGGTGGGTGAGTATGCCCACACCACGAGAGCCCATCGATTTCCACGCTTCGATAGGGACTCCATCGGGTCCGTCAGCTTTCTGGTTCTTCATGCGGCGAAGAGCCGACTGGACTTCATCAGGCGTTACCGGGGGCACTAGTCCCTGATTTGTTAAGGTTGATGTGAACGCCTCTGTACATCAAGTATTTATTTCGCATACTAAGTGTTTTATAAGGTTTTATTTAAATACATCCAGTTTTTAAGAGGGTTTGCTTTTTGCGTTAGGGGTAGATCGTAAACGTCGCATTTTTTGAAGGTCAAATACGGTATTAATTATCTCTCTATTATTGAATGCAACTTTTAATTTAATAATAACTTTAACTGTGTACAGTAAATTTTTAAGTGTCTTATCAATTTAAAAAAAAACTGTTTTTTATTTAATTTAGTATTTCAATGTGTTTTTAAATATTAATATGCACACAATAACAGAGAATTAAATTTTTATTTCGATTCAATGAAATAATCACGAAAATCTTACAAAAATGCAATGTTTTCGATCCACCCCCAGCTTACGCTCTTAACACCCGGAAGAAATATTTTTGACAAATCTAACAAAAAATTAAGTCTTTGTATCGTCTAATTTCTCGACATTTATCCACAATATTCTTCTCCTATTACCACGTAATTTCATGCAAACGAAGTTTAAAAACAAATTACATCTGAAAACATTGTGCTAGGCAACCAAAGCCCTGAAAATCCGCTGAAATCCTTAAAACTTAAAATTCCACTCAGCTATCACCCACTTTGTCGCCGTCCCTTTCCAGCAAGGGATTAATTCTGAAAGTTAGGGCTGAACAACACAACAATTAAAATTTGCACTAGATATCGATCCTCCCAAGCAAAAACTCGGTAATGTGCTATTACGGGCTTTTTGCTGTTATGTCAAATTTGGCATCTATGGACTGGAATACACCTTAGTAATTTTTTCCAGATTTTTCCTATTGATATCTACAGATAAATCATGACAAACACTTTTATTGTTGGGAATTTAGCAACAAAAATATGACGGCAATAAACATGTAGTAGGTTAGTACAGAAAAAATATATATATGTTGTTTTGGTAAGGTGCGTTTACCGGGTTATTGGCGTAAATTATTTTCATGAAGGTTTTGGTAAATGTTAGTATGGGGTTTTTGTATAGCTAATTTCAGTAAACATTTTCCGTACTATACATTAACAATGTTATTTAAATTTGGTATTTTCTCATTATTTTCGCAACATAACAGTACAGTATTTTTTTTTCAAATTTCAATACTCCTAGCTCTGTTCTGGACATTACTGGCTTTGTCTAGCCGCGCGAAAGTTTGCAATGCGCATTTGTCTCCTTCTATCAGTGGCTACTAAAGAGTAATAGACAATATGCCACGCCCCCCCAACAAATGTCCTTGTCCTTCGGCCCGGTAAGTTTGTTTACGTGTAAACAGTTGCACTCGGATCACTGGACACGCATGCAGATCTTCGCGCCACGCTCGATAAAATATTAATTTTCAGCGATACCTAGACGGATACCTTATTTGAGAAGTTACTAAGTGCAGTGATAATGAAAAGAAATAAACTTTTCTTAAATTCACGTGTAAAAAGAATCCTTCAAATGGTTGATGACACAATCACAAGTAAGTACCTACCTACTAACACTTATTTGCCACTCATTGAAATTATTTTTGTTTGTGTATTTTGTTACGTTATTGTTTACTATTTGACAGGCGACGATCAAGAGGTGGAATGTCAAGGAATGGCTCCGAAGGCATCTACTAGCGCAATGTCTGACGTTCAAGTATTATCAAAAGGTTTATAGTTTTTTTAATTTAAATAATACAGCCATACGTTACACTGCTGGGCATAGGGTTACCATCCGTCCGGATTAGTCCATCCGGACATATTAGTTAGTAACTTATTTTAGTTTTTGAAGACGGTTTGCATTATTTTGAAAACTTGAATTTTTATCTTTTCAGATACAGTTTGCGTTAATAATGCTCCCGTTGTCGATCCCGAATCTAATGTAGAAGAAACTTTCTCCAATCAAGTTTTGTCTAAATATGAGTTACGAGGTACGTTTCAGAACCTAACGGTAGATAAACTTAATCATTAAGTACTAAACTAGTTTATTACAAAACATTTTACATAAATTTTACATGGTTGTGTTGTGTTTTGTTTTTTTATTTGTTATTTATCTAATTTAATATTATTTAACCTAATTACTAATATTTTTTTCATTTGAATTTTGTACGCTCTAGAGTAACAATGTATTACTTTAAGATCTGTACCATCTGTGATTCACAAATAAATGATTTGATTGATTGATTGGAAATAAAATAAAAAAACTCAAATATATTTTTAATAATTTCAGATGGAATGAAAAAAATATACGTTGATTCTGATCAGGAATCCAATGAAGATTTTTTCCCAGACGAGTCGGAATATGTTCCGAGTCCACGCCGAAACTTACTGAACAGTCCATATAGTAGCGTTTCAAGTCTAAGCGGCGACTCTTCTTATATAAATAAAATTATAACGATCCCAGAAATTATTAGTACTCCATCAACAATTTCGAATCTATCTTTGTATTTAGCCAACGTTAATTTCGTTGCTTCTACAACAGAAATTTACTCAGCCCTATCTGAATTAAGTATTCAAAAGGAAAACCAATTAGATCCAAATGTAGGAACAACAATAGGTGGCCAGGAAGATAGAGATGACACGTTAAAACCAGATGAAACTTCAGAAATTAATCACAATGAAACATTAACCGGTAGTATCCTAAAAGATAGATCGCATGCTAAGGAAGCTGTAAGCGATAATGAGGATAGTCCAAGCTTGATAAGGAAGATTAATAGCGATAAAGAAAAATATGACCCAGAAGAGCAGTCAGAAACTAATCATGATACGACATTAGCCGGTACAACTTCAAGTGATTGTTCGCATATTGTGGCAGTAGAAAGCGAGCATGATGATAGAACAAGTGATCATGAAATTGAAGATAATTTATTGGTAGTTAATGAAAACACAGATGACAATAATGAGTCCAATCTAGAAAATCAACCTTCTACATCGTAAAAAGAAAAAAGACTGACTAGGAAACGCAAGTGCAATAGAAGTGAGTGGTGTAGTAAGAAAAATAAAATCCTCAAAAATGCCGGCAAAGCTTACGAAGGGTGCAATTCAAAAAAAAGATATCCGGAAAAAACCATAGGTTCCCCATGTGCGTGTAAAACTGTGGCTGTAGCCAAAAAATCAGTCCGTCAGTTAGACAAGCTCTATTTGACAAGTTTTATAGTCTGGCTGATCGCGAACGTCAATGGTTGTATATCAGTAGATATGTCCAAGCGCAAACTATTAAACGAATGACGTAAAAGCAATCGCACACAAACGTTAACCTATTTTTTGACTGATTCTAATAAAGAAAAAATACCTGTATGTAAAAAAATTTTTTTGAATACTTTCCAAATAGGAGAAAATGTGGTTTATACAGCAGTGGAAAAAGTTATGAAAGCGGATGAGGGACTTCAAGATAAACGGGGGAGACATGATAATAGACCTAATAAAATGAATACTATGACAGAAGCCACTATTAAAACCCACATCGATTTGTTTCCTAAAGTACAGTCACACTATACGAGGGCGATCTCAAACCGAGAGTATCTTTCAGAAAACCTAAATATTTCAAAAATGTATCGCTTTTATACTGAGTGGTTCAAACAACAAAATAACACTGATGTAGTGATGGCAACAAAAAGACAATACGAAACAGTTTTTAACTCTCACTACAACTACTCATTTTTCAAACCCAAAAAAGACCAGTGCCTTTCATGCTGCACTTATGAACAATCAGACGACACTATTAAAGCCACCCTTGAGGAAAAACAAAGACTTCATTTACAGAGAAAAGAAAAAGTAAGATCATTAAAAAAGACAGAAATAGAGACAGCTGACCAAGGTAATGCGACAATAGCGATATTTGATTTGCAAAAAGTGTTGAGTGTGCCTCAATCTGAAGTAGGCATATTTCATTACAAAAGAAAATATCCATGCTACAATTTTACCGTTTTTGATGCCGTATGAAAAATAGGATAATGTTACGTATGGCACCACCAAATCGCTAAAAGAGGTAGTTCAGAAATAGGGAGTGCTTTGTTGTCTTTTTTTAAAACTGAATGTGAGAAAGGTATAACGAAATTCTCATTATATTCGGACGGATGCTATGGGCAAAACAAAAATCGATACATTTTTGCCCTTTATTTATATGCAGCTAAACGTTATGGTATTTCTATAACCCACCTTTTTTTTGAAACAGGGCACAGTCAGAACGAGGGAGATTCTATGCACGCACGCATTGAAAAAACTTAAAAAATAAAGTTTTATATACCCCTGACCAAATATTTAGTATTATATTAAATTCAAAGATTACTGGGGAAAAAGATCGTGTCAAAGAATGAAAGCAGTCCGAAGTATACGATTTGAAACCACTTGTAGTAGACAAAAGTTGGCGATACGATAAAGACGGAAATGTGATCCGTTGGGCTGACGTCATGGAGATAAGCGTGCTTGCCTAGCAAGAAAATAAGTTGTTTTTCAAGTATAACTATGACGACACATATTCGGAGCTTGATATAAGTAACACTTGCTCGACCTCAGGAAGACGACGAGGACGAAAGCGTGCAGATACTCAAAATGCAGCTGTATACTTAAATAATGTGCAGTTGCAACGTGCATACCACCAACCAATACCAATAAGCAAACCTTTGCACGCAGACCTTTTGAATTTGTGTAAAAGTGGAGCTATTCCTCAAAGTTACCATCCTTTCTATGAATCATTGTCTTGTTGTGAAGCCGAAAACGAAAATATTACTGAAGAAGAATAAGATGAAGTCTTTATAGCTCAAAGTAAATTTGAGGATTTGATTATTTGAATTATGTTTATTAATAAATATTTGGGGTAAATTGAAGCGTCAAATTTCATTCAGTAGTTCAATAAATATTGCTTAAATAATCTTTATATTGTATTTTTTCCATAAATAAAACATGTAATGTTAGAGTTACGTGTTTTAGATACTTAAAAAAAACAATATTGAGTAGTTACAAAAAAGTATTATTCCAAATTTCTTCCTTAAACTAAGGCTATTTATCAATACCGTTCCTAAAATTATTTGATATTACCACAATAACTCCGTAAAAACACGTTACTTAACAACCCTACAATTGAAAATTACGCCACAGAAGTCCATAATATAATGTTACGAAACATTATATTTCATTTTTTACTGCAATAACCCCGTAACTACCATTACTGTAATATTTTATGTAAATAATTTTAGGTATTATTTGTTTTTATAAATAAGTAGGTTTTGAATAAAGGAAAGTTAATACTAATAGCACAATATTATTTCACTAAAAATTAGCTTTCATTTGATACATCAATCATTTTGATAGTCCCACTCGTCAAAAAGATATTCGAAAAAAACAGTAAATCTTTTCTTCTGTAAAATTTTGATTTTCCGATTACCGGGTTGTTGCTTGGGAGGATCGATATAGTTTTCTTATGTTGAAAAACACCTTACGGATATGTCGTAGGATAATATTAAGAGCCGGATTTACGCGAAAATCCTAGGATGATCGCGATACGCCGGATAATAGGAATCGGACATTATTATCATCGCTATTAACCTGGCGAAAATCTGGCTCCTCCCAGGACGATCGAAAACTTAAGCGCTGATTGGCTAATCCAACGGTCAAAGGACTGACATCTCTTTTCTGATTGGTTCGAATATGGTTTTACCTAAGTTTTATGCGAGAACTAACTGAGTCCAGCACATATAACACAGCCACTTCAGTCGATTCACTTAATTATGGCACTGGTGAACAATAACACCTATTAATTAACCTAAACACCTTGTAGTTTTAGTTTACCCGATAATAACGTTTTAATGTTAATAAAAGACGGCAGGAAAAATTGACATCAACAAAAAAGCGAGGGAATGGTAAACGTTACTTTCGATCAATCAGCATATCCGTCAGCGCATTCAATCTGCTCTCAGAACGTGATTGCTCATTCGCAATGATAAATGTCAGATTCGGCTCTTCCTATTTATTAATTATTAACCTGCAACAGATATAACACTCGGATTTTTTTTTCCATTTTCTAACCGACTCTTTTACAGCAGTCGTGATCACAGGATGAGTCAGATGTTTTCAAGAAAGCATTATTTTCTCACCGCCACTAAACTACTTACTGTAATTTTCTCTATCATTCCCGGAAACGTTTCTTTCCACGCAGTAAGCATTGACCGTATCTTTAAGTCTTGCAGTATTGTGCTGCCCCCTAGGCTTGATGAGTTTAATTACTGAATCCCAAGCAGGTGATAGACAATCGCCTGGTTAGAAAATGTAAAATATTTTATTTCCGCCCTAGCGAGCCTAAGTAACTTGAAGTGGCAGTGGGCAAGGACATAGCGCCAAAACTGAAGTGAGACGCAGCATGGGACGCCCAAGGTAGACGGACAATCTGGTAAAGGTAGCAGGATTCCGGTAGATGCAGGTCTGCATCGTAACCGATCGCTTTGGGAATCTACATCGTGTTAATTCAAAAGCGCAAGACCTCAGACACCCCAACTTATTTTTATTATAAAAGAATTATGTAAATTATTAAATTAAATTTTCGCGTATTATTCACGAAGATATTAGCTTTTTTTGTTTCTTGTCTTTGTTGCAAAATTAAAAAGTCTATGGTAATAACGCGCGAGCTAGTGCGACGTTCCCGCTTTGCGTGCCGCCGCAATAATAGAGTTAAGTAATGATTAAACAAGGCGTAATGAAAATATTGTTTTGGTTAAAATGTTACCCCTATTTTTTATTAGTGGAATCGATTCTGAACAAACTAATTTCAGGTTTTGCGCTTTTTCATTAACACGTATAGGACACAGGCTCCTCTTTATCTTATAGCACTTTGGGCACGTGCTTAGGGCCCTACGACCCTAAGGGCCCTTTCAGATTTTAGAACATAAAAACAAGGTAAACTAAGCGTACGGGCGGATAAGTTAAAGACGGTTCTGACAGGGGAAGCCATGTTCAACATTAGACGTCTTCTCATAATAAATCCGAAATGTGTCAGATTATCTAACATACCTTTTTTATACGTACCATTGGACAATAGAAGCACGCGGATGTCGTCGTGGTAAGTAAGTAAACAGTTCATTATTTTTAGTTAATTACTAAACGCAAACGTGTCATTATTATTACACTCCTTTTATCTTTTGTGCGATGAGCCGAATCGGCTCATCAAAGCACATCATCCGGGATGATCATAAAAGAAAATCCGTTAGACAACAAATATAGTAATTTTTGGTCATTCACTTTCACTTTTATTTTTTGATTTTGTTAACTGTGTTGTTAAATTTTAAAATATTAAATTTTAAAAATACATGCCGCTATAGCTATACAACTAACGCAAAGAAGGTGTCTTGACTCTTTGCCAGATATTTTAATCCCTAGAGCAAAGTGCGAGTCGAACTTGCGCACGGAAGGTTCCACACAAACAGCTTTTTTGTGTTGTTACTGCAAATTTATTATTTAAGATTTTTTGTAAACAAAGATAGAACTAGAAAAATTTGACCTAATTCTAGGGGCTCGAGCAGGATCAGGTCCTAGAATCAGGTCCTAGAATCAGGTAAAATTTTCCTAGATTCTTTCTTTGTGTAGAAAATCTAAATTCACTTAAGATTTTTCCTTTTCTTGTGCTGTAAGACATTGCTTCTTGCAGTCCAATTAAGCGACATAAAAGGAGGTATTTTTTCATTGCGTTCACCCGAAGCATTGTTTTTTATCAGAGTTAAGTATTATATATTTAATTTCAAGTTGGTACCTCCACGCGTTCTTGAAAAATAGACTGCCTGCCAGATATCCACTTAAGTGATCCTATTGAGGGCTTTTTCCTCTTTGAGCAATGGAATCATAAAATCTGCAAGATTGCCACCCGAAATTAAGTGCCAACCCTATTACAAAGGCCTTTGAACAATTACTTCAGAATAGACTCCCCAAATTGATGTACAGGCGTCCTTGAACGACTCAGGCCTATTTTGAAACCAAACTTTTATTGTTATGTCCCATTGTTCTAGGACCTATTGAACTAAATTTAGACAGAATAATAGGAATTGTCTGAGGAAGTTATTATTTTTAGCTCAATGGGGAATTCTATCGTTTGTGTACCGTGCTGGTGGCGGCACTTTAAAATAATACTTTCCACCGCCCCATCTCCTACCCGTGGGTGTCGTAAGAGGCGACTAAGGGAGCTCTGTAGCATACCATCTGCTCTTCAGGTGGGAGACATATTGTTTTGGCCAGTTGACGTTACCACCACGCAGTTGCGTAAAACCCGCCAAGTGACTC
This sequence comes from Udea olivalis, assembly GCA_947369235.1. Lineage (NCBI taxonomy): Eukaryota > Metazoa > Arthropoda > Insecta > Lepidoptera > Crambidae > Udea > Udea olivalis. The sequence goes on along the minus strand of OX376370.1, from coordinate 4,690,314 downwards.
TGACCTATCTCGGTCAGGTCGCGTTGCACTAACCAGCACCAGGGCAGGCCTTCAAGATGAGTATGGCCAGCTCAGTAATTGCTTTGCATTATTGTGCTTGTCATCCTCACATCTGGACCTCACAACTGCTTTCCATCAGGTGGAGTGAGGTCATCTTGACGGGCACTTTAAAAAAAACACAGTGGTAGCGGTAGCGCTGTCCTAATTCCGGGACAGGTCACTTTGCGGTTGGTGTTAGTAGCATGTGGACACCTATAGATTAGTGCAAGTGATTAGTAACCTGCATAGTGAAGCGATTAGAAGCGTGTTTTATTTTTTTGCGAGTGGCCTCGTCCCCCGCACCTTACATTCCTCTCACTCGCCACGTGCCTGCCACTTAACACGTCTGGACAGCAGGTGTTAGTGTTTAGTGTTTAGCGTTTTGCAAAACTTGAATAAAATGGCAAAGTAAAAATGTGTGCAGGAGTATGTAAAAATGAATGTCTTTTAAATTGTGAAGACCTTAGGTACAAAATTAAAGGTGTCCGAGGTAAAGGAAACACAGCAACTAAACACCCGCACTAATCAATCGCTCCTACTAGTCACCTGCACTCGCACTAAGCAAAGTGAATACCGGCCTTTAGTCAACATAATAGTACGACACTATGTTGCAGTCACTTATAAAATATTTCATGTTACGGTAAAACTTACAAATCACAATACTTCACGTCCTCCGAAATGTATGCTAGTATATAGGTAAGGCACTGAAACTTCATCCGACAAGAGATAAATACTCGTATAGGACATACCATTCTGCCATTGACGATACGATTGGCATAGTGGCCGCTAGTGCGCGGTTTCCTGCCTTGAATAAGTTCTATTCTATTATATTAGATATTATTTTTAGACCAGTTACTCAGAAACGTATAGAAAAATTTAAACACAATATAAACAGTCAACTTCCTTACTTATCACACCAAGACCAGAACATAAATGATCAGTATGAGGATTTGTTCAATCTGTTAATGTATGAACATAACACCATTTTTTTAAAAAAAAAAGTGACAGTTGATAAATTTAAATTTAAATTCAGTGACTGGGCTACTCCAGGTATTCATAAAAGTAGGATTAAATTATACGAATTATATGATTTAAAAGCGAACTTTCATAGTCCCAAACTAGTAGACTATGTTAAATCTTACTCTAAGATATTTAAAAAATCTTGCAATGTTGCCAAGTCCATGTTTTTGCGAGACAAAATAAATCAAGCAAAAAACAAAATCAAAGCGACTTGGAACATTATAAACAAAGAAACTTGTAAGTCCATACCACGCAATAACTCTTTCTCACTTAAAATTAAAGATAATATTATTAAGTCTGACGTTGATATAGCTAATACATTTGAATCATTTTTCTCTGAGATACCTTTTATTACTACCAGTAAACTAAATTCTAGTTCACTGCTAGCTAGTTATCTCCTCACATCAAGTGGTAATGAGTGCGCCACTAGTTTTTGCTTTGATCATATATCTCCTCATACCATCCTCAAATCGTTTAAAGAACTTAACATAAAAAAAACGGAGGATTTATGGGGTATTTCTGTTGATATACTTAAATCAGTCATAGATGCCATCTCCCCTAGTTTAGCGTTACTTTTTAATAACTGTGTAGACAAGGGTCAGTTCCCTAATTTAATGAAATTTAGTAAAGTCATACCCCTTTATAAGTCAGGTGAGAAAAGTGACCCATCCAATTATAGACCTATTTCTATTCTACCAGCTATAAGTAAAATTTTTGAAAAAATAATATTGAATCAATTACATTCTCACTTTGCTTTGAATAAATTATTACATAGTAATCAATTTGGATTCACTAAAAATAGGAATACAACCGATGCAGGTGTTGCGCTCATCAAACACATATTTGATGCGTGGGAAGGCAAGCAAGATGCAATAGGGGTTTTTTGTGATTTATCAAAAGCATTTGACTGCGTAGATCATGAAATCTTACTGATTAAGCTGAGGCATTACGGTGTTTCAAATATTTCACTTAGCTTTATAGAATCTTACCTCACTGATAGAATACAAAAAGTGAGTATCAATGGTACGAACTCTTCCGGTGCCACCATACGTATGGGCGTGCCCCAGGGATCAATATTGGGTCCTCTGCTGTTTTTAATCTATATAAATGACCTGCCTTATTTTGTCAAAGACCTATGTGGGATTGTATTATTTGCTGATGACACTTCTCTAATTTTTAACGTAGATAGAAGTAACAAAGCACTTGACGACGTAAATAATACTCTTTCTAAGGTACTGCATTGGTTCACGAGTAACAATTTACTGCTTAATGCTAAGAAGACCAAATGTATCAAATTTTCTATGCCCAGTGTAAGACAGGTCGATACCATTATAAACATGAATAACGAGCCATTAGAGATTGCGAATTCCACTGTATTTCTGGGAATTACTCTCGATTCCAAGTTACAGTGGGGTCCGCATATTTCTGCCCTGGCAGGAAGACTTAGTTCGGCAGCTTATGCTGTTAGAAAAATAAGGCTCCTGACTGATATCGCAACAGCAAGATTAGTGTACTTCAGTTATTTTCACAGTGTTATGTCGTATGGTCTTCAGTTGTGGGGCTCGGCAGCGGATCTCAACACCATCTTTGTTCTTCAAAAAAGAGCCATCCGCTCCATTTACAACCTTAGACCACGCGACTCGCTTCGTGAAGTATTCAAAGAGATAGATATTTTAACTGTGTACTCTCAATTTATTTATGATAATGTAGTATATGTCCGTAAAAACTTGCATCTCTTCAAGAAAAACAGTGATGTTCATAAACTCAATACCAGAAATAAAAATAAGCTCGTAACTCCCAGTCTAAGACTGCATAAGGTAGGAAAATCATTTGTTGGTCAATGTGTAAAATATTTTAATAAGATTCCGCAAACTCTTGTTGAACTGCCTCTTCACAAGTTTAAGTCACAAATTAAAGCTAAGTTAATGAAGCGGGGTTATTATAGTGTTGACGATTTCTTAAATGATAAGAATTTGTGGTCATCTTAGGTATAATCTGCTCCTCTGCACACTTTTTTGTTATGACTTTACTCTGTCAATTCCATTTTTGTGTATAAAAACAAGATTGAAAAGAGTAACCATCGAGTTTCTTGCCGGAGTCTTCTCGATCGGAAACAACCTCCGAACCGGTGGTAGAGTCACATTATATTTAATTATGATATGAACTATCATAGTATTATTTTATGTAAGTTTATTTTTATTCAGTATATTTTTGCTACAATTTTTTTTGTTACATGACATGTCATAAGTACTTTTTATAAGTCTATATGAATAAAGATATTTTTTACTTTACTTTACTTTACTTTACTATTCCTGATCAGCCTGACTAAGATGCGCAACATAAGGTATCTAATTTCTCGTTTCTCGTCTCTGAGAGTCGACAAAAGCGGTAGACAACAGTTTCCTCGCATGACAAAGGGGTGTAAAGTAGACATGTTTAACACAGATTTATTAATATTATAATCGATATTATCAAAGTACTGATTTGAAGACACGATAGTAGGTATCGATACAAACAATCGATACAAATAATCGATTGAACTAATCGATTTAAATAATCGATGTAAGCGATGCAGCTAAACGATACAAAGAATCGAAATGATCGATTAAACTAGTCGATTCAACTAATCGATTCACCTAATCGATTCGATTTATCGATTCAACTAATCGATTCTAAATAATAATCGTTGAATACTTAATTAATTAATAAATAACAATCAATTTATTGAAACGAATAAGTACCTATTCAATTAATCGATTTAATCGAAATCAATAACGAGATAATAAAAATTATCGATACTATTGAGAATAATTTATCCTATTTATATAAAACTTGTTTTAATGGAAATTATAACTAAATAAGTAAGTAACTAAAATTGTCCTCCTTATTTGAATTTAATATTTTTATGTAAAATTTACACTCATTAATAGATAAAATAGCGACGGCTCATAAATGCATCGCTTTATTACTGCACTCAAAAAAAAGGTTAGCAATTTGACGCACCGCAACGCCTGTTTTAATGCTACTTAATTGGTTTGTCGTCCACAAAAATGATCGACGAGTTCACACACGAGATCTCTTCTAAACCGCGATAAAAATGAGGCGCCATGTTAGGAACTGTAGACAAAATTGAATTACACGACAATTGCTGCCATGTTAAGAATGGTAGACAAATAGAAATCGAGAAATGGCGAAATTTGATTGGAGTATTTTTGTCTACTCTTCTCGTAGGGCGCGCATCTTAGCCCCGCTGGTCAATTTAGAAAAAACAACTTCTAAATTGGCTCTGGTCTGGGTGTGCTGGGAGACTAGGCGCCCTGGCTTAATCCTTATCTGGCACCTCGTAACAAAATAATATTTAGGTAGCCTCACTTTATACGAATCGGTGAAGGCATTTATTATCTTAGAATAATAACGTATCTTATAAGTGACGTCAATGTTGCGCGTGCACGTGGCGAGGCCCATTTTCCCTTCCAATATCCGTGTGGGTACCCCGGTTACCTGAATAAATCAAGGCGAAAAAACGAAAACAACATCGAAACAAAAGAAAATAAGCCACGAAACTACAAAACCACTAGTTTCACGCGTGCAAAAAATACTGCGTCGGAGTGCGTCGTGATCGAGACGCTCTCTGCCCCCCGATTCAGAACGAAGTTATCGACCGATTCGGTAAATTTGTTCAAATTATAGTAAATGATCCGCTAAGCGGTAAAAATCAATATTTTGAAATGTTAAAGCCAAAGGCCCTAAGTTTTCATGAACCAAATTAGATTAAACCTACCCTACTTAAAAAAAATATTAAAAATAAAAGATAATAACCGAATCGGTCGATAACTTTGTTCTGAATAGGGGGGTAGGACAGATCAGGACAAACTTTTTGTGATTACAGTTAATAAACAAAAATATCAACATATTAAGGAAGTAGGTAGTAACCTAATAGCATAGCTGGTTTTTATATAATTTATTTTATGAAAACTTAAGGCCTTTGGCTTTAACATATAAAAAAAATGATTGCTACCGTTAAGCGGTTCATTTACTATAATTAAAACAAACTTACCGAATCGGTCGATAACTTCGTTCTGAATCGGGGGGCAGGTTGGAGATTGAGCCAAATACATACTGGTAAACAAAATACTTTTACAGAATACTTTTACTCATTGCGTTAACGGGCCAGTAGGTACATACAAGTACGGTTTTATTTTACTATGTTACAGACTCCTAAAAATTAGTTTGTAAAGGTCCACTGTCGTGGAAAATTAAATCTTTTGAGTCCATAGAAAGAAAAATCTCCCTATTAGTTCCATGCGAATGCTTGTTAAATGAAAGCACTATTTAATAATACTCGTATCATTTTGCAGTTACCTTCTTTGATTTAGTTTTTTTTATCTTTTTCCCCATTTTATGCTCTTTTGATATTGTCTCTGATAACAGTTTCACTCTCAATCCAGAAACGATAATCAAGGAGTAGTCTTTACATAAATTAACTGGCTCTTTCATTTTTAATGACATAGGCTCATAATAAATAGGTATTATCAGGGCAGAATCAATTTCAATTTTGATTATAGTTTTTGAGTAAAGGTTTTTGAACAAATCGATTGAGTGTATTTTTACGTAACTATCGAAGCTAAGGTTTATAAGACAGCAGGAAGAAAAAAAGGTCTCCCGTCGTCGCCTCTTGACTGTCAAGCGGCTATCTCCTGGCCGGTTTCAAATTATAACCCGATTTTTATAACTGTGCACCTCGAGTTGTCAAAATCATTAGGTTTTTTTTGGCTTGTACGGCTTGTACATTAGCCACGACAGAGTAAAAAGGTTAGGACGCGTTAGGAAATAAAAATAACCGGGAGTTTTGGAAAAGGATCAGGAAACTATATGGAATTTTTTAGTTATTATGTTTGGATATGAATTATACAAGTAATTTGTTTTAATTTTTATATTGTTAGGAGTAATGAAGGTTGATAATTATCTATACACGGTGTCGGGTTTCATGTGGTCCAAACGAAAACCATCGATAGAGGGGTCCAGGGGCTACTCTAAGGACCCCCATGTGTGTTCCGCGAAAATTTATAGTTTTCGAGAAAACAGCATTTATCTAAATTTTTTCTTAGTACCGAAAATGACGCATTTTTTAATGATTTCTCCTAAAGTATTATTACTAGAGCCTTAATTTTTTTTTGTGAATGTGAACAACTAATAGGTCTTTCATTACACCACTACAGTTGTAACTCAGGCTAATCATTTTCTGCAAAAAAAAATAAACAGTGAACTTTTTTTATTTGGATGATTTTTTACTTCTTTCTTTAGGGTGGTGTAACTCCAAAAAAGCACATAACATAAAACTTCAGGACCCATTTCAAAAACTTGCCTACTATGTGGACCCACTACTTGTAAAATTTCAATCAGTTACTGCAAGAGCTTAAGTTCCAAAAGACCTTCAATAATTGATAGATTCATTACAGAAAATTAGAGGATAACATGAAATAAAGTAGAAACATATCAACGATTTTACAAAAATACTTTATTATGTATTTTTTACTATAATAAATGTTCGAAGTGACGTCCACCTTTAGCTATGCACATACGACAACGTTTAATAAACTGTCTTCTTAGACGTTGAAAGGCGTATTTTTGTCTTATTGTCTCTTGTGCTTCTCTTAGTTTAGTATTTAATTCTTCGATAGTATTGTATTCTTTGTAATACACTAACTCTTTGTAGAATCCCCAGATAAAAAAATCGACAGGGTTTAAGTCGGGTACCTTGGTGGCCAGGCGATGGGTCCACCGCGTCCGATCCATCTGTCTGGGTATGTTTGGTCCAAATGATTTCTAACTACTCTAACGAAATGGCACGGAGCTCCATCATTTTGGAAAAATACTCGCTGGCGCAACTCCAAATTAACATCGAGCAGAGCATCCAGCATAAGGTCGGGCAGATTCCCCCTCAAAAAACTGAGGTATGTGGCACCATTTAATCTTTCTGGTAGAACAAATGGGCCGATTAGTTGTCGGTTAAAAACTCCAGTCCACAAATTAACAGAAAATTGGTGCTGGAAGCTGTGGCGGCGCACCAGCCTTGGATTTGTACCTATTTATTGAATGTATCTATTTTAATTCCTATATTATACATCACCAATAATCTCCTCTATCCTCCTCTGTAACCAGACAGAACCTACCTGTCGACCTCTCGCACCGCTTGGCTGAGAGTGAGTACCCGCTTGAAAACAGCTACCGCAAGCGGCGCAAGTGCAAGGTGTGCAGAAATATGGGATTACTTTTTCAATAGAAGGTCTTCAGGTCGTCAGGATATGTTGGGCACTGGATGCAAATAAAGTGGTATCGTCGGCGTAACGTGAATTGGCAATCTGTACCCACCAATAGTCACACCGTCTGTCTAATCCTCTAAAGTTATGAGCATTATCAACTCAGTGTATACTTTGAACAAAAGCGGCGATATTTTACATCCTTGACACCCTTGTTTTTTCGTTACAAACATACAAATCTTTCCTTGTCATAATATTAGTACCTTATTAGGAATAGCTTTATCTGCAGAGCTCAAATTTTAACCACCAGGAGTAAGTCTTTTAATAAAAAAGTGCACTGAGAGTCTTTCTAAATTTTTAAAACTTTAGGAATCTTCACATACGTGACACATAAGGAACAAAAGCAAAATAAAGTTGTTTCAAAAAGCAATCTCAAGACGTTACTGTTTTATTAACACAGTTGTAACTCAGAGTTATGTTTATGCTTCTGTCGTGAATCGTAATGACCTGGCATCATGACCCATTCGTTTGATGACTTCGCTCAGTATGTAAAACAGGGTTTAATGTTGTTAGGCTTGTGCATAGTAAAAGCAAGGCAAAAGCTAAAAATATATTTCGAAGCAGAAACTTACTCAGTCAGGTAACAGAATATGTATAATGTTGACGGCACAATTGTAGAAAGTATCTTATGAAAGACAATATGATGGATCGTGAATGTTTGAACAGAATTTACAAACGACGAACCCTTCTGTTCTCTATAAAATTATATTTATAAATTATTTAATACACTTACTTAGTACAACTGATTACTTGTCGAAATATACAAGTTTCTTTGTGTGTGGAATACTGCTCTCATCTCTAGGACGGTTCCGCCAAGTAGGTACCTATTCGAAATTTTCGAGTCTCGACAGGTTGCAGCGGCGTGCTATCCGTATTATTGGAAATCCAGACGCAATTATGACCTTTGAGCCTCTCCAATTGCGTAGAGACATTGTCAGGCTAAGTGTTCTCTATCGCTTCTACAACGGGGAATGCTCTGACAAGTTCAGACGTGGAACGCTCTTCCAGCACATGTGTTTCCTTACTCATAAAGTCTCGGGTTCTTCCAGCGGGGCCTGAAAAAGCATCTCTGCAGGCCTTCAAGATGGGGATGGCCAACTCAGTGATTCCTTTACATTACTGTGCTTGTTAACCTCATATCTGGACCTCACGACCACTTTCCATGGAGTGAAGAGTGAGGTCATCTTGACTGGGAATATAGAAAATAAATAAATAAATAAATATCCCTGGACATTATTCCACACAGCGCCATCTAGCCCCAAAGTAAGCTAATTAAAGCTTGTGTTATGGGATACTAGGCAACGGATAAACATACTTAAATACATTTTCTTTTGTAAATACATACTTATTATACATAGGAGACACCCAGACCAGTACAAACAGACATGTTCATGCACACAAATGTTTGTACTGTGCGGGGATCGAACCCGCGACCTCTGGTGTAGTAGCCAACTTCTTAACCATTACACCAAGTCGGTCGTCAAAAAAAAAAAAAATATTATGAAGTTAATAATTGCTTCGCAGTAGCACAGAAAATATCTATGGCATTTGTTAGGTAAGCATGATAATGTCCGAATTTCGTATGGGAAACTAAAAATGACAGTTGTATTAAAAAAAATTTTTTTTTGCTTTGCCGGTTTTTCTGAGTATAATTTTTCATACTGTTTAGTTAAATCATCACCCACTATGTATCGGAAGAAACTTATACTTTGATCCGGCTGTTACAAGCAAGTTTTCAAATTTACATTAAAGTCCGTGTACCTACCTACACGAGATTCAATAACATACTCGTATGAACAGAAATAAATTCTTAAAATGCCAAATGATTATTACAATAAAAAGATTCTGGTTTACCTCCGTTACAGTTTTATAAGATAATACACATTAAGGTATCTCTATCGCTTGGCTTTTAGTGTGCGTAAAGATTTAGGGTAGGAAGGCTTTCAAGGAAACATTTGGCTATAAAATTAAGAGTTAGTTAACATAAACGAAAACAAAGTTATCGTTTTCTGTCTACTCTATCGTTTACTGTAACAATATTGAATATGACGCATGCTCAAACATAATGACTATACCGGGTGATTATCAAATAACTTACAAAAACGATATGTCACACTCAGTACCTAAGTGATAAAGAAATTTATTTAACTATCTTTTATTTCAAGGTCACCATACAAATCATTCTACCAGTCAGATTCTTTTGTATGAAAACCTTAAAATTAAAGTTGATTAAAAAAACAAATTTTCGAGTTCATATTTACTACATTACTTACTAAGGTAAGTTATTTGATAATCACCCGGTATAGTCATTATGTTTGAGCATGCGTCATATTCAATATTAAATAAATAAAATAAATAAAATAAATAAATATGCGCCAGACAACACACCACTTGTCTCGAAGTAAGGATAAATATCCTTGTGTTACGAGGTACCAGACAGGAAAATAAGCCAGGGGCGTCTCCCAGCACACCCAGACCCGAGCCAATTTAGAAAAAGTCATTTTTCTGAATTGACCCGACCGGGAATCGAACCCGGGACACCTCGGAAGCCAAGGCGAGAAACCGTGCTACAGCACACTGCGCCAATCGTGTCGTCAATATTGCTACAGTAAACGATAGAGTAGACAGAAAACGATTACGTTGTTGTCGTTTAGGCTAACTAACTCTTAATTTCATAGCCAAATGTTTCCTTGGCAGCCTTCCTACCCTAAATCTATTCGCACACTAGAAGCCAAGCGATAGAGATACCTTAATGTGTATTATCTTATTAAACTGTAACGGAGTTAACCATAATATTTTTATTGTAATAATCATCTGGGATTTTAAGAATTTATTTCTGTTTATAAAATTGGTATAAAGGTGGTTTTTGAGGAGCGTGACGACACGATTGGCGTAGTGCGCTGGAGCACGGTTTCTCGACTCGTTTTCCGTAGTCGATTCAATCCGGGCTCGATTCCCGGTCGGGTCAATTCAGGAAATCTTTTCTGAATTGACTCTGGTCTGGGTGTGCTGGGAGACGCCGCTGGCTTATTTCCTTGTGTGGTACCTCGTAACACAGGGATAATAATCCCTACTTCGAGACCATTACAAGAGGTGTGTTGTCTGGCGCATATTTATTTATTTATATTTATTATATTTGTCTAATAATGTTGTCCTTTACTATTTTAGTGATAGGAAAGATTTGTATTTTTGTTTGTAACGAAAAAACTTAAAAGGTAGGTGTGTACTGGACTGAGTACAAAAAATACTGCCCAAATAAAGCTGGAAGCTTGTCTAATCTAAAATGATGCGCCCCGCCACCGCACTGCATTCACGCACACATGAAGTTAAGAAAAGTAAAGGAATTAGTAGTAAATTGGCATCATTTATAAAAAAAATGGAATCAATAAAAAAAGGTAATGGCGCGCGTCATTTCTGGCTAGACAAGCTCTACTTTATCATTAGCAAATGACATGGGCTATCTTTTTATTTTCAAACTATATTTTACGGGAGAAAATGTCCACTCGGGCGAACGCACTGGTAGAAAGTTTATGATAAATTAAAAAAAATAAGTAGGTACACACTATTATGTACAGGCTGTGGCTGCCTTCACTACAGCTAATCATGTAATGAATTTGAAAACAGAAATTACCTACAATTTGTTCCGCGATTAAGACCTATATATGCCTTAATTTGCTTCCACGGAACAAACATGAGAATTACTCTAATCAGGCTTATTTGTCCGTTTTAGTGTGAATGAATTAGGTATATCCGTGACCTTGTCAAGTTAAGTGGCACGTAATTGAACTATATACTAGGAGTAGCCAAGAACTACAAGCTATCTAGTTCTACATGTATAAATAAATATAAATAAATATAAATATCCCTGGACATTATTCCACACAGCGCCATCTAGCCCCAAAGTAAGCTAATTAAAGTTTGTGTTATGGGATACTAGACAACGGATAAACATACTTAAATACATTTTCTTTTGTAAATACATACTTATTATACATAGGAGACACCCAGACCAGTACAAACAGACATGTTCATGCACACAAATGTTTGTACTGTGCGGGGATCGAACCCGCGACCTCAGGTGTAGTAGCCAACTTCTTAACCATTACACCAAGTCGGTCGTCATGTATGAGTAGAACACTCTAAAATGTACGAGTATGCTTAGAATAGTTACATTATAGAAACCTTATCTGCGCGCCCATTTTGAAGCACCTTAATTGGAGCCATAAATGGCTACAAACGGACCGCTTTGCAGTGTTCATTACAGCTCCGCAATGTTCAATGTCAAAGCGCGCCGCACGTAAGCAAGTAATAGCCACGCATGTGTGGATCGGATTAGTGCTTCATTTTTAACGGGGCGGTTGTATGAAGACTATCCTTCTATACGTTATTATTCTAAGACGAGAATGATATTCGCACTTGTATGTTCAGTGATATTCAGTATTATAAAAGTAATTCCTGGAATTACTAATGTTTTCGACGTGAAAAACTTAGTAGCTTGTTGCTTTTGGATAGGCTTTCCGATTTATTACCAATTTGTTTTGTTTTTTGAATGTTTTTAAAGTAAGTTTTGGCAAGATTTTTAGGATGCCCCGAAATTATCTATTTTTTATCCTTCTAGATAGATCGTAATATTTTGTTCGTCTACTCTATACTATGAATATAGCATTTATTCTGTGACTATAGTTAAAATGTCACGATTAAAAGTACTGTTAAAATAGTCCAGTCCAATTGAATAAGTATTTTAAATAGCTTTCGATTTTTCGATTAGGTAGAGCGATTAAGATTCCGATTATTTATGGTTTGCCTTATTTTTTTTTATTTGGAACAATATGGATTTCACAATATTACCTACAAGATATAGTTGAATAATAGAGTTCATGCAAGCTGATTCCATTTACTTGTATTTATAAGGAAATTACTTATGTTTTCTTAATACTAAATATGAAAAATTACCTAGCAACTAAAAATACAAAAGCAAAACGATGCCTAAATGTTAGCGCTAAGATTATTTACTTACGAAAGTTTTTCATTATTTATTCATCATCCTTTGCAGCTTCGTAGATCATCAGTAGATACTATCGATGCGACCACAAATATCAATAGATCATCGATAGTTCAATATCGATAGCCACTCGATTTCGATCATGTAGCGATAAATGTCATAGCCGCGAATGATGTTTACGATGATGAAGTCACTGATAAAAATAAAACTACCTTTCAAATTCCGATCCTGAAAGCAAGTTTATTGGCAGTAGAGTAGCCTTTCCAAAAGCAGTTTCCTTCACTTATATTTTAGAAATCTTGCCCTACTTAAAGAAAGAATCCATTTCTACGATAGAATCAAAGGCAATTAAATAAGCCAGGATCCATTTCATTCTGAATTGTCTATGTCCGACATTCTCCCCAATTACCCCTACTAAGTGCCTTTAATCTTTTTCTGCCTTCTAATAAACGTCTCTGTAGAATTAAAATGGAAAATGTTTAGGTATTTTTTTATTATTCGTGATTTCACAGCATTTAAAGTGGGTTCATTGTAAAGGCCGTAGTCAGAAGCTACACGCTTATTGTTTCGACATTTCAAATCAAAATGGATCTAAAGCTCTATTTTTTTATCTGTGCACCTCGAGCTGTCAAAAAAAAATCGTTAGGTTGGCAACATTGAATTTCACCCGCCCGCAAACTTTCTTACTACTCCGCTGACACGCTGGTGGGTGTTGGTGGAGTTATAACTGCACATTAGCAGCACTCGTCTGACCGTAATCACACATTAGGCATGCGTGGCGCTCTGACAGATAGCCTGCTTAGAACAACACGCCATTTTTGACACACGCACACAAAGACGTGAGTTTACAGGCGAAGTCAGTCAGTTTCAGTCACGCGGTCAGCCGCACTGTCAAAAACATTGAGATATTATTTGTGCGTCAGATTTATAGTTTAATGGTCAAAAATGGCTTCGCGAAAATATTATTTGTGTTGCAGTGCATTGAGTGGCTGTTTGAACTCCACACAAAATTGAAATAACGCGTTTTTTTCGTTGCCAAATAATGAATAAAGGTAAGTAAAACTCAATTAACTTTAACAAGTAAGTAGGTGATTTAAGTAGATAGACCGTAGGTAAAACATTTCTGTAACTTATCTTATATGCATTGGTAAAACACCATTTAGGGTATTTTTTTTTTCGGGGCACGCGCGGCTGCCGCCGCCGAAGCGTCATGCTGTTACTTGCCTACTAGGTAGGTATAAGGACTGTATGATCAAGCCCAATAAGCTAGGACGTTGCACCGGGAGACCAGTTTATTTAGCGGACGCCTTCAGTAGGTAAATTACTTCTTATAATCTGCCTCAAAGGTTCATGAATAAAGACGTCGCTAGACTATCCTTTACCCGTTAGGAATATTCAGTCAGAACATTATTCTTTTCCCATTCTCAGATCGGGCTTATCGGGCGAATATAGTAGCAACCCTAGGCGATCAGGCAAGTTTAGGAAAAAAGGCGAGAGCGGTCCTTCTGTAAACTCTTAATTTTGTGCCGTAATAATGACATTTATTCATGTCCAATACATTTATGTAGCGTGTTGCTCACGGCTAGGACACAAATAATAATAATAATAAATCATTTATTTGACAAAGAAACATGCTTGGGTACATACATTGCAGAAGATTATAAAATGCATGCAGATGATAGAATATAGGGTATGTCTAACATGTTCTGCCTAAATAGGCGTTCAAATTTCGAGGGAAGTCGTTGGGTTTTGTTAAATACATTATAACCATAAAAAAATAGTCCTAAATTACATAATGTCAAATTGATTTAAAATACAAAATGTCAAATTATTTTAAACTGAGTCACATAGAATTGTGCCTAAAACTGTCGAATATTTTATCTTTAAGAAAATCGTCTACACTACAACTGTTTTAGTTTTGATTTGAATTGATTAACATTAAGGTTCTTTAAATCTTCAGGTAATTTGTTAAAAATTACAGGACCCATGCAGAAAATGCTTTTAAGCATAAGAGTCTTCTTGGCGATTGGAAACCTGAGTCTGTTTTTATGTTGTGGGCGTCTATTACGAGCTACTGAATCTGACAGGCGTGGAAACAGATGTGGATTAGTTTTTACAAATATTGCTACTTCTAAGATATATAGTGACTGCAGTGTCAGAATTTTGTATTTTACAAATACGGGTTTACAGCTATCAGAACATTTTAAACCGAACATTGACCTAATACAGCGCTTTTGCGCCTTAAAAACTTGAAGTTTATTAGTTGAGTTACCCCAAAAGACTAAACCGTACCTTAACAACGAGGCCGCTAATCCATAGTACGCAGTCAACAGCGCATCTATGTTAACTATGTGGGTTAGCTTATAAAGAGCGTAAGCCGAGTTACTTAATCTCTTACATAGTTCCTCGGTATGAGCTTTCCAGTCCAACTTTTTGTCAATGATGAGACCCAAAAATTTTGTAGAATTGACTTCATTGATTTGAGTGTTATTGTAATTTATGTTCATGTCAACTACATCATTATTCCCTTGAGTGAATTGCATTACATTTGTTTTAGTCAAATTAATTTTCAAGTTATCATCATTTAACCAGACGACCGACTTGGTGTAATGGTTAAGAAGTTGGCTACTACACCAGAGGTCGCGGGTTCGATCCCCGCACAGTACAAACATTTGTGTGCATGAACATGTCTGTTTGTACTGGTCTGGGTGTCTCCTATGTATAATAAGTATGTATTTACAAAAGAAAAATGTATTTAAGTATGTTTATCCGTTGTCTAGTATCCCATAACACAAGCTTTAATTAGCTTACATTGGGGCTAGATGGCGCTGTTTGGAATAATGTCCAGGGATATTTATTTTATTTATTTATTTATTTAACCACATTACTATAGAATTTAATGTCATTTTAATGTTACTTACATACAAGTCTCTATTTTTACACGCAATTGTCACAGTGCTGTCGTCAGCAAACAATGTCATTTGGTTCTTAATTATTTTTGGCAAGTCATTTATATACATTATAAAAAAAAAGGGCCTAGCACACTTCCTTGAGGAACCCCAAATTTGACAGTCCTTTCACTAGAGTTGTAGATCTCTTCCTTTTTAGTTTTATGATTAATTTTTGTAAAACTAAAGAGGAAGAGGTCTACACCAACAAAATAAAGAGTTTACAGAAGGACCGCTCGCACCTTTTTCCATAACTTGCGTGAACCGCCCAGGGTTATTACTATATTCGCTCTGAATTTTTATAATGAAGTAAGTAAGTTGTAACCTATTAGACAGAACCGGCCAAAAACAAAATTCTTCTGAATAATTGCACCAAGTTCGACTAAAACAAAAACACTCGCGACAGTGCGACTTTCCGACTCACCGAAGCTCACTGACTTCGCTTGTAAACTCATGTCTCTGTGTGCGTGCGTCAAAAATGGCGTGTTGTTCTAAACGGGCTATCTGTCAGAGCGCCGCGCATGTCTAATTTGTGCTTACGGCTAGGACTTCTGTACGTGTACCATCACGTAAATTGTTATCGTTGCATCGTATGCCATATTTGGTTCCTTTTTAAATCACTGGGAGCGCTGTATTGAAATACCATACAAACGTCAATGCAGCGGTGTACGCGGACGCTAGCGACCGTCGTTAGGGTAAATTCATCGAAGAAATACTGGGGACAGTAGAATGGAAAGGAAGAATTGACGACTCGGTTAGGAGAGTGCACCTGTTCCTCGCCTTCATTTATGTTCATCATTATTTTTTCTTTTAAATAAAGTTAGTTTGTGTCTGGTATTAACTTACCAATTTCAGTTAAATGAACTAAAGTCACGAAAGTTAATAGGCTTATAATCTGAGAGATTGTATAAACAACCTTTTTGGTAATTTCTTTACACTTTTCGTTACACAATTTATTTATATGGCCGTGGAAATGTTAACAGCGCTATTACCACGATACCATCTGACTGATTATGCTTGTAAAAGGTAAATTAGGTTTACAACCATGAAAAATGTATTGGGGCTGTTCTAATGACATTTACTTTTCACCCTCATCAGGTTTATTGGCTTGATAGACGACCAAATGGCCATTTGAGCACGCGTACAGGTACCTTCGCCCTAACATATCGAGTATATGCTCCCGGAGAGCGCCGGCGGAAGCACTCTGGCTGGCCTCTCGCTTTGCTGCTGGTGTCGATCAACGATGTCGATCAAAAAGGTGCTCATTTGGTTTAAAAAAAAAGTCTGCTGCTTAGCAAAAATTGCCATTGATGGACTTATGGCAGTATAGAAAGCTCTAAGACCAATTACAGTGAAGGTGCTCCCTTACCTGAACTTTCCTGTAATGTAACATTACAGAGTCGAGCATGACATCAGTGAGGAAGGAGAACCGAGCATTACAGTGCGCAACTTGATTAGGTATATAATATGTAATATTTTGATACAACTTCCCTGAAGTTTTGTAAGGCAGTATTGTTATGTAATGCTCAAAATCGAATCTGAAATGTACATTACAGGCGAATGTTCGTCATTACAGGAAAATGCTTCAAGTGACTGACCACCTTAATCTAGGAAACGTGTTACGGGCGCCCCATTTGACCTCATCTTAGGGCATTATTGAGATTGAAACATGAGGACATTTCTAATCCTGGCTCGAGATAGTAACTAGAATTCTTGATAAAGAAAAATTGCTCATTAAAAGGTAGTTTACAATGCAGTTTAGTATTTTTTTTTTGTCATTGTAACGAAATCATACAGTTTTTTTATTTATTTATTTATTCAAGGAGGGTTTTTTCTTTTTAGAGAACATCACCCTCATAGTAACCTCATTCACAATTTAAACTTACATTAATTTCTAGGGTTCATTCGCTTAATTACAAATGTACGGTTGAGCAAACGTACATTGCGCCGAATCAGCTATCCTTTACTTACCTAATAATATTCCAACAATCATGCGCCTTACTCATCAAATCAATCAGTTCACACTTAGCAGCCATACCGTGTACTCACTATCAATTAATTATCAGCAATAAATTACGTATTTGCTATCAATTTCATCTTCTTTACCTCAACCTATCAACAACTGAAGTTTGTACATGCAGCAGCTCGTACAACAAATGTACATAAGAACTTTGCTATCAGATGTTAGGGAGGAAAACACACTATTGAAATAGCCTAGGTTACAATTATCAAAATCGTACTTAATTATAAAGTCCCGTCTTTCTCTTTCCTACAGTTTAAACATTCAATATATTTTTCTTAGCCTATACTGTCCCACTGTTGAGCAAAGGCCTCCCCCAAAATCCCTCCGGTGATCCCTATCACCAGCCAAAATCTGCCACTTGTGCGAGTAGTTACTTGTCCTAATCGTGCGTCAATTTTTTTCGGTCGACCTGTATAACGATATCCGTCATCCAGTTGTATGAATACAGAGTTCACTTTCGGTAAGAATTAAACCCCCTATTTGTGTTTCTTTGTATTTACATTCATACATACCATCACGCCTTTTTCCTAACGGGGTAGGCAGAGACCACATCTTAAGAGACAACTTGCTACGGTCCTGACACACCTCTTGCGCTTCTTCCACTCTCATCAATCCTCTCATACATGCTCGTCGATTATGGGTACGCCTGACCTGACCTTTTCTGAGCACGTCTTGGACTTGTATTAAGTACGTCCGTCTAGGCCTTCCTCTTTCAACAGCTCCATCCAAACTCGCCTTGTAAATTTGTTTCGTTAATCGCCTTTCATCTATCCTTTCCATATGCCCAAACCATCTTAGCATTCCCATCTCAATTTTTGTGACAACATCCTCTTTCACACGACAACGCTCTCTGATATTCCTTACTTTATCACCCACTGTCACTCCTGTGTACATGCTTGTATTTCACATAACGAAACCCAAAGGATAGTGAACCTCAGCAGACCAGTTCCCGAAAGTTTTATGATTCAACCATCGTTCTACTCAACCAAATTTTAGCGATTAATCCGACAAGACAAGAAACTCAGTAGTGTCTTTTAACAGAAATTGATGCAATATCTTCTGCAACGCAAAAGCTATGTATTTCGAATATCACTTGCAAGTAGAAATGTCGTCTGAATTCTCCCATATTACTCGTATTGACATGATATTGCAGTTGTGTGAACATGACACAAATGGTCTGATTCAGAACTGCCGGCACAATTTCTCGCTTAGCGGGCGGCGTTAGACCGCGATGTGTGAAATGTTGTGGATATTACACATTTTTAATTATTAATGGTCATAGTACTCGTAGAAGGCTTTGCGATAACGAATGATGCCAGGATGAAGTCTTGTCGATGGATAGCTCTAGACTAACGATAATTAATCGATAGTTTATTGATATGTTATAGCTAGACCATTGATATTAGTATCGACAATTGAAAACGTAATAACGCCTTCCAAGCGGTCGATAGCGGCCTATCGAAAGTATGTTTTGTTTCAGTTGAAAAAATCGATAGAAATACTATACTACACTACTACAATTTGGCATCAATTAAGTTCATTAAAAACAAGACAGGTGGCCAGCAAGCTTGTGAAACGAACCAAGTGTAACTTAAGGTGTTCTTATCAGGGATTTGAAAAGGTTTTTCCATGGTCGGAAACGCGCGAGTGTTGCGTTTTGTTATTTAAAATAGGTTGCCGTTTGGCCTCAGTCTCGCCTGGTGGTATGCGACAGTGAGGCCGACGGCGGTAAACGCTTACCCAGAAAATGCCTATTCACTCTGGCTTGAAGATGCCAAGGTTGTAAGTATCCGGAAACACAGACGCAGGTAGTGCGTTCCACTCCCTAGCGGTACGGACCAGAAAAGATCAGCAAAGTTAAGTGCGGATTATTGGAAAGTCAATCACATGGGGGTGAAAGCCCTCCCGGCGTCTAGTGGTCCGGTGGTAGAAAGAAGAGGGGGGTATCAGGTTGGTATTGGAGAACATACCGCTTCCAATAAAGCGGTTTGCCTGCTTTTTTGACACCGACATGTTATTCAAATCTTCATCTCTGGTTGGAGCTTTCTTAGGTCAAAACTATTGTTAGTCCAAAATGCCTTATCCACCAAAACAAACAGTGTATTCACCATTACCATATGTCATGTTTCCCATCTGGCGAGTTACTTAGTAACTAATGGTGCCGCAGCATGACACCACGCGAAATTATTCATTACTAAGGTTCGTGACACATTTCCTATTACACTTTAGGATTTTATAGGTTAACATACCTAGTAAATACCTAGTATACTCGAGATACCTACTTATGGTTATTACTATTAGTAACTACTTTGGAAGCAAAGGAATAGGTTTTTTAGAAATTCCTTTCGGACCGTCCATAGGGGTACAGTACCAGTCCCCCGATTCAGAACGAAGTTATCGACCGATTCGGTAAATTTGTTATAAATGGTAAATGACCCTCTTGACGGTAGAAATCTAAATTTTTATATGTTAAAGTCAAAAGGCCTATAGTTTTCGTAAAGTCAATTAGGTATATTAAAACTACACATACCTACTTAAAAATTAATAAAAAATAAAAGAAAATAACCGAATCGGTCGTTATCTTTGTTCTGAATCGGGGGGCTGGACTGTGTTTCAAACTCTGGTGATTTATACTAAAGTTTTCTATAAACCACTAACTTAGCTGAAAACAGACAAAAGAAATGTTGCCAACCAAAAACTACACCTGTAAAATTATGAATTAATGAGCCTAGAACGACTTGGGACACAGAAGCTCACTTTTAGGGTTCCGTACCTCATAAGGAAAAAACGGTACCCTTATAGGATCAGTTTGTTGTCCGTCCGTCCGTCTGTCTGTCTGTTTGTCAAGACCCTTTTTCTCAGTAACACGTGGAGGTATCAAGCTGGAATTTATTTATCAAATACTCAGGTCTACTGTCCCTTGAAGCTGTGAAAAAAATCAAACCCCTAAGCCAACGCAATCAAACGATACAGTCGTTTAAACCGCAAATTTCCGCAAATTTTCGACACTCGCAAGGGAATCAAAACCTACAGGGTACTTCCCGTGAACTAAGAATCTTGAAATTTGGTACGAAGGAACGTCTTATAGTACAGGTAATGAAAATAAATTTTTAGTTACCTACATCATATAATAAAAATATTTTTAAATAAATATACCTACAGGTTTGTACGGAACCCTCGGTGCGCGAGTCTGACTCGCACTTGGCCGGTTTTTAATAAAGTTACAGTCTGGTAAGAAATTGCGTGGGACTTATTATCCCATTAGTCCTTAATACACTGGGACTATACATACCAATTGGTGTGAAAGGGTTATGTTTTTTAAGAAATAGTTCATCATCATCCGTGCGGTCTATCCCGGTTGTGAACCCACACTGGTGTGTGGGGTCCCAGGGTCCGCCTTTCTTATTTTTTGGCCCACTTCGCGCGGTCTTGTGCATCCTCAGTGGTGAGTCTGTTGGCACGCATGTCACCCTTAACGACGTCGAGCCACCGCTTCTTGGGTCGACCTCTTCTACCGGTACCTGGCGGGGGCGGCATAGCCAGACATTTGTTGCCCACGTAGTTTGCCGATCTCCGTGAGACATGACCATACCAACGAAGGCGGCACTCCTGCAGCTTATCTGCGATGTCACGAACACGAAGGCTGCCGCGGATGTGGGTGTTACGCACACGATCTTTGCGTGAGACTCCACACATCCACCGCAGCATCTTCATTTCCGTGACGCGCAGCTCCTGCTTGTGTCGCTCTAGTAAAGGCCATGTTTCACTGCCATATAAAAGGACAGGCCTAATGATGGTTTTATAGACCTGCCCTTTCAGCTTGATCGGCATTTTGGGGTCACAAATGACACCAACCACCTCACGCCATTTAGCCCAAGCCGCGGAAATTCGGGCTCTGACGTCGCGGTCGATGTCCCCGGACGCGCTTAACACAGATCCCAGGTATTTAACACGGTCCGTGCGCTCGACCACGTCAACGCCTATGCGGACGGACTGGGTATCTGTGGTGTTGCAGGCCATGTACTCCGTCTTCGCCACATTAAGTTTCAGACCGCCGTTTTCAAGTGAATTTTCCCACTTATTCACCCGTTGTACCAGCCGTCCCCTGTCCGAATCTGCTAGCGCTATATCATCAGCATACATAAGCAACCAGGGTGGTTGCTCATGGTGGTCTAGGATGCTGTTTGACAGAACGTCTAATATTACGCTGAACAGAAACGGGCTAAGCACGGAGCCTTGGTGTACTCCAACGGTAATAAGGAAAGGAAGCGTGTCACCAACCGCAGTCCTAACTATGGAACTGGAATCGTGGTACATGTCCCGGATAATGTCAGTAAAGACTTCGGGAACGGCCCTGGACCGCAGCGCCCAGCCGATCATCTCACGAGGGACACAGTCGAAGGCCTTCTGCATGTCTAAGAAAAGTAGATGCAGAGGTGTATTCTTCAGTCTGTATCCCTCCATGAGCGTTCTCAAGGCAAATATGGGGTCCATGGTCCCGCAACCTGGTCGAAACCCATACTGACACCCTGAGATTGTACACTCCTGTCGGATCCGAGAGTCTACAATGCGCTCGAGGAGCTTCATGGTGTGGGACATCACCTTTATGCCGCGATAATTGCTGCACTCCTGCACCGAGCCCTTGCCTTTGAAGATTGGCGTGATAATGCTCAGTCTCCATTGGTCAGGTATCTTCCCGGTGAGGTGAATGCGGTTAAAAAGGTGGGTAAGTATGCCCACACCACGAGAACCCATCGATTTCCACGCTTCGATAGGGACTTCATCGGGTCCGACAGCTTTCCGGTTTTTCATGCGGCGAAGAGCCGACTGGACTTCATCAGGCGTTACCGGGGGCACTAGTCCCTGATTTGGAGGGAGTTCAGGTGGCTGCACCTCTTTGTGCTGCTTATTGAGCAGCTCGTGGAAGTAAGAGCGCTATCTCTACTTCACCGCGCGGTCCTCGCATAGCAGGTTACCAAGAGTGTCATTTACACAGCGGCACATGGAAATATCCTGGGCCGCTTTGACTCTCGAACGTGCCAACTTGTAAACGAGCTTCTGCACCTCAGACGACTCCAACTTATCGTACAAAGGACGTAAGTGGTCACGTCTGGCCCTGGCTACAGCTCGTTTAGAGGCACGTTTGGCATCCCTGTACGCGGCGCGATCTTCAGGAGATTTGGACGCTTGCCACGCTTTGAAGAGGGCTTTCTTTACCCTAATCTCCTTCTGGACTGCTTCGTTCCACCACCAGGTCTCCTTGTCAAGCCCACGTCCACCCCGAGACACACCCAACGCCACCCTCGCCGCCCCGGTGATAGCTGCCTGACACCTATCCCAGAGCTGTTGCCCGGACTCACTATCCGCTGCGATGCACAGGTCACCGACAGCGGCAGCAAAGTCGTGGGATCTGGCTCCTTCAAGCAGCCACCACCTGGTTCGAGGCGGGCAGCGCTCCCGGCATTTGCCTCGAGGCTTCACTCGCAGGTCCATCACAAGTAGACGGTGTTGGGCAGTAAGACTCTCTCCGGGTATGACCTTACAGTTAGCTACCTTGCCGATCTGGGCTCTCCTGGTGAGAAAGTAGTCGATCTGGGTTGCGCTCCTACCGCTCTTGTAGGTGATCAGATGCTCGGGACTCTTTTTGAAGAACGTGTTCACGACGGCCAAGTCGGCAGCCATACACGTCCAGAGAATCTCTTCGCCTTCAGCGTTACGACTGCCAAAACCAAAACCACCGTGAACACGCCCGTATTCCTCACACTGTTCACCCACATGACCGTTCAGATCGTCACCCAGAACGACGCCTTGGGACAATGGAATAGTGCATAGGAGCTGGTCGATTTGCTCCCAAAACAGTGCCTTATCCGAATCGCTACAACCGACCTGCGGTGCGTAGGCACTTATCAAATTGGTCGTGACCCCTTCGATAAGCACCCTCACGACCACAAGGCGGTCGCTAACGCGATTTACTTCCAAGACACTATTCTGGAATTCCTCGGACAGCGCCACCCCCACTCCATTGGCCCCACCAGGAGAACCCGCGTAGATCAGCTTGTAGCCGTGTCCGATGTTCCGGGACCTGTTGCCTCTCCAGCGAGTCTCCTGCAGGAACGCCACGGCCACCCTCCGCCTGGCGAGCACATCGGCCAGCTCGCGAGCGCGTCCCGTCAGCGTGCCAACGTTCCACGATGCGAAGCGGACCTTCCTCTGGACTAATGTCTTTAACCGGGCCCGCCCATGGCCCGGTAGCCCTAACCCACTTAACACAGGAGTAGGGCGATTCCCCTGCGCGTCGTTTTCCGGCGACGCCCTATCCATGTCGGGTACTCTGTGCTGACTTTCCATGTTGGTTTGGCTTGAGTTGGCTTTACGGGAGCGACTGCCATCTGACCTCCCAACCCATGAAGGGGAGCCGTCGCCAGAGCCTCCTTCGTTAATCAGCAGGGCGCACCAGCTTGCAGGCGGGGTTGGCTTGGGGCCCGAAGATGTTGGAGGACCCCCTTACACCCCAAAGAAATAGTTAGTGTATGAATAGTAAAAGATCATTCAATTAATATAAAATATATGCGCCAGAGAACACACCACTTGTCATGGTCTTGAAGTAGGAATAAATATCCCTGTGTTACGGGGTACCAGGCAAGGAATCAAAAGCCAGGGGTGTCTCCCAGCACACCCATACCCGAGCCAATTTAGAAAAGATCGTTACCGGAATTTGACTGTTAATCGAACCCGGGACACTACGTAAGTCAAGGCGAAAAGCCGAGCTACAGCCCACTACTTCAATCGTGTCTTCTAATTTTTAGTTTATTCATAGTGTGATATAAGCCTTATCCGTTCCAACAGCTCAATAAAACCTTACTAGGCAATATCTCACTGGTATTAGTTTCACCCCACAGGATTAGGAACTTGGCTGAAATAGGCAAATATACAGTGAAATCCTAACATTGGAAAACAATTTATTAGTGCGAGTAGATAGCTAAGTGATTGTGAGGTAGCTACTTACTACTTTTGGATATTAGGTAGGTTATTAAGGTCATGGAAACGAAATTCAACCAAGATTTCATCATAGTTAAGTGTAAACTTTAATTAGTTTTTACGTGACAAACAGACACAAATTCTTCAAAACTACTTTTGTGAACAAATATTGCAAAAAAACCGGCCAAGTGCAAGTCGGACTCGCGCACCGAGGGTTCCGTACAAACCTATAGGTATATTTATTAAAAATATTTTTATTATATGATGTAACTGAAAATTTACGGTTTTCGCAATTTTCCCTTTATCTGTGCTATACTTTGCTTCGTACCAAATTTCAAGATTCTGAGTTCACGGGTTCCCATTAGGTTTTGATTCCCTTGCGAGTGTCGAAAATTTGCGGCATAAACGGCTGTAATTTTGATTGCATTGGCTTAATTTGATTTTTTCACAGCTCTAAAGGACAGTAGACCTGAGTATTTGATATAAATTCCAGCTTGATATCTCCACGCGTTCCTGAGAAAAAGGGTTTTGACAGACAGACAGACGGACAACAAAGTGATCCTAGAAGGGTTGCGTTTTTTCCTTTCGAGGTACGGAACCCTAAAAAATATTAAATGTTAAGTTTTGCATCGCTAACTGTTTCATTGTATTCTCAAGTAATGATACTCGTACTAACTGAAAGCAAGAATCAAATCTAAAATTTTCGTCTGTTTGTTGAAAATACTGGATGAAACTGAAAGTTTAAAAAATCATATACTTATTTAAGCAATTGGTTTAACGTAAAGATAGGTAGGACGTAACTTTAGTTTCATTTATAGGTATGTTATTTTTGCATGCAGTGAATATAGTAGATAATATACAGTTATGTAAGATGTCACAGGAAGTAGAGACATTGCCAGGCTAAGTGTTCTCAACCGCTTCCACAGTGGGGAAAGCTCTGACAAGTTATTCCAGCTTATTCCACCCTCACCTTTCCACTCCCATACCACGCGTGCTGGACTACGGCGTTATCCACACAGAATTCAACATTTGTTAAGCCCGAACTAAAAGGTTCGGTAACTCGTTTCAGTACCATACAGACGTGGAACGCTCTTCCAGCACATGTGTTTCCTTCCTCGTATAGTCCCGGGTTCTTCAAGCGGGGCATGAAGGTGAGGATGGCCAGCCCAGTGATTCGTTTGAATGACTAGGCTTGTCAACCTCATAACTTGACGGGCAATATATAAAAAAAGTAGTAAGTTTAATTGAATAATACCCTGTGATTTATCATCTTAAAAGTATTTTTAACATCCGTCAGTGGACAATAACTAGGAATAAAGTCTAGACCTAAAAGCAATCTTTTACGCCTTTTTACCGTTCACAGTTTAAGCGAAGTCACGTATAAAAAAGAAATATCGTATAAAAGAAACGAAGTGTTTCTTCATTAATCACCCCCAAAAGAGCTTGAAGGAGAAAAATGAGGGAAAATAGTCGACGTGTGAGCCGGTTTAGTTTTATTGTGGCGGTTTAGGTATACTCTCATTTAAAGCTAGATGAAGTTTAATACGTTAGGAGTATTTATTGATGACTTTTGAATTACATTACAAGAACCTACAAAGAGCCGCTTAGGTTGTACAAATTGTTTGTATAATTAAATATTTCTGCTATGTATTGTCTTTTATTTTTTGCAATAAAGTAAATCTATATAAAGTATCTAACCTAAAATTCAGAAGCATGTTTATTCCATTAATGAATAATCATTTAAGTATGTACGTTATAATTATTATTTATAATACTCGCACATTTTAAATCACAGTTATACAATCTTTACACCACCAAATTAGTTACTTAGTTTACAATCCGTTTTTGTAGTCTTACCAATTTTTACCATCAGTTATAAAAAAATACGATCTAGAACATTTAAAAATATCTTGCGTCGTCGTTTTTGTTTTGGCTGCTGCTCCATCGATATTCCAATCGGCAATCCAAAAATGTCAGCAAAGCAGACTGACATTTAAGACAGCCAAATTAACGCCATCTATGCAAATACCGCTGGAATTAATTCACAAAGAAGGTCAATTCAATATCCAACCAATCTCCTGGCTTCGTGGAAAGGGCAGAAGTAGTATTCACAAATAATGTTATATTAGATAAATTAGGCTAAAGATTATAATAATGTCTAATCTGTGCTCGTATTTGAAGATTCAAAAGTACTTAAAGGTAGGTACTCTTACTTGAGAAATGGTTTACAAACTATTAAGTAGAATGAAGACATTCTGTCTTTTTTTTACTTTTTTATTATTTTTTATGTACTTATGCATTCATATAAAAAAATTGTAAGTATCTCAGATAAGAGAGCGCCCAGGGGCTTAGCAGATCAATTCTGATCGTGGATTGTGTGGCCCGGAGTTCAAATCTGGTCAGAATCTTTGTGTTGATTGTTTTCACGATTAACTCTCCGGTGATGGAAAACAACGAAAAAAAAAAACAAATCAACGCCGTCAACGGTGGAAGGCTCCCCACCTACCGCTGGGTTCTAATGCCATTGGTGAAAACAGACTTATTTTTAAAAATGTATAATTATTTAAAAAATACGAAACTGTTCCGCAAGGACTTAAGGCGAAATCTATAGATCATTCTAATCCTTTTAAACTTATCTTAGACTCAGAACAGCTGTAGGTATCAATTTAAATCGTTACTTTTTATTAAATTTTTATTTGTTGTCTCAATTAAAAACTTAGGCTTTCGTTAGTAAGTAATAATTGTAACAATACTCAAAAAGTTAGTAAATTACTAATGCGTTAAGTCTGTGCTTAGCTAATTTAGGACTATCAGACACAAAATAAAGAGTTTACAGAAGGACCGCTCGCACGTTTTTCCTAAACTTGCGTAAACCGCCTAGGGTTACTACTATATTTTTAAAATGAAGTAAGTAAGTTATACCTACTTAAAAGAACCGGCCAAAAACAAAATTCATCATGTGAAAAATTGCACCAAGTTCGACAAAAACAAAAACACTCGCGGCAGTGCGACTTTCCGACTCACCGAAGCTCACTGACTTCGCTTGTAAACTCATGTATCTGTGTGCGTGCGTCAAAAATGGCGTGTTGTTCTAAGCAGGCTATCTGTCAGAGCGCCGCGCATGTCTAATTTGTGCGATAGATCTCAATTCAGAATGTACAGCAATGACAGCCGCAAGGGAGTTCAGTAGGTACCCCCAGCCAGTCCATATTGGTTTAAAACAGAACGAAAACTAGCATGCAAACGTGACGGAAACTCATGGTATACATACAGTTCTTTCAAATCGTCATTTAGTCATTTAAACTTTAGCTATATAAACATACATAATTTTAAATCATTGTACGTACGTACCAAAACTAACTTGCCGCTCGTGGCTTCGCCACGTGGACTTCTTCGGATATCAAAGTTTTCATACGGATCCCTAACGTTTTTGAAAAATGTATATGCCTATAGCAATCAGGGATAATGTAGCTTTTTAACAGTGAAAGAATTTTTGAAATCGGTTCGGTAGTTTCGGAGATTACCTACCTCAAACTACAAACTCACAAAGAAAGAAAGAAAGAAAAACCATTTATTGACCCAAAACACAATTTTAGCTTAGACTAGAGGGTACATTATGCAAAGAAACAATACAGGGAATAAAAACTAACAATCAGGTAGTGGGCCAATCAGGACCCTGCCTCAGCATGTGCCACTGCAGTGCAAGCACGGCAGAGACGCTGGTATTCTAGCAGGGCCTGCTGATGTGGTCGTCCGTCCTTGAGATAATTTAATAAATAAAATTGTATATACTTAATTATAGTGCAAGAAGAACATAGAATGAAGTGTGAGCATACATTTTTGACTGAGTTATGATACAATGCGAAGTGAAGTAATATTACTATGATAATCGGATATTTTTACATGTTTATTTTACTGAATGGAGAACTACCTATTCTTAGCAAATAAATATCTTGAAACTAAAAAACACATATGAGTTATTCGCGGCCAGTATCGTCTTTAAGAAATAATAATATAGAAATTTAAGTGTGTTTAATCTGTGGTAGGTTAGCTGTCATAGTGACAGATATTCTACTAGTGACTTTTACCTACCTACTGCCACGTCTTCTTCTGTAATCTATGCTGCCACGTTGAATGGTAACCGCGTGCAAAGACAAAGTTACTATCAAAGGTAGCAAATCCATAACAGAGATGCGAAGAAGAAAAAGAGCAGGATGATAAGTCGAGAAAAAAATATGATTGGATTAGAGCCCCCCAGCGTGTCGCGTCGTGAACAACCCGGAGGTGAGACATTGGCTATTTGTGGGTCTGAAATTTGCTTGCGAAAAATAAACGCTACATCATCATCATCCGTGTGGTCTATCCCGGTTTTGAACCCACACTGGTGTGTGGGGTCCAAGGGTCCGCCCTTTTTATTTTCTTGGTCGACTTCGCGCGGTCTTGTGCATCCTCTGTGGTGAGTCTGTTGGCACGCTTGTCACCCTTAACGACGTCGAGCCACCGCTTCTTGGGTCGACCTCTTCTACCGGTACCTGGCGGGGGCGGCATGGCCAGACATTTGTTGCCCACGTAGTTTGCCGATGTCCGTGAGGCATGACCATACCGACGAAGGCGGCACTCCTGCAGCTTGTTGATGTGGGTGTTACGCACGCGATCTTTGCTTGAGACTCCACATATCCACCGCAGCTCCCAAACGCTTACCTCTTTATAATATTAGTGCAGATATAATACATAACATAACATAACATACCATCACGACTTTGTTCCAAACGGGGTAGACAGAGGCAAGTGACTGTACCGTCAAACGATACACTCAGAAGCCCACTTTTCACCAATGGTATTGGAACCCAACGTGGTAGGTGGTGAGTCTTCCGCCGTTAACCAGGTTGATTTGGTTTTTTATCGATGTTTTCCATCACCGGAGAGTAATTCGGATACTTAACAATGAACATGAAGATTTTTCGGACCACACGATCCACAATGAGTTCGGGTGCTGAACCATTAGGCCACGACGCTCTAATACATTCATCTTATAATGTAACGAGATTCCACCGGCGTCGAAATGCTAATTCCACTGAGAAGAACCGGCAAGAGACTCAGTAACTACCCTTTTAACTTGACTTCAGTAGCTTATTCCAACGTCAGCTTGCCTCTCTCTACATATTTCTGCACACTGTGCTATTGGTTACCCATCCACTATTTGTTAACTCCACCCAAAACCTTTACTGGTCATTTCGTTGATTAATAAAGCTATTGATTAAGCAATCAACCGGGTTGATTTGTGGCAAGCGTGGCCGAGGCCTCTAGTTATCTCCTGACGGCGATTCGGAGCACGTCCTATTGACACAGAGGGTATATTATTATTATGCTCGTGTTTTGATTTCTGATCAACGAGTGATGGGATGGCTTTATCGGTGATGTTATTTATTGCAAATTACAGCATTATTTTAGAAAAGCGGTGGCAATGAATATGCGCCAGCCAACACACCACCTGTCATGGTGTCCAAGTAAGTTAAATATCCTTGTGTTACGAGGTATCAGACAAGGAATTAAGCCAGTGGCGTCTCCCCAGCACACCCAGATTTGAGCCAATTTAGAATGGTTTCCTGAATCCGGTACACCACACAAGTTATGGCGAGAAACCGTGCTAGAGCATCACTGCGCCGATCTTTCGTAGTTCTCTGCAATGTTTCTCCATAGCGGGAAAGTGCTCGTCAAACAATTGAAAAGCTTAAAACTTTCATAATGCAAGCATATCACTTACATATTTTAATCATTTTTTTATTGCTTCTTGCACAAGGGTTTTCGAAGGAATACGAATTCAAGGAAAGAGTGAATAGGCAAAAGCCTAACGAAAGATAGGCTTTAAGACTACGAGTATATGGCCAACCATCACTTCAGAACAACTGAGAATATACGAGCTTTAAACTGTAGGTATTATTTGTGGGTGGGACCTGTATACCGACACACCTACCTACTATACTGTCTAAGTTTGTATCTACGAGTATATGTGTCTATGTGCGCATTCCTTTCGAGTATTATTGTTAATAGTATTGTTTTCTAACAATAGGTTTTTTTAGTACAATAATTAGAAAACTGTTTTATCGACAGATAACATTATTTGTTGCCCATCCTCAGCTTCCAGAAAAGTTTGCCTCACAATCGGTATTGAAATATATTCCATATTCCCACGGCATCTGGTTCAAGTTCCATTATTAAGTAGTTACCAAAACATTTGCTATGAAACAAAGAGAACAACATTTAACAGAATTAAGTGAAGTTAGGTAGCGATATGGATCTCTGTTGGTTTAGTTTTTTCTAATCAGCAAAACTTAGACCTTATTTATTAAATAAACCCAAAACTTAACAGGTGAGTCATTAACATGCTCGAATTCGTCAGTCACAGTCAGAACAAACATTAATCTTCGTCACATGAATGATGGTACTGCCAGTACAATCCTCACCCATTACAGTACTGGGTGGGGATCGTATCCACGAACTTAGGGGCTAAAGACAGGACGGCTAACATTGCCAGGACTCTGTCACTCCATACAAGTATATGGATAATAAACCTACCAGCTGCCAGGTCGTCCAAGACCCATTTGGCAATTTCTTGTCAACAGCCGCGTTAAGCATTTGTACTCGAAACTTGCGGTTGAACTGACGCAACAGGAAGTTTACAGGCGAGAAATACGGTGAGAATCGGTCACGCGGCGAGTCACACTGTTGCGAGTGTTTTTGTCGAACTTGGTGCAATTTATCCATTGATGAATTTTGTTTTTGGCGGGTTCTGACAAGTAGGTATAACCTACCTACTTCATTTAAAAAATTCAGAGCGAATATAGTAGTAACCGTAGTCGGCAAGTTTAGGTAATTATACTGGAAAAAGGCGAAAGCGGTCTTCCTGTAAGATTTTTATTTTGCGTCTTTGAGTTCCGTCCGACACAATATAAACACGTTATAGCATCATGTTACGGTCATATTAGAACACGTATACATAGAGTAGGTATAATTACAGTAATAATTAGATATAAAAAAGTGAAACGTCATATTTTAACATGAAATCAAGTAAATTATCACGAAAGTATTCCTAAAATGCGACGTTGCCAAGCAGCCTTGCAGCAATTTTGTAACGCAAATCATAGGTGTATGAGTAACTTTGTATGGACCCGTGGCGTCATTTTTTTTTAGCGGCCAGCAATAATTGTATCAGTGATCAGAATTGTTCCAAGTGATATCAGAGCCGAGATAATATGATGATGTCTTAAAGTATTATTTTTCGTCTTAGTTCCACTTAAATAATAGTTCCACTAAGACTAATAGATCAAGTTAGATATCTATTATGATAATATTGTCTACAAAGCAGTAGATGTTAAGAGTTTGGCATTAGGAAGTGGAACACAAGCAATTACGAAAAACCTTAACGTCAATGACATCAAAAAGACATTTTCTAATGGTCAATTATGTAAATAGGAGGTATTGATTCTTAAAGTCGTTATTAGAGACATTAAATGGGAATAACAACTGAAGGTCTTTTTATCCACAATACATAACACAAATAACAAAGCATCACGACTTAACGGCACTTATATAGAAAAATGGAAATGGAAAAACATTTATTAACTTTACGGACATCGTTACATTTATAAAGTAAACACAAAAGAAGTAGGCATTAACAACAAATCATATAGGTAACAGGAGAAAAAAGATCATACCATCAGACAGCGGTGTCCCGATGCCCAAAAAGACAAATGGACCTCACCCAGCATATAGCCTGGGCTTTATGGGCCCAGGCGCTGATTTTCAGTGCTTGCCTCTGACTACCCCGTTTGGGATAAAGTCGTGAGTGTTTCGTTCACCATGACGACACAGTCAAGTGACTATGTCGTCATGGTGAACGAAACACTCAGAAGCCCACTTTTCACCAATAGTATTAGTCTCCAACGTGGTAGGTGGTGAGCCTTCCGCCGTTATCCGGGTTGATTTGGTTTTTTATCGATGTTTTTCATCACCGAAGAGTAAGTCGGATATTTAACAATGAACACAGAGATTTTGGTTCTAACCAGATTTGAGTTTGGGACCACACGATCCACGATCTGAGTTCGGGTGCTGAACCACTAGGCCACGACGCTCTCACAAGACCCACAATACAAGAACAATATTGTCCTAATATTGCACCTGGCCATTGAAAACAAGCCTTCCTTAATCCTAGTTACGTCGCAACCATAACCAGTTGTAACGGTTTTAAATAATACCGCTTTTTTACCTTTTACTTGGTATGGACCAAGTTCAATTGAGTAGTTCGATATAAATACAGTACCTAATATCTCAGCTCCGATATACTTTAGCTATATCTGCTCCATTTAAAGTTTGTTCCTCTCGTTATGTTCTTTCATAATAATATGGTTTGGTGAGTGGCCGCGATTTTCGAAAATGACGCCAAAATTACCCATACCCCTTTAGGCACCCTTCAAATGAATGCGGTCTTGTCATGTCAGTACTAATTAAAGGCATAGCCATATATTCTGTAAGGCTGCTCAACTTTGATTATGGTTTCATTGTTCGGCCGTTAAAGTAATAATTAATGAATAAATTAAATAATCATAATTTTGCTTATGGACAAAATGACTCCTAGACATTTCTCTTTCCCAGACATCAGGCAGTTTAGTTTTCCATTAGTGAAGGATTTTCTTGGGTTAATATAGACTTGCCACTTGACCTCAATCGTCAACTTCAGCCGGCTAGTTGGTGAGGACTTAGTTTCTCTCAATCAGAAGGGAAAATCTGGAAAATCTAGGCTAAGACTATTTTCAACAGTAAAATAGTGCTGTAAAATCTGAGCTTGAATTCGAATTCACTTTCGTGACCGAACAGACGCAACGTCAAAGGACATTAACACGTTCACTGCGAAGCTCAAAAACATAATATTACCACAAGTGTGGTACAAGATTATATTGCCATGTACTGTTAATTTTTCTAGTGCGAAACAAGGCACATGTATCCGATACACATTTTTTTTAAACTTGTATATCTCAATCAATTTTTACTTTCGGTTTTTTTTTACTTCAGTCGATATCTAGAAACCCTAAACTATACAACGTGTTAATGAAAAAGCGCAAAACCTGAAATTCGTTTGTTCAGAATCGAGAGTAGAATCGATTCCACTAATAAAAAATAGGGGTAAAATTTTAACCAAAAAAATGTTTTCATTACGCCGTGTTTAATCATTAACTCTATTATTGCGAAGGCACGCGAAGCGGCAACTTCGCACTAGCTCGCGCGTTATTACCACAGACTTCTTAATTTTGCAATAAAGACAAGAAACAAACAAAAAGCGAATATCTTTTTAAATAATACGCGAGACTTTATTTTAATAATTTACATAATTCTTTTATAAATAAAAATAAGTTGCGGTGTCTGAAGTTTTGCGCATTATAATTAACACGTTGTATATACATTTCTCTTGGTTGTAGAATTGGACAAGTATTTTTTTTAATATAGATATAAACGTCTTACCGGGCTTATACTTATATACCATCTAAAGTGGTAAATTTTTTGAAAGAGTTGTTAAACAGTAGTGATGTTCATTAGAAAAAACATATTTTATCGTTAGAACTCTTATATATCAATCAATTTAAGTAACACTATTTTCATGGGCTTTATTAAAACAAACAAAACGATAAACTTTCTGACATTCGAAACACATCAATTTAACTTTTTGCACCTTTTTATGCTTCTCTGCTACTAATTGTCTTTCGTAATTCCAAAGCAAAGTGTGCATTTTTTCTTTTGTCAATTTTTACTAAGCTATGGCATTTTGTTCTTTCTGAGGATCTAATATTATCATAGCAAAATGTGCGCCCAGTAAAGTTTTGTATAAGAGATTCAACAAAATCTATCAATGTTCCTTTCTTCTCAGATCATTATGAATAATTCACGAATTTACAACACAAGTACCGAAAAGAAAACTCATCATAAGTTTTCGATACCATTTGATCCCCCTTCTCAATGACGAATAATATGCTGTCATTTGGTCGCTGTAATCAACTCCTTTCTTGTTCAAATTATATAAAAAGATACACATTCTGGCTTCAAAAAGGCACATGAGATATATCCCCGTAGTAAGAGAAACCGTGATAGATTGGTTTATGATACTTTGCCGCAAACAACAATGTATCAGAGACAATGCTACGCGTTGTGCATAAAAATTTACAATGCCATACCAAGCGACATGAAGGGTCTACCATATATAAAATACAAAAAGGCACTCAGCAAATGGCTCAAAGATAAAAAATATTATTCCATATCAGAGCTGATGAAATGACTAGTTGTATCTTAAAATGTAGGCTAACTTGACATGTAATTATCTCTGTAACTAATTTTAATCTTATTTGCTAACTCTAGAATAATGCTGCTTGGCTTAAGTTTCTAATATAGATAATAATATTGACATGTACGTGCTAAATTGTTATTAATAATATTTCACTTAACAATAAATAATTTTGCATGCTAAGTGAATTAGCTAAATATGCTGTGTAACTGAATAAGAAAAATGTCATCAATAATGTACCACATTTAAAGCAAAATAAACATATTCTATTCTATTCTATAAATAATCTCACCATTTATGTCTTTTACAACTGCACCATGATTCTTGCACTTTTTCATCATCGTAACAGCCCGTTCATCATGCCATTTAATTATTTTAACCCCGTTTTTATTCTATTTGCCAATACACTGTCCTCTCTTAAGTTTGATATAATATTTTCAGGAAGACCTCTTTTATTTATTCTTATTCTTCCACATAGTTCAGTTTTTTTCTCCAGTAAATCTTCTGCCAAACCCACAGAGGTATAGAAATTATCAGCTATAACAGTTATTACGCTACCACCCAAGTCTTTTAGTAATTTTAAGACGATATCATGGCCATGTGACGGATTTGTAGGTCTGTCATTTTTACCCGTATTAACAATCACGAACCAATAGCCTTCAGGTGTACATCATTTTTATAATTTCATTCCGTATTTATGGCTTTTGCTTTTTATATACTGTCGGAATTTCAGTCGTCCTCGCCACGGAATCATAGATTCGTCAATAACTAAATACTGGCCAGGCGTTAAAACTTCACTGAATTTGCTCAAAATCAGACTCAAAATATCGCGAACTTTGGATAATTGTTCCGTTATATCAATGGTTTCATTACTGAAATGCCAACACTTTAATAGTGATATGAATCTATCCCGCGCCATTAATGATTGAACGTAATCGTTTTTATAACATGTCTTTTTTGACCAATAGTGACACAAGCTTGGTAGTTTGACAACTCCCATTGTCATTAAGATACCCATAAAAGTACACTTTTCCTCAAAATTGGTATCGTGCCACTTTTTCAGCCTAGACTTATTTTTCACACTTTCATTACGACAACAATTATTTGCGTAATTATTTCTCTCTGCTACCATTTTATGTATAATATCATCAGGAACAAATAGCTTATTATAGATTTGAAATGGCGATGTCACGTTGGGTGGAATGTTTAATTCAGTATCATTTTCAAAATTACCAATATTTGGCATGGAAGAAGTAATATCTACCCATTCGCTATCTTGTGGCGTAATCAACGGACTCTGACTATTGTTATCTATTATATTTTCATCATCATCAACCATGGATACAGTCTCCGTATCAGTTGAGGAACTTTCTGAACTAGAAGGTTCATAATTGCTGTCATTGTCTGTACATATGTCGCTGTAATTATGAGGGTCTTCGTTTACAAATTGATTGGTTTCTGGGTTATGAGCTATATCATCCTTTACACAGTGGTTTAAACTAGTAGCCGGTACTGATGAATCTATTGCTTGCGAAGTATTAACTGCATTACTACTTTCTTGAAGCAAATCTTTGGACGTTATTGTGCATGTTTTAGTATTACTATTCTTCAGGGTCTGTTGTTTAGGGTTACTATTTTCTGTTTCTAAAGTTCGTTTTGACTTCGGTGTAGATAATAATTCTTTCATCGATTCTGGTGTCAGGTGGCAATCAATTTTTAATAAATTATTATACGATAAGTCACTAAGAGAGCCAGCCTCACTCGAACATCCAGGAAAAGAGAAATTGTGTCATACAGCATATGAGTTGCTAGTGGAAGGACTTTCATGTATTTTTGCCTGGATTTATTATCTGGCTTGTAGATGCCTGTTGAAATGTATGTGACACAGGTGATGTAGTTTTGATGACTGAAGGTGCTTTAATATTTATATTCTCTAAAACTTTGATTTTCTTACCAGGAGGGAAAATCTTTCGATTTTCGCTTGTGCCGTCGGATGTGTTAACATTATCTTCCTTTTTTTCTTTAACAACACGCGCTAACATTTTTAGGGAGCACTTCCTTATGAATTCTTAATTGCAAATATTACTTAGATAAAGGGCGGGTAACTGCAATAAATGTCGACAAACGTCTAAAGTTAATCCAGGTCAGATTTTGACTAACGCATATGCCCTCGCCACCAGTGCGATACCGGACATGCACGT
Source organism: Udea olivalis (assembly GCA_947369235.1). Taxonomy (NCBI): domain Eukaryota; kingdom Metazoa; phylum Arthropoda; class Insecta; order Lepidoptera; family Crambidae; genus Udea; species Udea olivalis. Next base: position 4,653,453 of record OX376370.1, on the reverse strand, counting down.
ACAAGAATAAATAAAAGAGATTTCTATTCGTCTGGTAACAAGGCAAATATGCTATGTATCTTTATTCTATTGTATTAAGGCCGTCTTAAAGTAAGAAGCAATAATATGTATTTGTCTCTTTTACAACTACAGAATATCTCATGTACTCGTACCTAAAATGACGCCGCACGAGCGAGAAAAACTAGGTTTTGGCGTTCGCACCACGGTAACGTTAATTCCTGGCTTAATATGTCCGGTAACGCAGTTAACGTGTTAACTTAGTTAGTTTTACTACTACGTTCGTCAGTGCAACGTAGGTACGGCGTTATTAAGTTTTGCAAAATTCAAAATCTGAGTTTCACAGTCGCTCACTGTGAGACTCAAATTTTGGATTTTGGTTCAAAGTGAGTTTTTCAGAATAACTTCTCAGACAATCCATGACAAACACTGCTTTGTCGTTAACGTATGTCTGAATAACGGATAGTATTTAATGGAGCTGCAGATTAGCCTGGTCACCAGAAATACTACGAGTATTTTGAGCGTCTAAATATTCAAAAAATGCCTTCTAATCAGTGTTTTGTCGCCCACAGAGATTAGTGGAATATTTTTTCTAACCAGTTGGGTAACATTTCAAAGTTTTCATACGGATCCCTAATGTTTTTGAAAAAATTATATACCTAAAGCAATCAGGCATAATGTAGCTTTTTAATAGTGAAGTAATTTTTGAAATCGGTTCAATAGTTTCGGGGATTACGACTACCTACCTCAAACATACAAACTCACAAACGCTTACCTCTTTATAATATACCTAGTTTAGATTACCATCTGTCCGACAGCGGCTTCGATGTAGACTATTTTTCCCGTTACAATAAAGCCCAAAAAAATATAGCTCATAAAGATAGAAACTAGAAAAATTCGACCTGGTCCTGGGACTCAAGCGGGATTCGAACCCGCGACCTTTCACAATCCGGGTGACTGCTCTTCCAACTGAGCTACCGACGCCGTTAACAGACCTGGCGAATTTCAATCTTTTAATACAGCTCATGTTACTCGCTGGTTATTTAACTCTTTATTAGATTGGTGACATTATTTTCAAAATCATCCAGTACTTTCGGAGCCCATTCAATACACACAAACAATCAAATCCTCCAATTCTCTTTAAAATATGAGTACAACTAGCTTTTCGCTCGTGTGAACTTATCGTTATATATTATGGCCAAATGATGTAAAATCTTTATAAATTGTAGCCCATGTATTATTCTGATGTCTGAACTGTATTACTGTAAAGTAACATCCAAATCCGTTCAGTAGTTTTTGCGTGAAAGAGTAACAAACATTACACATACATCCTTACAAACTTTCGCATTATAATAAATAAAATAAATACCTGGGACAATTCACACCAAGATCATCTGACCCCAAACTAAGCAGAGCTTGTAATATGGGCGTCAGCGACTGATAAACATACTTAAATATTTCTAAATACATACTTATATAGATAATAACACCCAGACACACAACAAATACAAATGTTCGTCACATAAATATTTGTCATGGGTGGGGATCGAACCCACGACCTCCGGCGCTAAAGGCAGGATCGCTGCCATTGCGCCAACAGGCCAGTCAATAATAATAATATCGAGTAAGATACTGGAAGAGATGGCTCTTAGCAATGTGACCTCCTAAATAGTACATTAAAGTTTTATATGCTTGTCTTATTTATCTTGTTTGTGCAGTAAAGTAAATCTTATCTTATTGTTGAAGATTTCTTAACTCAATAACAAAACAAGCGATTCCCTCTAAACCTCTTTGGGCTTCTCTTTGTCATCGTATATCCCGGTGATCCCAGGAGAGTCCTTTAAAGCCCTTCTTTGTGGGTGACAACGCTACTTTGGGACAATATCTGCTTGCTCCAGTGATAGGTTTATTTTTTAGTCGACTTACGTGAAACTAGATAAAAAACCTTATTTTCTTTGTGCTTTTTTTAACGGGAAAGTATGTCAATGGAATTTCGAAACGTTGTTCAAACTGCTTTTTAGCTTTTTTATTCACCGTGCTGGTAGTAGTAAATAACAAAAATGTTGGTAGAGATTCTACTGACATGCTTCAAGACTACAATAGACGATAAGCTATTGTAGTCTTGAAGCATGTCAGTAGAATACCGTATACAGTAAGAATGCGTACTGTATGGCCATAAAAATATACAATAAGTTGTCATCACCACAGAAAGTATTCTTCCACGGAGTAGTAACAATTTTTCTGTTAACCACTACTAAATTTCTTTTAAAAGATGTTAATTTTTTTTTTTTTTTTTTAATTTATAATATGTTAATCTGCAAAGATTTGGCCCAATTAAATCTTTGCAACATTTAGTAGTGGTTTACAGAAAAATTGTTACTACTCCGTGGAAGAATACTTTCTGTGTTGATTCTCGTGTGTTGTACCTATAGTAGTTATATAAAGTAAACACTGCGTTATATTGTGGTTGTCGACCCATTCAGATCTCAGTTATTTTGTCGTTCAAGTCAACATCCAAGGTGATATCATAGTATTGAACTTGGCTCTCATTTCACATTTATGTTTTTGTTGGGATTTCATTACTTTTTGTACAGAAATTAATAGTACTTTGGTAATTATTCATAATAAAAACCCACCATTTTATGAGACGATTACAAAACGTAATAACGGCTTCTCAAATGCACATTTAGAATTAGAACGATTTTCGATGAGTTTATTAAATAGAGAAAAATCTTAACACCACGTATTACAAACTTGTGACGACCGCAATTTACTAGCGACATCTATGACCTATTTGGATGCCAAATTTGAACTTTCTAGGTTATCTGGATCTGGGTTCGTTAATATCTAAATAACCGTTTCAGGTGTATTTATGTATTAATTAAATTTGGAATACTTAGTATCTATCTCGCAAGTGTCAATAGATAAGCCCAATGTTACATGTTTAAGTGAAATAGTTTCAGAGTTATGAGGGGGTCAAAAGTGGCTCCAAATGGTTCGTGTAATATTACACGCGGTGCTGCTGGCCTGTTCTGTAAGCTTGAACTTGGCTTGACACGCTACCGGGTGTCTAGATTGTAATGGAAATTCAGATTTTTTTTAAAGTAATTTGATTTTGTTAAAATTTATTGGAATGAAAAGAAATGTCTTGTTATATAAGTAATAAGTTATGTGATTTTAACACACAATTTTATCTATGTTCTATTTTATAGGAATTAGTGAATTTTATATGTAACATTTGCATGCCAGATTTGGAGAATTGTGCGGACTTTACTATTAACTATTAATAAATGAATCTGAATCTGAACGGGTGCACAACTTTTTGCTTTCCAGAATCAAATAAATGAATAAGTATTTAGGACATCTTACACCAAGATCATCTTAAACTTAGCATAGCTTGTACTATATAGGTGTCAGAGACTGATGAACATACTTAAATATTTCTAAACACATACTTATGGAGATACTCGTAAAAACACCCAGTCGTAAAACAAAAACAAATACTCATCGCATGAACGTTTATCCTATACGGGAATAGAACCCACAACCTTCAGCGCTATTAAAGACAGGGTCGCTATCATTGTGATAAGAGGCCAATCAAAATAATAAAACGTAAATAACTTGAAATTCAAACTTAATAAAACCTTAGCTTTAAATTAGAATTACAATGAGACTCCGTCATTGAACTTTTGACTGTAACATTGCCATTGATTGCTACGGCAATTGCCGTGTTCTACGGAAATTGGGTCAAACAACGACAATCTACGGCCTACGGCGACAACTCTATTGCCGTAGCAAAATCTACGGCAATTTGCAAACATCGTATTTAGCTAGGTACCAACGCTTAAAATCTTTAAAATAAACGTCTGATGTGTTTGTTTCATCACTATGGTCAAATTTAGCATACAGGCTGCGACAATCTTCATTAAAATTAAAATTGTATGTAAAAAGTATCAGCAAATTCAGAAATAAAGGATAAATAGTGCAATGTTTATATTGTTATTAAAAAAAACATGTTTTTTTTATTCAGTTGCTACGGCAGCTGAAGATAGATTTCCCTTAGATACACGGCAATTTGCCCTACCAAACACAGCAGAAAAATTAGGCGATGGCAACACTGTTTTAGCGCTGGTCTAAAACAGTGTTGCCAGCGCCTAATTTTTCTCTATGTAAACGGTGGAGATGAGCTATCACAGCCGTATAGGTTGAATTACTGAAGTCATCATTTAGAAGATAAAAGAATTAAATTAAATGTTAAGGATTAAGAAAGAGCCTTCCTTCTGCGCTCCGCTTTGCTACTCAGCACCCTACAGACCGGTAACTAAGCCGCCGAAGCTGCACCAGTAGTCAATTCTTAGTCAATTAGACAAAGAAACAAGAAAAAAACCGGCCAACTGAGGGTTCCGTAAAAACCTGTAAGTATTTTCATTAAAAATATTTTTATTATTTGATGTAACTAAAAGTGTATGGTTTTCGCCATTTTTCCTTCATCTGGCTATAAGATGTTGCTTCGTACCAAATTTCAAGATTCTGAGTTCACAGGAAGTACCCTCTAGGTTTTGATTCCCTTGCGAGTGTCGAAAATTTGCGGCATAAACGGCTGTATCTTTTGATTACGTTGGCTAAGATGTTTGATTTTCTCACAGCTCCAAGGGACAGTAGACCTGAGTATTCGATATGAATTCCAGCTTGATACCTCTACGCGTTCCTGAGAAAAGGGGTCTTGACAGACAGACGGACGGATGGACAGCAAAGTGACCTTATATGAAATAAATGCGTATAAATTTTACTAATGAGTTATTATTTTTGATTATAACACTTTACTAACTTTGAAACTAAGTTCGAAAATAACCCATGAGTGCCAATACCGCGTCACACGTGCTCACTGTATTTCAGCGTTCCAGCCTCTTTGCACTGACAGACAACTGTCTGTCGTACTGTCTCCCTGCCCCCCTACTCGCCCCCTATATCGGTAATTGAATCTTTGTGTCTCCCTGTTATCTACGTACTGCATACTAACTGCAACCCGTACTACCATCGCGTTTTTTCACGTAAATGTCAAGTTGTATAGGCATCGCATCGCCATCTAGCCGTAAACTCGGGCAAATTAAGGCCGGTATTCACTTCGCTTAATGCGAGTGCAGGTGACTAGTAGGAGCGATTGATTAGTGCAGGTGTATAGTGCAAGTAGTGTCCAATTCTGTTTAGTGGATGTGTTTAGTTTGTCTCTGACACCTTCAATTTTGTACTCGTACCTAAGGTCTTTACAATTTAAAAGACATTCATTTTTACATACTCCTGCACACATTTTTATGGTATATCTTCCGTCTACTTTATAATTTTATGCAAGTTTTGCAATACGCTAAAGACTAAACACTAACACCCGCTGTCCAGACGTGTTTAGTGGCAGGCACGCGGCGAGTGAGGGGAATGGGAGGCGCGTGGGACGAGGCCACTCGCGAAAAAATAGAACACGCTACTAATCGCTTTTCTACGCAGGTTACTTATCACTTGCACTAATCAATCGCTGTCCACTCGTGTTTTCTACTAACACTAAGCACCTGCACTAACTACTAAGCAAAGTGAATACCGGCCTTTAAGGTCGCTAGATGGCGCTGACTTTGTACCGCTACCATGCGGTACAGAGTTCAGCACTCTACGGACCACTGTAATTAGCAATAAATCATTTATTCTCTTAAATTATGGTGAAGTTATTCACTTCTCTCACTGCAACTCGCACTTGGCACTCTGAATACTGGTCACTTGTAGAAAAAGACTGATCGCCAAAAATATCTAAGACAGAATTTTAACATAAGATGGTCCCTCAACTGGAGCACTTTCTTGTAATGTAACGTTTCAGATTCGATTTTCAGCATAACATTGTAGAACTGACTCCCTGACATGAGGAATGTTCTCCTGTTATTTACATTTCAGAGCATTGCATCTTCGGGGAAGTTGTATCAGAAAATACACATTGTATCATCAAGTGGCGCACTGTTATGCTTGCTGCTTTTCCCTCACCAACGTAATGCTCGAATTTGTAACATTACAGTTTCCGCACTGTAATGCTCGCTTCTCCTCCGCCTCAGTGATGTAATGCTCGACTCTGCAACGTTACACTACAGAAAAATGCTCCAGGTGAGAAGCACCTTATCAGGGTTTTGCAACGAAAACCAAATAAATGGTGAATTGGTTTACATAATTAGCTCGAGGTTTCTTAGGCACGGATTACTTAAAATTTACAACCTGGCAGATAAATCACATCATTGAGAATTGACCATGTTGTCAATTGTAAATGCGGGCTGACATGTGACAGACATATATTGCCAGGGCTACCTCTTTCGATATAGATATCAGTAGTCAGTATTTACTTTACGTCATCGCGTCAGTTCAACCGCAAGATTCGCGTACAAATGCTCTACGCGGCTTTTGACAACCAACTGTCAAATAGGTCATGGAAGACCCGGCGGCTGGTAGGTAATTGTCGCGCACAAGTACATGGAGTTACAGAGGCCTGGTTTCGACTGCAATTTTGTTTGTTATTGTGGTGACGAGTTGAGATTGAATTTTAGTCCGCTCATTTTTGACATTGACCGTTTCGCCGTCGTGAACATACATTTGTACCACATTTTCGATTAGATTGAAGAGTTAGGGGATTGGTTCTCTACTTCTGATCTGATAACTTTTTTCAATACGACCCTTATGGTGTCTCATTGAATTTTTTAATATTGTCTTCGCAACATTTCACATTAAAATGATTTTGGTGAGTTTTTTAACGTCGTTTCAGTGGTAGGGGCCACCAATTTGAAAACAAACTCTGCTTTTAGCTTAAAGCTCCGTTGACACGCTGATTGATAGACGAACATGCATTATTGAACAGGCAGGCATAAGTTTTAATTGATAGTGTGACACTCACAGATAAATCTGAATAGATAACGCCTTTCTTCTAAACATCTTCCTCAAAATGGGTGACCTAGTTGCTAGGACTCTGAACACTGAGCTATCAAAACCATTAATAAGGCAACTAGATTTTTTTCTAGTATGGGTTTACGTTGCAAGCCAACGTTATTTATGAATGTATAACCTCTATTACAAGAAAATGTTTTTTTAGTTTCTTATCCTTAGAAGTAAAACTTGCATTGTATTGTAAAATAGTGTCCAGGCTTCTCAGCAAGCGCACCAAGATTCGCATTTTCAAAACGGTCATGAGACCTATACTTATGTATAGCTGTGAGGCCTGGACACTGACCCTTAGAGAAGACCAAAAGCTGCATGTGGCTGAAAGGAATGTGCTGCGAAAGATTCTGGGTCCAACCCGAAACGCAGACGGAGTTTGGAGGAGGAGGACAAATCGCGAGATAGAAGAGCTGGTGGCCGAGCCCAATATCATCGGCGAGATGAAGGGTCAAAAATTTCGCTGGCTCGGCCATCTGGTGCGAATGGGGGAGGATCGCGCGGTTAAGCTGGTATACATGGGACGACCGGTCGGCCGTCCTAGGTATCGCTGGGATGACTAGGTCATGGAGGACTTGCGCGAGCTCCAGGTCGAAGACTGGCAGGAAGTGGCGCACGATAGACCAAAGTAGCGTATCTTAGTGTCGGAGGCCAAGACATACTTTGGGCCATCATAGTTAGTTATTGTAAAATGCTAAAAACAAAATAATGAATATACTTGAAAAAATACATACAAAAACAAAATATGACGCACATGACCTTAGATTAAATAAATTATCAGAAGATACGGCACGTCCTTAAAATTGACAACTGAAAAATGGGATGATGCACATCTACATTATCGTTGTGCGATGTGAAGGACAGAGACAAACTTATTTATTTTGTGACCTCAGCGTAAGCGAGACGAGCGTGCGTCAGAGTGAAGTCCTGTCAAAAATTAAGCGGCGGGGGCCTGATTTAAGCGGTCCACGCGCTAGGTGCGAGTCACAGCTTCTACCAGCTTCTTACCAGTCTACTAGCTTTAAGTAAAATTTTTGAAAAAATAATATTGAATCAATTACATTCTCACTTTGCTTTGAATAAATTATTACATAGTAATCAATTTGGATTCACTAAAAATAGGAATACAACCGATGCAGGTGTTGCGCTCATCAAACACATATTTGATGCGTGGGAAGGCAAGCAAGATGCAATAGGAGTTTTTTGTGATTTATCAAAAGCATTTGACTGCGTAGATCATGAAATCTTACTGATTAAGCTGAGGCATTACGGTGTTTCAAATATTTCACTTAGCCTTATAGAATCTTACCTCACTGATAGAATACAAAAAGTGAGTATCAATGGTACGAACTCTTCCGGTGCCACCATACGTATGGGCGTGCCCCAGGGATCAATATTGGGTCCTCTGCTGTTTTTAATCTATATAAATGACCTGCCTTATTTTGTCAAAGACCTATGTGGGATTGTATTATTTGCTGATGACACTTCTCTAATTTTTAACGTAGATAGAAGTAACAAAGCACTTGACGACGTAAATAATACTCTTTCTAAGGTACTGCATTGGTTCACGAGTAACAATTTACTGCTTAATGCTAAGAAGACCAAATGTATCAAATTTTCTATGCCCAATGTAAGACAGGTCGATACCATTATAAACATGAATAACGAGCCATTAGAGATTGCGAATTCCACTGTATTTCTGGGAATTACTCTCGATTCCAAGTTACAGTGGGGTCCGCATATTTCTGCCCTGGCAGGAAGACTCAGTTCGGCAGCTTATGCTGTTAGAAAAATAAGGCTCCTGACTGATATCACAACAGCAAGATTAGTGTACTTCAGTTATTTTCACAGTGTTATGTCGTATGGTCTTCAGTTGTGGGGCTCGGCAGCGGATCTCAACACCATCTTTGTTCTTCAAAAAAGAGCCATCCGCTCCATTTACAACCTTAGACCACGCGACTTGCTTCGTGAAGTATTCAAAGAGATAGATATTTTAACTGTGTACTCTCAATTTATTTATGATAATGTAGTATATGTCCGTAAAAACTTGCATCTCTTCAAGAAAAACAGTGATGTTCATAAACTCAATACCAGAAATAAAAATAAGCTCGTAACTCCCAGTCTAAGACTGCATAAGGTAGGGAAATCATTTGTTGGTCAATGTGTAAAATATTTTAATAAGATTCCGCAAACTCTTGTTGAACTGCCTCTTCACAAGTTTAAGTCACAAATTAAAGCTAAGTTAATGAAGCGGGGTTATTATAGTGTTGACGATTTCTTAAATGATAAGAATTTGTGGTCATCTTAGGTATAATCTGCTCCTCTGCACACTTTTTTGTTATGACTTTACTCTGTCAATTCCATTTTTGTGTATAAAAACAAGATTGAAAAGAGTAACCATCGAGTTTCTTGCCGGAGTCTTCTCGATCGGAAACAACCTCTGAACCGGTGGTAGAGTCACATTATATTTAATTATGATATGAACTATCATAGTATTATTTTATGTAAGTTTATTTTTATTCAGTATATTTTTGCTACAATTTTTTTTTGTTACATGACATGTCATAAGTACTTTTTATAAGTCTATATGAATAAAGATATTTTTTACTTTTTTTTACTTTTTCACATAGCTTCCTATTTTGATTATCTCAGCATAATATGACGATCGATTTTTTTGAAAGTTGCTTGTTCTGTATTTTGCTATTTTCAGTAGTTAGGACCATCAATTTCAAAACAAACGTTGGTTTTAGCCTGAAGCTTCGGTTGACACACTGATTGGTTGACGAACAGGCATTATTGAACGTGAAGGCTTATGTTTTTGAATTTTAGTGTGACACCCACATAGATCTTAGCAGATATCGCAATTCTGTTTGAAAAACAAGCGTTCATTCCACTAAAGGCCGGTTTACACTTTGCTTAGCAGTTAGTGCAGGTGATTAGTGCAGGTGCTTATTGTTAGGAGAAAACACCTGTGGACAGCGATTGATAAAATAAATACAGGTTTAAAGTGGCTGTTCGAAAGCATTACGGATCGGTGGTCACGCATTAGGGATGGGTCCTTGAGTCACTGTTAGGTGAATGTGGTTCAAAGTTAATACGAGTTTATTCTGAGGGGTTTATATGGCTATTATTATGTAATTTTTTTTTTTTGTGGCAAGCAATTCTTGGTTTGGTTGGTTCTATTTATATTATGACTCCTATTTATGTATGTTTATTTTTATCGATTTATATTGAATTTATATATTATTTATTTTGTTGTTTTGTTATTTTATAATAATTAGCATCTGTTGTTGTTTTCAAAAGTAATTTATTTAGTTTAATCTCGTGCACCGTGTTTAATTTATCTGTTTAATCGTGTGGTTGACTGGTAGAGAATGCCCTTTGCCATTAAGTCCGCCAATTGTATCATTAATTTTGTGCAATGAAGAATAAATAAATAAATAAAATAAATAAATTGATTATTGCGATAGAATATAACACGCTTTTAATCACTTCACGACGCAGGTAGCTATTCAATCGCTATCCCCACGTTTTCTCCTTACATTAAGCGCCTGCACTAACTAATTAGCGAAGTGTAACCGGGCCTTTATTTGACGTGTTGTTGATAGGAATCAGCCATTTCTAATCGATTTTGATATAGGTAGTTTAGACAGAGGAATCATAAATATGTGGTGACTTACTCCCTAATCTCCACTCGATTTTATCGTGCCGTTTAATCGTTGGTCACAAATTACGCATGCTCCACTAAAAGATGTTCCGCTCATAACATTCCGCTTTTTTGATCACGCACACAGACACAGTGAGTTTACAGAGAATAGGTCAAGCGACTTGTCGCGAGTGTTTTTGTATTTCTCGAAATTTGTGCAATTTTTGACATGATGAATTTTGTTTTTGGCGGGTTCTGTTAAGCTTCATTTTTCATATTCATTTCGACTATAGTAGTAACCCTAAGAAGGTGGTCAGGCAAGTTAAGGTAATTATTCAAAAAAAAAGGCGAGAGTGGTCTTTCTGTAAGATCTTTATTTTGTGCATTGGTGTTAATTAAATTGGTACCTAACGCTAAAAATAGATATGTCACTGAGAGAAAGAGAGTAAATATAAGTAACAGAGTTCTTGCTAAGATTTTCACCGTTAAGAGGTAGAAAACTATGTTAGATTACTAAGATTAGCTCTACAAATTATTAACACGAAGTCAGTCCGACGAGACTTTAACTTATGTGGAAACATCTACTTCCAAAGGTATGAAGCTCGTTGATTTCATATCTGTTCCATTAGCGGCTGAGTGGGCTATTTGAAAAGTCTTTTGACACTTTTCAAATAGCCCACTCAGCCGTTAATGGAATGAACTGCATTATTTTTGAAAACGCTAAGGTACACTCACGTCATTTGTTTCAATTTGTGTTTCTGCTGACACTCATGAGTGATAGGTAGTTTTTTTACGAACGGCCATAGCGCGCGTGTGTGCATCGTGATATTGTGGCAAATTCACGATGCACACACGCGGGGTATTCATAATTCGTTTTTATCTAATTTACTGATTGGATTGTGAATAAAACTTTATATTTCGATTAAATAAACATCATATGTGTACTGACATTAATTTTGAATAGTAAACAAGCTTTATTAAACCATAAATCTGCCATAAACTTGGGCTATTATTCGGGAATGTTGAGAAACTTGAAACTATTTCTTACCATTATTTTGCTGAATTATGCATAGTCTGGTTCATAACGAGTCAACAAAATTATATGTCTAACGTTTTGGATGACGTGCGTGTAATTGCGGATAATAAACTTTAGGCTGCGTTTCCAACAAAGCAGGATGCCTTGCGAGGGATGTATTTGTTAAGCACCAATAGAATCACGAAGCTAGGTATTTACCTAGCTAGGTATTTTCATTTGAAGTGATTCCATTGGTTAAACAAACACCTCACTCGCAACGCATCCTCGCACATCTCTGCTGGAAAAACATCCTCAGAGATTCGGCTACTTGAAGTTGATACGATAAGGCTTTTTCGTAAAGCGAGGTGGCGAGATTGATCATTTTAAAATAGAAAAAAGTTTTTATTTACAAATATGTTTCATTACGTGTCAATACGAAAGGTTGGATTATGTTTTGTATGTATTGAACAGTCAAAATTTTTCTCCAAAGGTCGTAAATTAGGCGCTTGAAAGGTTGGGTCTAGCGCTCAAAATACGAAATAACTCTTTCCTTTAGAGACTCTGGACAAATTCAACTAGGCTAAGGCTATAGGCTTCAGACGGGACTAAGTTGGCTTGCAACGATAGAAAGCGATTCCATTGGTGGTGCCACAAATATTTCGCCGTGACGGCTAAATACGCTGTATTTAGGATTTGGTCTACAACGCCTTATACTGCGCGCTCCCTCCCTCTATACATAATTAACTCCATATAACCTACTTACAACTTGGAAAATTCATTGTTTTACAATAACAACTACTTACATAACAGCTGCTAGCTAAGTGCCCACTTTATTAAAGAAACGAATAAGATTTCTTACATAGAAAATAATTTAAAAGCAAAGATTTTAATCAAATACTTACCAAACCTCTTATTACAGATTTTAATAAATTGGAAATCGGATTAAAGATACTCAAATTGTCTTTAGAACTTTTAAAAGTATTTTGGAGACGCACTCGAGATTCTTCAAGGTTCAACAAGGTTCTCCGCAGTTAAAATTAAGTGTTCTTTGTGTAATATTATTATCTTGACTTATTCAAAGATGTCCTTGCTAACTTCTATGGTTCCGTAGTAAAGAAAGTATCTACATATATCTGTTTACCACAGCTAGTGAATTTTAATTACAGTTAAGGCAATGAAAATTGTTTAGTAGAATTGGCGTTTCAAGAATTTTCTCTACAAACTTGATTTAAGAAAAACACGTAGTGTGTACGTTACCTAATGAGTATGCTCGTGTCATTTTCTTCGCATAAGGAAAAAGAAAAGAAATCCCTTGCTGCAGAATATACATTTATACATAAGTACATACCAACACACCTTTTTCCCAACGGGGTAGGCAGAGACCACATCTTTCCACTTGCTACGGTCCTGACACACATCTTGCGCTGCTTCCACTCTCATTAATCCTTATTTTCGGCACGATTGGCGTAGTGTGCTGTAGCACGGTTTCTCGCCTCGATTTCCGTAGTGTCCCGGGTTCGATTCCTGGTCGGGTCAATTCAGGAAACGATCTTTTCTGTATTGACTCTGGTCTGGGTGTGCTGGGAGACGCCCCTGGCTTATTTCCTTGTGTGGTACCTCGTAACACAGGGATATTAATCCCTACTTCGAGACCATTACAAGAGGTGTGTTGTCTGGCGCATATTTTTTTATTTATTTATTTATTCATTTATGCATGCAATCTTAATTCGTTATTCAATAAGTGTGGTGAATTAACCTATATCAAATCATCAGAATGGCAATGTGGGGCTGTGGGCCCTATTCTGAAGTATGGGATCCAGGGTTCTATAGATAGAAAGGAATACGAAGTTTCATCGTCAAACAGTTCTACATCAGTATACTCGGTTAAAATCAATGAAAATAACAGCATAGGGCTGTAGCCATGCGTCTTGTTCTCAACTGCTAGGCAGGCAGCATAACAATGCTGGAGGGTTACCGCTGCTGGATAGAGCCACAGTGGTATTACAGTTTACACCTATAAGGTGAAGCGACGTTTTAAAGAACGGCAGAGAGGTTACCGCTGCTGCTGGACAGAGTCGCAGCGGTATTACAGTTTACACCTGAAAGGTGAGGCGGCGGTGTATTACAACGGCTAGGGTCGGTGCCATGCACCTATTTCGCATTTAAATCGACAGTTTAGTCAATTGTACCGCGTGGTGATTCCATCCGAAGAGGAATGACTTAACTATTTGCCAGCACCTGTATTTATACTCACCAGGCAGTTCAAAAATGGAACATTCTTATGTAGAAAAAATATGGGGTCTTGTTTGAAATTCATAAAAAGAAGAAGTATTATCACCAGCCAGCTCACATTAATGAGATTGGTTCAGATATAGTGTGTAACCTTCACACTCGGTGTCTTTATTTAAAATTCATATTTAGAATCGAAATATAGCTACAACAAGGCAACCCACTCGAAAATTCAAAAAATACTTTCAGCCAGAACCAATTGTTCTACATAATTACGCCAACTAAGTAATTGAAGTATTATTTTCCTTTCAAAAGAAAATTACTTATGTTAATTGAACAAACACAAGTCAAAGTTAGCTGACTTACTGACTTAAAGCAATTAAAGCCACTAACTTAAATTACTTAATTACTAACTTAAATTGTTAGGTTGTTACCAATTATTTCTCGACGAATTTGTTTGAAGTTTCGGGCACTTAATTGGATGTTACCTGTAAAATAAATAAACTGTGATTAACAAAACGTTAGTCTTTTGTACAAATTAATTGAAAATATCTCTAGCCAACGAAATTGAAGCTAAATATATATTATAAATAGGAAAGATTTGTGTAACTGTTTTATGTTTGTATTGAATAAGCTCCGAAACTACTGGACCGATTTTACAAATTCTTTCACCAATATACAGGGAGTGACAGTAAGCTTTTTTCAATTTTGGCTATATTTTGTCGCGAAAGGCAGTCTACGCGAGCGAACCCGCTGACGGACTGCTAGTACTAGAAAATTAGGTTTAAATCACAATCAAACGCCAATATAAAAATAACACAAATACATTTATCACCATATACTTAAATCGTTGCTATGCCATTTGAGCCAGTTAAAGCTCCTTTTTTTTCTCCGGATGTTTAAAATGCGTTACGCACTTTAAACCCCACTGCCTGGGGGACGACAGTGGGGGAGTATGGGGGCTCTCCGTCGGTGAAGCCAGCGGCATACCCATTAAAACGCACCCGGGTATACCCTCAGCGCTTTGAAGAGGGCGACATGGAGCCTTGCGGATTGCCACGTCGCCCCAGCGGTCAGCCCAGCGTACGTGCTGGGCCTCCTCACGCTTAGGAAGCGTCCCGGTATACTGGGACACTCCCAGACGGGAGCACCGTGCAAGGGGGTGAAAGCCCCCCGGCCAACACCCCGGTGCTGCTTTTAGGGAGCAGGAGGAGGGCGGGCAAACCACCGTCTTCGTGTCCCCCGCCGCCTGCGTCGGAGAGGTCCGCCCGAGGATCGTCCTCTCGGGCTCTTTCCGGGTCTCCTTCTGCTCATCATCTCCTCGCAGAAGGAGACCATCGCCACCCATGCCTCCTCACTCCAGAGCATGGCCTTTACTAAGGCCGGGAGCGAGAGGTCGCGGCCGCCAACTGCCACTATAGAGCGGCCTTCGCGAAAACCTTCTTTGTGGGTTAGTTCCAGCAGTATTTGCATAGATGGCGTTAATTTAGTTGCTATACAATCCGTTAGTCTGCATTACGGACATTATTGGTAGCAGCGGGGCTTTTGATGAGCCGACGCCACAAATTAGACATGCACGGCGCTCTAACAGGTAGCCCGCTTAGAACAACACGCCATTTTTGACGCACGCACACAGAGACATGAGTTTACAAGCGAAGCTTCGGTGAGTCGGAAAGTCGCACTGTCGCAAATGTTTTTGTTTTTGTCGAACTTGGTGCAATTTTTCACATGATGAATTTTGTTTTTGGCCGGTTCTGTCAAGTAGGTATAACTTACTTACTTCATTTTAAAAATTCAGAGCGAATATAGTAGCAACCCTAGGCGGTTCACGCAAGTTTTGGAAAAAGGTGCGAGCGGTCCTTCTGTAAACTCTTTAATTTGTGCCGACGCGGAAAATATTATCAGATTAATTATTAAGATTATAAAAGCCAAATTGTAAGTATTGTGAATGGATTGAGCATTGGTGGTATAAGTAAATATTTTTTAACAATGATTCACAATGTGTGATGTGTATCTACCTATTATAAATATAGCAGTGACTAATGGAATAGAATGTTTGATAATTGATGCTAATATTGAGTCTTTTAAAGTTTTTAACAAATTTGAATTTGAATTTAGGTCGCGCCTCTAGTGACAAGTTTATGTAACTAAAATTGGCATACAAGTTACCTTATGCCATTTTTAGTAATTATCATAATCGAATATCGTAGTTTACTTGAGGCAAACTCATAGCAGGGATATAGAATAAACACTATGATGTGAGAAGCCAGTGGATTAAGTAATGCCAATCAAATCAATCATTCATCAGTCTATTAATAAGCACAATACGTGGCAATTAATTAACTAAGTAATCGATGTCACTCCCATGTATCGCAGAACAGTCCACTAACTTTGAACAGGATATCGATATTACAATCATAATGATAATTAATGTTTCGGAAAAACATGCGGCAGCGATATTCTCTCCTTTGCAGTGTGCCGAATGCGAAAAAAGTTGCAGTGAGATAAGTGAATGACTTCATCATCATCATCCGTGTGGTCTATCCCGGTTGTTAACCCACACTGGTGTGTGGGTTCCCAGGGTCCGCCTTTCTTATTTTCTTGGCCCACTTCGCGCTGCCTATGCATCCTCAGTGGTGAGTCTGTTGGCACGCATGTCACTCTTAACGACGTCGAGCCACCGCTTCTTGGGTCGACCCCTTCTACCGGTACCTGGCGAGGGCGGCATGGCCAGACATTTGTTGCCCACGTAGTTTACCGATCTCCGTGAGACATGACCATACCAACGAAGGCGGCACTCCTGCAGCTTGTCTGCGATGTCACGAACACGAAGGCTGCCGCGGATGTGGGTGGGTGGGTTGGCACGCGATCTTTGCGTGAGACTTCACACATCCACAGCAGCATCTTCATTTCCGTGACGCGCAGCTCCTGCTTGTATCGCTCTAGTAACGGCCATGTTTCACTGCCATATACAGAAAAGGCCTAATGATGGTTTTATAGACCTGCCCCTCCAGGTTGATCGGCATAGTGGGGTCACAAATGACACCAGTCACCTCACGCCATTTGGCCCAAGCCGCGGAAATTTGAGCTCTGAAGTATGACTTCACCATCGCGTTTAGCGAGAAAAAAAACTGTTGCATATTTTATTCAATCGTCAAAAAGGCTGCGTCTATCTCTGAACAATCAGTCTGAACTACAAATCTGTATCCGAACAATATTATGAATCTTAGTTAAGTTGGGGCCTGGGTGTGTTTCGGTTTGCGTTCCCGAGGATGACGGTAACGTCTTCGGACACAGTGGTCGGTGTTATCGTGCACTGGAGTTGAGCTTGCTCCTCCCGAGGTTGGCTGCCAGGCGGCCTTGCGCGCTGAAAGGTCCTGCGAGGAGTCTCTCTCTTGTTGGGGATCCTGGGTCCCTTCCATTCTGCGCCGAAGATGACCACCGTCAGGTTTTAGTGGGTAGAGGTCTCTGTTTTCCCAGGAGTTCCTAGTCCCACATATCCCAGGTGTCGCGAACCCAGGGCCTTGGGAATGCCAAAATTCATTTCCGGACGCAAAAAAAGGAAAAAAAAAGGACTTAGGTACTCACCGTTCTTATACGGTAGGTAATGTGAAGAAAGACAATTCTGGATTTGATGAGTTGTTATTAAGTCGTCCATAAACACTGCAATACCTATTTACGCATACTATTTTCTAGCAATTTTTGAGCTCGAATATAGGACGTACGTCGTACACGCACTCAAAACAAAAATTGCAAGCGGCAACGCAGGGTGGCGTCGATGTGCGCGGCATTACCCACGCACGGTGCAGCCACGATTGACTCCCCTCATTTCGCCTTATTTTTTATCAGTGTGTGCGTGCGACGCGCGTAGGAACGGGTATAGTACGGGCGCGCTCACATACAAACCACGGTCGGGGCGTATGTATGAAAACAACCTACTTCTATCCTTCTACTAGCTGCACCTCGCACTCGGGACTCTGTTCAAACTCAAACTCAAATATCTTTATTTAAATAGACTTAATCAGTACTTTTGAATAGTCAAAATATTTACTCAAGGTCAGGGATATTCATCCTAGCTACTTGTCCGGTTGCTCAGGCATGGTATACGGGTACGAGACCCCGGCCCCCGAGCTATTACAGACTCACCCCAATCCTTCCGAGGCAGTGATATCCCTTTTTACCTTTTCCCTACCCATGCCCAAAACAATTCCTATGTTTAATTCTAATTCCTGTTTCCTTACCTATTCCGCCAATCCAAGGCCTGCCGTACCGATGTATGCGTGGCTAGGGGCAAGCCTAGTCGCAAGCGGCCAAACTGCCCTGGGGCTGGGCGACCCCAGAATCAGGCTAGCCTTATCCTGGCACGCGGGGCTCTGCTGGGACTGACAGTTTATATCCCTTGCTACTCGTGGGAACGCAATGTTATTAATCCAGTTGGTGGCGGTGTGGTTCGCAACTCATCACGTCTCGTTCTCCGCGGGGGCGAAAAGCGGCCCACGGAGAGCCCCTTCGCTACGTTGAATGTAAGGGGTGGAATGAATGACGAAATTGACACATGATAGATGAAAGGCATATTGATGTTCTTTGTGTGAATGAGACTAAGCGGAAAGGATGTGACATGTCGAGGCTTGGACCCTATACGGCTTACTGGTCCGGAGTTTCTGCTAACAGCCGAGGGTCTCAAGGAGTTGGCCTTATTGTCTCCGAGTGAATGGCCGAATGTGTAAATATGTATGAGTGTGTAAGCCCGAGACTCCTCTGGGCGCGGCTAAAAGTTGGGTTGACTCGTATCTTTGTTCTTGGCGTGTATGCACCCACAGATACGGGTCCCAACGCTTTTGGGATAGTGTGAGAGAGACGTTACGAAAATGTTCGCAAAATGAGAGACTGATTATGTTAGAAGACTTTAATGGGTGGGTAGGTAGAAAGCAAGATGGGTATGAAAAGGTTCTCGGTGTACATGGTGACGATAGAGTAAATGACAATGGTAGGAGTTTATTAGAGATTTGCATGAAATGGAATTTGTGTGTGATGAATAACATGTTTGGGTTGGCGTCGACACAGACCACTTCCTGGTGCTAGCACGAATGAGTGGTCTCTTTGATAAGTGGCGTCATAGAGCTCCAGTGAGTACGGGGGTTCTGGAACGTGTAAAGGTGGAGAAGCTGCAAGAGAAAGGTGTGGAAGACGAGTATGTGAAAGGGTTACTAGAGCGATTTGAAGGTTCGGAAAAGCTGAAAAAAAGCTTTTGTGTTAAAGATGGATTAGTGAGTACGGCTGTGAGTATTTGTGGAACTACGAGAAGAAGATAAGGTGGTAAGATAAAGAGTAGATGGATGGACAAGAGTGTGCAGGTGACAGTAGATGAAAAGAAGAAAGCGTGGTTGGATTGGTTAGCTATAAGAGCTAATCAAAGGATGCAAAAGGCGACAGATGGAGATATGGTTGAAGTGAAGAAGGAGTATAAAAGATTGAAAGGAATTGTGAAGGATGTAGTGAACAAACGTAGGGAAGAACAAAAGGATGAGTTTGATAAATGATGATGAGTTTATAATGAGGCTTACTGAAGACTTTCGGACAAATGTCAAGTTTTTCCGGAAGTCAGTACGTTCTGCTAGGGTGTCTGTTGAGATGCTGAGGGCCGGGCGAGGCATAGCTGCTAGTCAGTTGTACCGCCTTTTTAATTTGTGTTGGAGGGCCGGCCGGGTACCAGAAGATTGGTGCAAGGCTGTGATCGTGCCGCTTTTGAAAGGGAAAGGTTCACAACAGGACTGCAAAAATTACCGCGGGATCAGCCTTCTCAGTGTTGTCGGCAAACTGTATGGTAAGGTGTTGATTAATAGGGTTTTGAAAGAGACGGAAGAAAAGATTTGGGATGCGCAAGCGGGATTCAGAAAGGGAATGGGATGTACGGATCAGGTTTTTTCCTTGCGTTGCGTAGCGGAAAAATTTTTGGCCAAAGACCAAAAAGTCTATTGCATTTTCTTGGACCTGGAAAAAGCCTATGATCGGGTGAAAAGGAATGAGTTGTGGTTGTCTTTTTCGCGCATGGGGTGAGCAGCTGTCTGATACGAGCGCTGAAATCTCTCTATGAGTGTTCCAGTGCTTGCGTCAGAATAAACGGGGCGTACACTGACTGGTTTGACATCCATAAAGGGGTTAGACAGGGTTGTGTAGCGTCCCCATGGCTGTTCAACCTATTCATGGATGAATGTGTGACAGATCTGAAATACAGTGATTATGGACTGGATGGGTTGCTTGTTAAATGCCTTCTCTACGCTGCTGACCAAGTCATACTGGCGTCGTCGGCCGACGAGTTGCAGGTAATGGTAACATTAATGAATGCGTCGTTAGAAGCGAGAGGTATGAAAGCGAACGTAAGTAAGACAAAAACCATGGTTTTTGAAAGAGATGAGGATATGAAAGAATGTGATGTTTTAATTGGAGGTGAAAAGGTAGAACAAGTGAAAGAATTTATGTATCTGGGGACTATGTTCACGAGGGATGGAAGGCATGAGGGTGATATTGATAGAAGAGTGAATGCAGGGAATATGTTAAATGGAGCGCTGCATGCCTTTATGAACAGCCAGAAGGTGTCAGAGAAGGCGCGACTGGCTGTTCATGCGGGGGTATTAGTGCCGACGCTTATGTACGGAAGTGAGTTTGGTAGGAGTGACATTGAGTGATAAAGTAAGGAATAGCATAATAAGAGAGCGATGTGGTGTGAAAGAGGATGTTGTCACAAAAATTTAAATGGGAATGCTAAGATGGTTTGCAAACCATCTAAGATAGGTTACAAACCATCTTAGCATTTCCATTTCGGACGTACTTAGGACAAGTCCAAGACGTGCTCAGATAAGGTCAGGTCAGGAGTACCCATAATCGACGAGCATGTATGAAAGGATTAATGAGAGTGGAAAAAGCGCAACAGGTGTGTCAGGACCGTAGCAAGTGGAAAGATGTGGTCTCTGCCTACCCCGTTGGGAAAAATGCGTGATGGTACGTATGTATGTATGTAAAATATTTACTAAATAACAGACATACTATAATAATATGAATATATAAATAAACAGTACACAAACATAATGCGACTCTACCACCGCGTCCGAGGAGTTGATTCTTACTGAGAAGACCCGGCGAGAAACTCAGTAGTAACGAGTACTCTTATATGCTTGTTGTGGTTTTACAATGCGAGAGTAGAGTACAATTTGTTTGTTATGAAAAAAAACCGCTTAAATTCTAACATTTATAGACAGAACAACCTAACAAGTAGAACAGCAAAGCTACAGAATATAAAACAATAGGCTGTAATCCAAGTCATTTATACAATTCCAAAGATGCATTATTGTTAGTCAATGTTCGCATTGAAATAATCGGTGTAACGTTTCGTGTGCACGCCAGTGTTACCACAACGTAAGGGTGGAAATAAATTCCTCTTACACAACGCCCTCATAACAAAATAACTCCAAGTATTTAAACCTCGGCCGAAACCGCCCTAACCCCTATAAATTCTTACGTAAGTATTATGGAGTCGTTATTTTGTTTCTACGATAGGTTATCGCTTGCTATGGGAAGTAAAAACTAATAACCCGTGAATGTGAGGGGTGAGAACAGTTTCAGTCTAGCGTATTAAACGTGCGTATAAGCTCGTTTAAGGAAGCGCAATTTGGGCCCGTTCGACGATCTTTTTGCCACACGCGTAACTCGTACAAGCGTTTACGCGCTCCTGTGAGCCAAATATCTTCACTACCGGTTCGAGCGAACACGCCGTAATAAGCCATACCGAAAAACCCATACTCAAAAAAATTATTAAGAATAAAAGAAAATAACCGAATCGGTCAACAACTTATATTCTGAATCGCGGGGCAGATGCGACACGAATGACAGTTTGGCGTTGTGCGCCGGTGCACGGTTGGTGCACTCTTCTTGGCTTGTGTATTGTCTCGGGTCCGACTCCCGGTCGGGTCAATCAATTCAGGAAACGATATTTCCTAAATTCGGGTATGGGTGTGATGGGAGACGCTATTAGCTTAGTTTCTTATGTGGTACCTCGTAATAGATAGAGAGAGGGAAATGCACTAGTTTTGTTAATGGCCACAGTGACTTAGGAGAGCACCTGCTAGGATTGCAGAAGGAGCAGGTTAAATTATTCTAGTTTTTATTTTTCTACGTTTATCTTCACTTAGCCTCGGGAAAATATTCACACAAATATGTACTGAGTAAGGCTAAAAGAACTCTCTCTAATGATTGCACCCAATCTCGCTAATTAATAGCCATCTTGACAAGAATAAATTACAAAGGTTCAGTCTTTCGTAACTGGAGGCGTAGCGTAGGTACTCGTAGACTAACTAATTTGTATTTTTAAGGAGCGTTAAAAGGAATTCCTGATTTTCTCTGAATTTTACTGAGGAGTCAAAAAAACCGGATGAAATATGGTAAGTCACAAAAAGTCTAAATGGCAACAGCTAAGGTCTTCTTGAGGGACGCCATTTTTTGTCTCACCATTTTTTAACAATTCCTGTATTTTGGTATCGTGTTATTCGTGTATCATTAATGTGTAGCGTATCGTATGATCACAAATTACCCATACGGGGCGGCATCCCAGACAGATAGTCCGCATAGAAAAATGCACCCATTTTGATTACAGATACAGTGAGTTTTACAGGCGATACCGTTGAGAATCGCTTGTTCACGCAGCCAGCCAGTGTTTTTTGTTTTTGTCGAACTTGATTCAATTTTTAACATGGTGTAGTTCTGTCAAGAAGGCATATCCTACCTACTTCATTTTGAAAATTCAGAGCAAATATTAGTAGCAACCCTAGGCAGTCAGGCAAGTTTAGGTAATTATACTGAAAAAAGGCGAAAGTGATCTTTCTGTTAACTCTCTATTTTGTGGTTTCACCGTCAATCTAGTTCGTTTATCCGTGAATTTTATGTTAATTTAAAGTGATGAAAGGCGCTTGCCTTGATTGATGAAACAACGTAGGCTTGCAACGTAAAATACACTAGACAAATTGCCAGGTCCGTCAATGGCCTCGATAGATCAGTTGGAAAAACAGGTACCCGGATTGAGGAAGATGCGAGTTCGAGTCACACTTGCCTAAGCCGGTATCAGGTCTAATTTTTCTAGTTTCTAACTTCATATGGAAAATAGAATATTGTCATATTGCTAAAAAACTTTTCTTGTTTCTCTTAAGTTAAAGTGAACTTA
Organism: Udea olivalis; assembly: GCA_947369235.1. Taxonomy (NCBI): domain Eukaryota; kingdom Metazoa; phylum Arthropoda; class Insecta; order Lepidoptera; family Crambidae; genus Udea; species Udea olivalis. The sequence goes on along the minus strand of OX376370.1, from coordinate 4,630,401 downwards.
TCCGCTCAAAATTAAGTGCAAACTTTGAACCGAGGGTCCACTTACATTTAATTAGTCACAACACAGAACTGTTTTTCAAATAAACAAGTTGGGTCACACTGGGAGTGTGAAATTAATATTTTAAACACACCACACCTAGTTGCGTTCAAGTGGGGTTTAGTGATGTTCGGCATCTGGGTAATAGTGTCGATAAAATTGTTTGCTTCAGACTTTTTTTGTGTAAGTATACATATAACCATTTCATCTGTATAATATTACATGCAATATTTTGTGAGGTGTTTAAGGTCATCATCATTCCCAGCTATAAGACGATACCGTTTGAGTAAGGCCTGTTGAATGCGGTCTACAATTTGACAAATCACTGCGACCTTTGAAAGTCAGTAAGGTCATCCATTCAACTTGAAGGTGGGCGTAAAGGCACAGATTAACTAATAGTATACAGCTTATACTGAATACCATCACAATGAAAAAAATCAAAAGCAACATTTGTGACGAACAACTTGAAAGCTAACACAGATTGCTACGTTTAGGCAAACATAATCGAAGTTTAGGATACTCTAAATGTGGGTGCTCATTCATCTGATATTTTATTTCATTCTTGAGATATCGGTAAAAGGACATTGCCAAGGTTTGGACCAAGTGCTGCCTAGGAATGGGAGTTGGTCCAGTGGTACTGTAGCATTAACATGAAAAGAGTTTTTTTTTATAAATTGGGTCCTGGAAAAAAATATACACAATATTTGTTCCAATACAAATATTTAAAACAAGAGACTGTTTTTCTTTGGACTCCTGGGATAGATTTTTATGCGCTTTGAATTAGAGATTAGTGATAGTCAGAGGAACAAGCACTATGTGAGCATTCTAGGCAGCAACCTTGGTCCAATTTCCATACAAAATTAGGCAATCTCCTATGTTTGGTTTTTGTTTGTTTGTCACGAAAGTAGTATCAAAAAATATTTTAAGCGTCAATGCACTTTTAACCGATATGTTATATTATAGAAACTGCGCATCACTAACTGCGGATCGATGTGTCCAATATGTCACGTAGCCTCGCGAGTGTAAATAATTAAACCCTTTGTAGCAAGTTATAACGTTAATGCACTGCACACGAAACATAGACGTACAGAGGCGTTCACATCAACCTTTACACAGGTACAGCTTATACTGCTGACTTAGAACCCATTTTGCAATGGTTTTGTAAAGGTTGATGTGAACGCCTTTGTACCTACGTAGATCTACGTGGATAACCGTCTTTATCCATCACTGAACGTTTGTTCGCAAATTACAAATTGTTCTCGAATAGTCCATTTAGGTCGAAAGTTTATTTTATTTGTGTGTATAAAGATGGCGTTGTGCTAAAAAGCATTTAATGTTCCTGAATCCCGGTGTTTAGATTTTTCTGCGGTTATTTAAGTGTATAATATTTATTTACTGAATTTGCTCAATCGAAGTAGGATTTTGCTGTGGCCAGTGGCTTTGGTCATTTATAAATTGAATGCAGCAACGTTGTTGCTACGTCGACGGAGCTCAGTAGTTTCCTTGTTGGTTAGAATGGCTAGTAGTCGAGTTTTTCTTATCATGACATGCCCTGCTCTATGGAAATGGAAAGCGGTCATTAGGGCGGTTTCAGACTAGATATTTACTTACTGAGCTAGCCATAATCATCTTGAGGGCCTGCAACAATGCATTTTCACACTCCACTTGAAGACCCTGGGACTATAAGAGAAAGGAAAAACTTGCGAGAGCGTTCCACGTCTGGATGGTACGACAACGGTCAAACGAGTTACCGAACCGTTTTATTTCGGGCCAACAAATGCTGGATTAGGTGTGGATAACGCTATAGTCTAGCACGCGTCTAGTCTAGTACGGGTGTGGAGGAGTGAGGATGGAATTATGTTAGTAAAGTGAAGTAAAAGTCATTTACTGGCCCAAACACTGAGGCAAACGAAATAATTAAAAAGACAGCAATAGCGCAGGAGTCCCGCTTGAGTCCCTAGGATCAGGTCGAATTTTTTTAGGTACTATCTTTGTGTAGAAAATAGTAGATTGTTACACAAGGTGAGAAAGTTACCTTTTCAATGCACGAGATGGTTTGCGCGCGAGCGCAGCGAGAGCGCTAATAGTTCGAGGGCATTGAAAAGGTCTTTCTTCCGAGGTAAACACTCTGCTTTTCATTACGAATATAAAGAAAGTAAATAAAAATCAGATACATAAGTTCAACCAACCAAATTTTATTGAAACATTACCTACAACAAAGTTGATGATATTTCTATTTTTTCATTTCTATCGTAAATGCTTAGCTCAAATTTATTAAATCAAATACTAATTAAGTGAAACATACATTAATGAGTATATTCCTGCTTCGATTGTTTAAATATTCATTTGAAATCAAAATAAAGAAATTTCAAATACAGCTGTGGCTGAATAGAATACATCGACTTGCCGCAAAAGGAATGTCAAAATAGAAGGTGACATTTGACAGTTATTTACTCTCAGCCCTAGGGCTGAAAAAAACTTTACAGCCCTAGGGCTGAAAGTGAAGCTTTCAACCCTATGATCAGGCAACTTCAAGCGTACTTTCCGTGTATGAGTAATGAAATAGTGCATTGTTAAATGCTAAAAAATATAAATTCACTCAGCAATAGATACATTTTACAAAATCATTAGTATATGCTGGGTGATAATCAAAAGACTTACAAAAACGATATGGTATACTCAGTAAGTGATGTTAAAACTATTTAAGTGAAAATGAAAAATTATTACATAGCCTCATGCTTGGGCAAAGTACTGCATATTATGAGTAGGTTCTTACTTTAAAAAGATGCCAATGCATCACCAGTCTCCCTGTATAGGGAAAAGAAAGCAAAATTATAATTCTAGGACACTTGAGATCAAGATTATCAGTGGATACTACTAAGCCATTGAGCCGCGGACCGCAGGTTCAATCTTCATCTAGAACAAACAATAACAAAATAACAAAAAAAAAAAAAATGTGTATATTGTTACTAAGCTGTCCGTTAGCGGCTGACTGAAAATTAAAAAAAAACCTTTATCACTCACTGATAATGTAGCTTTATATTGGTGAAAGATTTTTTAAAATCGGTCCAGTAGTTTCGGAGCCTATTCAATACTCGTACAAACAAACAAATTTTTCCTCTTTCTTTCTTCATCGTACATACATACCATCACGACTTTATCCCAAACGGGGTAGTCAGAGGCAAGTGACTGTGTCGTCATGGTGAACGAAACACTCAGAAGCCCACTTTTCACCAATAGTATTAGAACCCAACGTTGTAGGTGAGCCTTCCGTCGTTATCCGGGTTGTTTTGGTTTTATATCGATGTTTTCCACCGGAGAGTAAATATAACAATGAACACAAATATTTTGTTTAGTCCACGACGCTCCCTTCTTTGTTCTTTCTTTATCTTAGTATAGAAAACTATATATATATATTTTATTAACCAAGTTTACGTAAAGATATAAACGACCTCGGTCTTTGACACCCATATCTACAAGTAAAGCTCTACAGAGTTTGAAGTTGGGGTCAGCCATCTTGTTAGCTGTCCAAGATATTTACTATCTTGTACAAAGTTTAAACTATTTTAATAAAATATACTAGATGATGGTATGGAAATAGTTTAGAAATAGCGGAACGCTAAACTTTAACGCTTAAAATACCCACGTCTTTCTAATGTGCACCAACCCGGTATTTCAGATATTACGTAATAGTGTTGCATTATTATCGATGGTTTCATTAGGTTACAAATCCCATAAAATTGAATGAGTCATGGAGTCTTGTATAGGTACTCTAAGAACGAACTTAATTATGAATTGTTTCCTTACAGTTTTGTTTTGTTCTTTTCATGAAGGTACTTAGTGATGTCAACCTCAGCTAATAATTGCTCGAACACGAAATGTTAAAAAATATGGCCACTTTCAGCGAAAATTATCGATAGTACCGATATTACTTTAGCATCGATAGTTTTATTGTCCTATCGCTATTCATTTAATTCCAATAGTATTGCTAGTATTGATACCACGGATAGTTTGGCTCTCATCAAAACTATCACAAACCATACCTTCACTCACGATTATATCTCAAACGTGGTAGCGGACTTCTTCGGAAAACAAGTTGACTGTTGCCGCCACGGTGAACGGAACACTCAGAAGCCCACATTCACCAAGCGTTAAAAACATAATCAAATTAAATCATAAAAACAAACAAACAGAGAACAAGAAAGGCCTCAAGGTGGTACCAACCTTGTAGCAAGGCACCAAACAAGAATTTAAGCCAGGGGCCAGCACACCCACACCCCTTAATTGACCCGACCGGGAATAGAACTCGGGATAGCTCGCTGTCTCAGCATATGCCACTGCAACTATAGAGCTGAAGCAGTGCTGGTATTCGACAGAGCCTTGATGGGTGGTGTCGTGCGACATCATGCGCTTGTATATTATAAAAAAAATATACTGCAAATAATAAATAAATACTATACTATTTTCACTTTAAGATGATATGCCTGACAGTTCTCGTTGTTCCGTGTCACGCATACTATTTCAAACTCAATAAAAAGAAACTGGCAAAAGAAAATGTTATAAACTATTAAAAAACTATTGTCCTTTCGAATCTTATCAAGTAAATTATTGTTATTATTATTTACTGTTAATGAATTAATATATCTTTACAACGCCTGATGCGTGAAAAGGAACGCCATTCAGTAGTGTATTGGTGTCAAGAAGGCTAGATACTAAGGAGAGATAACTCCCTGGAAAGGGTTGGACTAAATCCGTATCCCACAGTGACGCATGCGCATTACGCTTCTTTGCCGCGATCCTCGCGAAGTGTCAAAATTGGTCAACACAACCTCGAAAATGTCAAAAACAAAACATATCGGACGTTGTGTTTCGAATTGATGTAAAATGCAATTCAATTGGATATTCATTAACATTTTGAACTCACTTGTGAAATGATATTTTGGCTGCAGAATCATCACTTTTCCTGCCACACAAAAAACAAGTTCTTCGCCCCATGGCGATTAATTGAAATTAGCAATTACTCTGGAGATAAAATCAACAACATTGCCATCATATGAATTAATTCTGTATCTTATCTTTCTTCACTTGGGAAACAACAAAAAACAACAACTGTCGCACGTGACACCGTTCAAAACAAAACCATGTGACCATGAAATGACAAATAGCTGCCGCTGCACATGCGCAATACAGCGTTTTGCCCGGCACAGAGTATACGACTTTCGGCCCTCGAAAGCTTACCCCCACTTCGGGAGTTATCTCTCCTTAGTTTCTAGCCTTCTTGATTGGTGTCAATACACTATTGAATGGCGTTCCTTTTCACTACTGAATCGACAACAAATCGATGAACAGGAGCGACTCTTTTGTAATCACGTCATTCGCATCAGTACGAGTGCGTCTGCCTTGTGTGCTATTTTTTAACTATTATTTTCGAGAAACCGCGTTTCATTGTATTATAACTTATTAGCGATAACCCGTTTATTTTCTAAGAATTTATTTAAAAATTAAAAGTCGTTGTTCGTAAGTAGTTCTGAAATTGTATTTATTATCATTGCTGATTGATGGTGATTGCAAAACCCACGCAAAATCAACTGAACAAGAATTCAACAATTTGTAGGTTACATTTGTTGTTAAGTTGTCATAGACTTTGACGTCACGCGTGCCATAATGGCGGGCGTTTAAAACGCCTGAAAAAGTTTGAATTTAAAATATATATATATATATACCACAATTTACATTTTTGGTGCTGAATATTATTTAACAGTAGGTACTTAATAAAACGATTTAAGCTATCATAAAAAAATATGAAAAAATCAGTGCTCATAAAGTGACTCTACCACCGTCCACCACCACCACCTACCACCGGTCCGGAAGTTGTTTCCGATCGAGAAGACTCCGGAAAGATTAGTAAGATAGAATCTGAGATGTGAAACTATTACGTGCAGCACTATTCAGTATTATTTTATGTTGTGTTTGTGTATCAACACTGAAATGCTTGTAACTGTATTCTAGGGAGCCATTACACGCTCGCAGTACCAAAGTTTCTCTGTACTGTCCAGAGGAGCTATTATACAGACAGAATTGTGTTATTGTTTTGTTAACAGCAATTCGTACAGAGGCCTTAGGGTTGAGCTACATTTAGCCGCATCGCAACGCACTTTCCTATGCTTCTATCCTTTTCTATCACTCAGAACTGTTATTTACTAGAGCGAGAAAGAGAACAGAATGCGACCGCACGCGGCGGAACCGACGAAGCGCTCGGCACTTGTTTTCTAACTCTATTACTCAGTCACGTGACCATTACGTCATGCAAACTCAACTTCTGCGCGGCGTTTGTGCATCTGCCAAATAGTACCAGTCTAAAACTTTTCAGTTGCAGAAGTAGCTCTAAAAAAGTGACATCGTAATATCAATAAAAAGTGAGCGTTTTAGGACCGTAAACGGTCACGCTGCCATAGTGGAAAAATATTGTAATACGCGCCCCAGTGGTAGTATTGATCTTGTAATGCTTGTTTCAGGATTTCAGATCCTATCCATTTGTTTTGTGCTTGGGAGGTATAATTTTCATTTATAAATTCATTTCATTTATACATACCATCAAGACTTTATCCCAATCGGGGTAGTCAGGGGCAAGTGCTCGTTGCCGTCATGGTGATCGGAACTCAAAAGCCCACTTTTCACCGAATGGTATTTGAACCCAACGTGGTAAGTGGTGAGTGGTGAGCCTGCCGCCGCTATCCGGGTTGATTTGGTTTTTTATCGATGTTTTCCATCACTGGAGAGTTAGTCGGAAATTAAACAATGAGCACAAAGATTTTGGTTCTGGCCAGATTTAAACTCGGGACCACACGATCCGCGATTCGAGTGCTTAACCACTAGGCCACGACGCTCTCGGTTATATATACTCGTAGGTCGGTAGGTACACAGAAAAATTTAATTATTGCAATAATAAAAATAATATCAGTTAATCAGTCTGATACAATTGTCTCAGCATAAATTTGAGCGTTGAGGTTGCCTCTGATCCAAATCAACTCAGTTCTTCCGCCGATACAAATACCCGCCCATACCATGATGGTTCCACCACTATAAGGATGGACTTCCTGGCAGGATTTTAATCGCTGTTGGCGTCCAGGGGTTCTCCAGTGTCGTATACGTCTTGTATCCGGTCTCATACCAAAACGAGACTCATCAGAAAAGCACACGAAACGCCATTGTTCTTCTGCCCAATTTCTGTGTTCGAGAGCCCATTGATATCGAATCCTACGATTGTGCATTGCTATAGGTGGTACCCTTAGCGGTCTTCGGGAATGAAGGTTCACTTCATGCAAGCGGTTTCTGACTGTTTGGTCGCTAATTAAGTTCCCTGAAGAGTGATGAAGCCTCACGGCTAACATCATGGCGGTTATTGTTGGAGCTCTTCGAGTTGTGAAAGATTAGTAAGATAGAATCTGAGATGTGAAACTATTACGTGCAGCACTATTCAGTATTATTTTATGTTGTGTTTGTGTATCAACACTGAAATGCTTGTAACTGTATTCTAGGGAGCCATTACACGCTCGCAGTACCAAAGTTTCTCTGTACTGTCCAGAGGAGCTATTATACAGACAGAATTGTGTTATTGTTTTGTTAACAGCAATTCGTACAGAGGCCTTAGGGTTGAGCTACATTTAGCCGCATCGCAACGCACTTTCCTATGCTTCTATCCTTTTCTATCACTCAGAACTGTTATTTACTAGAGCGAGAAAGAGAACAGAATGCGACCGCACGCGGCGGAACCGACGAAGCGCTCGGCACTTGTTTTCTAACTCTATTACTCAGTCACGTGACCATTACGTCATGCAAACTCAACTTCTGCGCGGCGTTTGTGCATCTGCCAAATAGTACCAGTCTAAAACTTTTCAGTTGCAGAAGTAGCTCTAAAAAAGTGACATCGTAGTATCAATAAAAAGTGAGCGTTTTAGGACCGTAAACGGTCACGCTGCCATAGTGGAAAAATATTGTAATACGCGCCCCAGTGGTAGTATTGATCTTGTAATGCTTGTTTCAGGATTTCAGATCCTATCCATTTGTTTTGTGCTTGGGAGGTATAATTTTCATTTATAAATTCATTTCATTTATACATACCATCAAGACTTTATCCCAATCGGGGTAGTCAGGGGCAAGTGCTCGTTGCCGTCATGGTGATCGGAACTCAAAAGTCCACTTTTCACCGAATGGTATTTGAACCCAACGTGGTAAGTGGTGAGTGGTGAGCCTGCCGCCGCTATCCGGGTTGATTTGGTTTTTTATCGATGTTTTCCATCACTGGAGAGTTAGTCGGAAATTAAACAATGAGCACAAAGATTTTGGTTCTGGCCAGATTTAAACTCGGGACCACACGATCCGCGATTCGAGTGCTTAACCACTAGGCCACGACGCTCTCGGTTATATATACTCGTAGGTCGGTAGGTACACAGAAAAATTTAATTATTGCAATAATAAAAATAATATCAGTTAATCAGTCTGATACAATTGTCTCAGCATAAATTTGAGCGTTGAGGTTGCCTCTGATCCAAATCAACTCAGTTCTTCCGCCGATACAAATACCCGCCCATACCATGATGGTTCCACCACTATAAGGATGGACTTCCTGGCAGGATTTTAATCGCTGTTGGCGTCCAGGGGTTCTCCAGTGTCGTATACGTCTTGTATCCGGTCTCATACCAAAACGAGACTCATCAGAAAAGCACACGAAACGCCATTGTTCTTCTGCCCAATTTCTGTGTTCGAGAGCCCATTGATATCGAATCCTACGATTGTGCATTGCTATAGGTGGTACCCTTAGCGGTCTTCGGGAATGAAGGTTCACTTCATGCAAGCGGTTTCTGACTGTTTGGTCGCTAATTAAGTTCCCTGAAGAGTGATGAAGCCTCACGGCTAACATCATGGCGGTTATTGTTGGAGCTCTTCGAGTTGTGAAAGATTAGTAAGATAGAATCTGAGATGTGAAACTATTACGTGCAGCACTATTCAGTATTATTTTATGTTGTGTTTGTGTATCAACACTGAAATGCTTGTAACTGTATTCTAGGGAGCCATTACACGCTCGCAGTACCAAAGTTTCTCTGTACTGTCCAGAGGAGCTATTATACAGACAGAATTGTGTTATTGTTTTGTTAACAGCAATTCGTACAGAGGCCTTAGGGTTGAGCTACATTTAGCCGCATCGCAACGCACTTTCCTATGCTTCTATCCTTTTCTATCACTCAGAACTGTTATTTACTAGAGCGAGAAAGAGAACAGAATGCGACCGCACGCGGCGGAACCGACGAAGCGCTCGGCACTTGTTTTCTAACTCTATTACTCAGTCACGTGACCATTACGTCATGCAAACTCAACTTCTGCGCGGCGTTTGTGCATCTGCCAAATAGTACCAGTCTAAAACTTTTCAGTTGCAGAAGTAGCTCTAAAAAAGTGACATCGTAATATCAATAAAAAGTGGGCGTTTTAGGACCGTAAACGGTCACGCTGCCATAGTGGAAAAATATTGTAATACGCGCCCTAGTGGTAGTATTGATCTTGTAATGCTTGTTTCAGGATTTCAGATCCTATCCATTTGTTTTGTGCTTGGGAGGTATAATTTTCATTTATAAATTCATTTCATTTATACATACCATCAAGACTTTATCCCAATCGGGGTAGTCAGGGGCAAGTGCTCGTTGCCGTCATGGTGATCGGAACTCAAAAGCCCACTTTTCACCGAATGGTATTTGAACCCAACGTGGTAAGTGGTGAGTGGTGAGCCTGCCGCCGCTATCCGGGTTGATTTGGTTTTTTATCGATGTTTTCCATCACTGGAGAGTTAGTCGGAAATTAAACAATGAGCACAAAGATTTTGGTTCTGGCCAGATTTAAACTCGGGACCACACGATCCGCGATTCGAGTGCTTAACCACTAGGCCACGACGCTCTCGGTTATATATACTCGTAGGTCGGTAGGTACACAGAAAAATTTAATTATTGCAATAATAAAAATAATATCAGTTAATCAGTCTGATACAATTGTCTCAGCATAAATTTGAGCGTTGAGGTTGCCTCTGATCCAAATCAACTCAGTTCTTCCGCCGATCCAAATACCCGCCCATACCATGATGGTTCCACCACTATAAGGATGGACTTCCTGGCAGGATTTTAATCGCTGTTGGCGTCCAGGGGTTCTCCAGTGTCGTATACGTCTTGTATCCGGTCTCATACCAAAACGAGACTCATCAGAAAAGCACACGAAACGCCATTGTTCTTCTGCCCAATTTCTGTGTTCGAGAGCCCATTGATATCGAATCCTACGATTGTGCATTGCTATAGGTGGTACCCTTAGCGGTCTTCGGGAATGAAGGTTCACTTCATGCAAACGGTTTCTGACTGTTTGGTCGCTAATTAAGTTCCCTGAAGAGTGATGAAGCCTCACGGCTAACATCATGGCGGTTATTGTTGGAGCTCTTCGAGTTGTGAAAGATTAGTAAGATAGACTCTGAGATGTGAAACTATTACGTGCAGCACTATTCAGTATTATTTTATGTTGTGTTTGTGTATCAACACTGAAATGCTTGTAACTGTATTCTAGGGAGCCATTACACGCTCGCAGTACCAAAGTTTCTCTGTACTGTCCAGAGGAGCTATTATACAGACAGAATTGTGTTATTGTTTTGTTAACAGCAATTCGTACAGAGGCCTTAGGGTTGAGCTACATTTAGCCGCATCGCAACGCACTTTCCTATGCTTCTATCCTTTTCTATCACTCAGAACTGTTATTTACTAGAGCGAGAAAGAGAACAGAATGCGACCGCACGCGGCGGAACCGACGAAGCGCTCGGCACTTGTTTTCTAACTCTATTACTCAGTCACGTGACCATTACGTCATGCAAACTCAACTTCTGCGCGGCGTTTGTGCATCTGCCAAATAGTACCAGTCTAAAACTTTTCAGTTGCAGAAGTAGCTCTAAAAAAGTGACATCGTAATATCAATAAAAAGTGGGCGTTTTAGGACCGTAAACGGTCACGCTGCCATAGTGGAAAAATATTGTAATACGCGCCCTAGTGGTAGTATTGATCTTGTAATGCTTGTTTCAGGATTTCAGATCCTATCCATTTGTTTTGTGCTTGGGAGGTATAATTTTCATTTATAAATTCATTTCATTTATACATACCATCAAGACTTTATCCCAATCGGGGTAGTCAGGGGCAAGTGCTCGTTGCCGTCATGGTGATCGGAACTCAAAAGTCCACTTTTCACCGAATGGTATTTGAACCCAACGTGGTAAGTGGTGAGTGGTGAGCCTGCCGTCGCTATCCGGGTTGATTTGGTTTTTTATCGATGTTTTCCATAAATTTTTCACTGGAGAGTTAGTCGGAAATTAAACAATGAGCACAAAGATTTTGGTTCTGGCCAGATTTAAACTCGGGACCACACGATCCGCGATTCGAGTTGGAGTGCTTAACCACTAGGCCACGACGCTCTCGGTTATTTATACTCGTATGTCGGTAGGTACACAGAAAAATTTAATTATTGCAATAATAAAAATAATATCAGTTAAATTTAGTTAACATCATTACGAGTTTTAATTTCGTTAATGTCCTTTCCCAACGACAACGTACAATCTAAAATTTATTAAAATCGGCTCACGACTTTAGGCATGAAAACGTAACAGACAGACAGAAGTAATTTCGCAAATACGACTAATATTAGTATGGATTTATTCAGCCATTTAATTTGCCAAGCAAATCCATACGAAACAGTACTTGCGTCATTCAGTACTGAAACAATGGCGGAGTCATTCTGTGAAAAATATGGGCCAAGGAATGCGTATTCCCCATATACAGTTCTGTAGAATTTTATCGGGGCCTTTTTGTTCGAGCACTGCTCGTTTAAGAAAGGAATTTGCTTGAGAAATTCCTAGTTTATTCAGACTTGTATTTTGAGCACACGGTAGTGGAGTGCTAAGTTTTCAAGATGAGGTGCTGCTTAAAAGAGAAGGATTTTTAGATTAAAAAATCATTTATTAAACAAGAAAGTTTAACTAGGGAATGATATAACTGTACTAAGTGTAACTGTAGGTTGTTCTTGGTACCGGTAACTGAACAGCCAGTCTGCTAGCAAATATCTGTTTTTATGGATGACCACAGCCATTTAACGTTGTTTCAATTCGTAAGTATGGAAGACTGGTCTTCAGGGACCTAATTTGTGGGTAGGTGGGTACCAAGGTTCACCATTTTTGGCTTTACTGACTAAAGTAACAGCAGTGCTGGCTTAGCCCTAGAGTTAATCAAGCAATTGCTTAGGAAATCACGTCTTAGGGGGCACCAAAAACAGATGCGCAGGGCAAGCAATTGCTTCGGACATTATGTCTTAGTGGCACCAGAAACCAGTTTGCTTAGGACATCAAGTTGTTTCAATCCAGTCCCGGGGAACAGTGTGCCTCCAGGTTGATTTCTGGATGCCGTAACAAAACAGAAAATCTTGGCATTGTATCTAATATCAGCTCTAAATTTCTTCCATAATAATTTATTCAAAATTAAGACACGGTTTTCGTGGTGCGGCGTAGCACGGTATCCCGCCACGATTTCCGTAGTGTCCGGGGTTCGGTTCCCGGTCGGGTCAATTCAGGAAACGATCTTTTCTGAATTGACTTGGGTCTGGGTGTGCTGGGAGACGCCCCTGGCTTATTTCCTTGTGTTGTAACTCGTGACAGGGAAATAAATCCCTACTTCGAGACCATTACAAGAGGTGTGTTGTCTGGTGCATATTTATTTATTTCTTCAAATAATGTACAACATTGTTACCCACAATGACAGTAAATTTTGTTAGTAACTTTTGTTAAGGTACTTCTTTTATAACCTGTGTTCTTCAGTAGAGTACGAATCAAAATGACACAAATTCGATAAAATTACCCAGAGAAACCCCGATCACATTGCAGATCTTGGCATAATTTTACCAGGTGCTAACAAAAAAGCACAGTAATGTTTTTGACTGATATAACGAAGGGTTCATAAGACCCACGTTTCCGCAAAGCTCCTTAGGGACCCAAGCCAATTTAAGGTTGAAAGTTAGTTACATAATTTCACTCTCAACCCTCGTGTGGTCAGATGGGTGAGGGACTGAGTGACCAAGGTGTAAAAACCTACAAGGACGTGTGTGAGAGGTTCTTGTCATGTACTTATTTCAAATCAGCAATAAAAACACTGGCTGGGAGTAACCTTTGAAATTGTTATACATTTTTCTATTTTAGCTAGTTACTTTTGAATTAGTAAAATAAATACCAAATCTAATAAATAAAATCGCCAAATGTGTTGCTAAGCGCAAAGATATAGATAGACCTAGAATAGACTCGAAACAATTTGACCACTCGAACTATTTTGTTTTTCAATTTTTAACGGGCCGATAACTTTTGACAGAATAAAGTCTGTCGAGGCAGCTAGTTAAAAATACAGTTAACGTAACTACAGATTAGTTAGCTACCAGGTAGATTCTTTTAATATTATACATGCGAAAGTTTGTGAGTATGTATGTATGTATGTTTGTCACTCTTTTATGCAAAAACTACTGAACGGATTCGGATGAAACTTAACAGTAACATAGCTTATATATCAGAATAACACATAGGCTACAATTCTTAATACTACAATCCTCAAAGTAAGCAGAGTTTGTTGGTTTTCAGATAAATAAATAAATAAATGGGATAGATAATAGACGAAACACCACTCGTCATGGTCTCGAAGTGAAAATAGATATCCATGTTTCACGAGGTACCAGACAGGGAAATAAGCCAGAGGCGTCCAGTACCTCCAAAACTGTGCATCGAGACTAACGAAATAGCACCCGGGAGACCACGGAAATCGAAGCGAGAAACCGTGCTACAGCGCACTACGGCAATCGGGTCGTCAAATCCGAAATCCATGCATAATCTATCTATATATATAAAAAAAAAAAATCAATAAATATGTTGCTTAGTGCAAAACTCAAGAACAGCTTGACCAATTGAAGAAATTCCGGAGAGAAACAACGTAAAAATTACGAAGAAAATAATAAAAACAACACGTTTCTTTTCCCATACAAACTTTTGACACAACGAAGTCTGTCGGGCAGTTGGCTCTACTTCATTCATTATTATATTATTAGAAAAAAAGAAGCAGGGGTTCTAAAATGAATGACAATTTGCATATGACGTAAGAAGTGAAGATGACAAGCCTTAGTATAACCTGGCAAAATTTAAAACCCCTTCCGCCACGAAGTATGAAGGTAAGTAACATTTTAGATTTGGTAGAGTTATAATGACGGTAAAAATGTGTTTAGATAAAAACCTCTGCTTCTTTAAGGTTTTTACATCGACAATTAAGTTTCATGCAAGACCAACCTCATAATACATACTGAAGCTAGTTTACTCTAAATGAGAACAATTAAGTGTGACAGCTGCTAAATAAATAGATTTTACTGAATTCGGCATAAATCTTAAAAGTGATAATGTTCATTGTACTTTTACCACAAAGTGTAACCCTAAACTGAACCTTTTTCACTTCGGTCTAATGCTATAATGAATGGAATATAGTAGATATTAACACCCAGTCATAAAACGACGCAAAACATGTTCGTCAAATTTATGGTTTTTCTTTTTGGTGAATACGACCATCACCCGATTGCAGTTCCCTTAATCATACACGCGTCAAAATGCACCAATATCCTACCATGAATTTATGTTAACCATACCATGTTACCATGTATATGTAAACCTTAGATTAAATCAAAATAGGAGGAGACCGCTTAACTCAGGTCCCCGTCGCCTAATTTCACTCAGTCGCAATATACGATTGACAGGACTTATGCACGCTTGTCTCGCTTACGCTATGGTCAAAACAAATAGGTTTGTCTCTGTCCTTCAACATCGCACAAGGATAGAATAGTTGTGCATCTTTTTGTTTTCAGTTGTTAATTTTAAGGTCGTGTCGTATTTCCTGCTATTTGATTAAATCTAAGTGTTAACTTTGACAATTAGCTCCAGCATCTTGTAGCCATTTCCACTGCCATATCTATTCACAGCTGTCACGAAATATCATATATTTAAATACTTGACCACAGACGCAAACGACTACCGACCGTGTAAACTAATGGTAGTGGATGGCGGGGTGATTAAGTCGCTGAAGTGACTTCGATTGAAATTGTAATGTTCACTTTGCCAAATTTCGCCATACGATTAAAAAATAAGTTTTTTCAATTGACTTTAATTTTAAGGTTTTTATACCAAAAATAAAATCAAGATATGATGAATAATCTTTATTTCGCGAACAACAGGTGAATACAAAACAAAAAGTACAATTTAGGCGGTCTTATCGCTACAGAGCGATCTTCTAGACATCCTCGACAAAAAATACTGACTGCTTTGTTCTCCTAGTTTTTTCAGACCAGAGTTTTTGAGGTGACCTTGAGTTAAAAGTTATTTAAATAAATTTAATTTTCACTCAGATAGTTTCTACATCACCTACTAGGTATGGCATATCGTTTTAGTGAGTATTTTTATAATCATCTGGTAAGTACACATTTATTTCAGGTTCTTACAAGTCCATAAAGCTCCATTTTGTATAAGGTATTCATAGTCCGCGTCCAACAGAATAAGTAAATTCTTTTGACTGACGGAACATTCCCAATATTATTAAAAGCAGAACGTTTTCTCGGTAAATATTGCGGCGGCGGAGGAAATCGCCAAACATTTTTCTTTCTTACCTTCACAATGGCATTGTAAATAGGTAGAGTTTGGGGTTCCACGTTTCGCGATTGTGAATACAACTGGAACATGTACAGTCAAAAGCATTAGTATCTGTACGTTTCAAAGGCTTCAAAAATTATGGAGCAAATCATTAGCCACAATTAACTATACAAGTCAACAATGAGTCTGGATGAACTCTCGTATTTGAGGCTGTTTAGCTGATATTTTTGGAGCCTTACAATCATATTTATTTTAATGCTTTTGACTGTACCTGTTAAAGAAACAGGTGTTGGAGTGTTTTTAGACTAGCGTTTTTACGCTCGTTTTTGGAAGAGCATGTAGACGCGTTTATGCGCGCCTTTTTTCACACATGTAGGTCGTACGAGCGTTGCCGCGCTAATAAAGTAGTTAGTGCAGGTGATTAGTGCAGGTACTTAGTGATTAGAAGAAAACACGTGTGTACCGCGATTGATAGTGTGAGAGAGTGTGTTTTATCCTAATCACTAATCACCTGCACTCGCAATAATCAAAGTGAATACGGGCCTATACTACAACGCCATATTATATTTGAACTCAGTGCGGGATGCGCCTATCTCCGTAAATGTGGCCAACGACTTCAAAATTTAGATATTTTTTTTATGATTTGACAATTTGTAAGGGGTTTTAATGTAAGGAACCCTCGCGGCGTTGTTCTGTCCCACTCTTAACAGCTATTTCACCTCGCCTACTTACTACGCTATAAGGAAGATTTATAGTAATTGCCCTTCAATTGAGGCCATTTAATAATTTACAAAGGTCTTCTAATATTTTCTTTGAAGAAAACATTGGATTTTAATAACCAACACCTCTGGGTCGTGGTTTCATTGGGTATTTTTTTATTAAATGAAAAATATCTTTAAAGTTTAAAGTTGAGCATATTAGATGATTATTGACGTAACAGCGTTGAAAATACACCATAGTAATTCGCCAGGTCCCATAAAGGTCCCAATACTCGTAGATAGGGAGAGCAACCGCCATGGTTCGCGGAAGCACAGGTTTGAATCCCGCTTGATACTTGGGCCAAGGTTGTAGTCTCTATTTTTACATATGCTACTTGATATGGTTTATAAACGAGTCATCTATGTCATTGCAGAGATGTAAAAATAACTTTCGGATAAAAATTACAGTTTACCTTTTAAAAAAAAGACTACCTATGTGTTCCTGCATTCAGTGTAAACAAATACATTTGTAAGAAAAAAAACATAGTAGAATCGATTCATTACGTACTACTACATCACTATTTTGAAGAGTAATAATTAGAAAACTAGAATAAAATCTTAATGAACTAAACGAATCTGTCTAGCACATGCTTACGTTGCAAGCTAACGTTATTTCATCACTGTTGAGGTAAGTAAATAATAATATTTAAACTGTCTGATTTCTTCAAAGGCCGAATTCCGAATATTCCAGTTTTCTATCTTTCGATGCGAAAATAAGCAAAGTAATAGATTCAATTATATTTCTGAAATTCAAGTGGTTTATTATAAATAAGTTTTTCTAAGTCGGGTCCTGGGCATCAGGGAATTGGCCAAAAAATTGTTCGTCAATTTGTCGACAGTTAAAGATAAAAGGTCAAATGGAAAACAATAAAATGAGTTTTTCATAAAATTGGGGTCTGAATTGGCCTATTTAGTGGATCCTTGCACACTCGACCGCGTCCCGTACGAACTGTCACTTTGACAATTTTTTTTTCGATACTCACCCACAGAGATTTAAAACTGTGCTGCGTTCCTTTAATTGCAAATTTCACAGAGAACGAAACGCAACTGACAGATCTAACCTATAGATGGCATAGATTGTATGATCCAATTTCATATTCCTGATTCATCTTTTTGTATGGGACGATAGGGATGGGGAAAAATGCCCTTATAATTATATTGACAGCCAAGGTCGAGAATAAATAAATAAATATAATGTTCACAACAAGACAATTCACACCAAGATCATCTGACCCCAAACTAAGCAGAGCTTGTACTATGGGTGTCAGAGACTGATAAACATACTTAAATATTTCTAAATACATACTTAATTAGATAATAACACCCAGACACACAACAAACATAAATGTTTGTCATGGGTGGGGATCGAACCCACGTCCTCCGGCGTCAAAGGCAGGATCGCTGCCATTGCGCCAACAGGCCAGTCGAATCAAGATGAAAGAAAGCGAAATAGCATACTCAGTAAGTAATCTAGTAACTATGTGAGTGTTTTTAATAGACCATATTTTAAGGCTTCCATGCAAAAACACTGACTGTTTGACTGATTTGTATGGTGACCTTCAAATGTAATTTTATTTCTTTTTCACTTCTCATGCTCTAAAAGTACGCCAATATATCCCTACGAAGCGGGACTAGTGTCACTAGTGTGACCACTGTGACATAGACAAACTCAAACAGCCAGTACATACATACTTACATACATACCATCACGCCTTTTTCCCAACGGGGTAGGCAGAGACCACATCTTTCCACTTGCTACGGTCCTGACACACCTCTTGCGCTTCTTCCACTCTCATTAATCCTTTCATACATGCTCGTTGATTATGGGTACTCCTGACAGTAAATATACTATTATCTGTGGAGTGAGGACGGACTGTGAAAATGTGTTTTAAATTGTTAATCTGTGACTAGTTTAGAAGACAAAACTGACCTCTTAAATTTCAGTATTTTTGTCGAGTGTAAATTTGTTCGGTTTTAAATATAGTTACCTATTTATCAAGAATGTCCTGTGACAGTGAAGAGTTTGACGTCGAGCAAAGAGCAAAAGACATAATAGATAATCTTTTGCCGCGAAAATCGCGGAAGATGTACCTAAAAACTTACGAAAGATGGACTGGAGGAATAAGAAACATTTGTGTTTTTTCATTTTATTATTTTTTATTTGACGACCGACTTGGTGTAATGGTTAAGAAGTTGGCTACTACACCATAGGTCGCGGGTTCGATCCCCGCACAGTACAAACATTTGTGTGCATGAACATGTCTGTTTGTACTGGTCTGGGTGTCTCCTATGTATAATAAGTATGTATTTACAAAAGAAAATGTATTTAAGTATGTTTATCCGTTGTCTAGTATCCCATAACACAAGCTTTAATTAGCTTACTTTGGGGCTAGATGGCGCTGTGTGGAATAATGTCCAGGGATATTTATTTATTTTATTTATTTTATTAAGTAGATTATATTTATTAAATGTTTTTGTACTAAATTGACAAAGTACAGTTTGCACCTCGAGACTAAACGCCAACTGAATATACCCTTGGTTTCATTGACTCCCGAGCACCTCTGGAATATTATGGCTTCGTTTAGTCCCTCGATATAAAATATACTATTGTTAACCTTTCGAGTCCCACTGCTGAGCAAAGATCGTTCAAATTTTTACAAAGCCTTAGCTACGCCGGAAACCAGAAACGATAATCAAAGTCAAATCAAATCATTTATTGCAAACTAAGTGTACATAGGTTGGTCCATTATGTTTAGTGCTTACAACTTAGTTGCTCTTTTCGAGCACTGCAACTTAGGCAACATGCTATCTAAGTAATTACAGTAATAATACATAACTTACATTATAACAATTATAAACATTTGAATAACATTTTTAAAGATAACATTTTCAGGACACATAAAAATTACAAGTAATTATATAGGTATATTGACGGCACGATTGGCGTAGTGTGCTGTAGCACGGTTTCTCGCCTCGATTTCCGTAGTGTCCCGGGTTCGATTTCCGGTCGGGTCAATTCAGGAAACTATCTTTTCTGAATTGACTCGGGTCTGGGTGTGCTGGGAGACGCCCCTAGCTTATTCCCTTGTGTGGTACCTCGTAACACAGGGATTTAATAATCCCTACTTCGAGACCATTACGAGAGGTGTGTTGTCTGGCGCAAAATATAGTTCTGCCAGTCCGCTTTATGCGTAAATGTAAGTCATCATCATATGTATATGTATCATTTTCACTTAGATAGGTTTTACATCACTTACTGAGTATCTCATATTGTTTTTACAAGTCTTTTGATGAAACCCCGGTATATGTATAGGTATCATCGAATGAACAATAACTGAATTATTATTATTTTTATTCAAAGTTTAAAAAATATTATACTTACATAGACTTGTAAACAAAATAAAATGGTGCTACATGCGTCCCTTAGCTACCCACTTTGAATACCCCTGAAAGTTAACTCTAATAAAACTTGAATATCAAAATATTTTATCCAAAAGAACTCAAAAAATTCCACTCAATTACTTTGAAACTCTTCCAAAGTCACAAAACTTTAAAAGCCTCTCTCTAAGTGCTATTTCGTAATTGTGAGTAATTGAACTGATGCCATCAGAAGTTATCACTTTATCTCAAGTATAAATGGCGTGAATTTCGTTTCATAACGCTAATAACATGAAATTTCAGTTCATGTGAAACGGCTTGTTATTTGTAATGCTTTTTGAAAGCTTAACAAGTAAGGCTACGTCTATTATTTCGAGCCAGCCTGTATCATTTCATGCCTGGGGCCGTATTACCATCTCCTAAAGCCAGTCAAGCTAATTTCCTAAACTGAGCATAACGAGCGATTTCCTAATATAATCTTTCGAGCTTTTCCAGCCAGACAGTGGTTACTGTCAATAACGCTTCCTCTAGGCCAGATATTTGCTGACAGAATTGCTTGCTACCCTCACCATCATCATGATCAGCCTATCATAGTCCACTGCTGGACATAGGCCTCGCGTCCTATCCTTAGCTTGACGTATCCAGTTTCTGCCAGCAACCTTTCGCAAGTCAACACCCCACCTTCCCGGGGGGCGTCCTACACTACGTTGGCCGATACGCGGTCTCCACTCTTGAACACGCTTACACCAACGGCTATCTGTTCAACGGCATAAATGGCCTGCCCACTGCCGCTACCCTCAAATTAGGAAATTACTTGACTGGCTGCAAGAGCTGGTAATATGGCCGCTGTATTGCCTCCCGAATTGCGCTTTTCACCTGCGATTTAACATAAGGTATATCTTCTTTTATGGCTTCAGTATTTTACATAACGATAATGGATAAGGATCGTTCTTAAAAAGGTTATAATGGAGAACTTACATAAAAGGTATCGGCATTGAAAACCTTTTGCGTTCCAATCGTTTGAGGCTGAATTATGAAAAGAAATAGCACAAAGCAAGAATGTTTTGGATGAAAATGAAAGGAATACTCTCGCTCTATGCATGTAAGCAAGAAAAATATTATGTTGAGTATCACAGCCATGAAACATTACCGGTTAATAAACAAAATGAATGCTACAGCTCACACCGAGATGTTTTCAGACCCGAAACCACAGACTATTAATAGTTACTAAGGTAACAGATAAATCACTACAATTTTTAAATGCGTGCTGTCATGTGACAAGCATATATTGCCAGGACTACCTCTTTCGATACAAATGTCAGTAGTGATTACTTATAGTACTTGTCTTCATCGCGTCAGTTCAACCGCAAGATTCCAGTACAAATGCTCTACGCGGCTGTTGACAGCCCACTGCCAATTGAGTCTTGGGAGACCCGGTGGCTGGTAGGTAATTATCTCACGCAAGTACGTGAAGTGACAGAGGCCTGCCGGAACTAAGCATTAGTAAGTAGTGCAAAATGACTTTCAGAGACTTAACCTGCTTACATAATTCTAAATACATAGAAATAAATTACATCACCAAGGCAGACAACAAACACAAAGGAGAACGGCCAAATTGGTAGAGCTGCAGGTCCATAATTTAATTGACTAGCTCCTGAATCCAGGAACAATAATCAAAAGTTGAGCACACCTCACATCGATATTGCCCGGTCTATAGATGTGAACCTGGTTACTAAAAATTTCAGGCGAAGCGGCTAGAAACGGCTGCTTACATTCAATGATATAATTATATGATTAAGTTTTTGTTTTAGTTGTTTCTCTTCTGATTTATTTATTATATCATACGTTTAACATTAACAGACATAAACAATGACATTTGCATCTGTTGTTACATAGTTTCCTGTTCATCTCTGAATTAAGTGAATTAGTTAGTTAAAAACGGTGTCTTCCGTGTAAGAAAAGAGAGCAGAATTTAATAGTGCTACTGTAAATCTAGTGAAAATAAGAGTATAACAATAAAAAATGTAATAAAAATTAATTCAAAGCCGCTGTTTTCGATGACGACCAGCTTACGAGCCGCTGATTTATGATTAACTAATAAAGCCTAATAAAGTCAATTGAAATGAAAGGGACAGCTATGCATACAAGGACTGCTTAACCATAGAGCATAATAGATTTCCTATTCTGTGGTAATGGATTGAGAATGACTTGAAATCAGAAGACAAAACTTTCACTATTTACTAAAAAACTTAAACAATTCTTAATAAACACATGTTTCTACACAGTTAATGAATATTTCAACACAACTTTGCAATAATATTATAGATATAATATATAAAATAAATATAAATAAAAATAACAGTTTAACATAAAAATGTAATATTATAAATATGCATAATTTAAGATTGATTTATTCAGAAATATAATATAAATAAATAAATATAAATAAATATGCGCCAGACAACACACCTCTTGTAATGGTCTCGAAGTAGGGATTATTAAATCCCTATGTTACGAGGTACCACACAATAAAATAAGCTAGGGGCGTCTCCCAGCACACCCAGACCCGAGTTAATTCAGAAAAGATAGTTTCCTGAATTGACCCGACCGGGAATCGAACCCGGGACACCACGGAAATCGAGGCGAGAAACCGTGCTACAGCACACTACGCCAATCGTGTCGTCAATATACCTATATAATTACTTGTAATTTTTATGTGTCCTGAAAATGTTATCTTTAAAAATGTTATTCAAATGTTTATAATTGTTATAATGTAAGTTATGTATTATTACTGTAATTACTTAGATAGCATGTTGCCTAAGTTGCAGTGCTCGAAAAGAGCAACTAAGTTTTAAGCACTAAACATAATGGACCAACCTATGTACACTTAGTTTGCAATAAATGATTTGATTTGACTTTGATTATCGTTTCTGGTTTCCGGCGTAGCTCTCCTATTTTATATTCTGTGCTTTCTTACTGTCACATCTGTGGCTAATCTACTTACCTGTCAATTTAGTGACACGGACCGCACGGTCCGAATTGTGATTTTATAATTCTACTAGATAGATTTTATTGAAACTTTGAAGTTACTTATCACTTATGTTAATTTCTCGAGGTAAGAGCTTCTTCAAAATGTTTCTTTGTGCAGAAAATGGTTGTAACAACATAACAGAGAAGCACAACTAGTATTCATACATGTTAAATACTGAAAATTGTGATTACATGTGTAACGAATTGTTATTTTGACACTTGATTTTGGCATCACAAATGGCGGGACTTTTTGTATGAAACTATCCTTCTAGGTGTAATTATTCTAAGACTTATCATTATGTAAGCTGAATTAAAGTATAGGTTAGGTACTTTAGATTTAAATGTTGGTCAAAAAGTTTTAAAAGCTAAGTCTACGCAGCTAGCAAATAAATTCACTTCGAATTGAGCTCAAAATACAGTATACTACCTATTACAAACAATGGCTTAAATGAACAAAAGCGTCTATCTTATTGGAGCTGACTGTGCATTGCCCATCTCTGAGCCCGAAAGAGGAGCAAACCAGAAAATGTACGTTAAAAAAGTCCAGGGGATAGAGAAAGTTGTAAAAACAATCATTACTTGCATATTTTTACTTCAATGTTATTTCCAATTGTAGCAGTTCAAGACAGTAGTTAATTGGCTGTGGCAAGAACTGCTTAAACTTCTGAGACTCCTCCAAAGTGAATTGATAATCACAACCAGTGGAAGTATGAAAGCTTCAACGGAAACCTTAAAAACTATCATTTTCTCAAGTGCTTCAAACTTTAGGCGAAACTTAAATTAGTTGAGTTTAAATTTTAAGTACATTTTAAGTTACGGTTTTGTTGATGAAATCTGAAGCTTAGAATGGTTAATTTATTTTAAGTTTCTCTTGGAACTCATTAATATTACTAAGAAGTAAATTAATTCAAGAGAATCATTGTCTTAGTTGGTAAGGATATTATCTGCTAAACCGCAGGTCTTCGATTCTATTCCCATAGACAAACTAACATAATATAACTAACAAAAATGACTTTGTTTCTATGTATACCGGATGACTATCAAAATAATCAAAAAACAATATGGCATACTGTGTTAGTGAAAAACACACGTTTCTCGTTTCTTTGTCGTACCATCCAGACGTGGAACGCTCTTCCAGCACATGTGTTTCCTTCCTCTTATAGTCCCGGGTTCTTCAAGCGGGGCGTGAAAAGGCATTTCTTCAGGCCTTCAAGGTGAGGATGGCCAGCCCAGTGATTCGTTTGAATGACTGGGCTTGTCAACCTCATATCTGGACCTCACGACCGCTTTCCATCAGGTGGAGTGAGGTCATCTTGACGGGCAATATAAAAAAAAATGTTTAACTGTGTATTTTAACGATGACTTGATTTCAATGATGGTGAAGATCTATGCCCAGCAGTGGAACAGGTTATAGGCTATAATTACTAACTTACTTACTAATATCAGTTAGAAGAACAGCCACCCGGATTGTGGAAGACGTGGGTTGTTCGAGTCCTGCTTCAGCCCTCGATTTTTCTATTTTTTATCATTAGACAGAAAAACAGAATATTGTTATGGCTAATTTTTTAGGCAGGATTTTTCGTTAGTTTTTTCATTCTTCAAAGGGTGCACTTAATATTATGTAGGACATGATACGATTTAAACGTTACTTTTTTGTATTTTTTATTCGGTCAAGATTTTTATTGTATTACGACAGTCGAGCAAAAGTTGATGTACCTATTTGTGACTGACATTAACTTTATATAACAATAGGGAGTTGAATATATTACTATACAGAAAATCAAAAAGATACAGCAAAAAAACGTACCTAACATTTAATTATAGTTAAAAATTGCTCTTGAAATTTTTAACTCGATTTATTTAAAAACGATACCAGTTTCTGCACCATAGCCACATATTACTTAATAAATATAAAATAAATAAATAATATGTTATGTTATTAAATGTATGCGCCAGACAACACACCTCTTGTCATGGTCTCGAAGTAGGGATTTATATCCCTGTGTTACGAGGTACCAGGGGCGTCTCCCAGCACACCCAGACCCAAGCTAATTTAGAAAGAATCGTTTCCTGAATTGACTTGACCGGGGATCGAACCCGGGACACTACGGAATTCAAGGCGAGAAACCATGCTACAGCGCACTACGCCAATCGTGTCGTCAAATAGTTACAACGTAACAGATAAATCACTTCATAGAAAATTTAGTAGAAATCATAAAGTGTGTCCATCTATTCTGATAAGAACAAGTTTTGCTGAAAAATTCCAGTTTTTCCTTGGACTTTAATTATACAATAAACTTAATGCAACTCTCAACATTTACCCCTCCAATCCTTATAGTTGTAAGAAGAAAATAGTTGACTGGCTTAAGGCGCAGCCATATAAAATAAATAATAAATAAATAAATATCTGAGACAATTCACACCAAGATCATCTGACCCCAAACTAAGCAGAGCTTGTAATATGGGCGTCAGCGACTGATAAACATACTTAAATATTTCTAAATACATACTTAAATAGAAAATAACACCCAGATACACAACAAGTACAAATGTTCGTCACACAAATATTTGTCATGGGTGGGGATCGAACCCACGACTTAATATGATAAGATAGAGGATATCTTTGCTGCTGTTGTTTGAAACAATGCTTGATTGAATATGTAAAAGTAAGTAAAACAAAACATAAAAGTGTCCCGTAAATGTCTTTTTTTTTGTTACTTTGGTGGTTTTTTGCGCTTGTTCAGTAATGAGATTTGATGTTAAGATGATTTTTGGTAGTTCTAACTCTTAGAACACTAAAAGTACCTAATAAGCTTATTTAAAAATTTATGGTGCTGCGGGTAGGGGTTTGCTTCAAACACAATTTGATGCTTACTTACCCAGTTTATTCCATTTTGTGTTAGCAATCGGAGCCTCGTGTACCGACGGCGAGCTAAGGAATAAAGGCCACCTTGTCTTTAGCTGGGCATCAGCGTTTAGACGTTCTGATGTGAGTGACAATAACGCGTCGTGTTACTCCATACCTTTATTCAGCCGCTTTGTTTAGTTTAAACATATTAAAGTAATGGCGTCCTGTGTTTAGGTTCTAGCATTACCTTTGTAATTAGCTGAGTAAGAGTTAGTTTAGTTAGAATACACGATTGTGTATGGGGAACTTGGACGGGACGGGGAGACTGGATTAAGCTTTTATAACGAGTAGACGTACAAGTCGTATTAATTGGTTATGCAAATCTTTGAGTGTTTGATAGTTTACATTTGTTATAAGTAGTTTAACTATACTTAGTGAATTGTGTTAAACTCAGTACGCATGTTTTTTTGCACTAATAAATTCTATTCTATTCTATGAATACGAAAGTATACAATTGCTATCAGTTTAAAAGAAACATTTTATTGCTACTTCACAAATACAATGTTGTGAAAACAGTCACTATAGTATGTAAGCAAATAAACGAATTGAATTGAATTAAATTGAATTAACAACCTTTCATCTAAAAGTTTCACATCTCCAAGACTACTTTCGCGCTTCACCCTTCCAACCCGTATTCAACAAAACAATACAGCCTTCTGTTATTCAATAGCTTTGTTTTCGGCATTTTGACCGCCCTCCACCTTAAACCTTTAAAAGTCTCTCGGTTATTTAGAGACACAATTTGGAAATACTTCGAAGAAGGAGAGCAAAATATTTTTAGACAAGAGCTTTAGAACAATGGGGATGATGACACTATCGGCTGTTTTATTTTTGATATCATTCAAAGAAAAGGGAAGGAATGAATTTTAGTGAAACCGTCACGAATATTTAAATTGCTAGTATAAGAGGCCCGGCTAGCGCTATGATTCGAGCGTAGATCGGGACGCAATAGGTCGCAGGGTTGAGTCCCCAAATCAGCACATATTTCACAATGAAAAATTGAAAATCATATTTTTGAATAACGAGCCCATGTAGCAAGAATTCCGGAAGTCCTGGTTTCCAATCACAGGACGAGCAAAGTGTGCGTTCGATTTTTTCGAACATAACTATCACCAGATCAACCAGAAATCCATCAATTGTAGCGATGACTTCGGAGGAGGCCTTTTGCCCAGTAGCCTTCTTTGTTAAGGCCCGTGTGCTCGTCAATTTTCTGGTTACTGTCTGAATACCGGAGCAGTACTGCCGCCCGCACGCGTCACCCCCGCAGACGCCCGCGTCGCCCCCGCAGACCCCGCACCAAAACACGCTCGCAACAAAACACTAAAAATGTTGTTTTCTTGGGGCACAGGAGGAATTTTTGAAAACCCAACTCACAGAATATAGAAGACTTGATGGCCTATATTTTCTAGTAAAAACTATACAAATTACACTTGTAGTTTAGGAGCCTTAGCAAATTAAAGTTTCACAAAATTTTTTTTTAGTAGATAGAAATTTATATCCTAGTTACGACCATTTGACCGCGACAGCATTCATGATTATGGCGTGAGTTCTCGCCTTAACTACCGACCCACTATGGCTAAGCGCGGGGGCAATGTACTTACTAATGTATTTTTCTACTACAATAGGCATCTTTTATACATTTCTTGCCATGGTTTCGAAGAAGGGATTAATATCCCTGTGTTACGAGGTACCAGACGAGGAATTAAGCCAGGGGCGTATCTAAGCATATCCAGACTGAGGCCAATTTATAAAAGATCGTTTCCTGAATTGACACGACCGGGAATCGAACCCGGGACACCACGCAAATCAAGGCAAGAAACCTTGCTACAGCGCACTACCACAGATTACTTAATAGTAATTAACGTAACAGATAAATTAAAAAAATTGCCAATTTTAAATACGTGCTGTCATGTGACACGTATATATTGCGAGGGCTACCTCTTTCGAAATAGTATCAGTAGTCAGTACCTACAGTACGTCATCGCGTCAGTTTAACCGCAAGATTCGCGTACGAATGCTCTAAGCGGCTGTTGACAACTAACCGCCAAATGAGTCTTGAGAGACCCGGCCGCTGGTAGGTAACTATCGCGCACAAGTACATGGAGTGACAGAGGCTTGGCACTACCTCAATTGCAGTGCCACTTTACTCTATCTTTTGATAAAAGCCGCATTAAAATTCGCCACGTAGAAAAATTGAGCGTACTGGTAGCGCGGGTTTGTTTAAATAATGACTTACTTACTGTAAAATATAAACCCGACTCTCACTTAACCAATACTAATAATCATTGACGCCGACAAACACTGTTCTTTTGACCTATATCTTAGCACATCTGCTGCCTATTCGCTCCAATCTTCGTTCAATGACATTAGTTTAATAGCCAAGGGGCTGAATCCTCCCCTTCGCTTCGTTCTAATTCCATTAGTAACATAATATTGATCTGCTTTTGCCAGCTAATATAGTACGTGGCCGTTGTATCGAGCAAAGAGTGAGTTACGAACTGGGACGTGCCTATATGTAATGAGATTCTGAGAAGATGAGGAAGTAGGGTTAAAGAGGATTCTAAGTTAACTGTACCCTACCTACCCTGAGTGTACGCCGGTGACAGTAGCTAGCGTCTGCTGTCAAGTTTTTGTATTCCGGAAGTGTGCCCTGTAGTGAATAGAAATTGAACTAAAATTGGGTGTCAAGTTGCTGTAGTTATCTACCGTAGTTTACTTGATGTAAACTCGTGGTTAAGGGACACAATTGGGTATGGGAAAAAAATCCTATGTCCTAAATCGAAAACTATTTCGAGGTAGCTGTATTTTATACCTTATTTAAATGTTTGACAATTTTAGAGGCAATCTGGGGTCAAATGAATGACCCCAGAAAGCCAACGTCCGCAAAGAATACATTATGGTTCATTGTGGACTCTTGACGGTAATCAAATTGACATCTCACAATTTGAAACCTATTGGGTCGTATAAACGTCCTTTCGCGTGAGTGGTTGATAATCTATTCATGAACCAATCAAATAACGCGATCTGTATCATACGTGAGATTTTTACCTAGGTGATTCTACTGCATGGTATCAATGCTGTTTCCAGATAGCAGATTTTAAATTCCACCAGGCGAAAAATATTTTTTCACAAAGTTGTTTTTAATAATGCGTACATTAATTTACGCCCATGGCCCAGCCGCGTAGGTAGGACTTTAAATAGCCATTCGCTATAATCCCAACCCTTTAAGGTAGGGCTTGGATTCAGAACTTGGCAAAATAAATTGAATCTGAAGTCTACTTCTCACATTCTCGTGAGATGCTCTACATGATTAACAGCGAGCTTTGCTTCAGCCGTAAGTGTAAATCCGTAACTTTCTCCTTATTATTTATTTACCACGAATCGGGGAAAAAGACATGTGGGAACACTAAGCGAATTTGTGTTAAAAATTAATAAAAATTAACTACCGATCAACAAAATATGCAAATTAGTTGCTTAAAATAGTAAAAGGTCTTTAAACAACTAAACAAAAATAATGTTCCCATACCCAATTGGCTAAGTACGCTTTTTCGCCATAACTTGGCTTATCCCGAGTTAGATTCCTTTTGGGCTCAATTCAGAAAACGAACTAATCAAAATTGGCTAGGATCAGGGTGTGCTGAGAGACTTGGCTTTAATCCTTGTCTAGTACCTCGTAATACAAGGATACTCATCCTTACTGTGAGTCCGAGAACATGACAATTGGTCTGATTTCTCGTGCATATTTATTCCTATTATCTTTCATTTTGTCGTTTCTTCCCATATTAGATCCCTCCTTACTTAGCCGCCTAAATTGTACTTTTAATATTGTAAGCGTTATTATCATTATTGTATTATTTGTACAATAAACCCCCGTATACAAAAATGACACCCAAAATTGAACACACTTCAATTTGAGGCTGTTTTGACACATGTCTGTAGAAATGAAAGGGACAGCTATACGAGCTTAAGGGTTACTTAACTTTGGTGATCGTTTCTGGATTCAGGCGGAAGTTTATTTATTTTTGAAGCTAAAATAAATATCTGCAGGTAAATTGGTATGATATCGATTTTGTTCCTTCTGTATTATCTAATCAGTGGTATTATCTGTGGAAAGGTCAACCTGTCCGAAGGTCGAACAAGCTTGCTTTACCGATCACCTTTGACGAGAACCTTTCGGTTCCCCTCGTGATAAATATTATGACGTCACTTAATAACTCCTTGGCTTCGGTCCTAGTATTATGTTTCAGCTTTTTTTTCAAAGAAAGTATAAAACATATGCATCCAAAGTATTTCCAAAGTGGCGTGTGGCCTTCATCCTTTTTTTGCTTCAGGAAATACATCAGGCGTTCCCAGGGCAGGGTTCGGGACACCTGGGTTAAGTGAGTACCGAAACTCCTGGGAAAACAGAGACCCCTACCCACTAAAACCTGACGGTGGTCGTCTTCGGCGCAGAATGGGAGGGGCCCGGGTTCCCCAATAAGAGACTTTCCTCTTTCTGGGGAAACCAGAAGCTCGGCAGGAGCAAGCTCAACTCCAGTGCAAGATAGCACAGACCACTGTGTCCAAAGACACGCCTTACTGTCATCCTCATGACAGGGCTCGTCATAGCCTCTAGAGTAGTACCATAGATAAACTATATAGGTACTCGCTTTATACGGTTTTTTGACACCGTTCTGAAAACTTATGAGTTCTCTTAAAAGGAGAGACATTGCCTTACACAAGTTTTACACGCATATAACAAACACAGCACGGTTTTTTTAGGTACTGATTTGAAGGTACTTTTTTAAGGTGAGATTTGAGCATTCACTTGTATCAGAGCAATTTACTCGAACCACATTGCGAACATGACGCTCAATGGTTTGTTACAACTGGATTTTAAAACCAAGCAAAAACGTTACATTACAATGTGATGCTCTAGCAAACGTTCTAGTCTATACCCACCCACATTTATACTTAACTACAACGTCGGTGACAAACAGGCATACACACATACCGCTTGCACAAGTTACGCATGCGACGCGGCGCCCCGGACAGATAGTCCGCTTAGAACAAACCGTCATTTTGATCACGCACACAGTCACAGTGAGTTCAAAGGCGATACCGGTGAGAATCGGTGTCGCGGACAGTCGCACTGTCACGGGTGTTTTTGTTTTTGTCGAACTTGGTGCAATTTATCAAATGATGTTTTATGTTTTTGGCGGGTTCTGTCAAGTAGATATAACCTACCTACTTCATTTTAAGAATTCAGAGCGAATATTTACAGTAGCAACCCTAAGCGGTCAGGCAAGTTTAGGTAACTATACCGGAAAAAGGCGAGAGTGGTCTTTCGGTAAACTCTTTATTTTGTGTTACCTCTAGGTATGAACACGTGAAACACTCAAAGTATCAAGACGGCATTGCCCTCCCTGTAAGTCCTTTGCTGTTTTCAGGGCACTTTTATACTGGGTAATTAATAAAAGACTTACAAAAATGATATGGCATACTCAGTAAGCGATGAAGTAGCTATCTAATTGGTTTATTTTTTTCAATTTACTTCGATTTTGAGGCTTTCATACAAAAATACTGAATGTTCAACTTATTTGTTTGGTAACCTTGAAATGAAGCTAATTAAATACATTTCATTTTCACTTAGATAGTTTAGTTAGCCATATCGTTTTTGTAAGTCTTTTGATAGTCACCCGGTATAGTCAGCTAGATGACTAGACTACTCCGCAGTACCTAGTGCCGTTGCCACGCCGTGATTATTTGGTATGACTTACTATCAGTTGCAACAAAACGTTCTTACATAGACTATGCGTGTAAAGGGTATAAAATATCATTTTCCAGAACCTTACAAACTGCATTAGCAAACACGTAACAAATATTATCCGCAGTGCGCTTCGGTGAGCACACTGGTGTCAAAATTTCCCCTGGGAGCCTCAGGCTTCTAACATGTCTTGGCTTACTACTGCCATCTAGTGACGGCACCTGAGTTTTAAAGCGTTACGTGATTTCAGAAAGGTATGTATTATAATCCCGAAAATTAATAATACCTACAACTAAAATACCTACGTTGAAAACGTCGAAAATCAAAACACCGAATGTATAAAATACCTATACCCGATATACCGAAGCTCATCTATTTTCGAATAACCGAAAGTTCTAAATCCCGAAAGATCAAAATCCCGAAAGTTCAAAACCCCGAAGATTCATACCTACAGTTGGTATGCCGAAGTTCAATATCCCGAAAGTAAGATTAACCGTGCGGTGGGCGTTCTGGTTTGTTTTTTTTAGTATTTGTAGATTTACTACAGCGCGCGAGGGCTGCTCTCCCTCCGCGCCACCGGCTCTTGAATTACGCTCTAGTGTAAGGCAGACTAGTATCACGGCGAAGGATCACGGCCAGTTCCGTTTAACATACTATTTTGAATTAACGGGTTTAAACTTTCGGTGTGATTGAACTTTCGCTCATAAACATTCGGCATTTTAATATTCGATCTTCCGTTCGTAGGTTTTATGAAATTCGGTATTTTGAAATTCGGCATCATATTACGTACATACCCCTTTCTGAAGCATGTAACCTACTATGGTAAGTTGACATGACATACTAGTTATAATAATAGTGCCTTTACCGTTACAGTGCAGGGCACTGGCTATAAGGTGATAAG
Organism: Udea olivalis; assembly: GCA_947369235.1. NCBI lineage: Eukaryota > Metazoa > Arthropoda > Insecta > Lepidoptera > Crambidae > Udea > Udea olivalis. Next base: position 4,597,917 of record OX376370.1, on the reverse strand, counting down.
AGTCCTCCAACAGTCGAGCTCAGTGATCTTTTTTTTATACCACAAGGTGGCAAACAAGCTAACGGCCCGCCTGATGATAAGCAGTTACCAAAGCCTATGGACGCTTGTAACGCCAGAGGCACTACGTGCGCGTAGCCGACCATTTAAGAGATACCTATTAACTCTCCTCTTAAAACCTCGGCTCATTCCACAATCAAATTGTCCGCGGGAGGAAATTTCTCTGAAACCGCACTGTTCGCGACCTTTGGGGTTCCAACGTGTGAGGAACACCCTGTCGATGGCGAGCGGTAATTGATTGAAAAAGTTTATAAGATTTGTGATAAAGGAACATGCTCATCAAAGTATGAAGCACGGTACAGAGTAGCATCAAAACCAAAGTCGTTTTAAAAGGTACATAAAATTACCCTCTACATTAGGCAGTTTTTATTTTTGGAATCAACACCCGGGTTTTGAATGCTTTTATTAAAAAAGTACTAACCTCAAAACAAAGAAAAATACACAAACCAAACCTGTATCCACTTTGCGACAGTTACTTCCACTTGCCATTAACAAGCATGTAAGCTACTGTTCCGTTTTACGGGCATGTGTATCGCCGCCTTAAAGCAAAAGTCAAAGATTGAAAATCAATAAGTATTAGTGAACAATTTATTTGTTATTGTTACCGAAAAAATATCGATTGTAGTTCTTGATCTATGTATTTATTTATCATGGCAACGTCTCCTAACAACCAAAATGAGATCCGGTGATGCAATTTAATATCATTTAAAATTTAAAAATAATCTCCTGTTCGCAAAATTATTTCCAAAGTGTACGATGGCTTAAAAAATAAGGAAAATAATTTTAACATTTTGAGGCCAGAGACAAACCTGTACCACAAATGGGCATTCTCCTTGAATAGTTAACCTTGATAACCATGCAGGAGGCCTGATGCCGTCCTACTGCAGCCTATGGACGTGCGCAACACCAGGGGCATCAATCGCACGCTACTCTCCCTGTAAAAACCTTTTCAGGAAAACTTTTCACCCCTGAAGGATTCCATGCTCAAAATAAAATTCATTGGAAAAACCTCGGCATGGAGTATTTGCAGAAGAACACATTCTAACTATCATCCGAAATATAGACCATCTAATATAATATATCCTTCCCCATAGCCTTATTTTGAACTTCGAAACGAAAATAATTTTATCGATTCACTAGCTTTCCGCCCGCGGCTTCGCCCGCGTGAACTTCATTTTTATGACATATGGATTTTTTTCAGACTTACGATACTTGTTATTCACAAATTCCCGTCTTAGTAGCACCTACGTCCTAAAAAGAACCCCAATGCAAAATTTGAGACTCCTAGCACTTGAAGTAACGAAGTTTCAGATAAACAAACTATCAACCCCAAAAACAACCCCTTAGAGGTCGATTTTCTGCAAATTTTTAAGGGTAACATTTTTACAAACTTTTAATGCCATATTTATTTATATCTAACCAACAGTAGTGGTTCTAGGTCTGAAAATGACAATACTTTCATACAACCTTTCATCCCCCTTTTTAACCCTTTAAAACACTTTTTCTCAATTTAAAACAGCCTATGTCCTTTCTCAGGCTTTAGACTATCTGTGTACCAAATTTCATTTAAATCGGTTCAGTAGTTTTGGCGTGAAAGCGAGACAGACAGACAGAGTTACTTGTGCATTTACAATATTAGTATGGAAGTATAGATTTTATTCGTCATTATTCGTTTTCAACTTAAATATCTTCGGCGAATGGTTCCGACAAAACGCTGTAATTTGCCAACAAAAAGCAATAAAATTTGTTTGTTGTTTTTTCAACGACAGTTGCTGTGGTCCACTTGAGAATGGCCCAACAATTTATTGTGTTAGAAATAAATTCAAGCTGTGACGAAAAACTTATTGCTTTCACTTTCAATAACAACTCCGTGGCCCAGTGGTAAGAGACGCTCAACCTGAAATTTAAAGTTCTAGGGTAAGAATTCTTCGTAAGGTTTCAAGGTCACTATACAAAATCAGTCTAACAGTCTTAGGGTTGAGAGCCTTCTGCGCTCACCCTACAGACCGGTGAAGCTGCTAAGGCCGTGGAGGCCAAGCAGCGGCGTCCTTGTCAAAAAAAAAGTTGAACAGTCAGTGTTTTTTTGTTTAAAAACCTTAAAATTAAAGTCGATTGGGAAAATCTTCACTTACATAGTTAAACTACATACTGAGTACTTACACCATATTGCTTTTGTAAGCCTTTTGATAATCACCCATTATTAATCAGTACGTTAAATTCAAAACATAATCCTACACACTACACTGTAATCAGTGCCCTTTGCTGTGTACCAACTTACTTATGAAATCCTCATGTGATATTAAATTACTTAATTACGTTTCGTAAACGTTAATCGGATTGTAGGTAAGCCACCAGCGAGCAGACCCACATGCATAAGTAATACTGCTAATGCAAGGTAAGGATGGTACCTACCTATCTTTAGAAAACCAAATATGTCTACTTTTATTTTTTGTCATAATTCATGATCGTTCCAAAAATGAGTATCCGTCATGTAATTTGCGATAGACGACAGTTGAATTAGTATTTTGTGTGCTATTTTATCCTAGTGATTATAAATGGAACTGAAAGAGGCTTACCAATTGCTGAACTTAACCAGTTAGACCTGTAGCGCTGGGTTTTGAGGTTTCGAAAATAGTAAAGTTCTTTCTTATTGGCATGTAGTTTCGGAACCCTTTGTCCAACCTAATACATTAATTTGTGTCTTCATAAGTAGTCGCTTATGTAGAAATTTAGGTGCTTATTAGTATTATCGGTCAGTATTGACGAAAAATAAATTAGAGATGAAAATTTTATTTTCACGATGTTAACGAAGTAATAACTGAGTACATAGGCATTTTGTGTCAGCTCTGTCCACAGGAACCCTGACATTTAACTATACCTAACATGTCGCTCGACTAGCTCTCAAGAATATTACAGTTGGTTAAATAGGTGTTATGCGTTTTAGAATATTAATAAATAAATAAATAAAATAAATATCCCTGGACATTTTCCACACAGCGCCATCTAGCCCCAAAGTAAGCTAATTAAAGCTTGTGTTATGGGATACTAGACAACGGATAAACATACTTAAATACATTTTCTTTTGTAAATAAATACTAATTATACATAGGAGACACCCAGACCAGTACAAACAGACATGTTCATGCACACAAATGTTTGTACTGTGCGGGGATCGAACCCGCGACCTCTGGTGTAGTAGCCAACTTCTTAACCATTACACCAAGTCGGTCGTCAATATCTTTCATACAACGTATTTTGCGTCGATTTTATCCACGACATTAGTATAATTTATTTTTTTATAACAACTCTCTGTACAAGCCACAAAAGAAATTGCAAGTTATTAAAATTTATTGCTGTTTCTTTTGTAATTAGAACACTGTATTCTCAATTTGTGTCATTTTCATCTACGAAATCTTATAATTTGAAAAAGTCAGCTTTGTTCGGACGAAACGGTGCGAGAGTTGTAACTGTTGTTACATTCGGACCTTACTCTTAACAGTTTGCGCTCAACGAAGATGACACAAATTAGGTTTGCACACTCCGCAGGCTATTCTGGATATGATACTATAAAGATTTTAATCTTTGAATTAATTTTGGCAGTTTTATTTTTCTTAAAAGGTATGGCATAGTTGAATTGCTGATTATGCGACAGTCAGATGGGATCAAATCGCAAAAATAAGCTTTTTTTAAGGTACGATTCTATCTACAGGCAGGAAATAAGCAACTTCAGAATTTTTGAAACTTATGACCTCAAAATAGCCTAGCGCTACGGGTCTAAGTGGCCCAAAATTATCGTAAACTGTTCAAGAAATTCAAAATAATATCATGAAAAATTCAGCATTCCGCAGCAACCATTCAGCAAACACAATACCTGCGCGATTCAACGGAGTATGTTGACATCTCTCGGTGAAAATTTATGATCTAATGTGACATTGTCAGAAATACAGAGATTCAACAGAACTAAAATTCTAGTCAGATATTTTATTATACAGAGAGAGAATTTCCATTGCAGACAGAAACACACTATATTAGTTAATTTTAAAGTTTTTGAAATGAAATTTAGTTTGAAATATTTAAGTATATTTTTACATCTATTTTTATCAAGGACAGTTTATTTATAGAGACAGGTTTATCTTTGAGTACACTGTCTCGGATATTTATTCGTATAATTACATCACTTTTTAATTGTCTCGCAAAATTCTTAAAAGAGATACTCAAGTTTGAATTTCTCTTATAAGTAAAGCTACTAAGGCACCAAATGCTAGAGGAGTATAAATCTTCAGAAACCATCATTAGTGAATATTCAATATCAGTTAGTGTCAAATAAGTATTAGACCAAGAGAAAAACAATTCCACGGCTCTGTTGTTTAGGCTCAAAATGCTTTGAATCAAGAACTCAAGCAGGGAAACAATTCGAGTTCGGGTTTCCACATTTATAAACTCAACTCATTTTTGTAAAGATCGGTAGATTAAAAAATAAAACTCCTGAGCGGAGTCGAGAACGAGTTTTGATTTAAGTACTTGACATCGCGCAAAACATTACCATCACGCACGACTAGGTAGTTCCGAAACAGAGTTAGTCAGAGGCAAATTACTGTTGCCGTCATGGTGAACAGACATTTAGAAGCCCACTTCTTACCTATGGTATTAGAATTAGAACCCAACGTGGTAAATGGTGAGACTTTCGCCGTTAACCGGGTTGCTTTGTTTTTTATTGATGTTTTCCATCACCGTAACAAATAACGCAAAAATGGTTCTGAGTGCCGAGTGAGAGTTGCAGTGAGAGAAGTGAATGACTTCACCATCGCGTTTTGCGAGAAAAAAAACGTGAGTTTATATGGCATCGAGTCAGTGCCATCTAGTGGCTTTGATGTTGCCCGCATTTGCCGCTAGATGGCGCTGACTCGATTCCATACTATTTGACATTTACGTGCTCGCGAAACGCGATGGTGAAGTCATTCACTTCTCTCACTGCAACTCGCACTCGGCACTCAGGCCAGATTTGAACAGATTTTAACCATGAAAAATATTATTCAATTACAGTCTTGAAGACTTTTTTTAGTAAGTTTGGTAAATTATTTTGAAGCCCTGTTAAGTGCTTATGAATAAAGTGGGCTGACCTTATAAGTCGTTTTGTATTTCTAATCAAGTTCGAAATTTAAGACTCGCAGACTCGAGTTATTACAACACTATGATCAGCTCTTACAAACAACGAACTAATTGCTTTAAAATTAATGAGAACGAGTGTCTGTCCGTGTCAAGAGATGTAGATTTCGATTTTGGAGGAAAACAATATAAATGATTTCAACAAATATTATTTGCTTTTCAAGGAAACAAAGCGATCTTAAAATAAAGTTGAGTCACAATCAAATCATCTACATGCTGTCTTTTCTTACATGACTTATTTCTAAAAAATCATGGCGTATTGACAACCATAGCCGATTCGTAGTGCAGGGAAATCATCGAATGAATCATACAGGCATTGGCCTACCATACACGTATAGGTTGGCTTGACGGGTGTCAGAAAGTTGTTGATTAAATTCTGAAGATATCCAGAAATTGGCCTTAGTTTACTGAAATACTGATTTTGAACGACAATCTACCGATTTTTAACAAGTCCTCATAAAGGCTCACCAATCCTAAGCGGAATGTTCATTGTCATAATATCGTGTTCCATATTTCAGATTTTTCTAATCGTCACGAGTTTCATATTGAGTGGCATATTTCCAAAAAGCATAATATAGTGTAGGTAGCCTAAACTTGTTTGGCGTACATACGTATTAAAACGCATGAAATCAAAAAGCAGAATAACTATAATGCACAGGGTCCGAAGCACAATAGTCCAAAGACAACATTGATAAGGCATACAATTAGGAACTAGCATGTTTTTGCGCGCTTCGTCGGCCGCTGCCGCTTTGAGTGGGTATTCCTTTCAAATCGAACACTTGTTTTGTCGTTCACGATCACGACGATGGGTATCAATACGATAACCTATGTGGCTTCGGATGTGACATTTTTTTAGTAGGATATTTTTTTTCCTATATTTAGCTAAAATTTAACACGATACCTAGTAATGACACCCTGATGGATATATTTTGTTACTTTTTGTATAAAAGATTTAAATAACAAAATAATTCAAACTTCAATTTATATTATTTTAAACTTGATAGTGGGAACCGTAAATCGACAGCATTGAAAGTATTTGTACCACTTTCAATCGAAATAAATGATTCTGATTCAGATTCATGCAACGTTCTTAACACTTCTAAGTGACACGTATTTATTAATAACTGTTAGTAACGCGTCGTGGCCTAGCTAGGGGTTTACTGCTCAGATTATGGATCGTATGGACCCGAGTTCATAATCTGGCCAGAACCGTCTTAATGTTTTGTCTTAAATATCCGGCTAACTGTTTAGAAACCAAATCAACCCGGATAACGGCGGAAGGCTCACCACTTACCACGTTGGTTCTATACCATTGGTGAAAAGTGGGCTTCTGCGTGTTCCGTTCACCATGACGGCAACAGTCACTTGCATCTGACTACCCCGTTTGGGTATGTCGTGATGGTATTTTATTAGTGACTGTTGTAACTGTAAGCAGCTGCTTCAAGTTATCATTATTAGCTGATAAAAGTTTGTTTACTAATTTGACTAATAGCATCTCTAAACCTGAACCAACATTATATAAAAAATGTGTAGAATGTGCAAAGACAAGCGACAAAGGAACAATTCCTCTCTTTAATTCTCAAAACTGTGAAGTTAGAAAATACCACCGCACCGCTCGCCACCGACAGGGCGTTCATCCTCACACTCTGAATCCGCAATGGTCTCGTACAGTTCGGTATTAGAGATATTTCCTTCCGAGGATGCTTAAATTGTGGAATGAACCCCTTGCCGAGTTTTTCCCGATGAGTTCTTCAAGAGGGGTTTGGAAAGGTTTTTGCGGGATCGACAACGCGCGAGTGATACCCCTGGTGTTGCACGTGTCCATTGGCTGCGGTAACCGCTTACCATCAGGTGGTCCGCATCCTTGATTGTCACCAACGTGGTATAAAAAAAAATCCCTGCGCAAACAACACGGATATTATGATAGTAAAGACCCTAGTGTTTTCTGTTGAAAAATTAAATAGAAAATATAGGAATGCGCTTAGACAACACACCACCTGTCATGGTCTCGAGATAGAGCCAAATGTTCCTGTCCCAAGAGATACCAGACATGGAAATAGGGCAAAGGTGTCTTCCCAGCACTCCCAGACCAAAACAAATTTAGAAAAGATTGTTTCCTGAATTGATTCGGCGACACTACCACAGATTACTTAATAGTTACTACGTAACAGATAAATAACATCAAAGAAAATTACCATTTCCTCAATTTCAAATGCGTGCTGCCATGTTACAGACATATAATGCCAGGGCTACCTCTTTCGATATAGATGTCAGTAGTCAGTAACTTACTTCACTTAGTTCAACCGCAAGATTTGCGTGCAAATACCTTTTTTTTGTAGTGCTTGTCAAGATGACCTCACTCCACCTAATGGAAAGCAGTAGTGAGGTCCAGATATGAGGATGACAAGCACAATAATGCAAAGCAATCACTTTGAAGGCCTGCCCTGGCACCGGTTAGTGCAGTGCTAATCCCGGAACGTGACCTGACCGAGATAAATAAAAGATAAATAATAAAAATATAAATATAAATATAAATAATTTAATATAAATAATATTAAAAAGCCTCAAAAATAAAAGAAGCTTTGGTGTGGACGAGCTTCCACCAAAGCTTTTTAAACACTGCGCTGAGGAGCTAACTTTACCACTAAATATATTAGTCAACCAATCATTTGAGGAAGGAGTCGTGCCTGATTTATTAAAAAAAGCTATAGTAAAGCCAGTGTATAAAAAAAGCTCAAAAACGGATCCAAATAATTATCGCCCCATTGCTCTGCTACCCACTGCATCGAAAGTTTTTGAAAAAGCTATGTGTAATCGCATCTACTCCTTTTGCGAAAAATATAAAACATTTGATGAATGCCAAAATGGTTTTCGCAAAAATAAATCAACAACTTTAGCAGTTTTTAGATATATACAAGAAGCTCTAAACATAATAAATGATAAACAGTATGCAGTAGGTATCTTACTAGACATGACAAAAGCCTACGATAAAGTTAAATTCAGAATATTGTTACGAAAACTACATGGTATAGGCATACGCGGTAAAGCCCACGAATGGCTCTCATCATATTTAGCTGGCAGACAACAGCTAGTGGAGGTCGAATTCTTCAATGCATTAACAAAAGAAATAAAAACTATTCGTTCAAACTGGAAAAATGTTAACGCCTCTATACCTCAGGGAAGTGTTATAGGATGCCTATTATTTTTGGTCTTTATTAACGACCTTCCTAAAACATTCGAGGGTCCATGTGTATTGTTTGCGGATGATGTATCATTATTGATTTCATGCAAAAATAATATTAATCTCAATCTAAATATTAACTCTGTACTCACCAAAACAGTAGACTGGATGAACAGACATAATCTTGAAATAAACTTCTCAAAGACTAAATTAATAACTTTCCATCCCCATCAGAAAACACCGTTAGAAATTAATTACAATTTTGAAGGTACAGCTTTGGATGTTGTTACCGAATTCACATTACTTGGACTAATCGTGGACACTCATTTAAGCTGGAAACCACACGTGAAAAAGGTGAGGGCTAAGTTGTCAAGCTTCTCATATGCCCTACGTGAAATTAAAAAGACCACTGACTTATCAACCGCACTTGTCACCTATTATGCCTATGCCTACTCGTGGCTTACCTATGGTGTTATCCTATGGGGAAATAGCACGGATGCACCAACAATTTTCACTCTACAAAAAAAATTAATAAGAATATTAGTAAATATAGATGAAAGAGAAACATGTAAACCACACTTCCAAGAACTCAAAATTTTAACCTTACCTTGCATATATATTTTAGAAATATGCAAATTTGTACGTAAATACCCAGAATACTACACTAAACGAGAAAACAAATATACTAAATTCACTTTAAGGCACAAGAATAGATTAAACCTACCAATCTCTCGACTAAAAATGCATTCCTCCAGCCCCTTGGTCATGTCAGTTAAAATATACAATAAATTACCAATTTCCATTAAAAACGAAACCAAACTAAACATTTTCACCAAAAAACTAAAGTTGTTCCACATACAAAAAAGTTACTACAGCATCAAAGAATTCATGAATGAAAAGCAAAATTAGATTAAACGTATCTCTTATAATTTCAAAGTTAATATACTCGTCGTAAGACTGTTTTGCATCAACTCTTCCTCTCTCCTAACAACAAACTAAACTGTGCTGTGCCCGACAGGGTTCATAATTTGATCACGCTTAATAATGTACCACCTGTATAACATTATGGAATGCAATAAAGAATTGAGAATTGAGAATTGAGATAGGTCAGAGTCACATCAACCGGCCGACATGATATGTCTCCCACCTGAAGAGCACACCACCTTTTTTTCAACTAAGATTTAATTTAGTGGCCCCCGCGACTAACCTCTCGGTTATGCAGAAGCGCACACTATTCCTAGCACACCGTTAAGTGTACCAGGGACCATCTGCGGTAGGTCCTGCCTCCACAAAGCACGATGCACAATGCATTACACATTACCACCGGAAGAGTAGATGGTCTGCTGCAGGGCTCCCTTAGTCGCCTCTTACGACACCCACGGGAAGGAGATGGGGCGGTGGAAAGTATTATTTTAAAGTGCCGCCACGAGCACGGCACAAAAAGCCTTACGCGGCTTTTGCCAATCAACTGCTAAAAAGGGCTAGGAAGACCCTGTGGCTTGTAGGTGATTAACGCACGGAAGTACATGGAGTGACAGAGGCCTGACACTACGCACTACGCCGATCGTGTCGTCAATTACGTAATAATCGATATCGGATTATTCAGAGAATCGATAGTCATATTATAAACAGTCGCAAAATAAAGAGTATACAGAAGGACCGCTGGCAACTTTTTCCTAAACATGCGTGAACCGCCCAGGGTTACTACATATTCGCTCAGAATTTTAAAATGAAGTAAGTAGGTTATACCTACTTGACAGAACCGGCCAAAGGCAAAATTCATTATGTGAAAATTTGCATCAAGTTCGACAAAAACCAAAACACTCACGACAGTGCGACTGGCCGACTCACTGAAACTCACTAGTTTCACCTGTAAACTCACTGTGTTTGTGTGTGTGATCAAAATGGCGGGTTTGTTCTAAGCGGACTATCTGTCGGATCAGAGGTGCCGCATATGCGTAATTTGTGAAACAGTAAAGATCTGTATGTCTACTACGAGTATACACCAATGACAGCCGTTATCGTCCGTTTAAAACGCGATGTCTTTGTACAGGATGGGATTTCAGTACAGGAATCTTAGTGATTCAAAATGCAACCAGAAAGGGCAGACAAATTTCCAAACGCAATGATCGCCGTTTACATGATGGAAACTCAAACTCAAAAACTACTGGTGTTTGATCAAGGTGCAGGTGTTGCAGTTACATCAGTTAGCCTTTTTAAAACTGAGAGTGTGTCTTTTGATCTATTTCACCACCAACTTTTTAGGTAGGCAGAAAGTAAGTAAGCGCAGCGCTTTCTGTATGCTTACGTGCAATTTTTTGGGAAAACGTCAGTGAGAAAAACATGCGGGGGTTAAGGGGCAACATAGTGAAGTACAGCACACCTAATGAGCCAGTAAATCTACGGATACAGTCACCACTAATTACGCATGCGGCGCGGCGACTCTGACAGTGTCGCGGTCAGTTGCACTGTTGCGAGTGTTTTTTGTTTTTGTCGAACTTGGTGCAATTTTTCCCATGATGAATTTTGTTTTTGGCCGGTTCTGTCAAGTAGGTATAACCTACCTACTACATTTTAAAAATTCAGAGCGAATATAGTAGTAACCCTGGGCGGTCACGCAAGTTTAGGAAAAAGGTGCGAGCGGTCCTTCTGTAAACTCTATATTTTGTGCAGTCACCTTAAAAATCAAACGTTCGTTCAAAATTTGAAAGTCCTTACTATTGTCTTCTCTGACGTGACGTCACAAGCAACGCCGTGACAACGCGTTTGTGGTGAATTTTAGATTTTCCTTATTAAAATGTTATTATTTTTATATCAAACCTTCCTTTTGTTGATTCATAAAATTTCGAGAAACAAATATATATTTAAGGTGTCACAGATATGAATTTATTTAAAATCAAATCGAAATACATTAAACCTAATTACAGTATTACAATGCAAGACTTCATTGTATCCTTAGAAGTAAATGTTATTTGCTCTTTGGTTAGAAGCTGGAATACGGTATTTACTTAGATCTTACAAGAAGTTAGCTCGGAAACTGCATTTCAAAGGGATGGGGATTTAGTAACTAAAGCACGAATTTGACTTTAGATGTCTGTTGAAATCAAGTGCACAAAGCCAAGTACGTACCTCTTAGAAATGTAGTTTGTAGGTATTGCTGTTTGGTTAATTTTGATCAAATGTAATGTGAACAAAAAGGATGTTTTTTTAAGTCTTTAGACTACGAAAGAGGGCAAGATATGTTAATGAACACCACCTGTCAAACACTTGACAGAACAAGTGTGTTGGGGCAGCTCGTAATAATGATAATATTATAAAGAAGAAAGATTTGATTGTTTGTTTGTATTGAATAGGCTTTAAAACTACTGAACCGATCGTAAAAATTCTTTCGCTAACAGAAAGATAAACTATTCAGGAGTGTTATAGGCTATATTTTATTATGTTTGAACAATGCCTGTCGTGTCAGAAGAAACCAGATATATATCTACCAATACACGTGTAAATATGCCGTTCCGTTCTAGTCTCATAGACGTTAAAACCTCCACGATGACTGGAAACTTCATAGTTTAACTTACTGGCCATCAATAGTATTCTGTACCTGTCCTTTCAAAATTTAATTTATCGTTTCACGTTTCCTGTTCAGCATTTTGAGTCAGTCCTACCAAAACCATCGTACTGAACAGAGCTTGCGAGCATTTTACCAGTTTAACAGTTTAAGTTTAACTTACGTGATGGTGTATTTTTTAATACTTTAAATAACCAATTATTGTAAACAGTTATAAGTAACAGGAACCCGTGTATCGGGGTAAGCATATCATACCTATTTAATAATAATAATAATAATATATTCTTTATTGCACACAAAACCTATAGTACAGAAATAAATAACAATAAATGCATGTACAATTTGGGCAGCTTTATCGCTAAAAAGCGATCTCTGCCAAGCAACCCACAAGCAAAGGAAACTTGGCGAAAAGGGCGAGTAAGTGCACCAAGAAAAATAATAGAGAAAATAAGTTTGATTATAAATATCGTTTTCAGTATAGGACTAGGTACATATATTCACTTAATACATACATACTCTATATAAAACTAGAAACAAATGTGAGGTTATTTAAACAGACAATAGCAATCAGCTCAGTTGCAACCAAAATGATCCGGATATATAAAGGATAAAGAAGAAAAAGGAAGAACAACAGGGACTGATGTCAAAGTGCAAGGAAATGTGCTTTGACCCTTGCTTTAAAGATGGATAAGGATTGGGACTCTCTGATTGATAGGGGTAAGGAGTTCCATAAACGTACGGATTTCACAGTAAATGACTGTGTGTAGGAGTGGGAAGAATGAGGAGGGAATTGAAGGTGGAGTTTTTAGGAAGAACGCATTTCCCGTCCACGGATGGGATGCAGAAATTGGAACCGCTCTTTGAGATAACGGGGAGACATTGGGTTGAACAGAATGTTATATAAAAGAAAAAGGACATGAGAATCACGGCGAAGACGGATGGGAAGCCAGTTAAGCTGGGCTCGATACTCGGAAACATGGTCGTATTGCGAAGTCCAAAAATAATGCGAATGCAAAAATTTTGAAGCCGCTCAGGTTTATTCAGACGATTCTCATTAAGGTCTAAGTAGCAGCAGTCGGCATAGTCTAGAATGGGAAAGAGCAAGGCTTGTACAAGAGCAATTTTGGTGGGGATTGGCAGAAAATTACGAAGTCTACTTAGGGAACTAGCAGAAGCAAACATTCTCCTGCTAACCTGACCAACCTGAGTTGTCCAAGCTAACGTACTGTCAATGTGGATTCCTAGATTTTACACTTCCTTACTGAACGGAATTTAAACACCACCAAACACTCCAATCAATTCTAGAAGTTAGCCACGAACTACCAATAATCAGTGCTTGAGTTTTTGCAGGGTTAACTTTAAGGCCGAACGACCTGCTCCAATTAGAGATCTGTTCCAGGTCAGCATTTAAAGTCAGAACGACGTTTGGAAGCTCAACAAAGCTGCCTTGGGAGTAAATTTGGAGATCGTCTGCATATAGCAATAAGTATAAATATCCGCGATGGTTCACAAATGAAATAATAATTAATCTTAAATCCAAACATTTTAACCTAAGGAGATACAAACAAAAAGGCAAGTTATTTAATCTCGAATTGTACAAATATTATAGGTGGCACACTAAGAACCTGATTGAAAATGCATACATGCAGCACTTGCAAACTACTCAAAAAAATATTGCTGACGATCCTGCGAAATTCTGGGAATATGTAAAGGACAAAAGGAAAGACAGACGAAGTGTTATCACTTATAAATATCAAGATGAGGAGTTTACCGGTCATGAGGCAGCGGAGGCGTTTGCTCGACATTTTGGGTCTGTGTTCCTAGAAGGAATACCTCGTTTGGATCCCAATGAGGCGGCCCAAAATTGCCGTAAAACCGCAGACGCCAGACTCATTTCAGTCGCCGCCGTTGATGAAGCAGACCTGAATTTAACTGTAAAGCGTCTCAGATCAAAATCGTCTGTGGGACCTGATGGTATACCTGCATTTCTAGTCAAGGACTGTATATCGGCCCTTAAAGTTCCCTTACTGCATTTGTTCAACACTTCGCTAAACCAGGCCCACTACCCGAAACCCTGGAAACTTTCTAGGGTTACACCGATTCCTAAAGGAGAACCTGGCCCAGATGTTGCAAACTACAGACCAATTGCTGTGCTGACAATTTTTGCGAAGATATTTGAAGGTGTGCTTGGCCTCCGTATCAGTCAGCAAATAGGTAGTCAGTTGCATAACAGTCAGCACGGCTTTCGCAAGGCGCGCTCTACCACTACTAATTTGGCGACTTTAGTAGACTACGTTTCGACAGAAATGGACTCTGGTAGGCAAGTAGATGCAGCATATTTCGACTTTAAAAAGGCCTTTGACCTAGTCGACAACGACATACTGCTGCGAAAGCTATCAGAGTTGGGCTTTGCCCCTAGCCTTCTAAATTTTTTCGCCCATTACCTAAGGGATCGATGTCAGTTTGTGAAAGTGGACGGGTGCGAGTCTGAAGTCTACTACACGAGATCTGGGGTGAGTCAGGGCAGCACGCTTGGACCAACCCTATTTCTCGTTATGGTGAACGACTTGCCTGAAGGCGTGAACTTTGCTGAGTGCCTCTTGTTTGCTGACGACCTCAAACTGTACTTGGGTGTGGCCGGCAAAGCAGACGCAGATGCTCTACAGAGCGACATCGACTCTGTGGCTGCATGGAGCGGAAGAAATCGCTTGCCCTTCAACATATCCAAATGCAAAATTATAACGTTTTCGCGAAAGCGGCACTTAATTGACGCAAATTATGAATTATTTGACACTCCTTTGGAAAGAATTGACGAAATTAGAGACTTAGGCATAATATTAGATAAGAAAATGGACTTCCACAAGCATATCACAAGTATATCACGACGACCGACTTGGTGTAATGGTTAAGAAGTTGGCTACTACACCAGAGGTCGCGGGTTCGATCCCCGCACAGTACAAACATTTGTGTGCATGAACATGTATGTTTGTACTGGTCTGGGTGTCTCCTATGTATAATAAGTATGTATTTACAAAAGAAAATGTATTTAAGTATGTTTATCCGTTGTCTAGTATCCCATAACACAAGCTTTAATTAGCTTACTTTGGGGCTAGATGGCGCTGTGTGGAATAATGTCCAGAGATATTTATTTATTTATTTATTATTTTATATGTAAGTCGGCAAGTCGCTTGTTAGGCTTTGTTATAAGAACTTGCTCTGAATTTAGTTTTACTGTGGCAAAAATATTGTATTATGCGTACGTTCGAAGCAAGCTTGAATACGGGGCAGTTATATGGGATCCTCATGAAAAAAAATACACATTAATGGTCGAGAGGTTGCAGAGAAAGTTCGCTCGTTGGCTCTATAAAAAGAGCAACGGGTATTATCCCTTTCTTTACCCATCCTCATTTGTATACGGCATGGTTGGGCTAGATACGCTCGTGTTAAGGAGGAAACTTCTCCTCTCGATTCATTACCTCTCGGTCATCTACCATAGGGTTGATAGTGCGTACGTGGTGGAGAGTGTATGTCTGTTGGTACCCTCGCGAATCCCGCGAGATAGTGATGGGCTTATTGCGCCACGCAGGCGGCCGCGCCTGCTGCAGAGGCCCGTCACACGCACGGTACACGCCGCGAACGCCCCTACCACGCGCGCGCTTCGCCTCCTGGGGGACATGCTCGCTCAGCACGATTCCATCGATCTATTTGCTGATGGTCTGGGGCGCTTGATGGCCGCCGCATACCAGTACCTCAACCAGCATTTTTGACGAAATTTAGTTGACATAAATTATAATATTATTTAATTGAATTATTTTATTTTTTATGATATCATTATTGCCTGATTAATTAAACGCATTTTTTTTTCCTATTTTTATTGTATTTGTCTACTTTTTTTTGTAATTTGTATAAGATTTTTGTATATATTTAACCTGCCGGCGTGTTGGAATGTATCTGTAAGCCGGCACGGAATGTTTTCATAAATAAATAAATAGGTGGTAAAAAGAAGAGATATTATGGGTTATCGAATTAATGAAAGTAGCAAAGAGAAGAGGGAACAAAACGCCACCTTGCGGTACACCGGCACTAAGGTCGAAAGGAAGAGAAAGAATCCTCAGCACTAATGCGTTGCCGGCGCCCATGCAAGTAACTATGCAACCAGTCAATTACCATTGGAGATATATTGAGAGAACGCAACAGGCCGAGTAGGATGTCAAGATCAACAGTGTTAAAAGCATTACTGAAATCCAGCAGGCATTTAGAGTCCATGCTAATTACTTACCTATTACTATTAGATAATCTATCGGTCTAGAATTCTTTGTATTCATTCATTGTTATTTTGTTACAGTTCTGCTTTCCTACCTTTACCCTATTTAATGAACAAGTCACTGGATTGCTGATATTTTATTAACTATTCCATAACTACTTCTACTCTTAAATATTGTGTGACGAATCCCGGCGCTCCGGCTAATGTATTGCTGGCCTGCAACGAAGATTTCGCCATACACGTATTTACTATTATTCCCTGCATTCTTTCAAATAGAAACGCTGCCCTTAATTTACCCAAACTGCTAATATTCACAGCCTCCGACTGCATGTAATGTAACAGAAGCGTACCTGCAACCAAAGAAAAATAATTATAAATAAATAATAGAGTATTCGACAACATCATCGGATTCTGAAAATAATTTGTTGAAATCGAAAAATACATTGAAGAAGGGCCCTATAAATACTTATAGTTGTTTAATTATGTAGATACCATTCATTTTGGCCCTCCAAACTTGGGTGGGCAAATCCATTTACGAAAGTTTGAAGTAAATAAAAAAAAGAGATACCATTCGATAATCTACAAAATTTAGTGCAACTATTGTTAAAGAACCATAATATTATTCATAAACGCAAAAATTAATATTAAGCTGCCTAACAAATGTTTTGCAGAACGCAAAGAAATAGATAGCAAATGACGTCACTTGCTAGCAGCAGTTTGTATGTAGCGTTAAGATCAAGTTCAAAAATATGATTTTATAAATTGCCATATCTCAGTGATTTTTGGTGCTTTCGAAATATTTTTATAATATTAATTATTAGTACAGTTTTGTCTTTCCCTCTCTCTGGTCGGTCCTTCATGTCTGAAGAGCGTGATTATGGTGGGGTATAAGGCGCGGACAAATTGTCTCCACCGCCCTCTGTCGGTAGCAATTTTGGCGACTGTGTATAACGTAGGTGTTTTTGCATCTTTAAGTTGATCAGACTATCGTTGGTGATCGGCCTCTAGGTCTCTTTCCTTTCGTGTTCCGAACAATGATCATCTTCTCAAGGCTTCCGTCACCACGCCTCTTTTGTCTTTCATCAAGAGTTAAAACTATTGGCTATAGAAGGCCTGTCGATATTCTTACTATAAATAACTTTTACCAGCGACAAAGTACGCAAATCCAAATTTTTATGTAGATTCCCTCTAATTTTAGAACCAATAGCGTTAACGAATCTAGACATCTGAATGAAAGTTCCTACCACCGCCATTGTCACATTTTAACCAGATTTATGCGAGCCATCCGACGCTAAACTGATCAGAATCAACGTCAGATTTAATTTTCTATATTGGAGCGACGATTTCATGATTTCAGGCTAAAATGGAATTATTCAATGCGTTTCGCGTGAATCATATCGACAGATGAAAAGTGTATTGCAAAACAATCAGATGATACACTACCGCGTATACGGTAAAGGTAGTCCCACACGAGCATGTTCCTGTAATACAACGTTCCAGATTCGCTTTTGAGAATTACATTGCAGTAGTGCCTCCCTGACATGTATGTCTGTATTGTACATTTCAGATTCGATTTTGCGCATTGCATCACAATACTGCCTTACAAAACTTCAGGGAAGTTGTATCAAAATATTCCACATTGTAACATTAAGTTGCGCACTGTAATGCGCGGTTCTCCTCCCTCACTGACGTAATGCTCGACTCTGTAACATTGCATTACAAGAAAATGCTCTTGGTGAGGTAGCGCCTTGAAAGATAAAAGTTGTATTTTTTTTTAAGGTACTTTCTCAATGCTATAATTACCATCAAAAGATAGAAACTTGGTTATTTCAACCCTCCCGCTTGAGACCAAGACCTAGGTTGAATTTTTCTTGTTTAACACTTTTTATTGCACAAAAAAACATACCTACATTTTATTAATGTACAATTTAAGCAGCGGACAACTTCGGGGCAGAGGAAAAATGACAGAAAGGGTCAAGGATAAGATAATTTTCATTTTATTCGGTATTTCCCAAATAGGCAACATCTTTCTCGAAATAACTATTGTGGCGAGGTGGTTCTGCACAACATTTCTCGAAGGAAACTGGTGATCGCTACGCGGACCGAAAATCACTAAAATAATCGATTAAAAAATTAATAGATGTAATAAAAAAAAACAACGGATAAAATCCCTCCAGTTATCTTTAAACTTTGTTTTGGTAAAGGACTCATATTATTATTATTAAATCAATTATTTCAGGAAAAAAACCAAAAATAGAAGAAAAAAGTCACGAAAAGAGGTAACTTTGTGAATTTATTCTATCGAGCCAATTTTGTCAAATCATGTTTCCACTGGATGAATTCCCTGATGTATCCCCTCAAAAATATCAGTGAATTTTATTAGATTTTAATTTCATTTTACTACTATAAAAATTAATTCTAAAAACGTGTTTTGTGAACCACCTCCCCTTAAAAACCGGTCAAATTCGAGTGGGGCCCCGCGCAGAATATACTATTATTTCTTTCTTTCTAATAAAATAAAAAAACATTTCATTGATCCACATTTTACCAAAAAACTGAACACTTTTTATCAAAAGTACAAAAAAAAGAAATGTTGACGCCGACAGTTATTCACGACCAATTTTGATAAATAAAAATAAATCTCGTAAATTTATACACTAATTGAAAATACACCTAAGCAAAAGCTGTGGTTTGAAATCAACGATAGCTCAACTAAATTACCGTTGCCCTCCTGATGAACAGAACACTCAGAAGTTAACATTTTGCCAAGCATATTAAAAGCCGATGTGGTAGGTGACAGACAAGCCTCTGCCGTTATCTGGGTTGTTTTTTTATTAACGACTAGCTTCTGCCCGCGACTTCGTCCGCGTGGAATACTTTGGGCAACATTCTTCATTGTTGCTCCGGCCAAGTCTGGTCCAAGCGTGATGATATATAGCCTAGCCTAGCCTTCCTCGATAAATGGGCTTTCTAACACTAAAATATTTTTTGTAATCGGACCAGTAGTTCCTGAGATTAGCGCGCTCAAGTAACAGACAAACAAACTATATTCCAAACGAGTTGAATAATGGAATTGGTTTTTTGAACATGTTTTAAAAACGCTTGCTTGAACCTATCTAGCATTCGCTCAAAATCACTTCGTACAATTACTATAAATTTGTTACTACAATCTTGAACACAAAGTACAAAAATCGCTCATTCTGCATATCGCTTACTATCGTTCGTTACTTAGAACGGATCGCTATATAATACTGATCGGACACTACAAATATCACAAAGATTTCTGCAATTTTCTAGAAATTGCTCGTTAAGCTCAGTACCGCTCACTTAACTCATCCGCTCACTACAAACAATCGCTCGCTGTACTCAAAATCGCTCACTTCGCACGCTCAGCTTTTATTGCTCGCTCCGCTTCATTCAAACCGCAGCTGTAACTAAACAAGTAATTAGTAACTCACACAGACCTTCATTAATTTTCACTGCCAACTTCACGAGATGTAATGAATAATGTATCATGGGTACAAATCCACTTATTATGGACAGTCTTGTTAAAGAACGGGAACTTTTCAAAGGAAAGTTTGACCAAAGTTGTTATGAAATGAATGAAATGTAATTTGGGGAGGAGAGTCCTTCAAAGTAAGCATGTTCGAGCGTAGCTGTAGTGGTTTAAATGAATTAATGTCTGGGGCATAATACACCAAGATCATCTGATTCCAAATTAAGCAGAGTTCGTAGGTGTCGGAGACGAATAAGCAAATACTTTGACTTTCTGGTCAAGGAGCCTAAGGGTCAAAGTATACTTTACACGCACCGCAATAGCTTACCACGCGCCGTCCGCGAGGTGCAAGTTCGCAGTCTACGCGGCGGCCGCGATGTGCAAGCATCTTCACCGGCCGGCGCGCGGTAAGCACGAGGTCGGCGCGCCCTAAGCTCGCGGACGGCGAGTCGAGTTGTATGGTCGTGGTTTAGTGACAAGCGCGCTGACCGCCCGCCGTCCGCTTTGTTATATTGACATTGTAAAATATACTATAGTACACTATTCAATGCTCTAATTTGAATGACAAGTCATTGCCGGGTTGGAGTATTCCTATTGCCGCGCTGTGATAGTGTACTGTGACCTAAAGCCTCAGCCTTTAAGTGGTCGTCTTGCTGGCTTCACACATACTGTGTCATTCTTCACATCGTAAACTGTGGTTGTGTTCAGACTATGGTCCTGTGAGGTGATATTATCAACTCAAATGGTTTTCTTGCTAAATTTTTAAGGCAATTAGTGGGAACTGGAGAGATTACGTAAGAAGATAACAGACTGTTCAAATGTCTTAAAATCTGTTATATTTTGACAAACTAACGCGAATCGTAATTAGAAGATTTTTAATGAAAATTCGTATCATCTTTTTCATATCGATCTAACCTTAAAATTACTAGTAGACATGGCACTTCAGGGTACCATAATATTTAAACAATTTTTGTTTTTTTATGAGGCCTCTTTCCATACTACTATCTTCGTTCGCGGAAACTTCAAGAAAAAAACAAAATGTCGGCTGGTGACCCATGCCACAAAGGTTTAAACCCGCTCGCATTTTACAAATGAGAAAATTAACATTTTCTATGAAGCGATTTATCTGTTACGTAGGAACTATTAAGTAATCTGTGGTACAGGTTCGCTATGTTTACCTTTCTAACTATACACCTACCTATGTGACTACTGCATATTCTTAACATTTTAAAGTTAAACTGTGGTTGTATTCAGACTGTGGTCATGTGAGATATTAGTACCTACACGAATAATTTTCTTGCCACAAACTTGATCGATACAAATAATCCAATTACTTCTAATTTCTGTCAATATCTAAAATGGAAAACCCATTTATCTTAAGGGTAAGGGTAATATCGTCCTATTTGATTAATGGAAAGCCGATGAATGGGATCTATTAAAGTGTATTGAGAAGTTTCAGGATCAGTGGTTTGTAAGTTGAAATAGAATGCTTCAGTTTCGCTGAAGTGGTTTTATAATATCATTCTTATCAATATAAGATGTATGTTTGTTTGTGTGAGGTGTAAAAAGTGTCGCTGCAGCTTGCAGAGGTTGTATGAGCTAAAGAATATAAACAAACGTTAAGGGGTTCTCCTGTACTTTTCCTGTACCATAAACATCTCAACGAACCGGTTGTCGTTGACTAACAGATGACATTATTACATACGAGAGATAATAACCGATAAAAACGCCATTTGCCGCAAAGTAACTCAGTAACGCCACAGATTATATATTAGCTACTAACGTACCTAACATAAATCACTACATAAAAAATTGACAATTTTGTCTATTTTAAATGAATGCTGACATGTGACAGGCATATTATTTTGCCAGAGCTACCTCTTTCGATGACATGTATCAAATTGGCTAGCCAAGAGCAACACGCCACGGTGACATAAGCTGTCACTAGCGCTTATGTCATCCCCATACATTTGTAGAAATCGTCGTAGCGTGTTGCTCTTGGCTAGCCCCCCAGTAGTCAGTAACTACAGTACGTCATCGAGTCAGTTCAACCGCAAGATTCGCATACAATAGCTCCACGCGGCTATTGACAACCAACTGCCAAATGAGTTGTGGCCCTTGGGAGACCCGGCGGCGGGTAGGTAATTATCACGCGCAAGTACATAGAGTGACAGAGGTCTGGTAACGCTTAGATTGTTTATATTTTTCGTCCCGTTTCGCGGGCCTTGCCTTACAAGCAGACCCCAGAGCACGTGCCCAGGGCCCCATGATCCTGAGGGCTCCTAAAATCGTTTTTTTAGATTTTACAACATAAAAACAAGGATATACATAACAAAGACAAGGTTTCTCGCCTTGGCTTGCGTAGTGTCCCGGGTTCCATTCCCGGTCGGGTTGATTTAGGTAAAGATATTTACTTAATTAGCTCGGGTTTGGGTGTGCTGGGAGACGCCCTTAGCTTAATTCCCGGTCTGGTACCTCGTAACACAAGGATATTTATCCTTACTTAAAGACCATGACAAGTGGTGTTTTATAAAAAAAAAGATAGAAGGGCCCATCATCCTTATGTGCCCAGGGCCACAAATTGTTCAAAGACGGTCCTGCTCACAAACTATGGTTGTGTTGTCACTAGTGGTATGCCAGCTGAAACGTTCACGAAACTGGTGGTTGCGATGTGGTCGGTCGGTATCGGCCTCACGCTAGAATTGGTGTTATTAACTGCTCATTTTCATGTAAAATAGCACGTGCCTACGTATTGCCGTGTAGTTGTAGTTTGTTTTAGTACGGTCAGCAACATCAATGAACAATTTTCAAATTAATTTTGTTGAAAAAATGTTAGAGGGGTTGTCAAATTACCTACTCGTACTTTGACAGAGTACTAAAGTGTTAAGCTACTGTGTACTGCTAGGTACTATGCTACTATATGTGCCCGTGACTGTACTTGTGCAAACACTGCCAAACTAGTTTTCATGCCTAACGGCCCCCAGCCTAACTAGTCCTAACTGCTACTATTCGGTAAATATAGTCCCCCGATTCAGAACGAAGTTATCGACCGATTCGGTAAATTTGTTTAAATTATTGTAAATGATCCACTGAGTGGTAGCAATCAATATTTTGATATGTTAAAGCCAAAGGCCCTAAATTTTCATAAGCCAAATGAGATAAAACCTACCCTACTTAAAAAAATAATTAAAAATAAAAGAAAATAACCGAATCGGTCGATAACTTTGTTCCGAATCGGGGGCCTGATTCACCGATATATTGATCTATTGACCTTTCACGACTTCTACCAAGTACTATTCAGTGCTTCTACTAACGTGTTATAACGTTTATGAACGTTTTACTACGTCTATGAACGTGTTGTGGCATTTATTAATGTGTTTTTTTGCACTAGTTTTAGATCGCGTTTGTGCTGAAAGTGGCTACTTTGCGGAAAAACGACTAAAAGCGTCTTAAGCCAGGGGCATCTCACATCCTATTAGAATGTCTAACGATGTATTTATTATGATATATAAGGACGGGTTCTTGCAACGAAACAAAACTACGGTAAATTGTTTTACCTATTTTCTCGACGTTTCTCGATGTTTCGGCGACAATTGCAAGTCACCGTGGTCACGAGCGGACTCAATTAGAGGAATTAGTTAAAATGCAACAAGAAAGTTTGAAATGTGATATTTATGGTTTTTTTTTTTTATTCTCATTCTACGAGTATGAACGTGTTACGACATCATGACCTTAGTATGACGTCTATGAACGTCTAATGTCGTTTTTAAACATACTATAAGCTCTATAAACATTTTACATTACAACTTCATGATCGTTCTTTAGCGTATTCGAATTTTTATTTTGTCTTTCTGCATGTCTCCCATGAGATTACACCAATGACCGCGGTGACGTTTTCATATGGGATTTTGGTGCATTAATAGAACCAAAAATGATGTTAGCGACCGACAGCTGGACGAAACCTCTTAATAGATGTACTCGTATTTACTTTTAATACTTTGATTGGTTGTCTTTCTCGTAGTATTGTCAAAGTGTACGTTATATTACAAAATGTATTAGGATTTGACATTTTCATGTCATGTCATGTCAAATTCGAATACAATTTTTTACGCGAACGGTTAACGTAAATTTGAAGTGGCAACTCGTGGTAGACCTTCTGTTCAGCGGTTATTCTAAACTGTTCACTGTCTTCTCTCAAAGACTTACAAAGCCCTTCAAAGCGGCACTTTTCAAAACAGTTAATAATGACAGAGGTATTTGCGCAAATACTATGAATAATTCATGAGTACATCCACGGGCGGGCGCATATTTACATTGACGCTTTTCTGAATTATCATATTTTAATAAATTCAGATTTCGACCAAGGTTAGTTTCAACATGTTTTAGGTAAAATGAAACATCTTTCTGCTTTTAGATTCTGCTTTCGGGCTAAAATTTTCTTATTTTCAGCCTAAGATGTTGGTATACCGGATATACGAGTATAAGACTGCATAAACGATATGTTATACTCAGGGAAGTGATGTAACTAGTAACTGTGTGTTTTTTTTGAATTGATTTCACTCCGATGGTGGTACACGTAAGGTTGTAAGTATCCGGAAACACAGACGCAGGGAGAGCGTTCCACTCCCTAGCGGTGCGTACCAGAAAAGACGCAGCAAACCGTTGGGTACGGACTGTGGGAAAGTCTACCACATGGGGGTGGAAGCCCTCCCGGCGTCTAGTGGTCCGGTGGTAGAAAGTAGACGGTGGTATCAGGTTGTGTAGTTCCTGCGCACACTCTCCAAAATACACCTTAAAGAAAACCGATAGTTAGACGACTTTACGCCAATGCTCCAAACTCTGAAGTTTGGTTCCAACGAGCGCAACGTCGCCTATGAGTCTCCTAGCCCTTCGGTACACTGAGTTCATTGCATCTAACTGGTACTTTTCATACAAAAAATACTGAATTCTCGGCTGATTTGTAGTGACCTTCAGATAAAAGTTAATTGAATAAATTTCATTTTAACTAAGGTTTTAGTCAGCTCGTGGATCGTGTGGTCCCGAGTTCGAATCTGGCCAGAACCATCTTTGTGCTGATTGTTTTTGCGACTAACTTTCCGGTGATGTAAAACATCGATAAAAACCAAATCAACCCGGATAATGGTGGAAGGCTCACCACCTACCACGTTGGGTTCTAATACGATTGATGGAAAGTGGGCTTCTGAGTGTTCCATTCACCATGACGGCAACAGTCACTTTCCTTCGACTTTCCTTGTATGAAGCAAATGTGATTACGGATGACAAAGATGTTAAACACCAAACTGTTTCCATACCTTATCATGACTCTACGCCGATAAGAGCGGTTTCAGTACATCTGCCATGAGTTGCAAAGAGTCTTCCAGAGCCTCTGTTGAAACGAACGAAACGTACGAAATCCCAATGAAAATATTTTATGCGAACGATAACGTTAATTTAAAGTGGCAACTCATGGTAGACATTGGCTCATTTTTGGAAACGCACGTAGGTTATGCCACAGTCGTAACTCGTACGTGCGTTGACGCTTATTAGCTCGTATAATCATATAGATACTGACCCACCACTACCGGTTTGAGCGGCCACCGAGCCCGTCAATGCGCGTTTGGTTTTTTGAAGCGAGAAATGTAAGCGTGTATGCCAAAGCGACCGTATACGCGCTTTACTGAAACCGCTCTCACAGTCGCTAGCGTCTGTAGTCAAGTTTTATATGGGATTTCAGTACAGTGCCTCTAGTTAATATTGATGTAACTAAAAATGGCTTAGAAGTTACTCAAGAGGCGCGGCGCCCGGACTGATAGTCCGCTTAGAACAAACCGCCATTTCGATCACGCACACAGACAAAGTGAGTTTACATCGATACCGGTGAGAATCGGTCACGCGGCGAGTCGCAAGTGTTTTGGTTTTGGTCAAACTTGTTGCAATTTATCACATGACCTTCATTTTAGAAAAAAACAGAGCGAATATAGTAGTTAGGAACCCTAGGTGGTTAGCTGGCCTAACCACCTTAGGTAATTAAACTGGGAAAAGGCTAGAGCGGCCTTTCTGTAAACTCTTTATTTTGTGTTGCTGCCGTTAAGAGGATACAGAAGCGCCGTTTTTCCATACAAACGTCCCCTGTTTCCTCCCTGGATTGTGCTAGTAGATAAAAAAATTTTACCCAAAAAATCTATTGCTACTATTGGCATTTCCCTGTTTTCCTTTTTTTTATAAATTAGTTACTAAAAGAGATATTAACCTTTTAAAATCGAAAAAAATGGCCAGATTTTCCGCTGTGTTTAAACATCCAAAAAACGAATTTGACTAGTTCATTTCAAAAAATGGAAAACACAGGAACACAGCCACAGTCATTCTTTAATTTTTCATGAAAAAAGTAACTAAATCGGTAAATTTTTCGAAGAGGGATTAAGGGACTACGAAACGTCGATATGTGTACTTTTGATAGGTAATTTCGGTCCGATTTGCATCTGTCTCCATCGTACTCTGCGGAGCGCTCGAGGTTTGCAGAAGACAGCGATAGATTTTACAAATACCTATTTTTCAATTCTCTCGCACGTGGTGTGTCCTCTTAAGTACCTATCGCAGTTTACTTGAGGTAAATCCACGATACTGATTGCCTTAATGGTTCGGATGGTAGGGACCTGGATGGTTTTATCGTGGTAGATGGACAGGGCGAACATTTATGAGACAAACATTCTTATGACGAATATTCATGTGACGAACATTCTTAAAAATATAAATATAAATAAATAAATAAATAAATATGCGCCAGACAACACACCTCTTGTAATGGTCTCGAAGTAGGGATTACTATCCCTGTGTTACGAGGTACCACACAAGGAAATAAGCTAGGGGCGTCTCCCAGCACACCCAGACCCGAGGCAATTCAGAAAAGATCGTTTCCTAAATTGACCCGACCGGGAATCGAACCCGGGACACTACGAAAATCGAGGCGAGAAACCGTGCTACAGCGCACTACGCCAACCGTGTCTTCATTAAAAGGAACGTGCACGAAGAAGGTGCTGCTGACTGGCGTCGCCAATCCAAATCTTGTACTCAATTAATAGTTGATATTGAGATTTTTATATCCAATTATTATTTTAGCTGATCATGATGCGTTGTTGCGTTCCTGGATGAACCAATACATCCACAAAAAATGGAAATAAATCAAAAAGGTTAAAAAAAATTACATTCCAAAGAATAGGACTCTCATGCCATGGTTATGTAAAAAACGCGAAAAATGGATAAACGCAGTACAGAAGCATACGTAAGTATGAGTTTTGTGCATGTAGAAATAATCGATAATATAAATAGTGAAAATAACTAAGTTTGGTAATTAATTAATACAGTCAGTTAAACATTATCTTTTACGAGGGTTTGCTTTTTGCGTTTTGGGTAGGATCGTTAACGTCACATTTTTTTAAGGATTTCGTGACTATATCTCTTTAACTGAATGCACCTTTTAGTTCATAACTTTAACTGTGTACAGTATCTTATCAACTTAAAAAAAAAAAAAAATTAAAGTACTAAATAATTGGCAACTACCTAATTTTAGACAGTTCAACGTGTTTTTAAATAGTATTATGCACACAATAACAGAGCAAATATTTAGGTTTTATTTCAATTCAATGGAATAATCACGAAAATCTTACAAAAATGCAACGTTTTCGATCCACCCCCAGCTAACGCTCTTAATCTGTTTTCAGCAAACATCCGAATGATTGGCTTTCGTTTAGAAATACAATAATATGCAGTGATCACTTCACTGGCAATAAAAAATCAGTAAATCAACTAAAGTTTCCGCTGCCATAATTTCTTTTTCGTCTTTTTTTTCTAACTGTAGGATTCTATTTAAGGGTGTGTTAGCTAATGATTCTCCTAAACTAGCTGAGGAAATATCCTGTTATTCTAGCTGTTGCATCATAATCGTAATCATTATTTATTCAAATTAATCAGTTGAGGCTTTTTGACTGGCGATGGAAATAACTCGGACATTTTCAGTCCCTTATCATACATAACCCAATAACTGCCGATAAGATGGTTCACCCTATTGTTGCGCATCCCTTGTTTTTGATTTGGCGGTTTCAGGAGAATTTACATATACAACTGAAGCGCAGATGTGCTTCCATTTCCCTGAAAGGCCATTCTCGCATTTACAAACAAAAAAAATCAAAAAAAAAAAACTACACTTGCAATATTTATGTTGCAGTCAAGCTGAAAAGATAAAGAAAGAATCAAAAAAACTGTTGTATCTTGAAAAATTAATACATAAATGAGAAGGTAATTCAGAAAATGGTATACCATTATTTTCAAGTCGTAAACATTGGATATTTTAGTTTGTGCGACAATTTTGCCAGTTATCACAGCCTCATTTTTTTCATTCATTGTCTCTTCAACATGGCCGGCCTCGAAGAGCTTTTGACATATTTTGGCCACGCTGACGATCATTATTGATAGACCGGAACTCGTATTTTATAACTTTTAATCATATTCAAAAATAATATAATTGAAAAGATAATTTTGTTTACATTTGAAAGCGCGATGACAAGTCTGATAAGTTTCCTATACTGGCTGCACAGTATCTCTTTTGTCAATTTAGTGCTGCCACCTATAGTTCCTGCACGTCACCTATTATGACGGATTTTTGTGAGACGGAGATTCATGTGACGAACATAAAAACATGTGAGGAACATTTTATAAGATTAACATTGATGTATGTTCTTTCTCTTAGGGCCGATTTTTCAATCCTCAGATAGTGGAATTTATCTGTTATAAAGTTTATTCGAAGGTTATCAAAAATTTTATTTTTCAATGGTCAGATAGATGGGGTTACCTACGCTATATCGAATACCGAATGATCGAAAAACAAAATATTGAACCCTATTCATCGAACGGTCAAAAAATCAAACGTTCAAAATATCGAAGTTACAAATAATCGAACGTTCAAAATATCGAATGGTCAAAATATCGAACGCTCAATACATTGAATGATTAATTTATCGAAAATAACTATTTTGCATAGTTTTTTACATAATGAACAAAAACATCTATTCAGCTTGTCAAATTGGCCAAACTATAAGGATTCCTGGTTGACTGTGTGATATAGTACCGTTAAATTATAATATAATAACTTTTCTGTGAATATGTTTTATTTATTTATATTAATCATTTTAGCGGTAATTTGTACTATTAGGTACATAATATAAAGATGAAATCACATTATTCTAATAAATTCAAAAAAAGTGGGGTCTTTACGCGACAATTGAATTTTTAGTAAAAGAGCAAGCTGTTACTAATAGAAATATTGAAAGGGCCAATGTGAGTTTGGAAATACCTAAGAAGAAAGGAAAAAGAGATGACATGGCCATTAATAATGTAATTAACAAAAAGAATGACGTGGATTTGTTAGACTTTATACGCGCAATTGCAATGCATATCTACCAAATTATAAATATTATTTTTATATCCTATTATTAGCTAGATGTTATCTCACGATTATATTATGCACCTAATAGTACAAGTTACCGCTAAGATGATTAATATAAATAAATAAAACATATTTACAAAAAAGTTTTTATATTATAATTTTACGGTACTATATCACACAGTCAACCAGGAATCCTTATAGTTTTGCCAATTTGACAAGCTGAATAGATGTTTTTGTTCATGATGTAAAAAACTATGCAAAATAGTCATATTCGATAAATTAATCATTCAATGTATTGAGCGTCCGATATTTTGAACGTTCGATTTTTTGACCGTTCGATGAATAGGGTTCAATATTTTGTTTTTCGATCATTTGGTATTCGATATGGCGTATGTAACCCCATCTATATACCCATTGAAAAATTAAAATTTTTGTTAACCTTCGAATAAACTTTATTCTACAGATAAATTTCAATAACTGAGGATTGAAACATCGGCCCTAAGAGAAAGAACATACATCAATGTTAATCTTATAAAATGTTCCTCACATGTTTTTATGTTCGTCACATGAATTTCCGTCTCACAAAAAGCCGTCATAACAGGTGACGTGCAGGAACTATAGGTGGCAGCACTAAATTGACAAAAGAGATACTGTGCAGCCAGTAAAGGAAACTTAACAGATTTGTCATCGCGCTTTCAAATGTAAACAAAATAATTGAAAAAAATATATTATTTTTGAATATGATAAAAGTTATAAAATACGAGTTCCGGTCTATCAAATGAATTGAATTGAATTGAATTGAAAATAATGATCGTCAGCGTGGCCAAAATATGTCAAAAGCTCTTCGAGGCCGGCCATGTTGAAGAGACAATGAATGAAAAAAATGAGGCTGTGATAACTGGCAAAATTGTCGCACAAACTAAAATATCCAATGTTTACGACTTGAAAATAATGGTAAACCATTTACGGAATTACCTTTTCATTTATGTATTAATTTTTCAAAGTACAACAGTTATTTTATTTCTTTTTTTATCTTTTTAGCTTGACTGCAACAGAAACATTGCAAGTGCAGTTCGTAAATGCAAGAATGGCCTTTCAGGGAAATGTAAGCACATCTGCGCTTCAGATATATATGTTAATTCTCCTGAAAGCGCCAAATCAAAAACATAGGATGCGCAACAGTAGGGTGAACCATCTTATCGGCAGTTAGGTAACCCAGAGATAGATGTTATCTGTTGAATAAATCCGCTAACTGAGGATTAAATTTATCTGCTTCTTGAGGGGCTGGATAAGACTTATCCATGCGTTCTCTTTGAAATTTTGAGGTTAGGTAGTGTGTCATTTGAGATTATTTTCATTTTGTTAAAGAGTTTTGGATTGTTATATAATCACAAACTTTTTACCACCACTTTAGACAACAAAAAAAGCTGAGATTGTTTTCCTTAAAGTCAGTGTCAATTGGTCAAACATCAAATTTGTCGTGTTTCATTAGAACATTGCAATGATATGTGCATCTCGCTTGTGAATAATCAGTGTGAAGTTAGCGATATAAGTACATAGACAAACGATAGAAAGATGTGCTTTGGATAAAAGAGGATTGAAAAAATTAAAATATCTATTCGCTTGATAAACAGCCAGTTATTTTATATTGTTATGTCTTAAAAAAACAGCTAAGCATAATTACAGTCCCTGCTACTTATAGTAGTTTCAAGCATTGCTTAGTTTGGGATCAAATTATCTTCGTGGACGCTGTCCTATAGATACTTTATTTCTTTGAATCGTGCCTTAAATCACTTATCTCATCAAAACGGATAAATAAACGGATTTCAAAAGACTTGCGAACAAAGTATTAAACTTTTGCGATCATTATCGCAGGCACATAAGTAAATTCCTATTAACTTGTTAAGAAACTTCTCAATAAAGAGCTGACAAAAGAGGCCTCTAAAGGCCCCCTGACAAAGGGTTGCGTCGTGAATAATTCAACCTTAGACATGACCTTCATTGGTGAAATTCGGAACGACGAACTTTACAGATTTTCCTTGAAAGGAAAATAGATGTTTATACTGTTTGGTTCTGCTCTGAAAAACTAGCATCTGCCAAATAGCGCTGCCTAGAATGCAACACACCACTGTGCTGCGCCATGTGTGGCAAAATGCGCGCCTATACAAGCCAACATACGCAGCCGAAGACGAGTTTATACGCTAGTATAAATACACTCGCGAGCAAAAGCATACTTTTGCTTTTTTCGTTCATAGAATCACTCACTTGGAATCGACTCTGAGCGATCTTGAGTACTTATTAACTAGTTAAGAATAATAAAAATGGTACAATTTTAAAAGTTAAACTGTTAACTTTAAATTGATAACAAATTCATTTAAATCACACCAGTATTTAAGAAGCTATTCCAGATAAAATGAAGGAGTCAGGAAAACATAATATGGAAAAATATTAAAAGAAGAAAACAACAAAAAAATATCGGTTCAGTTCTTCATTGACCTCATCAGCTTCTGAATCGTTTCTTGCGGGATGTCTTCCCATTCCTCTATCAAAGCCGATTTCAGCTCATTCACACCTGAAAGAGCAGGATTTCTGGAACGAACCCTCCTCTTCAGTTCATTCCACACGTGCTCAATGGGATTCAAGTCCGGGCTGAGCGCTGGCCAGTCCAATGTGGCGATACCGACTTCTTGAAGGTATTCAGTTGTGGCACAGGAAGTGTGACAACGAGCGTTATCGTGCATAAGGAGGAAGTCATCACCGATATATCCCGCAAAGGGAACGACATGTTCCAGCAGAATATTGGATATGTAGTGTTCTGAAGTTAGACCGCCTCCTCGTCCCCCGCCAGGCACGAAAACAACCTCCGTTTTACCGTCGAAGGAAATGCCGGCCTACATAATACAAGAACCGCCCCCATAAGCCACCGTCTCAGTGAAACACCACTGCGCAAATCGCTCCCCAGGCCGCCTGTAGACCCGACCCCTTCGGTCGCTGCCGTGCAAAAACATTCTGCACTCGTCGGAGAACAGGCTCGCCTCCATTGCTCAACCTCCCAATCAAGATGGGAGCGAGCAAATTGAAGGCGAGCTTGCTGATGACCTGCCGTCAGTTTCGGGCCTGTGGCAGCCCTTTTGGAGTCAAATTAGCTTGCTTAAGTCTTCGACGAACTGTCCACACTCGCTAGCACCTACCCCACGAACATTTCGGAGCTCCAACAGGACGTCGACACCAGTCAAATGCCGATTTCGGAGAGAGGTTGACACAATGAAACGGGTCTGGGGTTAAAGCCACCAGTCTCCCGAAAGCGTTTGTAAACTTTCGAAACACAGGACTGGCTTATTATGTGGAGCTGACGTGCGACAGCAATAGGGCGACGATTTGTGCTGCTTCTGTAGGTGTAGTATCCATTGTTGTCCAAGTTCAAGGGTCAAAAGTAGCGGAGATGTGTACCGGTCAACGTGTGAAAGCCGATTGATAAAGAAAGTGCTTTTATAGGGGGTCAATAGGCCGCAACTCGCGAAGTATCAAACAATTGAAACATCTCTTTTTCCTTACTCCTCCACTAAATCCGGGATAGCTCCATAAATACTGGTGTGATTTGAATGAATTTGGTATCAATTTAAAGTTAACAGTTTAACCTTTAAAATTGTACCATTTTTATTATTCTTAACTAGTTATTAATTACTCAAGATCGCGCCGTGTCAATTCCAATTAAGTGATTCCATACTTTTGCTCGCGAGTGTAGTCTGAAACCGCCCTAAATCTTTAGACGTAAAAAAAGATTACAGTCCGAAATTTTGTTGATGTTTTAGTATACCAATGATCATATTTTATTGTGCAAAATAAATTAAACCTGTTCACACTAAGTACTTTTTTGTGTTTTTTTTACTCTTCTCCGTAGGGCTTCATTGTAAGCAGGTACTATTGAATATGTCTACGCAGACGACGTATTAATAGTAGCTTCATAGTAACGGATTGACCGCAACGGAAGATCTGCGACGGAACAGTTTAAGTATCTAGGTAATATTACGTAACAGGACAGGGTCCATAATAGGAATGGAGCAATGCAATAGCCTCCCTTTCCCGCGTGATAGGTATTTTATTTGTGATTACACCCCCTGATGGGCTATTAAGAGCCTCTGTACCATATTGATGGTAGAGATTTTTCCGTTTTTTTGTACTGTGGGCACGAAATGTATGCTGTGGAAATAACGGCTCTATAACTGAGTGGGCTCGGCTCAAAATCCGAAAATCCTGGGTCAAAGTGTGTTTTTTTGGATTTATCGGAACATACCCTTCTGTGAGGACCAACCTGCATTCGGCAAGCGTGGTAATAACTTTATTTCAAACATGGAAGCCTTTGCTTAGCAGTGATACCTGCAGTATAATATGAATATTCGAGCCATGCATATATATATTCGAGTGTGCTGTCTTTGTCAGAGCAAACTTGAATTTGTCCAGATTTAGGACTCGTGAACGTCACAGAAACAAATTATATTTGATAGCCAGTAAAACCACTTCACTTCATCAAAGCGTCTTTTGCAATGCATCGCGTATTTACAACAAAATTCCCGAGGCGTTGCGCAATTTAGACAATATTAATATGTTTAAAAGTAAGTAATTATGCGATCTACTAAGCCAAAAATGTTATTATTGAGAATGTTTGTATTAAGTATGTATGTATCAATAAGTAATTTTAGCATTAAGAAACTTATTGTATGCCTTGTCAGGTGGGACGCAGCAGATCTATTGTACCTTAGAACACCTTTATTTTGTTAACCTGTGCTTCACAATAAATGATATTCTGATTCTGATTCTAATAATATGGGCTAATTACGGTAGGTATAGAGTTCAAATCTGGATGTAAAACAAATCCAAGCAACCTGGTTAGTGGTGAAAGGCTACCCCCTACCACGTTGGGCTCTAATACACGCAAAAGTAGGCTTCTGAGTGTTCTGTTCACCATGACGGCATCAGCAACTTACCTGTGACCTTGCCTTGCCTCCGCGTTTGTTACATAGTCGTGAGCTTATGATGAATGCTTGTCAAACCAATGTTTCAGGCAATATATCAAAAAAACACGGCCACATAATAAAATACCCTGAGTAAATTTTGTTTTACGAAGTGTGAAATTAAACTATGTATTCTTACACATTCACTTAGGCAAACCTATCAAACCAATTTTAATCTTCATTTAACACACAATACTTTAGCTTTCATGATATTTTTGTGAATAATGAAAACGAGTATGATCTGCGAGGTTGAGACAAATATTTAGCTGTTAAAGTCTTTTTTTATACTATTTTTTTTTTTTGAAAAGCTATACCAAGATCATTTGACCCCTAAGAAATCAGAGCACGTACTATGGTACTTCAAAAAAAAAATAGAAAATGTAAAAATAGAAATTCCGCGAGTAGAATCCGTAAAATTGTTTCATATCAATAAAAAAAATGTTTTTTTATTCATTTATTTCCAAAAATACATTCTTAATATAAAAAAATTAAATCTGCCAAACTGCATAGCAGTTTGTCGGCAGTAGTTCTCGGTTACAGTTCGGCTGAATACATTTTTGTAATTAATTTTGTTTACATCAGGTGCCTTAGATTTTTGTTATTGATTTACTTTACAACCCACCCTATTACTATTTTCCTCAAATCTTCTAAAAAGGAAACATAGGCACAAAACGACCTGTTTTTAAATGACCTGTAGTCGTGCTTTAGTAACTGCGACCTATATTTGAAATATAATTTTAAGTATTAGTTTAAGTAATTTCATTTAAGTGAAGTTCTTTTAAAATTAAAATAAATGCTCTTTAAACCGAATTTACGTGACAAACTCGTACTGGGGCCTTATTATAATCGCTTAGAACCAGTCATGTCAATTCCCAAAGTGCCAGGTAACCGCTGACTGGCTGGCAAATAAAGATCATTTACAAAATTACTCGCCACGCTCAGTTTAAGGAATGACTCACTTGACAAGTTGTAAGGGCTTTGGATAATGCCCCTGGACGTACTCTTCGTAGCTCTAAGCCGATTAAAAACAAATTGTATACTGTTCAGAACTAAAAACACTTATTATCTCTAAGTACTTTATTGTTCCACACCACACTTCACATATTGGAATTTAGATTCCCGCTAGGCGCTAGATTCTAAACACATTAGCCTCGATTCTGTGAGCTAACCTAACTAGGGAAATGCAGTTATGGCGCGAGAATATAGTAGAAAATTTAACGCCGCTTTTCACAGCAGCTATGAGCTTTAGTATAAACGAAAATGGTCGCAAGTTCTTTTTTAATACGCTCCATAAATGCAAAATGCTAATTATGATTAGTATTTAATTTTTCATGCTTCAGTCACAAAATAGAGAGTTTACAAAAGGACTGCTCGCGCCTTTTTCCTGAACTTGCGTGAATTTTTAAACTTCGCTCTGAATTTTTAAAATCAAGTAGGCAGGTTATACCTACTTGACCGAACCGGCCAAAATCAAAATTCATCATGTGCAAAATAGCACCAAGTTCGACAAAAACATAAACACTCGCGACAGTGCGACTGGCCGCGACACTGATGCTCACCGGTCTCGCCTGTAAACTCACTCTGTCTGTGTGCGTGATCAAAATGGCGGGTTTGTTTTAAGCGGACTCTGTCAGGGGCGCCGCGCCGCATGAGTAATTTGTGGCAGTGCTTATAGTTGAAGTTCATTACCTAGCCATTTCACAATTTAATTTTTACGTAGTGACATTACCGTTTTGAATTTATTTTGTACTAACCAGCTGTCCATCAGGGGCTTCGCCCGCGTAGACTGTTTTTACCGTCAAAATATAAGTACCTTAAATTTTAAAAAATACAGCAAGTCCCTCCCTGATAATATAGCTTTATTATTGGTGAAAGAATTTTTAAAATCGGTTCTGTGGTTTTGGAGCCTAATCAATATAAACAAACAAAAAAAAATATTTCCTCTTCAGGTATAATATTAGTATAGAAAAGCGGTTTCGGATTAGCGTTTTATACCGCGTATAAGCTCGTTTTCAGAAACGCATGTAGGCGCGTACGAGCGTTGACGCTCTTAAAAGGTCGTATACTAAAACTCAAATAACTTTATTGTATCAGCGGGGCTAAGATGCGCGCCGCACGAGAAGAGTAGACAAAAAATCCTCCAATCAAATTTCGTCATTTATTTTCTCGATTTTGTCGACAAAAACGAGAATCGGCGAAATTTGATTAGAGGAGGTTTTGACTTCTTCTCGTGCGACGCGCATCTTAGGCCCGCTGTACTTGCAAATCGTCAAATTTAAAGCAAAATATACTAAATAATAGACAAAAATACCATAATAATATGGATATATACCTTCATACACAGTATACAGACTTATGCGACTCTACCACCGCGTCGGAGTTGTTGTTTTGTTATAATCTACTAATCCATTTTTATATATATATGCGCCAGACAACACACCTCTTGTAATGGTCTCGAAGTAGGGATTAATATCCCTGTGCTACGAGGTACCACACAAGGAAATAAGCCAAGGGCGTCTCCCAGCACACCCAGACCCGAGTCAATTCAGAAAAGATCGTTTCCTGAATTGACCCGACCGGGAATCGAACCCGGGACACTACGGAAATCGAGGCGAGAAACCGTGCTACAGAGCACTACGCCAACCGTGTCGTCAAACGTGTCGTCATTTAAATAGCGAACACGTCACAAGAAACCGTTTGCCAAAGCGACACCTTGGTTACTAAGCTAACAACAAGCGGAAAAACGTTTTTTTTACGCTTATACTAAGGCTTAGTATATATATACCTACTAGGCCTTAGTATATGCGTGAAAAAAAACGCTTGGCTGAAACAGTTCTAAAGGATAGGGAATTTAGGTATTATAAGCTGAATTCAAATTTAAACTAGGGTTGCGAATAGGTATGTCGATAATGCATCGATTAAAAGGTATAAAAGGTTAGTTAAAATTATCGATAGGATGCTTCTAAAGCTATCTACACAACAATACTATTGATTCTATCGATATATTTGAACAATCAGTAGTTGTTACACAAGGAAACTACAGTTTACACCAGAGGTTCCCAAAGTTTTTTTCGCATGGACCACTTTCAAAATTTAGCTGGTTCCGGTGGACCCCCTGCAAAACTACACATTCCTAGTTCCTACCATATTACCAAAACTCGACAAAAAATAACGCCAACATTGACCCCCGTCGAGTCTCCCGTGGACCCCTTGGGGTCCACCTGGACTACTTTGGGAACCAACCTTTTTTGTATCGGATTTCGGTACAATGCCCCTTAGTGATTAAAAATGAAACCAAAACGGCATACAAATTTCTGAACGCAACGATCGCCGTTTGTGCGACGGAATCTCATGGTAGATATACGAGGCAATGAGTGTCGTCTGACTGTAAAAAAACTTTCGACACTACGTAAACGTAACAAATATTTTGCCTTAGATCTATAAATGTTACAAGAGAAATACGCCAGCTTCCACTAAATCTCACAGTATATTATAGCAGAAAAAAATACAAAAATAACACAAAGCCGTTACCTCCCCTATTCTTGGAGCGTGAATAATCC
The DNA here is from genome assembly GCA_947369235.1 of Udea olivalis. Lineage (NCBI taxonomy): Eukaryota > Metazoa > Arthropoda > Insecta > Lepidoptera > Crambidae > Udea > Udea olivalis. The sequence continues at coordinate 4,560,177 of OX376370.1, read as the reverse complement.
CCCTGGATACCCTCGTCAAGACAAAATAACCTTCCTGTTGGTTAAAACCTGTGTTGAAATTCGCTAGAAACAGAATATCGGAGCTTAACTCTTAAGTCATAGTCGTGAAAAATACAAGTCGAATTAACACATACTTGAATCTCAGTAGATTTTACAATTGGCTATTTGACATTTGTAACGATAAATTATGAAATATGTTATTTAAGATAGCTTATAGGTTCACATTAACTTTACAACGTTTTTTATTTTTAAATAAATTGTAAATATTTTATATTTCGAAAAATAAACAATAGTTTTTTTATCTGTACATAAAAAGAACCGAAACGCGGGCGGCCATTGTGTAACGTCACATTTCAATAAACAAACCAAAAGGCGTGTGTATCGTTTGCTGTTTGCTGAGAAAATTAAAATAAACTATTTAAAATTGTGCTTGTGAGAGGTTTCACGAAATGGAATTAGGCTAAACAAAAGCTGATAGTGCAAATCTGCAGTCGATTCATTTATGATCGCAGATTGTTTTGCGTGTAATCCTGATTTCTGCTCTGCAGAGTTTCGGAACGCAAAAACTTCCGTGTAAGTATCGAAATAAACAGTAATAATAATGTATAACTTATTACTCAAAATGCAAGATTTAGAGTGCAGCGTCGTAGACAGTTTCGTTTGTTTATTGAAATGTGACGTCACAGCTAGCAAATGTCACGTGACTGGCTGTTTTCGCGCGAATTTCAAATTAATGAATTAAAATATATTTTTACTAGAAAATAAAAGGCTTTTTCAAGAAAAAGATAGTTGTAAGATGCATAAAATAAACTTACGAAAATTGTACAATAACCTTCCGAAAACTGTCAAGTAGCCACTGTGTGAAAATCAAGTCTACCACTTTTATGCTCCATAGCTGCACTGTTACCTTGTGCTATAACTCTAACGCGTTAAGGGAAGGTGGTTCACAAAACACGTTTTGAGAATTCATTTTTGAAGTAGTAAACAGTGAAAGTTAAATCTAATAAAATTTACTAGTATTTTTGAGGGGATAATACAGGGAATTCATTCGGTGAGAACATGTTTTGATAAAGTTGGCTTGATAAAATAAATTCACGAAGTTACCTCTTTTCGTGACATTTTGTCTTCTATTTTTGGTTTCATTTCTACATTAATTGATCTGATAATATGGGTCCTTTACCAAAACAAAGTTTAAAGATAACTGGAAGGATTTCATTCGTTGTTTTTTTTTTTATGACATCCATAAATTTTTTTACCGATTATTTTAGTGATTTTCGGTCCACGTAGCGCTCACCAGTTACCTTCGTGAAATGTTGTGCAGAACCACCTGGCCTTAAGAACTTTTTAAGCGCCTAATTTACGACCTTCGATTTTTTTTTATTGGTCAATACTTACATGTGAAACATATTCCAACCTTTCGTATTGATACATAATGAAACACATTTCTAATCAGTTAATAAGACCTAAATACGTAATGACAATATCTCAATAAATCACGATGCTATGAATGGCCGCTCGTAATTTTGGTGAAGGCCTCTCAATTTTAACATTGCGCAGGCGTTGCCAACAAATTATCGCGTTAATTGGAATACCGCGTAGTAATGGGGTTAAACGTAAAGGCCGGGATTCACTTTGCTTAGTGCGAGTGCAGGTGATTTGTAGGAGCGAGTGATTAGTGTCGGTGAGTAGTGCAAGTAGTGTCCAATTCTGTTTAGTGGATGTGTTTAGTTTATCTCGGACACCTTTAATTTTGTACCTTACGTCCTTACAATTTAAAATACATTCACATTTTATATACTCCTGCACACATTTTGATGGTATATCTTCCGTATACTTTGCCATTTTTTGCAAGTTTTGCAACACTAAACACTAATAACTGCTGTCCAGGCGTGTTTAGTGACAAGCACGCCGCGAGAGAGGGGGAAGGAAGGCGCGCGGGACGAGGCACTCGCAGCCTACTCGCAAAAAAATAGAACGTGCTTCTATTCACTTTACTGCGCATGTTACATAACACTTGCACTAATAAATCGGTGTCCACACGTGTTTTCTATTAACACTAAGCACCTGCACTTATCACCTGCACTAACTACCTAATAAGCAAAGTGAATATCGGTCTTTAGAGAAACTAAATGTTTTTAGTTGAATTGACGGAATGCTCATGAAAACCCTTCAAATATGCGACGTTGCCAAGCTGCCCCCGGTACACGTTACTTACGTCTTACTTACGTCGACTTAGCGACAGACAACGTCGCCGCAAACATGCGTATTATTAGGTTAAGACGAACACTTACTACTCTTATTAGGGACGCAGCTCAACCTTTTGGTAATTTCATTTATGAAATTATAATTTTAATGTTTGGTTTAGTAACCTTCCTCTGTTTTTTTTATGATGATTTTAATATTAATTCAATAAAAAGTACCTATTTGAAAGTTTGTCTCACAAACTACTCTTTTGTACGCATGCGCATTTTGCTAGCGCCCTGATTGGCTAAGCGTTTAGTGAGTCTGTCGTCGCGAAGCGAACGACAGCGCGCGTCAGCATCAAAAGTTTTGATTGTTGTATTATTTTAATTACTCGATTCATTTCAAATACAGTTATATATTGCATAAGAAGGATTTTCGAGTTTTATTCAAGTACGCACCGCACCTCCCGTTGGTTACATTTGCTATGCGGCTACGCCTCGAGGATAAGAGGCCCAAAAGTTCGCACAAGACTATGTACTGTTAGTACTGGGAGCGTATTATAATCTTTTGCCACTATTGCAGCGTGACCGTTTACGGTTCTTTAGATGCTCACTCTGTATTGGTATTACGATGTCACTTTTTGAGAGATGACACTTCTGCAGTTGACAAAATTTGCAAAATTTTAGACAGTACTAGGTATTTGACAGATAAACAATGATATGAAACGTCATGGGCCCACGGGAAGCACCAGCTTTTAAATAAATAAAAAAATCAAAATCGCTTCACCTAGTCGAAAGTTATGAGTATGAGGTAACAAACATTAAAATAATAATTTAAAGAGTTTGTAATACCAATACGTCGCGCAGAAGTTGAGTTTGCATGACGTAATGGTCACGTGACTGGGAATAAGAGATCATATTACCAAAATTCTAGGACGCTCAATTCACGGACAAATGCGAGCAAGCTATAAGAGATCTTAATAAGGCCTCTGGGGCCGTATTACCATCTCTTACAGCCAGTCAAGTTAATCCGGACATCCGGTATGTCCGGACTTTATCCGGCTTTGTATTTTGTCCGGATTTTTGATTAAGATGTGATATTAGTAATAAAACTTAAATAAATAAGTAATTTCAAATCAGTCAGCCGCACCCCGCAACCTCCCTCATCAAGGGAGAACATGCTATTTTATTATTGTTATCTACCTAATGTTTGCATTTCGTGGCTAAAATGTCCGGAATTTTTTGAACTGTCAGGCTTTTCGTCTAGACTTTTCAAATTTCTATATTCGTTTTCCCTACCTGGGCATCAAAGGCGACCACTAGTGGCTAAGGTCAAGCCCCTAGCTCGTGGCTCGCACGCGGCTACTCGAACGCTCAGTTGGCGGCGATGCCATAACTGTATTATAGGGTAGGTGATATTTTTTTTTGTTGAGGAGTTATCGAAAGACCTCTCAATAATAGAAACATTGGTAAAAGCAATATTTCGAAAACACGAAAACTCCCCTAGATATGGCAATTTTAAAAATCATATTTTTGGACTGGCCCAAAACGCTCTTTACAAACTATCGCAAGATGGTGACGTCACAGAACGCCTATATCTATGCAAGACACTTGTTCGGCAGCTATAGGTATTACATTTTGCGTTTATGAATATGGTTTTTTAACAAACGTTACTATAAATTGTGTGGATTATCGAATGGTATACTTATTTTTATTTATTTTAAACTTTAAAAATAGACTTGGCCACCCTAGTTTGAAGAGCCTTAAAATAATTATACCTAAGTAAAGAACTAATTTTCATTTACCCTATTTTTATTGTATTTTTTGATTATTTTAAATATTTTTTAGAATTAAATGATGTTGTCACCTACTCAACTTGTATGAATACTCTCGTCCACCGTCCAGCCGACTAGTGGCTCAGTGTGCGGCAGAACGTTACCCTAATAAAACAACAAATTGTTTTGTTTGCTGGTGTAACAACAGGAGTAACGACTGAACATACAGTGACAATAAAACAGAAGTACGAGTAGGTGTTTATAGTATTTTGTCTTGCTCGCTCTTGCCTCTTTTGTTATTGGAAAGAAGAAAATAGCAATGTGATAAAACGGACTTTGTTATAAGCAGTAAAAACAGGCTTTCGGTACCTGAATCTGTTGTCTGTTTGTGCGTATACGTTTTAAGAGTTAGAAAAAGGTTGCGGACATGTGACAAAACAAAGAGACATCACTAATATCACAGATTACTTAATAGTTACAAAGTAACAGATAAATCACTTCATTGATGTGACAGGCATATATTGCCAGGGCTACCTCTTTCGTTATAGATGTCAGCTATTCAGTACTTACAGTTACGTCAGTACATATTCTTATCTATGGAATGTTCTACGCCGCTGTTGACAGCCAACTGACAAAATGAGTCTTTAAAGACCGGACGGCTGCCGGCTGGTAGGTAAATATCGCCCGCAAGTACATGGAGTGACAGAGGCCTGCTAATATGTCTACCATGAGTTTCCTACACGTAAACAGCGATCGTTGCATTCAGAAATGTGTAGGTATGCCATTTTAGTTCCATTTTAAATCACCAGGGGCGCTGTACCGAAAGCAGCTGTCTTGGTATAAGCTCATGGTGAACGTAAAGCTTAATTTGAGCTCTATAGCTATTAACTCTAGGCCACGGCGCTCTCAAATCAAAATTAACCTAAAATTATCGTAGAGTGTTTCGTAGACAACATTACGATATGCTACGAACCGCAATTGACTACGGCGTAGTGCACGTTCATAGCAAAACGACGTTACGTGCGTTCGTCCGACAGACACTTCGCGCGTTGGTCGCAAGTCGCAACGTGAATCTTGAGGCATAATCTGGGATAAAATTGTGAAGGCAGAAAACTAGTATTCCATCTGAGTTTTTTACCATAGTAACCTTATGCAATAATTTAGGATGTTTTTAAAAAAAAAATCACTTCTGCCACAAACATCTTGATAATCCTTGCCATATTCTGCTGCCTTGAACGTTATGATGACTGCGTCTTGACTAAACTCTGTTCTTACAAATTATAATTAACACTTTAGAAATTCGTCAGACTTCTTGCCTGGGCCTTCTTGACAAAGGATCTATTTCCCATCTACTTAACTAAGTATTTTTCGGATTTTCTATCTTCCGATGGAAAACAGAGTATTGAAAAATGATAAAAAAATAAAATCACATTCCGAATTCAAAAAAGAAGCAGATTGAAAAAAAAACTTGTTCATGTGAGCTGTTAAAAGCTTTTAGGTATGACAGTATTTCTCAACTATTCGATTAAAAAAAATATGAATAGACTACTTAGACTCAGATCAGATCAAGATCCTGATCCAGAGACCTCAATATTTAACTTTTAAGTATTCATCTATCATTCTTAACTATTCGTTCAATAAACATTAAATTTCGTGTTTTTATTAATGGAAATCCATTTTGAATTTTTTTATAAATAGGCACAAATTATATTCATAAAACTGTACTAATTATTGCTTGTTTACTTTTTAGCGTGATATGAGTGATTGTATTGTTAGGTAGGTACTGCTACTTATCTCATACATTCATATTAACTTATAATGTGTTTGAAAGATGTTACTGTCGGCTAGGTGTTGACTTTACTGAGCAAGTATACTACTGCGTTTCTGTCTTATATAGTAAACCAGCGAGCTAACTGATGTAGGTATTGATTATCTCGATTTTTTTATGACTTTATTAAAACTTGAGCAAATCATTAAGATAAGTAGGTACCTACCTAATAGCTAAATGAGGGGACACGATTTTTATAAATCAATAAGATTGATTAATAAAACAATTTATTTAGGTTGATGTACATATAGTATATATTCTTTTAACAGATAAACACATTTCAAAATTTAATTTTTTTCCATACTTATTTGAATTTTTGTCATTAAGCTTTTAACCGTATTATATACGTCATCGTAGTACATATTATCGTTATCTACAACATATTGCATACATACATCAGCATTACATTTACAAAATATAGCACTTTGACCATTTTCAATGTTTTCCGCATCATATATCTCAAGTCTAACAATTTTTTTTCCATGTTTGGGTCTTTTTATGTACGAATAAAGCGGTTCATTTTCTTTTTCATTTTTTCCGTTTCCAGCACGATCCGCAGCGCTATCTTGCTGCTGCATGTAGTTGCTTACTCGATGTGCAAGAATACTTTGATTAGTATTTCTAGTTTGAATTGGTTGAAAGGGGAAAATATCTTCGCTATCCTGAAAAGTAAATGAACAATAAATTAAATAAAAACACATGTTAGTATTGATGAGAACTTAATATTAAAAGTTGATGCTATCTATATTAATTGAACTTTTAGCAAAACGACCATTCTATAACAAACATCAATTTATTTGTGAAAACTGTGTAAATCATAATAATAATAATAATATTTTAATTAACTTACCGACATTGGAGAATTTACGGTTAACGGTGTGACGATGACGAGTGAATATGGTTTCGATTTTAATGCAGTATTTTTTTGTGTGCCCCCCTATTATATACATTTAAAAAAAGTGTTAATAAAGTTTAAAATCGTATTGATTCCTAATCTATTCTTAGCTGTTACAAAAATGGTAAGATGAAATAGGAGTCTCGCGACGGGCAGGCGCCTGAGCTGCGTCGTCAGGGGTGCTTAAACCACGGGCCGCATCCTTACTTAACAGTTCGTCGTACATTGATAGATCGATCGCTCCGCACCAAAGTCTTAGCACCCCCTGCTGTAGAGTATTAACAAATATATATTTTAAGATTTAAAATCCTAATCAATACTCGTATTCTAAAATGTAAAAGTTAGTTCTTCTGTTTGTTTGTTGCTTTCATACCTTAACTACCCACCCGATCATCGATTTTGCTTACACATAACCAGACGACATAATAGGTACATTTCATATTAGAAAAAATCCTATAGTTAACGAACGAAGTCGCAAGAAAAAGCTATATTAGAGGAGACGTTCAGCTAGTCCACTGTAACCAGAACATTTTCAACAGTCAAACAAACATATTCATTTTCTTTAGTTTACAGTAAATCTTTTTCTTTTGTTTTTATAAGTACCCATTCGTGACGAGTATTCATACATTCAATATTCATTAATTCAATATTCAGTAACGTAATAACATGTTTTCTCTATTTAGTTTATATAATTATAATTTATAAGTTGTTTTTAATGTTATAAATCTCTGTTTTTGTAAGAATACTATTACTAATTTTATATCTAAGACTTTTAACGAATAAAGAGAATAATAATAAAAGTTGTTGTAATCTAGACTATCAGTATCAGTACCTATTCTAAATGTAGAGGTAAATTCACTCGTGCTGTTCACTTCCGATTTAATTTATATTTTATTCAAATCGTCATGTTATAAGTATTATTATACTGTTTAATGCACACTATTGAAATGATTTATTTATTATTTGCAGGTCCCACGAAAGAGCAAACGCTGACCTATTATTCCCGTCTGACGAAGAGGCTCCTCGTCGCCCCAGAGTAGAAAAAAAGCAGAGAAGAAAACATTCTCCGGAGGCGAGCACATCAAGAGCGAGTCCCGATCACTCACCGACACCAAAGAAGAAGAAGTCAGTATTCAAGCCTATCCCCGCCAAGAGACCATCTGCTTGCGATCTCTTCGGGAGCGACAGCGAGGAAGAAGACGCGATTATACCTGCCAGTTCTGGTAAAAGACCTACACCTCTCGTTTCATACGTAACACGTAGGCTCGCAAACGGGTATTCTCGTCAGATGTTTGATGAGAAACCCGGGACACATTTCATCGACTTGCGGATTTACAAGTGTGACGAAATCGAAAGAGTGCAGCCAATGAATCGATGGCGGCATTCGATTGTTTGCATCAAAAATCGGACAGATGAAAACACTGACGCATGGCAACATCTTGCCAATTTTTTAACAGCTACACGCAAGGAATACTGAGGCTGTCCCCCTACTTTTATCAGCAATTATTATTAAAATGAGTTTTATCATACGTATATACATAATAGTACAGAAGCGATCACATCAACCTTTACTTATGCTGTCGATATAATACCCATTTTGTAATGATTTTGTAAAGGTTGATGTGAACGCCTCTGTACCTACCTTCTATCCTAATACTGTTTAATCATGTACTCGTATTGTAATTGTTTTTACCTAATTAGATTTAGGATAAACTATTTCAATTCAACAATGTATGCTTAAATGATTAATAAAAATATTGTTAAAAGGTTAATTTTGATTTGTTTATTTCTTTTACAGTACAACCCACCACCAGGTCAAGATCTGATTATAACGATTTATTGAAATGTGAATACTGTCAAATTGAAATACCGAAAAGCGAATACCGATTTCACCTGAGAACTAATTTACATAAATCTAATTGCATACTGAAATCAGAATTTGAAAACATGAATATAAATATTATAGCCACAGCATTTAAAAACAGAATTGTGTCTTTAAAGCTAAATCCAACGGAGGAGTATCTCATGCCAGAGGCTTTTCTAATGGATATCCAAAATGATATTTTAAAAATTATCAATGATTATCTCATGAAACATAAGTGTATTAAATTGAACTTCGAGCTGTTTGCTTATTTTATGAAGTCAACACCAGACGAGCGACAACTCAAATCGTTTATGACAAAATATAAAATAGTTTACCAGAGCTCAGACGTTAAAGAATTATTTATGAATGCTATTTATACATTTGAAAGAAAAATATCTGAACTTGAACAGTGTGAGTCCGGCTGGTCTTGTGTTCTAATGAGTCACTTAGAGATAAACATTAATAAATATTCTCCATTAAAAGCTGGTTCTTACATTGAATTACCAAATAAAATAAAAAATACTAATAGTTGTATAAATATTAAAAACAACGACAACCATTGTTTTTGTGGAGCGTTGTTGCCGGTTTATTTCCTCAGAAGAAAAATGTATGCAGAACTAATTCCTATCCTCATTATAACACAGTATTAAATTTTGGTGGCATGACATTTCCAGTCTCATACGAAGATATTAAATTGTTTGAGAAAATGAATAAGGAAGTGAGTATCAATGTGTATGGTTTAGATAATAAGGATAATGTTACTGGTCCGTTATATGTAACATCGTTGAGAAAAATAAATCATGTAAATTTGCTGTATGTTGAAAAAAATGAAACAGGTCACTATTGCTTAATAAAAGATTTATTACGTTTGGTCAAACGTCAGATTACTCATAATAAAGGCAAAATGTATTTATGTGACTCGTGCTTGCAATTTTTCACGAGTGAGATTAAATACAGTTCACATATGTGCAATAAAATATTGACAGTGCTACCAGAGAAAAACACAACGTTACAATTTAAAAACTATGAAAGAAAACAAAAAATAAACTTTGTTATTTACGCTGACTTCGAAAGTCTTCTTTTAGACCATGATGTATGTCAAACTGAAAATACACGGCTTTATAAACTACACAAGCCTTCTTGTTTTGGTTATTATATTTGCTGTTCACATGATTCTAATTTGAACAAGTACATTTCATATAGAGGACCAGATTGTGTTAAAGTATTTATCGAAAGCTTGATCAGAGATATAGAAGAGATTTATTATGAATTGTCTTTTAAAAAGCCTATGGCCCCCTTAACACCAATGGAAGAAGAAAACTATATAAACGCTTCGAAATGTCACATCTGCGACCACTTACTCTTTGACGATAAAGTGAGAGATCATGATCACATAACATCACAATACCGAGGCGCCGCGCATTCTCGTTGTAATCTGATGTATAAAGCATGTCAATTTGTGCCTGTTATTTTTCATAACTTAGCCGGTTACGACTGCCACCTCTTTATTCGTGAGTTAGCGAAATATGATGGCTGCTTTAAAATAATACCTCAATCAAAAGAAAAATACATATCTGTCACGAAAATTATCAAAACAAAAAATTGCCTTTGTCACTTACAAATAAAATTTATTGACTCTTTTCAATTTTTAAGCTCAAGTTTGAATGACTTATCTCAAAATTTAAATAAAACAGATTTTGTCGCTCTGGCAAAAGAGTTTCACGAAAAAGAACAGATCAAATTACTGACTCGCAAGGGTATTTACCCATATGATTATGTGGATAACTTTTCTAAATTTGAGGATGATGTTCTCCCCCCTAAACAAACGTTCTACAATAGCATCAAATGTGAACATATAACTGACGAAGAATACGAACATGCGCAGAATGTATGGAATGAATTTAACATAAAATCTTTGGGCGAATACACAGATTTATACCTGAAAACAGACGTCTTGTTACTCTGTGATATATTTGAAAATTTTAGAAAAACTTGTTTACGACACTACAAACTTGACCCTGCTTATTATATCACTGCCCCGAGCTTAAGTTGGGATGCAATGTTGCTTTATACAGGTGTTCGACTAGAGCTTGTATGTGATTTAGAGATATACGAGATGATAGAAAAAGGAATACGTGGTGGTCTGTCACAATGTTCTCTACGAAACGCTAAAGCAAATAATAAATATTTACCAAGCTTCGATAACTCGCAACCATCGACTTACCTGATATATCTTGACTGTAACAATCTTTACGGTTATGCGATGACAAAAAAAATGCCAATATCAAATTTTCGCTTTTTAACATCTCAAGAAATTGATGCCTTAGACATAGTTAACACATCTGATGATTCGCATGTCGGATACATTCTAGAAGTTGATTTAGCCTATCCAGATCATCTTCATAATGTGCACCGTGATTTACCTTTTGCAGCGGAAAAATTCATTCCTCCCGGAGGAAAGGCTCCTAAATTAATTGCTAGCTTGTATGATAAATTCAAATACGTGATTCATTACGTTCATTTAAAGGAATGTTTGAAAAATGGACTTGTTTTAAGAAAAATCCATCGCGTTATAACATTTACTCAAGAAAACTATTTACAGAAATATATAAATCTAAATACTCGTTTGCGTCAAGCATCATCGTCCGATTTTGAAAAAGATTTTTTTAAACTGTTAAACAACGCTATTTTTGGAAAAACAATTGAAAATAGACGCAAGCAAGTCAATATTAAATTAGTGACAAATTGGCGAGATGATCAAAATATAACAAATAAAAAACTCGGAGCGGAAAAATTAATTGCAAAACCTAACTTGAAAAGTATCAAAATATTCTCAGAAAGTTTTGCAGCCATACATCTAAGCCCTGAAAAGTTAACTCTTGACCGACCAATTTATATCGGGTTCACAGTCTTGGAATATGCGAAACAACATTTATATCGATTTCATTATGACTTCATTAAAACTAGATATCAAAATAAAGCTAGATTGTGTTAAACCGATACTGATAGTCTTTTATACTTTATAAAAACCACAGATATTTATAATGATATGAGGAAAGAAATACAAAATTTTGATACTAGTAATTTTGAAGTTGATAATTGCTATCAGATACCTAGAGTTAACACGAAAATTCCGGGTCTATTCAAAGATGAACTTGGGGGTGAAGTTATCACTGAATTCACAGGATTAAGGGCGAAGTTATATTGTATTAATACCATGAAAGGGGAAATAAAAAAGGCTAAAGGTGTAACTAAATCAGTAAAAAACCAACTACGTCAGAGTAATTACAAGAAAGCGCTTTTAACTGATAAAAGCTTCAAATGTAAAATGAATGTTATCAAATCAATAAAACATGTATTATACTCTCAAGTAGTAGATAAAGTAGTAATAAATCGAAATGATGATAAGGTGCAAGTTCTCCCTAACCAAATTGAAACAATACCTTGGGGTCATTGTAACACCATATTTTAAATTTGAGTTTGTATTATGTATCTATATGTGTAAAGGTGTTAAGTAGTTAATTAAGAAATAAAAATCATTCTTAAAATAATGGTATTATTCTCTTTATTTAACATAAAACTTAGATATAATTATAGTACATTGTAGTAAATGATGTTTAGTTATTAGTTTTTAAGTATTGTATTTAAATAAATTATAATTTAAAGTACCTTCAACTCAATAAATATGCTATATACATATTGTCTTGGTTTTCATTTATATTCACACGCTAACTCAGTCAAAATGCACACACTCGCCAGACTTTGAAACGACGACACCATGAAATTTGTCAAACAACCAATTGATCTAGAAGTTCACAATTTAAAAGTCAGCAAAAAAACTGACAATATTAAACATAGTGTTCTCTTACCTAGTTCAATCCGCTGTATTATATGTGGTCCTTCAAACTGTGGTAAAACTAATGCTATGTTGAATCTTTTGTTCCATGAAAATGGCCTTAGATTCAAACATGTTTATTTGTACTCAAAGACCGTGTTTCAACCAAAGTACCGTTTTTTGAATAAAGTAATGAAGAAAATTCCAGAAGCTCAATATTTTGTTTTCGATGATAATAAAGAAGTGATTCATCCCAATGACGCTTTAAAAAATTCAATCATAATATTTGATGACGTTGCATGTGAAAATCAAGTAAACATACGCAATTACTTTTCCATGGGAAGGCATAACGAAATTGATTGCTTTTATGTATCGCAAACTTATTCTAAAATACCTAAGCAACTAGTGCGTGATAACGTTAATCTCTTGATAATTTTCAAACAAGATGATATTAATTTGAAACATATATACAGTGAGCACGTTAATACTGACATTGAGTGGTTAAAATTTAAAAAAATGTGTTCTTCTATATGGCAAGACCATTTTAGTTTTTTAGTTATAAATAAAGATTGTGCGCTTGACAAAGGAAGATACCGAAAAGGTTTCGATACATTCATTTTTTTCTAAAATTTCAATATATACTACATTTAAATTAAGAAAATTCATTTGCACTTACATATCTGTAAATAGCAGTTGCACTTTGGATCCACATGTCAGATGGATACCGATATAAAAAAACAGTTAGTAAAATCAGTACACAGTATAAAAAATAAATTAAAATCGATTCGTAATGAAGAAGATGCTTCTGACCTTAAGTATAGAAAGGTATTCAAACCCATAACTGATCCCTTGAAAACTCTTATTAAAGTGAATGAAAAAGATGTGCACACATTTAAGGTAAATAACGGTGGTTTAGATTCATCTGCAGAATACGACACTTTTAGAGAAGCGATCATGTCAGACTCAGAATATTATCGTGACGATGATAAAAAATCGATGGAAAGTAAAAACGACGCGACGAATCTTAACTATAGAGAGGTATTCAAATCCATTACTGATCCCTTGGGAACTCTTATGAAAGTGAATGAACAAAATGTTAACACATTAAATGTGGGAAATTTGGATTCAGACTCAGAATATTACAGTGAATATGATAAAAGTTCGATAAAAAGTAAAAACGACACGTTAATGTCACTTGATAAGGAAGACATTATGAATATATTTGATAATATAAACATACCATTTGGAATTCGCAATGAAAACATGAAACTAATGATCGGGAACTCTGAGGTAAAAATCTCTTCATCAAAAAAATCATCAAACACCGAAAAATATAAAATTATTAGTATTCAGAATAATCGTTTTGAATTAACTCCTGGCTTGCAAGAGCTCCTGATTCGAAAAAAACCCAACCTAAACTTAGTTTCTGGAGAAGATAAAATGATATATAAAGATATACTGTGCATTACAAATGCTCACAAAAGAGATTTTAATCCAAATGGACAAATGAAAGGTGATAAGGGATTGAAATACTGTAAAATTATTAAACCTCTATTTAGTGAAACAAATGAAAGACAACATTGTTCTGAACCTAAAATTGGGGGTTATATACCGAAGTTCAAAAGATATAGACAAAACACTGATTATGTTTATTGGGATGACCCAAACGAATTAGTGGAAAGGTTAAAATTATTGATTGCATCACAAAGTGCTGGAAATACTAATCATGACAATGAAATTTTATCAATAATTGAAGAATTAAAAGAAGCCGGTATTATAAAAGAATAACTTTTTCATATTCAATTTTAGTAGCAATTGATTCATGAACATGGATGTTCGTAAAGATAAATATCATATCCATCTAAAAAATACAGATAATAGTAAATCAACATCGAAAAACACTGAGTGTCAAAATTGTCCTTTCAAGATTTGTCTCGAAATAAGGTATAACTTTATTTCCGAAAGATTAAGAAATATTGATAAACATTTAACAAACTTAAGTGAACGAATAAAAATACTTGAAAAAAAAATTACTTTAAATGAAATTGCAGCGAAGTTTAAGAAACACTATGAGCAAAGTGGACGTAATAAATGAAATTCACAAAGATGCGAGAAAAAAATTTCCTCGCAGAAATGTAGTACTGAAAGATATTGACGACCTTTGGCAAGCTGATTTAATGGATATGCAGAATATTTCAAAAGCAAACCGTGGATATAAATACATATTAGTGGTTATAGATTGTTTTTCAAAGTATGCTTGGGCTTTTCCGCTTAAACGAAAAACTAAAGAACTCGTGTCAAAAGCTTTTAAAACTCTTTTACTCGAAGGAAGAGTTCCAATAAATTTACAGACAGATTTAGGCAAAGAATTTTATAATAACAAATTTAAAGATATTGCGAAAACATTTAAAGTTAATCATTACTCCACATATTCCACAAAAAAGGCTTCAATTGTAGAACGGTTTATAAGAACATTAAAAAATAAACTTTATAAAGAGTTTCATTTGAAAGGTAATTATAAATGGATCGATGGAGCGCTTAGTAAAAATGTGTTTGAATATAATAACACTTTTCACAATACCGTGAAACAAACACCATCATCAATAAAACAAGATAATAAATTAATTGTTCTACAAAGGTATATAGAAAAATCTCAATCTAAGAAACAATTGAAGATTGGTAAACTACATGTAGGCGATTATGTGAGAATTAGTAAATATAAAGGATGTTTTGAGAAAAGTTTCACCCCCAATTGGTCTACAGAGCTGTTTAAGATTATAAAAGTACAAAATACGAACCCTATTACTTATTTATTGGAAGATGCTAGAAAACGTCCCATATTAGGTGCATTTTATAGACAAGAACTGCAAAAGACGAAGCATCCAGATATTTATCTCGTTGAAAAGATTATAAAAAGAAAAGGAGACAAAGTTTATGTAAAATGGCTAGGGCTATCAAACACTGAAAACAGCTGGATACACAAAAATAATGTGTTGTAGTTACATACTATTTATTAATCATTATAATTCCGTACATAAACTTTGTCGGGTACCCCTACATAAAATAAAATAAAATGACATCACATATTCACATATAAAGAGATATCCAATGGTTTTTTTGATCAGTTACATAAGATTGTTAAACCAGATAACAACTGTTTTGTTACATTTTTTTAAGTTAGTTAGGTACATGGCCTATTTCAAAATGTCCAAGAAACAAAAGAAGAATAATAATGCCCCTGAAACCAAATCAATGCCATCAAAAAAATATAAGTCAGGAGCTGGTTTTAGAAAAACTTTTAAAAATATTGTTACACATACAAAAAGACATCTCAAGAATCTGAAACCTAAATGTAAGAAGGCGGTTGTGGACCTCGCAATGGCAGCTGCAAAAGAATTAACTTCGAATTTACCAGTACAAGTGCCAAGAGTTATACCAGTACCTAAAACTGGAGGGTTTCTTCCATTAATACCCATATTTGCAGGCTTATCTGCTGCTGGCAGTTTAGCTGGTGGGGTTGCGGGG
The DNA here is from genome assembly GCA_947369235.1 of Udea olivalis. Taxonomy (NCBI): domain Eukaryota; kingdom Metazoa; phylum Arthropoda; class Insecta; order Lepidoptera; family Crambidae; genus Udea; species Udea olivalis. The sequence continues at coordinate 4,544,272 of OX376370.1, read as the reverse complement.
GTCACAAAAACTATTAATGAATATAAAGCGGCCAAAAAGCGATTGGCAGAGTTAGAACGACATAATGAGAAAATGGAATCATTTTGTATTGGAAGAGGATTACATCTGAAACCATATAAAGATGGTTTAGGAATATATGTTACAAAGAAAAAAAACTAAATAATCGGCTACCCAAAAGACCTTTGACAAATATTGACATAATGAGTTACTCGAAAAACATACCCTTCTTTCGAGGTGTTTTTATGAGAGATGAATTACCAACAAAGCCATTATCAATAGAATGCGCTATTATTAACTTAGATTCATCTAAAAACTCTGGGACTCATTGGGTAGCCTATGGAAAAATTAATGATTATGTTGAATACTTTGACAGTTATGGTAATTTGAAACCACCGAAAGAATTTATCAATTATATGGGGTCAAATATTTACTTTAATAATGACAATGTGCAAAAAAATAATATGTACAACTGCGGACACTTGTGTTTAAAATTTCTGAAGTCGTTTTGGTTACGAAAACAAATCTTGTATTTATAAAGAATTGTTTTTTACTTTTAATCATTCAAATCATTGCACTCCTACGAGTAAATACTTTTGTTTATTTTTTGTAGTAATTTACATTGTGAGAAAATATGATTCTATTTAATAAAAACCCTGATGCTGGAAAAAAACTGAATACTTCACTAACAATAACGAAAGTGGGAAGACGGTTGAACACTAGCAAGAGTTTTACTAAAAAAATCACTAAAAATAATAAAGAATTTCTTCGTAGTCTTGGATTTAAAATATAAAATGCTAAAAATCACAGATTTACCTCAGTATGATAATTCCATCGAGAGTTATGAAATACATACCTACAATCCTTACAATAACAGCTTTAAAGAGAATGATGAAATCAGAATACCGATTCATCAACAGGATGTGTACCTGCTTCCATCAGCAAGCTCTATTTACATCGAAGGATGTGCAAGTGTATTATCAAAAGATGCGGCTGGAAAAATTACTAAAAAAGACGTCCAATTTGTTAACAACCCGTTTTCATTTTTATTTCAAGACATAAGATATGAATTGAATGGGGTAGAAATTGATCGAATCAAAAACGTAGGCATCACTACTACAATAAAATCTTATATTTCTTTGAATGATGGAGAAAGTAAAGCTAGTGCAATGTGGGGGTGGAATGTAAACGGCAGTAAACAAAAAAGTGGAAATTTTAGTGTTGTTATTCCATTGAATAAAATACTGGGCTTTGCTGAAGATTATAATAAAATAATAGTGAATTGTCGACATGAACTTATATTACAAAGAAGCAGATCTACTATTAACTGTCTGACAATGGAAACAACTGATTATTTTGATTTAGATGTAAAAAAAGTACAATGGCGTGTCCCACATGTCCGAGTTGCTGATCGTGATAGATTATTGTTACTCAAATTATTAGAAAAGGATCGACCACTGCAAGTAGCGTTTAGAAACTGGGATTTATATGAGTATCCAGTATTACCTAAGACAACAAAACATTCTTGGTCTATTAAAACAGCTTCTCAGTTAGAGAAACCGAGATATGTTATACTAGGTTTGCAGACTAATAGAAATAATATTGCTACTAACAGCTCTTCCGTATTTGACCATTGTAAAGTAACAAACGTTAAATTGTTTTTGAACTCTCAATATTTTCCATATGACTCACTGAATCTGAAATTTGACGAGGATAAATATGGTATATTATACGAAATGTATTCATATTTTCGACAGTCATATTACAACCTTCCTGTCAACCCACTGCTTGATCTGGCCACATTCAAAAAAAAAGCTCCACTATTTGTTATTGATTGTTCACGACAAAATGATTCATTAAAAACCGGACCAGTTGACGTTCGGTTAGAAATTGAAAGTTCTGAAGATATACCAGATAACACAACAGCCTACTGTTTGATCATAAACGATCGTCTATTTGAGTACAGGCCATTAAGTAACATAGTGCGAAAGTTATCATGAATGTTATCGTCGATGTACAAGGTTTTAAAAATGATATCAACGAGTTTATACCAAAAGAAATAGCAATTCAAAATGCAAACCATATCTTTGTACTCTTGATAAAACCACCATATCCTTTTTATAATTTAACTAAAATGGAACGTTCACAAGTAAGTTGGATTGAAAGAAACAGAGGAATATATTGGAATGAGGGATATGTCCCATATTATAATTATAAGGTTATCGTAAGTGATTATTTAAAAAACAAACGTATTTTTACCAAAGGTTCAGAAAAAGTTGTTTGGTTAAAAAAAATATTACAAAGTGATAATGTGTATAACTTGGAAGATAAAAACTGTCCTAGTTTAACTAAATTGGATGAAAATTATACTGCATCTTCCGATATTTTTAGATGCATCTATCATAACAAAGTATGTGCGTTAAAAAATGTATCTTGTCTTAATAAATGGTGTCTAGAAAATGATATACTTTTCTAATAAACAAAATTATATTTACTATGTGTTTTATTTGAAATTGACCACATTCCATTACTCTTTAAATAAAACAATGCTTTTGAAAAGTTTATTCAGACCTTGCATGTATTCAAAACTGATAGATTAATACTTGAAACTGATAGATGAAGAGTTAAAACTGATTAATGTATAGCTGATACGTGAATAGTTAAAGTTAGATAGCAGTAAGTACCTAACAATAGGTAGGTACAATCACTCATATCACGCTAAAAAGTAAACAAGCAATAATTAGTACAGTTTTATGAATATAATTTGTGCCTATTTATAAAAATGTTCAAAATGGATTTCCATTAATAAAAACACAAAATTTAATGTTTATTGAACGAATAGTTAAGAATGATAGATGAATACTTAAAAGTTAAATATTGAGGTCTCTGAGACCTCAATATTATACTACTTTCGTCCTTAGTTTGTCTATGGATTGATTGCATTATAAGATGGTAGTGAGGCTTCAAATATATGCAAATTAATACGCAGGTGAATAAAGTAAAAAATAAAATATTCACATTAAATTATATTTCAAAACGAATAGCAATTTCTTTTCTAAAATAGCGTTTTTTCTATCACGTCCTTCACATCTCATTATGGCACTACCTACACGCCAATTTCAACCTAATTCCCAGAAGGCTCTATGCCAATAATTTCAATATTGCTTGCTACAAAGTCGGTAATGTTGGGTCTAAAATTTGCCTAATGGTCGCTTTTAGGACCCCAGGGAATTTCTTTACAAATTCACTAATATGAAAGTCACATCTGTTACTAGAATTGATAACTTGTAGATAAATGTACTTGTTAAAGTGATGGTATAACATCTCAATTATTGGAATACTTAAGTCACTTATTGAATAAAAGGGGATTTATTTGAAAATAGTCTAAATAAATGTACATTTCACATCTAATTATCAGCCAAGACGAGCTGTCTCGTTACGGATTATATACTGAGCGGAGACCATTTTGGTACCTTTGTCTATTATGTTAAGATTCAGAGTGTATTTTTGTTTTGCTGTCGAATGTATATATTTTTTTGTTTCTTGCATATTATTGGTAACGAATAAACTTTTTTCTATTTTTAATTTTCTAACCAAATTGTTTTTGATACTAATATTATAAAGAGGAAAGATTTGTTCGTTTGTAACGAATAGGTTCCAAAACTACAGGATCGATTTAAAAATTCTTTCATCAATTTATTAAAATTTTGCAATTTTTTATGGAATAAAAAATCAGAGGGATATTTGTATTTTTTTAAAGAACCTCAATAACAAACTTAATTTAGAAATTCTTCCGTTTACTTGAAGTAAACGGTTTTCGACATCACCAACTGAGTATGCCATATATTTATCATGGAATAAATAATGAAGTATTGAGTAACTATAACCTTCAACAGTTTGGTATCTAAATTCTCACTTCTAAAAACCCTTCTATGTGCTCGCTATTTTTGAATTTTTCCTATCTATAACGTCGGGCGGGACGAGAATTTTTGAATTTTCCTGTCTATAACGTCGGGCGGGACGAGAATTTTTGAATTTTCCTGTCTATAACGTCGGGCGGGACGCGATCCGGGCCAATTATTCATGTGACGTTCGTTTGTTTGTTTCGTGCCTGAGTGTTGTCATCCATTAAAGTATGTATAAATACATTATAAATAATTTAGTATGTTTATCAGTCTCTGACACGCATAGTCCAAGCTCTGCTTAGTTAGGGGTTTGATATTAAAAGAAAATTGTACTATCCGTGGCCAAATGTAATAAGGATTAGTAAAGGCCCCTTGGTCAAAATCCAGAGGTCCCGAGGTCAATTTCAAAGTATGCACAGAGTGTTTTCAGATTTGGAGTTAAAGAATATTTATTTCCTCATTAAAACCATAACGTCACTTACATGAGAAATTTACAAGTGTGGGACCGTACATTGAATTTATAATCTAAGTAATATGTAATTTTTTTTAAAGATCATGAGATTATTATTATGTAAATTAGTCTGTTTACATAGTCATGTGTTTACCTATAAATAGTTACTGTATAATATAGTTATTTTAAGTATAATAGGTAGTGTGAGTGCTTGTATGTATCAGTACGTGAAACTGTTGGTACATCAGCATCTTGCATCAGCAAGAAGGCCTCTTTCCCGGTACCGTCTCTGCACCGAAGCGCATGTAATCAAACGAGTTTTCAGAGCGACACGTTTCGGTATAGATCTTTTACCGACCTCCGCCGAGCGCCTTACTGACAACTTTCACATCGAATGAACATTACCGTACCGAAAACATCCAGAGCCTGTCAGAATTTTTTCTTTAGCAGAAAATCTGTACAAATTCGGTGCAAAGGCGGTAACGAATCTAAAACGCACCAATCCAGTGAGGAAGAGACCTAAGTTTATACCCGTGAATTGAGGCGATGACTTTTCTTTAAAAACTTCCTTTGTTTTTAATACTTTTTTTTATTACCCTACCAAGTAATTCAACAGGCACATTACTTATTATGAATCAATTCTAACTTCAGCACAAAAGATAATTCTTTTCGAGCCTCTTGGCTCGTCGCCAGAGAAACTTCTTTACCAAGTCAATAAATAAGCACCCAGTGTCATTGATTATTAACCAGACTGTACTTTCAGAGTTCCGTACTAGAATAAGTATCATGTCAAGTAAGTAAGTAGGTATGTCTAGAATAAGTATAAGTCATGGCAGTCTTGAGCCTAACTTGTCACTAGTGAATCATAACCACAGTACTCGCTTGAAGTCCGAGGGTAAATTCGTAGTACCTACCAAGAGTTGACAATTATATTGGAGATAGAACGTTAAAAAAACGAGTGCCGTACATTTTGAACTGCCTGCCTAGGTTTATTCGTCAGGAGACGAATAAAAAAACGTTTGAAAGGATGCTGCAAAGTTACCTTTTGTCGCAATGTTAGTGCATAAGCTTTTAAAACATTAGTTTTAAGAAGATATTATGTTTGTGAGACTCCTGATCCCACAGACAAAGTGTTTAAACAGTTTTGTGGGACATTTTGTATTTGTATGTAAGCTTGATCAAGGTTGTAATGGGACACATTTAAAGTAACAGATTAAAAAAACAAAACGAAAACAATGAGCTAGAATCTAAGCAGTGATGGAGGAGTGTTTGTTAGCGTGTTGAGTGGCGCGTGTGTGTATATGTGTGTGTGTATATCTGTGTATTATTTATTTATTCATTCAAAACACTTGCATGCTTACAGACTAAATCCAAGATACTTACAAGTATATACTATATATATATCTATATATATATATATATATATATATATGTATATCTGTAAGTTTATGTTTGTATCTGTGTTAATAAATAAATAAATAAATAAATAAATACGGATTACGGAATCAAAATTATTAATTAATTATAGGAAATACAAAAAAAAAATATCACATCTGATTATCAGCAAAATACAATATTGAAATCAGAATAAATGTCCAAATTTAAATTGTAAGAATAAAATGTCACACAATTATAAGAAGCAAACACAACACAAACTAATAAACTCATTAAATAACAATGAAAAACAAAGGAAACCGTCAAATTCCAAAGAAATAAAGTTTACAATGGTCAAAACAATTAGGCACAATACTCAAAATCAAACAAATAAGATAAAATACTAGAGATATATAAATATAAATATAATATAAATATCCCTGGACATTATTCCACACAGCGCCATCTAGCCCCAAAGTAAGCTAATTAAAGCTTGTGTTATGGGATACTAGACAACGGATAAACATACTTAAATACATTTTCTTTTGTAAATACATACTCATTATACATAGGAGACACCCAGACCAGTACAAACAGACATGTTCATGCACACAAATGTTTGTACTGTGCGGGGATCGAACCCGCGACCTCTGGTGTAGTAGCCAACTTCTTAACCATTACACCAAGTCGGTCGTCAAAGATATGTGTCATTTAAAAAAATTCAAAAATTAATTAAATATGAAATGCGCGTGTGTGTTGGGGTGCGTGTTCATGTGTGAGAATATTTAAAGAAATGCGTCAGCCGCGTTCCTCCTACTGTTGTTTCTGCATGACGCTTTTATCCCTAAACATAATTTTCATATTATTTTCACTCATTATTCAGAAAGTAAAGTGATGTATATTAATGTGAGGAACGCCCTAAAGTCGCTTCTAACACACACAAACAGTTTATGTGAACCTAACCCGCTCGTCGCTTCGCTCCTCGCTAACTTTTTTATGTTTTTTGTTTATTTTAGGGTCGCTTCTGGCTTACTCGCACGGCGAACTCGCTTTGGTTAGAGCGAAGCGAGGAGCGGGTTATGTTGACATAACGCTTAGTTGTTAAGTTAGTATGTGTTCGGATTGCAAATCGGTAGGAAGAACAATTTCGGGCAAAGAACTTTAGGTGAGCCATTATGAACCCGTTATGAATATCGTCGGTAGTACAAACATTTTTTGCACTTCTCATCCTCTAAAAGTACGCCAATATAGCCCTACGAAGCGGGACTAAAGTGACCACTTTAGTCTCTAGGGAGTAAAAAGTAATTAGTTTTTTAATTTCCTTCATGTAACATATAGACAAACTCAAACAACAAGTAAATATACTATTATCTGTGTAGTGTGAACCATCTTCATTGCGAAAATGTTGAGAGTTTTAGTTCCATGGTTGGTCCGCAAAGAAGGTAGCGCCATATGTTTTAAATTGTTAATCTGTGTCTGATTTAAAAGAAAAAACTAACCGCGTATCTTTCTGAATTTTAGTCGAGTGTAAATAGGTACGGTTAATACGGTTTTAAATAAATTTATTAAGAATGTCCAGTGACAGTAAAGAGTTTGACGTCGAGCATAGAGCAAAAGACATAATGGATAATCTTTTGCCGCCAAAATGTACCTAAAAACTTAATAAAGCTCTTGAGACTTTTATTTTATTAAGTGAAATTTAATAGTTTTTGTACTAAATTGACTATTTTTCTCGCACTTAAAGTGAAAAGTCGCACGCTCGGGAGTCAAACCACCGCTGGTAGGTATATTATGGCTTCGTTTAGTCCCTCGATATAAAATATACTAATGATAGCATTCCGTCAGCGTCTTCGCTCTCGTAGACTATTGCTCCCGTTAAAATATAGCCTAAATGAAAGTTAGAGCCTACGTTACTTCCTGATTATGTGGCTTTATATTGGTGAAAGATTTTTAAAATTGGTCAAGTAGTTTCGGAACCTATTCAAAGCAAAGAAACAATTAAATCTTTCCTTTTTATAATATTAGTATAAATAGATGGCAATATTGATTTCACCACAAAACATAAGCGTAAATATAGATTCTCAGAATAGGTACTTGTTGACAAAAAGAAAATTCGTTAAGTACAGTAAATTTGCTATTCAATCAAATAACCTACTTAGTTGCAAGTATCTCCTGACCTGAATTTCATTATTTAATACCTAACACAGCTATAAATACCCAGAACTCCCTCGCCTTCGATTATTAATAGGTCACTTTTGTGTCAAACTTGCCCCACCCTAGAGGGGTTAATATTTCACTCATTCATGTAATACCAGCCGGATGTGTTCGGTGGAGCCTTAAATTATTAATCGTGTGCCTTTGCCCTTTCAATGTAACATTGATTCAGTGATGGAAGATGTTATGTTACAAGCAACGCTTTTACATGTTGTGAAAGAATCTAAACATTTGCGTGAGCCTTTCGCCGTTGCTTTCGTGTAATTATCACTACTAGAGTCGCAAAAAAGAACGGCAAGCTTGGTAGAGCTCCAGGGCGCAGTATTTAGATGACAAGCTTTATTTATTCTGTGCTTCTTTACTGTCTCATCTGTGGCCTGTCTATTTAGTGAAACGGCCCCCTTATTCTCTAACAAGCAACGCGAATCGATTGCTAGTCGCTCGCGTTTTGGAATAGCCCAGCGGAACGCACGGTCCGAATTGCGATTTTAAACCTTTATGGGCTCTTATAAAAAAATACTACGATTATGCTATATGCATATTAAGTTGACAATGATAACAAAATAGGCCGCTCAATTACCATGCTTTATTCTCAAGGTATTCAAAAGTGTGTCTCTTGTTATAGAACGCTATTATTATATTATGTTTGTGATTACAAAATGACCCTGTTAGCATGCCATCTAAATCGTCAAGACGCGGCACTGTCTGTCGTTAGTTAGTTTACATCAATTCTATCAAGCCCACTCAAATCACACTGGCTCAGTTCGGACTGCAGCTGCGTCAGCTGTGACGCAGCTGCAGTCCGAACTGTCCTGTTGTCCAGACAACAATTTGTTTTGTTTTGTTTGCTGCCAGCAGATAAATCTTCGTGTAACCCATTTGATTACTTGGACGTTTTATTTCAGACGATCATAAATTATTAACATTTAATAAAATGTTAACTGATACAAATTTGAGCTGGAGGGCCAAGCCACGACGCCTCAGCAACAACCTTAGAATAATTATTTTGACTTTGACTGGCCTGTTGGCGCAATGGCAGCTATCCTGCCTTTAGCGCCGGAGGTCGTGGGTTCGATCCCCACCCATGACAAATATTTATGTGACGAACATTTGTATTTGTTGTGTGTCTGGGTGTTATTATCTATTTAAGTATGTATTTAGAAATATTTAAGTATGTTTATCAGTCGCTGACGCCCATATTACAGGCTCTGCTTAGTTTGGGGTCAGATGAATGAAAAAAAAATTACACCTAGAAGGTTAGTTCCATATAAAAAGTCAAGCCATTAGGGATGCCAAAATAAACTGTCAAAATTAGTCAAAATAACAATTCGTTAGACATGTAGGTAATCACAATTTTTAGTATCAAACATGTATGAATATGAATTGTGCTTCTATGTTATGTTGTTGCAACCATTCACTGCACAAATAAACATTTTGAAGAAACTCTCACCTCAAGAAATCAACATCGGTAAGTTCAGATCCTGACGCGACTTCCTGATATTTTTGGCATCAAAACGGATGCCCCGACTCTCCTTCTATGCGTCAATATCCTAAGGCAACAACTAGTCCACCTACGAAAATAAAACTAGTTACTACACTTTATTTGAGATTGTGCGTCCTTAAGAGCTACCCATGATTCTTTTAGTAGGAACATTTACATTCGTCGTGCTATGAAATATGTAAAAGGTCAAGTTTACCGACGAGGCGATCTCTTGGGTATTGTTCTGTTCTATTGAAACAATGTTCATACCCCAAATGTAAATTAAAATAAATGACGCGACTGAATTTACTTCGCGTGCCAAATATCCTTTTTGAGGGCATGTCAGAGCATTTCTTTAGCGCATAAACGGTCAACAAAACGCACGTTCATAGGCTTTTTGCGGCGTGTTCGCCCGAAACGGCAGTGCTGAGTCGTTTCTACATGGATTATACATGCGCTTGTGGCAAAAAGTGCCCGAATACGCGCCTACAAGCGCTTCGAAAAACGAGCGTAGAACATGCTCGTCTGAAACCGTTCGTAATAATTTGCATCGCTGAACTGCTATATTTACTTAGTTCACGCGTCACGCTCTAACGTGTCAATGGATGTGGAAAATGTTAAAATCTCTGTTCAACTCGAGTAAAATCGATGGAAGTTTTTTTTCGAAAATATAGATTAAATAATGGTATATTTTCTCAAATATCCCAAAAAATTCAAAAAATCCATAAACAATATGTTCGCTGAAAACTGTTAATTTAATGCGATTCCTCGGGATGGTTTTAAAATTAGAAACTTTTCAAAATTCCATTACCGACAGTAGGCGTCGAAAAAGTGGCGCATTGGATTTTCATTGATACTGAAGGATTTTTTTTAAGCAAACGGAACGTAGCGTTCTATACTATTTTCGCCGTATGATGATATCCCTGACAGTTCATAATTGGCAATTAAAGTGATGCAACGAATAAAACTTAATTGATGGTTTCAAAATGTCGGATGAGTTGGCAAAGGAAATGGAATCGGATTTACTGATTTTAAATTTTTAAATAAATTCTTAATAAACGGGTATTGGCTAATAAGTTATAGAATGAAACGCGGTCTTTCGAGAAGAATAGTAACTATATTAATAACTTACTGCTAGAACTTGATTTTTGTGAACTGATATCAGAATCGGAATCGTCTTCTACTGTTATTATTATTTGCTGGTCTCTTATTCGGTCAATGTGGATGTATTTGTCCCAGTCCTCCATTATGGTTTGGCGAGATTTTTCAACGCCCATTCTCCAATTTTCACCGGTTACATATTCAAATGCCTCTTCCAATTATTTCATCATCTTATTTGCTGTAAACGGCGGAGATATGTTGTTTTTGGCCACTCATTAAAGATAATTTCAACTACGTGTGCCCCAAAAATACTCCTTGATTCCTAAAATTAGCATCTTATTTAGTCGAAAAGTAGTTATTTCATGACAACGATAACCTAGGGCTCTTCAAGTCTCCAACAGTAAAAAAAAAGTAAAGTAAAAAATATCTTTATTCATAAAGACTTATAAAAAGCACTTATGACAAGTCATATTAAACAAAAAAAAATTGTAGCAAAAATATCATAAATAAAAATAAACGAATAGTTAATATCATAATTAAACATAATGTGACTCTACCATCGGTTCGGAGGTTTTTTCCGATCGAGAAGACTCCGGCAAGAATATCCGACAATACATCTTTTTACGCGAACATACATACATACATACATACCATCACGCCTTTTTCCCAACGGGGTAGGCAGAGACCACATCTTTCCACTTGCTACGGTCCTGACACACCTCTTGCGCTTCTTCCACTCTCATTAATCCTTTCATACATGCTCGTCGATTATGGGTAGTAATGACCTGACCTTTTCTGAGCACGTCTTGGACTTGTCCTAAGCACGTCCGTCTAGGCCTTTCCCTTTAACAGCTCCATCCACCCTCGCCTTGTAAATTTGTTTCGTTATTCGCCTTTCATCCATCATTTTACGCGAACGATAACGTAAATGCAAAGAGACAACTCGTGGTAGACGCACAGGAGGTACTTTATACTCGATGTACTAGGTGGCTCGATGTAAAATATGACCTAGAGATGATTACTTCTTATAATCATGAACTAGGACACTATTAGGTACAATAAAATTATAAAGTCACAAACAATCTATTTCAGATAAGAAGCTTTGCGCTTATTGTACGCTTCTTTGGAGTGGATAACTTCTTGTCTTCTGTACCAGTTTCAACATATTTTCTTTTGTTATACGAGAAACGGCAGCTGTCCCGATGTCCAGAGCTGCCGCAACTCGGTCTATCACTCATTCGATCGGTATTAACGGGCCCCCATTAGTACGCTCTCGTTCGAGGTAGTCCCTCAAACGAATAACTAACTCCCGACTTTGAGCACTCAAAACAGTCTTTTTGGTTTTTTTCAGCATCGTACCAAACAAAAACAACTAAAAAAACTCAACAAAAATAGCAACAAAAGTCAAAACAAACAAATACGCAACTCAGACGTATCGCAAACAAAAACCGCATACAAGGCAGACGCACTCGTACTGATTTATCTAATAACTTTTTTTTTATTGACCTATTGTAATAAAATTGGACATTCGGATTAAGATGATTACCATTGTATTGTATGCCTGTGAGGCGGAATCCAGTGAAACTCTTAAATATGTATCTGAACATTATTGTTAAACCTGTGATTCACAATAAAGTTTATTTGTATTTGTGTCTGACATGAATGACATGTATTCATCGATTTTTTGTCGATTCAGTACTGTCAATACACTAATGAATGGCGTTCCTTTTCACGCATCAGGCGCTGTAAAGATATATTTATTTTAATTTAATTTGCTTCATTAACAGTTAATAATTATAACAATAATTTACTTGATAAGTTTCCAAAAGACAAAAGTTTTTAATAGTTTATTAAATTTTCTTTTGCCAGTTTCTTTTTAATTAGTTTGAAATAGTACGCGTGACATGGAACAATATGAGCTGTCAGGCATATCATCTTAGAGTGAAAATAGTATAGTCTCAGTTTTGACATACGGTTCGTTTCGCGCCATGAACGAACTTGTAGGGTTTTCCTGCCCTTTTATGCTTTATTTTCTTATCTGTCAATTCCTTTCTTTATATTTCCCACAAACATTGTTTAATATCTAAATAAAAATGACAGCAACCTTTGTGAAATGCTAAATTCAAAGTTAAGTATCACTGGTATTACTGTTTATTATTTTTGAATCCTGAATCAATCCTATCAAGACATAAGTTACATATTTTTATTTAGGTCTGTGATTCATATAGTTATTTGACTTTCAAAGTACGTAGGAGTTGTGCGAATAGCAGAGTCGCATTGGGAGTGCAGAGGCGTGATCCCTACAGGCTAGACAGAATTTTAATTACTATAGTGAACGACCAGTAACATTACACAAGCTTGTGTAATTTTACAGGTCAAGCCAAATTATAAAGGCTTATGCTTTTTGGTACTTCAATCAAAAGATACTTTTCTTTTGTAATATTATCAAGAGTAAAGAGTATCTTTGTATGGTTTGTAACGAAATAATTGCTATACTGTTGGAGCTATTACAAAAATTCTTACGCCAATAGATGAAGCTACATTTTTAGCGATACTTTTTTCATCATTTGTTAATATATTTGAATCTATCAAACTTAAAAGCAGCTGTTGTCGGCAGTTATTCTAAATTAATAAAAATAAGCACTTATATGATTAGGTACACTTTGATGCTACCTACTCGTTTAACTGACAAAAATACTAAATTATAATACTATCGAGTTTTTGCAACGAAACTAACAAACGAGTTAGGAACACATCGCAGCGGTGAAGAATCGCCAGACGACAAAATCTGCGATAGCTGAGCACCTGCTTAACTCGGGCGATAACCACTGAATGGAGTTACATGACCCGAAGATTCTCTACACAGATCGTCATTACCATACTAGGATTGTGCGAGAAGCTATAGAAATTAAAAACACAATGACTTCATTAAGGAGGATGAATTTACATTATGGTCTGCGTGGAACCCAGTGATTACAAGGTGTAGGCCGCCAATTGAACCGTTTCGAAAAAACCCGGACTGTGAGTGTAGTTTGCCGACCGACTGACGTGACTATTCTAAATGCGCGGGTGGATGAAAATATTTTGCCGCGCCCACTCAGGCGACGCCGTGCACCACCAGTCCGCTCGTGACCACGATGCTATGCAATAATCGTCGAAACGTGGAGATAAGTAAAATAGGTAAATCCATTTACCTTAAAATTAATTTCTTTGCAAAAACCCGATAGTGTTTGAAATTTGTAGTGAAAAATGCAACAAGAAAGTTTAAAATGTTAAATTATAATATTTAAACAGAAATTATTTATTTATATATTTTACGAGTACACAATACCTAACGTGATTAAAGAATCAAATCAGTACTTTTAACAAATTCTGAATTAAATTTTACAAAATGGTGATTCTGTTAAAATTCAGCCTTATATAAATATAAACTTAAAAAACAAAGTTTAGCTGCACCCGAACTCAGATCGTGGATCGTGTGGTCCCGTGTTCAAATCTGGCCACAACCAAAACCTTTGTGTTCATTGTTAAATATCCGACTAACTCTCCGGTGATGGAAAACATCGATAGAAAACCAGATCAACCCGGCGTAAGGCTCACCACCTACCACGTTGGGTTCTAATACCATTGGTGAAAAGTGGGCTTCAGTTTCGTTCACTGAACTGATATGAATCTTGAGTCTAATTAGTTATTACAAACAACAAATGGTATCCCAATGAATAAGCTCATAATATTGTAACTTCAATAGAATATTTGGGAAGCTTCCGCAATACCACAGACATAAGCCATCGCGTGACAGAACACCGTTACGTTTAATTCTTCGATGAATCACTTTGTGCTACATTATTTGGATGTGCTACTTAGGATATTGAATTAGGTAATAATAACTAATACTGTGCCTGCAGTGTAAACGCTATTGTACTGATTGTACACGGAGTGAAGAGTAGTGTTGCCGAATTATATCGATAGTTAGAATCAAGTGGTTTAAATCTAGAGTCAGCTACTCTATCGTGAGTAATATCGGTTGAATGGTTCACGAAAATACTAAAACTTCGGTAACAAAAAAGCCATGCAGATTGCCTGATATTAAGCTGCTACCAAACGCTATGATCAAGTGCAAGCCAGACACATTACTCGTACGTTGCCGACCGTATACGGCTAAGTAGCAATAGTATCGATAATATCGGACACCACTGGTGAAAAATTATCAATATTATTATTTTCCAGAACTTCGAAATTAGGTAGCCGTGGTTAAGGTCAATACTAATAATATTTGGAGAGTATTTTAATGGAGCGACATACTAACCTAACCTAACCACCAAAATTACTATCTGATGCTCTAAAATTCTGAATATTCCGAAATCAGTGTTTTGTGGCCAACATATTGAATCTAGGGCGCATTTCAGTATTTTTTTTAATTGCTCCGCTTATTATTTCTCATAATAATTAAAATAAATAGTAGCGTTATTACTATACACCACTATCCTACCACACACGTACAGTTTTGCATGGCAAAGGTACGAGTATGTCTGGCAGGCGAGCATTCGGCGGACACGGACATATCCGCTCCTTCTTCGCCACCAACGCAAAGTTCTGCCTTCCAGGCATTCCTTCAGGTAAATCCAACGTGCAACTGTGCGTTTATAGTAAGTAAACTAATAGAGACTACCCCACTATTAACAGTCATACTATCAGTCTGGTCGGCATGACGGAGCGTCCGTCTTAGTCCGAGAGCTTTATAGCGAGCTTAAACTTAGACTTATGTTAGACTTTGAACAGCTGTATCTATCTGTATAATTATAAAAATACTCAATTGTTAGAAAATAATTAATGTGATAAGCCTGTGCTTAAGTACGACTATAGATCTCGGCCTTAGTGAGTTAGTACATTTAAATGGACGCACTCCTTTAATGTTTTTTTTCAATAGGCCCGTTTATTACTTACATAGATATTAAGAAACTCTCGAAAGTTAGAGAACTAGAATAATTCGAATTTCGGACTTTGAAGAAATCAGGCAGGAAACGCTGTAGCTGAAGGGGCCCTGAATGCATTTAGTTAAATACCACACGCTAGCCATGGCGAACTGTGGCGAAATCCTCGTTGCAGGCCAGCAATGCAGGAGCCGGAGCGCCGGGATTCGACACACAATATTTAGGAGTAGATTTAGCTAAAGAATAATGAATAAAAGATCGGCCAATCCAGTGACTTGTTTATTAAATAGGGTAAAAGTATAGGTAGGAAAGAAGAACCATACACGGGTTCCTGTTACATTATAACTGTTAAAAATTGGTTATTTAAAGTATTTAAAAATACACCATCACGTCATTTAATTAAACTTATACTAGTAATCTGGTAAACTGCTTGCCAGCTCTGTTCAGTACGATGGTTTTGGTATGACTGACTCAAAATGCTAACAGGGAACGTGGAACGATAAATAAAGTTTTGAAAGGACAGGTACAGAATAGTATTGATGGCAAGTAAGTTAATCTATGAAGTTTCCAGCCATTGTGGAGGTTCTAACGTCCATGAGACTGGAAAGAAACGGCATCGTCACAGCCATACATTACAGTGATGTCACTTAAAATGGTTATTTAGCAAAAGCGTTTTACATGGTAACACTGTGACAAGAAAAGAGGAGCATGATGAATTATATTTTTCGCGTTTTGTAACATTTTCCTTATACTTACAGCAAAATAACACAACAGGAAATTAATTCCGTTACTCGTATGTAACAGGAAATCGGAAAATGCCTAGATTGAAACTATAGACTAGATAGATTATAAAACAAAGACAAATCAATTTGTTTTTCTAAATTGGCTTGGTTCTGGGTGTGCTGGAAGACGCCCGTGGTATAAGACCTTGTCTAATAGAAAATGATAAATGATATCCTTGTTTTTAATCGTGACCATGACAATTGGTCTGTTGTATTTAGTTATTAGATAATTTAGCTTCAGTTAAATCCATCAAAATATGGTTCAATAGGTATTTCCGATCTTCAAAGAGCAGAGTAGGTATAATAGGTAATTATTGTTTTTAGATGTCTTGTTGTTTTGATTTTTTATTAATTTGTTATCTATTGTACTATTAGCATTTATCGATCCATGTTGTGTTGCCTTTTATTAAGTTTTCTGTGTGCCCAGTGTTTTGTACTCATCTGTCCTCATTTGTTTATTTATTGAGGATTCGCTGAAAACCAGCGTCCCAGCGGCTCGCTGCGACACATTTTTTTAAATTATCATTAAAAATGGTTTTGCGTTTGGCCTCCAGTCTCGCCTAGTGGCAAGCGATTATAACGCCGATGGGGGCATACGCTTACCCAGAAAGTGCCTATTCACTCTGACCTTGAAGATCTCAAGCTTGGAAGTATCCGGAAACACAAACGCAGGGAGAGCGTTTTACTCCTTGGCGATGCGGACCAGAAAAGACGCAGCAAACCTCTGAGTGATCTCCCGGCGTCTAGTGGTCCGGTGGTAGAAAGTAGAGTTTGGTATCAGGTTGTGTGGTTCCAGCGCACACATGCTGAGCAAAGGCCTATTCGGCACTTCCATTTGTAGTTTAATTTAGGTTAGTTCTAGTTTTTAGGTTTTTTATTTTGTTCTTTTTACTGCATTTAGTCCCAAAAAATTCATTCATTTCTTTTGAGCTTAAGAATCTTTATTTTCTCATAAGAATTGATTTAACTCACATGAGAACATTACACAAATTATTAAATGAAAAATATACAATTGTCGGGCAACGTAATTATAATGTGTGGGTAAATTAAAATATTGTCACAAATAATCGCTCCGGAACAGTACAACAACAAAAAAAGTGACACGGCATAGGCACCAATGTAAGTGGCTCACTACTAGTGCGCGTACTTGGTTAAAGTCTTAGAGCTTTGAGTTATTGTTTTATCTCTTTATTTATCTCTAATTATGATTAAAATTTTAATTTATATATTCATGTTATCTCTTGGTAATATTCATTGCTATGCGGATGACAGCACGGTCCACACGCGTTATTTCGAGCGCGCTGGGGCAAAGCAGACTGACATCGAGGAGAAGAGGGGAAGTCTTGTTGTTGAGCTTGACGGAGTGTTGGACCGCATTTATGGGGTGCATGCAATCTAGTCGAGTTCAATGCCAATAAAACGCAGGTGTGTGCATTCACAGCGAAGGAGTCGCCGTTCCTTTCCCATCCCACTCTTCAGAGCACCCCGCTACCGATTAAGGATAGCCTAAACATCCTTGGCATGGATGTTCGTGTCAACCTAAACCAGCGGGACTACATTGAGAGCGTCATTAGAACTGCATCCCGTAAACTCAGAGTACTGAACAGAGTGAGACGATTCTTCACGCCTGAGCAGCTCTGTCTCTTGTATAAGACACAAGTTCGCTCGTGTGTGGAATACTGCTCTCATCTTTGGGACGTTTCCGCCAAGTACCTACTCGAAGCTCTTGACAGGTTGCAGCGGCGTGCTATCCGTATTATTGGAAACCCAGAGGCAACTATGACCCTTGAGCCTCTCCAATTGCGTAGAGACATTGCCAGGCTAAGTGTTCTCTATCGCTTCTACAATGGGGAATGCTTTGACGAGTTATTCCAGCTATCCCACCCTCACCTTTCCACTCCCGTACCACGCGTGCTGGACTACGGCGTCACCCACACACAATTCAACATTTGTTGGCCCGAACTAAGGGTTCGGTGACTCGTTTCTTTGTCGTACCATAGTCCCTGGTTCTTCAAGTAGGGCGTGAAAAGGCATTTCTGCAGGCCTTCAAGGTGGGTATGGCCAGCCCAGTGATTCGTTTGAATGACTGGGCTTGTCAACCTCACGACCCCTTTCCATCAGGTGGAGCGAGGTCATCTTGACGGGCAATATAATATATAATTTTAATGCAATTAACTAATAAGATAAGATAAATATACTTTATTGTACAACAAATCATACTTAACATAAGCATAATCTTAGATTGTACAATGTAGGCGGTCTTATCGCTATGAAGCGATCTCTTTCAGACAACCTGCAGGTAGAGGACATAACAAGAATAAAAAGAGAAAATAGGTAAGGTAGTGTGAGATAGTGAGTTAATGAGATAATTATATATTTATACATGAAGTTATTTTATGCATTCATGAATGCAAGTACATATAGGTAGTACTTATAAACATGGTAAATATCTGTAAACATACACAACATTATAAAGAAACGGTAAAAAATACTTATTCAGGTTTGTTTTATCCACGCACTAGAGACATTTAAAAGTTACAGTGTGAGGAAATAAGCTTTGAGTCGGGATTTGAAAATAGGTGGGGATTGAGATTGCCTAATAAGTAAAGGTAGCGAATTCCACAAGCGAATGGATTGGACAGTGAAAGAATTGGAATAACAACTTGAAGAATGAGATGGGAAAGCGAGAAGAAGATTCCGGGTTGACCGCATATTATCACTCTTGGCAGACCGCTGAAATTGGAACAACTCCTTTAGATAAGGAGGTGACCGGGGATCGAACAACACAGAGTGAAGCAAGGAGAGAATATGAAGATGTCGTCGGCGACGAATTGGAAGCCATTTTAATTGGGTGCGGAATTCAGATACATGATCACACTTGCGTAGGCCAAAGATGATGCGAATGCAGAAATTCTGAAGACGTTCCAGTTTATTAAGAAAATTTTGAGTAACATCGAGATAACAGCAGTCGGCATAATCGAGAATCGGCAGGAGAGGGGCTTGGACTAGAGAAACCTTGGTGGGTACGGGGAAAAAACACACTTTGCCCGACCTGGGAATCGAACCCGGGATCTCCGGGTTTCATCAATTCAGTAGGCTGGTCTATAAAATCAAAATTACCGCATCCACAATTCGTAGCATTACAACCAATCAAGGAATACTGATCCAGCATTATTTGATTAGGAATTCCAATTCACGGCACGCCATTGTACAGCAGGGCTGAAAAGAATCGATGGTTGTTTAGACTAATAAATAATATATAATAAAATCTTTATTGAATTTTTCGCATGAAATGGTACAATGCGTCACTAGTTTCCACACTAGGATTCCCTGTGTTGTGGCAAACTAGTCTCTTCAATCCTATTTATATATTAAGTAAAAAAAAAAACTTAAATCAAACATTTCTTATGGGAAATATAAGGCTAATAGATCAATCAAATGTCTGTGTGTGTGTGTGTGTGCGTGTGTTGTGTAGTGTGTGCGTGTGTGTGAAAGAGATAGAGAGAGTAAGAGCTATAAGTTTATTAGGGAAGGTACGCTCCTGTCCTCAACACGTCATTGACGCGTATTCGCTATTACAAGTTTATAAGGCTGCCTAAATAGTGCATAGTTTACATGTTATACTCAACTAGTGTTTGAGGTTTCCAATTATAATATTAAAATAGATTATAATACCCTTCAATATGCATAAACGCAAATTGCGTTTTCGTACACAAATTCCATTACAAACCACAATTTTCTACTCGAAATAAACACATTAGCATTTTTCTTTTTTTTCTACTCAGAGCACACACCAAACACAAACCCACCACACATCAAACACGGACACACCAGAAAATACACATACCACATAAACACACACCTCTTATACATAATAACATTAAACCTATTAACTCTCAAAGCATTATTTTTTAGTCTTAGTTTTGGTACTTTATATATCTTTGATGCTTAAAAGGAGATCCCAGCGATGTGTATGTAACTATGTTTAAAAATACACAATATAGTATTTTTTTATATCGAGGGACTAAACGAAGCCATAATATACCAGAGGTAGTTAGACTCCCGAGCGTGCGAGGGAGTCGATGAAACCGAGGGTATAATAAGTTGGCGTTTAGTCTCGAGGTGCAAACTGTACCTTTCACTTTGAGTGCGAAAAAATAGTCATTTTAGTACAAAAACATTTAAAACCGAACAAATCTACACTTGACAAAAGATCTGAAATTTCTGTGGTCAGTTTTTTCTTCTGAACTGAACCACAGATTAACAATTTAAAACACATGGCGCCACCTTCTTTGCGGACAAACCATGGAACTAAAACCCTCAACATTTTCGCAATGAAGATGGTCCACACTCCACAGATAATAGTATGTTTTTTTACGGGCTGTTTGAGTTTGTCTATGTCACATGAAGGAAATTAAAAACGAATGTGCTTCTGGCTGGATGCTGAACTGGATGCGCTGAGAGACGCCCTGGCTTAAACAGTTGTCTGGTACCTCGTTGTAACACAAGAATATTTACATAAACTTACTTCGGGAAAATGACAAGTGGTGTATTGTCTGGCACAGATTTATTTAGCTGTAAGTTTCTTTGTTTAATCAACTGGTCACGTAAATAGCAAAGCTGCTTCCCGTCCTCTGTACGATTAGATCTTTGACACTACGCAACGGTTTTTGATGTGGTTTTCATTAATAGATAGAGTAATTGTAATTATACATGCATACTATTATAGAAGGGGGAACACATTCGTTTTTATATTGCGAATACGTCTGTCATAGTTTCGTATGCAAGCCACAATCTGGCAGCAAATGACAGAAAGAGGATGCTTATGCAGCTAGGCCTCCGTGGGCAGAGGCGTTTAGGCGTTATGTAAATTCTTTCCAGTGCGGAAATTTAAAGATTAAAGATAACGTGGAGCGGTGAGCCTAAATAAACAAAGAGGGTAAAATTAACCCAGAGCTATATCCACATAATTATAAGAGGCTCTACCTACTGTTGCGGAATTTTGACTGATTAAGGGATTACCTAAAGTCCTCTCATAGTAAATCAGGTAAAATATGAAATAAAAATGCGCTAGACAACCATACCACTTTTCATGGTCTCGAAGCAATGATAAATATCCCAGTGTAACGAGGCATCAGACAAGGAAATAAGCCAGAGCCGTCTCCCAGCACACCCATACTCAAGCTAATTTAGAAAAGTTCGTTTTCTGAATTGATTCGACCGGTAATCGAACCTGGGACTCTACGGAAGTCAAGGCGAGAAACCCTACTACAGTGCACGCCAATCTTGTCGTCATAATGGGGTGCTGACATCCCAAAAGGAAGCTACTGTCCACATTTTATATTGTTTATTTGGTCAGAAAAACAGGACGATGTCTTTTTATCCGTTAATGTACTTACGAGTATGTTAACTGATTTTTTCTTCTTTCATTAAAAAAAAACTGCAGCCTATAAATAATTTACTTGCTTTAAAAACGCGCGGCGACTGTTTTTTAGTTTTAAGACTACCGACGCGACGTTTAATTGGTATTTTGGCGCGGCTCATGCGCATAGAATTATGTTACACTGTCTTTATTTTTTAAGTTTCTCAGTAAGTGAATTGTATTCTAATGAGAAATAAAGTATCTTTAACCATAAAAAGCATCAAGTTTGCTAACTGCGGATTCACTGTCAAAATCCCGATCAGAAAAATCTGAAATTACCATGCCTAAAAACTAAAGCCTATAACTCTCGCAAATACGGATTAAAACTCTACCTACTAACACAGGCGGTAAAACTTTCTACTTAGCACAAGCAAACAAAACAAGAGAACAATTTATGCCCGAAACGAGGGTTAAGAAACAAATAAAGTTTTCCGCAGAAAAAATAGAAGACGTGCCCCCACACAAGACGATAACTTCTGTGCCATCCCTGTTTGACAGACCAAGGTCAATATGACAAAATGAAGTAGTTTCGTAGTTGATACATGGCCTTGACCATGGCACGAGGTCGGTGTCCACGGGTAAATTTGAAGTTTCGGGGGTTTCCAATTATTATGGTGACAGAACCCAAAAGCAACGTCTACCTTATCTGCTAAATAGTTCCGAGGTCAGCCTCGAACAGAAAAAAACAAAATCAAGAAAATGTTAAAAGGTTTTTCTTGGATTCGCTGGATGTTTCATAACTTAAAGGCGTATGTATCTATGATGCAGTTGTTAAAGTGTTAATTACCTATATTATTTGACACCCTCCTGCAGTCAAACTGTACAGTTTTGCAGGGCATTGTTAACTGCGTGTTCATTGTTCTCTTTAATAAATTTAAATAAATAAATAATATACCAAGCTTTCCTTACTGCTGCTGTACATTGGGTCACTAGACGAGGTGACTAGTGGTTGGGCTGGGCTACTAGGGCCTCTAAACTCTACTCCTAGTGGCTAAGGGCAAGCCACAAGACGTCTCTCTACTGAGCGTGGTCACAAGATCTTGTGGTGTCCACTTGAGGCCCAGTTTGCGCAACACTAGTCCGATAGTCTAGTGCTTTGGGCTAATTTTTACTTAAGTTAGTCTCTCTCCTGACAATATCGGATCGTAAATGCACATGCTTTTTAGGTAGGTAGGTGCAAATTGTTTCACAGGCGAAAAATATTAGAGGATAAAATAAAATCTTATTTGAGAACTGATGAACGCTTTTAGACCGCAAATGTACGAAAATATAGGTCAATGTCAAAAAAGTCAATTAGGCGATTAAAAGTTCTCAGAACATTTTATGATTTAAGACGAGAGGGACATCCTGTATCTTGATTTCATCTTATTCCCGCGAGTCGCTGACTGTAATGAGAAATTCTACTTAAATTTACAATTCATTATTTTCTCCCAAAAAGCAAATACCCATTTTGATGATACATTAAAGTCAAGGTTTCTGTTCAAACATTATTCCTTTGTTATGATAACATTTGTTTAACCTCAACTTTTTAAGAGATCACAATCAACATCACCATCATCAGCATTGGCAGCTACAAAGCGTCCACTATTGATCATAGGCTTCCCCAAATATTACCAGAGCAGCCAATGGCCAGAACCTTCCATTTCTTGTGTCCATCATTGTGAAATTTCATAGTTAGAACAATCATGCTCGTGCTCACAAGCGTGCTGGACTACGGCGTCACCCACACACAATTCAGCATTTGTTGGCCCGAACTAAAAGGTTCAGTGACTCGTTTCTTTGTCGTACCATCCAGACGTGGAACGCCCTTCCAGCACATGTGTTTCCTTCCTCGTATAGTTCCGGGTTCTTCAAGCGGGGCGTGAAAAGGCATTTCCGCAGGCCTTCAAGGTGAGGATGGCCAGCCCAGTGATTCGTTTGAAAGAATGACTGGGCTTATCAGCCTCATATCTGGACCTCACGACCGCTTTCGATCAGGTGGAGTGAGGTCATCTTGACGGGCAATAAAAAAAACATTTACTACCCCTTTTTCAAGTCGTTCAACTCGAAGGACCAAAATTTTAACAAAAAAAAACCAACTTCAAAAAAAACTATTCCAAAACAAAGCACTAAAAAGTAAAGAAATAATTGCGTATTCTTATAAAACTTATATACGATATTATAATGTAGGTACAATCATTGTTATTGTTGGAGTCGGTGTCAGCCAAGGAAACATTACAATATACCTAGCAATATACCTATTTCTTACATATCACGTTTACGTATGTATGTAGGTTTACAAACCTATATTTAAACCTAAATTTTTGTTTATTTCTTGATTTTCAGTGAATAGTTCTTATTTATTTTATACATCGAAAAAGTATTGTCCAATTTCTGCTAAGAATTAAAGAGTTCCATTACTTTGTCTTGGATCCCATAATCAGAACCTAACCAAACTCTTATTAAAAAAAGAAGCATCGAAATCGGTTGGCGTGATAATGAGTTATTCGTCCTTTTGTCGCGCATTTTGTCTATCTAGATTTAAGACTTATATGGATTTCCCATGGATGTCACTGTCAGAACTGGATTAAATTAAAATGGGACCACACGGGCAGCATTAGCTTTCAAATGAAAAAAAAGAATTATCAAAATCGGTTGGCGTAATATTGAGTTATTCGTCCATATGTCGCGCATTTTGTCTATGTAGATGATCAAAATCGGTTCACCCAGTCGAAAGTAATGGGTAACAAACATTAAAAAAAAACAAAAAAAACATTCTGTCGAATTAAGAACCTCCACCTTTTTTGAAGTCGGTTTAAAATTAAATGTGGTCCTTTCAACCGGATAGTCCAAGTCCAATTAACTATTCTCTTACTAGTAAACTTCAAAAAGTTTTGGTAGTAAAAGTGATATCCTATTCGATAGAGCTGAAATAAATTTCTGAAACTTTCTTCGATAAGCCGAACTAGTTTCTACCGGAATTTTACTTTATTTTCTTCCTAACCGGATAATGCCGCTCATTTTATACTTGTAACGATAGGAATTCTTGGAAGTTCAGTTAAGTAATTACTTTAAAAGGAATTAATAATCGCTTAATAATTAAAATAGACTTTTTCTTTTTGTGACGGACTTCTTTGTACGTTTTCAACTTGCAGTATTCTTCGTGATATTGATGAGTTTTGAAGTTACTCGTAGGTACACTTCAAAACCCACTTAAAGTTTGTTTTCTGCCACAGATTCCATTTTCTTCTTTTCATTTATCTTATATACATCAAACAAAGTAGTCTAGTAGTATGCCCTAGATCTTCAGAACTACGCAATAAACTATTTACTAATCAAAAATATTGGAAATTTGAAAATGAGGCTTTGAGAAGGGCGATGAATAATTTTATTCAAAAATACATCCAAACGTCACCACTTGCAAGAATAATCACATGTGAAAATAATTCAAACGCCTAGTTGAAAAGTCATCGGGAAAAATCAAATTGGGTCTAGAATAATGTATGCTGCGAAACACACGAATTTTGCATCCACTACAAAAAAAGCACGAAATTCGCCGACAACACTAAAAAACGTTGAGGATTGCACGCGATCGATCGGACCCTCCTGGGACGAATAAAACGAACCGTGCTAGGGTGACCAAACAACTGAAGGGCGGTTTCACATTTAGGCGACTTTAGCAGCGTGACGGTCACGCGCCAAACGTGCGACGGTCGCGCTGCTAAGAATTTCATACTATAAACGACAGCGCGACAGTGGCGCGTGGGCGGCGCGTTGCTGTCGCTGCATTCAGTAGGCGCAGAGTTAATCTTGCAAGCGAACGTTTTTCTTACAAAATGAGTGAATTCGACATAGAAAGATTCATTTTTGCGTGTATTGCACCGCACTGACCCAAGTGTAGTCGCTGTTTTTATAATGTAAAGGTATTAGCTGCTGCCGCGTTACTGACGCCCAAATTTGAAAGCGATCAAAGGCCCGGTTTAAATGTTGAGAGTTTTAGTTCCATGGTTTGTCCGCAAAGAAGGTGGCGCCATGTGTTTTAAATTGTTAATCTGTGACTGGTTCACTGGTTCAGAAGAAAAAACTGACCGCGAAAATTTCAGAACTTTTGTCGAGTGTAAATTTGTTCGGTTTTAAATGTTTTTGTACTATATTGACTATTTCTCTCGCACTCAAAGTGAAAAGTACAGTTTGCACCTCGAGACTAAACGCCAACTTAATATACCCTCGGTTTTATGAAACGCGAACGGAGGGCTCTGTCAAAAAGAGCGAATATGTTGGCTCGCAGGTTTGCTCGGAGTTCAGTTGAGGTGAAGGTTACGCTTTTCCATACTGCACTTCGCTGTATACCTGCGCTCTGTGGGCTAACTTTTCGCAAAAAGCATTCAGCGCGATCCGTGTGCAATTTAACAATGCGTTCCGGGCATTATTGGGGCTGCCCCACTTCTGTAGCGCCTCGGGTATGTTCGCGGATGCCCACACTTCCTGTTTCTACGCGACCATTCGCAAAAGATGTGCGTCATTAGTGCGGCGAGTGCGGGCCAGCCCCAATGCCGTTCTGGCGATGATAGCCGAGACGCTAGATTGCCCCTATATCCGTCACTGCTGTCAATTGCATGCCGCCGGCAGTGTCGGATAGGGTGGTAATCCGAATTAATCATATATATTTTTTTCTCCTGTTGTTAATGAAATATTATTTTGATTACAATTTAATTTAATTTATTTCCATGCATTTCAATTCAATTTAATTTATAAGTACTTTGTATCATTTAAAAGTGACCATAATTTTTATTTTATTTTTTATTTGTATTTAATTTCGATTTGACATGTCTACTTTTATAAAATTCTCATAGGCCTAAATGCCTAGTACAGCACCATGCAATTTAAATCTATTCTACAAATATCGATCTTTTTTTCAATCCCAACAAATCCGCAACTCACAGCCACCCCACAGTGAAAAAGGTACTGAACCCATCGCAGTGAGCTCACGTAAATATCCGCTGACGTATCAGATTCGGTAGAAAGGTAAACGAAAAGTGAATTTAGGATTCAGTCTGTTAATCTCTTGTCTAACCGGGGTCACTGTCAAACCTTATTTACTTATTTGTCAGACCCCAAAATAACTAGAGCTTGTCTAAGCAGAAATGACGCACCCCATTACTTTTTTATTGCGTCCATATTTGAAATTTATATGAAGCCGATACTCATCCATTGTAGCGATGACTTGATTTCAAGGATGGAGGCCTTTGCCCAGCAGTGAGACAGTATGCTAATAAATAACTCTACTGTACTTTCCTTTTTGTATGCTGGATGCGGTGGAGCAGCGCGTCATTTAAAAAAACAATAAAATAACAAAAACCGAATAGGCATAGTGGGTGACAGCAAATTTGAAAAACTGTTCTAATAGTATATTTTATATCGAGGGACTCAACGAAGCGAGGGAGTCAATAAAACCGAGGGTATATCAAGTCTCGAGGTGCAAACTGTACTTTTCACTTTGAGTGCGAGAAAAATAGTCAATTTAGTACAAAACATTTGGTAAATATTACTTAAAATGAATTTGAATGTGAATTAATAAAATAAAAACCACAAATGTTTCTTATTCCTCCAGTCCATACAACTTTCGTAAGTTTTTAGGTAAATCTTCCGCGATTTTGGCGGACGAAGATTATATAGTATGTCTTTTGCTCTTTGCTCGACGTCAAACTCTTCACTGTCACAGGTCACAGGACATTCTTGATAAATTTATTTAAAACCGAACAAATTTACACTCGACAAAAAGTCTGAAATAACGCGGTCAGTTTTTTCTTTTAAGCCAGTCACAGATTAACAATTTAAAACACATGGCGCTACCTTCTTTGCGGACAAACCATGGAACTAAAACTCTCAACATTTTCGCAATAAAGATGGTCCGTCCACACTCCACAGATAATAGTAACTATAATTACTGGCTGTTTGAGTTTGTCCGTGTCACATGAAAGAAATTAAAAAACTAATAAACTTTTTACTCCCTAGAGACTAAAGTGGTCACTGTAGTCCCGCTTCGTAGGGCTATATTGGCGTACTTTTAGAGCATGAGAAGTGAAAATTATATTTTTTGACCACTTTAGTCCCTAGGGAGTAAAAAGTAATTAGTTTTTTAATTCCCTTCATGTGACAAAGACAAACTCAAACAGCCAGTAAAAATATACTATTATCTGTAGAGTGTTTACCGTCTTCATTGCGAAAATGTTGAGAGTTTTAGTTCCATGGGTTGTCCGCGGAGAAGGTGGCGCCATGTGTTTTAAATTGTTTATCTGTGGTTCAGTTCAGAAGAAAAAACTGACAACGAAAATTTCAGAACTTTTGTCAAATGTAAATTTGTTCGGTTTTAAATGTTTTTTACTAAATTGACTATTTTTCTCAAACTCAAAGTGAAAAGTACAGTTTGCACCTCGAGACTAAACGCCAATTTAATATACCCTCGGCTTCATTGACTCCCTGGCACGCTCGGGAGTCAAACCACCTCTGGTGTATTATGGCTTCGTTTAGTCCCTCGATATAAAATATTTTATTTGAGACCGAACAGCCCTATAATGTTCAAAAACATCTGTTTTACCCGGGATTTTATATTTCTACAAAAAATAAAGGTTAAAGGGAGCGTCGTGTCCTAGAGGTTAGTTTGCCTTCCCGGATCGTGGATCGGGTAAGTCCCGAGTTGAAATCTGGTCAGAACCAACTTGCTCATTGTAAAATTTGCAGCCGCAGCCTAGATTAAATACCACAAAGATTTAGCCAGCTTCAGTGGTAGGTAGATTTTAAGTTAAAAATAAATAATTTACATTTGGGTGGGACATTCAGTGGAGGTTTGGGGGCGTCGTGGCCTAGGGATAAAGCAGTCTGGCTTGGAACCCGTGTGATCCCGAGTTCGAATCTGGCCAGAACCAACTTTGAGTTTATAGTTTTTGCGGCTGACTCTCCGGTGCTGGAAAACATCGCTAAAAACCAAATCAACCCGGAATACGCCGGAATCCTCCTACCTACCCACTAAGTTGGGTTTTAATACCATAGGTGAAAAGTGGGCTTCTGAATGTTCCGTTCACCACGACGGAAACATTCTCTTGCCTCAGAGTACCCCGTTTGGGAATTAGTCGTGATGGTATGTCATGTTATTAAAGAAATCTCAAATGAACTACAAATCGCCTTTGGTTGAATTCGTGTTACTTTACCGTTATTCGTGTTACCCCTAATTCAATTATCGGTCATCGAACCATGGCATTTAGAGGCAGCTTTCGGTACAAAGCGATTATGTGCTGTAATAATTTACCAATAAGAAATATGGTTTCGAAGCCAAATTATAAAAATTAGCTATTTGTTAATTTATCTCTTATATCAGCAAATCTTATATAGATTTAAGTTGCATAGTGCTGTACTAGGCGTTTAGGCCTATGAGAATTTTCTGATGATTTCTTACTTTTTTGTTCAACAAAATAATGATATAGTATATTTTATATCGAGGGACTAAACGAAGCCATAATATACCAGAGGTGGTTTCACTCAATGAAACCGAGGGTATATTAAGTTGGCGTTTAGTCTCGAGGTGCAAACTGTACTTTTCACTTTGAGTGCGAGAAAAATAGTCAATATAGTACAAAAACATTTAAAACCGAACAAATTTACATTTGACAAAAGTTCTGAAATTTTCGTTGTCAGTTTTTTCTTCTGAACTGAACCACAGATTAACAAAAAAATAATTTGAATATGGTTTACAAAATAAGAAATATGGTTTCAGAGCCAAATTATAAAAATAAGCTTTTTGTTTATTTATCTCTTATATCAGCAAAAGTTAGTAATTACACTTTCGCTCGCAAAGTAACGTAATGCTCTGTGTGTTATGTTGTGTCTATTTTCTATAAGTTATTGGGTAGAAACCTAATGTGCTACTCATATAGAATTTCATTTAATCTTATCGATGTTCCTGCACCTTCCAGGGCGATCGCTGAAAATCAGTGCATGCGCTCTTGCAGCGATGCGTCACTGAGCCTTGACCCTTAGTGTCTGCAGCACACATGTGCATTCATTTTAAATGAATAAATATCTGGGACAATTCACACCAAGATCATCTGACCCCAAACTAAGCAGAGCTTGTACTATGGGCGTCAGAGACTGATAAACATACTTAAATATTTCTAAATACATACTTAAATAGATAATAACACCCACACAACAAACATAAATGTTTGTCATGGGTGGGGATCGAACCCACGACCTCCGGCGCTAAAGGCAGGATCGCTGCCATTGCGCCAACAGGCCAGTCAAATTTCAAATACAAGTTTGTAGTAGCAGTTAATGTAATTCATTCATAATTCATAATTCATTTATTCGATGCTTCATGTGGTAAGTTACAGGTCTTAAATAAACATATAGTACATACACATGAACCCTGCTAGGGCACTGCAAGATATTTTGGAGTAAGTTATTTACAAACTTATGTTTTCATGCATATTTTAACATTTATGATTCTTAATTCTTTATTGCTAATGTGATTTTTAACAAGCTCTTAAAACTAAAAAAAAAAAAAAAAAAGTGACAACACATGACCCTGTGAGGGCATTGCAACATAATTAAAAAATTGCTTATCAGTTAACAGTTCTTACAATTTAATTTATATTCAATTGCTTCATATTTATCAAATATAAAGCATTATAGGTACATTATCATTATTATTTATTACATTTATTTATGTATGTATGTATTCATGTCATGATAGGAAATAAATATTGTTAAATTATTGTAATGAGTGGTTTTTATTAAAATATAATTATAATTAATGTAATTCGTATTACCTAAAAAAATTTTTACTATTTAAATATTACTATTAAATATGTAAAGGAAATTAGCCCCTAAAACAATGTCGTAAGAAGTGACTGACTAGAGCCCATTAAGCCGTATAGTTGTCGAGCGCTCAGCAGAGATAACATTGTATTTGCTGCACTGCTACCTATTCATTACCTGCAAAGCACTATGACCCATAAGCGCCTGTTAATAAACCAGCAGTTTGTAAATATCAGTGTGAAGTATCATTGTGGCAAAAAATGTAGTCTTAGAACACTAAAAGTACCTAATATGCTTATTTAAAAATGTATGTTCTCGGTGCTGCGGGTAGGGGTTTGCTTCAAACACAATTTGATGTTTACTAATCCTGTTTATTTCATTTTGTTATGTAGTTTAACTATAGTGAATTGTGTTAAACTCTGTACGCATGTTTTTTTTTGCACAAATAAATATTCTATTTGAATATCTGATTGTGTCTTAAGCTCTGTCTGTCTATATGTACGTGTGTTGAAGAGACTAATAAACGTTCTATCTATTTATTTTACAAAAGCAAATCAAAAAGACATATTATGCCGATTTTACTGTTCAATTCTTAAAAAAACAACGCATTCCATCCCAGAGAATGATAAATCTGACACAGATTTCAGAGATGGCTTACAGCAAGAATTCCCGAACCTTTAAAAGCGAACAAATGAAACGTAAACAACGCAGAATTGGAAGCTTCCAGATCCTGAACAATACGGAGGCTTCTAACAGAAAATCTTGATAAAATTGAACCTGTAAGAGACATGCGGGCTTCTTGGAACAAAAGATTTTGATTGAATTAGTTGTTTAAAATATATTTCGAAGTACATTCACTGAACTGAAAATGACAAAAAAGCGGGAAAAGGTATCCGTTCGGAAATAATACGCATCAGTCAATGTTGTTAAAAAAAAGAAAACCACGCATTGATGATTAAAACTTAGGCTGTGTGTACAACACCGCGGCAGCGGCAGGCAAAGCGCCGCTCTAAAAGTACCTAATCTTTTTTTCATGACTTTAGGAGCAATAACTTGACAAGAATAATTTTCCCAACAATAAGAATCTTAAATTAATCTAACATAAAAACAATGTTTTACTATTTCTATGTTCTAAAGATAGTGGCTTTAAAATGTACCTATGCATAAGCTTATCATTATTAAAGAACCAAGAATTCCCCAACCTTTACAAGTGAACAATCGAAACGTAAACAAAAGTAAAATTGAAAGCTTTCAGTTACTAAACAGTACGGAGGCTTTTAACAGAAAATCTTATATATAATTTAACCCGTAAGAGGCATGAGGGTTTTGTTCAGTTAACCTAGAACTAGAGTTTAATTGGGATTGGTTTTTCAAAATATATTTCGAAGTGGATTCACTGAACTGTTCATGTCAACAAATGACTCTGTAACAAACACCGAATTGTATAATATTATGTATACTGTTATCTTTCATAAATATTAGAAAATTTCGCTAAAATTTCTTTCTACAATTTTTTCTTGTAAAAAGGTTATGTGATTTTATTTTTGGCTGATGCCCACACTTAGAGCATTCTTGCTCTAAGTGCTCACACCGACATGGCTAAAAAGTTCAATATAAACTGTAAATGTCAGAAAAGGTGACAAGTGTTAGCGAATGGCGGCCGCCCCTAGACTGATGTCATCACTTCCGTTGATTATTATTAAAATACAATAAATTAGAAGTAACTGCTATTAAGTTAATGATAAATCATTATTTAATTATTTATGTTGATTTTAAAATATATTGTAATTTAATTCAATCAATTGAGAAATCATAATATAAAACAAACATCGAATGGCGCCACCGTCAGTGGCGCCATTCGATGTGATCCAATGAGTCAATCCCATGAAGAACCCGATTTTTTTTCTTCTTCCCAACACCCCACGCCTGCACCGAAGAAACGACACCGAGTGACTCATACCGACGCAGAAGTGATCCCCAAATTCCGGCCTGAAGACACCACCAGCAACATCAGCAGCTGGTTACATAAAATCGACCAGCTTGGTGATGTGTATGGTTGGGATGCGACTGAAAAACAATTTATTATGCAGCTTCGCCTGCGTTGCTCCGCTAGACGATGGTATGAAGACCTTGACGATTATGATCACGACTGGGAGGGATGGAAATGCGCACTTGAATCCGCTTTCCCACGATCAACCGACCACGTGGACAAGCTGGAATCTATGCTGGCAAGAACGAAGAGTGACTCCGGGACAATGACGAAATACTACCATGACAAGGTATCACTACTCAAGAAGTGCAACATCTATGGGCAAGAAGCGATCTCGTGTATTATAAGAGGTCTGCCCTTAGAGCTGCGGGCAAACGCTAAAGCGTACCAGTGCTAGGAACCCGAGCTCCTCTATTATGGATATTTGTCGTCTTTAGAGAATTATAAAAAAGTGGAGAGCGCTATGCTGTCACGAAGATCGACATGGAGAAGAGGCACCGATGGAAACTCTACTACAACTTCGCAGCAAATGGGAGTGAAGCGGTGCTACGTTTGTAGTCGAGTCGGACACGAGGCGCGAGACTGCAGAGCCCAACAGCGCTGTGATACCTGCCAGCGAACCGGACACATATCAGCGACATGCTGGTTCAGAGCCACTCCTGGGTCTTTACGGCAACAAGGCGAAACAAACCAGGTGAGTCGTATAATGTTCACAACTACGAACATTTACTCAAGTCTATACAAATGTCCCGCATACATAGGCACAGAAAAGCTTGTTGCATTCATAGATACTGGAAGTAAATTGAATATTATGACACAAAAGAAGGCGAAAATACTAGACCTAGCAATTTCACCATCTTCCATTGTAATGCAAGGGTTTGGCGGTGCACACACACAGTCACTAGGCAGGTCACGTGTAGATGTGTTAATAGATAATGTGCGGTTAGGTGGATTAGTTGAAATAACGGATTACGACCTATCTGACATTGACCTTATTATTGGACAACCAATGATAAATCAATCTGGAGTTAGCTTAGTAACCACATCAGAGTCTGTTAAATTTGTTGAAACGCCAGCTGTAAATGATTGCCTAAATAGTCTTGATTTGCAAAATTCTGACTATAATTCTAAATATGGTGTCTATCTAAGGCCCTGTTCAGATATACGCGCGATCGACGCGCGTTTCGTTATACATCGATGGTTATAATACACAATCAACAAACTAGCTTACTTCTCAGCGATCCATGTATTACGAAACGCGCGTCGATCGCGCGTATATCTGAACAGGGCCTTAAGTGTGGTGTCAGCATACCAGCTCAAAGCACTAGCTTTATTACTGTATTTGTAGACATTGAATCCGATGATGACTTGTGCTTCCTGACTAATTCTGTATATTTACAATTAGGTAAATTATGTTACGCTATCCCTGGACAAATTATCTGCATCGAAGGCCGGTTGCAATGTATAAATATGGGTAACGAAGCAATTTCTTTCCCTAGTCATAAATTAATAGCACGTGCTGAACTTGTAACGCCTGTCCCCGATAACGTTCGGGAGGTCATGACTCCTGATCTACCCTCTCAGACTTCTCAGTGCACCTCATTATTAGGAAAAAGTGAAATAGACGTAGGAGAACTCGAAAGTGCGAATCGCGCTGAACTCTATGCCTTATTAAATAGTTACAGCCACCTATTCGCAAAGGATACTAAAGATTTAGGTTGCACAGATCTTATTGAAATGCACATTCAGACAACGACTGACAAACCGGTCCATTTTAAGCCTTATAGACTTTCCCATAAGGAAAATGATATTGTCAACGAAAAAGTTCAGGATTTAATTGAGTGTGGAATAGTTCGAGAGTCGATTTCAGAGTTTGCAAGTCCAGTTATATAAGTCAAAAAGAAAAGTGGAGACTACAGACTTTGCGTAGATTACAGGGCTTTGGACTCTCAAACTGTAAAGGACCGCTATCCCCTGCCTCATATCGACGATCAAGTTTCAAAATTGTCCGGAAAATGCTGCTTTACTACCCTAGACTTAGCCCAAGGCTATTATCAGGTGAAACTGGCGGACGGTTCAATAAATAAAACCGCTTTTGTGACACCTTCTGGACAGTACGAATTTCTTAAAATGCCATTCGGACTAGCCAATGCCCCTGCCGTATTTTCTCGTCTGATCCGTCTCGCACTCAATGATGTCCGAAATGACGTTGCAACGTACCTTGATGACGTAATGCTCCCCACAGTAACCGTAGGAGAGGGTATTCAACTGTTGGAGCGCGTTTTGGACCTATTGCAAAGGGCTAATTTGAAATTAAACCTGACTAAATGTTCATTCCTAAAAAAGAGTGTCGATTACTTGGGCTATGAAATTTCTGCAGGTACGATTCGACCAGGCCTAGCCAAAATAAATTGCGTCTCAGAATACCAAAGGCCAAGAAATGTGCACGAAATTCGTCAATTTATTGGTTAACTTCATATTTTAGAAAGTTCATTTGTGGATTTGCTGAAATAGCTCTTCCATTAACAAAACTAACAAAAAAAGACGTGGACTGGTACTGGGGCCAAGAACAGGAAAACGCGTTTCAAACATTGAAACTCAGATTAATTAAGAGGCCACTGCTTGCTATCTATGATAGCAAGGCTGTTACTGAACTGCACACCGATGCGAGCAAGCTAGGTGTAGGCGGAATTATTATGCAGCATCAATCTGACGGATCAATAAAACCAATCGCATATTTCAGTAGAGTAACATCTAAAGAGGAACAGTTATATCATAGTTACGAGCTTGAAACCCTAGCCGTAGTGGAGTCGTTGAAACGTTTTCGCATTTATTTGGTAGGAATACCTGTAAAAGTAGTAACTGACTGTGCGGCGTTACGCACCACATTAACTAAAAAAGATCTGATCCCTCGTATAGCTCGGTGGTGGTTGGCTATCCAGGATTTCGATTTGCAAATAGAATACCGAGCGGGAGAGCGAATGAAGCATGTAGATGCGTTAAGTAGGAACCCTCTACCAATCTTCCAAATGAGTGAATCTGACTGGCTAGTTACACTTCAACTACAAGACGACAATGTCCAACACCTAATCACTCAGTTACGAGAAAACACTACCAATCCAGACATAATTAATAATTATATTGTTAAGGACAACATTTTGTACAGGAAAACCTTTCATGGAGAGAGTTTCGTTATACCAAAGTTAGCTAAATATGGACTTTTGGAAAAGTATCATGACCAGATAGGGCATCCGGGGTTTGAACGATGTGAGAAAACTATAAAAGAACAATTTTGGTTCGCCGGGATGACACGATTTATAAGAAAGTATGTTAAATCGTGTCTACAGTGTGCGTATGGAAAGTCTGAATATGGGAAATCACGTCATGCTCCCGAGCAACACCTAGGGCTGTTATAACATTTTCATTCAACTAAAACAATTGTTCACAATATGTTCTCAATTAGTACTCCTTTAAAAAAAATTGTACCTGTGTAGGTTAGAACGTACAATTACTTCAATTCGTGGCTGCTGTAGAGCATCTCCCCAGCAACCCCATATTTAAATTTCACGTAATTCAACGCAAATACTAAGGATTAGGCAAGTACTAGGTTATAAATAAAATGTACATTTGCTCAAAAAGAAGTAAAGCTATTCTAGTCACTTAGTTTAAATTACAAAACTGTATTTAATCATCAGTAACCCCCTATGGCTTTGTAACATTTTCATTCAACTATAACAATTGTTCATAATAAGTTGTTAATTAGTATATCATAGATATTAAAATGTTGTACTAGTGTGTTTGTTTTAATTACCTACCTAACTATGAACCTGGCATTTAAAGCATTCAGTTAATTTCTATCAATTTTTGTAATTGCTGAGGAAATTTGGAATCCCTATCGCCAAAATTAACTGAATTTCCGATGCGTCACCATAAGGAACTATTACTTTGAACAACAGTACATTTTGTCAATACTCGATATTTGTTAAAACCACACAACTGCATACAATTTGATGTTAGTAATAGAATTTGCTATTCAGGCGCTGTGGTCAATACAGGTAAATAAAGTTTTGTAAATGATACTAAGTGACTAGAATAGCTTTACTCCTTTTTGAGCAACAGTACGTTTTATTTATAACCTGGTACTTCCCTAATCCTTAGTATTTGCGTTGAATTACGTGAAATTTAAATACGGGGTTGCTGGGGAGATGCTCTACAGCAGCCCCGAATTGAAGTAATTGTACGTTCTAACCTACACAGGTACAATTTTTTTTAATGGAGTACTAATTGAGAACATATTGCGAACAATTGTTTTAGTTGACTGAAAATGTTATAACATCCATAGGGGTTGCTGGGGAGCATGACGTGGGAAATCGCAAGGGGAGCTATACCCAATTGAGAAATTACCAGTACCCATGCATACTCTTCACGCCGACCACTTAGGTCCTTTTGTAAAAACAAGGAAAGGCAACACGTACGTTCTAGTTGTAATAGATTCTTTCACGAAATTCGTATTTGCAAGGGCTGTTAGAAACTGTAGTTCAATAGAGACCATTAAACATTTAAAAGAAATAATTACACTGTTTGGCCAACCAACTAGGATTATTACAGATAGGGGAAAAACTTTTACCAGTCGTTATTTTAAGCAGTTTGCTGAAGAGTCTCAATTCAAACACATCCTGAATGCCATAGCAAGTCCCAGGTCAAATGGTCAGGTTGAGCGTGTAAATCGCACGATCGTAGATGGTCTTAACACCATGGCTGAGAGTGAAAGTACTTGGGACGAGAAACTACCTGATGTTGTATGGGGAATAAATAATACTCCTAATTCAACTACAACTTTTGCCCCTTTCAAGCTTATGTTTGGCCATGAAAATTCCCGTTTACCAGCTTACCCTACAGGGCAGTCTCAAGATTTTACTTTGCTAGAACAGGCACTGCAGAATAGGAGAGAAACCGCTAAATTGCGTATTGACAGAAACATGACCCTTATGAAAAAGAGATTTGATCGATCCCGGAAAAAGTGCATAAAGTATTCAGTAGGTCAGTTAGTTTTGTGGAAAGGTGGTGCTAGTAGGGACACGTCTGCTAAAGTCTCACAAAAACTAAAGAGCCCTTACACAGGTCCTTACAGAGTTTGCAAAGCTCAATCGAATATAGATCGTTATACAATTTGCAGCGTCAAAGGGATGAAAGGATATAGAAAGTTCAGTGCAGTTGTACGGGGTGAAGTGCTAAGGCCCTACAAATCTATTGTTTCTGATGCGGATAGTTCATCGAGTGATAGAGACGTCGATAAAGATGATCTCATCGATCTACTGGAGAGCTAATCAATAAATTGGGTTTATTATGTATGTCAATTCACTACAATGCATACTTAAATATGTAAATATTAAATTTGTTTAATCAAAAAAAAGTTACGATCTAAATCTAAAAATTGTTAAATCCTAAAATAGTTACTATCTAAGTATTCAAAGTCTGAATCGTTAAAATTATGTAAGGGTAAATATGTTTACGAAAAATAATTAAGCACCTATTCACCTACCTACTTGTAATTAAAAAACAACACAGTCAAACATTTATTTTTAAATAATTAGTCTTAAGAAAGGAATATTATTACACTCGTATCAAATTATAAAAGCATACAATATTCTTGCGGTAGCATAATAGAAGCGATCTTGATTTTTCTCCAAAACCATCCTTGGGTTGAAGATCTGAAACAAAAAAAAAAAACAACTATTAAAAAATGAACGGACCGTTGGTGAAATGGGCTGGAGTCCTTTCCTATAACGTTGAAGGTTGTAGGTTCGATCTCCACCCGGGACAAGCATTAATGTGTACCTATCTAGCATTATTTAATGAGCATTCGTATTTCTGTGACTGGGTGTCATTTAATTGAGTTCGCATTTAGAAATATTTAAATATGCATATGGAAAAAGAAATAAGCTTTATTACAATATAAATACCACAAGATTATAACAATTAAACAGTTTAATAACAAAAATGACACAGGTAGATACTGAGAATGCAAGCCAAAAAATACATTAATTATTACAAATTTAAAGTCTGTGTGACCTAAGTTTGAACAAGTCTGAGTGGCCTAAGTTGGAAAAAGTCTGTGTGACCTGAGTCAGAAAGCGTCTGTGTGACCTAAGTTGTAGAACGTCTGTGTGACCTAGTTTAGAAAACGTCTGTGTGATCTAGGTTAGAAAACGTCTGTGTGGCCTAGATTGGAAAACGTCTGTGTGACCTAAGCTTGACCCTAGGTTGTGATCTGTGTGACCTATGTGAATACTGTCTACGTGGCTTATGCGAGGATTGTCTGTGTGACCTAATATAAGAATTTCTCAGATCAACCTTCATTTGGAGAATAAGATACTGTTTAACCTTCTAATGGAGAATGTCTAGATAACCTAATGTTCGCAAAATGTCTGAGTGGCACAGAAACATAAAACAAAAATTTTACCTGCTAAGTCCGGAAGTATCACTGAACTACCTTCACGCAATCACTGAACTATCAGCACGCAATCACTTGAAAATATACTCTGCTCCTTCCTTCTATGTTTCCAGGTAACCAATGGTGCGGGAAATGGAATAGTGCTTG
Source organism: Udea olivalis (assembly GCA_947369235.1). Taxonomy (NCBI): domain Eukaryota; kingdom Metazoa; phylum Arthropoda; class Insecta; order Lepidoptera; family Crambidae; genus Udea; species Udea olivalis. Next base: position 4,505,231 of record OX376370.1, on the reverse strand, counting down.
ATCGCCGTGGGACACGGCCGTTGCAGGATGGCCGAGTGTTAGCGAATGGCGGCCGCCCCTAGACTGATGTCATCACTTCCGTTGATTATTATTAAAATACAATAAATTAGAAGTAACTGCTATTAAGTTAATGATAAATCATTATTTAATTATTTATGTTGATTTTAAAATATATTGTAATTTAAATCAATCAATTGAGAAATAATAATATAAAACAAACATCGAATGGCGCCACCGTCAGTGGCGCCATTAAAGTTAAATTATTAAGTAATCGTAAATTACAAATTGTAATTGAAATAATTATGTAATACTTTCATAAATCTTAATTAATATTTTTAATGTATTTACACATAGTTTCACAAATGTTTAATTAAGAAAACTTACCGGATGTACTAAAAATTGTATGCGCTGTCAACTCAGTATCTTTTAGAAATTGTTAACGGATAGTCGCTGTATAAAAGCGACAGCAATGCATTCACAGCGTTCATTCTACACGATAAGCTTGTACTAGCGAAAGCTCTGCCGAAAATTATAACCATCCAACTTACCCTGCGCCTTATTTCAATCTCCTAAACCACTCTCTGTTACACAAGCGAGAAAATTAGCATATTAAAACAATCTTAGCAAAAATTACTTTTTTTCAATTAACTATTTCAGTCCTATTATTTGAAATTGATAGCATTAATTGTTGCTGAAAATAGCAGAATACAAACAGATATATAAACTTTAGAACCGGTAGAATCTTTCTAGGCAACTACACATTTATACAAGAATTAAATCAGACAGATTCCGCGAACTTCCACTAGTTCAAATCTTTTCAGAATCGGAAACTGTAAACTCGAGTGAGCAAACAAGTCGACGAACACAAATTTACTCAAGGAACCTCGAGTGAGGACTTGAGCAAGGGATTTGCGGCAGAAAAAGTGAAATCCGAGTAAGTTGAGCATCAATTGTGGTCTAATACACAAGCATTAAGGTTAATTTATAATTATTTAATTTTTTTAAGGTCTACATCAAGTGATATAAATTAATAAAATTAGCCTATAGTTGATTAATTATAACCGTAAGAGAGTGATAAGGCACACTCATGTAAATATATTGTTTTTGAAAAACTTGAATAACAATTGTCGCAAGCAATTTTAAAAATAAGTGAAACCACACTAAATTTTTTTCATAAAATGTTGCCGATAACTATGTCAAAATGTGTAACTTGAGTGTTTTGCTACCATCACAATGCGAAAGGCGAAAAATGTAGGTACAATTATTACATTATTGTACAAAAATATAAGTGTAAACTTAATTGGATTGTCTGTCTATTTAGTATAGAAGGAAATTATAAAGAGGAAAGATTTGTCTGTTTGTTTTCTTGTTTGTTTGTATTGAATAGGCTCCTACTACTAAAGTCACTAGACCGATTTTAAAAATTCTTAATACCAATAAAACTGCATTATCAGGGAGTGACCTAGGCTCTTTTTTATTTAGGCTATACTTTGAAGAAAAAGACGAATACGAATGCAGGCAAAGCCGCTGACGGACCACTAAGTCTAAGATCACCGTCTAAGATATTTATGTTAAGTTTATTCTAATTTATAAAAACTTTTTTCGTAATAAGTACATTAACGCGTTCTTGCAGTAACGAAACGTGCTACAGCTGTGGGAGAGCGTAGCAACACTAGCAACATTTACTAACCCAAAAAAAAAGTATCGAAATCATAACTCAAACTACACTTTTCAGTGAGTATCCTGCTTAGGTTTTAGAATTTTCTTAGGATATATTGAGATCTATATAGCTTATAGCTTGGACCCCCTTGTCTCAATCTTGCACTTAGACGCGAACTTTTTCAATTATCTCCCACTTCTCGTCTCCAAATCTGGGGTCGGGCACATTTCTCGAATTACTAATTAAGGAGATAATATGTAAGCGGCTTTTTTTTTGGAACAAAAACAAAGTAGGTAGGGCAACCGTGTTATTTTAAAGACCACATTCAAACTTTGGTATTTGTTACTTCATTTTCACAAAGAAAATGTATTAGAAGTGGAGTATAAAAAACGTACAGTATATTCAAGACCTTTTAGATGTAGATAGATTTACATTATTGCACTAAAAAAACAACAACAATTTTTCTTACAGTTAAACGTTTTATTAATACCAGTACGAGTAGTGGTAGGGTAGGGGAGCCGAAAAGGCGATTTATTTGAGCGCGGTAGATTAGGATATGGAGGTATCCATACCCCCATTACTAACTCTTCCCCTGACCCTTTTCATCTGTTGATTATTCATACTGTAAGGAAAATTATGTGTCATATAATTAAGTACCTATGTGATGGTTGACACTGTGTGGAAATAAGTTTTATTATGACAATTTCATTCAGAAATCAGACGGATATTTGTTTTTTTGTAAGAAAACTTCTAAGAAAAACTTCATTTGAAAGAAACTAATTTGCACTAAAAATACTTCCCACATCAACTACAGAGCATGTCATATCATTTTTCTTTTCGGTATAAAATAATAACACCAAAAACATTCTGTAAAAAACTAGCCAAGTCTCGATGGAGCTGCTTGTTTAACTCTAAATAGTAATGAAATCTAGACAAAGTCGTGCCAAGTCTAAGGTTTCTTACTGCGATTTCTTTATTATTATAGTTAATGTTGTATGACTTGGCCGTTGAAGGGTACATCATCATCATCATCATCCGTGCGGTCTATCCCGGTTGTAAACCCATACTTTTATACTTTCCAGTAAAGGATGGTACGGCAGTGTATGCTTCGCGCTCGACTTGGCGGGGGCACTGCCGTGACCTCCGATTAAAAGTTGAAGAAATAGGTAAATAACTATGTGAGTGAAAAATTACTTACATAGTTATTTACCTACTACATAATTTACTAAGTAAGCCATACGTTTTGTAAGTCTCTTGATAATCACCCGGTATATCTGTGGTCACAACCATATCACTGGAACATCAGCAGTGGTACGGAAACCCTTTTTCCGACTCAGTAACTCCTCGTTCAAGACATGACGGTCTTTAGATGTTCTGGTTGAACAGATAGATAGGACGTGGAGATACGGTTTTGAAAGACCATTCCTATAATAACTTGCAATTGTAATTGTTTAGTAAATCAACAATTTAATGTTAAGGCTAGCCGTGTTTTGAGTAGCCTTCATTTTTGACTGCGGTCGAACTAAAATAAATTGGTCATATAATAATTTTAGTGGTTTTGATTTTGAATACAACGATTTCATTCAGCGTTGAATGAAAAGCGTCCCGATTTTGGCGGGACGTCCTGATTTTTGAATCAAAATTAAATGTCACTTTTGGGGATAATACGCCAGTGCGTATATCCCCAAAAGTGACATTTATATATAGTTTTTTTTTTATATAGTTTTATTTGCTACTATAAGATGTTAAAATTTACACTTCTGATACATTGAATGTAAATTTAAGTATGATGCCGTAAAAGCATCTCATTGAAGTTAACATGATGAATAGTTGATAAATAGGTAAGTTTTTGAAAAGATTTGGATGGAAAAGTTTAAGTACTTAATTAACTTCTTTTTGGCCTTCAAAAGTTAGGGATAAAACCGTATTTTCCACTTTTTTGGTTTCATATTTATTTTCTAAATCATTGTTCTGTGATTCAGAAGCATTCGGTTAGCTGAAGCTAACAATGAAAAAAAATAAGCATGTACCTCAACTATTCGCGCAACAGTTACCAAAAAAGTGACACCACAAAACAGAAATTGTTGGAATTTCTGTGAAATAATCATAACTCGAAAACTACCAACAATACATGATTGATTCGGGTAGCCCTAGTGATGCTCTATTACTGGGTTTTCGCTTATCACTACTTTTTGGGACACCTTGTATACGTTTTATTACTATGTCCCGCTTTCGACGAAAGAATCCCGCTTTTTTCACTCAAAAAGTTTCAAAATCCCGACTTGGCAAAAAAAAATCTGGTAACGTTGATTTCATTCCATAAATGAACCAACGTAAGTGTGCTGAGAGACGCCCCTGCCTGGCTTACATCCTTGTCTGGCTCCTCTTAAGTCGGAACACCAGTATATATCCTCACTTCGAGACCATGATATAAATATCATTGCAAATTAAATTTATTTTGTGTGCATTCCCTACTCTAGTACCTCAAGTACTTCAAGTCAGAACAAGGTCATCCAAGACCTTAATTTAACTTTGTATAATCTGACATGTCGTCATAGTGACATTGACTTTTTTGATACAAATCTGTTTGTACCATACTTTAGGTTAACTGAAGATACTATGTATCTTCCCATTAGGACTAAGCAGAAACTAGCTACTTTGTTAGCAAATAACATTAACAATGCCGCTATTGGCAGTATTTTCTATTCTGACATTAGTACTAGTACTAATTTATCTATTTCATGTGATGCTCCTTCAGCGTCTTGTTTAAACTAGGACCTAGGACAACAGCCAAGCCCAAATACTTGAATTTATTCCACCAAAATATTCAAAGCTTGACGGGCAAAGATTTAGAAATAGAACTATTGCTGGAAAACCAAAATATTGATATTTTATGTTTTACTGAACATTGGCTGACTGATGAAAACTATCAGTCTTTTGTCCTTAATAATTTTAGATTATCAAGCGCGTTCTTTAGAAGAACCACTATTCATGGTGGTTCATTAATTTTTACTGCAAATAGTTTGAAATGTAAAGATCGCACTGACATTGTAGGCCTGTCCATAGAGCGTATTGTCGAATTGTCTTGTGTTGAGTTAGAGGGCTTTGTTGTGATAAGTGTATACCGTCCCCCAAAAACTAACTTAGATAGATTTGAGACCGTTATGGAGGAAGCTTTGGGTAGGTTAAGTGCTAGGTCTAAACCCATTATTGTGTGTGGTTATTTCAATATAGATTTGCTAGTAAACTCATCTGAAAGGAATAGGTTATTGTCGCTATTTAAATCCTTTGGTCTGGATAACCCACGAGGATAACAGCCACAACTTCTACTTGTCTGGATAATGTATTTTGCAACTGTGTACCCATTGAAAAGGCAATAGTAACTGAATTTAAGTCTGATCATTGTGGGCAGAAGATAACATTTTTAGATTTAACTAACAATAGCGTTAATTACAGGAAAATAACATGTAGACCGAAGACGGGAAATCGCATTAATATTTTTAAAACGAATTTAAAGCATAAAGTATCTTCCATTCCTTACAAGCAGGGTGACCCTGATGCAGTCTACAAAAGACTGTTTGATTGTGTTAAAAATGAATTTGATGCTTGTTTTCCCTCCAAACAAGTTACTTGCAGAGTTCAATCTAAGTTTTGTGAATGGGCCACGCCTGGAATTTACAGGAGCAGACGTAAGATGTATGAGTTGTACGGCATGAAAAAATACAATTTCGATCCACTTTTTGTTGAGTATGTCAAGAACTACTCCAAAATATTCAGAAAAGCCTGCACTGCAGCTAAGGCATTGCACATTCGTGATAAAATATCAAAGTCCACTAACAAAATAAAAACCACTTGGGACGTCATAAATCACGAAACAGGTAAAGCTAAACAGCGCGATACCTCATACGCTCTTAATATTAACAATGACATCTTACAATCAGAAGCATCTGTTGCTGAAGCATTTGACAAGTATTTCAGTAATATACCTATAATCACTACAGCTTCATTAAATTCCTCACCAACTAGAGCGGAACATTTGTTGAAAGATATTGTATCTTGTTGCAGTGTCTTCTTTAAATTTAAACATGTTGAGTCACTAGATATATTAAAAGCATTCAGATTAATTAATTCAAAAGATACCGCTGATCTTTGGGGTATATCAGTCAAAATTGTTAGCCACATAATTTACGTGATTGCCCCTTATTTAGCCGTAATATTCAATGATTGTGTTGATGAAGGTGTTTTTTCAAACTTAATGAAACACAGTAGGGTTGTACCACTTTTTAAATCAGGCAACAAACAAGACCCAGGTAACTTTAGGCCTGTTTCAATCCTACCAGCTATAAGTAAGATCTTTGAAAAAATCATTCAAGAACAACTATTAAGCCATTTTTATGAGAACAATCTCTTACACAGTGAACAATATGGATTCACGAGAGGCCGTTCTACTACTGATGCTGGCATTGCACTTCTAAAACACATCTTTAGGGCTTGGGAGAATTCACAGCTCTTCACCCTCTTGGCGTCTTCTGTGACTTGTCCAAGGCCTTTGATTGCGTTGATCACGATACACTTATACGCAAGCTTGATTTTTACGGGGTTAGGGATAATGCTTTAGATTTGGTAATTTCGTACCTTAGTTTAAGAACTCAAAAAGTTGATGTTAACAGTGTACTGTCTACAGGATCACAAGTTAAAATGGGGGTCCCTCAAGGATCCATTCTAGGTCCATTACTATTTCTGAAATATATAAATGATTTACTATTTTACTTAAAAGATATTTGTGATGTTGTATTGTTTGCAGACATACATCTTTAGTTTTTAAAACTGACAGAAATAAAAACCTTTTTGATGATGTTAATGACGCGCTTTCAAAGGTTTTACAATGGTTCACAGTAAATAATCTACAGCTTAATGCAAAAAAGACTAAATGTATTAATTTTAAGTTGCCTAATGTTAAAGATAACCCCATTAGTCTAAAAATTGATGGTAATACTATGAAGCTTGTGGATACAACAGTTTTTCTTGGAATCACACTAGATTCAAAACTGCAATGGAACCCTCATAAAACAGCTCTCTCAGGCAGACTTAGTTCGGCTGCATTTGCAGTGAGAAAAATTAGGTTATTAACAGATGTTGATACTGCTCGTTCAGTTTATTTTAGTTATTTCCATAGTGTAATGTCTTATTTACTTTGGGGTCAAACGGCGGATATACAAACCATCTTTATCCTCCAGAAGCGAGCTATCAGATCCATCTATAAGCTTCGTGCACGGGCTTCACTTAGGGAGATTTTTAAGGAAATTGGTATCCTCACTGAAGCGTCACAATACATTTACAATTGCATTGTTTTGGTCAGAAAAAATATTGTTCTCTATGCTAAACACAGTGACATACATTGCAGAAATACTAGGAATAAGGATAAAATTGCACTTCCACTCTTTAGGTTACAAAAAGTTTTAGGATCCTTTATGTTGCAAGGTATACATTATTACAACAAAATTCCAAAAACCATTTGTGAGTTACCTTTACATAGATTCAAAAATCACATCAAAACAGCTTTATTAAAAAAGGGCTATTATACTACAAAAGACTACCTTATAGATAAAAATGCCTGGGTATAAGCGCTCTGCTCGAATCGGGATTAAATAGCTCTATTGTAACAGATGTTTTATTGTAAGAGTTAATAGGTACCTAGTATGTACTGACTAACAATTTTTCTTTTTGAATTGTTTAAATGAATTTTTGTTATTATATTCTTTTATGGTTGGTTTTTTCTCTTTGTTTTATATTCTTTTAGGTTTATTTGTATCAAAATGACACACTGCTTGTACTTTACTAACGCCTGTTGTAAACCCAAAACAAGTTTAAAAGACTAACTGCTGAGTTTCTCGCCGGGTCTTCTCAGCAAGAAACAACTCCGACGCGGTGGTAGAGTCGCATTATGTCTGTAAACTATTTACATATCCATATTATTATGGTATTTATGTCTATTATTTAGTATATTTTGCTGTAAATTTGACGCTTTGAAAGTACTGATACAGTTTTGAATAAAGTTATTTGAGTTTGAGTTTGAGGCCCTGCCTAGGTCCTGCCTTTGGTAGTTACTTAAGTATGATGTGACGAACATTCATTTCTGTTCTATTCTATGTCTGGTTGTTATTATCTATTTAAGTGTAAGTATTCAGAAATATTGAAGTATATTATAAGTCACTGACACCCATATTGCAAGCTTTTGCTAAGTTTTGTGTACGCAGATGTCCCAGATAATATATTTATCTACACCAATATTAAAGAGAGGAGGAAAGATTTGTTTGTTTGTATTGAATTTACTCCGAAACGACTGGAATTCGAAATAATCTTTCAGCAATAATTATAAGAGTGACATAGGCTGTATTTTTTTTTAATTTAGGCTTCATTTTGATGAGAAAGACAGTCTACGCGGGCCAAGCCTAACGGACAGCTCGTTTAATATAATTTTGTAAATAAATACTAGTTACCACTGTGTCTATGCACCGTAACCGCCGGCCATTGGGCGGTTGCACAATGACGTTGCAAAAATTGAATGACAGAAGTAAGATACAGTTACGAGTATATCTTAAAAATACGTTAGTGCAGCGTTTTATGAGAATTTTGTCCCCGACGCTATAACTTTTAACGTTCGAGAAATGTGTTATATGTTTTATTTTAGTTCAACATACTTACTTGCTATAGAATTTTTAAAATGAAAAAAGTTTCTTAAGTTTGCAGACAGACGCAGCATACCAAATTTACAGGGCCCTGAATGACCACAACTTTTTGGAGCAAAGTTAAAATTATCAGACTAAGAAAAAGAGGTGTGGGAAAGAACTATTAAGGTTATACCGGGTAATTACCAAAAGACTTACAAAAACGATGCGGCGTACTCAGTAAGTGATGTAGTGAGTATGTAAGTTAAAAAAAAATACAAAATCAGTGGAACAGTCAGTTTTTTATGTAAAAACCATGAAAATAAAGTCGATTGTAATAGAATATTTTATATTGAAGGCCTAAACGAAGCCCTAATATACCAGACCAGAGGTGGTTTGACTCCCGAGCGTGCGAGGGAGTCAATAAAACCGAGGGGATATTAGGTTGGTGTTTAGTCTCGAGGTGCAAATTGTACTTTTCACTTTGAGTAAGAGAACAGTAGTCAATTTAGTACAAAAACATTTAATAAATATTGCATAATAAAATAAAAATCACAAATGTTTCTTATTCCTCCAGTCCATACAACTTTCGTAAGTTTTAAGGTAAATCTTCCGCAATTTGGGCGGCAAAAGATTATCTATTATGTCTTTTGCTCTTTGCTTAACGTCAAAGTCTTCACTGTCACAGGACATTCTTAATAAATTTATTTAAAACCGAACAAATTTACACTCGACAAAAATTCTGAAATTTACTCGGTCAGTTTTTTTTTCTTCTAAACCAGTCACAGATTAACAATTTAAAACGCATGTCGCCACCTTCTTTGCGGACAAACCATGGAACTAAAACTCAACATTTTCGAAATGAAGACGGTCCGTCCACACTCCACAGATAATAGTATATTTACTGGCTGTTGGAGTTGGTCTATGTCACATGAAGGAAATTAAAAAAATAATTACTTTTTACTCCCTAAGGACTAAAGTGGTGACATTTTTTCACTTACATAGTTATTCCATCACTTACTGAGTATGCCTTATCGTTTTTGCAAGTTTTTTGGTTATCACCCGGTTTAACATCCAAAAAAATCAAAGAATAAATTTTAGTTACTCTTCGCAGAACTGCTGCTATTCCTACGTCAGCTATTTTAGTTTTGGAGCGTAGATCTGTGTTTGTGACGTGGTCAATCAGTTTTACACCTAAGATACTACGCTCTATGGCTTTTTGGCAAACTATCAGTTTGGACTTTGGCGCGTTTGTCAAAGACCAGGTTTGAGCACCTTATGTGAGCGTCGGAAGAATGCACACGTCCATTAGTTTGCGTTTGTGACAAAGTGGAAGATTGCCCTTCAAATGCTCTTTCATGGATGGATGTCTTCGCCGGGGACTGGTCTGAAAAGGCCAAGGATAGACGTATGTGGAAGTAGGGAAGAGAGGCCTTTGCCCAGCAATGGGATCATAACGACTAATTTAGCTTAGATTAGATTTCGCAGAACTCATTAGATGAAACTTATTCCTAAGCCAGACTGTTGTCACTAGCAATATTTTACCAAGTGTGTGTTGGCTTACGATGCTATGACCTCATAGGATAACGCTGTTCTTATGGTGGGATTACAAAAATAAGTTTGATCTATTTCGCCAAATCATCCAACTTAAAAGAAGTTGTCGTATATGGAAATTTTTCCTTACAATTTTATTTGCACTTAAATACTGACATGAAGATCGTCGTGGCCTAGGGCTTAAGCACCCCAACTCGGATCTTCAATCATGTGGTTCCGAGTTCAAACCTGGCCAAGGCCAATCTTTTTGCGGTCATGTTATTTTAACGGATAACGGCGGAAGGCTCACCTCACCACCTACTACTTTGGGTTCCAATAACATTAGTCAAAAGTGGGCTTCTGAGTGTTACGTTCACCATGACGGCTACAGTCACTTGGCTTTGTCTACCTCATTTGAGATATAGTCGCCGGGGACATCGACAGCGACATCGGAGCCCGAATTTCCGTGGCTTGGGCCAAATGGCGTGAGGTGACTGGTGTCATTTATGACCCCAAAATTCCGATCAAGCGAAAGGGGCAGGTCTAAAAAACCATCATTAGGCCTGTCCTTTTATATGGCAGTGAAACATGGCCGTTACTAGAGCGACACAAGCAGGAGCTGCGCGTCACGGAAATGAAGATGCTGCGGTGGATGTGTGGAGTCTCACGCAAAGATCGCGTGCGTAACACCCACATCCGCGGCAGCCTTCGTGTTCGTGACATCGCAGATAAGCTGCAGAAGTTGACACGTTTTATTATAAGCAGGGTTTAAAAATAAAACGATCGAAATATAATTATTATTTAAAAGAATTTAATTAAGTTTTCAAAGTACTCAGAGCGTGGGTCTGGTGTTAGCTCCTTAGTCCGGCAACTTAAAACACTAATTAGCACTCCCCTTAACTGGCCGGTGAGAAAAAAGGCGTATTCTTCTCAAACTTATACGATAATATAATGTAGGTACAATTATTGTTATTGTTGGAGTCGGTGTCGCACACATAGAACGCACTTGGAAATCATTTTCTACGAAACGTTTTAGATTAGGTATTGGTTTTGTTTGTTTCAGCAAGAACAGCAGCAAGTGAAGCAACTGCCAGCCGCTAACCGAATCACCCGCTGGTGGTGCAACTGCGACTGTGGTGTCCTAATGAAATAGGACTAATCGATTTTAAAGTGCAATTTTGAACGCACTTAACGAGCTGACACTTTTCAGAAAACAATGTCCCTTTACCATTGTCCCATTGTCCCTACTATATTAAAGTATCTATCATTCAACAACAGTATATTTCGAACTTGTTACTTACCGTTTTTGAAATTGAAATCTGAAATTCAACTCGCTAGAGAGTTATTGCACGAGTCTAGAAGAATTCGATTGTATTCTGTTCTAAAGCGAGATTTATTGGAAGTAAATGCTTGTACCTCTGCAGAATATACAGAGGAATGTAGATTTAGGTGCCTTACAGATTTAATCCAGAATTAGATCGATACTGGTGGTGTTTAGATTTCGATTGTTGGATGGTCCAATGATGGAGGCTTTTACTCAGCAGCGGCACAGCATTTTAGGCTGATTACTTTTTCAACACGAGCATAAAAGGGGCCCAAAACAGTGCTCACTGATTAATTCTGGCTGAGTAACGGGGGAATTTATATACCAGGTGATTATCAAAAGACTTAATAAAATGATAAAGGCATTACTCAGAAAGTGATGTAGAAACGATCTAAGTAAAATTGAAATGTATCTAGGTAATTATCTTTCATTTCAATACAAATCAGTTGTTCAGTCAGTAATTGATAATCACCCGCTATGTAGTTATATTGATTTCTTGATTGCACATTCCACGACCAGCTGAGGTAAAATCTCGGGTCAGCCCCCTGATTCAGAACTAAGTTATCGACCGATTCGGTTATTTTCTTTTATTTTTAATTCATTTTTTTAGTAAACGTAGTTTTTATATAATTTAGTCTATGAAAACCAAAGGCCTTTGGCTTTAACATATAAAAATATTGATTTCTACTGTTAAGCGGGTAATTTACTATAATTAAAACAAACTTACCGAATCGGTCGATAACTTCGATCTGAATCGGGGGGCCGCTCAGCTGAAAAGGCCGGTATTCACTTTGCTTAGTAGTTAGTACAGTCGATTAGTGCAGGTGCTTAGTGTTAGTAGAAAACACGTGTGGACACCGATTGATTAGTGCAGGTGTATAGTAACCTGCGTAGTAAAGTGATTAGAAGCGTGTTCTATTTTTTTGCGAGTGGTCTCGCTCGTCCCGCGCGCCTCCCATTCTCCCCACTCGCCGCGTGCCTGCCACTAAACACGTCTGGACACCAGTTGTTAGTGTTTAGCGTTTTGCTAAACTTGCGTAAAATGGCAAAGTAGACGGAAGATTTACCATAAAAATGAATGTCTTTTAACTTGTTAAGACCTTAGGTACAAAATGAAAGGTGTCCGAGATAAACTAAACACATCCACTAAACAGAATTGGACACTACTTGCACTACAGACCTGCACTAATCAATCGCTCCTACTAGTCACCTGCACTCGCACTAAACAAAGTGAATAACGGCCTTTAACCTCAGCCAAGATGAGTGTAAGTATATCTATAACAATAATAATGTTTTCCAGCTGATTTACTCGACGAAGTCAGAGTTCTGGGAAATTGTGTTACGACGCACGAACGATTAGATGCGGAATAGTCGGCCGGGTTTTATTTATTGATACAGGGTAAATAACTTTTACTGACTTTAACATTGCGGACTTTTTTTTTTTTTTAATAATAAAATAAATAAATAAATATCCCTGGACATTATTCCACACAGCGCCATCTAGCCCCAAAGTAAGCTAATTAAAGCTTATGTTATGGGATACTAGACAACGGATAAACATACTTAAATACATTTTCTTTTGTAAATACATACTTATTATACATAGGAGACACCCAGACCAGTACAAACAGACATGTTTATGCACACAAATGTTTGTACTGTGCGGGGATCGAACCCGCGACCTCTGGTGTAGTAGCCAACTTCTTAACCATTACACCAAGTCGGTCGTCAAACTTTGAAGTGTTATAAGGCGAATTTACCCCTTCTCATTTCAACCAAATGACAATGCCTAAACCAAAGGTAGAAAAACTATAAAAAATAAAGATCAAATCGCATGTAGTCAAAGCCAGGTGCAAATAGGCAGGTAATAACCTATCCACCGTATATGTAATTACATGTATATAAAATTGTACCTTGTGACTTCACATAAATTGGGACCATCCTCAACTTTAACACTCCACACATTCGCCGCATTGTATAAGTTCATCACATTTATTTTTGGCAATCACCACTTACACAAGATACGATACGGTATTCATCACTCACACCAAAACTCTCCTAGGTAAGGAGACCAAATCGAACCGAGAACAGCGACTAGACGATCCCAACCGACAAGCATCTGCTAAACTGATTTTAATAAGCAATGTCCGAAACATAGATCTACCCTACAAGAAATTTATATTGAAAATAGTAACTACCCTGATTAATAGCTAAGTTGGAAGAACACCCACTCTCTTCGTTCGCAGACAGTCGAATTTCACAAATTCCTATCTTTGTCTTGAAAATAGTGCATTGTTAAATTCTAATTTTCTTTTATTATATTTCTATTACTTATCATCTATTGTTAGCTAGTTTTATCTTAATCGAAAATCAAACATTTGTAAAAATATTTCTTTCAGGTGTAAAAGGATACCTATCATTGATGAAACAACATTGACTCACAACGTAAAATACACTAGGAAAATACGCCAGTTCTGTTAATGGCCTCGATAGCTCAGTTGGAAGAGCCGCAAACCGGATTGTGGAAGACGCGGGTTCGAATCCCGCTTGAGCCTTTGGATGATGATGATTTTTTCTAGTTTCTGTCGTTGTGTGGAAAATAGTGCATTGTTAAATGCTAAAACTAAAATTCACTTACCTAACTTACCTAAATCTAAAAACTGACCTTGACTGGCCTGCTGGCGCAATAGCGATCCTGCCTTTAGCGCCGGAGGTCGTGGTTGCGCTTCCCTCCCATCAAACATTTATGTGACGAACATTTGTGTTCGTTGTGTGTTTGGGTTATTATTTATTTAAGTAGGTATTTCAAGTATGTTTAACGGTCCCTTACATCCATAGTACAGTACAAACTTTGCTTAGTTTGGGGTCAGATGATACACACACGACGACTATATCCCAAACTGGGTAGTCAGAGGCAAGTGACTGTTGCCGTCATGGTGAACGGAAAACTCAGAAGCCCCCTTTTCACCAACAGTATTAGAAGAACCATACCAAAAGAAAGGTCAGACTCTAAATTTTTTTTTTATTTAAGCGTTATAGATTCTGTTACTACCTATTTTTTATTTCCTTGCCGCCACAAGTAAGTTTTCCTCAAAATTCTCCGCCCAAGGCATTTATGTAAAATTTATTGGCGTAGGATGTTTATTATTCTAGTTAGAAAACATCAATCTCCCTTCGTTTTATGAAAGCACTTTGTAAAAGTCAGGAAAAGTAGGCCTATGAATGTATAGACACGCACAAAATGTTTTCTTGGGGTTACGGCTTAAAAGCCGTTATTGTATGCTCAGATATCAAAAGGGAGAATGGAACCAAGGAGTCAGAATGGAGTTAATACGGAAATTGTTGCTTTTGGGTTGGATCCTACTTTTTTCATTGCGATTATCCGTCGATGAACAATCTGGGATAGTTTGTCCCACTATATCCATTGCGTGCGACTAATCGCAATACATTACCTGCATTGCGGCTAGTCTCTTATAACGCTAGTTATATTATATCCTCTTTGGCGATAGCGGCAACCACTATTTTTGTTAATTAATTTGAAAATACGTTCCAGCCAACAAATACGTGTTTGCATATTGGAGTTAAATTTATCATTTCTCCATGCTCGACGAGATCGAACAGTGGATAAAGTTGGACATCCTCCCTGCGTTTCAATTGTTTTTTTTTACATCCATAGACTATCCAATATTTTGGCACGCACCAAAAGATGCGGTGACTCGTTTCTTTGTAAGTAACTATACAATTTACATTACAAGTTGGCTCTGAGGGAAGGTTTTTTGCAAACCAACCTTGAAGGAAGTAAAAGATAAATACTGCTATTAGAAGTGCTTCTTGTTGTTTCTAATAATAAACCTTAACCAATCAAAAAAGTCGGAAAATAGAAAATAGTTATTTCAGGCCAAAAAGGACCGAACGATTTTCTCTATACCTAGTTTGTCCAATTCAGTATGATAAAATTGACAGCTTTCAAGAGGGATGGGGTAGTTTATAATCGTTAGTGAATCTATTCGATTATTGATTTATTCTTTCATAGAACTTGAAATCGTTAGTTTATATAGCGAAACACAGATATTTAAATTCAAATCTTTATTATATTCAATCAATGTTTTTTAAGAATAATCGTTAGATAGATAATTGCAAATATCTTTAATACTAATCAAAATTAAACTGTATTGAAACAAAATGTTGCGCTAGCCAAGGGTTTAATCTTTAATTTAAATGTTGGATAAATTTTATTTTACAACCGTTTTTATATTTTTAATTGCTATTCGTTTGCAAGGCACATCACTAAGTGGGCGGTACTCGTCAATAAAGTACGATATTATCTGTAGTACACTTTACCGAAAAAGAATAAAATACTTCATAGGCGTGAACTGTCAAAATTATCATCTTAAATTGGACAAACTATAGTGTATGTTTATGTTGCAAGCCAACCTTCTTCCATCAATGTTTTAAGGCACCTTTCAACTCCGTAGGAAATATTTAACTTTTAGTAAGAAGGTTGATTATTACTTACTTTGAGTTTAGCATTTACAGCGCTTGTTTTCAGATCTAATGATAGAAAACTAGAAAAAATCAATTCAATTAGGCCGACATTACGAGTAATTTTTTCTAGTGCAAATATTGAATTCACATTAATAATCGAAAAAGTGGGTATTCAATTACTGTTTAAATCTAGAAAACGGAACACGCCCTGCACGTCTCAGTGTTGAAAATACGTTCCGTTTCGCGCGATGAAGTTATTACGATTTCCCACCCTACGTTACTTTTTTCATCTGTCAACTCAACAAAATCTTCTTACCTTCTTTACATTTCACACAAGTTACTGATTTTGATTTTGAAAACCTGATTTAATCCTACAAAATGACCTTTTAAACATAATTCGTATATATGTATCGTATATTGAAGGTCACAGCTGCTAAACCAAAAAATCTTTTAATACCGGACAAACTTTCCGAAACGAATATAATTTTCACAAGAAGCAAAGAAACCGACGTCGCTCACTTACAATTTCATTTATAATTACTGGAATTAATTACATTTTGTAATTATCAGCGCGATGGCTAATAGAAGGCGGCACGCGATAAAGTGTTTGTATTTTTTGGAAGCATAACTTTTGTCTAACGTACTGGGAGAGGGCTATACTTATATTATGTAAAGAGGAAAGATTTGATTGATTGTCTGTTTGTTTGCATTTAATAGGCTCGTAAACTACAGGACCGATTTTCAAAATTATTTCACAATTTTACCGCCAGATTATCAGCGAGTATTTTTTAGGGCTAAATTTTCACGGGAGAAATCGTCTACGCAAGCGCAGCCGCTGATGGACAGCCACTTAGTTAAAAATAAATCGACAAAAAAGGAATTTAAGTGACCAACTTAGCTGTATTTTCGCGATCGTCCTAAAAATAACCAGCATAATAACAGCGATAATCAGTGTCAGATTCCTATTATCCGGCGTTTCGCGATCGTCCTAGGATTTTCGCGAAAATTTCGCTCATCCTATCATCCTGCCGCATAAAGATGGATGAATTACGTATTTTCTATAAAGGTTCATTAAAATTCAGTGTAAATAGACTTGTCAGAAGTGCTAGTAAAAGCTAACCTGAAATAAATATCAGTAAGTTTGAAAATAACTTACATAAAGGCAATATTAATACGAGCTAGGGCCTGCGTGATAAAGTGTCATTTGGCTGAGTGTGGGCTTATTAACAAATGCACTGGTATACTGATAACAGATGATAAGATAACGGGTATTCCAGTGAGTGCTGCCTACTGGGTTTCACAATGTAGAACCTTCTAGGTTTCATGAAAAGCTCTATTAGTATTAGCTTATTTGTTTACTAACTTTGTACACAAACAAAGAATGATATGCTCACAGATACAATCAGATATTCATCTATTTAAATACAATATTATGTATGTGTGTTTTTTACCCAACTAATCGACGCTGGATTACACGCAGATTTACATGTAGTTTTTTGTGTATTTTTCAAATATTAGACACGTTACGTGGAGCTACTTTTCCTGTCAGGACTACGTCTGCAGGGTCCACTAAGACTAATACTAGACATGAGGAAGTCAGTCTGTCTGTTTGTAACGATTTCACGCTGAACGGAACATCGGCTAATCTATGAACAAATTAATCTCGAAAATTTCTTACACCAAGATCATCTGATCACGAAGTAAGCACAGCTTCGACTTTGATTTTTAGAGTTTGATAAACATACTTAAATATATTCATATAATCATTACCAGTCACAGTACAGAAAAGTTGTTACAAAAAAATCGTGATCAGTGTGACACCTCGTATGGGCACTGCAACTTAAAACCTAATCTCATCATTAAAAATATCTGCTAAAGTGTAGTAGTGTAGTGTGCTTTATTTACCAAAAACTTTTTGAGCTATTAACTAAAGTAATTCATTTATTAAATACAAACAAGATGCTAAATATAACTTAAGAATAATAATGAAATTTAAAAAATAACATAAATATACAATTAAAAATATACAATTATACAAACTTAAAGAGAACTGTCTACCGCCTCGATCTCAGGGGTGCCCAGAATGCTGGCAGCGTTACCTCTTTGGATGGCCAGGCTAATACGCTGACCGAGATAGCTGCCAGCTCTCTGGTCACCGGAGACTTCTATCAGGCGAGTGGACAACTCCCTAAATATTTTATGAGCTTCTGGGCCCCATGGACCTAGAGTTTCTACCGCAAACGGTACGAAGCGGTAGCAGCTGCCAAGTGACGAGTATTTATTTATTTTTTTCAACTCTGCAGCTGCTGCCGCCGCGCCCGCGTTCTGTGCTGTGGCATGAACATGGGAAGGGGCAAGGGTATCCACACACGTGGCATCCCACACCAACGCTTTGCCATAGCTCCAAGGGATGAGCGTCATCCCGTCGGGCCTTTTACCGTCATTTCGGCAAATTCCTACGGGTTCTAAGACTGCCGGAATGCGGGTTGCTACAAAGGCCCTTCGGAGCGTGTCATTAATGCTGGCGTGGCGTGGTATACGTCCGGCGCTTAGGGCACAGGAAAGGCCATGGTGGCCCAGATGCCCAACAAAATCACCACAACGACATCGATGTGGATGGGTGATCCTGGCGCCAAGTCTGAGGGAGACTGTAATGGATAAAGAAATATTATCCAAAACAGTCCCCACGTTAGCAGACGGAAGCGCTTGTAGCCAAAAACCAGACTCCCTTTCGGCGGTGGCAATGAGACGAGCACTCTCTGTATCAGTCGTCGAAGACGATAAAAGACCCTGGTAGACCGACTTACAGAGAGGCTCGTCCCAGAGCCTTTGGGAAGATAGTACGGTGGGAAGTTCACCCGGACAAGCAAAAGACCAGGCATTCCTGGCATCAGCTAAACATGCAACCTCAACATCGCCAAGCGACAAATTTAATATTGAATGATAGAGGTTGCATGTGCTGTAAGCTGAAGACAGGAATGCCGGTAGAGCAACATCAGACGTTAGGCGGGTACCTAGGCCGCCAAAACGTATAGGCAACGTGGCCTGGGCCCAGGAACGATCCGAAAGGGGACAATTTAGAATTTCACAGACTAAAGATTTGAGTAGATTATCTAAAGGGTGGAGTAGATTTTTGAATTTCCAAAGTGGCGAACATCTTAGGAAATATATAAATTTTGGTACAAATGTACATAAGCGAATTACAGACAGGGCCATATGTGCGTTGATTTGGGTAAGCTTATCCGAGGAACTATTGAATTTTAAAATTTGTTCAGATATAAAAGTAGGTATGGCTTCGTCGAGGATTAAGGGCACCAAGGAGGCGAAGTGATTGAGCACTGAGGATGACAATGTTGGGAGTTAAAGCAGAGAACTTATTTATTATGTCTGGTCTATGAGGAGTGAAGTCGGGGATGTAAAGTTCACATTTGCTAAAATTGAGTTCTAGGCCAATTTCATGAAAACTATTTATAAGGAATTTAAGGTCTTCAAGAACTGTCGAAACATCTCCGCCAATAGTCCCGTCATCGAGATACCATATGTTTAGTTTTGATTTAAGGGCCGAGATAATTGGATGGATTGCCAAACTAAAAATGGCGGGGCCAAGTGGGTCGCCCTGCTGACAACCAACAGTAGATGGTTTTTGTAAATTAATTTCGAGGGTTTACCATAACATTGCCAAATATAGTTGTAAATTTTGCTAGTCTTGTCCTGGACTTGGGTCAACAGAGCACCCCTGTCTACTGAGTTAAAAGCATTTTTAACATCCACCTTCAACAACACCTCTCCGCCTTTGTGTTGAAGGAAGGTGCGTACAGAGTGGACGGCAGCTTCACAACCTCCCTTGGTACCGAAACCAAGCTGTATCGGGTTGAAATAGGAGGGAATTTCTGGAATAATAGATTTTACACATAATTTAGAGGTTAACCGTAGAAAAGTTGAGCCAATAGCAATTGGCCTTATACCACCATCTTTTTTTTTAAAGCTATTAGATTAGCGCCGTATAAAATATCAGTGATGGCTTCAACCGTTTTACCGGATACTAACATATGAGTGAGGCTAGTGATGCAATCTAGAAGAGTTCTGCCAGCGTCACCTGCCTCGCTAGATGTTAAATCTTTTAAGATGTTGAGGCGTAATACCATCTAGACCGCCGGCAGAACCATTCTTAAACGATAGCAAAGCATTACGCACTTCAGTGGGAGTAAAGTGAGGGGGAACGTCTGACGGAACAGGGGAAACCGATAGAGTAAGAGATGGAGCTGGAGGTGGATGCTTATTCAAGAGCGCCGAAAGAGTATCTGGGCAATCCGGAGCGACGACATCGTTAGAAAAAAGCAATTGTGCGGCTCCTTTGAGGTCATTGTCGCTGATTTTGTCTTCAATTCTTTTGAATATTTTATAGTTTGTAGGTTTTGAAGATTTAAATTTGTTAAAAATTGAAAAATCTATGGGTTCTGATAGGTTACACTTATTTTTAATGTATTGAGTCAGGGAGATATTGTTTAATTTTGTTTTATCTACAAAAAGGACACGGTACGCAAATGTTAATAACTGTTCCCAGCTTTCAACATTATTGTATTGAATAACTGAGTCTATGACATTAGAGAGGGCACGGGCAGCTGAAATTCGTGCTCCTCGCGGAATTCTCTTAATAAGAGGGCGGTTATTTTTTAACAGTGAAAGTTTTTTCCAGAAAGGGGGATCAAGGGCAGAATTTAAACAAGGGTGATTACCAGCACCATGTGAATTCACTTGAGTGGGTACCTGTGCTTTGTGAGCTCTTCCTATGTGAATTTTCAGTCCCCTTTTTCCTTTAAAAAAGCGAGGTTGCACGCAAAGGGCGCACTGCACCAACAAACGGCCGTCGTCCGGACCAGAAAGCTGAATAGAGTCACCTTGTGACATGGCATCCCATATAATAAATTATTACAATTAAATATAGAATTAAATAACACTAAAAATACAATTTACAAGCATAAAAATAGTACAAAATTATAGAAAATGCCAAAATTTGACTAGAAGACGTCATTGTCGTCTTGCTTTGATGGAAATACGAGTAGGTTGCCCGGCGACCACAGAGGGGATTTTGTCCTATTGGCAGCAGCAGTAATGTTGCTAGGCAACAACTTCGCGTCCTAGGCGTCCTTAGTTACGTCAAAAATATATATAAAAGAGTAAACAGGAATTTGTCCTCTGCACTCTCTTCCAGACTTGCCCACATGCACAGAGACGGAATGAGCTCTAAAAAGATGCCTTTTGATACAATTTTGTACAACTTCGAAGTATTTTCGTGGAATATTAATTAAATTTCCTAGACAGATCGCTTGAAAGCTGTCATCATGTATTTTTTGAGCTCACTTTATACATCAATATTCTCAAGACAATACTATTTGGAATGCTGTTATACGAGTATATACTTTAATTGCCATTAAATGTGGGCCTGTTTTGTACAAACTTAAGGTAGTGAATGGAATATTTAACTTATATAAATCTCTGTTGTTTCTTTTAATTGTAGTTTTTGGTGAATACAGGTACATATTTTTCTTTACAAATTTACAAATTTCTGTTATATAAAGTGATGTTATTGTTAATATTTTGAATTTAATGAAATATGGCTTACAAGATTCAGTTTGAAGTATATTTGAGAGTATTCTTATACATTTCTTTTGCAGTATAAAAACATCTTGAATAATAGGGCTGTTTCCCCAAAGTATTATGCCGTAGCTGAACCTAGAATATATATATGCATAATAAGCAGTTAAAGTCGTTTGGAAGTCCGTGGATTTTTTCAATTGAAATAATGCGTATATGAGTGAGGAAATTGATTTAGTTAATCGATGTATTTATGTGAGATTTCCAGTTAAGACAGGTAACAGGTAATATTTATAGATCCATAACTAAATATTCAGAACAAACACGTAATTCGTCACATGAATGTTTGTCCTCGTTGCGGATCGAACCAATAATCCGCCATAGCCACAAGTAGGTTTTTTTTGTGTTTTGTTATCGAAAAAACTCTCAGTAATAATAGATTGCGGAAAAAATTTCTTTGCATTTTTTAAGAAAATTCAAAACATTTTTTAATATAGTTTATTTACATTTAACTAAAGTATGCAGGGACCATTTTGTTCGACTACTTTTTGCCATCTTGTAGGTAGGAACATGATCCCATTGCTATAGGAAATTTGAGGCTTCTGATCAAAATACCGAGACAAGTGGTTTGGCGGTCCTCTCGTGATGTGAACCTGACTCTGCCAAAATAATTCTGAAGATACCGAAACAGGTGAAAATCTAAAGGTGCAAGGTCAGGAATATACGGCGGATGCATTAACACCTTCCAGCCAAACTCTCTTAATTTTTGCTGAGTGGCGTTATCATGATGAAACACACTTTTTCTGTTGATTAATTCCGGCCGCTTTCTTAAACTTCTTGCTTTAATCTCATCAGTTGTTTGCAGTAGAGTTCAGAATTAATGGTCCTGCCTGGTGGTAACAGCTCATAATGAATAATGCCCTTCCAATCCCACCACACACACAGCATCACCTTGTTGCGAGTTAACCCGGATTTCGCCACAGTCTGTGAAGCCTGACCGGCCTTTGACCACGACCTTTTTCGCACGTTCTTGTCGTACGGGATCCACTTTTCATCACCAGTAAGCTTCTTCAAAAATGGTTATGTTTCATTACGTCGTAATAAAGAATCACAAATGAGTACACGGTTCATTAGGTTTCTTTCAGTAAGCTCGTGAGGTACCCAAATATCGAGCTTTTTTGTGTACCCAGTTTTTTCAATTGCGCCAAAACTGTTTTGTGGTCAATTCCCAGTTCTTCAGCTACGTCGTAACTACTGATATGACGATCTTGCTCCACTTTTTCAAAAATGGCATTCATTTTATCCGTAATAGGGCAACCAGAGCGACGTGCATCTTTGACATCAAAACCAAATTTGTGCTACTCTCACAGACATTGCACTAGGTCCATAAACATCGCAAATTATTTTTGCGGCATGCGTTACATTTTCACCTTTTTTGTAGTAAGATTTCAAAATGTATCGAATTTCTTCATTAGATTTACTTATCCTGACAGTAAGAAAAACAAATGAAAATCATACATTTGCCTAATTTGAATTTGGAATTTTCCTCGTCAAAATTTAAACTTTCAATGATACCAAAACCAGCCAGATACAAATAGTATAGCCAAAGAGATTTTATTACAAGTTCATACATACTATATGCAAAAAGACTTTTTCCCCAACCTAATAGAATCACGGGTAAAAAAAATATTCGGATAGCACTAAAAGTCCCCGAAATATTGCGATTTTAAAAAACCAAACTTTTTGGACGTGCTCAAAACGCTCCCTAGAAACGGACGTAGGTTAGTGACGTCACACCTCGCAGCATCGGTTAAAAAAGTTACCTAAAATTTTTATGTATGCATAATTGTTCAGCAGCTATTTTAAATTTTGCATTTAAGAAAATGGTTTCGTAAAGTTGCTATTAATTGAAAATGAAAAAAAAAATGAAAAATGTTTATTTATGTAAAACAAGGCAGTTTTAACAATTAGGGGTGGACTCCTTCTAGTAAGTGCAGTAGCACCTGTGTCAGAGGGAGCCACTTTTCCGTAGCTTATTTTTACATTTATAACAGACACAATACAAAGTACCTCTCCTATTCCCATTTTACAACCAATATCCAGTCTTTTACAAAAAAAATCTGTAGAACAATATTTTACAATATATAGTATCATTTTATGCGTTTTATATAAAATGGAATACTTATATATCTTAATTAGTTTTAATTATATGTATTTAATATTGTACAAAGTTTCACATTGCGTGCGCGCGCGCGTGCGTGTGTGCGTATGGGTTGTTGTTGTGTGTGTGGATCATCGAATGGTATACATACAGGGTGGTCCAAACGTACACGTTAATAATTTTTTTAGCTTCCTCACACAGGGGTATCCGAAAATACCCCATGTATGTTACCTTTTTTTTTTTTAGTTTTCGAGTTATGATTTTTAATACACAGATTACTTGAATTTTACATTTCTGACAGTTTGCATGAAAATTTAAGTATGATGCCGTTGAAGTAACTCATAGTTTGCATGGTAATTAGTTAAGAATGTAGTAAAGTTTTTAAAAAAGATTTGGATGAAATTTTTTAAATAATTGGTTTTTGAAAGGGCCTTCTAAGTTCAGGGAAAAAACAGCATTTCTAACTTTTTAAATTTCA
The DNA here is from genome assembly GCA_947369235.1 of Udea olivalis. Lineage (NCBI taxonomy): Eukaryota > Metazoa > Arthropoda > Insecta > Lepidoptera > Crambidae > Udea > Udea olivalis. The sequence continues at coordinate 4,481,327 of OX376370.1, read as the reverse complement.
TATATTTTTTAGATATTAAAGCGTATTGCGCTATTAATGTAAATTCTTAAGAATCATCTTGCGCTATTATTCACCTAATAACGAAACACGCAGTACAGTCAGAATAATGATTAACGTAAATCGACTTGATTTTAATATTTGTCGTCAAACAAAGGAAGTAAAATGGATAAGCGAAAAATTTTACAATGTCGAAAAGGAGTGCAGAGTGAGTGCCCTTTCGACATAGCGTTAACTATTTCGAATCATATCTATGGATTTGAGTGTAAGTATTATGAAACAAAATAATAAATAAATAAATATCCCTGGACATTATTCCACACAGCGCCATCTAGCCCCAAAGTAAGCTAATTAAAGCTTGTGTTATGGGATACTAGACAACGGATAAACATACTTAAATACATTTTCTTTTGTAAATACATACTTATTATACTTAAGAGACACCCAGACCAGTACAAACAGACATGTTAATGCACACAAATGTTTGTACTGTGCGGGGATCGAACCCGCGACCTCTGGTGTAGTAGCCAACTTCTTAACCATTACACCAAGTCGGTCGTCCAATCAAAAAATACCACCAATGTTTGCATTTTGCTGAACAAATAACGTAGAAACTGAATTGTTTGTTAAATAAATATACAGGGAGTCCTAGGAGTGTCTGTGACATGCGATTCGATGTGACATGCAACGTAGGTCGTGAACTATGAAAATACCGTAATTATCCGTAACCCCCATGGCTGAAAACAAATATGGTTATCAAACTACTCATCCATATTGATAATACAGGGTTGCCCGTTTCAGATATACAATTTTTTTAGTAGATTGATCGATGAGAAAGAAAAAAAACATTGTAGAAGATGATTTGATACAAAAAGATGATGATTGATGACATCTTGGAATATGGAATGATCTTCCTGCGGCGGTGTTCCCAAAGGGTTATGACATCGGGGCCTTCAAGAAGAGAGCGTATTCCCATCTAAAAGGCAAGCAACGCATCGGTGACACCTCTGGTGTTGCAGTTGTCCATGGGCGGAGGTGATCACTCTCCATCAGGTGACCTAGCTCGTTTGCTCCCTATTACATTAAAAAAAAATCGTGAAAGTTACTCAATGAAAATTATAATCTTTTCCATAACTATAATTTGAACAAATCTGAGGCCCTAGCCAAGACCAACATGCTAAGTTTGTTTCGACGTGTCAAATTGAAAAATGTACGGAAATTACATTAGCACTCCTCTAATCGAAATGACAGTTCTTTTCAGTTTCATACATTTTGAAATTCGATATGTCGAAACGAAAGTAGCCTGTTGCTCTTGGCTAGCCCCCCTGTATTTTTTTAATTAAAAATATAAAGTGTACCTACTTAATCCACATCCTAATACGCTGCATACACCACACTGCTCATGTGAGCACTGAAAATCAACTTAAATTTATTAATTTATATAACACTTGAGTAATATGAAGAGACCAAAGAAAATTCAAAAAAAATATGATAAATTGGAGTATGTTTTTATTTTCCCTACTTCGATTATGAATGGGTCACACTGGGTAACAGATTTCAAAATGTATCCTCCAAATACTTACCTTGTTCCCCTTTTACTTGCTATCAACTAAAGCATAGTGTAGTGTAGTCTATCTGGTATAGTGAAATCATTACATGAATAGCCCAACAAAGGAATTGGTATTTATAAGTGTTATCACCGGAAGTGAACGTTCTGATATGCTAATTATCGCAAACCTTTCAACCTTAAAAAACGATTTAATTAAAGGCAAACATCGAAAATATTGTGTATTTTAATGTCTAAACTGTTAGCAAACGGAGCCTCGTGTACCGACGGCGAGCTAAGCAACAAAGGCTTGTCTTTAGCTGGGCATCAGCGTTTAGACGTTCTGATATGAGTGACAATAACGCGTCGTGTTTCTCCATACCTTTATTCAGCCGCCTTGTCTATTTTAAACATGTTAAAGTGATAGCGTCACGTATTTAGGTTCTAGCATTGCCTTTGTAATTAGCTGAATAAAAGTTTGTTGAATTAGAACACACGATTATGTATGGGGAAAATGGAGTTTTGGACGGGACTGGGAGACTTGATTAAGCTTTTGTATCGAGTAGACGTACGAGTCCTATTAAGTTGTTATAAACATCTTTGAGTCTTTGATAGTTTACAAAACTGTCAAGGAAAGGTATGAAATATTTATACTATCTGCCTCATAAGCAAGCTCGAGTAGGAACGCCCAGACATATAAAAACAGTAAGGTTTACGTAGAGCTAGGTGACGAAGATATTCCTTTGTTTTGATTTATATCTATGTTTAATTTTATGTACATTTACTAGTCGCTGACCTCGAATTCGACTGTGTTAGGTAAAATCTCCATTACTCTAAGTTTTGACTTATGGCAAAATAACATCCTATGTGAGAATCTAAAGTTTCACACACTTGCTCTGGAACGCAAACCCATTGATTACAAAAAGAGGGCAAAGTAATAATTTTCGTTTTTTAGTTATTAGGCTAGTCAAAAAGGTTAATTAAGCCTTCTGACACCCAAAGAACGAACTTGTGTTAAAGGACAGATGGCCTTTACATAAGCTTTACCTGTGTTTTATTAATCAGCACCAATTTATCTTCCAAGGTTACATTAACAAAAACAATCTAATCTAAACTCACCTCAAATTACTCTGCAACGAACCCCACTAAAGCCACAAGCACATCCATCTCAAAACTCACTTCACTTGCAACTCACTCGATGCACAACACAACTCACTTCACTTGAAACTCGAGTAAACTTTAACAGGAGCTTCGTTCAGGAGCGGCGACGCGTCCTCACTCCGCTCGGACTGAAAAGTAACTGAAAAGCTAACGTCCTGTAAGCTATGGAGTTGGCCTTTTCGCTGGCTTTATTTGCGAGGTTACGCAAAGGTTTATTTGGCATTTTGGTTTTAGTATGAATTCTGTATTTTTTTAGCAGTAAAATTGTCTCCTCCGTAGCTACGAGATATTATTTTACCTATTTCTTCGTTGTTCGTGTCGATGTTCCTGAAGTTGAAATATAAACCTAGTGCTTATTATCTGCTGGAAAATGGCTTAATGCCAGAGGTCCTAGGTTCAAGTGTGTTATAATTTTTTTAAGGTTTTTATATTTTCCGCTAATGTTGATAACGATACATTATGCGGAAAAAAGCATCGTCCCTGTTGCGACGCATGAGGACCAGCAGCAACAGCGTTCTGAACACAATGCACGTCCGGATTGTCCTATACAAAAACATTGGCAAGAAATAATCAATGGCCAATTAAAATAACTTTAAATAGAAATGTAATTTTGTTCACACTAATTATAACTATGGATGTAAAGTCTGAAATAATGGTTTTTATTTATTTTTAGTTAAAACAGTGTAAAAAAGTTTTTACGCACATTCACACACTTACGTGTAAAATCATACTTTATTAGAGGGTTTCGCCTCGGTGACCGAGTGGTAAAACCGCTCGACTGAAAGCCAGAGGTCCAGGGTTCAAATTTGAGGTCGGGCACTCTCTCAGATTTTTGGGAACCAAGCCCGTGTTTGTGGTAACGAACCAGCACTAGTAAATTGAAGTAATTGTATGTGCGCGTACAAAAGTGCATTGTTAAATGGTAAAATAAAAAACCATACATGTATAATAATAGCCTTTTAATAAAACATAATATTACTTAGGCAGAACGATTACCGTCGAAACGTAATATAGGTACGAGTACTTCGGCAAAAGATAATGCAGACTAAAAGTTCATGCGTGAAAGATATGAGTATTTTGGAGAAACATACGCCGATAAAAAGTTGTGTTATCGGCAGGACAACAGACAATTGACTGCAGGACAACGGTTCCAGACTCAGTGTCAGTATGCGCGTAATTATCATAACCGCAGTATCGCAGTACATTTCATCGCAGTGCGATGCGCGTTCGGAAACGCTCGTGCGCCTCTGCACGGTGAGAATTTGCTAATTCGTGATTTGCGCGGCGTCAGCCGTAGCGCGTGTCTTGTAACATGAGTTCTCAACAAATTGTTGTCAATGAGGGATTGGCGTTTATTCAATACGCCATCGACACTATGAATGAGGTGAGCATCTTGCAGATCTGCAAATCCAACTTTAAGGAGGACGAGATTTGCAGTGGCAAAGCGCTGCTTTTCCGGACTGTCGGCAAGGCTGACCAGATGACATCTCGCCGGGGGGATGGAACAGAGAAGAGTGTGCAGGATATCATCACCCTGCTGAAGTAGATGGATCCAGACGACATGCCTTCATTCGTGGTGAAGGAGCTACATAAGCTTCCCCCAGTCACGTTCGATCAGGTCGACGTAACCAGGCTGCTGAAGAATATCCACTACCTAAAGGCGAGCCTGGACGAGGTAGTGAGCAGGCTGGAGGCCTCAGATAACACCATTGGTGAACTGCGTGCCCTGGTGGTGTTATTAAATAACGCTGCTTTGGTAAGTAGGTCACCTGAGGCCTGCAATGTGAACACTCGTCGCGGGGCACAAAATGCATCTGTCGGCAGTTTCGATTCAGCACATGTGATTGTGTCACCGGTCGTCGACGCCTTACGCGATGCCCTACTTCCTGCCCCCTGCCCCTCTGCTTCACCGGAGAAGTCACGCGTTTGCACGTCAACACCTCAGCGTGCCTACGCTGCTGCAGCCGCCGGCCGATCTGCCACCACCTCCATACAGCATGAGCGGCCGCCGATCGAGAGGAAAAAAGGAAGCGTGGGTGTTGTGCCGGTTGGTGTGCCTGTCGAGCCACGATCACATCTTTGCGACGATGAAGGCTTCCAAAAAGTAGAAAGGAAGAAGAAGAAGCCCGTTCGCCGCAATCTGTGTGGTGTTGCGCCGGCCGGACCGAAGCTGCTGTTGCGTGCTGCAAAGCCGACGACGCTGCTGTACGTTTCCCGCCTCCATTACTCTACGAAGGCTGAGGAAATCGCAGAGTATATCAAGGTCACCACTAAAGCCAATATCACCTTGAGGGTCGAGCGGTTGGTATCCCGCCATAATGTGAATTTTAATTCACTTGTGGTGAGAGTGCCGACTGAAGATCTATCGACCTACATAAAATAGCAGTTTTGGCCGAAAGGTGTCATTTACCGGCACTTTCGAGGTCGATTACCGGACACCATGATGCGTCGCACGTCGCCGATGAACCATACGTGTGTGAATTAAATATTGTGTTATATGTATGTTAGTTTTAAGGTATTTATCTATGGGCCGATTATGTTAAGCTAGATCTTTAAATATAATTTGGTGCCTGAAATTAAATAAATAAAATAAAAATAAATTAAGCCAGTTAGTTTAATTTAGATGAAGGAGGCCTACTAAAATGTTGTTTTTGCCAAAACATTCACCTAGCAGGTCCTACCAAAGACTTCTATGCGGGGAACTGGCCAGAAACGGCTCTAGACTACTAGACTAAAACATCTTTGAGCTATTCTCTTCACAGTTCGCCTCTGTATATAATAATGGTGATGATAGTGATGCATCAAGTTGTGTGCACACGGATTTTTTCACTGATAGTGAAAACTACAGCCATTCTCTGTCAATGCCTGTTTTGGACTATGACACAATTCTTAAAAGAGTAAAAAGTATCGACGTCAATAAGGGCGAAGGACCCGATGGAATTCCACCCATTTATATAGTTAATTGTGCTAAAGAGCTAGTAACACCGCTACTAATGATATACAATAAGTCACTTAGTACGGGCATTTTTCCACAAGATTGGAAGAAAGCCACTAACCAATTCATAAATCCGGCAGTGAGGATTCGATCAGTAACTACAGGCCGATTTCCATCCTGTCCATCTTTGCTAAAATATTTGAATCTCTTGTTTGCCTGTACTTCAATGTTCACTTTAAACAAATCTTAAGCAATGACCAACACGGCTATGTTCAGTGCAGATCTACAAGTACTAACTTAGTGTACCTCACTGAATTCTTGATCGAGGCCCTAGATGCCAATAAGCAAGTCGACGTAGTGTACACGGATTTCAGCAAGGCGTTTGATCGATTGTGTCATGATGTTTTTCTGAAGAAATTATCTGCCTGTGGCGTGTCTGAGGGCCTTCTGATATGGATTAAATCTTAGTTGGAGCACCGTACTTTCATTGTGTGAAAATGAACATGAAATTTTAATCATTTATTTGAATGGAATACAATTGGATTATAATCGCGGAGCGGACGTGTTAATACTTCAATATACCTGGCGGCCTACTCCGGTACAAATTTACGAAGGTTCGTCAAACTTTAGAAGGGTACCTACTTAGTTGGTATGTTTATTTGTTTGGTACACAAAACAAATTGCCTCAGTACATGATGAATGTTTTATCTTATCTAAGATTAAAACTAGACTAAGTACAATTCTTTAGCATGTGTACACGGCATGCCATGCAATGTTGCAGACTTAAGGTCATAAGGACTTACATAAGGGTTATTCAATATTATACATTTAAAAGAGTATATGAAAATAAAAATTTGTGCCACTAAATTCTAAGGTCTAAAGAGGATAGACTGAGTTTACTTTTGAAAGACACTAATCTTGAGCCAAATATATCTATCTCAGTCGACACATTTTTGATAGAGGGTTGTAGAAGTATGTATTGTTCTTATAAACCTGAATCGAAAAGGTTCCTCGGTTGCGAAATCTGTACAGAGTATAAATAATAATGGCAGCGAGAAGGCATGGTGAATCAATACATGATTGCAGTAACTTGTACAGGCAAAGAAGGTCGTATTGTTTGCACCGGGTCTCAAGACTTCGGATATTAAAGTGCTTGCATCTATCTTCATAGGTCGATAGAATTCGTCCCATATTGTGCCGGAAGGACAAAGCCTTTACAAAGCGCCTCTGGGCCGCTTCGATGTTTTTAATATGCAATGCATAAAGGAGACCATATTATACAACAGTATTCAAGAATAGAACGTATTGAGGCTTGACATTTTTGAAATCCTTAGACGATCTAAGTGTAAAACCCTAAAACCTTACAGCTTTTGACAACAATGTGCTCGTAATGGGAGCGAAAAGTCAACTTGTCATCGAAATAAACTACCAAATCTTTAGTCACTTGTCGACGTTCCGAAACGTGACCATCAACAGTATAATCGAATCTTACCGAAACTCGTTTTTATGAGGGCCTCAAAACGTAGTAGGTATGTTATAAATAGGTTGCATGTATTATATATAGGTATAATGTTGTCTGTCAGCGGCTTCGCCCGCGTAGATCACTTCTCACATAGACTATATCACTCGCAGAATGTAGCATTATATTAGTTTAAGAATTTTTATAATCGGTCAAGTAGTTTTCAATGCGTATTCAATGCAAACAAACAAGCCATCAAATCTGTTTTTTTATGATATCAGAGAAGAAAATGTCGTTAATAGAATACCAGAAAAATCAGATTGAAACTCACGTTCTACGTGATCGACAAACGGGAGTAGGCCCCCTGAAATTTTTCGGTGGATAACCGAATTTCGGATTTGGATACTGGTGGATTGGAACGTGTTTAAGGTTTCTTGCGCCCGAAAGATATGCTATGCTACGTTGCTGTGGATGCGTTTGATATTCACTAATCACATTCATTGATACCCATAGCATAGCACAGCAGTGCACTGGTGAAAACGGGTTATACTTAGCTATATCTTTTACTAGCTATCCGCCCGCAGCTTTTCTCGCGGGAACTCCATTATTATGGCCAAAATACATGAAATCTTTATAAATTGTACTCTATGTGTTATTCTGATGTGTAAGCTGTATTATTATATTTGACGACACGATTGGCGTAGTGCGCTGTAGCACGGATTCTCGCCTTGAATTCCGTAGTGTCCTGGGTTCGATCCCCGGTCAAGTCAATTCAGGAAACGATCTTTTCTGAATTGGCTTGGGTCTGGGTGTGCTAGGAGACGCCCCTGGCTTAATTCCTTGTCTGGTACCTCGTAACACAGGGATACTCATCCCTACCTCGAGACCATGACAAGAGGTGTGTTGTCTGGCGAATATTTATTTATTATTTATTATACTGTAAGTAAAGTTTAATTATAATGCGTTCAGTAGTTTTTGCGTGAAAGAGTAACAAACATTCCATACATACATCCTCACAAACTTTAGGTTTAAAGATATTTATTTTCTTCAAGAATTTACAAATTCACTTATTAAGAAATATTACAATAGCTATAAATTAAATTATACAATATACATTTGATCATTCCTTTTTTATTAGAAAGCTGGTGCTGCCCGGGTGGTTCCATTTTAATTTGGTAGAAAACCATATACTCGTAAGTCTTAATTTATGATGGTCGCCGCTGATATGCTAACATTTATAGAACATAATCTTGAAATATGTGGTCCCTGAGCTATTTTTTAAAAGTGTACAATGAATCAGAGCTTTTAATTACTTCAGGTAAGTAAGGCATTTAATGTTTCGTTTTCCGTCGTCCGTCTTAGGCGTGTTCAGTATATATCTATTTGCGCGTCTTTCAGTATTTGTGTGCCTGCTTTGTAAATGTGATCTCAGTTTCCACAGAACTTTACAGGATTTTCTTAATGAATGTGCAGGTATTGTAGATATAGGTACCTATAGTTGCATTCGCATTTTTAATATTAGTAAGATATGAATGGATGCGTGCTGTGGATGCATGATCTTCCTCGCACAGCGACCTTGCAGTAGCGCATTTTTGTAGCACATCTTAGGGCTCGTTCCAAATCGCTTCTTCAGTGATTTTCACCCTCGTCGAAAAGAAAGAGACAAATCGAACAAAACGACTGTCTGACAGCTGTCAGGTGAATTTCATCGGAAAGAAAATGTTATAAACTATTAAAAAACTATTGTTCTTTCGAATCTTATAAGGTAAATTATTGTTATTAACTGTTAAAATATGAAGTAAATGAAATTAAATTAATATATCTTTACATCGCCTGATGCGTGAAAAGGAACGCCATTCAATAGTGTATTGATTGACACTACTGAATCGACAACAAATCGGTGAATAGGAGCGACCATTTTGTAATCACGTCATTCGCATCAGTACCAGTGCGTCTGCCTGTGTGATTTTTTTAAACTATTATTTTCATGATACCGCGTTTTATTCTTTAACTTATTAGTCATAACCCGTTTAATAAGAATTTATTTAAAAATTAAAAATGGGTAAATCTGATTCAATTTCCTTTGCCAACTCGATTAAATTACATTAGTTACATCACTTTACTTGACAATTATGGACTGTCAGGGATATCATCATACGGCGAAAGTAGTATAGCTCCGTTACATAGAATACGAGTAGCATCAGTGGTAATGGGCTGATAGTTTTGTAACTATACTCGTAGCTTGCTGGCGCATGCACATATCTGGTGGGAAATTTGCCTTAGAAGTTCGTGGCTTCGATAGATGGGAGCCCAGGTGAAACATTTATGTGATGACATTTGTACACCTTCAATATGGAATTTGCTGGGAAGAAAAGCTGGCTCTGCAAAAGCACAGAAAAGAGAAGAGCAAAAATAATGGACTTCCATCAAGTTGATGAGTAGTTATAACCCGATTCTTATAACTGTGCACCTCGAGTTGTCAAAATAGGTTGGGAGCATTGAATTTCACCCGCCCGCAAACTTCCTCACTACTCCGCGTATATACCCGCCAAGGTGTCAGCGGAGTAGTGAGGAAGTTTGCGGGCGGGTGAAATTCAATGCTGCCAACCGAAAGATTTTGACAACACACAGTGCTGCGTGCACTTTGAGTTGTCAAAATCGTTCGGTTATCGGCCAGGGGCCCGATTCTGCTAATTAAAGTCCAATGGAATCGTAGTTGAATGACACGATTTTGACATTAAGACCATACTAAATCTGTCAAAATCACGCCATTCAATTACGATTCCATTGGCTTTTAAATAGCAGAATCGGGCCCCTGTTATAAAAATCGGGTTATAATGTAAAAAATATGTTGTGTACCATGAGCTTTCACTGATAACAGTCGCTAGCGTCCGCGTTGTCTTTTTTGTGTGGGATTTCGGTACACCGCCCCTACTTGAAATGTTCCCTGTCCTGTGACAAACATTCACATTCATATGTTCGTTGTGTGTCTAGCTGTTATTATCTATTTAAGTTTGTATTTGTAGAGCGTCGTGGCCGTGGCCCAATGGTTCAGCACCCGAACTCAACCGGATAACGGCGGAAGGCTCACCACCTACCACGTTGGGTTCTAATGCCATTGGTGTAAAGTGGGCTTCTGAGTGAATCTTTCAAAAAAAATGATTCGATTTGACAGTCTCTTGCCTCTGACTACCCGTTTGGGATAAAGTCGTGATGGTATGTTTATCAGTCTCTGACACCCATAGTACAAGCTCTCCTTATTTTGGGGTCAGATGATCTTGATGTAATATTTTTATTTATTCATTTATTTCTTATTTTAGTAAACAAAAATGGCATATTTCCTGAAGTCAACTATCGTAGTTTAAGTGACAAAAACTCGTGAAAGACATACCGAACTTACCGATTCACCTTAGGGTGAATTCACACCGAGACGCGACGCGACGTGAGGTGGCGCGCACTTTATTATGGAGCTATTCAAAATTTAACTTATTTACTACACGAAAAGATACATGAGAAATTAGTACGTCTACCACGAGTTGCAACTTTAAATTTACGTTATAGTTCGCGTAAAAAAAACTGTATTGGTATGACACATGACATGACATGACATGACAAGACAATGTCAAATCCGAATTGGTAGACGTACTGAATACGTTGAACCACGCAGCACTACGTCGCGACTGTCGCGAGGCATCTCGTAAAATAGAGTTTTATTTTGAGTAGCTCTATGAAAAAATGCGCGCAGCGTCCCGGTGCGAGTTGACGCTCAGTAAGCTTATCAATTCCAATGTTATGGTAGGATGGGCATATCAAGGACATGATCACGAATCGCTTATTACGAAGGTACTATGTTTTGGTGTGACGACCGACTTGGTGTAATGGTTAAGAAGTTGGCTACTATACCAGAGGTCGCGGGTTCGATTCCCGCACAGTACAAACATTTGTGTGCATGAACATGTCTGTTTGTACTGGTCTGGGTGTCTCCTATGTATAATAAGTATGTATTTACAAAAGAAAATGTATTTAAGTATGTTTATCCGTTGTCTAGTATCCCATAACACAAGCTTTAATTAGCTTACTTTGGGGCTAGATGGCGCTGTGTGGAATAATGTCCAGGGATATTTATTTATTTATTTGGTATGTAATTTCAAGGTTCCAAGGTCGTCTTTAATAGAGGGTGCAATGTTTTTTAAATATTTTAGAGTGGAAACAATATCATAACGAGTATAGAGCGAAACGCTTCGACCAATAAATAAATATCTGGGATACACAGAGTTAATCTTACCCCGACATAGTGCTAACATACTGTAACGTTGCACCATAGGTGCGCCTTATATAATTAGGTTAAATAAGTAAAAAAATAAGTTATAGGTACTTCTATTTTAATATATTCATGTCCAAGTTATTTTAAACAAAATCTAACAATAAAACTTTCATTAAAATAAGCATTCTTAATAATACGGACCGCGCATTATGAGTAACGATTAAAGTTTTAGAATTTTAGATCGTAGTAGCTAGCTCATCGCGGATCCCTTCTAACAGTCGGTGGGCGGAGCCCCGGAGGCTTCCGAACCTGCGCTCGCGCGTCTTCGTTTTTCCCAAGCTACACATCGAAACTAACCGTCGAGCGTAAACCTCGTCCGTTTGATTTCTCCTATTGTTCTTATACTTACGCGAACAATCTACACAGTACCTATTATAATACTTAACATTTAAGTGCTACGTTAATCCCGCTGGGGTGAGTTTCTACCATTCTTATTATTGTAACTGTTCTGTAGTGCTAGTGATTTAGTCTGCTTTGAGCTGCTTAGTTAGAACGGAAAGGTTTTGGTTCTTGACCGAAAGTGACCTATCAGCTATGTGCTGCACCTCTAATGCCTGTCTATATGCTGGGCTTCCAGGATCACAGCTACTACCTTGACCCGGCTGACGCTTGGGCTAGAAAGAATCCCTGCCTACCCGCAGCTGCGTTCAGGCAGTGACTGAAGACCCTCACTTCCTTCGTGTGGAGCAGCTCGTCCCAGAAGACCCTCGTCAGGCCAGTGTTCTATATGTTATATCTCACCAGTGCTTGCGGAAACAGACGGTGTATTACACGCTACTATTAGTACACAAGTGGTTTCATTGAACCCCACCCTGAATTCTGCGGTGAGGAGGGTATACATCCTACACCGAACCCAAGCCGCCGCAGTGGCGCCCGTACGTGTATGTCTTGTTTCCAAATAGCACTTGGTACCTAGGTCACCCATCTAACAGCACTCGGCAGCCCAGATTGAACAATACTGTGAACGAGGAGGTGACATCGACAGCGAACTGGTACGTTTCACTTAATTTTAATATAGGTTAATTTTATTAGATTAAGCTATGCTATGCAATTATAAATTGTTAACTGTTGCGTATGTATGACCAATAACTACTTAGTTTATTCTACGAATGTGTTAAGGTGAATGAAAATTAGAATAAGTAAAAAAAAAAAAAAAAAAATCTTTCAAGAGATATTGTAAAGGGGAATACGTAACAGTTCGCACTTGATTCAAACTATTGAGTTGATTCTGCTTGCTATTCAAAAAAAAAAAAAAACACTAATATTTTATCACCAAATCGTGCTTTGCCTATTTATTAATGTAAAGAACAGATCTATTTATTTATTTTGTGATCTTTGTGCTTGGATGCGGTAGTTTTAGTTTTAGTGCTTGTAGTTCAAAGCTTTATTTACCTTTTTCTTTCAAAATGGAAACTCACCCCATTAAGTATTTTATGTTAAATAAAAATGAACTAACTTATGAGGTCCTTATAAGAGGCGAAGAGCCCTCTGCCACTGTGTTAGGACTTCGTAAGCAAATAACAAAACTTATATCATTAATACCTAATGATGATATCTTTGAATCGGGCTTAGCCGTTGCTGAGGATTGCGAAGGAGCCCTTATTTCTATAAATGAGCTAGCTACTCGGATTAATACCTTGCAGGAGAAATATGAATATAATTTATTTCAACGTACAAGTGCATTACGCAATCATATTTTTTACCGTATAAAAAGAATAGATACTTCCGATCCAAATTTTGCGACGAACATAAAAACATTAAACCACGAATTTAATTCGCTATCTAAAAAATTAAATTCCTTGCAAAAAACGGAACTTAGCCAAAATACCACATCAGCTGATCACGCTAACTGTGCACAACAATCTTCGTCGCTCGTGGGCACTTCTACTATCTCGGTACATTGCGACCATACGCAAGCTAGCGATTTTAAATTAAAATTTGACGGAAAGACTTGTGTCCGCGCGTTCGTACAGAGAATGCACGAGTATAGGTCCGCTAGGAATCTACCTTCGGAAAAATTACTAATGTTCGCTTCAGAAATATTTACCGGTAACGCTTTGATTTGGTATCGCAGCGTTCGGGACGCAGTAACCGGTTGGGATGAATTAATCTCTCAACTTGTTCAGGATTTTAGTCCAGTTGATTATGACTATAAACTTATGTCGGAAATCCGTAGCAGGACGCAAGGCGATCAGGAAAATATTATTATTTATTTGGCAAACATGTCAGAATTATTTTCGAGACTGACAAAACCTATATCTGAACAGGACAAATTAGATATTTTACTGCATAACATTAGGCCGTGTTATGCAATGGTTCTGGCGTCTTGTGTAACGGGCATTGATTCAATCATGACCCTTCGGAAACTTTGCCTTAACTATGAAAAAATACAAGGTTTATCTTCACAATTTCGGGAACCACCTAGGGTTACGAATAGCACTTTAGCTCCGGATTTAGCGTATGTTAGACCCGAATCGTCTAATAATTCTATTAAAAATACCTACGACTATAACTACACTAAAAAAAATTACAATCAGAATTTTAGGTACAATTCTGCAAATGTTCCCGTGGCCGCCGTCGAATCCAAATCAACTACTGGCGGTTTTGTATTTTGCCCGCGGTGTCGTAGCAGTAATCATTCCTTGCGTCAATGTAAACAAGAACGCTATCCGATCTGTTTTAAGTGTGGGTTGAAGGATTATACCTTCCCAAACTGCCCTACCTGCCACCCTGATTTGAATAAAAAAAACTAGTAATCGAGGATTGTTGCAGTAAAATTAAGGAATTGAGTATTAGTAAATTTGATAAAAATGACTGGCAAGATTGGCTTAATAAAATTAAAATTTACTTCTCTAGCTACTCGATCGCAGCAATCTTCGATAAAAAACCTGATGGAGACATCCGGCCATACGTCACTGTAGGCGTAGGCAACCTTTCTATGTGTGGATTATTAGACTCTGGTTCTGCTGTAACTATACTGGGCAATAATTCACACTTTAAAATAATGGAGACTTCTGGATTAGTAATTAATAATAGTAATGATAGTAAATCATTTATTTCTGCGGGCGGTCACAAGCTCTGCCCAATCGGTTATATAAATTTACCTATTTCTTTTAAAAAACAATTTCATTGTTTGAGGGCATATGTCATACCTTCAGTTAAATCATCGTTAATTCTGGGAGTGGACTTTTGGAAAAAATTCCAACTTTTCCCTAAATTCCTGGATTCCATTTCCCTTACATCTAAAAAATCAGAAATCGCAACTGTCGAAAACAAAGTTATGTTGCACTCATTTGGTGAACTATCGGTCGTTGAACAGGCTACAGCTAATGGCGTTATTGAGCAGTTCAAGTCTATATCTACTGAGGTAACCGGGTTAGGTCGTACGCAATTGGTTCAGCATCACATTGATACGGGAGACTCACCGCCTATACGTCAACGCTTTTACAGACTACCTCCCGAAAAATTACGCATCATATGCCAGGAACTGGACGAAATGATTGCACTTGGTGTTGTAGAAACGTGCGAGAGCCCGTGGTCCTCACCCGTTTTACTCACTCCTAAAAAAGATGGCAAGCTGCGCTTTTGTCTTGACAGCCGAAAGTTAAATGCTGTTACCCGTAAGGATGCGTACAAACTACCCTACGTTTCCGAAATTTTAGATAACCTGAAGGATGCTAAGTATTTGAGTAGCATTGATTTATCTAAAGCATTCTGGCAGACGCCTATATCTAAAAACGACCGAGATAAGACAGCTTTTTATGTACCTACCCGCGGAACCTTTAGATTTGTCACTATGCCCTTTGGCTTGACAAATGCGCCTGCTACGCAGCAAAGATTGGTTGATCAACTCTTTTATGGCCCTGAATTCGAGAATTCTGTATTCTGTTTCTTGGACGATATTGTCTTGATTTCGCCAGATTTTGGAAGTCACATAAATTTACTACAAAAAGTGCACAGGAAACTACAATTTGCTAACTTGACGATAAATTTAGAAAAGTCAGTGTTTTTTAGGGATGAGCTTAAGTATTTGGGTTATGTAGTTAACTCCAAAGGGTTACACGTAGACCCTGGTAAAGTAGAAGCTATTCTTAATTTTCCTACCCCTACAAATAAAAAAGAGGTTAAGAGATTCATAGGTACCGCATCTTGGTATCGTAGATTTGTACCTAACTTCAGTTCCATTGCTGGTCCACTTAATAAGTTAACCTCTTCTGGTAAAAAGGCTGGCGCATTTGTTTGGTCCGGGGAAGCTAACGAAGCCTTTAATAAACTAAAAGAATGCCTTGTTACTGCCCCAATTTTATCTTGCCCAGACTACGACAAGCCATTTGAAGTACACACGGATGCGAGTGACTATGGAGTTGGAGCCTTACTCACTCAAACTATAAATAGTGTGGAACTACCAATAGCTTACATGAGCAAATCGTTGTCTGCGGCTGAGAAGAACTACAGCATAACAGAACGGGAAGCATTGGCAGTGCTTGTGGCTGTTGAGCACTGGCGTTGCTATTTGGACAATGGCATAAAATTTACTGTGTACACTGATCATTCTGCTTTAAAGTGGTTTTTAAATTTAAATAACCCTACAGGCCGATTAGCTCGTTGGGGTGTGCGTTTATCAGCCTACAATTTTGAAGTCAAACACCGCAAGGGTGCTGACAATGTCATACCGGATGCATTATCGCGTGCTTGTCCTATAGCTACTATTGAATATGAGCAACCTGCTACTACTACAGATCAATGGTACTTAAATATCTACAGCGGCTGTCGTACAAGTCCAGCTTCCTTTCCTAATTACATTATTAAGGGTCACAAACTGTATAGACTCATGAAAAGTAAGTGCTCCTTAAGAGAAGAATTTGACTGGAAAGAAGTGATACCTTTAGAAAATAGGCAGTCTGTGATCAAGGAAAACCACTCCGAACCTACGGCTGGACACTTGGGAGTGTTTAAGACGTATAAACGATTAGCTCTCAGGTACTACTGGCCTGGAATGCACGCGGACGTAGTCAAATTAATTGCGTCCTGTGATGCCTGTATTGCTCACAAGCATCAAAATCATGCTCCTCTGGGCGAAATGGGACGTCCTAAAATTTGCTCAAGGCCGTTTCAGACAATAAGCGTCGACCTGGTTGGACCACTACCACCAACAAGAAAACAAAATTGTTTTATATTTGTTGTCACTTGTTGCTTCAGTAAGTACTGTCATCTTTTCCCTATCAGACGCGCTACTGCTGAAATAGTAACAAAATTGCTCGAAGAGAGTGTATTCCTAGTCCATGGCATTCCATCAACTATTATTTTGGATAATGGGAAACAGTTCGTAAGCGCTACTCTAAAAAACATGCTAGCCAAATATAAAGTCCCTAACGTACATTACACACCCAAATACTCACCGCATGTCAACACAGTAGAGAGGTATAATAAAACTATTATGACTGCGGTTTCAACCTTTGTCAATGGTACTGATCATCGAGTATGGGATCATCTTTTACCACAAATTCAATTTGCGATAAATAGCTCAGTAAACGAGGTAACGGGATATACTCCTTCATTTCTCGTGTATGGGCGCGAATTGGTCGCTTGTGGCTCTCATTATGTTGACGCGGAGAATGAGGATGTTGTTTTTGAGCCACGTGACTCTTACGCCGAAAACTTAGGTGTGCTTTCAAGCATTTTTATTAAAGTGCAGTCTTCGTTGCTAGAGGCACATTCTAGAAACTGCCAAACCTACAACCTACGTCGTAGAAAGGCAGAATTCAACATTGGAGATGTAGTTTGGAAGAGGACTTTTTACCAGAGTGATAAGGACAAACGGTTTAGTAAAAAATTAGCACCGAAATTCATTAAGTGTAAAGTCATTGGTAAAAGGTCACCTCTAGTGTATGAACTATCCGACAACCAAGATAAATCGATCGGATATTGGCACATTAAGGATTTAAAACTAATAAACTATAAAGAGTAAAATAAAATAAAAAAAAAAACAGTAAATTTAAATAGAAGGATTTTGTTGAGTACCCAAAATCCTTCCGTTTGCGGCGGAGTACTGTAACGTTGCACCATAGGTGCGCCTTATATAATTAGGTTAAATAAGTAAAAAAATAAGTTATAGGTACTTCTATTTTAATATATTCATGTCCAAGTTATTTTAAACAAAATCTAACAATAAAACTTTCATTAAAATAAGCATTCTTAATAATACGGACCGCGCATTATGAGTAACGATTAAAGTTTTAGAATTTTAGATCGTAGTAGCTAGCTCATCGCGGATCCCTTCTAACAGTCGGTGGGCGGAGCCCCGGAGGCTTCCGAACCTGCGCTCGCGCGTCTTCGTTTTTCCCAAGCTACACATCGAAACTAACCGTCGAGCGTAAACCTCGTCCGTTTGATTTCTCCTATTGTTCTTATACTTACGCGAACAATCTACACAGTACCTATTATAATACTTAACATTTAAGTGCTACGTTAATCCCGCTGGGGTGAGTTTCTACCATTCTTATTATTGTAACTGTTCTGTAGTGCTAGTGATTTAGTCTGCTTTGAGCTGCTTAGTTAGAACGGAAAGGTTTTGGTTCTTGACCGAAAGTGACCTATCAGCTATGTGCTGCACCTCTAATGCCTGTCTATATGCTGGGCTTCCAGGATCACAGCTACTACCTTGACCCGGCTGACGCTTGGGCTAGAAAGAATCCCTGCCTACCCGCAGCTGCGTTCAGGCAGTGACTGAAGACCCTCACTTCCTTCGTGTGGAGCAGCTCGTCCCAGAAGACCCTCGTCAGGCCAGTGTTCTATATGTTATATCTCACCAGTGCTTGCGGAAACAGACGGTGTATTACACGCTACTATTAGTACACAAGTGGTTTCATTGAACCCCACCCTGAATTCTGCGGTGAGGAGGGTATACATCCTACACCGAACCCAAGCCGCCGCAATCGGTACGCTCAATTTACCTACCTGCAAATGGTGTTGAAGGCATGAAAATCGGAACGATTGATCTTTAGGCCATACGAATCAATTTGACCCGTAGCACGGCATAAAATAAAAAAAAGGGAAGGAGTTATGGCGACATATTTTTTTGTATGGGAAAAAATTTTTTCGCTCTGAAACCTATTTTGAGTGATATCTAATGAAAGGGCTTACTGAGTCAATTCTAAAAATATATCGCATCATTACATTTTATTCACTTGTAATAAATTAAAATAAAAGTTATTTTCAAAACATACCAACTTTAGGCTCCCCCAGATATGATACGGTTGAATATTTTTTTGTATAATAGGCTTCCAATGGTACGTTATATCCTCATAGCTAACTCTAAAATAGGATTTTTGAAAATATTTACATTAAGTTTTTAAACTTTTACAAAATGTGATAAAATTACGTATAAGTAGTGGAAACATGTATAAAAAGTTCGATTTCAGACACTTGATCTTTAGTAAATCCCCTTTCTTAAGGTACCACAGACGATAGGTTTAAGAGCAAAAACTTTTATTTCCCATACAAAAAAAAGATGACGCCCATTTTTTTGTGCTACGGGTCGAATTGATTCGTATGGCCTAAAGATCAATCGTTCCAATTTTCACGCCTTTAACACCATTTGCAGGTTTTGACTGCATTTCCTGGTGTACCGCTAGCACGAATAAAAAGAATGACGAACATAAGTATGTATTCAAACTCAATCTCAAATAACTTTATTCAAATAGACTGTATCAGTACTTTCAAATCGTCAAATTTACAGCAAGATTTACTAAATAATATACATAAATACCATAATAATATGGATATGTAAATAAACTAATATATTTATTAACACGTAGGTGTCTTAGTAACACACAATTATTAACATCACGCGTAATGTGATTCTTAACAGAGTATTTGCGCCTGTATCGAAACATAGGTTCATTATTTACTTGTCTCACTGTTTTAGTTTGTAGCGACATCTATCTCGCCACATACGAACCAACAACTATTGTATCCTACATCGCGATATCAAAGTTATCCGAGCGATTAAACATAAATACAAGAACCCGACAACTACCGTCGGGCAGTAGCCCACCAGACACAACACCCGTCTGGTCGGAGGATCTTCCCTTTTCAATGTTGGACGGTGAACTTTACACCCTGTTCCTCACACTCCCCAAACTGGTGACCCCGAGCATGAACGTCAGCACAGAGCCTGCTCAGCGACCTTGGCACAGCACACTACACTTTGACCGGTCAGCAAGCAGAGACGCACTTCTCTCCTGGTCGACGCAGCAGCCAGCCACTACGCAGCACTGCACCACTCCGACTCACTGGAGCATTCGCAGAATCACCCCGACTCACTGGGTCATCACCGCAGACAGTTCCAACTCACTGTGAACTATGCGGCATCGGGCTCCGACTCTCACTTGAACGTCCCACTATCGACCTCCGGTCTCGGAGGTGAGTGATGTAGCGACATCTATCTCGCCACATACGAACTAAGAACTATCGTATCCTACATCGCGATATCAAAGTTATCCGAGCGATTAAACATAAATACAAGAACCCGACACCAACCGTCGGGCAGTAGCCCACCAGACACAATACCCGTCTGGTCGGAGGATCCTCCCTTTTCAATGGTGGACGAGGAACTTTACACCCTGTTCCTCACACACTCTCCAAAAGTTTTATATTAGGTTGGGGAAAAAGTCTTTTCGCATATACACACATCAAAAGTGTCTAGGGATCAAGCATTTTTATGCGGATTTCTTGAGATTGAGATGTGGCTTTGTAATAAATTTATGATTTTATAAATTTATATGGATCCTTTTTGGTGCATTTCATAATTTGAAACAGGAACTGTCAATCAAATTCGAGTAAAAGATGAAAATCAGCTGTCAATATTTTCCCTATAAAAACATACAACGCATTGAAGACATTATTAGTGCTACTGTTTCCCTACTACTGATTAAAACCAACGTTATTATGGAGCGGCGACGTCATTTAAGCAGGGAAGAAATGCTCAGAGCCGTGGGAATGATAGAAGCTGGTTCCCGGCAACGTACTGTGGCTTTAGCTCTGAATACAAGTTTGGACTTTGGACACGTTACCGAAGCACTGGTACCGTGGCTGAGCGCCATGGAAGACGGTATCGCTGCACCACACGGAGACAAGACCGATACATTCAAATTACAACTCGAAGAGCTCCAACAATAACCGCCATGATGTTAGCCGTGAGGCTTCATCACTCTTCAGGGAACTTAATTAGCGACCAAACAGTCAGAAACCGCTTGCATGAAGTGAACCTTCATTCCCGAAGACCGCTAAGGGTACCACCTATAGCAATGCACAATCGTAGGATTCGATATCAATGGGCTCTTGAACACAGAAATTGGGCAGAAGAACAATGGCGTTTCGTGTGCTTTTCTGATGAGTCTCGTTTTGGTATGAGACCGGATACAAGACGTATACGACACTGGAGAACCCCTGGATGCCAACAGCGATTAAAATCCTGCCAGGAAGTCCATCCTTATAGTGGTGGAACCATCATGGTATGGGCGGGTATTTGGATCGGTGGAAGAACTGAGTTGATTTGGATCAGAGGCAACCTCAACGCTCAAATTTATGCTGAGACGATTGTATCAGACGTCATCGTTCCTCTACAAGTGCAAATCGGTCCCTTATTTCAGTTAATGCATGATAATGCACGACCGCACACCGCAAGAGTTGTAAGACAGACTCTCGCCGTAGCTAACATCAATGTCCTGCCCTGGCCTGCTCAGTCGCCAGACTTGAACCCGATTGAGCATGCATGGGATATGCTACAGAGAAGAGCTCTGCCGAATATGGAGGGTATCCAGTCGCAAGAAGACCTTTTTTTGTTGTTGCAACGAACATGGGTGGCCATTCCACAGCGTGATTTGGATGAACTCATTTTGAGTATGCCAAACCGATGTTCTTGTGTTGTTAGTGTTCGCGGTAGAAACACGGATTATTAATTGTTTAAGTTACCCAATAAAATTTTAAAGAAAACTGTTATTTCAGTCTTTTTTTCGAACTTTAATGTTAGTGGTTCAAATGTCAAAAATCCCTTTATTAGGGAAATGGCAAATTTCTTTATTAATGCAAAGGTGACTTGGTTTATCGTTACTGTAGACAAACGAAAACACTTTATTTGATGAATCCTTAAAGAAAATTTTAATTAATATCAATCAGGAGAAAAGTTATTGCAAAAATATATGTTGATCCCTAGACACTTTTGATGTGTGTAGTATGTATGAACTTGTAATAAAATCTCTTTGGCTATACTATTTGTATCTGGCTGGTTTTGGTATCATTAAAGTTTAAATTTTAAAGAAGATAATTCCAAATTCAAATTAGGAATATGTGTGATTTTCATTTGTTTTTTCTTACTGTCATGAGTGAATCTAATGAAGAAATTCGGTACATTTGAAAATTTTGCTACAAATAAGGTAAAAATGTAACGCAAGCCGCGAAAAAAATTGCTATGTTTATGGGCTTATTGCAGTGTCTGTGAGAGTAGCACAAATTTGGTTTAAGCGTTTTCAATCCGGAAATGTTGATGTCAAAGATGCACGTCGCTCTGGTCGCTCTATTACAGATAAAAAAGATGCCATTTTTGAAAAAAAGGAGCAAGATCGGCATATCAGTAGTTACGACGTAGCTGAAGAACTGGGAATTGACCACAAAACAGTTTTGGCGTATTTGAAAAAACTGGGTACACAAAAAAGCTCGATATTTGGGTACCTCACGAGCTCACTAAAAGAAACCTAATGAACCGTGTACTCATTTGTGATTCTTTATTACGACGTAATGAAACCCAACTAATTTTGAAGAAGCTGATAACTGGTGATGAAAAGTGGATCCCGTACGACAAGAACGTGCGAAAAAGGTCGTGGTCAAAGGCCGGTCAGGCTTCACAGACTGTGGCGAAACCCGGGTTAACTCGCAACAAGGTGATGCTGTGTGCGTGGTGGGATTGGAAGGGCATTATTCATTATGAACTGTTACCACCAGGTAGGACCATCGATTCTGAACTCTACTGCGAACAACTGATGAGATTAAAGCAAGAAGTCGAAAGAAAGCGGCCGGAATTAATCAACAGAAAGGGTGTGGTTTTTCATCATGATAACGAGACCTTAGCCATAAATTAAGAGAGTTTGGCGGGGAGGTGTCAATGCATCCACCGTTAGTCCTGACCTTCAGATTTCCACCTGTTTCGGTCTCTTCAGAATTTTTAAGGCAGTGTCAGGTTAACATCACGAGAGGACTGCCAAAACCACTTGTCGCGCGGTATTTAATTCCTATAGCAATGGTATCATGTACCTACCTCCAAGATGGCAAAAAGTAATTGGCACCTACATACTTTAGTTAAATATAAATAAACTATATTAAAAAATGTTTTGAATTTTCTTAAAAAATGCGAAGAAACTTTTTCCCCAACCTATTGTAATAAAATTCTAAAATTGATGTCTGCTTCGCAGAGAACTTTAATAAAAACCTACCTAGCACCTTTTCCTGGTTGGCATAACAAAATAGCCAACCAGGAAAGAGTACTTTCAAAGCGACCACTTTATTTTCACAGAACAGGGAAAAATAATTTAAAATTTAAATTAAAAACACGGAAGTTACAAAACCTGTAATTCACAGAACAAATTCCAGAGTTGCGTTTCTAAAATTTTCCTCTTTTAGTTCCAACGAAAGAAAAATTACAATTTCTATAGGAGAAGAATGTTTTTACTGTTTCTTTTGGGTAATGATTTTCTATATCTGGATAATGCACGTCATACAATATTCGATAACATCATCGGATTCTATAAATAATATAAATTCAAAAAATACATTCAATACATCATACTTTTTGTTTTTTTAACTAAATACAATTCATTTTGTGGCCCTTCAAACTTGGATGGGATAAATTCCTTTTTGAAAGTGTGAAGTTAATAAAAAAAACCATATGCTCCAATAATGTACACAATTTATAGCAACTTTTGTTAAGTAACCATATTCATAAACGCAAAATTTATTATAGTTGTCGAACAAAAAATTTTAATGACTTTGTTTGCAGACGATAGCATCATAATATTAAGTAATGATACAATCGCAAATATAAATCTTGACATAAATACAACGTTGACATCGGTTATAAAATGGCTTAATAATAATAAATTGAAAATAAATCTAGAAAAAACATTGACAATGAACTTTAAACAAGTGAACACTGACGCAACTGATTTGCGTGTAAGTTACGCTGGCAAACCGGTAACCGAAACAAAGACCACCAAATTCTTAGGATTACATATTGACAGCACGCTTAAATGGAAAACCCATATTGAATATATTTGCAAGAAGTTAAGCCAATTTTCATACGCATTACGCAATTTGAGAAAAATTTCAAATGAGTCGGCTTTGCTGACGGCCTATATGGCTACGTGGCATCGACATTACGATACGGAATTATATTTTGGGGAAATTCTACCGACAAAGATGATGTTCTCAGAGCTCAAAAACAGTGTATTCGGTCCATGTATAATTTGTGCCAGACAGATTCATGTAAACCACACTTCTTAAGGCTAAAGCTTTTAACGGTTCCTTGTTAATACATCCTCGAATGTGGCATTTTCGTGAAAAGTAACAAACATTTATACACTTTTCACAAGCGTAACCGTCATAAAAATAAGATTTGTTTAATGCCGAATAAAACCGTTTTGTTAAACCTAAGTATGTTTTGTAATGCTCCGCGTATTTATAATAACCTTCCAGACTGTATTCGCAATATTGATGATTTAACCATATTTTAAACGGAACTCCATAATCTTCTCGTTCTAAAGTGCTATTACGCTATCACGGAATTTTTGTGCGACGGTAGCTTGCGAAGATACATATTGTAGTCCGGTTTGTTGACAATTTGTTTGAATTAACTTAATTTAATTGTGTTTTATTCACTTCTTGACATACCTTTCTTATTACTTTATTATTATTATTTTTAATTGACTACTTAGAAAAAAAATCTGGCATTCGGATTAAGATTGTTACTATTGTATGCCTGTTAGGCGGAACACGGTGAGACTCTTAAATATGTATGATCTGAACATAGTGTCATACCTGTGATTCACAATAAAGTTTATTTATATTTGTATTTGTATTTTAACAAATGTTTTGGAGGAAATAGATAGCAAAATTAGCAAATGACGTCATTTGCTTATCTAATATATAAAAATAAGACGGGTTTTCTTTCCTGACGCTATAACTCCAGAACGCACGAACCGATTTCCACGGTTTTGATTCGTTGGAAAGGTCTCGGGCTCCGTGAGGTTTATAGCAAAGGAAATTCAGGAAAAAATTCAACAGAAAAGCGGGAAAGAAAAATGAAGTTCACGCGGGCGAAGCCGCGGGCGAAAAGCTAGTTTTGCTATATATTTCTTGGCAAGTCCAAAAATATGATTTTTAAAATTGCTATAAATCTCAGGGACTATAGGTGCTTTAGAAATGGTTTTTAATGATTTTCAGTCACAATATCAACAAATAAAAAACCAACTCCGTAAGACCAACGATTCAAAATCTCAACAGTTCAGAATGTCAACATCAACAAGTCAACATAAACGATATTTACAAATTACAGCGAAAAATTCTTAAGACTATAGTACCGAAACACTTAGTAAATTTAAAAATAACGACAAAGCCCTGTTTGATTACTGTAAAGTAATTAATATATATGACAAAATAAAATATTGCCTTCTTACAGAATTTAATAATCCTGATTATATAGAAAAATATGTAAGGCCTGCGTCTTTAAGAGTTTTATCGTACACTAACAAGTACCGCCTACCAAAAATAACGAATGTATATGGCTCAAGGGCACTCAATTAAGTAATACCTAAATACTCAAATGAAATACCAGCTAATTTACAGTGTATGTATCTGAATTTAACTAATTACAAAGGTCAATACAAAAGATTCTACTTGTCAAATCCAAGTTTAAGTGAACTTTGATGTGATTGTATTAGATTATTATGCCTATCATCAATATGTATTGTAGAAGAACGTCTCACTCCTACAGATAAACCTACAAGGTTTTTGTATGGGGATTGTAAGTCATCCATTGTGTATTTAGAATGTTTTGAATAATAAATAAATTTGAAAAAAAATAAAAACATAATCTCAACAGATAATCAGCAGTTCACAAGGCCCAAGTTTAAGGTCTCAACAAGTAACTCGTTTCTTTGTCGTACCATCCAGACGTGGAACGCCCTTCCAGCACATGTGTTTCCTTCCTCGTATAGTCCCGGGTTCTTCAAGCGAGGCGTGAAAAGGCATTTCTGTATGCCTTCAAGGTGAGGATGGCCAGCCCAGTGATTCGTTTGAATGACTGGGCTTGTCAACCTCATATCTGAACCTCACGACCGCTTTCCATCAGGTGGAGTGAGGTCATCTTGACGGGCAAAATAAAAATAAAAAAGTATAATAGGTAGTCAGGTATACATGGTGTCCCTGGAAGTAAGTATTAAATCAAAATAGCGCATAGCTGGGTTAATTTCTGACCTATTTAGCCCTGTCTGTTTACTGTCTATTTTACTTTTTTCATATAATCATCTAAGCCAAACAAAAAGAATTACTAAAAAACATACATCAAAGATACCAGCTATTATTTTATAAATTAAACAATTAAAAGATAATTTATCTTACTATAACTAGTTATAAAGCATGTGTCGATTTAAAAAAAATATCATCAGAATGCATCATCAAGCAAACTCGTTAAAAAAATTGTCTAATTAACAATTAGAAATCGGACTACGAGTAGGTACTATTGACACGGCTAAAAAGGTCAGAAATGACCCCAGCTATGCGCTATTTTGATTCAATCCTAACTTTCAGGGACACCATGTACCTATACCTAACTAACTACTTTTACTTATCTATTTTTACGAGTAGGTATACTTGTTGAGATTTTAAACCTGGGCCTTGTGAGCTCCTGATTTTTTAAGCTGTTGATATTTTGAATTGAGATTTTGAATCGTTGACATTTTGAACTTTTGAAATTTTGAATCATTGGTCTTATGTCGTTGGTGTTTCAATCGTTGAGCTTTTGACTGTTGATCTCAAGTATCAAACCCTTTAGAAACTGTTTTTTCACTGATGTTTATATTTTTGAGAGGTCTTTCGATAAACCTCAACAAAAAATGACGAACATCACATTGATAAGCTTAAACATAGCACACGCACGCGTCACATTCCTGACTTCTAATAGACAGAAGTCAGGAATGTGACGCGTGACATGTATGAGTGAAAAAAAGGAGTGGGAATATATAATTAAGGAAAGTGTGCTTGAATGACGTAAAGCACACTTTTTCCCTGTCCTTTTGACAGAGCGCTGATGCAGATTTCTTGTATCAACCTTAAGGCCCGCGCAGATGAAGGACTTGTTCACAAATCACTAAAATTATTCGTACAAAAACGGGGTTCTTTTAGTCCTCTGCGTGCATTAATCGATACAGTTTGTAAGGGATCTATATTGATGGACTAAGAAGTACTTCCTGCGTCTGTGCAGTCTTTATTACCATGAAGGTTCAAAAACCGTGCCCCCAGATTCAGAATTGAGCTGCCAGGTAACTACTGCTAAAGTTATTTTTTTTTATTTATTGGCAAGGGAAGCTTAAACATTAGTTGCTTTGCCACAGGATTGCCGTCTGTTTAGAGAGTTTATTCGTGTGGCAGTCAGACTGGAATGTCGGTTTTGGAACAGTGATGACTACTGGTTGAGCTTTGAATTCGTATGTTGCAGTCAATTCGTCTGACTCTATAAGAATCGGCTAAATAAAATGTAAGTAACTTATTACAAGGTACATATATTTCTTAATGATTTCAAGCCGCCTATGTGGGCCTCGTATTTTTTTTTCACAGCTGTCCTAATAGCTATGAAATGAGTATCAACATAGAAATCAAATTATGTATGTGGTATCATCATCATTATCATTCGTAGTCATGAGACGTCCACTGATGACTACGGAACTCCACCTCCTCACTTTTTTCCCAAAATGTTCGATTTATTAAACGCCTTATCCGATGTAAGGGCATTACATAAAATGGATTAGGAACCTTCTAAGTTCACCATATGGTGAACTAGCGTGGATTCACCCAAATGGGCACGGGGGTCAAGCCCATAACCTTCATTCAGGTCGATAGGCAGATTTTATATACAATCCTCAATCTAAATATAATAAATATATAAATAAGCGCCAAACAAGACACCTCTTGTCATGGTCTCGAAGTAGAGATAAAATATCCCTGTGTTACGAGGTACCAGACAAGGATTAAGCCAGGGGCGTCTCCCAGCACACCCAGACCCGAGTCAATTCAGAAAAGAACGTTTCCTGAATTGACCCGACCGGGGATCGAACCCGGGATACTAAGGAAATCGAGGTCAGAAACCATGCCACAGCGCACTACGCCAAACGTGCCGTCAAATATTGGTCTAATATAATTTAATCTAAATATTGGTCTATTTGATGTTAAAAATAGTAATATAATAATAATAATGAAGTTAAATTTATTTCCTCTTCATATAAACCACATACAAACTTATCAACTAAACTTAAAAATAAGAACATGAGCCACCTTTGTGAGAGACTGGTGTCCATACCTACTAGGGTAATCCCATAAGGACGGATCTCAATTTCGGTTACATTGTTATTGATATCACTAGTTTATAAATAGAAAAATAAAACATGAACAATTAAGAAGAATATAACTACCTAATAAGTAAGTAAAAAGAACATTGATAAATTTTATTGGTCGCTATAGCACAATCATGGCAAATCACGTATAAGACGAGTTGTGATCATGACTAGATAATCGTGTTTAAGACGAATTGCGATGATGACCAATCTCGACCAAACGGGAGTGTGACAGACTGAGTAAATCAGAAAGCTCAAGACGAATTGCGCAAGTGACGAATAGCATAAGTGACAAACAGCGTGTAATCTGTCCGCAGTCAGTAATCTGGCTCACACTTGAATGATTTTTGCGCGGCCGTGCTCACTGCAGGACTTGATGACTGGATCTGCGCTTGTAATCCGGTAAAGCCATCTGCGGCAATATCAAGAAGTCCAGGAAAAATCTGTTAACTTACTAGAAAAAAGAAAGAAAAAAGCATGAAAAAACATCTATTTGGTGACAAAACAGAATAATGTGTGCAATTTAAATGGGGTGACACGTTTTGGCACCAAAAAGGCATGTATGTAGCCTACATAATATAGGTACTCAGATTATGCCAGGGTGTCATAAAAACACCGCCACGCTGATCTTCCGTAGATGCCCTAGATTGGAGGGGACACTATGAGAGGAGTGTAGGTATATTGTGCCGGATGATCACGTAGTAAGATTAGGCACACACAGTGTACGTGTATGAGTTCCTCCTCGACAGCACTGCAACAGTGGTGGACCCCGACGTGATGTCACGTCGGGGTCTGCAATATAAATATTCGTAGCAGTTATTTGTAAGCAGTGTAATAATTGAATATGTCAATAAAAGTCGTTGCGACTATAAAACAAATCTGGACAAATTGTTCAAAACCTTTTTCACTACTTATACCACAGCATGCCTATTGCATAATTTCGTATAATTTCATCATTCCCCTCAATGGATGCTAACCAAAGCAGACGTGTACATACATACAATCAACCACAGAATCCGTTCCGTCTGCGCGATGTAATATAAGTAAGTTCACTGCGAACAGAGCTTAGGTTATGCTGGCGGTATCTTACTATTCAGGATGTTTCCGACTGTACACACGCGTTAACGTCGAGCTTTACCGATAGGCTGAAGACCCGTTTTGCAATGATTTTGTAAAGGTTGATGTGAACGCGTCTGTACCAGTGTACGACAAAACGTTCGAAGTTTGAACTTCAGTACTAAGTATGAAATCGTAATGTGGATCGATTGTAAGAATTTCTTATGATGTATCAGCTTGTCATTTCTCTATGGTACAGACAGTCACGTGCAATGAATAGTATACATTTATAATTTTTCAAAATTATGTCAACACTATTAATTTCCGGACACATAGTAAATGCACTCCATTTCAAAATTATGTACGTTTGCTTATGGCCTCAAAGTCAGGTATACATTTTAAGCACTTTATTGTTAACAGGACAAAATCAAAAATAAGTGTTCGCTTTTCACGTAGGATATTTATGTAACCAAGCATATTTCTAAGAATTGTGTACACAGTCGTATCTCTCTGATATGTTAACAATAGTTCTTGGGTGTTATTTCTTAGATTTCAGCATAAATGCATGAATTTCAAAAACATGTACACAATTATGGAAACGTTGCTTATTTGTGTTTGAAATGGTATTTTTGGCGTTTTCACAAATTAAGATTTGAAAATGTGTTGGCATTTATAAACATTTTTGGATCGATCTTCGAATGGTTTAAGGTGGTTTTCCCATTATTTGCTGGTCGTTTTTAAGTAGTTTTTTGATGACTTGCAGGTTTTTTGCATAGGGATTGCCTTTATCTTTCAGGTTTATCCCTGTACGTATAAAGGGGGTTCCTCATTTGTTAACAAGTTGATAATAGGCGGGTTTCCTATGATTCACACATGGGTTGTTGTTAATTTTTAAACAGTGACCTATATCAATTTTCGGTAAGTTTACAGGGGGTTTTGTGATTTGCATGTGCTTCTAAGTGGTTTCCCATTTGATGCTGTAGTTTAATAGTTCGTTTTTGAAAGGTGATTGATGATTTATGTGTGGTTTCAAAAAAGTCATCATCATCATCCGTGCGGTCTATCCCGGTTGTGAACCCACACTGGTGTGTGGGTTCCCAGGGTCCGCCTTGCTTATTTTCTTGGCCCACTTCGCGCGGTCTTGTGCATCCTCAGTGGTGAGTTTGTTGGCACGCATGTCACCCATAACGACGTCGAGCCACCGCTTCTTGGGTCGACCTCTTCTACCGGTACCTGGTGGGGGCGGCATGGCCAGACATTTGTTGCCCACGTAGTTGGCTGATCTTCGTGAGACATGACCATACCAACTAAGGCGGCACTCCTGCAGCTTGTCTGCGATGTCACGAACACGAAGGCTGCCGCGGATGTGGGTGTTACGCACGCGATCTTTGTGTGAGACTCCACACTCCTGCTTGTGTCGCTATAGTAACGGCCATGTTTCACTGCCATATAAAAGGACAGGCCTAATGATGGTTTTATAGACCTGCCCCTTCAGCTTGATCGGCATTTTGGGGTCACAAATGACACCAGTCACCTCACGCCAGTTGGCCCAAGCAGCGGAAATTCGGGCTTTTGACGTCGCGTTCGATGTCCCCGAACACGATTAACACCGATCACAGGTATTTGACAGGGTCCGTGCGCTCGACCACGTCAACGCCTATACGGACGGACTGGGTATCTGTGGTGTTGCAGGCCATGTACTCCGTCTTCGCCACATTAAGTTTCAGACCGCCGTTTTCAAGTGAATTTTTCCACTTATTCACCCGTTGTACCAGCCGTCCCCTGTCCGAATCTGCTAGCGCTATATCATCAGCATACATAAACAACCAAGGTGGTTGCTCGTGGTGGTCTCGGGTTCTGATTGACAGAACGTCTAATATTACGCTGAACAGAAACGGGCCAAGCATGGAGCCTTGGTGTAGTCCAGCGGTGATAGGGAAGGGAAGCATGTCACCAACCGCAGTCCTAACTATGGAACTGGAATCGTAGTACATGTCCCGGATGTTGTCAATAAGGAATAGAAAATCAGGAACGGCCCTGGACTGCAGCGCCCAGCCGATCATCTCACGAGGAACAGTCCAAGGCCTTCTGCATATCTAAGAAAAGGAGATGCAGAGGTGTATTTGCCTTGATTACGCTCCATGGTCCAGCAACCCGGTCGAAACCCATACTAACACTACGAGATTCAAATTATAATTTCGAAAAATTTTACTTTGTCAAGTTTAATTAAGATAAATGTTAATATGGCAATAACTTCATTTTGGAAAATTTTATATTCCAAAAAATATTTGGCTAAATAAAAGCGTATGCAAATGATTATTTTTGCTGATACAGGAACACAGCCGCAGCAGCGGCGAGTGCGAGAACCTTAACGACCTGTTAACAAATAAGGAACCACCCTTATACCTACAGGGATAAACCTGAAAGTAAAAGGCAATCCCTATGTAAACCACTTGCAATTCATCAAAAAACTACTTAAAACTGACCAGCAAATAATGGGAAAACCACCTTAAACCATTCCAAGATCGACCCAAAAATGTATATGAAAGCCGACATATTTTGAAATCATAATTTTGTAACAAACACCAATAATGCCATTTCAAACACAAATAAGCAACGTTAACATAATTGTGGAACTTTAATGTGTACATGTTTTTGAAATTCATGCATTTATGCCCAATTTCAATAAATACATACATACATACATACCATCACGCCTTTTTCCCAACGGGGTAGGCAGAGACCACATCTTTCCACTTGCTACGGTCCTGACACACCTCTTGCGCTTCTTCCACTCTAATTTATCCTTTCACCTTTTCTGAGCACGTCTTGGACTTGTCCTAAGTACGGTCGTCTAGGCCTTCCCCTTTCAACAGCTCCACCCACCCTCGCCTTGTAAATTTTTTTCGTTAATCGCCTTTCATCCATCCTTTCCATATGCCCAAACCATCTTAGCATTCCCATCTCAATTTTTGTGATAACATCCTCTTTCACACCACATCGCTCTCTTATTATGCTATTCCTTACTTTATCACTCAATGTCACTCCTGCCAAACTTCGCAATGCTCTCATTTCCACTGCATTTATCCTACTTTCATCCTTCCTTTGCCATACCCAACTCTCACTTCCGTACATAAGCGTCGGCACTAACACCCCCACATGAACAGCCAGTCGCGCCTTCTGTGACACCTTCTGGCTGTTAATAAAGGCATGCAGCGCTCCATTTAACATATTCCCTGCATTCACTCTTCTATCAATATCACCCTCATGCCTTCCATCCCTCGTGAACCTAGTCCCCAGATACACAAATTCTTTCACTTGTTCTACCTTTTCACCTCCAATTAAAACATAACATTCTGTCATATCCTCATCTCTTTCAAAAACCATGGTTTTTGTCTTACTTACGTTCACTTTCATACCTCTCGCTTCTAACGACGCATTCATGAATGTTACCATTACCTGCAACTCGTCGGCCGATGACGCCAGTATGACTTGGTCATCAGCGTAGAGAAGGCATTTAACAAGCAACCCATCCATTCTCAGTCCATAATCACTGTCTTTCAGATCTGTCAAACATTCATCCATGAATAGGTTGAACAGCCATGGGGACGCTACACAACCCTGTCTAACTCCTTTATGGATGTCAAACCAGTCATTGTACGCCCCGTTTATTTTGACGCAAGCACTGGAACACTCATAGAGAGATTTCAGCGCTCGTATCAGACAGCTGCTCACCCCATACACGGATAAAGACAACCACAACTCATTCTTCTTCACCCGATCATAGGCTTTTTCCAGGTCCAAGAAAATGCAATAGACTTTTTGGTTTTTACCCAAAAAATTTCCACTACGCAACGCAAGGAAAAAACCTGATCCGTACATACCATCCCCGTTCTGAATCCCGCTTGCGCATCCCAAATCTTTTCTTCCGTCTCTTTCACAACCCTAATAATCAACACCTTAGCATACAGTTTGCCGACAACACTGAGAAGGCTGATTCCGCGGTAATTTTTGCAGTCCTGTTGTGAACCTTTCCCCTTTGAAAAGCGGCACGATCACGGCCTTGCACCAATCTTCTGGTACCCGGCCGGCCCTCCAACACAAATTAAAAAGGCGGTACAACTGACTAGCAGCTATGCCTCGCCCGGCCCTCATCATCTCAACAGACACTCTATCATACCCTGCAACCTTACCGGCTTTCATACTTTTTAACGCTGTCACTATCTCATCCATATGAATCTCACCCACATCTCCATTTTCTTCAATGTATGGCTCAGCTATTTCTGCCAAAGCATCATCTCTTTCAAACAAACCTTCAAAGTACTCTTTCCATCTCCCTAAGATACACTCTTTCTCTTTTAAAATCGTTCCATCATCGCCTCTGATTTTCGTAAGCTCTGCTACGGTCGATGCTCCCCTAGCAGAACGTACTGACTTCCAGAAAAACTTGACATTTGTCCGAAAGTCTTCAGTAAGCCTCTTATCAAACTCATCCTTTTGTTCTTCCTTACGTTTGTTCACTACGCCCTTCACAATTGCTTTCAATCTTTTATACTCCTTTTTCGCTTCAACCACATCTCCATCTATCGCCTTTTGCATCCTTTGATTAGCTCTTATGGCTAACCAATCCGACCACGCTTTCTTCTTTTCATCTACTATCACCTGCACACTCTTGTCCATCCACCTACTCTTTATCTTACCACCTTTCCTTCTTCTCGTAGTTCAACAAATACTCACAGCCGTACTCACTAATCCATCTTTAACACAATCCCACAGATCTTCAATCTCTTGCAGCTTTTCCGAACCTTCAAATCGCTCTAGTAACCCATTCACATACTCGTCTTCCACACCTTTCTCTTGCAGCTTCTTCACCTTTACACGTCCCAAAACCCCCGTACTCACTGGAGCTCTATGACGCCACTTATCAAAGAGACCACTCATTCGTGCTAGCACCAGGAAGTGGTCTGCGTCGACGCCAACCCCGCGATACACCCGGGTGTCCAGAACATACCTCCTCAATCGTTAATCCACAATCACATAGTCAATCATGCTACTGGACACCCCTTCTTCTCTTGTGTACATATAAATCCTTTTATGCTCAAACATGGTATTCATCACACACAAATTCCATTCCATGCAAATCTCTAATAAACTCCTACCATTGTCATTTACTCTATCGTCACCATGTACACCAAGAACCTTTTCATACCCATCTTGCTTTCTACCTACCCACCCATTAAAGTCTTCTAACATAATCAGTCTCTCATTTTGCGAACATTTTCGTAACGTCTCTCTCACACTATCCCAAAACTCCTCCCTTTCTTTTTGGGCTTTTACAGTGGCGTTGGGACTCGTATCTGTGGGTGCATACACGCCAAGAACAAAGATACGAGTCAACCCAACTTTTAGCCGCACCCAGAGGAGTATCGGGCTTAAACACTCATACTCATTTACACATTTGGCCATTCGCTCGGAGACAATGAGGCCAACTCCTTGAGACCCTCGGCTGTTAGCAGAAACTCCGGACCAGTAAGCCGTATAGGGTCCATGCCTCGACATGTCACATCCTTTCCGCTTAGTCTCATTCACACAAAACATCAATATTCCTTTCATCCATCATGTGACATACTTCATCAATTTTGTCATTTATTCCACCCCTTACATTCAAAGTAGCTAAGCGGCTCTCCGTGGGCCGCTTTTCGCCCCCGCGGAGAACGAGACGTGATGGGTTGCGAACCACAATTTCAATAAATAACACCCAAAAACGATTGTTAACATATTAAATTCTCAGAAATCAGCTTGGTTACATATATCTTACGTGCGTAGGTACACTTATTTTTGATTTTGTCCTGTTAACAATAAAGTGCTTAAAATGTATACCAACTTTGAGGCCATTACAAAAGTACATAATTTTGAAATGAAGTGCATTTACTGTCTTCGAAAATCAATAGTGTTATAGTGTTGACATCATTTTGAAAAACTATACTTACTACCTACTACTACTACTATTACTACTATTCATTGCACGTGCCTGTACATTCTTACCAGTTTCCTTGTTTTAAATGTTTTGATGAATTTTATGGACTAGAAAAAAATACAAATACTGGCCAGTTTCTTTACGCACGGTTGTGTGACTAAGATAAAAGAACGATTTTTTAAGACCCTGCTTCTTATCTTTTCTGTTAAAGAAGACAAAAAAAAATTACAAAGAAAACAGATGAATATTCGCATTTTTGGAACCCAAATATCACCAAAAAAAATCAAATTTTACTGAGATAAATTAAAAAATTTGACAACGATGAAAAAAAACACCAGGTATATCTTCTTAAAGCACTCACGTTTAATACTACGGCAACTATACAGCACTGAGCGATGTGATGTTCTTAGGGAGGCCTAAGCTACTCTTTCTTTCGTCCGAACACGATGTATCGTAAATTATTAAACTTATATTGATTTGTTGGTAGTTTATGCAACGTATTTATTTATTATACAAAATAGATAAAACCTTTAAATATCACACTTGTTTTTATTGACTTATAGTTATAAGTTTTTACGAATCTTCGCATAATGTTACCTTGGAGTAAATTCCGGGTGAAACTTTGGAAGGCTAAAAAGTCCACTAAAAGTGGTGTAATATGAATAGGTTTCGTGTATTTTGTAGAATAAAATGTAAAATATTTGGAACGATATCGAACTGCGAGTTATTTTAATGCCTATTTATTCACGGTACGATGTAATCGGTCGAACAGGAGTAGGCCCCCAGGAGTAGCTCTTCGTATTCTGCAGGCGATAATCCAATTCAGTGACCTTTTCCGTAAAACTCGATTTTTGTAAGTAACTTGATTTTGCCTTCGGGTTTAAGATACGTTCCTGCGTCGCGTCGTGCGACATTTTATCCTTATTTTCGCACGGGAGCAGAGCGACGGTTGAGAATAATATGTGTTTAATTTTTTAACCTATTGTACATGCAGGATGTTGCTTAAAATCTATCAATAAGGTCGGTTACATACATACATGATTTGGACCCAAGTAACACAAATTTGCTTACAGCCAATCGGTTTATTCCCTAAGGGCTTAAAGATCAAGCTTTAGTTACCCAGTTAAAGCATGCTCTATAGTTTTAATGCAGCAGCTTTAGCGCCATTTTGGGCACTATTTTTTGCAGCTCTAGGTTCCATTTTAGTTGCATGACAGAAGCACATAACAAAAGGTGCTTCAAGAGCTGCAACAAATTATTAACGCCACTCTATAGGTCATATAATATATTGCCTGTAAACCACAGATTTTGCACTAGAAGTATATCGAATAAAAGCTATTTGTATCGAAAATTAATAATGAGTATGGTAAAAGGACATTTAAGTATGAAATACTGCACCTTCTTAACAAATTGCCAAGCGAAATAAAAGATAATATAAATAAAAAAAATATAAAAAAAATCTTAACACATATTTTCTAACTTTCTAATGTTGGACGGATGTAAATTGGAGCATCCTATGTAGGCAGGCGCGCGTGCACACATGGCGGATTGGCGAATGGCAAACTGTGTCCTGAACTACCGTCACTACCAAGTGCCGGCCGCCCGTTGTTATTACGCACTAACACCAGTATGCACCGGCTACCGGTTTCTTTTGTTTTTGCCTAGGATGGCGATGGCGAGTGTCTCTGTGTGTGTGCGCGCTTGCTCGGACAAACTTATTAATAAAATGTAGGTTGCTTTTGTAAGGTTAGATTTTAATTTTAGAGAACCTAGTATCTAGATAAACCTAACATAGGATTTAAGATACTACTAACCCAATATTTGTAAGTTTTGATATATGGAAATAAATAAATAATAATAATAAATAAATATAGCGCCACTGAACTATATATAAACGAATGAATGATTTTAAAAAATCCAGTTTAGCTTTGATTCCACAAGTGCGTGCGAGTGAATAATAAAAGCCATTTTTTTATGGCACCTCAGACATTAGTGTCTCCATTTGCAATTTATTAATATCGAAAATTTAAATCCCATGCCTTACCTCCCATAAATTTCAATGAGATATTTTAAGGACATCACACTTAAATTTTTATTCAAGGTGATAGAAGTGTAAAATTCACTATGTTAAGGTAGCAAATAAAACTTAATTAAAAGTAAGTCTGTTGTTTTTGTACAAATACATTACAAAATATGTAGTTAGGTGGCGTTTAACGGGGAAAAGAGGACCTCATGTGGCTTAAAGTGGTCAAATGCACATTTGTAAGACTTTATTCATTTATTTATCCTTTATTGCACATAGTATATGTTCTCTCTCAGTCAACCACACAGTCAGACAGAGATATTACAGGCAGTGCTAGAGATAAAAGTTTTAAATTAGGTGTAAAGAAGGTGAAATGGTTTAAATCAAAGTAAGAAGATTTCAAAGAGATCACATAAATATATACATAATAATAGCAATTACACATTATACCTATAGACAAAAAATGAAAAAAATAACAGACTGATAACAGGTTGATCCAAGAGAATGACAAAACTACAGTTCAGTGGGGCGTCATCAATCTTTTAAAGTGCGTACGCAAAGTCTTTTTAAATGCATATTTACTGCACGCCTTTCTAACCAAGACCGGCAGTTTGTTCCAAAGTCGTATTGCCGAAACAGTGAAGGAACTAGACAAAAAGCCAGAATAATGAGCGGGTGTAAGAAGGAGAAAGAGTATATAAAAGAACGCAATTGACGACTGTGCGAATTATGAAGGAAGTAAAATTTATTTTTAAATAAGCAGGAGAATTAGGGTCAAAGAGGATTGAGAAAAGGGTGCACAAAATACGAATGCATCTTCGCTGACGGATAGGTAGCCAATTCAGCTTCATCCGGAAGCTAGAAACATGGTCGTATTTGCGAAGCCCAAAGATGAAGCGAATGCAATTGTTAAGCAGACGTTCAATTTTGTTTAGGAGATCTTGTGAAATGTTGCTAAAACAAACATCACCGTAAACGATGAGAGGCACGATGAGAGCTTGTACCAGCAGAGCCTTGGTCGATGTGGGAAGAAAGTTCTTGAATCGGTAGAGAGCACGAAGAGTCCCAGTAACTTTTCTTCTGAGTTCAGTTACTTGCTTAGTCCAACTAAGCGTGCTGTCCAAGTGGAGAGAGAGACCAAGATTTTTGACACTGGGAGAATATGGGACCACAACACTGTCCATTAAGACAGGTAGAACAGATCAAGTATCCAGTTTAACCAGTTGTCGTGACTTTAGGTTATGTTGTAACATACATAAGTTTATGTATAAATAAGCACCAGAATGAACTGCTATAAAGATAAAGGTTGTCTACCTGATTCCACTTTTAGTTTATTTTGCAACTAAAGACTATTGCGAATGCCAGTATGCAGCTTCTTACTGCTTTTGCAACTCTTATACAGCTATTAGATAACTGCAAGTGGTAAAATAAGCTGCAATTTTCACTGGTGTGTTTGCGGACATTCCGTTCGGAATTCCTTTCTGGAATATCGATTCCGAATTTCAATCAATACAATTCCGTACGGGAAAATTCCGTATGTGTGTGATAAAACCATTGATTTGTAATTTGTATGAATTTTCTTTTTTTATAGTGGCCGTCAAGATGACCTCACTTCACCTTATGGTAAACGGTCGCGAGGTCCAGTTAAGAGGCAGACAAGCGCAGTAAAGCAATCACTGAGCTGGTCATACTCATCTTGAAAGCCTGCAAAAATGCCTTTTCACATCCGCTTGAAGACCCCGGGACTATAAGAGGAAGGAAACACATGCGCTGGGAGAGCGTTCCACGTCTGGATGGTTCGATGACTATGCTGGACTGTGTGTGGATGACGCCGTAATCCGGCACGCGTCGTACGGGAGTGGAAGGGCGAGGATGGAACAAGTGAAATAACTCTTCAGAGCATTCCCCATCGTAGAAGCGATAGAGAACACTCAACCTGGCAATGTCTCTACGCAATTGAAGAGGTTCAAGGGTCATAGATAAATAATAAATGATTTAATAATAATTTTCTGCGTTTGGAATTCCGTACGGCTTCATTCCGTATGGACGTGACCGACCGAAAAGGCAGTTTTTAAAAGTTTATTTTATCGTAGAATGGTTAGGCGGCTATCTTAATTTGAGTTATGTAGGTAGGTTACCTATTTCCAAAGGCTTGGCCATAGAAATACCATTTTAAGAAACGTAACGTTGTGTGCCAATATTGTTAATCTCTCCAGGCAGAGATTTTGAGGTGAACGTTATGAAGTACATAGGTAATTGTTAACCGTCGAAAATGTTCGTATCAAAATTCCAGATGTGTGAAATAGGAATATAAGTAAATGACAAATAAATAGTGATAATAACAATTATTATGCATTTTAGTCTGTTTAGTTCGTTTTAAACATCGTTAGCAAAAGCACAGCAAAAGATTGTTAAATAAAATGAAACATATAAATCAAAAGATATAAAACTAGAAAAATCGCATTTCGGACCTTGACGATTCGAGCCCGCGTCTTCCACAATCCAGGGGCCTGACTCTTGAACAAAATTTCATTGGACAAGCATTGCAGAAATGTCAAACAAGAAATTAATGAACCTTATTCCAAAGCGATAAGGTTAAATTTTTTGGTGACAGTTATCCGGCGAAATTTGGTTCGGGAGTCAGGGAGCAGGCGGCTCTTACTCAGCGGTTACCGAATGGGATTTCGGTATCAAGGATTCAAGGTCCGTAATTCATTGTTTTACATTGTTTTAGTTTGGACTATGGACTTTAGCTTACGCGACTTACGCGATGACTCGTTGCGATGCGAATATTTCAGACTTTTTATGGATATTTTAATATAAGTCATTTAAAAACTATGATAAATTCGAAAAAAATCTGAAAGATGCCTCTTTATTTCGGCCTCTAGATCTTAATTTTTAAAGGCGTTTGAACATTTTTGCATGGAGGCTGGCATAGCTACCTTTCGCCATTTTGTTTTTTTTTAAGTTTCTACTCGGTGTTTTACTTTTTTACTACGGTGTGGTTAGAGGGGACACAAGCAAACATAAAATGTCTGGTAATATGGTACCCTAAAGTGTATCAGAGTTTTTTGAAGGTAAAGATCTATATCAAAAAGGTTATTTTAATTAAAAATCCACTAATTATGTGGCTTTTCGTGTTATTGTTGTGCGAATTATTTGTCGCCATCTGCCTCTGTCCGAAGCAGAGTGAAGGGCATCGTGCAAGGTAGTTTCAAGCGTGATGCAAATCTGGTCGCCCCATCGCATTTATAAGTTAGTTTAATTCAACTAATAATAAAACAAGAAAAATATTTATTCTTTTATACATTATGGTGTACCTACTGTCTCACTAGGACCGTTTTTAGTAGCAGTGCACATTCCAGTTGTTCGTAAGTACATATTACTTCCATGGACTAGGTATATATCCGTTTAATTTTAATAGAAATTTTAAAGTTGTGTGTTAATTTTATATTGTACTTTTTTCTAATTATGTTTTTTTTTTCTTTTGGTTTATGATTTTAATGTGGTTTTACTGTATAATTAATCCTAAATATTGCCACACCCTAGCAGGGTTCATGCACCATCTGGACACCAAAATGTACCATCTTACAAGTGTAAACAACATTTATGCAATAAATTTAATAAACTATTATTATTATGAGTTTCTCTTATGAGACTCGAAGTTTTAGGAAGGACTTCGGCCAAGTGAGTATCATTTCTAATCCTGCCATTATGAATTTTGATCGGTTTGTAGGAACTTGCGGGTGAGTCGGCAAGTATTCAGGATACAAGCTTTTTGAAGTTTAACAAACACATCTTCACGAAGGTCCACTGCTCGTAGTGACGGCAGTAGCTGGATTGGTATTACCCCGGTCGAAGATAGTACAATCGGGACTATAGTAACTT
Source organism: Udea olivalis (assembly GCA_947369235.1). NCBI lineage: Eukaryota > Metazoa > Arthropoda > Insecta > Lepidoptera > Crambidae > Udea > Udea olivalis. The sequence goes on along the minus strand of OX376370.1, from coordinate 4,440,303 downwards.
TACTTAGTAAATTATTATTATTATAGGTCGGGGATCGCTGCCTACGACGCTAAATGTAAAATAAGTGTTTTGATGGCTCAGTCAGATCCATTATAATTTTTAAGATCTTTTAGGTTTTAAACGACTATAAGGCAATTGAAAACAATGACCATGAACACTGCGACCAAAAACACAATTTGTAGATAGGATTTCTTACCTAAGGTGTTAATATAAAACAAAGAGATTGTAGTCAAAAAAACGAAATAATAAAACATAATTTATTTGGTTTTATTTGAATACCTACATGTTATTTACATACTTTATCAATACATACTTTTATACATCGCCACCTGACCTAAAACTATCTTTAAGTTTGGCGTTGGGTGGTAAAAGCTGTTTTTTTTCTTGATACAGGATGTCCCGATATAAAACGTCAAACTTGCTTATTTTCGGTTCGGTTTCGGTTATGAAAAAAAAACACAAAATAATAAATTTTGTAATCACAGTACCCTAAATCGTAGTCTAGGGTGTCGATTTTTAATATTTCCGAAAATATGCTTAAAAGTAAAAGTAAAGTAATTAGCCTATATACTGTCCCACTGCTGGGCAAAGGAGGCTTTTGATCATTGAAATCAAGTCATCGCCACAATTGATGGGTATTGGCTTAATCACCACGCTTGCCAAATGCGGGTTGGTGATCACAAACCCGGGCTATGTTCCGAAAACACACTTTACCTGACCTGGGAATTGAACCCGGGACCTCCGGGTTGCGGGCCGAGCTAAAAATGTTAAATATGCTTATAAAAACTAAGCTAGGAGTAGCAGTTTCTTTTCAGCAAGTTTCGGGACACCCTGTACATATAATAATTTTATTATATCATTTAAAGAACTTATCTACTAAGCATTTTGTCTTCTTTCAACATCTTTTGTAACTCTGTTCTTAACATTTCTGCTTCAGTCTCCATTTCTTGTAAACTTCTCGGTGGTTTTGATGGATGACCGGTTTTAAAACTGAGGACAAAGAAATTATTTCTGAGATGATTGCTATCGGTAAGTTATTCTAGAAAATTGACGTCAAATCTTGTAAACAGAATCCGAATTTGCATATTCTGTAAAACTCGATAACGACAGTGGCGCCACACCGACGAACGTGGCAGTGAGAAGAACTAATTTAAATAATACATTTAAAATAAATACAAACGACAACATACAGCCCTTATACGTCCCACTGCTGGGCACAGGCCCCACCTCAACTATGGGATAAAATACAGAGATAATCTTTTCAACACACTTGCTCATAAAGTGGCTCTTATTTCACCGCAATTAGGCACATAATGACACTGTAATAAAACTGTGACTTTTCATTGCTATCATTCACAAGTGAGTTATAGAGTTTTTTTTTTATTTTATGGGTTGAGTTGCTTTGTTCTTAAAAAAGTTTCGATGCAAAAAAGATCGTGTTCAATAGTACAAATAAATTTCGAGTATTTATTTTCTTCGCAAGTGTGTTGAAAAACGTCTTTTGATACACGTGTGTATTGATGATTACGGTGCTCTCCTCTTTTAAGACCCTAGCCAATACGTGATGGTCTGAATGGCGCCTCAGCGGTGATCACCAACATTACCCACTTATACCATAATGTACTATTATCGACCAGACTTTGAAAAGGAACACAATAACGCGAAGGAAACCTAATCGCTACTTAAGCAGAGGCTTGATGTTGACCAAAAAATCCGGTTGATAATCAAAATACTTACAAAAATGATCTAGCATACTCAGTAAATGATGTAGTAACTATGTTGTCGAAAATTCGATTTTTTTAATGATTTTAATTTAAAGGTGTTTATACCAAAATAATCCCTGTTTCGACTGATTTTGTATGGTGTCCCTAACTAAAGTTAATAAAATATATTTCATTTTCATTTAGATACTCGTACTTTTTATACTGTTACTGCAGATGTAATTTTTGCTATATTTTTTCTTTGTATTTGACTTGTCATAAGTACTTTTTATAAGTCTAATGAAGATATTTTTTACTTTTTTACTTTTACTTCATCGTTTTTGTAAGTCCTTTGATAATCACCCGGTGTTTATTATCCTTTATGTTCAATCTGTTATGTTTAAAACAGTTTAAAAAAATAGGATAGATTTACTCACTGATCATGTTTCGCAAGTTCCAAATATATCAAATCATTGTCAATGAAATCACCTTTTTTTCTTGGCATTATGTGGCAATGGAGATGCTGAAAAGAAATTAACAATATTTTAAGATAAATAAAGATCAATGATTATGTTTGTATACAGTGTATTCATGTATTCATATTATTATAGTATTTAAGTCTATTAATAAGTTTGTTTTTCTTGTAATGACGATTTAAGAGTACTTGTTACAGGTCTATCCGAATAAAGATATTTTTGTTTGCCTGTTAAGAGCACTAAACCACTGAGCTACCGAAACCTCAGAGCGACGAACGAATCTTTCCAGTATATGCTTACGTTGCAAGCCAACGTTATTCCATCAATGTTTCCAGGCAAGTACCTATAAACATCCGAAAGAAATATATTTACAAATATTTAAACTTTCGGTTAAGATGAAATATGCTATTTGATTATTACTTTCATTATTTTAGAATTTTACAATGCTTGTTTTTCATATCTTAAGATACAAAAACCTAAAAAAAAATTCTTTAGATATGAAAAACAAGCATTTTAAAATGTTAAAATAATCAAAGTACTGAAGATCAATATAATCTAGTGTGCAAATCGAAAATTAAGGGAATTCATTTAGTTTATAAAGTAAGAGTATTTTAAAAAACTACTGTGTTAGGATGAATGAAAGGTATCTCCCTGGGTTAACAACGTGGGAGCTCCTAGCAAATACTCAGAAGCTAGTATAAATATAATAACTGGTATAATTGTATTAGACTAACATTTAACTTAGGTAGGAATTCCAAAACTTAAAATAAATAAAAGTCCCAGACAATTTATCAGGGACATTCAAGCAGTCAGCAGTATAAAAAAAATACCTTAACAGTTTGACCCGCTTCTGGTCCGTCCTGAACTGTCACCGTGCAAGACTGGGTGTTGTGGACTTTTTCCATTAACTGTAACAAAAATAGGACTATTTCATATTTTGTCTCGAAATTGTTAAGGTTACAATTTTTTTTTATTTTATCACGAACGCATAGGCTATTCACTAACTTTAACCGCAAGAAAATCGCATTTTGACAGCGATTATTGCTATTTGACGTCGAATAATGCATCGTAATTGGTTGACGCAAATTGCAAAAATACTAGGAACAAGGATAAAATTGCGCTTCCACTCTTCAGGCTACAAAAAGTTTTAGGATCCGTTATGGGGCAAAGTATACATTATTACAACAAGATCCCAAAAGCCATTTGTGAGTTACCACTACATAGATTCAAAAATCACATCAAAGCAGCTTTATTGAAAAAGGGCTATTATAGACTACCTTATAGATAAAAATTATATATTTTCTGACGCATATTTATTTAAAACAAAAAAAACTAACAAGACTAACAATTTTTTTCCTAATTGTTTAAATGGCCTTAAGTTTATATTCTTTTATGTTTGATTTTTTATTCCATTGTTCTATATTCTTTAGATTAGACACTCAGTAGGTTTATTTGTATCAAAATGACACATTGTACTTTACTAACGCCTGTTGTAAACCCAAAACAAGTTTTAAAGTGTAACTGCTGAGTTTCTCGTCGGGTCTTCTCAGCAAGAAACAACTCCGACGCGGTGGTAGTCGCATTATGTCTGTATACTGTGCATTTATATATCCATATTACTGTAGCATTTATGTCTATTATTTAGTATATCTTGCTTGCTTTTCGGTTCGAGAGATTTTACCACTCTGCCACAAAGGAGATGAAAATCTTAAAATATTACATAATTCTGACTTCATTAGTTTGATCCAATCAAATGTTTTTACAATAAAAAAATTAACATATATGACTTATTACTTTTTAACGACACGATTGGCGTAATGTGCTGTAGCACGGTCCCGGGTTCGATTCCCGGTCGGGTCAATTCAGGAAACGATCTTTTCTGAATTGACTCGGGTCTGGGTGGGCTGGGAGACGCCCCTGCCTGATTTCCTTGTGTGGAACCTCGTAACACAGGGATATTAATGCCTATTTCGAGACCATTACAAGAGGTGTATTGTCTGGCGCATATTTATATTTATTTATTTTTTAATAATTTCTTCTCATCTTTTTTTAAGTTATTTTATTTTAATGTATATAATAATAATATATAGTATTGTATAGTGTTTCGCGTAAATAAGAAACATATATGCGTAAATATAAGAAACCTTTACAAAAAAATAATAGTTATATCACCTTCTGCACTAAAACCGCCGTTTTGTAGAAGTCGTCACACTCTTCGGGAGTTAAATCTGTATTTCTTTCTGCTTGTCGAATTGGAGCCACTAATACGTGCCCTGGGACTACGCATCTGAAAATAATACCTAAATTACTATAAAAAAAAAAGGATAGTAATATTGTTCCATATTTCATTAGGACGACACGATTGGCGTAGTGCCCTGAAGCACGGTTTCGCGCCTCGATTTCCTTAGTGTCCCGGGTTCGATTCCCGGTCGGGTCAATTCAGGAAACGATCTTTTTTGAATTGACTCGGGTCTGGGTGTGGTGGGAGACGCCCCTGCCTGATTTCCTTGTGTGGTACCTCGTGACACAGGGATATTAATCCCTACTTCGAGAGCATTACAAGAGTTGTGTTGTCTGGTATTTATTTATTTATTTTTATTTATTGATAAGATGATCAGGCAATTTTTAGCAATAACTTGCCAGTTTGAATAGTAGATTGTTACACAAGGTGAGAAAGTTACCTTTTCAATGCACGAGATGGTTTGGCGCTCGAGCGTAACGAGAGCGCTAATAGTTCGAGGGCATTGAAGAGGTCTTTCTTCCGAGGTAAACACTCTGCTTTTCATTACGAATATAAGGAAAGTAAATAAAAATCAGATACATAAGTTCAACCAAATAAACTTCTCACTCGATTTACGAAACAACTGAATGAAGTTCGAATAGTTGCAATCCCGCCTTTTTTTTTGTCTGTGGAATTCAACCTTTTTTTTTAAATATTTGTAAAAAAGCATACTTAGACAATGATGATGAATTCCCCCGCCTTATTTTATTTAAAGATTTTTTTTTTTTTCATTTCTATCGTAAATGCTTAACTCAAATTTATTCAATTCAATACTAATTAAGTGAAACATACATTAATGAGTACATTCCTGCTTCGATTGTTTAAATATTCATTTGAAATCAAGATAAAGAAATTTCAAATACAGCTGTGGCTGAATAGAATACATCGACTTGCCGCAAAAGGAATGTCAAAATAGAAGGTGACATTTGACAGTTATTTACTTTCAGCCCTAGGGCTGAAAGTGAAGCTTTCAACCCTATGCTCAGGCAACTTCAAGCGTACTTTCCGTGTATGAGTAATGAAAAAATATATACTGGCTGATTATTTATTTATACAGTAAGGAAAATTAGAGACAGTGTTGTGGAAACTTCGTACAATAAAATTTCATTTTTCAATTTACTTTAATTTTGAGGGAGGAAGAAAAAATACAAATGTCTGTCTCATTTTGTAGGAGAACATCTTGGTAAAAGTTTGTAAATAAAATCTAAAATTGGGATTTTAAATAAACAAATTAATAAATAAAAATAAAATTTAAAAAAAAGGTTTTTACTTCAGACATTAATTCCATATCTTTGTTAGTAGGTGTACAAAAGGCAGCTTATTTATCAAAGTTTTAGTTTTAAAAGATTATTGCTTTTTTTTGTTTTTCGTTTGTATTGAATAGGCTCCGAAACTAATGGACCGATTCCAAAAATAATTTTACCAATATGAAGCTACATTCTCAGGGAGTGACATAAGCTATATATTTTTTAATTTAGGCTATTTCATGACGAGAAAGACGGCATTTTTATGTATTTTAAGTATAAATATTGACATCTGGGGCCGAAATATTTTTTTCTAGTCTTCTATCATTCAAACATTGTAAAATACTAAAATCTAAGTAATAGATTACTCACCTAAGATTAACAAATGCGTACGTCAACTTGGTCTCATGAAACACGCACGTATCCGGTATCCGAACGTGTCCGAAAACGCGGCTCGAAGCGGACGAAGTTTGTTGCGGAGAATCCGCGCGGGGGGGGAGCGTTGAATGAGGAGGGAGTAGGGAGGAGCGGAGACTAAGAGTGTAGAGGGAGTAGATGTCTTTTCTGAAAAGAAAAAGTCATTTTTGTTATTTTGCAGGTAAAATGCTATATTTTTGGATCAAGATCAGGCGAGAATCGAACCGGCTTGCAAAAATAACACAACGGTGAAAGTTTTAAATTAAAACCGTCATATTTTATAGTCGGATACTTATTTATTTCTTTTTTTTATTACTTTAGATCATCTCTACCTAATCTGACCATTGAAAATGGGCTTTAATGGAATGTAATTTCTATTCATCCTTAATTCACGCTATTTGTAGCGGGTTTAATGCTTAGAGGCATTTTCTACCAGTCACCTACAGGCTGGAAAGAAATATTTCAGGCTGAAATGATTAAAATATAACAATAATAGAAAAATGACATAAATTTAATTAAGACACTCAGAGAAAGCGTTTCCGTGGAATTTGACCCCAAAAAAATTAAGTAAGTAAAAAAAACAAGAAATAAATACCAGCCTCCTATGCTGAAACACGGGCATACTTCTCCGCACCTCCGCTAGTTTCTCCGCCTCAATCTCCGCTATCTTATAACCGGGGGCGGAGTCTCCGCAGTCCGCCAGCACTTTACCCCACGGGTCCACGGCTAGGGCGTGGCCATAGGAAGAGCGTTTGGCGTTGTGAGTACCGGATTGGGCTGCTGCAATTACGTAGCATTGGTTTTCTATAGCTCTGGATCTGAAATATTTATATTTTATTTTTCACTTCTCATGCTCTAAAAGTACGCCAATATAGCCCTACGAAGCGGGACTGAAGTGACCACTTTAGTCTCTAGGGAGTAAAAACTAATCATTTTTTTAATTTGACATAGACAAACTGAAACAGCCAGTAAAAATATACTATTATCTGTGGAGTGTGGACCATCTTCATTGCGAAAATGTTGAGGGTTTTAGTTCCATGGTTTGTCCGCAAAGATGGTGGCGCGATGTGTTTTAAATTGTTAATCTGTGGTTCAGTTCAGAAGAAAAAACTGACCACGAAAATTTCTGAACTTTTACAAGTGTAAATTTGTTCGGTTGTTTGTACTAAATTGACTATTTTTCTCGCACTCAAAGTGAAAAGTACAGTTTGCACCTCGTGACTAAACGCCAACTTAATATAACCTCGGTTTCATTGACTCCCGAAATGGCTTCGTTTAGTCCCTCGATATAAAATATACTATTGCTTACCTAGATGATAGAGTATTCGTAACACCGCAAGTGTCCGTGAGTCTACTCATTTGGGGCCCACTGAAAATCAGCGCCTGGGCCCAGGCCCTCAAAGCCCAGGCTAAATTCTGAGTGAGGTCCTTTTATTTTTTGAGCATCGGGACGTCGCTGTCTGATGGTATTGTTTTGTCTTGTTGTTATTTTGTTCTATTGTTTTATGCCTACCACCTACATGCTTTTTTTTCCTCAAATGTAACGATGTCCAAAAATTTAATAAATGTTTCCTATTTCTATTTCTCGCGAATGGCTATTTTAAATTTTACCTACCCGTCTTGGCAATAGGCGTAAATTAATGTGCGTATTATTAATAATAACTTTGTGGAAAAATACATTTCACCAGGGGGAATTTTAAATCTGCTATCTGGAAACCCCATTAATACCATGCAGTAGAACCACCTAGCTAAAAGTCTTACGTATGATACAGATCGCGTTATTTGATTGGTTGATGGATGGATGGATATAAACCAATCACATAAAAGGACGTTTATACGACCCAATAGGTTTCAATTGTGAGATGTCAATTTTATTACCGTCAAGAGTCCAATAAGAACCATAATATACTCTTTGCGGACGTTGGCAAACTGGGGTCATTCATTAGACCCCAGTTTGCCAACGTATTTAACTAAAAATATTCTCGATCCTTTTCTTTTAAATACAAATACCTCGAAATGGTTTTCGATTTAGGACACGTTTGATTTTTGTTCCCATACCCAATTATCAAATCAGTACTACTTTAAATACTGCAGCAAAAAAATACCCTATACTAAACAAACATTGTAGCTTCACTCATTCCAAAAATTTCTCGCCACCGACGTTGTAGATTTTAAAAAAATGCGAGTTTAACCCACCTGAGTAGTATATGCCAGTGCGCCGCGCCAGTGGCCTTCGTGAAGGCCGAAGGATAAGTCAGAATCTCGGCACCAGTGGTACTGAGGGCTGTACTCAACTCTGGAAATCTCATGTCGTAGCATATTGCCATTCCTATGGAAGATAAAAAATAACTTTTTTTTTACACTGGATGTATCAAAAGACGTACAAAAACGATATGGCATACTCACTAAGTCATCTAGAAACTAAATGAAAATGAAATTTATTTACTTAACACTTATTCAAGCACCGTACAAATCAGTAGAACAGTCAGTATTTTGTGAAAACCTTTAAATTAAAGTCAATTGAAAAAAACTAATTTTCATTTACACAGTTTACTTTACTTTTGATAATTACCCGGTATTTTGACTAAACATTTGGCGCAATGATAACGTTCCCCAGAGGTCGTGAGCTCTACCCCTTTGACAACCATTTATATTTATTGTGGGACTGGGTGTTGTTATGTATCTAAGTTATGTACTTAGAAATATTTGACACTGTTTATCTTACTGTAATTTGTCTCAGATACTTTTTATTTTATTTACGAGTGATCGTAGTGTAAGGTCAGAAATAACGTTTTGCACAGCCTTATCTGTTCTCTAATTCACAAGTCACTTTTCAGAAGGAAGACTGGAAGAGATCACCTTATAGCCATAAGACCACAAAAATTGTACTTTGTATCACATTTTTTTCTTTTTCTTTCTGTCATTATACCAGTAGTATTTTTTTTGCAATGAAGATTGTGGCAAACCGAACTCATTTTAAAACTTGTATTTATTTTAACTGTCAAATTCATCTTTTTTTGTTTTCACATCAGTCAGTCATTCATAACGTAGTCTTTGTCACGTAATTTGCTTGCTAAAAATGAAATTATTTATTTACATATTTAACGGCCTTTTCCTCCACTTTCCCCGATCCCTATACGTCCGCAATAAAGATTATTTTATCTTATCTCACCTATTCTCCCTACAGGGGTATCCACAGGGGTCACAACATGACCCCCAGGGTGACAAAAATCGCTCTCTTTCAATCTCACATTGCGCTCCGGAATCTCCACATCGAATAAGTGAAGTTTTCTGTACGTCTGTACTATTTCTCCGGAACTGTCTATTATGATGTGCGTGTTGTACATTTTATCTGGTTTTGTGTCGTCCTGAAACAAATTTTGAATAGTGATGTACAAACCTCGATGCGTCGAGTTCTACTTTTGAAGCTTCGAGGCTGATTGGCCGGACTCAGTGAGCTCGGAAGGCTTGTAGACCTGAGCCTAGCCGAGACGCGAGCTCCCTGAGCCACGCCTCGGAGCTTCAAAAGAGTTCGAGCCTTCAAAAGAGCTCGAACCTATCAAAAGAGCTCGAGCCCACAAAAGAACTCCTTCACAATAATATTTTTCATGGCGTTTAAAATGTCTTTCAAACCTCTATTTCAAAATACCCTTCAGCCCCCCGATTCAGAACGAAGTTATCGACCGATTCGTTAAATTTGTTTTATTTATGGTAAATGATCCGCTAAGCGGTAGCAATCAATATTTTGATATTCATTCATTCATTCATTTATTTATTCAAAGTCAACAAAAGGACCATTATTACATAAAAATTAATATATAAAACAAAGATTACATAAATTAAAAATTGAAAAGTACATGACAATAATTTAAAATAATACCTCTACTCTGTCCCGCACATGTACCATGTTACAGTGATACACGTACTGGCAGTCAAACCGCTCGGCGAACGCGCGCAGAATGCTATTCGGGCTGCCCCGCACCCTGCGCACCAGGGAGGTGCACCGTTTGCGCATGGTTGTATAAAAACAATCAACTCGCGCCTCAGCGAACATCCCTGAGGCGCTACAGAAGCGGGGCAGCCCCAACAACACCCTGAAAGCATTATTATACTGGACGCGTAGAGAGCTGTACTGCTTTTGCGTATAGCTCACCCACAGACTACTCGTGTAGAAGGACGTGCAAAATGCCCTAAACAGGGTAATTTTGACATCTCTTGAACAGCGAGCAAATCTGCGGGCTATCATATTCGCACGAACAGACAACGCTCTACGCTCCCTCTCTAAGTCAGTATCGTCTTTCAGGTCCGGAGTTAGAATGTGCCCAAGGTATTTAAATTGTTCAACTCTATTAAGTGGGCAGCCATTCAGTCTAAGTTTAGGTGTTTGACTAAGAGACCTTCCCTTAGCCTGAAAGATCATCCACTCACTTTTCTTTACATTATAAGTCAAACCATGTTGCTTAGCATACCTTTCGCAAATGTCAAGCAGCTGTGACAGTCCACCTACAGAGGCACTCAGCAGCACCATGTCGTCCGCGTAACTAATATTATTAAGGCAGATTCCATCAATATGGCAGCCGACTTGTGTGCTGCTGAGCCCCTCCACAAGCGCGTTCACATACAGGTTAAAAAGTTTAGGTGAGGTCAGCCCGCCCTGCCTCACACCGCACTCCAACCTGTATGGTGTCGAATACGCTCCTGACCACCGAACAACGTTGATCTGGTTCCCATACCAGTATTGAAAAGTACGGATTAATTCCTCGGGCATCGATGTTTGATAAAGTTTATGCCATAGAATATCGTAAGAAACCAGATCAAACGCTTGCGATAAATCAAGAAAACACGCAAAAATAGGCGTGTTTTTATCCGTGTAGTACTTGACAGTTTGCTTTAGACACAATATAGCCGTTTCAGTGGAGAGAGCTGACTTAAAACCAAATTGGTTGTCGTGTATTTGTAGGTGTTTATCGAGCTGTGTGTTCAGCAAACTGTCAAGCACCTTCGCGATAACAGTGGCCAAAGAAATCGGTCGATAGTTACACTTGTCACTGATATCACCAGTTTTGTTTTTGACAATTGGTACCACCACAGTCTTCATCATCGGCGCAGGCAAGTACGAATGTCCCACGCACAAGGAGTAGAACATTGCCAGCACTCTGGGCAGATGATATCCTGCGTACCTCAGGTGTTCAATGCTCAGGTGGTCATGGCCAGGAGACTTGCCCCGTGACATAGATTTTATGGCCTGCCGCACCTCTTCGGCCGTAAACCGGACGCTGACTTCCTGGCCACTACAACCATCATCGCTCGTCAACTGTGTGGGACCCAGTGGTGACTTTACGGTAAAATGGTCCCTAAATAAATCTGCTATACCTGTCAGGTCACAGGTACCGTTGACGCTCACAGGTAGACCAGGATTACTATTGAGTTTGTTTGTAGACTTCCAGAAACTGCGGAAATCGCTCCCAGAGTGGTGCGACGCTAGGATGTCCATTTTAATTTGGTCAGTATGATTCTGGCACCAGCGTAAGCGCGATTTAAAAATCTTACGACTCGTCTGCATGTCATCCCACTCGCGGCCTTCCACCGGCCTGCCGTACAACACCCACGAATCAAACTTTGCCTTGGCCACCCTGTGAGCATCACGCACGTGCCTGTTCCAACCGAGGACCGGCCTCTTGGATCTGGGAACATTCGACGATTGACTATCACAAGCTGCCCGACACAATATGTGAATTATTTTGTCATACATATCATCAATAATTAGTTTATGGTCGACAACTTTACATACATAATTACAACATTCAGTCATTTCAACGGGAAAGTCAACAAATTTCAAATTATTATTACATAAATAACTGTACATGTCACATTGTTCAGAGTTTCTGTCACCCCAGCGCACTCCGTTATTTTGCTTACTTTCTATACGAGATTTAGGTTTGATGCTATCTAACAAAATTTCAATCTCGAGCGGAAAGTGATCGGACCACAGAATGTCTTCTTTTACCTGTACACCTATGATAGTTTCCCGAGCAGATTTAGTGACTACACAATGATCAAGCCAGCGCTTCGATCCGTTCGCCTCGCTTATAAATGTACAAGTCCCAGAATCTGACCCTAGTAGCTCGATGTCCGCACATAACCACTGTGATTCTACACAAAAACTCGTTAACTCTAAATAAAATCGTTCATGCGGATGGGAGTTAAAGTCCCCGAGTATATATACTGATTCTATACTACTATTGTTAATGATAGCGCTCACCAGACTGAGACAATTCGTAAACTCCGTCAGATTCACATCCTTATCTGTTGGCATGTACACACTAAATACCAAGAACGACCTTTGACCCGCATTTACCTTAACGGCACACACTCGCGGGTTATCGCACTGCACAACCGATACGTCGGTAAACACACTTTTCCGCCACAGCAGCGCGACGCCACCATAGGGGCGGCCGCGCAGCATGCCGGCGCCGGTGTCCACCGCCGACATCCCGGTGCATCCGAACTCCACGTCGATCTCATTCAGGAACGGAATATCGCCCGGCAGCAACCATGTCTCCTGTAAGGCTATTATGTCGGATGTACGACATAACTGCCTAACACTCTCCACGGAACGCTTAACGCTTTTGCAGTTGTAACTTATAAGTTTATAAATAGACTTTATATCCATTTAGATTGTTACAATGGGCCGGTTACGGTGCCTATGTTTACACCGTTCGCGTTCGAATTTCTCTTGAAATTAACAAATCGTCTGAAAATGATTCCTTCAGGCCATAGACTGCTATTCAGAAATGATGACAATTTATGTTCAGGCACAAAGAATTTAAATGCGTTATAGGCTTTCGGATATTTGAACAATATTCGTTCAAGAGTTATAACCTCTTCCGTTTTTTGATAGACGTAATCGGCTATATCTTTCTCTTTAGTATCATTGTGCACTTTTGTAATAAATATTGGCACTTTTTTCACGGCGGCTTTGAATTTTCCTTCGCTATCTCTGGCAACGCCGGCCGACCCGTGATAACGGTAATTTATACGAGCATGTCTCCTACGATATGACACTCTTTGCCATCCAACACCGTCCTCCCTGCGAGCCGGGCCGGGTTGTTTGGCTGTCATAATTGCACTCGTTCGCTCCGTACTTTCCTGTTTGTCCCCGCGGTCAATAACATTCGTAACAGCTGATAATGATTGCTGTTGTTTAGGTGCGGGCGCTGCGAGTCGCTGCAATGACGTCACCGTCGGTCGCGGCGGACTGACTGTGCTCGGGCCGGCGACAGCCGATACGTGCGGGAGGTTCTCGCTCACACCTCGCGCTTGCTGCGTCATCGTAGCCGTTAAATTACTGTCGGGTATTACTCCGTCTACCTTCTCAATGTTTTTTAAGTGCAGTAAATTGTTATCAAGTCTAGACAGCGATGATTCATCGACTGCACTTATGCACTCATCCAATAAAGAAGTTTGAACGTTTGATAATCCAATAGGGCCACTATCCAATAACCATCCGCCTCGCTTCATATTAATTTTACACGCAGATGCCGGTATTAACGAGTCATTCTGGGTTTTTAGAATCTCAGTCTTAACTTCGTCCAATTGTGCCAGCGTGACATACGTTTCTTTCACTTCTTTAAGTTCGTTCTGCATTCGAAGCAGATCTTTAAGTAGCTTCGTGCAGTCGATGTGATCAAATAGAATAGGCGGTAACCGTTCCAGATTTTTCGCAACAAAGATAGGAAATAAATCAGGTTCCACGGACTTAAACACGCTCACTATATCCACAAGATCTCTCTGCTCTTTTCCCTTGTTTTTACGCTTTATTTTGGCCTTTTCGACACAAACCGATTCGAACAAAAGCTCCTTCGATTTCACAATCTCTTCACTCGCAAACGCAGAGGAACAAATTCTCACTAGTGTATCCTCATCAATCACTGATAACTTGTTTTGTATAAAAGCTAACATTTCGTCAATAACAATATTGCAGGAAACACATTTCACCGCTTTCGACATTTTAAAACTGTAACAACACTTCGTTCGTTGGAAACACGCCCGCACGGGGGGATGCGCGCTCGCGACTGAATATGTTAAAGCCAAAGGCCCTATACTTCATTAATTATAACATAAGAAATAAGAAGCAGGGGGGCTAAAATGAATGGCAATTTTCATTTGATGTTGCCATGACGATAACATACCTGAGTATAACCTGGCAAAATTGAAAACCCTTTCCGCCACAACGTATGAAGGGATTATGTAACATTTTAGATTTGGTAGTGATAGTAACAGTAAAAATGAAAACCCCTGCCTGTTTTAGATTTTTACATCGACATTATAGTTTGATGCAAGTCAAAATAATTGAAGCCTCATAAATTCTGAAGTTCCTTTACTTTAGATGAGAACAATTAAGTGTGACAGCTGCTATCTAGGTAGATTTTAATAAATTCGGCATAAATGTTTAAAGTAATTATGTTTATTGTACTTTGACCACAAAGTGTACCTTTAAAAGAACCTTTTTTTACTTCTGTCTAAAGCTATAATGAAAGGAGTATAAGTTTTCATAAACCAAATTACATAAAATCTACCCTCCTTAAAAAAAACATATCTATATAACATATTTTATTGCCTGCTTTGAAAAGGAAGACTCCAAACGGAAACTAACTTGAGCGCGACGAGCCACGTAAAAAACGACTCTAGCCCTGAAAAAGCCCTGGATCAAGCTCTCAAGAAGTCTCGAGTTCTGGAAAGGATTCCTGAGTCGACGAGCTTCATACAAACGAAGGGAGCCCTATAAACGACACCGAGCTCTAGACAAAAGGACTCTGAAGCCTCGAGCCTTATACATCACTTATTTTGAAAAGTGTGTCGATTTTTGATTATTAGTTCAGTTCTACTAGGTTTTAATTTTTCAGTCAAAAATCCTATTCTAAATTAAAATTATAGCTTTAATCATCCCTGAAATGTGATTCCTTACAACAATTGCTCGCCTGCAAACATCAAAAATAACTGGCAATTTTAACCCACAGTCGTTGAGAACGTTCAGTCCATTGGGTGGTTTGAGCAACCCGGTTCGTGGGAGGCACGAGTTCGAATCTCGCTTAATTTAAATTTTTCTGGATTTTTTTTTTCTTTTAATATGAAGACAAGCATTGTAAAAAGCTTTAGTCAAAGTCCATCTTAGTATTTTAGTCAGAGTAATAACCAAGTTGACAATAGGTTGCACATTCAAGGCTCGCCTGATAACTTGACAAATTCGTAATACAAACCTTTTCATGCACACCGCCCATTGACAGCCAAACATTATGCTCAGCAGCTAGCTCTCTGTATGCACTAACTATGGTCCCTCCCAGTATCGGCTCAGCTTGCCTTACTATATCTTGCTTATTATCGCTAATGTAATCACATGCTTCTGGAAAGAATATCATCTGAAAAATAAATCATTGTTTTTGCAGCTTCAAACTTGTGATGGTAAGGAAAATGATATGGCATATTTGAAGGTGATGTAGACACTATCTAAAAGTAAAATGAGTTTTTTTTATCTTACTTTATAAACAATCGTCGGGTATATTTATAAAACCAATAAATAGGTATAAATAAAATGATTATTGGAAAATCAGATGGACTGGACATAATTCACAATTTCTACTTGAAATCCTGACAGTAAAACTAAATTAAAAATATTTAATTGCTTAAACTAAACTAACAGTTTAAAGAGACCATTTTTTTTTAATGTTTATAATTTTTTAATGGTGAAAAAGTTGCACATGTAGCTCTATGATAGAGAAAAACAAGGCAATACTAGCTATTTAAATACTCTTAAAATCTTAGATGATTACCTGAGCCCCATCCTTACTGGCGTCATCAACCAATTTACTAACAACTTGCAAGTTAACAGCTTTATCCGCAGTGGATGTCATCTGGCAAACGGCAATCTTTTTTGCTTTAGCAGACATGTTTGCTTTTTGACTGACTTGTCTGATTAAATTTTTTCTGGGTACTTTACTAATTATAGTCAAACACGCCAGCTATAAAAAAGGGGAAAGAATGCTCAAAACACCTATATCTGTAGAGGTCAATCAATATTTAAACAACTACAAAAATAACATCATAGTTAAAAAACATTGTTTAAAACACAAAATATCAGATTAAGGCGCATGTCTTTTCAGTTATGTTATTGTTACGTCATCCTAATAGTATACGATTTATATAAATATGAATAACTAGTGGCCAGCCCTGGGCAATAAAGTAAGGTTTGCCTTGAAGTTATGGAAACCTTATACAATCTGGAAATCCAAGTCTCCAGAGGGTGTTCAGGCATATAATCAGAAATGAACCTACCTAACTTTTACGTTTATTGGTATACCATACTGTTTTGTACTGCAGGCTGCAGCTACAAGCATATCTTTATTCAGTGCTTGTAAATATAACATTTCTGGGTATTTCTTAGGGCAACAAAGTAGACAAAACTCAATAAAAGCAAACAATTCAGTAAGCACACTACAGCATAAAGTAGGCGAATGTATTTGCCACTAAGAAGTCCCCTAAATAAATCAATCATAAGTAAGTTTATGTTTCTTGAAAATACTAACTAATCGAGAAAGTAAGCGAAAGAAAAGAACGAACCGTAAAATGCTCTGCACAGTTTTTGAAAAGATGAAGATTAATAACAAAGAACAGGAAAAGTAATAAAATTTAAATGTGAAAAGATAAGATTTTTTCGCATAAAAAACTGTAAACATAACCTAGAAAAAACTTACGCGCATTTTAACACCACCACAAGTTATGTTATAAATAATCATACACTACACTGTTTATTAACACTGAATTAAAATATCTATGAGCCTCATCAAACAAAAATTGCCGGAAAATTTGTTGTTTTACGGCACCGAAAAGTTGCTAAAATTCTGACATTGACGTTTACTTTTTTAATTCATTTTATTTTGAGCTCCGCTCATTAGGAACAAGAATAATTAAACAAATAATCAACAAAACCGATAGCAAGAAAATAAACGAACAATGCGATTACATTTGCTTGCTATATTATTAACGTTAATCACGCATGAGTTATTTTTTCACTACGAAATTGAAAAGTACTTAGGTCTTCACACAAATCGCAGCATGTAAACGCCATTTGTGGATCAAAAATACTTAACACAGGGTCGTAAATTAAAAAAAAAACTGAAGAATGTTACGTACGTCACTGTCATGTCATTGTCAATGTAATGAATGTCATTCTGCAGAAAATTCTGGCGATATCCGGATGAAAATTTTTGCAGAATTTTGTTTTCTCAACTTTTACGTTGTGAATAATTTGTGGCAAGTGGCAACGTTAAAGCTTTAACAGATTATATCACTGGTCGCAATATGTCGGATAAAACGGAGACAACTCCTCCTGAGGTAATTTTATTAAAAAACTTTTAGAATTTGTAAACTTTTGACTATTTCTAGCGCTACTTTCTCACTTTCAAATTTATATTTAGAAACCTATTCTGCTTTACTACTCTATTGTTACACGATACCGTCGATAAGTGTACGTCATGCTTCTATATCAATTAATTTCCTTAAAATAGTTTCTATGTTGTTTTTAAATTAAGATAGTTATTGTTCTTGAAAATGCTTTTGTGATGAAATGCTATTTTGGGTATTACATACATTCTGTCCGTGTCATTGTTATCTAAGCTATAACTACCCAGTGTTTTAAAATTGGCAACTTTTGAATGACTTCTTTTCATTGATACCTTGTTATTATGTCAATATAAACAAGTAGTTTCCTCGGTGATGAGTCTTATTGCAATAAATATCTTTATTGCATATGATAGCAAAGCTGTTTTTTATTTGGCTGATTTATATTCCACCAACATCACTGACTAAGGCATGGTGTAATGTACAAAGTTTAATTAAAAAGGAGGTGAATACAAATTGCTGGGAATGATTCAGTATTCTTTAAGAATATTATTAAACACACTCTCACATACATATGCAGACACATTCGCATAGACAATTCAGCAGCCTTCTTTATTGTTATTCCTTTAATTTAACTATAATTGTCATTTTGTTTGCTTTCGGTCCGGTTGCTTCTGTCCTTTGAGTGAAGGATAGGGTCCTTCTCTCTAAGGACAGGCTGCTTAGTTTGGGGGCTAGGAATCATGATCATCATCATCCGTGCGGTATATCCTGGTTGTGAACCCACACTGGTGTGTGGCGTCCCAGGGTCCGCCTTTCTTATTTTCTTGGGCCACTTCGCGCGGTCTTGTGCATCCTCAGTGTTGAGTTTGTTGGCACGCATGTCACCCTTAACGACATCGAGCCACCGCTTCTTGGGTCGACCTCTTCTACCGGTACCTGGTGGGTGCGGCATGGCCAGACTTTTTTTGCCCACGTAGTTTGCCGTTTTACGTGAGACATGACCATACCAACGAAGGCGGCACTCCTGCAGCTTGTCTGCGATGTCACAAACACGAAGGCTGCCGCGGATGTGGGTGTACTCCACACATCTACCGCAGCATCTTCATTTCCGTGACGCGCAGCTCCTGCTTGTGTCACTCTTGTAACGGCCATGTTTCACTGCCATATAAAAGGACAGGCCTAATGATGGTTTTATTGACCTGCCCCTTCAGCTTGATCGGCATTTTGGGGTCACAAATGACACCAGTCACCTCACGCCATTTGGCCCAAGATGTGGAAATTCGAGCTCTGACGTCGCGGTCGTTGTCCCCAGACGCACTTAACACAGATCCCAGATATTTGACACGGTCCATGCACGTCAACCCCTATGCGGACGGACTGGGGATCTGTGGTGTTGCAGGCCACTTGTACTCCGTAGTACTGGGGGCTAGGAATGTATTTTGTAATAAGGCTTCTGTAAAAATATTTAATTTGCTTTTACTTCTCTGACTTATTATAGCTTAGCAGATACTTTTGTGATTTAAGACCAGCTGAAATGTTCAAAACTGCTTCTAGTTTTACTCTTAATATTTAGATATTGTAATTTATTTTCAGGTGGCGAAACCCAAAATTAAACATGACTGGTACCAAACAGAAGCACAGGTGGTCATCACTATTCTCCTCAAAAATGCCCCTAAAGATAAAGTCAAAGTTAACTATGGCGAAAGAAGTGTAAGTATATTTTGGATTTGTCCAAAAACTACTTTACTTAGAGTATTTGAGTTAGAAGCTCCTGGGTCTAACTTCGAGCCCCCCTTGCCGGTGTCTATGCCGCCAACCATTCCTGGGATTTTCGGATTTGTCTAAGTTAATGTTCTATATAAAAACCAGAATTGATGCGCTCGGAGCTCTCCCACAACCTTCTACAGGCGAGGCGTAGTACACCCCAAGGAGTTTAGCCGGTAGGAGTCCGGCACCATCACACCGTCCACCGGCAGTGTGATGTCAATGAGGATTCTCCTTGTAAAAAAATAAAAGTTTTGCCAGAGATTATTTAACCCAATAACCACTAAAGTTGTATGAATGCAGCTAACCGTCTTTGCGCATCTAGCGCTGCTGTTCAATCAGCAACAAAAGTCTGTAAAGTAATTTTGTATCTGTACCTTTGTTACTAAGCCAATACTGATCAAATAGAACAATTGGCCCGGGTGTCGCAAAGGGGGTGCACTAGGGACTTTATTTTTTTAAATCTTCTTTTCTGGCACTCGCCGGCCGCTGCCGCGGCACGCGAGCAAACACGCTCGCTTCGCTCGCTCGGCTCGTGTGTTTTTTGGTAGCAGTTCTAACCTAACCTGACCGAATTTATGTCTTTCCTCGGCTGAGTTTTGGTTATGTGGCTCCTCGCCGATACTGGCTTTGAAAATATAATAAATAATAATAAATATCCCTGGACAATATTCCACACAACGCCATCTAGCCCCAAAGTAAGCTAATTAAAGCTTGTGTTATGGGATACTAGACAACGGATAAACATACTTAAATACATTTTCTTTTGTAAATACATACTTATTATACATAGGAGACACCCAGACCAGTACAAACAGACATGTTCATGCACACAAATGTTTGTACTGTGCGGGGATCGAACCCGCGACCTCTGGTGTAGTAGCCAACTTCTTAACCATTACACCAAGTCGGTCGTCAAAAAATATTCTCTATGCTGTTGTTTACCGCTCGCACAGTGGAGACCAGGAGACGACCAGGTTATGTGATCACCTAGGCACGACTGCTGATATAGCTTTGGATCGGTATCCCTCGGCGCAGTTGATCTTGCTGGGGGACTTCAATGCTCACCATTAAGAGTGGCTGTTCCCATACCAGAGAACCGACCACGCTGGAAAGGAGGTTCGCAGGCTCGCGCTGACACTTGGGCTTTCACAGCTCGTCAACTGTGCCACGAGGGTGCCTGATATTGAGTCACACACGGCCAACTGCTTGGACCTGCTGCTAACGTCTGATCCGGACGGACACTCCGTGGCGGTGTCAGCCCCTCTGGGATCCTCTGACCACTGTCTGGTGAAGTCTGTCTCCGTTTTCCACCCGACCAAAAGAAGGTGGTGGCGTTATGCAGCAGCGGATTGGGTTGAGATGCGGCACTTTTTTGCATCGTATCCCTGGCAACGCACGTGCTTTTCTTCGTGTGATCCGTCGAGATGCGCTGATGCCATGACCGATGTCTTGCGTCTGGGTATGGAATACTACGTTCCGTACTCGGATGTGCCGTCGGGTGGCAAAGCTCGCCCGTGGTTCGATGCGGACTGCCAACGTGCTGAGGCGCTGAAGCAGTCTGCCTATCTTGCTTGGGCTGATGCTCGATCGCATAAATCTCCGGACACCCAGGGTAAGAAGAAAGCCTGCAAAGACTTACTTACTTACAATCGTGCATCTAAGGCTTACAAAAGAGAGTTGCGTAGGGCAAGATTCGACCACATTAGCCGGATTGGAGTGAGACTCGCTGAATACCCGACCGGGAGTAAAGCGTTTTGGTCTCTGGCTAAGGCGGTCGAGTCAAACTGCAGTCGCCCTCCCTTACCGCCACTGATAAAGCCGGATGGTTCTCTCGCTCACACTGCTAGCGACAAAGCTAACCTATTTGCTGCATTGTTTGCGGAGAGCTCGCATTTGGACACCGCAGGCCAGTATCCACCGTCATTACCTCAACCAAACATCTCCATGCGTAATGTTTGCATTCGCCAGAGGGAGGTACACAATGTCTTGCGTTGTCTTAATGTGGGCAAGACGAGTGGACCGGATGGAATACCAGCAGTTGTCCTGCGAAACTGCACTCCTGAGATGTCTCCTATATTAACACGCCTTTTTCGCCTATCTCTCGAGACTGGTAGGGTCCCCTCATCGTGGAAGCTTGCAAACGTTCAACCAGTGCCTAAAAAAGGAAGCCGTGCTGATCCTAATAATTACAGACCTATCTCAGTTACTTCCATACTCTGCAAGAGTATGGAACGTATACTAAACAACCGACTCCTGGCATAGCTAGAAGATAACGACCTTCTCAGTGACCACCAGTACGGGTTCCGCCGCGGAAGGTCCACTGGGGATCTTCTAGCGTATGCCACTCACACGTGGAGTGAGGCCATCGAGAAGCACGGGGAAGCCTTGGCGGTGTCGCTCGATATATCCAAGGCCTTTGATTTGGTTTGGCTCGGCAGCCTAATAAGCAAGCTTCTATCATTTGGTATTCCTGTAGGCCTTTGTAACTGGATCACTAACTTCCTTAGTGGGCGTTCGTTTCGGGTCGTGCTTGAAGAGTGCACGTCTCAAGAACAGGCAGTTAACGCCGGTGTCCCACAGGGGTCGGTTTTGTCTGCAACACTCTTTTTGCTGCACATAAACGATTTGCTTGTGCCCGGTACTTTTGGGTATGCAGACGATAGCACCGTTGTAGCTAAATATGTATCCAGTGCAAGGGTCACTAGGGAGGAGATCCTAGTGACCCTTAAAGCGTATGAATTTGGCCCTAGAGGCTGTGTCCGACTGGGGCGATGCAAATCTGGTCAGGTTTAATGCAGTTAAAACGCAGGCGAGTTTGTTCTCGGCGAAGCGAAACCCTTTTGATCTGGCTCCAACTTTTCAGGATGTCTCTCTTCCTGTTGCCGACCACATCCAGCTGCTTGGTATTGAGCTGTCGGCAAGCCTCAACTTCGGTGACTCAATGGAGTCCTCTGCAAAAACTGCTGCCAAAAAGCTTGGCATCCTATCCAAGGTTAGGCGGTATTTCACATCGGCGCAGCTGCTCCAATTATACAGGGTTACAGGAAAAATCGTGCTAGATCCGTTAAGGGCGTGGAGTACCCATCATTTGTGACTTATTTCACTATGAAACACCCTACCCTAAACTTAACCCATTTCGAGATATTCGACTTTTAATTTTTTTATTAAAAATTGCCGATTTTTAGGCTTCTAAATTAAATTTTGTTTATTTTGTGGGTCTTATTATTATTATTATTGCATGTTTACATGTGTAATAAGATGCTATAGGACGTCAATTATTAAAATAGTGCATAAGTTAATTGAACAGGCCGTAGTAGACAAGTTAAAGTTAAGAAATGAAAACAAATATAAGAAAGTTCATTTTTCTCTAAGGGATATTACAAAAAAATAGTATGGCAGTTGTTCGGCAGATGTTTAAAAATATCTACGTTTCATCAGCTATCCAACGAGGTATAACAATCTAGGGTTTTAATTAAATGCATTTAAAAAACTTAGCTTATTAGGCGACAGTGGCGAAGAAAATTAATACTTAGCACTAAAAAGTAAAATAAAACAATAGGTTAGCATGAAATGTCATTTATTTAATCAGGTTTTGACACAACTTTTTCTTACTCTACAGTTCATGTTCAACATGGCCGCCTCTGTTTCTGATACATTGTCGCATCCTTCTACGGAGACCAGTCTTCACTACTCCAGTTGTCAAAGTTGTCCGCATTTGATTTGCTGCATCCACTATCTTTTCTCTTAGTTCTTCCACAGACGAAACTGGATTTGGCTCGCTGTAGACAAGACTTTTCATGCGCCCCCACACATGAAAATCCATGGGGGTTAGGTCCGGACTTCTTGCTGGCCATGGCAACGGCCCACCTCGTCCTATCCATTTGTTTGGATAATTCATGTCCAGCCAGTCTCTGACACTTCTCCTGAAATGGGCAGGGCAGCCATCGTGTTGGAACCACATGTCCCTGATCAAGTTGAGTGGCAGATCATCCAGCAAATCACTCAAGTCTTCTCTTAAAAAGTTTTCGTACGTTTCCCCATTTAGATTGTCTGGGAGAAAGTAAGGTCCAATCAAATGATTGGAGATAATGCCCATCCACACATTCACGCTGAATCTTCGCTGGGATCCCTTCACTCTTTTCTTATTGGGATTTCTTAGTTCTTTGGGGGCCCAGTAATGGGCGTTGTGATAGTTCGTTATGCCATCTTTGTCAAATTTGGATTCATCTGTCCACAAGATATTTCTTAGAAAATCTGGGTCTTCTACGTCAGCATTTATCATAAATCTACAGAAGTCCAACCTTCTCGCCGGGTCTCCTTCTTCAATAGCGTGTACCGGCGTATAATGGTACGGGTACAGGGCAGCAGTATGCACTGTAAACCACACTCTCCATTGCGAAAGTCCCAGATTACGGGCAACAATATTAGTGGAAGTAGTCGGATCCGCTCGAAAGCGTTGCACAATCTCATTGTCATGTTCTTCGTCGTCATTAATTCGTGGTCTTCCCATGTCTGTATTTCGTCTCTCGAAGTCTTCGATACACTCTGTCAAAAACGGCCACATCCGGCACTCGACGTCCGGGGAAGCGAGTTATGTATTCGTTGCGAGCTCGCGCAGACACACAACCGCAGAATCCGTAACAAATAAGCATATCAGCATATTCCTCAGGCGTGTAGGACGTCATCTTCAACACTTCCGAATCACAAGTACAAATCAGAGTTCGGTTAACAAGCACAGTAGTCACAAATCAGAAGAAATAGTCCAGAATCACAGCCAAGTCGAGAAAAAAGAGCAAAACGATATCACATCTACTATGTACGAAGCACAAAAGCGGACTGACAACCAAAACAATATCCCTTGTATTCCCAGCCCTAACCGGTTTTTTTTCTTTCATTCGCACCTACATAAATCGTCACTTGTCTCGCTCGCACGGTGCGTCTTAACTTGAAGGACAATAGGCGCGGGACTGTTAGAACTGCTACCTGGAGCGTCCCAACTACTTTTTTTCCACGAAATGTAATAAAAACCCTAGATTGTTATACATTGTTGGATAGCTGATGAAACGTAGATATTTTTAAACACATCTGCCGAACAACTGCCATACTATTTTTTTGTAATATCCCTTAGAGAAGAATGAACTTTCTAATATTTGTTTTCATTTCTTAACTTTAACTTGTCTACTACGGCCTTTTCAATTAACTTATGCACTATTTTAATAATTGACGTCCTATAGCATCTTATTACACATGTAAACATGCAATAATAATAATAATAAGACCCACAAAATAAACAAAATTTAATTTAGAAGCCTAAAAATCGGCAATTTTCAATAAAAAAATTAAAAGTCGAATATCTCGAAATGGGTTAAGTTTAGGGTAGGGTGTTTCATAGTGAAATAAGTCACAAATGATGGGTACTCCACGCCCTTAACGGATCTAGCACGATTTTTCCTGTAACCCTGTATAAAGCGCAAATCCGGCCATGTATGGAGTACTGCTGCCACCTCTGGGGTGGATCCGCTAAATACCAGCTTGCTGCTCTGGGCTCGGTGGAGTCACGCGCCGTAAGGCTCATAAATGATCCGGCTCTCTCTGCTGGGCTGCGGGATCTAGAATACCGGCGCAGCGTTGCTAGCCTGTCAGTGGTTTACAGGCTAGCAACGCTGCGCTGCTTTATTTCGGGGAGTGTGCGAGCGAACTGCATGAGTTGGTTCCGCCATCTCCTTTTCACCATCGGAGCACAAGACGCACATTAGCCTTCCACCCGCACGTTGTGAATATTCCAGCCATTCGCACAAAACGTTTTGCGGACTCCTTCATAATGCGAACAGCAAAGTAGTGGAACTCGCTGCCCGCGCATGTGTTTCCGAACCAATTCAATCTGGGTCTCTTTAAGAGAAGAGTGAATAGGCATTTACTAGGCAGACATGTACCATCATAGATCGCATCGTCACTTGCCATCAATTGCGATTGCGATCAAATGACCTGTCTAATCCTACATTTAAAAAAAAAGTAATTTTTTCCTTAGACCCTAACTGAACAATTACACATTCTTTTACTATCTCAACATAATTCATGTGATTTGACAATTCAAATAGTGTGTACTTAAATTTTAGTTTCATTTCTCAAAAGATTACAGAAAATCGACTTAACTTTTGAAACTCCCTGATTTATCAACATTAAAAAGAAAGTAACTGCATAAATGGCTTTACAAATTACAGCTATCCATATCTAGTTCAATACCTGAATCCGGCTCCGAGTACAGTCTAGAACTCGAATTGGCTCATGAAATTGTACCGTCCATGTGCACACACATTGTCTCCCCTTCAAAGATTGAAGTCAAGTTGAGGAAGAAGGAAGGACTGAGGTGGACTCAGCTGGAAGGCGAAGGAAAGGAAGAAGTAGTTAAAGCTATACCTCAAGGTTTGTTTTTTTATATTATTGCTCACATTCTTGCATCGTGGCCTAGTGCTTCAGCACAATTCTCTGGTGATGGAAAACATTGATAAAAAAAACAATTCAACCCGGATAACGGCGGAAGGCTCACCACCTTTCCACATTGGGTTCTAATACCCATTATTCATAAACTGGGCTTCTGAGTGTTCCGTTCACCATGACGGCAACAGTCGCTCGCCTCAGACTACCTCGTTTGAGATATAGTCGTGATGGTATGTTTAAATGTTATTTTAAGTGACAATTGGCGTACCAAGGCGTAGCCTAGATCAATTTTTAAAACTGTCAACTTTTTAGAGTTTTACTTTCTCCGTGTTTTCTATATCCTCATAGGTACCGTTGATTGTAGGCCTCAACTATTCATTGCTTTAAGGCTGTGTTCCAAAACGAGTGGAATTTCACACTGAAGAGTGAAAATCACTAAAACTTGTTCCAAATTGCATCCAAGTGAAATCGAGGCCGACCGAGCTGTCACCTGACAGTTTCCTAGTTGTAACGGGTTCGGGTGACGTTTATCACTCTGACAAGTGCGAATTCTACCGGTGCCTGGAGCCCGATGAAATACACCTGCCAGCTGTCAGACGAAGGTTTTGCTCGTCTTGTCTCATTCTATTCGACGAGGGTGAAAATTACTCTGCGAACAGCAATTTGGAACGAGCCCTAAATGTATTCGGCTTTTTTATTTATTTAGAAATAGAAATGGAAATAAATTTATTTTGACACTTAAAATATACACAGGTCACAAAGACAAAAAAACATTACAAAAAGTGTCAAATAGGCTACCACTCAGCATGTGCCGCAGTGAAATAGCACCACGACGCTGGTTTTCGGTGGTCACCTAAGTGAAGAGGGAGAAACGGTACACAATAACAAGGGAGAAGCGATTCAATTATTTATATTTGTATTTATTATGTTTATTTGTTTTATTGGTGATAAATAAAATGAATCAATCATGAACTAATTATTTCCCAGCTGTAATAAATGCGTCTGGACCACCAAAACCACCGAAATTATTCAAAAAAGACTGGGACAAAATAGAGCAAGATATAAAGAAAATGGTAAGTTCAAAGTATTTCATTTTTATATTGTTCTAATGCATTTTTGAGCGACAGAACTATCACAGTGCGGTTAGTGCACCAATTATTTTGAAGAAAAATAACTTTACATAGCATTTAAACATTCTTGTTCCATTTTCAATCACAATTTGTTCACATACAGAGGGGTTTTTGCAACGAAACTAAATAACCGGTGCTTTACTTGATTTTAGCTTGACATTTTGTCCACAGTAGCATCCGAAATTACCGTTTTTTTGCGTTTCGTTGTGAAAACCCATTAGTGTTCAATATTTTGTTAAAGTTTACATGTTTTTGATATTAATAACCGGCCATACTCCCAAAAGAGGATTAATATTTAATTAAACTAAAACACATCTACATGTCACATGTCACAAAGTTAATATTATTAAAATATTATAATTTATAGTTTCTCTCATAATATGTACGTTAGACCATTTTAGAGTCCTATTAACATATAATCTATTTAAATATCATTGACGACACGATTGGCGTAGTGCAATGCAGCACGGTTTCTCGCCTCGATTTCCGAAGTGTCCCCGGTTCGATTATCGGTCGGGTCAACTCAGGAAACGATCTTTTCTGAATTGCTTCGGATCTGGGTGGGCTGGGAGACGCCCCTGGCTAAATCCTCGTAACACAGGGATATTTATCCCTACTCCGAGACCACAAGTGATGTGTTGTCTGGCGCATATTTATTTAAGCATTTGCCTTTTAGGAGGAAGAAGAGAAACCAGAAGGTGACGCAGCGCTCAACGCTCTCTTCCAGAAGATATACGGAGAAGGATCCGACGAAGTACGCCGCGCTATGAACAAAAGCTTTGTAAGTTAAAAAGATGTTACTTGCGTTGTACTTGGGAGTGTTAAAATTGAAAATCTATACTGATATTATACTTTAAGAAATGGGCGGTACGAATTTTGCCTTATAAATGTAACCCTGCCAGTAAATTGAAATCATTTGGATATCAATGACTTCATTTAATGTTATTTTTGATGAATTCAAGGTAATAAAGACCATTCAGCTTGATTAGTAAAATTCTGTTCGATTTTTTAAATTATTTTTTATACAAATCTTTTCCTTACAATAACAAACACGGAAAAATAGAATAATCCAATTTGGGGCAGTCGTTCAAAAGGTATGCGTGTTCATCATACATTTCGAAGAATCATTTTTAATAATATAAATTAATTGTACTCCTTGCAAGTCTTATAATAAGACTGCATCCACTGAAATTCACCAATTTCGGCCGTTTTTTTTCGTGATCGGATAACACGTCGTCAGTTGGCGTCATAGTAACAACAATACAATTTACGTATCTAGTTGCTTCGACATATGAGGTGTTATTTGAATAAGTATAAACTCATAGACGTATATAAAAGTATAGACGCCCGAGGACGTCAAAATATGAAAACTTTAAATATATGTTTTTTTATAATAAATGATACTTTTTTCCACTAGGTTGAATCTGGAGGCACCGTTCTCAGCACTAACTGGGATCAAGTAGCTCAGGAAAAAGTGGATGTTAAGCCTCCGGACGGTCTTGAGTTCAAAAAATGGGACTAATGTATGTTCGGGTGTAAAAACACAAATGTGTAATGTTTTCCATTTATAAGGAAAGTAAATTTGAAGGGTACAGGACGAACAGGAAATTAATAATGAATTCATTTGAAAAAAACGCAATTAAAAGTTTATAAGTAGTCAGTTTATTGACAAAAAAAATTCAAAAGCCTTTAGAAATAATAATTTAATGTTTAATATTTATGTATTTTTCTTGCTGACATTCGACTACTGAGTTGTCACAAATATTTTATTAAACAAAAACCTAATACATCATCTTTCAACAAATGATAAACAAAAATGCCTTTTTTCTTTGTAAGCCTATGATGGGAATAAATTTACTATAGACAACAAACTCTCGAAAGAAAACAAATCTGTTATTTGCCTGTACTCTTCATTTGGTAAAAGTCATTTTTCATCGCCGGAAACTTTGTTATTCTGCATTTACAAGCTATTTTTGCCGGAAGGTAGAAATACTAAAATGGTCTTCCACACTATTGAGCTGCTGAGACCTTAGTTAGCTGGCGAATTATTTTAGTGTATTATATGCATGAAGACTTGAGATTAATTTCTTTAGTACACACAAGGCACATTTTGAAAACCTGTTGCATTCATTTCTTAGTAATGGAAAACATAACTTTTATAGTGTTGCTTGTAACCATTGTCGATAATTTAAACCTTAATGATCTTGTGTCGATAACGATTATTGCAAACTAGTCACATCTCTACTTAATGTTTGCAAATAATGATAGAGAATGAATGTAAAGATATTGCGGAGTCAACTTTCTTTTATCATTTAAGTTTATACAATTTTGTTTACAGTAATAATTCTTTATTAATTCCTCTTTCTTTATTATCGCTGTATGTTTAATGTCTTAGAATGTACAAATAACAAAAAAAAACTACAGAGCTTTTAAGTATTTTTTTTGAATTCATACTAATAAATGCTTATCTATTTAACCTCTGGCTTCGGCATTTCAATCCTTGATCTGCACTAATAGTATCTACACTCTACAGTGTTGATTTAAAACTATCAACAGGATACATGAAATTAGAATACTATCAATTATTCTTTCTCTTTAGTAGCATTTGCTATAAATATTCCGACCATTTTTCAAAGTCACAATATTATCGATAAACTCATTTTGGTCTATTGCCTGCAACCCTACGTAATAGTTCTGGTAAGCAGCCTTTATAGGCCACGTGCTGAGAATAATAACGTATAGAAGGATAGTCTTCATACAACCGCCCTGTGAAAAATGTAGCACTAATCCGATCCACACATGCGTGACTATTACTTGCTTACGTGCGGCGCGCGTTGACATTGAACATTGCGGAGCTGTAATGAACACTGCACAGCGGTCCGTTTAGAGCCATTTATGGCTCCAATTAAGGTGCTTCACAATGGGCGCGCGGACTTGGTTTCTATATGTAATTATTTTAAGGCTACTTGTGTCTTTTTTTTTATTAAGCTACCATGCAATATGTTACAAATGTAAGATTATAAGACTGTACTACTGAGAAGTAGGTGATGAAATAAAAGAAAATTTTGAATTATTAATTTAGTTTTATTTATACTTAAACGTACACAAATTGACTAGAAACGCACACATAGAATTATTTACAATGAGAAATTATTGCTAATCAAGCCTTATTCCACAAGAAATGATGCCTAAAGATGAGTAGTCACTTAAAAATTACAATATTTTCAGTCAAGATAGCTAGTTGAAATGAAAGTAACATTGCAATGTATCAAGAACTTTTGCAATGCAATTTTTAGTTTAATAAATTGTATGTAGAATTACCTATTTATATTACCGTCATTCAGTGAGTAACAATTTTTTTCAAACTAGTGTATAAATGTGTAGAGAGTATTACACTTAAAATTAATTATTGCTTCGTTACATACCTACCCAAATTGTGTTTTAGAGCGGTTTCAGAACAGCGTTTTTTTCGGCGCGTATACGGTCGCTTTGGCACACAAGCTTAAACGCGCCTGTACGCGGCTCCTCTAGACGTATACGCGCGTATAAAACGATGTAACTCTAATTAATTATAGCATTAGACAGAAGGAAAGGAGGTTCTTTTTAGGATACACTTTGTGGTAAAAGTACAATAAACATTATTACTTTTAAGATTTATGCCGATTGATTAAAATCTATATAAAGCAGCTGTCACACTTAATTGTTCTCACTTAAAGTAAAGTAACTTCAGAATTTATGAGGCTTTTGCTTAAATAAATAATTTTGTCTTGCATCAAACTACATTGTTCATGTAAAAACCTAAAACAAGCAGGGGTTTTTATCCGAACACGTTTTTACCGTCACTTTAACTCTACCAAATCTAAAATGTTACATAATCCCTTCATACGTTGTGGCGGAAGGGTTTACAATTTTGCCAGGTTATACTCAGGTATGCCATCGCGATGGCAACGTAAAATGTAAATTGTCATTAATTTTAGCACCCCTGCTTCTTATTTTTAATGTTAAAATGAATGAAGTATAAGTACTGAGTATATTCCTTCCGGTAAAAAAATGGTTGCCTGTAAAGTCGGTTTTACGGGCGAAGATTTTACGTGACAACGTCTTTTTCTCGGTAGAATATTTATTGATATGAATATAATTAAATTGCACAATAGGAACAAGGAATTGAATGAAAATAAGAATTGCGGCAGACCGATCATAGTTGAGTGGGAGAGAGACGCAAGGCATTCGGCGGGCCTCTCTCTCGTTCGGTGACTCATCGTAACGTTACCGAGCGTTACACTTTTTCATAAGTGACTCCCAGCCGCAACCTAATTTAAGACGTTGTCACGTCAAAAAATTATAAATCACGACTATTTATATACTATCATCCCTTACTATTACCCCCTGCGCTGAACAAGTCTATAGTGGCCTTGCTGACTGCGTTGGGGTAGGTTTGTATGTGCCCTTCGTGGATGGTGGAGATTTCACCGGAGCTAGGCAGCCCGTTGCGAACTGAAGGCACTTTTTTCCCGTTGGTAATAGTAATTGTTGCTGGTGTCGGTGGTTCGGGTTCTGAAAAAGATGTGCCTTGAAGATACTGATACTTAATTGTGGTGAACCGAAACCAAATCTCGTAACTAATAGCTTCGAATAATTTTCAAAAAAAACTGGATTTGACTCTCTCTAACTCGAACCCACGTGTTCCACAATCCGGGAGCTGCTCTTCCAATTGAGCTATCGAGACCATTAACAAACCTGGCGAATTTGGTTAGTGTACTTTACGTCGTATCGTATCTAAGCCTACGTTGTTTCATCAATGTTATAACTTCTATAAAGTAAGCGCCCGACAATTTGTGTCTGCCTCCTTTCAGGATCATTCAGATCCAACAAACACAAATTCCCATCGTGTTTAGGTCAAAATGCCTGAAAATGAACACGAAGATTTTTTTGTTTGCTCATTCAAGTTAATTTCTCTACGAAACTGGCACTTATTGCATATTGAAGATGTGTTGTAGCCATTGATTGAGCTTACACGCTTTCTTGTAATGGTTGATCAAATCTTATACTTAAAGCAGGGCTTCGAACCGGTTTAAAAAATACCGTTTTTAAAACGTTCCGAACGGTTCCTTGCAAGTATTTTGTTAGGAACGCGGACGAAATGGGAACATTTTATGATAACTAAAAAAACAGTTTAATCCACAATGACCAGAGGCTCCTGGCGTGCTAGCAAAAATTCATACATAGCGTCAATTTTTATTTATCATAGAATGAAAATATTTCATGGCGATAGATCTATTCGTTAGATGATACAAGTTGATGACAAAATATAAACTTTGCAGACAAAAATAATAATTCCCTTATTATTACATCAATGTTCTTTAGTTCAAAATATAACGACACGACCCGTGACTAGGCAGCGTGGTTGTGAATTATTATTCCTAGTTTCCCATTGCTCCTATTTATTACAAGAAACCGGTTAAAAATGGTTAAAACGATTGATTGAGAACCATTTACATTTCGTTCCTTTTCTAAATCGTTTTTATTACGTTCCCGTTCGAACGGAAACAAAACCAATACGTTCTTAGGCATTTTGAAAGAAACCGGTTTGAAAAATTTACCGGTTTCCAAGCCCTGATTTAAAGATCAGATACATACATACCTTCGTTTACTATAGTCTTGGTCTTCTTCAACATTCCCACCACACAAGGTCCTTTAGCGAGCGACCACGAAGGCACTGGAATATCTTCCCTTTTTATAGGCTCTAAAATATTCCTTCTAGACCTCAACACATTGGGTAAATCACCCCTAGTAATCTCCCCATTGATGGGGAGATTACTGGGTAAATTCGTATTCTCATGTGGCAATACTGGCTTATCCAATTCGTGTGGCAACACTGCTTCTTTTGCCATTTGCCCTTCAACTGTGAATATTTCTTTGTCATCGTTTAAAACAGGTTTAATATCGTCAGATGAGTTGGTTTCGGAACTCTCTTGTTTTACGAGGCCATTTTGGGGTGAAATAGAGTATATACTCTTTGGTACTCCGTTTAATCGGGGGATGCCATTTTCTAAGGATAACGGAGGAGCAGTAGCCATGTATTGGTTGTACATATTGCCTATTAGTTCTTCTGTGCGTCTGTAAATGTAAAAAAAGTATGATTGAAACAATATCAAATTTACCGGATGATTATCTAAAGTACTACAAAAACGATATCGCAATCACAGTAGGTGATGTAGGAACTATCTAAGCGAAAATGTTAATTAAATTAACTTCTATTCCAAGGTCACCATAGAAATCATACGACCAGTCAGCCTTTTTTGTATGAAAATCTCAAAATTAAAGTCAATTGAAAAAAACAAATTGAAAAACACCTTGACTGAGTATGCCAGTCTTTTGATAATCACCCAGTATGATCATCACTGGACATATTTTTATCACAAATAATAATTAAATAAATAAAATCACCTAGTGCTATAGTAATAGTAAAAGTTTTAACAAAAAAAAACAACTTAAAAAAAAAACAAAACAAAGCACTAAAAGGTAAGGAAATAATTGCGTATTCTTCTAAAACTTATATGATAATATAATGTAGGTACAATTGGGTTGGGGACCTTTTTTTTCATTTTTTTTTTATTTTGTTCAAATACCTTTTACTATTTTAAGAAACTAATTTGTATATTTCGTTGATCTAGCCGGTAGTTAGTTTTTTATTATTTTTTAAACATTCCGAACTCATGACGTCACAAATTCACTTAGTGTTCCCACATGTAATTTTTCCCCGATTCGTGGTAAATAAATTATGAGGAGAAAATTACTGATTTACTGCACTTACGACTGAAACAGAGCTCGCCGTTCATCATGTAGAATCTCACGAGAATGTAAGATACAATTTATTAAAAAAAAACCAAGTTCTGAAACCAAGCCCTACCTGAAAGGGTTGGGATTAAAGCGAATGACTTTTTTAAGTCCTATCTACCCGTTTGGGCAATGGGCGTAAATTAATACACGTATTTAAAACTAGCTTTGTGGAGGCATATGCATATGGTGAAGATATCTTCACCTGGGGGAATTTAAAATCTGCTATCTGGAAACACCATTAATACCACGCAGTTGAATCACCTAGCTAAAAGTCTCACGTATGATACAGATCGCGTCATTTGATTGGTTGATGGATAGATTGTCAACCAATCACGTGAAAAGACGTTTATACGACCCAATAGGTTACAATTTGTGAGATATCAATTTGATTACCGTCAAGAGCCCAATAAGAACCTTAATGTACTCTCTGCGGACGTTGGCAAACTGGGGTCATTCATTTGACCCCAGATTGCCAACGTATTTAATTAAAAATATCCTAGATCCTTTGCTTTTAAAATTTTTAAATATTTAATTATGGTATAAGATACAAATACCTCGAAAAGGTTTCCGATTTAGGACATGTTTGATTCTTGTTCCCATACCCACTTATTGTTATTGTTGGAGTCAGTGTCAGCCAAGAAAACACTACAATATACCTATTTTTTACATCTCACGTTTACGTAAGTATGTAGGTAGTTACAAACCTACATTAGCTGAACTAGACCAAATTAAACTGGGCCCACACGGTAAGCACCAGCTTTTAAATATAAAAAAAATGATCAAAATCGGTTTACCCAGTCGAAAGTTATGAGGTAACAAACATAAAAAAACAGTCGAATTCAGAACCTCCTCATTTTAAAAAAAATGTTATTATTACCTTGTCAGTGGTATGATTACGGTTTGGGCGGCTCCATTCGCCGGATGGTAGGCGTTTGGCCCAAATCCGTCAAGAGCAGAGTTGCCAGTCGCCTAAAAAGGAAAACGAGACTTTAAAAGATTTGGCCATCTGCGTGCCAGTAGGTAGGCGCAGCAAACGAACTAAGGATAAGGAAAAAATTGGGTTTTATTATTTAATGCGCAATCATTAATATTTAATTTAAGTTATATTGTTAAATAAAACAATATGGACGAAAGATAACTTAGAATGTACACAAACAACTTTTTTAAAACTAAAAAAATTAACTAGTCCACAAACCGATGTTGTTGGCGCTATATGGTTTTATTTATGAAGAAATATGTTTTAAATGATAATAAATAGGATTAAAAATCTCAAAACTAATACAGATTCAAATATTTATCGACAACGTACCTCCATAACACCAATTTGCGTGGTGCGAACATGGTATGGGAAGTTCTTGTTGGCAAACACAGGCAAAGTCAGGAGCTGCAAACAATAAACAAATACAAAAATCTCTGACAACTTACTTAGAATGAGGGACTGATGAATTATTAAAAGATTCTATACTAATATTACTCGTATGTAGAGGAAAGATTTGATTCATTGTTTGTTTGTATTAAAATTGCTTCGAAACTACTGGACAGATTTTGAAAATTCTTTCACCAAGAGAAGATGGGATAAAAATTCACATTATCGGCGAGTAAAATAGGCTATGTACATTTTTAATTTATGCTATATTTCAACGCGGGCGAAGCCGCTGACGGACAGCTAGTATTATTACAAAGAGTAAAGATGCGGTTGTTTGTAATGAACATGCGAAACTACTGGACCAACTTTAAAAAATCCTTTACCAAAATAAATCTAGATACATTTTGGGTCGGAAAAGGCGCGACTGGCTGTTCCTGCGGGGGTGTTAGTGCCGACGCTTATGTACGGAAGTGAGAGTTGGGTATGGCAAAAGAAGGATGAAAGTAGGATAAATGCACTGGAAATGAAAGCATTGCGAAGTTTGGCAGGAGTGACATTGAGTCATAAAGTAAGGAATAGCATAATAAGAGGGTGTTGTGGTGTGCAAGAGGATGTGGTCACAAAAATTGAGATAGGAATGCTAAGATGGTTTGAGCATATGGAAAGGATGGATGAAAGGCGATTAACGAAACAAATTTACAAGGCGAGGGTGGATGGAGCTGTTGAAAGGGGAAGGCTTAGACGGACGTACTTAGGACAAGTTCAAGACGTGCTCAGAAAAGGTCAGGACAGGAGTACCCATAATCGACGAGCATGTATGAAAGGATCAATAAGAGTGGAAGAAGCGCAACAGGTGTGTCAGGACCGTAGCAAGTAGAAAGATGTGGTCTCTGCCTACCCCGTTGGGAAAAAGGCGTGATGGTATGTATGTATGTACATTTTGGGAATGACATATTTAGGCGAATTATTTTTTGGGCTATATTTTGTCGGGAGAAAGAGTCAACGCGGGCGAAGCAGCTATAGGAGAGCTGCAATAATAAGATAACATCCAGTTCCAGACAAAACGAGCATACGAGTAAAATTAAATCGAACAAAACATATTATCACGACTTTATCCCAAGTGGGGTAGTCAGAGGCAAGTGACTGTGCCGTCATGGTGAACGAACCACTTTTCTCCAATGGTATTAGAACCAAACGTAGTAGGTGGTGAGCCTTCCGCCGTTATCCGGGTTGATTTGGTTTGATAACGATGTTTTCCGTCACCGGAGAGTTAGTCGGAAATTTAACAATGAACACAAAGATTTTGGTTCTGCCCAGATTTGAACTCGGGACCACACAATCCACGATCTGAGTTCGAGTGCTGAACCACTAGGCCACGACGCTCTTATATCAAATATATGACTATTTGGTCCGGGCGTCGCAAAGGGTGCACTAGGGACTTAATTTTTTTAAATCTTCTTTTCTGGCACTCGCCAGCCGCTGCCGCGGCACGCTCGCTTCGCTCGCTCGGCTCGTGCGTTTTTTGGTCACAGTTCTAACCTAACCTAACCGAATTTAAGTCTTTTCACGGCTGAGTAAATTCTTTTAAGTCCCTGCACTCCCTTTGCGACAGCCTAACCGACTTTTGTGGGTAGGTATCGAACCTACGACCCATTGCGCCAACGGGCCGGAGATAAATTCGATTTTCACTTAAGGCTATGACTTTTGAAATTTTAAAAGTTTTGATCTATCTTCTTAAGAGGCCACTCACCAAAAACATAATGTGCCCACTGAATGTAATAAACAAGAGAACAGCTATAACAACGCTCTCCCGCACCCATTTGTCTGAAATAGATAAAAACAATGAATTTAGGTAACAGTCAACCAAGAAAGTAGTCTAGAGCCTGTCTAATTTGCAATGAAGCGAACTCCTTCTTTTTCCAGTGTGAGAAGTGAATGACTTCGCCATAGCGTCTTGCGAGCAAAAAAACGCGAATTTGTATGGCATCAGCCATACCGAGCCGAATCTGCCGCTAGATGGCGCCGACTCGATTCATACTATACCTTGTCCAATTTAGGATGATAATTTTGACAGTTCACGCCTATGAATTATTGCATTTCTTTCGGTAAAGTGTACTACAGACAATATCGTACTGTATTGACGGGTACCGCCCACTTAGTGAAGTGCCTTGCAAACGTATAACAAATGATAATAGAAAATCGGTTGTGAAACAAAATTAATCTAACATTTAAACTTTGTGAACATCGTTTGTCAACAAGAATTGATATTATTATACTCAAGGGACAGTTTATGATGATTATGAAAGTGATCTTGGGTGTGCACCATTATATTAGTAAGTAATGAATAACTTCAAATCCTAATAGCTTCCTTATTAAATTTAATTCAATTGAGGGCTTTTATAGTCGTAATATATTTATTTATTCATCTCTTTATTGCACATTAAACAAACTGACGATTCCAAGTTCTATGGAATAATGATTCGATAATCGAATTGATTCACTAACTATTATAAACTAACCCATCCCTATTGTGGGCTGTCAAAATTATCATCATAAAATTGGACCAACTATTAGTACCATTTACGTGCTAGCATAGATAAAATAAACAATCACTCTTTGGCAAGGTCAAGCAAACAAGCAAATGAAGCAAACTGACTGACACTCTTGTTTCTCTAATCTGTGCTGACTGACTCAAGGAAAGTGTCATTTTGACAATGACAACTAGTGAAGAGAGTTTAATAAGCATAGAGTTAGACATACTTTTTAAATACATTTACTTTAAAAAGATTTACGAACATAACGCGGGAAGAAGCAGTACGTTTCAGTTAGAAATGGATTTGAAATTGCTTCGCGTCGCAATGCGTTTAGTGCGCATTACCCGCGCATTGTAATTGTTACTTTTACTTGACTTGGTTTTATACTATGTAGTGATCAACAAACAACAAACGAAAAAGCGTAATTGTTTACAGTATTTATAGGTACCTACTTGGCACACGCAAGCGCTTTATATTCCAGTATTTGCATGCACAACCCTATGAGCGACACGCAGCCGGGTTACGTCACGGTCGTTCGTGAAAGCGAGCGGCGAGCGCTCGTAGCGCCTTAGACATAAGATTTACTTTCGATTGTCCCGGCCGTTGAAAGATTTAGGTACGAGTACAGGTGCAGAGTTGTTTTGGACCGTATTGGCGGGGACCGAAGGTTGATATTGTACCTATTGCAATTATGTCTAAAGTGCGTCTTCTGTTTTCATTTTATTCTGTGGTATTGTCGTGGAGAAGGAGCACACCTTTTGCCAATTTCCCTCACTAACTCTCCCTCACATGACCTTGGAACCTTTTTAGTAGCGTAGCGTAGCCTATGAGAAGAATCTGTATCACAGATAACAGTGGGCAGAACTTTTCCAGCCGATGGACACACCTTGAGTTTCTTTTGGGGTGTTGTACCCTTTTTGTGCCCTGGCATGAAGTGGAGCGCCCTTCCAGCACATGTGTTTCCTTCCTCTCATAGTCCTGGGTTCTTCAAGCGGGGCGTGAAAAGGCATTTCTGCAGGCCTTCAAGGTGAGGATGGCCAGCCCAGTGATTCGTTTGAATGACTGGGCTTCTCAGCCTCATATCTCGACCTCACGACCGCTTTCCATCTGGTGGAGTGAGGTCATCTTGACGGACAATATAAAAAAAGTCCTGCTTGAGCCCATGGTTATAAATAATGATGAACTCAAGTTTCATTTGAAAAAACATTTGAAAATCCGGCTCGAAGGACCAGAACATAGTGCTACTCCTACTTTTACCATACATTAACGTCCTAATGAATGAATAAAAACACATTTGAAAATCCGGCTCGAAGGACCAGAACATAGTGCTACTCCTACTTTTACCATACATTAACGTCCTAATGAATGAATAAAAACACATTTGAAAATCCGGCTCGAAGGACCAGAACATAGTGCTACTCCTACTTTTACCATACATTAACGTCCTATTTAAATAAATAAAAACACATTTGATAATCCGGATCGAAGGACCAGAACATTGTGCTACTCCTACTTTTACCATACATTAACGTCCTATTTGAATAAATAAAAATACATTTGATAATCCGGCTCGAAGGACCAGAACATAGGGCTACTCCTACTTTTACCATACATAAACGTCCTATTTGAATAAATAAAAACACATTTGATAATCCGGTTCGAAGGACCAGAACATAGGGCTACTTCTACTTTTACCATACATTAACGTCCTATTTGAATGAATAAAAACACATTTGATAATCCGGCTCGAAGGACCAGAACATAGGGCTACTCCTACTTTTACCATACATTAACGTCCTATTTGAATAAATAAAAACACATTTGATAATCCGGCTCGAAGGACCAGAATATAGGGCTACTTCTACTTTTACCATACATTAACGTCCTATTTGAATGAATAAAAACACATTTGATAATCCGGCTCGAAGGACCAGAACATAGTGCTACTCCTACTTTTACCATACATTAACGTCCTATTTGAATGAATAAAAACACATTTGAAAATCCCGCTCTAAGGACCAGAATATAGTGCAAAAAACATATGATCTGTAACTCCTAACTTACCAATGTAAGAGTTAGCGGTGAGAATGAACAACGGTCCAGCGTAAAACCAGAGGGTACCACAGATGAAAAAGGGACAGTAGAAAGTACTCTGAAAATAAAAAAACAAATTTAGATTTTTGTAAGAGGAGGAAAGAAAAGTAGTTAAAACTGGCCCACAGCTGGACAAGGGCCTCCAACTTTGGAAACAAGTCATCGCAATTTATGGTAATTCGCTTTATCAACACGTTTGCCAAATGCAGGTCGGTGATCACAAGCCCGGACTATGATCCAAAAGCACACTTTCCTCCACCTAAGATTTGAACACGGGAAGTCCGAATTTTGAGGCGAGTGCTCTTCCAACTCGGCCACGAAGGAACGCAAGAAAATATGGAAAAAATGTATTACAGCATAAAAAACACAAAATATACGAACAGTTTATTTTTAAACAAATAACAGACTAGAAAACCTGGGGGCTGATATCAGGGGGGCTAGCCAAGAGCAACACGTCACGATGATTTCTACAATAGAAATCGTTCAAATGTATGGGGATGACATAAGCGCCAGTGACAGCTTATGTCATCCCCATACATTTGAACGATTTCTATTGTAGAAGTCGTCGTAGCGTGTTGCTCTTGGCTAGCCGCCCAGATTCTCGACTCGGCGATTTGTCATTTATAAATTTAATCGAAACACATTGCGAGCATGACGCTCGATGTATTGTTACAACTTGAATTTAAAAACCATCTAAGAACGTATTTGTTTGTATGTTTTCAGAACATTGATCATTACCTGTATTGTACCATTCATAAAAACGGTACATACCTACAATGCAATGCTCTAGCAAATGCTCACGTCTATACCCACTTGCCCCGACTGGCCTGTTGGTGCAATGGCAGCGATCCTGCCTTTGGCACCGGAGGTCGTGGGTTCAATCCCCACCCATGACAAACATTTATGTGACGAACATTTGTGTATGTTAATATCTATTGCAGTATATTTTATTGTATTTTGACGACACGATTGGCGTAGTCCGCTGTAGCACGGTTTCTCGCCTTCAATTCCGTAGTGTCCCGGGTTCGATCCCCCGTCAGGTTAAATCAGGACATGATCTTTTCCAAATTGGCCTGGGTCTGGGTGTGCTACAAGACGCCCCTGGCCTAATTCTTTCCTCCCAGGGATATTTATCCCTACTTCGAGACCATGACAAGAGGTGTGTTGTCTGGCGCATATTTATATATTTAGAAATATTTAAATATGTTTAACAGTCTCTGACACCCTTAGTATAAGCTTTGCTTAGTCAGATGATCTTGGTGTAAATTGTCCGAGATATTTATTTATTTACTGTAGGCCGTATTTATTTACCTTCTCTGGATATTTCCTCACAGTGAAGAAGGTGGAAGAGGCGAAGACGAACCACTCCACCACCCGCAACACGATCAGCAAATACCCGACGGGACTCTCGTACAGGTAGAGAACTTCTCCAGGGTCAAATTCCTGGGAGGTGAACAGTTGAAACATCATACATCGAGGGCCTACAATTTTTTACCAAAACCTAATAATAATACAATCGAATTGATAATCTTTTTTGTTTACGGTAATAGTTTTCAAATGAGGTGGTAATGTTTTTTTTCAAACACATTAGGGCCGAATTAGTCGTTTCTTAGCTAAGCAGAGACTTATTATCATAGTATATTTTATATCGAGGGACTAAACGAATACATCTTAGACCAGAGGTCAATGAAACCGAGGGTATATTAAGTTGGCGTTTAGTCTCGAGGTGCTAACTGTACTTTTCCCATTGAGTGCGAGAAAAATAGTCATTTTAGTACAAAAACATTTGAAACCGAACAAATTTACACTTTGCAATAATTCTAAAATTTACGCGGTCAGTTTTTTTTTCTAAACCAGTCACAGATAAATAATTTAAAACACATGGCGCCACCTTCTTTGCGGATTAACCATGAAACTAAAACTCTCAACATTTTCGCAATGAAGATGGTCAACACTCCACAGATAATAGTTTATTTACTGGCTATTTGAGTTTGTCTATGTCACATGAAGGAAATTAAAAAACTAATTACTTTTCACTGCCTAGAGACTAAAGTGGTCACTTTAGTACCGCTTCGTAGGACATTATTGGCGTGCTTTTAGAGAATGAGAAGTGAAAAATTAATTACATATTATATATCTCATTGAGTTCTGTTATCATCATTACTTACGAATACCTAAGTTGATATTCAACTAAAAACAAATATAATTTAAAATCAACAAGAAGTAACTGATATAGATCGAAACAGCTGTTAAAAGTCTAAGATAAGTCCAACTTTAAGCTAAGCACGCTCTATAGATCTCGGCCTAAGAGTGCTGGGGTTCGCAACGCCAGATTGAATATCAAATGGCCAATAACGATTTACAATACTCAGTTGTGTTACGCATAGAGTGTGGCCACATACTCGTAGTACTCATTTTGATACGTTATAGGTAATTAAGTTCTTAGGTTATCATACGAATAATATGAATTTCCGACTGATTTTGTATGAAAAATTTCAAAGTTATCTCAAAAATTCACAAGTTTTATGTTCTACTACCTGTCCGTCAGCGGCTTCGCCCGCATAGACAGTCTCTCCTGTTAAAATATAGCCAAAAAAAAAATAGCCTATGTCACTTCCTATAATTTAGCTTTATATTGGTGAAATAATTTTTAAAATCGGTCCAGTAGTTTCGGAGCCTATTGAATACAAACAAACTAACAAACAAATCTTTCCTCTTTATAATATTAGTATAGACTAGACATAACTTACTGAGTTTGCCGTATCGTTTTCCATAAGCTGGGTGACCAACGTTACGTGGCGTAATGTAACATGTTACACAATTCAGTACGGGTTATTCGCTTGTTTCCCAATACTGACCTGACGGATGCTCGCTGTGTAACATGTTACATTACACCGCGTAACGTTGGTCAGTGCCCAGCTTTACGTTAGAAATAATATCCGGTGTATTTTCAACATTCGAAAGCAATTAGGAAATAATATAAACTCTAAAGGATCAACTTATCTGGTTGGACTGGCCTGTTGGTGCAATTAACCGGAGGTCGTGGGTTCGATTACCACCCATGACAAACATTTATGTGACGAACATTTGTGTTTGTTGTGTGTCTGGGTGTTATTTTCCATCTAAGCATGTATTTAGAAATATTTAAGTATGTTTATAATCAGTCTCTGACACCCATAGTCTAATGTTTATTTGAGCATTTTGAGGTTAGATGATCTTGATGTAATTTATTTACCAGCTTTCTACCCGCGGCTTCGCCCGCATTATTGTTATATATTATGGCGAAATTACATGCCTATGTGTTATTCTGATGTATCAGCTGTATTACTGTAAAGTTTCATCCAAATCCGTTCAGTAGTTTTTGCGTGAAAGAGTCACAAACATATATACATACACACATCCTCACAAACTTTCGCATTTATAATATTAGTAAGATACATACAGTGTGTAAAAATACCCTTAACGAAGCCGGACTTAAAAAAAAATTTATGGGCAACGAAATTTTTTTTAGGTGTCAATTTTAAACATAAAAACGGACCACGCAATGTAACGCGTGCAACAGACCGCTCCTGCGCGTGTGTGTGTGTGCGTGGCTGTTACGTGTGATTGAGTACGCACGATGTACATTGCGAGTTGAACGTTTTGAAGCAATTTTTTGTTAGCAAATACTCGAAATTTTGATGATGTTTCTTAGGACAAAAATTAAGTACTTAATAATGATCGGAGTTTGTTTTCATCAAAATCTTGAGATTTTTTTTTGACTTTGATTGAATGATTTATTTCATAGAATATGGTACAATAATATAATGTTAGTTCAAATTGGTATTGGCGCAGCATCAGCAGGCATAGAAATGTTACAATATCATACAAAAAAAAATTCAATTAGAGTTGAAATGTGAAAATAATCATAAACAATATTTCAATCAAAGCTTCTAAGGTCAAAAATGGAAAATATTAATTAACATTGTTATGGTCTAGTCTAGAAACTCCCTAATGGAATAAAAACAATTCTCGATTAGAAAATTATG
Organism: Udea olivalis; assembly: GCA_947369235.1. Taxonomy (NCBI): domain Eukaryota; kingdom Metazoa; phylum Arthropoda; class Insecta; order Lepidoptera; family Crambidae; genus Udea; species Udea olivalis. The sequence continues at coordinate 4,396,588 of OX376370.1, read as the reverse complement.
CAACTGAGATCCAAATTGCTTTCCATTCAGTGCGCGCAAGTATTCGGGCAAAGCATTAAAAGCCTTGATTGCCATACAGTGTACATTTTTTTGAACCAAAGCTAGTTTTGAATCACCTATTTCGAGTCTATTCTTTGGTCTAGTTCCTTTGAATATTCCCTTTTAACCTCTTTAAAACATTTTGGATTATTCATAACAAATATGCAAATTTGCTTAATGTACAAAGATGGCTATGTCAACAATTAGCGTTCTTTAAATAACGGTCTACATGAATCCAGGTAATAAGCTCCAAATTTGACCAAATTTGACCTTCAATAACTTGGTAACTATCGAGTTCCCAGGTATGGTCTAGAAAGAAAAAATAGTACTGCTGATGTGCAGAATACGTACGAGCAGATTAAATGGACCAAAATAGCATATTTTTTTTTTTTCAATCAGAAAAAAAAATTGCGTGATATGTGCATGAAGTTAAAAATATCATCAAGCAGTGTCCTATATATACGACTACGTACATTCCATCACGACTTTACCCCGCTGAAAGTACAAGAATAATTTCTATACCTATTTTTATTTTATATGCGATTCGGGGTTGTAAATTATTAATAATAGAAGCATATTTAATGTCATTGGGAATTCTATTATATACCAGAATACACATATTTAAACAATTTTTCTTGTATTTGTCAGATTCCGCAGGTGTCGGCTTCGTTAGGAGTTTTTTTACACCCTTTATATATAATTAGTAAGAAGGAAGAATTACCTTAGCCTGATACACGAAGAGCACAATATAGGTTAGGACATACGCGCACATGAACACCGTCAGCCTGACCGTGAAGCTGGCCTTCAGCCTGCCGCGAGTGATGGTGTACCCCTTCGCCATGAGGAGCAGAAGCAGCAGGAACGTGCTCTCCGAAATGCCGCAGAGGAATTGACCTGGGAAATATCAATAAATACTAATGTTATAAATGCGAAAGTTTGTGAGGATGTATGTACGAGTATGTTTGTTACTCTTTCACGCAAAAACTACGGAACAGATATGGATGAAACTTTACAGTAATACAGCTTATACATCAGAATAACACATGGGCTACATTATATAAAGTTTTTATGTGATTTGGCCAATATATATATATATATTATATATATATATATTGGCCAAATAAATATATATTATATATATATATATATATATATATTATATTTGACGACCGACTTGGTGTAATGGTTAAGAAGTTGGCTACTACACCAGAGGTCGCGGGTTCGATCCCCGCACAGTACAAACATTTGTGTGCATGAACATGTCTGTTTGTACTGGTCTGGGTGTCTCCTATGTATAATAAGTATGTATTTACAAAAGAAAATGTATTTAAGTATGTTTATCCGTTGTCTAGTATCCCATAACACAAGCTTTAATTAGCTTACTTTGGGGCTAGATGGCGCTGTGTGGAATAATGTCCAGGGATATTTATTTATTTATATATCGATAACAAGTGCGAAGCCGCGGGCGGATAGCTAGAATTAAAAATGCGCCGGACAACACGTGGGGTGTCTAGAAGTAAGGATATTTATCCTTGTGTCACGAGGTATCAGACAATGAATCTAAGGCGTCTCCAAGCTCAACCAGACCCGGGCCAATTTAGAAAAGATCGTTACCTGAATTGACCCGACCGGGAATCGAACCCGGGAAACTACGCAAGCCAAGGCGAGAAACCGTGCTATAGCACACTACGCCAATCGTGTCGTCATAAATAATGGCAGGAGTAATTAATGATTGGTGCCATGGCGGACATCCTGCCTTTTGCATTTTTTTGACGACACAATTGGCGTAGTGCGCTGTAGCACGGTTTCTCGCCTCGATTTCCTTAGTGTCCCGGGTTCGATTCCCGGACGTGACAATTCAGGAAACGATCTTTTCTGAATGGACTCGGGTCTGGGTGTGCTGGGAGACGCGCCTGGCTGATTTCCTTGTATGGTACCTCGTAACACAGGGATATTAATCCCAACTTCGAGACCATTACAAGAGGTGTGTTGTCTAGCGCATACTTATGTTTATATTTATAGCCCTCAAGGTCGCGAGTTCGATTCACCTAGGACGAACAGGAAGGTGTTTGTTATGTATACATCTGGATGTTTATTTATTAGAAATATTAAACTACGCTGAGCCATAATTCGCTATTTGACTGTATTTCGAAAATTGGTTTATTATTCGTAAAAGATGCCACCTCACAAAAAAGTTTTTCCAAATAAATGTGTAATTTAAAAGGAGATTACAGTTTTTATCGGCGTGTATTGAATTTCCCGCGAAAACGCTAGTTCACGTGACTTTTACGTCACTACTTAAAACAACGTTTCTTTCCACGTGTAGAAATTGTATTACTTTCATTGAATTAAATTATAAATTAATTAAATAGGTATTTACTAGTCTTGTGCAAATTTTAGTCTGTTACTTTTCATCAAACTTGTAAAACAAAGAGAATGTAATAATAAATGCTTGTAAACTCGGGTAAATCTCGTAAACCAAACCACATCATCGAAGTCGACGATTATTGTGGATCTGTAATCGTTGTATTATTATCCTTATTTCTATGTCACACTGACCTATCGTAAGGATAGTTCTCTAATAAGTATTTGTCTAGTTGGCTATTCGCCAGTATAATAACATTCGCTTTTTTGTTAACTAACGGAAATGTATGTGTTCCAATAAATGCATTTTTTTTTAGTTCATCCTCTTTGGGCAGTTTCCAATATTAAAATAAGATAAGATATTCTTTATAGCAAAAATATAACAATTACAAAAATAAAATTTACTTTTATTAGTACAATTTAGGCGGCCTTATCGCTAGAAGCGATCTCTACCAAGCAACCTTCGGATAGAGAAACAAAAAAGAGTAAACAGTTGAGGTGGTGCAAGATAAGCAGTTAATCAATAAAAAATAAACATATTGACTAAAACAATAGACATAGAAGACATATTATTAAGATAGCAATAAATAAACTTATATAAACATACTTTAATTAATAAACATAAAGTTTTGTATGGATTATTCATTAGGCACTTAAGTAACAACACTAAATCATTAAGGCGATGTTTGAGTCAAAGTGACAGAAAATATGCTTTGACCGGTGATTTGAAAATAAGCAGGGATTTGGAAGACCTTATAGAGAAGGGCAAGGAATTCCATAGGCGAATAGATTGGACAGTAAAAAAATTAGAATAATATTCAGTGGGATGAGGAGGAAATGACAGAAGCAATGAACGGCACGAACGCATATCATCACCTTTGGCAGATTGCTAAAAATTGTAACGTTGTTTGATATATGGCGGATATATAATAAGTTAGTTAAATCTCATAAAAGTTTGAATAATACAAACTGAAGTCACCTGCAGCCAGAACACTCCAACTCCCAATCCCATTAGCAGCGTATCGTAAATAAGCAAGCGTCTGCAGCAGCACGCCGCCATGCTGTGCTGCTATCGACCCGAGGAAGAGTTTGTACGTGGAGTGCAACAGATGGCGGCACTTGAGCTCGACGCTGCACATCACTACGGCGATCATCACTATCACGTAGGCGAAGGTGTAGGCTAGGAGGACTGGGAGGACGTCTGAAAATGTAATAAAAAAATAAGCGCAAGATAACACACCAATTTTGACATGGTTTAGAAGTGAAGATAAATATCCGTTCGTTTCTTCAATTGACTCACCAAGACGAGCCACCGTGCTACAGTTCACTGAGCCAATCGTGTCGTCATTAATAATTCAATTTATATTTGAGTGTGAGTTTTTACCTACCGAGTGATTATTAAAAGACTTATAAAAACGATATGATACTCAGAAAGGAATGTAGTAATTATGTGAGAAAAAAATAGATTTCAATCAATTATCTTTAATTTTAAGGTTTTCATACAGAAAATACTGACCGTTTGAGTAATTTCTATGGTGACTTTGAAATTAAAGTTGGTTAAATCAATTTCATCGTCACTGAGATAGCTTTTTAAGGACTGTTGTTAAGAGAGATAGATTGAAACTCGATGTTCAGAAGGTTGTCAGTAGAATGAATTAATTTACAACAAAACAAATATTTATACATACCTAAAACTAAATTTATAATTAACAAATAAAAAACAAGATAAATAGGTAACCAATAACAAACTCTACTTTATAGCCAATCACAGAAGGGCTTTAGATTTTGCTTGATTGCAATTTAGTGTCGTTTGTCTCTCTCTTGCTTTCGCAAACTATAAGTATGCGTATCGCATTCGCGCTCCTTCTATTCGACCGATCCGCCCAGATGACCCAGCTCCAGCTGCCAGCTCGCAGGCACACGCCTCGCTGGCGGCCCGAGCCTCCCCCCGGATTGACCAACACGGCGCAGCGTTGGCTCGCAGGCGCAAGCCTCGCCAGCGCTGCAAGAATACGCACATCACCACTAGCTGGTAGGCCCAGGCCTCGCTGGTGGCACCCCCACGACCCAGCTGTTTCAACAACTGGCAACTGCAACCACTGCAGGGGGAGGGGGCGATTGCCCCGATCAGTTTACCCGACGCCACACCAGGCGCCGAGATGACATCTGATTGATTCTATTCGACGGCGGCAGCGGCGCGGAGTGGTCACAGGAGCCTTGGGAGATTGGTGGCCGAGGTAGCTGCGCTCTGATCTCCGGGTTCTCACTTTATCCTGTTTCTAACAGTTGAGTCTAAAAACAGTTGTTTTCACAACTCCTCCTGTTTCTTGCGATAGTTGTAGTCTGTGTTTCATTATGTAGCGAGTAGCTACAGTTTCTACATAACTTAGTGAGTATTCCATATCGTTTTTGTAAGTTAATGAAAATCACCCGTCATATTAGCTACGTCCAGAAGTGGATGTCTTGTAGAAGGACTTAGCTTACTTTACTGTTGTGTTCCACTGCTGGGGAATGGTCATTAGAATCAAGTAGATAATCGCTACAATTCGTTTAACATTACATACATATTGATAAGTAGATATTGGCACATCACCACTCAAAAAAAACTTGGCCAGGCAAACCTAGTTTTCACTGCCACAGGTAGCCGCCATAAACAGCGAACGAGATATTGAATTCAATTAGTGTAGTATCGGCGCAAACTAAACGTTGAGTGGCCGCGTTCAAGCCACACGCAGCTCGTGGCTGCGACTAGTCGGCCGCCTCCCGCGCACGGAAAAGAAAAACCTTCGAAACGCCTTATGGCCCGTATACACTTTGATTAGTAGTAATTGCAGGTGCTTAGTGATGATGAGAAAACACGCGTGGATAGCGATTGATTAGTGCGACTGAATAGAGCACGTTTCTAATCACTTCACGACGCAGGATACTTAACACTCGCAATAATCCATCGCTGTCTACACGTGTTTTCTCATAGTCACTAAGCACCTACCTACACATCTTATCACTTGCACTCGCACTATTTGTATATTTCAAATGTTTATTTTGTTCAATAAGTGAACAAATTTGTTATGTATAAAGCCGCGGGTACTTAGTTGTATTTCTCTTAAGAAATATTAATTATAAGTAGGGTAGGATGTGATAGTTTTGACAGGACTGAGACAGAGTACAGTGTGGATTGTCGTGATTGCTACCTAGCACAATAAATAATTAAATACAACAAAAGAGTGTTTTGATGGACATAATAGTGGCGACGAGTAGTAAAAATGGACAATAAGTGTGTGAAATTCCAGGAATTCAATCCGCAAACAGACAACTGGGACAATTACATTGACCGGTTGAAATTTTGTTTCGAAGCGAATGGCGTCTTAACAGAAACGGCAAAACGTGCGAATTTTTTCACTGTATGCGGTGCGCAAGTGTTCGAGACAGTTTTAGCGTTAATTACACCTAAAAAATGTAGTGAAGTGACTTTTATTGAAATCGAGACAGTCCTAACTAGACACTATAGCCCTAAACCCAATGAAATATCGACGTCGTACAAGTTTTACAGTCGTAATCAAGGACATGGTGAATTGGCGTCACAGTTCATTGCGGAATTGAGAAAAATAAGTGTCGGTTGTAATTTCGTTGACCTAGAAAGAATGCTGCGTGATCGTTTAGTATGTGGAATGACTGATAAACAGTTGCAATACAAATTATTGAAACGCGATACTCTGTGCTACAAAGATGTAGTGGATACGATGTTGTCATCCGAGAGTGCAGGAAGAGACGTCCGTATGATCCGTGGAGACCGCGACGCGGCCGGCGGCGCCCAGTCGCGCGGGCCAACGCCGCCCGCGCTTCCACCGCCCGAACCGATGGACATCAACGCCGTGCAACTCGCGGGCCCCGGCTCCGCTTCAACCAACATAGGTACGTCTGTGCTACCGATGCGGGGACCGCCATGGAGGCGTTTGTCGGTTCGTCAATGCGGTGTGTCGTTTTTGCAAGAAGAAAGGGCACATCGAGAAAGTTTGCATCACAAAAAAAAGGGTGCCAAACAATTACATTACACTGCCAACGAGAACGATGACCAGTTAAACGGAATATACGTCATGAACGGCGATGATCGAGTACCACCATACGAGGTACAGGACCTACTGAACGACGTGCGCGTGAGCATGCCAGTGGACACCGGCGCCAGTTTCTCGCTGATCAACGAGCGGACGTGGCGCGCCGTGAGTGGCCGGCGCCGCGTGCAGCTGCAGCGCGCACCGCTCACGCTGCGCACGTGGACCGACGCGCCCGTGGCGCTGCTGGGCCGTGCCACCCTGCCCGTCACTCATCGCGATGTCACGCGTCAACTCGCCGTTATCGTGGCCAAAGGTGACGGCCCGAATCTGTTAGGACGTAACTGGTTGACACCGTTGGACATATCGTTAAAAATTAATTTGATAACATCGGCTGACCAAACCGTCATGGAGGGAATTCTGAATAAACATCGGGATGTGTTCAAGGAGGGGCTCGGTACCTACCGCGGCGACCCATTCACGATACAATTGAAACCGGAAGCTAGACCGAAGTTTCTTAAGGCAAGGGCAGTACCATTTGCGATTAAAAATCGTGTTGAGGCAGAGACAGATCGACTCGTAGATGAGGAAGTATTGCGTCCGGCGACCTTTTCCGAATGGGCGACCCCGGTCGTACCGATTGTTAAGAAGAGCGGAGAGATACGTCTTTGCGGGGATTATCGAAGTACAGTGAACTCTGCTACGGAGCCAGATACGTACCCGATGCCCACGGCGAACGAAGTTTTTGCAGCGGTAGCGGGGGGTAGATTCTTCACTACGCTAGACTTAGATAGAGCTTATACTCAGGTGATTGTAGATAACGAGACTGCTAAGCTTCTTACCTTGAATACATGCAAAGGATTGTTCACAGTACACAGACTAGCGTTCGGTGTGAAGGCATGTCCAGGTATTTTCCAACGCCTGATGACTTCCCTCTTAGCAGGAATTGAAGGAGTAGCTGTACTAATTGATGATATTATAATCTGTGGGGCTACAATGGCACAGATGCTACAACGATTAGACATTGTGTTGGAACGTATTCAGTGTGCTGGGCTCCGCTTAAATAAGGCAAAGTGTAAATTTGCAAAAGAACACGTCGAGTTTCTTGGCTTCATCATAGACGCTGAAGGTATTCATCCAGCTCCAAGCAAAGTGGAAAGTGTAAGAAAAACACCTGCATCAAATAACGTCCAACAGCTACAAGCATTTCTAGGCCTATACAACTTCTATGAGAGGTTCATAGCACAAAAAGCAACCGTTGCATAGACTGCTGGATAAATCGACTCCATGGAGATGGACACAGGTGGAACAGTCTGCTTTTGACGCAGCTAAACAGTTATTAACTTGTCATTTAACGCTAGTGCATTATGATTTACATAAACCTTTGGTACTTACCTGCGATAGTTCGGAGTACGGAGTTGGGGCGGTGCTGGCACACGTGATGGATGATGGACAGGAACGTCCAATTGCCATGGGGTCTCGAACGCTTCATACACATGAACGACGATACTCACAGTTAGATAAAGAGGCGGCGGCTATTAATTTTGGTATTCATAAATTTCATAATTATTTGATGGGAAGACATTTTACCATTGTAACTGACCACAAACCTTTGTTGGGTATCTTTAACTCTAGCAGACCTCTGCCTGCTATGCTATCGCCGAGGCTGATGAGAATCGCTATTGCACTAACATCACACAGTTATGAAATTGTTTACAAACCAGGGCCACTAATTGGACACGCTGATGGCCTGAGTCGCTGGCCGCAACCAGTAATGGACCGGGTTGAAGACACTCCTCAAGAGATTTTATTAATGGCAGAGACCCCGGAGGATTTTCCATTTGATGTTCATGAAATAGCCTCAGAGACTAAGAAGGATAAAACAATGGCACGCGTCTTACATTACTTGAGAGTGGGGTGGCCAGCAATAATAAATGACAACGAACTGAGGCCATATTGGTTGCACCGGTCTGAAATGTCACAAGCACGGGATTGCATACTACTGGGTTGTAGAGTCGTGGTACCACCCTGTCTACAACAACATATTTTACGAGCGTTACATAAAACTCACAATGGAATAGTGCATACTAAAGCCCTTGCGCGCAGCTATGTTTGGTGGCCTCATATGAATGAAGACATAGAAGGTGTCGTAAAAGACTAGAAAATAGACATATGCCGCCAAAGACCAACCAGAACTGGATAGTACCTACAAAACCACGGTCTAGAATACACGTAGATTTCGCTGGACCCTTTCAAAATAGATATTTTTTAGTTATTGCCTATTCTAGGTGGCCGGAAGTATTTATAGTTAATAATATAACCTCTGAAGTAGTAATCAAACACTTGAGAATGATATTCTGTACCCACGGTCTGTGTGAAACTATTGTATCAGACAACGGACCTTCATTTGTGTCACAACAAGTGAAAACATTTTTGAAGGCAAACAATATCAGGCAGGTGACAACAGCCCCATACCATCCAGCTACTAATGGGTTAGCAGAGAGAATGGTACAGACCGTTAAAGACAAGCTGCGTAAATTAGAAGGATTTTCTTCGTGGGATATAAAAATGGCCAATATGCTATTGGGATTGCGAATTACACCTTGTGCAGGAACTGATAAAAGCCCTGCAGAACTTTTGATGAATCGAAGACTTAGGACACTTTTAGATACTGTACATCCAGACAATATACAAAAAACGTTTATAGAAAATCAAATCGATCAAAATGAGAAACAAATCAGAAGACAAACTAATACAGGCCACAAAGTTATGTACAGAAATTATAGTTCAGGACCAAGATGGTTACCAGGTATGGTTGTGAATGTTAATGGTCCGTCCAGTTACCGAATCAGAACGGAAGAAGGCTCTATAATAAATAGACATATCGATCAAATTGTGAAAACGACAGGAGGAGATAGTAAAGGAGAACCAAATGATGAAACAACAGTAGATGTAGATAATAATGAAAATAATACTGCACAAGGATTGGAGGATCAACAAGAAGAAGAGGAAATTATAGAGATACCTAGTTCAGATAAATGGGCTGAAATGTTAGGTATACCTAGTACATCAGAAGCAACTTACAGTCGGGGGAAAATAAGGTATAAACATAATTTACATAATAAATTGCCATATTCAAGATCTAACACTAATAATATTTCAAACACGGAACATTTGTATATCTATTAATAATTTGTGATTTATAGTGCCTGTTGATATAAGATAGAGTAGAGATTATCATTTCATGATAAGTGAAAAGATTAATTCTTATTAGTTATACTTACTTATTTTTGTGTTATATACTATGGAAAGTTATTATTCATATTCATATTCATATTCTTTATTGCACTCCATAAGTTACAAAGTTGGTAAAAAACATAATACAGGACATTATGGACCCTGTCGGGCACGGCAAAGATAAGAGAGGGGAGGAGTCACCCTACGCTCGTATTTACAAGAACTATTATTAATTATGATGTTAGTTTTTAAATATATATTATTTTATTGTACTTGTATAAGTATGTTATTTAAAATATCAATAAATCCTATGTGTGTAAGTAGATACTTACAGAAAAAGTTATGAATGTTATGATACTTATTAATTCTCAAATATTATATATTATTATTATTATATGTTTTGAATATTGTACATGTATATTTTATTTAATGTCGTGACCGTAGTTACATATTATTTAAATCTATCCTCCAAAAATTCCTGTAAGGAGTAATAATTTTTGTTATTTAATAATGTTTTTACTTGATTTGCAAAAGGTTTTTCTATATTGATATTTTTTATTGAGTCTGGTAATTTATTGTATATTTTTATGGACATTACTAGAGGGCCTGATGCGTGAAGTTTGAGATTTGAGGTTGGGAGTATTAATTTATTCTTATGGCGTAGTGTATATTTTAATTGTAATTCTTCTCTTTTTTTATAAAATTCAGGGTATTTTTTGACAAATTTGCATATTTCCAGGATATATATACAAGGCAAAGGTAGTATTTTATATTTTTCAAAAAGTGGTTTACAACTTTCTGTATTTTCGATATTAAATAATATACGGATCAGTTTTTTTTGCATAGTGAAAAGGTGAGAGGCGTTTGTGCTGTTTCCCCACATGATGACCCCATAGCTGAGCCACGAGTGTGCATATGCGTAATAAGTACAAAGAACGTTACGTTTATTACGTTTCTTATTGTATTGTGTAATTATTAGACAACTAAAGGGGAAGGTATGTTATGTATAAAGCCACGGGTACTTAGTTGTATTTCTCTTAAGAAATATTAATTTTATGTAGGGTAGGATGTGATAGCTTTGACAGGACTGAGACACAGTACAGTGTGGATTGTCGTGATTGCTACCTAGCACAATAAATAATTAAATACAACAAAAGAGTGTTTTAATGGACATAATAAAATTTGTTTAATTTAATTTTTTTAATTTGTTTTGTTTTATAAATAGTAGAAACGCTTCTGTTGCTTGTATAATAATTATGCCAAAGTTCATTTTTATAAATTACTTATTTTTGTAATTTCTGTAATACTGGCAAGAATTACAAATGTTATACTAATATGTACTTGTACAGACCATGTTTTACCAGCTTTTTTTCTCCAATGTACCTATTCTTAGCAAATAAATAATTTACTTACTTACTTACTAATCAAAGTGAATACGGGCCATAAGTGGCCGAGTAACAGGGTTCGGCCAAAAATCCGGAGGTTCTTTGTTCAAATCCCAGATGTGGCAAAGAGTGTTTCCAGAATTTAAAATTTTATAAGACATGGTGATTTAGCCAATACCCATCAATAGCAAAGACTTGATTAAAATAATTTGGGCCCTTTGTTCAGCAGTAGAACAATTTAGGCTAATTATTCATTATTTATTCATTTGTGAAGATAACTGTAAGTTATATTGTGTATTAATGAATGGGAGATATTTTTTTTGGGCCTTTTCTGATAGTGCTGGCCATCAGAGCAGTGCAACAGAGCACAAATGTCGTAGGGTTGTCACAACCCAAGTTAAAGGAGTTTAAAAGTCGTTTATTGTACTGTACAATTTTTCATAAGTACATTTATTGATTTTTGAAAGTGCTGGAATACATAAAATGATTATTGGTAGAAGTAATGACCTGAAGCATTTTGACTTTAGTTTTTACTTGGATATATGAAAATGACGAATTTTTAATCTCGTTTAACTTGGCTTGTGGAATGGAAACCCTACGACTTTAATGTTTTAAAAATTACTGTTCCGTATGACTAGTTATAAGCTCTTAGTTGGCTGGCACTTTCAGAAAATAAATCGGTTATAAATTAGGCAGATTAAGGTAAGAAAATTACAAATTTTAAAACTCGTTCTTGGCTTGTGACAACCTTACGACTTTTGTGCCATTATAAGTAACTATTGCTTCGTACGACTAGTCCTAACTATACGTAACTTCCACTTTTTTTTGTTGGCCGGCACTTTCAGAATAGGCCCAAAAATGTATGGAGCCAAAATGATATCCGTAAGGTGTATTCTACAAGCATAGAGAGAACTTACAGAACTCGTCAGCGGAAAAATGCATGTGCCAGAAATCATTATCTGGTCCATTTGTCATCAGAAACTTGTACCGCACATCTAACCCCTGTAAAAAGAAGTAGGTTAATATTAGCTCAATGTAAATAGCATTGTTTTTTTTTTCTAGGGAGTGATTTATCTGTTACGTAGTAACTATTAGGTAATCTGTGCCCTACCACGAGTTTACACCAATGACAGTTGCTAGCGTCAGTGTTGACGTTTTTGTATGAGGTTGGTACAGCGCCTAGCAAAAGGTGATATACTACAGGCAGGATACGTGTAAATAGAAAAATAAAAAACAGAATCCATCCATAGACAATTAGTATGTTAGTAACAATTTTTACTTATTATAGGTTAGTTTCGTTAGTAGTACAGTTACAATATTACATTATTTCCGCTTTTATTTTCAAATTATTCATTCAATTAAGTATTCATTCATTTGGTAATTCATTACACTGTTTATTCATTTATTATTTAATGCCTGAAGGGTTTTTTTTTTTTTACTAGTTTATATGTTAAAAAAAGGTCGCAAAAACCAAAAAACAATTCAGTACTTTTATAATTTTTATACCAAGTGATTATTTATGATACTACCAGGAAAATTAAATTACTTCATTGTTAATTCGCGATTAACTCTCCGCACCAGTAATAAAACAAAACAACCAATTTTTTTTAAAGTTTATATTACCTTAGCGCTATCACAGTTGCTGATCGCGATGAACCACCACCGCTCCCTCGCCGACCGGAAGCGCCTAGAGTTGTGACAAGTTATCGTCAGCCTCTCGACACTGGACCGCTTCCGGTGGCCGCGCTCGCTCTGATTGGTCTCTGACTTGAGACGACGACGGTTGAAGCGGTCGAAGTATGCTGATCGCCTTATTTTGTGCTGTTTGGAATTTTATTTATTTATTTTGATTCAACAATGTTTCAACAGCGTTTATACAACGAAATAGATAAAAACAATACTTAAACATAAGCCAATTACAGAAACATACTTTGTTACCTAAAATATTAACAGTACGTAGGTAATTTTTCAAGTTACAAATGAAATATACAAATTGAATTGGATATCGCAAGATAACGTGCTGTGTGAGTGAAGGTGTGGTTGTGTAATGTGTGTGTATGCGTATTTGTCGTGCGTGGTTGGTTTACATGGATGCTCAAAATGAGTAGTGATAATAGTAGAAATTAATTAATAATAGTATGATATGATGACTAAATTATTTATTTTTTACACTTCGATTTATGAACTGCAGCTTTCAAAAACAGCTTTAGATGTAATGTAATGGAATAATGACATTTGAATTGCAAGGACCTAGCATCTGCGCGCTGCCAACGGTGAAACAAAAAGTGTGCTTACGTATAAGCTCACTTTTCCCCTAATTATTGCATTCCTACTCCCTTCAGTTGTCGGGAAGTCACATATTCAAAGCCTTTCAACCGTATGACGTGCTATAGCTATCCAGTGTAATAGAAATCATTGGTTTGAAATCATTAAATATCTGGGATATCTTACAGAACCAAACTACGGATACTGAGACTGAGAGACTTATAAACTTACTTAAGTATTTCTAAATATGTATAAGTATAAATAGATTATAACACCCAGACACAAAGAATCACACACTGGTCATTATTTCAAATGTTTACCTTGGCTGGGGATCGCAAACATGGGCTGAACGATAATATCAACGTAACTCTTATTAGTTCGAAAAATCAATATAAATATCCCTGGACATTATTCCACACAGCGCCATCTAGCCCCAAAGTAAGCTAATTAAAGCTTGTGTTATGGGATACTAGACAACGGATAAACATACTTAAATACATTTTCTTTTGTAAATACATACTTATTATACATAGGAGACACCCAGACCAGTACAAACAGACATGTTCATGCACACAAATGTTTGTACTGTGCGGGGATCGAACCCGCGACCTCTGGTGTAGTAGCCAACTTCTTAACCATTACACCAAGTCGGTCGTCAGATATATATGACCTTTTATGTGCCACATAAAAAAGGTAACCTGACCCCAACTAATAAATGACTGAAAATAACTTTTAATTTTATTATTTTTCAGATACTTACACTTCCACTAGCAGAGTTACTAAATAATATCTCCACGTCTTTCAAATTTTGCGACTGGCTACTATTTTTCTCAGGGCTTATACTCTCCCAAAGATCATCTTCAGGATTGACGGTAGTAAAATTCAAGTCATCGGTAGGCAACAATTCGAACCAAGTGGTAGAATTTGTACTAGCAGTGGTAATTTTTGGCTTCGCAGTGGTAGTTCTCAGAAATTGGTCGTAGTAGGTTGTGTCTAGAGGCAGTTGTGGTATCGAGGACGCTGAAGAACTTTTTGTTGTTGTTGGTTTTACTGTTGTTGTGCTGAAATAAGAATTATAAAAATAAGTATTAGAGTTAGTAATTGGGAACTCACAATACTATACCAGGTTATTTTCTATGCCTGTTGGCAGTTTTCAATAAGTTGGTAAAGTAGAATCTATCTACATTAGGGAAGTTCATACAAAAAGTAAGATGTCCGCCTGATTGTCTAATAGATCCTTGAAATAAAAGTTAGAAAATATTATGCCATATTATTTACCTTAAGGTACATAAAAAAACACGCAGGATATTATTCTTTGCGGAAAAAAACAGTTGGTACTAGCACTTGTTAATAAAGTCAATCATGACTAAAATGTATTGTGCCTCGTCATTCATAAAAAAAAGTTTATGTAGTGCGTAGCCAATCTCCCGAATGGAGATGTAAAATGACTGAATCTGACCAAATAATAGGTTAGGCAAAAAGTTTCTTCGCATTTTTTAAGAAAATTCAAAACATTTTATAATAGAATCTTTAAAAAAAAAATAGATGGCATTTTGTTCGATTACTTTTTGCCATCCTGTAGGTAGGAACATGATCCCATTGTTTTGGGAATTGTGAGGCTTCTGATCAAAATACCGCGACAAGTGGTTTTGGCAGTCTTCTCGTGATGTTAACCTGACACTGCCTAAAGAATTCTGAAGAGACTGAAATAGGTGGAAATCTGAAGGTGCAAGGTCAGGACTATACGGTGGATGCATTAACACCTCCCAGCCAAACTCTCCTAATTTTTGCTAAGTGGCTAAAGATGTGTGAGGTCTAGGTCTAGTCAGACCAAAAACAGCTAGATACAAATAGCCAAAGAGATTTTATTACGAGTTCATACATACTATATGCGAAAAGACTTTTTCCCCAACCCAATACATGAATGGCATATGGTCGGTCATTTATTGACAATTAGACCTCACCTTTTGGATGCCGGCATCTCTCTGTTGGCCTTGGTGAGCACGCACCCTGAGTACTCCGTGTCAGGATACCAATGAGACAGTTTGATCATCTGGTTTTGCCCCGCTTTATTTAATACTGCCTCGCGCTCTTTGCAAGTCTGTAAGTAAAATAAGGTATTTAGCCTAGTTACAAATTATCACCTGGTGTATTTTCTATCAACAGGCTAGTGAAAGGTATTCTCACTATCCCTACATAGGTACTCCTGTCCAGCGATCCTGAGCCAGCATGTTGAAGTATGGCTCGGACACACAAGGATATTTATCCTTATTTACATGAAAATTGGTGTGTGGCGAACATTTATTTATTCATCATTCATTAACTAATTTACTATGTATTATCCCTTATGGTATTAAGTCCGTCCATTCTACTTATAATTTTTGTGCAATGAAGAATAATAGTATATTTTATATCGAGGGACTAAACGAAGCCGTAATACATAATGAAACCGAGGATATATTAAGTTGGTGTTTAGTCTCGAGGTGCAAACTGTACTTTTCACTTTGAATGCTCGACGTCAAACTCTTAACTTTCACAGGACATTCTTATAAAACCGAACAACACTCGACGAAAATTCTGAAATTTACGCGGTAAGTTTTTTTATTCTTCTAAACCAGTCGCAGATTAACAATTTAAAACACATGGCGCCACCTTCTTTGCGGACAAACTATGGAACTATAACTGTCAACATTTTTGCAATAAGGAAGGTCCGTCCACACTCCACAGATAATAGTATATTTACTGGCTGTTTGAGTTTGTCTATGTCACATGTAGGAAATTAAAAAGCTAATTACTTTTTACTCCCTAGAGACTAAAGTGGTTACTTTAGTCCCGCTTCGTAGGGCTATATTGGCGTACTTTTTGAGCATGAGAAGTGAAAATAAACATTATTAGATACCTTGGAACTATGGTACACGGCTGGCCACTGGTTGTCGTCATCATAGTACAGCAATAGGTTAGGTGTTCCCATCTCCTTGTCGTATTCTATCAGATACTCAAACTGGCCTTCCAGAGAGAGGAAACAGAAGCGAGATAAAAACGCCCAGTTCTGAAAATATTTTTTTAAAATAAATAAATATCTAGGTCAAATCCCACCAAGATCATCTGACCCCAAACTAAGCAAAGCTTGTACTATGGGTAACAGAAACATAATTAAATATGTCTAAATAAATACATATAAATATAAATACAAGAACACTCAGACACAAAACAGACTCAAATGTTCGTCGCATGAAGGTTTGTCATGGGTGGGGATCGAACCCACGACTTCCGGCGCTAAAGGCAGGATCGCTGCCATTGCGCCAACAGGCCAGTTAAAAAATCATTAATAAGTAATTACAAAAACTGGCCTGTTGGCGCGATAGAAGCGATCCTTTGACGCCGGAAGTCGTGGGTTCGATTGTGTAACGAACATTAGTGTTTGTTGTGTGTCGGGGTGTTATTATCTATATATGAATGTATTTAGAAATATTCAAGTATGTTTATCAGTCTTTGACGCCCATAGTACAAGCTCTGCTTAGTTTGAAGTCAGACGATCTTGGTGTAAATTGTCCCAGATATTTATTTATTTATTTATTTTATTATTTATTTTCCATGAACTGCACATTGCAAATCATGCAATTAAAAAGCTTAAACATGGCACAGTAAGCTGATAATGCCTTATGTTTCTCTGACAGTATGAGTGAAATTAGTGTTAGGTACGTAGGTCCATGTACATTGAATGTCATTGGCACTTAGAGATGAATCAAAAATAGCCAAGAGCGAGTTGGACTCGCGCATCAAGTGTTAGGCTTGTAAAAACTTAGAATAAGTAATAAATACCTAAGCGAAAAAAAAACACTTTCGGGGGTTAATAGTTCACTTTCATGTTTTCGTGGTAACAGAAGACAGACAGATAAAGAGGGTTCCTTTATTTTTGAGGTTCGGAACCCTAAAAATACTTGGCTTACAGCTTACACCAAAATGTTGGAGAATCTTACATTTAATGACTAAAGAACACAATGTCTCAAATAAATAACAACAAGACTAAAAGAAGTACTTAATTGTTCGTCACATAAATATTTTTCATTGGTACATACGGATTGAACGTTTTATTAACAACATTTGACTAAAGAGCTCTTTCCATTGCGTCGTTGGTTTAGGTTTTTTTTTAAATGGTAACGAACCAGTAACTAACTAAGAATATTTCGTATTTAGGCGCCTACCACCGAAAATTGTATGTAGCGACATCTATCTCGCCACATACGAACTAAGAACTGTCGTATCCTACATCGCGATATTAAAGTTATCCGAGCTATTAAACATAAATACAAGAACCCGACAACAACCGTCGGGCAGTAGCCCACCAGACACAACACCCGTCTGGTCGGAGGATCCTCCCTTTTCAATGGTGGATGAGATTCGTCATCCATTGCCGCGGCAAACAGTAATATATATATATAAACAAGTTGCCTCGGAAAATAGCAGATGAACCGGATGATAAAAAGTTTGAACTTGGCTTAAAGGAATTATTGCTTTTAAAATGTTATTATGATATTGAAGAATATTTAGCAGATTAAATATACTAAATAAATAGATACTAACATAATTGTAAATATAATATACGTAATATAAATAATTATAATATAATTTGAATTGTTATTATATTTGTTGAATTTTTCAAAAATTTATAAATGTGATATTGATTACTGTGATTGATGCATGTTACTATAATAATTTAGTCAATAAGTGAATTTTAATATTTATCTCTCTGTTTCCTACATTTGCAGCGCCCTACAGGGTCCATAATTGATACTTATCTTCAATACTATCTTGTGTAATACCTACCTACATTATGGTTTGCAAAAAATAAATTAAATTAAAAAAATAATAATAAGATATCAAAGTATTTAATAGCAAACCAAGTGTTACATTATTGGAAGGTACACACATGATTAGAACTTAAAACTTAGTTGTCCTTTTCGGACATAGCAAAATTAGATTACAACAAATTTAAACAAAAATAAACCAACTTAGAAAAAAATATTCCTAAATTTGTTTGCACTAAAAAGTAAAGAAATAATTGCGTATTCTTCTAAACATTATACGATAATATACTGTAGGTACAATTATTGTTATTGTTGGAGTCGGAGTCAGCCAAGGAAACACTAAAATATACCTATATTTTACATCTCACGTCTTAGTATAAAAGTAGGTAGTTACAAACCTACATTGGCTGACACCGACTCCCTATAACAATAATTGTACCTTCATTATATTATCGTACCTATAAGTTTTAGAAGAATACGCAGTTAGTTAGTTCTTTACTTTTTAGAACTTTGTTTTGGAACAGTTTTTTTTGAAGTTGGTTTTTTTTTTATTATTTTTTTTGTTTATTTCTTGATTTTCAGTGAATATATCTTATTTATATTATACATCGAAAGAGTATCGTCCAATTGCTCCTAAGAATTGAAGAATTCCTTTACTTTGTCATAGATCCCTTATCAGATTTTATTTAGATTTAAGACTTATATGGATTTCCCATGGATTCTACTGTCAGAACTGGACTAAATTAAAATGGGACCACACGGGTAGCATCAGCTTTCAAATAAAAAAAGAATGATCAAAATCGGAAGTTAGGAGGTAACAAACATAAAAAAAAACATACAGTCGAATTGAGAACCGCCTCCTTTTTTTAAAGTCGGTTAAAAAAGTTATTAAAAACAATTAAATATAATATAACAGATGAATAACAGGAAATTATTTTTTTAGTAAAGTTAGAACTTCCCTAAAAAACATGAACAAAATAACTTTAAAGTGACACATTAAACCATGAATAAAGATAATTTTATAATAATATTTTTTACATATTTATTCGAGACAAGTACGTAATAGCTACTTACATATTTTGTGTCTAGGTGCCCTTCCACCCATTTGCCGTGGCTCCCTCTTAGCAACGCTCCCAGAAACCAGAGGGTGACACAGGAACGCATATTGATCTAACAACCTTTCGAAGGGTTGGCTGAAATTTACTGGAACAAAGATGCAATTAGATTATAAAGATAAAATTAGAGCGCCTAGCTGTTAAGCGCTCCAGCTTGGAAACCGTGTGGTTCCAATTTCAAATCCAGGCAAGAACCAACTTGATGTTCATTCTTAAACTTGCGACTAACTGTCCGGTGATGGAAAACATCGTTAACAAACCAAATCACGGCAGGCTCTGCACCTACCACGTTGGGTTTAATATGCTGTGAATAGTAGGCTTCTGACATCCGCTCAAAATGACGGCAATTCCAGCCAACTTGCCTCATCGTATAACTATTGTTTAAATGATTTTTTATTTTTAACATTAATGACCAGATAGCAGACGACGTACGCGAAGAAAAAATACGCTCCACGAATACAAAAGTACGCTCCGCGAATACGAAAGTACGCTCCACGAATACAAAATCCCCGCAGACTCAACGCACACGGTGTGCGATCATTTGTTGTCAGAGAGCATTTAAATATTCTGAGATTATGTTGTGCTGTAACTTCCATTAAGTTTAAGCAAAAGAGCAGACGTTTTGAAAGAGAATACCTACTGGGCCCGCGCACTTTAATCCGCTACGCTCCGCGGGCGTCCGCGGTGTTTTGGCGGATTTTTGGTTCGGCGTACTTTTAGTCGGTCGTGGGCGTTGCTCGATACAGTTTGTAAGGGATCTATCTTAGGGACTCAAGCGGTCAATTCGAACTCGCGACCTTCCCCAATCCGGTTGGCTGCTCTTCCAACTGAGGTACCGAGGCCGTTAATAGACCTGGCGATTTTATCTTGTGTATTTTACGATGTAAGCCAACGTTGTTTCATCAATGCGCCTTTAACACACGAAAGAAGTATTTTTTGCAAATATAAATATAACTGTTGGTCATTTGCATTCGGAGAAACATCAAGTCCTTGGGGTCCCGGACACAGACAAATATAGAAATAGATACCGCACCCGCTTGTAGCAAACCAAGTTACACTTCTGCTAACTGTGACGTCAGGATTATGTGATCAGGCTCTACGACAGCACTTTTGTCAGTGCGGATTGTTGACAAGCTGTAGGTATGTGGGCCAATAAACCCTAAGGTGCTTCCTCACTGGGAGCATTTGCCTGTGATATAACGTTACAGATTCGATTATAAGCATTACCAGGCCTGTGTTACTTCGAAGTTTGGGTACGCTCGGCCGCGTGGCCCCTCTCTGGGGTATATGACAGCAGGTTGCCGCTCGGCTCGCACGATCGCCGCCGAGCGCGTTATTGTTCTGTTTCTGATTTGTTTCAACTGTAACTTGTAGTTTTAAGTAATTATAAGAATAATAATGTCTACTTACTACTAATATGTAACGATGTTGTATCTACTGTAACACTTTTTCAAAAGTAAAAAATTAAATCAACGAGTTGCGGCCCTGCGCTCTGACAGCTAAATCGGTTACTTTCAGCTGCGCACAGTGGAATATGAACGCTCGTACTACGCGATAAGTTTCGATTCTGCGTGCAAGCTACTTAAACATGGCCTTGATCGACAGCACAAACAAATCAAAAAGTAATAGTGTAACACGAACTTGTAAGATTAATGAAGACGTTTTTACTTGTCCGCGTTTCTTGAGAGAACTTTCTGTACGGAGTACCATAACCTATTCTGTAGCATTACATTACAGTACTGCCTCCCTGACATGACGAACATTCGTCTGTAAAATACATTTCAGATTTCATTTTGAGCATTACTTCATTATAACATTATTCAGTGCTTTTCTCTCACCAAAGTAATGCTCGAATCTGTAACATTACAGTTTGCGCACTGTAATGCTCGGTTTTCCTCCCTCACTGATGTAATGCTCGACTCCGTAACATCACATAACAGGCAAATTCTCCAAGTGAGGGAGCCTTTACTGACACAATACATGAAATAAAGCTACCCTGAAGCCTTTATAGCTCATTGACTAAAATTTAACGGCGTCAGCCGGGACTACCTGCGGTGCGGTCCGAATTACGCTGAAAGTACTTTTAGCGCCCCTAGAAGCGTCCCGATTTGCGCCGAAAGCACTTTGAGCGCGACTTTGAAAGATGGTGCGACGTCATAAATGACGTCACCAACTCCGTCATCTTGCACTTACGGTGCCTCTCTGCTTTTCGGCGTTAGCACTGTACTGTAAGCGTTATGTCAAATTCATAGAAGAAACGTCAAACATAAAAAATACTTACGTAAACATTTTTTTTGATCAGTCTTCGTAATAGGTACCTACTCAGAATAAACTCATATGTGACAAAATAACAGAGTGCCGAGTGCGAGTTGCAGTGAGAGAAGTGAATGACTTCACCATCGCGTTTTGCGAGCACGTAAATGTCAATTACTATGGAATCGAGTCAGCGCCATCTAGCGGCGAATTCGGGCAACATTAAGGCCGCTAGATGGCGTTGACTCGATACCATACAAATTCGCGTTTTTTTTCACGCAAACGCGATGGTGAAGTTATTCACTTCTCTCACTGCAACTCGCACTCGGCACTCTGGATAACTTTTCATTCATAAAAGTGACAATATCTTGCGAAATACTTTAGCTAAATTGATCCTTAAATTTTGAGGTTAAGTGACTATAATTTTGCGGTCCGATTTGATTTCAACGCTGATAGCAAGCAACGTCAGCGTTTTGGCGCGCTTTTTAATTTGGATCGGACAAAAATGCTAAAAGCACTAAAAGTACTTTTTGCGTAAATCGGACCGCAGCCGTGGTGATTATCAAAAGGCTTTTAAAAACGATGTGGCATACTGAGCAAGTGATGTAGGTAAAAAAATCGATCTTGAGGCAAAAAACACTGCCTCTTTAATGGTGACCTTGAAAAAAAAATGTTTTATCGAAATTTATTTTGTTAGATCATACATTTGTTTCATTTCAAGTCTTTTGATCTTCCGGTATAAAAGTTAGTTACAATAAAAAAATTCTTCGCGATGCTAACGATACTTAACCGGGACGAGATTTTATCTTAGGGTAATTGTTGGCTACGCTGTCAAGTTTCAAGGGACATTTTGCTTCACAGATATTATGCCTATGCTAAACGTTGATTGTCGTTTGTGGATTCGGGGGTAAGACCAGCAAATAGTCGGAATGACAGTTGGCAGGATACATGAAACATATCTCTAAGAAGTAGGTAGGTACCTAGTTCTTCAATGGGATATCCAATGGAGAACGTCTTCTTATTTGAAGTGATGGTAATGATGACCTTATCAGCGTCAGGGCAATGTGGACGGAAAACCTGATGAAGGACGCCGGTTGAAGTACTGAATGTTAAACTCGGATGTAGATTTCATGTTTTAACTAATAAAGTTATAAATGCAGCATTACTTAGATACCTAATTGCTTTTTCTCATGATTTATTATTAGACTCACCATTTTTTAAAGTCAAAATCAAGTATATTTATTGTAACAGTAGGTAATAATCACACAAAGATGGATCTTAAATCTAGGTTGCCTTTTATGCCTTCCTCCTTTCATTCCTGCCTTTTCTACTCGACGTACCCGACGTATTCTTTTGAAAAATATAGAGTAAGTATTAAATAGTACTTACCCATGATTTCAAAGCCTGCATATTTTGGAACAATATTATTCACATATAGAATTTTTTAGCGTTTTTTTATAATCACTATTAGTCTTAAAAACACAGTGGTTTGTTTTCGTCTAGTATTTGTTGTGCGCTTTCAGTTGCCATAGCAACGCGTCTAAAAGTTCCCTTCTCTAGTCTAGCTAGTGACGTAACGCATTAAGTGTTGCGTTTTCACCAGATATGTGCGATTTAATACCAATAGAATCGCGAAGCTAGGTGAATGAAACAATTCTATTGGTTCTTAACACACACATTCCTTGCAACGCAGCCTCGCACATCTCTGGTGAAAACGCACCTTAGGAGCGATGACTAGATTTTTATACGCGCGTATGAGCTCGTTTTTGCCGCATGTGGGCGCGTCCTGGTGCGCCTTTTGCAACACGCGTAACTCGTACGGGCGTTAATGCGCTTGAACCTCGTTTAATAAATAATAAATAAATAATAAATATCCCTGGACAGTATTCCACACAGCGCCATCTAGCCCCAAAGTAAGCTAATTAAAGCTTGTGTTATGGGATACTAGACAACGGATAAACATACTTAAATACATTTTTTTTTTGTAAATACATACTTATTATACATAGGAGACACCCAGACCAGTACAAACAGACATGTTCATGCACACAAATGTTTGTACTGTGCGGGGATCGAACCCGCGACCTCTGGTGTAGTAGCCAACTTCTTAACCATTACACCAAGTCGGTCGTCATTTCAATATAAATAGATTATGGCTCACCACTACCAAACACGCCGAAATAAGCCCATGTACGCGTGTTTGGATTTTGGAAGCGCTAACTGTAGCGCGTATGCCGAAGCGACCGTATTGTTAGGTGCGAAAAAAAATGCCTAGCCTGAAACCGCTCTTAGCGCGACCACAGGCAGGCCTCGTCACTTCATGTCTACCAAAACTCATCTGGCAGTTCGTTGTCAATAGTTGCGTAAAGGCCTGTTCAAACCTGAGCGGTATTCGCTGCCGCTGTGGGTAGCGGTACAATACCGCGCGGGTTTCGCTTAGGTATTTAGTATCAGGTTTCGCGGCAATGTTTAAGGTCTGAGCAGGCCTCAAAGCATTTGTACGCGATTCTTGCGGTAAAACTGACGCGATGACGTGCTGTACGTTGTCTACTGACATCTATATCGAAAGAGGTAGCCCGGCAAAATATACAGGGTGTTCCAAACATACACGTCAACATTTTTTTTAGCTATCTCACACTCAGGCGTATCCAAAAATACCCCATGTATGTTAGCCGATTTTTTGTAGCTTTCGATTTATTATTTTTTTACGAATTTGTGAAATTTTCTGGGTTGAGTCACTCTTTTGGTCACTGTGCCGGGATCTGTTGAGATAAATGCCTGATTTTTTTTTACTGTTAGGTGAATGCCAGGTTTAGTAGATTTATAAGCATTTACATCCATTGAGCTTTTCGAAACTCTTGGAAAAAAATCTGAAATTGAAAAAGTTAGAAACTCGGTATTTTCTCTAAGTTTTGAAACCCTAACAAAAATAGCATGAACTTTTTCCTCCAAATTATTTATAAAAACTTCACTATTTTCTTAACTATCTTTCATGTAAATTTCAATGACTTACTTCAAACGGCAATATACTGTACTTGAATTTTCATTATACATGTCAGAAGGGTAAAATTCAAGTCATCAGTGTATCTAATAAAACTTGAATAAAAGTGAATTACTAAAAAGTCTTAAAAACCCATGAAATGTTTTCAAACTGACCACTTTTTTTTTTGAAGTTCGATAAATGTTTATTAGGACGACTTTTTTGGTTTTTTTTTAATACGTCAAATCTGTGTGAAACAAGAAAGTCCTTATTTTAAAAAATCGTTATGGTGTTTTTTTATACATATATCCATAAATTTCACTTTTAATCAAGTTTTATTTAATACACTGATTATTACTTTAATATTACCTACACTTTTGTCATTTTCAATGAGAATTGAAGTATGATGCCGTTAAAGTAGCCCATTGAAATTTGCTTACAAGATAGTGAAAAGAATTTTTTTTATATATAAATAGCTTTCAAAACTTAGATAAAATATAGAATTTCTAACTTTTTCAATTTCTGACGTTTTTTCAAGAGTTGCATGCTTATAAAAATTCACTAAACTTAGTAAATATTCACTTAATAGGAAAAATAAAATCAGGCATTTATCTCAACAAATCCCGCCACAGTGACTCAACCCAGAAATTTTCAAAAATTCGTAAAATAATTAATAACTCGATAACTACAAAAAAACGGGTAAAATACATCGAGTATTTTTGGATATATAGACCCGTAGCGCTGGGTTTTAAGGATTGGAAATAGTAAAGGTCTTTCTTTTTGGGATGTAGTTTCGGAATCCTTTGTCCAACATTAATTTGTGTCATCTTATGTAATCGCGTAGGTAGAAATTTAGGTATTTGTCTTTTCGGTCAGTATTGGACGAAAAAAAAAATTGATGTAAATTTCACTTTCATGATGATAACGAAGTAGTAACTGATGTACAGAGGCATTTTGTGTCAGCTCTGTCCACAGGAACCCTGACATTTAACTAATACCTAACATGTCGCTTGACTAGCTCTAAAAGATTAAAACAGTTGGTTAAATAGGTGTTATGCGTTTTAGAATACTAATATCTGTTGTACAAAGCATTTTGTGTCAAATTTATCCACGACATTAGTATATGTTTATATTTTTATAACAACTCTCTGCATAAGCCACAAAAAAAATGCAAGTTATTATGTAAAGTTGACGTGTTTTTATTTTTTGGATATGTTGTAATAGAACACTCAATTCTTAATTTGTGTCATTTTCATCTATACAATCTTATTATTTGAAAAAGTCAGCTTTGTTCGAACGAAACGGTGCGAGAGTTGTAACTGTTGTTAAATACTGACCTTATGGCAGTTTGCGCTGGACGAAGATGACACAAATTAGGTTTGCACACTCCGCAGGCTATATTATAAAGGTTTTTAACTCAGAATTAATTTTGCCAGTTTTATTTTGAATAAAAAGTATGCCATACAAATAGTGGAATTGCTGATTATGCGACAGTCAGATGTGACATAAACCGGTCACCGTCAGAATCGCCGGTCACTTCATTATTTTAGACGTATTTATCGTTGAAATTGTGACCAATAATTGGTGCCATAATTGGTGCTATTGGTGCCGATAAGCAGACAATTGCTGCCATCACATTTGAGATGAAAAAAAAACATTTAATGGTGACAGGCCATCCTGACGAATGGTCACCTAGCCGTAGTGACTAATAGATAGATAGATAGATATATTCTTTATTGTACAAAAACAAAAAGAGACTTAAAGCTAAGTATTCCATTTAAAAGAATGCACAATTTAGGCGGCTTTATCGCTAATAGCGATCTCTTCCAGGCAACCTACGGGTAGAGGAAAATGGTAAACGAGAGGCAAGTATGTGCACAAATATAACAGAAACTATTTAGATGATGAAATATGTAAATTTAATAACAAATTTATTTATAATAAACTTATATTATTAATATTTTTATCAAGATTAACTACCTATTATATTATTATTATTAACAAGCAGATAGCGGAGAAATAATTTTGACCCTACAATAAACTAACTATACATAATTGAAAAAGAACCAGTGGTGACAGACAGATATCAAAAGTAGATGTAAAAAAGTTAACCAAAATAATAAAAAAAGGAATAAAAATAAAAACAGGGATAATCAGAGCGCAAGATAATGCGATTTGCCTTTTGCCTTGAAAATTGAGAAGGGAAGGAATTGAAATTTTCTTAATGGGAAGGGGAAAGGAATTCCACAGTCGGATAGATTGTACAGTAAAAGATTGTGTATAGGAGTGCGCGGAATGAGGAGGGAATTTGAGCCGGAGTATATGAGATGATCGTATTTGTTGTCCCCGAGTCGGTTGCATAAAATGGAACCGCTCTTTGAGGTAAGCTGGTGACATGGGATTCATTAATACAGTATACAATAAAGAGAGAATATGGGAGTTACGGCGAAGACGTATCGGAAGCCAGTTGAGCTGGGCTCGGTACTCGGAGTCGTGGTCGTATTTACGCAGACCGAAGATGATGCGTATGCAGAAATTTTGGAGTCGCTCGAGCTTATTAAGTAGACTTTCATTGAGATCTGAATAGCAGCAGTCTGCATAATCCAGAATCGGTAAAAGTAATGCCTGAACAAGCGCAATTTTGGTGGGTATCGGAAAGAAACTACGTAGTCTACTTAAAGAACTTGCAGCAGCAAACATTTTCCTGCTAACCTCGCCTATCTGTGTTTCCAGGTCAAAGAACTATCTATGTAAACTTCCAAGTTCCTCACAAATTCACTTTATTGGATTGGGACACCGTCAAATAAAATTGTGGGCAATCTGTTCTAGTTAACTTTGGAGATTTGCCACGGGCTACCAATAATAATTGCCTGTGTTTTAGACGAGTTTACTTAAAAGTCCAAACGAGGTGCTCCAGTTAGAGATTTGATTTAAATCATCGTTTACCGTCTGGATGACGTCAGTGAGCTTAGTAAGACTGCTCTTGCTAATAAATTTGGAGATCGTCTGCATATAGGTGATAAGAAGTTAGATTGTGAGTGATTGAATTAATTAATATTGTGAAAACAAGAGGAGACAAAACGCCACCTTGTGGTACACCAGCCTCAGTGATGCACCATGCAGATAAATAATCCTCTGCACGAATGCGTTGCCGGCGTCCCTGCAGGTAACTGCAAAACCAATCGATTACCATTGGAGATATACTAAGAGAGCGCAGCACTCCGAGCAGGACGTCAAAATCAACGGTGTTGAAAGCATTACTAAAGTCCAACAGTGCCAAAACGGTAAGACTTTTTCTGTCCATACCGAGTCGGATATCGTCGGTGATTTTGACGAGTGCAGTCGCCGTACTATGACCAGGACGGAATCCGGATTGCAAGGGATTAAGAAAAATGTTTTTGGTCAGAAAATGGTTGAGCTGTTGATGGACAACACGCTCTAGGATCTTCGATAGGAAAGGTAGAATGGATATTGGGCGATAGTCAGAGAAAGACATAGGATTTGCCTTCTTTAGGAGAGGAATAATTTGTGCATCTTTCCACGCTGTTGGAAAGGTACCAGAAGAAAGAGAGTGATTGAGGATGCGGGTGATGACTGGGGAAAGGATATCAAGGATGGGAATTATCATGTTACGGCTAATGCTATCACTGCCAACCGCATTGGAAGCGATTGAACGAACGTTTCTCTCAACATCACAACTGGATATTTGATTAAAGACAAAGGAAGCGTAGTCAGGAGTTGGAAGTGATGAAAGTCGGTTAAGAGTGTCAACTTTAACTTCCATATTAATATTATTTGGGACAGTATTGTTGCGTGTTTTTCCAACTCCAATTGACCTAAGGAATTTCCAGATCTTTAACTGGGTTTCCATACTACTGTACGTAGTACAGTACATTAGTACCCAGTACAGTACTGAACCCAGTACTAGATAATATTTAGAATATTTATTTGCAGAAATATGGTGGATTACATGATGTTCTTAAAGATAGTTGTACACATATTTTATCTATTTATGAAGACGTGCAAACATAAAAATTATAAAAGATTAAACAATTAATAATTTCATTTTAAAAAATAACACAAAAAAACAAAATTAAATAACACATAAATAAATTGATTCATCATTAGTAATACAATTTAACAGATAACACTAGAAACATAAAATTCATTCAAATTGTTAGTTTTTGGTTCAAGTACTCAGACACAGAATAATAGCACTTCCACGCAAAGAAACCGTAAGCCTGTTTCTTGAATTGAACTATGTTCATCACCCTCAAACTATCTGGTAGGTGGTTGTAGACTCTGATAGCCATGCAATATGAACTTTTACTAAAAACAGCCAGCCTTTGTAACGGTACATGTAGCCTATTTTCGCGCCCATGTCGCCGATTTATATGTGTAGTGTCACCTTGTCTCAAGAATAAATGTGGGTGCTTATGAACAAACATACAGATCTCAAACAAATACAAGGACGGTAGAGGAAGTATGTTTTCTTGCTTAAAGATTGGTCTGCAACTCTAACTTGATACCGCTTAAAGCTCTAAGACATTTTTTTTTTGTGTCACAAATACTCTATGTGATTCCACTGAGTTTCCCCACAAGACTATACCATATCGAATATTTGAGGAGACCAAAGCATGATAAGCAGCCAGAACTGCTTCTTTTGTGGCAATATTTCTTAATCTGTGTAGGACAAATACGTATTTATCAATTTTAGCCACTAATTTGCCAACGTGTGCCTTCCAGTTGCAATATTTATCAATGGTTATCCCTAAGAAAGAAATATTTTCTACTATCTCAATCAGGTCGTTATCAATTTTCACATTGATCTCCGTCGAGGTACTATTATATGTTTGGAATTCCAGTATTTTAGTTTTCGACACATTCAAATTTTAATTATTAACTCCTAACCATTTGATGACAGAAGATACAGCTTTACCTATTTCTGATTCAATAGTATCCCTGTCCCTGCTTTTGATAATAAGCGTAGCGTCATCAGCAAAAAGCAAACACTCATGTCCCATCTCTGCTATGAAGTTATTTATATAACAAAGAAACAATAATGGACCGAGCACACTGCCTTGAGGCACTCCATATTTGTTCGCAATGTGAGAGGACGCAAACGTTTCCTTCTGGTAGGATTTACTATGTGACTTGACTAAGTTCGAGATCTCCACATACTGCTCTCTGTCTTCAAGATAGCTACTTAGCCATTCCAGAGGTATCGTAATGTACGTAGTATAACTGAATTTTTCATCGACCAGCCATTCGTGCCCATTTGTTACCGTAGAACTTTTGAAACTCCGCTCCTGTAGCTATCTTAGAAATAATAAAAAACATCGATCAAGTTTATTAGCGCCTGACAGAAATTATCGATCATGTTTACACTCGAAATTGCTATGACAATATGCTCAGGCGCTACAAAGAGAGATAAGTTAATTTTTTACTTTGAAAATTGTTGATCGAGTCAGATAAGCGTGGGATAATATATCACACACACCCTCATACTGCAGTTAGCATAACTTGCAGTTTGATAGCATTGCTCGACGACACAATTAGCGTAGTCGCTGTGGCATGGTTTCTCACTTCGATTTCCGTAGTGTCCCGGGTTCGATTCCCGGTCAGATCAATTCAAGAAACGATCTTTTCTGAATTGACTCTGGTCTGGGTGTGCTGGGAGACGCCTCTTATTTTCTTGTATGGTACCTCGTAACATAGGGATATTAAATCCTACTTCGAGACCATTACAAGAGGTGTGTTGTTTGGCGCATATTTATATATTTATTCATTGTTGATGTTAGCGACACGGTAATCTATCGTTTTTGATAATTTCATTTGGCATTATTTCATTTTACAAACTTGTCACCAGTCATAATATTCATTTGCCCTATTTTCATTTATTCTAATCTACGCATGCCATAACTATTCATTTTCTATAGTTTTAGTTCCCATATTTCAAAATAATGTGTCATAATAAATAGATTGATAAATATTGTACACAAAACAATTTTAAGATTATTGGATTAACTTAACTTAATGCCCGTCATACAATTGGAAAGTTTTATCTTCAATAAAATTCAAAAATTCTTTGTTCAGGTAGACCATTTTTATTACAGTTATTTTGACGATCAGGATGGCCGGTCACCATTAAATATTTTTTTTCATCTCAAATTGGATGGCACCAATCGTCTGCTTATCGGCACCAATAGCACCAATTAGGGCACCAATTATTGGTCACAATTTTAACGATAAATGCGTCAAAAATAATAAACGATACGATTCTATCTACGGGCAGGAAATAAGCAAGTTAAGAATTTTTGAAACATATGACCTCAAAATAGCCTAGCGCTACGGGTCTAATACCCCTGATTGTGAGGAAACGAAAAAAAAAAGGTTGACGTGTTTAACATACACCACCATGCCTGTCACTTGACAGCACGCATTTTAAATTGTAGATTTTTTATGTAGCGATTTAACTGTTACGTTAGTAACTATTATGTAATCTGTGTCACATGTAGGTAAAGGGACGTCTTGCAAAATCTTTGCTAGCACCAGCGTTGCCACTAGCGTACATTTTACACATTTTACGTACCTTTTTAGCCTCCCATGTGCGAATGTGTAATTTTACCATTTTACGTACTTTTTGAAAAATTTTAGAATGTCTCAAAAATATTTCAAATTATCAAATAAATGATATAAGTAAAAAGTTATTGTGTGTTGAAGAGTGACTTGAAGGTTTTTTGAACTGGTTAAATTTTTTAAAAACGCCCTAATTAATAAAATAGGTAAGTTTTCGCACGCCTAGAACCCATAAAATAGCACTTCTTTTGGCGAGAGAAGCATTATGGGTGATTTTAGTTAAAAAAAAATGCCTATGTACCTTTTTACCCCAAAATGTACCTTTTTGGCGCTGGTTGTGTACTTTTTGGAGATCAGTTGCGGCAACACTGGCTAGCATGCCATGGGCTGGCGTATCGGGTAGGTCTATGTATAACAGCAAACAGATGTTGATTTAACCTACTCGTACAGAGAATCATCAAATCGAGTGACATTATAATTTTTCAGGTTTAACGGGGGAAATAATCTACGCGGGCGAAGCCACTGACAGAATTTGTCTTTTATTTAAAAATAAGTTGTGACGTTACAATATTGCATTCATGTATTTATACCGAAGAGACTTTCTTATCGACACAACAAAAAGTGTCAATTATAGGATTGTTTGTTGGTGTACCAATAAATGAAACAACAATAACCATTAATTTTTTACTAAATACATCAATTTAATGAAGATATTCTGACAACCAGTTTTCAGCAGTAAAATTTACTATAAAATATTCAGTAAATAATTAAAATATATTTAATAGGTACATATTTATTTGCCGCGCATGTCAAACTAGGATTTATTCAAAAATAAATGTAAGGGTACATATTCGAAAAAGTGTTACAAAATGTATGGTTTAACATAGTTCCAGCACTTTTAAAGACCATGTTGAATAAAATAGCATGTTGATTTTCGTCTAACTATTAAATCAAAATTATAAAATTTATTTTATGTTCATAACATCTTCTTCAATTTACAATTGTATTTCTAATTTGACACGCACAAAGAGATCATTTTTTTAAAATCAGGTATTGATTTCAATGAATTCATTTAAGGCCCGATTTTCAATTCTTAGTTTATTCCCTAGCTAACTGAAGTTTAAAATTAACTGGCTGTTTATCAAGCGAATAGATATAGAATAGCTATCGTTTGTCTATGTACTTATATCGCTAACTTCACAATGATAATCCACAAGCGAGATGCACCTATACAATCATTGCAATGTTAGAATGAAACAAGACAAAAGTTGATGTTTGACAAATTGACACTGACGTATAAGAAAATCAACCTTAGCTTTTTTTGTTGTCTAAAGTCGTGGTGAAAAGTTTGTGATTTTAACATTTCAAAAATAATCTCAAATGACACACCACATAACCTCAAAATGTCAAAGAAAACGCATAGATAAATCTTATCCAGCCCCTCAAGAAGCAGATAACTTTATTCCTCAGTTAGCGGCTTTATTCAACAGATAACATAGATGTTATAGATGTCAGATAGATCTGACCATTAAAAAATAAAAATCTTGTTAACCTTCGAATAAACTTTATTCCTCAGATAAATTTCATTATCTGAGGATTGGAAAACCGGCCCATTATTAAATAATGCTTAAATTAAACAGTACAGTCAACAGCAGAACTAAGTTATAAATCAACATATCAAAACTGCCGTTTTTTGGGAAAACCCTAAGAACATTCAAAAGGTAATTAATAATTTAAATCAGATATCAATGACTCTTATTATGACTATCTGTATCTACTGGTTAGCCACCATTTCGAGCAGTTTTAATTCGTTGAAGTAATATAAAAAAAATCTGTCAGTCATCACCTACTTCTGATGCTGATCGCACGTCACTCACTCTTTGTATGCATTGTTTACGTTAAAGAAAACAGTCTATTCATTCACTTTATTTGTTTAAAACTAAGTTAACAAAAGCTAATTAACACAGATTTTCTGTTCTTTTAAACTATTTACACTGATAAACTGATTGTTTTATTAACTATTTTATACAATACTTTTAATATGTAGGTCGAACGTTGATTCAAACTTTTTTTAATAATAGCTGTCACTTTTAAACCAGTGGTACGAGTATTCATAGAAATAACCATATTTGCGACCCGTGGGTTTAGAACCCTAAATATATTATTTGTACTAAAATTCAAACTTTATAACGAGGTAATGGCAACAATTGCACTGTTTTTTAAAACATTTAGGCCTAGTCATACAAGTAGCTGCCTACGAACACAGCATTATTTTAACTAATATTAACAAAAGCAGTATTACTGATAGCAATATAACTTTAAAGCAACCTCAACCTAATATTGGTTAGACGTTTACGGCTATTTTTCAACTAAAGAAAGAAACTAGAAAAATTCAACCTGATTCCAGTGATAAAAGGCGCTCACCTTATTGAATTAATGAAACAAAGTTGGCTTACAACGTAAAATCCGCTAGACAAATTAGCCAGGTCTGATTTATTGGCATTGATAGCTTGGAAGAGCAATCCGTGCGCTTGTTGAAGATCAGCCCCCATAATTGTAACTAGCAACTCCAGTCGATTGCTAGTCGCTCGCATTTTGACAGCTTGTCAGCAAATGAGGATGCAGTATTCGACGTCAAATAGCAATAATCGCTGGTAAAATCACGATTTTCTTGCGATTGAAGTAAGTGAATAGCCTAGCCAGTCGTTTTTTTTTTAGTTTCTATCTTCAGATTGCGAAGTAGACAAACAATTGTTTTAATGGTATAAAAAAAACTCTTAACTTGTTGATGGCTATGATAGTTTTAAGACTAGTTTGCCGCTACACACTGGGCCTTATGGCTGCCTTAAACGCGACCACTAGGGGCTAACGTTAAGTCATTAGAAGTAGCCACTCAAACACTTAGTTGCGCTACTAATCTTGTTTTTTTTTTTTGTAGAGGCGCTATCGAAAAACCAGTAAAGTTATAAATATGATTATATTTATTTAGCTTTGAGAATATGATATTTCTATTTACTGAGTTATTTTTAAAAATCCGATCTGGAGATCAAGGAGGAGCCAAAATGTATAAATCAGATTTGGAGATCAATATAAACTGTTAAACAACGTTTTTTTTATTATGGCTACATTAGTTAATTTCATGAAATTAATTCAAATTGTAGCTAATTGTGCTGTATTATTTTATGCCATAATTAATGAATAAAAAAAAATCGCTAAGAAGAGGATTATTCATAATACATCCTACAAAGGTACATAGCATAGACTCCTTGCCTCATATTATACTAACAACAAATGTTTTAAATAGCAAAACGTTTTCTTATTAATTGTGAATACGAATATATGTGCAATATTACGGATACTAAAATTGTTGTTCCTTCTCTGGGGTTATAAGTTTGTAACCTGAAAAAAAAAGAATATATACCACTTGTCTTAAAATCGTTGTACCATTGTAGAGGTTGTTTTTCAGTTAGGCTCTTAATTGTATGTAAATAGATAAAAATCTTCAAGTGCATATCTTTCCATAAAACGTCGCACTTTTTCTAAAAGTTGTATTTTTTTGCAAGTCAAAAAGTATTTTTTTAATAATTAACTAAAGTATTTGATAATAGAAGAAAGCAAAGTCTGAAATAAAGCTTATTTTTTAATATTCGAGTTATTTTCTGTGTTCTAATAAAATAATATAATTAAAAACTATACATACGCTATCCATCCTCTATGAATCCTGACCGGAGCAATATAGAGTTGGCTGCCGGTGGACACCTGCAAATAAAAAACATTAAGTTTTAAAAAATGGACGACCTCGGTCCGGATTGAGAGTTTAGAACAGCTTTAGAACATAAAATATTCGACAAAAATTATAAAAAAAAATTTTTTTTCTTAGTTCTAAATAGCCATACACAACAATATGAGATAATTTTTTATAAAAAATAATTTACTCTTATAACACACAGTATCATATTCAAAGAAGCAGAGGTTACAATCGTAAGATAGTTCTCGTAGTCTAACGCGAGAAACTAAATAAAAGAGAATGTGTTTTTTTTTTCAAAAACGAGATTTCTGTTCACCCAGTGGTTGACTGGTAAAAAAATTAAAGTTCGCTAATTATACTTCTCGTAGTGCAATGAAAAAAATTGTTATCTTTAGATTTTTTTTTTAAATTTTGGCCGAAAAAAATAATTTTTTTTTCCCATTTCTCATAACAAAAGCTCACTATTGCATGGCTGGTCACCGCTGTCGGGGTCGGGCGGCTTGGGCCGGGTCAGCGGCTCGTCGCCGGGCAGGCACGTCTCCACCATCGCTTCCAGGCAGTTCACGAATAGCTCGCCGCTTTCCGCTGTTTGGTTCTAATGGAGTGGTAGAAATACTTGTTATAGTCTGTTAATAGTGTCGCCGGCAAAAGGAAATTATTAATAATCTGTACTAATATTATAAATGCTTATTTTTATAAAGAGGAAAATTTGTTTGTTTTTTTGTATTGAATAGGCTCCGATTTTAAAAATTCTTTCACCAACATAATGCCAAGATAAAAAGAAAAAAAAAATGCGCCAGACAACACACCACTTGTCATGGTCTCGAAGTAAAGTGTATTTATTTAAGGATGTCCTAAGACCAAAACAAACCTGACCTTGAACACTTATCTTGAGTTTCCAAAGAAATCACTCAAATTTTATCACACTACAAGTGATTCATTCATTAATCATATTACACTGCATCCTTTTTCAAAGTAAATATCACATAATTCCCGTTGAAAACTGCAAAACAATCAAGTTAACCATAACTTAACCAAAATTTGTGTTCCGATTTTGACAGCTCTCAATTGATTTACTAGTGATGGGGTATAACAATGAACCAATTGAAGTTAACAATTTTTCAATCGATTATTATCGATAAAGTATTTACTGAGTATTATTACTCGTGAAAGTATTGTTATCGGGAAACGGAAAATAGGCAACGGGCAGCCACACTGCTAGTCCGTAAAAATCGCAGATTGTTTATTATTTCATTCTAATTAAACAGTACTGTACGCAGGATCAATTCTATTGTTGCGTCAAA
Source organism: Udea olivalis (assembly GCA_947369235.1). Taxonomy (NCBI): domain Eukaryota; kingdom Metazoa; phylum Arthropoda; class Insecta; order Lepidoptera; family Crambidae; genus Udea; species Udea olivalis. Next base: position 4,360,462 of record OX376370.1, on the reverse strand, counting down.
TGTATCGCCTTTGTTTTTCTTTTTGATATATTAACAAAAAGTATTAGTCATTATTAAAAATTAATCACAAAATAAAATAAAAAGAACTAAAATGACAGTTCAAAAACAAATGAGAAAAAAGGTGACCATTTCTTTTTCCTGCCAAATTGTAGAATTTTTCATAAGATTCATAGAGATAAAATTATGTTCATAAAATAAGGTTTTAGTCATAGTTAATAATTAACTAACTAAAAAATCAGCAATCCAGTAGGCTGATTATGTAAAGCTGTTTAAAACAACAACCGTTACATTACTGCTTTAGTAAGAAAGCTGTCATATTGGAATCTCACTAAAGTAACAATGTAACGATGATTTCAATCAAATTTCGACAGTTGTTGTTTCAAACAGGCATACTATTTTCCGATTTAAAAACGATTCAGTATTTGTAGTAAGTAAACTGAACTACTTATTTTGAAATACGTATTAGTAGTAAGTAAGTAATACTTACTTACTACAAATACTGAATACTTTATCAAAATTGTTATTTTTTTAATGAATATATTTTTTGTATGTATATGTTTTTTTTTTTAACTATACCAGTATTCAATGTACGATAATAACAGTCAGTAAAAAAGAAAACTACAAATAAGCGTTAAACTAATGAACTGATCTGAAAAATCGAGAATATCGAACAGAAAACGAATTGAATTCAATTGATAATTTTGTGCCCAACTCTATAGATGATTCCAAGGTCAGGTTTGTTTTGGTCTTAGGACATCCTTAAATAAATACACTTTAGGGATAAATATCCCAGTGTTACGAAGTACCAGACAAGGAATTAAACCAGGGGCGTCTCCCAGCACATCCAGACCCAGGCCAATTTAGAAAAGATCATTTTCTGAAATGACCTGACCGGGGATCGAACCCGGGATACTACGGAAATTAAAGGCGAGAAACCGTGCTACAGCGCACTACGCCAATCGTGTACGCGAAGCCACTGACGTACAGCTAGTAATAAATAAATGATTAAAGTGAAAAGTACACTTTGCACCTCGAGACTAAACGCCAACTTAATATACCCTTGGTTTCATTACGACGCGTGCTCCTAGGTTCGAGTCCAACCGGCTAATCCACGAGCAATTACAGTAGCATGTTTATATTTCTCGCGTCCATATTTGAAACTAGCTTTCCGCTCGCGGCTTCGCCCGCGTCGTCGTTATATGTCAAGGTCAAATTACATGAAATCTTCATAAATTGTAGCCTATTTGTTATTCTGATGTATAAACTTTTTACTGACGACACGATTGGTGTAGTGCGCTGTAGCACGGTTTCTCGCCTCGATTTCTGTAGTGTCCCGGGTTCGATTCTCGGTCGGGTCAATTCAGGTAACGATCTTTTCTGAATTGACTCGGGTCTGGGTGTGCTGGAAGACGCCCCTGGCTTATTTCCTTGTGTGGTACCTCGTAATACAGGGATATTGATTCCTACTTCGAGACCATTACAAGAGGTGTGTTGTCTGGCGCATATTTATATTTATTTTATATTGCTGTAAAGTTTCATCTAAATCCGTTCAGTAGTTTTTGTGTGAAAGAGTAACAAACATACATACTCACAAACTTTCGCATTTATTTTATAATGATAGTAAGATTTATATTAGTGCGTGAATAACGTGGAGGGGCGCGTAATTTCAGCTTAACCACCATCGGCCTCGTCATCAACGATCGCTTACCACCACCGAGACAGGCCAAACGCAAACCCATTTTGTATGAATAAACTATTAAGTGCACAAAGATAGAACCTAGAAAAAATCAACCTGACCTGTCTTTGTGTAGAAAATAGATGTATTCAAAATTAAACTCAAAAAAACTATTTGACAGTAACTATTTTGGTTTGAATATTGTGTGCATCTCGGCGGAAGATATTTGGATAACGTGATCTTTGAAAATTAAATCCGCATTATTATTCCGTCGTTCAATGTTTATATTAAAACGATATGTCGAAATAGTTTTTTTTAAGGAGAACGCCCATGGGTAGGCCGTCGTTGAGAGAAGCCTAGTGAATGATGGAATCTACAATTTGCTTTACAACCTGGTTTTCACCAAAACAAGTAAGTCATGTTTGATCTCATAATTCAACTCCTGAGTATCGATGGGCGTGGCGTTCACTGATTTAAAGCACATCATCATGTTCTTGAAAACTGCTGAAAAAGTGACTTAAGTTGAATGTTGGTTTTTTCATTTTTGAGTGATTGAATAATAACAATTATTATCCACGATTATTTAATCTATGATTTATTATTAGGCATATGATGAAGAAAGAAAGATCATTAGTGTAAGGTTTAATGTTAATCTTATTTTTCAGGTTTCACGTGAAAACGTAATCTGTGCAGAGTGTTCTGCTTGCTAACAAAATGATTTCAAGCAAAGCCTGCACCAGCTCCTATAATAGGACAATATCCTATATTTATATAGCTTGGTATCTGAGTTGGGGCCGCCACAACGATATCCATGGACCAGCCCAACTTTTAGATAGTATCTAATATTTGATGAGTATGTTTATGGAAATGAAGAATAAAAGAAATCAATCTAATTAAAATTGTCTTTATTTAAACGATTTTATTTCCTTTCCCATCCCCAGTACCCCTTTACCTCTCCAAAATACTCATGAAAACAAAGAACGCCAGCTGCTTTCGATTTATGTGTCAAAAAGGTGACACCGAATCTATTCCAAGTCGTTATTTCGCTAAATTCAAAATTGAATAGCCGCAAACTGCGAAGAGTTGTAAAAATAATAATGACTGTAATAAATATAGCCTAAATTAATAAGTAAAATAAGCTATATTATATTGAGGGACAATAAGTTTGATAGCGATACAAACTTCCATGGTCACTTGTGCATTTTCCTTCAATTTTGAAAAATATGTGGTGGTATTAAAAAGTGATACCTTGGTGAATGGTCCCGCGAATCGCCAGAGGCCTCCAAAGCCGCAGCTCTGGATGTAGTGCAGTTGTTGCTGGCTGGCGTCTTCTGATGCTATCATATTCTGGAATAGAAATGTATTGTCAGAGGGGCCTACTCCAGTGCAAAATTTACGAAGTTTCTTAGTCCTTTAAAAGGCTAAAAATCATAAAAAAGGTGATATGAATTTAACCCTTATTCTTTGAATAACAACTGTACGTCTACCACGAGTTGCCACTTTAAATTTACATTATCGTCCGCGTAAAAAAAATGTATTGGGATGACACATGACATGACATGACAATGTCAAATCCCAATACAGTTTTTTACGCGAACGATAATGTAAATTTAAATTTGCAACTCGTGGTAGACGTACTGGAATCGATTGCTAATTGCTCGTATTTTGACAGATTGTCAACCAATAACGATGCAGTAATCGACGTCAAATAGCAATAATGACAGTCAAAAAAGGGATTTCCTTGCGATCGAAGTTAGTGAATAGCCCTACAGGTTCAAACAATGATTTTACATGCTCGGGATATAACACGTCGTAGAATTGAAAATATTAAACGTGGCTCATGCGTGACAAAGACATCCTGCTTCCTGTATCTTTCTGGCACGTGGGAGTGAAAGGAGTAGGAACACATTGTAACTATGAAGTAGAAAGCTATTCAAGTTGTAATGAATAATGTATATGATGAATAATATACATGAAATAATGATCTTACAAATGAGCAATTATGTTAAAACGCACTTAAACCAATATCCACAAGCGAAAGATTTCTTCTCTAAACCCCACAACTTGCGCAATAAAAACAAACTGGCTAACCCGTCTGTGAATTTAAAGCTAGTCAGCTCGGCAGCCCCCTGTATGTCAGTTAAAATATTTAATCAATTACCGATAAATATAAAAAATATTGAAAATAACCAAACTTTCTTTAAAGGAATATTTAACAAGTAAATGTTTTTATACTCTACAAGAATTTTTCGAATTATAATTGTTGATTAAGTTTTTGTTTTGTATTTCATATTTTTGTTTTTGTCAGTAGGTGTAAAGATGGCTTTGTTCATGTTTTTAGATGTTGATGTGCCCTTGCAGGGTTTATGTGTGAAACTTTTTTAAAATACTGCCTATGTACCGCATAAAACAACAATAAATGATTATGATTATTATGATTCTGAAATGTATTTAATTCACTTTCATTTCAAGGCCACCATGTAAATCAGTCGAACAGTGAGTATGTTTTGTATGAAAACCTCAAAAATAAAGTCAATTGAAAAAAACAATTCTTCACACAAGGTTACTACATCACTCACTGAGTATACCATATCGTTTTTGTAAGTCTTTTGATAATCACCCGGTATAAATAATGCATTAATAAAAAAAAAATAAAAAAAAATAAAAAAGCCTTTTATTTCTTACTAGATAGGTATAAATTAACAAAACATGCATTATACTTAAAAACTACACTAAATTCTTAAAAAAAATATAATATTACAAATAAAATATGTACATCAACTTTTAAGCTAGTAAGAACCCCTCGTTCTCGAAGGTGAAGGCCTCCTCTAAAGATTTCCAAGTGTCCCTGTCTTTCGCTATCTCCATCCACTGTTTGCCAGCCACTTGCACGATATCATCAGCCCAGCGGGCAGCTGGTCTGCCTCTCCTCCTGGTGCCCGGCGGTCCGTTCCAACATGTTATTCTCTGAGTCCATCTATTGTCTGTTAGTCTAGCTATGTGGCCGGCCCAGCGCCACTTTAATTTTTTGCAGTGATATAGAGCATCAGTAACTTTTGTCTTTTTCCTTATAGTTTTGTGTGATATTTTATGGATTCTTCTAAATAATGCATTACTTTATTAATAAAAAAAATGCAGCTCACCTGAATGATGCTTTGCACAGCACTGAGAATGACTTGGTCATTGCAGTGCATCAGCACATGGTTTATCTTCATGTCCAATAAGCTGTGTCTGTAGAAGCAAAAGTATACAATTATAAACATAGTACGTTTAAAAATTGGTGCGGGCGAAATTAACATGAATAAACTTTAGAATAACCCGACTTTAACAAAACACACACTAAATACAATGAAATAATATCATTGGGGCTTTTTTTCGAGGTCATTACGTCATTAGAAAGAACTGAAATTAGGAACCTTTTTAAGTCAGTTGAAAGTGTAGTTTAAATAAAGTATTACGAACAAAATCAACTCCAAAAAGTGTCCGATGCTTAGTCGAATTGCATGAGGGTTGTTAGACACGCAAAACTCATACTTAATACGCTGGGGTACTCTTTCATTGCCTATGGAAGCACTTGGTTCATACTCGCCAGTGTCACAAAATAAAGACCTCTTCCAAACTTGCGTGACCGCCAAGGGTTACATTCTGTCTGAATTTTTCAAATGAAGAAGGTAGGTTATACCTACTTGACAGAACCGACCAAAAACAAAATTCATCATGTGAGAAATTGCACCAAGTTCAACAAAAACTAAAACATATAACGAGAAGCCTCGATGCTGGCCAGCAATACAGGAGCCGGAGCGCCGGGATTCGTCACACAATATTTAGGGGTAGTTGTAGTTGTGGAATAGTTAATAAAAGATCAGCCAATCCAGTGACTTATTTATTATGTAGGGTAAAAGTATAGGTAGGAAAGAAGAACTGTAACAAAATAACAATAAATGAATACAAAGAGTCCTAGGTAATAGATTATCTAATAGTAATAGGTAAGTAAATAGGTATGATATGCTTACCCCGATACACGGGTTCCTGTTACTTATAACTGTTTTAACTGTTTACAAAATTGGTTATTTAGAGTATTTAAAAATACACCATCACGTAAGTTATACTAGTTAAACTGGTAATCTGGTAAAATGCTCACAAACTGTTCAGTACGATGGTTTTGGTAGGACTGAATCAAAAAAGCTGCGCATGCAATGCGAAACAAAAATCGAATTGAATCAAATTTGAAAACAAGTACAAAATACTTTTAATGGCCAGCAGTTAAACCATGAAGTTTCCAGCGATCGTGGAGGTTGTAACGTCCACGAGACTGAAGGGAAACGGCATCGTTACAAACACTCGCGACCAGTGCGACTGGCCACGCGACACTGGTATCGCCTGTAAACTCACTGTGTCTGTGTGCGTGATCAAAATGGCGGGTTTGTTCTAAGCGGACTATCTGACAGAGGCGCCGGCGCATGCTAATTTGTGCTAGTGTCTAAATGGTAAATTTTGTTTTAGCACTATTAATGAGAGACACTTTTTAGGCATATCTTGGGCAATCATAGGAATCATGAAAATCTGTATGAGCGAAGGGGTACTTACATGACCGGGAATACTTTGGGGAAGACCACAGATCCTTCTGCGAGATATTGGTATAGGATTCGAATTTCATCTTCGTCTGTGAAAAAAAAATAGATTCGTTGAAGTTTCGGCCGTGAGTGTTAATGACGATAAAAGCTGGTAGAGAATGCCTCTAGGCATTAAGTCCGCCAATTGTACCTATTTTATAAATGTGCAATAAATAATAAATAAATAAATAAAAGCTGTATTAAGTTTTTTATTTATGTATTCAAGGAAAACCAACAGTTTTCAATAGTATGAAAATATACGGTGAAAAGCTATGAGAGCGGTAAAATGAAAAGGCTTCTAATAAACGAATATTAAAATAAAATAAATAATAAATAAATAAATAAATAAATATCCCTGGACATTATTCCACACAGCGCCATCTAGCCCCAAAGTAAGCTAATTAAAGCTTGTGTTATGGGATACTAGACAACGGATAAACATACTTAAATTTTCTTTTGTAAATACATACTTATTATACATAGGAGACACCCAGACCAGTACAAACAGACATGTTCATGCACACAAATGTTTGTACTATGCGGGGATCGATCCCGCGACCTCTGGTGTAGTAGCCAACTTCTTAACCATTACACCAAGTCGGTCGTCAAAAATAAAAATAAATACCCAGATATTTATTTTTATTTTACACCAATTACCATATCATTTACACTAAGATCGCCTGATTCCAAACTAAGCAGAGCTTGTACTATGGGCGTCAGAGGCTGATAAACATACCTACTTAAATATTTCTAGATAGATACTTAAATAGATGATGACACTTAGACCCGCAACGATCACAAAATGTTCATCACGTAAATGTTTGGCAAGGGCTGTTAACGTTACCTATATTCCAAAAACAGTATCCAATGGAGAACAACAATGATTTTTACTTGACCTACTGATTTCTACAAGTAAAAACATATTTGAAGATTTGACGACACGATTGGCGCAGTGCGCTGTAGCACGGTTTCTCGCCTCGATTTTCGTAGTGTCCCGGGTTCGATTCCCGGTCGGGTCAATTCAAGAAACGATCTTTTCTGAATTGACTCGGGTCTGGGTGTGCTGGGAGACGCTCCTGGCTTATTTCCTTGTATGGTACCTCGTAACACAGGGATATTAATCCCTACTTCGGGACCATTACAAGAGGTGTGTTGTCTGGCGCATATTTATATTTATTTATATTTAAGTGAATTTTTATTTTTAGCATCAAACAATGCTCTATATTTCTACACAAAGATAGAAACTAAAGGGTAGCTCAGTTGGAAGAGCAGTCACCCGGATTGTGAAAGGTCGCAGGTTCGAATCCCACTTGAGTCCCAGGATCAGAAGCACTATTCTGAGAAACTCACTTCGAATCTCGCACACTGAATCCGCTATGAGATTCAAATTGCGTAGTCTATAAAATGTGTCAACGATAATGTGGAACCCTACAGATAAATATATGATAAGATAATAGTAAAATAAACCTTTTTTGACGAGATTTTGACATAAGGTATGTATAAATTGTAATAATATGAGTAAAGGCAATTCGCTCACCTGAGTGAGTTCGAGTTCGAACTTGTTCAGAATCGACCTACAGGTCGAATTTTTCTAGTTTCTATCTATGGGTAGAAAAATAGAGCATTGTCTAATGCTAAAAATAAAAATTCACTTATCCTATAGCTAGTTTCATCTTAATCAAAAGTCAAATATTTGCAAAAAGATTTATTTCATTGTTAAAAGGCGCTTGCCTATAACATTGATGAAACAACTTCGGCATACAACGTAAAATATACTAGATAAATTCGCCGGGTCTGCTAACGGCCTCGGTAGCTCAGTTGGAAGAGCAGTCACCCGGATTGTGAAAGGTCGCGGGTTCGAATCCTGCTTGAGCCCCAGGATCAGGTCGAATTTTTCTAGTTTCTATCTTTGTGTAGATAATTATAGTTACCTGTGGTATACTTGACTAGAGTGGCCAGTACAGTCAGCACGAGAGCTTGCGTGGTGAAGTCTGACAACACTGAAGGATCTAGAAGGCTGTTGCTCTCTGGGCTCGCTGTGTCCTTGTCTGTTGATGATTGCTGTCAAATAAATGAGTAATTAATTATCTAAGTTACGACTACATAGACCCGTGTGTTCTACTAGGGCCCAGATTCTGCTATTTATATGTTGTATACGTAATTATAGATGTTAAGATAATCATTTATACCGTATATACATCTCACAAAAAACGACAGATATGTTCAGCAAGGTATTCACAGGGTCAGAAGATCGGTAGAGAAATATGAGGTTTAAGAATCTTTATTTTCTCATAAGAATTAAACTCACTTACACGACAACATAACACAAATTATTAACTTAAAAATATACAATTGTCGGCCAACGTAATTTTGTACTTAAATCAGAAAAGAAATATTGCGTAGGTACTCAGTAGGCTATAGAAACCATCTGAGTAAATATCTTTAATAGGGTTTTTCTACAAAAATACTAATATCTGCCAGATTTTGCTTGAATACCTAAAAAACAGCTCATTCATTTTAATAAAAAAATCGTGGAAATGTTTACACGCGATCACGGCTGCACACGACTGCACCAGATTGAATAGTATCAATCAATCAATAAATCAATCATTTATTTGCAAGAATACAGAGTTACAAATAAGGTCTTAACAATAATGGTATCTATGTCGTAAGTATTCAGTCTGCAAGCAGACGCGCAAATATTCAATGAAATAATATTTTATGAAATTTATTATTTTGGTATTTTTTTCCTTATTCGTTATTGCAAGGAAAAGTCTATGTGAAAAAACGAACAGAATTTTAATGGCATTACATCCGTGCGAAGTCGGGGCGGGTCCGCTAGCTTATTTAATAAAATCTCTCCATGACCTGATTAAGCAAACACTCGGAATACGATATGGCCGTTTCTATTTTTTTCTAAGATTTCTATCTTCAGGCGAGGTTTTCCAGCCGCCATGCGATAGGCGCGAGCGCACAATGAACTGTATCATTTTGTAGGTTTTATAACAACATATCAAATTCTATGATGTTTCCTAGCGCTTACAATATTTTGACAAGGCGAATGCATTGGTAAAACTTTTGTCATTCAATAGTACTTTATGACCTACTGATATTTAAATATTACAATTAGGGCTTTCTGACCTACTGATATTTAAATATTACAATTAGGGCTTTCTGACCTACTGATATTTAAATATTACAATCAGTGCTATCTTTTTTTCTATTTATTTTATTTAATTCAATTCAATTCAATTTCAATTCAATTCTTTATTTGCTTACTAAGTGTTACAAATAGGTGTTTAATAACAAAATAGTACTTAAAACTTAGTTACCGCTATGGTATTGCAAACGTTTGAGGACAGCAGTTTTACATTAGAGCTAAAACAATATACTAAAAATTAAAATAAAATAAAGGCTCTTTACTTAACTAATCACAACCTTAAAGGATGCATAGAGCAGACTTATTATTATTATAATAATATATATTTTCTAAACCATTGTACGTATTGTATATAATATCAATTTAGTTTATTATGTTTTTATTTGTATTTTAAATTTTTTGTAGTTAAATATTCATTTATGGAATAAAAAGTTTCAGATACTAGGTATGATTTTAAAGTTTTTGTAAATTTCCTACTGTTCGTTTCATTCTTTATGTGCGGAGGCAAATTATTAAAGATTGTTACTGACATATAGTAAGGGCTGGTATTTAACATTTTAATCCTAGATTGTGGCAAGTAAAGTCTATTTTTATGTCTAGTATTTAAATCATGAGTATCTTTTACTTTGGTAAATTGCTTCATATTTTTAAAGGTAAATATACATATATCGTATATGTATAAGGATGGTACGGTAAGTAAATTAAGTTTTTTAAAAAACGGTTTGCAAGACTGGGTTATTTATTTATTCTTTATTGCACAAAAAAGTAAAGTACAATTGGCGGACTTAATTTTTTACCAGTCAACCACAAGGTATAACAGAAACATTGGAATTTTAGGCTGTGAAACATTTAAAAATGGCAGCGAGAACAACAAATCTCAGATATTAATACTTAAATATATTCTATCGAGCAAAGTATTGCCAATCGCATTTTTATCGCTGCGATTCAATAGATAATATCCTTTACTTCCACAAATGAATTTCAGAATTGTCCTACTTGAACTTGTAACGTTTTACCTAAAATAACAGTTGACTTTTCTCAAATTCAGAACCTAGCCCGCCTTAAAACTCGCCTGTTGAATAAGTGAATAAACTGATTGTCCTAGTCGTAACGAGCCATAATATTGTCAGACATATTTTCAGAAATCCTAATATAACGTAGGCTACAATTGTTTGGCATAATGTATTAAATCGCGTAAACTCAAAAAGCAGCATAATTATAATGCATGATGTTCCAAAGCATAATAATCGAAACGAATAATTAATGAACGCATATTATTTGAAAGCATAACAATTAAAACGATTAATAAGTTAACATGATATTATGACAATGAACATTATGCTAAGAAAAAAATAGTATTTTGGTTCAATTACTTCACTGTAAACAACCAAGTTAATTAAGTAAGTCCGCAAAACTATAGTATACAATTACCTTAGTACAAGAGTAGTCCCCGCAGCTGCCTTTGGAAGAGCACGGGCGGTCCATGTCGTCCGTGCTGCCCGGGGAGATGCGCCCGTCGTCCTCAGTCACCTGGGAGAGAGTCGACTAAGGTGAGGTCAACGAAACGAGATAGATAAGGTAAACCATCTGACCGTGACCACAGATTACGCAATAGTTACTACGAAACAAATAAATCATGGAAAATTGTCAATTTTAAATGCCAGGGCTACCGCTTGCGATATAGACGTCAATAGTCAGTAACTACTCACAAGTACAGTACGATTGGAATAAAAAAATAAAATGCTTTTTTCTGTTAAACTTTCTTTGATTTTTAGCATTTTACAATGCTTATTTCATATCTAAAATCAGAAAACTAAAGCAACCTGAATAACGGCGGAGGCTGCCGTTTTTATGTTTATTTTTTTTAACCCTATTCAGATTTATTAGTTTGTTTGTCTACTCTCATTCCCTTTTTATGACTTTTTACCACCTGATGACATAAAAAATTAGTATTTGTATAGACAGCTACACACCTACCTATATAATTTTCATTTGTATTGTTATATAAATGCATTTTAGATGAAAATAATTTGAATTAATTTGATTTAATTCAATATTTGACGAAATGTGAAATGGATGTGTAATTTACATGTGATATAAATAATATTTTATTTTTATTGTTTGCTTTTGCTATTTGTTTTTTTGCTATTTCACATCAGTTTCGTATGTTCTTGGGTACACGCCGGGTTCGAAACAGTTGCTTAGCAACCTACTAAACACCGCAAGATTCGCGTACGAATACTGTTGACAACCAAGTGCCAAATGAGTTTTGGAAGACTCGGCGGCTGGTAGGTAATTATTAATTACATGCAGTGGACAGAGGCCTGCCGTTACTGAGTTACTTCGCTATAGCCAGCGATTATTATCTGTCAATATTGACGAGGTTGTTATGGCGTGATTCGTGGTAATGAAAAGCTGCCAGTAAGTGCCGAGTGCGAGTTGCAGTGACAGAAGTGAATGACTTCACCATCGCGTTTAGCGAGCACGTAAATGTCAATTAGTATGAAATCGAGTCAACGCCATCTAGCGGCTAATTTGGTCAACATTAAGATCGCTAGATGGCGCTCACTCGATGCCATACAAATTTGCGTTTTTTTTCTCGCAAACGCGATGGTGAAGTTATTGACTTCTCTCATTGCAACTCGCACTCAGCACTCAGGAGTAATCAGTATTTGTTATCTCATAACAAGGCTTATTCGGATTTTTCTGACAAATCAACTTCGTCTTAAAATTAGTATTCTTTATCTCGTTTCATTGGCTTTACTAAATAAAACAAGATACATCGCGTGGAACTATCGATCGACAATAGACCAAATGTCATAAATATTATAAAAGACAACATTTTAACTGACGAATCATGATAGCCATAAATTTTAGATGCACATATAGTACCTGATATTTAAATATTACAATTAGGGCTTTCTGACCTACTGATATTTAAATATTACAATCAGTGCTATCTTTTTTTCTATTTATTTTATTTAATTATTTATTTATTCTTTATCAACTTTATCATACTAGCAACTACTTTAGCAATTGAGATAATGATGCCAATTAAATACGCTCCTGGTCTTTTAGTTGCTCACAGTATTACCACAGATTACTTGATAGTTACTTGATAGTTAGTTGACGACACGATTGGCGTAGTGCGCTGGAGCACGGTTTCTCGCCTTTGATTCCGTAGTGTCCCGGGTTCGATTCCCGGTCGGGTCAATTCAGGAAACGACCTTTTCCGAATTGACTCGGGTCTGGGTGTGCTGGGAGACGCCCCTGGCTTATTTCCTTGTGTGGTACCTCGTAATACAGGGATATTGATTCCTACTTCGAGACCATTAAGAGGTGTGTTGTCTGAAATGACAATTTACTAATCCTAAATGCGTGCTGCCATGTGACACGCATATATTGCCAGGGCTACCTCTTTCGATATAAATGTCAGTTGTCAGTACTTACAGTATGTCATCGCTACAGTTCAACCGCAAAAATGGCGTGCAAATGCTCTACGCAGCTGTTGACAACTGCCAAATGAGTCATGGAATACCCGGCGGCTGGTAGGTAACTATCGCGCGCAAGTACATTCAGTGACAGAGGTGTGCCCAAAATCTGAATCCGCAATGGTCTCGCACAGTTCGGTTTCAGAGATGTTTCCTTCCGAAGACGCTTAAATTGTGGAATGAACTCCCTGCCGAGGTTTTCCCGACGAGTTATATTATGGAGTTCTTCTATAGGGGTTTGAAAAGGTTTTTGCAGGGTCGACAACGCGCGAGTGATACCCCTGGTGTTGCACGTGTCCATAGGCTGCGGTATCCGCTTACCATCAGGTGGTCCGCATGCTTGATTGTCACCGAAGTGGTATAAAAAAAAATGTATTACTTACGTTACTCCCTTCCAAGCCGCTTTCAGCGTCATAGGAATGTTCCACTCTCGCCACGTCTCCCGCCGGTCCGTGCTGCATACTATGAGCGCGTCCTTCGCTATCCTGTATTATTAATAGTGTATTATTATTTGTAGTCCGTAATGGTGATAGGTAGAAGTACTAAAACCAGATGCGATGCACTTACAACTTGCTATTCAATTATAGACTTTAGGATGTGTGTTGTTAGAATGAGTTTGAAGCATTACTATTTCAGTGTTAATCATATTACTAATTTTAACTGTCGGTATGGTATTGTTGAGGGTTGTGCCATCTTAAGAAATCTTCTACAAAAGACAAACCGGGTGATTTTCACAAAACTTACAAAACGACATGGCAGAATCAGTGAGAGTTTAAAAATTAAATTAGAGTTTTTTCGATTGACTTTTGCTTCAAGGTCACAAGCTACAAGCTCAGTAATTTTCGTTTAAAAGCCTTTTTTAATGAGGGTTCATCAGTTCATCAATCAGATACATACATTATTCGTATTTTCCGATAATTTTTTTGGTTTATTTATTATTTTAATCATTACTATAGGAATATTGTTTCCATAAAGGCCTCAGTGTTGTGCACTGCCTATTTGTGCAAATGAAACAGGAGGGCATACGTTCACTACGGAAGATACATACCGATTAAAACAGTGGCTTGTAGCCATTCGCAGTGATAAATTTACTCCAACAAAAATAGCCTCATTGATTAATAGTTGAATTATAGGCTAGGCAATGAATGATTTTGGATGGAAAAGTCGTAAGGAGAACTTTTTACTTTGGAACTTTGTTGGGACTAGTTACGAGATAAACATACTAAAAGTCCTTGCCCCTCTGAGGTGAGCACGAGGGGGGCAAAGAAGGTCCCGTTTTTTGTGTTTTTGCTTACATCTCGAAAACGGTGCGTAGTACGAAATTTTGTTGTACCACATAATGAAAGCTTATAAAATTCTCCACAACTTTAGCCTTCACTTTTTTTATTAGTTAATGCAAATGTAAGACTTATATGGTTTTTTCATGGATGCCACTGTCAGAACTAGACCAAATTACAATGGCATCACACGGGAAGCACCAACTTTTCAAACAAAAAAAAGAATCATCAAAATCGGTGCACCCAGTCAATAGTTCTGAGGTAACAAACATACTACAAAATTTGTAGTATGTTTGTTACCTCAGAACATATGTACTACATGTGTATGCTACAGAAAATTTAACACATTTATACATACAAATACAAATCGACCATTTCTCGAAGCTCATAGCTAGGCAAAAATTGGAGACATAAAAAGTGTTAATGCCAAAGTTGTAGAGAATGACTGGCCTGTTGGCGCAATGGCAGCGATCCTGCCTTTAGCGCCGGAGGTCGTGGGTTCGATCCCCACACATGACAAATATTTGTGTGACGAACATTTGTATTTGTTGTGTGTCTGGGTGTTATTATCTATTTAAGTATGTATTTAGAAATATTTAAGTATGTTTATCAGTCTTCGACGCCCATATTAAAAGCTCTGCTTAGTTCGGGGTCAGATGATCTTGGTGTGAATTGTCCCAGATATTTATTATTTATTTATTTATTAGCTTTCATTATGTATTACGACAGAGTTTCGTACGACGCACCGTTTTCGAGATGTACGCTAATGAAACAAAAAACGGGACCTTCTTTGCCTTATTTATAGCAAGTGAGTATTAGCCCTTTTTACTCATGTGTTCTTTACTATAGGCCTCATTACAATCTCCGAATTAGTTCATTAAAGCTATTTCTCTATGAGATTAGAATGAGCAAGATGTGTCAGAGCACATGCCGCGAAGAACTAACCGTTGGGCGGAAAGGTTTGGATTGAATCCACTATTGTAGAGTAAGTTAGGTGGGACACTCTCCCGCATGATTATCGGACGACCTGACTAAGTAGTTATAGCAGGTGATTATATTAACTATAAATCAAATATTGGCACTATCACTAGGTTATGTAGAAACTATCTATAATTAAGTGAAAAGTAGATCATTTCAACGAGTTTTGTCTTAAGGGGGGCTAAGCAAGAGCAACACCCCACGACGATCTCTATTGTAGAAATCGTGTAGAAAGGTCTTCATACGAAAAATACCAATGCACGTTTGGTTTTGTATGCAAGCCTTCAAATAAAAATAAGTAACATACTGCAGCTTATTTGACACACACCACATCGCATCCAGTATTAATACTTTTCTACCTACGTCCTTGTCATGTTATTATGACGTCATAATGTCTTGGGGCATACACGGGAGGGGGAACATAGACGGGTGACGCTTGGAAAGTATTTAAATAGGACTTGATCTTTACAATAACTACTATAAGGTAAACTATTCATTGTGAACGAGCAATGATTTGGTGGTGCTATCGAAAAATACGGCGAACAATATGTTCAAACAAATTATTTGAATCAGTCTTATTTAACTAAAAAATACCACGTTAAATTAGTGTAGTAAAAAATTTGAGTCCGTGACTCAAGTTTTCACAGGTTTTTTTTTTTAATTAGAATTAGTTACAGAGATAATTACATGTCAAGTT
Organism: Udea olivalis; assembly: GCA_947369235.1. NCBI lineage: Eukaryota > Metazoa > Arthropoda > Insecta > Lepidoptera > Crambidae > Udea > Udea olivalis. The sequence goes on along the minus strand of OX376370.1, from coordinate 4,344,571 downwards.
AGTCTACATTCTAAGATACAACTAGTCATTTTATCAGCTCTGATATAAAAAAATTAAAAAAACTTTATTACTCATTTTATTTGGACTCAAATACTCTACAACTCGAAGTATTACGAGGCTACAGAGTTGATAATGCCGCTAACACCAACCCGCCGTGTCAACAAGTCGTAAGCTTCAGTGTGTAGCTGGCTTTTGAATATCACAAAGCTAATAAACGAAATTAGACACTTTCCAAGACGTCACTCCATTACGACAGAGGGATACAACAGGTCACGTGGTAAGGGGTCACTTAGGGACATCAATATTATTGAATAATCTGAATCGAGTAGAAGCATCTATCTGTGACTTGTTAGAGTTCTATTAAAAGCGTTGAAATGTGTTTCTTAAGACTTTTTGTAACATCCGATTTATCGACTGGATATAATAAGCTTGACAGAGCGTGGTGTTACAAAATATTGTGAAAAAAAACGTAGTGTCATTAGTGTAACACTACTTTGCATTTTAAAAAAGTCTACTTATTGAAAATCTATTCTGAAGCTAAGCATTGTTTTGTGTTCTGTGATTTATTATTGTGTTATACAGTACATAAAGTGCTAATTTGTGTGGATAATTTGTGCTTGACCAATATCTCCACATTAAATGACAAGTTTTGACAAGGTTTTTAAAGGTGTGAGAGAGATAAACACTACTATTTTTAAGGAAAACTTGTCTCTGTGCAGTTGTTTTTTTATTTTCTTAAATTTATTTGTGTTTTTATTTACATTATTTGTGAAAGTGTTTCTCTACACTAAACCATGCAGGTTTTATTTGATAGGAATAAACTTTTATCTAAAAGATTATCTAGCTTTAAAAAAAATTGAAAATATGCAAACTTGTTTTGTAACGCATATTATTATTACAACTCATAAGCTTCATATTCAATTCTGTTCGCATAGTTTCAAATATTAATATGCCTACGGGGTCCATGAAATAAATACTAACGACTAATACGAATTTCATTTTTTAACACTATATACGAATATAGCAGACTTTTTAGACAGCTTATAAAGTAAAGGGAAAATTAAAAAATGTATTGGTCCCCTTCGTGGTTCCCAATTCGTTCTAAATAATTTAAACCTTAATCTGTTCACGGAGTAGGTGCAATTTTAAGTTATTTAATTCAGATCGAAATCAAACAAAATCATTTGGAAAGAGACCACTACAATTGTAGATAAAAATATACATACATTAAGACATAATAAGGTTTAATTTCAATCTCAGTTAAATGTAATCTTCTTGAGTTGTTTATTTTACCCTCGGTGGTCCAATTGTGTCTTTGGAAGTCGGTACAGAAAATGATCTTTGTGTTTTGAAAAGCATCCTTGCCGAGGTCTAACGACAACAAGCGTAAAGCCAGGAACACGTCAAATAATAAAGATGATATTTTGAGCGACATTCGTTACGTTTAAAATAGCGTTAGATTGTATAACAGTAGCAGTTTTTATTAAATCACGTAAAGTAAGATGAAAATACATAATGTAACGTTTACAGTTGATAACGTAACGTTTAAGTCCATAATGTAACGTAAAAGTCCAAAATGTTACGTATAAATTCCACAATGTAACGTAAAAGTCCAAATGTAACGTAAAAGTCCAAATGTAACGTAAAAGTCCAAAATGTAACGTTGAAAGTTTTTAACGTAACGAACATCGGCACAAAAAAGCGTCAGGGTTGAAGCATACGGTATACCAATGCATACAAACGAGATCAATGAACGCATCCAAACAAGTTGCATGAAATAACACAATGTGATATAGTATGTAGTAGAATGGTCGTTGTATACTGTCCCATGTACTGAAAGATAACAGATTAGTAGTATTTTAGCGGCAGGGAGGTTATTTTTGAAAAAGGTAATTTTATCTGACACTTAGTTACAATGACGATCGTTTCAAAACTTTGTAATATAGGGTGTAAAAAATCCCTTAACGAAGCCGAGACCTACGTATTCTGCACATCATCAGGACCATTTTTTCTTTCTATGGTTGGGTCTATACCTGGGAACTCAAAGGTTACGAAGTTATTAAAGGTCAAAGTCAAAAAAAAATCTCAAGATTTTGATGAAAACGAACTCTAATCATTATTACTTAATTTTTTTCCCAGGAAACATTATCATAATTTCAAGTATTTCCTGACAAAAAATTGCTTCAAAACGTTCAACTCGCAATGTACCTACATCGTGCGTACCCCTTGATTATGCGTCACAGCCACGCACACGCACACAAGCGCAGTAGCGGTCTGTTGCACGCGTTACATTGCGTAGTCCGTTTTTAGGTTTTAAATTGACACCATTAAAAAAAATTCGTTTCCCATTAATTTTTTTTTCTGTGACTTGATTTAATGGTCTGAGTGCATAGACGCCGGCTTCGTTAAGGGTCTTCTTACACGCTGTATACAACAAGAGGTTGTTTTACTCATATTTTAATGTTGTATACAGAGGAAATCAATCAACAGTTTTAGACTTTTAAGTTGAACATAAAACAAGACTTGAATAACCAATGATTTTTTTTCAACAATCATTAAGTTCACAGTTTATCCTTCACAATGCCATTCCCGAAGCTAAATAGGAAAATTATTGTGCAATACAAGTTGACCTCATCCCATTACAATATTATGTTGAAAGCTATCACTTAAGTTTATTTTAGTAGCGATAAATAACTTTTACCGTACTATTATTGCTCGTTTCTTTGTACTATTTACATCTCCCAGCCACCGTTCGGAAAAAAGAATATAGTCTCAACTAAAACTCAAGCTATTTTTTCACTTTCTATTAAGCCAATTTGCGTCTGTGTGGGAGACCAGAGAAAATCTTATATCTATGTAATATTGCTTAGAAGATAGCCGGAAAACATTATTTTATAGCTATTGGAGAAACTTATATGATAAGAAACCACATACAATAAACCCAAATAGATGAGTATCACCTTAGTGCTCAAATAAATACTTAAAAAGATAATACTACTTGGTCCTGAGTGGGAATCGAACCCACGATCTTTAGCGCGACTTACATTTCAGTACAATTACAGCAAAATTTAAAATATTTTTAGTTGAATTGAGATGTCCCGAAAATAAAATTTTCAATTGAATACTACGATCAAATATAAAAAAACCAGTCTGTTCATATTGTATGTTGTGGGTCTTATATTTGATTCAAGTTCAGAAGGTCAAAACAAAGACAAACCAGAAATGAGTAGGTATATTAACAGATACACTATACCATAGCGAATGCTTAACAAAAACAATCAACCTGTTTCATAGTGCCACACAAACACCCACTCACAAACACACCTACAAAAGCGTTATTACTAAAGAAAACGTTACCATTTTTTTCAATTATATAAAGTAAACGCTATATTCAATTAGCTTTAATCCTAATAACTATGGATTTCGTAACGAAATAAAATTAAATATTCGCCAGTTTTCACAAAAATATCCGGTAACAAAACAAACCGGCCTCCCACCACAGTCGCACTACCAAGCCAGCGCTACGACAGCTCTACATGGACGTCACGTTACCTGCTGCGGCGCGTGCGGCAAGTGCGGCAAGTGCGGGCTGTGGCCGCCGCCCGCGGGCGCGTGCGTCGGCTGCAGCGTCGGCGAGCGGCCTGGGGGGGGGGGGGGGGGGGGGGGAGAAGGGGGAGGTGTAATTATTGTGATTTTACGCCACTTGTGCTGGGGTGGATATCGTGGGGTAGGGATTACTGATATAAGATACCCACAGAAAAATGGAGAGATTCAAACGGTTTAATTGGGTAATTTTCACACAAGAGTGGTTTTTATGAGCAGACTGGGGATATTTACAAAATTTCTAAAAAACATAACTAAGCTATAGATTTTCGCGGAACAAAGATTATTTTTCAAACGATAGGTATAATGTTATCCAGCTAAGAAATTCTTGAACCATTGAAACAGTGTCACCCTTTAAAAGACAACCACCCATTTTTGGTCGGTTAAATTCAGGGCTGCTAAAATTTGAGCTAAGATTGTTAAAAAAAACATCTCATGCACGTGTTTAAGATGTTTTTTTTTGTAAATAGTGAAATAGAATAGACATTCAGGCACAAAAAAGGTTTATACGTGGTAGCAATCAAATTTAAAGTGCAGCTGTCTTAATTTGCGGGATGGTAAAGTATACTTTAAAATGTATAACTGATCACTCATGCATAGTTGTATGTATGGTTGCTTGTTGCCTTATTTAGATCAAAACTAAACTTGCAAAATAAATTAGTTTAATATATGACTTTACTGAATCATAGACTTTCATCTTCAGGGGTAAAGATAATTTGAATTCTTACATTCGTCATACTGAAATCGACAAAAAAATCGAATACCTAGTTAATTATGAGGTCAATTACCTCCATAAGCAGATGAAATAGCCACTTGATCCAGCACGTCCCAGGACTTCTGCCGCCGACTGCACAGCGACGAGTGCGACGAGGCCGGCGGGTGGATCAACATCGTAGACTGAAAGAAACGTTCAGTTGTTCTATTTGATATTTATCTTGACTTATTAACAAGACATAACTCTCAAGTTTCTTGCTGAATCATTTTTTAATTTCTTTAATCCTTCTTCTGGTGCATAGCTTGTGGCCTTTGTTTTTGTTCAAAAAACTTTAAAATCTGAGCTTTCAAAATCGAATAAGTTAATGAGGATTCCCGACCGTGGCAGCTCAGACAGGCTTCACGTACACAAACTTTTTTTTTTGGCACATAAATCTAAATAGCTCATAAAAGAAGTTTATTACGTCTTCCAAAATTCAAGCGGGAAGTTATACAATCATGTTCAAGTAATGATATAGGGAACTATTGTAATCGAAGACATATCAAATTCTGATCTTGAAATTCGCTCCAATAAGCACGATAAATATCCAGCAATTTTAAATTATTTTTTGTTTTTTACTTGAAAAAAATCTAATCAAATTAGTCACATCATATACAGGGTGGTCCAAACATACACGTCAACAGTTTTTTTTTTGCTTCCTCACACTTAGGGGTATCCGAAAATACCCCATGTATGTTACCCGATTTTTTGTAGTTTTCGAGTTACCATGTAAATTTCAATGAGTTACTTTAGCGGCATCATAGTGAAATTTTTCTTTCTAGACCCTACCTGGGAACCCAATACTTACGAAGTTATTGAAGGTCAAAGTGAAAAAAATCTCAAGATTTTGATGAAAACGAACTCTAATCATTATTACTTAATTTTTGTCCTAAGAAACATCATCAAAATTTCAAGTATTTCCTAACAAAAAATTGCTTCAAAACGTTCAACTCGCAATGTACATCGTGCGTACCCCTTGATTAAGCGTAACAGCCGAACACAAAAAGCGCAGGAGAGCGGTCTGTTGCACGCGTTACATTGCGTAGTCCGTTTTTAGATTTTAAATTGACACCATTAAAAAAAATTCGTTTACCATCAATTTTTTTTTCTGTGACTTGATTTAATGGTCTGAGTGCATAGACGCCGGCTTCGTTAAGGGTCTTCTTACACCCTGTATACAACAAGAGGTTGTTTTACTCATATTTCAATGTTGTATACCCAGGAAATCGATTAACAGTTTTAGACTTTTAAGTTGTACATAAAACAAACTTAACACGTAGTCAATGTATTTTTTTTCAACAATCATGTGAATTCTTCAGAATCATCTGGCGCTATTATTCTTCTAATAAAGAAAAAAAATCAGGCATTATCTCAACAAATCGCGCTACACTGACCGAAAAAGTGACTCAACCTTTTTTTTTCTGGGTGTGAAATGCGTTACGCACTATCCCACTGCCTAGGTTGGGCAGTGGGGGAGTGTGGGACTCTCTGCCGGTGAAGCCGGCGGCATACCCAATAAAAAACACCCAGGTATACCTCACCGCTTTGGAATAGGGCGACATGGAGCCTATCGGATTACCACATCGCCCCAGCGGTCGGCCTAGCCTATGCGCCGGGCCTCCTCACGCTACGGGGGCATCCCGGTATACTGGGACACCCCCAGACGGAAGCACCTTGAAATGGAGTGTAAGCCCCCCGGCTTACAACCCAGTGCTACTTTTAGGGAGCAGGAAGAAGGCGCGCAAACCGCCGTCTCCTCACCCCCCGCCGTCTGCGTCGCAGAGGGGCCGCTAAAGGATCGTCCTCTCGGGCCCTCTTCGCGGTCTCCTTCTGCGTCATCACCTCCTCGCAGAAGGAGACCATTGCCCTCCAGGCCTACTCACTCTCCAACATAGCTCGAACTGTGGCTGGGAGTGAGAGGTCCTCTCCAATGACAGTAATAAATCCGCCTCCACGACGGTACTGGCATCATCTGGAACCGCGGGCGAGAAGTCATCTACCCCAGAGACAACCGTGAACTCTGATGCAGAGGGTAAATGGACTGAGGTAAAACGCAAACGTGTGCGTACCTCACTTCCTGGGGTGCTCAGGGGTACTGCCGCACCGGGAGCTACGTCCGCTGAGAGCAGCTAAGAGACGGCGATACCTTCATCTGTACTACGTGCAGGAGGGCACCACTGTGCAACAGGTCAGCGATTATTTTTCAGCCGTGTGTATTGATGACGCCATTTGTGCTTACTCTGATATGAGTGTTATAATTTTGGGAGATTTTAATTTGAACTCTTATATAGCGCTGATGTTAAAAGACATTTCGACTTGTTTTGTTCTCTACAACAACATAATAAAGTATTTAATAGCCGCGGCGGTATGCTAGATCTTGTGCTGAGCGATCTTGAGTCTGATATGGTCAGTGTAGATTTAAGCGTAGACCCCTTGGTGCAAATAGATATCATCCAGCGCTTGCGGCAGAATTTAAACTTCGATGCGGGAAGCAGCCGGTGCCGGTGCTTTTGCAACCTCCAGAGTGTCGTTCTGCCTCTAGCCCCGAATTCAATTGGCGTAAGGGCGATCTACAGGGATTGTATGCAGCATTGGCTGCGATAGACTGGTCGGATATGTTAACACTAACAGACTTGGATTCAGTTGTCGCGCTGTACTACGACATTTGTTCCATTAAAAACACGTCCAAAGTATAGCCAACCTCATACTTATCCAAACTGGTACACCGGGAAAATAATTAGACACATTAAGAACAAGTGTTTTCACTCAAAAAGGTTCAAAAAGGAAGGCAAGGAATTTAACAGGGAACTTTTCAAATACTACCGAGAGCGGGTTATGAAGTAAATTGATTATGAGTATCAACAGCATCTGATGCTTATTCAAAATAACATAATCAATGATCCTGTAAAATTTTGGGACTTTATGAGGGAGAAGAAAAAGGAGATAGGCGCTGTCGATACCTACACTTGCGGTGGTGCTGAGGTGCTGGGCCAGAATGCAGCTGACGCCTTTGCCGAATACTTTAGCTCGGTTTTCCTTCCCCGATGATCCCCTGTTAGATCATACTGAGGCAGCGCATGCAGCCCACACCTATCCTGATGCTGCTTCTGTCACAGTGTTGTCGGTCGAGGAAGCTGATCTGAGGAAGGCTGTGCGGCGGCTTAAGCCACGTTCCTCGGCAGGGCCCAATAATATTCCGGTATTCTTGGCAAAGGATTGTGTGTCGGCTTTGAGTGCGCCTCTGCTGTATATTTTTAATTTGTCTCTGAGTCAGGCAAAGTATCCGAGCGATGGAAATTAACACGGGTTACTCCTGTTTCTAAGAGGGATGGTGGCACAGATGTTTCGTCATTCAGACCAATCGCGGTCCTTTCGGTTTTCGCCAAAATCTATGAGACAATCTTGAATAATCATATTGGTAATCAGGTTTGTACATTGTTGCATGATGATCAGCGTGGATTTCGGCATGCCCGTTCTACTGTCACTAATCTTGTAGCACATGCGGAATACGTCTGTTCTGAAATGGACTGGGGTCGGCAAGTGGACGTGGCCTACTTTGATTTTAGAAGGGCCTTCGACTTGGTTGGTAACGATATCTTGCTGCGGAAGTTAGCAATAGTAGGCTTCACACCTAACCTGCTTGAACTAATGTCTTCCTACCTTCGTAATCGCCGTCAATATGTCAGACTGAACGGATATGAATCTCCCGAATACTATACTAGATCGGGAGTGAGTCAGGGAAGTACCTTGGGCCCTACTTTGTATTGATTTTTGTAAATGATTTGCCAGACAAGATTCACGTAGCCAAATGCCTTTTATTCGCAGATGACCTTAAATTGAGTCTAGGAATTGGAAGTAATGACGATACTGAGGCATTGCAGAGGGACATTAACTCTGTAGGGGAATGGAGCCAAAGCAATCGTCTCCCGCTGAATGGAAATAAATGTAAAGTTGTTACCTGTTCTCGTAAACGCTGTTTGACAGATACAACCTATATCCTATTTGACGCACCATTGGAAAGAGTAAATAGTATACGCGACTTAGGATTAGAAAATGACATCAAATTTGACTTTCATACACATGTGACAACAATCTGCAAGATGGCTAATAGGATGTTAGGATTTGTTTTAAGAACCGCTAGTCAGTTTAGTAACCTGAAAGCGGCAGAGGTTTTATACAATGCCTATATCCGCAGTAGGTTGGAATATGGTGCGGTTATCTGGGATCCGTATGAAAATAAATATGCGCTTATGGTAGAGAAAATACAGCGTAAGTTTGCCCGCTGGCTGTATAAAAAAAGATACGGATACTATCCTTATTTGTACCCGTCTATGTTTGTCTCTGCAATGGTCGATTTGAACTCCCTCAAGTTCAAACTCAAACTCAAACAATTTATTTGCATAAATTTTAGGTTAAATAAATACATGTGTCATTGTTATTGATCAGGTACACATAGTCTCACTAAAATTTGCTAAATTAACAGCGTGCAAATGTTCATTACATTAATAAATTATATTCATTTATGGCATTACAAAAATATTATTTACAAAAGACATTAAAATTACTATTCCTAACAAAAATTGTTAAATCACAATCATAATAACACTGAAATTACCAATACAATATAAATTAACAGATTAAATGCATTAGGTAACTATACATGATAGCAAACATTAGAATAATCATTAAAACACTTTAATTACCCATAAAAGTTAAATATAAAGTAAAAATAAATAACAATATAAGATTAAAATTACTAATATCATTAATTATAATGTCAAAAATTAAAATGTCACACATAACAATTTAGGATGCTTCGATTAAAATATTCATTTATAGAGTAGAAGGGACGTTCCACTAGCCAAGCCTGCAGTTTAACTTTAAACAGAGAGCCTGTAAGTTCTCTTAATTCTTCTGGCAGTGCATTAAATACTTTAATAGCCATTACAGGTACATTTTTATGTGTAAGAGTTAGTCTACTTGCGGGTAACTGTAGTAAGTTTGCAGGGCGCTTCCTAAATGATTTTACTGTTGCAGTCTGTTTTATTGGAAAAAAATTTGAGTGCTGCTTTACAAATAGACAGATTTGTTTGATATAGAGGCTTGTAACGGTTAGAACTTTTAATCTTTTAAATAATGGTCTGCAAGAATCAGTATAATCAGCACTGCATATTGCCCTCATACATTTTTTTTGTGTTTTCAGAACCCTATCTATATCAGTACAGTTTCCCCATATCAGAAGACCGTACTGCAGGATCGAACCAACATAGGCATGGTACGCTTCCAGAGCCACTTCAATAGAAACTGTCTCTCTGAGTTTGCGTAAAGCAAACACGAATCTGCTGAGCCTGTCACTAACACCATTTATGTGAAATTTCCAGCTACAATTTTCATCAATTATTAATTCAGACGACTAATGCTATTACTAAAACATTACCTTTCAATAATACGCAACGTAATTAAAAGCCCAGCAGTGTTAGAGAAATTTTGCCTCTTAGTCCCTTTAAATATTCCACGTGACTCGGACGGGCAGGTCGCGCCGCGCCGCCGGCCCCGGCTGCTGGCGCGGCCGACCTCGCGCACGCAGCGCGCCGCGCACGCGCCCACCGCCCGCGCACTCCGCTGGATCGGGGACTTGCTCGCTCAGCACAATGACATTGATATCTTCGCCGACAAGCTGGGCCACATATTTGATCAATTTTGTATTTTTTTAAATGACACGCATCTATAGTATTTTATTTGTTTGATTTTGATGATTATTGTGCCTAATTGTTTTGACCTTTGTTAGTTGTATCTCTTTGTAATTTGACTGTTTCTTTTTTCATTTGTTTCTCATTGATAATCTATGACTTTATTTGTTTGTGCTGTGTTTGCTTTTTATAATTTTAACATTTTATTGACCTTTTGTGACATTTTATTCTGACAATTTTATATCTTGACATTCATTCTCATTTCATTATGTAAGTAATATTTTTGTTTTTTTTTCTGTACTATTACTAAAATATTAAATAATTTTGATTCCATAATTTGTATATTAAACTTGTAAGCACCTTGGACTTAGTCTGTAAGCATGCAAGTGTTTTAAATGAATAAATAAATAAATAAATGACAGCCACGAGTGTACGGCGCTGCCCGGCCCATGCTGTGCACACCTGTAGTGTGTGCAGGGCCGTGTCTTCAACAGCACCGCACTCGTGGCACCGCGGGGTGGGCTCCCGCCGGGCGATCTTCTACAGATACCTCCCAAAGCACCTGTGCCCGGAAAGTATCTGCACCAGCCGGTATGTCAGAGGCCACTTCTCCTGACGCACCCACTGGTTGAGGACCGGCCTAACAGCGTCTATAGTGTGCCTGCCATAGACGGCTTCATTTAGGTCCTCCGCCCATCACCGTAAAAGAGCGCTGTGCGCTCGCCTGCGAACGCCCTCTATTTCGTCGAAATAGGGGCGCCCACCTTGTGCTCTCGCTGCTGCCCTGTGCTGGTAGACAGCAGCAAGAAGCTCCGCCTCCATCTCCCAAGGGGGCATGCCCGCAAGAACGCAGGCAGCCCCCGCCGATATGGTGCGGTAGCCGCGTATGGGTCTTACCGCCATTACCCTTTGTGGAGCTCGCAAGAGGGCAACGTTATGCGCGGTAAGAGCCTGTGCCCAGATTGGCGCTCCGTAGAGCGCCATACTCCGGACAATCCCGGCATAGAGCCTGCGGCACGAATGGTCCGGGCCGCGCTCGTTGGGCAACAAGTGTCCCAGGGCACCCGCCGCGCGGATCAGACGGGGGGCGTGAGCCTCAAACCTCCACCGTCCGTCCAATGTGGGGCCCAGATACTTCATCTGGGCCTCCACCCTCACTGTCACGCCGTTTAGGCGGACTGAGACACCAGGGGGCGGCCCCTGCCGTGGCCCATGGAAAAGCAGGGCCGCGGTCTTATTTATCGCCACTTTGAGCCCCAGTGCCTCAATTCGTCCAATGACGAGGCTGGCACCCACCTCAGCCAATCTTTGGACTTCAGGGAAGGTCCTTCCCTGTGGCTACCAGGGTATCGTCCGCGTAGCAGATGACGCGCATCCTAGGAAGGAGCGCGCCGCGGAGAACCCAGTCGTAGCCCAGGTTCCACAGCAGGGGCCCTAAAACGGACCCCTGGGGAACACCGCACCTCATTAGGTGCTGGACTAAAATGACATCACCCCTCTGAAAGAGAACCTCTCGCCCACGGAGGTAGTCCTCCAACAGCCTGCCGAGATACGGGGGCACTCCGAAATAATGGAGTGCATCTCGTATCACGCCGAACGGCAGGCTGTTGAACGCGTTGGCGATGTCCAGGCTCACCGCCAACGACCGCTCGCCCCAAGCGAATGCCTTCTCCGTTTTCTCCTTCAGTAGCGAGAGGGCATCGATTGTGGAATGCCATGCCCTGAACCCAAACTGCACCTACGACAGATTGGGCCCTACTTCATTAAGGTGCTGGACGAGGCGGAAAGCGATGATCCGCTCGAACAGTTTACCCGCCTCATCCAGAAGCACAATTGGCCGGTAACCGCTAGCTTCACCTGGGGGTCTGCCCGCCTTCTGAAGGAGGCACAAACGCCCTTCCTTCCACAACTTCGGTAAACGCGCGGAAATAAGTGCAGCGTAGAAAATATCCCGAAGTTATGCCCCCAGGTGATTCAAAGCAAGGGCAAGAACCTTGCCGGGCACTCCATCAGGCCCCGGGGCCTTTTTCTTGACCTTGAGCCGGTCAACCACCGCCGCCATCTCCTCGTCGGTGACTGGTGGGACTGGCTCACCCTCAAATCCTCGCGCGAGAGGAGATATTGTTGGAGAGGTGTGCGCTGGAGAATCTGGAAACAGTTCCCGCATTACCCTCACCAGGACCTCGGGTTGGAGGGTCTCTACCACGAGGGGGCCGTGATGGCGCAACTTGTCGCGCGCCGCGCGGTACGGTCTCCCCCATGGGTCTCAGTTGAGATCCTCCAACATCTCCTCCCGAGCCCTGGCTTTCGCCTGGTTGATGGCCAGCTGCAATGCCTTCTTGTCGGCCTTGTAGAAGGCATACAGCCGGCCCTCCACTTCAGGGTTCCGGACGCGTCGACGTCTGGCCCGCGTTAACGCCCTGCGCGACACAAAGCACTGCTCCCTCAAGAGCGCTATCTCCTCGCACCACTAGTAAACCAGTTGGCGCCGCGGAGGATCGCCCCTGACACGAGGCATGGCGGCGTTGCAAACTCCTGAGATTATGTCCCGGAACCTGCTCGCCGCCTCGTCGACCCCCGATGTTGTGGGGGTCGCGCCCCATGCCGCGACTACGGCAGCCTCTTCAGCCAGCTCTCGGTTCAGCTTCGTGAGGGATCACCGTTTGAAAAAGGAGTGGCTTTCCCTTCTGGGCGTCACTGCTGGGCCACTTGAGGTGGATTTTTCGAACTGGATGTATTTATGGTTCGAAATCGTCTTCACCTCACTCAGTACACGCCAGTTCTGGTCGAGCCGCGCTATGGAGGGGGTGGCGAACGAGAGGTCCACCACGGACCCCCCCTCCCTGCGCACACACGTGTGGGATGTCCCCTGATTAAGCAGGGACACCCCGGAACTGGCGACCCAGTCTTCCACGGCTAGGCCCCTCACGTTGGTGGACACACTCCCCCAGAGGGTCGACCAGGCATTGAAGTCGCCCATGACGAGGACCGGGAGAGGTGCTAACTTTCTAACCACCGGGTTAAGGTCCCGCAAAAAATGCCCCAAAGTTCGCAAGACCTGTGTTGGGGGAGCAGTACCCGCCTAAAATGACGATGCCCCCCCATGTTGCCGACACATAACCGAGCCCCCGCTCTTTAGTGACGAGCACGTTACGGCCCGCCACCAATATCGCCACGGAACCGTGTGTATCTCCAGCCCACTGTGGCTGAGAGGAGACGAAATACGGCTCCGCGGCCACCGCGACGTCAATGTTCCACTGCGCCATGGAGTGTGGTGGAGTGGTTCAGATTGGTCTGGAGACCGAACTCATTTCTGCATAGCAACCTCTTCCGGTGCAGACGCGCGCCTACCGCCATCAGCTGTCCCGGTCCGGGGACTGCTTTCGCCTTGGTGGGGGGAGGGTTGCAATTTCTTCCCCCATCTCATGCCCTGAGGGCCTCTTTGCCTTGGCGCACACCACGCAGTGCGCCTTCGCCATGCAGCCGGCCGATTTGTATCCCGGTTGCCCACACCGGAAACACAAGTCGTCACAATTTCTGTTCAAGGGGCAGAGCTGGCGCGTACGCCATACATTCGAAGCAACGCATGGGGAGTGGCTCTAGGGCCCGGACTTGCACCGAGCTCCACCCTACAAGTAAGCGTCCTTCGTTGAGCAGCACTCTTGCCGCCGCGATCGGGCACTTGAGGTTCATTGACCCGGTCCCGTTGGGTCCAAAGCGGATCTCCGCAGCTTTGATTTGGACCGGGTCGCAACCACCTTTGGCTACCACAGCAACCACCACCTCTTCTTTGGTGGTGGTGTCATCGAGGCCCATGATGCGCAGGTCTGCGCATTTTGTGGGTCTCGTAACAACCACCATTCCTGCCAGTGCTCCGTTGAGCTTGGCTGCCAGGCGGTCGGCAGCCTCCGCACTTTTGGCGCCCGGCAGCTGGAGCATACGTGCCCCAGTGGCAGTCTGCCGGGTCGTCAGGCCCTCGATCCCCAGTTCGGGGAGCGAGATGGTCTCTTTAGCCCTTAAAAGGGCCGTTTTGTATGAGACCCCTCTTTCTATGGCCTCGGCTGCAAGGTCAAAACTACAGCCGAGGACCGAGGAGGGGTCAGTTTTGCCTTGGGCCTTGGCATCGGCGTGGCGGGGGCAGTAGATAGCGCCCTTTTTGGGCCAGCAGCCGGCTGCGCCCTTTTAAGGGTGGCAGCCGGCTGTGCCGGTTTCGGCTTGGTCGCGGGGGCTGGCGGTACTTGGGTAGACTTCTTCCTCTTTCCCTTGCCCTTCCTGCTGCCGCCAACAACTTGCCACTCCTCCTCGGCGGCGTTGCCAGCAACATTCTGGCTTGATGTACCGGAAGTGCCGGCAACAAGAGGGGCCGCCGCTAGGGCAGGCGAGGGTCCTGATGTTTTTGGGCCCTTCCTTCTGGTTCTCGCCACAGCAGTAACTGGGGCGCTTTCGGCTGGGGGCGGCACTTGCCCTGCGGCGGCTGCCGCTGCCCTCTTTTTGTTCGCCGCCAAATGCGGGCGGGTGTCGGGGATCAGCGCCCCAGCGATACGGGCGCTGACCATTTCGCCCAAGGTCACCAGGAGGTCCTTCTTGAAGGCCTCCGGGTCGAAAGGTGGCGAAACTGGCTCCACCGGAGCCGCCACCAGCTCAGTCTCCTTCCGGGTAGAATATTCTCTCCGGAGGGCCTTCACCTTAACCTTTAGGTTGTTGACTTCACGTCGAAGGTTGTTCTTTTCGACGCGAAGTCGACGACACTCGTCTGATGTCGTGCGACCTAGCGCCACACTGCAAATTTTGCCGAAAAGTCGGGCGTTCTCCTCAAATTCCTTCATAAAGGTGCCTTTTAGGTGGCCCGATTTCACTGCAAGCTCACAGATGCGAGCAGCTCCCTTCTCGGCAGCTACTCGCATCTCTTCGAGATCGAGCGAGGATCTCGCTCGGTAATTGCAACCGTGGTGGTCGCTTCCTCCTCGTCAACGACCGGTAAATCCTTCCGGTAGTACCGGAGGGATAATTTTTTGTTAAATGACTCCTCCGCCGCGTCCACCTTACGCCGCCGGAGGGTCTCCTTAGCCCGGGCCAAGCCTGAAGCATGCCCAGGGTTCTTAACTTTGCCCCTCTTGGAGGCCGCCGCCCGACTGGGCACGGTTTCCTTCTCAAGTTTGGCGTCGTCCATTTCCGATTCCTCACCGGAGTCGAAAACGGCGGTCACCGCATGTCGCTTTGGAAGGACACCCCTTGCGTCGGAGCAAACCTACTTAGACACAAGGTTGTCCTCGTAGAGCCAAGTTCCTCTCCGAATAGACATGTTGCCTATACGAAAAGGGAAAAAAGTCCAATTTGAAAGTCAAAAAATGGTTTTACAAATCCACAAAGAAAAATCACCTCACGTGAGCCTATTAGGCCCCGTTCGACCTGAAACCGGAGACACCTCGACGGCCAGAGAGCTGGGAACACTAATACACAAAAGCCGCAAGGATTGCCCCAAGTGCTAGAGTTTGGTCACCAGGACTGGGAGAGCCAGGGAAGACGACGAGGACGTATAGCACTTAATCACAAAAATCACATGGGGCCTCCCCCAAAGTGACGCAACCTAGAAATTTTCAAAAATTCATAACTCAAAAACTACAAAAAATCGGGTAACATACATGGGGTATTTTTGGATACCACTAAGTGTGAGGAAGCTAAAAAAAATTTTTTGACGTGTATGTTTGGACCACACTGTTTAATTGTTGTACTTTCATACTCTACATGGTAAAAAAAACAAACTTTGCCTTTATGGCGTGTAGTCAAGGTTGAAAATTGTTATGGTAATTATTTTCTTTCTGCCTTTTTTACGTTACGTCAGTAACTAACAAGCACGCGGACCGCCTGGCGGTAAGCGGTTACCGTATCCTTATTTAGTGTTAAGAGCGTTTGCTGGGGGTGGATCGAAAAGGTAATTTTTTTTAAGATTTTTGTTATTATTTTATTGGCTTGAAATAAAACTATATTTTTTTCTCTATTATGTTTTGCATCATACCACATAAAAACAGATTGAATGGTCCAAAATTTGGTATTCGCCAGTTATTTGCTAAATTAAGAAAAAAACGTTTTTACTAAATAATTGTTATTAAAATTCACCGAACACAGTTAAAGTCATAACTATAAAATAAAAAGGTGCAGAAGATGGTAGAGAGATGCATTTATTATACTTACATTTTATTTTAGCGATATAATCACAAAAATCTTCATAAAATGCAACGCTCTAGCAAACGCTCTTAACTATTTTCTCCATTTTGGTGATTGAAAAATCAGTCCCTTACCTGATAATGATCAGCCGTAGGGCAATAATGGTCGCAGTTGTCGGGCAGCCATTTCGGCAGCGAGTGCTTCACGTGGCAGCGCGAGCGCACTTCCTCGCTCACACACACTAGCGCTAAAAGAGAAATGGATTATACAATAAAATAAATTAATACAACCAGACAACATATCAACTGTCATAAAAGTTAGGAAAAATATCCTGCCGTTACGAGGTACAGTCACCAGCAAAAGTAGGTGATGGTTGAACAAAGTTCCAATTTGTATTTATTCATATTCATATTCTTTATTGCACTCCATAAGTTACAAAGTTGGTAAAAAACATAATACAGGACATTAAGGACCCTGTCGGGCGCGGCAAAGATAAGAGAGGGGAGGAGTCACCCTACGCTCGTATTTACAAGAACTATTATTTAATATGAAGTTAGTTTTTAAATATACATTATTTTATTGTACTTGTATAAGTATGTTATTTAAAATATCAATAAATCCTATGTTTGTAAGTAGGTACTTACAGAAAAAGTTATGAATGTTATGATACTTATTAATTCTCAAATATTATATATTATTATTATTATATGTTTTGAATATTGTACATGTATATTTTATTTAATGTCGTCACCGTAGTTACATATTATTTAAATCTTTCCTCCAAAAATTCCTGTAAGGAGTAATAATTTTTGTTATTTAATAATGTTTTTACTTGATTTGCAAAAGGTTTTTCTATATTGATATTTTTTATTGAGTCTGGTAATTTATTGTATATTTTTATGGACATTACTAGAGGGCCTGATGCGTGAATTTTGAGATTTGAGGTTGGAAGTATTAATTTACTCTTATGGCGTAGTGTATATTTTAATTGTACATTTTATTTTAATTGTATGAATAGTACATGAAAAATTGATCACAGGCAGCATATTCCATTACACTTAATGAAATATCTCGTTTATATTCTGAGTAGTAATAAGCTTAATGGTTTTTGTAAAATCATAAATTTTGGCACGTTAAATTAGCAGTCACTTCTGCTGTTGACTGGTCAAAGCAGAAGTAAGTGATACTTTGATATACCTGAGATATTTCATTCATTATAATGGTTATTTGCTGCTTGTTAAGAGCGTTAGCTGGGGGTGGATCGAAAACGTAGCATTTATGTAAGATTTTCGTGATTATTTCATTGAATTGAAACAAAACTTGAATTTTTGCTCTATTATTGTGTGCATAATACTAGTTAAAAACACATTGAATTGTCTAAAATTAAATAGTTGCCAATTATTTTCTAAATAAAATGAAAAACCTTTTTTTAAATTGATGAGACACTTAAAAATTTCCTGTACTTACACAGTTAAAGTTATAATAGAGAGATAATTTATACTTAATTTAAATTCAGCTAAATAATCACGAAAATCTTAAAAAATGCGACGTTTACGATGTACCCCAAACGCAGAAAAAAACCCTCTTAACAATTTTTTATATAGTTTTCATTCATGAAAACAAATTGGAAGTTTGTTCAATCATCATATACTTTAACTGTTGACTGTACCAGACAAGGATTTGAGCCAGTGGAGTCTCTTAGCACGCGAAACCCGAGACAATTATAAAGAAAAAAAAAAAAAGATCTTTTCCTCAATTGACCCGGCCGGTAATAAAATAAAATAAAAATAATAAATAAATATCCCTGGACATTATTCCACACAGCGCCATCTAGCCCCAAAGTAAGCTAATTAAAGCTTGTGTTATGGGATACTAGACAACGGATAAACATACTTAAATACATTTTCTTTTGTAAATACATACTTATTATACATAGGAGACACCCAGACCAGTACAAACAGACATGTTCATGCACACAAATGTTTGTACTGTGCGGGGATCGAACCCGCGACCTCTGGTGTAGTAGCCAACTTCTTAACCATTACACCAAGTCGGTCGTCAAAAATCGAACCCAGACAACACGTAACAACGGCAACAAACCGTGTCACAGCGCACTACGACAATAGTGCCATGGCGTCGTTTGTATGGTATGTATAAATGTAAGTTTTAAAATATAATTAAAACCTATATTAACGTAAGTCTAGTTTTTAAAATTGTAATTTTACTTTTAAAATTGTAATTTTACTTTTAAAATTGTAATTTTCATTTTAAAATTGTAATTTTACTTTTAAAATTGTAATTTTACATATAAAATTGTGATTTTACTTTTAAAATTGTAATTTCATGTTTAAAATTGTAATTTTAACAGTAAAATTTTCTTAACTTCACTACTTCTTTAGTAACAAACTAACCTGTAAGATAGGCCACAGTATCGGCAGCAACGTGAAACTTGTCGATGTGCGGCCGCGCGGTGATGGCGAGCAGCGCGACCAGCACGCGGCACGTGCGCGAGACCGTGCCCCCCGCGGGGTGCCGGTAGCCCTTGATGAGGTGGCCTACTAGCGCGAAGTGGAAGTTTGAGCGGAAGCTGTACAGAATTGAACGCTTTTTAGTAATTTTAGGTCTTTAAAAAAATATTTATTAATACTTCATTCAAGAAGACCATTTATAGTTACAGTTAAAGAATTGATGATCGGAAAGCCGATCATCAATTTCAAGATCGATAGGTTGTTATGGAAGGAAAAACTTAATATTTTCGAATTCTAAAAAAACACGGAAGTCTATTCTGCATGAATTCAAAACCATACTTCTTATTCAAACTATAGTTACCTTTTTTAAAAAAAGCTATAAAAATACCTACGTTAATCATTCAGAAATGCGATTGTTATAATAATTTTTTACTACCCGTTTTTCCCTAAATTATAAAAGAAAGAACAATTTGAATTGGTATAGACTTCGATATACAGCATCTGTTAAGACAGTTAAGTAGTGTATACTCATTTCATAAAGAGTAAAGATTTGTTTGTTTGTATTGAATAGGCTCTGAAACTACTGGACCGATTTTAAAAATTATTTAACCAATATGAAGCTACATAGTCAGGACATAGGCTATTTATTTATTAGTAATGTTTATAATAGGTATTGATAATATTTTGTAAATTTTAAAGTTAAATTATGTATGCAATATCGCTTAGGGAAACCTGTAATGGATTGATAATAAATAAATAAATGAATATTTTTTAAATGTTGACCGTATAAATAGTCTATGCGAGCGTACCTGCTGACGGACAGCTAGTACAGAATAAATTAGCATCGAAGACTTATTACAACATCATCTGACCCAAAACCTTAAGTCTAGGGCATAAAGTTCAAATTTAAATACATATTTGTATGGAAACTTACCACAGTCCTACAGCATTGTCCATCTGTTTGAAATGCCATTCCAAAGGCTCTCTGGTCTCCAGCATCACGTGTTCCAGCCTCTGTAACAATACTCGTATTATAAAAATAACAGTAAACATTATCGTCATCAATACAGGCCATCCAAAAAAATACAGGTTGTAAAGGAAGTGTCACTTTTTAAAAAAAAATTACTCCTATCATTTATTTTATCAAATGAACACCAATAAAATCGGGAATAGGAAATAAGCAATTACAGAGCTATTCGATTTTGTAATAAATGTAGAAATTTTTCTACTAGCTACTACGAAAAAAAATTTCTTAAAATCTACTTTCTGTCTATAAAAGACAAGATGAATAAATTTAAGTATAAAACAACATGGGGCCCATTTCGAAAAAAAAGGTAATTTTTTTTTCCGTTTCATCAAAATATGTTTACATTTAATTTATCATGTTTGCTAGAGAGATATGATCCTTACGCAAACGTCCGTAGACACTTTAGGGTACATTTTTTTTTTCGTGACCTACGTCCGAGGACACTAAAGTGTCTCCTACAAAAAAGCTATAACAGCGTTCACAAAAACGGCTATTACGTTATATTGAACTAACGGATATTTATTCTGTGGTATTCAGTAGACAGAGTACAAAATAATGAAGCCGTTAATGCCTCAAACATAGACATTGGTTTATTATCTGTTTTTTCACTTCTCATGCTGTAAAAGTACGCCGATATAGCCCTACGAAGCGGGCCTAAAGTGACCACTTTAGCCTCTAGGGAGTAAAAAGTAATTAGTTTTTTAATTTCCTTCATGTGACATAGACAAACTCAAACAGCCAGTAAAAATATACTATTATCAGTGGAGCAATGAAGACTGTCCTCAGACAGTCTTCATTGCGAAAATGTTGAGAGTTTTAGTTCCATGGTTTGTCCGCAAAGAAGGTGGCTCCATGTGTTTTAAATTGTTAATCTGTGGTTCAGTTCAGAAGAAAAAACTGACCACGAAAATTTCAGAACTTTTAGCAAGTGTACAGTTTGCACCTCGAGACTAAACGCCAACTTAATATACCCTCGGTTTCATTGACTCCCTCGCACGCTCGGGAGTCAAACCACTTCTGGTATATTATGGCTTCGTTTAGTCCTTCGATATAAAATATACTATTTCTACATCAAGTTGAAATTTCGGGTGCTTGAAAGTGTGCGTTACTCTAAAGATTGTGCGCAATTATGTCGTAATTATTATTTTCTCATTACTTACTTCTTAAAGTGTTATATATCGATATTTTCCTGAGGATCTGCTCGTGTTTGTGATTTGAAAATATCATAGTTTTATTTGCGTCATAAATAAAACAGTGAAAAATTAAAAAAAATACGGATATAGGAGAAAAAATGCCTACCCCCTTACGTTCTGGATTTATTTTGAGTATTTAGATCTGGTTTTAAAGCATATACCTTCAAATATTGTTTTTCTGTGCATATTAGGCTACACAGTGGAATTTTTAGTTTATACCTAGCTTGCATAGTTTTACATTAATAAATGTGTTAACGGGAAGAGTTAACGCGCTAATTCGTGCTTTAATTTTGACACTAGCGCCGGAACCTTTCTGGTGATTGACAGGTAGTGTCTGTCTTTGAGTGGGGTTGACTCTATCGAGTGATAAAGTACAGGATGATATTTTTTAGAATTTTAACCAATTCTATTACTGGTTTGTTTTATTTTACTTTAGATTTTCAAAATCTATGAATCCTGTTTTATTCCTTTTCAAAGATAATTGAATGTTTTCTTTGCGTGGAATTTGCTATCTTCATTGGTTACATTAAAGTACTTTCAATTGAAACAATTATACTTTTACAATTATAATTTTACATTTTCTAACCCGGCGTTCGACTCCTTTACAGCAGTCGTGATCACGGTATGACTCAGTCAGATATTATACGTCAAGAAAGTAATTATTTTCATAGCAACCGTCACTGAACTACCGTCATTTTCACGAGAATGTTCCTATCCACGCAGAAAGAACTAACCGTATCTTAAAGTCTTGTATCTTAGTATCTTAGAGTACTTTCCCTACAGGTGGCATCAAAAAACTCCACCCTGTATATTTACTTTTAAATTAAATGATTATTTTTTTAAGCCGTGCGCATATATTTTCTCTCATAACATGCATACCTTGTTGTCAAACTGTCCTTGAGAGTCCAATGTATGCAGATTCTGTTCCATGAGCGCTAACCCCGCCGCGTATAAAGTCGCCTCGTCTAGTTGTAGCACCGACAACGCCACCCAGAACAAGTTTTTGTGGATGGGGGATTCCTGGGAATAGAGAGATAAATTAAAAGGAACGGTTCGTAAGATCTTAAGCTAGGACCAAAATCTAGAAACCGGGTCAGGGAAAGTGTATGTAAAATGCGCGGTTTTGAAGTCAAAACCCATCGGGTATTTGGGATTATGCATAATAATAAAAAATGTTTTTAGTATCAAAGTTTAGGATGAAAAGAAATGCCTTTTTTGTAATTGTTTTAAAAAATATAGGTTAGTTGTTCATTGTAGTTAAGTTTCAAAAAACACATTTTTCTTTCATTCATTCAAACACATCACGTGACAAATTCGTACAGACTCTCGATTCCTAGCAAGTTATCAAGACAAGAATGTTGGTTTACGAAGATATCGTCATTACGCCACGTTACGTGTCAAATACCAATTTGGACACATAAAAAAACATGTTTGGGGTCAACACCAAGCGTTGTAGCAGTGACGAACTTCAATGATTGACTTCAAAACCTTAGCCCAAAGTGGGACAGTGTATATACTAATATCATAAAGAGGAAAGATTTGATTGTTTGTTTGTTCGTTTGTATTGAATAGGCTCCGAAACTACTAAACCGATTTTATAACATTTTTCACCAATATGAAGCTACATTATCAGGGAGGGACATGGCTATATTTTATTATGATTGAATAAAACATTCAGTAAAAAAATAATAGTATATGTAAATCAAGTCGGAGAAACGCGGGCGAGATGTGCTGCTTGACGGACGCCGCGCGCGACGCGACGTGACTTTTGACAGAACGAAGTTTAGGAATAAATTTAAAAAAAAATGAGTCGATTAAATATAAAATAAATACAATCTTTAAAGTGTTCTTATAGCCTAAAAAAATTATTCTACCACAGTGAACTTACCGGACGCAGCAGCGGCTGTAGCCGGGTGAGGCACATGATCAGAGCCTCAAGAAGCGCCAGATCGTTAAGAGACTCCAACGCCTTTACTAAAATCCGTAGCAATTGCTTCATATCGTTGTCTGTTACATTCTTACCTGAAAATAATAATTATAGCAAAATAACAAACAGTTGTTTGGAATTTGGACTGTTATTGTTTAAAAAAATGAAAAGTAAAAACGAATTTAATATATTATTTCATATACGAGTATCTTATAGTTTGTCTAATTTAGGATGATAATTTTGACAGCTCACAATAGGGATGGGGTAGTTTATAATCTTTAGTGAATCTATTTGATTATCAATTCATTATTTCATAGAACTTGGAATCGTCAGTTTATTTTAATGTTTATTGCAATACAGATATAATAAATGAATATAAATATATTACTACAATAAATACCCCCAAGTAAATAAACAAAGGCAGGTATTAGGATTCATAGTTATTTATTACTCTTAAAATGGTACACACTCTTCATAATCATCATCGTCAACATTACTAGAAGAAACTACCCCCTTAAGTTTATTATCATTGTTCAGAATCTACGAGTATGTTCACAAATTGTATATGATAGATTTATTTTTGTTCCACGACCGATTTTATATCGTCTATTGTTATTCGATTGCAAGGCACTTCACTAAGTGGGCAGTACTTGTCCATAAAGTACGATAATATCTGTAGTACACTTTACCGAAAAAAATGCTATACTTCATAGGCGTGAACAGCCAAAATTATCACCCTATATAAGAGTCAAACTCAAATAACTTTATTCAAATAGACTTTAACAGTAAGTACTTTTAAATAGTTAAATTTAAAGCAAAATATACTATACACAGATACATAAATACACAGTATATAGACATAATGCGACTTTACCACCGCGTCGGAGTTTGTTTCTTGCTGAGAAGACCCGGCGAGGAACTCAGCAGTTACTCTTTTAAACTTGTTTTGGGTTTCAACAGGCGTTAGTAAAGACAAACTATAAGGTGAATTCTACATTCTAAAATTCCAATTTAAAAATTATCTTTCAAGTTAGGATTTCATACCTTGTCATTACTTAGCTTCCTGACCGTACATGCTGAAAATAATATGGAAAGAATACTTAATACTTACTAATGCACCCGAAGACTATCAAAGCGCGCGGCTGCAGGGCTGGGTTGAAACAAAACGCGAAGCTTTTAGCCAGTGACGTCCTATAGCAAAAATACATGATGTTAGCCATTAGGGTCTAAGGCACTCAAGATCCCCCGAAATCATCTAAGTCCACCCATGACAAAACTTAAGTTGAACTTCATTGTATCCCATTTTATTAGTAAGTACTACACTCCCTTACCAACAGTACAATTTTCATCACGGCTTACAGAATCCATTTTAAAATAGATATTTAAAAAATACGAAATAAGTAGAACTGGTTAAGAAGCTGTTTGAGGCAGTTTTCTCACCAACGGCGAGGAAACGACTAACTATCGGCTATTTTCTCGCTCAAGAAACGTACAATAGATATACATTCCGTGTAAACGAAAGAGATGCACTGCGCGGCGAGAACTCCACTAGTTCGTCGCTGAGCGACAAGAGCTATCAAAGAGAGTTCTCGCTTCTCGCTCGTTTTCTTGTTGTCTAGTTCTGGTTCATCGTCGGCGGTGGGACAACGGCCTATGGCAAGGCGATACTCTGAAAATAATACAAATCACATGGGGCGTGGCTACGCAAATGTACTGAATTTCTGTGTTTAAAGTCGTAATGGCGCTGCGCCCGCGTGAAATCATATCACTTGGAATAACGAAGAAAGCTACAAAACTCGAATTATTTTGAGGAAAAAATGGTTCTTTACGATTGTGAATATTATGAATGATGTCAACGTATTGAAGCATTTTCGTCCTGAAAATCAAATGTCGTTTATTATTAATCTTAAACTTTTTTGGAGGTCTCTCCGAAATTAAAATGTATCAAATTTTGATTCCGGAGAGACACGAGGCAATTATTGTTAATGGTGTTTCTGGTTTTTGTCATGCCCAGATAAATGTATGAAGTAATGTTTATCGGACTTGAAGATCCGTAAGGCCTTTTAGTTACGCACAACACAGTTCAAAGAAAGACGATTTTTTCGAAATATCATCTTAACATCTAAGTATCGAATTATCATCTTAACATCAAAAATAGTCACCGAAATATTCACTGATGACAATTCTGTTACAACAATCTCTTTTATTCCTTCGAGGGAATTACATTACTGCTAATTAATTTCTCTGGAATTTTGGCTGCTGTTTCAGGAAAAAGTGAAGAGCATTAGTGGTAGTCCCTCAGGGGTCTATGTTGAGTCGAATGCCAATTTAACCTTCAACTTTTATTTGTTCCAGTAACAATCACTCGCCAAATATCCAACATAACGTAATCCAGTCGCAATACAAGCCTCCATGATCTCGAGCAGCGCGTCTGGTATAGTGTCTGCAACTGCAATGGTAATCGTTCCCGGTTGGTGTGGGTCGGCGGTACTACTAGGGCCGGGATACCGCTACTTGGTGAGCTAGATTATGCAAGGCTATGATATTTAGCGACTGTGAGTAGCAGTAGTAGGAGTCTCTCAGGGAAGAATATTAGGTCCACTGCTATTTCTGCCACAAAAACATTGTTTGTGCCTACATTTATTAGCTACGACTCACTTAGTGCATCAAGGTGGGAGGCGCTCAGGGGTCCATCTTCAGTCTAGTTCTATCCCTACCTCAAATTATTGTTATGGCTATTTTAAGTGTTGATGACTCACCAAGTATCCAACCAGTCGCAATCCGGTATATCTCGCATACAAGCCTCCATGATCTCGAGCAGCGCGTCAGCTATGGTCTCCAAGGACTGCAATGGTAATCGTTCCCGGTCGGTGTGGGTGGGCGGTACTACCGGAGTTACGATACCGCTGCTAGATGGGCTGGAATCTGTGCACGTTGTGTGGGAGTGTTCGCTGAATCGGCTGTAAAATAAAATGAATTTTAAAGAAGAGATGATTGAATATTTAATTAAAGACGACTAGGCACCTCCGGACCAAAGGTTGAAATCAAAAAGTTTGCGGTCACTTCAGAATATGATTTTAAATTAAAGTATATAGGATATGTGCTTCATTTTTTCTTTAGATTTTTTCTTGGATAGTTAGAAGATAACGTTTATTTTATTCTTTCAATTAAAATTATACGACGTAATAATACAATGAACATTGGAAGAAGCCTGTAATAAAGTTCACCCTATTTTCGTAGTAATATTACATTATATTTTATAGGCTTATGTTTAACTGTTCACCAAATTTGATTAAGTGACACCCAAAGAAATATAGTTGCCCCCCAAAATTGGTAAATGTCCACCAAATTTTGTAACCCTATTTAATACTAAATGGTACTCATTTATTTAAATCAACGTTGGCCAACTAAAGCAACTGACACCTAAATATTATGTATTTAGTTGATGTTTATCAAAATGTTAACTCCATTTTTTTAAAATCTATTACTAAATCGTCACTTTTCTTGCAAAAAGAGATCAAAAACATCCAGTGTACAAAAAGATGACGTTTCTTTCCATCTTTTAGTATAATTTCGTCTAAATATTATCAAATAATTAACAAAAGATAGAAAAAACCCACAAAAAATTTCAATCTATAAGTGTTGCCACTTTAATTACGATTGCGTAACATTTAAAGTGGAATAAACTAACATTACTAAAACCAGTTCTTAACATTAACTATTGTCATTTGTAGGATTAAATTCACGGGCCCATAGGGACCCGGTCCTTTGAGGCTTGTGTGAGGCCGAAGCCAACACGTAGAGGCCTTTTCGTACCATTTACTCTAATTTTAAATGAGTACATTTGTTAGTACATTTGTTTGTCACTTGTTATTATTATAACATTTATAGTTATAGATACAGAATGAGATTACTGTTTGCAAATCAGTCAATTTTACTAAGTTTTTCAACATATTTTCAAACTACCTACATAAATACTTTAAAAATGTTAACCCTATAATTGTATTTTAAAGATCCGACTACTTCTTTATTACAATTAAATAAAAAGACCTCATTAATAAAAGTTACTGTTCAAAACAGTAACGCCCCTGTGTGAAAATGTATTTGTGTGCGTCTTGTTCACGCTAGTGTTAAATGTTTTAAGTGTGCGTGTGTAGCGACGTCTCTGAAAAATGCATCAGTGTTGACTCTGACACACACACACGTAACCTCGTCCCCCGCAGAAAGTGGCAGACTTTGTTGCATAGAAATAAGTTCGCGTGACGTCTCCGGTCTGAATGCTTTAAGCCACAAATGGACGAAATGTAAGCACTTCATATCATTGCACTCACTACCATTGAATAGAGGCTACTTCCAGAAGTGGCCGCCTGTTTTTTTTCTTAATTTTTTGCCCACTCTCCTTTAAATTATTTGTGGTGTAGATCACACATGGTACATATCTAAATGATACATTGCTATTGCTTCACATTAATGTTAAACATTACTGGATGAAATTAAGACAAAACAACAATAAAACGAATAATTAAAACAATTAAATATATTTTTAAATTATTCAGATTTGTTTTAGTTTAGCCAGTTTAGCCAAAACTAAAAATTGGGCCGATAAGATATTTTCGAAGGGTTCTGCCAAGCTGAAATCTGAAATTCAAGGCCACAAAAATTCGCGGTTTACTCACCAGTCATTTGCATGCCTGTGCGCATTGTACGGGCTGCGGAATGCGGTAACCGCGGCGGACTTGACCTTGGAGATGCCGAACATCTGGTAGAACTTGGGGAGGGCGAACTCGTCCAAGGACAGCATGAGGACTCGTTGAGTTTCCTCTGTAACAAATGATTATAAAAACACGAGCTCACTAGGTTTCGGAACTAAATAGTGTGGCATCAGTGTCATTGATGGTGATTATTATAATTTTATGAATATAATGTTGAAATACACTCCGGCGATACGTGTAATTTTATGGTTCTAATGTTGAAATACACTCCCAAAGGTGAACTTATTTCCTGTGTGTTTAAATACGAGTTTCTGCAGAGCGGTGTTTTCCTAACACCTATCTTTCTGACCGTCCATTTTCTTTCTACTGACATGAGGAGCGTAAATAAATCGTGTTGCATCAGTGCAATCGTCTATGATTTTTGCGATTTTATGATTCTATCGTGTAAATGCACTCCCATGTTTGCCTAAAGTGGCTTTATTTTCAGCAATACCTACCTTTTTGAATTTTTAGGAAAAACGCGGGGGGGGGGGCCCCCCCGCGTTTTTCCTAAAAATTAAAACCTGAGTCTATTGAATACAAGAGTGAATATGCATTTACTGGGCAGACATGTACCATCATAGACCACATCGTCACCAGTCCTTAAAAAAAAATATATATATTGTTCCTGTGTGTATAAATATGATCCTGGGAAGCGGTGTCTGAACCTATTTTGTTCCTGAGACTAAGCAGATGAAAATAATAAATCGTGTCGCAACAGTGTAATCGTTTATGATTTTTGCGATTTTATGATTCTATCTTGAAAATGCACTCCCATTCTTGTCCAAAGTGACTTTATTTTAGTAATATCTACTTTTTGACCCTAAATACTAACCTGAGAAACTAGGCGTATTGCAAGTGCACAGCGAGTGTATGATGTTGATGACGAGGCCGTGCGTGGCCGCGCGCATCGAGACCGTGCCCGAGCAGACCAGGAACGTGACCGTGTGGAACAGGTACGGGAGGTGGCGCGCCACGTCCAAGCAGTTGTTGAATGATAACATCAGCTGGGGGTAGAAATTTACAAAGGTCAGTACGGTCGGCCAGTTGAGATTGATTTGAACGTCATGAAACAACAATGCCGATTTCTCCTTACAATAACGTTATGACGGTGACAATTGGGTAGTTGACAACATCATCGAATTCCTAAAATTATTTAAAATAATAAAAAAATACAATAAAAAAGGGGCATCCTTAGGTATAATTAACTGTATGGCTCTTTCAACTCGGGTGAGCAAGTCTATTTTTAAAAGTGAAAATAAATAAAAATAAGTATACAATTCGATAATCCACACAATGTTTAGTTACTTTTGTTAGGAAACCATATTCATAAACGCAATATTAATTATAGCTGCAAAACAAGTGTCTTGCAGAACTCATAACGCGTTATGTTACGTCACCATCTTGCGATAATTTGTAGGGAGTCGTTTTGGGCAAGTCGAAAAATATGATTTTTAAAATTACCGATTCACGGGGAGTATTCGTGTTTCCGACATATTTCTTTTACCAATGTTTCAATTATTGAGAGGTCCTTCGATAACACTTCAACAAAACAACAGTATCCCCCATCCCTTATCCTTAGCGACCATTAAATCTCAAAGAAACCTCTGTCAAAAATATGGTCTCTAAAGTAGGAACAATTTAACAGACCACATTTGACACTTCGTCAAAACTCAAGAACGTAACCTTGTAACGGAGGGCACATATTATTGAATGTATCAAAATCAGAACTACACAATCGTTTAACTTTTTACATATTTATCTATACCAATATTATAAAGAGGAAAGATTTGATTGTATGTTTGTATTGAATAGGCTCCGAAACTACTGATACGACCCTGAAAATTCTCTAGTAATATTTATATGGTTCATGAGAGTTTTTAATAAACAGTTGGCGCCCTCTACGTTGTACTAATTGACAGTTTGCAACCGCATTATTTTATATTACTAAAAAGCTACTAAAATTTATATTTATACAATGAAATGTTCGATCATTCGTGAATTTACACAGATTATTAGTATGAACATGAATTTGAAGTGTCCCAACACTATTGTGAAGGGTCTAACGTAATAACGTGTGTACGACGTCAAGAAAAACATGTTTTCGTTTAATTGTTCATGATAATATGCTGAATTCCTGTTTTTTGTGATTATATTGTGAATAAGTTGTAGTGAATTGAGTAAAACCTTATAATTCGTGTGTATCACGTAGATGAATGTTTGAAAATTTGTGAGTACGCCACAACGAAGTGATTGCTCTGTCAAGATGGCGCTCCCCCTAATAAAATCAGTTAATATAGCTAACCTAATAAGTATTCTTACCAAATATCTCGCAAGTATAGCAATGTCATCCCACATCATATGTTGCTCCAATATTGCTGTCGGTGCGTGACAGGTTTTGTCCACAACCTGCAAGGATACAGAAATATATTATAGGCATTTTGTTTTATTTTATCTACTGGAACACTATACAGTTATAAAACAACTTCAAGGATTTGCCACCGTAGTAGTGGTGGAGCAGCACAATACTGCAAGACCTCAAGATGCCTACGATTATTCTTTCTGCGTGAATAAGAACGTTCCGAAAATGACGGCAGTTGAGTGACGGTTGCTGAGAAAATAATTTAATTACTATTTCGATTCGACAAATAAGATTTTTGTCATCCAGTTATCATAACTGCTGTTATAAGAGTCAAAACGTCTGGTTAGAAAATGTCAAAAATATAAAAATGCTGGTTGAATCCATAAGGTTGTTCAGTACCCGATCCAGCCCCCCGATTCAGGACAAAGTTATCGACCGATTCGGTAAATTCGTTTTATTCATAGTAAATGATCCGCTAAGCGGTAGCAATCAATATTTTGATATGTTAAATCCAAAGGCCCTAAGTTTTCATAAACCAAATTACATAAAATCTACCCTACTTAAATAAAAAAATAATAATAAAAGAAAATAACCGAATCGGTCGATAACTTCGTTCTGAATCGAGGGGCAGGAGGTTGGTTTGGAATTTCCTCGACTTTTCCAGAATTTTAGTTTAAGGGGCGTGTCTCGTAATACCTACCTACCTACTTAATAATAGAATAAGTTAAGAATAAGTAATGGAAACTGTACTGTGGTGAGGTAGTCTCACTAGGAAAGTAGAATGATATGAAGCTTAGTTCGAGATGGCCGTGGGTGGATTCAAATGTTTTAACGGGGGCTCTTAAATTTACCATTTACGTAACTTAGATTATCTGCCTTTGTTTATATTACCACAGTATAATAATACATATGGTAGGAGAACTATTCAGTACTTGCTACCTAAAATATTGAATAGTTTTCCACAGCTATAAGTAGACAATATATGTAATAACCAGCCAAAGAAATGTAAAAATATATTAAAAAGATACTACTTATCAGTTAAGATGTAATTAATTAGTGTATATTTGGCTTAAGATGTAATTAATTAGTGTATATTTGGCTTTTTTAAGTACCTATAGTACAGTGCGATCTCACCTTACTATCAGTTAAACCCCATAAGGGTTTTGATTAGTAGGGTTCATTAGTAAATAAGAAAGTATGTATGTAATACTGTTGTGAATAAATAAATCAAAAAAAAAAAATTATCAGCAGTCTTAACAGAAAAATCACAGGTTTTGTACGTGAATACACTAGGGTAACTCATTCGAGAAGCTTCCTGACTAAATAATTATTGGCGTAACGGACGGACATAAAAATATACAAAACAGTCGTTAAAAAAATTTTGGAATTGATGCTCGCTTGCACACACGCTTAATCCTTAATCGAAGAAAATTTTTTTTCCGGACGTTCTCATCGAAGTGTTAAAATAATAATATATCAAATAAAATACCTTAAAGTGGGCCTTATAGTTAAAAACAGAAAACAAAATAGACAAACTCACGGTCGACGGAGTAACAGGGCCCAGGATATTATTAGGCAGTTTGGTAAGGGCCTGTTGGAATTACCAAAATAAAAAAAACAAAAAGTAAAAAATAAATACAAGCAAAAAAGTAACTAAAATAAAAACAAATAATGTATTATAAATTAGGAAAACTAAAAAAAACAGCTTAAAGGTAAGAGCATTAACCCGGTTAGTGAAAGACGAGGGTTAGAATCCCGCTCGACGCCAAGGACCGACATTTTGTTTTTTTTAGTTTTCTTGCTATAAGATTTAAAATAAGCGATGCAAACTGTATGAACAATCCCAAATAAATGGAATCCATAAATAAATGGGTGGTAATAATAAATAACTTACTCGACACATTCTGCCAATAATCTTCTTCGAGACGAGTTGAACGTTGGCAGAAGCGAGGGCCACTGCTGTATCCGCCATGATTTCCACCATTGGCGAACCGAGACCTGTGAATGTTCACCTCCTTATAATACTAGAAACCGTAGACGCTAATCAGTTTTAAGTGTCATGACATTACAAAATAAAAGACTTTGAACATTTTTGTATGTATGGCATTGCCACTAGCCGCCATTTTGTTCTTTTGGAGAGAAGACCCATAGACAATCAAAAATTGTCTAATAATATGGTACCCTAAAGTGTTACGTAATACGTTTCCGAGTTATTTGAAGTTAAAGATCGATATGCAAAGGAAATATTATTCATTAAAACCTATTATAGTTTGTCCAATTTAGGATGATAACTTTGACAGCTTTCAATAGGGATGGGGTTTATAATCGTTAGTGGATCTATTCGATAGTCGATTTATTCTTTCATACAACTTGGAATCGTAGGTAATAGTACATTATGATATAAGTGCGGTAAGTTGAAAATTACAGTTGAGGCGATATTGCTAGCCCGAGCCGTAGGCGAGGGCTACAAGAAAGCAGAGGCTGTAATTATCAAAGCGCACGTATGTCATACGATGTTTTATAACATATTTGCAAAGAAATAAATAAAACTTGGACTTTCTTAAAGGAATAAATTTTTAATCACTTGTAGGAGTTATAATATTTTTTACTTGTTCACAAATTAGCGATGCGCGCGCATCAGCGCGTTTTTTAGGCAAAGGCAGAATAAAATAAAGTCAGAATTACTAATGAAGTAAATTATTATCTTTGTGTTTTTGTTACAGATAAATGGTTGTAATTTATTGTCAAAATAATTAAATTAAAGAATTAAATGTTTATTATATTTTATATCCCAAAGTTAATTTTATTTATAAAATGTTGACCTCTTTTCTAATATAAAATCTCTTTGCTAAGATTTAAACAGTACCGTTTGTTTTAGACGGAGCATCTTGCTAAACCGTACGTTTTACCATAATAAAAAAAACTCTTGCGTTTTACATTACATTACCGCACAAGTGCGTAATGAGATACATTACGTTATTGAAATTGGTGAAATAAGAGACCCTTTACGAGCAAATATGTTATAAAATGTTTTACGAATATTTTAATGTGCATTAAAGAGATAATTAAATAAATAGAAATAATATGAGTGAATTAAATGAGGTAGGTAGTAGGATTTGAAGTTATTTATTACCTAAATTATGGTGCACACCCTAAATCACTTTCATAATCATTATCGTCATTATCACTAGAAATAATTGTCCCTTAAGTTTATTATCAATTCTTGTTTACAAACGCACAATCGAATAATTTTACGTTCAATATTTATTTATTTAATGTTTTTTTTTAAATAATCGTATGATAGATAATTGCAAATAACTTTAATACTAATCAAAATTAAACTGTATTTAAATAAAATGTTGTGCTATTTTAAATTTAAATGTTCGATTAATTTTATTTCACAACCGATTTTATTTTTCTATTGCTATTCGTTATCAAGGCACTTTACTAAGTGGGCGGTACCCGTCAATAAAGTACGATATTTAAGTAGTACACTTTACCGAAAAAAATGCAATACTTCATAGGCGTGAACTGTCAAAATTATCATCCTAAATTGGATAAACTATAATTATGTGACTTTTCGTTTTATTTCGTCATTTAATAACAGATTTCAGAACACTATTTCAAACCAGTGTCATCGTGCGCGGGAACATCGAAAAAAATGGCGACTGGCTGGCGAATGGCTATGCCGCAAACATCCAATCCCCTTTAAACTGACTGAATATGATTGAGACAAAACCTTAAAAATATATATATTTATTACAAACCTGAGTTAACACTCCTCTGTATAAAGCTATCCAGCACAGTATCTATCAATTCCGGCACATGTCCTATAGAGCCCCAGATCTTGGCTTGCACTGACGGGTACATTTCTGTCTCTTCAATGGTTAGAGTTATGAGTTTTTCCAAGATTTGAGCCACTTGCTTCTGGCGGCGAGACTCGTCTGATGGCTTGCAGAATCTGTGAAAGACATCACATACAACCTATTTAGCGCAGTGGTTTGAGCGCAGGCTGAGACGCGGGTTCGATTTTATCTGTTATACGAAAGACCATCACTTGTTATGATACCAATTAGTTTTTTTTAAAGTAACATAAAATAAGCAATTCTTTCTTGCGCAAATATGAACATTACAAAAATACAGCTTACATAACGTTAGAAGTACAATTAAGGTGGCCTTATCGCTACAAGCGATCTCTTCCAAGCACCTTCAGGCAGAGAAACGAAAAAAAGACTAAACAATTGTGATGTATATTTTTGCCTCTAAATAAAAGAGTTTCGAGAAGCCAAAACCTAGCTTAGATAACCAAAAAAGGATTAGTAAAAATCAAAGCTTACCTGACTAAATTGGCTAGCCACGGCGTCATGTATTCAAGGCATAAATGTTTCAGTTCAATGGTTGATCCTCGGAAGCCCTAAAATAAAACCGTTATAATATAATATATTGATTTCTTTCGTAGAGTATAATCAATAGTAAAATGACAATGAAAAACAAAACGTAGTTCACTCAGTGCCGAGTGCGAGTAGCAGTGAGATGCGAATGACTTCACGTAAATTACAAATTGTATGGCATCGAGTCAGCGCCATCTAGCGGCAAATTCGGGCAACATTAAGGTCACTATACTATTTCTACTGTAAGATGATATGCCTGACAGCGCTTATTGTTCCGTGTCACGCATACTATTTCGAACTGAATAAAAAAGAAACTGGTGAAAGAAAAAAACTAAAAAAAAACTATTGTACTTTCGAATCTTATCAAGTAAATTATTGT
This sequence comes from Udea olivalis, assembly GCA_947369235.1. NCBI lineage: Eukaryota > Metazoa > Arthropoda > Insecta > Lepidoptera > Crambidae > Udea > Udea olivalis. The sequence goes on along the minus strand of OX376370.1, from coordinate 4,309,861 downwards.
TATGATTATTAACTGTTAATAAACGAAGTAAATTAATATATCTTTACAGCGCCTGATGTGTGAAAAGGAACGCCATTCAAAAGTGTATTGACACTATTGAATCGACAAAAAATTGATGAATAAGAGCGACCATTTTGTAACCACGTCATTCGCATCAGTACCAGTGCGTCCGCCTTGTGTGCTATTTTTTAACTATTATTTTCGAGATACCGCGTTTTATTCTATAACTTATTAGCTATAACCCGTTTATTAAGAATTTATTTAATAATAAAGAATCGGTAAATCCGATTCCATTTCCTTTGCCAACTCGATTAAATTACATTCGTTACAGCACTATAATTGACAATTATGAACTGTCAGGGATATCATCATACGGCGAAAGTAGTATGCGCTGACTCGGTGCCGTACAAATTCGCGTTTTGTGTCTCGCAAAACGCGATGGTGAAGTCATTCGCATCTCTCACTGCAACTCGCACGAGGCACTCAGGTTATGTCCGATTTTTTATTCTTATTTTATTTCAATGAGACGAGTTATTAATACTTGATAAATAATTACCTGTATACATTCCTCAAGGAACTCCAAAGTAAGATGTGGTTCATTGTGAGCAAGCTTCTCACTGACAGATTTGATGAAGATTGTATTATTTGATGGAATGCAGAGGCCTGTGTAAAAATGCATTATTATATTTATCGTGGCAAGAACTCTTGTACATGTGGAAGAAATGGTGTTATCTAAAATAATATTTTAAAGAAAAAAAAATATGCGCCAGATAACACACCTTTTGTAATGGTCTCGAAGTAGGGATTAATATCCCTGTGCTACGAGGTACCACACAAGGAAATAAGCCAGGAGCGTCTCCCAGCACACCCAGACCCAAGTCAATTGAGAAAAGATCGTTGCCTGCATTGACCCGACCGGGAATCGAACCCAGGACACTAAGGAAATCGAGGCGAGAAACCGTGCTACAGCGCACTACGCCAATCGTGTCGTCAGAAACGATTTGTTTGTTTGTATTGAATAGGATAGGCTCGACCGATTTAAAAAAAAAACACGAATATAAAGCTACATTATCAGGTAATGACATAGGCTATTTTCAACCGACTTCAAAAAAAGGAGGAGGTTCTCAATTCGACTTTATGTTTTTTTTTTATGTTTGTTACCTCATAACTTTCGACTGGGTAAACCGATTTTGATCATTCTTTTTTTATTTGAAAGCTGGTGCTTCCCGAATGGTCCCATTCCAATTTGGTCCAGTTCTGACAGTGGCATCCATGGGAAATCCATATAAGTCTTAAATCTAGATAAACCATATGCGCGACAAATGGGCGAATAACTTATTATCACGCTAACCGATTTCGATGCTTCTTTTTTTATTGGAAAGGATATACTTCAAAGGTAGTTTGATGAGTGTTAGGTTCTGACTATGGGATCCATGACAAAGTAACGGAACTCTTCAATTCTTAGGAGCAGTTGGACGATATTTTTTCGATGTATAAAATAAATAAGAACTATTCACTAAAAATCAAGAAATAAACAAAAATTTTAACAAAAAAAAACCAACTTCAAAAAAAACTATTCCAAAACAAAGCACTAAAAAGTAAAGAAATAATTGCGTATTCTACTAAAACTTATACGATAATATAATGTAGGTACAATTATTGTTATTGTTGGAGTCGGTGTCAGCCAATGTAGGTTAGTAACTACCTACATACATACGTAAACGTGATATGTAAGAAATAGGTATATTGCTAGGTATATTGTAGTGTTTCCTTGGCTGACACCGACTCCAACAATAACAATAATTGTACCTACATTATATTATCGTATAAGTTTTAGTAGAATACGCAATTATTTCTTTACTTTTTAGTGCTTTGTTTTGGAATAGTTTTTTTTGAAGTTGGCTTTTTTTTATCATTATTACATTGATCAGCTCAAATAAATATTGCTATTCCTTTGAATTCTATTGTTATTTTCGGGAAAATGAGAGTTTCGTGCGTATTAGCTTTAAAAGGGGTTTGCTTTTTGCGTTTGGGGTAGATCGTAAACGTCGCATTTTTTAAAGGATTTCGTGATTATTCAGCTGAATTCAAATTAAGTATAAATGATCTCTCTATTATTGAATGCACCTTTGAATTTCATAATTATAACTTTAACTGTGTACAGTAAATTTTATAAGTGTCTTGTCAATTTTTAAATAAAAACGGTATTCTATTCAATTTAGCAAATAATTGGCGACTACCTAATTTAATACAATTCAACGTGTTTTTAAATAGTATTATGCACACAATAATAGAGCAAAAAATTAAGTTTGATTCAATTCGAAATCAGCTTAAATTAAAAAAAATGTAGTCTACGTCACTCCCCGATAATGTAGCTTTATATTAGTGAATTAATTTTTAAAAAACAATCTAACATTTTTTTCCGCTTTATAATATGGGGATTGATAGTATAGATAAAATACCCTAAAATAATAATAGACATTATAAGCATATTCATCATCGCACTGACCTGAAGTCTCCAACAACTGTCCCTCAATCTTCAAATGGAAGGTGGCCGTCAGCGCGCAAAGTTGGTTGTAAGCAGCTGTTCTTAGGTTCGGGTCACAAGAGCCTAGGTTTAGTAGGGCCATGTTGAGAAGGGTTCCTGGGACGTCTTTGGGACGAATCTTTTGATGTACTGTTACGGAATCCTGATAAAAAAGGATCGTATTTTTAAGTGTAATGGGTATATGTTATCTTTCCGTAAGGAAAATGATATGGCATACTCCAGTATAGGTAAGTTCAAACTATGCAAGTAAAAATGTGAATAAAAATTCTATTTTATACAGAAAAACTCATGTCCATCTGATTTTTTTGAATAAAAGTTAGGTTTAAACAAATTTATTTCTCATAAAAACTAAATAGTTCACTTACAATCAGATACGAGTACATTAATATTACATACAATAAATGTCAATATATATTATCAATACATTATTATATTATTATATGCCTTTGGAAAATTACATTTTACAACTTTCGGACATGTTTCTTAAGTCTATCTAAAAAGGTCTAGTGAAAAGCTGGTCTAGTCAAAGGTCTCATGCTCTAAAATGCCTTTCTCATGCTCTAAAAGTACGCCAATATAGCCCTACGAAGCGGGACTAAAGTGACCCCTTTAGCCTCTAGGGAGTGAAAATTAGTTTTTTAATTTCCTTCATGTGACATGGACAAACTCAAACAGCCAGTAAATATACTATTATCTGTGGAATGAGGACCATCTTCATTGCGAAAATGTAAAGAGTTTTATTTCCATGGTTTGCCCGCAAAGAAGGTGGCGCCATGTGTTTTAAATCTTTCGTGATTTTTGTTTTTTTAAGTAATATTTAATAAAGGTTTTGTACTAATATGAGTATTTTTCTCGCACTCAAAAGTGAAAAGTACAGTTTGCACCGCGAGACTAAACGCCAACTTAATATACCCTCGGTTTCATTGACTCCCGAGTAGTCTGGTATATTATGGCTTCGTTTAGTCTCTAGATATAAAATATATTATTATGTAGCTAGGTAGTCCCATTGTAAAGTTTATTACAAATGTCTAATATTAACAAGTAACTTTTTAAAATTTTAAAGAGCATAAGCCTACATTGCACCCGTGAGAAGCCGGGGCGAAACGCTTATGAAATTTAAAAAAAAAAGTTTTGTGTGTGAATTTGAGTATTTGTGTCGTATTCTGTGGACAAATGATACAATATTTCATTAACTACATTCTTACCGGCTGACTGAGCTCCCATCTATTCCTAATGTGAATGATTGATTGAACGATGTTGTCACAATCGTTGTGAATGAACGAGAGCGGCGTCGCTTCGTTTATGATTGAGAGCGAGAACTGGTTGTCATCCACGAGACACACCTGGGAAAATAAACAGAACATATCATAAATGTACAGGTATTTTTTATCAGAAGAGAAAAATCTTAATCTGTGGTCAAAGCCTATAGAAACAAGGATGGATTCAATGACAATAACAAGTGTATGCGGTTATCGTAGCTATGATCAGCTCCTCTGGGCATTGAAGTTTTTTTACTTAACTCTGTTTTCTCACTTATTCTAACCAAATTTTTTTAAAAAGAGTAACTTTTCGGTTAACGGTCATTTTTAATGAGCAAGTTTCTTTGTAAAATGCATGTTAAATTGTTAAACCTTACATGAAACGAATAGATATTTTGATTACAACCATTACAGACAAATAATGCTGAAATATAGCTATCTTTTAAGGCAAGACCACTGCAAAATAGGTCTTTTATAAGCAGCATACGGCGCCCCTATATCAAGCTTGAGCTGAACGTTCCATCAGTATTCACATTCCTACCTCGTCTATTTCAGAAGCGTAGTAGACATCGTTCAATAGCACAGGCAGACCCAGTACTTTTGTCTTCTCTACTGATGTTATTTGAAGGGCTGTAGGTCCCACCTGAAAATAGCAATAAGGTTTCCAAATTCTAGCATTGCACTCAAATATCTAATGATAAACGCTGTCGAGCTGTGTCATTAATTTTATATTAAGAGAAGGAGAAAGCGTCGTGGCCTAGTGGTTAAGCACTCGAACTCGGATCACGGATCGTATGGTCCCGAGTTCAAATCTGGCCAGAACCAAAATATTTGTGTTCATTGTTTAATTTCCGACTAACTCTCCGGTGATGGAAAACATCGATAAAAAACCAATTCAACCCGGATAGCGGCGGAAGGCTCACCACTTACCACGTTGAGTTCTGATACCATTGGACCGTAGCAAGTGGAAAGATGAAGATTGCCTACCCCGTTGGGAAAAAGGCGTGATGGTATGTATGTATGTATGTATAAAATAAATAAATAAATAAATATCCCTGGACATTATTCCACACAGCGCCATCTAGCCCCAAAGTAAGCTAATTAAAGCTTGTGTTATGGGATACTAGACAACGGATAAACATACTTAAGTACATTTTATTTTGTAAATACATACTTATTATACATAGGAGACACCCAGACCAGTACAAACAGACATGTTCATGCACACAAATGTTTGTACTGTGCGGGGATCGAACCCGCGACCTCTGGTGTAGTAGCCAACTTCTTAACCATTACACTAAGTCGGTCGTCATACATACATACATATGTATGTATGTATGTATGTATGTATGTATGTATGTATGTATGTATGTATGTATGTATGTATGTATGTATGTATGTATGTATGTATGTACCATTGGTGAAAAGTGGTCCGTTCACCATGACGGCAACAGTCACTTGCCTCTGACTATCCCGTTTGGGATAAAGTCGTAATGGTATGTATTTTATATTACACAAAAAAATAAGTTCAATTGGCGGATTTAATACCAAGAAACTTACTTTTCGAATCAACCGTAAAGATATAGGTTCATTCATAAACTTATCCATAAAGCTATACCACATGTCGGTAAAGACATTTAATAAATTACCTCTTTTAATAAAGGGTATAAATAGTTTGTCCTTATTTAGTTCTAGTGTCAAAAGATTTTTGCTATCAAACTGTTTTTATTCTATGCAGGAGTATTTTGAAAGTGTTTACATTGATCATTAATGTTACAATGTGCATGAAAACATAAGTTTGTAAATAACTTACCTAGTTATTCCAAAAATATCTTGCAGTGCCCTAGCAGGGTTCATGTGTATGTACTATATTTTTATTTAAGACCTGTAACTTACCACATGAGCATCGAATAAATGAATTATGAATTAAAGTCATGACACCAGATAATAGGTCTCTGTCAGTCTGTCTACCTACAAAAGAGACATCACTCTCAACCTAACGCCATTCGTATCAGAGTCAATTTTATATTCACCCCTGTTGGTACATGAAACCATGGCTTTCCTGAATTCATCCAATAATTTCATGGATACAAATGTCTTGCACCATATATCATATATACTGCGGGATGTAACCATATCAATATTCTCAATTAGAATACAAGTTAACTCCTGGTTTTGACTGGAATTTAATGCCAATTCACTCTTGTCTTGAAGCGGCACATTGTATTGGTTTGGAAACACATGTGCGCGCAAAGAATTTCGCTCATTTGCTGTTTGCATTATGAAGGAGTCCACGAAACGTTTTGCGCGTATGGCTGATCCACAACTTTGGAAGGTATCAACCTTCGGAGGTATAGACCCACATACGTGGGTCTTGTGCTCCGATGGTGAAAAGGCGCCAGCGGAACCATTTAATGCAGTTCGCGTGCACACTCTTCGAAATAGAGCCTGTGAAATACCGACAGTTAATACGTATCTCGTACCTTAATAGCAACTTTGGTGTCCTTATGCGATAGTTTCAAGGCGTTATTGAACACCTTCAGGTCCTCTTCGAGCGCCAGCGTCGCGCCCGGCAGCTTCTGCTGCTCCACGTCAACGTACTCGCTGAGGCGGCTGTGGTTGTCTATGAACACTAGCTTGCGGTTGCCCTGGGGAAATTGGGCTTTATCACTGTTGCGCTTGGGTCGAGATTACCTTGGATTTCTAGACAGAACTTTTTAATAGATTTGTAAAGGTTCCATAAATACGACTTTAGTAGACCTATCTACTGATGATACTTCATTCGTCTCGGAGAGCGTCGTGGCCTAGTGGTAAGCACTACAATTCGGATCGCGGATTTTGTGGTCCCGAGTTCAAATCTGCCTAGAACCAAAAATTTTGTGTTTATTGTTTAATTTCCAACTAACTCTCCGGTGATGGAAAACATCGATAAAAATCCAAACCGGATAGCGGCGGAAGGCTCACCACATACCACGTTGGGTTCTAATATCATTAGTGAAAATTGGGCTTCTGAGTGTTCCGTTCACTATGATAGCAACAGTCACTTGCCTCCGACCACCCCGTTTGGCATAAAGTCGTGATGGTACTTATATATCAGTTAAACTGTTTAATCTCAAATCCTACGAACTGACAGAAAGGATCAAATCGTCAGTTTTTGAAACCTTAGCTTTAGAAAATTATATTACCGCCAACCTGTCAAATCGAAACTATCTGGTTTCTAAAGTATTAATTAATGTTTTGTGTCTTTATTTAGTTAAAGCGTTTTAGGATACTGCGCCCGGCAGCTTCTGTTGTTCCACGTCAACGCACTCCCTGGGGCGACTGTAATTGTCTATGAACACTATAGTACTCGTAGAATTATTTTGTCCGTGCTTAGAATTAGTTGGGGTCATAAATAATAGCACGGCCTCAGCCCGGCTAGCGCGGTGCACATGTTGCGCGGGCGCAACGCCATTATCGATAAAGACAAATCATCGAAGGCAGGTGCACGGCGGCGGTACGGTATATTATATACAAAGGGTGGTGGTGCATGCAGAAAAACTCCAAGAGGAAGACTTGAAGAAATCTCATCTGGCAGAAGAAATTCGTAATTCATGTGCATGACGATGATTCTGATGATTCTCATTGATAGAATTTTAATGTAAATAGTTTTCGATTTAAGATTAGATATAAGTTATTATCTTACTTTTCTGTTCATTGTAAACTTAGGTCTAAGTATTAATATTAATTTTTAATAGAACTTGTTACATTCTAAACTTTTGTACTGACTTATAGTTTTTAATTTAATACATAGTTACCTAATATAATAACTTATTTTAAATCATTATTATTCTTATTTTAATAAATACGTTTTTATCAGTAACCCACAAAAAGACAAAACTGAATACACTATCGATAACGCTTATCGACAAAAATAATGCTCATCACTATGCCCGCCCATAAGCCCCGTGAGAAGGAGAGAAAGCGAAACACTCCGATGATTTATGACCCCAACTGCACGGACAAAATAATTCTACTATAGCTTGCGATTACCCTGCGACGAAAATAAATAAATATCCGGGACAAATTACACCAAGATTATCTGACTCCGAACTAAGCTAAGCCTTTCCTATGGGTGTGAGACTGATAAAATACTTATATATTCCTAAATACATACTTACTTTGATAATAACACCCAGGCACACAACAAACACAAATGTTTGTCATGGGTGGGGATCGAACCCACAACCTCCGGTTCTAAAGACAGGATCGCTGCCATTGAGCTTTATTCCTGTTACTGTTCTTTATGTGACTTAATCCCCGATAACTAAAATTTAAATAAATATGCGCCAGACAACACACCTCTTGTAATGGTCTCGAAGTAGGGATCAATATCCCTGCGTTACGAGGTATCACACAAGGAAATAAGCCAGGGGCGTCTCGCAGCACACATAGACCCGAGTCAATTCAGAAAAGATCGTTTCCTGAATTGACCCGACCGTGAATCGAACCCGGGACACTAAGGAAATCACGATGAGAAACCGTGCTACAGCGCACTACGCCAAACGTGTCGTCAAATAGGTATACTTCTCAGAAAAAAAAATATGAATGGAAATCTACCTCCTGATATTCGTTTCCATAAGCCAAGGACTAAATGCAGCGTCAAAAGAGATGTACTGCACTCCCTTTTGACATTTATGTTAATTATTTCGATTTGTCTGTGAGCTTCACAACAAGATGTCGTCTAGCTGGCGCAGTATTCATGACAATTTACCTATCGCAAAAAACAAAACAACGAAATGTAAATGACAAAAAACAACTTTTTTTTATATTGCCAGTCAAGATGACCTCACTCCACCTGATGGAAAGCGGTCGTGAGGTCCAGATACGAGGTTGACAAGCCCAGTCATTCAAACGAATCACTAGGCTGGCCATCCTCACCTTGAAGGCCTGCAGAAATGCCTTTTCACGCCCCGCTTGAAGAACCCGGGACTATACGAGGAAGGAAACACATGTGCTGGAAGAGCGTTCCACGTCTGGATGGTACGACAAAGAAACGAGTCACCGAACCTTTTAGTTCGGGCCAACAAATGTTGAATTGTGTGTGGGTGACGCCGTAGTCCAGTACGCATGGTACGGGAGTGGAAAGGTGAGGGTGGGATAACTTACCCTCAAAGGCGCTAATATAGCCTCGTGAAACTTGGTATATTCTCGAACCCAGCAGTTGCAGTTGTATATGTAGCACGCGTGTATGTTTATATACGCGACCTCTGGCAGTACGGTGAACCATTTTTGTAGGAAATCAGTCCTAGAGGAGCACAAGATACTGTTAGATATAAAGTTAGTTTTCAAGGTTTTGTAAAGAAATAGTCATATGCTTATAGACACTGATTTGGGCTTGAAACTGAGAGTACTATGCGATAGTCAGGCATTTGAATATATCAAAAATAGGTGAAGTAAACATCTGGGACATCTGACACCAGGACTATCAGCCCCCCGATTGAGAACGAAGTTATCGACCAATTCGGTTATTTTCTTTTATTTTTTTAAGTAGGGTAGATTTTATGTAATTTGGTTTATGAAAACTTAGGGCCTTCGGCTTTAACATATCAAAATATTGATTGCTACCGCTTAGCGGATCATACTGGAGGTAAAAATAAAACAAATTTAGAAATCCGCACTGAGCCCGCGTGTTGGAGTATGGCTCGTACCACCTCATAGTTGAGGTGAGGCCTGTGCCCAGCAGTGGGACGTATAAGGCTGTATTTGTTGTTGTTTGTTGAATAGGTCGATAACTTCGTTCCGAATCGGGGGGCTGGCCCTTTACTAAACAGTTTAACGAATCAAGTTTTGTTTGAGGGTTATCTTATTCTGTTGTCATAAGATCTATTTTTAAATAATTCAGTAAAGGTTGACCTGTCGTCATGGGTATCGGGGACCGAGATACGTAATAAAAAAATCTTAAAAACGTCTGTCACTTCAATTGAATATTACTTAATCTTTACTGTATGCACAAAATAAAGGGTTTACAGAAGGACCGCTCGCACCTTTTTCCAAAACTTGCGAGAACCGCCTAGGGTTCCTACTATATTCGGTCTGAATTTTTAAAATGAAGTAAGTAAGGTATTACTACTTGACAGAAACAAAATATATCATGTGAAAAATTGCACCAAGTTCGACCAAAACAAAAACACTTGCGACAATGCGACTTTCCGAATCACCGAAGCTCACTGACTTCGCTTGTAAACTCATGTCTCTGTGTGCGTGCGTCAAAAATGGGGTGTTGTTCTAAGCGGGCTATCTGTCAGAGCGCCGCGCATGTCTAATTTGTGCTGTATGTGAAAAAGTTCTTTTGGTAGGCTTAGTGGGATTAGGCATCCTCCACTAATGAACCAAAAGGTTGAGCAATGAAGTTAATAAATTTGGACTCTTTGTAACGTACAAGAATAAGTGCAAATATTGGTACATTTCCATATTAACAAGATGTGTTAAAACTAAACAAGAAAATGTGTTAAACATAAATAATTATACGTAAGTATGTAATTAGGAATTCATGTATATGTACATCCAACAAAAACTGTTTATATTGCGATTAGGTGAAATTGGTGAAAGATGTCCCAGTTTTTGCAATAACTTAAGGTAGGTACAAATTTATACCCTGTGATTATTTAAATAGCACAAGAAAAATTATACATATTATTTATGGCATATTCAGTAGGTGATGTAGAAAACATCAAAAGGAAAATATGGTTATTAACTTTAATTCAATATTTTAATACGAAATCAGTCGGCCACTCGATTTTTTGTTTACGAAAATTCTAATCTTACTATCTTACTAATATTATAAATGCGAAAGTTTGTAAGGATGTATGTATGTTTGTTACTCTTTCACGCAAAAACTACTGAACGGATTTGGATGAAACTTTACAGTAATACAGATCATACATCAGAATAACACATGGGCTACAATTTATTGAGATTTCATGTAATTTGGCCATAATATATAAAGATAACGCGGGCGAAGCCGCGGGCGGAAAGCCAGTATGAAATAAAGTTACGAAATTCTCATTTTCAATTAGATAGTTTCAACATCAGTTACTGAGTATAATACCATGTAATTTTCCTTACATTATAAACAATCACGCAGTATATGCATTGTATACTTTATTAGGGGCGATAAGAGACTTTCATATAATAGATATCATGCAAGCGAAAGCTTTAAACACTTCCCTGCTATACAGGATGGATTTTTTTAACGCCACCTGGAGGGAAAGTACTGTACATACTGGATAGACCATTTTACTCAAAGGAAACGTTCCTTTATTTTTAAAAAGAAACAGAACTGCGTTCACAGATTTTCGAAAATTCGCTTGCCACACCAGGGAATGAACCGGGTAAAATCCGAAAAAATAACACCCTGTACTTTTACGGCATCGACCGATAGGGTCAGTCATAAGTATCACATCTCTCTAACAAACGTGGTAAATTAAACACAAAGAAAACCATGAAATCTAAACTTATCAATTCAATGGCATAAGATAAAGCACTTTTACTCAATGGCCCATCAGATTTCGTTGTGTTTAATTTACCACGTTTGTTAGAGAGATTCAAATCCTTATGATTGACCCGATCGATCGATGCCGTAAAAGTACAGGTTGTTATTTTTTCGGATTTCACCCGGTTAGATTCCCGGGTGTGAGGAGCGAATTTTCGAAAATCTGTGCATGCAGTTCTGTTTCTTTTTAAAAATAAAGGAATGTTTCGTTTGAGTAAAATTGTCTATCTCCAGTATGTACAGTATTTTCCCTCCAGGTGGCGTTAAAAAAATCCACCCTGTATACTGTGGATGATCTACATCTGCTTTAAGTGAGCGATGGAGGGCACTCAAATACTCGAAGGCATTTAAATTATCTAAATAATCTAAATGTCTCCTTTAATTTGAATATATTCATGTAGTTAGCGTGGAACTCGTTGGCAACGCCTTTGGACGAAGAAGATAGGATGACTGTTTTTAGTGAAGTGTTATTATTGCTGACTGTGAGCTTAAGAAACTGTTTTTGTCGTGAGAGTGTTATTTTTTTGCTTCGAAATGTGATTTTTATGAAGACAATCGCGAATTTTTCATTGATTTAGTTTACATGATGTTATTTTAGACGCTGTTACAAAACTTACCTACAAAACCACGGTTTTCTGAACAGAATAAACTTTGTTACGTTAAAGCAGTTTTTGAAGCCATAAAAAAGTCTCGAATGGTACAGAGGCGACATCAACCTTTACAACATTGCAAAATGGATCGTAATATGTCGGCGGCATAAGGTCCCATATATAAAGGTTGCTTGGAACGCCTCTGTACATAATTTTAAAATCAAAGTGATTTTTTGAAAAATTTGGAGTTAAAGACCAATTTGGTTGCCATTCTCATTTGCATTAATTTCATTTGATTTTTCACTTTCAATATTTTATACTCAAAACGTGGCCAACGACTTCCGCGTGACACAGTATACTAATTTTAATAGCTATACAATGAGGATGAGATTGATGAAGACAGACCTAAAAGTAAAACGACCTGAAATGCATTGGCCAAAATGAAATTGAGCTTAAGACATACATTTGTATGAACAATATACTTGGTGATTATTTATACCGTAAAGAAAATGATATTGTTTAATCTGTAAGTGAAGTAAAAACTGTGAGATTTTTGTTTAATGAACTTTTCGTTTAAGGAATAGATTAGATACATAATCAAGCGAACACTCATTAGGTGTTACTGCATGTGCGTTAGGGTGTTTAATAATCCCAACCAATATAAGCATGGTCTGCTTAAGGGCACTGGGAAGCTTCGCCAGTGGCTATTAAATAGCGGATTTTTTTTAAATAGATTCTTTTGCATTTTCATTAACTGAATAGCAATTAAAAATTGTGAAACTATATTTGACTACTTTCCTACTACCTATTCTTTGTCTTTCACTTTGACTTTGAACATTCCTATTTTTGTATAATCTATTATATAAAAATAAGTCGGGTTTTCCTTCCTGACGCTATAACTCCAGAACGCACGAACCGATTTCCACGGTTTTGCATTCGTTGGAAAGGTCTCGGGCTCCGTGAGGTTTAAAGCAAAGAAAATTCAGGAAAAATTTCAACAGAAAAGCGGGAAAGAAAAATGAAGTTCACGCGGGCGAAGCCGCGGGCGGAAAGCTAGTATTAAATAAAACTCTATTTTTCACTTAGATTGTGCGTCACATAATAATCCCAACCAATATAAGCATGGTCTGCTTAAGGGCACTGGGAAGCTTCGCCAGTGGCTATTAAATAGCGGATTTTTTTTAGATTCTTTTGCATTTTCATTAACTGAACAGCAATTATAAATTGTGAAACTATATTTGACAACTTTCCTACCACCTATTCTATGGCTTTCACTTTGACTTTGAACATTCCTATTTTTGTGTAAAATTAAATAAAACTCTATTTTTCACTTAGATTGTGCGTCACATAATAATCCCAACCAATATAAGCATAGTCTGCTTAGGGGTACTGGGAAGCTTCGCCAGTGGCTATTAAATAGCGGAATTTTTATTAAATACTTTTTAATTTTTACTTAATTTTTACTTTTAATTTTTACTTTTTTTGCATTTTATTAACTGAATAGCAATTATAAATTGTGAATCTATATTTGACAACTTTCCTGACACCTATTCTTTGGCTTTCACTTTGACTTGAACATTCCTATTTTTGTATAAAATTAAATAAAACTCAATTTTTCACTTAGATTGTGCGTCACATACTGAGTTCGCCAAATCATTTTCTTTACATTAGAAAGCATCACCCGGTATACATTACAACCGCTAAACACAGTTATTATACATACCACAGCGTTATGACGTCACACTGACGTTAGTCAGTCTTACAAATATTATACTATCACGAAGGGTAGCTTCAAACTATTTCATAATATGATTTCATTAATAAATCACAATTTAAATATTCGAGGTGTTGATAGTAATAAGTTTATTTATTAAATTCCAAAACATACCAGAATATTGATGACGATTGAAAATTGAGAGTGGTTTATTAACAGTGTTTGGCGGATGTATTTTCTCTAAGAACACCTTTATCCATCAACATAGCAATCATATAGGAAGAGTATGGCAATGACGCATGATTTTTATGATGATGATGAAGAGTGCATGATTATGAAGTACAGTTGAGCTCAAATATATTGACATTAGACCTCCATTTTTCTCAGGTCTGGGTGTTTGAGGCGACGTCACCAGTGATTGCCTCCAGGCGTCCATAACAGAGCAAAAAGCAATTTAATATAAAGAACTAGATTTATATTAATTATCTTAACTGATTTGTTTAATTTTGTTACGATTTGAACTTCTTTTAATCTCAATATAAGGTACGGAAACGCACTTAGTTTTAGGCTTTTAAACTGTGCCAATAACTCGCTTTTTCTGTGTCAAATCACAGCAACCGAACAAACATGTAATTTTTATCTTATTCACTCATGAAAATAGTCAATAATAATTCAATACAGTTCATTCATTTAGCAGGCAGACAGTCTTGATTTAATTATCTATAGTGCAGTTGCGAAACACGAAAAATATAGTACAGTGACCCATCACTAGCTGTCTTTAATACCTTAACCTTTTCAAACCCCTCTTGAAGAACTCCATACTATAACTCATCGGGAAAACTATAATATAATTCATTAATACTATAATTCATTTCACAATTTAAGCGTCCTTGGAAGGAAACATCTCTGAAACCGAACTGGACGAGACCATTGCGGCTTCAGAGTGTGAGGATGGACGCCCTGTCGGTGGCGAGCGGTGCTGTGGTAAAAAGTAGCCGTGGGCATCATACCGAACAGTTTTTCAGAACATACTTGTGCAACAAAAGGGTAAGAACTCACGGGCCCGCAGCTTCTATAGAATGCAGAAATGTATGAAAAATTTGTAAGCAGATTTCACGACGCGTTTTATTCCCGCGGCTGGCGCGATTGCGGTAACAGAAATCTGACGTCTGTTTGTATTGACTTGTTCGCAGATTAGATTACGTACTAGCGTATAGATAGCCAACTCGCTAACTCGAGGGTTCCGTTCAAACCTGCAGGTATATTTATTAAAAATATTTTCATTATATGATGTAACTAAAAATTTACTATTTTCGCAATTTTTCCTTTATCTGTGCTATAAGACGTTGCTTCGTACTAAATTTCAAGATTCCGAGTTCACGGGAAGTACCCTGTAGGTTTTAATCCCCTTGCGTAGACCTGAGTATTTGATATAAATTCAAATTTGATCTCTACGCGTTCCTGAGAAAAGGATCTTGACAGAAAAATCTACTAATTCCGGTAAAAATACAAACAATAAGAATAATTACGTCATTTTCTAGTTCTTTAATAAAAATGATTCAGTATTCAAGTCAATTTTCAGTATGGCAATTCACTTGTCTACAGACATTCAGAGCGAACTGTCACTGTCACTAGTGACACTCGTATTGTATTCGTACATATTTAGGCTTTCGATTTTGCAATTTGCACTGATTTTTGTCCCAGCACGGCTTTTGTTATGAAAATCTAGACCTACTAATGCTATTCAGGCAACAAATGTTTTTCGTAACTGTTCGAGTGAAAAAATAACCTCAATGTTTTTTTTAGTCTTGTCGAATTGACAATACGTAATCTGTGTTGACACATCTCCGCCATGATGTTTTTTGTCGTGTGTTGCAATTCTGCTCATTGGAAATCTGTTTGAACCAGGTAAATATAGGTTTCTAAGGGAATTTCATATTTAATAACTGTTCCACATAGTTTTTCCTATTTTTTGGTATGGTGTACGTACATACCTGGCCATGACTCCATACATTTTGGGACATCTCCTTCTAATAAGAGAATAAAATGAAAATAGTATCTATTGACTCCATAAATATTATTTATTACAACGATTTCTTTAGACTTTATTAATCGATTTATTTATTTTATTAATAAAAAAAACTAATAAACGAAAAATTTATATTGAAACTAAAATGTAATAAATTGATTTTAAGTTCTTCTTGAATAAAATCGATTATTATTTCAAATCGAATTGGTAACGTGTGAAGGCGTCACTAATTAAATCCACAAGTTTGCGACAGTCGCGGCGGCCGCGGTCTCGTGAGTTCAGGCAAAAAACCGCCAAAGCGCGTCATGTTAAGAAAGACCCCTGAATAGACTTGTTTAATTATTGTAAACGTGAAAAAGCTGCATTTTGAAAATGCCGCATGACGTACCTACCTAACGGGCATAGCTAGTACGAAATTGTAATTGATTTGCAACTTTATTCTGTTCAGTTAAGGTTGATAATATGGTGGAAACCACTTACCCTTATAATGTAAATGGATGATGTGGGTAAAACCTACAGTAATGAATATCTAACTAGTCGAGAAACGACAGCGATCATCAAACTCTTCAAAAATCAGCTGATCAGCAAGATGTTTTTTTAAGCAAATCTTCGAATAACTTACTAGGAAAGTCATTAAATATCTAGAAACTGCCACGTGAAGAAAAACAATTTTTAACTTTAATTAAGAAGACGTTTTTTTCAGCTCATCAATCATTTGTTTTCACTAAGATACAGAGATATACTATTGTTGAAGCACAGCATCGAGTGCCTAGTCAACATTTCTAAAAATAAGTTTTTATTCCAGTTTAATAAACTTTTTATGCAAATGGTGATTTTTGACCTGTCACAAAAAGAAGAAATAGAAAAAGAAACAATTTGACATTTTGTTAGTTAAAATGATTTAAATTCATCTATTTTATTTCTGAAATCCCATCAAATTTAATAAAATCCACCCACAAAAAATTATGAAGCAGTCAAGGGTCATTGTACTAAAAATCCCATCTTCACAACCACAACCTAATAACCAATTTTGAATGATAATGACAATGGAAAGTACCGGTGGCAATGGTGGTGACCACGACGGGGATACACCGGTATACCTGAACCTGTTATCCGAGTTGGTGTGCGTGAAGTCCACGATCAGCTCAAAGGGCTGCTGGCAGAACGGCTTCAGGGTCAGGATCACGTGGTAGATCAGGAGGTCGGCGTTCACTTCGCCGATTCTGGGGGAAAATCGAATTTTAATTTAATTATTTAGGGATTTCCACTCACGGCTACGCCTGCGTGAACTTCATTCTTATGACATTAAAAAACTAATTATTTCAAAACAAATATATGTTAGGAGGCGCATAAAAGAATACACGCAGATAAAATAAATAATAAAATATAATTGAGAGATCGACAAACAGAAAAGAATGGAGGATAACAACACAAGACATTGACATATAATTTTTTAAATAATTCTAGATACAAATTAATACCTGTAAGTACCATGGAGGCTCTCTATTTTACACGCCCCCTTAATTTGTATCGTCATACAAAAGTAAAGACCAACATCACTAAGTATAACATATTAACTATAAACTTAAATAACAAAAAAAAAAAAAACACAGATTTACTTTGCCTGAAAAGCTAGGCTTTGAATCAACACTATGTGATGCCTAACCCCTCCACACATAAATTATGCTTTTCTTTAGGTGAAGCCTTGGTCAATACATCAGCAAGCATCAATTCAGTCCGTAAATGTACTAACTCTATCTCTTTATTATTACTTAGAACATTTCTTATAAAATGATGCTTAATGTCAATGTGTTTGCATCGAGAATGGAACACTGGATCTTTTGCCAAACAAATGGCCCCTTGGTTATCGACATGCAACGTTACCTTTGAAAATTGAGGTAACCCGATTTCAGTAAACAGACTATTTAGGTGCATAGCCTCCTTCATAGCTAACGACAAACTTACATACTCAGCCTCACACGAGGAGGTTGCAACAGTTTTCTGTTTCTGTGATTTCCAAGTAATACTCGCACCCCCTAATATGAATGCATATCCTGAGTATGAGCGCCTGTCTAACAAGCAATTACCCCAATCGGCATCTGAATAACCAATAACGGACTTACCGGTTTTCTTGTATGTCAAACCATAACTCAAAGTTCTTTTCAAATATCGTAATATCCGTTTTAATGCCTTCCAATGCTCTTCCTTTGGTTTATTTGTGAACTGCGCCAATTTAACTACGGCATTGGCGATGTCTGGTCTCGTCCCCGAAACTAGAAACATCAAGGAACCAATTAACTCCCTATAGGGCCATCGCTCATTACATTCACTGTCTTCGTGACCGGTAGAACAAAACTTCTTACCCACTTCCATTGGAGTAATCGCTGGATTGCAATCAAACATTGCATATTTTTTTTAAATATCTTTTATATACTTTTGTTGTAAAAGCTTAATAGTACACGTGTCAGTTTTGACAAAGTCAATCCCTAACATGTACTTCGCAACACCAAAGTCTTTTAATTCGAACTCACCAGCCAGTTCCTTTTTAAACTTTTCAATACAACCTCTGCGTTCTGAACTTATTAAAATATCATCACAGTAAATAACAACAAAGAGGTTAATTCCTTTATCATTTTTAAAATAAAGACACGGCTCGTTTAAAGACTGTTGAAGACCTATATTTTTCAGCTTTCTGTCCAATCTTTTATTCCATTGACGACCAGCCTGCTTTAAACCATATAACGATCTTTTTAGCCGGCATACATCGCCTCCAGCTTCCAGATCCTGTAACATCTTCTTAGCTCGTTTTAAAACTTCGCAATCGTTTTCCATTTCTATTAATTTACGCAAATTTTGTTTCAATAATTGTGGGACTTGCATAAAGACTTCTTCTTCCAAATAGCCATATAAATACGCTGTATTTATATCCAACTGGTGTATCTCCATGTCTAACTCAACTGAAAGAGCAGCTAAAAGCCTGACTGTTTATAATCTTGCTACAGGAGCAAATGTATCTTGATAGTCAATACCATAGCGTTGATTATATCCCTTCGCAACTAGTCGAGCTTTTTTCTTTTCAGTCTTATCAACATTTAGTTTCGTTGTCAACACGTAACGACAACCAACTACGTCACGTCCTTCTGGCTTCTTGACAATATCCCACGTATCGTTCTTTATCAAGCTCCTTATTTCGGATAAAATCGCTTCTTCCCATCCATAATTTTCATTACTGGTTAAGGCATCCTTCAAGCTTATTTCTGCAGCTCCAAGAAACTCATAAGTATCAAAGTATACTTCCGAAGATTTATCTTCCACTTGCTCTGAAATGCCCATGATACCATCTGAAGATTGTGCCTCTGCTGGCTGTTCAATCGGTATATCTTGAGGTTTTGTTTCTGGTTCCGGAACCACCTCAACCATACGATAAATTTTCTTTGGACGGCCTACATGACCCTTCTCCAGTCGTGGTCTACCAGCAGCTCTTTTTAACAATCTCTCTCCGATATCAGGAGTTTCCTCTTGTGTATCATCTGGCTCCGGTTGTACATCTATGTCAGATTGAGCAGTGACCGGTACATCAGTTATGCAAGTATCCATCGTAGGTTTCTTATTAATCTCTACTTCTACAAACCTCGGTTTGTGTACTTCTTCTTTCTTTTCTAACTCAAAAGGATCGTTGTTCAAGCTTTCTTCTTTACAGTCATTTTTTACTTTTGAGCTTTCATGAAATTTGACATCTCTGGCCACAATGACTTTTCTTTCCTGAGTCAACCAAATTCTATAACCTTTTGTATTCCTTGGATATCCAACAAAGACTCCTTCAACACTTCTAGCCGCAAATTTATCCTTGCCTTCTTGCTTATTCAACACATGGACTTTGCATCCAAATGTCTGTAAATAACTCAGCTTGACAGGCATTTCATACCACTTTTCAAACGGTATTCCTCCTTCAAGGCTACTAGTTGGGCATCGGTTTCTTACATGACATGCCGTCACGATAGCATCAGCCCAGAAACCTGAAGATAATCCTGAAGCAAGAAGCATGCATCTCGCCATTTCTACGAGCGTCCTGTTCATCCTTTCTGCCACTCCGTTCATTTGTGGAGTATGAGGAATCGTAAGCCTTCTCACTATACCCTCCTCCTGCAAAAATGAATCAAATTCCCGGTTACAGTATTCTCCTCCGTTATCCGTTTGTAGGTATTTAATTTTCTTACCTGTTAGATTTTCCACATAACTCTTGTAAATTTTTAAAAAAAGTAAGAACCTCGCTCTTCTTACTTAATAAGTAAACTTCACACCATCGCGTACTACAGTCAATAAATGTAACAAAATATTTCGCGCCACCTATCGCTGTATTTTGCATTGGTCCAACCACATCGGAATAAACGATCTTAAGTTTCTCGTCACACGGTCCACTAGATTTAGAAAATGAAAGAGCAGTCATTTTCCCTCTCGCACAAACATCGCAATTATACAAGTTGCTCATATCTGATAATTTTAAATTCTTACCAGAATTATTTAAAATTTTCATAAGATCTTTGGCATTTAAATGACCTAAACGTTCGTGCCAAGACCACACTTCAGCATTCAGTTCAGAAGAAATCACTGAAGCTCGCGCGCATTGTTCTTGAAGATAATATAAATTACCCCTACGTTTTTCTGTCAACTTGATTTTGCCGTAACTGTCAGTGACTAAGGCTAAATTACTTTTAAACGTAACATCATAGCCTTTATCAGTTATCTTAGCTACTGAAATCAGATTACTTCGCAAGTCAGGAACAAATAACGCATCTGGCAAATTAATCACAGTTTGAGAATCATCATTACATGTCAATAACCTTACAGTGCCCTTACCTTGTATATTTGTGCTCGAATTAGTCGCTAAATTCAATTTACCGTTCGCAGGCGATAAAGTGTCAATAAATTTACGTGCATCATTACATAAATGAGATGTGCATCCGCTGTCAATGATCCAATCCCCACTCTCTGTGCAAACAGCATTACATGCATCTGAAACACAATTGAAAGTTATAAAATTGCTATCAAAACTATCTACATCATCATTTTTATGTACACACTTTACACTTTCTTGACATTTCTTCTTAGCCTTGGTACATTCGGAAGCTTTGTGACCAAACTGATGGCATTTAAAGCATTTGAACTTGAACTGCGACTTGGATTCCTTATTATCCATGCTTATATTCTTTTTCCAATAAGGCTTTCCTTTTACTAGTAGGACTTCCGATTTCTGATGTCTAGAATTGTACTCTTCTAAAATCTTAACTTTGAGTACGTCTGGTTCAGGCAATTCGTCTCTCGATTCGATCGCACAACGAAAATTTTCAAAACTCGCAGGAAGACTGTACAACAACATGATCGAAAGCAAATCCTTGTGAATTTCCACTTCCATCTCATTCAGTTTGTCTTTAGCTTCAAAAAATTTAGTTAAGTGCTCTCCGACATCATCACCTTCGCTCATCTTTTGTAACGTCAACTGTTTAAGCAACGTGGCTTTCCTAGCAGGTCCCTTCGATGCATAAATTGAGTTCAACTTAAGCCATACATCTCTCGAAGTAAGACAACCTCTTACATGTCTCAGCTCACTTGGACTTATAGAGAGGATAAGATCGGCTTTTGCTTTTGAATCAGCAGCCTCCCAAAGTATAGCCTCAGCTGCCTCTGCCGGTTTGATCTTCTTCCCGTTTACGTAGTCCCAAGCATCATTTTTTATAAGCAATGCTTCCGCCTGCAGTCGCCAGCTTTCGTAATTGTCTTTAGTAAGTGATTCAATACGTACGGAACCCATATTCATTCCCCTTTTGTGCTTTCTACGCCTTTTTCTACGTACAACACTTTTACACTGAATCTATACTAAATCGCTTTACTTTCGCTTGGCGCTTCTGGGCCCATAACCATTGTTAGGAGGCGCATAAAAGAATACACGCAGATAAAATAAATAATAAAATATAATTGAGAGATCGACAAACAGAAAAGAATGGAGGATAACAATACAAGACATTGACATATAATTTTTTAAATAATTCTAGATACAAATTAATACCTGTAAGTACCATGGAGGCTCTCTATTTTACAATATATGCCTATAGCAATCAGGGATAATGTAGCTTATTAACAGTGAAACAATTTTTGAAATCGGTTCGGGGTTTCGGAGATTCTCTACCTCAAACATACAAACTAACAGACGCAGGCCACTTATGTTCATTCGCCGACAATTTGGTTACAATTCTATACTAATTTAACCAATAAAAGCTTTTTATATTAATGTCCATTTTTTAATTAGAAATACACCGAATTATCAATTTTAGGTATAAAAAAGTCTACTATTCGATAATTTCAGTTAATAAATAAATTTCATTTCATTTCATTTCATTATTCAAATGAAATTGATTGTATTTCTGTGAAGTATGTTTCTATCAAGTAAATAGTCGTTGAAACACTAAAATTCTAAATGAAAAATACGGAACAAAGATTTTGTGAATCATTTTCTTTGAAACCAAATTCTATCAAATTTTGCTAATAACCTCTGTAACATAAGATAAGATAAATAACACTTTTGGTACAAATAAAAATTACAGCAGCATTTATTTGAAAAACATTTAGGCCGCCTTATCACTAGGAAGCCATACAATAGTATATTTTGTATCGAGGGACTAAACGAAGCCATAATATACCAGAGGTGGTTTGACTCCCGAGCGTGCGAGAGAGTCAATGGAACCGAGGGTATATTAAGTTGGCGTTTAGTCTCGAGGTGCGAACTGTACTTTTCACTTTGAGTGCGAGAAAAATTGTCAATTTAGTACAAAAACATTTAAAACTGAACAAATTTACACTCGACTAAAGTTCTGAAATTTTCGAGGTCAGTTTTTTCTTCTGTCTGAACTGAATCAGTCACAGATTAACAATTTAAAACACATGCCGCCACCTTATTTGCGGACAAACCATGGAACTAAAACTCTAAACATTTTCGCAATGAAGACGGTCCACACTCCACAGATAATGGTGTCTTTTTACTGGCTGTTTGAGTTTGACTATGTCACATGAAGGAAAATAAAAAACTAATTACTTTTTACTCCCTAGAGACTAAAGTGGTCACTTCAGTCCCGCTTCGTAGGGCTATATTGGCGTACTTTCAGAGCATGAGAAGTGAAATAGTTGTCTGTTTACTCACTTGTATCTCCTAGAGATGAAGTAAAACACCGGATTCCCCAGTTTGCTAGTTCCCGCCTGGTAGAATATATTCAGACTCTTGATACTCTTGAATTCTTCCTTCTCATGCATATTATGCTTCACTATGAACTCTTCAAAGTTGGTGGAAGACATATCTATTGAGGACCAGCGCGCGTATGATGAGAAGAGCAGGCTGGATGTGCTGGAAAAGAGGTTTTAAAGATAAGTATGTATGTTAAGTATAGTTTGACTACACGATTGGCGTAGTTTCTCACCTCTAGTGTCCCGGGTTCGATTCTTGATCGGGTCAATTTAGGAAACGATCTTTTCTGAATTTGGTGAAAACACCTCGGGTCTGGGTGTGCTTTCTTTGTCTGGTACCTCGTAACACAGGGATATTTATCCCTACCTCGAGACCATGACAAGAGGTGTGTTGTCTGGCGCATATTTATATATTTACTAGCTTCCCGCCCGAGGCTTCAAACTCAAACTCAAATATCTTTATTTAAATAGACTTAATCAGTACTTTTAAATAGTAAAAAAAATATACTACATAATAGACATAAATACTATAATAATTAAAAATATAAATATGTATACAAACATAATGCGACTCTACCACCGCGTCGGAGTTGATTCTCACTGAGAAGACCCGGCGAGGAACTCAGTAGTTAACTAGTTACTCCTTTAAACTTGTTGCGGTTTTACAATGCGAGGTAATAGAGTACAATACGTTTGTTGAGAAACAAAAACTGCTTAAATCCTAACATTAATAAATAGATAGATACGCCCGCGTTAACTTCATATCTGCAACATGTATATACATAATCTCTATGAATTGTAGCCCATGTGTTATTCTGATGTATCAGCTGTATTACTGGAAAGTTCATCCAAATCCGTTCAGTAGTTTTTGCGTGAAAGAGTAACAAACATACACACATCCATACTCACAAACTTTCGCATTTATAATGAATAAATAAATAAATAAATATCTGGGACAATTCACACCAAGATCATCTGACCCCAAACTAAGCAGAGCTTGTAATATGGGCGTCAGAGACTGATAAACATACTTAAATATATCTAAATACATACTTAAATAGATAATAACACCCAGACACACAACAAATACAAATGTTCGTCACACAAATATTTGTCATGTGTGGGGATCGAACCCACAACCCCCGGCACTAAAGGCAGGATCGCTGCCATTGCGCCAACAGGCCAGTCAAGTCATAATATTAGTAGGATTTATATTTAGTTGATTACTGGTCTTTTGGTGCAATGGTAGCGATTCTGCCTTCAACGCTGGAGGTCGTGGGTACGATCCTCATGACAATCATTCATCTGACAAAATCAGAAATTTTCAAAAATTTGTAAAGTAAAATCATAACTCGAAACTACCAAAAATCGAGGAACATTCATGGTTTTGATTCGGGTAGCCCTAGTGATGTTCTACCATGAGCATTCGCTTGAAAGTTCTTTTTGGGACACCTGTATATCGAGATCGAGATCGATATATTATTATGATCAAATGTATGCAGCACAAATTAAATTCTAATTTCGTTAGCATCCGCAGAATACCAGTGGCCGTGACGAGCTATATTTTATATGGAGACCATTTAGGCACTTTTTTTCTAAATTAGATTAAATTGTAATATTTTTCATTGTGAAGGTATGTTTTGGTTTTTATTTACAAATAAACATTTTTCTCCCATTTTTTTAAATCTATAAAAATAATTTATAGTAAAAATCACTTACGACTCAACAGGTTTGTGCTCTGGTGGTCCTAAATAAGCTAGCAATGTTGCCATCTGTGAAAAAAACAATTTTTAAGTAATATTTAAGCTGGCTTATAGAGTAAAAACACAAGAAGAATTCGACAGATCTGCTAAGATCTCAGTATCTCGATCGGTTAGAAGCAAGCGAAAGGTTGTAGGCTCGAGCCCTGTCTCAAACAATTTGCAATGTCATTTTTTTTCTAGTATTTTTATCTCTGCAAGTTTTTGTCACCTGATTTGCGTTAAGAAAGATAAATGTTACAAACCTTATCAAATGGCCTTCTCCCAACAGCCTTATGATCTCTACTGCAAGAGAGATAATCGCCTATCCTCTCCTGGTGATTCCACAGTAACCTGTGCAACGCGACGACATTCGCATCACTTATAAAGGAGAGGTTGTGCGAGGTCTGGTCTACGCTCTCGCAGTCAGAAGCTATCTGGATAAAGAACCTGAAAAGGATAACAACTTTCAGAAATCATTAACTTTTTTATGTCAAGTTACCGAATGATCTATTATTACAGTAGGGCTAACAGCTTAACGTGCCTATCAAAACATTCAGGCTCAATTTTAATAGACAAGACAACAGATTGTAGTAACCTTCACATTTGGCGCGTCTGGCTACAATCTGTCAAATACCCTCAAAAGTCTTAAAACTGATTCCGTGATTTGTCTTTTAGTGTCAACGCGCACATAATCTAACGAATGCTTAAAATCATACCATTGCACTGAAAATGTAATGGGTTTTGGAAAATTTTCGGCAAATTCAAAACATGCTACGAGGTGCATTCAATAAGTACCTAGCCTCATCGCCAGAGGGCGCTGTAGTTTCAAAAGAGTTTTACCACAGTGTAGCACATTCTTTTTTAATTCTTTTTTCAAATTTTCATTCCAATCCCTTCATTTGTTTTAATTTGACAACTTATGGAAGCGAACGTGTCGATCGGTTTTACAAAAATGGAAAAAGAGCAATATCGTTCGGTGATTCGATTCCTATTTTTGGAAGGGAAAACGCGCATCGAAATCAAAGAGCGCTTGGATGCTGTGTACGGTGACTCTTCTCCATCGATGGCCACCGTCAAGAATTGGTTCAACGAGTTTGCACGTGGCCGTACGTCGGTTTTTGATGAACCACGTCCAGGTGCACCTAAAACAGCTGCTACGGAGGAAAACATTTAAAAAATCCATGATCTCGTATTGGCAGATCGCCGATTGAAGGTTCGGGAGCTAGCTGAGACTGTAGCCATTTCAGAAGGAACAGTGCATCATATTCTTCACGAGGAACTCGGCATGAGAAAGCTGTCGGCGCGATGGGTGCCGCGTTTACTCACACCGGAAAACAAGCGCAACCGTGAGACCACATCGGAGACGTGTTTGGCGCTGTTTAAGCGGAATCCAGCGGAGTTTTTGCGTCGTTTTGTGACCGTCGATGAAACCTGGATCCACTGGTACACACCAGAGACCAAGGAGCAATCAACACAATGGATCCAGACTGGGGAACGTGCTCCAAAGAAGGCGAAAACTGTAAAATCGGCCGGAAAAGTTATGGGCACCGTTTTCTGGGATTCACAAGGTGTGATCTACATCGATTACCTCGAGAAGGGTAAAACAATTACAGCGCTTTACTATGCCGATTTATTGGGCCGATTCGACGCCGAATTAAAGAAAAAACGACCCCATTTGGCGAAGAAAAAAGTGCTGTTTCACCACGACAACGCACCGGTTCACACGTCTGCCGTTGCCATGGCCAAATTGGTCGAATTACGCTAGGAATTGCTGCCCCATCCATTATTCGTATTCTCCAGATTTGGCCCCTTGTGACTTCTTGCTGTTTCCTAATCTGAAAAAATCACTCGCATCAAATGAGGAGGTCATCGCCGCCACGGAGGCCTATTTTGCAGAGTTTGACAAAAACTATATTTCGGACGGGTTAAAAAAGTTGGAGCATCGCTGGGCTAAGTGTATCGAACTAAAAGGAGACTATGTTGAAAAATAAATTGCCACTATTCCAAAATTTTCGTTTACTTTTTGTAGGCTAAGTCTTTATTGAATGACCCTCGTATGCATTATTTGAGAATCGAACCCAAGGTACAGAACATTCGGGGCAGTCATAGAGGGCTTTGAGAACTCCGCGTGGTTCAGGTCGGTGGGTGGTACTGTTGGGAGCTTTTGGAACCCTAGACCCTGAGAATATTCCACTAATCCATTGACACGTTTTGTTAGGTAGTGGCTTTCTTACCTTCTTCCACAGAAAAAGATAAAAACCATCTAAATCCACCTCATTCTTCCCTCAGCGAGAATAAGCAGTATTCGATTTTCATTCATGTTTTTAAGGTGTTTTGTGTTCTCATGTTTATAAACATGTGTAAGTTCCTGTCAAAATAGTTACTATTTTATGGGGTTTTGATACTTACTTCCGTCCTTGCTCAAAATGCGCCCTCAAGAAGTCATTGAAAGGCAGCATATGCTGTTCCTTCGAGAACTCCACATGGTTGGCGATGTTCTGCAGTATCTTGGACATCAGCATCAGCCCGCGCTTCAGCTGAGCCGGTACCAACCGGTTCACGATGCCCATCTCCTGGGGCGACACTGTTGGCAATGTGTACTCATCTATACAAATAATACACCTGAAAGGGAGACTACGAACGGATGTCGATATCGGGGAACTATACTACTTTCGCCGTATGATGAAATCCCTGACAGTTCATAATCTACTTATTAAGAGGGTTTGCTTTTTGCGTTTGGGGTAGATCGTAAACGTCGCATTTTTTTTTCAGGTTTTAAGTTGAATTCAAATTAAGTGTAAATTATCTCTCTATTATTGAATGCACCTTTCAATTTCGTAATTATAACTTCAACTGTATACAGTAAATTTTTAAGTGTCTTATCAATTTAAAAAAAACTGTTTATTATTTCATTGAGCAAATAATTAGAGACTACCTAATTTTAGACAATTCTATGTGTTTTTAAATAGTATTATGCACACAATAATATAGCAAAAATTTAAGTTTTATTTCAATTCAATGAAATAATCACGAAAATCTGACAAAAATGCAACGTTTTCGATTGACCCCCAGCTAACGCTCTTAGGTTTCGAATTACTTATTACTTGATAAGTTTCGAAAGGACAATAGTTTTTCAATAGTTTATTACATTTTCTTTTTTATTTAGTTTGAAATAGTATGCATGACACGGAACAATGAGAACTGTCAGGCATATCATCTTAAAGTTAGAATAGTATAGTGTTGGTGGGCTCGACATGCATTAAATAGCTCGTTGGCAATGGGTATAGCCAATTAGTTATCATAGGCTCCCTATAGATCTCCAGAGTTTCCGGTTGTAAGTGTACATCATTGGACTTGATGACCACCTTCAGTTTCCTATATCAAACACTGGGCTACAAACTATGTCATTGTGAGATGCACTTGATTAAGTCACTGACTCACGTTTAACATCATATATATAAGTGACAGGACCAAAAATAGAATTTGATACTGTTACCGAATTAAAAATAACATGTCGCAGTAAATATCAAAACTTAAATAGGCAAGTGACAGGTGACCGCTGATTGGCCAAAACACCTAAATTCGAAATTCTTGTGCAATTCAGTTTTAAACAGTATTTCGAGATGAGACTTGTAGCCGAAACTTGGTAATAACGAACTCGCAAACTCGCAATAGAAGATATAACTATTTTCCCAGGTAAAAAACATCACATCTCACTTTCAACTTTGTAATAACAATAAAATTAAATCTTACATCTTGTCACCCAAAAGCCTCGTATCAACTAGGCAACAATTGACGCGTAACACGTAACGCTCAACAAGGCCAGCAGCGCTGCACAACAACGCGCGACGTTGCCAGCTGGCGCGCAACATTGCGTGTACAGACAACGTTGCTAAAAAAGATACTGTTGCTGTTCAACAACGTTGAGCAACAGTGTTGTGCAACATGTCGCGCGTCAAATGTTGCCTAATGGATACGAGGCTTTAACCCAACTTTTTTGTAAGTGAATTTTTATTCTTAGCATTTAACAATGCACTGTTTTCTAGACAAAGATAGAAACTAGAAAAATTGAGTCCCCAGGATCAGGTCCACTTTTTTCTAGTTTCTATCAAACTTTTTTGTGTCAGCTACAAGAACAGTTGAAACTTTCAGTACTTCAGCAGAACACACAATAAGTCCCCTTGAGCTCTCTTATTTAGCAGTAACTTTTCGTATGGTGTGATTATCCAGCCAGGCAGGTCTTTCTAAAATGTATTATAAAACCACTCACCAATAGCCGGGTTGATGAACCTGAGAAACAGAACGGTGCCCACAGCACCGACACTTGTCTGTGGGAACTGAGCGAACCTCTTACTGAGTACCTGGAGCAAAAGTATTATGATAATGCAAATAAACAAACAAATAAATACCTGGGACAATTCACACCAAGATCATCTGACCCCAAACTAAGCAGAGCTTGTACTATGGGCGTCAGAGACTGAGAAACATACTTAAATATTTTTATATACATACTTAAATATTTTTATATACATACCTAAATAGATAATAACACCCAGACACACAACAAACACAAATGTTTGTCATAGGTGGGGATCGAACCCACGACCTCCGGCGCTAAAGGCAGGCTGCCATTGCGCTAACAGGCCAGTCAAAAAAAGTGCAAAAGGCATGTCTTTTCAAGAAAATTGAACTTCGACAACATGAGAGTGTCTTTTACCTGAATATGCAGCTTAATTTGTAAAGCATTTTTGGAAGTGAAACCAGTTTATACAGAGCAAGTATTTATTTTCACATTATTCTAAAATTTTTTTTATGAGGTTCAAATATTCAGCATTATGGAAGTTAATCAAATGTATTAGAGTTAACATTCGGCGTAGCTCTACTTAGAGACGATTTTCAATCACTAAAACAAGAGGTTTATTTTAATTTAAAATATTTTAAATGTGATCGTTAGGCATCGAAGCCATTCAGCTGAAATATTTAATTAGAAGAACATATCTTTTAGTTCTATGTCATACCGTCTATTCAATGTCAATTCAAGATATCGTTGTAAGTGTATCAGTAATTGACAGCCTTACTAAAATCTCAGAGCCGTCTGATCATGATAGTATTTTATTGATTTTGTATTTTTTATTATTTCTTGCCCGTAATTAATTACTGAAGTTCTTTGGGCATATCTCCAGAAACGAGGACTCGATGGAGAGGCTTGTAGTACAGGGCCACACTGAGGGGAAGAGAGCACGAGGCCGGTCTCCGACTCGCTGGATCGACCTGATTAGGAAATCGACGCAGTCGACCGCAGTACCGGGTACTCGCAACGCACAAAGTCGACAAAAGTGGAGAGACATCGCGCGACGTGTGCCCCCCCCCCCCGCCCCCCCGACTAGGGTTACCAGACCTAAAAATGCAAAATCCTGCCTGACATGTCTAAAAATCCTGATTTTGAAAAAAATGTCCGGTCACGCCCCTGTATTAAATAAAAATCATAGTATTTAAGTACGTTTTTATTTACTCATATTATTTAGACTCATATTTTTGGTTGCTAGCAACCGCATGCAAAAAGTTGTTTTTTCCAGCTATTTCGCAATAAAATTGTTCACACGTCACGTGTTTATAGTTATATTGAGTAAGCAATATGGCTCTCACGGACTTCACTGAAAGTCTGTTTCTCTCTTTGGTCCACTGAGAAGTCATGAGAGAAAAGACTCCACATTTGCGTTGTGTGGCAAAATACTAAAGAAATATTGACAAATCACGAAAATCCGGTCTGACGTAAAACCCGGGCGGAGTAAAAATCCGGTCTAGACCGGCTTTATCCGGTCAGATGGTAACCCTACCCCCGACCAACCTCTCGGTTATGCAGAAAGGCACACTACTCCTAGCACCGTGAAGTGTACCAGGGACCATCTGCGGTAGGTCCTGCCGCCACAAAGCACAATGCATTACACATTATGGTACTCATAGGCGAGTAGCCCGTGGCATTGCCCACTCCCATTTATCCAGAATGGTACCGGAGCAGTTATAGTCGCTCACCACGCGCATCCAAAGAACGCTGGCGGCTTCAATCCCCTGTCCATCAGCAGCCACGACCACTCTGCCAAGAGTGGCCGACTAAGAAGAAGAATCACTTACTTGATACAAACAGTGGCACATGCTGCGGAGCTGCGGCGGGAACTTGTCCGCAGAGTTCACGATGCGATCGAACACCTCTTTGGTGAGGTCTATGAGATTCGTTCTGTTCAGTTCAATGTCTTGATTTGGGTCAAGTCTGGAAAAAGAAAACACAAATTGATTTAACAGGCTTTACACACATCGGCAATAATGTTGGTGTACATTGAATGTTCGCAAACATAGCTAATTTGCGTTGCAGAAAACCTCACTGTTGGCAATCGCAATAGAGGTCAATTTTAATAGCATTTGGAAGTTTTCTTTTACCTCCTAAAAACTAGGAAACGTGACACTTTAGGGGCCCATATTACAAGACATTTTTTGTTCATTTATATGTCCTCTTTCCAAATATACCACTTTCGAAACATCGAGAAAAAAACAAAATGGCGGCTGAGTAGCTATGCCACAAATGTTCAAACCCCATCCTTTGATATTTTTATTATTTTTACACGATCGATTATTAATTAATCGGAAGGATTCAAACCTTTTAACATTCTCAGTTTTGCGCTTGTTTTACGCTGCAGTGGCAGAACCTAAAACATCAGCACAATATTTCAAAAGATGTCATAAACCTTATGAATAACGTTATTTTTTTTTAGGTAGTCGTTTCACGCAAAAACAAATGTCATTACGTCCATCGGAAGTCAATGTGTTACAAAAGAATGGGGGAGTTATCTTTTTAAGTCTATAATAGGGTAGGTGACTATTTTTTTGTTGAGGTGTTATCGAAAGACCTCTCAATAATAGAAACATTGATCAAATTAATATTTCGAAAACATGAAAACTCCCCGATATGACAATTTAAAAAAACACATTTTTGGACTTGCCCAAAACGCTTCGTACAAACCAACTAACTATCTATCGCAAGATGGTGACGTCACAGAATACTTATATCTATGCGTTCTGCAAGACACTTGTTCGGCAGCTATATTAAATTTCGCGTTTATGAATATGGTTTCCTAACAAAAGTCACTATACATTGTGTGGATTATCGAATTGTATACTTATTTTTTATTTATTTTACACTTTTAAAAATAGTCTTGCTCACCCGAGTTTGAAAAGCCATAAAATTAACTCCTAAGTAAACTAACTGAAAGTGTCGTTTTTTATTGTATAATAAAAAAGGAACAATAATATTTGATGATGTTGTCAACTACCCAATTACCTGCCAGGTTCCACTTCAAGGCTCAAATCAGGCTGCCCTTCCAGCTGATCCAACAACGCCGTCACCAGCGGCTCTCAGAGCGACTGCAGATTTCCGTCTCTGTAGATCTTGAAGCAGAACTCCATGATCTTGCTTCCTAGGGAGTTTCCGCGGAAGAGAGTCTGCATACAGTCCGTATAATTACCTGGCAGGATCCACTTCAAAGCTCAAATCAGGCTGCCCTTCCAGCTGATCCAGCAATGCCGTCACCAGCGGCTCCAAAAGCGACTGCAGATATCCGTGTCCGTAGATCTTGAAGCAGAACGCCATGATCTTGCTTCCTAAAGAGTTTCCGCGGAAGAGAGTCTGCATGCAGTCCGATACCTGCGGGAGGGTCATCTTTATCATCAATTGTAGGTTCTAGAGGTTTACTGAACATAGAACCTCTCCTATTGCCTGCTATCCCGTGGTACCTATCAGTGGAGTTATTCTGAAAACTCACTTCGAACATAGCACACTAAAATATATTAGATTCAAATTTTGTATTAGGACGCAGACATGGCGCCTTACTGTAGATTTTAATAACTTTTTGACATAATGCCTATTTATCTCTAGCTCAATCTATACTGAGTTACTGCATTGCCGTCTGGGGATCCTCATGTAAAACTAATATCCTGCTAATAGAACGGGCACAACGACTAGTGCTGAAGGTAATGGCTTTTAAGCCGATCTGGTATCCAACCGTGCAAATTTATGAGCTGTGGAAGGTTCTTTCTGTTCGCAAACTTTTTGTTTTGAGCGTTATGTTACGTAAACACAAGTCTTGTAATTACGATCCGGAGTTAGCTTCAAATACTAGACTGTCCAATAGAGTGTGTAAAGTTGAGAAATGTTCCAGTGACCTAACTAGGAGACACTATTTGTACCTCAGCTCAGTCCTTTATAACAAAATCAACTATAAATTGCGAGTCTATAGTTTATCACAACGCGAGTGTAAAAAAGTTTTGAACGAGTGGTTACTCAGCTTAAAATATGATGATGTGGAGTCTCTTTTTATAAGTAAAATGTAGTACATTAAACACACACACACACACACACACACACGCGCGCGCGCGCGCACACGCACACATACACACACACGCACAAACACAATGTATTTTGTATTTTTGTGTTTAAATTGTTAAATTGTTATTGTTGTATTGTAAAGTTCGAGGTGGGCGCTAATAACTGCGACACAGTCTCCGACTAATGTAGTTGTTAACGTTGTAATATGTTTGTAATACCTTTTGTACACAAATTAAATAAATAAATAAAAAAAAAAAAAAAAAAGTGTACATAAATAGTGTCGATGGAATCGGAATTCGCTCACTAAAATGAAATTTAGTTTAAATACAAATTATTTCAGCACCGCTGAACAGATCGATCCACTTAGCGGGTAGGTAGCCCCACGTTCAAAACGTCTGCAATGCAGAACTTTTCTGCGAAACTTCATACTATTTAACCCTTCAACTGTAAAAAAAAATACAAATCGTCAACTACATCAAATTTAAGGTCGGTCCATCTTTCTTTTTGAATTCGAAAAAGATATCATTAAGATTTTGGAACTTTATGTTTGATTTCTGGTATTTGAGCAGGAATAGTAGGACAGCTTTAAGATTATTAATGCTTAATGGAGGGTAATTCTGCCAATTCGATTGAATTTAAAAATTGAGATGGAATATTTTCTAAATGAGAATCTTGAATAACTTCTTGAAGAAATAGGTAGGTATCTGATTCGTGCCGCCACAATAGTCTGAAATTCTAAATACTCAGTAACACTGAAAACACTACGAAGAAAGACCATCTGAATATAAAGTGAATTTTTGACTGGCCTGTTGGCGCAATGGCAACGATCCTGCCTTTAGCGCCGGAGGTCGTGGTTTCGATCCCCACCCATGACAAACATTTCGTGTGACGAACATGTGTGTTTGTTGTGTGTCTGGGTGTTATTATCTATATATGTATGTATTTAGAAATATTTAAGTATGTTTATCAGTCTCTGACGCCCATAGTACAAGCTCGGCTTAGTTTGGGGTCAGATGATCTTTGTGTGAATTGTCCCAGATATTTATTTATTTATTATTTATTTACTAAAACTTAAATCAATGACTTATCTGCTACGATTGTTTCACTTTTGATTAAATATCAGGATTGACCTTAACCTTGAGCTATCTTATGAATGTCTAAAAAGTTAGTGAAGTACCTAATTTTCATATAAACTCTCATAATGCTGGACAAAGGCCTCCATCATTAAATTATAGTCACCGCAAAATTATTAGGTCAAATGCCGGATGGTGATCACAAACTTGAGCTATGTTTCAAATAAATATGCGCCAGATAAAATAAATAAGTAAATATGCGCCAGACAACACACCTCTTGTAATGGTCTCGAAGTAGGGATTATTAAATCCCTGTGTTAAGAGGTACCACACAAGGAAATAAGCTAGGGGCGTCTCCCAACACACCCAGACCCGAGTCAATTCAGAAAAGATCGTTTCCTGAATTGACTCGACCGGGAATCGAACCCGTGACACTACGGAAATCGATGCGAGAAACCGTGCTACAGCACACTACGCCAATCGTGTCGTCAAAACAACAAAAATACACCATCCAATCTAATAAAGGGGGGTATAATACAGGGTTACTTTATAAACACCATCCAAAACTTTCCCAGACATTAGACATCAATCGAAGACAGACAAAATTATTATTATTTTTTTCGAACAGATTATTCGTGCGGCGTGGTTACTTATTCAAAATTAAATTTCAAGTTCTGAATAAAGCGCGGGCGGGGAGTTGAAGAGGCTGCGAGCCCGCCGCCACTCACGTCGCGCAGTATCAACTAAACTAGGGATTTTGTTATACCTATCGAGTAGTTATAATAACATTAATAATTTAAGAGCCTTTCTTCCAGTCTAGAACTGAGAGATTATAAAAATAAAAAAACTCACCTCAACCTCCCTATAGAATATATTCCATAACAGCGGAGCCAATAGATGCTTAGCGTCGAACAGCGTCACGAACACCCTCGCTAGCTCGTCCATTTGCGAAGTGCTGACCACGTTGGCTAGAGCCATCGCGATGGGCAGCTCGCCCTGGAAGAGAGGTCTGGTTAGACTGGTTTGTTTTTTGTAACCGGTGTAAGCGGAACGATTTTATAACGTTTTTGACTTCTTAACAGTTTTTTTGATATTTAGAAATAGAACTTTTTTTAGCAATTGCTTTTTTACATTTTCTAAGTTGACGTTTTAACTACTAAACAGCAGTCGAAACCTCGTGATTTCTAGATCAATTTGCTGCAACGAAATGATCATTCAGATAAAAAGATCAAAACCTAACCAATGTGTCGAAAAACATTTAGTTGACTACACCGTCAAAGAAATGTTTTTCGACACATTGGCTATTTATTACCAATTTCTTAATATATAATTTATTTTCATAACACCATTCTATGTTTATTGATTGAGCTGTAATAATTTTTTTGGGACCATAAAGCTACACTATTATATATAAAGCATCAACAATTATCTTTCAGCTTTTTTTTCAATTTAATAAAAACATTTATTCAGGTTGTTCTATTCCCAAAACATTATTTTTACCCTCAAAACAACAACAAAAGTTGAATAGCTACAAATTGTTTTACTTTGTGAATTACCGTGGAGGGATCATTCAGAGGAATAAACATTATCAGGTCGGTCGTTTTAGTATTTTATTTTTTTAACAATGTTTACAGTAAAAGACAAAAATAATAATGACGAAACCTAAAAATGCAAGTCTACCTAGGAGTTTATTTATACCCTACTAACCTTATCAGATATCATAGTGACCAGCTGCACCAGCTGCTCGAACCTGTCGGCCAGCACAGTCTCCGCGAGCGTGTCGAACTCCGTGCCTTGCTGCAGGATCTTGGTGAGCACCTCCATGAAGGCTGCCCGGGTTTGTTTGCAGGTCACGTGGTAGCCTAGGTCTATAGACTAACCTTGTCAGATATCATAGTGACCAGCTGCACCAGCTGCTCGAACCTGTCGGCCAGCACAGTCTCCGCGAGCGTGTCGAACTCCGTGCCTTGCTGCAGGATCTTGGTAAGCACCTCCATGAAGGCTGCCCGGGTTTGTTTGCAGGTCACGTGGTAGCCTAGGTCTATAGACTAACCTTGTCAGATATCATAGTGACCAGCTGCACCAGCTGCTCGAACCTGTCGGCCAGCACAGTCTCCGCGAGCGTGTCGAACTCCGTGCCTTGCTGCAGGATCTTGGTGAGCACCTCCATGGAGGCTGCCCGGGTTTGTTTGCAGGTCACGTGGTAGCCTAGGTCTATAGACTAACCTTGTCAGATATCATAGTGACCAGCTGCACCAGCTGCTCGAACCTGTCGGCCAGCACAGTCTCCGCGAGCGTGTCGAACTCCGTGCCTTGCTGCAGGATCTTGGTGAGCACCTCCATGAAGGCTGCCCGGGTTTGTTTGCAGGTCACGTGGTAGCCTAGGTCTATAGACTAACCTTGTCAGATATCATAGTGACCAGCTGCACCAGCTGCTCGAACCTGTCGGCCAGCACAGTCTCCGCGAGCGTGTCGAACTCCGTGCCTTGCTGCAGGATCTTGGTAAGCACCTCCATGAAGGCTGCCCGGGTTTGTTTGCAGGTCACGTGGTAGCCTAGGTCTATAGACTAACCTTGTCAGATATCATAGTGACCAGCTGCACCAGCTGCTCGAACCTGTCGGCCAGCACAGTCTCCGCGAGCGTGTCGAACTCCGTGCCTTGCTGCAGGATCTTGGTGAGCACCTCCATGAAGGCTGCCCGGGTTTGTTTGCAGGTCACGTGGTAGCCTAGGTCTATAGACTAACCTTGTCAGATATCATAGTGACCAGCTGCACCAGCTGCTCGAACCTGTCGGCCAGCACAGTCTCCGCGAGCGTGTCGAACTCCGTGCCTTGCTGCAGGATCTTGGTAAGCACCTCCATGAAGGCTGCCCGGGTTTGTTTGCAGGTCACGTGGTAGCCTAGGTCTATAGACTAACCTTGTCAGATATCATAGTGACCAGCTGCAC
Source organism: Udea olivalis (assembly GCA_947369235.1). NCBI lineage: Eukaryota > Metazoa > Arthropoda > Insecta > Lepidoptera > Crambidae > Udea > Udea olivalis. The sequence goes on along the minus strand of OX376370.1, from coordinate 4,272,814 downwards.
CAGCTGCTCGAACCTGTCGGCCAGCACAGTCTCCGCGAGCGTGTCGAACTCCGTGCCTTGCTGCAGGATCTTGGTAAGCACCTCCATGAAGGCTGCCCGGGTTTGTTTGCAGGTCACGTGGTAGCCTAGGTCTATAGACTAACCTTGTCAGATATCATAGTGACCAGCTGCACCAGCTGCTCGAACCTGTCGGCCAGCACAGTCTCCGCGAGCGTGTCGAACTCCGTGCCTTGCTGCAGGATCTTGGTGAGCACCTCCATGAAGGCTGCCCGGGTTTGCAGGTCGCGGTGGTAGCCCAGGTCTGGGAAGAAAACAATATTTTTTGCAGTCTTAGCATTACAGATACAGCCTTATACGTCCCACTGCTGGGCACAGGCCTCACCTCAACTATGAGGTGGTACGAGCCATACTCCAACACGCGGGCTCAGTGCGGATTGTTGGAGAGGTGAATGTAAGGCCAGTGATAAACCTTACCGTTAGGTGTTATCAAGCCGCCTTTTTAGGCCTCTGACTAGGCTTTACGAGTGATATCTTGCGACGTCAGCCGGGACCAACTGTTTAACGTGCCTTTCGAAGCACGGAGATGCCCGAAAAACACATCACTTAATTTCGGTCGGGATGGTCACCCATCCATAACCCGACCTGACTGGCGTTGCTTAACATCGGATCGTTGCCGATCCGCAGCCGTCACTTAGCCACGGGCACCTCTTAGCATTATCTATGCTAATATTATAAGAGGAAAGATATGATTGTTTGTATTGAATAGGTTCCGAAAGTACTGGCCGATTTTAAAAATTATTTCACCAATATAAAGCTGCATTATCAGGGAGTGACATAGGCTATATTTTATTATGATTAAACAAAACATTAAAAGAATAATAATAGTATATGTAAATCAAGTCGGAGGAACGCGGGCGAGATGTGCTGTAATTACTTTTGACAGAACGAAGTCTGTCGAGAGACCGCTATCATTAATAAATATATATCAATTTGCGCCAGACAGCACACCGCTTGTCATGATCTCGAAGTAAGGATAAAATATCCCAGTGTTACGAGGTACCAGACAAAGAATTGAACTAGGGCCGTCTCTCAGCACACCCAGATCCGAGAGAGATCCCAATTTAGAGAAGATCGTTTCCTGAATTCGCTCGACCGGGAATCGAACCTGGCATACAAGGTAAGTCAAGTAAACCGTGCACTACGGTCAGATTATCATGAATTGCTTATTCTATGTCGATTTTAAAGATGTTACCTAAAATTAGTGTCTTAAAAGAACCCGTGTGAACCAGAGAGAGCGACGTGGCCTAGGGGTTAAGAGGAAACAGCACGGCCAAGAGAATTGAAAAATAGGTATTTGTAAAAGCTACTGCTGTCTTTTGCAATAGACAGCAAAACCCAGTGATTACAAGGTGCAAGCCGCGAATTGAACCGTCTGAAAAGAACACTGTGAGTGTAGTTTGCCGACCTGACTGTACTGACGTGAATATTCTAAATGCGCGGGAGGATGAAAATCTTTCGCCGCGCCCACTCACCACCAGTCCGCTCGTGACCACGATGACATGCAATTGTCGTCAAAACGTCGAGATTAAATAGGTAAATCCATCTACCATAAAAAAAATGTTTACGTAGCTTGACATTTAATGTTTTTTTGCCAATTTTATGATTATTTATGCTTTTTTGACAATCTAAATTTAAAAAAAAATTAAAAAAGCTTTTTTTCATCGTTAGTAATATTTTATGGGATATTCAGTAAGTAATTTAGAGTTTATGTTAGTCGAAGTTGGTTTCATCTAATCAGGTTTTATTTTAAGGTTCTTATTATTTATTTATTTATTATTTCGTACACAAAGAGACAAATTACAGAGAAAACAATAAGGAGTACAAAAGTACAGGTTAGCTTATCTCTAGAAAGAGATTTCTTCCAGCAGACCATGGCGACAGGAAAAACTCATTTAAAATTGTTATGGATAGACAAACGTGTACAAATGGAAGTTCTTTTGGAAAACTTACGAATGTTCGCCTTTTAGTGAATCTTATCGATAAAAAATCTATTCTTCACTAGGTGTAGCTGTAACAGCCCACTTACCAATGCTATGCATGAGCCCCGAGTCGATGTTGGCGATGAGCAGGTTGGACATGGCCTGTATGTCATGTTTTTCAGTAGTTATTCCTATTAATCCCGGTTTTTCCGTGACATTTTCCAATTAAGGCACTTTTATAGCTCATATTTTGTATTTTTTTATGTTTATGACGGACATTTTGCCCTTTTTTTTACTATTTTGAACGATATTTTTAGTTTTTTCACACTATTTTGTTGACCGCTATTTAAATTCGTGTAATTTGGATAGCAAGTATATTTGGCAAGTACCCCAAGTACTAACGGCATATTTAGGTTTATGTTTGTTAAATTGTTTTATTTTTTAAAGTTTACATACAAAATTCACGAATACCCGAAAATGTGTGAAATAGATAAAAAGTCAATGTTTCACTGAGGTTTCTTACAGCTACGAACACTCACCAATGCTATGCATGAGCCCCGAGTCGATGTTGGCGCTGAGCAGGTTGGACATGGCCTGGATGGTCGCGTTGCGCAGCGTCTCCAGCCGCCCCGGACCCTCCGCCATTTCCACTTCGTTACAGTCGTTCAGGAGATTCATGAAGAGAGTGAAATATCTGTATGAGAGAAATACCGGCTGATTGTGTATTGCGTAAGAATGATATGGGACCCCACACACCAGTGTGAGTTCACAACCGGGATAGACCGCACAGATGATGATGATGTAAGAAAAATGATATGGCACAGTCGGCGAGTGATGTTAATACTATCTTAGTGCAAATATCTAAAAATAAAGTGACACAAAAAACGAATTTTCGTGACAACCTGAAAATGAAAGTTTATCAACTTTTCCAATTATTAAGTTTGAAAAATATCAGAACTTGTATCAGTAATTAAAATGTGGGTAATGACACAAATAGTCCAGCAGTTAACAGATGAAGGAAACCGCCCTTCAAGCAAATTAAAGTTATTGCGTCAATACTTAAGTACAGTATTCTTAAATTATGATGCGCATGCAGATCTTCGCTAATTGTCGTATTCCCGGAAACACCCAAAGCATTGAATCGTAAGAGCCCTAAACAATGCACTTGCATTTTGCACTTTGTTCGAAAGGAATAGGAGTCAATATCATGTGCACACAACAAAATAATCGTAAACAATTCGGGCGGTCGGCGGCGGTCGCCGGTCAGGTAAGGTAAGAAGGTCTGTCAGTCGTCTTTATATATTGGTGTTGACTGCACGTGTTCTCTCTGTGTGGAATTATATAGAGCTGCTATTACACACCCTTCTTGGTTTTGTTTTCAACTAAATTATACTAAACTATGCATGAAGAAAATGCACTTAACGACTCTATATACATATCGTCTTCCGACGCTCGGGGAATACGACCGTTGCCGAACAGTGACGAAGATTTATGTGCGCATTATCACTTTGGGAGATCTGTACATGGCTATTTCATACAAAACATCGCTCAGGTTAGGATTTACATTTTGATTATTAAAAATACCCACGATACATTAAAATATAATGTTTTCTGATTTTACTCTAAGACAATAAGCTTTACTGTTTCAGGCTGTTTTATTTATTCCAATAAGAATAAATAACTCGTGAGTCTTACTTGAGGAACAGCTGACTCTTAGCCTCCATCAAGTCCCCTCTATCAGATTCCTCAGGTTGGAGCGGTAGACCCTTCAGAAGAGAAGCCACAGCCTCCATGCAGGCTTGGTCTAGCTCTCTGCAGCAGACTAGGTATCTTAAGAATAAATATAGAATTAACATTTTATTTGAGGATACAAATTCAATTAAAGTCACGAGCATTAATGTATACAGTTAAAAGCATAAGTATCTATCTATCTCTAAGCATACGTTTCAAATGCTTCAAAAATATCTGAGCGAAACATTAGCCACAAATATCATATAAACAAGTCAGAACGATATTAGTACATTATAATAAATAATAAATAAATAAATAAATAAATATCCCTGGACATTATTCCACACAGCGCCATCTAGCCCCAAAGTAAGCTAATTAAAGCTTGTGTTATGGGATACTAGACAACGGATAAACATACTTAAATACTTTCTTTTTTTTTTTGTAAATACATACTTATTATACATAGGAGACACCCAGACCAGTACAAACAGACATGTTCATGCACACAAATGTTTGTACTGTGCGGGGATCGAACCCGCGACCTCTGGTGTAGTAGCCAACTTCTTAACCATTACACCAAGTCGGTCGTCAAATATACAAGTCAAATATATATGGTACAAGTGTTTAATGTTGGTGATTACCGCTGAGGCGCCCTTCAGGCCTGAGCCGAGGACGGTAATCATCAATACACACGTGTATCATACGACGTTTTACAACACACTTGTGAAGAAAATAATACTAAAAAATCATTTTATTTAGTAGATAAAAATTTATTTGTACTAGTATTTATTTGAATCGTATGAAATTGCTACGAAATAAATGAATGAAATAAAATAAGTGTCAAAAACATTATCACCATCAACATTGAAGGCTCACCAGTCACTACCTACCACGTTGTCTTCTAATACCATTAGTGAAAAGTGGGCTTCTGAGTGTTCCATTCGCCATGACGGCAACAGTCACTTGCCTCTGACTACCCCATTTGGATTAAAGTCGTGATGGTATTAAAATGCAAAATTTTAATACACAGATTACTTACCTAGATATAGAAGTGGGATCCGCCCTCAAAGGGGGCGCGATCTGGTGGCTTGTACCTAGAACCCAGTCCGTGACGTACTCCACCATTTTGTTGCGGAACTTCATTTCCTGTGAAGTAACATCATAACTACTAGCGAGTTTCTAAATGACTATACCTCCAATTTAGGATAATAATTTTGAGTTTTGTGAATTATTGTTTTTTTTTCGGTATAGTGTACTACAGATAATATCGTACTTTATTGACGGGTACCGCCCACTTATTTATTTATTTATTATTTGGTACACAAAGAGACAAATTACAGAGAAAACAATAAGGAGTACAAAAGTACAAGTTAGCTTATCTCTAGAAAGAGATTTCTTCCAGCAGACCATGGCGACAGGAAAAACTCATTTAAAATTGTTATGGATAGACAAACGTGTACAAATGGAAATGAAAATGAGAGTTGCATATTCAAAAATCGTAACAAACTGAAAACCCCAAGTACATGTTTTACTTACAAACAAGTAAATTAATATTCTACTATAAATACATAAACATAATAATACATACAACAAATAAAATATAAATAAATATATGTATACATGTAAACATAATGACATAGTGAAGTGCCTTGCAAACGAATAACAAAAGATGATAGAAAAACGGTTGTGAAACAAAATTAATCTAACATATAAACTTTGTGAACATCGTTTGTGAACAAGAATTGATAATAAGTACATAAACTCAAGGGACAGTACATCTATTGATTTTGACGATGATGATTATGAAACAGATTTACATCTATATTATTAATAAATAACTTTTCTTAAACATGCTCGGAAATATTGTCATTACTTTTGAATAAAGAACACGCGAAGTATCATATTTACGTAGACTGAAAACCCAAAATCACTTCCCGGCGCGTTCTTTGAATTTCGAACGAAGAGCGCGCCGGCAATGTTGTATGAAACGGTGTGCTGTTTGAATTTAGAACTCTTTCATCTATCGTACACATTGCGTTCTCGTGGCTGTATAGCCACAGATGCGTTTACCTTTCGGCACAAATTGTAAAATAAAAAAAACAAATTGGCGGTAAAGCGGAGTTGTTATTTTGTTAATAATATTAATTAAATTTATTATGTAAAAGGCCCTTTTTTATTTCCATGCATTTTTTTAAGAAAAGCACTATATATGCCTCGGCCGAAATGGCAATTGCCTGTCTCGTATCATTGAAGTCCTCGCCTGCGGCTCGGCCTTCAAACTCATACTCGACCTGCAATTGCCTATTTCGCTGCCTTTGCAATAATGTACTATTAAATCCTAATACCAACCTTATTTAATTCATTTAAGGGCTTTTAAAGTCGTAATATATTTATTTAATTATCTCTTTATTGCACATTAAAATAAACTGACGATTCCAAGTTCTATGAAATAATGATTCAATAATCGAATAGATTCACTAACGCCCATCCCTATTGTGAGCTGTCAAAAATATCATTCTAAATTGGACAAACTATATTTAGGAGTAAATGGGGGCAATCAAGTAAAAGGGATATTTTTCTTGGTTGGTAGATACCGGTTGATTATCAAATAACTTACAAAAAAAATGGCATACTCAGTAAGCGAACTATGTAAGCGACCATTTGTTTTTTTTTTCAATAACTTTAATTTCAAGGTGTTCATACAAAAATTACTGACCGTTGGAGTGAAAGCCTTGTAATGAGTCGTACCCAAGATTCGCACAAACTACGGCAAAACAACACCGACTTATGAGGGAGCGCAACAATAAAATACCCACACAAATAAAAAATGTGAACTCGTTCAATGTATTCAAGAAGCAACTGGCCGAATACCTAATCCCAAAGAAAACATTCTAAAAATGCAAGTGCATGCGTTGGACGGGTCCTTCATTGTGTACTTAGTATGTCAATTTCAATGTTTGTCTGATTTTGTAATGTTTATTATTGTGTTTAATTGTTTTTTGATTACTCATACACGGAAAGTACGCTTGAAGTTGCCTGAGCATAGGGTTGAAAGCTTCACTTTAAAGTTTTTTTCAGCCCTATGGCTGAAAGTAAATAACTGTCAAATGTCACCTTCTATTTTGACATTCCTTTTGCGGCAAGTCGATGTATTCTATTCAGCCACAGCTGTATTTGACATTTCTTTATCTTGATTTCAAATGAATATTTAAACAATCGAAGCAGGAATATACTCATTAATGTATGTTTCACTTAATTAGTATTTAATTGAATAAATCTGAGCTAAGCATTTACGATAGAAATGAAAGTAAAAAAAAAATCTTTAAATAAAATAAGGCGGAGGGAATTCATCACTGTCTAAGTATGCTTTTTTTTAAATATTTAAAAAAATGGTTGAATTCCACAGACAAAAAAAAGGCGGGATTGCAACTATTCGAACTTCATTCAGTTGTTTCGTAAATCTAGTGAGAAGTTTATTTGGTTGAACTTATGTATCTGATTTTTATTTACTTTCCTTATATTATTACGCTCGCGCGCAAACCATCTCGTGCATTAAAAAGGTAACTTTCTCACCTTGTGTAACAATCTACTATTTCAATCTTGTGTTTTCGTGACGACGAACATAAATCATAATTTATGTGAGAATAAATATCTTTAAACCTAAACCTAATGAAGTTAGCCTTGTAAAGAATGTAAGTACATTGAAATTAAAGTTAGTTAAATCAATTTCATTTTCGCTTAGATAGTTTCTACATCACTTAATGAGTATGCCATCGTTTTTGTAAGTTATTTGATAATCACCCGGTATATTGCTATATCAGAATGAAATACAAATCTGTTTAGTTTGGTATCTAATAGTTTCAATGTTAGAAGACCAAGATTATTATATTTTTTATAGCAAAACTAGCTTTCCGCCCGCGGCTTCGCCCGCGTGAACTTCATTTTTCTTTCCCGCTTTTCTGTTGAAATTTTTCCTGAATTTTCTTTGCTATAAACCTCACGGAGCCCGAGACCTTTCTAACGAATCCAAAACCGTGGAAATCGGTTCGTGCGTTCTGGAGTTATAGCGTCAGGAAGGAAAACCCGACTTTTAGATAAATAAATTTAATAAATTTCGTTGAATTTTAGATCAGTAAATGTGACGGATCACATAATATTTTTTTACTTCTTACCTGTCTGAAGGCCAGGTCGTCTCTCCTCCTCATCATAGCCTCCACGACCTGGCAAAGTTTCGTCTTGATATGCACTGACAGTACTGTCATGTCTAAGTGACGGACGTATCTGTCAACAAAAACATACTGAGTTAAAACACAGGAAATGTCGTATTACAAAACGACACTAATGAACAGGAAAAAAGCAAGGAAAAGAGATGGTTAGTAGATTATGCTTTTAATATTAACCTGGAAAAACTTTAAGGCCCGTATTTTAGAATCGTACTCAAGCACTAATCTGTACTTGAGTAGAGATTTCAAAACGTCAGTTCATACAAAAACGTCACTCAGATCTATACTCAAGTACAGATTCTGTTTTAGAATACAGGCCTTATACAGGGTTATTGAAAAACCAGCTACCATCAGACACAACAACATTTGTTCCACGAGTTTTATCATAACTGAACATTACTAAAAAATGATTTTACAAGCTTTTTTGGTACTGTCGTTTGTAAGTCTATGTTCCATTCACATACGAAAAGGTGACGCGTGCGAGAATCGCGCACGATTCTTCTGATAGTGATTTTAAGTACATGTTTCGTATTCATACTCCGTGATTCGGAAGGGTTTGTTTACCTTATTTTTGCGACGCTATGCGCACAGAGATAAGAACATTCAGACATAAAATTAAATTGATATTTATTTTTGTATGAAAGAAAAATGTGTCAAATTATCAAAAGTTGTAGAACAAATGTTGTTGTGTATGATGGCAGCTACCTAGTTTTGCTAGGTTGTAGATGTTTTATCAATAACCCTGTATAACTAAACTTTTCGATTTTTAAAACTTATTTCCAAATACTGTGAACACCAGACCCAAATAGCCGGAACACGTGTTTAAATGTTGGCTTGTCTATACAAATATAATAAAGAAAAAAAATTGATTGTTTGTTTGTATTGAATAGGCTAAAAATTATTTCTTTAATACATTAACAGCGAGTAACATAGCCTACGCGGGCGAAGCCGCTGACGGACAGCTAGTTTATAAAATTCTTCGTTTTTTATATTCAAAAGTTCAAAAAAAGTAAAAAAATCGATATTGCATGAAGAAACGAGTATTGTAATAATACAGGATACAGTGTGCTATGAAAGCATAATTATTAATTTATCATCAAGGTCCGAAATCGAATTTTTCCAGTTTTCCTATCTTTAGATATGAATAACAAGCATTGTAAAATGCTAAAATAATCAAATAGCATACTTTATCTTAACCGAAAGTTTAAATATTTGTAAAGATATTTCTTTCGGATGTTTATAGGTACTTGCCTTGAAACGTTGATGGAATAACGTTGGCTTGCAACGTAAGCATATACTGGAAAGATTCCTTCGTCCCTCTGAGGTTTCGGTAGCTCTATGGTTTAGATTAGAGCAGTCACCCGGAATGTGAAATAATCGAGGTCCGAAATCGAATTTTTCCGGTTTTTCTACCATAATTATTTATTGATAAAATGGAATGTTCCAAGATACGAGTACATTACGCTCAAAGTTGCGGGGCTATTCGATTCACTACAAAAGTCACTTACCTCACTATAGCCAACATTAGTCCTTCAATAGAAGTAGTGCTAAGATGTTCGGTGGGCTGTCCAGATTTCTTGTTGTCCAATATACTCTTCATTATAAATATCGTATGCTCTACGAATTGGGTGTTGATGTCAGTTAACATTACCTGAAGAAGATAATACAATATTGAATAGTTATTTTAATAGGTCATAACATAATCGACGTCGTCAAGGGTGACATGCGTGCCAACAGACTCACCACTGAGGATGCACAAGACCGCGCGAAGTGGGCCAAGAAAATAAGAAAGGCGGACCCTGGGACCCCACACACCAGTGTGGGTTCACAACCGGGATAGACCGCACGGATGATGATGATAATCATTTGCCGACGATAATGATGCGAGAAAATTCTTTCTGAAGTCCATAGCATTAACCTTCCCTTCGCTGTGGCAGATGATGTGATGTCTTTTTTAGGCCAATTTATAGATTTTTTGCGGTTAACTAGTAGAAACTGCCTTTAGGTACTAAGTTTGTCAAATGCACTTGATTTGTATTTGCAATCCTACTATTAATATCCTACTTATCTTACTTTTTACTATAACTAATTACTAATAGTACTAATATATATTTATAAATGTGATGTATGTTTGTTACCCTTTCACGGAAAAAAATTAGATGAAACTACACAGTTTATACATCAGAATAACACATAGGCTACAATTTATAAAGATTTTATGTAATTTGGCAATGTAAACGACAAGTATCGTAAGACGGAAAAATGAAGTTCACGCGACGAAAAATAAATAGGTGGGGCATTCATCAGACAGCGATTACCGCACTATAGTGGTTCCGTTTCAACTATTCCGATACGAAATTCTTTAGCTATGCAAAGTTAGATACACCACAATTGTAAATCAATTAAAAATTAAGCTGTTTAGTAATAAATCTGAGTGTATTGTTGCAAGCAAATGAAATAAAATATTTGTATTTGTATTTGTTTGTATTTGTAATTGACCAAATCAGCTAAAAGGCATGGCATGGCATGCTATTATAGGTTAACCGCCGTAAGTCGACCCTCCTGATTGTCCGCGGGACGCGGGGCGGGGGGTAGCACAGGTACACACGGCAATACGCCGCGGCGAGATATCTCAACACATGATTAATAAAATCTCCGTGTTGTTAATTTATGACTTCAGATGTGTTAGTATTTGTTTTAGTATTCTAAATAGAATAACTAATTAAATATCAATTATTTATTAGACGTGGGACCAAATACGGCCGTATTCAGTTTACTTTTTAATGCCCACCTGAAGAAGACGCATGTGGAAATTTTTTTATTTGAAAATAATTCGCCACATTTTAAAGCTTTGACTCCTTAATTTTTTATTACGTGGACTCGGCGATTCCATTATTTTATTTATCTCATGTGGAGCATACACAAGGCTGCAACCTCGCAAGCTTTGACGTTGAACGTCTATCGTTGTTGGTAACCGACAGGTGACTGATTATTACTATTGATTGGCCGAAAACATCCCCCTCCCGCGTCCCGCGCATCATCAGGAGGGTCGACTTTATGGCGGTCAAGCTATAAATATGTGCACATATTTAAAATACATTTTAAAATTCAAAGATTCTCGTTTCGTCACATAATTAATAAAATATCACAAGACATACCATAATATGAATTATTCTAAAACTTATACCAACCTGCTGCTGTTGATCAAAGAACTTATCAATGATAGCTTTAATCTGATCGAACAAGATCGGATAGAGCGCGGGCGACATCTCATGGCCGACCAGCTCCTTGACGTGCGTCTGTATCTGGTGGCCGAAGCGCTCGTTGCTGCAGAGCAGCAGCCGCAGCAGTTGCCCGATGAACCTTAGGATTTGGAAACTGCATATTACCATGCTTTGCCCGCTCTATTCCTGCTATACGCATCAGCAGAACTAGAAACGCACCACAAATCTTTAAATTAACAAGAATGACACTGTCATACTTCAAACGGGCGTTGTTAAAATGACATTAGACGAGAGAATAGCAACAACACGTTACTATGTTTCTACATGCAGAAAACTTAAATATGTTTTATAATCAGACGCCAAATGGATACAAACATGACATTTAATGTCATCACCATCCATTTTGAAGTCTTTTTCATCTAGATACTTATTTTGTTGCACTATCCTAAAATGGTATTCATGAGGACCATATCCTAAATATTTTTACAAAATTACTATCGAGAAACATAGTTGATTATACTCCATTCATTATAGCATCAGACAGAAGTAAAAAAGGTTATTTTTAGGGTACACTTTGTGGTAAAAGTACAATAAACATTATTACTTTTAAGATTTATGCCGAATTGATTAATATCTACTTATAAAGCAGATGTCACACTTAATTGTTCTCATTTAAAGTAAAGGAACTTCAGAATTTATGAGGCTTTTGCTTAAATAAATCATTTCGTCTTGCATCAAACTATATCGTCGATGTAAAAACCTCAAAGTAGCAGAGGTTTTTATCCGAACACATTTTTACTGTCACTATAACCAAATCTAAAATGTTACAAAACCCCTCATACGTTGTGACGGAAGGGGTTTTCAATTTTGTCAGGTTAGTCATTGTCATGGCAACGTCAAATGCAAATCGTCATCAATTTTAGCACCCCTGCTTCTTATTTCTAATGTTATATTGAATGGAGTATAGTAAAATACTACCAGTAAGAAAAATGTCTAATATTGAAAAAGATATCTGAATGGATGAAGTAGTCATTTTCTTCCTAAATTAGTGAAAAGAGAGAAATAAATTTGGAGCAAACCTCATGGCCGACCGGCTTTTTTGACTTGCGTCTGTATGTCGATCCAATTCAATTTAAATTCGAGGCCTTTTGTTGTCTGGTTAAAAGACACGACAACGTCATTGTGGTCGTCAAACTGTGCTCTATTACTTTTAAGCGTTTTAATATCTGTTCTAATGGACGAAGCATGGAAAAACGGTTCTCTAAACTAAACAGCACACCTCTCATTTACCACGTCCATAAAACTTCAAAATGTATGGAAATGACATTAGGACACGTCAAATACAATGAAGAATGACATTTGATGTCATTCCTTGATATTTTTACGTTTTCTACATGTATCTATTTATTTATTTATTTATTTAATCTTTATTGCACAAAGAAAAGTACAATTGGCGGACTTAATGCCTAAAGGCATTCTCTACCAGTCAACCACTAGGTGAAGCAGAAATCTTTACGGCGGGGTTTTGTAAAACTAAGTTTCAGTAAGATAAAAGTAAACAATTTACTCATATAATATATATACCTACTTATCTAAATTACAATATATATATATGTGTACCTACTTACATATAAAAATAGCAAATATATACATATAAATTCATAAATACAATGATATATAAATACATATTATGTACTCAAATGGAAGACGAAACATTAACTCGGAATGATATGATCGACGATCTGACTAATCTGACCAATGATTAAATAGCACTAATTGAAACTGGTTAGGGTGTCTGTAAGAAAAGCTTGTGGATAGATTTTTTGAAGGAGAACCTATTGGGGGACATTTTGATTCTGTTCGGAAGCGAGTTCCATAACCTTATAGCAGCTAAGGTAAAGGAGTTAGACACATGCGTGGATAGATGAGGGGGAGTGGAAAGTTTTAAAAGAGTATTTGAGCGTTGGTTACGTGAGCTGCACTCACCCCTATATTTAAAATTACGCTTGAGATATTTAGGAGCATCGGGATTTTTAAGTACGTTGAACAGTAAACATAGCGTTCGAGAATTTCTTCGCTGGCGGATTTTAAGCCATTTCAATTTAGAGCGGAACGGAGAAATATGGTCAAATTTTCTTACACCGAAAATGAAACGAATGCAACTATTGACTAGGCGTTCGAGCCTATCGAGAAGCGCCTGGGACAGGTTGGAACAGCAAACGTCCGCATAGTCAATATGAGGCATCAGAAGGGCTTGGACTAGTAAAATTTTGGTGCTGAGTGGGAGAAAGTTTTTAAATCTATACAGAGAGCGTAAGGTAGCGACAACTTTTCTGCTTGTTTCCTTGATTTGTTTGTCCCAGCTAAGGTTATTATCTACGTATAGGCCAAGGTTCTTAACATGGGGGCTGAACGGGATTTTAGTGCCGTTATAGGTTAACGTAGGACCGTCGGTACTGAGGTGACTCAGCTGTCGCGGAGTACCTATCACAATTGCCTGACATTTAGCTGGATTTACTGAAATACCGTAACTGTCAGACCATTCGAGCAAACGTTGGAGATCGTTATTCAGTAGGCAAACAGCATCCTCGAAGCCATTGGCGTCAGTCTGTACATACAGTTGAAGGTCATCAGCATACAGATGGTAGGAGCTGCAGAGATTAAGTGTGACAAAGTTGATGAATATAGAAAATAGAAGTGGGGATAATATACCTCCTTGTGGAACTCCGGAATCCAGATTACACCACTGAGAAATCGTATGACCAATACGCACAGCCTGTTGCCGTCCACGAAGATAAGACGAAAACCAGTTTAATTCATGTGGGGTGATGCGTAAATGAGAGAGCATTGCTAAGAGGATGTCATGGTCCACGACGTTGAAAGCGTTGGAGAAGTCCACTAGAACCAGAAGAGTCAATTTGGAAACGTCAAGACCAGTTCTAATGTCTTCAGTCACCTTGAGAAGTGCAGTGGTGGTACTGTGGCCAGGACGAAAGCCCGATTGGAATTCACTGACAAGATTAAAAGAAAATAAATACCGGGAAAGTTGTTTATGCACAACAGCTTCAAGTGCTTTAGAGAGAAATGGAAGAATCGAAATGGGACGGTAATTGCTAAGAAGACTGGGGCTAGAAATTTTTGGAATAGGTCGAATAATAGCTTTGCGCCAAAGTAAAGGGAATGTTCCAGAGGTTAGAGAAAAGTTGATGATGTGCGTTATGATCGTCAGAACAAAATCAAGAATGGGCAGCAACAGGCTTCTACTAATCCCATCACAGCCAACAGCTTTAGTCTTGATAGAAGAAATTATTTTACGAACCTCTTCGCAAGAGACGGCAGAAAAACTAAAGCAAGTGCTATGAGGTGGTGGAGACATTGAAGACAAGGCACTTATAGTTTGCGTTTTTAGATCATCGCGAAGTTTAGGAGTGGTGGAAAAGTGATTGTTTAGGTCATTTGGAGAGTGTGTGCATTCGATATTTGCAGAATCGGATTTGCCAATGCCTATAGAATTCAAAAACTTCCACGTGTCAGAAAAGGACGAGTTTACAAGATTGTCGTGAAAGTATCGTCGTTTTGCAGCCCTTACCACTTGATTACAGCGATTCCTGGCTTTTTTGAACAATTCTCGGTTGACATCGCTTCGGTTTCGCTTGTAGACCCTGAAAGCTCGGTCTCTCCTGCTCATAGCGACCCTGACTATCTCAGTTATCCACGGAGCTGGAGGACGCCTTAACCTTACTGTCCGGAGCGGAGCATGGACATCGTACAGCTTCAATATAGTGCTATTGAACTGAGATAATTTTTCGTCCACTGACGATGCCAAGAGAACCGGTTCCCAGTCAAGAGAGGAAGCATCCTGTTGCAATTTAGCAACGTTAAGCTTTGAAAAATTCCGTAGGGTAGCCATTTGGGGTTGTCGTTTCAGAGGTTTTATTTTATAAGACAGATAGATGAGATCATGGTGCGAAAAACCAGGAGCGGAAACTTGGCCATGTTTAAGGACACGCTCAGGCGAAGAAGCGATGATGAGATCGAGCCACGTATCATCAGTGTTATCATTAAAATGAGTTGGGTCAAGAGGAAGTATTGAAAGGTTTGTTGACTCGACAATAGTGCGTAACTTAGATGACCGGGGCCCCACCTTCATTAGATCAGCATTAAAATCACCCATGATAATAATGTTTTGAAAGTCTGTGACATAATTGCCCAATACAGACTCCAGGTCTGCAAAGAAGTCAACAGTAGGTGGAGAGTAAACAACTCCCAACAGAGCTTTATTTCCCAACAGCTTGACCTCGAGAAAGAGATATTCCATTGACCGTGAATATTGCGGAGCAGAAGCAGCCAAAATATTATATTTTATACAGCTATTAAGATAAACGGCTACCCCCCCATATCCCTTGCCTATGCGGTCGTTACGCAGAAGAATATATCCCGGCAGGCCATAACTGGTAGAGGCCAAGTTGGGTTTGAGGAAAGTTTCAGAAACCAACACTGCGTGAACGTTACTGTCTGAAAATATGTCAAGCAGATCTCCGTAATGGCTGGGTATACTCTGGGCATTGATATGGCAGACATTAAAATTCTTACTATCGGGAAAATTTAATTTAATCTGGTCCCGGAGGGTGTCTACCTGAGCTTGTGAGTCATCAAGGGAAAGATAAGATGTGCTAGATTCATTGGCAGAAAAAAATAAATCGTCATCTGACATTCAAAACCGTGTTAAGTTTAAATAGTTTCAAAGGTAAAATATAATAAATAAAATAAGGATATCTAACAATATATATGTACGTATGTAAGATATAATAAATAAAATAAGGATATCTAACAATATATATATACACTACAATAAACAAGTAAATCTGCTAAGCAAAAGGATAACAACAAGATTTACTGTTCAAATTACTGCTCCTCCTGCTGGCCAACTGTTCACAATAACACACTAAATATTACGACAAGTACAGTACAGTAGTACCACTTACATGAGCATTGCAATTTAAAAATATATTTAGAGGAGGACAAAAAAACATAAAAAGTACAAGGCTCCGTGCCGAGTGCCGAGGCCATAATCAAAAATTAAAAAAAAAGTTCAAGCAAATCGGCATTCGGCTATAATGTCAATCTGACAGTGACAATTGTTGTCAAACACAGTACTTGTGATCATTTATTAATTTTTGTGGGTAATGGAGCAAAACAACATGAAAACACTAATTAAGTTAGATAAAAATGAAGAAAAATTAGTTAAGAGATATTCTGCGAACACTACTTGCGGGTCGATCTTTTCTCTTTGGGAGGTTGGGCAGCCTTTACTGCAGCCGGAGGCAGCGATTTCGGCGCGGATGAAGCTGGCTTGTTTTTGCTGCTGTTGGATCCCCCAGGGGAACCTTCAACTGGAATGCCATGAGCGCTGACAAGCACATCGAGCTCAGCCTGGGTGTTGATTCGACTCCGGGTCCCATTTGGCAATTTTATGGAGATGTTTCCGTCGAGCGTCCAGACGTTCCTCATCCCGAAATGTTTACGGGCAGCAATGAATAACGCCTGACGATGGCGTGTCAGAAACTCGCTCAGCACATATGTAGTACCCTTGAGTTGAGCCTTGCTCTTCCAAGTGGCAGACCTCAGATCAACATTTGAGAACTTGATCAATATTGGCCGTGGGTGATCGTCACTAGCAGTGCCAAGCCTGTAGCAGGCCTTTATGCCGGACTTTGAAGCATCTGGAATATGTAGCTTACCCTGCAAGATGTCCAATACAGTGGCTATGACGTCCTCACCTGCAGACTCAGGGGCACCACTAAGGAGTAAAAACTTTCTGCGATGGCGCATCTCTGTGACATCCATGTAATTATCCATCTCAGCCATCTGTTGCCGCAGTAGCTTGATCACGCTCCACACTACGCCCTTAAAGATTTGAAACTCTGTGTGCAGCTGTGAGACATCCTTGGGCTCAACAGCTTTAGCGGGATTCATCTGGGCCTCAAACTCCTCCATGCGCCTTATAAGATTTGACTCCAATGTCTCCGCGATATCCTCCAAGCTGCGTTTGGGTGTATTGACCATAGTGTAACTTACTGGTGTCTTAATAGTGACAGTGAAGTGTTGTGAAACTGTAGCCAGCAGGTAGGTGCTTAGAAATAAACTATATCAGCATTGGGCACTGCTACTTTTAATAATCCTTAATGGATACACTGTTTAATAAGAGACTTGACTATTTTTGTTTTGAAATTTGAGTAAAATATTAAATAAATTGAAATTAACTACAAGAGCTCTGTGTTACTTTTTTTAGCACCTACCGTCAAAAAAAAAATGTATCAACTCGTGGCGCTGCATTTCGTTGAAAAGAAAAGAAACTTACTGTGTCACCGGACAGTATTGTACTTCTTGCGTGCTGTTCGCTAGGACGTTGTACTTCCTTGCATCTATAAAAGAAAGACACATTTCATTATTTTCAGAACTCTAATTATTCGTAATCGCGCATAGAATGAAAAGGACTGAACAGTTCATAATCATAACATAACCAGAGCGGTATAAACCTGATTTAGCTTTAATTGAGCATTTTCACAATGTATTCTCGCGTGCTTACCTTAAAACATTGACGAATCATCGTTTTACAAAATAAATCAAAGACATTCGCTACGTTCGCGGCCTCGCTTAGTTTGAGAACAGCCGTCCAGATTGCAGAAAAAAAAGAACTCAATTTGTTTCCTAGTTTTTGTTCTTGCATTTGGCTTTTACAACTAATAGATTTACTTATTTTGCCGCCACCATCGCCAGTAGATGTGTCATGAAAATGTCTTGAAATTCGAAACAAACTTTTACTGATACCTATCTTCAATACCTAGAACCTAAGACTCCCAGATTTTCGACCAAGCCGTCACAGAAATGTATCTATACTAATATTATAAAGATTTGATTGCTTGTTCGTACTGAATAGGCTCCGAAACTACTGGACCGATTTTAAAAATTAATTTAATAATATGAAGCTACATTATCAGGGAGTGACATAGTCTATATTCTATTATGATTGAACAAAACAATCGGTGAAAAATAATAGTTTAAGTAAATCAAGTCGGAGAAACGCGGGCGAGATGAGCTGCTTTACCGACGCCGCGACGTGCAATTACTTTTGACAGAACGAAGTCTGTCGAGGCAGCTAGT
Organism: Udea olivalis; assembly: GCA_947369235.1. Taxonomy (NCBI): domain Eukaryota; kingdom Metazoa; phylum Arthropoda; class Insecta; order Lepidoptera; family Crambidae; genus Udea; species Udea olivalis. Next base: position 4,254,493 of record OX376370.1, on the reverse strand, counting down.
ATAATTATACAGTTGCAATTATGTTTTTAATGGTAATACATGTAAAACTCACCATGTCCGTGTAGATGCGACCACATGGTCGAAGGCCTCCGCTGAAGGCAGACTCCGCCCAACGCGCACAAGAACGATGTTATGTTCGCCCACTCTTGTATTTGCATCTGTGAAGTAAGTGTTTTGAAGACAGGTGTACCGGATACAAATCCTTTCACATCAAGGAAAACCACAGCTAAATAACGTGAAAGGGTCATGCTAAGGCCTTATTACAATCTATTTATTTTATTTATTTATTTATTCATTTGCTAATATGTACATTCACATTAAAGATGGTCATTATAATTATTAGTACAGTACATAACCCCGTAAGGGCATTGCAAATATAGTACACCTAATATTTTCAGATAGCGAGGCTTAGGCCCGTATTCTAAAACAAAATCTGTACTTGAGTATAGATCTGAGTGACGTTTTTGTATGAACTGACGTTTTGAAATCTCTACTCAAGTACAGATCAGTGCTTGAGTACGATTCTAGAATAAGTAAGTAAGTAAGTAAGTAAAAAATCATTTATTCATTTAAGCTTGTATAAAGCACTTATGACATGTCAAAAAAAGTATACAGAAATAATAATAATAAACGTAAATAAAATAGTACAATATTAGTACACATCGTGAATATACATAATGTGAATCTACCACCGGTTCGGACGTTGCTTCTTATCGAGAAGACTCCGGCAAGAAACTCGATAGTTACTCTTTTCAACTTTGTTTGTTTTACAAAAAATAAATTCAGAGTACAGTCAATGCGAGTAGAAAAAAGAACACAATATTGAGCAGAGGAGCAGATTATTCCTACTATGACCACAAACTTTTGTCGTTCAAGTAATCCTCTACATTATAATAACCTTGTTTCATTAACTTTGCTTTAATTGCAGACTTAAACTTGTGAAGAGGTAGATCAACAAGACTTTGAGGTATTTTGTTAAAGTATTTTACAGATTGACCCACAAATGAGTTTCCCACCTTGTGTAGCCTAAGACTGGGAGTTTTCAATTTGTTTTTATTTCTGGTATTATGTTTATGAGTGTCACTGTTTTTTTTGAACAGATGCAAGTTTTTGCGCACATACATTATGTTATCTAAAATATACTGAGCATGCACAGTTAAAATATCGATCTTCTTAAATACTTCCCTAAGCGAGTCGCGTGGTCTAAGTTTGTAAATGGAGCGGATGGCTCTTTTTTGAAGTACAAAAATGGTGTTCAAGTCTGCAGCTGAACCCCACAACAGTAGACCATACGACATAACACTATGAAAGTAGCTAAAATATACTAGTCTTGCTGTTTCAATATCAGTCAAGAGTCGTATTTTTCTAACAGCACAAGCAGCGGAACTGAGTCTCCCTGCCAGGGCCGTTATATGCGGACCCCATTGCAACTTAGAATCTAAAGTTATTCCTAAAAATACAGTAGAATTTGTTAATTCTAATGGCTCGTCATTCATAGTTACAATAGTATCAACCTGTCTCACATTGGGCATAGAGAATTTGATGCACTTTGTTTTTTTTGCATTAAGTAATAAATTATTACTAGTGAACCAACATAGTACTTTTGAGAGAGTATTATTTACATCGTCAAATGCTTGCTTACCTCTGTCGACTTTAAAAATCAACGAGGTATCGTCAGCAAATAATACTATCTCACAAATATCTTTGACATAGGTAGGAAGATCATTTATATAAATAAGAAAAAGCAAAGGTCCTAATATAGATCCCTGGGGCACTCCCATACGTATGGTGGCACCGGAAGATGCAGTTCCGTTGATACTAACTTTTTGAGTTCTATCTGTAAGATAGGATTGTATTAATTGAGATGAGATACCTGAAACACCGTAATGTCTTAGCTTAATCAGTAATATTTCATGATCCACGCAATCAAATGCTTTTGAAAGGTCACAAAATATTCCTACTGCATCTTGCTTGTTTTCCCAAGCATCAAATATGTGTTTGATAAGTGCTACACCTGCATCAGTTGTGCTCTTGTGTTTAGTATACGGCCCTAAAGCTTCTTGTCGTCCCTAAACTCATTCAATGAATAGTAACATTTGTTTAGCAGCAATGTCTTGAGTCTAATCCTAAATCTTTTAGCGCTGGGTTCACTTTTTATGTCATTTTTTTTTCATTATTTTGATAGCTCTGTAATGAGGTCCGTTTTTAAACATTTCTAATTTGGGATTCGGTAGTTCTAATTTGATTTCCTTATAACATGTCAGGTTCATTCCCTCAACTGTGTGTAGCGAGCAATTTTGTAATATGATCTTTAATTTCCAACCAGTCAGCGATTACCTGGCGCTATCGCATTCTATGCTGGATATTCACTGACAAAATCGCGCGCCATCCTAAGTTTAGTGAACTAACTTTACTGGATTTAACATACTATCACGACTTTATCCCAAACGGGTAGTCAGAGGCAAGTGACTGTTGCCGTCATGGTGAACGGAACACTCAGAAGCCACTTTTCACCAATGGTATTAGAATCCAACGTGGTAAGCCTTCCGCCGCTATCTGAGTTGATTTGGTTTTTTATCGATGTTTTCCATCACCGTAGAGTTAGTCGGAATATTTAACAATGAACACAAAGATTTTGGTTCTGGCCAGATTTGAACTCGGGACCAAACGATCCACGATCTGAGTTCGGGTGCTGAATCACTAGGCCACGAAGCTCTCTGGATTTAAGCGATAGTTATAAGACCTCTGGGCTTTTTTCTCTGGTCTCCCTGGTGTCTGACTAGTTTAGAATCTCATATGCATATTGCTAATCGAGGATCTGACAGAGGGATCTACTAGCCGTGATCCCCACCTAAACATGGACTAGTGGGGCTCGGGGGCAATTAAAATGTAAGTTTATTCCACCGACGGCGTCGGTTTCCGTTTCCTTGAGGTCCAAAGGTTTTTTTTCTATCAAAGAGTCAGATATAAATTGTATAATGAACATAGTTATCAATAAGTGGTTAGTTACTAACTTTCTTTAAACTTATAAAATACAGTCATTTTTAAAATACTTTGTAGTAAAGTTTTTTTTTGTAAATTTTATTTTAATTCAGACCAAAACTTTGCATTATGTGCATTTAGTTATTAATTTCCCTCACCTCAAAGTCATGTTCACTGCTGGTGTGGTGCGAGACCCTGCGCTTGGCCACGGCGCGGTGCAGCGCCTCCATCTGGCACTCGTCTATCTTGTCCCCTTGTCCTTTGGGATACTTTTGTAAGATCTTGCAGAGGGAATCCCTGTGGAAGGTATTTAAGTTTATACCACTACTTTTTTTTAATTGTACAAATAATGTTGTTATGAGTAGTTTTTAATGAGGCTTTCTAATGTAAAAATACCTAGAAAGTGTTTCGGAGACGAATGACATGTTCCTGTTAGCGTAGCCATCATATTTTGTAGTACTTGTTCGTTTAAAAATTACTTGTAAATTAAACAACACTTGAATGAATATTATAAAAGGAAGAAAAAAAGATAGTGTTTTACAAAAATAGCATCTCAAAATAAAAATAATGCTATCGGAAGTTTTATGTAGGTGAATAATTTATTTACTTAAATTAATCACCACGGATGAACCAACTACATTAATTAATACATTTAAGAAGACAATGAATATAAAAATGATAACAATGAAAAACTATAACTATAATCTTACTTATCTTATAAATGCGAAAGTTTGTGAGGATGTATGTATGTATGTTTGTTACCCTTTCACGCAAAAACTTTGCGTGAAAGGGTAACAAACATACATACAAAACAAAACAAACAAAACGGATTTGGATAATTTTTTTACAGTAATACAGCTTATACATCAGAATAACACATGGGCTACTATTTATATAAATTGTATGTAATTGGGCCTTATTATATAATGAAACACGGGCGAAGCCGCGGGCAGAAAGCTAGTTAATAATAAATGTCACTCGTGAAGAAGCTTCAATGTCTTCTTTTCCAGTTGAGCTAATAGAATTAATTATTTAGGAACTATTTTTTTTGCCCCTTAATTTATTTTATCACTTTAAGACACAATATTTACGGTATTCGTGTTCTATTTAAAGTGTTGCACCGGCCATCGGCGTTATTTCTACCTAAGTTCGCCAATTCAATGTTAATTGTAAAGATTCTCACCAATTTCTAAAGGTCTCCTCCCAAACAGGTTGCACACCGTTCACACAATGTTCTATTTTCCGGAGAAGTGCCATTATTCGTTTCTGTAACGCTGCCGAACCTAGACAGAAATACAATAAAATTAATCATGATGTTGCACAGCTGGGAATCAAACCCACAATACAAACCCTGAGGTCTATGTAAACCTAGTACATTTAATTCAGCATATTATTGTATCAAAGTTGTCTGAAATAATTCGATTTTATTTTATTTTTAAATATTTATATTGTAGTTAAGCGCTGATAAGACATCATTCACAAATTTCACAATCATCATCAAACAACTATCTATGTTAAATTAATTGATTTTAATGCATTACGACACTATCCAACTTTTTAAGGACATGTTTTTGGCATTGGCAACTTTCAGTTCCTAATAAACCAAAAAGGAATGAGACTAATATTCAATTTTAAAATCGACGTTTCTAGATAAACTTACTGTGAATATTTTTGTAGAAACAACCCCTTCCCATATCCTGAGGTGCTGCTTGCACAAACATTTAATAGTACATTATTGCAAAGGCAGCGAAATAGGCAATTGCAGGTCGAGTATGAGTTTGAAGGCCGAGCCGCAGGCGAGGACTTCAATGATACGAGACAGGCAATTGCCATTTCGGCCGAGGCATATATAGTGCTTTTCTTTAAAAAATGCAAGGAAATAAAAAGGGCCTTTTACATAATAAATTTAATTAATATTATTAACAAAATAACAACTCCGCTTTACCGCCAATTTGTTTTTTTTTATTTTACAATTTGTGCCGAAAGGTAAACGCATCTGTGGCTATACAGCCACGAGAACGCAATGTGTACGATAGATGAAAGAGTTCTAAATTCAAACAGCACACCGTTTCATACAACATTGCCGGCGCGCTCTTCGTTCGAAATTCAAAGAACGCGCCGGAAAGTGATTTTGGGTTTTCAGTCTACGTAAATATGATACTTCGCGTGTTCTTTATTCAAAAGTAATGACAATATTTCCGAGCTTGTTTAAGAAAAAATACATATACCTATTATAAATCAATGAATCACAACAATTTAAATCATCAATGCTTCGGTGAATTAGAAAGAGGGAAGATTTGATTGTTTGTTTGTATTGAATAGGCTCCGAAACTACTGGACCGATTTTAAAAATTATTTCACCAATATGAAGCTACATTATCAGGGAGTGACATGAATATAGCCTACTATATTTTATTATGACTGAGCAAAACATTTAGTGAAAAATAGTAGTATAATGCATATCAAGTCGGAGAAACGCGGGCGAGATGTGCTGCTTTACCGACGCCGCGACGTGCAATTACTCTTGACAGAACGAAGTATGTCGAGGCAGCTAGTATTCAATAGAAATTGATGATAACTTTTAACGCTTAGGAATCGGACTAATATTGAGAAGGTCAAAAGGTCAGAAATGATCCCAGCTATGCGCTATTTGACTTCCCGGGACACCCTGTATATTCTCTAACTTCAGTTTCTTATTCTTCTCTGTGTATCAAAATGGTGTCATCTTGGTGACCATTTTTATTTAGTAACCGCTAGAAGTTTTCGTATCGTCCGCGTCACTTTGAAATCAGTTTTACATAAACAAAATGGCGTGGTGCGCACGCGCTGTCATGTTTGGTGGACGTTAATTTAAATCGGTGTTAATCTTAGTCATCCTTGATTATTTCTTGAAAATAAGAATTCTCTTTTTGTTTGTAATGAATGCAGTGACTATTTATGCCGGTATTTTATTGAAATATTATCTCCATGTCCGACAATTCCACTATAAAAGTTGGACCATGGTTATAACTTCAAATTGACAATTCAAGCTCAAGACCTATCCTAATAATTTTAAATTGTTCTTACTCTCATTACTCACCAGTAGTAAGCACAGTGGAAGTATGAGCGATCTCCTGGAACACCGCATAGTTGGGCAATAGACACTGGGTTGTGATCTCATCAGAGCCGCACCGGATATCCGCTTCTTGGCAGAGAAGCGCGAAGCAGGACATGCCGACTAGAACCACATCTGTGTCTATTGACCAGAGGCACATGAAGAATACCACCTGCGGACAAAAGTTAGATAATGTAAGTGACTTTTCACACTATTGTCAAGATTTTTATTTATAGTTTGCTAAATTGAGATACTTTAATTATGATTAATAAAAAAGTATATGCCAGACAATACACCACTCGTCATGGTCTCGAAGTAAGGTTAAATATAATAATAAATTAAATATATGTAACTCCCAGTCTAAGACTGCATAAGGTAGGGAAATCATTTGTTGGTCAGTGTGTAAAATATTTTAATAAGATTCCGAACTCTTGTTGAAATGCCTCTTCACCAGTTTAAGTCACAAATTAAAGCTAAGTTAATGAAGCGAGGTTATTATAGTGTTGAGGATTTCTTAAATGATAAGAATTTGTGGTCATCTTAGGTATAATCTGCTCCTCTGCACACTTTTTTGTTATTACTTTACTCTGTCAATTAAATTTTTGTGTATTTAAAACAAGATTGAAAAGAGTAACCATCGAGTTTCTTGCCGGAGTCTTCTCGTTCGGAAACAACCTCCGAACCGGTGGTAGAGTCACATTATATTTAATTATGATATTAACTATCATAGTATTATTTTATGTAAGTTTATTTTTATTCAGTATATTTTTGCTACAATTTTTTTTGTACATGACTTGTCATAAGTTCTTTTTATAAGTCTATATGAATAAAGATATTTTTTACTTTACTTTTACTTTTACTTTACTTATATCATTGTGTAACGAAGTATCACACAAGTAATTAGGCGAGGGGCGTCTACAAGAATACCAGTGATTAAACTTTAGGGTGCGGTCCATAAAGAGTGGAATTTCACTCGAAGGAGTGAAAATCACTCAACCCCGTCCCGAACTAATTCCGAGCGATATCAAGGCTATCCGAGATGTCACCTGACAGTTTTGCTAGTTGTTTCGGAACGGATACACCTGACAGCTGTCAGACAAGGGTTTTCTTCGCTTTGTCTTTTTCTATCCGACGAGAGTGGAAAACACTCTACGAAAGATTGAATAGTATGTAGGCAACTTATCTACACTTCATATCTTTTATTTATAAATGTTATATTTCACACTTATACCTATTTATTAATCCTAAACTATATTACACTTAACCTAAGCACACACATTACAACACTAAATTACTTATATCTTTAATAACATTATATATTTACATCACATGCGCGACACTACGATGCATATCAGTTTGTCGATATCGAGATCGACAATCATCATCATCGAGCATTGCACAGCGCGGTCGTGCGGACCTAACATAACGCTCATGTATTGAACGCGGGGACGCGCCGTCCGCTGCGCCCGCGCATCAGTCGAAACTTGCTTACGACGCGGAACGCACGCTGCTTTTGACTCGCTTATATACTTACGCTTGAGTGCCTTGTATGTTATTATTAAGACTTTCATTCTTCCACATCTATTCTATCATCTATCTTTCCGAACTGTGTCGCTTACCTACTATCTGACTGTGCTTGTGCTGTGTGTTCATCTTCCTACTGTGCCTTCTAATAATTGTGTTGGAAATACAAACATTTGAACGTGAGTTTTGAATATTATTTTACTCCGTATACTACACCCGACACTGTGTGGTATAGTTGGTATCATACCAACCCATCATACCCACATTGGTGACCCCTATTTGACTTACGAAGAACACGATAAGGAAGATGGCGGAAGGACGCGACTCGTTCGATGACGCTAGTGATGGTAACGTGTCGATAGATCGTGGCGATGTTTATAAGGTCAGCATACGTGTACCACCATTCTGGCCAGAAGAACCTGAGATCTGGTTTGCTCAAGTCGAGGGACAATTCGCCATAAACAAGATTACCAGCGACCTCACAAAATTTAATTATGTGGTCGGACAACTCGACAACCAGCATTCTCGCGAGGTGAAAGATATCATCATAAGGCCACCGAAAGAAAACAGATACGAGAAGCTGAAAACAGAGCTTATAAAGCGACTAAGTGCTTCCAATGAAAAGAAGCTGAAGCAGCTGCTGATGCATGTGGAGTTAGGAGATAGAAAACCATCTTCGTTTCTGCGACATCTCCAGAGCCTTGCTGGCGTGGATGTACCAGACGACTTTTTGAAGGCCATCTGGATCAGTCGTCTTCCCAACAGGATCCAGACAGTGCTAGCAGGTCAACTAGGGTCGACGCCAGTAGAAGACTTGGCAGATTTAGCCGACAGAGTAGTCGATATTGCCACATCCTCACCTATGGTTGCTTCTATGGGAGAAGCTGGACCAAGTTCCGTGCTCAGCAACCTGACGAAGGAAATAGCAGAACTTCGCAGGCAGTTCAAGACATTGGTATCGGAGAGAAACGGCAGACCTCGCTCCCGACCCTCACAACCTGGCCGGAATAGGTCGTCGTCAAGGCAGCAGCGGTCCCAATCCAATTATCGGAAGTTCCCGCTGTGCTGGTACCACAGCAAGTTCGCGGAGAAAGCCAACAGGTGCGTCCGCCCTTGCGACTTCAAGGCGGAAAACTTCAAGGGCGGTCGATAATGGCGACAGACGACAGCCCTAAATCTTCTACTGGTCGCCTATTTGGAACGGATCGACAGTCGAAGACGCAGTTTCTGGTCGACACTGGTAGCGACCTCTGTGTCTTCCCTCGCTCGGTGCTGCGTGATCGTCGTGCTGCGACGGAATTTCAACTTTGCGCTGCCAACGGCTCCAACATCTCTACTTACGGTTATGTACACCTTAATTTAGATTTTGGCTTACGTAGATCTTTCAATTGGCGTTTTGTAGTAGCTGACGTAACAAAACCAATTATTGGTGTAGATTTTCTAAATTATTATAACCTAATTGTAGACTGTCGTAATAAACGCTTAATAGATAGTACAACATCTGTATCTGCAGTAGCTAGTGTTGTAGTTAGTAGTAGTGATAGTAGTCTTTACTCTGTAAAAGTTTTGACTGGTGATTCTCCGTATCATAAAATTCTTAACGAATTTCCAGAGATCACTCGACCAGCTGGTACGCATCGCAACATCCCGCATAACACTCTACATCACATACGCACCACACCAGGCCCTCCAGTAGCTTCACCACCCCGTCGTCTTGCCCCTGACAAATTAAAAATAGCTCAACAGGAGTTCCAGTCCATGCTGGCTAATGGCACAGCCCGACCTTCAGAAAGTCCTTGGTCCTCGCCACTGCATTTAGCTCCAAAGAAGGACAACGGTTGGCGTCCGTGTGGTGATTACCGCATGTTGAATGCCCGTACTGTGCCCGACAGGTATCCGATTCGGCATATACAGGACTTTGCCCATTGTATAACTGGTTGCAAGGTCTTCAGCACCATAGACCTGGTGAAGGCCTATAATCAGATACCTGTCAGCCCAGAGGATATCCCTAAGACAGCCATCACCACACCCTTCGGACTATACGAATTTCCGTATATGACATTCGGACTTCGTAACGCAGGTCAGACATTTCAAAGATTTGTGGACGAGATGACTCGGGGCCTTGATTTCGTGTACACATATTTGGACGATTTCTTAGTGTATAGTAGGTCCCGAGCTCAGCACGAAGAACACCTCCGAATCATCTTTGGAAGACTGCGTGACTACGGCATGCTTATAAACACGTCTAAGTGTGTTTTCGGGGCAGAGGAGGTAACCTTTTTAGGATACAGTATCTCCGAACGCGGTACCCGACCACTCGACGAGAAGGTTCAAGCCATCAGGGATTTCCCGACACCAACCAACGTGCGACAGCTGAGAGCGTTTTTGGGCATGCTGAATTTTTACAGGAGATTTCTTCCTCGCGCTGCCCAAATACAAGCTCCTTTACACGCACTGCTAACAGGTTCAGTGAAGGGAACACAGCCTATACTACAGCAGCTGAAGGACGATGCATGGCAACCACTGGCATTTTTCTCCAGGAAGCTAAGTCCATCGCAAGTGAAATACTCGCCTTACGATAGGGAGCTGCTTGCGATCTACGAGGCAATCAAGTACTTTCGGCATATGGTCGAAGCTCGGCATTTCATTGTCTATACTGACCACAAGCCTATCAGTTTTGCATTCCATGAACGGAAGAAAAACTGTTCGCCTAGGCAGTATAGACACCTCGACTACATCTCCCAGTTCACTTCTGATATCCGACACATATCCGGCAAGGATAACGTTGTGGCCGATACCTTGTCGCGTATCGAAGATCTGGAAGCGCCTGTAAGCCTTGAGACTTTAGCCGAAGGTCAAGCCTCAGATCCCGAACTTTCCAAGCTGCTTGATGAAGGTTCGTCATTGCGCCTGGAAAGACTGCACGTACCTGGAAGTCGAGTTCCCCTGTACTGCGACGTCAGTTCACCGACATCCAGACCGTTCGTCCCTAAGTTCTTCCGGAAGCAGGTTTTTGACAGCCTGCACTCCCTTAGCCACCCAGGTTGCAATGCTTCGGCCAAGTTATTAGCCGAACGTTTTGTTTGGCCGGGTATAAGGAAGGATTGCAGGGAGTGGGCACGGAGCTGTATACAGTGCCAACGAGCTAAGGTCAACCGACACGTGACCGCTCCAGTGGGCATGTTCAACCTACCACGGGAACGCTTCAAGCAGATCCATATTGATCTCGTTGGACCCCTTCCTCTTTCGCATGAGTACCGGTATTGCCTTACCGCCATAGATCGATTTACTCGGTGGCCGGAAGCAATACCGATCAAAGATATAACGGCGGAAACCGTTGCAAAAGCCTTGCTGACTGGCTGGATTGCTCGATTCGGTTGTCCGACAGTCATTACAACAGACCGTGGCCGTCAGTTTGAATCGGCCCTGTTCCAGTGTCTGTCGACTTTAGCCGGATTCGAGCACAAACGGACGACGGCCTATCACCCGGCTTGCAACGGCCTTGTGGAGCGTTTCCACAGGCAGCTTAAAGCCGCAATTGTCTGCCATGCGAACGACAGGTGGACAGAGTCACTTCCGTGGGTCCTGCTAGGCATTAGAACTTCCTTCAAGGAAGATTTACAAGCTTCCTCAGCGGAGCTCTTATATGGTGAACCCTTAAGATTGCCTGGTGAATTTTTTGAAGCTTCTGCTGCCGGCACTACAGATACTTCTGAGTTTGCAGCACGTCTGCGAAACTTTGCCAGAAAATTGCAGCCAACACCTACTTCGCACCATAATAGGTCGAAGGTATTTATACATAAAGATCTCGCCACCAGTGATCACGTTTTCCTTCGCGAAGACGCATTACGTGGTGCACTACAAGCTGCATATTCAGGGCCACACAAAGTTTTGACAAGAGGTGATAAAGTTTTTAAAATCCTTCTCAAAAACAAAGAGGTAACAGTATCGATAGACCGTCTAAAACCAGCCTTCATACTGACTGACCATACCGAAGAACCTCCGCCAGTTATTCAAAAAGAATATGTTACCCGTTCTGGACGACATGTTAAATTTGCAGATTTTTATCGCCCTTGACGGTCTCTGGAGGGGGGTGGTGTAGGCAACTTATCTACACTTCATATCTTTTATTTATAAATGTTATATTTCACACTTATACCTATTTATTAATCCTAAACTATATTACACTTAACCTAAGCACACACATTACAACACTAAATTACTTATATCTATAATAACATTATATATTTACATCACATGCGCGACACTACGATGCATATCAGTTTGTCGATATCGAGATCGACAATCATCATCATCGAGCATTGCACAGCGCGGTCGTGCGGACCGTACATAACGCTCATGTATTGAACGCGGGGACGCGCCGTCCGCTGCGCCCGCGCATCAGTCGAAACTTGCTTACGACGCGGAACGCACGCTGCTTTTGACTCGCTTATATACTTACGCTTGAGTGCCTTGTATGTTATTATTAAGACTTTCATTCTTCCACATCTATTCTATCATCTATCTTTCCGAACTGTGTCGCTTACCTACTATCTGACTGTGCTTGTGCTGTGTGTTCATCTTCCTACTGTGCCTTCTAATAATTGTGTTGGAAATACAAACATTTGAACGTGAGTTTTGAATATTATTTTACTCCGTATACTACACCCGACACTGTGTGGTATAGTTGGTATCATACCAACCCATCATACCCACAAGTACATAAATATTGTTGTAATGTGTTGATGCTGCGCAGTTTCGTAAAAATTAGATTTTGCTTGCAATTATTATTACTACAATGCTTATTCATCAATAAGCATTGTAGTAATAATAATTGTATCGCATTCTAAGTGAACATTATTGTTCATGAGAAATAAAGTTCTCTAATCTCATTGAACTTTAATGTCATTAACTGATATTGACCTTGACCGACGTTGAACTTTGATGACCTTGAAATCTGAAACCTTTTAAATTATCTGATTTTTAAGTTTGATGGCATTTGGCAGTTTCATTGACCTTCAATAGACTAAATTAGACCTCACCTCAAGCTTGATATGCGCCTGCCGACAGATCGGTATCTGACTGCCAACATTAGCATACTCCTTGTGTTTGGTAAGGAACTCGTTCCGACAGGTGAGGATGTCGCGCAGCCAGCGCAGCACCTCGCGGTAGTTCGCGATCTGGCGCTGGATCAGCTTCTGGCTTATATTGTAGAGAACCTGCGAGCTGGAATATAAAAAACATAGACATTGTTTGCATCCTCGCAAATATAAGTTTGTGTAATTTGCTATCTACTTCTTGCGTTCTGAAAAACATTTGTTCGGCAGCTATTTTAAATTTTGCGTTTATGAAGGTGGTTTCTTAACAAAAGTAGCTATAAATTGTGCAGAGAGCACGTAAATGTCAATTACAATGAAATCGAGTCAGCGCCACCTAGCGGCAAATTCGGGCAACATTAAGGCCGCTAGATGGCGCTGACTCGATGCCATACAAATTCGCGTTTTTTGGTCGCAAAACGCGATGGTGAAGTCATTCGCGTCTCTTACTGTAACTCTCACTCGGCACTAAGATTATCGAATATTTTTAGTTTATTTTTTGATTATTTGAAGTTATTTTTAGAATCCTATGATGTTGTCGGATTCGCTATTCAATGAAGACCTAAGCATTAGTTTATGAATTACTGCTTACAATCGGATGTTATCGTATGCCGTTAGCACTGTCTTCCTAAAAATATAAATAGTAAAAAAAGATTCCAAAAACTGAAACAATTCTTACCTAATATCCCAAAAAGTATTCAAAGGCGCTTCGGGATTCCACATATGCACTCTATCAGGCCTATGCAAGGCCAACAACGCATCCATTGCTTCCTGTGAAATCTCTCCCATCCCGGTCTGGTGTACCAAGGATACTAGGCCATTGATCAGTTCCGTTGTGGAAGATTGGATTTCAACGCCGGAGCGCCCTGGGTTCTGCGATGGAAATGATAAAAAATACATTACATATTAATTATTATTGCACATACATATACATTTTACTGCTTATTTTTTATTGTGGCATTTTATTTTTCTATATATTTTTATATAAAATGTTTATTTTATTATTTTGACATTGTTTTATCCTTAAGGTTTGGACATTGTTTCATTTGAACGATTTTGACATCGCTTTCAGAGTTCCGTACCTCGAAAGGAAAAAACGGAACCCTTATAGGATCTCTTTGTTGTCCGTCTGTCTGTCTGTCAAGACCCTTTTCCTCAGGATCGCGTGGAGGTATCAAGCTGGAATTTATATCAAATACTCAGGTCTACTGTCCCTTGGAGCTGTGAAAAAATCAAACTTCTAAGCCAACGCAATCAAAAGATACAGCCGTTTATGTCGCAAATTTTCAACACTCGCAAGGGAATCCAAACGTACAGGGTACTTCCGGTGGACTCAGAATCTTGAAATTCGGTACGAAGCAACGTCTTATTGCACAGATAGAGAAAAAATTGCGAAAGCCCAAAATTTTTAGTTAAATCATATAATAAAAATATTTTTAATAACTATACCTACAGGTTTGTACGGAACCCTCGGTGCGCGAGTCCGTCTCGCACTTGGCCGATTTTTTTTAAAATTTTGATAGTTTAATCCTTTGTGTGAAATTTTAGGTACTTAGTTACCCATTGGATTGTGTTTTTTATTTTATATCTTTTCTTATTTTATTGTATAATATTAAATTGTATTTCGATATTTTTTTATTTTTCTACGATCTCAATATGAATGCCTGCAATTTGACATGTCATTATTGTCATTGTAAATGAGAAATAAAATATATATATCTATCTACCATACATACTATCAAGACTAAGTAAGTAAGTCAAAGGCAAGTGCCTGTTGCCGTCATGATGAACGGAACACTCAGAAGCCCACTTTTCACCAATGGTATTAGAACTCAACATGGCGAAGGTTCTCGTTCTTCCGCCGTTATCCAGGCTGATTTGGTTTATTATCGATGTTTCCCATTTCACGCATCGGAAAATACTCGAAGAAATATTTTATGACCGCTAGCCCACGTTTGGCAAGCGTGGTAATTAAGTCACGAAGCGATTATTTGATTTTAACATGATTACTTGGTCCAACAGTGGGATTGACTCGAATTTCAACTGATGAAATATGCGCCAGTTAACACACCAAGTGTCACGGTCTCTAAATAAGGATGAGTGTCCTTGTGTGCGAGGTATCAGACAAGGATTCAAGCCAGGGGCGTCTCTCGTCAAACCTAGACTAGAAAAATTATATTCTTGAATTGACTCAACCGGGAATCGAAACTGGAACACTAGCAAATCAAGGCAAGTGCCCGCACACACAGCAATACGCAAATCGTGTCACTTTGTATACTAAATATAAAAATACGGCACGATTATTTATAACGAAAGAAATAAAATGGCGTACTAAAAAGGGTATGAAAACATTCTCAGTTTTTTTAAATTATACCTTACATACAAAATCTTGCTCAAAAAATGTTTCTTTGATACATTTTTTATCGCTGAATAGTTTCTACATCTCATACTGACCACGTCAAAGTTCAAAGTCTTTATTGCACCATGTTGTTACAAAGATGTTAATAAAATATATTTGGACACGCGGCGCCTCTGACAGATAGCCCGCTTAGAACAAACCCGCCATTTTGATCACGCACAAGTTTACAGGCGAGACCGGTGAGCATCAGTGTCGCGACCAGTCGCACTGTCGCGAGTGTTTTTGTTTTTGTCGAACTTGGTGCAATTTGTCTCATGATGAATTTTGTTTTTGGCCGGTTCGTCAAGTAAGTATAACCTACCTACTTCATTTTAAAAATTCAGAGCTAATATAGTGGTACAGAGGCGTTCACATCAACCTTTACATAGGAGCACCTTATACAGCTGACATAAGATCCATTTTGCAATGGTTTTGTAAAGGTTGATATGAAAGCCTCTGTACGTAACCCTGGACAGTCACGCAAGTTTAGGTAAAAGGCGCGAGCGGTCCTTCTGTAAACTGTTTATTTTGTGCCACGAACGCCTAAAAAGTGTCTTTGAATAAGACTCCTATAAACCTGGCTTAGACAATTTCACAACGTGTATTTACTCGTATGATTTCACAATGTCACATTTGATTCTAATCTACTCATTTAATGCCACTGTTTTTGATTCTATACTAAGTGTTACGTGTTAAGGTTGCTTTTCCTAAAATGTTATTTGTCGCTAAGGCAAGTATGCCTGTGTTTTGCGTGTCCACAAGACTCCCACATTTGGACTATGAATCGGACAGGTTTCGGAGTTGGTTTTGCTCGTAATGGTGTATTGGGTACTTGGCTATTTGTAGTCGAAGACGTCATGTCGTTTTTCTCACAGTAGAAATAATCAATCACACAACAAACACAGACAATCTTTCCTTCTTTTTACTTCTCCTTTCCTGTTTATTTATATACTTATATTGTTTTCCTGATCTCTTTTCATTTTTTTTTTAATTTTGCCCGTCAAGATGACCTCACTCCACCTCATGGAAAGCGGTCGTGAGGTCCAGATATGAGGTTGACAAGCCCAGTCATTCAAAGGAATCACTGGGCTGGCCATCCTCACCTTTAAGGTTATTGGTGGGCTGATAGTTACGGATCCTATATTATTATTGTTATTTTTAGTCTTTAATTTTTTACATTTTTTTTGGTATTTTCTGCATGTATTTTCAATTCAATTCAATTCAAATCATTTATTGCATGTCACATTACAGTTTAGGTATGGTGGTAGTACAGGTAAGGTTTACATGTCTGGTCATGGTTTTTATTTATTTATGTTCATTTAATTGGTATTTTTAAGTGAAACAAAAGTTTCAGTTTTATGTGCTGTCTGAAAGACATTGCTTTTAACCAATATGACCGCCTAATTGTTTCATCATACATTAATCTTGTAATACCAACCTATAGTGTTTTTTTATGATTTGCAATAAAGAATATTTATCTTATCTTATCTTATCTTATCTTATCTTATCACTATAGTACCAGCTCAACATACTCACACTCAACATCAGCATGGGGTCCGCGTGTATGAGCTTCACCATACACAACAGCAAGTTCCTGTACGCCGGCATTTCTTCAGACTTGTTGAATTTGGACTGGACTTCTTTGGACTTCAGTGATAGTGAGATCATTCGGAGTGGCGTGTGCACTATGTAGCCCTGGGCAGAGAAATACAAAAAAATAGCTTTTATCCATACTTCTATATTAATTTGATAAAGAGGAGTTTGTGTGTTGGTATGTTCGAGGTAGGTAATCTCCGAAACTAGCGGATTGATTTCAGAAAATCTTTAACTGTTAAATAGCTAGATTATCCCTGATTGCTAAGGCATATATTTGTTTTGAAATAATTAGTTTACATGTTATAAAAATGAAGTTTACGCGGGCGGAGCCGCGGGTGTAAAGCTAGTTTATTACAAATAAAAAAACACTTATAACTTGATTATCTAATAAACAAAAGAAAACTAAAAAACGTAGGTTCAGGGAGCGTTCCAAAATATATTAGTAATTTTTTTTTATTAAAAAAACAAAAGAGACTCCTGAAATATGTGAGCGAAATGCATTGACTGGTATACACTTTACTAAGTATTTTCACTTTAGGATGATATGCCGAACAGATCTAATATTTTCGTGTCACGTATACTATTTCAAACTAAATAAAAAGAAACTGGCAGAAGGAAATGTCATAAACTATTAAAAACTATTGTCCTCTCGAAACTTATCAAGTAGTAAGTAATTAGAAACATAATAAGTATATTATGAACTGTCAGGGATATCATCATACGGCGAAAAGGGTTTAATAATGTTAATGACGTATAAAATACGTAAATGACGAAGAAGTAGTTTTTACAAAGACTGCCTTCACCTCCTCGGGTTTTGGTATGTACGGGACATACCAAAACCCCAACGGACTCACTTCACATTTATTTATTTATTCTTTGGCGCAGTAACAAAATAACAAATAGGAGCCTAGTTAAGGACGGTTTACCATTTAATAATTTACTATCTGTCCATCAGTATGAAGTACCTTGGTGTCATTGTCGATAGTGTTATGTCGTGGAGGAAACACATCGAATATTTAACGTCTAGAATCCGTAAGCTTATATTTGTCTTTAGCAAACTTAGAACTGGCGCTGACCTAACCACTCTAAGGACTGCCTACTTTGCTCTGTCCCAATCGGTCATCACCTATTGTATCACAATTTGGGGTGCCGCTGGAAAGACCAATCTTTTACAACTAGAAAGAGCACAAAGAGCAGTCCTAAAGGTTTTGGCTTATAAACCAATTAGATACCCGACCAAACTCATATTTAGCTTCTGGGAAGTTCTATCAGTACGAAAATTGTTTATTTTGAGCACTGTTCTTCGCAAACACAAAACCCTTAGCTATGATCCTAGTTTGCTGACTACGAAACGAAGGAAAGACAAAGTATGTTCAAGTGTAGGCTGTAGACTTGTATTGGCGAAACACCATTATAATTTTGTTGCACCACTTTTATCTATTAAAATAAATAAAGAATTGCACATATATAAACAACCGTTATATAGATGTAAGATTATTATAAGTGAATGGCTCCTTAGCCTTGATTATGACAGTGTGGAAGCTATGATGAAGTAATTTGTCAACCTTCCGTAGTTGTTTGTAAAATTCCGCACCATAGATAGAATTGGTTTAACTAGTTTAAGTTTGGCTAGTTTAAGTAGTTATTACGCTAGTTATATTATATTCTCTTTGTCTATCACTACTGATGTCTGAAACGCCTGTCCGTTATGAGGTGGGCGCTGACATTTGCGACACAGTCCTAGACTACTGCAGGTGTTAACGCAAACCATTAATTGTGAAAAATGAGTTTGGTTTCAATAAAGATTTTTATTATTTATTATTATTATTATTATCAGCGGCTTCGCCCGCGAAGACTGTCAGTTAAAATAAAGCCTAGATAAAAGAAATTATAGCCTATGTCACTTCCTGATAATGTAGCTTATATTGGTGATTTTTTTAAATCGGTCCAGTAATTTAGGAGACTTTTCAATACGAACACACGAACAAACCAATCTTTCCTCTTTAGTATAGATACTGAATCACCGCTACCGGATCGAGCGAACAAGCCACTATAAGCCCGTGAACGCATGTTTGGTTCCTTAAAGCGCGGTATATTTAACGCTAGTGTGTAATAGCTCTAAGAGCAACACGCTCGAGCAACGCTCGAGCGTTTATATATTTTAAAATGTATGGGAATGACATAAGTACTCGCCCAATTAGCGATGGTCAAAGGGACGTTCCCGTGTTTTTTTTATGTTTCTACATGTAGAAACTCAGTAGCTCTTGGCTATCGCTTCTGTAGTAAAATACTCAGTTTTTCTTACCTGTGTTGCTTTATTCAGCGTATCCGTGAACATGGCTCTCAGTTCGGCCGCTCTCGGGTACAGCAGCTCGATCTGCGGCCACCACGGTAGACGCGGCTGTTTTATTATCCTGAAACGAATAAATAGCTCAAGGTAATATTTTTAGAACCAACTTGGTGATGGGCTGAAATGTACGAAACATATTCCTTCACTTATTTGATTCCGGTGATGACAAATTCAAACGAAAAGACATCTCTTACAGACAATTTCAAGATTCGATCTTCTGTCACTAGAGACACCCTAAAATCAGACCGACCCCCACTCCACAAAGCCACGCGTCACTCACCAATCCCGACGAACTTTCCCACTACCACAGTAGCGAGTAGGTGATGACGTAACGGTAAGAGACCGGCGTGGTGAGGTTTTTTTTTTTTTTTTTTTATAAATAAATATATAAATAAATATCCGCCAGACAACACACCTCTTGTAATGGTCTCGAAGTAGGGATTCTTATCCCTGTGTTACAAGGTACCACACAAGGAAATAAGCCAGGGGCGTCTCCCAGCACACCCAGACCCGAGTTAATTCAGAAAAGATCGTTTCCTGAATTGACCCGACCGAGAATCGAACCCGGGACACTACAGAAATCGAGGCGAGAAACCGTGCTGCAGCGCACTACGCCAATCGTGTCGTCAAAGTTCAAGGTTCAGGCAGACCTTCAGCGCGTCGTTGTTGTGCGGCATGATGCGGAACAGCGACACGAAGCATTCCGTCATCAGCTCCAGTTCTGAGTAGGTCTAGGCTAGTTCGCTGAGATTGAACCCTGGACGTACTTTCATGAGACACACGAGTTTTTCTGTGGCTGGGTGTTACTATCAATTAATTGTACATACATACATACCATCACGCCTTTTTCCCAATAGGGTAGGCAGAGACTAGAAATTGTATCTATCAGTTATTTTACTTTGGTCTACCATAATACAACTTTCTATAATTTGGTGCCTTATGATCTTGCTGTAAAGGAATACCAAATAGTAATATTTGTTTCCGATGATGACATATTTCAAATTGAAACGAAAAGACTTATCTTACAGACAATGTCAAGATTCGATCTTCAGTCACTAGAGAAACCCTAGAATCAGACCGGCCCTCACACCACAGAGCCACGCGTCATTAAAGCATAGGGACGAAATATCCCACCATTACAAAATTACTCACTCACCTCCGCAACGAGTTGGTGATGACGTAATGGTAAGAGACCGGCGTGGTCAGGTTCAGGCAGACCTTCAGCGCGTCGTTGTTGTGCGGCATGATGCGGAACAGCGACACGAAGCATTCCGTCATCAGCTCCAGTTCTGAGTAGGTCTAGGCTAGTTCGCTAAGATTGAACCCTGGACGTACTTTCAAGAGACACACACAAGAGTTTTTCTGTGGCTGGGTAATTGTACATACATACATACCATCACGCTTTTTCCCCAAAGGGGTAGGCAGAGACCAGAAATTGTATTTATCAGTTTTTTTTACTTTTGTCTACCGTAATACAACTTCCCATGATTTGGTGCCTTATGTATGATCTTGGTGTGAAGAAATACCAAATATTTATTCACTCACACATACACTGTTTTTTTGAAATATTTCTTTCCGATGAAGACATATTTCAAATTGACACGAAAAGACGCTTACAGACAATGTCAAGATTCGATCTTCAGTCAATAGAAACACACTTGAATCGGACCGACCCTCACACCACAGAGCCACGCGTCATTCAATCTTAAGGTCGAAATATCCCACCACTACTAACTTACTCACTCACCTCAGCAACGAGTTGGTGATGACGTAATGGTAAGAGACCGGCGTGGTCAGGTTCAGGCAGACCTTCAGCGCGTCGTTGTTGTGCGGCATGATGCGGAACAGAGAGACGAAGCATTCCGTCATCAGCTCCAGTTCTGAGTAAACTGAGATGAAGTTGCCGCGGATGTAGGATTTTGAAGGGTTGAAGAGGAGGGACTGGAACAAAAATGCATTATCACTAAACTTTTCCACCTTCATAATGCGCACAGCAAAATAATGGAGCAGTCTACCTGCCTGCATCTGTGTTTCCAGACCATTATAAGCCACATCTCTTCTCTCGGTATAGTGGTCAAGAGCGCACCGATTAAATGTATAAAAAAACTTCTATTAAAACAGTCTCAGCTCTTCCAGAGGCTAGCTGCAGTGTACGGTAGGATATATCAACATCAATATTTCTTGATGTAATTATTGATAATTTTACATAAGTGTCCTTTTGAATATCACAGAGATCATAATTTCATCTCGAGAGTCAATTTATCATTTTTTTTAAACATTTTCATATATTTTTCTAACCATTTCATTATTATTTAAATTATTTCCCGCAGGTCACAAGATTTTGTTACTTATTAAGAGTTGTTCTGAAGATCTGGAGAAAAATACAGGATCCTAAATGTTGATACAGTACAGAACATGACTTGACCAGAATCTGAAGACCTATATGAAAGTAGAGAATCCTAAAGGTGCTCCTTCAGTTGGAGCATTCGCCTGTAATGTAACGTTTCAGATTAGACTTTAAGCATTACATTACAGTACTGCCTCCCTGACATGACGAACATTCGCCTGTAATGAACCTACATTTCAGATTCGATTTTGAGCATTACTTCATTAGGACGTTCTTCGGCTTTTCCCTCACCACCGTAATGCTCGAATCTGTTACATTACACTTTGGGCAATGTAATGCTCGGTTCTCCACCCACACTGATATGATGCTCGTCTTTGTAACCACTTACTTGGAGTTGTTCTAAAGATCTGGAGTAAGGTACAGGATCCTAGAGAAAGGTACAGGCTCCTAATGGGTGATAACAGTCTTGACCAAAAGAGAACTTTTTCAGTCTAAATTAGGTAGTACTAAGGACCTGGAAAAGCTGGAGGATCCAATAGTTACCTTAAGATCATTGATGACGGACTTGACCAGCACAAAAGTGACGTTTCCGGAATCAGCAATGTTCAGGTAAGTGGAGGCCTTGCAGAGCTTCACGCACGTCACCGCCGCGCCTTCCGTGATCTGCTTCGAGTTGGTCTGAGGACCTGGAGGAAAAGAAAATAATGAGAAAAATGCCTTTAAATGAATCATTATTTGTCCAATTAAAAAGTTCCTGAGATCATACAGGATCTCGGGAAACCGGTCTAACGTAAAACAGTTAAAAAAAATCAATCTTTGAATTTAGTCAATTCAAATAAAACTGCCATTCATGACGCTTATGCAAGTAAAGTTACTTTCATTATTGATAAGCACTTATTTGTTACTTAGTCGGCTTACCGCAAGAAGTCTTTTTTTTTTATTGCCCGTCAAGATGACCTCACTCCACCTGATGGAAAGCGGTCGTGAGGTCCAGACAGGTATGAGGCTGGGCTGGCCATCCTCACCTTGAAGGAATGCCTTTTCACGCCCCGCTTGAAGAACCCGGGACTATACGAGGAAGGAAACACATGTGCTGGAAGAGCGTTCGACGTCTGGATGGTACGACAAAGAAACGAGTCACCGAACCTCTTAGTTCGGGCCAACAAATGTTGAATTATGTGTGGGTGACGCCGCAGTCCAGTACGCGTGGTACGGTAGTGGAAAGGTGAGGGTGGGATAAGCTGGAATAACTCGTCAGAGCATTCCCCATTGTAGAAGCGATAGAGAACACTTAGCCTGGCAATGTCTTCACGCAATTGGAGAGGCTCAAGGGTCAAAGTTGCCTCTGGGTTTCCAATAATACGGATAGCACGCCGCTGCAACCTGTCAAGAGCTTCGAGTAGGTACTTGGCGGAACCGTCCCAGAGATGAGAGCAGTATTCCACACACGAGCGAACTTAAGTGTCTTATACAAGAGACAGAGCTGCACAGGCGTGAAGAATCGTCTCACTCTGTTCAGGACTCCGAGTTTACGGGATGCAGTTCTAATGACGCTCTCAATATAGTCGCGCTGGTTTAGGTTGCTACGAACATCCATGCCAAGGATGTTTAGGCTATTCTTAATCGGTAGCGGGGTGCTCTGAAGAGTGGGATGGGAAAGGAACGGCGACGCCTTCGCTGTGAATGCACACACCTGCGTTTTCTTGGCATTGAACTCGACAAGATTGTTTGCACCCCATTCTGAAATGCGGTCCAACACTCCGTCAAGCTCAACAACAAGACTTCGCCTCTTCTTCTCGATGTCAGTCTGCTTTGCCCCAGGAAGCTTGGAAACAAGCGAACGATACCATACACGGTCGAAAGCTTTGGCAATGTCAAGGCTGACGGCCAAAGATTCCCCATGCTTGTCCATAGCCTCCCCCAAGATGTGTGTTACGTACGCTAGAAGATCACCCCAGCCGTATTGACGGTCGTGAATGAGAGAGTGATCCTCTAGGTAGCGGATGATCTGCGTGTTTATGATCCGCTCAAACACAAAACTGAGGTTACGGCTATTGGTCGGTAATTGGCAGGGTCAGACTGGTCCCCTTTTTTGGGAACTGGTTGAACGTTCGCCTCCTTCCAAGACAGCGGCACAAGACCCGAATTGTAGGAGAGGCGATACAGGCTAGCGAACATTGGAGACAACTCCGCTGCACATTTCTTCAGCACCACAGCTGGAATTCTATCAGGGCCACTGGCTTTCCTGACATCGAGTGACTGCAGTTCGGCACGAACATCACACTGCCTGATACGAATATCAGGCATTGTGGAGCTGCAATGTGAAATTTCAGGCGGCGCGTACCGCAGTCATCGAAGCAAGAGTTTGCGGCAAAGAGGTTAGTCAGTACATCGGCTTTCTCTTGCGGCTGATGAGGCAACGATCCATCAGGGAATCTCAGTGGGGGCAGCGAAGGTACGCAGAAGTCAGATTGCACGTGTTTAGCCAGTCGCCAGTAGGAGCGGCTACCCGTAGGGTGCGTGATGAGTTCTTGGCCAACACGTGCAATTCGCTGGGCGTCTGCTCTAATGTAAGCCCTCTTCGTGGCCTTGGTGGCTTTATTAAAGGCTGCTTTCAGGGAGGCAAGGTTTGAATGATCATTGAGTGCCTGGGCCCTAGACCAAGCACGGTACGCCGTCTGTTTCTGTTCAACAGCTGCGGCACACTCGCGATTGAACCAGGGACCAGTTTTGCTAGCACTGACGACATCAGTAAAAGGAATGTAGTATTCCATTCCGGTACTGATCTCGTCAGCGATAGATAAATTACAACTTAAATCCTTTTCTTACTTATCCTACATACTATAGCCCATAATGACAGACAGGTATCATTGTCCTATACTAATTTTGTCTTCAAAGTACTCATGCAAAGAATAATAACACTTGCCAATGAGATGACAATGTTTTTTAAAATATTTGTAGGTAATGACATTTCTTTTAAATAATCAGTGAGGTGGTTAAAAATTTTGGGTCCTATGATATATATACTTTTTGAAAAAAATGTTTTACGAGATGGATGGTGTGGGAGTATATCTATTTTATTTCTAGTTTGGCGTGGATACTTTGTGATTCTTAATTTGAAAAAATGCTAGTTGGTTTTGACAAATATACTCGTACATGTAAGAAACATAAACAAAGATGAAAGACTAAGAACCTGGAGTTGAGTTAGTAATGGTTTGCAGCTTTCTCTCGAGTTGGCACCAAACAATGCTCCTATACACTTTTTTTTAGCACGGAATAAAGGTAATAGTTGTTTTTGAGCAGCGTTTCCGTGTATAATGCCATAGCGCAAATTTGAGGCGACGTATCCATGGTAAGCTGTTATCGCCGCTTTTTGAGATACTGTCAGAGTCAGCTTCTTCAGCGGAAATACAAATTTACTAATTCTCTGACACAATGCGGTAGTATGTGGTTTCCAGCTCACGCCAGCACATAGCCGGGGTAGTGCAGGTATGACGTATCGGCAGGGCGGCCTATCTGTGTTTCCGTCAAAAAGAGCATCGCAGGCCTCGCCGTCTGTCCGCGGATGTTAGCGAACTCCACCTCAAACAGCGTGTTGGTGGGGGATGGGGATGCCGCTGTTGGCCGTTTTTTCATGCTTCTGATTGCCATAGAAGTTGGAGGATGGGAGGGGCGTGAAAGGACGACTGTGATCGAGGCAATGAAAGACAAAGCGTGGTGCCCTGCATTGGTATTAATCGCGTGGAATAGTGTAGGCCGGTCCGCCGGACGGAAGGGCCCCCGTACCCCCTCGGGTGTGGTCGCCGGGCTCCACTGGAACCGGGCACCACCCGGCACGACGAGCCACCCCGAGATTATGCGCGACCTGGTGGGGCAGCCTCCAGAGGTGGTTAACCCCTTTTGGGCACCTGTACTATGCCGCGGGCGGCCAGCGGCACCACCGTTTCTACGGGTCTCTCTGGCCGGCGGGCCGATACACACTACACACACAATACCGCCGCTAAGGCTTCCACTGGTCCAACAATTGCCACGATCACAGTCCCCCTGGCACCGGTTAGTGCAGTGCTGATCCCGAAACGCGACCTGACCGAGATAGGTCAGAATCACTTGGCGGGTTTTACACAACTGCATGGTGGTAACAACAACCGGCCGACATAAGTCTCCCACCTGGAGAGCAGATGGTCTGCTGCAAAAAACCCTTAGTCGCCTCTTACGACACCCATGGGGAGATATGGGGCTGTAAAAAGTATTATTTTAAAGTGCCGCCACCAGCACGGCACAAATCATTAACTTGCCAAAAGTCATTAAGTAATGTTGAGACATAATATTTAAGGGACATAAGTCTCAACATCTCTGAGTGACTTTTAGCAATTAATGACTTCTTGCAGTAAGCCGTATTCTGTATTCCAAAATAAATGAGATGCGTTTTAGTTTTAGATTGAAGTACTTTTTGTTATATTAAAGGATCAGTGAATTCTAATTAGTAAATAAACATCATCATCATCCGTAAGAAAGGCGGACCCTGGGGTCCCAGGGTCCGCCATTCTTTTTTTCTTGGCCCACTTCGCGCGGTCTTGTGCATCCTCAGTGGTGAGTCTGTTGGCACGCATGTCACCCTTAACGACGTCGAGCCACCGCTTCTTGGGTCGACCTCTTCTGCCGGTACCTGGCGGGGGCGGCATGGCCAGACATTTGTTGCCCACGTAGTTTGCCGATCTCCGTGAGACATGACCATACCAACGAAGGCGGCACTCCTGCAGCTTGTCTGCGATATCACGATCTTTGCGTGAGACTCCACACATCCCCCGCAGCATCTTCATTTCCGTGACGCGCAGCTCCTGCTTGTGTCGCTCTAGTAACGGCCATGTTTCACTGCCCTATAAAAGGACAGGCCAAATGATGGTTTTATAGACCTGCCCCTTCAGCTTGATCGGCATTTTGGGGTCAGAAATGACACCAGTCACCTCACGCCATTTGGCCCAAGCCGCGGAAATTCGGGCTCTGACGTCGCGGTCGATGTCCCCGGACGCGCTTAACACAGATCCCAGGTACTTGAATTAGTAAATAAACATTTACCCAAAGAAACGGGTGGCTAAGAGCAAAATTCTCACCCTTAATCTTTTTATGTTTTATTATTTTTTATACTCACTAAGTCCCCTCTTGACAGCGTCTATAAAATGTTTTTTCTTTGTATGTCGCGGACTGCAGGGAGCACCGCTGTCTGCATTTACTATCTCTTCTAAAACTTTCTGTGAAAAAACAGGAAAATCACTATGGTCCTTCAAACGCAATCTAGAGCCATTTTAGAAAGGTTTTAAAACTACAAGTATCTTTCCCTGCCAAGGGTGTTTGTTTACGGTTGTTTTAAAACATTGGCTCGCAAATACAGGGTGTCCCAAAAAGTAGTGATAAGCGGAAGCTTAGTGAAAGATCATCACTAGGGCTACCCAAATCACCCCCATGTATGTTCTCCGATTGTTGGTAGTTTACGAGTAAAGATATTTTTTACGAAGTTTCGAAAATTTCTGTGTTCAGTCACTTTTTTGGCCACTGTGGCACGAATAATCGAGATCCATGTCCTATTTTTTTTTCATCGTTAGCTGAAATCAGGCCTACTTTATTCAGAATCATAGCAAGCAAGCAATCAATAATTTAGAAAAAATATATAAAACTGAAAAAGTGCAAAATACTTTTTTTTCCCAAAGTTTAGAAGGCCATTTAAAAAAAAATTCATTATCTTTTTCATCCAAATGTTTTTCAAAAACTTGCTTTTCAAGTCAACTATTTATTCCATTAATTTAAATGGAAAAGTTCAACGGCATCATAATTGAATGTACATTCAATGTATCGGTGTAAAATTCAAGGCCATATGGTAGCAAATAAAACTTATTAAAAGTAAACCAAATGCGTTGTTTCAAAAAATTACATCATGAAAAGTTTTGCAAAGGCGGTTTTCTCGTTTAAAACTCTACTTCGTGAAAAAAATAATTGTTTAAAAAATCATCCAGATTTTATGGACCAAAAAAAATTTATCTTTTTATGATCTAGATTCTAGAATCTTCACTAACCAAGAAAATCGCCATTTTAAAAACTTTTTGTGATATATTTTTGTAAAAATGCATTTGGTTTAGTGATAAATAAAATTAAGTTTTATTTGCTACCATAAGATCTTGAATTTTACACTTCTGATAAATTGAATGTAAACTTAAGTATGATGCCGTTGAACTATTGCATTTAAATAATGTAAGAAATAGTTCACATAAAAGAAAAGTTTTTGAACAGCATTAGAATAAAAAATATTATGGAAGTTTTTTTTTTAATAGCCTTCAAAAACCTTGGGAAAAAACAGTATTTTTCACTTTTTCAGTTTTATATTTTTTTCTAAATTATTGATCAGTGTTATAAATGTAAATGCATCTAAATAAAGCAGGCCTGGTATTCAGCTCCACTGCGTTCAAACCTCTCGTCTCACCTTGGTTTTCTCCATCTTTCTATATGGGTCGGAAACGTGGACCTTAAGAAAGATGGACCACTTGATGCGTTTGCGATGTGGTGCTGGAGAAGGATGCTTGGAGTGCATTGGTCAGAACACCGGGCCAATGCATCCATACTTTCTAAGCCCAGCATTAGGATGAGGCTCTCCACCGTGTGCTTGCGCCAGATCTTGGAATTTTTTGGTCACATCACTCGGAAAAAGAGCGACAACCTGGAAAAGATTCTGCTGATGGGGAAGACACAGGGAAAGAGATCCAGAGGACGGTCCCCCCGCCAGGTCCAGAGGACGGACCAGGTCCGAGCGGAGCTAGACACTACCGTCTGCGCTGCGGTTCGCGCTGCCGAAGACAGGAAGGGGTGGCGAGAAATAATCCGAACGAGGATTTTACGGGGAGGTGACGACCCCTAGCATTGAGGATACACGACGCAACAAGGGAGGGTATTCAGCTAAAGATGAAAAAAAAGGGACATGTATCTTGATTATTCGCGCCACAGTGACTGAAAAAAGTGCAGAAAGTTTTTTAAAGTTCCGATAAGAATCATAACTCGAAAACTATCCAAAAATCGCGGAACATACACATAGTGGTGATTTGGGTAGCCCTAGTGATGCTCTATCACTGGGCTTCCACTTATGACTACTTTTTGGGACACCCTGTATATATTGTTTTTTTTTTTTTTTGCCCGTCAAGATGACCTCACTCCACCTGATGGAAAGCGGTCGTGAGGTCCAGATATGAGGTTGACAAGCCCAGTCATTAAAACGAATCACTGGGCTGGCCATCCTCACCTTGAAGGCCTGCAGAAATGCCTTTTCA
Source organism: Udea olivalis (assembly GCA_947369235.1). Lineage (NCBI taxonomy): Eukaryota > Metazoa > Arthropoda > Insecta > Lepidoptera > Crambidae > Udea > Udea olivalis. The sequence continues at coordinate 4,225,796 of OX376370.1, read as the reverse complement.
CGCCCCGCTTGAGAACCCGGGACTATACGAGGAAGGAAACACATGTGCTGGAAGAGCGTTCCACGTCTGGATGGTACGACAAAGAAACGAGTCACCGAACCTTTTAGTTCGGGCCAACAAATGTTGAATTGTGTGTGGGTGACGCCGTAGTCCAGCACGCGTGGTACGGGAGTGGAAAGGTGAGGGTGGGATAAGCTGGAATAACTCGCCAGAGCATTCCCCATTGTAGAAGCGATAGAGAACACTTAGCCTGGCAATGTCTCTACGCAATTGGAGAGGCTCAAGGGTCAAAGTTGCCTCTGGGTTTCCAATAATACGGATAGCACGCCGCTGCAACCTGTCAAGAGCTTCGAGTAGGTACTTAGCGGAACCGTTCCAGAGATGAGAGCAGTATTCCACACACGAGCGCACTTGTGTCTTATACAAGAGACAGAGCTGCTCAGGCGTGAAGAATCGTCTCACTCTGTTCAGGACTCCGAGTTTACGGGATGCAGTTCTAATGACGCTCTCAATGTAGTCCCGCTGGTTTAGGTTGCTACGAACATCCATGCCAAGGATGTTTAGGCTATCCTTAATCGGTAGTGGGGTGCTCTGAAGAGTGGGATGGGAAAGGAAAGGCGACGCCTTTGCTGTGAATGCACACACCTGCGTTTTCTTGGCATTGAACTCGACAAGATTGCATGCACCCTATTCTGAAATGCGGTCCAACACTCCGTCAAGCTCAACAACAAGACTTCGCCTCTTCTCCTCGATGTCAGTCTGCTTTGCCCCAGGGCGCTCGAAATATCGCGCGTGGACCGTGCTATCATCCGCATAGCAATGAATATTACCAAGAGATAACATGTCATTGATATGCAGAAGAAACAACGTCGGCGACAAGACGGAGCCCTGCGGCACTCCGGCATTAATCTGGAGAAAGCGTGATTTTTGACCATCGCAAAGGACACGAATTCTACGTCCCTCCAGAAATCCGGCGACCCAGTCGCATAGGCGAGGTGGCAGACCATATGCCGGAAGCTTGGAAAGAAGCGAACGATGCCATACACGGTCGAAAGCTTTGGCAATGTCAAGGCTGACGGCCAAAGATTCCCCATGCTTGTCCATAGCCTCCCCCCAGATGTGTGTTACGTACGCTAGAAGATCACCCGTAGACCGTTTTGGTCGAAACCCGTACTGACGGTCGTGAATGAGAGAGTGATCCTCTAGGTAGCGGATGAGCTGCGTGTTTATGATCCGCTCAAACACTTTAGCTAAAACTGAGGTTACGGCTATTGGACGGTAATTGGCAGGGTCAGACCGGTCCCCTTTTTTGGGAACTGGTTGAACGTTCGCCTCCCTCCAAGACAGCGGCACAAGACCCGAATTGTAGGAGAGGCGATACAGGCTAGTGAACACTGGAGACAACTCCGCTGCACATTTCTTCAGCACCACAGCTGGAATTCCATCAGGGCCACTGGCTTTCCTGACATCGAGTGACTGCAGTTCGGCACGAACATCACACTGCCTGATACGAATATCAGGCATTGTGGAGCCGCAATGTGGAATATCAGGCGGCGCAGCACCGCAGTCATCGATGCAAGAGTTTGCGGCAAAGAGGTTAGCCAGTAAATCGGCTTTCTCTTGCGGCTGATGAGCCAACGATCCATCAGGGAATCTCAGTGGGGGCAGCGAAGGCACGCAGAAGTTAGATTGCACGTGTTTAGCCAGTCGCCAGTAGGAGCGGCTACCCGTAGGGTGCGTGATGAGTTCTTGGCCAACACGTGCAATTCGCTGGGCGTCTGCTCTAGCGTCTGTCTGTCTGTTTTGTTCTGATACTTGAAAAAGTATTTAGATGTAAGAAATAACGTATTGAAACAAATCAAACGTGTATTTAAACATGAAAATAGTACTGAACGCAAACACGTATTACTTACGGGGTTAAGCACTAACAACATGATCTGTAGAGGCCACATCGCGACTCTTGACTTCTTGTTATCAGAGAAACTGTCTTGTAATATATCGAATAAAGTGTCGCAGCATTTGCTGAGTTCATCGTTAGGCCTGCATTGTACTTCGGCGAATTCCTGAAAAAATAACAAGTGTAAGGAGTTGTCATCTATAGAAATGTCGATCATCGATAGTCTACATTAGTCCAAGGAAAAAACAGGAATATTTGCACGGAATGGTAATCGATTAGTAGTAAAAATGTTATCTTTTTGTGCCACTGCATAGTATTTTATCTTGTTTTAATGAAAAAAGTTTATACTTTTGTATTTTGTATGTTAAAAGAATTTAACATACAGAATACAAAACTCTACCTACAATAATGATTGTTTATCTCATCTTATTTTATCTTATAACAGCAATAGTAGCATTTCTTCAAACCTGTGGGTATGTGTCCATCCAATTCCATATGGCTTTCTCCAAAGACGATACTAAAACTATGTGAGCTGATTTCCTTAATAACTTAAACTTTTGAATTGATTCTGCAAAAAAAACACAAATTCGATAATGGCAACCAAACTCATCGAATCCTATGTTACAGATAGAACACAGTGTGTATCAACGAAACGAATTCTTCCGTTGCCTCTATTAGCATGGGAGTGCCCCAGGGATCGATATTAGGACCCCTACTTTTCCTGATTTATGTGAATGACCTTCCTCACTTTTTGGAAGGTGTTTGCGAGATTGTATTATTTGCTGATGACACTTCGTTGATCTTTGAAATTGGCCGAGGTATTAAAGCATTTGACGATGTAAATAATACTCTCTCCAAAGTATTGCATTGGTTCACGAGTAACAATTTACTACTTAATGCAAAGAAAACCAAATATCAAATTTTCCATGCCTAATGTTATGCAGGTTCCTACTATAACAAACCATGATGAATCATTAGAAATTGCGGATTGCACTGTATTTTTAGGAATTACTATAGATTCCAAGTTACAGTGGGTTCCACATATTGCGTCCCTGGCAGGAAGACTTAGTTCGGCAGCTTATGCTGTCGGAAAAATAAGGCTCTTAACTGATGTCGCAACAGCGAGACTAGTGTATTTTAGCTACTTGCACAGTGTGATGTCGTATGGTCTACTGTTGTGAGGCTCAGCAGACCTCAAAACCATTTTTGTTCTTCAAAAAAGGGCTATCCGCTCCATATACAACCTTAGACCACGCGACTAACTCAGGGAAGTATTCAAAGAGATAGATATTTTAACTGTGCACGCTCAATTTATCTATGATAACATCTTAACATCTTTTTAAGAACTGTGATATTCATAATCTCAATACTAGCAATAAAAAAAAACTTGTAACCCCTAGTCTTAGACTACATGAGGTAGAAACATCTTTTGTTGGCCAATGTGTTAAATATTTAAATAAGATTCCTCAAACTCTCGTTGAACTGCCTCTACCCAAATTTAAGACACCAATCAAAGATAAATTAAAGCAACGACGTTATTATAGTGTAGAGGATCATTTAAATGACAAGAATTTGTGGTCATAATACTCTGCTCCTATGCACATTTTTGACACCGACTCCAACAATAACAATAATTGTACCTATATTATATTATTATTATCGTATAAGTTTAAGAAGAATACGCAATTATTTCTTTACTTTTTAGTGCTTTGTTTTGGAATAGTTTTTTTGAAGTTGTTTTTTTTTTGTTAAAATTTTTGTTTATTTCTTGTATTTCAGTGAATAGTTCTTATTTATTTTAAACATCGAAAAAGTATTCTTCCAATTGCTCCTAAGAATTGAAGAGTTCCGTTACTTTGTCATGGATCCCATAATCAGAACCTAACACTCATCAAACTACCCTTGAAGTATATCCTTTCTAATAAAAAAAGAAGCATCGAAATCGGTTATCGTGATAATGAGTTATTCGTCCATTTGTCGCGCATATGGTTTATCTAGATTTAAGACATATATGGATTTCCCATGGATGCCACTGTCAGAACTGGACCAAATTAAAATGGGACCACACGGGCAGCATCAGCTTTCAAATAAAATAAGAATTATCAAAATCGGTTGGCGTAATATTGAGTTACCCGTCCATTTGTCGCGCATTTTGCCTATCTAGATTTAAGACTTCTATGGATTTCTCATGGATGCCACTGTCAGAACTGGACCAAATTAAAATGGGATCACACGGGCACCATCAGCTTTCAAATAAATAAAGAATTATCAAAATCGGTTGGCGTAATATTAAGTAATTCGTCCATTTGTCGTCCATTTGTCGCGCATTCTGTCTATCTAGATTTAAGACTTATATGGTTTTCTCATGGATGCCACTGTCAGAACTAGACCAAATTAAAATGCGACCATTCGGGAAGCACCAGCTTTCAAATAAAAAAAGAATGATCCAAATCGGTTCACCCAGTCAAAAGTTATGAGGCAACAAACATAAGAAAAAAAAACATACAGTCGAATTGAGAACCTCCTCCTTTTTTTGGAGTCGGTTGAAAAGAGTATCTATCGAGTTTCTTGCCGGATTCTTCTCGATATAGAATGGAATCAACCTCCGAACCGGTGGTAGAGTTACAATATGTTTATGCATATATTTATAATTATAGTATTATTATTTATACGTTGATTATTACTATTATATTTGCCTTATGACCTATCATAAGTGCATGTAAAAGCTTACATTAATAAATATGTCGTGAATTGCTCAACGAACGTCAAGTTGTAATCTACTTGGGGGTATTCGGATATTGGGGTTGGCAGCGTCGGTTGTTGTGGTTGGCGGCTGTCATCAATCAGTGTCACCTGTCAGTGGCAAACCTCAGTGTCAGCTGTCAGTGTCCTGTCAGTGACAGCTGTCAGCGCCGGGCGCGTGGCGTTGCGGAAAATGGCGGGGACTTTCGATCTAGGCAGCGAGCAGTTCCAAGGCAATCCGTTTGCATCAGTGCTACTGAGTGTTATTTTGAGTTGTTTGTTAACAGAATAGAACTGATTAAAACTTTAGAGTGTAGACCGACTCTTATTTCGACAATTTACAATGGACGACGACCCAACACCTAACGAACGCCCACGTGCCCCTCTTCTACAAATATATTATTTTATTTTATTTCATTTCATTAAATTATTAACTTAAATTAATACACCTAGGTTTAATAGTTAATGTAAAGGGCTTGAAGCTTCATTTAGAAAAATCAGTTTTAGTGTTTCTTTACTGATGAAATATTTAGTGTTTAATATTTAATAAGAAAAAAAACCGAATACTGGCATTTTGCAGCAGTTGATTCGTTCGAATTGATTCTCGCCGCCATTTTTGCAAATTCTCTGCATATTTAATTATCCTGACGTGAACTGGCGTCATTTCTGAAACTTTTTATTTTTTACCCCAAAATGGATCACCCTCTATTTTTTGACAAACTGCTTAGAAAAGTTACTTATGCTTAAATTCTGAAACATAACTCAAAGTTACATTTCAGTCCTTATAACACAGTTACTATAGTTCTACCATTAGTTTCCGCCCAAGATAGTGAAGAATATGTATGAGATCTCGTAACAGCACCTCTAGCGAATAGGAATGAAACTAAAAATTACATACTAGTTTACAATATGATGTAGTTAACTGAAGCACAAAATGAGTTTACAGAAGGACCGCTCACACCATTTTCTTAAACTTGTGTAAACCGCTCAGGGTTACAACTATATAGGCTCTGAAATTTAAAAATTAAGTAGATAGGTTATACCTACTTTGGAGAATCGGCCAAAAACAAAATTCATCATGTGAAAAATTGCACCAAGTTCGACAAAAACATAAACACTCGCGACAGTGCGACTGCCCGCGACACTTATGCTCACCGGTCTCGCATGTAAACTCACTGTGTCTGTGTGCGTGATCAAAATAACGGATTTGTTTTAAGTGGACTATCTGTCAGATGCGTAATTTGTGACTAAAGTGTTTACGTAAGCTCACGGTAGAGGAACAATTATCGGGATTTTTTTACCTGTAAGCAGCCGTATAAGTCGCAATATATCGACGTTGATGTGTTGAATTAACTCTATATCTATATAATCGGGGTTTTCTTCTGAGTTAGACGATAATTCCTGAAGAAAGAAGAAAAATCACGTTATGAAATTTTTACGCTAAGTATTTTATAATTAAATAAACGTGAACACTATAAAAAAATATTTTGAACGTAAGTTATTATTTTAAACTATGTATATATCGCAGTTTTCGCGAAAATCCTAGGACGATCGCGTTAATCCGGCTTTTTCTATTATTCTACGACATTTATAGTAATATAGGATTTTTTACAATTTTATTCAACGAGTTTTTCATTAAGGACTGTGAGAATCAATGAGATTTAGTCTGAGTATGAGTTGGAGAACCATTTTTAGTGTATTTTATGATTTACTCAGCTAAAAAAATTGTGCCCCTGGGCCATATTGCCTCGTTACACCACTGAAGTAACAAGAGACTACAAACCTGTAACCTAGCACTAATTCTGTTAAAGACAGCATTGAAGAAGTTGAGACTGAGCGCGAACAGCACTTTGCTTGACAGCTGCCGCAACACTACATTGTTTGCTGTGTTCTCACTGCGCATATCTGTTGAGAGGAAAGAAACAATACAATAAAGATGAACAAAAAAATATTGGCGATGATCCTACTCGTACATAGTCGAAAATAGAACTCCTTTTTGTTAACATAACATACCATCACGACTTTATCCCAAGCGGGGAAGTGCCAAGGCCAGGGACTGTGCCGTCAACGAAACACTCAGAAGCCCACTTTTCACCAATGTTATTAGAACCCAACGTGGTAGGTGGTGAGCCTTCCGCCGTTATCCGGGTAGATTTGGTTTGTTTTCGATGTTTTCCATCACCGGAGAGTTAGTCGGATATTTAACAATGAACACAAAGATTTTGGTTCTGGCCAGATTTGAACTACCGGATCGGGTGCTGATCCACTAGGCCACAACGCTTTTTTTAAGTCAGTTAAAAATGAACAATAGCGCCAACTGCAGTGCTTCTTGACGCCTCTAGTCCGAAGGTGCACTAAGTTTCGACCTCCAAAGGCCAACAGCTCTGTGTCTCTTAAATTATCAAGATTCAATGGAAGAAACTTAATAATAATCAAACTGGTCAAATTTTAGGCTTTAGGATACAAACAAACGCGCGGTAAACTGCATAGCGATTGTATCGTTGCTTTTAGTAAAGAATTTTCGACTGTGTCGATGCTGCATTGAGACTAAATCACACTTGTATCGCTGAAAAAGTTGCAGTGTATGAAGGGCACGCATTACATCCTCCCACACTACTTGACATTGTCCAAATAAAAATATGTATGCAAGATGATCACGAATTTAAAAAAAGTCAATGCGACCTATGATTGACGGTACAATTTTTAAACTCACCAATGAACTGGCACACTTCCCTCAGCAATATCTTCACGTTCATCGCCTCATCGTACTTCGTGGTGTCCTTGGGTTGCGAGCTGAGACATATCTCCAGCGTGTCCAGTACCACAACGAGACTGTCGTGGTAGCCTTTCTCTAGTTCTGAAGACCGATTCGTACCAGATGAAGAGCCTGAGGCTATGGATGGTTGGTACTGAAAAAAGAAAATTAAAAATGATTAAGTTTTATCAGCTTTTATGGTAATCATTTAAATTGAAATATCAGTGACACTATGATTGTTAAGGGTTTTTTTATGCAAAATATAGAATAATAAACAATAATAATTAAATATGCGCCACACAACACACCACTTGTCATGGTCTCGTAGTAAGTATAAAAATTAAAAAATATCTTCATTCATATAGACTTACAAAATGTACTTATTACAAGTCAAAAAAAAATTATAATGCTTTGTTAATAAATATCACAAATAAACATAATGGGGACTCTACCACGGTAATCGGAGGTTGTTTCCGATCGAGAAGAACCCAGCAAGAAACTTTGATGGTTACTCTTTTCAATCTTGTTTGTTTATACAAAAATTGAACTGACAAAGTAAACTCTTACCAAAAACTATGCAGAGGAGCAGATTATACCTCAGATATAATCTACTACTAATCTAATTAAAAGAAACATTCTTTACTCTTTAATAACCTCATTTCATCGACGACCGACTTGGTGTAATGGTTAAGAAGTTGGCTACTACACCAGAGGTCGCGGGTTCGATCCCCGCACAGTACAAACATTTGTGTGCATGAACATGTCTGTTTGTACTGGTCTGGGTGTCTCCTATGTATAATAAGTATGTATTTACAAAAGAAAATGTATTTAAGTATGTTTATCCGTTGTCTAGTATCCCATAACACAAGCTTTAATTAGCTTACTTTGGGGCTAGATGGCGCTGTGTGGAATAATGTCCAGGGATTTATTTATTTATTTATTATAGTACAATCATTACACGAGCGCGCGTGCCAACGCTCTTAATCCCGTACTATAAAGTTTAATTTCGTTAGATTCACGCGCGCTCGTGATATGCAAGAACTATGACTTAGCTTTAATTTGTGATTTGCGGAATCTTATTAGAATATTTTACACATTGACCAACTAATGAGTTATAAATATTCCTTTGTTACAAGGTATTAGGTAATTCCTAAATTGACTCGAACCCGGGACACCACACAAGTCGAATCTAGAAACCTTGCTACAGCGCACTACGCCTTATGTCTTTCTCCATTCATTGAAGAAACATCTAACTAACCAGCTCATTGATTCGTTGCAGTATCTTGGTGAGGCCAGAGATGACGAGGGAGAACCGGTGCCGGCTGATCTGCACCAGGCAGGCCTTGCACTGCTCGTCGCTCATACGGGAGTGCAGGTTCTGGGCTCCAGTCTTGTAGGGTAGCTGAAACAGATGAATAAATTGTATGTGTCATGTTATTTTAGTGACAAATATTTTATTGCAAACTAATTTAGCAAATATAAAACACCATAAAAATCTATGAAACTTAGCCAAAATATTACGTCTGCAAATTTCTTTTTTTTTGGAATTTGCTTGATTTATGATGAGAGATGAGATCTGTACACAAGATATTAAAAAGAGAAAAGATTGTTATTTGTTTCCTCACACACACATTACATTGTTTTATAATTTTTATGATAATTGTATAAAATACAATGAATGAAACAAACAGAAAAAAAATCATTGAAATAGCAATTTTTAAAAGGTTCCAAGATGAGTGGGTAGTTTTTCAGAGATCTCTAAATAAATATAAATTTTATACAATTTTTTTATTATTGGCACATTTCACCATTGAATGTCTTTTGGATCATGTTTGTGATTATATCGTGATTGTGACTAAGAGCATTTTATTATAATATGAAATATACTCTTGCGATTGGGATCAAGCCAATTTCTTTTATTTTATATGTGAATTAGCCCAGCCTCTGAAAACCGACATTCTGAAAGCACGAACTAAACGCATAGCATGAAGTTTTTTCACAACTTTTGTATGGATGGGAAAATGTGAGCCATTTTGACCCCACCAGAGTGAGTGCTAGTGTTTGGACTTTTGGAGCTTAATGAATACCGAGTCAGCTCAGCTGGGTCGCAAACAGTTTGGTAGTTATCAACCGAATGGTTCTTGACGTAGCGGTCCAGTATAATTAAGGTTCCCTGCATCATTAGTTAGGATCTTCTTCACGTCATAGAAATACATAGCCTGGGCACAATAACTCAATTTGAATGGCCTGTTGGCACAATGCCAGCGATCCTGCCGTTAGAGCCGGAGGTCGTAGCGTGCGATCCCCATCATGACAAACATTCATTTGACGAAAATGTGTGTTTGTTGTGAGTCTTGGAGTTATTTTCTATTTAGGTATGTATTAAGAAATTTTTAAGTATTATCAGCCTCTAACGCTCATATTACAAGCTCTGCTTAGTTTGGGGTCAGATGATCTTGGTGTGATTTATCCAAGATATTTATTTATTACGAGCTGTTTGTTAGTGGCTTCGCCCGCGTAGGCTGTCTTTCCCGTCAAAATATAGCACTCCCTGATAATAAGTAGCTTTACATTGGGAAAAGAATTTTTGAAATCAGTACAGTAGTTTTGGAGCCTATTCAAACAAATCTTTTCTCTTCATCCCCTAGTCTGTCATATGTGCTAGACACAATAGACAACAATACAATTTTTACCCTTGGGTGGTGCATCGACAGACAACCAGCAACATTGGTATAGATTTGTGCAGTGGAACTTGTCCATTTCATCACATATGAAGATCAAATACATCAGCTCTATTTATTGAAAATTTTTTCTCCTGGCACAAGGGTTTTCATACACTTAAAAGGAGAATCCAAACTCGGATATTGTAAACACAAAATTGTAAAGCAATAAAGATTTTTTTCATTTTTCATTTCATTTTCATTTTCATTGAAAAATAATTTAAAAAAACTCTTTATTTCGAACCAAGCTTTCTTAACTTGCACATGCTGGTTCAAATAAGCATATTGTTAATTATATTATGGAATTCGAGAAATAAATAGATAAAAAATCAAGCTAGGAAATAATATTATTACATTCCCAGGAAACTTAAACAAACTTTTAAAACAATATAAATTTAAATTTTAGTTTAATTAAACAAATCTTGTGTGGGTGTGCCACCGAAGAGAGTAAACAATTATTTAGATTCTATAGGAATACATTACAAATGGTAGTCTCTATATGAAAGCATAATAATCATAATTAATTAATTTAACATTATAAATTGGAATTAAAATTCTAGGGTGGGACCCCCATAAATTATAAGTAAATTGTGCATGGTAGACATACCTGCTCTTCGAACCGAGCTATCAGGGAGTTTGCCCATTCTCCTGGTTTTTGTGTACCCATTTTATTGAGTAAAAACGTAGATTTTCAACAAAAAAAAATACAAAGTTAAATCAGAGCCTCATCTTGATTGAAGTCGAAAAATCGATTCTTGAAAACTACCACGTTCTACTAAATTAGATTTGACAACAGTAGTTTTTTTCCTGGTAGGAATGCTTTCCAAAACGGATGATCGTTTCGATAATTTTAAGGAATCTCTCATCCTAAAAAAAATCCTGAGGGTGTTTTAAACAGGGTGCGGGTTTCATCAAGCACTTTGTGCAAATTTGCGCATTTCAGTGGGACGACTCCAACTCCAACAATAACTACGGCTACACAGGTGCGTCCCGGTAGGTCTATTTCTGAGACTCTCGGGGACGACCTGTCACGTATAGCTCTTAGAGACAGACAAACAGACAGAGACAGACACACAGACAGACAGACGCACAGTACTGAAGAGTTTAAAAAATGAATCTCTAAAAGCAAGTATAAGTGTCTCAAGGCGAAGAAGAAAAGAGAGCTGGCGGAGCAGAACCATACCCAGACACTTCAAACACCATCGAGAGAGGGGGTAGGTTCCCGGGCTCCTAAACTCAAAAGGCAGGGGACAGACCCTGAAGAGCCGACATAGCAACGTCCACCCAAAAGGCAGAACACCCGCGCCGAGGGATCATCGCGACCCCATGTGAGCAAGACGGATCTCTCCATCATCATCGAGCGGGTGGATGGGGGTAGGATGGACGAGGCTACAGCAGTGATTATTCGGAAGATGCTATTAACCATCATGACCAGCGCCGTTCGTGGCCTCGGGGTTGGTGGCAGAGGGATTTTTCCATGTGACACCCAGCACCGAGGAGGCGTGCAACTGGCTGCTCCGATGCGACCTTAACGGGCAAGGCGAAATGCCACTGAGGGCCCGTAGACTAGAAAGCCAGCATGTATCAATCTGGCTGACGGGCAACCTCGGGGACCCGGGCAGTGATCCGCTGGAGATGCTTCGTAGTCAGAACGATCACAGGGTTGAACTTAGGTTGCCCGAGTGGAACCTCATCTACAAGGAGACGTTGCCGACTGCCCAACGACTTGTGGTGGAGGTCCCTCAGGATGCCCATAAGGACCACGTGATGCTGCACTACCAGTTCACTAAGGTGCAAGCACGGCTTCTAAACCGTGAGAAGATGACTCAGAGGGGAAATCAGCCCGTCGGTGGGACAAGCACCTCTCAGCCTGGAAATTCAATAGGAATCCTCACTGGAGGAAGCAGTATCAACCGGCGGGGCTCTATCCCAGAATACGCCGTACCAGAAACAGAGGGGGGGTGCTTGCTGGCGAAGATAGCGGCAGTCAGATTGGGAACCCTGCAGAAGGATCCCTAGACTACCGCACACCCAGCCGAAGAGCCAGCCCCGAACCTTCTACACACCTCACCACACCCACCCCTCTCACGACACCACTCAGGGATCGGGCTCCCCCGCCAAGCGTGGCGCTTCTGCAACCGCCTTGGTACAGTGACCCGAAGACGGAAAACGGAGTAGTCGAGAGGAGGACACCAACACACCAAAATACACACACACAACATACCTACTTACAACACATATTAACACACACAGCAACACAACACAAAAGATAAAAATAGTTCAACTCAACCTGCACCACTGCCGGAAGCCATGTCGGAGCTGTGCCGATATGTGGTGGAGGAGTGCATAGATATTGCTCTACTGCAAGAGCCATACGTCATAAACAGACAAGTGGCCGGGCTTGGCTCCTTGGGTGGAGACCTCATCTACCACAAAGATGGTGAGTCCAACCCGAGAGCATGCATTTTTACAAGCAGTAGAGTAAGCACATTAGGACTAATCAAGTCAAGGCAGACTGTTACAGAGACCTGGCAAGCGTCGAACTAACGATAACGAGCCAAAACAAAAACAAAGCAAGGGTACTCCTCGTCTCAGAATATCTTCCTAGCGACGGTGCGTTTGAGCCGCCAACAAGAGAAATGGACGAAAAAATCAAAAAGTACCAAGATAAGAACATTTCTGTTATTCTAGGGTTCGGCGCCAACGCATATCATGTGGTGTGGGGCAGCACGGACTGCAACAGAAAGGGAGAAGCACTCCTAGAGTACATTAGCGCATCCGGCCTGGAGATATTAAACGAAGGTAACACACCAACGTTTGTCACCAGAGTGAGAAGTGAGGCGCTGGACATCACCATCGCATCAGAAACGATCAGCCGACACATCAGAAACTGGAAGGTAGACGAGAATGAATCCATGTCAGATCATAGACGTATAACTTTCAGCATAGACTGCAGCATCGATAATATTCGAGTGAAAAATGCAAAAAAGACAGACTGGTCTACTTTCGAAAATTACATCAAACAGTGGACAACTGGAAACCAAGACTTAGCCAAGAACGTAACGGAGATAGAAAAAGAGGTGACAAGACTAGATGAGGCCCTTAGGGAAGCCTATCACAAAGCATGTCCGCTCAGAGAAATAGGCAAGGGACCACCATGGTGGACCAAGTCACTGGAGAAGTCCAGAAAGAGAACCCGACGCGCTCTCAGGGTGACCCTTAAAAGGGTGATGAAGACAGCTGGCGCAAGTACAAAGAGAAGTGAAACAAGTTTCTAAGGCAAGAGAAGATAAGAGTGTAGGAACAGTTGGAGCGCGTATTGCGAAGGGATTGAAAAACACCCAGATGCCGCGAGGCTGGTCAAAACGCTAACCAAGGACAACACCTGCAAAGTAGGAAGTATCAAGAAGGGGGAAGAACTGATAACCGATCCAAAAACGATACTGGAGACTATGATGGAAACTCATTTCCCAGACTGCGAGCACGATATAGACGAAGACATGCCAACTACCCCAAACCCCACAGTGTTGAGGACAGGCGAGGCCATCGCCATATCGGAAGAACAACTGGTATGGAGCACTTCCTCCTTCCAGCCATACAAGGTGGCAGGTTCGGAGAAAATATTTCCAAAAATGCTGCAAGTAACGATAAAGTACATCAAGGAAGATCTCTTAAAACTGTTCAACAGCATATAAGAATGTATTGTTGTTAAACAATTGTATTGTTTTTTCCATTGTGTCTACACATACGACAGACTAGGGGTCTACCTTTATACGGTTGACGGCTCGAGATGGTCTCTTAAACGTGGGGCGCACTAAAAGTTTCCGTAATCAATAATAATAAATACGCAATAAAGACTTACTTACTTAAAAATACTATTAATGGTCAAAAATGAAGTTATTGTTTCTCAAAATATTTAACCTTTGCGTCAATGCAATTTTTCATACGATTGAACCAATTTTTGAAACATTTAATAATAATAATAAATATCCCTGGACATTATTCCACACAGCGCCATCTAGCCCCAAAGTAAGCTAATTAAAGCTTGTGTTATGGGATACTAGACAACGGATAAACATACTTAAATACATTTTCTTTTGTAAATACATACTTATTATACATAGGAGACACCCAGACCAGTACAAACAGACATGTTCATGCACACAAATGTTTGTACTGTGCGGGGATCGAACCCGCGACCTCTGGTGTAGTAACCAACTTCGTAATCATTACACCAAGTCGGTCGTCACACATTTGTGCCACTCCTCCGCGGTAACGTCAGATACAACATAACAACATTTGTTGGCCCGAACTAAAAGGTTCGGTGACTCGTTTATTTGTCGTACCATCCAGACGTGGAACGCTCTTCCAGCACATGTGTTTCCTTCCTCTTATAGTCCCGGGTTCTTCAAGCGGGGCGTGAAAAAGCATTTCTGCAGGCCTTCAAGGTGAGGATGGCCAGCCCAGTGATTCGTTTGAATGACTGGGCTTGTCAACCTCATATCTGGACCTCACGACCGCTTTCCATCAGGTGGAGTGAGGTTATCTTGACGGGCAATATAAAAAAAAAAAACGTGTTTTTCATACTCTTCGACAGCCTCTTCTGGTGATGAAAACTGTTGATCGCGTAGTTGATTCTTGATTTTTGAAAACAGAAAAAAATCACACGGTGCTGAGTCAGGACTGTATGCTAGATGACTCATAAGTTATACGTTTTTCGCCTTCAAAAACTCATTTGTCTGTCTGGCCGTGTGGGGACTTGCATTGTCGTGGTGCAGGATGATACGGCGTTTACCGTTATTTTCACAGAGTCTGCCAATAATTTCCGGTAAACAAATGGTCGTGTACCAGTCACTATTCACGGTACGACGATTTTCTAAAGCAACAGTAGCTACGTGTCCAGTTTTATTAAAAAAAAGAAAGAATCATCCGCTTTGAGGCACTTTTCACGCGCGCCACTTTGGTTGGTTTCGGCTCATCTCTATAGACCCATACGCTCGATTGCTGCTTCGTTTTGGGATCATAGTTGTAAATCCATGTTTCGTCACCGGCTACTAAGTCCCACACCAAATTTGAAGCCCCTTCGTTGTATCTGGCAAGCATAGCATGGCACCAAGTGATGCGGTCCGTTTTTTAGCATGGGTCAAATTGTGTGGGATCCATCGAGAACACAGCTTTCTCACACCCAAATGTTTGTGTAGGATTGACTGTATTTGACTCATGCCTATGTCCAAAGATGTCCGGATCTCATGGTGGGTCACATGCCTGTCTGTTGCAATCATATGGCGCACAGCATCGATGTTCTTGTTATTCACAGCGGTGCACGGGTGACCTTCACGAATTTCATCATGGAGATTGACACGACCACGTATACCGCGATAATTGCTGCACCCTTGCCCTTAAAGACCGGCGTGATAATGTTTAGTCCCCATTGGTCAGGTATCTTCGCGTTAAAGAGAATGCGGTTGAAAAGGTGGGTAATTATGCCCACACCACGAGAGCCCAGAGATTTCCACGCTTCGATAGGGACTCCATTGGGTCCAACAGCTTTCCGGTTCTTCATGCGGCGATGAGCCGACTGGACTTCATCAGGCATTACCGGGGGCACTAACTAGTAACTGATTCAGAGGAAGTTCAGGTGGCTTGACCTCTTTGTGCTGCTTGTTGAGCAGCTCGTGGAAATAAGAGTACCATCTTCACCGCGCGGACCTCGCATAGCAGGTTACCGAGAGTGTCATTTACATAGCGGCACATGGAAATATCCTTGGCCGGAATCCTAATCGTATTATAGTTTACGTCCGACCAAACTAAGTGGACAGGTTATACATACTCTCCTCTTCATTTATTGGGCATGTCATTCAACACAAAAATATAACAGTTTTACGAAGAAAACGACACGAATACGTGCTAGCTGGCCCCTTTGCTTAGCGCTGAAGAATATTATGGTAGAACTCTATTTCATGTAGCTGGTATACCTAAACTTGACGTTTAAGATCACTCTGACCACGGCTGGAAATGTCGCCTTCAAAAATACTAGACGTGGGGGAAAATGATACATGACTTTTACCTCACCTCCCGCTGCCCTGTAGATTCAACGCCAACTTGGTTAATTTTTTAAAGATTTATTTATGGCTTGGTACCTATTTTTTTAATCGAAAGCTACCTTGTTCACAGAACTTTTGACGTTGCAAGTGCTTCAGCCATACAAACTATTAAAAAAAAACCTTTGACGTTTAGGATTTGACGTCTGTCGGTTCGGTCCCGCCCCGCTGTTTCCGCCATTTTGCTGTTTATTTGTAGACTTGACAGCGAATGTTTGCTTGCTTTGATTCACTTTGACTAGTTTGATTTATTTCCGTGTTTCGTCATGTTCTGGTGTTAACTTCAGGTTATCCTTCACGACGTATACCTGTATACTATACAGTGAAGTATTTCAAGTGCTGTGTGCCGGGTTGCAAAGTATAGTTTAAGACAAGAAGATATTTACGAAATCCCCAGAAAAGACTCCAGATGTAATTGATTTTTATCTAAAGTGACTTTCTTCGACGATTAAGTGCAGAAGAAGCTTTTCATTTTGATGGCCACTTGCATCGATGTACATTTTAAACCAGGGAAGATAAAAATAATCAAGGTAATTTTTATGATAACCATGTACCTACGACTATACTGTTAGCGTTGTAACGATGCCGTTTCGTTGCAGTCTCGTAGATGTTAGCACCTCCACGATGGCTGAAAAGTTCATAGTTTAACTTACTGGCCATCAATCGTATTCTGTACCTGTCCTTTCAAAATTTAATTTACTATCTATACTTTTACCCTATTCAATTGACAAGTCACTGGATCGGCTGATCTTTAATTCATTATTCCACAACTACATCTACTCCTAAATATTGTGTGACGAATCCCGACGCTCTGGCTCCTGTATTGCTAGCCTGCAACTAGGATTTCGCCACAGCGTAACGGGTGGTGGCTCTGTCTACAAAACTGAGGGTCATTGGTTTAGGTAGTCAATATTAAAAAAGAATATAAGAAATTATTTCTAACTGTATGCATAATGGGACAGTTAAATCATCATTCATTTTGTAAAATAGCCTAAAATACACAGTATTTGTTTTATTTACAGGTTCAAAACCATCAACAAGTTTTTATTAAGACTGTGGCTTAGGACTGGTCTTATACTGCTGCATTTTGTAAGTATATCTGGTTGTTTTTCGTGTATCATTTATTGTTTTGTAAATTGTTACGGCAACCACAGTAAAAAAAAATTACTACTAAATCTTTGGTGGAGTGCAGTATCAGTTTTAAGAATTAAATTCACTTACATGAGAACATTACATAAATTTTTAACTTAAAAATAAACAATTGTTGGGCAACCTAATTATAATGTAGTTATGTAGTTATATTGTGACAAACACTCGCTTCGCAACCGTACAACAACGAAAGTAGTGGCCGTATTTAGTAAAAGTCTTAGAGCTTTAAGTTTTTGTTTTATCATTTTATTTATTTCTAAATATGATTTTAATTCAATTAATATAATTTTAATGCAATTAACTTATTCATAGGGTTTCAATTTAATTTAGACTTATAATTTCAATCATAGTATTTAACATTATCAATTATTATTTTTATTACATAATTGATATTTATTTGTTCAATTAATTAAGTTTTATAAATTGTCTAAATATGGATTTTATTATATGAAATATAGGTATCGAAACTTATGTGCTAAATATGTAATGTTTTAATAGTTTTTTAAAAGACACAAAAGATTTGGATGGCTTAATATATTCAGGCAGCTGGTTATACATTTTGAATCCTTCATACATCATATTCCTTCTACCGTAATTTGTATGTAGTGTGTATAATTGTATGTCATCGCAACACCTGATTTTCATTTTATGTGTTTGAGGTTTTTTTTGTGAAACTTGTACTTATATGTATTTGTTTATTCAATATTTTACGAACTAGTACGCAGGTACAGTACTTGTAGATTTGAGCTATATTCAATAAATTGATTTCTGTATAAAGTTTACTAGTTGGTGTCATGTAATCAAAGTCATCATGTATTGTCAGTAGTTTGTAATATGGATAGATTTGTCTTAGCTGCTGTGCCCCATAGTTCTAGTAGGTAATCGAATTCTAAATTGTATTACACCGCAGTAATGATTTAACAATTCAACGTACCATACCCGTTAATGATGATATTTTGCTTTTAATTCTCTGAATAGGAATGTGGACGGACGCCAAGTCAATTTAGTATCTAAAATCTAAATATAAATTGATTATTTACTTTGTAAAAATAATTTGAAAACATAATTTTCAGCACACTACGCAGAACTAATCCAGTGACCAGTACTTTAAAAAACAGGGCAGAAGTGGTGACTTTCCTGGACAATCTCTTCAGTGGTGGAAAGGGAGCCAGTATCTACAGCAATAAAGGAAAAAGGAGCTGCAATCACCTGTGACAGCCTCTTCAAAACATGAAATGTTTTTGGAAACAGTAATTGAATGTCTTAGTAAATCGTCGGCTTACTGCAAGAAGTCAGTAACTGCCAAAAGTCATTAAGTGAAGTTGAGACACAATATTTAAGGGAAATAAGACTTGATGATTTTTTGCAGTTACCTAATAACTTCCTGATGTAAGCCAAAGAAATTTAAGTTCCTAAATCCACAGTGACAAGAAAATACTGTACCCAAAAACTAAACGTTTTTAAAAATTTGTCTTATAAGTTGTTGAAGAATGTGGAAATTACACCTGACCTGAAGTAATTTAACAGTATACACCTTTGTGAATACTTTTAAATTACTTTAGGTCATGGGGTTTATTAAATTTCACCATGCTTCACTTAACTGTGAAAAAGATTCCAGTGACCAACTTTAAAAAATAACTTTGTTCAAAACCATTTCATTTAAATAAAATACTAAAATACATGGTGAATTTTACATTAAAAAGCCCCTAGAGTGTGATAATGGTCTGGTTGAGGATAATGTTCTGACAGCAGCACCAGCATAGTATGCTGGTGCAGCATAATATCTTTGTGTCAGCCAGAAGTGTATGACACTTCTGGGAGGAACAAAGATATTTCCAGAAAATAACTGCATAAACTGTAAAACTCTTTTGAGATAAGATAAAGATTTAAAAAGCAAAAAGCATTGTTAAGTGGAATGATCTAACTAAACGAGCAAATGCTCATTCTATCCCCACCCTTCACATTCTCTTTGTGTAAACATAGACATAGCATTCTTTTGTTGTTTTATCTTTGTTCCCAGAGATCCTAAGGTACGAGCTAGAATGCTTGTTCTGGATTCCTAGTTCTTGTTCGTTAGAATTCTTTTGGTGTGTAAATGAAATGAATAATTATTTATTTAAGTGAATTTTTATTTTTTAGCATCAAGCAATGCTCTGTTTTCTACACAAAGATAGAAACTAGAAAAATTCGACCTGGTCCTGGGACTCAAACGGGATTCGAACCCGCGACCTTTCACAATCCACTGCTCTTCCAACTGCGCTACCCTGGACCAGGTCGATTTTTTCTAGTTTCTATCTTTGTGTAGAAAACAGAGCATTGTTTGATGCTAAAAAATAAAAAAATCACTTATCCAATAGCTAGTTTCATCTTAATCGAAAGTTAAATATTTGCAAAAATATTTCTTTCGGATGTTAAAGAAACATTGATGAAACAACGTTGGCTTACAACGTAAAATACACTAGATAAATTCGCCAGGTCTGTTAACGGCCTCGGTAGCTCAGTTGGAAGAGCAGTCACCCGGATCGTGAAAGGTCGTGAGTTCGAATCCCGCTTGAGTCCCAGGACCAGGTCGATTTTTTCTAGTTTCTATCTTAATTATTTATTTACACTAAAAGATCATAAAAGAACATAATTGTTCTAACTCTATGTTCGTTTGGCCTCAACTCACCCTAAGCCGATCAAACAAAATAAAATGACCCAACGGAAAGTTCTGTCTGTTACTTTGGCAATATTGTTCAGTAATCTAACAAATGTTTAGTAAGAAATGCTTTTGCAGAAGATATTGGCGTTGAGATAGAATATAATATGTTTATTTGCTTCAAATGTGCTACATTTTTGATGTTATTTCTTTGTTCAGTTACACAACGAAGCACATTTAGCTAATTTACTTAGAAAATTGACTGACATGTTGGTGCATTGGCAGCGATCCTGCATTTAGCACCGGAGGTCGTGGGTTCGATCTCCACCCATAACAAACATTTATGCGACAAACATTTGTGTTTGTTGTGTGTCTGGGTGTTATTATTTGTTTAAGTATGTATTTAGAAATATTCAAGTTTGTTTATCAGTCTCTGACACCCATAGTACAAGCTCTGCTTAGTTTGGGGTCAGATGATCTTCGTGTTATTTGTCCTGGATATTTATTTATTATTTATTTAAACAAAATTATAAGTTAAATATTATTAGGACAGTTTAACACAAACATGCCAACCTTATTTTATTATAAACTTAAATTGGCAAGCAGCATAATTCGAGAATTAACAAAATAAGATTATAATTATGTAATTACAAGTCAAGTTAATTTATATAAAGAGATGATAAATAAATAAATATCTGGGACAATTTACACCAAGATCATCTAACCCCAAACTAAGCAGAGCTTGTACTATGGGTGTCGGAGTCTGATAAACATAGTTAAATATTTTTAAATACATACTGTAAACGATAAGAAGTGGACTGTATTCGATAAATTAAATAAATACGATACGAAACAAAATACGCGACAATAGTGGGAAGAGAAAATCGTGTGGATAAAACACTCACCTTATGCAAATTGTGCTCTTGTAGAACCTCGGTGTTCGGCCGTTGGGTTGGGGCTCCTATAACTTTCGGGAACTCGAACTCACCTCCAGAGACAGTTACCTCTCGCCAAGTACCTATACCGGGTGTGATAAAGCCGTGCTTCCTCCAACTGATTTCTCTCTCCTTTGCAAGAATAACACACGCGAACGACAGCGACAAGGGATCGTGTGCTAAATTACTATATAATATAAAGATAAAATACGAAAAGTGTGCTTGTGCACCGACAACGACGACCATCAACGAAAAACGATAATAATTTGAATGGCGCGCCGTTACAGCTTTGTATGGGCTTATATACCCTATTTGAATTGACCGTGGTTGCCAGGCGAAAGACGATCTATGGTTGCGTTCACACATGGACAATCCTGAACATTTAGTGGATATTAACACCCAAACACACAACAAACAAATTTTCGTCACATAAATGTTATTCATGGGTGGGGATCGAACCCACGACCCCCGAACGAAGATAACATGTCAAGATAATTTACATTCTCTAAGATACTAGTCATATTATCAGCTCTGATATCTATCTGATCATATTTTTTGTCTTAGAGCCATTTGCTAAGTGCCTTTTTGTACTGTAAATATGGTAGACCCTTCATGTGACTTGTTATAGCATTGTATTTTTTATAATCATTGCGCAGCATTGTCTCTTACACATTTGTCTGCAACAAAGTATCGATAACTGCGATAAAAAAATATCTCCAGTATAATTGTAAATTCATGAGAGGAGCCACATTCATTAATGTTAAATGCAAGTAGCTTTTACTTTATGTACCCCACTTAATAACCTGATAACCTTTCAATTGAGTCTTAACTTGCCCCGCATAAAAAAGCTTTAAATGAATTTCGTTTAAGAAAGGTTCTGACAAAAATAAATAAGAATTCATCTTATGTTGTTTGTTTTTTATCTTTTCTAGAGTCTTTTCTTTAAATTGATTCAAAAAATTATAAGGAATCAATTTAAGGAAAATTTATGGCTCTAGACATCCTAACCCTTTAACTTTTAAAAAACTTAAATGCCTTCATAGGTGTGCGTGTGCTCCATTTTGGCTGCAAATGGAGAATAACTTTGCCTGGCATTTGCCTTCAAGGAAAAAAAGTAAAACGTCGTGTATCATTTTCACCCAGCCAATCAGCGATGATCCTCTACGTGTAGTGCAATTTGTATGGGAGATTGCCGTCTGAACTTGTTCCCTAGTTAGTCTGTGACTCTGACTTTGTAGTGTGTTCCATGTATTGAATTTATTTTAATTTTATACCGCAGTCATAAACTCGAGATCGAAACTTCATTCCCATAATATTTTCCTAATTTGGTATCTGCTATGTAAACGAACCAAAAGGGGAACCAACTGTATTGCGTCTATATTCCAACTGTCAGTGTCAATGGTTATTGGAAAATATTTATGCTGAAATTAATTTATTTCCATAAAATCGGTCAGTCAGCGTTTTCGCGACACTATCCTTGAATAATACACTTGACACACCATGCAAGACGGTAAGCATCTGAAACGTTGATACAGAATTGGTATTTTAACAGATTTTGGTAATAAAACTGAATGTTAATTTGCTTATTATTTTACGCATTTTCCAGATCTAGAGGTCACCGGGATCTCCCGCAGCGGACGAGTCAGGAAGAAGAGCTCAAAGTTGATGGACTTCGAGTCTCCTGATGACATTGAAGCGCGGTTCCGTAAACAAACTCCCGTGAAATCTTTTAGTAACTTTCGACAAGAAGAAACACCAGAGCTTCAGCCACTACCACTACAGGAGCCCCCAAGGCCTGCTGAAGAGGCTGGGACTGCGACTGCGTCTGGGAGTGAATCAGATTACTATGAGAATAATGGAGACAATGCTGATAGGTTAGTTTGTAGAAACCCGATTCCTGTATTATAGAACAGTACTCAGGTATTGCACTGTGCTTGAGAAGGGATTTGACAGTAACAGCTCATGCTCATAAACAAGTTAATTCTACCTGGATCAAAATAGATAATCTTAATTAAGTAAAGTACTAATTTTATTAGCCTATTGATATACTGCTTGGCAAAAGCCTCTATCATTGAAATCAAGTTATTTGCTCAATTAATTAATTAATTAGGTCAAAAACGACTCTGACATTCTAATTCGAGGTTGGGCACATCTAACCCAACTTAGGATTTCAACCCAGAACCTCCAGAATCTGGGCTGAGCTTTGTTACCACACAGCCACAAAGGTAAATCCTAATCCTAAGAAGAAGACATTTAAACTAACCTTACAAATGCTTAACTTTGCAGCATGGAGTCGGACAGCTCTGCCTCAGACGAAGGCTCGGCCAGGACTCCAGCTAACTCTTTGTACATGATGGAGAAAAGCAGCAAAAAAAAACTGATTGTCAAAGATGGCAGAGTGGTGGGAAGAGCCAAGGCGCAGAGGAAAGATAAAGGTACATACTAAAACGTTATTATAATTTCATTTATTTCATAATTTTAGTGGTCCCTATCAAAATAAAGCACTTTAGAGAATCCAAGTTTTATAATACAGCCTTATGTATGTCCAACTGCTGGGCACAGGCCTCACCTCAACTATGAGGTAAACAAGCCATACTTCAACATGCAGGCTCAGTGCGGATTGTTGAAAAGGTGAATGTAAGGCTAGTGATAAACCTTCAGATGTTATAAAGCCACCTTTTTAGGCCTCTGACTAGGCTTTTCGATTGATATCTTCCGACGTCAGCTAGCACCAACTTTAACGTGCCTTCCGTAGCACGGAGATGCCCGAAAAACACATCACTTAATTTTGGTCGGGATGGTCCCTCATCCATTACCCGACCTGACAGGCGTTGCTCAGCATCGGATCGTCGCCGATCCGCTGCCGTCACTTAGCCACGGGCACATTCAGGTTTTACATGCTAGCAAATCACAGCCTTTTTTTATTAGTCTGTGTATACAAAATCTTTCATAGACTAGCACTGTGCAAGTCTTGGACTCTCCTAATACTTCACACAGGCATACCGAGTGAAAATCTTCACAGGGGTATCTTCGTTTTGCATTAAGTGTGAAGAGCATTCTCCGCTTTCCCTCACAAAAGAGAGCATAGAATACCCAGCTAATCATAGCCTAATCTACAATATGAAATTTATACTTTGGCAAATAAGTGCACTTAAGTGCATTAACACTGACTTATTATTTTCACTTCAATTTTAATAACATTATGAACAGAACCAGTATATAAGTTAAACAAGAATTTATGACTTATTGAGAATTATAATTTATTAAGGCCTTTAAAAGATACAACACCATTGCAGATCAAAACATAACTAATTTATTAACTGAGTACCCACATATACAATGATTTTTATAGAAGTCTAAATCAACCTAACTGAATACATAATAGCCTTAATAATAATTGGGCATTGATTTTAATGTAATAATCATAAAACTTAACTGTAAGTTTCTTTGTTTAATGTACAGAGGCGTTCACATCAACCTTCACACAGGGGCACCTTATCTTCCTGGCATAAAACCCATTTTGCAATGGTTTTGTAAAGGTTGATGTAAATGCCTCTGTACAACAGAGAATATTATTTATCTATGAAAAAGTGGGTAAACATTTGAGTTCTTCTTGCAGGCAAAACGCGCATAACTGCCTACATGATGTGGGCTAAAGAAGCCCGCAATGAGCTGCTCCGTAAGCATCCGGACATGGACTTCTCTGCTATATCCAAGAGGCTTGGGGAGATGTGGGCTAATGTAAGTAAAACTAGATTTGTTTTTCTTCCATATCTCACTCTGCGAAGCTAGATCAAGTTCTGGGGCCGTAGTACAATATTTTGCCACTATGCCAGCGTGACCGTTTACGGTTCTAAAAATGCTCACCGTGTATTGTTGGTATTACATTGCCACTTTTTCATAGCTACTTCTGCAACTGAAAAGTTTCAGACAGGTACTATTTGACAATGTCGTTCAAGATTGAGCAGCCCTTACATTAAAGCTGTCTATTTTAATTCCACTGACAAGTTATGGGACATCATCAGTTTCAAGGGTGTCTAACTATCTATTTATTTATTTATTCAGGTCTACCAACAGTTTTTTGTATTAAAACAAGCACTTAAACTACTTATTACACTTAAAAAAACTGAATACAAAAACTATTTACTGGTAAACACCACATGGCGTAAGCAGACTACTAACTTAAAACTAAATTACATATTATTTTGAAGTTTATTGTAACTTAACACATTTCTTACTCAAAATTGAACATACACCTGCTTATTCCCTATCTTCATTTATTTATTATTTATTAGTTTGTACAGAAATTACAGTTTTTTACATAGAAAAATAAGGATAGCTTAAGTACAGGTGAGCTAGAGAGATTTCTTCCAGCAGACCATGATGCAAGGAAAAGCATAAAACCAACAGTGATGGATAGACTAAACTGTGTACATAATTTTAAAGGTCAAAATTTCTATAAATAGACCATACCACTTACAAATAGACATATATTATTACAAATACAAAATATATGAGTACCTAACTAAATCATTATACATATTAAAAATTTAATAAAATAATAATTATCATTGTTATGATCCACCACAATTCAAACATTTTTTGAAGAGATGTTCTTTTAACAATCGCTTGAAGGAACCTGTACCGCACCACACTGTCGAGACTCACTCCTTTGCATAGAAACAAACGAACAGTGCGATGGGTACGTTCGGGGGCCGGCGACTGACTCGGGTGGATTACGTGGTTGGGAAATAATAGACAACGGGTTTATATAAAAGCGAACCCGCTGCCAATACTGCCAGTTACACGATATGTTGTTTCTCCAGTATGCGACGATTCGTTCAGGTCCCAGACTAGACGGCTACGCTGATCCAGGCTTCCACTCCTTCGCCAGCTAATTCTGGCAACTTGCTGACTCCTTCAGGTTCTTGCTGACTTCTTGAGGTTTCCTTGTTTACTGCTCGGAGTCTTCCAGATGAGTGCATGATGGCCTCTGTTATGGCCCTATATTTGTATTCAATATCTCACTCGCAATCAGTATAATAATGCCGCGCGCATATCGTATCGCGTCCACCTATCGCGATGCGCGAAAAGTGTGCGAGCGAGACAACCTATCTTCCCCCCTGTACTGGCAATATTAGCAGAAAGTTATGTATTTATTGATAAAACTTAAACCTATTTACTATCCTACTATGTACAACTTATTCCTATTTACTTATTTCTACCTAACTTGCAATGAAACACTGTTATTCATATGTTTTATTAGGGAAACTCACAACAATGTAAATAGAAAACTAAATCATAATAACAAACATAATAGAATAGAAATCACTTGGGTTTTACAAAGTTTATCACTATACACAACATAAAACGGCTGATTCTTAACTAGTATTCTCCGTAATACATAAGTTAACTAACACAATGAATCTAGCCCAAACTATAATCACTAGGCACATAAACAATATCTACTATGTGCGCAGAATACAATACTTCACGATAATCAATTAACTCGTAATCTTGTTATCACTGTTATCATAGTCTAGCCTACGTAGGCTGTTCTGCACAGAACCCACAGTGCGACACTCTCGAATAGAAACGGACAGCTTGTTCCACAGTTTCACAGCCTGAACAGTAAAAGAGTCACCATACATGCTCGTGCTACAGGTAGGGGCATTCAGCTGTAAATTATAGGCTGAACGATGAGTTCTGCCGGACGATGAAAGACAGGAGAAGCGCTTACAGAGATAGCGTGGGGAAGAAGGGTTGAAGAGGATGTTGTAAACAAGAACCATCATGTGATAATCACGCCGCAAACGAATAGGCAGCCATTTCAATTGCTTTCTGTACTCAGAAACATGATCATACTTACGAAGGCCAAATATGAAGCGAATACAGACATTTCGAATACGTTCTAGCTTATCGAGGAGTTGCTCAGTAGCGTCAAAATAGCAACTATCCGCGTAATCAATAATCGGAAGCATATCTTTGTTCATTGTACGCGCAAATCTTTGAAATGGGTCATTGAACAGATCCAAATGTTTGCTGTGTTGATTCACTATTCTGCAAAGTCGTGGTATAGCAGAGTTCGCACCAAGAACAGTACGGCGAACTGGAGGGCATAGAGGTGTTATTGGCTGACGCGGGCTACAACGAGGCACACATCTATGATGCAGAATTGGCGCCAAAAGACTCATATTTTGCTGGACATCTTTGATTAATTCCCACGATGAGATGGAGTACTGGTAATGTTATAAATAAATACCTTTGTCTACAGGTGAACTACAACGAGCGTTACCTTTGGAAGCGTAAAGCGAAGCGCTTCGCCATCCAGAAGGAACAGCAGAGCGGCCAGCCGCCGACCAGCAAGATCATATCCAACCCCAGTAAGTCAATGCTTTAATAATGTAATACTGGTCCGAATTTGAACACCGGCATTAAAGACGTCTTTTATCTTGTTTTATATTCATCTATAGTTGGTTTTTTTTCTCTTTGTTTTATATTCTTTTAGGTTTATTTGTATTAAAATGACACACTGCTTGTACTTTACTAACGCCTGTTGTAAACCCAAAACAAGTTTAAAAGAGTAACTGCTGAGTTTCTCGCCGGGTCTTCTCAGCAAGAAACAACTCCGACGCGGTGGTAGTCGCATTGTCTGTAAACTGTGTATTTACATATCCATATTATTATGGTATTTATGTCTATTATTTAGTATATTTTGCTGTAAATTTGACGATTTGAAAGTACTGATACAGTCTATTTGATTAAAGTTATTGAGTTTATCGAAGTTCCAAATTCAAAGGCGCGATTGAACAGATCTCGATGATACAAGCTTGCTACTAATTCGGACCACAAATTATTGTCATTTGAACCGAATCTTATAGAAGATCTTTTCTGGCTTTTTGAATGTTCTATTATATTTATGCTGAAATTTAACCCATGAATTTGAGACGTATTAAAGCGCAGTATAACTAGTTTTGCTTTAATTCGACCACATTTCTGTACGTCTATCATGAGTTGCCACTTTATAATAGGTTGAGGAAAAAATGGACTTCAGGATGGTATTTTCAGAATTCTCTTTTTTTTAAGATCTCTGTAACAAATTTAAAAAAAATGCGCCAAGGAACACAACACAGTTGTCATGGATACATATTCTCGTGTGCCAGACGAGGGTTCAAGCCATGGGCGTCTTCTAGCACACCCAGAGCCGAGCCTATTTAAAAAAAAAATAACGAAAGAACCAAATTATAACGAGAAATTTTGCTACGCCGCACTACGCCAATCGTGTCGTCAATGTGCCGCGCTACTGCAGCGCCTCCGCCATGTTCGCGGCGGCGTTTACAGACGGGTTCCCGCCACCATGCGCAAGCGCTGCGCCACCTTGGGGGCCGTCCATCAATCACGTGATGTTTTTTTAAGCACTTTTTAACCCCTCCCTCCCCCTTGGTGATACGTGGTGAGGTTTAAGACTAACCCTCCCCTCCTACCGAAAATCACGTGTATTTTTTAGCACCTACAAAGAATCTTAAATTTTTTAGAGTATTATTTTCAAATACATTGAATTAATGCAAAACATATGAGGTAACGGTTTACGCGTGTATTCGGCGCAAAATAACAGAATAACTGGTGACCCGCGACTGGCAAGCAGAGTGCGGCGGCCGGAAACTTCGTCGCCTCGTTCGTTGCCTGGGAACAGTGAGTCTAAAAAATAAACACGTGATATCTTACTACACCCCCTGCCCCCTTGTGATATTTCGTGATTTTTGCCGAACCCCTCCCCCCCCCCCCTTTCGAGCCTCACATGAATGGACGGCCCCTTGCTGCGACAGCCCCAGCACCATCCTGCGCGCGTTGGCTGAACGCTGAGATTCTCCTATGCTGGCGCGTTGGAGAAGATTGCATGCTTGCGGCGTAGTGCGCTGTAGCACGGTTTCTCGCCTCGATTTCCCTAGTGTCCCGATCTTTTCTGAATTGACTCTGGTCTGGGTTGCTGGGAGACGCCCCTGGCTTATTTCCTTGTGTGGTACCTCGTAACACAGGGATATTAATCCCTACTTCGAGACCAACAAGAGGTGTGTTGTCTGGCGCATATATTTATAATATATTTCATATTGTATTTCTTTTTCTTTTCTCATTGTTCACGTACTAACACTAGCCGTAAGTCAAATATGTAAAACCAATTTGGATCTTTGATTTCCGAAATAAAAAATTTATTATGATTATTAGTGGTTTGAACATTTTTGTATTTAAGCTGGCAAAACCACCTGCCGCCATTTTGCTTTTTTCTGAAGTTTACGCTCAAGGTAAAAGTGGTATAAATGGATGAATAGAGAGAACAAAAAATGCCCTAAAGTGTCGCGTTTCCGATATATTTAGAGGTCAATATCAAGAAAAAATAAAAATCGATTAATTACTTGGCTTTTTGTGTTATTTTATCATATCATATCATATCATTGAAACACGGTACATACCGTACATAAGGTTGCATGGTTAAAGTGGTAGATTCACATGTTTCGCCAAACATAATGACATGTAAATGTTTTAAATATTAGTTAAGTAACTCTCCAACACTATAAAAAATCTTATTTAAGAGCCATAGATGTAATTTAATATAAAATAATGGAAGTCTTAGTGATTTTAACATTTCTGGAATTTTGTTATAAATTGTTATACACATATTCAAAGAGTTTCTCATATAAAGAGTGGTTCTGGGAGAAAATTTCAGTACTAGTCTCTCTGGGTTTCTTTTATTACGAGGATTTTGTCAACCAATAACAGATTTCAGGACATTTAAACCGTTGGTTATGTGTATTACCTAATTTTTTGGAGTGTACATTTGAAAATGCTCAGAATAATCAAGTTAATGTGAATTTTAACTGTTTTTGGTAAATAATCTACAAAAAAATTTCAACTTAAAATCAAATATTATTTATTGCATGAGAGAAAAATAAAATTTTATTTGTGACAGCATAGGCGAATTGTGACTTAGCGTTTTGAGAGATTTCTAGTAGATGACTTTAGGAAGTGGGGAGATTGCGGAAGAAGATAACAGACAGTGGAAATGTTCTTTAATCTGTTATTTCTTAACTAAATAACGAAAAATGTCTCATTTATGAGACAATATCATCTTCATCATAATCGATCTTTCCGTTTAAGTATTTTGGAAACGTGACACTTATATAGGAAGCCATTTTTTGTTTGTTTATGTGTCTTCTTTCCTCTCATACCACTTTCAATCGCGGAAACATCGATAGAAAAACAAAATGGCGGCTGGTGGCCTATGCCAAAAAGGTTCAAACCAATTTCATTTCATTTCATTTATCTAGTAACAATACAAGCGTGTTTGATGTTTCGTAGGTACAATAATTATAACAAATATCTATCCACATAATAATTATAACATCGTATAAAATTTACAGTTAAACATTACATATTACAGCACAATTCACAGTCAGTTATTACAAAATTACAATGATTACATAGTCAATTACAACAATTTACCTACAATGTTTGGCTACAGGCGTGCGGCCGACGCACCCCGGGCCGGGCCGGCCGCCGGCCAACCGCCAGCCGAAGCAGCCGGTGGCGGTGGCCGCTTCGTCGCCTACGCAGGCTTTGGTGGTAAGTCACTGCTTTAAATTGGGAAGTTAGAGCGAAAACATTCATTGGGCAAGAAAATTAGGGTACTTAGAAAAGTACGTTTCCTTCTATACGTTATTATTCTTAATACAACCGCCCTGTCGAAAATGAAGCACTAATCCGATCCACACATGCGTGACTATTACTTGCTTACGTGCGGCGCGCTATGACATTGAACATTGCGGAGCTGTAATGAATACTGCAAAGCGGTCCGCTTGGAGCCATTTATGACTCCAATTAAGTGCTTCTCAATGGGCGCGCGGACTTGGTTTCTCTAGGTAATATATTCTAAGTTGGGGTATTTAGATTGGTTTGTTTTCATTTCACATAATATTTAAAAAATATGAGTTTATAATGAACAAATAAAACAATGCTATTTTATGTCAATCAGTATTCCAAAATAATGAATATGCGAGTGATTACTTACAAAAACGGTTAAGTTACGTAACCATATAAGTGATCTTTTTTTTTCAAACGGCTTTAATTGTAAGGTTATGTTTATGCAAAAATACTGCCTATTCGAATGATGACCTAGAAATTAAGGTCGATTGAAAAAAAAATTTTCGCTTACACAGTTACCATGAGTGTACTATCGATTATCACCCGGTATAAACTTACAAAGATGACGATAGGTAGGTACGACCTTTTCTCATATGGCAACAATCTAATCGGTATTTCTCCCACAGCCGGTAACCGGCGGCGCATCTCTAGCTACGAGCGCCATGGCGTCCGCAAGCGCTATATCTTCAAACGCAGGCGTTTACCGCGTGTCGGGCTGCGGGGCGGTGGAAGTAGCAGCCCATTTGAGACTCTTGGGGGAGAGTCTCGCTATTATTGGGGAGAGACTGAAGGAACATGAGGTGAGAATTGTGCAGTTTTTGGTTAACAACCTTTTTTTATTTGTTTTAAGGTGATTCAAATATATACAGAAGGCCTACTCTCGTTCTTCCAACTATCGTAAATCGTTAAGCATTAAAAACATACAAATTATATTGTTTTTGTTGATATCTTGAGCGTCATTTTTATCTTAAAAATCACTTAAAACATATAAACATCACATTCCTTTATTTATATTTTCTTCTATCTTTAAGAAGTTGACCTCTAAATATCTAGAATGTCAAAAATATTGATATGTGTCTTTTACATTGACGCTGAAATTTTTGATTGTGGGAAATGGGTCCGTCATCACAGGAAAACGATAGGTCATCGTAACCTGAATAATTTTATTGTATTAAGCTCTCTAAATTCTGACAATCATATTAAATATTCGGAATTTCTATTTTATAAAAATCACTTGAATATATTTTTTTTTGTTTTTTTTTCACCATTTATCTTATTTTCATATATTTTAGTATCCACTAGCTGTCCGCGTAGGTAGACTGACTTACCGCTGCCTTTTCGGTCAAAATATGACCTAAATTTTAAAAAAATACTCATGTCGAGGAGTCTTGATAATGAAGCTTTATATTGGTGAAAGAGTTTTTAAAATCGATCCAGTAGTTTCGGAGCCTATTCAATACAAACTAACAAATCTTTTCTCTATATGAAATAAATATAGATTATGGATGTATTTAAAAATATTTGTGTTTGAAGACACGATTGGCGTAGTGCGCTGTAGCACGGTTTCTCGCCTTCATTTCCTTAGTGTCTCGGGTTCGATTCCCGGTCGGGTCAATTCAGGAAACGATCTTTTCTGAATTGACTCTGGTCTGGGTGGGCTGGGAGACGCCTCTAGCTTATTTCCTTGTGTGGTACCTCGTAACACAGGGATGATGATCCCTACTTCGAGACCATTACAAGAGGTGTGTTTGTCCTGGCGCATATTTATATTCATACAGGGTGTAAAAAGACGCATACCGATGCCGGCATCTACGCACTCAGACCATTAAATCAAGTCACAGAAAAAATAAATTATTGATGGGAAACGTAATTTTTTTTTAAGTGTCAGTTTTAAACCTAAAAACGGACTACGCAATGTAACGCGTGCAAGAGACCGCTCCTGCGCTTGTGTGCATGTGCGTGACTGTTGCGCATAATGAAGGGGTTCGCACGATGTACATTGCGAGTTGAAAGTTTTGAAGCATTTTTTTGTTAGGAAATACGTGAAATTTTGATAATGTTTCTTAGGACAAAAATTAAGTAATACTGGTTAAAGTTTGTTTTCATCAAAATTTTGAATATTTTTTTTGACTTTAACCTTCAATAACTTGGTAACCATTGAGTGCCCAGGTATGGTCTAGAAAGAAAAATGGTCCTGATGCTGTGCAGAATACGTAGGTGTCGGCTTCTTTAAGGGTCTTTTACACCCTTTATTTATTTGTGTATGTTTAACAGTCTCTTGACTTGACACCTATAGTACAAGCTCTGCTTAGTTTGAGGTGAGATGATCTTAGTGTAAATTGTCCCAGACATTTTTTTATTTTTTTTATTAATGCGTGTGTGCGCCGGGAGGAGTTACCCATAACTCCTCCCGGCGCCTGCGACACATACTGTCCTCTTCCGCAGGAAGAACAGTCTGCGATCAACTATTAAATATGTGCATCTCTTTTGCTATAGCTTGAGCAAGAAAATAGTCGATAGTTTGTGCTTTTTTTTTTTATACTACGTCGGTGACAATCAAGCACGCGGACCGCCTGATGGTAAGCGGTTATCGCGGCCTATGGACGCGTGCAACACCAGGGGTATCACTCGCGCGTTGTCGACCCTGTGAAAACCTTTTCAAACCCCTCTTGAAGAACTCCATACTACATATACATTCCACAATTTAAGCGTCTTCGGAAGGAAACATCTCTGAAACCGAACTGTGCGAGACCATTGCGGATTCAGAGTGTGAGGATGAATGCTTTCTCGTCGCGGTGGGACGAGTGCCTTAATCGCCACTTCAGCTTAGCCGGATAATGCTCCATTATTGAAAAATTTCAAGTGTGGGAGCTACGGCCAGAATGTACTACACTGAAACTGCTTTAATAAACAGTGTACCAATTTTTAAGTTCTAGCCTATTCTGTCCGTGTCTTTTTATAGTTACCTGTTTATTGCAACTAGTTGTATTTGTAGTTTGTACTTTTCTTATTTTGTATTTATATCCCAGGGCCAGATCGCAGTGTCCGGCTCAGTGTCAGTGTTGCTGGACACGTTGCTCTGCTCGCTGGCGCCGCTGCTCTGCATCACGCGCGCGGTTCGTCAGCTGGCGCCGCCGGCGCGCCTTCTGACGAGCACTCTGCACAATATCGCCTATGTCATGCCGGGGTTGTGAGAATAAAAAGGATAGAATCGACGTTAGCGCGGTCTTTCGCGGTTATTTTTGTAGCGAAACGTGTTAACGTGATTATTTCGAAGACGTTAGAAAGCAAGATTTCTTAATTTTATGTCGTGCTGGTATATTTGTGCACATTTTAATGAATAAATAAATAAATCCTTAATAAGTATCCATTTATTTCACCCCATCTAGATCGCAGCAGCCGGCTCGGCCGAAATCTTCAGTTTTATACTATTACTGTAATTTGATATGAAAATAAGCATTGTAAAATGCTTAAATCAAAGCTACTGGCTGACTTAGGGCGAGACCTATAGTCGTTACTTAGCTAAGCACAGACTTATCACACTGATTATTTTCTTTCTCATTGAGTATTGTTACAGTTATTACTAACGAATACCTACCTAAGTTGATGTTTAATTAAGACAAAAACTATTTAATATTGATAAGAAGTAACTGATATAGATAGGATACAGCTGTTCAAAGTCTTAAGTTTGAGCTAAGCAGGCTATATAGATCTCGGCCTAAGATAAGTTCAAGCTAAGCAGGCTCTAAAAATCTCGGCCTAAGATAAGTTTGAGCTAAGCAGGCTCTATAGTTCTCGGCCTAAGATAAGTTTAAGCTAAGCAGGCTCTATAGCTCTCGGCCTAAGATAAGTTTAAGCTAAGCAGGCTCTATAGATCTCGGCCTAAGATAAGTTAAAGCTAAGCACGCTCTATAGATCTCGGCCTAATAGCCCACTCGAAGAAGGAAAAATAGAGGAAATAATTAGTCTAAAACCGAATTTTGGCACAAATGTAGGTAATGGTGTCTGAAGCAACTTACTTAAAGTACCGATGGATGGGGGTGGAGCTAACGGGTAGGGGCGGGGAGTGCAAAGGTACTTTTTTTTCAGTTTTTTTAAATAAATCTTGAACGGCTGCTCTGAGCAGAAAAAAACTTTTTCTCAAGTAATCTGCATACAATTTTCTTACAAAAAAGATGGTGTTCACTTTTTCTCTGGGATCAATATTTAGTGAGATATGTATAATAAAATAAACTTATGTATTAAAACAATTCTAACTACCTTCTAAATCTAAAATATCACCATCAACATAATCGTCGATGGGGGCTCCGTTAGTGCATGAGCTGAGGCATACTACGCAGATACTGGAGCAGGCGATGCCTGCTTTACGGCAGCCGCATTGCACCCCACACCCCAAATGTCAGATTTTTTGGGTCAATTCTGGTTTAGCAGTGAACCGCTTAGCAAATCCCACTTTGTTTTTTCCGTAGATCGCAGAGGTGGTTGTGGAGTCGCATCCGCAAGCTGTGAAGGAGGAGAATCGTCTTGGCGAATGGAAGCTGTTGAAGTTGTCGCACTGAAAACCATCTTTCATAAAGAACACGTTGATATTTGGTGGAAACAATCCCATAAGGAGGACTTATCGTCGACATCCTCTCCAACTTTTCTGCTTCGATATGTCGTTAAATCTTGATCCCAGCGAAAAACACTACAATATACCTAGCAATATACCTATTTCTTACATATCACGTTTACGTATGTATGTAGGTAGTTACAAACTTACATTGGCTGACACCGACTCCAACAATAACAATAATTGTACCTACATTATATTATCGTATAAGTTTTAGAAGATTATTTCTTTACTTTTTAGTGCTTTGTTTTGGAATAGTTTTTTTTGAAGTTGGTTTTTTTTTTGTTAAAATTTTTGTTTATTTCTTGATTTTCAGTGAATAGTTCTTATTTATTTTATACATCGAAAAAGTATCGTCATATTGCTCCTAAGAATTCAAGAGTTCCGTTACTTTGTCTTGGATCCCATAATCAGAACCTAACACTCATCAAACTACCCTTGAAGTATATCCTTTCCAATAAAAAAAGAAGCATCGAAATCGGTTGGCGTGATAATGAGTTATTCGTCCATTTGTCGCGCATATGGTTTATTTAGATTTAAGACTTATATGGTTTTCTCATGGATGCCACTGTCAGAACTAGACCAAATTAAAATAGGACCATTCGGTAAGCACCAGCTTTCAAATAAAAAAAAACGATCAAAATCGGTTCACCCAGTCGAAAGTTATGAGGTAACAAACATAAAAAAAAAACATACAGTCGAATTGAGAACCTCCTCCTTTTTTTGAAGTCGGTTGAAAACAGAAGAAAGCCGCGGCGTTATTCCGTTCGCGCAGAACTAATCAGTGGCCCACCGAATGCTCTATCGGACGGCTAAATCCCAGCCTTAAGGTAAAGACGCAGGCAATAATGGTCGGCAATTCGTGGATGAATCCCTGGGTTGATTGGAGGAAACTGTCGTCAATTATGTTTGGCGGTGTTCAAATACTTTTCAGTAAGGTTTCCAAAATCTAGGCATCTTTGTTGATAATTCTCTAACTTGGGCAGCACAGATTGTTTGCATCAGCAAGCTGTTTAAGCAGCCTTCGTAATTACTTGCTGATACCATCTGTCTATTGAACTTCATTGAAATCTGTTACGTAGTTTAAAAGATATAAGCCTGCAAGAGGATGAAGAGGCATTTATCTGTTGAATACTTCATTGCAACTACTGGCTACTATTATTATTGTATTTAGTTGTTTTTTTTGTAATATTATTTTAATTAGAATTGAGAATTATTATTGAGAATTAAAAAAGCATGACGACACTATTTGCATATCGACAGATCGATAAAACGTGTTGAACATTTTTAGTTTTAAGATCTATAATTGTACCATGTTTTCAGCAAATAAATGAATAATAAATTCTATTCTGATTCTGATTCTATAAACGACAAAACTGTTTATAAAATTTTATTAATCTAGTAAGACTTATTGTATTTAAAAAAGAAACAAGTATTGTTTTCCACTATTTATTGCTTACAAAACGCTCACACCAACAAACTTATTATTTACATTCATTAACTTACAATTCGAGAAATAAACTTACAACGACACGGTATACAGAAATCAGTTACAATAACATACAAATCATTCTATTTATAAAGTCCACAATTCAGTTCTTGACCGTAACAAATTAGTCAATAGTATATTTAGACATAATTCATTTTTATTAAAGAAAATAATAAAACAATAATAATGACTCATCATCTCTTATGACTTCCACACAAAAAGCGGAAGGTGTGGGTTCAACTCCTACTTGAGAATATACTCTACTTCAATTGTTATGAAAATGAACAAACACAATAAAAATATAATATTTCATTAATATAATAATATCACTGATGTTTTGTGTAATATTTTTTACTTGTCATTTATATTATATTTATTGTGTCAATTCTCAAAATCACAAAATAGATAGTACGATTATTAAAATTTGGTCTAAACTCACTTACCTTATGCCTAACGTTTGGTAAATTATGAAACTGAAAATTATGGCCGAAAAGGTTTTTATTTAGGAAATATTTTTTTGGTTCTTTAAGTTTAAACGATTATCAACCAATAACATCACTAGAGACATTCATTCATTAAGTAACAAAAAATAATATGCCCGAATTATTGTTTTTTACAGTTTTGTCCTGTGATTGAAAATAATTTAGTGTTCATTTTGTATGTTACTAAGTATAATAATATTGTGTTATTTTATTGATGAAGAATTACCCCTAATTACTGAACTATTGCCGTGCCTTTGCAGGGCGTCACATGTAGACCGTATACTTTCTTTGTCACCTTTATTAAGCAATGTGATATGCAATAAATGAATAATAAATTAGATATACTGGGGGTAAATTACTATGAATTTAACGATACAACTTCAAAAGTAACTAAATATAATATTTCTGTGTGTAACATCATGGATCTATGTTTTAAGACTAACTATTCTTATTTATGAGAATTGAGACGTCATAATAATACATATTGATATAAATTGCAATGCAAAATTATTACTACCCTACAATACACGACAAAATGTTTCAGATATTTTTTCCGCTTTATCAAAGGAATTTACCATGTTCCATGGTCAACGAAAATCGCTTTTAGTTGAATCGTTTTCTATGATGGAGTTTTAATAATAGTTATGGCTTTCCAAGGGTATATTAATTATGAGCGTTTGCTTTTTGAGTTTGGGGTAGATCGTAAACGTCGCATTTTCTAAGGTTTTCGTGATAATCAGCTGAATTCAAATTAAATATGAATTATCTCTCTATTATTGAATGCACCTCTTAATTTTCTTAATTAAACTTTAACTGTGTACAGTAATTTTTTAAATGTCTCATCAATTTATAGAAAAATACGGTTTTTTATTTAATTTAGCAAATAATTGGCGACTACCTAATTTTAGACAATTCAATGTGTTTTTAAATAGTATTATGCAAACATTAATAGAGCAAAAGTTTAAGTTTTATTTCAGTTCAATGAATAATCACGAAAATCTTACAAAATACAACGTTTTCGATCCACCCCCAGCTAACGCTCTTAACCATACAATAAGGTTTATGAAGCGTTATTTAATATTGAGATGTGCACTGGACTTATTTAGGAAGATTTGATTAACCAGTTGTCAAATTCAGTCAAATTGAATCAAGCTGATGCGATACAATGACTGCTATTGATTGTTAATACATACCATCACGATTTTATCCCAAGCGGGGTAGTCAGAGGCAAGTGACTGTGCTGTCATGGTGAACGAAACACTCGGAAGCCCACTTTTCATCAATGGTATTAGAACCCAACGTGGTAGGTGGTAAGCCTTCCGCCGCTATCCGGGTTGATTTGGTTTGTTAATGGCGATCAAATTAAGCCCCTTTGGTTATTTTCAACACTAATATTTAATTAGTAATAATATTTAGAATTAATATTAAGACAGTTTAATGCTTCAAACAATTTGATCAGTCAGTTTTCGACACTAAATAATATTTATAAATAGATAGATTATGGCAAGGACGTCGCAGCACAGTAGACACAACAAACAAGGTCACAGTGAAAGGAAATACGCTTTGACACGGGATTTAAATATAGGAAGGGATTGAGATAGCTTGATAGGCAAAGGCAAGGAATTCCACAGGCGTATGGATTGGATAGTGAAGGAATTCTTAAGTCATTTTATATCTTTACTAATAATAATAGGACAGGAATGTTGAGTCAATTTGACAGAATTTGACAAATAATTGACAATAGTG
This sequence comes from Udea olivalis, assembly GCA_947369235.1. NCBI lineage: Eukaryota > Metazoa > Arthropoda > Insecta > Lepidoptera > Crambidae > Udea > Udea olivalis. Next base: position 4,186,834 of record OX376370.1, on the reverse strand, counting down.
ACTTCAGTCATTTCAAATTTCTAATTCAATACCTGCAGCTATCAGTTTTTCAATAACCAGCTTACAACAATCGTCCCCTACAATTGGGCGCGCCACAATAGCAATACAGGGCCTTCCCGGGCACCGAACCCACGTCATAATTGTAGTTCCAAGTGAGTTCGGTTCCCGCCTTGATGTGGGCGAGTGCGAAGAACGCGACCCACGGGAAGCGCGGGTCGTGGGTGTCCACGAACACGTTCTGTACAAATACGTTGGGGGTGCAGGAATGCTGAGGAGAAAACATGAATAGGTGTGATACAAGATTTCATAGATAAATACTATGCAATCCGAATACGAATAGGACTGACCCGGCGCCATTTTGTAATGTGACTTCTGTCAAACTAACTTCAGTCAAGTCAAGTTCGGTAAAGTGTGAAAAGGAGACATAAGCCATCATTTATTGCTAAGACACAAAAATAATCATTTATTGCCCAGAAAATTTGAGTTTAAGTGACATAAGTTGAATTTTTTTTGCTAGTTTCCTTTCACCTATAACAATATTTTGGAAAATTCAAACTTTATTATTTTTTACGAAATCAATTACGCTAATTACTTGTTAGTACAACACCTAATCAAATCCAGCAGTGACTTTAAACAAAATCCCTTTAGAAAATTAAAAAATACACTATAAATGTTTTTTTTTTGTTATGGCTAAATTTAACCAACCACTTTTTTGTCATCTATATAACAAATGAAGTTGGTTGCAGTTGCAAGCCAGTCCTTTTCTTATTCAAATCACATAGTATAAAAATATATTTCCTAACCAGACTAAGCAGAGCTCGTCATGGGCGCCAGAGACTGATGAATTTCCTTAAATATTTCTAAATACATACATGTAAAGATAATAACACCTAGACACACAACAAACACTGATTTTCGTCACACAAAATAGTGTTTGTCATGGGATCGAACCCACGAATAAATAGGAATAATAATAATATAATACATAGGAATGCATTCATTACAACTACCATGGGTACCGATTCTGTAATTGTATAGCTATATTTTTTGTTAGCCGGGAATAATAAGTTGATAATTGTGAATAACTTTTCCGTGTTTTTTTTTTGTATAATTTTTGCTAATAAAACTATATCCTTTAAATAGCTCGACTGAAATGGACTTCAAAACATAGATTATTTTTTTTTTAAGATTTGACAATTTTTTTTACTCACGTTGAGATATCTGCCGATGTTTCCTTGAACCTTAGCATCCATAATGTAACAAGCCTCATCTTTACCGAACAGCGCGCGGACGGATCTGCAAAAAGATCAAAACACATTTTTTTTTAAAATAAAAAGGTCAAGGTAGAGAATTCAAATAGACACCATGGAAAAGAAAAATACAAGTCGATACACCTAAGATATTTTTTTTTAAATTAGCTACGTGTGACACGGTGGAAATAAATTAGGTACTTTGGCTATTAAACCCACAATTCAGGCGGATTTATGACCTCTTGATGTGCCCATATTCTTTTTTAACAACTATTGAAAATTGTACTTCTTTAATAATAATTGTACAGTGTCCCAAAAAGTAGTAATAAGCGGAAGCCAAGTGAGATCATCACTAGGGCTACCCGAATCACCCCCATGTATAGTTTTCAAGTGATGTTTTTACTACCTATTTTTTTAAAATCTGGGTTGTCACTTTTTTCGAAACTGAACTTTCGCTCAACACTACTTCTTGGGACACCCTGTATAAAATTATATAAAATTGTACTTACTTATATTTTGATACAAAACCGCTTGATTCCATACCAGCTTGCGCCGTGAAACGAGATGGTTCACGCACTGAAAAGATCAAAATACATAGTTAAAAATAATACACAATTAAACGCATAATACATTTACTTATAAGAAAATAAATAAATAAATATCTGAGACAATTTACACCAAGATCATCTGACCGCAAACTAAGCAGAGCTTGTACTATGGGTGTGTCAGGTGATAAACATACTTAAATATTTCTAAATACATACTTAAATAGATAATAACACCCAGACACACAACAAACACAAATGTTCGTCACATAAATGTTTGACATGGGTGGGTATCGAACCCACGACCTCCGGTGCTAAAGGCAGGATCGCTGCCATTGCACCAACAGGCCAAGGGAAGGTGGTATGATGTTGGTGTGTATCCAACATATGCCTGGGCCCTAGACGAGAGCAACACCCTATTATCGTTTTAACATGTCAAATGGAATTTTTTATAAAACTGACATCAGACGTCATTTCTATTGGACGAGTGCTAATGTCATTCCCTTACATTTTTTCAATTTTACATGTCGTAACAACAAATAGCGTATTGTTCTTGGCAAGGGCCCTTGATATTTTTAATCACCATTCCACAACACAGATGTTACTATTAAAAAAGCATTGGATTTGATTTTCAACAAATTTACAATTCTCTATCATCTCATCTTAAGGATGGGATTTAGCGCGCCGTCCGATAGAGCATTCGGTGGGCCACTGATTAGTTCTGCGAACGGAATAACGCCGCGGCTTCCTTCTGTTTTCGTGAAATGAAGTTATTATGAAATAACATTAAGACAAATTAAAAAGTTTTAAAAGTTGTCCACCTAGGATATACAAAGACCTATCTATATATTTTTTTTTAAGTGCAAAATTTTCATAATGAATATTTGAGAGTAAAACAAAAAAATCGTCGACGTACTTCTTTGCGGTTTTTTTTTACCGGTGAAATTATGCTATATCGTGTTTTGAAGAAGTTGTCGCCTCAGTTAAAGACACTGACCTACTCTTACAATTTTTGCTAAAAAAATTAGTAGTTATCTTCAATTTAGTAGTTATCTTCAATAAAAGTCAATCAAATATTGACAATCTTAGGAAAGCATAGCCAGATCTATAAACTTTCAACCTTGGTTCTAGGGCTTGCGCGGGACTAGTTTAAAGCCGAGATCGAGCCACAGGCCCAAGGTTGTTTTTTTTTAGTTTGTACTCGTATCTTCAAGCATAGAACATGTTTTGAATCATCATAAACATGTTCTTTAGGAGGACACAGCACGGTCGAGAGAATTGAAAAATCTATTGATGGCTTTTGCAAACCTCGAGCGCGCCGCAGAGTGCGATAGAGACAGATGCGAATCGGACCGAAATTACCTATCAAAAGTACACAATGGTTTCGTAGTCCGCTGATCCCTTTTCGAAAAGTTGACCGAGTTATTTACTTTTATCGTTAAAGATTAAAGAAGGACTGTGTTCATGTTTTTTTCAATGTTCAAATTAAATAGTTTTTATATAATAGTTTATTTCATGTTCAAATTGAATAGTCAAATTAGTTTTCTGGATGTTTGAACACAGCGGAAAATCTAGCCATTTTTTTAGATTTTTGAAGGTTCATATCTCTTTAAATAATTAATTTATTGAAAAAAAAAAGGTAAATAAAGATACATGCCAATAGGGGCAATAGATTTTTTGGGAAAAAATATTTGTCTACTAACAATATCCAGGGAGTAAACAGGGGACTACCTTTGTATGGAAAACAGCGCTCCTGTATCCTCTTAAGAACTTCTATCCAACTCACCCTCCTCATCGTCGCTGATGGTGATACAGTCATCTTCTCCTTTCTCGCCTTCCTTCTCTTTCTCTTTCTTCTCTTTATCTTCCTGTTCTTTCTTCTTCCTATCGCGTTTACGAAGACGTTTGCTGTGAAACAAATTACAGGATTTATAATTCAAACATGGATACGACATCGATTAACGAAACCTTCAGAAGCCCACACTTTGCCAAGCCAATTAGCTGCCATATCGTGAAGCAGAATTTAATCTGTCATATTTATAAGCTTTTCCCTCTACAAGAGATCTGGAATGTTGCCTACGCCAATGCATTTTTGTTGCACGAAGTTCTAAACATATCAAAATTAAATTAAAGGTTATTGACAAACATTACATTTTCAAACACCGTGGATTTTAAAGGTAAAATTAATAATGTTGGCTTTATTTTATTAATAGATTTAAGAGGTCTATTTTAGGGGCAGGAGAGGAGGTCTCATACAAATTCGGTCATCAGCCTTTACACAAATAAAAAAAATTGTTTGAAAAAACCACACTACATAGCTACGATACGACTTGTGGTTTATTGTCAAATTCAGTAAAATAACTCAAAAAATACTGTCTTGTTATCAATTCTCACTGTCATTCTTAATTTAAGATTGGCGTTGTGAATTACCACCAAAGGGACTCAGTTTGATCATTCGGTCATTAACGGCCAAACTGGTTAAAAACGATCATTTTTGGTCATTATAATCTCTTTAATTCAATTCTACTTGATTGAATTGAATTGAATTTGACAATAAAATAACCAATCATTTTGCTCCGATTCATTCATTTCACATCTCTATTCAAATATCGACACGATTGGCGTAGTGTGCTGTAGCGCGGTTTCTCGCCTTAGCTTGCGTGGTGTCCCGGGTTCGATTCCCAGTCGTGTCAATTCAGGGAACGATATTTTATAAATTGACTCAGGTCTGGGTGTGCTGGGAGACGCCTCCTGGGTTATTCTTGGTCTGGTACCTCGTAACAAAAGGATAATGTATCCCTACTACGAGACCATGACAAGTTGTGTTTTGTCAGGCGCATGTTTATACAGGGTTACTATATAAACCCCATCCAAATTTTTTCTAGGCATTAGGCATCAATCGAAGCCAACTTTTTTTTTTAAAAAAAAGGTAGATCTTTCTAAGTTTTACATTATCATGTGTTTCCGAACAGATTATTCGTGCGGCGTGGTTACTTATTCAAAATTAAATTTTAACTTCTGCATAAAACGCGGGCGGGGAGTTGAAGAGACTCACGTCGCGCAGTATCAACGAAACTAGTGACCTTCGAGTAGTTAGAATAACATTAATAACTCAACATTTTAGTACTGAAGGTTGTCAAATAGAAAGATACGTATTTTACCATATTCTCCATAGATCTTCATATTTAAATTTGGATGGTGTTAATAAAATAGCCCTGTATATCTTCATACCTGAATTTGGACACGCCGCCGCCGATGAAGCCGGGCTGGAAGTCGCCGTCTTCCTGCTCGTTCTTGGACGGTTGCTCTTCATCTTCAGAACGGGACATCTCTTCCGATTCGTCACTCTGCTTTGCTATGTTTTTCTGTTATAGAGCAGAATAAGTAAAAATTTGAACAAATATAACCAACTTCAAAAAAAAACTATTCCAAAACAAAGGACACCGTCGAAATCGGCCCTAGCATGCACAAACGAAAGTCCTTCATAATAATTCTTCTATTTTTATTTTATTCTACTAGCAATTATTAATAGTAAATGGACATTCTGTGGTTAGAAACGAAAAATAAAGGTTCTGTAACTACTACACAATTTGATATGGTTGGTGGTGCATATGATTGGTGGACGGTTTGTCAAAAGTGATGACCAATTTGTTTCAAGTAGTACCAACAGATGGAGTTACACTCTTTTAGATCGCCCTATAATTGTGTTTCGTCTCAAGCATATAAGAACTTAAATTCAATACGCCTGCTTTTTGTTATTTCTTTAGTAAATGTATTTTATAGGTGCCATCTGCCAACACTCTAATAACTAAATGAAGTTGTGATAAATAATAGTATTTTTCACTTCTCATGCTCTAAAAGTATGCCAATATAGCCCTACGAAGCGGGACTAAAGTGACCACTTTAGTCTCTAGGGAGTAAAAAGTAATAAGTTTTTTAATTTCCTTCATGTGACATAGGCAAACTCAAACAGTCAGTAAATATACTATTATCTGTGGAGTGTGGACGGACCATCTTCATTGCGAAAATGTTGAGAGTTTTAGTTCCATGGTTTGTCCGCAAAGAAGGTGGCGCCATGTGTTTTGAATTGTTATAATATATATAATCTGTGACTGGTTTAGAAGAAAAAAAAACTGACCGCGTAAATTTCAGAATTTTTATCGAGTGTAAATTTGTTCGGTTTTAAATAAATTTATTATGAATGTCCTGTGACAGTGAAGAGTTTGACGTCGAGCAAAGAGCTAAAAACCTATTAGATAATCTTTTGCTGCCAAAATCGCAGAAGATTTACCTAAAAACTTACGAAAGTTGTATGGACTGAAGGAATAAGAAATATTTGTGATTTTTATTTTATTAAGTAATATTTATTAAATGTTTTTGTACTAAATTGACTATTTTTCTCGCACTCAAAGTGAAAAGTACAGTTTGCAGCTCGAGCCTAAACGCCAACTTAATATACCCTCGGTTTCATTGATTCACCTCTGGTATGTTATGGCTTCGTTATAAAATTTAATATGTTCATTTAATTCCTATCACTTAAGTTCTTACATGGAGGTAAACAAAATACCTATCAGAACATAACAAAAAGTGTACATCGTTTACGATTAAGTATAACCTCAAAATCTAATACATTCTGTAGTAGGCCACGGTTCCTCAAGTTGTCCGTGTTCCAGCAAATGCCTGATGAGAATTGTGAATGATTCCGAATACAACTAGTATTTTCTCATTGCTGTGCGTTCCAGGGCATTCAATGTATGGGGAACGAGCTATGTCCTTCATTTTGCACTAAAAAGTGAAATAAGAACTATTCGATGTATAAAATAAATAAGAACTATTCACAGAAAATCAAGAAAAAACAAAAATTTTAACAAAAAAAAAACCAACTTAAAAAAAACTATTCCAACACAAAGCACTAAAAAGTAAAGAAATAATTGCGTATTCTTCTAAAACTTATACGATAATATACTGTAGGTACAATTATCGTTATTGTTGGAGTCGGTGTCGCTAAGGAAACACTACAATAAACCTAGGAATATACCATTTTTTTTACATCTCACGTTTAAGTATGCATGTATATTACTTTCGCCGTATGATGATATCCCTGACAGTTCATAATTGTTAATTATAGTGATGTAACGAATGTAATTTAATCGAGTTGGCAAAGGAAATGGAATGGGATTAACCGATTTTTTATTTTTAAATAAATTCTTAATAAACAGGTTATGGCTAATAATAAGTTAAAGAATAAAACGCAGTATCTCGAAAATATAAGTAAAACACAGGCACACAGGGCAGACGCACTCGTACTGATGCGAATGACGTGATTACAAAATGGTCGCTCCTATCCATCGATTTTTTGTCGATTCAGTAGGGTCAATACATTATTGAATGGCGTTCCTTTTCACGCATGTTAAGATTTATTAATTTAATTTACTTAATTTATTAACCGTTAATAATATTAACAATAATTTACTTGATTTGATTCGAAATGACAAAAAGCTTTTTTAATAGTTTTTAACATTTTATTTTTATTTAGTTTGAAATAAACACATCAAAAGTGTCTAGGGATCAACATATATTTTTGCAATAACTTTTCTCCTGATTGATATTAATTAAAATTTTCTTTGAGGATTCATCAAATAAAGTGTTTTCGTTTGTCTACAGTAACGATAAACCAAGTCACCTTTGCATTAATAAAGAAATTTGCCATTTTCCTAATAAAGGGATTTTTGACATTTGAACCACTAACATTAAAGTTCGAAAAAAAGACTGAAATAACAGTTTTCTTTGAAATTTTATTGGGTAACTTAAACAATTAATAATCCGTGTTTCTACCGCGAACACTAACAACACAAGAACATCGGTTTGGTATTCTCAAAATGAGTTCATCTAAATCACGCTGTGGAATGGCCGCCCATGTTCGTTGCAACAACAAAAAAAGGTCTTCTTGCGACTGGATACCCTCCATATTCGGCAGAGCTCTTCTCTGTAGCATATCCCATGCATGCTCAATCGGGTTCAAGTGGCGACTGAGCAGGCCAGGGCAGGACATTGATGTTAGCTGCGGCGTGAGTCTGTCTTACAACTCTTGCGGTGTGCGGTCGTGCATTATCATGCATTAACTGAAATAAGGGACCGATTTGCACTTGTAGAGGACCGATGACGTCTGATACAATCGTCTCAGCATAAATTTGAGCGTTGAGGTTGCCTCTGATCCAAATCAACTCAGTTCTTCCGCCGATCCAAATACCCGCCCATACCATGATGGTTCCACCACTATAAGGATGGACTTCCTGGCAGGATTTTAATCGCTGTTGGCGTCCAGGGGTTCTCCAGTGTCGTATACGTCTTGTATCCGGTCTCATACCAAAACGAGATTCATCAGAAAAGCACACGAAACGCCATTGTTCTTCTGCCCAATTTCTGTGTTCAAGAGCCCATCGATATCGAATCCTACGATTGTGCATTGCTATAGGTGGTACCCTTAGCGGTCTTCGGGAATGAAGGTTCACTTCATGCAAGCGGTTTCTGACTGTTTGGTCGCTAATTAAGTTCCCTGAAGAGTGATGAAGCCTCACGGCTAACATCATGGCGGTTATTGTTGGAGCTCTTCGAGTTGTGATTTGACTGATAACACTCTGACTTGTATTCAGAGCTAAAGCCACAGTACGTTGCCGGGAACCAGCTTCTATCATTCCCACGGCTCTGAGCATTTCTTCCCTGCTTAAATGACGTCGCCGCTCCATAATAAAGTTGGTTTTAATCAGTAGTAGGGAAACAGTAGCACTAATAATGTCTTCAATGCGTTGTATGTTTTTATAGGGTAAATATTGACAGCTGATTTTCATCTTTTACTCGAATTTGATTGACAGTTCCTGTTTCAAATTATGAAATGCACCAAAAAGGATCCATATAAATTTATAAAATCATAAATTTATTACAAAGCCACATCTCAATCTCAAGAAATCCGCATAAAAATGCTTGATCCCTAGACACTTTTTATGTGTGTAGTATGCGTGACACGGAACAATGAGAACTGTCAGGCATATCATTAAATAGTGAAAATAGTATAGGTAGTTACGTACCTACATTGGCGAAATGAAAACCTCTTTTTCTTTGAGTCGGTTAAAAAAACCAGCGGGCCTAAGACGCGCGCCTCACGAGGAGAGTAGCCAAAAAATCCTCCGATCAAATTTCGTCATTTCTCGATTTTGACGACATAAATGAGAAATGGCGACATTTAATTGGAGGATTTTTTGTCTACTCTTCTCGTGAGGCGCGCGTCTTAGCCCCGCCTGTGATTAGTTGTAAAAATGATTTAGAAGTAATGTTGTATTTTAAGGTTTTCATACAAAGATAATAACAGTCAAAATCAAAGTTATCGTTACGTCAACTCTACAATGACGTATCGTTTAAGGGAAGTCGCCTCTCAACAAAACTGGTTTAAATTCCTTTGGTCAATTATTTTGATAAAATATATTATTATTTATCAAATTTTGCCTCATCTAAATCTCCAGAAATTACAAACCCCAAACGTCACGGTACCGATCCTATGTGAAAAGGACTATACCGACTGAGCCGTCAAACCAATCAACACCTTCAGGGGAAAGCATAATGTCCAGCAGTGGATAGGATATAATGCTGATACGATTCTAAAACATGACACAATTTTCATACCCTGTCAAGTTTCTTATCGGCCTCTGGGATATCTTCTTCGTATCCCTCCTTCATTTGTTCCACAACTTCAATGTAATCCAATTCAGCTAGATACTCGTCACCTTCGTTTAGACCGTCCTGGAATATAAATAAATAGATAAGTAGCAGCGACCTTTTTTTTTAAATGACACGGATATTATTAAGATTCATAAAACAGTCAAAATTTGTCCATGGGCGGAGGTGATCACTCTCCATCAGGTGACCTTCTAGCTCGTTTGCTCCCTATTACAAAAAAAAAAAACAATTTTATGGCCTAAGTCAAGCTTTTGGGCAATATGGCATATGATTACGATAACGAATATTCCCGGAACATGACACTAAAAAAGTTTTTTCTTGTGTGGTCAAAATGAATATTAAAGTGAGTCACTAAAAACAAAAAGCAAACAAGAAATTAGCCTATATAGTGTCGCACAGCTCACTACTGGGCCTTCATCACTGAAAATTAATTTATCGCTAAAATTCATAGGTATTGGCATAATCACCACCCTGTCAAATAAATATGTGATGCTGTCAGTTTAAAATCATGTAGAAAGTTACAAAATAAGTTTGCATTACTACTAAGCTACCGAAATCATGAATGGACCTGAATTTTACTAGTGTACGTAGTGTAGTGTAGTACATTATTCCATCAATGTTTTTTAAGTCAATTTACTTTTTTCTAGTTTTTTTTTATCTTCAGATATGAAGACATGACACTTTTTTTGACATGTCATAAGTGCTTTGTACAAGCTTAAATGTTTTTTTTACTTTACTTTATGAAGATAAACATTGCAAAATGCTAAAATCAAATTTCATAACATTATTTGTATTGACATTTTAAATTGATTGTAAATTGTTTATTTAATTTATAGTTTGTGTAACATTATTTGACATTGTTTATTTTTCCTTTTGACTTGATATTGAAGACATCTTATTTTATATTCTATTTTGTGATTGCCTTGGCCTCTTTTTTTTTTTGCGACTTTTTGTATTTCATTTGAATTATTGTGTTATTGTTCCATATTTTGTTATATTTCAATCTAATTTATTTTCTATGACGACGATCATTGTGAAAATCCTGAACAAATGTAATTTAATGTGTATTTTTGTAATGAGAAATAAATAATCCATCTAATCTATCTATCTATTTAAACACTCACCATATTGGCTGTAGCATCAGTCAGAAGGTTCCCCGCGTACACGCACAGGAACGAGCCTTTGGGAACATCGTTCAGTGCGCGGATGCCCCAACCTCGATTTAACGTCTTGAATACCTGAAGGATATAATAGATATTACAGTCAAATTCAAATTCAAATTCATTTATTGCATAAAAAGTGGTACAAAAAGGTGACACAATATAATTCGTTCGCACAATTTACCTTAAGATGGCATGCAAAATTAAGCAACATAAATTGGTCCAACAAAAATAAAAAAAGCAAAAAATAATAATATAAAATCACGAATTTTAAATTAAATGTCGGAATGCAGATGTCAGGGGTTACACAAAATTAACATTAAGTCACTAATATTTAAATCTCAATACATATCATTATTAAAAACGATTCACAAATGACTGGAAATATTCATCCGTCGAATAGAAACAGTGTTCCAGCAACCATCGTTTTAGCCTGCTTTTAAATATATTCAACGGCAATTTCTTTAGTTCGTTGTCAAGTCTGTTATATATTTTTATGGCCATGCAATAAGATTTTTTGCTGTATAGTGCTGTTGTTTTTGCAGGTAAATTTCCTTTAACGTAAAAGTAAAAGTCCTTTAGCGGTACACTTTTTTTAACCAGACAACACACCACTTGTCATGGTCTCGAAGTAGGGATAAATATCCCTGTAGTACGAGATACCAGACAAGGAATTACGCCAGGGGCGTCTCCCGAGACACGACGTAAGTCAAGGCGAGAAACCGTGCCACGGCGCACCACGCTAATCGTGTCGTCGACACTTGCTAGCTAAAAACGTTCCAATTTAAAGGATATCATTCATTATAGGCATTCATTTTGACTGGCCTGTTGGCGCAATGACAGCGAACCTGCCTAATGGCAGGTTCGTTTTATCCCCATTCAGCACGGACTCGGACACCTATGATACAAGCTCTGCTAAGTTTGAGGTCAGATGATCTCTGTGTAATTTGTTATAGACAACACACCACTGATCATGGTCACAGAATAGGTAATAGTATTCCGTACAGAAGGTTCTCTCGAGAAACGCGGACAAGTAAAAAGTCTCCTCTAACCTTACAAGTTTGCGTCACACTAGTGCTTTTTAATTTGTCCGTGCTATCGATCAAGGCCTAGTTTAGGTAGCTTGCACGCGGAATCGAAACCTATCGCGTAGCACGAGCGTTCATATTCCACTGTGCGCCGCTGAACGAAACCGATAGCTGTCAGAGCGCAGGGTCGCAACTCGCTGATTTAATTATTAACTTTAAAAAGAGTATTACTGTAATTAATATAACATCGTTTAGTATTAGCTCGGCGGCGAGTGTGCGAGCCGAGCGGCAACCCACTGTCGTATACCGCAGAGAGGGGCCTCGCGGCCGAGCGTACTTAAACTTTGAAGTGACACAGGCCGGTCATGGTCACGAAGTCGGACAAAATATCTTTGTGTCACGCACAACAAAGACGAATGTTCGTCACATAAATGTTTGCAATGGATGAGGCTCGAACCCACGACGTCCGGCGCTAAAGGCAGAAACTCTGCATTATCATTATAGCTATAATAGTACATTCATACCCTAGGGGTGAAAGTAACTTATTTAGTCCCGAGACGGGGTTTGGCGCCCGGAACGAAGTGAGGGCGCCAATAGTTCGAGGGACTAAATAAGTCTTTAACCCGTCGTAAACACTGTGCTTTTCATTACAAATACAAGGAAAGTAAAAATGAAAACATGAATTAGCTAAAGAAAAAAATAATAAAATAAATGAAGATCGAATTGCCGCTTTCCCGCCTATTTAGTTTGTTTTTTTTTCTGTGGCCGGCCAGCTATTCAGTCATTATTTTTTATTTTCATCATTGGAAATATGGTAAATATTTTGCCAAAATCTAAGTTATTTTAAAGAAATTGTTAAAAGTAAATTATAATAAAGTTATTGAAAACAAATATATTCTTTAACCAATACTTAACTTTAAGTTATTTCAATTTTACATCGTGGCTGTATAGAAAGTTGGAACATGGTTCAATAGATATGTGAAAAAGAACTAGTTTTTTTTTTAATCATTTGACAGCTGTCAGTTGAAAGTGATTCTCCCTAGGGATGAAAAGTATTACTTTCATGCCGCTCCTCAGGCAACTTCAGACCTACTTTCAGAGTATGAGTAATGAAAAGTTAATTTTCATACTCAAACAAAAATGTGTGAAAATTCCCCGAAGCAATCTTACAACTAAAAATAAATAAATATGCGCCAGACAACACACCTCTTGTGATGGTCTCAAAGTAGGGATTAATATCCCTGTGTCACGAGGTACCACACAAGGAAATCAGCCAGGGGCGTCTCCCAGCACACCCAGACCCGAGTCAATTCAGAAAAGATCGTTTCCTGAATTGACCCGACCGGGAATCGAACCCGGGACACTAAGGAAATCGAGGCGAGAAACCGTGCTACAGCGCACTATGCCAATCGTGTCGTCACAACTATCACACAGGTATCTCGCGGTATCTCGTGGTAGTTCTAACAATAAGTACGTTTTTTTGCAGACAAATTTTTGTATTTCTAAGATTGTTTGCCATATACGAGTATTTCGTTATTTTATCGAGAGAAAATCTTAGGGAACGAGTGTCTAGTGCGAGTTGCAGTGAGAGAAGTGAATAACTTCGCAGTAGTCAGCGCCATCTAGGGGCAACGTCGGGCAACATTAGGGCCGCTAGATGGCGCTGACTCGATACTTATTTACAGTTACGTGCTCGCAAAACGCGATGGTGAAGACATTTGTTGCGGACCCCGACGTGACATCACGTCGGGGTCCACCACTGTTGCAGTGCTGTCGAGGAGACGCAATAAGACACAGTTGGACCTTAAGAATTACTATATAACCACAGACGGAATGGCAGTGAAATGAGACTACAGTTGGTAATAGTCTGGTTTATTATCATTCTACTAAAGCTTATATACGAACTCATACACGTACACTGTGTGTGCCTAATCTTACTACGTGACCATCCGGCACAACATTCACTTCGCTCACTGCAACTCGCACTAGGACTCTGTAAGGAACTTTTTCATAAAATGACGGTAAGCAAACAAAAATAAATATAAACTGACTTACTTGAAGTTTCAACTGCAATGGATGTTGGGCGACTCGATTCAGGCATGTCTGTTTGCATTTACATCTGCAGACAAAAATAAAAATTATTGGTAAGAATAAAAAACCTGGGACCGCTTACACGAAAACCGTGGGATCGCCAGCCCACGCTCGCAGTTACCTGGAGTTGCACTCGTAGATGCCGGAGGGCAGCGGCTCCGGCAGTCGCTTGTACACATAGCCCACGCGTGGGATCGCCAGCCCACGCTCGCAGTTACCTGGAGTTGCACTCGTAGATACCGGAGGGCAGCGGCTCCGGCAGTCGCTTGTACACATAGCCCACGCGTGGGATCGCCAGCCCACGCTCGCAGTTACCTGGAGTTGCACTCGTAGATGCCGGAGGGCAGCGGCTCCGGCAGTCGCTTGTACACATAGCCCACGCGTGGGATCGCCAGCCCACGCTCGCAGTTACCTGGAGTTGCACTCGTAGATGCCGGAGGGCAGCGGCTCCGGCAGTCGCTTGTACACATAGCCCACGCGTGGGATCGCCAGCCCACGCTCGCAGTTACCTGGAGTTGCACTCGTAGATGCCGGAGGGCAGCGGCTCCGGCAGTCGCTTGTACACATAGCCCACGCGTGGGATCGCCAGCCCACGCTCGCAGTTACCTGGAGTTGCACTCGTAGATGCCGGAGGGCAGCGGCTCCGGCAGTCGCTTGTACACATAGCCCACGCGTGGGATCGCCAGCCCACGCTCGCAGTTACCTGGAGTTGCACTCGTAGATGCCGGAGGGCAGCGGCTCCGGCAGTCGCTTGTACACATAGCCCACGCGTGGGATCGCCAGCCCACGCTCGCAGTTACCTGGAGTTGCACTCGTAGATGCCGGAGGGCAGCGGCTCCGGCAGTCGCTTGTACACATAGCCCACGCGTGGGATCGCTAGCCCACACTCGCAGTTACCTGGAGTTGCACTCGTTGCCGGAGGGCAGCGGCTCCGGCAGCCGCTTGTACACATAGCCCACGCGTGGGATCGCTAGCCCACGCTCGCAGTTACCTGGAGTTGCACTCGTAGATGCCGGAGGGCAGCGGCTCCGGCAGTCGCTTGTACACATAGCCCACGCGTGGGATCGCTAGCCCACGCTCGCAGTTACCTGGAGTTGCACTCGTAGATGCCGAAGGGCAGCGACTCCGGCAGCTGCTTGTACACATAGCCCACGCGTGGGATCGCTAGTCCACGCTCGCAGTTACCTGGAGTTGCACTCGTAGATCCCGGAGGGCAGCGGCTCCGGCAGCCGCTTGTACACATAGCCCACATCGGTGCCAAGGCCGATAGTGTGAGCGCCTTCGAGAGTCATCTTCCAGCAGGCGCATTTGCTTTTGTCCTGAAACAATTGGAAATATCCCGCTTTCATTGTAAATCTGTAAATTTTATGAAAAAAATGTTAATGAGCTGCTGGAGCGTCATTACAATCGCTTAAATATAGTTTTCACTTCTCATGCTCTAAAAGTACGCCAATATAGCCCTACGAAGCGGGACTGAAGTGACCACTTTAGTCTCTAGGGAGTGAAAAGTAATTATACCCTGTCCATTCGTTCATTTTCTTTTTGACAACTCACGCCCATGAATTCAGTTTTCTTTTTTCGAAATAATTAACTACAGTAATATCGTACGTTATTGACGGGTACCGCCCACTTAGTGAAGTCACCTGTGCATTACAAGCAACCACATATTATAAAAGAGGTCTCATATAAATTATAATCTTATATCAATAAGATACATTGATTATTTGGAAAAATAATTTGACTGTTCATTGACTCTTAAAAGCAAATTTAAGAAAAAACGTATCAAATGAAATAAGAGTAAAATTATTTAGTACATTACAATAACAACGATTCATCAGACTATATTTATAGATTTATTTTTATATGCCTATGTTTTTAAAAAAAAACTTTATTATACGAATAATTATTATTGAACCTAAAAATATTTCAATATTAAATCGATTGAAAGTTCTTCTTAAATAAAATCGATTATTATTTCTAATCGAATCGGTAACGTGTGAGGGCGTCACTAATTTCGAACTGTCTCGAATTGTCAAAAAGAAAATAAACGAATGGACAGGGTATCGGGGGTATCGGGTAGGTTTTTTAATTTCCTTCATGTGACATAGACAAACTTAAACAGCCAGTGAATATATTATTATCTGTGGAGTGTGGTTTATATGTGTTTTAAATTGTTAATCTGTGACTGGTTTAAAAGAAAAAACTGACCGCAAAAAAATCATAAATTTTGTCAAGTTTAAATGTGTTCGGTTGTAATTAAATTTATTAGGAATCTCCAGTGACAGTAAGGAGTTTGACTTCGGGCAAAGAGCAAAAGTCGAGCAAAGAAATAATCTTTTGCCGCCAAACTCGCGGAAGATTTACCTAAAAACTTACGAAAGTATGGACTGGAGGAATAAGAAACATTTGTGATTTTTATTTTATTAAGTAATATTTATTAAATGTTTTTGTACTAAATTAACTATTTTTCTCGCACTCTAAGTGAAAAGTACAGTTTGCACCTCGAGACTAAACGCCAATTTAATATACTTACCCTCAGTTTCGTTGACTCCCATCACACGCTCGGGAATCAAACTACCTCTGGTATATTATGGCTTGGATTAGTCCCTCGATATAAAATATACTATAGTTAATTCCCTAAACTGAGGGTAGCGAGCAATTTCGTCAGCAAATATCCAGCCTAGCTGCCTAGGAGATGCGGGCAAATTGACAGGGTCATAATTGGTATAAAAACGAAGATGATTTTAACAACCGTCATGTATTTTTGTACTTTTAAATATGATATTCAGCATACACAAATAAGTATTTAAGAATATAATATTTTTGTAGGTTTTTTTGACATATTAGTTTAAGCGAAACTACGGACATTGCATTAGTGAGTAGGCCCCCTGGTGACCGCTGACTGGCTGGGAATGAAAAATCATACTACGAAATTGCTCACCACGCTCAGTTTGGAAAATAAACTTGCTTGGATATAAGCACAAAATAAAGAGTTTACAGAAGGACTGCTCGCACCTTTTTCCAAAACTTGCGTGAACCGCCCAGGGTTACTACTAAATTCGCTCTGAATTTTTACAATGAAGTAAGTAAGTTATACCTACTTATACCTACTTGACAGAACCGGCCAAAAACAAAATTCATTATGTGAAAAAATTGCACAAAGTTCCACAAAAACAAAAACACTCGCCACAGTGCGACTTTCTGACTCACCGAAGCTCACTGACTGCGCTTGTAAACTCATGTCTCTGTGTGCGTGCGTCAAAAATGGCAAGTTGTTCTAAGCGGGCTATCTGTCAGAGCGCCGCGCATGTCTAATTTGTGATATAAGGCATATATCTGTTACTTTTTAATAATGGTTCACGTGAAACTTCTAGACCGCTCTGAACAAGAGACAAACCCCGCATTTTTTACTATTTTTTACCTATGAAAAAAAAAGAGTTTAGCGCATTCGTGAAACAATTTCAGTGCGAACTAGAAGTTTGACGCGAACTATCCATACTTCCATACTAATATTATAAATGCTAAAGTAACTCTGTTTCTCTGTCTGATACGACTGAAGCTACTGAACCGATTTAAATGAAATTTGGCTACTTTTGATTTGTAAAAAAGTGTTGTTAAGGTTTGAAAATGGTGATGGAAGGTTGTATGAAGGTATTGTAATTTTCAGAACTAGAAGCATAAAATTCATATTTTAGGCTGTTGATTAGATATAAATAAATATGGCATTCAGTTTGTGAAAATGTCCCCCTTTAAAAATTTGCAAAAATGCGACCTCCAAGGGGTTGTTTCGGGGGAAAATTCGTTACTTCAAGTGCTAGGACCCTCAAATCTTACATAGGGGTTCTTTTCAGGACGTAGGTGCTAAATAAGACGGGATTTTGTGAATAACAAGTATCGTAAGTCTGAAAAAATCCCATATAAGCAGACAAAAATCCCAAGCAGGATGCAATAGGAATATTTTGTGATCTTTCGAAAGCATTTGATTTGCGTTTATTAAGCTGAGACATTACGGTGTTTCAGATATTTCGTCTAAACTTATACAATCTTATCTCACAGACAGAACACAAAAAGTGAGTATCAACTGGACCACCTCTTCCGGTGCCACCATTAGCATGGGAGTGCCCCAGGGATCGATATTAGGCCCACTGCTTTTTCTTATTTATATAAATGACCTTCCTCACTTTGTTAAAGACATTTGTGAAATAGTATTATTTGCTGATGATACCTCGTTGATTTTTAAAATCAACAGAGCAAGCATTTGACGATGCAAATAATACTCCTTCAAAAGTACTATGTTGGTTCACAAGTAACAATTTCTTACATAATGCAAAGAAAACAAAGTGTATTAAATTCACTATGCCTAATGTTAAACAGGTTAATACCATTATCAACATGAATGATGTCTCATTAGAAATTACGAACTCTACGGTATTTTTAGGAATTACTCTAGATTCTAAGTTACAGGGGGTCCACATATAACGGCTTTGGCAGGGAGACTTAGTTCGGCCGCTTGTGCTGTCAGAAAAATTAGACTCCTGACTGATATTGAAACAGCAAGACTAGTGTATTTTACTTACTTTCATAGCGTTATGTCGTATGGTCTACTGTTGTGGGGCTCAGCTGCAGACCTTAACACCATTTTTGTACTCCAAAACAGAGCCATTCGGTCGATATACAACCTTAGGCCACGCGACTCGCTCAGAGAAGTATTTAAGAAGATTGATATTTTAACTGTGCACGCTCAGTATATTTTCGATAACATAATGTATGTGCGCAAAAACTTGCATATGTTCAAAAAAAACTGTGATACTCATACACACAATACTAGAAATAAAAACAAACTTATTACTCCAAGTCTTAAGCTACATAAGGTAGGAAATTCTTTTGTGGGTCAATCTGTAAAATACTTTAACAAAATACCTCAAAGTCTTGTTGATGTACCTCTTTACAAGTTCAAGTCTACAATTAAAACAAATTTGCTAAAACAAGGTTATTATAATGTGGAGGATTACTTGAACGACAAGAATTTGTGGTCATAGTAGGAATAATCTGCTCCTCTGCTCAAATAATGTATTTTTATTGTTCTTTTGACTGTACTCAGAATTAATTTGTTGTAAAACAATACAAAGTTCAAAAGAGTAACTATCGAGTTTCTTGCCGGAGTCTTCTCGATAAGAAGCAACTTCCGAACCGGTGGTAGATTCGCACTATATTTATTTAGAATATGTACTATTATTGCATTATTTTATTTACGTCTATTATCGTTTAAATTTTTTTTTTGTGATTTTTGACATTTCATAAGTGCTTCTTTGTAAAATCTTAAGTGATTAAATGATTTTTTACTTTTACTTTACCTAACTTACTTTACTTTATATGATAAAAAACAAGTTCACGCGGGCGAAGCCGCGGGCGGAAAGCTAGTACATTATATTCAAACAATTAATACAAAGAACAACATACTATTCAAGAGGTCGCAATGTTGAGATTCGACCCTTCAACCTGCTTCAACCATCAATTTGTATGCAAGCCATTGAACCAACAACCACTTTACATTACAATGAGATACTAGCATCTATAACATACCACGCAGTCATCAATACAGTCGCAACCGCACAGGAACTCAGGGTCCAAGTTGAGCGGCACTCCCGCAGTGGGGGTCCGCTCAGTGTTGTATGAGCAGAACTCAGGTAAGGACTCGTCGTAGTAATTCACGCAGGGGACTGGCACGTTTTCTTTGCCGTGAGAGAGATCCTAGAGAAAAGAGACAATATTATAGGTGTTATAGTAGAAGGTCTGTCTCTGGGGTTGCCGCCCGGCTTCGCACACTCGCCGCCGAGCGCGTTATTTATTGTTTTGTTTCTGATTGGTTCAACTGGAACTAGTAATTATAAGTAATTTTGAGAATACCATTACTATTTTCACTGTAAGATGATATGCCTGACAGCTCTTATTGGTCCGTGTCACGCATACTATTTCAAACTAAATAAAAAGAAACTGGCAAAAGAAAATGTGTTAAACTGTTGAAAAAATATTGTTCCTTTGAATCTTATCAAGTAAGTTATTGTTATCATTATTAACTGTTAATAAATGAAGCATTTGAAATTAAATTAACATATCTTTACAGCGCCTGATGCGTGAAAAGGAACGCAATTCAATAGTGTATATACACTACTGAATCGACAAATAGTAGATTATACACCAAGGGGATAAAGCACTGTTTTATGTCACGGGCGCTACATTGAATCCTGAACGTAACGAAGGACTCCAAATTTAACTCCCGAGCGCAGCGAGGGTGTTATAAGTTAATTCCCGAGCAAAGCGAGGGAATTAAGATTGAGTCCTGAGTGCAGTGAGGGATTCAAGCGCCCAAGAAAAAAACAGTTTTATCCCGGTGGTGTATACTCTACTTTTCTCACTTTATGCGAGACAATAAAAAACCAGGCTTAGTAGATAGTGTTAATACAGCATAATAAAAGTGCAAATTGATATTGGAGACATTAGTCCAATATGGAAAGATAACGTTATATTTTTATTTGGTACGTTTATCGAGGTTGAGCTAGAGTTTGAGTTGTGTTCAAGGCTTCGGACACTTGTGTCTGAGGGTCGAGTTGTTCCGTAAAGGTTGGAGAAGGTCGTCTCTGATGCAGTGGGCTTGATGTAAATGTGACGTGTTTTGAGGAAGATGACTGTGGTGGCAGAGGCGTCCAGGGATCATAAATTGTAGACGATGTTTTCATATTTATCTTTTCACCAATACGATAGCTCGTTCTTTCTTCATTTTTTATAGAATTTTCAATGTAGCCCTCTGCCACTGCATCGGACTTCCAGCCATTCAGACACAGACTTTGCGCCTTTTGCAGTTTTCCATGTGTCAAAATCTTTATAGGCTTTCAGGTATTTTTCCTTTGACTTTTCTGGGAGTAGATTATTGACAATGCCTATGGCATCTAATTTAATAGCTTCTGGAGTCAAAATACTTTCATCACTCGACATTTTTTATTTTTTCTTTGAAATATTTATGGAATCTTCTAAAGCTAGTAGTTAGTAGTAGTAGCTACGGCTATAGCAACTTCTTTCAGCTGGCGTGGCCTACTCGATTTGACAAACAAATGAAGTTCGTCTCAGTGCGAATCTAGTGGGCCACGGCCTCGGTCTTCGAAAATCGAGTTGGCCGCGCCCGCTGAGGACACATTCTGTTTAGTGAAATTAGACTTTATAGACATAGCAATAAGAATTATGAAAGTGAAAATCACATTATTGACCAGCGGGTTATAATAGAACATTATAACCCGGCTAAAGCCAAGAGATATAATGTCTTGCTTTCGGTAAGGTTTACATGACATATAATTCGGCATTGTCGAGCATGTGGTGTGAAAAATAGATTAATAGCTGAGCGACCATTTAGTAATTTGTAATTACGTCATTCGCATCAGTACCAGTGCGTCTGCCTTCAGTGCAATTTCTTAGTTATTATTTTCAAGATACTGCGATTTATTCTATTACTTATTAGCCAAAACCCGTTTATTAAGATTTATTTAAAAAATAAAAATCGGTAAATCTGATTCCATTTTCTTTGCCAACTCGATTAAATGACATTCGTTACAGCACTATAATTGAAAATTATGAACTGTCAGGGATATCATCATACGGCGAAAGTAGTATAATGACTACTACTAATACTTAACGATGTTATATTAATTTCAGTAATACTTTTTTTAAAGTTATTAATTAAATAAGCGACCCTGCGCTCTGACAGCCAAATCTGTTACGTTCAGCGGCGCACAGTGGAATATGAACGCTCGTGCTACGCGATAAGTTTCGATTCCGCGTGCAAGCTACCTAAACATGGCCTTGATCGATAGCACGGACAAATTAAAAAGTAATAGTGTGACACGAACTTGTAAGATAAAAGAAGACTTTTTACTTGTCTGCGTATCTTGAGAGAATCTTCTGTACGAAGTACTATTACCTATTCTGTGATAGGAGTATAAAATTAGGTTTTTGAAAAAAAAGGATTGCTAGATTTGGTGAAGTTTCTAAAAAGGAAAACGCATGTAGTCGTCATCTATACAATATACTAGATGTAGTTATGTTGATGATTCTTTAAAAACATGGATGGATTGAAAGCTGTCTAGAGTGTGTTAAATTAACTAAAACAAAGTGATGAATATACAGGCCGATTATTTATACCATTAGGAAAATGATATGAAGCAATCTCTTCCAGACAACCTACAGGTATAGGAAAGATGATAGAAAGGCTTTAGGCACTTGCTTACAAGTGCATAAATACTAAAGGTACGAAAGTGGTCTTTACTAAATAAATAATCAATATTTACATACCATACATAAACAAATATTCAAAATCCTATAACATAATATATAAAATACAAACAATATACCTACATAGATTCATAAACAACAATACTCAAATAAATACACACAATTTTAAGAAGAGGATATTATTTTAAATACAATTATACCTATATGAAATTTCATTTAATTATTCAATAAATTATATAAATATAAATATAATTTATTGAATAATGATTTAAGAGTATAAAGTAGTGTTGTTTGTGTAAATACCTTTTTCCCAACTAGACATTTGTTGAGTACAAATTCTGCGAGGCAGTGCGTGTGGGGGGTGAAGTCGAAAAGGTCAACTGCCATGTCAGATTGTACCTGTGAAAGGACATATCACATTAGGGTATAATTGCCACACTAGAGACGTTAATTAAACAAACAAATTTATATTAGTAATATGAATCATTGGTATTAGGAATACATTTAAAGTCCACACTTCCGTTTCTTCGTTTTCATTGGACCAATGAAATGAGTAATGAATATACGATTATCTAAAGATATCCTATTAAGATCTTTCATTTTCAGCCAGTCAGCGGTTACCTGTCAATAATTCATCCTCCAGGTCAGATGTTTACAGACGAAATTGCTCGCAACCCACAGTTTGAAAAATTTACTTGATTGGTTATAAGAGATGGTAATACGGCCCCTGGCGGATTTTTCTAGTGTTTTCTAACATAACATACCATCACGACTTTATCCCAAACGGGGTAGTCAGAGGCAAGTGACTGTTGCCATCATGGTGAACGGAACACTCAGAAGCCCACTTTTCACCAATGGTATTAGAACCCAACGTGGTAGGTGGTGAGCCTTTCGCTGCTATCCGGGTTGATTTGGTTTGTTATCGATGGTTTCCATCACCGGAGAGTTAGTCGGAAATTAAACAATGACGACAAAGATTTTGGTTCTGGCCAGATTTGAACTCGGGACCACACGATCCGCGACCCGAGTTGGAGTGCTTAACTTTGTTTTTTACGTATCATAAACCAACGTTGTTCTTGAGCTTTTGTATCAGGTTGATTTTTTAAAATTTCTATCTTTAGGTCAGTAAGACAAGTTAAGAATAAGTCTATAAAAGCATTCACAAAATAAACACATTAAAAATCGGCTCAATGAGATAGGAACAACCGGTGACCATGTTTGATAAGATAAATATATCTGACTGTATCTGTCCTAAAAACCTATAACTGACTGTACATACCATTCGCAAGTACCGGTGTAATTCCCGCATGTTCCTCAGGCGGCGGCCGCACGGCGCGCGGTACATCACTTCCTTGTGCCCTTTGTAGCGGACGATTTGTCTGAAAAGGCATGGAAAATACATAAATAAATAATATACGAGTAGGTTCCGACCGGTAGGAAGTGTCAATAATTAGGGGAATGACATAAACTGTCATTTTGATTATGCAAGTGCTGTCATTTAGATCATTTAAAGCCAAAATAAATAGTTTGTATTCAACTACTAATACAGTTTTCTTTTTGAAAAAGAAAGATAATTATTCGGAGCATAATCGGTGGAGGGGGGGGCTGAATCGAACCCACGACCTCCGGTGCTGAAGGCAGGATCGCTGCGTTCGCACCAACAGGTCAGTCATAATAAATAATTATAAAACTTTTCACTTCTCATGCTCTAAAAGTACGCCGATATAGCCCTACGAAGTGGGACTAAATGTTTTAAATTGTTAATCTGTGACTGGTTCAAAAGAAAAACCTGACCGCGAAAATTTCTAAACTTTTGTCGAGTGTGAATTTGTTCGAATTAAATGTTTTTGTACTAAATTGACTATTTTTCTCGCACTCAAGGTGAAAAGTATAGTTTGCACCTTGAGACTAAACACCAACTTAATATTTACTGGCTGATTGAGTTTGTCTATGTCACATAAAGGAAATTAAAAAACTAATTACTTTTTACTCGATAGAGACTAAAGTGGTCACTTTAGTCCCGCTTTGTAGGGCTATATTGACGTACTTTTAGAGTATGAGAAGTAAAATATAATTATTGGTGAGTAACTTAACTACTCACCTCTCCCACCCGCTGAGCAGCGGTTTGGCTAAGGGATTATAGGTCCTCAAGTCATTGAGCGCCAGAACATCCTTCCTCTTGCAGTGAGCACCGCAGGAATGGGTCGACATCTTGTACGGCTTGACTGCATTTTTGGGGGTGTAGTACTGAAAATTATTAAATAATATTATTTGTGTTATTTGGAATGTATTCTTGTGTGTTTGTATGTATGTATAATAAGAACAATGACTCCCACCCAGTAAGCCTAAATTATATTTTATTCTTCAAGTGATTTGATTCGATTCAGAAGAAAGTATTTGATTAAATTATATTTAAGAAGGAAATGTCCAGAGATAAAAATATTTTATCATTAAATACATTCAGGCAATCAAAGAGATATATACTCTGTCAATTCAATTTTTGTGTATAAAAACAACATTGAAAAGAGTAACCATCGAGTTTCTTGCCGGAGTCTTCTCGATCGGAAACAACCTCCGAACCGGTGGTAGAGTCACATTATAATTAAATATGATATTTAATATCATAGTATTATTTTATGTAAGTTTATTTTTATTTAAGTGGTATATTTTTTCTATATTTTTTTTTGTATTTGACTTGTCATAAGTACTTTTTATAAGTCTATATGAATAAAGATATTTTTAACTTAACTTTTTCTTTACCCTTGATACAGCTGATGTGGAGGTATTTTTCAAGAGGAATATTTTCCATTTATTTGCCTACATTTTTTTAAAGAGATGTCTGTTTCTGTAATGATACATAATTTACATAATTTCAACACGCTTTTTTTTATTTTCTACAAAAACAGTCACTTTGTAAAAAATATGTTTTGAAAAGCCTGATAAAGTCAGTATTTCATGACGTAGTCATTGTAAGAAAGAAAGAAATAAAAGAAAAAACATTTATTAATTTCATGGACATCGCATTACAAAAAATCACAAAAACAATTATGAAGGAACAAAAAAAAACTTGAATTAAAAAAAGACATGATAAAAATATCAACAGGCAGCGGTGTCACGAATTCACGATGTCCAAATAATAAATTGGACCGCGCTCAGCTTAAGCCGTGCCTGATAGGCCCAGACGCTGATTTTTAGCAAGCCCAGCGAGTGGGCGCACGGACAATTGCGGGTACGTGTAGATAATAAAATAAAATAAATATTTCATCGGAACAAAAAGCAAGCGATGAAGTTGTAATCAGAATGTGTAGTGTAACTATGTGTGTTTGTGTGCGTTTACTTATCATGACAGAACGGCGCGAAAACATTGCAGCAATGGGTAAGTGTGTGTGCGTGTTTGTGTATGTTGTGGGTGCGTGTCTGTGTATGTTGCGTGTGCGTGTTTGTGTATGTTGTGTGTGTGTGAGACTAACCACAACGCGGCTGGTGACAGCGTCGGTGCTGGCGGGCGCGGGCTGCGGCGCGGCGGTCGACTTCTTGGCGACCGCGCGTTGGCGGAATTCGCGCTACAAATGGAGATAGATAGATGGATAATACTAATAAATGCTCTTACAGGGTTTGAAAAAAAAAGTTGACCTAACATGCCAACAAGCGATTTCAGTGTTATAATTTTTAGTAGCATTAAAAACATTCACAGAAACGCTACCAGTTACACTTTGAATGCAATGAGACCATCGGTGTTTTGAATAGCCTTGACTTGCCTTGACTTGAGGAACATCTGATAGTTCTAAAATAAACAGTATTCAAGGCTAATGAAATTTGTAATGTTAAATTTCTAAGCATTCTTAAAAATAAATTTCCTAAAAAAACAACCATGATGAACTTTTGTCAACTTTTATTTACTTCAACATTTAAAATTTCAAATAATACATCAGCTTACCTCCTGTGCAGTAACGGGCGGCGGCGGCGGCGGCAGCGGCTCCGATTTGTTCTGTTCTTCTGAACGCGTGTATTCCACGTACGGCATGTTCACCTGACAACAAACATACACTTTATTCTACCAAACATAAGGAATTGCCAGATGAATTATTACAATTCAAGAGGTAATTTGACAAACATTTTTGTTCTATTTTTCTACACTGTTTTTTTATCTTCCTTCTATACGAGTTGCCTGTGGGTGGAGTATACCAAGAAGCAGTATAGCGCCTTGCGCGTCCAGTATAATAATGCATTGAGGGTGCTGCTGGGGCTGCCTCGGTTTTGCAGCGCTTCGGGGATGTTTGCTGAATACCGCGTGGATTGTTTTTATACAACCATGCGTAAGCGGTGCACATCCCTGGTCCGTAGGGTTCGGGCCAGCTCCAATAGCATCCTTGAGGTGTTATCAAATAGATTTGACTGTCGGTACATGAATCATGCAGCGATGATTCATGTGCGAACATCAAGTTAAGACAGCCTTGCCTAGGTAAGAATTTTAATTTTATTTTAAATTTATTGATTTGTTTTATTTTTGTAGTATGATATTATTGTATGTAATTGTTATTATTTTTCGTTTTATTTCTAATTATAAATGTTTTAAATTAATAAGTATTCTATGTATAATTTTCTATGATCCCAAGAGGGTTGAAATAAATGAATTTAATTTAATTTAATTTATAGATTATCGTGTTGAAATTTGTATATGTTATAGTTAAAACTCGTTTTCTCTAGTTAAAACTAGTTTTTACGTAATGCCTTTGTTAAAACTAGAAATACCTAGTTAGGACTGGAATTTACCACTGTAATGTTTGATTTACAGATAAAACTAGTTGTCAATTCGAGCTTCAGTTAAACCTAGCACTAGAGAAACTAATTTGGGATTAAAAACAAGATATAAGTAATTTTAAAAATGGGGGACTAACTTTTCGCATAATGTTGAGTTTCGTAAAGTTGCTTAGCATAACTCATTTGGCATAACATAATTACATTAAAGTGTTATAATGTATGCTTCGCATAACTTTTAAATAGCATGATAGTCCAAGTGCATATTATTACATAGCATTACAGTCTAAATGCATATCATTACATAATAAGTAGTGAAAGCCTTAATTACTTTCGGCTACTACTACTAGCTATATTATGTTAATCCTCAAATCTTAAAGCATAATTTAAGATGGCATAATTTGTGAAATCACTAATACCAATTTCACTTGGTTGGTTAGTGTAGATCAATTTGACCGAAATAGCTAGGTTAGAACTGCGAGCCGAGCGAGCGAAGCGAGCGTGCCGCGGCAGCGGCTGGCGACGGCCACAGCCAATTTATACTTATATAACTTGGTTGTTTAGAGCATGCTAATTGATCAGAATAAGGTATGATGAACTTGAATTTCGGTCGGAACAGTTTTAACTGACTCGCTTCGAAAAAACACGTTTTGTCTGTTAAGAACTAGTTTTAACTGATATTCAATTTTGAGCATTAGTTAATTCTAGTACTAACAAAGGCAAATAAGTAAAACTAGCTCTAACTAGGTAAAACGCGTTCTATCTAAAAACTGGTTTTAACTGTAACATATATAGTCATATTTGAAGGTATCAGTCAATGAATGCTCAGAAAGGGATGTAGATGGAAAAGTCGAAAGCAGAAAATTTTACTTCAGAACTTTGTTTGGACTATTTAGGAGATAAACATCATACTAAAAGTCCTTACCCCCCCGGTGTGAGACGAGGTCCCGTTTTTTGGTTACATCTCGAAAACGGTGCGTCGAACGAAATTCTGTCGTATTACATAAAGAAAGCTAATAAAATGATCTACAACTTTGGCATTCAAACTTTTTATCTATCTCCAATCTTTGCCTTGCTGAGCTACGAAATATGGTCGATTTTCAAAAATACCTAAGCTAAAGGTAAGTATGATCAATAAACGTTTCATTTTCAGGTAAAACGTAGCTATTATTACCTTAATATTTTGAACTCTAATTGCTCAACCAAAATGTGTTGTTGTTACTGTTTAGCTCAAAAGCAATTAGTTTTATTTTCAAATTGTTGTTTTACAGCACGACCCCGGTTTCTAATTTTCAACTGTATATCAGTCTATTGTCAACTGATTGCTACGATCCAAGCAGCCTTAGTGTAGAAGTCGCTGAATACTGTATGACTTAAACTGTGTATTTTGGAAATAAAGATTATTATTATTATAATATTCCGTAAATCGTTTCAACATGCGTAATTTGAGTAAAAAATACTATTTCCATTAAAAGAAGAAAAATTCCGAAAATAAATAAATCGACGCGTTTTTTTTGCGCAGACCAAGGTAGGTAATCCGTTTTCGAAGCTCACCCTAGGCTGAGCCTTAGTCCTAGGCATAGGCCGCGCGCGGTGCCGCTCGGCCGCCTGCAGCTCCAGGTACAGCGGCGCGAGGCGAGTGGACCCGCGGTATATCCACTCCATGCGGTTGTCTTCTTCGAAGTGAACTTGCACGAGTGACGCGTCTACTTGCATCACGGTTGACGCCCACCATTTTCCTGGGAGATGGGGAGGAGAAATGGTAACTTATTGAATGTTGCTCTGATTTTTGCATGTCACACTGCTTATTTTCATATTCAAGTTCATTTAATCGTCATCACAGGTGGTGTCACAAGCTGACAAGTTATAACATTAATAAAAAAGAACTTCATGATGCGCCTTCTGCGGCATGCGAAATACATAATACAATTTAAATTAATGGTCTTTTTTACATGGGATTAGAAATACAAATTAAAATAATAATATAGATTAAAAATATGTCATTAATGATTCAAAATAAGTACTTAGGTCAGATTAATATCCACTTAATTACAAATAGTGTCTATACAGGGCAATTCTTAAACAAATCACAAAAAATAACAATAAATGAAATGTCTATAATTTAAAATTAATGTCCCTAAAGTAGTCATTCAAATTATAATATCATTTTTCCACTAACAATCTTGACAGTACAAATTTAAATCTATTAACATTGTAGTATTTCAGTGTGAGTTTATTGAACACTTTTGGGGCCATTGTGGGTATACTTTTTCGCATTAATGCAGTTTTACATGGTTACATATCTAAAGATATATGTTTTTAAAAGTAATTTTTACTAATATTCTATTTATTATTGTGTAATTATCTATTTAAGTATGTATTTAGAAATATTTAAGTATGTTCATCAGTCTCTGACGCCCATAGTCCAAGCACTGCTTGGTTTGGGGTCAGATGATCTTGGTGTGAATTGTCCCAGATGTATATTTATTATTTATAAAGAGGTAAACGTGTGTGAGTTGGTATGTTTAAGGTAGGTAGTAAGTAATCTCCGAAACTACCGAACCGATTTTGAAAATTATTACACTAATATACAGCAACATTATCAGGGAGTGGCTCTATATAAATTGGTGCAAGGACAAGCTTTAGCCCAATTTTTTTTTAATTCAGGTGGACGAAGCCGCTGGCGGACAGCTTTGAAGATTACCCTTTACTTCAACAAAAACACTCAAAATAATAAACAAGGCCGAATATTATATTCGTCGAAGTGGGTTCCAACAATTTTTTTTTATAAAACGTATTTTTCTATTATAGTGTAAATGATTTTCTCATATTGTTGAGTATTTTTCGTGTACCACGAGGGGTGTTAATTTCTCTTCAAATTTTGGAGTAAAGTGACGATGAGGGATAATCATTACAGTAGAGCTTATATTAACTCAATTACTAATTTAATAATAAATAAATATGCGCCAGACAACACACCTCTTGTAATGGTCTCAAAGTAGGGATTAATATCCCTGTGTTACGAGGTACCACACAAGGAAATCAGCCAGGGGCGCCTCCCAGCACACCCAGACCCGAGTCAATTCAGAAAAGATCGTTTCCTGAATCGACCTGACCAGGAATCGAACCCGGAACACTACGGAAATCGAGGCGAGAAACCGTGCTACGGCGCTTTACGCCAATCGGTGACTAGAGGAGATAAAATTGACAGGATCTGTTAATATATTGACAGAAGGGGTTAATACGATAACAAGAGATAAATAGTGATGGCTGTAGGGTAAATAAATAATAAATATAAATATCCCTGGACATTATTCCACACAGCGCCATCTAGCCCCAAAGTAAGCTAATTAAAGCTTGTGTTATGGGATACTAGACAACGGATAAACATACTTAAATACATTTTCTTTTGTAAATACATACTTATTATACATAGGAGACACCCAGACCAGTACAAACAGACATGTTCATGCACACAAATGTTTGTACTGTGCGGGGATCGAACCCGCGACCTCTGGTGTAGTAGCCAACTTCTTAACCATTACACCAAGTCAAAAGGGTAATATCGACTACAAGAGTAATTATGACTAGAAAGAGGTTATTCTCACCGTTCCACTCGGTCTTCAAGCTTTGCCCTGCATGCAGCCTCACCATGGGCCTCTCAGGGTACGCTATTAAGTACTTCCGTACAAAGTCCCTTGAGAATGGATGTACTTCATCCCATACTAGCGCGGAACATTCGCAGACAATGCGGGTGTCTTTGTGGGCCACGTACTGGGCGTATCCGTCGTCGAAGAATACGAGGTATCTGTTGGAGAATGGGAATAGAAGTAAGAAAGAAATGGGTTTATTTGGCACGAAATGCAGTAAAATACAACAAAAAAATAAGATAAGATAAGTTAGATAGATAGATAAGATAAGATAATCATTTATTGTGATAACTGTGTACATTGGTTGTTATAAGCATAATGGCATCAACAGTTTACCCATTTCGGACGTACAATATTTGAACAATACAAAAAATTACTGACAACTAAAAAACTCATCTAAATTATAAAAACATTTGAACATTAACCAGTCTTTAAGCTTCCTCTTAAACTGTGGATGATCGAGTGACTTGATACTCATAGGTAAATGGTGAAATATCAGAATTCCAGAAATCAAATCTATAAATATAACTGGAGGATTTCAAGATGCACATGTCAAATGCATATTGATATCGTAATTTACCCTTTGTCAGACTTTTCATTCTAAAATGTTCCTTATTATCTTTTACAAATACAGAAATTTCCATTATATATATAATTATATATTAATATATAAATACGTGTCAGAGTTAGAAATTTATTATTTTTGAATACTTCCCATAGCGAGTCATATCTGTGCACATTGTACATAATTCGAAGACATTTCTTTTGAAGTATAAACGTGGACTGAACATTAACAGAATTACCCCAGAATATTATACCATACGTTAAAAGAGGATAGACATATCCACAGTATGATTTTTTGGCTACATCTATTGAAGCCACACTGTTTAGGATTGATATGGCATAGCAAATACTTGAAATTCATTTTTTTGGCACTAAATGCAGTAAATACAACAACAAAGAACACAAAATATTGACACTGGTTTTCACTTTTCAGTAAATAAGTAAGTATCGCTTACCATTTTGTATAAGTATACCTATCTAACTTTGAACTAAGAAGAGCTTACATTTTAAGTTGCGATCGAGGAACTTCCTCCTTTTTTGTAAGTGGGTTAAAAATACTTAACCTGCCTGTTGTAAACCCAAAACAAGTTTAAAAGAGTAACTGCTGAGTTTCTCGCCGGCTCTTCTCAGCAAGAAACAACTCCGACGCGGTGGGAGTCGCATTATGTCTGTATACTGTGTATTTATATATCCATGTTTCCTTCATAATTCGCACAGTCGGCAATTGCGTTCTATAAATACTCTCTTCTCTCCTTACACCCGCTCATTCTTCTGGCATTTTGTCTAGTTCCTTCACTGTTTCGGCAATACGACTTTGGAACAAACTGCCGGTCTTGGTTAGAAAGGCGTGCAGTAAATTTGCTTTTAAAAAGGCTTTGCGTGCGCACTATAAAAAATTGATGACACCGCAATAACTGTAGTTTTGTCATTCTCTTGCACCCACCTGTTATCTGTCTGTTTTTTTTTAATTTTTGTCTATAAAATGTGTAATATGTATATATGTTTTTGTAATTCTTTACACCCAATTTAAAACTTTTATCTCTAGCACTGCCTATAATATTTGTCTGACTGTGTGGTTGACTGGTAGAGAATGCCTCTAGGCATAAAGTCCGCCCTTTGTAACATAGACTATGTGCAATAAAGTATGAATAAATAAATAAATATTATTATAGTATTTATGTCTATTATTTAGTATATCTTGCTGTAAGTTTGACGATTTGAAAGTACTGATACAGTCTATTTGAATCAAGTTGTTTGAGTTCGAGTTTAAAAAAAAAAAAATATTATCCAAGCAGGTAGCTGATGACGCAGTGATTCTAGTTGGTTGATCAAAAATATTAAATAAATTGAATGATTTAAAAAGATTCAAAAATCTTAGCGATAGGTCCTTCAATACGCTTCCTTAAAGTTTGCTGCACAAAGCACTTTTTTACTTCGCAATAATATAAATTACCTGCATGTTTAAAGACTTCAAAATAAGATCAAATAAGTTAAGTCAATTTTATGAAAAAAAAAAAAAACGTTGTCTAACTAACCTGTAGTTATTGACCGGGTTTGGCACCTCTGCCACAATTCCTGAGTAGAATGTCGGTCTCCTGGTCGGGTTCATTGGGTCTTTGAATATAGCTATGACTCTTGTACCTGGGAAAGAATGAATCACATAAGACAAGTGTCATTCTACACAAAGAAAGAAACAAGAAAAAATCAACCTGATCCTAGGGACTCAAGCGGGATTCGAGCCCGCGACCAGTCTGGGTGGCTGTTCTTCCAACTTAGCTATCGGGGCTGTTAGCAGACCTGGCGAATTTGTCTAGTGCATTGATTAATGATACAAAAAAAATTGTTACAGATGGGCTGTACTGTACAAACGAGTATTATGCCACAGCATCGTGATTATCACAGAATAAAAATTATAACAACACCTCGTCTATACGGTTTACGGTTTAAGAACTTTATTATCTCATGAAGAATATTACAATTCACTTACTCAGAATAACATAAACAGATATACAAATAAGCAAGACAGTGAGCGTTTTTAAATAAAACCAAGAATAAAAAAATAAAAAAGTCGGGTAGATACAACTCGCAAAGAAGTGCGTCGATAGCTTGACTGCTGTTGTTTACTATCGCACCGAGCAACCACGGATATAAAGCGCGCAGAGCGTACTTGCATTCTGGATGTGGCATAATGATAACAGTTCGATTTTAAGTTTATGTTAAAATATATTTTATGCAAATTATTATTAATTACTATACTCCATTCATTAACAGCAAGGAACTGAAAATGAAACAGAATCCCGAACTGCGGGGATAAGT
The DNA here is from genome assembly GCA_947369235.1 of Udea olivalis. NCBI lineage: Eukaryota > Metazoa > Arthropoda > Insecta > Lepidoptera > Crambidae > Udea > Udea olivalis. The sequence continues at coordinate 4,153,461 of OX376370.1, read as the reverse complement.
CTGGTACATTTCCGCGTGACTGCGAGAGATATACTTTTTTTTTTGTGGCCTCAACAATCTTGCTTTTGTAGCAGATTGATTTCGCCAATGTCAAGTAGAGTCAAAACTTTTATATTGATTGGCCAGTAAGACTATTTTTTTCGTTTCTTCCTTCAAATCTGATGTTTACAGAGACACAGAAGCGGTTGGCCGGTTAAAATAAAATTGTGAGTTCTGTCTGACTTCTGTGTCTATGCTCAGTGTTAATTGAGTTCTTTACCAGCACCATCTAAAAAAAAATCAACATAGACACGAGACGTCACAATAAATTTTTAAGGGGAGACGCTGAGAAAAGAGGGGAGGTTATTTACAGACGGATGGAATAAGTTTCAATATACGAGGGTCATTCAATAAATACTTAGCCTACAAAAAGTAAACGAAAATTTTGGAATAGTGGCAATTTATTTTTCAACATAGTCTCCTTTTAGTTCGATACACTTAGCCCAGCGATGCTCCAACTTTTTTAACCCGTCCGAAAAATAGTTTTTGTCAAACTCTGCAAAATAGGCCTCCGTGGCGGCGATGACCTCCTCATTTGATCCATATCTATTCCCGGCGAGTGATTTTTTCAGATTAGGAAACAGAAAGAAGTCACAAGGGGCCAAATCTGGAGAATACGGTGGATGGGGCAGCAATTCGTAGCGTAATTCGACCAATTTGGCCATGGCAACGGCAGACGTGTGAACCGGTGCGTTGTCGTTGTGAAACAGCACTTTTTCCTTCGCCAGATGGGGTCGTTTTTTCTTTAATTCGGCGTCGAATCGGCCCAATAAATCGGCATAGTAAAGCCCTGTAATTGTTTTACCCTTCTCGAGGTAATCGATGTAGATCACACCTTGCGAATCCCAGAAAACGGTGGCCATAACTTTTCCGGCCGATTTTACAGTTTTCGCCTTCTTTGGAGCATGTTCCGGGTCTGGATCCATTGTTTTGATTGCTCCTTGGTCTCTGGTGTGTACCAGTGGATCCAGGTTTCATCGACGGTCACAAAACGACGCAAAAACTCCGCTGGATTCCGCTTAAACAGCGCCAAACACGTCTCCGATGTGGTCTCACGGTTGCGCTTGTTTTCCGGTGTGAGTAAACGCGGCACCCATCGCGCCGACAGCTTTCTCATGCCGAGTTCTTCGTGAAGAATATGATGCACTGTTCCTTCTGAAATGGCTACAGTCTCAGCTAGCTCCCGAACCGATCGGCGATCTGCCAATACGAGATCATGGATTTTTTTAATGTTTTCCTCCGTAGCAGCTGTTTTCGGTGCACCTGGACGTGGTTCATCAAAAACCGACGTACGGCCACGTGCAAACTCGTTGAACCAATTCTTGACGGTGGCCATCGATGGAGAAGAGTCACCGTACACAGCATCCAAGCGCTCTTTGATTTCGATGCGCGTTTTCCCTTCCAAAAATAGGAATCGAATCACCGAACGATATTGCTCTTTTTCCATTTTTGTAAAACCGATCGACACGTTCGCTTCCATAAGTTGTCAAATTAAAACAAATGAAGGGATTGGAATGAAAATTTGAAAAAAGAATTAAAAAAGAATGTGCTACACTGTGGTACAACTCTTTTGAAACTACAGCGCCCTCTGGCGATGAGGCTAGGTACTTATTGAATGCACCTCGTATTTACATAGATATTTCAAATAGGAGACAGAAGTTAGAAGGAAGTTTAATTTGAGGGGTCGAGGAATTTTAGGAGGAAGGGTATCGTATAGAGAGGTGGGGAATCTTTGGCAATTAAAAAATATATGATCCGGAGTAACCCTCATCCAAGCCGCATTCACATAGTGAGTTATCTTTCACGCGTATTTTGTTTAAAAAGACAGGGGTGCAAGCGTGACCGAGGCCTAACCGGCACGCTACCGACACTGAAAGTTTATTGGCGGACTTGAGTTTGAAGAACCAAGGTTTGGTGGGAATGTGTGGCTGGATGTTCCAATAGTGGCGACCTTTAAACCTGGAGGATTGGTTCCACAAACTTTGCCAGTTCTTGGTGAGGGTTTTGGCAGCCTGAGGTAAGATATCTACAGCATAGATATCTGTTCTAATGGTACCATTAGTTATAGCCTCTTTAGCCCAGATGTCCACTTGCTCGTTACCAGTAATTCCACTGTGGCCTGGTATCCAAACCAAAACTACCTCCAGATTTTGCTGATGGCATTGTAAAAGGGAGTTTTTAATTTTCAGAATTACAGGGGAAATGAATTTACTTTTAAAGGAGTTACTAAGAATTGCTTGTAAAGAGCTCTTTGAATCGGAGAAAATTACTGAACGGTTTAGTTTATGGGAAGAAATAAAAAGAAGTGCCTCTAAAATGGCAATTGCTTCTCCAGTAAATGTAGAGGTCTCTGAAGGAGACTTAAAGTTCAATAGGACTTGGAACTTTGGGGTCCAGACTGCGCTACCTACTGAACCATTTTCTGTGAACTTAGAGGCATCTGTGTAGATATGGATCCATCCCTGCCAGTCTCTACCTAGCTCTTCTGGAAACTTAAATACAGCTTGGGGGTCCTATTCTTGGTACTACCAAGACTTAAGATGATGTTGGGTTTGAAGATTAAAGCATCAAAGTCCGTTTCAAAGAGTGGGTTTACCTCAAACTGTGTCATTGGGAAAGACAAAGAAGCCAGTTTTCTTTGGCTTTTAATAATTCTGGGTGGGTCCTTCTGAGTCCAGTATTTGTTTGCAGTGTCAGATATTATTTCAGACAGAGACTGAAGTCGGGAAAGAAGTGGGTGACATGCTATTTGGCTCTTTTTGAAAATAAATCTATCAGATAAATATTGGCGTCGGAGTTCTAGAGGGGGGTCTACTGCTTCTACCTGTAGCGCGTTTGTGGGCGAAGATTTCATAGCACCTAAAACGATTCGGAGGCCTTTCATCTGGACTTTTTCTAATTTGTTTAATGTTTCTTTGCTACAGGGCTCAAGGAGAAATGAAGCATCATCAATATGGCTGCGGATAAGAGCATTATAAAGAAGTTTTTGACTATATGGATGGGAACCCCACCGGACACCAGAAAGGGACCTAATGACATTAATATTACTTTCACACTTTTGAATTACATGGCTGAAATGCGGAGTACATGACATTTTAGAGTCTAGAATAACACCAAGAAATTTAACCTTATTGGTAGAGGGAATAGCTTGCCCATTGTATGTAATTCCCGCATCTGGTATAATATGTTTTCTTGTAAATACCACAACATTACTTTTCGGTGCCGATAGTGACAACCCATGATCTGCTAGCCAATCTGTTAGGTAATGTAAGGCCGAATTCAATCTATAACTGATGTCCTCGATGGATTTGCCTGTTGAGTATAGACATAAGTCGTCGGCATATTGGAGAATGTTACAGAAGCATGAAACGCATTGTTCGAGATCGTATGTGTAAACATTGTACAAGATAGGACTCACGACTGATCCTTGCGGCAGGCCTTGCCAGACATGTCTAGGTGTTAATAATTGATCAGCTGTTCGGATCTTGATTGTTCTGCCCATTAGCAAGTTTGTTGCACAATGAACTAACCTCTCAGGAAGACTCAAGCGAAGCATCTTCTCTCTGAGCACCGGAAGCTGTACATTGTCATAAGCAGATGTAATATCAAGGAATACACCTACTAGGTACTAACCTTTGGAGAAGGCAACCCTAATATCTGTAGTTAAAACTCCTAAACTATCTGTAGTACCTTTAGATTTGCGGAATCCGAATTGAGTATTAGCTAAGATTTTCTTCTTCTCTACAAGCCATTCCAGTCTATTTTTCATCATGTGTTCCAATACTTTGCACAGGGTGGAGGAAAGTGCTATGGGTCTGTAGGAGGCGGCTTTTGTGGGGTCTTTGCCTGGTTTTAATAGGGGAATAATCACTTGGGACTTCCATGCCTCTGGAACGTCTCCTGTCTCAAATATGGCGTTGAGTAGGTCCAAGTAGGATTCTTCACCAATTGGCCCCAGGTGGGAAAGGAAGGAGTAAGGGATGCCATCTTCACCTGGTGCAGAGTCTCTAAGACCTCTGACAGCGAGTTGTAGCTCAGATAAAGAGAAGGGTTGGTCAAATCTGTTTTCATTAGAAGAATTTGAGTATAGGGAGGGTAAGCAATTTTCATTAGGAGCGGAAGGAGGGGATAATTTATCTGCAAAGTCATTCAGCCAAACAGATGGGTCATTCGAAGAAGGGGATAAGCTAGAAATTGAACAGCGGAAGCGTCTGATGTTTGTCCAGACTTTTGAGGATGAGGCTCTAGGAGAAAGGCCTTCACAAAATTTTATCCAACCCTTCTTTTTCTTTTTTGCTAGCGTTCTTTTAGTACGGGCAGCAATTTGTTGGTATTTACTGAAATTTTCCTGTGACATGGATGAGTTATAGGTTTTCGGCCTCCTTACGTAGAGTTATCAGATATGAGCATTCGGAGTCCCACCACGGGGGAGGGGCTAGTTTTTTTGGATTAGGCTTTCTCCTAGGGATGCTTGCATCTGCTGCAGTAGTGAGGGCAGCCAGAAATACAGTGTACTTGTCTACAACATTGCTGTAAGGGCTAAAACCGTGGTTTGATAGGTCTACTTCTGCCAAGAATTTGTTCCAGTCCGCGTGCTGGGTCCTATATTTCCTAATAGGAAGGTGAGAGGCGAAGGGTACTGAGGAGTTGGGTTTGTTTATAATAATTGGGAAGTGATCACTGGATTGGGACTGAGATAAAATTCTCCAACTACAAAGAGAAGAAAGAATAGGGGAACATATGGAAAGATCCACCGCTGATTGTGGGTTTTGGTTGGGATATACGCGCCTGGTAGGTGATCCATCATTAATTACGCATAGATCCAATTCTTCCAATAGATCTATGAGCAAGTAAGAAAATGAATCGCATTTGTGGGAGCCCCAGGAGACATGGTGGGTGTTGAAATCCCCGAGTATAAGGAGCGGGGGAGGGAAGGAAGAAAAGATAGAGCGTAGTTCGGGGATCAGGGAGGGACTGGGATCAGGGGGTATATAAATAGAAACAATAGATACACTTAACACTCTTGCTGCTACAATATGGAAATCCGGACTGTGCGCAGGGACATACTTCCATTGAGTATACGTAGGGTCTCTTAATGAGCAGTAAACTGCCTGCATCGCGATCGTCTCTGTCATCTCTGAAACAAGCATACCCTGGGACCCTGAAGATGGAGCCAGGTCTTAACCGTGTTTCAGAGATGGCAGCGACAGCGATGGAGTATTTGTTTAATAGGTATGCTAAATCAGTTTTCTTTGAGACGCCCCTGGCTTCTTTCCTTGTGTGGTACCTCGTAACACAGTGATATTAATCCCTACTTCGAGACCATTACAAGAGGTGTGTTGTCCGGCGCATATTTATTATATTTATATATATATTTATATTTATTTGGGCGGATACTTCTACAGTTCCATTGTAGAAACTGATAAGTCTCTGTCGCCATTATTAAGGTTGCGGGTTTCTGGCGGAAGCAAGTTAACCATCTGGATTAGTTTATATGCAACGTTGGGCGGTACAGCGTCGTTGAAGCGACTAATTATTGACATAAGCATAGTTATCATGCTTTCAATAAAGTTGTCATTGTCGGATGGAGTGTACGGGTTTGGAATGGCACAGCCATTACCTACCGATGATGTAGGGCTAGCTGTTATGTTGTGATGAGCTTGTCTGTCGTAACCTTTGTTGAGGGGGGCATGAGGCCGTTGTCTTGTTATTGTCGTTTTACGATAGGAAGTCTTGTTAGGCGATGTATGCTCCACATAATTAGGGATGGGACGTGAGGGAGTTCGGGGTGGGGTGGGAGGGATGGCCCTGGCAGCGTCATTGTATGGTCGTCTTACATTAGGTGTACGTGCAGAGGCTTCCTGGTACGAGATATTTTCTTGTGACATCAACATTTTTATAGTTTTTTGTCTCTGATGTTCTTGACAACTGATGTTGGTGGCAAAGTGACAACCGGAGCAAAGGAAGCAAGTTGCCTGCTCTTCATGAACTTGACAGTTGTCCCCTGCATGCTCTTGTGCGCAACGGTAGCACCTGGGCTTGAACCTACATTGCGTTTTGACATGGCCAAAACGGCAACAGTTATGGCACTGGATAGTTGGCAATAAGTAAAGGTTTACAATAAGAGATGTGCGGTATGAGTATATCCTCTCTGGCAACTTCTGACCTTCGAAAGTTAAAACCACTGTTTGAGTCGGGGACCAGCAAGTATTTCCGCGAACAATCGTTTTGCGGTTAAGTCTCCTAGCTTTTAATACTTTGCCGCAGTCATCAGGAATATCCAAGGATTCTATGAACTCATCCAGGGTCCAGTCAACTGGAAAACCTCGAACTAGGCCCATACGGGTGATGTTATAGGTGGGAATGGATGCTTTGTATTTGTTGGAGGTCAAGAAGTCAGACAGGACAAAGTCATTAGCATCTGAAGCTGACTGAAACTCTATTGCGATTCTATTTCTACCAACGCTTTTCACTCCATCCCTCACAATGCCCTTCACATGATTCTTCTGTAACATTTGACCAATTTTAATTGGTCGAATGGCAGTACCGGCAGCAGGGTCAGGCTCGATACGAATAACATGAACAATAAATGGACCGCTGTCCATTTCACTGTATGTCCGGGACTCTAAAAAGCTTGGATGAGTGTAGACAGTTTGCTGGGATGCTGACGAGTCAACATCATCTACATTCCGGGTACGCTTATCCAAGTTACTTGTCGAGTTAGGTGGCTCCATAGGTATTTTATGTTTTCTTAATTCAGGTCTGTTCTGATCTTCAGTAGATTCATCTGGAAGCATTGTTGGAGGCATACCTATCTCGTCAGGGGGATCAGGTGGTTTAGGTGGTATATTCATCCTGACCCGTGTACCTAGGTAGGTACTTAGGTTAAGACGAACCAAAAGAGGTTATTATTAAAAACACTTACAAATACGCTGTTTTCTTTGATTAATTTACCCTTCACCTACACAAACTACTATGAACTCAATTAACAGGAAGATATTTTCAAGTAGAAAGGTTAAAATCAAATAACTAACACGTCACTATGTGTCAGTCAACACCGACCTTCCATAAAAAATCCTGCGAGAGATATCAGAGTTGGGATAATTTACCATTTAAAACATTAGACAGAAGTAAAAGAGGTTATTTTTACTTCTGTCTAATCACGTTTAAGATTTATGCCGAATTTATTAAAATCTACTTATATAGCCGCTGTCACACATAATTGTTCTCATTTGAAAGTATAGTAACTTCAGAATTTATAAGAATTTTGCTTAAATAAATTATTTTGTCTTGCATCAAACTATTTTGTCGATGTTAAAACCTAAAACAAGCATTTTTACTATCACTATAACTCTACCAAATCTAAAATGTTACATATTCCCTTAATACGTTAAGGTTTCCAATTTTGCCAGGTAAAACTAAGGTATGTCATCGTCATGGCAACGTCAAATGCAAATTGTCATTCATTTGAGCCCCCCTGCTTCTTAATTCTAATGATATAATGAATGACGTATATTCACAAGTGATTCTTACTTACCAATAGTCATTCTCACTGTCGCCGGTTCCGGATAAGCGAGGCAGCGCGCCGGGAGTAACTTAGTTTGATGCTTGTGCTTGCTGTGGAACAGCTTCACGCGGCAGAGAGTGAAGTTTTGGGTCATCTGCAACAATAGCTGTTGGTTAATTCAATATTCAATGCAGGACAATAGAAGAAAAAGGCAAATAGTTTCATAGGAAAACTTTTGAAAGTAAGGAGTCAAGTTCTGATAAGACATAAAAATAAATACTTTATTGACAACACATTCAAAATAAATACAAGAAAATAATAACACAGTGAAAAACTACTCTCTACATTAGCAGAGGTTCCCAAGCTAGGCCTGTATCTTGGGAAACCGATTTACATTTACAGTTCACAGTTAAGGCTTAAATAAAAAAATAAAAAAGTAACATATTATTTATATGAAGGCACCTGCACACAATATCGATAGCAGCGCCACCAATAGGCGATAGTAAAAACTAACGGTTGAACGAACACCAAGCACTGGATAGGCGGCCATCTTGTGACAGTGACAGTTCGGTTTGAGTGTTGGTGAAGTGCGCACTCGTTCACGTGCTTGGTGGACGTTAATTTTGAATCCACTATAATCTTGCTGATCTTTAATAATTCTTTATAACTTTTGATTGTGATTTGTTGAATAATTAGTGCTGTGAGTAGTAATACCGTTATTTATTAAAATACCATCTCCTAGCCCGACAATCCACGCCTATATCGCAGAATGGACCATCCTGATAAGGGCCACGTGCCTTTATCAGAAGTGGGATGCGAAGGGCTTAACAATTCAGAGGAGATTATTGACAATAATTTGAACCAAGAAAATCCGAATATCAGTGTGAATACATCCGCTTTTCTGACGGGAATGGAGTCGATCGTCACGCGATTGTTAGCTGCAACACAAAACCCACCAACGCAGCATGATGCGACTCAACTTATAAAATTCGACCCTGACGATGTCGAAGCGGATATAGAAGGTTGGTGTAGAATTACTGAAATTATTGTGACCAGCCGGAAACTATCTAGGCCTGAGCTTCTTCTTGCTTTGATCCATTCGCTAAAGGGCCGCGCCGCTTCATGTCTCACCAAGCTGAAGACTTCGGATATGGAATGGCCTTTAATTAAAGAGATGCTTATTGCCAGATTTGGAAAGCCTATGCTAATGCAAGACTATTTTGATAACGTCATGAAATTTGAAATCAGCGCTCAGGAGACAGCATCAGAAGCGGCTATACGTTTGTGGAACCTCATCGAACGCATACCAAAAGTAGAGATGGCCGAGGAAGTTATAACTGGATTTGTGGTGTCTGTCCTCAGTCAACGTAGCTCGCTCATAAGAGAACTAAATTCATACGCGGTAACTACGAAAGCCCAGTTGTGCCGTGCCCTTAATGGAGTGTCGTTAAAGCGACGTCATGAAGAAAACGACGATCATGCTTCAAGCGCAAAAAAACACGAATGCTCAGTGAAGCACGGTTTAATGGAACCTGTCATTACTGCGGTAGCCGTGGACACAAGATAGAAGATTGCCGTAAACGCCAAAATAAAGCATCAAGACCGAGGATGCCTGAAGCAGAGAAGACAATCACATGTTACACTTGTTTGAAGCCAGGACACATAAGCACGAGCTGTCCGAATAATAAGACCGAAAAGGAACAACCGGCTTGGAAGGAAGTTAATATCTGTGAGCGCAGACTGGCGAAAGGTATTCTGTCAACGCCGACTGGTAATTTCGTTTCTATTTGATAGTGGTTCAACGTGTTCTTTGATCAAGGATACTTTAGCCAATGAATTTCTTGGTTCTGTACGCAATAACACTGTTTTTTTGACAGGCATCAGTGGAGAAGACATAAAATGCACTACCCAAATTCTTAGTTCTGTTCGAATTCAGGGCATTCAAGTCAATTTATTATTTCATGTTGTTAGTGAAGATATTTTAACGGAATCCGTTATTATAGGGAGGGATGTTTTAGATCAGGGGTTGCATGTTGAAATTGATAGCGATTCGATAAAAGTTTCTCGTCGAAAATGTATTAACACTTGTCGCACGGCTAACACTTTTTCAATTGACACTGTTCAATTGACACTGATTTAGAAGGTGACGAGAAAGAACAGTTGTTGGCTATATTGCGTAAGTACAGTGAGTACTTCATAGATGGAGTACCTACTCGCCGCGTCTCTACAGGTGAGTTAAAAATTGATCTCATCGACCCGCATAAAACAGTTCAGAGGCGGACCTACCGACTTTCCCCAACAGAAAAATCAATTCTTCGTGATAAAATTCAGTCACTTTTAGATGCCAATGTAATCCGTGAGAGCTCATCTCCTTTTGCTAGCCCCATTTTGCTGGTGAAGAAGAAGGATGGCACAGACAGGATGTGCGTTGACTTCAGAGAACTCAACGCAAACACCAGGCCCGAACATTATCCTCTACCTAGGATAGATGAGCAGGTAGACCGCTTAAATGGAGCTCGTTTCTTCTTCTCGCTTGATATGGCATCTGGTTACCATCAGACCACGGTCAGCCCAGAGTCAATTGAACGTACAGCCTTCGTAACACCGGAGGGACAGTACGAATACCTCGCTATGCCTTTCGGGTTACGCAATGCTGCTTCCGTATATCAGCGCTGCATCAACCGGGCTCTACAATCGCTTAAAGACACCATAAGCCTAGCATATATGGATGATGTGCTTTGCTATTCTACAAGCGTTAGCGAAGGGCTGCAACGCCTTGACGCCGTTCTTATGGCCCTTGTCAAAGCAGGATTTTCCTTTAACATAACCAAGTGCAAATTTATGAAATCTGAAATTAACTACTTAGGATATGTCATACGCGAAGGTGCAGTTAGGCCTAACCCCGGTAAAGTCAAAGCCCTTGTCGAAGCTCCTGTCCCTAAAACAGCGACACAAGTCAGACAGTTTCTTGAACTAGCCTCTTATTTCCGACGATTCATATCCAATTTCGCCAATCTCGCTAGCCCTTTATATCCCCTAACGAAACTAAAAGGACCCATTACATGGACCCCCGTACACGCAGAGGCACATAGAAAAATTGTCGAGATTCTTTCATCAGAGCCAGTGCTAACCATTTTTAATCCCGATCTACCAGTTGAATTGCACACAGATGCCAGTTCTGAAGGCTTTGGTGCTATTTTGATTCAGAGAATTGACAACGTGCCGCATGTGGTCGCATATTTCAGTCGCCGCATGACTGAAGTTGAATCCAGATATCATTCGTATGAGTTGGAATCTCTGGCGGTTGTGCGAGCGGTTGAAAACGTCCGCCACTATCTTTATGGTCAACATTTCACGGTCTATACTGACTGCAACTCCTTAAAGGCCTCTAAAGGTAAAAACGATTTGTCACCCCGTGTCCATAGGTGGTGGGCCTACTTACAGGCCTTCGACTTTGACATCTTATATAAGGAAGGCCGCAGCATGGGGCATGTCGACTTTTTATTTAGGAATGCATTACCTTCATCTAGGGACACCTTTGAAGTAGAGGACACTAACCAAATAGAATCTCGCAAATCAGTAAATTTTGTTGAACTGCATAACAGTTGGGTTCAGGTGGAGCAGAAAAGAGATCCCGAAATCCAAACGCTTGTGAGACAACATGAAAATGGTGAGTTACTTGAAACAATTGCACACACTTACGATGTCCGAGATGGTATTCTCTACCGCAAGGTACAGCGGAACAATATGAGCAGTTGGCTCCCTATAGTTCCTCGTTCATTGGTGTGGACCCTCATAAATCATGTGCATAGTGAGATTAAACATCTTGGTTTTGAAAAAACGCTTGATGAAATATACGAGCAATTCTGGTTCCCTCAAATGTCGAAAAATGTCCGTAGATTCATTGATTCGTGTATAGTATGCAAATCATCTAAAGGCCCATCAGGCGCGCAGCAGGTCAAGTTACACCCAATCCTCAAGGTTGCTACTCCGTGGCATACCATTCACATTGACATAACAGGCAAGCTCAGTGGCAAGAGTGACAGGAAAGAATATGCTTCTGTCATCATAGACGCATTTACAAAATATGTCCTATACAGCCTGTGCAGTAAAAGCTTTAAAGAAGGCTGTATGCCTCTTTGGCGCTCCTAAAAGGATCATAGCTGATCAAGGTAGATGCTATATTAGTGCTGAGTTCAAGCAGTTCTGTAGCGCACACAATATCGAGCTTCATCTCATTGCAACTGGTTCTGCCAGAGCAAATGGCCAGGTAGAAAGAGTCATGCGTACCCTTAAAAATCTACTTACAATTATCGAGAATGACGTTAATAAGGTTTGGAGGGATGAGCTGGACGAAGTCCAGTTGGCCTTAAATAGCACTAGGTCCAGAGTTACGGGCTTTGCGCCGACTGAGCTAATGTTCGGTGTACGTGCGCAATCTTTGGGTATATCCCAAATCTCTCCCAACGGGGACACTTTGGCCCGAGCAAATCTAGAGGCCATTAGAAGTGAAGCTTCTGCTAATATTAAAAAGGCAGCTAATTCCCAAGAACAGCTCTTCAATCAAGGTAAAGCTGCAATAAAACCATTTGAGCAGGGAAATTACGTCTTTATCAAAAGTAGTGAACGTAACCAGACCAAGCTCGCCAAAAAGGTCAAAGGGCCATTCGTTATTACAAAGGTTCTAGATAATGACCGGTATGAACTTAAAGGTATTAATAAGTCTAGTCGTGTTTATAAGTACTCCCACGAAAATTTGCGTGCAGTGCCTAGAGGTTTTGAAGGTCTGGTAGAAGTATCCTCATCCTTGCTCAGCGACGAGAGTCCGAATCTGTGTTCAGTGGAAACGAAATTGATCAGATAGAGTCTTCCGACACAGACAGTGATATAGCTTCCATTGCTAGCGTAGACACTCTAACAGCCAATTCTGAAACTCTCACAGCTTCGTCCGAAGGCGATCATCACGTTGTTGCTGTGGAACACGCTCTAGTACATCGAAGTAAGTCACTTTAATTGTAACATCAAGCATGCCTAACGAATCGAACTTTGATCGCATTATCTTTCCTCAAGCAAGGTAGTAGTTATTAGAACCTTGTAGGCAGCCACATATGGTAATTGTTGAATTGGTTAGAGAAACCTCGTATGTTGGTACTCAGTGTAGTAACTGGTCGAAGGGGCCTCGCACGCCCGGACCACGGATTGGTAACTGGTTGAAGGGGCCTCGCATGCCCGGGCCACGGATTGGTAACTGGTCGAAGGGGCCTCGCAAGCACGGGCCACTGATTGGTAACTGGTCGAAGGGGCCTCGCACGACCGGGCCACGGTTTTGTATCTGGTCGAAGGGGCCTCGCACGCCCGGGCCACGGTCTGGTATCTGGTCGGAGAGGCCTAGCACGCCCGGGCCACTGTTAGCTAACTGGTTGAAGGGGCCACGCGCGCCCGGGCCATGTTAGCTAGCTTATCTCATCTCACCCTTGTCAGGAATGACCGAACGCATCATAATGTATGTCGTTATCTATTCCGCAGGTGAAGAGCAACAACGGAAGATACACGAGCTGACTCGCACGTGCGACTGTCAGGATTGGCCGTGAAGGCACCTCCACACAATATCGATAGCAGCGCCACCAATAGGCGATAGTATAAACTAACGATTGAACGAACACCAAGCACTGGATAGGCGGCCATCTTGTGACAGTGACAGTTCGGTTTGAGTGTTGGTGAAGTGCGCACGCGTTCACGTGCTTGGTGGACGTTAATTTTGAATCCACTATAATCTTGCTGATCTTTAATAATTCTTTATAACTTTTGATTGTGATTTGTTGAATAATTAGTGCTGTGAGTAGTAATACCGTTATTTTATTAAAATACCATCTCCTAGCCCGACAATCCACGCCTATATCGCAGAATGGACCATCCTGATAAGGGCCACGTGCCTTTATATAAATAAGTTTGTGTTTTTGTGTGTGTGAGAGAGAATTTATTTGTTTATCTATTTGAAATAAGTGATTCTGTTTCGTCGGAGTTAAAAGATAGAAGCAGTCTTTCGATCGTAAACTTTATCTCCTTAAGGGATTTATGGAATTAATTAGATCGTGCAGAGACGGCATTGTACGTAGAAAGGTGACAGTAACGGGGGATTTTTTTGCAAAACTAGTCTTTACAGTGGGCAATGGTAACTTATAGATTCGTTTTCCTGCTATTTTTGAATAATTTTCAGATTTAATTGCTGACTTATGAGCGTAAACGATAAATATTCTTTAATGCACATTTAAAAAAAACATTACCGGAGATTTGTATCCTAACAACTGCATTTTGAGGTTTCAGATTGTCAGATTTGACTTATTCATTAGACAAAACCTTTATTCTGATGTCAAGTGTCTGATGTGACCCCGAAGAGTCAAGTGTCTGATGTGACAGCCAGGACTCAAGTGGTTGTTGTGACCCCCAGGAGTCAAGTGTCTGATGAGAGCCCCAGAAGTCTAGTGTCTGATGTGAACCCCCAGGAGTCGAGTTTCTGAAGCGACTCCTACGAGTCAAGTGTTTGATGTGATCCCAGGAGTCAAGTGTCTGATGGACCCCAGGAAACAAGTGTCTTATGTGAGCAATAAAAGAAAATTACCTTTATGCAACTAAGACTCACCCCTTGAACCTGCTCCTTCCTATGCACCTCTATTCTCCCATTCAGCCAGGAGCTGAATATGTTCCTGCTCGCGAACACCTCCATATCGGCTCGCAACGGCGGGCCTGATGTGACCCTCCGGAGTCAAGTGTCTGATGCGACCCAGGAGCCAAGTGTCTGATGAGACCCCCAGGAGTCAAGTGTCTGATGTGACCCCCAGGAGTCAAGTGTCTGATGTGACCCCCACGAGTCAAGTTTCTAATGTCAGCAATAAACGAATATGACCTTTATGCCAATAAAACAAAGACTCACCCCTTGAACCTGTCCCTTCCCCTGCACCTCCACTATTCTCCCATTCAGCCAGGAGCCGAACATGTTCCTGCTCGCGAACACCTCCATATCGGCTCGTAGCGGCGGCCGCGTCAGCTCGCCCGGCGGCGGCAGGTCTGGAGGCGCAGATTCGGCTGACACTTTGAGGACTGATATCTCTTTCTGTTAGGGAAAAAGTGTAATATGATATAATTGACTAGCGGGAGAACGTCGTGGCCTAAGGCCATGTGTAGCCCCGGCCTAAGGGTTAAGCATCCTAACTCGGATCGTGGATCATGTGGTCCCGAGTACAAAATCTGGCCAAGAACCATCGTTGTGTTCATTGTCAACTTGAACATTTTTCTATGTAAGCAGGCATAGCGACTTACCGCCATTTTGTTATTTTTGAGAAGTTTCCGCGCACGATAATAGTACACATAAACAAACAAAAAATTACTGTAAATATGGTATCCCAAAGTGTCACGTTTCCTTGTTATGTGAAGGTAAAGATCGATATGAAAAGGTGATTTTAATAAAAATCGACTAATTGAGTGGCTTGTTGTGTTAGTTTTGTCAAGAAACAGATTCAGGACATTTAAATCGTTGGTCATTCAAGTATCATAGCATTTTTATGGAGTGTACATTTAAAATTGTCAAAATAATTTATGTGGATTGCACCTGTTTTTGCACACTATAAATACAATTTGAAAGTATAGTAGCATAGGATAGGCTAATAGTGACCTTATCGCTTTGAACGATTTCTTTCGAACAACTTTGAGATGTGGGGAGATAGCGAAAGAAGATAAGAGACTGTCCAAATGTACCGTTATCTGTTAACAAATAACACGAGCATTTTTACCTTTTCCGAATCGATACCTCAAATAACTCAAAAAGGTGACACTGTGGTACCATATTTTTCAAATCTTTTTGTTTGTATAAGTGACCACTTTCCATGTATCATCCACTTTTATCGTGGGAAACACCGCAAAAAAAAAAAAAATGGCGGTTGGCTGGCTATGCCACAAATCTTTCAGTGGGGTTATGATTAGTAGAAATGGACTAATATCTATTTCTGTATAGGCAACAGTAACAGGGCAATGAAGACGACAGTCAAAAAGAGAAAGAGCAAAAAACGAGAACCTTGTATGTTAATTAAAACAGTCCAGATGTGTGTAGGGTAATTCATTGATGATTTATTGAAAACAAATGATATTTAATAAGATTAATTATCATATGGTTATCCCGACATTATGATTGTGACTCTACTTTTCTTATTATTAATATACGAAAAACTAAAATAGCTGTTACTATTATACTACGAGTTGCAGGTAATGGTAACACTAATGAATGCGTCGTTACAAGCGAGAGGTATGAAAGTGAACGTAAGTAAGACAAAAACCATGGTTTTTGAAAGAGATGAGGATATGACAGAATGTGATGTTTTAATTGGAGGTGAAAAGGTAGAACAAGTCAAAGAATTTGTGTATCTGGAAGTGGAAAGAATGGAAGGCATGAGGGTGATATTGATAGAAGGGTGAATGCAGGGAATATGGTAAATAGAGCGCTGCATGCCTTCATGAACAGCCAGAAGGTGTCAGAGAAGGCGCGACTGGCTGTTCATGCGGGGATGTTAGTGCCGACGCTTATGTACGGAAGTGAGAGTTGGGTATGGCAAAGGAAGGATGAAAGTAGGATAAATGCAGTGGAAATGAGAGCATTGCGAAGTTTGGCAGGAGTGACATTGAGTGATAAAGTAAGGAATAGCATAATAAGAGAGCGATGTGGTGTGAAAGAGGATGTTGTCACAAACATTGAGATGGAAATGCTAAGATGGTTTGAGCATATGGAAAGGATGGATGAAAGGAGATTAACGAAACAAATTTACAAGGCGAGGGTGGATGGAGCTGTTGAAAGGGGAAGGCCTAGACGGACGTACTTAGGACAAGTCCAAGACGTGCTCAGAAAAGGTCAGGTCAGGAGTACTCATAATCGACGAGCATGTATGAAAGGATTAATGAGAGTGGAAGAAGTGGAAAAATGTGGTCTCTGCCTACTACGTTGGGAAAAAGGCGTGATGGTATGTATGTATGTATGTATGTATTATACTACTTCTTATAGCAATACTCACATCATCATCCAATTTTGATGCGTCAACGGTGGGTGACTCCGTTTTGGCTTCCTGAAACAAAAAAATATATAAAAAAATAGTAAAGCAAAATTCGAATTTTGCTTTTTGGGGCACTTATAGTTTGTCCAATTTAGGAGTGTAATTTTGACAGTTCACGCCTATGAAGTATTGCATTTTTTTTCGGCAAAGCCAAAGCGTAGTACAGTTAATATCGTACTTCATTGACGGGTACCGCCCACTTAGCGAAGTGCCTTGCAAACGAATAGCAATAGAAAATATAAAATCGGTTATGTAATAAAATTAATCTAACATTTAAATTTAAGATTAAGTGTGGCTAGCACAACATTTTATTTCAATACAGTTTAATTTTGATAAGTTATTTCAAATTATCTATCAAACAATTATTCTTAAAAAACATTGATTAAATATAACAATGTTCGTCCGAGATCGCTATCGAGGCAACATCTGTATCCGTTCGCTCCGTACAAATTTGAGTTAATTGTTGGTCAAAGTCGTAGGCCTATAGTTAAATTTGTGATAGTTTTATCAGTGGTGTACATAAGCTACTGGTACAGCAATCAGAATTGGAATTCAAGAAGAATTGGCGGAGATATCAACAAAACATCTTTAACAATATTTAACGGCCAAATATTTTTGGGCCGACACGCCGCGCTCGCTTACTGTGTGGTGGGTGAATCATCCTGTTGTGTCGTGCGGTGGCTCGCCGTGAGCGGGACGGCTACCGAAGACAACCGGACTGGACCGAAGCGGACACTACTACGTTACGACGCGCTCGCATATTTTCAACCTTGCGATGTCTACAGCGGCGGTCAGCTGCGCGGGGTGCCGGAGTGTAATCGGCGCGGATGGCGATATGATGAGGTGCGTGAAATGCAGGCAAACTTTTGATATTATATGTGCTAATTTTACCAGCGACAGTTACACAAGGTTATCAGTGAGTTGAAAAATTGCTGGATATGCCTTGAATGTCGCAGTAAACAGCCCAAAGGGGACAATTCAGGAACACCAGTGCGTCAAACGTATCTGGCGCATGACATGAGTATCGCCAGTGACTGTCCTGATATTTCGATGTGCAGTGTGGACAACGTCACAGTGCGCACCGGAACGCGGTATACTCGTGAAACCAATCAGAGCGATGCAATGGATAGCGTACTTGACACGATACGCACTTCGTTGGTACAGGAATTCAAAACTCTGCAGACTGAAAGTGAAAATCGTTTGATGTCAAACATAAATGCTGTACTTAAAGAGCACTTTAAGGTTCTTAAGGTAGAAATTTGCAGTAAATTCGATAATTTTTCAAAAAAACTTGAAGCATTAGAAAATAAAGTGGACGCTATGACACTTATTAGTACAGCAAAGGCCAAAGATCATTACGAGACTAGCTTTATAACTTTGTCGGATCAGCAATCGACTGGTAGCAATGTGATAACCCCTGCTGCACACCCTTCAACCCTTGCTGAGCACCAAGTACCACCAGCGAATGTTCAAGTAGGCGAAATGAAAAGGAAAATCAACCCATTTTCCGAACCAACTGGTCCGACACGCAACGTCTCTCTTGCGGATAGCAATGTGCAGGCCTACGCAGAAAGAGATGGATGGACGGAAGTAAAGTCAAAACGCCATAGAAGAGTTACTGATGCCTCGGTGTTGCGTGGAACTGCAGCTCCTGGAGCTACGGCCCTTGAATCATCGGAGAGATGGAGATACGTGCATCTGTTTTATGTGAAGCAGGGGACTGACGAAAACCAGGTGCTTGACCATCTTAAATTGATTTGTAACGAGGCGGTATGTACGGTCGAAAAGCTTAAATCACGCGGCAATTATGCATCATTTAAAGTTGGAACTCCGGCAAGATTAATGGAAACGGTGCTGGAGCCTGGAAAATGGGCAGCTGACATCTGTATCAAACCATGGCGACAGAACTTTCGTAATGGCCGGGGGTCAACCAAAGCTAAGCCAGGCGATAAAGGCTAGTGGCAATGGTGCCTCGGTAGCAATGCCGACATCTGCGAGTGGACTTGAGTTGAAGAATACAACAACATGTAAAATGAAGGCAAATAGGACAACAGAAATACATTACCAGAATGTCAGAGGGTTGCGAACAAAAACAACTAGATTTCTGTCTTTTGTCCAGGCGTCGGGATCCGATTTATTTGCAATAACGGAAACGGGGTGTAGTGCTTCGATTCAGGATGCCGAGCTGGTTCCGCCTGGATATCAAATCTTACGCTGCGATCGAGCTGATGGTCGCAAACACGGTGGGGTGTGCCTGGTGGCTACGCCGCGGTTCGATCTGCGGCAGGTGACGCCGGAAAATGTAGACATAGATACACGCTGCTTTGAATTAGTTTGTGCCACTGTGTTTCTAAAGGGCAGGTTTTTATTTGCTTGTTGCGTTCTTTATATTCCACCACATGCGGCTATTCATGAATACATGGTTATGTTTAATCTTGTAGAGGATATTTGCTCAAAGTACAATAACAATGTAATTGTATTAGGAGATTTTAATTTACATTCCGCTTGTATAGATGTCTGTAATTATTATGAATATGTTCTGTCTTTTTGTGGGTTCAGTCAGAGCAACGGAGTCCCAAACTGTAACGACAGGCAGCTAGATTTGGTGCTGAACGGAGATGGGCTGGACGGTTTGGTGTCGGTTAACGAAGCCGAGGGCTTAGAGCCCACAGATGACTATCATCCACCTCTTACAGTTTGTGTGTCAGTTGTTGAATGTGGCTTACAAACAAATCATGAAGATCAACCGAGCTCGTGTTGTGACAATTCATGGAATTTTAAGAAGGCCGATTTCCACATTTTGTATGGTAATTTGGCGGGGGTAGACTGGAGTGAACTGTACAGTATACAAGATCCAGAAGAAGCGTTAAGTTGTTTCTATGCATATATTTACAATGCAATGCAAGGTTGTGTTCCTGCTAAAAGGCCAGCGACTACAGATTCAAGGTTTCACTATCCAGAATGGTATACGCCAGATATTATAGCTGATATTAAAATGAAGTACAGGTTGCATAAACGGTACAAGAGGAGTAGGTTGAGAGCTGATTTCGAAGCTTTTTCACAGTGCAGAGCGCGAGTGAAGAGGGCAGTAGAATTGGCACATAGCCAACATAAAGATTGGGTTCAAAATAACCTGGCAGGAGATCCTAAGGCGTTCTGGCGGTTCATTAAAACAAAGAAGGCCGGAGTGAACAAACAAACGTTAGTAAAGGGTGATCAAGTCCTGTCCGGGATCGAAAGTGTGACAGAATTTGCTAATTATTTCTGCTCTGTGTACAACCCGGAACCAGCGGTGCTAGATGTGGCTGCAGCATGCGCGTCGGCGCCGGCAACTGCAGCTCGGGTGCAGGTGCACTCGCTTCAGCGGGCCGACGTGGCGCGCGCGTTATTAAAGCTAAAGCCGAAGCATTCCACGGGACCTGACGGTATCCCACCCTTCATTTTGAAAGACTGCCACAAAATACTTGCGGAGCCTCTACTGCATATATATAACGCGTGTCTGAAAAATGAGGTGTTCCCGGATCAGTGGAAGCTGACCAGAGTTGTACCAGTGCCCAAGGGTCGAGGGGGAATCAATGCGTGCGATTATAGACCAGTGGCTATTTTGGATGCACCAGCGAAGGTCTTTGAGTCTGCAATATATCAGTCGGTATACTCGCAGGTGAGCGTGCATTTATCGGACGCACAGCATGGGTTTCGCCCTACGCGCAGTACTGGGAGCAACCTGTTGCAGCTGATGACACAATTGGGGCCTGCGGTGGACTCCGGAACTCAAGTGGATGTCGCATACTTTGATTTCCGGAAGGCTTTCGATACCGTTGATAATGACGTACTACTTACGAAACTGGCGGTAGCGGGTTTCACACCGAAAACGCTATCCTTTTTTGCCAGTTATTTATTAAATAGGCGTCAATATGTAGACTGGGCCGGTCAAAAGTCAGCACCATACTACACCAGGTCAGGGGTCAGTCAAGGAAGTAATTTAGGGCCCCTGGAATTTAATTTGATGATTAACGATCTGCCAGACGTAGTTTCGGAATCGACTTGCCTTCTTTTTGCAGATGACCTAAAGTTGGTACTGGAAATCAGAGACCAGTCAGACTGCAATAGAATGCAAGCAGATATTGATAGGGTGGTGCAGTGGAGCCAGAGTAACAGGTTATATTTTAATGTGTCCAAATGTACAGTAATGTCCTTCACGTTGTCACGACAGCCATACTATTATCAATATTGCATAGATGGGGCCCCAATGCAAAGGGTGACGGACATGAAAGACCTTGGAGTTCAATTTACTGCCGATCTGAATTTCAGGGGACATATAATCAAGGTTTGCAAAAGGGCGTACCGGAATTTGGGTTTTGTTCTGCGCCAGGCTCAGGGCTATACCAATATGAATGCAGTGCGAGCTTTGTATGAAGCTCTCGTTAAGAGCCACTTGGAATGCAATTCGTGTATTTGGTCACCCCATGAAGCCAAATATAAGTTGATGGTTGAACGAATACAGAATAAATTTACCAGATTCATATACCTCAAACTGTATGGTGTGTATCCGTTCTACCCATTAATGTATCCAACATTGTTTGTGCTCGGTATGGTGGGGTACAATAAACTAGAAGTGAGGCGGGGCTTAGCCCTGGCTTCTTATTTGTTTAGATTGCTGAGGGGGCAGGTGATCAACCAGGCTGTGTTGCAGAGGATGGAGCTGTGCGTGCCGAACAGGTACGTGTGGCGGCGGCGGCGGCCACCTCTATTCGCAATTCCACCTGCGCGAACTAATATTTTAAGAAAGGCACCGTTTACCCGAGCTTTAGGGACACTCAACGAGGTGTCTAATGCCGTAGACATATTCTGTTGCTCCGTGACTGAATTCACAAAGGTTACGTTGTTTGTTTTGTGTTATGTTTAGTTTATAATAATAATGTTTATAATAAGTATTGATAATGTTTTGTAAATTTTAAAGTTTAATTATGTATACAATATCGCATTAGGGAAACCTGTAATGGTAATGTATGACAATGAATTTAAAATAAATAAATAAATAAATAAACAAAGATTTTGAACTTAAATATTATTCCATGTTAATATCATTAGTTCTTCTAATGATAATGACTATAATGATTATGAAAGTGATTTAGGATGGCCACCTTAATGATAAAAGTTAAGTGATAAATAACTTTACTTATTTATCACTTACTTACACTACCTTATTTAATTCACAATTTTTTTTTATTTATTTGTTATCTGTATTGCACATTAAAACATTTTTATAACATTTTCTTTGTTTATGTATATAAAGCAACGATTCCAAGTTCTATGAAATAATAAATCGATAATCGAATAGATTCACTAACGATTATAACCACCCCATCCCTATTGAAAGCTGTCAAAATTATCATCATAAATTGGACAAACTATAGCCTATTTTGTAAATTCCATGCTGCAATTGATTGAAATAAAAAAAAGATGTCATGATGAATTGATTTACATTTTGATGTATTCAAAATTGCTTAAAGTTCTTTAAGTTCTAAAAAACTAAGTTCGCGTAAAAAGTTTAATCGACAAGTATTACATGTGATAATTCAAAACAAAGAATACAAGTATCTGACTGACCTTGTTTGACAATCTCGAAATAAAAGTTAGTTAAAAAAATATATTTTTCACTTAGATAGTGTCCAAATCACCTATCGAATATGTCATACCATTTTCCATAACCGAAATGACACCGAAAATGTTGTTTAGACTACTGGCATACCACCTAAGGCTACGTCCGATTTAAGCCGAAAGTACTTATAGCGCGCTTTTGACAGATGGTGCGACGTCATAAATGACGTCACCAACTCCGCCATCTTGCACTAACGGCGCCTCTGCTCCTCGGCGTTAGCACGAGTTAGTCAAATTCATAGAAGAAACGTCAAACAGTAATATTACGTAAAAAAAATTTATAGGTAAGTCTCAGTAACACACAGAATAAACTTGTAAGTGGCAAAATGTTTTTCAGCGTGAATAATCAAATAATAGTGATAGATTTTGCGAAAGACTGCGAATAATTAATTCTTAAATATTGAGGTTATGTGGCGATAAAGGATAGTGTACATTCGCCCATACATTGCGGCCTATGAACCAAGTCATGAAAAATACCTCTTAGGGTTCATAAATACATACACTTTAGTGTCAAAACGTAGTTTATGGACGGACACTTCTGAGAACTCGTTAAATATCAATAAACTGAAAAAATTTGAGGTTAATAATATAATGCGAAGTTTTATTTACGTGAGTGGGACGGATTAATGTTCTTCAAGCACATATTTTGTTGATCTGCCACTTCTGCCAGTACCATGGAACCACTAGCTGAGCCACAATTCACACAAAATGTTGATTCCATTGCGATGATCGTAAATCCGTAATTATCGCTGAGTTAGCTATGTGCAGGTTACAAAGTCTTTAAACGGTGGAGGTACGTCACTACAGAGAGCCATCAACGTCCGTTTTTTAAGCATAGTCGTAAGAATAAAATTAATAATATAAAAACAGTAACACAGCATTGCAAATTGAAAGCGAAAAATACAAAACAGGTGCCGATATTTTTTTTTGTATTGAAGTGTCAAGTCAAAACGTCATAACTCCTTTTTTTTCGGCATCGCACAAAGCTGATTTAAGCCAATGTATAATCTGATTTAAAATAAAAAGTTGATTAAACATCTATCGCATTGACAGTAATGTATTGTTACTCATTTTTAAGAGCCTTTAGTAAGTTCATAATTACATTTTCTTGCACAAACAAGGCTTCTTTTGTCAATACAAAGTAAATTAAAATATTGTTGCGGTGGCTAAACAACAGAAAGAACGCAACATAAATGGTATTAAAAAAATTTTTCGTACGATAAATCTTATCGGTATTTTTAATTTTGATATCAAAAATCAGAGGTGTCCGTGACAATCTAATAAGTAAATATAAATGTAATGTCAAATGTTTGTTGGTTCATAGGCCAACTTGGACACTGTCCTTTAGGTACGTTTGATTTGAACGCTCTTAGCAACGTTAGCGCTTTTAGCGCGCCTTTCAATTTGGACCGGATGAAAGTGCTAAAATCACGTTTTTCATATATCGGACCGAAGCCTAGATTATTTCGCAGACTTACCTGACTCGTCTGGGCCTGTTCTTTCTTATCGCCATCAAGCGGGGCGTACCCGAGCGCGATGGCTGGTCTCTTGGCGGGGACAGAGGCTTCGGTGACAGACGACAGTCGGCGTTTGCTACGACCCTGTAATAGGAAAAGATCAGAAAAGACATTATTTATTGCACATCAAACAAAGTAGTAACAAAAAAGTAATATACTTAAATCTTAATGTATAATTTAGGTGGTCTTATTGCTAGAAGCAATCTCTTCCAGGTATAGGAAAGATAAAGAAATAGTAATTGGGTATGGGAACAAAAATCAAACATGTCCTAAATCGAAAACCATTTCGAGGTATTTTTATTTTATACCTTAAATTTAACATTTTTAAAAGCAAAGGACCTAGGGTATTTTTAATTAAATACGTTGGCAATCTGGGGTCAAATTAATGACCCGAGTTTGCCAACGTCCGGAAAGAGTAAATTAAGGTTCTTATTGGACTCTTGACGGTAATCAAATTGACATCTCACAATTGAAACCTATTGGGTCGTATAAACGTCCTTTCACGTGATTGGTTGATAATCTATCCATCAACCAATCAAATGACGCGATCTGTATCATACATGAGACTTTTAGCTAGGTGATTCTACTGCATGGTATTAATGATGTTTAAAGATAGCAGATTTTAAATTCCCCTAGGTGAAATATAGTTATTCACAAAGCTATTTTTAAAAATATGTACATTAATTTACGCCTATTGCCCAGACGTGTAGGTAGGACTTAAAATAGCCATTCTCTATAGTCGCAGCCCATTCAGGTAGGGCTTGGTTTCAGAACTTGGCAAAATAAATTGTATCTGAAGTCTAATTCTCATATCCTCGTGAGATTCTACATGATGAACGGCGAGCTCTGTTTCAGTCGTAGATTCAGTAACTCAGTAATTTTCTCCTCATCATTTATTTACCATGAATCGGGGAAAAAACACATGTGGGAACAGTCAGTAAATTTGTGACGTCATGAGTTCGCAATGTTTAAAAATTAATAAAAAATTACCTACCGGCTAGATCCACAAAATATTCAAATTAGTTTCTTAAAAGAGTAAAAGGTATTTAAACAAAATATAAGAAAAAATAAAAAAGTTTTATTTCCATACCCAATTACAATTAATCATTTCTAAGAAATATTTGATAATGTTAAAAAATACATGTGTGACCTCATTTTTAAGAATGTAAATCGTTATTGTTATTTAAACTATGAATGTAAACAAATGATTTTTGAAATTGTCTTAGGGGAGTTTTCGTGCTTTCGAAATATGTTTTTTTACCAATGTTTCTGATAATGAGAGGTCTTTCGAAAACACATCGATAAATAGTCTAATACCCAATTTATTACTGACGTATTTAAATCGCAGTAGTACCTTCAGTAATATTTAAAAACCTTTTTGTGTATTTTTGCCTGTGACAATTAAATATTTATAGAAATAAAAATCAAATAAACTCACCTCGGCCGTATTGTCGGCTGCGATAACCGCCGACTCCAAGCAAATGTACTGAAATGGTTTTTTTTTTTATTAATTTAAGAGCGTTAGCTGGGGGTGGGTCATAAACGTTGCATTTGTAGCGACATCTATCTCGCCACATACGAACTAAACATTGACGTATCCTACATCGCGATATTAAAGTTATCCGAGCGATTGGAAATATATACAAAAACCCGACAACAACCGTCGGGCAGTAGCCCACCAGACACAACACCCGTCTGGTCGGAGGATCCTCCCTTTTCAACGGTGGACGAGGAACTTTACACCCTGTTCCTCACACTCCCCAAACTGGTGACCCCGACGTGATCATCACTTCCTCGAGCTTTCGAGCAGCGAGTCATACAGCCAGCCTTCTCAGCGACCTTGGCACAGCACACTGCACTTCGGCCGGTCAACAAGCAGAGACACATTTCTCTCCTGGTCGACGCAGCAGCTAGCCACTACGCAGCACTGCACCACTCCGACTCACTGGAGCATTCGCAGCATCACCCCGACTCACTGGGGCATCACCGCAGACAGTTCCGACTCACCGTGAACTATGCGGCATCTGGTTCCGACTCACTGGAACATTCCACTGGCCCGGCAAGCATCACAAGATGTATGGACGACTCAACCTGCTTTCGACCTCTGGTCTCGGAGGGGAGTGATGTAGCGACATCTTTCTCGCCACATTAGAACTACAAACTGACGTATCCTACATCGCGATATTAAAAGTTCTCCGAGCGATTGAACATAGATACAAGAACCCGACAACAACCGTTGGGCAGTAGCCCACCAGACACAACACCCGTCTGGTCGGAGGATCCTCCCTTTTCAATGGTGGATGAGGAACTGTACACCCTGTTCCTCTCTCCCCAAACATTTTTGTAAAATTTTCGTGACTATTTCATTGAATTGAAATAAAACTTAAACTTTTGCTCTATTATTGTGTGCATAATAGTATTTAAAAACACATGTGTTGTCTAAGGTATCTAGGTAATTAGGTAGTCGTCAATTATTTGCTAAATTAAAATGAAACCGGTTTTTTCATTTATAAGACACTTAAAAAATTACTGTACACAGTTAAAATTATAATTATGAAATTAAAAGGAGCATTCAATAATAGAGAGATAATTTATACCTAATTTTAATTCAGCGAAATAATCACGAAAACCTTTAAAAAATGCGACGTTTACGATCTACCCTAAACGCAAAAAGCAAACCCTCTTAATCGTATAAAATATATTGCTGCTGTGTTTATGAGTAACCCTATTTAGACACGGGGTTCTAAAGTATCCCAGCATAATTTATACAAAATGGGATACAAAAGTAACCTAGTATTTCATAATCCAGTATTTTGGAACCAAGACTCATGTAAGTCTAGTCTTTCATAAATCATTCTTCTGTAACCCTGTTTTTTGTAATCCAGACTTATGGAAACCAGTCTTTTGATAAAGATATTTATCCTTATTTCGAGACGATGACGAGTGGTATGTTGTCTGGCGCATATTTATTACTAAGCCACTGCCAGTCGCGGCGTCGGTAAAGCAGCACATCTCGCCCGCGTTACTCCGACTTGATTTACATATACTATTATTTTTCACTGAATGATTTGTGCAATCATATAAAATTTAGTCTATGTCACTCCCTGATAATGTAGCTTCATATTGGTGGACGAATTTTTCAAATTGGTCGAGTAGTTTCGGTGCCTGTTCAATACAAACAAAAAAAACAAACAATGAAATCTTTCTTATTTTATAAATGAGTATAAATTTATTTATTTATTTACCTTGTTAGTAGGAGTGTCATGTATGACCAGTGCGCCGAGTTCGTGTCGCTCTTGGTCGAAGGAGGCATACAGTTCGTTCCTCAGGTTATCTGTGACTATTTGACATTCGTTCAGCAGTGCGTCTATTTCTTTGCTTTCCGCTGAGAAAAAAAAATACAGGAAAATATAATCACTTATCAGGAAGATGTAATTTACTAAATTCTCATTAGTCCAATTTTCAACCGACTTCAAAAAAAGGAGGAGTCGGTGTCAGCCAATGTAGGTTTGTAACTACCTACATACATACGTAAACGTGATATGTAAGAAATAGGTATATTGCTAGGTATATTGTAGTGTTTCCTTGGCTGACACCGACTCCAACAATAACAATAATTGTACCTACATCATATTATCGTATAAGTTTAAGATGAATACGCAATTATTTCTTTACTTTTAAGTGCTTTGTTTTGGAATAGTTTTTTTTGAAGTTGGTTTTTTTTTTGTTAAAATTTTTGTTTTGTTCATTTATATCGGTCAAGATATCAGGCGTTACTCAAACCTACAACCTATCACAAACTGGATAACTGTTCCAACAAGATCGCCGATTTTCCTAGATCAATTTAATTTATGTGAATGCATCAAAAATCTTTAACTTTGAAGTAAAAGAACAAGCATTTAGTTAAGGAGTCTCATGATTAATGTCAGATTCCCTGGTATTTTTTTTTATGTAACAGGGAGCAAACTAGCAGGAAGGTCACCTGATGGAAAGTGATCACCACCGCCCATTGACATCTGCAACACCGTATTTTCTTGGTATCGAAGTTAGCCAGGTGAAATTTGTAGTCAAATGACTGCTTACTCCCGAATTAAAAAAATACTATTGTAATTATTTAGTAATAATGTTACCTTCCAATTTCGTCATCTTATCGTTGAGTTCATCTTGTGCTTCGGTGAGACGAGCATCCAACTTGTATTTATCCCATGTTTCGTTAATCATCTTCGCTAGTTCAGTTTCTAGGAAACTGAAATTAAAATCATTTGCTTACACTAATTTTTACTGTAAAAATGTTATTCCATTTAAAAAACGATTCAACCCTGGTCCCAGGGTTCGAGCGATTTTTTAGTTTTTTTATCTTTTGACACATAATAGGTAATAGTACTCCGTACAGAAGGTTCTCTGAAGATACGCGGACAAGTAAAAAAGTCTTCTTTAATGTTAAAAGTTCGTGTCACACTAGTACTTTTTAATTTGTCCGTGCTATCAATCAATAACATATTTAGGTAGCTTGCACGCGGAATCGAAACTTATTGCGTAGCACGAGCGTTCATAGTTCATGTGCGCCGCTGAAAGAAACCGATTTAACTGTCAGAGCGCAGGGTCGCAACTCGCAAAAAAGTATTACTGTAATGAATATCGTTTAGTAATAAATATAAAGTACCTGTAATTACAAGTTACAGTTGAAACAAATCAGAAAGAAAACATTAAATAACGCGCCCGGCGGCGAGTGTGCGAGCCGAGCGGCAACCTCCTGTTATACCCCAGGGAGGGGCCACGCGGCCGAGCGTACCTAAACTTTGAAGTGATACAGGCTTTTGATCTAAAATAAAGCACTGTATAAAATGGTAAAAATAATATACTTTTCTCATGTTGCTTTCCACTTGTTGTTTGTTATTCATACTGCGTATTTTTCATACCACAAGCGAAATGATATGGTATTATTTAATGTATAAACTATCTTTATAAAATTTGTCTTTATTTGTGAAATAAAACCATCAATTGTAACTTAGGTACAAATTTAGGCCTTCGTGTAGGCCTAAGGATTTTCCTTGCGGTAAAATAATAACAGAGTAGCGTCAAAAAATAAAAAGTTTACAGAAGGACCACTCGCACCTTTTTCCTAAACTTGCGTTAACCGCCCAAGGTTTCTACCTTAGAATAATTAAGCATAAAAGGCGAGTCGGGGCACCCGTTTTGATGCCACAAATATCAGGACGTCACGTCTGGATCTGAACTTACCGATGTTAATTTTTCGAGGTAAGAGCTTCTTTTTCGAAAATGTTTATTTGTGCAGTAAATAGTTGCAACAACATAACAGAGAAGCACAAGTAGTATTCAGACATATAAAATACTGAAAATTGTGATTCCATGTGTAACGATTTGTTATTTTGACAGTTCATTTTGGCATCACAAATTACGCGCTCTTTATATGGAACTATCCTTCTAGGTGTAATTATTCTAAGGTTTCTGCTATATTTGCTCTGAATTTTTAAAATGAACTATGCAGGTTATACCTACTTGACAGAACCGGCTAAAAAAACAAAATTCACCATGGAAAAAATTGCACCAAGCCCCACCAAAACACTCGCGACAGAGAGACTGGCCGCGACACCGATGCTCACTCACTGTGTCTGTGTGCGTGATCAAAATGGCAGGCTTGTTCTAAGCGGACTATCTGTCAGAGGCGCCGCGCAGCATGCTTAGGCCCGGTTTCCAACAAAGCGGAGAGGAGAGGAGGAACATTTCTTAGTTTCCACATCTGTCTGTGGAATGTGGAAACAACGAAATCTGATTAGTTATCAATATACATCTCCTCTCCTCTCCGCTTTAGTGGAAACCGGGCCTTAATTTGTGGTAGCGTAGACTAGATATACTTTCATATGCCAATAATTGAATAAATATACGTATTTTTTGTGCAATACTCACGCAGCACCAGTTTTCCCAATCGTCTCCTTGGCATCATCACTCGTTTCCGCTTCATCATCAGACTCCGAATCTGATATCTCGACAAGTTCCGAAGACATCTTGCTTATATCCAACTTCAGAAGTGGAGTCAACTCTTTAATACCGTTGACAAGGCGCTACAAAAATAAAAATAAAAATCTAAGAAAATATATTTCATTTTTCTAGTTATCATATGTATGGAAAAAAGACTTGTAAAATGATACAGATCAATATTCATAAAAAAGATATTGTTACGGCAAACTACTTAATTCGTTTATACAGGATTTCTCTGGAATTTTGGCACAAATACAACAGGCATATCGACTCGGTCGGTCAAACTTTTGTATTTTCTAATGATTATAAGTGTAACTTTCTATTTTTACTGGAGAATAGAGAGAATAAATTGTATCTGGCTACTGTACTTGGTATATAATCGAGAAGGTATGATATTCTGGATAGTTTTTCATAATTAAGATACGGCTATGCTAATGTTCTACTGGAACTTAGAGTTATGGCATACAGAACAGAGCATGCATAAGTAAAGATAAGTAAAAAAAAACAAATTCATTTAAACTTATATAAAGCACGTATGATATGTCAAAACAAAACAAAAAGTATTGATAAATTATTATAAACGCATATAAAATAATGCAATAATTGTACATACCGTAAATAAACACGATGCGAATGTATATAAAGGTAGATTTAGACCAAACGAGCGAATGCTCATTCTATCCCCACTCCATCAAATGCTCTTTGTGCAGTGAACAGAGAGACCCTAGAGCACGAGCTAGAATAATAGTTCTTAATTCCTCATTCTTTAGCGCCAGTTTTGAATAATATCTCGGATTATCTTGACATTGTTATAATTATTTTGTAATCATGGATCTATTGTTATAATTTTATGTGACCATGTACTTTTATTTAATCTGATCAATGTTATTAAAATTAAGTAACTTATTTTAATCAATGTATGCAACTTATAATCATTATTGTAATGTTCAACGCGATATGTATTGCTCTGAATAAAAATTGAAAATTGAATTGAATTGTAACAAATATACAAATACAGCCTTAAACGTCCCACTGCTGGGCACCGGCCTCACCTCAACTATGAGGTGGTACGAGCCATACTCCATCACGCGGCCTCAGTGCGGATTGTTGGAGAGGTGAATGTAAGGCCAGTGATAAACCTTACCGTCAGATGTTATCAAGCCGCCTTTTTAGGCCTCTGACTAGGCTTTACGAGTGATATATTGCGACGTCAGCCGGGACCAACTGTTTAACGTGCCTTCCGAAGCACGGAGATGCCCGAAAAACACATGACTTTATTTCGGTCGGGATGGTCACCCATCTATAACCCGACCTGACGGGTGTTGCTTAACATCGGATCGTTATCGATCCGCTGCCGTCACTTAGCCACGGGCACCTTTAGTGTAAATGAAAAATTAATTACTATTTACACTAAAAGATCACGAAACATCTTGCTCCAGCTCTAGCTCTATGCTTGTTCGGTCTGAACCCACCTTAACACAACCATATTGGCTACATAAAAACACTACTTTGTCTTCTATTGAGCAACAAGGTAAGGATGGCCAGCCCAGTGATTCGTTTGAATGACTGGGCTTGTCAACCTCATATCTGGACCTCACGACCGCTTTCCATCAGGTGGAGTGAGGTCATCTTGACGGGCAATATTTAAAAAAAATGTGTATGTGTATTGTGCTGTTCAATAATTTACCAGACGACTTCAGATTAATTCATGACATAAATACATTTAAATCAAAGCTGACAAAATGGTTATTACACCACAGTTTTTACACTGTTAAAGAATTTCTTGAATTTAAAGATAAAATATAATAAATTAAATTTTCATTAATATTAATAATTATTATTGTAATATGTATATTTGCACGCTAGTATTAGGCTGAATGCATTGGACTCATTCTATCATTATCACCTGATGTATTTACTGTATTCTTGCAAATAAAACATTTGATTTGATTTTTTGATTTGAAAAAAAAAAACAAATACAAAAAATAAAAATTTACTTCAAACCACACAAATTGAAAATGCAACTTTTCTTTCTTACTATGCAGTTATGTTCAACAAAAAAACTTACCTCCGTTCGTTCGGCAACCACATCTCTGCAGTTCTCGCAAACTTGAACCTTTTTCCTTCTCGCAGCATCATAGTAACTGATAGTGGACGCATCGGCTTTATAGTATGTAATCGGACCGGTCGATTCACAAGATATGTTCAAACATTTGTTGCTTTTGGCTGTTCCTACTACTGTTTGTTTTGGGGTAGCTAAAAAAAATATTATTTCAGAAATGGACCTTCAGATATTCTGTATAACGCAAAAGAATAATAACTAACATTTGTACAATTTAGACAACCTTATCGTTACATAACGATTTACTATTTGCAAAAAGAAATGGCCTTGAGAATAGAGAGTTCAAAGAGCAATATATTATATATTTATTTATTCTTTATTGCACAAAGAAAAAGTACAATTGGCGGACTTAATGCCTAATGGCATTCTCTACCAGTCAACCACTGGGCGAAGCAGAAATCGTGTTGGCGGTGTCTCATAAAACCGGAAATAAAATATACTATTAATACAAAAAACATACTTATACCAAAATTATACATATTACACATACATAATCATAATACATAAATTTAAAGACACATACACTAAATATCGTACCTAAATCTTAAAATATTGTCTTGAAAGGAGAGAGGTTTGGTTAAATGAGTTAAGGTTTATATAAGAAGAAGTTATGGATTGCTCTTTTGAAGGAAAACCTACTGGTCGACAATTTAATTTTATTAGGCAGCGAGTTCCATAGCCTAATGGCAGCTAATGTAAAAGAATTCGACATATGGGAAGACGTATATACAAGAAAAAAATATTAGAACCTACGGGAATTATCATCAATATAAATAAGAATGTCATTAATGGCATTTCTTTACAAAATTATTGCAAAATGTAAGATTTTCGTGACTATTTCATTGAATTGAAATAAAACCTAAATTTTTGCTCTTTTGTTGTGTGTATAACACTATTTAAAAACACATTGAATTGTCTAAAATTAGGTAGTCGCCAATTATTTGCTAAATTAAATAAAAAACCTTTTTATTTCAAAAATTGATGGGACACTTAAAAATTCACTGTACACAGTTAAAAGTTATAACAATGAAATTAATAGGTGCATTCAATAATAGAGAGATAATTTATACTTAATTACAATTCAGCTAAATAATAACGAAAACCTTAAAAAAAACGTTTACGGTCTACCCCAAACTAAACGCAAAAAGCAAATCCTCTTAATGTCAGCAGCATAAAATACCCCTATATAAAGCTTGATGTGATTTCGTTTGTCCATAAAAATAACTTACTTGCATTGGAATCCTCATCATCTGAATCTAGATTGAATATTTCCAAACCTACTTTGGGTTGCGACGTTCCTTCTGTCACCTAAAATAACGGTCAAACAAATCACAGCATTCGTCTATTTTCATTATCTCAATTTTATTTGGGATCCAAACAAATAAATAAATGAATAAGCAGACAGTTCAAATGTATACCTTATCAGTGGGGGATAGAATCCCAACGTCTGTGGTTTTGTCAGACAATTCTTTAGCTTCTGCAGTGGACTGAAAAAAGTTGGTTTAGATAGAGGACATTTTCCGCAAATAAATATCAGTCGATGAGCATAGCCAAATAGAATTTGACCCATTCGTAATGTTTTTGTACTAATTTACCGTGAAGTTACAAGAATTTGAAGTTATAACGATTTGGTGTACCTAATAAAATAATAGTGTATTTTTAAAATTTATTTAAAAATATTTAATGTTTACGATCTAGTTTTCAAGAAAAATCTAAATATGTAAAGAAAAACTGTAATTTTTGGGGAAGTTTGACAGAAAATAATTTTCTTTTCATAAACGAAGAAGACATTGGTACACAGTCACTTTATTTTTTAAACGAAATCTAAATTTTTTATAAGAAAATTACAAATGGATAATTAGAAAAAATTGTAATGGATAATTGTATAAAATTTACAACAAGAGTTATTATTACAATTATTCCTAGATGCAAGATGTATTTATTCCTAGTTTGATGCAAAACGAATGAGTCACATTGTATATTTCAACAATCTATATACCAACTACATGAACTTCATACCTGTTCTTGTTTGTTGATGGCACTGACAGTCTTCACCATAATAGAATCGGGTATGTTCACCATCGACAAAGTTTCTTTAGCGGTCTTCTTTGGTTTAATTGTATCATTTGCTACCTCCTTTATATCTGTGAAGGAATAATCGTTTTTATATATTTATCTGCAATATTAGTAAGAGCGGACAGTATAGCGTTTTTTTTTCGCGCGTATACGGTCGATTTGCCATACGCGCTTCTAATAACCGAACCGTACACGGGCCTATTGCGGCGCGTTCTTTCGAACTGGTAGTGATGTCAGTAAGCTGCTTGCATTACGCGTGTGGCGAAAGACGCGTGTGGCGACTGTACGCGCCTACATGCGCTTACAAAAACGAAGTTGAACGAAGAACGCTAGTCTGAATTCGCCTAAAGTTCGCTTAATATTTGACTAAATCGTCCCGTCAATGAATGCTCACAAATGGATGCGGGTGGGAAAGTCGAAAGCAGAAAGTTTGACTTTGGAACTTTGTTTGGACTAGTTAGAAGATAAACATACTAAAAGCACAAATCAGGCATGCGCGGCGCTCTGACAGATAGCCCGCTTAGAACAACACGCCATTTTTGACACACGTACACAGCGAGGTGAGTTTACAGGCGAAATCAGTCAGTTTCAGTCTCGCGGTCAGTCGCACTGTCAAAAACATTGAGATATCAATAATCAAAAATAGCTTCGCGAAAATATTGTGTTGCAGTGTATTTGGCTGTTTGAACACCACACAAAATTGTAATTACAAAATTGTTTTTTTCGTTACCAAATGATGAAGAAAGTTAAGTAAAACTCAATTAACTTTTACAAGTAAGTAGGTATTATAAGCAGATAGGTAGCTAAAACATTTCCGTAGCTTATCTTATCATGCATTGGTAAAACACCAGTATTTAAGGTATATTCTTCAGTCGGCTGCCGCCGCCGAAGCGTCATACTGTTACTTGGTAGGTATAAGGACTGTATGATCAAGCCCAATACGCTAGCTAGTTGCACCGAAAGCCCGGGTAATTTAGCGGACGCCTTCTGTAGGAAAATGACTTCTTATAATCTGGCGCAAGGGTTCATGAATTTAAAGACGTCGCTAAATTATCCTTTACCCGTTAGGAATGTTCTTTCAGAACATTATTCTTTTCCCGTTTAGGAAAGAGGACGAGAGCGGTCCTTCTGTAAACTCTTGATTTTGTGCTAGTTAGGAGATAAACATACTAAAAGTCCTTACCCCTCCGAGGTGAGCCTGAAGGGGGGGGGGGGGGGGTAAACGGTGCGGCGGAAAGCTAGTATACAATACTCACCATCTTCCGAAGAGCTTTCCTCCAATTCGACGATATTCAGAACATTCCCTGGGTGTGATATCTCCAACTTCTTGCTAGGAGAAGACTTGACGGCATCGGAACCATGCTTCGCTTTAATAGCTGCAAAGCAAATTTGTGGTCACCTTAGCTGTAATCTGCTCCTCTGCACATTTATTGTTTTGACTTTACTCTGTCAATTCAATTTTGTGAAACAAGATTGTGAAGAGCAACAATCGAGTTTCTTGCCGGGTACTTCTCGATTGGAAACAACTTCGAACCGTTGGTAGTGTCACATTATAATTTTATCATAAGATATTAACTATTATATTTTTATTTTATTTACGTTTATTTTCATATACACTAATAATATGTTGGGGGAAAAGTTTCTTCGCATTTTTTAATATAGTTTATTTACATTTAACTAAAGTATGTAGGTGCCATTTTGTTGGATTACTTTTTGCCATCTTGTAGGTAGAGACATGATCTCATTGTTATCATGCCATCCCATGGGCTTGTTACTGGGGATGAGACGTGATTTCATCACTATGACCCTGAGAGTAAACAGGAGTCTTTTGGGATTCTAAAGGTATTTTATTGATAGAATACACTAAAAAGAGTGAAAGCATCACAGCAGCATCATAAGCAATCACATTGCGTTATTTAAAAGAAGCAATCAAAGAAAAAAGGCGAGGCAAACCCACAGCGGGGGTGATGTTGCTTCACGACAACGAGCCGGTTCACAAGGCGAAGAATTAATCATCCTCCGTACAGTCCAGACTTGGCCCTCAGTGACAATTTTACCTATTCCAAAATTTGAAAAAAGATTTTCTAGGAAAGCGATTTTCCGACGATGAGGAACTCAAGGCAGCAATTAATACCCATTTTAAGGAGAAGACATTGAAAAATAGTTGTTTTCCGAAATTTTCCAAGTTTTCTTTCATGCCCATACCGATAATACATTGAACGCCCCTCGTACATACTCGTACCATCACGACTTTATCCCAAACGGTAGTCAAAGGCAAGTGACTGTTGCCGTCATGGTGAACGGAACACTCAGAAGCCCGCTTTTCACCAATGAAATTAGAACCCAACGTGGTAGGTGGTGAGCCTTCTGCCGCTATCCGGGTAAAATTGGTTTTTTATCGATGTTACTTTCCCATCTCCGGAGAGTTAGTCGGAAATTAAACAACAAACACAAAGATTTTGGTTCTGGCCAGATTTGAAATCGGGACCACACGATCCACGAGTTGGAGTGCTTAACCACTAGGCCACGACGCTTTAATATTTACAGTATATTTTGATATTAATTATTTGTTTGAATTGTCATAAGTAGTACCTTTAAGGTGCATTTTAGACCAAACGAGTGAATGCTCATTCCATGCTCACTCTATCAAATTCTCTCTGTGTAAACAGAGACAGCGCATTCTTTCGTTGTTCTATCTTTGTTCGCGGAGCCCTAGAGCACGAGCTAGAATGCTCATTTTTGATTCCTCGTGATTTTTCGTTAGAATTATTTTGGTGTACTTAAATGAAATACGATTTATCATTGACACTAAAGATCACGAAAGAACATTCTTGCTCTAGCTCCAAGTTCGTTTGGTCTAAATTTACTCTTCTTCTTCTTTTTAAGTATGATGAATAAAAATATTTTTGAATTTGACTTTGATTTAAGTATACAGGGTGGCCCAGTTTTACATACGATGGATAATCTTATTTTATGTATAAATAGCCCAAATCAAATGCCTGAGTTAGCTTTAAACTGATTAAAGAGTTTCATAATATTTAAATAAAATTATACATTTGTATTGTCTGCAAAATTATAAGTATTCATATGGTAAACTCATTATTCATTAATATTATAGAAAATATATAGGTAAAAATTCAATTTACCTAAAGCAACACTTATTCAAAAAAAAATCATAAAAAATTGTTTCATTTAAATTTTCAATTGAAACTGAAAATAAACAAATAATGACACACCTGGCTCATCTTCTTCTGAAAGGATCTTCTTGAGCATTGATCCGTCAGTGTCATCACTTTCACCTTTTTTTTCTGATGTCTCTATAATGAATGTGTCTGTGTCTGCTTGTTTGGGCAATGTGTCCTGCAAAGCAAACTATCTGGGCTTAGAACTACCGAAATGGATTAACTCTACACATAATAGAAGCGTAATAGTACACTATGGTACAAGTTTGTAATGTTTGTGATTACCGCTGAGGCGCCATTGAGGTGAGGGCCTTAAGAGAGCCGAGGACGGTCAACATAAACACACGTGTCTCATACGTCGTTTTTCAACACACTTGGAAAGAAAACAAAACTAATAATTTATTTGTGCTATTGCACACGATCTTTTTTGTATCGAAACTTTTTTAAGAACAAAGCAACTCAACCAATAAAATAAAAAAAAAACTCTATAACTCACTTGTGGATGATAGCAATGAAAAAGTGACAGTTTGATTACAGGTGTCATTATGTGCCTAATTGCGGTGAAATTAGAGCCACTTTATGAGCAAGTGTGTTGAAAATAATAAAGCTACTACTTTTAAAACTTATTTTGGTTTCACAAAAAGAGTAAGAGCCTGTCTCATTTGGTGTAGTTGCTGTTGGTATAGATGAGCTGAGTGTATTTTGCGAACTAACGACGCGTATTTCTATTCCTAGGTTCGAGTCACACCGGCTACTGAACGACCAATTACAGTGGCATGTTTATGAAGGGTGTAAAAAGAACCTTAACGAAGCCGAAACCTACGTATCCTGCACATCATCAGGACCATTTTTTATTTCTAGACCATAGCTGGAAACTCAATAGTTACCAGAGTTATTGAAGGTCAAAGTCAAAAAAAATATCTCAAGATTTTGATGAAAACAAACTAATCATTATTACTTAATTTTTGTCCTAAGAAACCCCTTGCTTCAAAACGTTCAACTCACAATGTACATCGTGCATATCCCTTGATCCTTTTTTTTTTGGGTAACAGACAAAAGCGCAGCAGCGGTATGTTGCACGCGTTACATTGCGTAGTCCATTTTTAGGTTTAAAAATGACACCTAAAAAAAATTAGTTTCCCATCAATTTTTTTTTCTGTGAGTTGATTTAATGCTTTAAGTGCGCAGACGCTGGCTTCGTTAAGGGTCTTTTTACACCCTGTATGTATTGCATTCATTTTTAAATCTATTTACTTGCGTGAATGCGGTGAGGGGCGCTTCATCAGCTTAAAATAGTTGTAGCAATACAATGGCAAAAAAAGGATTATTTTAAAGTTTCAAACATTTATGTTTTATGGCGTAAGTATACCTTTATTATTACCTTGTCTTCTTTGGCTACGAGAGTACTGTCCGCGGAAACATCCTCAGTGATGGTGGTCTCGCCAATCTTTTCTGCTGTAACATCGATCTCCTACAAAAAAGTTTTATTTAAGGAAAAATAATGTTTTTGAAACGCCCTGGTAGCCAAGTGGTCTTAAGTTCGAATCCGAGGTCAGGCAGTGTGCATAGTATTTTAGTTCTGGCATAAATGTTTATAATATTGTCATGTAACAAATTACTTTTTTTTTATACTACGTCGGTGACAAACAAGCTCGCGGACCGCCTGATAGTATGCGGTTACCGCAGCCTATGGACGCGTGCAACACCAGGGGCATCACCCGCGCGTTGGCGACCCTTCAAAAACCTTTTCAAACCCCTCTTGAAGAACTCCATACAATAAACCTTCAATTCCCTCCTCATTCTTCCCACTCCTACACACAGTCATTTACTGTGAAATCCATACGTTTATGGAACTCCTTACCCCTATCAATCAGAGAGTCCCAATCCTTATCCATCTTTAAAGCAAGGGTCAAAGCACATTTCCTTGCACTTTGACATCAGTCCTTGTTGTTCTTCCTTTTTCTTCTTTATCCTTTATATTTCCTGATCATTTTAGTTGCAACTGAGCTGATTGCTATTGTCTGTTTAAATAACGTCACATTTTTTTCTACTTTTTATATATAGTATGTATGTGTCATGTGAATATATAAACCTAGTCCTATACTGTGTAGATATTTATACTTAAACTTATTTTATTTATTATTTTTCTTGGTGCACTTACTTTCCCCTTTCGCCAAATTTCCTTTGCTTGTGGGTTGCTTGGCAGAGATCGCTTTTTAGCGATAAAGCCGCCCAAATTGTACTTTCATTTATTGTAAATTGTTTCTGTACTGTAAGTTTTGTGTGCAATAAAGAATATATTATTATTATTTTATTAAACCCTCAGCAGTGAGCTCATTCCACAATTGTATATAAGATATTATAAATGTTGTTCTGTGATACTGTGACTGTATTGTCATTTTGTTGTACTGTGGTGTAACTAAAACTAACGATACTAGGACAGTAATGGCTGCTCAGCAAAAATGTATTGAATCAAATTCTTTTTGTCCTATAAATTACTAGCGGTCGGTCCGTTAGCAGCTCCGCCCGCGTAGAATATTTCTCCCGTTCGAAAAATAGCCTAAAAATTAGCCTTTGTCACTTGCTTATAATGTAGCTTCATATTTGTAAAATTAGTTCAGTTATTTCGGAGCCTATTCATTACAAACAAACAATTGGGTATGAAAAAAAAAATGACTGTCCTGAAATCGAAAACCATTTCGAGGTATTTGTATTTTAAATCTTATTTAAATATTAAACATTTTTTAAGGCAATTTTTTTTTATCTAAAATATTTTTAATTAAATACGTTGGCTTTCAAGAGTAAAATGAATGACCCCAGAAAGCCCACGTACGCAAAGAGTACCACCATTGGAACTTATTGGGTCGTAGAAACGTCCTTTCACGTGACTGGTTGATAATCTATCCATCAACCAATCAAATGACGCGATCTGTATCATCGTGAGATTTTTCCACAAGGTTATTTTTAATAATACGTTTATTAATTTACGCCCATTGCCCAGACGGGTAGCTAGGACTTAAAATAGCCATTCGCTATAGTCCCAACCCTTTCAGGTAGGGCTTGGTTTCAGAACTTGGCAAAATAAATTGTATCTGAAGTATACTTCACACGCAAAGATCGCGTGCGTACAACCCACATCCGCGGTAGCCTTCGTGTTCGTGACATCGCAGACAAGCTGCAGGAGTGCCGCCTTCGTTGGTATGTTCATGTCTCACGGAGATCGGCAAACTACGTGGGCAACAAATGTCTGACCATGCCGCCTCCGCCAGGTACCGGCAGAAGAGGTCGACCCAAGAAGCGGTGGCTCGACGTCGTCAAGGGTGACATGCGTGCCAACAGACTCACCACTGAGGATGGACAAGACCGCGCGAAGTGAGCCAAGAAAATAAAAAAGGCGGACCCTGGGACCCCACACACCAGAGTGGGTTCACAACCGGGATAGACCGCACGGATGATGATGATGATGATGATGTCTACTTCTCACATTCTCGTGAGATGCTACATGATGAACGGCGAGCTTTGTTTTAGCCGTAAGTGCAGTAAATCAGTAATTTTCTCCTAATTGTTTATTTTACAGGAATCGGGGAAAAAACACATGTGGGGGGAACACTCAGCAAATTTGTAACGTCATGAGTTCGAAATGTTTAAAAATTAATAAAAAAACTAACTACCGGCTAGATTTTAAAATATTCAAATTATTTTCCTAAAAACAATTGTTCCCATACCCAATTAGTATAGATGTCGTAGGATAATGGGAAGAGCCGGATTTTTCGCAAAAATCTTAGGACGATCGCAAAACGCCGGATAATACAAACGAACGGCAATTACAAACGAACGATCTCGAAAAAGCAATCACGTTCTGAAAGCTGATTGGCTGATAAAGATTCCAAGCACTGACGGATGCGCTGATTGTTCAACAGTTACATCCACAACTACATCGCCTTTGATTGGTCAAAAGTTACGTTAACCGTTCCTTTGCCTTTTGTTTTTATTGAAATTTGCTGCGGTCTTTTATTAACATTGAACGTTATTTTTTGCGTGAGCTAAAACTACTACGTGTTAAGGTTAATCAATAGGTATTATTGTTTACCGGTGTGCAACGAGTGAATCGACTGAAGTAGCTGTCTTATTTTGGTCATTGGACCAATCAGAAAGAGATGTCATTCAGTGGATTCTTTGATTAGCCAATCAGCGTTCAAGTTTCAAGATTTTAAATTTCAGAATCCTATTATTATCCGGCGTTTCTCGATCGTCCTAGCTAGGCCATAGATAAAAAACTTACATCCTCACAAACAGCTTCATTCACATCCACATCACCATTTTTCTCCTGATCAGTGGTGTCTTTCACTACCACTCCTTCTTCAATATCAAAGCTAAACTCATTCTGTCCTTTTTCCTCTTGGGGCGACTCTAAGTCTGTCTCTTTTCCGTTCTGCTCT
Source organism: Udea olivalis (assembly GCA_947369235.1). Taxonomy (NCBI): domain Eukaryota; kingdom Metazoa; phylum Arthropoda; class Insecta; order Lepidoptera; family Crambidae; genus Udea; species Udea olivalis. The sequence continues at coordinate 4,111,823 of OX376370.1, read as the reverse complement.
TTTGCATCTGTTTCAGAATGCTGGGCGCTTGAATCTTCTGAATGTTCTGCTGTCATCTGATTGCTACTTTCTGAAATAGAAATGAACCGGCAGATTATTAATAAAAGAGCCTTATTACAATCCCTTCATTCCCTAAAATAAGCATACCAAGCAAGTTCGTTAAATTATGATCTTTCATTCTCAGCCAGTCAGCAGCTATCTAGCACCAACGCCTGGCTTTTCCTGTATAAATAATTACCTGCTAAGAACCTTTTTTGTTTAGGCCGTTTCTGAAAGTGCCGGCCAACAAAAAAAAGTGGTACGTATAGTTAGAACTAGTCATACGGAGCAATAATTATTATGGCACAAAAGACTGACGGCACGATTGGCGTAGTGTGCTGTAGCACGGTTTCTCGCCTCGATTTCCGTAGTGTCCCGGGTTCGATTCCCGGTCGGGTCAATTCAGGAAACGATCTTTTCTGAATTGACTCGGGTCTGGGTGTGCTGGGAGACGCCCCTAGCTTATTTCCTTGTGTGGTACTTCGTAACACAGGGATTTAATAATCCCTACTTCGAGACCATTACAAGAGGTGTGTTGTCTGGCGCATATAAAAGTCGTAGGGTTTTCACAAGCCAAGTTATAAGGGTTAAAAAATTCATAATATTCATACAATTATCGATTTTCGAAAGTAAAGTAAAGTAAAAAATATTTTTATTCATATAGACTTATAGAAAGTACTTATGACAAGTCATACCTATAGTTACAAATAAAAAATTAAAGCAAAAATATACTAAAATAAACTAACATAAAATAATACTATGATAGTAAATATCATAATTAAACATAATGTGACTCTACTACCGGTTCGGAGGTTGTTTCCGATCGAGAAGACTCCGGCAAGAAACTCGATGGTTACTCTTTTCAATCTTGTTTCTAACACCTAACACAAAAATTGAATTGACAGAGTAAAATCATAACAAAAAAGTGTGCAGAGGAGCAGATTATACCTAAGATGACCACAAATTCTTATCATTTAAGAAATCCTCAACACTATAATAACCTCGCTTCATTAACTTAGCTTTAATTTGTGACTTAAACTGGTGAAGAGGCAGTTCAACAAGAGTTTGCGGAATCTTATTAAAATATTTAACACATTGACCAACAAATGATTTTGAGAGTGCGGGAAACATAAAATATTAATAGATATTGCTAGAAGTAATGATCTGAAGCATTTTTACTTTGGCGCCAATATGTCAGCTAATTAGAAAACAGTAATTTCCACAATTTAACAAAAAATATATCTTACTCTGCATAATTATTACCGATTAGCTTTCCACCCACGGCGTCGCCCGTGTGAACTTCATTTTTATGATATAGGGATTTTTTTCGACTTACGATACTTGTTATTCCCAAAATCCCGTCTTAGTTAGCATCTACGTCCTAAAAAAAAGCCCAATGCAAAATTTGAGACTCCTAACACTTGAAGTAACAAAGTTTCATACAGATAAAATTGCGCTTCCACTGTTTAGATTACAAAAAGTTTTGGGATCCTTTATGGGGCAAGGTGTACACTACTACAACAAAGTTCCTCAGGCAATTTGTATTTTACCGCTGCACAGATTCAAAAACCACATCAAATCTGTTTTATTAAAAAAGGGGTATTATACTACCAATGACTACCTTTTAGGTAAAAAAAAGCCTGGAAAAAAGCTCTCTGCTCAGTGCAGGATCAGTTACCTCTTGTAATACTTAGTAATTAAATACCGGACTTAAGTGTATTAATGACTAACAATTTTTATCTTTGGAATTGTATGAATGACTTCGTACAGCCTCTTGTTTTATATTCTGTAGCTTTGATGTACTTGTTAGGTTGTTCTGCCTATTAATGTTAGAATTTAAGCAGTTTTTTTTTTAACAAACAAATTGTACTCTACTAACTCGCTAATTGTGAAACCACAACAAGTTTAAAAGAGCAACTACTGAGTTTCTCGCCGGGTCTTCTCAGTAAGAATCAACTCCTCCGACGCTGTGGTAGAGTCGCACTATGTTTGTATACTGTTTATTTATATATTCATATTATTATAGTATTTATGTCTATTATTTAGTAAATTTTTTGACTATTTAAAAGTACTGCTTAGGTCTATTTAAATAAAGATATTAGAGTTATTTGAGTTTGAAAACTAACAACCTCAATAACAACCCCTTAGAGGTCTAATTTCGCAAAAATCGTTTTAGTGAGCACCTAAGATCTGAAAAGAAAAATTCCAAACTCTTAGTTTCTGAAATTTCGTGAGTAATTTTGCGTGCGTATTTTTTAATTTCACGATATATCAGAATATATACATACATACATACATACCATCACGCCTTTTTCCCAACGGGGTAGGCAGATACCACATGTATTAATCCAATTAATGTGTTGTGAAGGACAAAAATTATAAAATCTCTTGATGATGAAATAACTTTTAATCATAAGGATTGATATGCTTGTGTAAGTAATAATTCTCAAAATCTACCTTTTAATTTACTTACATTATTTTTTAACACAATAACATACCTTATAGCTACTTATTTATAAAAGATATCTCTCGGACTTTTCTATGGATCCACTAAAAACCTATATTTTGTAGTATGCATGTATAATCAACAGTGGGGCCAGCGCACGCACGAAAAGATTTACGGTGGCGCTTTTTTTCCGGATAAGTGTGTAATAGATCTGGCTGAAAACTAATTATTTCAAAACAAATATATGCCTATAGCAATCAGGGATAATGTAGCTTTTTAACCGTAAAGGATTTTTAGAATCGGTTCGGCAGTTTCGGAGATTACTTGTCCCAAACATACAAATTCACAAACGCTTACCTCTTTATAACATTAGTATAGATTTCATTTCGAAAACTGTCGGCCAACAAAAAAAAAAGTTCCTTTAACTAGTCATACTGAGTAATTGTTATTTCGACACACAAGTCGTAGGGCTGCCACAAGCCAAGTAATATAAGTAACTATATAAGTTAAATTTTTATACATTTATTGATTTTAAAATTCGCCAATTTTATACATACAACTAAAAACTAAAGTAAAAATCTAACCAATATCTTTTTTTATTTTATGTTTCCACGCACTTTCAAAAATCAAACAAATGTCTGCAAATCACGAATTTTTTAACTCTTATACCCTGGCTTGCGGCAACCCTACGACTCTTGAGCGATAATAACTTAACCTAACAAGTATCCCGCTTGAGTCCCTACCACTTTGTTGGCCGGCACTTTCAGAAAAGGCCCAAACATGTAAGGAGCCAAAATGATCTTTAATTCATCCCTCATTCATAGAGTGACGGATTACAATGCAAAGAAATTTGCTTGCTGAAATTTGGCATGGAGGAGTGTAGGGGAGCACTAAGAGAGCATTTCACAAAATCCTACGGGAACTATATATATATATGGTGATAGTTTAAATAAGGAAATACTAGGAAAAATAAACTTGGTCAAGGCATTTTTGACTGGCCAGTTGGCGCCAGAGGTTGTGGGTTTGATCCTCATAACAAACAATTGTGTTTGTTGCGTGTTATTATTATATATTTAAGTATGTATTTAGAAATTTTTAAGTATGTTTATCAGTCTCAGACACCCAACAACGATGGGTGATTGATGATGATGCAAACAACACAGAAATTACATTGACAAGCCATAATAAAAGTCACTCACCATCTTCAGGATCAAAGTCATCATAATCATCTCCATCATCTTCTTCTTCTTGCTCCTCGTCATCTTCCATGACCCTTGATGACTCAGCCAAGAGACTAAGACTGTCTGTCATTTCTGGAACCTCATCTGTCATATCTGGGGCTAAGTGAGCGGCTTCTGCCACTGACGTTGTTAGTTCTTTATTCTCCTTGGAAGTTCCTGGTTGAACTGTAGCCTCAGATGAAGTAGACGGATGTACTTCAGTTATAGATGAAGTTGAAGGTTGTACTTCAATTTGGGATGCAGCCTTAACTAGTTTAGATTCAGCTTCTTCGGTTATTTCAGTATCAATTTCCATTATTTCTAATGGTTTTGTACTGTCAACAGACTTATCATTCAAATCAATGTCAGTCTTCACTGTGGATTCTACTAATTCAGATTTATCAGTGTTTTCTTGAGCTTTTTTTGGAGATATTGTATTAGCTATGTCCATTTTAGATGTTGATGATTGGTCTTCTAAGTCTAGGTTTTTGGCAGATTCAGTAGTTGGCAATAGTACGTTGTTTCGTTCATTATCTAAAGTGATTCCTATATCAGTAGCTAGTTTCTCAAGCTGTTGTTTTGTTGTTGCTTTTAATGGTATTTCAGATGGTGGGACATCCAATTTAGATACTGATTCAGCCTGAATTGTAGGTTCAGTGATATTTTCTTTCTGTGTGGATGGCACTGCTTCAATTTCGGTCACAGGTTCTGCTGTAGATGTTTTACAAACTTCTTTTTCCAGTATCTCAGAAGTGAGGTTCTTGTCATTATTAGAAGAAGACTCAACTACTGAAACCAGCTCAGTACCTATCCTCTTTGTCGGGGAAATGGACAGATTTAGATCTGCTTTTTCTGATTTTGAATTATCTGTGATCTTGACTTGGTCAATTTCAGGTTCAGCTTCAATAGCAGAACATTTACCTATGTCTGTCTGTACAAGATCTTTTGAAGGTATATTTGCTGATTTTTCAGTATAGTTGTCATTTTTGGTGTTAATTTCAACTTTGTTTAACTCATGATTTGAAGGCATGATGACAGCATCAGTTTCAGAATCTTCTATGAGTGATGTTTCAAACCCTTCTAACTGTCTTTCAATTTGAGACCAGTCATCTTCAGATACAGCTGGCTTGTTAAGATCTTTATTCCTATCACTATTTGTATCTTTGCCATCGACTTCGAAAACTCCAGTCTTTAATTGAATTCCTTCTTCTTCAATTGGATTGATTTTAGTTTCTTCATTTTCAACATCCATTGCATCAGCATTAATTACATCTTTGTCAAGGCTACTGTGTGTTTCATCACTGGCACACGCAATAGACACATCTGAATCATCAATAAATTCAATTATTTCTTGAGTAGGTATATCCAGCATCATATCAGGCTTCTTTAACCCATGGTCTTGCTTAATGTCAATTGTTGTGTCATGCAGAGACTTATTAGGAGAACTGGTTGATACAGCAGTCTCAACTAAAATAGATTCACTGTCAATTTCAGGTTCTGCTAGTACAACATCATCCAACAAATCTACATCATTATCAGAAATTTCTTTATTATCACGCTCATCTGACAGTATGTCTTCTGAAATAGGGTTCAGATTATTCACTTCAGAAACATTTGGGTCTAACACAATAATTTCAGATTTGAAACCTAGACTATCTGATAAGTTATTTTTTTCATTTTGGCCATCTTCAGCAAGATTGTCTGATTTGTCTACACACACAGGTTTAACAGCAGCAATGGATGGAGCAGCTTCTAAATTGTCCAAGATTTCACATTCCTTGTTTATTTCTAAAGCAGAACTTTCTGTATTTTCCTCACCATCAGTACTATCGAGCAATAGGTTTTCATCAACATAATGTAGACTTTCATCATTGTCTTTGTCTATTGAAGGATTTGAAGCTTTTGGTATTGATTCATCTACATCTATAGCAATTTCAGTCTTTTTCTTTTCATCAATGCTACGGTCGCGGGTATCCTGTTCATCAGTCTCATCGTCTTCCCACTGCAAATGGATATCCTCATCACTGTTTTCATCACTATTATCCGAAGGAATGTTCACCTTGTCTGGATCAGAATCTGAAATGGCTTCAATTAAGCCCTCATCCTGGACTGAAGATGCTTTAGCAATGATGAGGGTATGGTCAACTTCATCAACAGAAAACATTTTAGAAGTATTCCCTTTCTTAGATGAGTCAGAAAAGACGGGGCCTTTAATATCCCCGTCTTTGGTAGGAACACTGTCCCCCTCACCAGAACTCATTTTGCTACAAAACAAAAAAACATACAGGCAAAATCATACGACAAAAAGGTTTCAGAAATCGTTAACAATAACACACACTATGATACTGAAGTGTAGATTTTCCATAAATGGGTTTACCTGATTTAAAACAATAGTATTATATTATTTTGTGAGTTTTATTCATAGAAAAATCGGCTTTTTCAAGCGTTCTTCATAAATATTAATTTGACAGTTGAGAGTTGAGACTTACTTCCTGACAGATGTGCTGACAGATTAATTCCGACAGTATTTTTTAACTGTTGTAAATTTCACTGACTTGGCTGGCTGCCACGTTTGTAATTTAAAAATATGTAGGGCCCTTACTCAATCAGGGCTTATTTATCGCATCATGTAATGACACTATGGGTCAGTTACCGAAAGCTGGCGTAGCCACAGAGTTATTTCTTGGAAAGGCCAGCGAGACGCTCAACTCGAACAGAATGTACTGTATAGATAAACCTGAAATAAAACATGAAATATACCAAATTTACTTCAATCTCCAAAAGATGCGATGCGATGGTAAGAAATAAAACATGTCCTAAATCAAAAACCACTTCGAGGTAATTGTATTTTATAGCTTATTTAAATGTTTAACATTTTTAAAGGCAAAGGATCTAGGATATTTTCTAATAAGATAAGATTATGTAATGCTAATGTTATGATTTGTTGTACATACAATAAAGTATATTTATCTTTATCTTTAAATTAAATACGTTGCCTTTCTAGGGTCAAATGAATGACCCCAGAAAGGCAACGTGCGCAAAGAGAGAGAAGGAAAGTCGAACTAAACTTGTGTCTGAAATGGAGAATACCCTAACTTGGGTCTCCGATTGGGGCCGGAAAAATTTTGTCCAGTTAAACCCCAGTAAGACACAAGTTTGCGCGTTTACCTCCAAGAAAACTCCATTCACTGTAGCTCCTCAGTTCCAGAACACTACCGTTACCATAACAAATAGTATTAGTATCCTTGGTGTTGACATATCTAGTGACGTACAGTTTCGGAGTCATTTGGAACAAAAGGCGAAGTTGGCATCCACAAAGATCAGTGTGCTGAACAGGGCGAAGCAGTACTTCACTTCTAGGCAAAGTCTGCTGCTGTATCAAGCGCAAGTCAGGCCACACGTGGAGTACTGTTGTCACCTTTGGGCAGGAGCGCCTGGATATCAACTCAGTCCTTTTGACTCAGTTCAGAGGCGTGCGACCCGGATTGTCGACGATCCAAAACTGACAAGCGGTTTATAGCCGATAAGTCTGAAGCTTGCGCTGCCCTGGCGTCGCGCGACGTTAGACGCGAGGTTTTTTCTCAACAGTATTTTTTAAACTGAACATCGAAAATCATGTAAAAAAAGTTAGAACACGACGCAAAAGTATCTCATAATTCTCAAATAATGATGATAAACAAGTACCTGATCTTGACTTGGAGCTTTTTTGAATAAAGTAAAACTTTTAAAATGCCTTAGGTAAGTTTTCTCACGCCTAGAACCCAGTAAATAGTACTTCTTTTGGTGAAAGAAGTTGTATGAGTGATTTTAGAAAAAATCGTCATAATTCATCTTCTCACTGACTGTATCTGCGAGGCGCGACGCGGCGCTCGGCGCGTAGAGGACGCCTCGCGCCAGTGCAGGGTCGGCGCCGACCTAGCGTCGCGCCGTCGCACCGTCGGTGCGTGGGCGCCGAGACGACGATGATGCTGTCGCTCAAATAACGCTAGTGTGGGGATGATCTCTGTTGTGATAGTCGTTGTCATGAATATTCCACAGGCAGGGGTATTTTTCAACAGCCAATATTAATGTTTCTGCCGGGATCCCTTTCATTGGCATAATGTGTTTTGTCCTAAAATGGTTTGGCATATTGAAATTGGCATACTTTATTTAGCATAATAATAATTAGACCGAATTTGGTTTTAGCATAATATGTACTGTGGCATAATTATTATTTAGCATAATGCCGTAATTTATGCATTATTATTTTTGGCACAATTTTTTCGTAGGTTAGGGTTACTTTTTTTATGACCACCCAGAAATCCTTCAGGTGTCGGTAGGTTAGGGTTGTTTTTTTTATGACCACCCAGAAATCCTTCTGGTGTCAGTAGTAGTCAGGTGGTAAAATACATCAAAACATAAGGATGAATCTTAAACAGGTGGAAACTTAAGTTTCTCGAAAATTCACACGTGTGACATACTAATGATCCTTTTTTTTAAGAAGTTTTAAATATAATAAAGTAAAATGAATTGTTATTTTTAATTTGTTCATTTTTAAAACAAATTTCAATATTCTATCTCTTAGCCGACATAAGATCTAGCTAAATATAGGATCAGTAAATAAGTAATAATAATTTTGAAACTTTTCTGACAATAGGTTTTTCACTTTTTCATCAAAACTAAAAGTGCTTAAGTACTTTTTTTCCATGTCGGACCGCAGCCTTTGTAGCTATAAATTTTTGTCTGTTTTTTTTTTGGCTGGAAGTTAAAAAGGGCGGTCTTGCTTTTAATTATTTATTTATATTTTAGTTATTATTGTGTATATATCTTATAATGATTTGTAATTTCGTGTTTCGTGTGTATATATTGTTCATTTCTGGTAAGTTACTTTAATTTATTCTTGGTTCCTCCACTACTAAGCAGTTCCATTATGGAGCTGCTAGATCCAGACCCACCTCCAGACCCTCCTTCCCCTCCAAATCCTCTTCTTACACTGTTGGAAGCAGATACGTGGATAACAGCAACTAACAGGAAAAAAAAGAGTCAACCATCTAAAAAGAAAGTCAACTTATATTACTATACACATATAACTTATATTTTATTACTATTGTATTTAAAAGCAAACAAAAAATTGGCTCACGTAAAGTGATTGACTCTAGTATTTTTGAGTGTTCGCCTAGTCCCTCAAACATCACTAGCCCTGTTCCCGACTGCTCCCTTTTTACCCCAACCACAAATATGGAAACATCAGAAGCCCCCCAAGTTTTGAGAAGACATTATTCTGATTCAGATTCTGGTCCTTTTATAGTACACGTACAGTATAAAGAGTCTTCTCCCAATGCCGGCTCCACTCTCCATCCTATCAAATTCGGGAACTTCTTATATCAAAACAAATTAAGAAATGTTATGGAAGACGGGGTTAAGCGCATCGGAAGAAACCGCCTTGCTGTGCAATTTGGGACTTCAGCTGCTGCTAACAACTTTATTAACAATGAAAAAGTCAAATTAATATACAATATAACAATTCCCTCATACAACATTTGCAGAATGGGCATCGTGAAGGGCATTCTCTCTGAATGGTCTCACGAAGAGATTGTGGAAAACCTCAGGGTCCCTGAAGGCTCAGGGCCTATTATAAAAACTCGTAGGCTTAGTCGGAAGACTACAACTCCACAAGGTATTTCCTGGACCCCCACTCAAACTGTAGTAATAACTTTCGATTGCCAAACTCTTCCCTCAAAAGTTTATTCATTCTTTTCTTCCATACCTGTTGAACCATATATATTCCCAACAGTACTTTGTTACAACTGTTGCCGATTTGGTCACACTCGGTTGCAGTGTAGGAGTTAAGCAAGGTGTTATAAGTGTGCTCAGGATCATTATGGCAATGACTGTGAGGAGACTCATGACTTCCATTGCGTTAACTGCACTGGTAGTCATCAGGCCACTGACAAGAAATGCCCTGAATATAATAGGCAATATAACATCAAACAATTAATGTCCAAAGATTTTATTTCCTATCAAGAAGAAGCATCAAAATTTCCTTTTAAAAAGTCCTTTTCTCAAGTGACCGCTTCTACTCCATCCACAGCAGTTCTCTCCTCCTCCTCCTCCTCCTCTGTGGGGCCTGTACTTAAATCATATAAAAAAACAATAACTATCAATAAAAAATCCCATCAATCATTAAATACTGGTTATGATTTTAAAGCACACAATAATTTGATATCAGAATATGCTATTCCTACTCCCCCTTATGGGTGTGCTCTAAAATCAAATGTTTCTGACAGTGAGTCAGTTTCCCAATCTGATCTTAACAAGTTGCTCTCAGCTTTGATATCTACACACGTCAAAAGTGTCTAGGGATCAACATACATTTTTGCAATAACTTTTCTCCTGATTGATATTAATTAAAAATTTCTTTAAGGATTCATCAAATAAAGTGTTTTCGTTTGTCTACAGTAACGATAAACCAAGTCACCTTTGCATTAATAAAGAAATTTGCCATTTTCCTATTATAGGGATTTTTGACATTTGAACCACTAACATTAAAGTTCGAAAAAAAGACTGAAATAACAGTTTTCTTTAAAAATTTATTGGGTAACTTAAACAATTAATAATCCGTGTTTCTACCGCGAACACTAACAACACAAGAACATCGGTTTGGCATACTCAAAATGAGTTCATCCAAATCACGCTGTGGAATGGCCGCCCATGTTCGTTGCAACAACAAAAAAAGGTCTTCTTGCGACTGAATACCCTCCATATTCGGCAGAGCTCTTCTCTGTAGCATATCCCATGCATGCTCAATCGGGTTCAAGTCTGGCGACTGATCAGGCCAGGGCAGGACATTGATGTTAGCTGCGGCTAGATTCTGTCTTACAATTTTTGCGGTGTGCGGTCGTGCATTATCATGCATTAACTGAAATAAGGGACCGATTTGCACTTGTAGAGGAACGATGACGTCTGATACAATCGTCTCAGCATAAATTTGAGCGTTGAGGTTGCCTCTGATCCAAATTAACTCAGTTCTTCCGCCGATCCAAATACCCGCCCATACCATGATGGTTCCACCACTATAAGGATGGACTTCCTGGCAGGATTTTAATCGCTGTTGGCGTCCAGGGGTTCTCCAGTGTCGTATACGTCTTGTATCCGGTCTCATACCAAAACGAGACTCATCAGAAAAGCACACGAAACGCCATTGTTCTTCTGCCCAATTTCTGTGTTCAAGAACCCATTGATATCGAATCCTACGATTGTGCATTGCTATAGGTACCCTTAGCGGTCTTCGGGAACGTCATCGTTCCTCTACAAGTGCAAATCGGTCCCTTATTTCAGTTAATGCATGATAATGCACGACCGCACACCGCAAGAGTTGTAAAACAGACTCTCGCCGCAGCTAACATCAAGGTCCTGCCCTGGCCTGCTCAGTCGCCAGACTTGAATCCGATTGAGCATGCATGGGATAAGCTACAGATAAGAGCTCTGCCGAATATGGAGGGTATCCAGTCGCAAGAAGACCTTTTTTTGTTGTTGCAACGAACATGGGCGGCCATTCCACAGCGTGATTTGGATGAACTCATTTTGAGTATGCCAAACCGATGTTCTTGTGTTGTTAGTGTTCGCGGTAGAAACACGGATTATTAATTGTTTAAGTTACCCAATAAAATTTTAAAGAAAACTGTTATTTCAGTCTTTTTTTCTAACTTGAATGTTAGTGGTTCAAATGTCAAAAATCCCTTTATTAGGAAAATGGCAAATTTCTTTATTAGTGCAAAGGTAACTTGGTTTATCGTTACTGTAAACAAACGAAAACACTTTATTTAATGAATCCTTAAAGAAAATTTTAATTAAAATCAATCAGGAGAAAAGTTATTGCAAAAATATATGTTGATCCCTAGACACTTTTGATGTGTGTATATATCAATTGTAAATAATTCAACGATAACAAAAGACGAAGGTAAAGGAAAACCGGGGCAAATAAATTGGTTGCTCGATAGTGGATGTACTGATCATATAATTAATACGGATGAATATTTCGACAAATTTGTAACATTAAAAGAAGCGATAAAAGTTACAGTCGGAGATGGAAGAATACTGAAAGCGACTAAGGTTGGAACTATTACAACGTACTTCCCGGTCTATGCAAATAAAAGTAAAGTTGAAATAAATAATGTATTTTATGTAAAAGAGATGAAAAGCAAACCTATTGAGTTACTCAAAGATTACGGACAAACATAAAAAAAAATCTAAAGGATATTTATCGAAGATCTACAACTTTAACAATGAATTGATAGCAATTGCCAAAAAGGATGAAAGACTGTATAAGATAACAAGTTTTGTTTCGAGAGAAATAAATGCAAATGCGATAAATACTAAAATGACGAATAAAGAAAGACTTCACAGAATATTTGGACATGTAAATTTTAACTATCTTGATTTTATGTGTAAAAAAGGACTTTTAGAAGGAATGCCTAAAGAATTAGAAGAAGATTACATTAAATGTGCTATATGCATCGAAAACAAGATGCACAACCTACCATTTGAGAATAATAGAACGAAAGCAGAAGAAATACTGGAAATAGTACATACTGATAATAATGGGCCGCACAGGACAACAGGATATACAGGAGAAAAATATTTTCTAACATTTATTGATGATTATAGCAAGTTAGCGAGAGTTTATTGTATCCAGTCTAAGGATCAAGTTTATGACTGCTTCGAAGAATACGTAAATGAATTACAAAATATGACTGGTAAAGTAATAAAAGAATTGAGATGTGATAATGGAAAGGAATATATAAACCATCGAATTTTAAGATTTGCGAGACAAAAGGGCATAATGATTAAACCATGCCCAGCATACGTACATGAATTAAATGGCACAGCTGAGAGATACAACAGATCGATAATGGATATGGCACGATGTCTTTTAGCAGAAGGAAAAGTTGATAGACGTTTTTGGTCTGAAGCTATAAAAACGGCTGCTTATTTAAAAAATCGAATTATGACTAATACACCAGAAAGAAAAACACCGTATGAAATTTTCTTTCAGAAGAAACCATCAGCGAAATGTTTGAAAATGTATGGCAGTAAAGTTTACGTTAGAGTACCTGAAGTAAAAAGGAATTCAAAGTGGGATAAAAAGGCAGAAATGGGCATCCTGTTAGGATATACAGATGTCGGATACAGAGTACTCATCGATAATAAAATAGTTTTGGCAAGACACGTTGATGTAATTGAAAAAGATATTGAGCTTATAGCATTTGAAAATGAAGATGAAGAAAATGGTTCTGTTACTAGAGCTGATGAACACGAGTGGGAAGATGGTGTAGCTGAAATCGCTACGGAAAATGAACAAAATATTGAAATTGTAAATGAAATTGTACCTGAAATTAATAATGAAACAAGAAAGTCTAAGAGACAGATAAAACCACCAGTTCGTTTTGATGAAGAATTCAGCTACTACTGTATAAGTGTTAATTACTGTGACGCCATGATTCCAGATACATTTCAGGAGGCGACTACAAGTGATGAAGCCGATCAATGGAAAGGAGCAATGGACCGAGAGATGAATAGTCTAGTGAAGAATAATACTTGGACGCTAGTGAGTGCACCACAGGATAAAAAGGTACTAGATGTTAAATAGGTGTACAAGAAAAAAATCTGCAGAACTCTATAAAGCCAGGTTAGTGGTTAGAGGTTTTCAACAGACGGAGAATGTCGATGACACGTATTCACCAGTAGCTAGTATGCAAACTTTAAAACTACTTCTGTCATATTGTTGTCAATTCAAATTAAGTATACATCAAATGGATGTAGAGACAGCGTTTTTAAACGGCAAAGTGTTATCAGAAGTGTATGTTAAACAGCCTCTTGGTTATGAAGATGGTACCAATAGAGTTTATAAATTATACAAATCTTTATATGGTTTAAAAGAAAGCCCGCGAGCTTGGTACGAATGTTTCAATGTTTTTGTAATGACTATTGGTTTTAGAAGAAGCAAATACGACTACTGTCTTTATGTTAAAAATGATGAAAATTGTCCAATTTATATACTAGTGTACGTAGACGACTTACTTATTGCTTGCGAAGATGAACAAAAGGTTACTTCAATTAAAACAAAATTGAGTCATCTTTTTAAAATGAAGGACATGGGAAAAGTTAAAAATTATATAGGGATTGACGTTGAATACGATTATGCAAAAGCAAATATTTTAACTTTAAGCCAGGAAAAATATATTGACTCTTTAGCCAAAAAATATAAAATTGAAAATTCAAAACTTTATAAAACACCGATGGAAATAAATGCAAAACTCGAGAAAAGTGAACTTAATGAAGACGTTAAATATAGAAATCTGATAGGAGCATTGTTGTATATTAGTTCTGGTAGTCGACCAGATATAGCATATTGTGTCAATTATTTAAGCAGGTTTCAGAATTGTTATAATGAGACACACTTTAAATATGCGTTACGTGTTTTGAAATATTTATATTTGACAAAGAGCCTTAAGCTCACATATCAACAAAATTTAGAAGCTAATGTGATGGACTGTTATGTTGATGCCGATTGGGCTGGAGATATCGTAGATAGAAAGTCTACAACTGGTTATATAATTAGATTATTTGGCAATGTTATATATTGGAAGTCAAAGAAACAAAGCAGTGTAACAAAATCTTCCACATTTGCTGAATATGTTGCGTTGTCAGATGCTGTAACACAGATATGTTTATTGCGTAGTGTGCTTAATGATATGTTTATAACGTGTAATGATTCTGTTAAGGTTTATGAGGATAATTCAGGAGCAGTTGTTCTCGCCAAGTATGGCAACTTTACAAAGAATTCAAAATACATAGAAGTACATTACCACTATGTCCATGAATATTTAAAGAAAGGTGTCATAGATGTCGTTAAAGTAAATTCAGAGGACAACGTCGCTGACATCCTCACTAAGTCTTTAGGAAATGTAAAGTTTCTAAAGATGAGACACCTGTTGAATGTTTTATAGTAAGTTTTTGATATGATGTGTGTTACTGCAATATAAATCTTAGAAGGCGTGTTAGTTTAAGTTTGTATATGCAATGAAGATTTATATTGGCAGCTTTATATCTTTATGTCTTTCATATTAGACATCTATCAAATGTAAAAAAAGATATGTCGTCAAGATGCCATGTTGTTGTGAATAATTAATAAATGTGATTCTACAGTCTTTCGCCTTTAAATATTATTATATTAACATGTATATTGGGTGAAAAGTAAAGCGTGTATTGATAAAATATAATAAAAAAACAGGAAATAATAAAATAATCAACTATACAAACCAAGACGTAGAACAGAACTCAAATATGACAGCACTTATGTCAAGAACCGAAAAAGATTCAAACAAAAACTACAAGAAAGTATTTAGTCGGCAACAATGACTGTCAAATTGTCATGGATTCCTGCACATTCAGGAATTCAAGGCAATGAATTGGTAGATGAATTAGCTAAATTGGCAGCAAGACAGGGCCACACAGGTTTCAAAAAAATGTACAGTCAAGATCTCTCATCAATCCCTCGCAATTTCTTGCTGGAGAAATGGAGTCGGGATTGGAAAAACTCTAGTCAAATTTAAGGCAGATTTTATAGTCAATTTCAACCAAATGTATCTCTCAAGCCTTGATTTTCTAAATTGCATTTCAAAAAAATCATTTCATCAACTCTATCTCGGCTTCGACTTGGTCATTGTTCTACTCCAGTTCACCTTTCCAAACTACATGTCAAAGATTCGTCACTATGTGAATGTGGTCTGGAAGAAGGCTCAATTGAGCACATCTTATTTAAATGTCCGTTTTATGACTCTCTCACTACATGATATTTTAATTAAGTCTAGGGCCCCCCTTCCGTATGACTTGTCTTCTATACTATCTCTCAGCAATAACAAATATATTTATTCCATTGTTAAATACCTTTCCCATCATAACATTAAGCTATAGTTACTCCATTTTCCTATTATGTGTATGTACTATATCTGACTGCCCAAAAGTCCTATCCCTTACCCGCCTACCTACACCAAACTGTACCCAAAACATATCACTTGAAAATGGCAGTAGTAATCCTTAATAAAAGGAGTGGGTTGCCAGTCATAAAATAAGAAGAAGAATTTTTGTCTGTCTATGGTTTTATAACCTATGCACAGCTATGAAAGAAATCAGTGGTTTGCACAGACTGTGGTTTGTTTCTTTGGTTTGTTTGTTTTGTTAACATTATTAATTTTTTTTGAATTTTATACTGAAAGAAGGTTCTACAATGATGAGTGTATGATAAAATAGTTGTATTTTTTCTATTATAAAAGTAATATGAAGTAAGTACAGCTTCGTTGCATTAGCAATACAGTAAGAATGCAGTTTTATTTAAATGCCTAATTTTGATTGCAGTCTCATGATGAACGAGCGATCAGCTCACCCATCACGAGCACAAGTTGTAGCTCTGTTAGAGTTTCTTGAAGCTCACCCTAACTTAGCTAAGGGTTTCGCAAAAGCAGCCAGCGGTAGAGAAGTTGCACGCAAGCATTGGGAGAGGTTAACTGTTCAATTAAATGGTATGGGAGGGAGCGAAAAAACTTGGAAGCAGTGGAATAAGGTATTTTTTTAGAGCAATCAGGGATAGTTTTCATGACGGCAATCAATGCAAGGTGTAGTTTGATGCCTCGGAATATAAATTCCTCTGTAGTCCAATTTAGGATGATAATTTTGACAGTTCACGCTTGAAGTATTGCATTTTATTTTGGTAAAGTGTATGTACTACAGATAATATCGTACTTTATTGACGGGTACCGCCCTCTTAGTAAAGTGCTTTGCAAACAAATAAAAAGACAATAAAAAAATTGGTAATTTTTGGTTAGATAACAAATTCATGAACTTCAGGAATGATAAAATGGCCAAAAAAGTTATTAAAATGATGGCTAATTTCAACAATTTTCCACCTCGCTGTCTTTGAAGGCTGATTTTAGCCAAAGTAGCCCAATAAGTACTTCTTTTTTGTAATGATTAAGAAACCTGAGATTCTGGAGCATTTAGCGAGCATTTAGCGAGCTTTACGTAGAAACCATACAGTCACCCTCTTAGATTTTTAATTTAAAGTTGAAAATTTAAGTCTTTATTCATCAGCCGTACATTTTTGGTTTATATACATACCAACATTTTCATCATTTTGGTCAAATTTATGAAACTGATTATTTTATGCATCAAAGTACAATTAAGGATGATTCAGTTGGGCAAAGAAAAAATTTTAAAAGTCTTCTACTTTTTAAAAAATAAAAAATTTAAACTTTTAGGTCTGAAATTCTCAGAAATTCAGAAAAAAAATCATAACTCGAAAACTATGAACAATTGCGGAACATACATGGGGGTGATTCGGGTACCCCAAGAGGTGCTCTTTCTGTGAGCTTCCGCTTGACACTTCTTTTTGGGACACCCTGTATATATATAACTATAAACTACCCCATCCCTATTGAAAGCTGTCAAAATTATCATCCTAAATTGGACAAACTATAGTAGATTTACTCATTGAGAACTGTTCTGTTTTCAAACTGTTAGAGGATTACATATAAATAAATAAAGATCATTTTTCATCAGTAGCTAAACCTTACTAAAAACATGTAATTATGTTTATGCCCTAGAATAATAACGTATAGAAGGATAATCTTCATACAACTGCCCGATCTGATCCACACATGCGTGACTATTACTTGCTTACGTGCAGCGCACTTTGACATTGAACATTGCGGAGCTGTAATGAGCACTGCAAAGCGGTCTGTTTGGAGCCATTTATGGCTTCAATTACGGTGCTACAAAATGGGCGCGCGGACTTGGTTTCTATATGTAATTATTCTCAGGTTTATGCATTAACTGAGTAAAACATCTTTGAGTTTACTATAAAATCATCTTACACATAGAAATGTATGGTTTTTAGTACTGGGCGGACAAAAAGAGCGCCGTCAAGAAGAAAACCACTCTACATTTTGCTGCCCCGCCCAGAGTTGACGGTGTGGATGAGATAGAGCTCACTGATTTGGAGCACAGGATTTTGGCACTTATG
Organism: Udea olivalis; assembly: GCA_947369235.1. NCBI lineage: Eukaryota > Metazoa > Arthropoda > Insecta > Lepidoptera > Crambidae > Udea > Udea olivalis. Next base: position 4,094,059 of record OX376370.1, on the reverse strand, counting down.
ACTGGTGGAAACTGCGTTGCTAATAAGCAACTGGTGATAAATCCATTCAGTGTAAGTGAATATTTTACTTAAAACTATCTTTCAGCCAACAAGACCTGCCTGCGTGGACTATTGCTCCTATTTTATTAGAGTAAAGTATGAACTCTTTTTAAAATTAAAGAAATTTAATGTTTTGCATTTTAGGACTGTATTGAAGAAAGCAGCAACCACGATCCCCTGTCATCAGCAACACAGCAGTTGGCTTCCCTAGATGCTAGGGTGGAGAAAAAGAAACCCAGTGAAAATGTGTCCTTGGACGACAACAGCTTGCAGGAGGAGGTTCTCAATTCGACTGTATGTTTTTTTTTTAAATGTTTGTTACCCCATAACTTTCGACTGGGTGAACCGATTTTGATCGTTCTTTTTTTATTTGAATACTGGTGCTTCCCGAATGGTCCCATTTTAATTTGGTCTAGTTTTGACATTGGCATCCATGAGAAAACCATATAAGTCTTAAATCTAGATAGACAAAATGCGCGACAAATAGACGACAAATGGACGAATAACTTAATATTACGTTAACCAACTTTGATAATTCTTTATTTATTTGAAAGCTGATGGTGCTCGTGTAGTCCAATTTTAATTTAGTCCAGTTCTGACAGTGGCATCCATGGGAAATCCAAAAAGTCTTAAATCTAGATAGACAAAATGCGCGACAAATGGACGGGTAACTCAATATTACGCCAACCGATTTTGATAATTCTTTTTTATTTGAAAGCTGACGCTGCCCGTGTGGTCCCATTTTAATTTGGTCAAGTTCTGACAGTGGCATCCATGGGAAATCCATATAAGTCTTAAATCTAGATAAACCATATGCGCGACAAATGGACGAATAACTCATTATCACGCCAACCGATTTGAATGCTTCTTTTTTTATTGGAAAGGATATACTTCAAGGGTAGTTTGATGAGTAATACGTTCTGATTATGGGATCCATGACAAAGTAACGGAACTCTTGAATTCTTAGGAGCAATTGAACGATACTTTTTCGATGTATAAAATAAATAAGAACTATTCACTGAAAATCAAGAAATAAACAAAAATTTTAACAATAAAAAAACCAACTTCAAAAAAACTATTCCAAAACAAAGCACTAAAAAGTAAAGAAATAATTGCGTATTCTTCTAAAACTTATACGATAATATAATGTAGGTACAGTTATTGTTATTGTTGGAGTCGGTGTCAGCCAATGTAGGTTTGTAACTACCTACATACATATGTAAACGTGATATGTAAGAAATAGGTATATTGCTAGGTATATTTTAGTGTTTCCTTGGCTGACACCGACTCCAACAATAACAATAACTGTACCTACATTATATTATCGTATAAGTTTCAGAAGAATACGCAATTATTTCTTTACTTTTTAGTGCTTTGTTTTGGAATAGTTTTTTTTGAAGTTGTTTTTTTTTTTGTTAAATTTTTTTAAAGGTTTTTTTTGCAACTCAGCCTGTGTTGTCCCTTTGCTGGGCAAAGGCCTCCTCCAAATTTCTCCAGTGATCCCTCTCTGAAGCAAAGATCTGCCTTTCTTGTAGGACCAGACCGCGCCTTCTATGGAAGGGGTTCACCCCAGAGCGCCGCATTCTCAAGGCGCGCTAAATAGTCAGCGGCCACATAATACTCGTAAGTGTGTTTAGTTTTCTGCTTATGTTTACATGAAAATATTTGGAACTTAACATAAGAATATATTTAAAAATAACTCTTTAAGCTGTTTTTTAATTGAGTGAAATTTATGGATTTATCCATAATATTGGTGAAAGAATTATTTGAAACGGCCCAGTAGTCTGATTCAATACAAACAATCAAATTGTTCTATTTATTTTATTACTTAGTATAGATAACTACTATTTCTTTCAGTACCGCGGTGGCGAAGAAAACCAACACCTCAATCAGAGCGACTATCTAAGTTCAACCAAATCACCGATCGGTTTCTAAGACTAAAAGAAAAACGTTTACATCAGAACCATCGAAACGTCCAACTACTAGAAGGGGTAAATACGATGGCTGAGAAACAACTTGAAGCTATGAATGCGATAGCTCGGGGGCTAGATGCTATAGGGGAAGGACTTAAAATGTTAGCAGACAGCAATAAATGTAAAAATTGTGTTACCTACGTAAATAAATAAAATACAAAGTGATATTAAACCGCAAGGAAAATTATATACTAAAGTCCTATTTTTGGTTATGATTTATTAACGACATTTGTTTAAGTATTACTCTTATGTAAATATTTGAATTGTTTTATTTTGTCTTGTCCAATGAAATTCTGTTCAAGGGTCAGCAGGCCCCAGGAGAGGAAACCCAACCGCACCATTATCTGACTTAATAACACTTATAACTTTTTATAGATTTTTTGTAATGATTTCATCACTTCCAGACTGGGAAATGCTATGTATTGATAATGTTTGTCACTATTACATTTGCATAACAATATTGTCGAGCACACCGTTGTTTCGTTTATGCACTTTTCGTTTAAATAATATTTTATTCTGTAGTAGCTTTTAGGTAGGGCTTGAACGAACCTCCTACGTATATTCATAAAAAAGAGATCGGAAATGTTAATTAATTTACGTAAAAATATGTCTGCAGTCGATGAGTCAGCAAGATATCAAGATAACCTGTTCTCTAACTAGTCTGTGATATCGATGTCTCAACAGTAGGTACTTTAACAGCCCTAGTTACATCAATTTGACGCATTTTAATCAAGCTATATTTTATGGACTAGTCGGATTAGTCAGTCACAATATGGTCACAGATAAACCTACTCTATGGAATAAACTATAGTCGCTCAAATTTTGACAGCTTGACCCACCTTTGGATTTGAGGCGACAATAACTTTCAGATAGATACTTCTTTAAAGTCTGCCAACAAGAAAATCACCCCCTTTTTTCAAAGCTTGAAATGCTTAACGTTCTATTGGAAGGAAATAATGGTTTTTGGTCTAATAAGCCGGTCCCTTATTTAATATCTAGTTTCAGAAAATTTAAAAACCTTGAATGTGACGTCATAAAATTTCCATGTTTTCCTCTGTTCCATTATAATTATAGTGACATTATTTTCCAACCGAGGTGCCCGTGGCTAAGTGACGGCAGCGGATCGGCAACGATCCGATGTTAAGCAACGCCAGACAGGTCGGGTTATGGATGGGTGACCATCCCGACCGAAATTAAGTGATGCGTTTTTCGGGCATCTCCGTGCTTCGGAAGGCACGTTAAACAGTTGGTCCCGGCTGACGTCGCAAGATATCAGTCGTGAAGCCTAGTCAGAGGCTTAAAAAGGCGGCTTGATAACATCTGACGGTAAGGTTTATCACTGGCCTTACATTCACCTCTCCAACAATCCGCACTGAGCCCGCGTGTTGGAGTATGGCTTGTACCACCTCATAGTTGAGGTGAGGCCTGTGCCCAGCAGTGGGACGTATAAGGCTGTATTTGTTGTTGTGTTGTTGTTGTATTTTCCAACCGGACATTCTACTCTCAATAGGTATCAGTAAGAACACTCGTGACCCAAATTCAAAACTTTATGAGTTCATTAATAAATAATAAATATCCCTGGACATTATTCCACACAGCGCCATCTAGCCCCAAAGTAAGCTAATTAAAGCTTGTGTTATGGGATACTAGACAACGGATAAACATACTTAAATACATTTTCTTTTGTAAATACATACATATTATACATAGGAGACACCCAGACCAGTACAAACAGACATGTTCATGCACACAAATGTTTGTACTGTGCGGGGATCGAACCCGCGACCTCTGGTGTAGTAGCCAACTTCTTAACCATTACACCAAGTTGGTCATTAAAAATAATGCTCTTTCAGAGTTCCAAATTTTCTATACAGATGCATCTAAAACTACCTCTGAAGACCTTTCTTCTGACTCCTCTAATTGTGTGGGTGCTGCGTTTTTGCAACACTCGACTGGTTTTTTTAAATTATTTAAGTATCCTTCTCTTACAACAAATTTTAGTAGTGAAGGTTTGGCCATTTTAGAATGTATTGAATATATATATTGTTCAAATATTAAACAATCAATAATATTTTCGGACTCATTAAGTTTTCTACAATATCTTCTTTCTAATCCATTTGATCGTAACTCTATTAGCCCTCTAGCCTCTATTAGCCCTCTAGCCTTAGAAGTAAAATCAAAACTAAAGGCATGCTCTGATTTAAATACGACTGTCAAATTTGTTAAAGAAGATCGCCTTAGGATAGTACTCCTTTTAGTTTGACTTTGTCAGTTCGAAGTTTTTTTGTTTTTTTGGTTCCTTGTCATTCAATGTAATCTTTCTGAAGGATAATATATTATTTTCCCTTTTACGATCCTAGTATTTATTTAAAGTGGTAGCAGAGCGTAGTTTCAGTAGGCTCAGACCTGAAAAGGCAAGCCTAGCAATGGATTCGACGCAAAGATTTGTCGATTCAGCTAAGATGCAAATTGCAAAACTTGATAGGAAAAACTGGATTACTTGGAAGTGTCTAATGAAGATTGCTTTGAAGGGCTCAGGTCTTATTACGGTAGTAGAAGAAGACTACGTAAAGGAAGGCAAGTCATCAGACGATTTGATTAAGCATGAGAAAGATTCGTGTGCTGCATTGTTGATCATAATGACAAGTCTGTCAGAGGAGAACATCGAGAAGGTGATGAGATTCTCCACTGCTCGCGAGGTATGGGTAGAGCTACATCGGCTGTATGAAGGTTCCAACGATGAGCGATCATACGATTTATGCATGACCTTTTTCCAATATAAAATGGATCCGAAAGACGACATAGCTACACATCTGTCTAAATTAAAGAATCTGTGGCTAGAGCTAGATCGTGAAATGCAAAAGAAAAACGTATCAAGCGGTAAGCTTCCAGAACTGTTTTTGCAATGTAAAATCTTGGAAACCTTACCTGAGGATTATTTTTCTTTTATTTCCAACTGGAAAATGACGTCTGCTACGGAGCGAACAATTGATAAACTGACAATTCTTCTATGTTCACATGAGAGAGCACTATTATCGAAAAGTTCTACAAGTAAGAACTCTGAAGAAGAGGTTCTGTTGTTAGACAGGACGAAGAAGTCCGGCGCAGGAAACAACAGAAAGCCTTTCAAATGCAATTATTGTGGAGGTGCTAATCACTTAGTTAGGAATTGCACTAAATGGATCAATGATGGACGTCCTCCAAAGGAAAAGCCGTCTTCCAGTGTGACAGAGAACAGTAAGGGTGTAAATATGAATGTTATGAGTATAATAAACAAGAACAATGTCGACACTGAGAGTTGGTACGTAGACAACGGCGCGACGAGTCACGTAACCAATAGACGTGATCTATTTGTGAGTTTTCAATACTTTGACGGCGCACACTCAGTCAGAACGGCTAATAACCAAGCCATAGAAGCAATTGGTAAAGGCAAGATAAAGATATTAGCTGAAGTAGAAGGTGACACGCAAGAAATTGTTCTTAATGATGTCTGGTATGTACCAGCCATATCTAGAAATTTATTTTCGGTTCTATCAGCTCAAGATATGCTGGGCAATAGTATTTTTGAGTCAGAATGCTGCGTGTGTAAGATAAAAGTAGATGGCAAAGCTTTACTAATCGGAGACCGAGAAAGACAGGGGAGTCTTTACAAACTGAGGGTGAAAAATGTGACCCCTTCAAATTCTATTGAAATTAACGCTTTAAACGCCATAGATACACTGCAGCTATACCATGAAAGGTTGGCGCATCAAAACAAGGCCCACGTCAAGGAAGTAGTTGAACGAGAACTCGGAATAAAGCTTACAAGTCCAAGTGATAAGACTGTTTGTGAAGGATGTGTATACGGAAAAGCACACAGACTTAAATTTGGCACCAGAGAAGGATCTAAGAGTCCTGGTGAACGGTTTTACGCTGATGTATGCGGACCGTTTAAGTATTCAGTTGGAATGAAAAGATATTTTGCGTTGTTTAAAGATGACTATTCAAAATACAGATATGTGTATCTAATGAAAGAGAAATCAGAGGTCAAAGATAAGTTAAAATTGCTAATAGCCGAAGTGAAGACTACAGGACATGTCATTAAAGAGCTATTTACAGATAATGGAGGAGAATTTCTGAATGAAAATGTTAAAGCAATTTTAAACAAAGAGGGTATCATTCACAGACTTACTATGCCACATACACCGCAACAAAATGCAGTTGAACGAGATAACCGCACTGTTGTTGAAGCTGTACGAACTGTAATGCATGTACCTGGTAGAGAATTACCTGAAGGAATATGGGCCGAGATAGTCAACGCAGTGGTATACGTACTGAATAGAACAGGACCCTCAGTAGAGAATAAAAGTCCTCATGAAGCATGGTTTAATGAGAAACCGAGAATTAGTCATTTGCATATAATCGGAAGTACATGCTACGCTCACGTGCCAAAAGTTTCTAGGAAGAAATTTGATAAGAAAACTATCAAGGGTATTTTGATTGGATACAACTATGATGAAGGATACAGAGTCTACGTCAAAGAAAAATGTCAACTTATTAATTCAAGAGATGTAATATTTGATGAGAAGATTTTAAACCCAGTGAATGAAATTGAGAATACAAACAATAAACCGAATACAACCATTGAAGTCGAGGTACCGGTAGAAACTGAGCACACAAATGATATTGAAACAGACTCGACAGACAGTTATAATACAGCTGAGTCTTGGAATAATTGTCATGAGCCAGATCATGATAATAAAAATGTTGGTAAAAATGAGATCATTTCACCTGAGTATGAGCATGAAGATGTAGAGATAAAGAGTGGCAATGTTGAGGATGCTTCACCTGAATGTGACGAAACAGAACAGGAAGATGTAGAAAGTGGTGAAAATGAAAACATTTTACGTAAACAAGAGATTGCTCATGAAGGCAGAATGACATTAAGAGACCGCTCAACACTAAACTTCAAAAGCCGCAACGATTCGACGATTATGTAATGACTGCAGCTACAGAGCTTATTGAGGGAGAAGAACCTCAGTCGTACAAAGAAGCGATTCAATCCAAATATGGTGAGAAATGGAAGACTGCCATGGATGAAGAAATAAAATCTTTGAATGAAAACAAAACATGGAAGTTAGTGAGCTTACCTGCAAACCGCAAAGCCATTCCTAATAAGTGGGTGTTCAAAGTAAAGCAAAACCCTGATGGTACTATTGAACGACACAAGGCACGTTTAGTCATAAAAGGCTACTCCCAGAAAAAGGGCGTTGATTATTTAGAAACGTTCAGTCCTGTTGCAAAGATGAGCACCATAAGAGTCTTGCTAAGCGTTGCTGCTACAGATAATTTGAAACTAGCTCAGTTTGATGTATCGACTGCATTTCTTTATGGAAGTCTGGACGAAGAAATATATATGAAACAGCCTACTGGATATGATGATGGCTCTGGCAGAGTCTGTAAGTTAGAACGCAGTCTCTATGGTTTAAAACAAGCTCCGAGATGCTGGAACAATTGTATGACAGACTTTCTGTTAAAGTCTGGCTTCAAAACAGCTGAAGATCTATGTCTATTTGTAAAAAAGAGCAACGGGAAGAAGTTAATTCTAGCCCTATATGTTGACGACGGGTTAGTTGCAGGAGAAGATGACGATATAGAGAGTTTTCTTGATGATTTGAAAAAGCGTTTCAAAATAAAGACCAAACCCGTCGCAGATTATTTCCTGGGTATCGAAATTGAAAGAAATGAAAATTCCATAAAGATCAGTCAGAAAGCATACACAAAGAAAGTTCTAGAACGTTTTGGTATGCAGAATGCACGACCTACGGGAACTCCTATTGTAAAAGATTCTCAATTAGGAGAAGATGATACCGATGACACAGAATACCCATATAGACAAGCTGTAGGAGCGCTTGCATATTTAATGGTTGGAAGGAGACCAGATATTTGTTATGCCGTTGGTGTAGCTTCTAGACATTTCGAATTTCATAACAGAACTAAGCACATTAGCTGCGACATTTCTTTATAAGAGAAGCTGTGCGAGATGAAACCTTAGTCGTTAAGAAGGTTCCCACAGAGACGCAGTTGGCAGATATTATGACAAAGCCAATGTTTAAGCCAAGACTGGTCAAGCTCATAAATCTGATGGGTTTGCAGTGACCGCTGGTCTAGTTAAGACCTGGAAAGGAGTCCTAGGAGAAGATGTTAAAGAAGATCGCCTTAGGATAGTACTCCTTTTAGTTTGACTTTGTCAGTTCGAAGTTTTTTTGTTTTTTTGGTTCCTTGTCATTCAATGTAATCTTTCTGAAGGATAATATATTATTTTCCCTTTTACGATCCTAGTATTTATTTAAAGAAATTGTCATGGATTCCTGCACATTCAGGAATTCAAGGCAATGAATTGGTAGATGAATTAGCTAAATTGGCAGCAAGACAGGGCCACACAGGTTTCAAAAAAATTTACAGTCAAGATCTCTCATCAATCCCTCGCAATTTCTTGCTGGAGAAATGGAGTCGGGATTGGAAAAACTCAAGTCAAAGTAAAGGCAGATTTTATAGTCAATTTCAACCAAATGTATCTCTCAAGCCTTGATTTTCTAAATTGCATTTCAAAAAAATAATTTCATCAACTCTATCTCGGCTTCGACTTGGTCATTGTTCTACTCCAGTTCACCTTTCCAAACTACATGTCAAAGATTCGTTACTATGTGAACGTGGTCTGGAAGAAGACTCAATTGAGCACATCTTATTTAACCCTTACCCGCCTACCTAAAAGTGTATTTATTTATGGATGTCCTAAGACCAAAACAAACCTGACCTTGAACACTTATCTTGAGTTTCCAAAGAAATCACTCAAATTTATTCACACTACAAGTGATTCATTCATTAGTCATATTACACTGCATCCTTTTTCAAAGTAAATATCACATAATTCCCGTCGAAAACTGCAAAACAATCAAGCTAACCATAACTTATCCAAAATTTGTGTTCCGGTTTTGACAGCTCTCAATTGATTTACTAGTGATGGGGTATAACAATGAACCAATTGAAGTTAACAATTTTTCAATTGATAAAGTATTTACTGAGTATTATTACTCGTGAAAGTATTGTTATCGGGAAACGGAAAATAGGCAACGGGCAGCCACACTGCTAGTCCGTAAAAAACGCAGATTGTGGCAAACCGCTCGGACCCATGTCCTAAACTTTTACCCAAACGGGCCAATCGGGGAGTACTTCCCCAGAGATACCAACCATAATGTAAAGATTGACGTGACGTGTCACCTGCGCGCCCTATTCGCATTCGGCGCAGAGCGCCGCCGCGATATAGTAGTGGAGTTCATCCGGTGCCTACGCGCAGTTAACACGTACCGTACTCTACCGCAGCTTACCGCCATACTTGTTGTGACTTATCCGTGTTTTTTCCTTTGATTATATGACAATTCACCGAACCCACACTCGTTTAACTTCAACGAAACCCCCCCGGTCGCTCAAGACGACCACACATGGCGCCCAAAGTGTTATAATCGGGAAATTCGCGTGTAAAAAAAACAATATGGCGTTCAGTTTTAGGCAAAGCTTGCAATAGTTGTGAGTCGCTCATTCTGTCTGTTGTGTCTGTGAACTTCGAGAGTGACGAAAATGCGTACTAGAAGTCAAGAACAGCAAGGCGAGGACGAAGAAGACTTTCTCGACCCGATGGGGCAGCAGCCTCATGAGAATGTTCTAGAAAAAGAAAATGACGACGCTACCCCACGCGATGAAAATGCGGTACCGTCCGCGAACTCGCTCAATTATACAATCAGTCAAGACTGCCTAGCAGCTCTCATGCAGTCAATGCAACAGTCTCACACATCAGCCATCAAAGAAATCCTGGATTCAGTCTTACAGACTCGCGCCACGTCTACACCAACCCCGACCACGCCTTATGAGGCCCCGGGCGATTTTTCTCGGTGTTCTTCGAGATTTAGCGGCGCCGAATCCGAACCAATAGAAGGTTTCATAGATGCAGTTGAGACATACAAAGACTGTAAAAATATTTCAGAAAAAAATGCAATTAAAGGGCTTTCCATGTTATTAACTCACGACGCCCTTACATGGTGGCAAGGAGTCAAACACGAAGTGTTCTCATGGCAGGAAGCCATTGAAAATTTACGCAGTGCCTACGGCGATCGACGTGCCTCTCACAAAATTTATCGTGAACTTTTCGCCAACGAACAACGAAACGAAAATACGGACATTTTCGTGGCGAAAGCTCGATCTTTACTTGCTAAATTACCTACAGGCGAACTTACAGAAAAAGTGCAGTTAGATATGATCTACAGTTTACTAAACGCACGAATAAGACAACGCCTTAGTCGAGAAGAGATACGCTCATTCGCAGATTTACGTCGGCTCGCACGCAACATTGAGGAATCAATCAGTGAATCGGAACGTTCTTCATCACAGCTGATTGCAAATAACTACAAACGAACCGGTAACACGACTCGCCAACGTAACGAGCATACGATGTACCGCGTTCCACAGCGCGTCGAGTCTATCACCGGCCCCGTGCATCCGTCCGGCGCGCCAAGTAACGCCCGGGCGGCCGCGTCAACTCAGCCGCAGACCCAGCGTACTACAAGTACCTACTCCGGCGCACGACCGCCGGCCGCGTCGAGTGCAACTCCGCGGCCCGGTGGTGCAGAAGATTACGACCAGAGCTCCAACACCACGATGTCTTCGGGTCAACAACAGTCACCGAAGCTACGCGTGTACTGTGGTTACTGTAAGCTGTTCGGCCACACGAAGGAGCGATGTCGTAAGTTGGCGAGAAATGGTGAGTCAAACAATAATCATATCAGTGACGTAAATCAGTGCAATTCCGTAAACTTTTATAGTGTCGATCTCTCGCGTAAACCTAGTGTTAGTACATCTCAGAATAAGCAGAATAAACAAAACTGTAACCCTAGTTTGAACATTATCTGTCCATCTGATAAGATATCTGATAACAGTGATAAGGGAAACTGTCAGAGACAAGTACAAAATAATAACCCTACTTTCTTATCTAAATGTCAAACTAATCTTAATTGTTGTGCTAAATTGAAACAAGGCAAGCCAACCTTAAATAAAGAAAATTGTAAATGTCAAACTAATAATAATATTTGTTTACTAAAAGTTAATGAATGTCAAATGGAGAATATTATTCCTTGTGAACAAAAGTTTAAAACTAATAAGTTTTCTGAACCAAATAAAACTGTCACTGTGACTTCGGAAAATGATAAGAAGTGCAGTGCATTCGGGGTGAAGCATCCTAACTCCAAAAATTCAATTTTTGATGTCGACCAGGGCTTGTTACAATTAAATTGCAATACTGTTGATTTAGTGGAAACACAATATTTTTATAACAGTAGGAATAAACATTTCTTACAAATGTCAGTTAATTGTGATATATCTAACTGTCGTAAGGTGAGTAAATTAGAAAGTAATAATTTTAATGTATATAAAAAAAGTTCTATTGTTTTTTCAAATCATAACATGACACAAAGTTGCAGTCAAGTTAGTTGTCAGCCAAATTTAAATTTGCCTAATTTTATAAATAATGGTAATTCTCAATCTGCTATTTTGGCGGACAATTATGTTGTTAATTCATGTTCAACACATGAAACTAAGGATGAGTACATAAAAGAAACCAGTTGCAGCCAAAGGTCAAGCAACAACAACAATATTGATTTTTCATACTCAACGCAACAACATAATGGTCAGGTTTTAAAAGACAAGTGCTTTAATAATAATAAGTTAGTTTTAAATAACAAGATTGCTTCATTATCATTATGCATTCAACAAAATGAATGTAATTTCAAATCTTTGGATAACAATATTGTTTCGTCAAGCGTTCAAGAAGATGAATGTAATTTAATTTTTTTTGATAACAATAATTGTGACAAAAGGTCCATTAATGAAAACCTAATAGCCTTTCCTAGTGTAGGCTCAAATTGTTCTACCTTTAATTTAGAAAATGTATGTGACGGAAAAGATATTTTAGCATGTAGTACTAACGATTCGCCCGGTAACTTTCGCAACTTGCGCCCTATTTTTAATATTGAAGTATTGGGGTTGAATGGAACAGCACTGATTGATACAGGTGCCAAACACTGTATTGCTGGTCACACGCTACATGCTCTCCTCCTAAGTAAAGGACATTATCTAAAGCCTTCTACCCGTCAGGTTAAATTTGCAGATGGTTTTGTTCGGGAAATGAATATTCTTACAACGGTCCTGGATGTTAAACTAAAATATAAAGTTATAAGGATACCTTTTATTATTTTCCCTGATTCTAATAATAATGAATCACTTTTAGGTATAGATTTTATTACAGCTGCAGGAGTAGTGATTGATTTTAGTTCAGACACATGGCATTTCAATGGTGACAAATCACTTTATCAGCTTTATTTTGAGCCTGTCTCAAGAGAGCCTGGTACGTCTTGCGCCGCTGCTGCCATTTTGAGGAATGATGAGGGTACTATGTTGAAGCCTAGTCAAAAAGTGGAACTAGAGCGACTCCTTCATATGCACTCTAATATGTTTGAGCTAGGGGGAGAGCCCACACCATATGCCGAACACAATATAGATACAGGTGAGCACCCGCCAATTTCCGTACCTCCTTACAGACTCAACCCTGCTAAGAAAGAGCAGATGAAACAAGAAATTGATAAAATGCTACAAAGTGGTATCATAGAAGAATGTGAGTCGGCGTGGTCAGCACCAGCGTTAATGATTCCGAAAACCCGAGGAGGTATAAGGTTCTGCGTTGATTACCGACGCCTTAACGCTGTTACAAAAACTGACTCTTACCCTCTGCCACTCATTGATGAGCTTCTACAGTCAACGAAGAAGAACTGCTGCATGAGTACCTTAGACCTTCGCGCAGGGTACTGGCAAGTGAGCGTAAAAGAGCAGGACAGAGACAAAACCGCCTTCGTCACACCCCTTGGAACGTACCGATTTAAACGGATGCCGTTCGGCCTTAAAAATGCACCGGCTACGTTCCAACGGTTGATTGATCGTCTTCGCTCTTGCGCAGCATTGAAAGATGTAACTATCCTCACGTATTTAGATGACATTTTAGTCATTTCGGATAGTTTTAGCACCCATTTGCAAGACCTTGAAGCGGTTTTCAAACGCCTCCGAGAGTTTAACCTTCGTGTTAACAGAGAAAAGTGTGTTTTCGCTAGAGAACAGGTTAAGTACCTTGGGCATGTTATAACTCAGGAGGGTGTTGCGGCCGATCAAGAAAAAGTAAGTGCAGTCCGGGACATGAAAGAGCCCAATAATTTAAAACATCTTCGGACATTTCTTCAAACGTGCTCTTGGTTCAGAAAGTTTGTACCAAACTTCGCTCAGGTAGCGGAACCACTGACACGTCTGACGCGGAAGAATGTTACGTGGACCTGGGGACTTGCTCAAGCTAAAGCTTTTAATGAGCTAAAGCGCTTACTCACCTCTGCACCAATATTAGTACAAGCAGACTTTACACGCCCCTTTATCTTACGAACTGATGCAAGTAATTACGCATTAGGGGCCGTTCTCCTGCAGGGGGAGGATAAAAATGAAAGACCTATAGAATACGCTAGCAGACTCTTATTACCTGCCGAACGAAACTACTCCACCACCGAGCGTGAAGCTCTCGCAGTCGTGTGGGCAGTGGAGCGTTTCCGATCTTATCTGGATGGGCATCCAGTTATTATTGGCAGTGACCATCAACCTTTGCAATGGCTGCTAACCTTAAAATCGCCAACAGGAAGATTGGTAAGGTGGGCACTCAAACTACAATCGTTTGATATACATTTTCAGTATACACCCGGTAAAGCAAACGTCGTAGCAGACACGTTAAGCAGACCGGTTTGTTCTGAAGAATGCCGTAAAGAATGCGGTATTTGCTCAGTAATAATTGATATACCAGCCAAAAGCTCAGAACAGCTACGTCAGAATCAGCTTGCAGATCCAGAAGTGGCAAAAATCATAAAGGAACTAGAGGATACAACCACTGATGAGGTAGCAGCTCAAAGATGGTCTGAGAGAGGATATTTAATGGATCAAGGGATACTCTACAGATACAATCCTGACTCAGACAGTGAGACACCACAGCTAGTAGTTCCTGCGGATATGATTTCTGAAATTCTCAATCAATGCCACGACTCCGCTATGGCCGGTCACCCCGGCATTGATCGCACTTACCATAAAGTAGCACAATTGTTTTATTTTACAGGCATGAGACGAATAATTATCAATTATGTTAAAGCCTGCATCCATTGCCAACGCTATAAAGCTACGAATGTAAAACCTCCAGGTCTCCTCCAGACGCCTATAATGAATCAGAGGAATGAGTTATTGGCAATAGATTTATTTGGCCCACTACCAGAGGGTAGCAAGGGCGAACGATGGATTTTGCTTGTCGAGGACACGGCAACTAGATGGGTTGAATTATATCCGCTAAAAGATGCAACGGCAGAAGCGTGTGCTCAGGTTCTTATAGAAGAATACTTCATGAGGTATGGATTGCCCAGGAGAATAATTTCTGATAACGGCGTCCAGTTTGTTTCATGCGTAATGCAACAATGCATGGCAGTATTGGGCATTAAACAAAATTTTGTGCCTCTATATCATCCTGAAGCTAATCCGGCTGAAAGAAAAAACCGTGACCTCAAGGTCCACCTAGCACAGCTAGTAGAAGGGGATCACACCTCATGGCCAGAGAAGTTGCCGGTAATACGTTTTTCATTGAACAGTGTCGTTTGCCGAACTACTGGAGCAACGCCTGCTTTCTTGACTTTTGCAAGAGAAATGCGAACTCCTACGGAGGTTACACATGACCAACGAGCTATATCTGATAAAGGTAATTTTGCTCAGCAAATTACTCCTTTTCTTAATAAATTTCTGCATCACATGGCAGATATTAGAGAACGCGTAGAAATGGCTCAAGATCGGCGTAAAGATTACGCAGATCAAGCACGTCGTCCAGGAGATCAATTTCAAATAGGTGATAAAGTTTTATTAAAATCACACGTCCTGAGCAAGGGATCTAAAGCTCTTACTTCTAAATTCGTTCCTAAAAGAGATGGTCCGTATCTCATATCTCAAAAGGTAAGCCCTACTACTTATACCATTGCGCGTGTTGACAAACCTGAAGAAACCCTAGGTAAATATCATGTCCAGGACCTAACACGTTTTGTTGATAATCAAGGGCCTATTCCTCAGCCCGTTATTCCAGTGAAGAAACGCGGTCGCCCCAAGAAAGTTAGTGATTTGCTAGTCCAGGAACGAGGACGTACTAAAAGTCCTGAACTAGAGGGGGAGTATGTGGCAAACCGCTCGGACCCATGTCCTAAACTTTTACCCAAACGGGCCAATCGGGGAGTACTTCCCCAGAGATACCAACCATAATGTAAAGATTGACGTGACGTGTCACCTGCGCGCCCTATTCGCGCTCGGCGCAGAGCGCCGCCGCGATATAGTAGTGGAGTTCATCCGGTGCCTACGCGCAGTTAACACGTACCGTACTCTACCGCAGCTTACCGCCATACTTGTTGTGACTTATCCGTGTTTTTTCCTTTGATTATATGACAATTCACCGAACCCACACTCGTTTAACTTCAACGAAACCCCCCCGGTCGCTCAAGACGACCACAAGATTGTTTATTATTTAATTCTAATTAAACAGTACTGTACGCAGGATCAATTCTATTTGTTGCGTCAAATGTATCGCCTTTGTTTTTCTTTTTGATATATTAACAGAAAGTATTAGTCATTATTAAAAATTAATCACAAAATAAAATAAAAAGAACTAAAATGACAGTTCAAAAACAAATGAGAAAAAAGGCGACCATTTATTTTTCCTGCCAAATTGTAGAATTTTTCATAAGATTCATAGAGATAAAATTATGTTCATAAAATAAGGTTTTGGTCATAGTTAATAGTTAACTAACTAAAAAACCAGCAATCCAGTAGGCTGATTATGTAAAGCTATTTAAAACAACAACCGTTACATTACTGCTTTAGTAAGAAAGCTGTCATATTGATTCTCACTAAAGTAACAATGTAACGATGATTTCAATCAAATTTCGACAGTTGTTGTTTCAAACAGGCATACTATTTTCCGATTTAAAAACGATTCAGTATTTGTAGTAAGTAAGTATTACCCTTTATCAAAACTGTTATTTTTTTAATAAATATATTTTTTGTATGTATATGTATCTTTTTTTTAACTACACCAGTATTCAATGTACGATAATAACAGTCAGTAAAAAAGAAAACTACAAATAAGCGTTAAACTAATGAACTGATCTGAAAAATCGAGAATATCGAACAGAAAACGAATTGAATTCAATTGATAATTTTGTGCCCAACCATATAGGTGATTCCAAGGTCAGGTTTGTTTTGGTCTTAGGACATCCTTATATAAATACACTTTACACCAAACTGTACCCAAAACATATCACTTGAAAATGGCAGTAGTAATCCTTATTAAAAGGAGTGGGTTGCCAGTCAAAAAATAAGAAGAAGAAGAAGAAATTTTGACAGCTTGTCAGCCGACGACGTCAAATAGCTATAATCGCTGTCAAAATCTCCATTTCCTTGCGATTGAAGTTAGTGAATAGCCCAGCCAGCCGGACGCTACCTACTTTTGGCGTGAATCGGACCGCAACCCAAAAATCAGATTTTATTTCTTCTCGCTTGATTTTTGGGCCCCTGACTTTTGAATTTAATTTCGCCGGATTGGCATTAAATTACTGTCACTAGGTACTAGATATCAGTCGTAAAGCCTAGTCAGAGGCCTAAAAAAGGCGGCTTTATAACCTCTGACGGTAAGGTTTATTACTGGCCTTACATTCACCTCTCCAACAATCCGCACTGAGCCCGCGTGTTGGAGTATGGCTCGTACCACCTCATAGTTATGGTGCGGCCTAAGCCCAGCAGTGGGATGTTTAGGGCTGTATTTGTTACTGTCACTAAACATTTTTTTGAAGCTCATGGCATTGTGTTAGGGTTCATAAATATCTTGTTGTTTGACATTTCTGCAATGCTTGTCCAATGAAATTCATGAGTCAGTCAGAGTCAGGCAGGCCCCAGGGCTTTTCATCAACTCGTATCACAAGAAATTGAGATTTTAACATCGACTATTTGCTCATTTGAGTAAAAACTCCACAAAAATTGTCAAAAACCCACCCCACCACAGAAACTGTAAAAAAGTCATGTCATCTCATTGACAATGACAGTTGTCAAACTTAAAAACCTATTGTCGGTCGATTCGTTCGTGACGTTCACGTTCGTATTCACTTCACCGCTTTGATTTTGTGTTTACGCCTAAATAAATTTGTTGAACTTATTCCATTACTTGCAATTCAGAGCATAACAAGTGATCGTCAAGATGATGGTGAGTTTTGCCCAGCTAAACGGTCCTCGTATTTGCCTGTAAATTGGATACGTTTTTAGGGGCGTCGCTGAAAACTTCGTAAATATTATTCACTGATAACATTCAATTAAAAGATAATGAGCGGGTTTTCACCTTGTGTTACGATGTTTCTGAGTCATATACTGCCTTTTTTAAGACCATGGTAAGTTTTAAGCACCCTGAATGCTGTTTTTCGGTCTAATCAAGCACATGACGTGGATCCTTGTTGGTTAATTTTCGGCTTTTAATTGAATTTACCACAGGGAACCACCATGAATCTTACACCAATCTCTTCAAAACCTCCTTAATGTATTAAGCCGCGTTTTAGGTTTCCAATTTTCTTATATTTTCTCTAATATAAGGTGTATTTTGATTCAAACAAAGTATGTTGTGGTATGTAAAACATTTTGATCTTTCCTGAAAGTGGATACCTACTTAGATATTATTATGATAACTATTAATTAGGCATTTAACATCTGGCATCCAAAAGTACAAAGTCTAATTAGAATAGATTAAGCATTTTATTTGATAAACCATCACAAATTAACAAAAATGAACTAAATTATACAACAAAATAGCTACAAATAAAACATGTGTGACAATGTTACCAAACAGGTTACCACCACTCCGCTGCTACGGCTGTTTTGTGTGGTAACCAAGAGGTGTGAGGACGTCACCCTCACTGCTCCATGCAAAATAAAAGTTAAATATTTCATGATTTATTTTCGGCCTTACATAATATGAAGATTTGATGGTTTGTGTATAATGGGTATCTGGTTATGTGGAATGTGGTCAACTACTGAAGCTGTCAAGGAAAAGTGTACGTATGGTCATAGAAATCGCCACAGGACACTCTAGACTTAACAGGCACCTAACAGTAATAATAATCAATAAAAATAAAATAAAATAAATATGCGCCAGACAACACACCTCTTGTCATGGTCTCGAAGTAGGGATAAATATCCCTGTGTTACGAGGTACCAGACAAGGAATTAAGCCAGGGACATCTCCCAGCACACCCAGACCCAAGCCAATTTAGAAAAGACCGTTTCCTGAATTGACCTGACCGTGGATCGAACCCGGGACACAATGGAATTCAAGGCGAGAAACTGTGCTACAGCGCACTACGCCAATCGTGTGGTCATATCCGATGTCCGGGCATGTTGGGTCGTCTTTGATGTCAATAGGCATCAAAGACGACCCCACATGCCCGGAGTGCATGGATAGCGATGAAACGAGTTTCCATCAGTTTTCATCTACTCGCCGAATGCCCGCTGTACTCACACATTCGGTGGGAACTCATGGGGTCAAACTCGTTAGATGAAGAAGACGAAGATGAAGAAGACCAGAAGCCATGCTATAGCGCACTACGCTAATCGTGTCATTACGATAATTCAATGTATTTCATTTCAGGACTGTGTTGAAGAGAGCAGCAACCACGACCCCCTGTCGTCAGCGGCACAGCAGCCGGCTTCCCTAGATGCTAAGGTGGAGAAAAAGAAACCCAGTGAAAATGTGTCCTTGGCTGACAACAGCTTGCTGGTAAATAATAAAGATTTATTTTTAACTTGGCCTGTGTTGTCCCACTGCTGGGCAAAGCCAAGGTCTCTCTGAAGCCAAGGTCTGCCATTGTAGTAGGTAGTTGTCAAGGTTGTCCTGTATTTTTTTTCGATTATCCTCTTTGATAATAAGCATCCATTTAAAATAATAAAAATATTTAATAAAACTTTCAAAAAAAATATTTAAATAATATTGACTGGCCGGTCATAAAATGTACTTAAAGTGAATCTGTGGGGTTTTGGGTTGGTTCCTCGCTTGCTGCGCTCAATTTAGGAAATTACCTTGACTGGCTATATGAGATGGTAATACGGTCCCAGGACTAACATTTATGTGAAAAACATTTGTGTTTATTAGTTCATGTTCACATGACTTACCTTTTATACCACTTACCTTGTCCTTCCCCTCTGAAGTTATTTCGCAATATGAAGTTAATTCGCACTCCCAATTTTTTACAGGAAAAATTTGGAATGCAGGACTCGTCTCGTGATCAGGGGCCTAGCTCTTGAACAGAATTTCTTTGAACAAGCATTGCAGAAATGTCAAACAATATATTTTTGAACCTTATTACAAATCCTTAAAGGTTAAATTTTTTTTCGTGACAGTAATATTATGCCAATCCGGCGAAATTAGATTCAAGAGTCATGGCCAACCACGAGTTGCCACTTTAAGTTCACGTTATCCTTCGCGTATTTTTTTTTTATTAGGATGAGACCTGACAATGTCAAATCCCAATTCATTTTTTACGCGAACGATAACGTAAATTTAAAGTGGCAACTCGTGATGGACTTACAGAGCGCACTAAACGTTTGACTCGTACTGTAAATGGTTGAATCATGTTTTCATATGCAATTGAGACATTGAGTGAACTAATTTGAGAAAATCTGCAGTATTGAACCATTTAGCATTAATGTCGCCATCCAGTTTTTCAGCGTTTTTTCCAAATTTTTCTATAGAACACCCAGTCGCGTTCTTCGGCAATCTTGTGCGCGCCGACGATACCTACCCGTAGACACCCACATTTCTACCCTCTGACGTCAGCGGGGCGAAAAATCGCCCGTAATTTGAGAAAATCTGCAGTATTGAACCATTTAGCATTAATGTCGCCATCCTTTTACTCGAAAGCTCTAAGAAGAATCAGGTTACAGTTATGAGCATTGTTCTAAAACGTTTTTGCAACACGTCCATGTGCTTTTCGTAAGTTTCTGTACTCTTAAAAACTTAGTCCTGCTTACAGGTGGACATATCAGATGCCCTCAGTGAGAAAGAAAAGGTGAAGTTCACAGTCCACACCAAGACCACATTGCCAGAGTTTCAAAAGCCGGAGTTTGTTGTGGTCCGACAGCATGAGGAGTTTGTGTGGTTACATGACAGATATGAGGAGAATGAGCAGTATGCTGGATACATTGTAAGTATCTATCAATACAAACATATTTGCAAATTAAAACGATCATGCCTTAAAGGGAATTAAAACACCATTTCTTACTGAATAAATTACATGAATTAATACCTTTTAATAGGTAATAATTTATGTAATCTATTATTACCTATCAATCCCAAGTATTTTTTATAACTTAAGAAAGATGTGGTCTCTGCCTACCCCGTTGCGAAGGCGGGATGGTATATGTATGTATTTCATTGTCAACCAGATTCCACCCGCGCCGCCGCGGCCGGACTTCGACGCGTCTCGCGAGAAACTCCAGCGCTTAGGGGAAGGCGAGGGAGCCCTCACCAGGGAGGAATTCTTGAAGATGAAGGAGGAACTTGAGGAGTGAGTATTGACAGTGAGAGTTGACGAGGGGGTTTCCCAAAGCTCACCTAAATTTTCAACTCCTATAATCCTCCTTCTAACTACTCTGTTTCTCATGTCCATAATCGGAATAATCCCACTTCCTAAAGTTTTCATTCATACAATTTGTAGTACATACTACCGACGATGTTCATAACGGGTCCACATTGGCTCACCTAAAGTTCTTTACCCGAAATTGTTCTTCCTACCGATTTGTAATCCGAACACATACTATCAGTAACTTAACAACTTAACCTACCCACTCGACGCTTCGCTTCTTGCTAACCAATACGATTGCCAGAAGCGACTTTAAACTCGCTTAGGTTAGCGAGAAGAGAAGCGACGAGCGAGTAAGTTTTTTCGAAACGGTCAGTATTTTTTGTATGAAAACTTTAATTAAAGGTAATTGAAAAAATAAAATTTTTGCTTTTATAGTTACTACATCACTTAGTAAGTATACCATATTAGCCCGGTCAAATTAGACCAAAAAATAGGAGTGAGCTTACAATAATTCACACTTAGCTCAAAAGTAGTAGGATTGTTCAAAACACTATCATAAATGAAATGTAAAAAGTCCTTATCGATCCGACACCTGGAAAAAAAATTCTGGGTCGAAGGTCACAAAAACGGGTTTTTTGGCGTTTAACAGCGAAACGGTAAGTTTTATCTTGAGATTAGTTCAGACAAAATTGTAGATAAATAATTATCTGTAAAAAATGTGCCAATACTTTTTTTCTTAAGAGCCACTGTTTCTGAGATATTACGATTCAAATAGTTGGATGGGTTATAATCAATAAAATAATTTGGGTCAGGGTTGAAAATTATAAAATCAGTGTAAATTATAAAAAATGTGAAATTACTTCGTCTGATTCATAATTCTCTAATACTTCTGCTTCCTCTTCTTCTTCTGTCTGCTTATGTCTCCTCGTTGGTATCGAACAAATCCTCAACTGTAATTCAACATCGGAGCACGACCGGCTTTGACAATTTGTACATACATGCTAGAGAACAAAACAGTACAACTTTTTTGCAACCACATTTAATACGTAAGTAAATAATAAATAAGTAAAACATAATAAGATTCTTCATCAAAGATTCAACAATATATTGAGTTTTATATCACTAAACTAAGCCCATGGCATCTAAATCACGAAACTCCTTGCAATTTTGCTTATATCAGATGAAATAATATACAAGCTAGTACCGCGAGTATAAAAGTTCTTCCAACCTTTTCAAATGCAATTTAAATGAATATGGAGTTCCAACAGGCCGTAACATAATGAAAACCACAGTTAATGACACAGATGGAGAAAAGTTTAAAAGAAAGAATTTCAATAATTTTTTCATTGGTGCAGGAAACAGCGCCCCCTGGTGGGGAGGTGCAGAACCAGTAGCAAAGTCAAAACTCAAACCATTGAAACCTTTTTTACGTCAACTCTCATAACAGCTATGTTTTTTGACTAAGCTTACAATACAGAGTGAAGAATATTGAGATTCTACTTAAGAGCGTTAGCTGGGGGTGGATCGCAAACGTTGCATTTTGTAAGATTTTCGTGATTATTTCATTGAATTGAATCTAAAAAACACATTGAATTGTCTAAAATTAGGTTATTTGCTACAAAACTAAAAAACCGTTTTTTTTAATTTATACAATTAAAGTTATAATATGGATAAACATATTTTAACGATTACAACTCTTCCTACTTTATGAACCGTTATATCTCAGAAACAGTGGCTCTAAGGAAAAAAAATATTGGGACATTTTCATAGATAATACTGATCTACAATTTTGTCTGAACTAATCTTATGATAAAACTTACCGTTTTGCTGAAAAGCTCGAAAAACCCGTTTCTGTGACCTTTGACCTAGAATATTTTTTTTACAGGTGTCGGATCGATGAGGACTTTTACATTTCATTTATGATAGTGTTTTGAACAATCCTACCCATTTTGAGCTAGGTGCGAATTATTGTAACCTCGGATGTCTAAACCTGGATTATATCGTTTTCGGAAGTTATTTGATACTCACCCGATATAATTTATGTATCTCCCAGCGAATATCTGGCAACATTCAAGAAAACCGTCGCAATGCACGAAGTATTCCTACAACGGCTCGCCGCCCACCCGGTGTTCAGAAGCGACTCACATCTGCGCGTCTTCTTGGAGTACGAACAGGATCTGTGCGCCAAGCCTAAAGGCAGGATGGACCTTATTGGTGGACTGGTAAGGAAGTGTATTGCATGGCAACAATCACGCAGCATGTTGTGTGGTGATACCATAGTTTAGGCCGAATATAGCACTTTCTATACTACTTTCGCCGTATGATGATATCCCTGACAGTTCATAATTGTCAATTATAGTGCTGTAACGTATGTAATTTAATCGAGTTGGCAAAGGGAATGGAATCAGGTTTACCGATTTTCATGTTTTAAATAAATTCTTAACAAACGGGTTATGGGTAATAAGTTATAGAATAAAACGCGGTATCTCGAAAATAATAGTTAAAAAAAGCACAACTGGCAGACGCACTGGTACTGATGCGAATGCCGTGATTACAAATTACAAAATGGTCGTTCCTATTCATCGATTTTGTGTCGATTCAGTAGAGTCAATACACTATTGAATGGCGTTCCTTTTCGTATCAGGCGCTGTAAAGATATATTAATTTAATTTCTAATACTTTATTTAATAACGGTTAATAATAATAAAAATAATTTACTTGATAAGATTCGGAAGAACAATAGTTTTTTAATAGTTTAAAACATTTTCTTTTGCCAGGTTCTTTTTATTTAATTTGATATAGTATGCGTGACACGGAACAATAAGAGCTGTCAGGCATATCATCTTACAGTGAAAATAGTATAGCTAAAATATAAATATGCGAGATAGTAGGTGTGTCAGGACCGTAGCAAGTGGAAAGATGTGGCCTCTGCCTACCCCTGGGAAAAAGGCGTGATAGTAAACTCAAACTCAAACTCAAATAACTTTATTCAAATAGACTGTATCAGTACTTTCAAATCGTCAAATTTACAGCAAAATATACTAAATAATAGACATAAATACCATAATAATATGGATATGTAAATAAACAGTATACAGACATAATGCGACTCTACCACCGCGTCGGAGTTGTTTCTTGCTGAGAAGACCCGGCGAGAAACTCAGCAGTTACTCTTTTAAACTTGTTTTGGGTTTGCAACAGGCGTTAGTAAAGTACAAGCAGTGTGTCATTTTTATACAAATAAACCTAAAAGAATATAAAACAAAGAGAAAAAACCAACCTTATAAGAATATAATAACAAGAATTCATTTAAACAATTCAAAAACAAAAATTGTTAGTCAGTACATACAAACTAGGTACCTATTAACTCTTACAATAAAACATCTGTTACAATAGAGCTATTTAATCCCGTATGTACGAGGTGCATTCAATAAGTACCTAGCCTCATCGCCAGAGGGCGCTGTAGTTTCAAAAGAGTTTTACCACAGTGTAGCACATTCTTTTTTCAAATTTTCATTCCAATCCCTTCATCTGTTTTAATTTGACAACTTATGGAAGCGAACGTGTCGATCGGTTTTACAAAAATGGAAAACGAGCAATATCGTTCGGTGATTCGATTCCTATTTTTGGAAGGGAAAACGCGCATCGAAATCAAAGAGCGCTTGGATGCTGTGTACGGTGACTCTTCTCCATCGATGGCCACCGTCAAGAATTGGTTCAACGAGTTTGCACGTGGCCGTACGTCGGTTTTTGATGAACCACGTCCAGGTGCACCGAAAACAGCTGCTACGGAGGAAAACATTAAAAAAATCCATGATCTCGTATTGGCAGATCGCCGATTGAAGGTTCGGGAGCTAGCTGAGACTGTAGCCATTTCAGAAGGAACAGTGCATCATATTCTTCACGAGGAATTCGGCATGAGAAAGCTGTCGGCGCGATGGGTGCCGCGTTTACTCACACCGGAAAACAAGCGCAACCGTGAGACCACATCGGAGACGTGTTTGGCGCTGTTTAAGCGGAATCCAGCGGAGTTTTTGCGTCGTTTTGTGACCGTCGATGAAACCTGGATCCACTAGTACACACCAGAGACCAAGGAGCAATCAAAACAATGGATCCAGACCGGGAAACGTGCTCCAAAGAAGGCGAAAACTGTAAAATCGGCCGGAAAAGTTATGGCCACCGTTTTCTGGGATTCACAAGGGTGATCTACATCGATTACCTCGAGAAGGGTAAAACAATTACAGGGCTTTACTATGCCGATTTATTGGGCCGATTCGACGCCGAATTAAAGAAAAAACGACCCCATCTGGCGAAGAAAAAAGTGCTGTTTCACCACGACAACGCACCGGTTCACACGTCTGCCGTTGCCATGGCCAAATTGGTCGAATTACGCTACGAATTGCTGCCCCATCCACCGTATTCTCCAGATTTGGCCCCTTGTGACTTCTTTCTGTTTACTAATCTGAAAATCACTCGCCGGGAATAGATATGGATCAAATGAGGAGGACATCGCCGCCACGGAGGCCTATTTTGCAGAGTTTGACAAAAACTATTTTTCGGACGGGTTAAAAAAGTTGGAGCATCGCTGGGCTAAGTGTATCGAACTAAAAGGAGACTATGTTGAAAAATAAATTGCCACTATTCCAAAATTTTCGTTTACTTTTTGTAGGCTAAGTATTTATTGAATGACCCTCGTATGTATGTATATAAATATGCGCCAGACAACACACCACTTGTCATGGTCTCGAAGTAGAGATAAATAACCTCATTTTACGAGGTACCAGACCGGGAATTAAGCCAGGGGCGTCTCCCAGCACCCCCAGACCCGAGTCAATTGAGAAGAGATCTTTTCTTGGATTGACCCGACCGGGAATCGAACCCGGTGCTCTACGGAAATCGAGGCGAGAAACCGTGCTACAGCGCACTACGCCAATCGTGTCATCAAAATTAAATACCAAAATAAGACCGGTTTTAGACAAGTGTTTTACGCGCAATTTCGGAAGCGTATGAAACCGTGTACAGGCACGCCCTTTTCTACACGCGTAACTCGTACGAGCGTTGACGCGATAATGAGCTCGTATAATCCATATAGATACTGAATCACCACTACTGAGTTTCAAGCGAACATGCCGCAATAAGCCCGTGTACGCGCGTTTCGTTTATTGAAACGCGAAATATAGCGCGCATGTTAGCTAAACCGACCTGTTATACGTTGTTCCACGACAAGATTGGCGCAGTGCGCTGTAGCACGGTTTCTTGCCTTACCTATCGAACCATGGTAACTACTACCATGGTTCGATTCCCGGTCGACTCAATTCAGGAAATTATCTTTTCCAAATTGGCTCAGGTATGGGTGTGCTGGGAGACCCCACTAGCTTATTTCCTTGTGCGGTACCTCTTAACACAGGGATATTAATCCCTACTTCGAGACCATTACAAGAGGTGTGTTGTCTGGCGCAAATTTATTCATTTATTTTTAATTAGAAGAGCAATCGTTTAGCGCAATGTCGACCACAGTCACGACTGGCACATATACAATATTTTTTCTAGTATTTCTATCTTTCGATGTTCCCTGAGCTTATTAGGGGACCGTTCCAAATCGCTTTTCGCAGAGTGATTTTCAACCTCGTCGGATAGAGGGAGACAAAACGAGCAGAACCTTTGTATGGCAACTGCTGTCAGCTGAATTTCACCGGGCTTTAGACACCGGTAGAATTTGCACTTGTCAGTGTGATAAACGTCAGCCGAACCCGTTCCGAAACTACTGGGAAACTGTCAGGTGACACTCGGTCATCTTTGATTTCACTCGGTGTCAATTTGGAACGGGTTTGGAACTCCTCAGAGTGAAATTCCACTCGAATTGGAACGCAGCCTATAAGTGTTAGTTTTATCAGAAGTCACTTTTCCTTACAGATGCGTTCAATGACAACAACCACAGATGAGATCTACTTAGGCGCTACAGTCAGAGATGTCAACGATTTCTTTGAGCAAGAGACATCATTCTTACAAGAGTACTATTCACATCTGAAGGACGCTGTTGCTAAAGTAGACAGGATGACGACTAAGCATAAAGGTTAGTGGACAAGGTAAAAAAAAGTAACCAGCCTATGTACTGTCCCACTAAAGTAAAGTAAAGTAAAAGTAAAAAATATCTTTATTCATATAGACTTATAACAAGTACTTATGACAAGTAAAATACAAAAAAAAAATATACTAACAATAAACTTACCTGAAATAATAAAATAACCTGAAATAACTCGATGGTTTCTCTTTTCAATCTTGTTTTATACACAGAAATTGAATTGACAGAGTAAAGTCATAACAAAAAAGTGTGCAGAGGAGCAGATTATACCTAAGATGACCACAAATTCTTATCATTTAAGAAATCCTCAACACTATAATAACCTCGCTTCAATAACTTAGCTTTAATTTGTGACTTAAACTGGTGAAGAGGCAGTTCAACAAGAGTTTGCGGAATCTTATTAAAATACTTTACACATTGACCAACAAATGATTTGACACTGCTGGCAAAGGTTTCCACCTTCCAAGATATGAAATGATCTTCCTGCGTCTGTAATTCCAAAGGAATATGACATTGGAGCCTTCAAGAAGAGATCGTATTCCCATTTAAAAGGCAAGCAACGCATCGGTGACACCTATGGTGTTGCAGTTGTCCATGGGCGGAGGTGATCACTTTCCATCAGGTGACCTTCCTGCTCGTTTGCTCCCTATTACATGAAAAAAACCTTGAAATCCTTTGCTACAGTTGATGAGCGTTTGCTGGAACAACACCTTTGCCAGATGCAAGTTGGTGATTGAAAACCCGGCCTATGTTCCGAATAATTCGAAAACACTGCGTCACCTGGGATTTGAACCCTGGATTTCGGGCTGAGTTCTGTTACCATGTGGCTTCGGAGGCGTTTTTATTAAGAAATAACACTTGGTCATCATTTATATTGGATAATGAATTGGTATTAATGGATAAAAAAGTTTATTCTACTTCTTTTTAAATGGTTTTTTAAAACTATATCATATAAAGCTAAACTATCACTCACTGACTGACTGACTCACTGATCAGGGGTATTTTTGTGGTGGTTGGGGTCGTTTTTGAGTTGTTTGATGTATGGGGGTGTTTTTCAACTTTTTAATCAGAATACAGGAAAATACAGAATCTCTAACTATTTCAATTTCAGATTTTTTTTCTAGGATAAGCGCTGTAAATGGTTATAAATCCACTTAACCTAGTATTCATATAACAGTGAAAATATAAGCAATTAGGTAAACAGATCACACCATAACGGCCGAAAAAGTATCCACAACCCAGAAATTCGTAAAAAAATCTTAACTCGAAAACTACAAACGATTTGGTAACATGGGATATTTTTGGATACTTAGGTACCTTTTGAGTGTTAGGAAAGTAAATAAAATATAGACGTGTGCGTTTAATATTGAACACCCTGCTAAAATTAGGGTTAATTTTAAGAAGCATAATGCTTAATTTGATATAAATTATTCTATCTGTTATTTTTATTTTACCCCTGCCATGTTTATGGAAAACTTGCTCCCCGCCTGCGGCTTCGCCCGCGTTATCGTTTAATATTACGGCCAAACTACATAAAATCCTTATAAATTGTAGCCCATGTGTTATTCTAATGTATAAGCTGTATTACTGTAAAGTTTCGTTCAAATCCGTTCAGTAGTTTTTGCGTGAAAGAGTTAACAAACATACATACATACATCCTCACAAACTTTCGCATTTATAATATTAGTAAGATATGGAATAACCTGTACTCCTGTACTTCATTAACCTTTCCACTCCCGTACCACGCGTGCTGGACTACGGCGTCACCCACACACAATTCAACATTTGTTGGCCCGAACTGAAAGGTTCGGTGACTCGTTTCTTTGTCGTACCATCCAGACGTGGAACGCTCTTCCAGCACATGTGTTTCCTTCCTCGTAGAGTCCCGGGTTCTTCAAGCGGGGCGTGAAAAGGCATTTCTGCAGGCCTTCAAGGTGAGGATGGCCAGCCCAGTGATTCGTTGAATGACTGGGCTTTTCAACCTCATATCTGGACCTCACGACCGCTTTTCATCAGGTGGAGTGAGGTCATCTTGACGGGCAATATATAAAAAAAAAAAGATTAACCTTTACACTCTTGTCTGGTTCACAGAGGTAGCAGACGCCCACATCAAGTTGTCGTCGTGTATAACGCAGCTGGCGACTCGTGAACAACCGCCGACTGAGAGATTCCTCACGAGGGCTTCTGATACGTTCGACAAATGCCGGGTGAGTACATTTCTTTTAGGGTCCTATGAGGTGAAAATTGTCTATACTTCATTCATTATAACATTAGAAATAAGAAGCAGGGGGGCTAAAATGAATGATAATTTGCATTTGACGTTGGCAAGACGATAACATACCTGAGTATATCCTGGCAAAATTGAAAACCCTTTCCACCACAACGTACGTAGGGATTATGTAACATTTTAGATTTGGTGGTCATAGTGACAGTAAAAATGTGTTTGGATAACAATTCCTGCTTGTTTAAGGTTTTTATATTGACAATATATTTTAATGCAAGACAAAATGATTTATTTAAGCAAAAGCCTCATTAATTCTAAAGTTCCTTTACTTTAAATGAGAACAATTAGGTGTGACAGGTGCCATTTAAGTAGATTAAAAAAGAACTGCACAAATCTCAAAAGTAATAACGTTTATTGTACTTTTACCACAAAGTGTACACTAAAAAGAACTTTTTTTATAGAAATATAAATAGAAAATATTTTATTAACCCAACAGTACATACAACGGACAAAGAAATTTAAGAATACAAGAAACAATTTTAACATAGAATTAAAAGAAAAAGAAAATACAGAAGCGGGTCAATCAGGTCCCTGCCTCAGCACATGCCGCTACAGGACTGTAGAGACGCTGGTATTCTGGCTGGGCCTGTATGTTCGTGTTAATTACGTGGAAGAAAAAGAAAAGCATAATTACAAGATAATAAAAACAAATAAAAACAGCTTTTTCACATCTCATGCTCTCCAAGTACGCCAAAATAGCCCGAAGCGGGACTAAACTGAACATTTAGTCTTAGTCTCTAGGGAGTGAAAAGTAATTAGTTTTTTAATTTCCTTCATGTGACATAGACAAACTCGAACAGCCAGTAAATACACTATTATCTGTGGAGTGTGGACCATCTTCATTTCGAAAATGTTGAGAGTTTTAGTTCCATGGTTGGTCCGCAAAGGTGGCGCCATGTGTTTTGAATCTTTTGTGATTTTTATTCAATTAAATAATATTTATTAAATGTTTTTGTACTAAATTTACTATTTTTCTCGCACTCAAAGTGGAAAGTACAGTTTGCACCTCGAGACTAAACGCCAACTTAATATACCCTCGGTTTCATTGACTTCCTCGCACGCTCGGGAGTCAAACCACCTCTGGTATATTATGGCTTCGTTTTTAGTCCCTCAATATAAAATATACTATTACTTCTATCTAATGCTATAATGGATGGAGTATAGCCGTTATCTCCATTGCAGAAGGTGGAAGGTCGCATGGCGTCGGACCAGGACCTGAAGCTGGCGGACACGCTGCGCTACTACATGCGCGACGCGCACGCTGCCAAGGCCGTGCTCGTGCGCCGCCTGAGGTAACGTAAACTGAACCTTATGCGAAGGGCGCAACTGTTTTTTTTGTGTGTGTAATGTGTAAATTTAACAGCTTTAGATGGGGGTGGTTCAAAACGTTGCATTTTTGTAAGATTTTCGTGATTATTTAATTTATTTGAATTAAAACTTACTTTTTTGTTATATTATTGTGTGCATAATACAATTTAAAAATCTCATTGAATTGTCTTAAATTGATTTAGTCGCCAATTATTTGCTAATTTTATAAAAAACCGTTTTTTTAATATGATAAGACACTTAAAAATTTACTGTACACAGTTAAAGTTATAATTATGAAATTAAAAGGTGCATTCAATAATAGAGAGATCATTTTTATATTAATTTGAATTCAGCTAATTAATCACAAAAAACCTTTAAAAAAATGCGATATTTAAGATCTACCCCAAACGCAAAAAGCAAACCCTATTATGAGTGTTTATCACTCTCGGACGCCCATGATACGGCTCGGCTTAGTTTGGAGTCGGATCATATCGGTGTAATTTGCGCCATAAATTTATTTATCATCATTATTTATTTGTTTGAGTTAGTCGCGGGTTCGATCCCCACGCAGGACAGACATTTCCGTTTAATAAATGTTTTTATGTATTTATTTATACAACGTGTTAATGAAAAAGCGCAAAACCTGAAATTAGTTTGTTCAGAATCGAGAGTACAATCGATTTCACTAATAAAAAATAGGGGTAAATTTTTGAGCCAAAAAAATTTTTCATTACGCCGTATTTTTTCATTACCTAACTCTATAATTGCGGCGGCACGCGAAGCGGGAACGTCGCACTAGCTCGCGCGTTATTACCATAGACTTTATAATTTTGCAACAAAGACAAGAAACAAAAAAAAAGCGAATATGTTCGTAAATAATACGCGAAAATTTAATTTAAATAAATAAATAAATAAATATCCCTGGACATTATTCCACACAGCGCCATCTAGCCCCAAAGTAAGCTAATTAAAGCTTGTGTTATGGGATACTAGACAACGGATAAACATACTTAAATACATTTTCTTTTGTAAATACATACTTATTATACATAGGAGACACCCAGACCAGTACAAACAGACATGTTCATGCACACAAATGTTTGTACTGTGCGGGGATCGAACCCGCGACCTCTGGTGTAGTAGCCAACTTCTTAACCATTACACCAAGTCGGTCGTCAAATAATTCACATAATTATTTAATAATTTACATAATTATTTTATAATAAAAATAAGTTGGGGTGTCAGGGGTTTTGCGCTTTTTAATGAACACGTTGTATACGGGTTCATTTCCCCTCTGAATAGAGCTAATACCTATTCTTATTTGTAACCTCTGTACTGCGAAGTTACTCTCAAAAAGGTGGTTTTCGTTCAAACCTCTTCTATATTTATCTGACTTATTATTATATACAATGAATATAATAATATACTGGTGAACCTTAATAAGTATATTAATATTTGCTTCAGATGTCTAGCCGCTTACGAAGCAGCCAATAGGAACTTGGAGAAAGCCAGAGCCAAGAATAAGGATGTCCATGCCGTAAGTGCAACTTAAATACTTATTTAACTTATATAAATCGTGATGAAAATTATAAGGCATACTTTGATGGTTCTGTGTAAACCATCTAAGTGTAAATAAGATTTTTATAATAAATTTCTTTTTAAGGTTTTCGTACTAACAATAATATTGTCCTTCTAAATTTCGGTTGAAAGTTAATTAAAAAGCAATAAAAAGCTTAGAGAGTTTTTGCAGCACCTACTGAATAAGCCATATTTTTTCTCTACGGTATCAATGAAATTGATTTTAACGTTGATGGTCCGAAGCACATTACCATCTCTTAGCCAGTCAAGTTAATTTTCTAAACTGAGGCAAGCCTGTGTCACTTCAAAGTTTAGGTACGCTCGGCCGCGTGGCCCCTCTCTGGGGTATCTGACAGTGGGTTGCCGCTCGGTTCGCACACTCGCCGCCAAACGTTATTTAATGTTTTGTAGCTGATTTGTTTCAATTGTAACTTGTTATTTGAAGTAATTCCTCAACAAGTAACCGGAAACGAAACACCACACAGCAAAAAAAAACACAATAACAGCAAGCAAACACACATTCCCCAACCCGGCCGGTCCCCGTGGGGAATTAGACCAACACCCTCCAAGTTATCAACAACAAAACAATGAACTTAACAATAAAAATAACATCAAACCAACTCTACCCCAGCAAAAGACCACCATCGAGACTCCAACAAGCAATAATACAAGAATATACATTGCTTCTCTAAATGTACTAACACTAAGAACAGAAGAGAACTTATCAGAATTATCATTAGCATTACACAACATCAACTGGGATATCCTCGGCCTGAGTGAGGTACGAAGAATAGGAGAAAACATAGTCGCATATCCTGACTTCATATTTTATCATATTGGGGAAACCCCAGGAAAACACGGTGTGGGTTTTTTAGTCAGAAAATATCTGGAAAAGCACATAAATGGGTTTCATGGTGTATCAGAGCGCATAGCATTGCTAAATATAAAACTACCAGATTACAAAGACCCGTGGACCATCATCCAGATTTATTCACCCACAGAACAAGCAGATACCGAAACAATTAGCGAGTTTTACAAAGATTTGAACAGCACTCTACAGACACATGCACACAGAAATATTATAGTAATGGGTGACCTCAATGGTCAAATCGGAGAACGTCAATGGGACGAAGATACAGTTATGGGACCTTATACATACAGTCAAAAACCTAGAAGCAGGAATGGAAAAATGCTTATGAACTTTGCAATGGAAAATAACCTGACCATACTAAACACTAAATTTAAGAAAAATAAAAACAGAATGTGGACATGGTTGTCACCTGATGGCAAGTCAAAAAATCAAATTGATTATATAATGACTAATAAACCTAAATACTTCACAAACATGAATGTCATCAATAATCTAAATTTCAGCACCAACCATCGCATGGTCAGAGCTGAACTGAATTCATCCCAACCCAAGAAACCAAGACCAAAAATGAATACAGGGAACATAAAACCTAATAAATATGTGATAGAAGAAATAGCCAACTCATTAAACTCTAAACTCAATGAATACAAAAAAGAAACTAAATATGCCAACATGCAGGAAAAATACAATTGGTTAGAACGTACAATCACAAACGCAAGCAAAGAGCATAGCTCCAAGAAAGGAAATTCAAACAATTGGATGTCGCAAAAAACTACCACCCTCCTTGAACAAAGAGCAGATCTAATGAGTGAGAAAACTACATATAAAAATAGAAAGAAAATAGCAAAAATTAGCAAACAAATAAAAGAAAGCATAAGGAAAGACAGGAGACAACGACGGATGGAAACAATAGAGAGACATATCAAGCAGACAGGAGGAATAAAGAAGGCGTACAAAGAATTAACAAATAAAAAAGAATGGATTGTAAACATGGAAAACAGAAGCGGGACCAAGAAGATTGGCAGACAGGAAATACTGGAGATCGCTACAGATTACTACACTGAACTATACAAATACAACACAAACGAAAGAGAAATAGACTTACCAGAGAACGAAACTGTACCGTACATCATGCAGGAAGAGACGGAAAAAGCTATTGATTCTCAGAAAAATGACAAAGCCCCAGGGCCAGATGGCATATAGCAATGAGGATAGCAATGAGGTACTAAAGCAATCAAAATCAATAATGATACCAATACTAACAGACATTTTCAATAGTGTTATCAACACAGAAATCATACCAAAACAATGGACTGAATCCAATATAATCCTCCTGTTCAAAAAAGGGAATCACTGCGATATTAGAAACTACCGCCCCATCAGTCTAATGTCTAATATTTATAAGACCTTTGCAAAGATTATTTTGAAGAGGATAGAAAGAAAATTAGACGAACAACAGCCAATAGAACAGGCAGGATTCCGCAAAGACTTCTCGGTATTAGACCACATCCATACTGTGAGGCAAATTATAGAAAAATATGCCGAATACCAACTCACATACTACATAACCTTCATTGACTACAGTAAAGCATTTGATTCACTGATACACACAAAAATCTGGGAAGCCTTAAAGGAACAGGGTATTGAACACAAATATATAAGAATAATAAAAAATATTTATAGACACAGTTCAGCATGTATCCAACTAGAAAAGAAGGGAAATATGTTTCCAATACAAAAAGGCGTTAGACAGGGGGACCCGCTCTCGCCAACACTCTTTCTGGCTGTACTAGAAATGATCTTCAGGAAACTCGATTGGCGAGACCTAGGCATATCCATTAATGGCCGCACATTAACCCACTTACGATTTGCGGATGATATTGTTTTACTCGCAAGAACACGAGACGATCTAAGCAAGATGATTAATGATCTAGCATCAGAAAGTGCAAAAGTCGGATTGAAGTTAAACCCGGAGAAAACAAGAATCATGACCAATGGAAATAAAGAACCTATAACAGTGGAACAGACTCCAATCCCCTATACTGACGAATATATATATCTTGGTCAACTGATGTCTCCAGATGAAAATATAAACAAAGAAGTTGAAAGAAGAATTGTAAACAGCTGGAAAAAATACTGGGGCCTAAAAGAAATAATGAAAGATAAGAACCTACACATTTCAACAAAAACCAAGCTGTTTAACACATGCGTCCTGCCTGTACTGACATATGGGAGCGAAACATGGGCCTCAACAAGAAACATGTCAAACAAACTCTCCGTATGCCAACATGCCATGGAGAGGAGTATGGTAGGAATCAAAAGAATGGACAAGATAAAAAACAGCAGCATCAGAAAAAAGACTAAGGTCCAGGATATAACTCTGAAAATAAAAAGACAAAAATGGAAATGGACAGGCCACATGATCAGAGGAAAAGACAAATGGAGCAAAATAGTCACACAATGGTACCCAAGGGAGGGAAAAGA
Organism: Udea olivalis; assembly: GCA_947369235.1. Lineage (NCBI taxonomy): Eukaryota > Metazoa > Arthropoda > Insecta > Lepidoptera > Crambidae > Udea > Udea olivalis. The sequence goes on along the minus strand of OX376370.1, from coordinate 4,058,688 downwards.
AAGAGAGGTAGACCACATAGAAGGTGGGATGACGACATAAGACAAGTCGCGGGAATTTCATGGGGTAGAGTAGCCACGGAAAGGACTGAATGGAGAAGATTGGAGGAGGCCTTTGCTACCTGGCAAACGGACACACAAAAGTTGAACAAAATAATTATATACGAGTAAACAAGAATTACTGTCACGTCCGATTAAAAGGCTTATATATATATTTGAAGTAATTATGAGAACAATAATGACTACTTCTAATACTAAACGACGTTACATTAATTACAGTACTACTTTTTGAAAAGTTAAGAATTAAATCAGCGAGTTGCGACCCTGGGCTCTGACCGCTAAATCGGTTACGTTCAGCAGTGCACAGTGGAATATGAACGCTCGTGCTACGCGATAAGTTTCGATTCCGCGTGCAAGCTAACTAAACATGGCCTTGATCGATAGCACGGACAAATTAAAAAGTCGTAGGGTGTCACGAACTTGTAAGATGAAAGAAGGCTATTTTACTTGTCCGCGTTTCTTGAGAGAACTTTCTGTACGGAGTACTATTACCTATTTTGTTACTGAGGGTAGCGAGCAATTTCAACCGTAAATATCTGGCCTTGAGGATGCATTATTGACAGGTAACCGCGGACTGGCTGAAAATGAAAGATCATATTAGGAAATCGCTCGCTAGGAAATTAACTTGACTGGCTATAAGAGATGGTAATACGGCCCCAGAAAAAATAACTTCACACACTGCGTGAAGTTATTTTTTCTTTTGTCTTCGAGAAAACATTGAGCACAGTTATAACAATCGGTACATATTGGAACATTTTGGAAAATTATTTGTTTTTAATTGTTTAGTCACTGTGTAATAGTTTAGTATCTGTGTTATAATTTAGTCTTTATGTGATAATTTAATCACCATGTGATAATTGAGACTGTGTGATGATTTTGTCCATGTAATACATATTGTTTCTGTCTGTGCGCACAGCCTATGGAAGTACAAGAGGTAATGCACGCTTTATATGTATAGTCGTAGACAAGAAATAAAATAGAATGCTCGCCAAGGACTACCCAACAAACATTCCATAGCATGAAGACTTATTAACGCAATAAGTACCCGAATGAGACTTCACTAGTCTCAAAAAGTAGTCCTAAATTAATGAAAATGAAATCTGTAACCGTAGGTATGCTATACTTCATTCATTATAACATTAGAAATAATAAGCAGGGGTGCTAAAATGAATCAAATTTGCATTTGTCGTTGCCATGACGATAACATTTGCTTGGTGTGTATTTGTGTGTGTTTTACTATACCTACCCCTACATATGTGTAGCAAGTGCAGCAGCAGTATAAGTGGGTATGCAATCTATAAATTTGCATAAGTATTTTTCTAATTGTAGTTAATCCAGGAATGAGAAAATGAAATTATATTTATTAATTGAGGTCATCGAAAATATCTAAGGATCCTTCCTTGAAGGAATCCATCGTTTTTGACAAGCAAATCTCTACTCAAGCGTGGTCAGGAAGTCACTTGCGTGATGACAGATCAAATCTCTACTTGAGCACCGATTCGCACCTGAGTGACGTTTCGGAATAAGTCTAAACTGCGATCAATGAATCTGTACTCAGGCGCGGTTCTGGAATAAGATCTCTTCTTAAATCGAGTTTCAAGTCAAGATTCACGCTTGAGCGTCCTTTCAGAATACGGGCCTGAGTATTGCAAATTGCGAAGTTACATGCAAAGCAAAATGAATAGAACGAAATGTCTGAGTCAATTTGACTGAATTTGACAACAAAACAAGTCATTTGGGTTATGACAATTTGTGACTTGTCAGATTGAGTCATTTTACATCTCTAGGACGATCTTAAAGTTATTTAAACCGAAAAGCTAGCACGAACCATTGATATGTTGACGTGTCAAATAAATTAAGATAAGTATCAGACATTTTCACGTAATTTGGTTGGTTGGCTTCAAAATCCTCCCCCTTGAATAGGTAAGTATACATCACTTTTCCAACCAAACATATCATTGTAGGCGGAACAACAGCAAGCAGAAGCGTGCGCGCGCTTCGAGCAGCTTTCAGCGCGCGCGCGGGAGGAACTGTTGGACTTCCGCACGAGGCGGGTCGCCGCTTTCAAGAAGAGGTTGGTTTTTAGACTGTACTGTCCTACTGCTGGGCCCAGATTTTTCTGTTTGAATACTATTGAAATCGTAATTTAATGGGTTTTGACGCAGAACGTCACTTTCGCAAAATGTCATCTCCAATTTTTTTTCGTAACAACTAGGTCGATTTCGTCGGCCGACATTTTTGAATAAATTTGAATACTAACTAACACTTAATACTACACAAAAAAAAGCCCAAAAAAAGCACCAATAATTGTCTTCCATATAAAATATAAATTTCACACTGCTTGATTGTTAGCATTAGGTCTACTTATTAATACAAAGAACACAATTTTGTGGATGACATTTTGGGAAAATGACATTAGGCGAATGAGACTTTCTGAGAAAATGACCTTTTGCGAAATTGACTTTATGCGATAGTAACCATGACATTTTGCGAAAGTGACGTTCAGCGTCTGCGTCAAAACCATTGAATGGCGTCATTTTGACAGTTTTTATCATCATCTTAGCCATAGGACGTCCACTGCTGAACATAGGCCTCCCCCAGTATGATTTTCACCTATCCCAGCGATCCCCCCAAAATGTCAAAGTCATGCCTTTCAATTGCCATTCCATTGGCTTGGTCAATAGCTGTACTATGCGATTCCATCCATATTGTGATGTGACTTCTGTCTAAGGCGAAGATCTATAGAGCGTGCTTAGATTAAACTTAGTCTTAGCTTAGACTTTGAACAGCTTTATCTATCTATACCAGTTACTTTTTATCGATATTATTTTTGTGTTAGTTAAAGATCAAATTCTATATTCGTTAGTAATTATTAGAACAATACTCAATAGGTTAGATAATAATTAATCTGATAAGTCAGTGTTTAGCTGAGTAACGATTGTAGATCTTGGTCTAATTAACTTCATTCGAGTGAAATTCGGTACAGTGTGAAAAAAAAAAACATATTACAGAAACAGTCTTTTATTATTACTTTGATTATTTTGTATTTTTCTATCTTTACATCGTGAAAACAATAATTGATTGCCTAGAAAATCTAAGTTTGGGGTGATTTAAGTGGGTTTGCTTTACTACCTTTTGATTTCATAGTTATAACTTTAACTGTGTACAGTAAATTTTTAAGTGTCTTATCAATTTAAAAAAAACGGTTTTTTATTTAATTTAGCAAATAAATGGCGACCACCTAATTTAAGACAAATTCAATGTGTTTTTAAATAGTACGAGTATTATGCACAATAATAGAGCAAAATATTAAGTTTTATTTCAATTGAATGGAATAATCACGAATATCCTACAAAAATACAACGTTTTTGAACCACTTCCAGCTAACGCTCTTAAGGTGAATCATCTTGCATTATTGCGTTCCTCGAGCGCCACCTATAATTATTTTGTGCCAGTTTTCTTTCACCAATGACAATAGTTTGAAATGAGAAATTATAAACCGAGCAACTAAAAATACTGAAATGCGCCCCAGAATTAATATGTCGGCTACAAAAACTGATTTCAGAATATTTAGAGGCTCAGATAATATTTTTGGTAATTAAGTTAGTATGTCGCTCAATTAAATACTATCCGTTTGAAATTACTAACTTTATTAACTTTACGAAATCAATAAAATTATATTACTTGTTTATACAATACCTAATTAACCTCCAGCGACTTAAACAAAATCCATTTTTTGACCAATCGAGTGAAGTTGGTTGCGAGTCACTAGTCCTATTTATTCAAATCGCATAATAGTTAATATTCATTCAGTTATGACTTATGACTTAAAATCAGTTTCCTTACATTATTTTGAAAAACGCAAAGGAGATCATTTTGGCTCCGAAAATTTTTGGGCCCTTTCTAAAAGTGCCGGCCAACAAAATAAATAGTTATTATAGCACAAAAGCCGTAGGGTTGCCACAAGCCAACTTATAGAAGTTTAAAGATTCGTAATTTTCATACATTTATTGATTTTTTAAAGTGATGGGTAATATAAAATAATGGTAGATATTGTTAGAAGTAATGATCTGAAGCATTTTCACTTTAGCGAGATAGCTGTCAGCTACACAAAGATAGCTGTCAGCTAATAAGAAAACCGTAATTATTACAACTAAACAAAAAAACCTTACTCGGTATAATTGTAACCGATTTCTTTTCTAAAAGTCCCGGCCAACGAACAGAAATGGTATGTATAGTTAAAACTAGTCATTCGTAGCAATAATTATTTTGGCTTAAAAGTCGTAGGGCTGCCCCAAGTCAAGTTATACTAGTTCAAAGAGTCGTCATTTTCATGCATACAAGTAAAAATGCTTCAGATCACTACTTCTAGCAGTATCTATCTTTATTTTATGTTTCCCAGCTCTTTCAAAAATCTGTTAATGGATGAAAATGAAGGATTTTTGAACGATTATAACTTGGCATGTCGCAACCTTATGATCTCCTTTGCCAAACAAAGTAATATTTTGCTATTAGAAATATCTGTTCAGCTGAGTCGAACATTCGCGCAATCAGTTTATTGTCAGATTATTGTTTAATTTATTTAAGTATAAAGAAAAATTTGTTTGAGAAATATGATAGGTACTTATTTATCGTGTTATTTTTAAAATGATCATTTGCCATTTAATGTTTTGTTCCCTTTTATTCATTATCGCCATCCATACTAATATTATAAATGTTACATTTTCACGTCTAAACAGTTGATTTATTCATAATACTAAAATAAATCTCTTTCCTCAGCTTGATCGATCTTGCTGAACTAGAAATCAAGCATGCCAGAGCCCAACAGGAACTATTCAGGAAATCTCTACAAGTGCTCAGGGACTGCCAATGATTATCTAAACGTAAGAAAATTAAAAAAACTGAGCAAAATCTACAAAAACATAAATGGTACCGATTTTATTGTATCAGTCTCTAAACTACGCTTATTTATATCTATCATCGTTAATTTCATACCACCATAAAAATGGTGCTGAGCAAGGCCTCCATGAAGGTGGCCAAGATTATCCCAAGTTCGTTAATCGTAATTACTTATCACTGAATTGATAGCTGTCGAAACTAATAGTTTGTTTTAACTTCGTGCCCGAAAACCTTTTACGTCAAAACAGAAGAGGTTGAAATTTTAACAAAAACCTTTTACGTTAAAACAGAAGAGGTTGAAATTTTAACAATTGCTAGGAAAAACAAAGTCTTCTTAGGGTGCGTTCCGAGACAGACCAAAATCGATTTCAGCACCCCGTTCCGATTCGCCGTTATCGCGCTAACAGCGACTGGTAGTACATAAGGCGGTCTTATGTATAATGTCCGCCATCTTGCGATTACGATGCCCATGGTCACGAGCTTAATCACTGTAGGCGATCTGTCAAAAATGACAGGTGATCAATGTAAGCCTTGGTGTAAGCCTTTGGTTAGGTTAATTGTTTGTTTTTATAGTGGTATTTCTCACACACAAAATCCCTTGCACGAAATCAAATAAATTGCCATTATTTCACCACAAGAAACCATTCAAGTAACACAATTAAATACAAATACCAATGCTGCGCACGCAAGGTTATCTTAGGTAGCTGTCAAACATAAACAATTTCGTGTTCCGAATCACAATTGTCATCATCGCGCTAACTGTTTCGGAACGTTATGTAACGATGACAGTGCTGAAATCGATTTTGGTCTGTCTCGGAATGCACCCTTAATTAAGGTTGAATAGACTAAAAACTTAATAATATTGACATTCCCAACTGAACAAATAAAAAATGCTTTCGATAAAAAAGTCATTGAAGATTTGTCAGTTGATTTAGTTTCGAGTCTGTTACATACCATCGAAAGATTTCGTCATCAATTATTATGATATTCAACTCCAAAATTGTCAGCTGCACCCCCGATCTAACATGTTGAAAGGGTAGTAGTAAAATTAACTTATGAAATATGAGTCGTTCATTAACTTAAATAAGTATTTTGCAGGAAGTTTTTTTTGTTATTTAATCAAAATAAATAAAAATATGTAAATGGTAGTTAAAAAATTTAGTGACAGGCTAGATAAATCAAATAGACGAACAACTAGATATGAATAAATCATGCAGAACCGGTGCTGGTTCAAAGATTATAATACCCGGTTCTAGGAACCGGCAGAAACGGTTCCGTACTTTTAGAACCGGGTAGAACTGGTGGCATGCCCTAAATACGTACGAGTATGAACTGTATTTTCATTTCCTTGGATTTTATATGATTTACATTGGAGCATCTGCAAAAGGCTTTTTATATTTGGGTGAAGTTTTAGATTTCTGAAGTCAAACTGCCTTTGTTTAGAGTTTGTGTTATCCACAGGCCAAGTGTGACATTAAAATTTGTGGCTACTGTGTGTAGTATGAGAATTCATAGTAATGAGAGCTTAAGGAAGTCGGTAATGTTACGCTATTACTGTGGCTGTGGATGCACTAAAATTTGGTAAATTATGTTTGTTGGTAAAAATTTGAATTCATTTTTTGAAAGCTACAAAACATTAAAAAAAGATGAATATTTATTTTGGAGGATATTCAGGGACCAATAAATACAAAATATTATTAATGGCTTTGAATTTACCGCTAACAAGATCTGCTAAGTACGCCGTGGTCGCGGGTACGTCCCGACTTGAAATGTATTTAAATCTTTTTACTAACTTGAAGCGGTTAACATGTTATTTGAAATCATGACAGACTACCATTTGATCTGGATCTCACCTGATAGAAGCGAATAATTACAAATTAATTAATTAATTAATTAAAAAAACAAATTAATTAATTCTTGTTACGAGTATTCGCATTTTCATAAAATCCCAATTTAGTTCAATATACCTTACTCAAGTAATTCAAGCTGTGTAGACTGAAGATAAGTCCCTGGAATCCCTATATAAAATATTACAAATATAATGCAGTTAATTTAAGTATTTCATAAAGTATATTTGGGGTCCCGAGTGCTAGTTGCAGTGAGAGAAGTGAACGACTTCACCATCGCGTTTTGCGATCAAAAAACGCGAATTTGTATTGCATGAAGTTAGCGCCATCTAGCGGGCTTAATGTTGCCCGAATTTGCCGCTAGATGGCGCTGACTCAATTCCATATTAATTGACATTTACGTGCTCGCAAAACGCGATGGTGAAATCATTCACTTCTCTCGATGCAACTCTCAGTCTGCACTCTGTAATACAGCTTTATTTCATCGTTTACTCATGGACAAACTAGATTGCCAAGACGGGAATACCACAGAGAAACTAAACTTCGTAGCATAAGTATTGAAAAATGTTTTTGCCTAAAGCTAAAAAGATCGAGAAAAAAAAGGTGTTTTTTATATTTTATTAAAAAAGTTACTTTCAGTATACGCAAAAAAGGTTTTTTCTGCGCTTTATATCTTAGCAAACTACTTTGGCCGTGAGAAAAGAAATAATTTCACATTATATGTCACTAGATTTATGTTACTCTAAGCGTCAAAAGTGGTCCAAATATTCGTTTCGTAATAGTATGTTTTTTTTAATTACACAGGTTTTAAATTATTTCACTTAAAAAACTTATTCAAAAGAATGAACAACTATTTTCTCAAAAGCGTTTTATGTTTTGTTTTTGAACCTTCGTTTTTAATTTTCAAGATTTTATCCCTTTTTATATATTTTACGGGCTACTTGATAAACTGGTCAGTATTAATACAAACCGGACCTTATGAATAATGACCAAGTGCATCGGTCTAATTTACAAATTAATTACTTTGGCCGGTCCCTATGAATAATGACTGACTTCTTTTGGGCAGTTTAATAATTCAAAGTTTGAGATAGCTTGAATTTATCACTTTAACCGGGCATCTATACTATAATATTATAAAGCTGAAAAGTTTGTTTGTTTTTAATACTTTGCCCAAGACAAGGTGATCATTATTCATAATGATCGGGAATAGTGATAAATCAGGCCGTTTTACACACATTGCCCATTTGACAAGGGCATTATGCATACAGACCGGTCATTATTCATAGTGACCGGAATCATCAAGAGGCCCGTAACTTTAACATATTATTACGAAACAAACAGTTTTATGTCTAATTTAACACAGCTTGTTGCATTGATTTAAGTTCCTTCGAATTTTCCATATCGTCTCTAAGACTGCTGTTTCGGTGTTTGGTTTTTCAAAGCACTTTTTGGCTATGCAAATGCTATGTTATGTTAGTTGTTCCGAGGAAATTCGCAGTTGATGTAGAGAACTGGGTATTTCACCGAAATTCCCATTTGTATAAACTAAGTATTTTGAAGTTTTTTAGGCGGATACTGCGACACGCTGTATACATTTTATCATGTAAGGCGAAATATTATTTTTAAACGTTAAAAATTTAAGAGAATATATAAATATAATATGATATTGGTATTTTTGTTTATTATTTCCTTTTGGATTCCTCATTTCCTAAAGGCACTTCCACACACGTTTAGTCACAATGAATGTCATAACGGGAGATTATCAAAAAACTTACAAAACGATATGGCAATACTTATAGTAGGCAGAGTCCACATCTTTCCACTTGCTACGGTACTGACACACCTCTTGCGCTTCTTCCACTCTCATTAATCCTTTCATACATGCTCGTCGATTATGGGTACTCCTGACCTGACCTTTTCTGAGCACGTCTTGGACTTGTCCTAAGTACGTCCGTCTAGCTAGACCTTCCCCTTTCGACAGCTCCATCCATGTATTGCCTTGTAAATTTGTTTCGTTAATCGCCTCTCATCCATACTTGCCATATGTAAGTGATAAAGCAACTATAAAAGTGAAAATTTGATATTTTCAATTGATTTTCATCTTGAGTGCCCTCAACAATTTTTTTTTGTAAGTCTTGATAATTAACTGTCATAATAAAGATAGTACTTTTCCTTGCATAGTTGTCATTATTATGTAGGTAAACATTTTTTCTACTAATCATGGGTTAAATTAAAAAACAGATTTTGTATGAAGAATTTATTTCATGTATGCAGTGTATATATAATAAGTGTAATAAATGCTAAAGATATTATGTCACAATTTTCCCATTTTTAGTCATGAATAATATAACAAATAATGTTCACTATAGCACCAAAGCTAATCTACGATACAACTAGTAGTTACAGCAGATCTCTTAACCCGTTTACAAACAGGGTGAGTAAACTAAAAAAAATAATTTATATTTACTAATTATAGAAAATATTTTATTTCCCGAAAAAACCATGAGAATAAGACATTCAAATTCAGAAATTATTATAAACTCATAAAAACCATTGGACATAGACCAGTTTGGCCCACAGGAGTTGATTTTACCACATTGCTGCCAGTTAAAAAATAAAATAAAACCTGTTCCCAAGAATGAATTTATCGCTTTCCAAATATTTAGATAGATTCAGTGGTATTTCACCATTTATGTTACTCACCCTGTATATACTACTACAAGCTAATTTACTAACGGCATACTCCATTATATTAAGGTAAGTTCATTATTATATTTTTATAGACAGACATAATAATAACATAGGTACCTAGGGACAGTCAGGTGCATAAATATGTATACATTTTGAGCATTCCTCATAGGCATAAGACCCACTTGTTTTTTTTATTATTTGGAATACATATTCATGCACGTATGAAAACAGAAATTTTGGACAATTTGTAACAAAAATAAATATATTGAAATCGGACAGTTCATTGAAAATTTATTACATGATCAGATTGATTTAATAACATTTGGCTATAATATGAGATATTTCAACTATTACTGAAGATTTTAGACGAATTAACAAAAAAATTGAAATAACTACCTTAAATACGAACAAACATACAAATAATAATCGAAGTCTTCAAAAGAAATTCGTTACCAATTAATAAAGTATTTTTTATGCACTCGCGACAGGAATTGTCATAATTATCTGTGGCCATCTGTTGTTATTTTAGATTCTGGCCCCCGATTCAGAACTAAGTTATCGACCGATTCGGGTATTTGCTTTTAATTTTAATTATTTTTTTAAGTAGGGTAGATTTTATGTAATTTGGTTTATGAAAACTTAGGGCCTTTGGCTTTAACATATCAAAGTATTGAATGCTACCGCTTAGCGGATTATTTACTATAGATAAAACAGATTCACCGAATCGATCGATAACTTCGTTCTGAATCGGGGGGTAGTTTTTGAGCAAAGTTACTATCTACGAGTAGCAGAGTAGCTTCATGTTTGAGCAAATTTAAATTGAACATATATTTGGACAGAGCTTGATATTTAATATCTGTGATAATTATCACATGGAAAACACGTGGAAATTTTTGGGGCGTCCATGCCACACTGAAAATATGCTCTTTTAGAGCCAAAGCAAATTGTTTTTTTTTATTTCGTGAAATTATTTTTGCTGGGATCGCGACGGCATTTCTTCAACTTTCATTCCACAGACAATTGAAATGAACATTATCGTCAACAGTAAGCGTCAAAATAGTCGCACGCTTCGTTTATCAAATGACTACTCATCAGAAAATGCGAATTATGACTTAGATGAACAACGTATACGTTGTCAGTACCCGGACATCAAAAGATTTGTGCTCGACATTCCTTCGAGAGGCACGTAAAACCGTCATTCAGTGCTATAGCTGGGTTGCAGTTGCAAAAAACAAAGCATGATGCCAGATAAATAAAAATATATGGTCGTGGGTACCCACCCAAAAAACCTTTGTTTGTTTGTTTTTCATATATATACATAAAACAAAATATATTAATGAGTATTTAATAAAAACCATACCAGATCATTTCCTGTATCGTATGGTATACTTATTATGAGTTGAAAACAAGGAATAGAAGAATAGAAACTATCTAAGAGCAAAATTATATTTTTTAAGTAATATACAGTGGTGGCCACATAATTAGGGACACCATTCGATTTTCATACAAAAGAAGTAACTTTGAAGACTTGATTCTCCGCCAAGGATTGACTGAGCTGTGATCTGATGATAGCTACTATCCATGGAGTCAATGGAGGAGATTTAATAGGTGTAAGTTGTCTGTATTTAGGATTTCCATACATTTTGATGCTTTTTACGCGTTTTTTTTAAACATATCCTTACACCTACTAAAATGCTGATCAGATCTAAACGTGTGTATGACGATCTGGATCTCCTCCATTCACTCCATGGATAGCTATTATCAGATCACAGCTCAGTCAATCCTTGGCGGAGAATCAAGGCTTCAAAGATAATTATGTGGCCACCACTGTAACTCTTGCTGTAAATCTTTTACACAAAAATACGAATGTGCGCCTGATTTTTAATCGTACTCACTTCATCTTCTTTGATCAATTGCCCAATGAGCCTATAATGACCGAATAAAAAGAAAATAGATGTAACGTTAAAAACCCATCAGGTATATGTCCCTGAGACTCTCTAATTCATAGCTTTACTCAGTTCAGAGTCCAATGATTTTAATGTCATGTCACAGATTTTAAATATATAGTATTTGTTATATGCCTATTTATTGCAACTGCGACCCTCAACGGCCTAAACCCAAACTCCCTAATAACCTAATATTCCCAGGAATGTAACCTCTATATAAAAAACTCCCATATCCCAAACACTACTATTCGATTATTTATTACAACAGTCGGTATATACACAAGTTTACACTTATGTATAACTACGGTGGTTCTACTCCCATACCCATTATTAATGACGCTACGATTCATCTGAAAATAAAAACGTACAATAAATTTATGTATGCTTCATGATTTCAACGGGTATAGGACAAAAGATAGTAACAGTAAAACATTAAAAAAGTAACAATTTAATATGGGATTGTCGTATGGCTTTCATTTTAAACAGGTACAGTCGCGAGCACAAATATGTATCCATAATGTCCCTAAATAAAGCATTATTTTGACGACACGATTGGCGTAGTGCGCTGTAGCACGGTTTCTCGCCTCGATTTCACTAGTGTCCCGGGTTCGATTCCCGGTCGGGTCAATTCAGGAAACGATCTTTTCTGAATTGACTCGGGTCTAGGTGTGCTGGGAGACGATTTTAGCTGATTTCCTTGTACCTCGTAACACAGGGAAATTAATCCCTACTTCGAGACCAACAAGAGGTGTGTTGTCTGGCGCATATTTAAAAAGTATATATTTGGTAACTGAAAGGATTTTAAGGCGTTGTTGTAACGCCTAGAACTTGGGCCCTAGCCAAGAGTGGGACGCGCTGTTTTCGTTTCGACATATCAAATTGAAAAATGTATGAAACTGACATCAAGTGATGTCATTCTTGTACATTTTTTCGTTTTGACATGTCGAAACAAAAGTAGCGTAATCTCTTGGCTAGGGCTCCTTGTATTTAGAAAAATATAGCCTATCTTACTTGCTGATAATATATTAATAATAAATAAATAATAATCTTACTTATGCAAAAAGCAGCAATTTTGAATACCTGCAGAATTGTGCGGAAATTTCTATCTCTTCCGTAAAAATCTACCTATCAGTGTATTTTCGTTTTGGCCACAAGCCTGCGAAAGTACTTAAAACCCCAATCTGATTGGGAGATTTCAATTTTATAAATAAAAATAAATATGCGCCAGACAACACACCTCTTGTTGGTCTCGAAGGAGGGATTAATATCCCTGTGTCACGAGGTACCACACAAGGAAATAAGCCAGGTGCGTCTCCCAGCACACCCAGACCAGAGTCAATTCAGAAAAGATCGTTTCCTGAATTGACCCGACCGGGAATCGAACCCGGGACACTACGAAAATCGAGGCGAGAAACCATGCAACAGCGCACTACGCCAATCGTGTCGTCCAAATATAGCTTTATATATGTGAAAGAATTTTAAAATCAGCACAGTAGTTACGGATCCTATTCATACCAAACAAACAAATCTTTATTTGTTTGGTATGAATAGGATTCATAAGTGCTTCTTTGTAAAAGCTTAAGTGAATAAATGATTTTTTACTTTTACTTTACTTTACTTGCAAGCGAAACTATTAGATAAGAATGTGTGTTATCTTACCTAGATACTCGTAGCAGCTATGTACTATTCTTTGGCTTTGCTTGTATATCGTCATCTTTGTCTGATGGATCCTGGAACAGAGAAAACATTTCTGACATAATATAAACAATCTTTCCAACAGCACAAACAAATCTACCGGTGATTATTAAAACACTTAAAAAACGATTTGGCAAACTCAATAAGTGCTGTAGAAACTATTAAAGTGAAAATGAAAAGGGATTGACCGATTTGGTAATTAAAATTTAATTTTCATTTCAAGGTCACCATACAAATCAGTAGACAATCAGTATTTGTAGTCACGCAGTGATTCACACTTTATTGTTTTATTATTTTTATTAGTCACTTTTTTTTTATTCAATTATTCATTAGTGCTTATCTCCACAAAAACATCTCTTTCTCTGATCTATGATTTATTTGTACAACGTGTTAATGAAAAAGGGCAAAACCTGAAATTAGTCTGTTCAGCTCACAGCTGCAGCGGCACATGCTGAGACAGGGACCTTGTTGGCCCCCATATTGAGGTCTGAAATGTTTTTTTTTACTTAATTTTTATTTTGACTGTGTCTTATTTTCTTTGTTTTGTTATTATTTTTTTGTGTATGCCTCAGTGTGCGTTGGCCAATAAATTACTTTTTACTTTTACTATTTTTTGTATGAAAACCTTTCCTGGCAGCGGTGCTCGGCGCCGTCGGCGGCGCCGGAGACAAGCAGATGTTCCCGGAGCTGTCCAGGAACGTGGCGCATAAGTCAATTTTTTTTTTCCATTACAGTTGCTACATCCCTCACTGAGTAGTGAGTATACCATATCGTGTTTGTAAGTCTTCAGATAATCAGCCTGTATAAATATAATTAAAAATGAATCGTGGAAATAAAACATAATTTCTGAACGACTGCACTAAATTGGATAATTCTTAATTCAAACTCAATTAGCTTTATTCAAATAGACTTTCACAGTAAGTACTTTTAAATCGTCAAATTTAAAGCAAGATATACTAAATAATAGACATAATAATATAGATATATAAATACACAGTATACAGACATAATGCGACTCTACCACCGCGTCGGAGTTGTTTCTTGCTGAGAAGACCCGGCGAGAAATTTTCTTGTTTTTCATTGTGAGGACAAAGTTTGTTTTTTTTTCAAAAAGTTTAACAGGATTTTTATGACATCTGTATGTTCTGTAGTTTAACGGGAAAAAACGGAACAGCCAAAATCGCACAGTGCACGATCACCCGAGCGAAACCGCGGACAGAAAGCTAGTAAATCATAATAGCAAAATAATGTCCTAAATGTCCAATCAAGACCGTCAATAGAAAAAATCGGTACAGCAAAAAAGAGTTATATTTATGCAATGTGTTTTAATTAAATTGATAAAAAAAACGTAAAAACAGATATTTTATTAAGAACCAATCTGATGTCCACTGCTGGACATAGGCCTCCCCCGCAGCGCGCCCTATCCTCAGCTTGACGCATCCAGTTTCTGCCAGCAACCTTTCGCAAGTCATCACCCCACCTGGCCGGGGGGCGTCCTTCACTACGTTTGCCGATAAGCGGTCTTCACTCTAGAACACACTTTATATAAATATACTTAATATAATTTTGCGTTTTATATAATTTTGTGTGAATAATTTATTAATTTATATTTTTTGACATTGAATTGATTTGATTTGATTTTTGAATAATTTATTGACATTGTAACTGAATTATATTGTATTTTAATTGTATTTTAATTGTATTGTTATTGTATTGTAATTGTTTTGTGATTTTGTTGTAACTGTATTATAATTGTATTGTAATTTGTATTTTAATTTAACTTGTTGGCATGTTGGACCTGTTCTGTGAGCCTTCAAGCAACCTTTTTTTTACTAAAATAAAAAAAAATGAGGCGCTTCGCTGCCTCGTTCCGCGTCAATGGACATAGAACCTAATCTATGTTAAATAAAAAATATGACAGGCTCTATGGTCTACAGGGGCCGTATTACCATCTCTTATAGCCAGTCAAGTTAATTTCCTAAACTGAGCGTAGCGAGCAATTACCTGATATGATCTTTCATTTTCAGCCAGTCAGCGGTTACCTGTCAATAGTGCATCCTCTTATTATTATTATTATTATTTCTAACTGGGGACGCTGGCAGTGGGCCGGGTGATCGGTCCGCTTGTTGTGGGCCATTTCACCCATTTCCCCAGGCCCCACTTGCAGTCTTTAGGTTGTCCCATTTTCACGGCGTTCCGTTGAATCTTCCCGCAGAATCTTGCTATCTGGTCCACCGTCAGTTCTTTAAGATCTTCTGCTTCTAGCGAGTCTGACCCCATGAGTTCCCATCGCATGTGTGAGTACATAGGGCATTCGGCGAGTAGGTGGAAGCACGTTTCCTAGCTGTCCATGCACTCCGGGCATATGGGGCCCATCGCTGTAAGCTGCTTGTTAAGTCTGAAGTGTGGCGATCTCTATGACCATGCGTGCACTATTCCTTGACAGATTCATCAGATGACCTGTCCTCTTCGTGTTCATGGCGCTGATAAACGTTTTAGACTGTCGCATATCTGTTGCTGCCTTCCATCGTCTATTTGTTACTTCTGTGATTTTCTTTTTGATTACTCCCTTGGTGATGTTGTGGGCTATCGGCAGCCTGGGTTCCGGACCCACTAAGCCTTCAGCGGCACTTCCTCTGGCTAGTTCGTCTGCTAACTCATTGCGAACATTCCCCTCGTGTCCAGGGACCCAAGCAATCGCCACTTCTATTTAGTTTGCTAGTCACCCTAGAGCTTTTTTGCATTCTTTGACAACTGCTGATGTCGTCTTGTGTGCTTTTGGCGCTGCCTGACTGTCACTGTAGATACTGGCCTCTAGCTAGGCCAAAAATTTACTGACGTAATTGCTCGCTACCCTCAGTTTTGGAAATTAACTTGACTGGCTATAAGAGATGGTAATACGGCCATTACGGCCCCAGGGCAAGCATGCAGGTTAAAAAAAACCGGCCAAGTGCGAGTTGGACACGCGCACCGAGAGTTCCGTACAAACCTGCAATTTTTACTTCATCTGTGCTGTGATATAAGACGTTGCTTCGTACCAAATTTCAAGATTCTCTGTTCAGGGGAAGTACCCTGTAGGTTTTGAATGCGAGTGTCGAAAATTTGCGGAAATTTGCGGCATAAACGGCTGCAACAGTAGACCTGAGTATTTGATATAAATTCCAGCTTGATACCTCCACGCGTTCCTAAAAAAGGGACACACAGACAGACGGACGGACGGACGGACGGACGGACGGACGGACAACAGTGATCCTATAAGGCTTCCGTTTCTTCCTTCCGAGGTACGGCACCCTTAAAAGGATAACTTACCTCGTCAAGGGCGGGCGGCGCGAGTCCGTTCGGAGCGCTCTCCCTGAGCGTGTTGTCGTCGTCTTCGTCCGTGTTCACGTCGTAAAACTCTTCGCTGTCCATCTCGTGGTCTGTACCTGGCAATTAGAATAGAATAAACGTTTATTTGGTAAACACATCACACAGAAAAACAAAATACAAATCAGAAAATAAAATACAACAATAATTTTAAATACAACAAAGAAAATTATATGTGACATAATTTATTTCATTTATTCATAATACAATTGTGGCTTACAGTAGAACCAAGACGCACACAAGCTTAAAATTAAAAAATTACAACTATTACACTAATAACAACATAAAATCATATAAAAACAACAAAAACCAAACCATACAAACAAAAAGAAAAATTAGAGAATTAATAAAAATGATACATACAACGTCTACTAATCAAAAATGTCAAAAAGGAATAATATTAAAGAATTAAAAAATTATACAATGTCTATTAATCAAAAATGTCAAAAAGGAATTATCTTAAAGAATTAATAAAAATTATAAAATGTCTACTAATCAAACATGTCAAAACTAGAATAATATGTCAGAAATAAAGGTATACGTATTAATTAATTAAATCAAATGCCAACATTTTATCAATAACTACGTGGAGTGACGTCAGCAAACTCATCATGCTGTCCGCAAAAATATCCATTTCGTCATGCTGAGTGAGTATGTCCCCAATCAAGAGTAAAGCGCGGTTTGTTGGCGCAAATGCCGCTCGTTCCGTTCGTGAACTGGTCTCTTTAAAAGACGCGGCCTACGGCGCGGAGCCACCGTCCTTTCCTCGCTCTGCATCAGTCTCCTGGGCACCAGTAAGCTAACCCTCTCTAACACTGACTGGCTATCTAGCTTATGGTGCATTATGGACAGATAGTGCCTTAGCATTGACATTACCCTCCTAGCCTTCAGGCTTTCTAATTCAACCATACCCAAAACAAATGAAGACGGATACAGATATGGGTAATACCCGTGACGCTTTTTGTAAAGCCATCTTGCAAATTTTCTCTGTATTCGTTCTAACTGGAGATTATACTTTTTTTGGTAGGGATCCCATACTACCGCAGCATACTCTAGTCTACTTCGAACGTACGCGTTGTACAAAGAGGTAGCTACCCTAACATCGTCAAAATCAGCAGCAGTCCTAATTACAAATCCCAGTGTCCTATTAGCCGAATTACAAATACATTTAATATGATTGTGGAAGTCTAATTTAGTATCTAATATTATACCTAAGTCTCGAATGCTATTCACTCTAACCAAAGGCGCGTCATGTAACTTATAATCATTAGTAATAGAGTTCCGTTTTAATGAGAAGGTGATAACCTTACATTTAGAGTCATTAAAAGGCAGATGATTATCTGTGCTCCATTTCGCAACTGTGTTATATCATGTTGAAGCGCCCTAGCTTCAACCTCAGTACTGATCCCTAAACTCAGTTTTAAGTCATCTGCAAATAAGAGACATTTAGCTGAACTCAAATTTACTGGTAAGTCATTTATAAAAATTAGAAAGAATGTTGGACCCAACGTACTACCCTGACTAACTCCAGATCTAGCAAAATACCGATACGATTCGAAACCACAAACTCTAACAAATTGACGGCGGTCACCTAAATAACTAGCAAAAAATTCCAGGAGTTTTGGGGTGAAGCCTATCTTTGCTAACTTCTGTAACAGCATGTCATTATTGACTAAGTCAAAAGCCTTTCTAAAATCGAAATAGGCGGAATCCACCTGCCTACCCGCGTCAATTTCAGTACATATATAGTCCACGTGTTCTATGAGATTTGTAGCCGTAGAACGGCTCTTTCTAAACCCGTGTTGATTATCATGCAAGATGAAGTCAATTTTTTTCCCAATAGTCAGATTTAACACCAATTCAAACAGCGTTTCGCTGGAACCGAAAGTACGGCTACTGGTCTAAAAGCAGACACATCATTTCCAGTTTCTCCCTTTGTAACCGGCGTCACCCTAGACATAATACCAAAATGGTCACCACCCAGCTGTATGTTATGACAGAGCCATGACGCTGGTTTTCTCTGGCAATTGTATGTAGCATAAGTTTAAATATCTGGGACAATTGGCTACTTGATAGTTTTCGGAAAATTATTGTAAAATTTTCGAAGGTTTATTTTATACATCTTACAACTATCTTTTTCTTGAAAAAGCCTTTTGTTTTCTAGTAAAAATATATTTTAATTCATTAATTTGAAATTCGCGCGAAAACAGCCAGTCACGTGACATTTTCTAGCTTGCTAGTGACGTCACATTTCAATAAACAAACGAAACTGTCTACGACGCTGCTCTAAATCTCAGCAAACAGCAAACGATACAACACACGCCTTTTGGTTTGTTTATTGAAATGTGACGTTACACAATGGCCGCCCGAGTTTCGGTTCTTTTAATGTACAGACAAAAAAACTATTGTTTATTTTTCAAAATAGAAAATATTTAAAATTCATTTTAAAATAAAAAACGTTGTAAAGTTAATTTGAACCTATAAGCTATCTTAAATAACATATTCCATAATTTATTATAACTGTCAAATAGCCAATTTACAGTATGATCAACAAACATAGTTTTAAGAAACGAGTTCGTAAACATTTATTGTAATTGCGTGATTTGTTTATTGTTAGATATGTATAATTATTTATATTCCCTAAAGTATACATCTTGGTTTTCTTATGTGTTAATTTTATATTTAATTTGTAACCATTCAAATTTGTTTATCTCACTGCACCCGATATTGAAATTCTCTGTATGACCCAAAGGTTGTCTGGTAGAGATTGCCTTATGGCATTAAGTTCGCTTGTTGTAGTTAATTTGTGCAATAAAGTTTAAATAAATAATAATAATAAGACCATCTGACTCAAACTAAGCAGAGCTTGTACTGTGGGTGTCAGAGACTTAAACACACAAACACAAATGTTCGTCACATAAATGTTTGTCATGGGGGGGGGGGGGGGGGGGGGCAACGAACTCACGACCTCCGGTGCTAAAGGCAGGATCGCTACCATTCCACCAACAGGCCAGTCATCAACTAAGCCCCAGTTTCAGAGGTCTAAAATTATACTATGCAAGTCATATAAAAATACTATTTTTTCTATCTACATTAATATTATAAAAAGGAAAGTTTTGATTTGTTTGTTGGTATTGAATAGGCTCTGAAACTACTGGACCGATTTTAAAAATTATTTCAGCTATTATTTACGTTAGTGTAACATAGGCCAATATATTTTTTAAGGCTTTAATTTAACGAGAAATAGTCTACGCGGGCGAAGCGGCTGGCGGACGCGAGTCGGACTCGCGCACCGAGGGTTCCGTACAAATCTGTAGGTATATTTATTCAAAATATTATGATGTAACTAAAAATTTTTCCTTTATCTGTACTGTAAGACGTTGCTTCGTACCAAATTTCAAGATTCGGAGTTCACGGGAAGTACCCTGTAGGTTTTGATTCCCTTGCGAGTATCGAAAATTTGCGGAAATATGCGGCACAAACGGCTATCTTTTGATTGCGTTGGCTTAGAAGTTTGATTTTTTCACAGCTCCAAGGGATAGTAAACCTGAGTATTTGATAATTTCAGCTTGATACCTCCACGCGTTCCTGAGAAAAAGGGTCTTGACAGACCGACAGACAGACGGACAACAAAGTGATCCTACAAGCGTTCCGTTTTGTCCTTTCGAGGTACGCAACCCTAAAAATCAATTCGAGTATAAAAATAAGCTTCACGTGAGAATCATCAGGACTTGTTACCTAGCACAGACTGGTAGTCAGTGAAGTACTCCGAGTCGGACGCATAGCTCTGCTCCCCGGCGTCGACCGCGTCGCCGGCGTGCTTGGCCGCCGCGCGCGCCGCTCGGTCGCGTTTCTGTTTCTCTTTCTGTTTCAGTCGCCGTATTTGTCTGATATAAACAAAAGGTAGAGATAAATATCCATGGAAATGAAATAAAACTATGGTTATATCACAGAATTAGTAAAAGTACTGGTGGACAGGGACTAAACACATATATTATATACTTAAGGCCTGCGCAGACGAGGGATTATTCGCGGCGTACTTTTTTTCGCCGTCGGAATAGATCCCTTACAAACTGTATCGAGCAACACACACGACAGACTAAAAAGTACGCCGAACCAAAAATGCCGAAACACCGCGGACGCCCGCGGATTAAAGTGCGCGGGCGCACTACGCACACGGCGGATTTTGCTCCGCGTTAATAATCGATTCTAAATTCTCTTTTGCTAAAACTTCATGTAAAATACAGCACAACGTAATCTCAGAATATTTGCCTCCATACCGTGCGTTTCACCAAATTTCTGGAAGACAAATGATCGCACACCGTGTGCGTTGGGTCGGCGATAAATACGCGGAGGATTTTGTATTCGCGGAGCGTACTTTTTCCTCCGCGTACGTCGTCTGTGCAGGCCTTTATTACTTTTGAATGAACCAGACACAGTGCCAAATCATCACGTCTTGAGGGGCACCAGCACCAAAAGAAGACCCACACTAGTTAACATATGGATAGGGAGGACCAAGGGTGTTGATTGCTTAGGGCATCAAATAGTCTTAATCTGGCACTGGGTATGAGTAAACACCTGTTGACATGGATTCTAAATGAAGCAGAAATATGGTTAAACTATGGTTGACAGACTAATACACATACTGAGAAAAATACTTAAGATAGTATTTCCTAAATGACCCAGGGACAAAACAAACACAAATACTGTTTGCCATATGAATAAAAGTAGATAAAAGTAAAGTAAAAAAATCTTTATTCATATAGACTTATAAAAAGTACTTATGACAAGTCAAATACAAAAAAAAAATTATAGCAAAAATATACTAAAAATAAACTAACATAAAATAATACTATGATAGTAAATATCATAATTAAATATAATGTGACTCTAGCACTGGTTCGGGGGTTGTTTTCGGAATGTTTGTTGTGTAGGAACTGAACCTACAACTGGAAGCTTAGACACTAGAACAATAGATCAATCCTGGTTGCAGTGGTCAATCACTTTGCCGACATCCTAATGCTAGACAAATAGACACTAGAATCACTTTAACACTACAGTACACGCCAGGCCTACTATGGTAGACCACAGTAACATAATTAAATAAATAAATAAATATATCCCTGGACATTATTCCACACAGCGCCATCTAGCCCCAAAGTAAGCTAATTAAAGCTTGTGTTATGGGATACTAGACAACAGATAAACATACTTAAATACATTTTCTTTCGTAAATACATACTTATTATACATAGGAGACACCCAGACCAGTACAAACAGACATGTTCATGCACACAAATGTTTGTACTGTGCGGGGATCGAACCCGCGACCTCTGGTGTAGTAGCCAACTTCTTAACCATTACACCAAGTCGGTCGTATAATTCCTGATAACTTGATAGTTTTGCATGTAATAAATTGTCCGATTCTAAGGATTACCTCAATTACAAAATTTGCTAACACATCATTACTTCAGCTGACCTCATCACCCGCAATTTTTTTTTGAATATGGCTCTTAGGCTTGGGCCTACTATAGTAGTCCGTTCGGGTATTGGTGTACCAAATTTATTTAAAGATTCATTTCCAGTGTGAAAAAATTTAACTTACCGTAAGCAGATTTCTCTTGATCACCAGGCAGGTAAATGTTTAGAATAATATGAAGATATATATTTGAATAATAAATTTACATCTTTATAAAAAATAAAGAAGGTTATTCACAGAAGTTCATTTGCTTTCCTAGTTCATTTTTCCTACTAGTTACATAACAATGTGAAGTATATAATTAAAGATATATTATTATAAACATGTCGTTTTCCTGAATTTTTTCATTAATATATTAACTAGGTACCGAAACAGTGGCTGTCATTTAAAATTGGCCACGCGTGTACTGGTGTAAAAAAAATGAGCGCGAGTACTCTAGTGTTAACAAACTAACTTCATACTTTTAAATGTGCAGTATTGACATAAAATCATTGACAAGAAAAAATAAAAGATAAAATAAAAACTTCTTGGAATAATTACGTTTCTTTCTGTAGTTCTCTCAATGCTTCTAATTCTGTTCTCATAGATGTCACTTGTTTGTCCAGTCTTGCTACTTCACGCACTGAAAAACAAAAATGCTAGTATTGATCGATATATTAAAACCAAGTCAGAGAAATTGATTAACTAATAGTTCAAAAGGGCTATTTGCAAATTTTGATGATGATCACTGTGGTCTATCAAATCATAACTAAAAACACAATTATTGCATATTCACTTACAATATTACTAAATTAAACCTCTGATCCACCAAATATTTTCGAGTCGATAATTATTATTTGGATGGTTACTAAGTGAACCAAATAACCCAGGTGTTCCATTTTAACTTTCAGTGCCATCAACTTCGACTTCAATTTGACTTGTTATTAGAGACGGTTTCTTTTCGTGCATATTATTAGAATTTATTTATACTTATAAGTTGTAAATACAGTGTGGTAATAAGTAAAAATATCTGTTGCTTGGGTATGCACTAACCTAACATAGTTCTCCGCTTCTCCGCATATATCTGTTCATAGATAAATACTCCGGCGGCTCCAACTAATCCAACGATTGCAGCACCCACTAAAGCCCGAGGAGACAAGAAACTGTTGTTCATTTTAATATTTTAAGGTGACTTGATCCAAGTAAAACAATAGGTTATAAATTAAGTTTCGCTATGTTGTTAATGTGCTTGTATCTCTCTAGACGTAACAAGCACTATCAAATACTAGCCTTAGAACTTTTAACATTTAAAACGACTCAAATTAAAAAAATAAAACAAAATAAATACATTAAAAAACTCAAGTTCAAAATTTAGCCGGTAAATTGCAGTCGCTGTATTTTAAGAGACGGCAATCACCTAATTATGGACTGGAATTCTCTAGCTGTGATTAAACAGCTGGAAAAAATGAGAAATTCAGCATAATTTGCTGTATTTCCAAGTGAGTGAAGTGAAATCGAATTGAATTGGATGTCAATCAAAATATTTGTGTCAAACATAGGTACATGTCCACAGTCCACAGCACAGATTAACAGAAAAAAGACAGTTGCGAAACAGCGCTTTCAACGCTTATACCATTTGAAATGACGGCTCACGTTTCAATTTACTATTTAGCCTGTGGGAGCAAACATTTAAGAGCACAAAATACCACATAGACGCGTGTTCAGAACTTAATAAGCGTCTACTTCCCGTTTAAAAATCACTTTCTTAAACATGCTGAAGCTTCAATACCAAGTCACAGAAATCACGACGAATAGAATAAGGAGCGAGGACTTAATTCTTAATTAAAGTTCCGTCATCAACTGCAATCAAAATATGCAAGCAAGATTTACACCATCTATTAAATTATACTTAAATCGTACATAATTATTTTTTACAAAAAAACAATTTGATCCGACATATTTTTTTTGGACTGATGTTTTTCATATTGATTTTACGGCCTGGATCCTGGATCTAAATGGTAGTCATGTTTTTTTTAAAAAAAGTCTAGAACTAGACTCTTTTCATGTAAAATATGTAAAAACTAAAAACGATAGTTGTTGCAGTCGTAAAATTTCGACTGCAACAACTATCGCGTCTCATTCTACTTAGACGATTGCCAGTAATAGTAAATAAAATATCTTGAATAATATAATATAATGTTACGGGTTACTTTATTAAAACTGCCCAGTTTTAATACGGACCGGTCCTTTTGAATAATGACCAAGTGCATCGGTCAAATTAATAAATTTATTACTCTGGCCGGCCAATATTAATAATGACAGACTACTCGTTGGCAGTTTTATCAATCAACGTTTGAGATAGTTAAAATTTATCACTTTGACCAGGTATTATGAATAATTTCATAGTCAAAATCGTCCTTTGGCATATATTTTAAATGAGGCTAGAGGCACACAGGTGTACTTTGATGACGGGGTATTGCTAGTAACTGGAAAGGTCCTCTACGTCATGTGCAACATTATGAACAAAGGACTGAAAGCGGCGCTATCATGGTGCAGAAGTAAGGGACTCAACCTCAATCCCGAAAAGACGAAACTAGTCCTATTCACCAATAATCGTAAAATTGGTAGAAAAGAAATAGTGCAGATAGACAACTCCGAACTAGAAATGGTCAAGGAGATTAAATACCTAGGAGTCACGCTGGACAGCAAACTAACTTTTAAAGCACACATAAGCACCACCTGCTCTAAGGCCAAAATGGCCATGATGCAATGTAAGAGAGCCATAGGACGCACATGGGGAATCAAACCGGCGACTGTACTATGGATATACAAAGCAATAATCCTGCCACGAATCCTTCACGGATCACTGGTATGGTAGCATAAGGCGGCACTAAGGACCAACAAACTAAAGCTAGACAAGGTCCAAAGACTAGTGGCACTGATGATCACAGGTGCAATGAGAACAACACCCACATCAGCGCTAGAGATCGTGCTCGGGCTGGATCCGCTAGACCTAGCGATCAAAGGAAAAGCGACCGAACAATGGTTCAAACTTAGGAGCACGAACCTCTGGATCGGTAACCACACGGACAGAGGGCATCTACGCATTGGAAGTGAAATCGAGAGCAACATGTCAATGATCTTTACCAACAACGACCTAACAAGGAAAGAAAAGATCTTTCACAAGAAATACAAAGTACGCATAGTACAACGAGATGAATGAAACATAGACACAAGCGGAACAGTTTGCTACACAGATGGCCCCAGAATTGAGTCACTGAAGCTATCTGGCGCGGGTGTGCACATAAGGTGCGAGGATGGCACAGTGATATACAGATCAATCTGCCTAGGCAGGTTCGCCAGCGTATTTCAAACAGAAATATACGCCATCATGGAATGCGCAGATATATTAGACAATCAGGACAGCGTCACCAAGGCCACTATCTACAGTGACAGCCAGGCAGCGCTGGAAGCGCTTAGCAAAGCAGGGACGACATCGGCAACTGTCTAAGAATGCAAAAATGCTCTAGGGAAACTCGCAAACAAAATAGACGTAGTGTAATATCGCCACAGGACACTCTAGACTAAACAGGCACCTAACAGTAATAGGCATCAAAGACGACCCCACATGTATGGAGTGCATGGACAGCGAGGAAACGAGTTTCCACCTACTCGCCGAATGCCCGATGTACTCACACATCCGGTGGGAACTCATGGGGTCAGACTCGTTAGATGAAGAAGATCTGAAAGAACTGACGGTGGACCAGATAGTAAGATTCTGCAAAGCAACAGGAAGATTCGACAGGACGCCGTGAAAATGGGATACCCTAAAGACCCCCTGCAAGGGGGGCCCGGGGAAATGGGTGAAATGGCCCCTCAACAAGCGGACCGATTACCCGGCCCACTGCCAGCGTCCCCAGTTGAAAATAATAATAATAATAAATGAGGTTCGTTTCTGGCTGGTTGGCTGATGTCAACCTAACATGCTCGTTGCTTCGCTTCTCGCAACCTAATAAGCCCACCTCTTACAGAGCAGACCACTCTTTCAGCAAATGTAATAGGTTGTTTTCAGATCTGCAACAGATTATAGCGATCATAATGTAATTCTCCATTTGACTGTTATGAAAAAAAACATGAAAGGTGTTGCATAGTGTAGCTCATATGTAAACAATAATAATTTATGTTAAAAAAGGTGTAAAATTATAGCTACTAATTCGAACAGTCCGAAATTTGCATCACCTATCTAATTAAAATTTCATTTCATTCAATTAAAACATTAAGTACATTGTCTCCTTTTTTGTATATTGAACGAGTAAATTTTAGTTTCACATAAAAAAGAACTATTGCCCAATTTATCATAATAACTACATAGTGCTTTGTTGGACATCAATTTTATAAGTGTGCAAGGTCTCGCTAAGATCCCCTGATATGCCTTCATGGCAACGGAAAACACACTCTCAGAAAAATTTTACTAAAGTTACCGCCATAAAATTACTAATAAATCCTTTTCTAGCGATAATATGCCATCATGGAAACGGAAAAAATCAAATACCTACTTACTTAACGAAATCAAAGAATTTTGGTTGACAAAACAAAATAGCAAACGAAACGAAGACGTCGAACACAACGTGAAAAGCCAGTTGGATTAAAAAACAGATATTCGTCAAAAGCGAGTTTTTCAGCTGTTTGCCGAGGGCGGATTGGGTGTGATCATATTGGCTGGTCCACAGTAAATTAAGACATCATGTATACATGACGTCTTAATTTACATGCTCTTTCGTCCACAGATTAAAAAGACCTAAGCGCGAAATACACAATACAAGAAACCAGTGCAGAACAAAAAAGGGTCTTTAACGGAATGGGAAAAACGAGACGGTTATAGTCCATTTCACCTCATAAAAATATGATCTGAATCAAATCCGACGAGTAATTAACGAGAAAATCCGGAAATCCCATTTTGACGCCTATTATTTTTTTATAGCAATATGAGTATGCACCGTGACCTGAGTATCGTTGTAGTCCCGCGGCGGAGAGATTCGGTCCAGGCTCCAGGCACAAATTACTTAATAAAGAACAGATACATCACCTCCATAGAAAAGTTCAAATACCTACGCTTAAATAGCCTACAAAACCGCAGTACAGCGGGCTGCAAGGAGAAACAGACTCTATGCACGCCCGCAGGTAATCGAGATTCTCGCGTATGCCGCGTCAGTGCGTCATCGAACGGAAACATCAGGGTTGTACAAAGAACTTAAATTAATAAAACAACTAAAGTAAAATAAGAATAAATAAAAGACAAATTTTTATTTGTCTTTCGGCTATGACACCCAACAACTCAACAACTTCAGACAAACTCACCATTTCGTTACAATGAAAATAGGTAAAAGTATCGCTTGTGCGCGAAACATGCAATGCACGCGCTCTGCCCGTGTGCGACAGCCCACTGCCAGACGGCTCGTCGACGAGCCACTTAGCAGTAGGCATTTATAACGCTTCGTTGCGCGAGTGACGGAGGCATGGTCCAGGCTATTATATATATATATTATTGATTAAATTAAAGTATACTATTTTGTTAGAAGGAAAAAGAAAACAAAAACTCAACTGTGAATTTCTTTCTCAAAATAATCTAGAACGAGTAGTAAATTCACGAACGGTAACGGGTCACCGTCAGAATCACCGGTCACTTTATTATTTTAGACGTATTTATCGTTGTAATTGTGACCAATAATTGGTGCCCTAATTGGTGCCATTGGTGCCGATAAGCCGAAAAATTGGTGCCAGCACATTTGAGATGAAAAAAAACATTTAATGGTGACCGGCCATCCTGACGTCAGGTTGGCCGGTCACCTAGCCGTAGTGACTAATGTACGTAAAATCACTAAATTTTTCAACTACCAGCCATTGGTCCCCATTTGTTGCCGTAGAACTTTTGAAACTCCGCTCCTGTAGCTATCATAGAAATAATAAAAAACATCAATCAAGTTTATTAGCGCCTGACAGAATTTTACCGATCATATTTACACTCGAAATTGCTATGACAATATTCTCAGGTGCTAGAAAGAGAGAGAGAAGTTATTTTTTTTACTTTGAAAATTGTTGATTGAGTCAGATAAGCGTGTGATAATATATCACATCCTCATACTGCAGTTAGCATTACTTGCAGTTTAATAGCATTATTCGACAACACAATTGGCGTAGTGCGCTGTAGCATTATAAACTCATCACCACTCATAATATTCATTTGCCCTATTTTCATTTATTCTAAACTGCGCATGCCATAACTATTCATTTTCTATAGTTTTAGGTCCCATATTTTCAAATAATGTGTGTCATAATCAATAGTTTGATAAATATTGTAAACAAAATAATGTTAAGATTATTGGATTAACTTTACTTAATGCTTGATTTAATGCGCGTCATACAATTGAAAAGTTTTATCTTCAATTAAATTCTAAAATTCTTTCTTCACCATGGACCCCATATTTGCCTTGAGAACGCTCATGGAGGGATACAGACTGAAGAATACACCTCTGCATCTACTTTTCTTAGACATGCAGAAGGCCTTCGACTGTGTCCCTCGTGAGATGATTTGCTGGGCGCTGCGGTCCAGGGCCGTTCCCGAAGCCTTTATTGACATTATCCGGGACATGTACCACGATTCCAGTTCCATAGTTAGGACTGCGGTTGGTGACACGCTTACCTTCCCTATTACCGTTGGAGTACACCAAGGCTCCGTGCTTAGCCCGTTTCTGTTCAGCGTAATATTAGACGTTCTGTCAAACAGCATCCTAGACCACCATGAGCAACCACCCTGGTTGCTTATGTATGCTGATGATATAGCGCTAGCAGATTCGGACCGGGGACGGCTGGTACAACGGGTGAATAAGTGGAAAAATTCACTTGAAAACGGCGGTCTGAAACTTAATGTGGCGAAGACGGAGTACATGGCCTGCAACACCACAGATACCCAGTCCGTCCGCATAGGCGTTGACGTGGTCGAGCGCACGGACCGTGTTAAATACCTGGGATCTGTGTTAAGCGCGTCCGGGGACATCGACCGCGACGTCAGAGCCCGAATTTCCGCGGCTTGGGCTAAATGGCGTGAGGTGGCTGGTGTCATTTGTGACACTAGCAGTTACTAGAGCGACACAAGCAGGAGCTGCGCGTCACGGAAATGAAGATGCTGCGGTGGATGTGTGGAGTCTCACGCAAAGATCGTGTGCGTGACACCCACATCCGCGGCAGCCTTCGTGTTCGTGACATCGCAGACAAGCTGCAGGAGTGCCGCCTTCGTTGGTATGGTCATATCTCACGGAGATCGGCAAACTACGTGGGCAACAAATGTCTGGCTATGCCGCTCCCGCCAGGTACCGGTAGAAGAGGTCGACCCAAGAAGCGGTGGCTCGACGTCGTTAAGGGTGACATGCGTGCCAACAGACTCACCACTGAGGATGCACAAGACCGCGCGAAGTGGGCCAAGAAAATAAGAAAGGCGGACCCTGGGACCCCACACAACAGTGTGGGTTCACAACCGGGATAGACCGCACGGATGATGATGATGATGATGATGATTTCAACGATAAATACGTCTTAAATAATAAAGTGACTGGCGATTCTGACGGTGACGGTAACGGAACGTCAGAAGAATGTTTTTTGTTTTGGTGAATAGCACATTCAAAGATCTAAAAGTTAATACCAATTTAAAGTTCACCAGATGTAACTTTTGTGAAAATCCCGCTGGCTGGAGGTCTCTTAGAAAACTTTTTTTTTTTCGTTTTTTATACGGATTCCGCTGGGTGTAGACACATGAGAAAAAATCCGCTGGCAGAAGGTTTCTCTGTAGCTTGATTGTGGCTGAAGTAAGGACGTTAGAAGAATGTTTTTAATTTGGTGAACAAAACATTCACAGATGTAAATGTTAATACCAAATTTATTGTTTCATCAGACGTAACTTTGGTAAATATCCCGCTGGATGGAGGTCGGTTAGAAAAGTTAATATTTCCTTTATTTTTACGGAACAAATTCCGTTTTCAGCATAATTCAATAGAACAAATCCAGATCTAATTCCCAGCATCACTCATAAGTCCCTTAGACATGAGATCCCGATGAGTGTAGACACATCCGGGCGGGGATGGGCCGCGGGGACGGGGACGCACGCGCCTGCACCTGGATCACTGACCCGCGCTATCCCGCGCTTATCAGCTGTTAATTTTATGCTAGTAATGCTAAAAATGTAACTGTTTACGACAATTAAAAAATGTTAACAAACTTACCTACAATTCACCTCTAAAGTGCATTCACCTACAGCTGTTTAGTACCTACACTGACTGATAAAGTATTATTCCTGATAACCATCACTGATTACGATTACTGATAACGAAGTTACACTAAAACGCATCTGATGAGAGCACTCTCGGATGATGTAAGGGCTATGGACACCCCAAAAATGTTTGTGACGTTGATTATACAGTCCAACACGCTTATGCGTCGACTCGTCTGACCACTCATATTATCATTTAGGTTTTCTTAAAGCTACTGACAAAACGTTTCACCTACAGTTTATTACTACAAAATAAAGACTTATTCACTTCTTCTTCTTTTTTATCTATCAAGTGGCGACACTACACTACCTACATCCTCGCATGTGCAGCTATACGGGCAGGTTACTGATAGCAGCTTCCAAACGTAATACTGGCTTACGTCAAACCTAATCGCTGCCATACGAGTGCTTGACGAGTGTTTCGTTCAAAGTACTCCAAGATCTCTTCGTAGAGCTCCGGCGAGTAGGCTTGTGGTCCACCTCAACGCTGAGCATGGGCTGAACTCCCCATGATCCAGTAGGCGCTGTGTTGCAGCCACGATGGTTTGCGCATCGGGTACTTGTGGGCTAGGTATTCCACGCCTACGTAGTGACTCGATGTGCTGCGATTCTGCGTAAAGACGACGAGCACCTGCCGCATCATAATTCGCAACAGCATACTACTGCACCATGGATAAATACTCCACATTGGAGAATGAACCCGCTAAAAATAGCTAGATTCAAATATGCTCGAATACAGCCGTATTTATAATAAATAAATAATAAATGAAAAAATATCCAAGACAAATTACACCAAGATCATCTGACCCCTGGCTAGGCTAAGGCTACTAATTACAGTTATTAAAAAAAATTAGAGGTTAAATAAGATCAGTAGAAAAAAATAATGGGCAGTTGTTTTATTTACCGGCGGTTGCTAAATTAATGCGATGGTAAAACATGGACATCTAAAAAAACAAAACCAAACCTACCTTTTTTTGTAAATGTTACTTTTCAATTTTTTTTTACTGCTTTTCATGAACGTTGAGTAAATGAAATGGGGAAAACATTTGAACCGTACGGAAAATCGTAGGGTATGCACCGTATCCACAAACGCTAATCAAAAGTTGAGGACACCTTAAAAAAAAAGGCAATACAATGTCTTAAGTAAAGAGTTTGATAATTCCATCAGAGTCCCAACATGTTTGTGACAACAATAATTTAATATATATTTATTTAATATAATAAATAAATGTGCGCCAGACAACACACCTCTTGTAATGGTCTCGAAGTAGGGAATAATATCCCTGTGTTACGAGGTACCGCACAAGGAAATCAGCCAGGGGCGCCTCCCAGCACACCCAGACCAGAGTCAATTCAGAAAAGATCGTTTCCTAAATCGACCTGACCAGGAATCGAACCCGGAACACTACGGAAATCGAGGCGATAAACCGAGCTACAGCGCACTACGCCAATCGTGTAGTCAAATTAAGGGTTCAGACGGTTTTGGAGACTTCTGAGTACCTACTTGAACGTGGAGAAAACTAATCTTATTGGTAAGTACATGTTCTTATTTTGCGTCCTACTTATGTCGTATTAATAATTTGGCGGAAAAATCTGACGTTTACTGGGTTGCCACGTTTTGGGGAAAAAAAATGTGTCAGGACAAAATGAATAAATAAAACAATCATATTATGATAATTTATCATAAATAATACTATTAGTACTTTCGGTATCCTAGTGAGTAGTTAGGATACCGAACTGCCGATGTCAGGTGCCGGGTTCGAATCCTAGTCTATTTATTAATATTGTATACTTAACTATGTTACCGTTTATTCTTCATAATATAATTTTTAATTGACCTGTTATGAGTGCTTGTATTGTATTATTTGTACTCGGCAAGCGTAGTGTTGAACGTCCACCAGCACGTTGGACCAACGACCTAAACAAAGAGGCTGGTAGTGACTGAATGACTGCAAAAACGGTAGATCGGACTTTGTGGCGCGCCCTGAGAGGGGCTTATGTCCAGCAGTGGACTGCTATAGGCTGAAGAGAAGAAAGAAGAAGTGTTTGTAAAAGCTCATGAATGAATTAAATTTTGACTTAGAGTCGTGCAATGCAGGATCGACGACTTATCCGTAAGCGTCGAGATGATCAATTGTTTGAAGAGTTCAACATACTTCAACACGCTTCCTTCTGCGAGGGGTGGGTGAGGCTATGCTGTGGCATTTAAACCATCTTCTCTGCGCCATGTCCGCGAGCGTTTTATATAGACACATGTCAAGTTAAGTTCAAGCTAACAGAACTGGCGAGCAGCACCGTGAGTAATTTACACGAAACATTTAAAGCCACTTTTGACCCCCTCATAACTCTTAAACTATTTCACATATACATGACTTTACATGACAGACTTGAAAGATACGAGTAGATATGCATTCCAAATTTCATAAATACACCTCAAACGGTTATTTAGATATTACGAGTAACATGCAAAAATCGTCATTTTTGTGACTGACTGACCTATAGATCAAACCAAATGAAGACTGAGCATTATTACGCCGGTCTTCAAAGGCAAGGGCTCGGTGCAGGAGTGCAGCAATTATTATTATATATTAATATATTTCTAAACTGCGCATGCCATAACTATTCATTTTCTATAGTTTTAGGTCCCATATTTTCAAATAATGTGTGTCATAATCAATAGTTTGATAAATATTGTAAACAAAATAATGTTAAGATTATTGGATTAAGTTTACTTAATGCTTGATTTAATGCGCGTCATACAATTGAAAAGTTTTATCTTCAATTAAATACTAAAATTCATTCTTCACCATGGACCCCATATTTGCCTTGAGAACGCTCATGGGGGGATACAGACTGAAGAATACACCTCTGCATCTCCTTTTCTTAGATATGCAGAAGGCCTTCGACTGTGTCCCTCGTGAGATGATGGGCTGGGCGCTGCGGTCCAAGGCCGTTCCCGAGGTCTTTATTGACATTATCCAGGACATGTACCACGATTCCAGTTCCATAGTTAGGACTGCGGTTGGTGACACGCTTCCCTTCGCTATCACCGTTGGAGTACACCAAGGCTTAGCCCGTTTCTCTTCAGCGTAATATTAGACGTTCTGTCAAACAGCATCCGAGACCACCACGAGCAACCACCCTGGTTGTTCATGTATGCTGATGATATTGCGCTAGCAGATTCGAACAGGGGACGGCTGGTACAACGGGTGAATAAGTGGAAGAATTCACTTGAAAACGGCGGTCTGAAACTTAATGTGGCGAAGACGGTCCGCATAGGCGATGACGTGGTCGAGCGCACGGACCGTGACAAATACCTGGGATCTGTGTTATGCGCGTCCGTAGATATCGACAGCGACATCAGAGCCCGAATTTCCGCGGCTTGGGCCAAATGGCGTGAGGTGACTGGTGTCATTTGCGACCCCAAAATGCCAATCAAGCTGAAGGGGCAGGTCTATAAAACCATCATTAGGCGTGTCATATATGGCAGTGAAACGTGGCCGTTACTAGAGCAACACAAGCAGGAGCTGCGCGTCACGGAAATGAAGCTGCTGCGGTGGATGTGTGGAGTCTCACGCAAAGATCGCGTGCGTAACACCCACATCCGGGGCAGCCTTCATGTTCGTGACATTGCAGACAAGCTGCAGGAGTGCCGCCTTTGTTTGTATGGTCATGGCTCACGGATATCGGCAAACTACGTGGGCAACAAATGTCTGGCCATGCCGCTTCTGCCGGTGACCGACAGAAGAGGTCGACCCAAGAAGCGGTGGCTCGACGTCGTCAAGGGTGACATGCGTGCCAACCTACAGACTCACCACTGAGGATGCACAAGACCGCGCAAAGTGGGTCAATAAAATACGAAAGGTGGACCCTGGGACCCCACACACTGGTGTGGGTTCACAACCGGGATAGGCCGCACGGATGATGATGATGATATTTCATTTATATCTACTACAATTGTACCGTTATTTCGCCTCATAGTCGCACAGCTCAGCAAATTCAAAACCGTGACGTGTGTTTCGCAAAAAATCCGCGACTGCCCCCAGTTTCAGAATGCACATCTAAATGTTTTTAAAAAGCATATTCACAAATTCATTCAAATTCAAATTCTACTTGACCACTGCTTTTATGACATAAATGAATTTATAAATTTCTGCCGTGCTGGTCACCTTATACGAATTGTTATTGACATCTGACATGTTTTGTTTTTCTTCTTTATTCATATGCTAACTACCAATTTCATTGTTGACATTGTACTTGGTGTGGCGATTTTTCAGTTTAAAAAATGCTCACCAAGTGTAGGTATTTCCTTTGCGGTGCACTTTATTTGTATTGCTTTTCAGTCACGTAGTGCCTTTGATTGATGATTGAATGGACTGTATAGGATTTTGGGTTCATAAAATTGCAACCTAAGTAAATCAATTGTAACCACTTAATGCGTGAGGAAAAAGGTGGGCAGCTGTTTTGGAGCTGGACCAGGACGACGAAGAACAGCTGTCCAGAAGGTTTATGAGGGAAACCATGCACACTTACTTGAGGAAATGATCCAGGAAGTCCACGTCCTCGTGCCTGCACCACAACCACTTGCCAAAGCTCGATGGCTATACCAATTTATGAAAGCGCTTGTCTTTTGACACACACACTAAGTTTATAGACGATTTATAGTTATATTTCGTAGAAATTACACAGTTTTTCAAGGATTTAAATAGATTTCTATCATGAGAGCACACGCGCACAGCTTAGTCTCGATCCGTTGCAAGTTCAAGAAGAAGAAAATAAAGCGTTTCAAGCAGCCGCTAGATGGCGCGGCGATGGGCGTAGACGTCACACGATGGTGCGACAGAGAAGAGACGATCTACACGTGTGCATGGGTGAAAGGAAGGGAGATAGGGATGTTTTTAAGTGGTTACAATATTTATTCTTAATAATTCAGGAATAAACTAACAATGAAACCCAACATACCCCCGGGCTTGAAGGATTCCCTTCAAAAAAAGAGAAAAAAAAGATAAAAGTATGAACTATAAGTTAAGTTACTATTAGCTATAATAATATGTAGATAGATACAAAGGCAATTGCAAAACATAAACAAAAAATAAATGTTATAAATAGTAGCGGTGACAGCCCTACTGCGTCGGCAGTGGACAAAGTCGCACAACCGGCCGCTCTAGTGTGCCGTTGCGGGTTCGTACCTCCGCCACGCGAACAACTCCATCGCGCCCAGGATATATGCGAGTTATGATACCTAGCGGCCACTGCAGGGGTGGTGCATTATTAACGTTTATTAAGACAACCGTTCCTACAGCGATCGGATTGGCAGGAGTATTCCATTTCTCTCGGCCTTGCAGATTGTGTAGGTACTCAGTTCGAAATCGTTTCCAAAATGATTGAACAAGTGAATCTAATAATGAAAATCGAGTTAACAAGTGAGTTCGTTCCTGACTTAAATCCGCTGCGGGTAGAAACTGCAAGGGCGCGGTCGTTAAAAAATGCGAGGGAGTCAGCGCGGTAGGTTCCGACGGGTCGGAACTTAAAACATAGAGTGGTCTACTGTTGAGAACAGCCTCAATTTGAGTTAGGATGGTAATAAGCTCCTCATAAGTAAGGATTTGCTTACCAATGACGCGATGAAGGTGCGTTTTAAGACTTTTGATATTTGCCTCCCAGATACCTCCAAAATGAGGTCCATTAGGAGGGTTCAAACGCCAAGATATACGATGTTTTGAAAGTTCAGTTTGAAATTTTTTATAGTATTCATCGGTCTGAAGAAAAGAATGAAGTTCGTGAAAATAGGCCTTGGATGAAACAAAGTTCGTACCCTGGTCACTATAAAGGACTTCACAACGGCCACGCCGCGAAATGAAACGCTTGAAGGCGTCTAGAAATGCTTCAGAGCTTAA
This sequence comes from Udea olivalis, assembly GCA_947369235.1. NCBI lineage: Eukaryota > Metazoa > Arthropoda > Insecta > Lepidoptera > Crambidae > Udea > Udea olivalis. The sequence goes on along the minus strand of OX376370.1, from coordinate 4,022,512 downwards.
CGAGGAAGCCAGTTCAGTATGAACGGCTTTCGTTACCAGGCAGATGAATATGCAGAGCCAGGCCTTTTGGCTCCTTATGCCGCGCCCTCTCGACATGGTAATGTAAAACGGACCTGCATAATCCACGCCAGTATGAGTAAACGCTTTACTTTGTTCAACACGGCATTGAGGGAGATCCGCCATAGTGGGAAAAGTATTTTTTGGATTGGTGCGAAAACAATCATTGCACTTATGAAAGCGCTGACGTACGATCCGACGAGCGGATAATATCCAGAATTTGTGTCTCAAGAGGGACAGTAAAAGCTGAGGGCCGGCGTGTAAATTTTCGCGATGGTAAAAATCAATCAAAAGTTCAATTATATGACCCTTTTTGGGCAATAGCGCGGGATGTTTATTTGAATATTCAAGAGAGGAGTTTCCTAGCCGTCCGCCTACGCGTAGGATGTTATTGGATATGAAAGGAGATAATTTGCGAATAGAGGCCGAGCAAGCCTTGCCACATTGAAGTTTACGTATGTCGTCTGAAAATGACGTTTGCTGGACTACCTTAACGACGAGCAGTTCGGCTGTATCTAAGCCGGGAGCAGTGACATTGCTGCTGCGAGGGAGCCGCTTGAGAAACTTCAGAACAAAGACGACGGCTCTCAGAAACCGGTGCCATGAAGAGAACTTTTTACTCAACTCTATAAGCCAGTGCTCATTGCCGCTATTAGGGGAGGCTAGGTGTGAAACGGTTTTTTCTTCTGGTAATTTAGTAGAGAGAGGAGAAAATTTCGTAACGGGCCATTCATTAATTGGCAATAAAGTCCATGAAGGGCCGTTGAACCACAGATCGTGATCCTTCAAGCGTGAAGGTAGAAGCCCGCGAGATATACAATCTGCTGGGTTCTGATGTCCGGGGACGTGATGAAAATATTCTGAAGCAAAGTTATTCTGACATTGTGAGATACGATTACCTACAAAGGTAGCAAACCTATGAGGTGAAGAGTGCACCCAACATAAAGCCACTTCAGAATCAGAAAATGCGTAGACGTTGTTAATTGTATGACGCTCAGAGAGAGTATCATAAACAGTTCGAAGCAATTTTGACATCAAAACGATGGCACAAAGCTCCAATCTAGCGACTGTCACCGTTCTGACAGGTGCGACTTTTGACTTTGAACAAATCAAGCGCACGGTGGGCTCTTGGGTTTTAGAAGAGACGTGAGCGTATATTACGCATCCATAAGCCCTCTCGCTCGCGTCCGCGAAAGCCAAAAGGGTTAATTTTGAACTTTTATCAACGCCTAAATGACGCGGAAACTTCAGTGTCGAAATCAGTGGAAGCTCGTTGACGAATTGGTGCCATAAATTTAAAATGTGCGGGGGCGGCAACTCATCCCAATCCATTTTTAAAAGCCAAAGCTCTTTTATAAGAAGCTTCGAATAAAGTATAACAGGGCCTACGAGACCGAGCACGTCATACAAGCGGGCGGTGGCGGAGAGAATATTACGTTTGGTGCCAGCGAGGTGCGGAGGAGCCACAGAAAATACAAATTCGTCAGAGCCAGGAAGCCATTGGAGGCCAAGAATCCTCAGACCGTCGCCCTCATTGAAAGAGATTGATTCAGACTGGCGGTGCGTCGCGGGAATGTGTTCTAACAACTGTGGACAGTAAAGTTGCTAGTCCATTTAACTAAGTCAAACCCGCCAGTCTTAAAAAGACTGATTAGCTGGGTCGCTATCACAGCTGCTTCCTCAGGAGAAGAAGCAGAGGAAGCTAGATCGTCCATGTAGACGTCTCTTTCGAGGACGGCGGCAGCAAGAGGAAACATCTCTCGCTCGTCAGTCGCGAGCTGGCGAAGCGTGCGCATGGCGAGAAAGGGCGAAGAGCGGAGGCCAAAGGTGACCCTATTAAACTGATATGTGTCGAGCGGGGCCTCAGAAGAAAAGCGGTACAATATCCTTTGAAAGGGGCGGTGCGGAGGATGTACTTCTATACATAAGTACATTTGCCGAACATCGGCGAAAAAAGCGATGCGAAAAATGCGGACATTCAACAGAATGTTAAAAATATCTGCTTGCAGATTGCAACCAGTGTGAAGAATGTCATTCAGTGAGACGCCACTGTCAGTAGCAGCACTACCATCCAGGACGGGACGTACCTTTGAGGTAGTTTTATCATTCCTAATAACGGGATGATGCGGTATATAATACCCTGGCGTATGACGCTCAGGGGGCGGAACGAAAGAAATAATTTCTTTATCTATATAATCGCGAATAATTTCGTTATATTTTTCGCGTAGTTGCGGAGTTTTAGAAAATCTATTTTCGAGCATTAAAAATCTCCTTTTTGCGGTTTTAAACGAATCGCCTAAAGTATTAGGGCTTTGTTTAAAGGGAAGGTCAACAGCGTAAGAACCATTATCGTTACGTGTTATTGTCGTTACATAAATTTGCTCACATTCTTGGTCGTCTGGGCTCAAGAATTTTTTGGAAGGTACCTCTTCTAAATTCCAAAATTTTTCCAAACTTTCATTAAGCGGTTCTTGTGTAAATGCACAGAAAGCGCGAGAGGCGCGCGAGGGAGACGTCACGGCGACGTCGCCCAGGATAACGTAGCCCAGTGTCGTCTCCAAAGCAGAGGGGAGACCCTCGTTTCGAATTTTGTTAGGAAGTAAAATTTCGCAAAATAAATTCACTCCTAGAAGTAGGTCAATAGGTCCGGGCTCATTAAAACTATCGTCCGCCAACGGTAAATTCATAAAACAGTGTAACGCGGACATGTCTACGCGCGCGTCGGGCAGTTGTGACGTAATACGATTAACAACAAGAGGTTGTATAGAATAAACATTATTACTGTTTAAGCGCGAGACGAGCTTGACCGCTGACACCCCAATGATTTTTTGTGATGTGCAACCAATGCCCTGGACTTCGGTGTAACGACCTTCTTTAGAAACCGGAAGTGATAATCGTTGACAACACGAAAGTGAAATATAGTCGCCTTGCGAACCCGGGTCAATCAAAGCTCGAACATAATGAGCGTTACCACAATCATCGTAAATGATGACCTTTGCCGTGCCTAGCAATGTAGTTTTATGAATAAAACTATCCGACGGCTCGCGTACCTTTCCAGACGAAAGATGATTTAAAGTGCAATTAGGCTGCGAGTTACTATCGACCTAGTTCCCGCAATAATCTACTGAGCCGTCTCTCCTCCACTAACTGGGGAGCAAACCCAACGGTTATGCGCACTACGGGACTAGCTTTGTGTTTTTCAGCAGGAGAATACGCGTGTCCAGTGTGGGCTAGGTCAGCACATACCAGAGACGTGGACGCAGAGCTGAACGACACCTGCCGCATAGTTACTGGCTGTCTTAAGCCAACCCCGGTCGGTATGCTGTTTCCTCTTGCGGGAATAGCTCCACCCAGAGTCCGTAGAGAAGTGACATGTTCGCTTGAAAAACAAAAACAGGAAAGCGACCCGAGACATCCACTCTACGGGCTCTCCCCCGCCACAGGTCGGTTGCGAAGCCGCAAAAGCTTCCTGCGATCTACGCAGCCTACCGACGAAATCCCTACTGACATGAGGTGCAGGCTTTGGGCAAGCGAGTACCCACATTCACTGTACCCCCCTGATGAAAATCTGCCTCCAGGGTATAAGGAACCTTGGCCAACCTGGAGAAGTCTAAATAGGCTGAGGACCCAGGTTGGTCGAAGTAAAGATAACCTGTGTCGATGGGGGTACTCAAGCAACGTAGACGCCAGCTGTGAATGTGGAGAACCCCTGCAAACCATGGCTCACCTCACTAACTGTCCCGCGTGCCCGACCACCTGCTCGCGTAAGGACTTACTTGTCAGTAACCAGTGGGCTACCACAGTAGCCGCTTTCTGGGCAAGTCGGATTTAGCCCGTGTTCTTGCCGACACGAAAGAAGAAGACTATCGACCTTACTGTTTACAGAGTGCGGTTGAAAACTGCTAGATGCAGCCATGTTAGCCGGGCTAATGGGAATTGCTGACTGAGGCGGCGCGTGGTTCGTCTCACAGGCGGAAGCGGGTGACGAGTTATTTGATTTATTATTGTTAGAATTTGAACCATTAGTGAGCGAACTATTTTTCTTTGGCGACGAGCTAAAATGTAACAACGTGTGATGGCGTGATGCACAGACGTTGCATGTACGTTGCGAAGTGCAACTCAAATATTTATGTTTACAACTAAGACAATTGTTGCAAATGGAATTAGCTTTTACAAAATTATATCTTTCGTAAGGACTCAATTTTAAAAACAGTGAACATTGATATAAATGTTCATGTTTATTAGTTTTGCATAATAAGCAAGTAGCAGTCGCGGTCGGCTGAGTATTAACAAACGATTTTGTGTTGTTTTTTGGCACAGGAATATTTTTGTTATTGTTACTAGATTTAGCTTGCGGTGAGAACAAAGCTTGTTTTGTTGTCGAACGAGACAAGATTTTGCTCTGTTCGTTTATGAATTGAATAAGATCAGTGTAAGATGGACACGATTCCTTGCGATAAAACGTTTCAAATAATTTTACAGATTCAGAATCTAATTTTAGCAACGCGATATGTAAGAACAAGAATTCCGCTAAATCTTGTAACTTTAACTGCTTCAAAGCCTTAACCGATGCATCGAAGTTGCATAGAAATGTTTCCAAACCCGCAGCCGAAGCATGTGCGATGGGCTTAAAATCTAACAGGTGATTAGCGTAGCCTGCGGCGAGGGCGCGCTTGTCTTCGTACTTGTCGACGAGCGCTTTCCAAATAATAGCATAATTTTCCCCGGTGGCGGGCAGGCCCGCGCACACAGATTTTGCTTTGTCGGTTAGTTTACCTACCAAAAACTGAACGCGCTCAGTATCCGTCAAGCGCGGATGATTGTGAATGACACTTTTAAACTGTTGATAAAACAAGGGCCAGTTACGAAGCTCACCGTCAAATGACATTAATTCGATAGCAGGCAATTTATGTTTGACGCAAGACTGCGAGGTCTGTTGCGAATTTTGTGACTGTTCTATAATTTCGGACTGAGTTCTTTTTATATTACAGAAAATCTCCTCAAATGCTATCCATGGTTGATAGTTAACTGTAGCGTTAGGATTTGACTGTAATAATCGTGAATTGTACAAGTCTAAAACCCGTTCAAAATCGGACCGTAATTGTTCTATATTCGCAACGCTGCTTACGAACGAATTACGTTGCCGCTCATCTGCATGCGCCTTGAGCGACAAAGCATAAATGTTTTGTAAGCGTGTAAAAAGCGCATTACGTTTGGCTTCTAACATGATTAGCTCACTAGGATACTTATCAGAATCATTATCGGTATCCTTCTTTGACATGGTGAATAAGGCTTAATAAAACTTTAATTAATTTAAATGAAACGCGGTTTATGTATAAAAATATTTACGCTTTTTTTTAAAAATATGTGTTGTAAATCCACACACAAATAGAGCAACGTGCGATAATAATATATGTAAGTATAAAAATAGCGGTGTAAAAAATTACCCTTCTTCAACGAAGTCGGTTAAGCGATATTAAAACTGTGCGCGGTGTGACGGCGCAACGGCCGGAGTAGCGGAGAATGAGAGGGTAGATAAAAGTACCACCCAGCTGCAGAATGCGGGTTGCTGGTAGATTATACCGAGAACAATGGAATTTCGTACCAATACGATTTATAAATGCGAATGGAAGTATGAAACTGTTACTCAATAATTTAATGCTGATTTGCGGAACACAAATATATACTAAGAATTAGTTGCCTGCGGTGCGGGAATAAAGAAATCGATGAACGATTGACAACAAATTCAATAGGATAATCAGGCATAAATTGTGAGTTAAAGTTTCGTGTTATAGAATGCGAATAAATACGTTTTTATATCACGAAATATTAAGGTGAGATAATTTAGTAGCTACTTTGAATTGAAAACTAGGTTAGCTTTATAGTAAAATATTAGGTATTAAGTATGCGATATGGAAAGATCCGGCTCGAAGGACCAAAACTTGGTGTGGCGATTTTTCAGTTTAAAAAATGCTCACCAAGTGTAGGTATTTCCTTTGCGGTGCACTTTATTTGTATTGCTTTTCAGTCACGTAGTGCCTTTGATTGATGATTGAATGGACTGTATAGGATTTTGGGTTCATAAAATTGCAACCTAAGTAAATCAATTGTAACCACTTAATGCGTGAGGAAAAAGGTGGGCAGCTGTTTTGGAGCTGGACCAGGACGACGAAGAACAGCTGTCCAGAAGGTTTATGAGGGAAACCATGCACACTTACTTGAGGAAATGATCCAGGAAGTCCACGTCCTCGTGCCTGCACCACAACCACTTGCCAAAGCTCGATGGCTATACCAATTTATGAAAGCGCTTGTCTTTTGACACACACACTAAGTTTATAGACGATTTATAGTTATATTTCGTAGAAATTACACAGTTTTTCAAGGATTTAAATAGATTTCTATCATGAGAGCACACGCGCACAGCTTAGTCTCGATCCGTTGCAAGTTCAAGAAGAAGAAAATAAAGCGTTTCAAGCAGCCGCTAGATGGCGCGGCGATGGGCGTAGACGTCACACGATGGTGCGACAGAGAAGAGACGATCTACACGTGTGCATGGGTGAAAGGAAGGGAGATAGGGATGTTTTTAAGTGGTTACAATATTTATTCTTAATAATTCAGGCAAGAAGGCTAGAAACTAAGGAGAGATAACTCCCGAAGTGGGGGTAAGCTTTCGAGGGCCGAAAGTCGTATACTCTGTGCCGGGCAAAACGCTGTATTGCGCATGTGCAGCGGCAGCTATTTGTCATTTCATGGTCACATGGTTTTGTTTTGAACGGTGTCACGTGCGACAGTTGTTGTTTTTCGAGGTTGTGTTGACCAATTTTGACACTTCGCGAGGATCGCGGCAAAGAAGCGTAATGCGCATGCGTCACTGTGGGATACGGATTTAGTCCAACCCTTTCCAGGGAGTTATCTCTCCTTAGTCTCTAGCCTTCTTGAATTCAGGAATAAACTAACAATGAAACCCAACAGTACTACCAGAGAATTATTTTGTGACCGTCAAGAAGGCTAGAGACTAAGGAGAGATAACTCCCTGGAAAGGGTTGGACTAAATCCGTATCCCACAGTGACGCATGCGCATTACGCTTCTTTGCCGCGATCCTCGCGAAGTGTCAAAATTGGTCAACACAAACTCGAAAAACAACAACTGTCGCACGTGACACCGTTCAAAACAAAATCATGTGACCATGAAATGACAAATAGCTGCCGCTGCACATGCGCAATACAGCGTTTTGCCCGGCACAGAGTATACGACTTTCGGCCCTCGAAAGCTTACCCCCACTTCGGGAGTTATCTCTCCTTAGTTTCTAGCCTTCTTGGTGACCGTGATTATTAACTGAACTTTTGACATCTGGATTTAATTTTACTGCTTACTTATTTAATTTTAATAATCTTTTAATTTTTTTTTATTTGGGATAATTATTGTGAAATGACCCAATTTGATGTTCATAAATTGCATGACGACGAAATATTTGCACATCGCTGATCGATAAAACATGCATGTCCAAAATATAAATATAAGAACTTCAAATGTACCATGTTTTATGCAAATAAAGAATCATCTTATCTTATCTTATCAGTGTTGCCGCAACTGATCTCCCATAAGTACACAACCAAAGCTAAAAGGTACATTTTGGGGAAAAAAGGTACATGAGCATTTTTTTTTCACTTAAATCACTCAGTCACAGAGTCTCTCGCCAATTTGTAGCGCCTTATTAATAGTTTCTCTCAAAACATAAAACTTCGAAGATATTTGTTCCTATATTTTTTTTTAAAAATTTTTGGGGGGGAGGAAGGCGCGCGGGACGAGGCACTCGCAGTCCACTACAAAAAAATAGAACGCGCTTCTATTCACTTTACTGCGCAGTGTACATACTAATCACTTGCACTAATCCATCTATGTCCACACGTGTTTTCTACTAACACTAAGCACCTGCACTAATCACTTGCACTAACTTTATACTAACGGGCCTTTAGGGATGGCGATTCTTTCCGAAAACGATCTATCTTAAATTGATCCGAATCGTAAGCTGATGTATCGATTCACAAAAAAATCGAGGTCTAAGAGATTGATTTAAAAAAATCTATTTATTTTTTAAGTTTATAAATCCATTTTATGAAAAATAAGTGAGATAACATAATGAATGATATCTTATAAGTATTTTTTTTAGTTCAGGGAATTCAATAATAACAATCATTTTTATTACCATCTCAAAGTCAGATGGGGCCTTACCCCCGAACCCAATTACAATCATTTAGCATTGGATTAACCACAAAAGAGGCCGTTTGGCATCCTGGATTTCAAGATATACTACTGATGGATATGATGAGCCAGTAATTAAATGTTATTCACACGATAACATAACATTATTTATTTATTGAAGGGTAGTTAATATAAATAGAAAATTACATGAATGTATAAGCCAAACAGAATAAATTGTAGGTTTGTAAGAGCCAGCTTGCATTTGGGAAATATAGCAACTAAGTTATTGAAAATGGTAGATAACCTATTTATCTTGCAGGTATATCATTTATCTAGTAAGAAAAGCTTCCACATAATTATTGACTTAATAATACACTGGCTCATTAATAGATTTCAACAAGAAATGCCACCAGAAGGACATGTTAAGCGTTCACCACCGTCTATAGGCATATAACACTAAAGTTATCACATCACTTTGCTCTTTCTTGGTTCTGTCTTCCAATAACGACGTTTCTTAATTCGTTATTGGCTATTGCCTTGACTCTTGAGGCAAGCCAATCGCAATCCAATGTGAGGCGAATGAATGTCAAGAGTTGGCTGTCACGATGGAAATTGTAGCAAGATTAAGCTTTGCCCTAAGATTCGAGAATAAGGCCCCAGGTATGAAAGAAGACATTTATTTTCAAAATGTATTACAATTAAGTAATTTTTATCCCATTTTTTTGTGTTCACCAATCCAAAAAAAAATTATATGCCGATTTTCAAGGGTTAAAGATCGATTCTCTGGATCAATTCAGTACTTCATATCGATCAAAAATCAATCTTTTGGGCCTGAAAAATCAATTTTTGATTAATCGATCTCAGATCGCCAACCCCACTTTGGATGATCGCATTGAACGCTGACGTAAAAAAAGATAGTCTGTGGATGTTTGCCAGTGCTTTCAATTTTGAATGGCTGTTACCGTGACTGCCGTGACATTATGTGTCAGTGTCAGTCAAGTGTCACTCACTCAAAGTCTCGTCTCACCCAGGATGATATCATTCCAGGATTTAAAATGCAAATAAAAAATTAAACACAATCGGTACATAAATTTAATATGAAATCATGGCTGACCGTATCCGACAAATGGCTCAAAGGCTTAAAGACAAAGTGCATTTGCCGCAACTGACTGCAAATGGCAGGGAAAAGGTCGATCAGATGTTGACCAGGTATGCTCCTGGAAAGAGGGTCACCGACTTAGCGGAGAGGTTCAAGAATGAGACCATTTCTAAGAGAGTCCACGAGTTGGTGTCTAGGTATGAGAAATTCACCGGTGTCGAAGAAATAATGGCTATTCAAAACACTGTTATTGAAGCACAGGTAAGTCTAGAATGCTAGGCGCTGTCAAGGGTTCAAGGTCGAGAAATGCTCTGCGCAGACAATGATGATATTTCATATTGTAATTTCGCATGAATAAATCTCATATCTTGAGTTTTTGCATATGAGAGCTATAGATAAGATAACAAAGGCAATTGAATCTGTAATTTAAAAGCAGCAGGCAGGCTTGCTTGCTTACAATGATGCATACATACATACCATCACGCCGTTTTCCCAACAGGGTAGGCAGAGACCACATCTTTCCACTTGCTATGGTCCTGACAAACCTTTTGCGCTTCTTCCACTCTCATTAATCCTTTCATACATGCTCGTTGATTATGGGTACTCCTGACTTGACCTTTTCTGAGCATGTCTTGGACTTGTCCTGAGTGCGTCCATCTAGGCCTTCCCCTTTCGACAGCTCCATCCACCCTCGCCTCTAAATTATGCAAATGTTCATTTTTGACATGAACCCAAGTTCTCATTATTAAATAATTACTAAAAATTATCATTAGTTTCTGAAAAACCCTTGTTAAAAAGCCAACAGAGAATGTGATCATTTTCTATAACAAATATTTTGTTCATTTATTATCCTTTGTAAGTTCCGTTTTACAGTTCTAGTATAGTTTATTTTAAAGTTTTCCTCTTTATTGTCCGCTGACTGGTCCCCAATCAGAATCTATTCATGCTGATGTATAAACTAAAATGTTTAACAAAAAATTCACATCTCCTCAAACTGTATTCTACCTTATAACTACAAAATAAAGACTTCAATCTATGTAGTATTTTAAAGCTTGTGGGTGCTTTTGCCAGTATATTTGTAGCCTGTAAATGCTTCCCCCAATATTTTACTAGAATAGTAGAAAACTTAACTTTGACTTTTTGGTATAATTTGTTTTTTTACTGCACAAAATTTAGAGTGCAGATGGTGGACTTATTGCCTAGAGACATTCTCTGCCAGTCAACCACAATGTTTTTTTTTTTTAAATTAATAAAATATAATAAATGACCCCAAACTAAACAACCTGCATATAAACAAAAATTGATAATTACAAAAAAAAAACAGTTCAAGTTTAGGATCGAACCCACAATCTTTTGATCATTGCAACAAATAAATGAATGAATAAATAAAAATAAATAAATATGTAATAAATATCCAACTACAGCGAGGCGTGAGACAAGGAGACGTTATTTCTCCGAAACTGTTCACGGCTGCGTTGGAGGATATTTTCAAGCTTCTGGACTGGAAAGGACGCGGCATCAACATCAATGGCGAGTACCTAACACACCTGCGATTTGCCGATGATGTAGTTCTTATGGCTGCGACCTTGGAAGACCTGAACATAATGCTCGAAGATCTCGGTAATGCTTCTCAAAGAGTGGGTCTTAAGATGAACATGGACAAAACGAAAATCATGTTAAATGCCCATATTGCACCCGCTCCAGTTAACGTTGGGAACATTACACTCGAAGCTGTTGACCACTATGTTTACCTGGGACAGACAGTCCAGCTAGGTAAGTAAGTCCAACTTCGAGAAAGAGATCTCTCGTCGAATCCAGCTCGGATGGGCAGCGTTCGGGAAGCTCCGGCATATATTTGCGTCCGAAATACCTCAGTGTCTCAAGACAAAAGTCTTTGACCAGTGTGTGTTGCCAGTAATGACCTATGGAAGTGAGACGTGGTCCCTTACTATGGGTCTCATAAGAAGGCTCAAGATCACCCAGCGAGCAATCGAGAGAGCGATGCTTGGTGTTTCCCTGCTCGATCGAATCAGAAATGATGAGATCCGCAGGAGAACAAAAAAAACCGACCTCGCTCGAAGGATTGCATCGCTGAAGTGGCAGTGGGCGGGACACATAGCGCGGAGAACCGATGGCCGTTGGGGCGGAAAGGTTCTCGAAGGGCGACCGCGTACCGGACGACGTTCCGTGGGCAGGCCCTCTACAAGGTGGACCGACGATCTGGTCAAGGTCGCGGGAAGCCGCTGGATGCGGACAGCGCAGGACCGATCGTTGTGGAGATCCTTGGGGGAGGCCTATGCCCAGCAGTGGGCGTCGTTCGGCTGAAATGATGAAATAAATATGCGCCAGACAACACGCCTTCTGTCATGGTCTCGAAGTAGGGATAAATATCCCTGTGTTACGACGTTACGAGGTACCAGACAAGAATAATAGAATGATTAATTCAGACAAGATTCGTTTCAATTTCAGGAACAGTTTATGGCAGCACAGGAAAGGAGACGAGACCTGGGTCGTCAGGTGGCCAACGTGGAGGCCCGGCTGAAGGAGCTGCACTCGGAGATACAGAACACCAGTAAGGGAGACGACAAGTACCTGCATTTATGTACTGATGAGCATAAGGTTAGTGGTTTTCTGATGACAATTTTATTTTTATTTCTAAGACCTATGTACTGAGTGTGTCAGATCATTGATCACCTTACTGTTTAAATAATCAACCCAAAATTGTACTACGACATTTGCAATCCTAATCATTGCTTTTTTTGCTTAATTTAAGATTACAATCTTCATTCTTACCTCTCGCATAAAACAATTAATTAAATTCATTCTAACAGGCCTAGCTGCCTGAATTTAACACTTCCGATACATTTAATGTACTTAAATTTTAGTATGATGCCGTTGAACTATTTCAAATGTCCTTCAAAACTTTGGGAAAAAACATTGGTTATTTTCCACTTATTCAGTTTTTTTTTTTTCCTAAATTATTACTCAGTGCTATAAATGTAAATGCTTCTGAATCAAGTAAGCCTAGGCTCTCACCTAAATACTAGTATTTAGGTGAGAGTCAAAATGCCGGGTGAATGTGTACCTCCCTAGATACACAAAATAAAGAGTTTACAGAAGGACCACTCTCGCCTTTTTCCATCAACTTGCCTGATCGCCTAGGGTTGCTACACTACTATATTCGCCAGATAAGCGCAATTTGACAGATACCGCCAAAAAAAAATACATCAAGTGAAAATACCTACCTAGTAGGCTGTGTAGATAACACCATCAGCCACCGCTTCGTCGGTCACCTGTAGGCGGCGCGGCGCACAGCGCGGATGGAGCAGCCGATCGCTACTAAATAAAAAAAGAAGGAGTGTAAATCATTTTTTTGATAAAATTGTATTTGGCATTTATCATGTACTCACGTCCTAAGCTCGAAGTCGGTTTCTGAACGGCATGGCATACGACGGAAACGGAAAGCTGATTGTCATCCTTCACAACTACGAGGGTCATTCAATAAATACTTAGCCTACAAAAAGTAAACGAAAATTTTGGAATAGTGGCAATTTATTTTTCAACATAGTCTCCTTTTAGTTCGATACACTTAGCCCAGCGATGCTCCAACTTTTTTAACCCGTCCGAAAAATAGTTTTTGTCAAACTCTGCAAAATAGGCCTCCGTGGCGGCGATGACCTCCTCATTTGATCCATATTTATTCCCGGCGAGTGATTTTTTCAGATTAGGAAACAGAAAGAAGTCACAAGGGGCCAAATCTGGAGAATACGGTGGATGGGGCAGCAACGGCAGACGTGAACCGGTGCGTTGTCGTGGTGAAACAGCACTTTTTTCTTCGCCAGATGGGGTCGTTTTTTCTTTAATTCGGCGTCGAATCGGCCCAATAAATCGGCATAGTAAAGCCCTGTAATTGTTTTACCCTTCTCGAGGTAATCGATGTAGATCACACCTTGTGAATCCCAGAAAACGGTGGCCATAACTTTACCGGCCGATTTTACAGTTTTCGCCTTCTTTGGAGCACGTTCCCCGGTCTGGATCCATTGTTTTGATTGCTCCTTGGTCTCTGGTGTGCACCATTGGATCCAGGTTTCATCGACGGTCACAAAACGACGCAAAAACTCCGCTGGATTCCGCTTAAACAGCGCCAAACACGTCTCCGATGTGGTCTCACGGTTGCGCTTGTTTTCCGGTGTGAGTAAACGCGGCACCCATCGCGCCGACAGCTTTCTCATGCCGAGTTCCTCGTGAAGAATATGATGCACTGTTCCTTCTGAAATGACTACAGTCTCAGCTAGCTCCCGAACCTTAAATCGGCGATCTGCCAATACGAGATCATGGATTTTTTTAATGTTTTCCTCCGTAGCTGTTTTCGGTGCACCTGGACGTGGTTCATCAAAAACCGGCGTACGGCCACGTGCAAACTTGTTGAACCAATTCTTGACGTGGCCATCGATGGAGAAGAGTCACCGTACACAGCATCCAAGCGCTCTTTGATTTCGATGCGCGTTTTCCCTTCCAAAAATAGGAATCGAATCACCGAACGATATTGCTCTTTTTCCATTTTTGTAAAACCGATCGACACGTTCGCTTCCATAAGTTGTCAAATTAAAACAAATCAAAGGATTGGAATGAAAATTTGAAAAAAGAATTAAAAAAGAATGTGCTACACTGTGGTAAAACTCTTTTGAAACTACAGCGCCCTCTGGCGATGAGGCTAGGTACTTATTGAATGCACCTCGTATTATATTGAATTTTTTTTTTTACCGGAGAGTTCATAATGTATTATTTATAAATACTATAGTTAAAATTAAAGAAAGCAATTATTGAGGTAGCACACTTGTGGCACAATGTGTATTGTGGGTGGGCCTACCCATGAGCGTTCTCCTGGTTACTGGTTTTATCTATTTCAATGTATGAAAAGCAGTAAGCGCAAGCATCTGGTAGGTCGCCTTAACGCGGTCCCTCGTCGCATGGCTCTTGCAGAGAAGAACCCGCGAGTCATCGGCCCCACCTACTACAATCATCTACCTCCAGCGCTGAAAGACGTACAATCTGACGAAACATTCCGACGTCAGCTGAGAAACCTTTTGTTAGAAAAATCCCTTTAAAGTGTTAAAGAATATTTGAATTGCAACTTTGGATGACTTGTTAACTATTTTATTGTTATTTTTGACTGAATATTATTTCTTGTTGACATGCGATTTTTTTTTTGTATTTAATTGTTCATTTATTGTATTTATCTTAGTTTTTGACATTCTCTTTATTTTATTAATTGTAATTTCTATAATAATTTTGACAATCATAATGCAAATTCTTATATGTGACATCGAATGTAATATATATTGTAATTTTGTATTATGAGATAAATAAAACTAAACTATACTATTTTGAACTGGGCCTAATCTTGGGTGATAATCTAGGTTTTCTGGAGAGTTTTTCCGCAAATTACCCATATGAAGGAATTGCAAAGAAAGAAAAGATGTTTTAAAAACGCAATGTTATGAGAACGAAGATTTATTACGCACTTTTGCACTCTATGAATCAGATCTACTACTCAAAAATCCATCAGTAACTGGTATTAAAGAAAAGTGGCTCGATGTCAAACATTTTGATTTATTCAACCAAGTAGGCGGTGATTGCATGCATGATATATTAGAAGGCGTTGAAAAATACGCCATGCAATTTATTTTGATTCAATACATAAGACGATTGAAATTATTTTCCTTAAGTTAGCTTAACGATCGAATCCATGCTTTTGCATATAAACCTGACATAGCTTTTTTCGGTATTTTTAATAGTTTCCGATTGGGACTTCGCTGGCCACCTAAAAAAATCATCCTGTATATGGGCAAGAATAAAGAGTATATCACTGCTAATAACATCAATTATTATTTTTATTTTCGTAATCAAATCTTGAATACAAAAATATATCATCATCATCCGTGCGGTCTATCCCGGTTGCGAACCCACACTAGTGTGTGGGGTCCCAGGGCCCGCCTTTCTTGTTTTCTTGGCCCACTTCGCCCGGTCTTGTGCATCCTCAGTGGTGAGTCTGTTGGCACGCATGTCACCCTTGACGACGTCGAGCCATCGCTTTTTGGGTCGACCTCTTCTACCGTACCTGGCGGGGGCGGCATGGCCAGACATTTGTTGCCCACGTAGTTTGCCGATCTCCGTTAGACATGACCATACCAACGAAGGCGGCACGGCACTTCTGCAGCTTGTCTGCGATGTCACGAATACGAAGGCTGCCGCGGATGTGGGTGTTCCGCACGAGATCTATGCGTGGGAATCCACACACCCACCGCAGCATCTTCATTTCCGTGACGCGCAGCTCCTGCTTGTGTTAATTACGCTAAAAATATTACGCTGAACAGAAATGGGCTAAGCACGGAGCCTCGGTGTACTCCAACGGTGATAGCGAAGGGAAGCGTGTCACCAACCGCAGTCCTGACTATGGAACTAGAATCGTGGTACATGTCCCTGACTTCTGGAATGGCCCTGGATCGCAGCGCCTAGCCGATCATCTCACGAGGGACACAGTCGAAGGCCTTCTGCATGTCTAAGAAAAGGAGATGCATAGCTGTATTCTTCAGTCTGTATCCCTCCATGAGTGTTCTCAAGGCAAATACGGGGTCCATGGTCCCGCAGCCCGGTCGAAACCGATACTGATACTCCGAGATTGTACACTCCTGTCGAATCCGAGAGTCCACAATGCGCTTGAGGAGCTTTATGGTGTGGGACATCACCTTTATGCCGCGGTAATTGCTGCACTCCTGCACCGAGCCCTTGCCTTTGAAGACCGGCGTGATAATGCTCCGTCTCCATTGGTCAGGTATCTTCCTGGTGAGGAGAATGCGGTTGAAAAGGTGGGTAAGTATGCCCACACCACGAGAGCTCATCGATTTCCACGCTTCGATAGGAACTCCATCGGGTCCGACAGCTTTCCGGTTCTTCATGCGGCGAAGAGCCGACTTGACTTCATCAGGCGTTACCGGGGGCACTAGTCCCTGTTTCGGAGAGATAGATACAAAATATATGTAGGTATCTAAATCAAGGTTTCGTAATAATAATATCCATTAAAATATAAATATAACACAAGACGAGATTGTTTTATTTCTCGAGAACTACTGAACCGATTAATCACCTTTTCGTTTTTACTTGAGATACATTTTTTGAGTGAAAGAAAATTTCCAAAGTAAAGCTTATGTGTTGGACATCAGGATGGCGGGTGTATCTTAATATCGCAATAATTAAGTATTTATTGAGGTAATTTTTTTTAAAGCGAGGTTTTAGGTTCTATTTTTTGATAATAGGTTAAATTGTATTGGTGAACATCCACCCGCCATTTTGACTCTCACGTATTCAGCTGAGAATGAAAAAAATGGAGCATTCATCTCAATTAATCGTGCCACAGTGAACGAACACATAACTCGATAGCTACCAAAAATCGCTTAACCTACAAATTTTCGGTAAACCCTGTCTACTAAATTTAAATTTGCCAGGGTTGCCAGGCGAAAGGCGAATTATGGCTACGTTCAGGAATCGACAATTCTGAAATTATTTAATTACAGAAACAATTCGGGCGATGTTATTGCTAGAGAAGGATTTCTTTCAAGCACCCTTTAGTAAAGCAGATAATGTTTATCTTATTTATTCCCACCATACTAACTCTCTATTCTCTCCCAGCTAATCCTCGAAGAGCGAGCTCTCCGCGCTCTCTTCTCCGACGCAGAGAGAGAGGAAAGAGAGCTGTTCGCCACGATGTCTGCGGCCGTCAAACTCGGCCACGAGAGAGAGAGGGCGCACGCGGAGAGAAACAAGTATTGGTACATCGTTGCTTCTATATTCGGTGGGATATGTTTTTTATTATTTTTGTCTATAAAAAAAGAAGCCATAAATGTAAATATAAAAAACTGTAACCGCTTATTGCGGACCCCTGGTGGACTGGCGACTGGCAAACAGCAGTTTTCTCTGTCTGTTTTCAGGGCGGTCAAAAGGGTTGAGTAAATTTTTAAAGGCCCGTAGATCTTGTACCTAATTATAACTGCTGCGCCATCAAATATTCAGCAATTCAAATAGCTTAATGTATTAAGTCTAATTATATTCAAATCCGCTGCGCGTCACACAGTTTTATACTATATTCTTATATTTTATTGACGTTTACGGTGATTGACTAATCGCAATTATTGCATCTTTCGTTGTCCTCTAATAGCAACCCACTAGCAATCGCGTTGTTTCTGTTGAATTGCCACCGAATCTGTCGGCACAACGTCTAATCGCTCTATAAAGGGCTTCTACTAAACCCGAAAGTCTACCTATAACTCAATGAAAGCTCTAATTTCAGGCACTGTGCTTGGCATAGCCGGCTCCACAGTGAACAACCACCTCAAGATGGCGGAATTCCGCGACATGATGGAGCAGCAAATGGCGCGAAGTGCTAGCGTGTTGTACACTATTGCCGGCGGCGGGACCGCCAACAAAGCTGATATACATGACGCTATGAAGACGGAATTCGCTTATCAGGTACGAGCTGCCCCAGGCTCGGTCTGCGGTAATCGATACCAGATAACCAAATTCATTATTTACTCAAAGAATCCCTAATATAAAGGGTGTAAAAAGACCCTTAACGAAGCCGACACCTACGTATTCTGCACAGCATCAGGACCATTTTTTCTTTCTAGACCATACCTGGGAACTCAATAGTTACCAAGTTATTGAAAGTCAACAACGAAATGAAAACAAACTATCATTGTTACTTATTTTTTGTCCTAAGAAACATTATCAAAATTTCAAGTATTTCCTAACAAAAAATTGCTTCAAAACGTTCAACTCGCAATGTACGTACATCGTGCGTACCCCTTGATTATATGTAACAGCCGCGCAAAAGCGCAGGAGTTTTCTGCTGCACGCGTTACATTGCGTAGTCCGTTTTTAGGCTTAAAATTGACACCTAAAAAAAATTTCGTTTCCCATCAATAATTTAATTTTTCTGTGACTTGATTGAATGGTCTGAGTGCATAGACGCCGGCTTTGTTAAGGGTCTTTTTACACCCTGTATAAAACCGTAATAGAGAAAAAAACGTTTTTTTTTACCAAATTTTCATAATATTTGCATTCAAACATAGACAGCGTCAAGCTGATAGTAAAAAATACTACCAAAATTGCAACACCTTTTTAAATGTCTATCAAACTGATAACCCGCCGTCTTTTATTGCCACTGATTGCTTGATTGATAATTTTTATTTTGTTTACTATTTTTATATCTCACTATTTATTAACTTTTTGCAGTAACCACTTCAAGTTATTTAAATATTCTTTTCCAGGAGCAAATGGCACAAAACCTTAAGCTGATGCAGGATAACATCGATCATCTAGTCAATAAGCAGTCTTCACTGATAGGTACACATTTTTTTATTTTTTGGTTTAAAAAAGTATGCATGGAGTTTTTTTGCACAACATATCTGAGTGCCTGGATAATAGAATATACAATCCTTTATAACGTCTGATTCCAATATGTGGTATGTTATGGGTCCGAAACGTGGTCTTTTACTATGAGCCTCAGAAGATAGCACAAAAACAAGCTATGGAGAGATATTTTCACGGTATTTCATTTTATTTGTGGTCACAGGTATTTTCCAATTGATTCAAACGCATGGAAAAGTGTAAACGTGCTCAGGGTGAATACTTCGAACAGATCGATACTTAAATTAAATTAAAAAAATATCTATTTTTTGATTATCTATCTAATTTCTTTTGGCATGCCCCTCGTAATATATTGTCGATGTGAAAACCTTAAAGAAGCAGGGGTTTTTATCCCGACACATTTTTACTGTCACTATAACTCTACCAAACCTAAAATGTTACATACTCCCTTCATACGATGTGGCGGAATGGGTTTTCAATTTTGACAGGTTATACTCAGGTATGTCCTCGTCATGGCAATGTCAAATGCAAATTGTTATTCATTTGAGCATCCCTGCTTCTTATTTATAATGAATGAAGTATAGTTAACAAAAATATAAAAATTATATCATGATTTCAGATCATTTAAACCACCAAGAGCACAAAATTGACTTACAGCTCCGTGATCTAAAGAAGATGGTGCTTGCCGCGTCCCAAGTTAGCGCCAAATCCGACGCTGAACTAGCCAAAGCATTATCTGTCGTCCACCAAGACTTGGATGATGCAGACAAGGACAGAGAAGATAAAAAAGAAGGAGAAGATACGAAAATATCGCTAGAACCCAATCAAATATTAACAGGAATAGGCATCATTATGTGTGCAGCCATCATCTTCGGCAACATCATTGGCCGAGTCAGCTGATTCCTCGTGCTGTTATTTAAAAAAATAAAACTGTCTAAGTCATACAATTCTAGAGCGCGGGAACTTATTTTAAAGTGGTTTGAAAAGTTTTTAGTCACAGGGTGTTTTCAATGCAGCTTTAGGAGAATATCGCAGTCCTACATTATTTAAATTACTTAGATGCTAACGTGCATATTTATTGTTACATTCGTGTTATTCCGCTAAATCACGAAAAAAGTTATCAATAAGATTGTATAATTGAATGCTTCTCAAAATGTGAATTTTACAGATAAATAAAATGATGATTTGATATGGTTACTGTATATTAGCGGAAATATTATTGCAACAAATTAGATTGGTCAAAAATAACCTAAAAACCTAATCTCACTCAAAACAGGGTTTAACTGTGACGCTGTCAATGATTCAATATAATAAAGCGCCATCTGTTTGTTCACTGGCAAACCTTATGTGTTGTGCGTTTAGTTTTTTAAGTAATAATTTCTTCCTAATTAAATTATACCGATTTATTAGAAAAAGTTTTTACATAATAACAGTACGTACTGTATATAAATCCATTGTGTAGCTTCGCTAATAACATTTCAGTTAAAATACCCAATGAAAAAAGTTACCTTAAACTTAACTTAAACATCCCTTTTTTTTAAATAGCAGTTTAGTAAGTACATTTTTTGCGATTTTTTGGAGAACTAGTGATGTTGTAATAGTCTTTAATAATTGTGATTTATAGTGAAAATACCAGTAGCACTTAAGTTACAGCAACGGTTATCTAAATAACTTTTAAAAAAAGTGTAAAATGTATGTTAATATCTTTCATTTCATTTCAAAATAACCCCCATTTTATTCATTTTCTATCTTGCCAGGATATAACAATGACTTTTATACGTTTTGATAATAGTAGTCGATAATTAGTAAATTTTCTTTCACAACAATCATTGTTAATTTGTCATAAGCTTCTAGTTGAAATAAGATCTGTCCGAAAACAATTAATGTTAAAACAATAATAAATTATACTGTAATTGTTTTGTTTGTTTCATTCAACTATTCGTCCCTATAAAAATTGGAAAATACGAATATCTTTAAAAACAGTAAGGGCCAATTTTTCAATCCTCAGGTAATGAAATTCATCTCATTTTTTAAGGTCTTAAAGATTATCTGTTGAATAAAGCTGCTAACTGAGGAATAAAGTTATCTGCTTCTTGAGAGGCTGGATAAGATTTATCTATGCGTTTTCTTTGACATTTTGAGGTTATGTGGTGTGACATTTGAGATTATTTTCATTCTGGGAGTTTTAGTGTGTTATTATAATCAAAAACTCTACCACAACTTTAGACAACAAAAAAAGCTAAGGTTGTTTTTCAATTTGTCAAACGTCAACTTTTGTCTTGTTTCATTCTAACATTGCAATGATTGTATAAGTGCATCTCGCTTGTGGATAATCAGTGTGAAGTTAGCGATATAAGTACATAGACAAACGATAGATAGCTATTCTTTGGATAAAATACGATTGAAAAATTGAAAATATCTATTCGCTTGATAAACAGTCAGTTAAATTTATACTTCAGTTAGCTATCTAGGGAATAAACTAAGAATTTATAAATCGGGCCTAAGTATAATAATATGATTGATGATTATTACCCTTACAAAATAACGTTAAAGTACTATCTATTTGGAACCGAGCTGCCGACAGCACGTCTCTCATTGCGACACATTGTCACATGATAACAATGAGACGCTGCACGTGCTGGCGGCAGTCGGCAGCTCGGTTCCAAATAGTAGGTATCTACCTTATCGCAGTTTTCCAAACGAGTGCACAAGCACATAACCATTTGGCCTATTTCACCTAAAGATTCCTTACAAAATTTAAAGGAAAGTCAAAGTTAAAATATTTATTTACAAGAATACATGTCAAAAAAGTCAAAAATATAGCATAAATTGTCCATTGTATTCGGTCTGCATGCAAATGAAATTCGCATTTTTGCATGAAAACCTTAAGGCGGTTGCAGACTAGCCTTCTTTCTAGACTAAACTAGTATTTTGCCACACGCGTAACTCTTACAAGCATTGACGGGCTTAAAAGCTCTAGCCCATATAGATACTGACTCACCCCTATCGGTTCTAGCGAACACGCCGCAATAAGCCCTACATGGGCTTATTGCGGCGTGTTCACTAGTTCGCTAGTTCGCTAAGCAGTGAGGAAGGAGAACCGAGCATTGCAGTGCGCAAACTGGTAATGTTACAAATTCGAGCATTACGTTGGTGAGGGAAAGGAGCGAACAATATAATGCGCAAATTGATGGTACAATGTGTAATATTTTGATACAACTTCCCTGGCGGTTTTGTAAGGCATTATTGTAATGTAATCCTCGAAGTCGTACCCGAAATGTAAATTACAGGTGAAAATTCGTCATGTCAGGAAGGCAGTTCTGTAATGTAGGTGATGCTCAAAATCGAATCTAAACCTTACATTTCAGGAAAATGCTCCAGGGGCCGTATTACCATCTCTTATAGCCAGTCAAGGTAATTTCTTAAACTGAGCGTAGCGAGCGATTTACTAATAGATATGATCTTTCATTTTCAATCAGTCAACGGTTACTCGTAGGTACCTGTCAATAATGCATCCTTCATGCCAGGGATTTACTGACGAAATTACCCTCAGTTTAGGAAATTAACTTGACTGGCTATAAGAGATTGTTTAAGGGCCTCTGGTGAGGGAACCTTAAGGATAATAAACAGACATAAAAAATGACTGAACTGGTGATAATAAGTTACCAACTAAGTAAAAAATTACATTTTAGCGGTTCCAGACTCGTATACGGTCGCCTAAGCATACACGCCACATTTCAAAAACCAAACGCACGTACACGGGCTTATTGCGGCGTGTTCGCCAGAACCGATTAGCGTACACTTTGTAAAAATATCCGTATTGATAACTTATGGTTCAACCGAGAATATAGTCGTGCGAATTCTGCTATACCTACATATAACCAATGTAAATTGTTCCATTGGTGTATCTTTATTCGGTACAACCATAAATTAGCTTGTTATTTTCTGTCCTACGAAGATAACTTACCTTCCGTTGTGAAATTCTGCAATTTGTTATTAACATAACATTTTACTAAAATTGACATTATTATTAAATTTGCCCTCATTTTTGTTTTACCTGATTTAGTCCACAAGTACAAAGTACATGCCCACATTATGGACAACTGTCATTTGTTCATGAAAGAATTGGCGGAGAGCTCTGGACCGGTTAAAGTTATACCAAGAAATAACGAAAATTATGTGTCTTTTACCAAATTTTTACAATTGAACATTGAAAAATATGCTCAAATACGGTTTGTTGATTCGTTTCAGTTCTTAGGCACTAGTTTGGAAAAGTTAGCAAAGGGTTTGCATAAAATGGATTTTGTTCCTTTAAAAAATAACTATCCTAAAGACAAACACTTCGGATTAATAACTCGTAAAGTAGTGTATCCATATGACTAACTATTAGTTAGATCCTGCTTTTTATTTAACTGCTCCAAGTCTATCATTCGATGCAATGTTGTTAAAAACACTTGTTCAATTAGAATTGTTAGCTGACTTAGAAATAATTATATTTATACAGAAGGGAATCCGCGGTGGAATTTGTCTGTGTTCGACAAGATATGCTCGAGCTAATAATAAATACTTACATGCCGTACCACGATCACACTGAGCCTGAATCGTTTCTTGTTTACATAGATTGTAACAATTTGTATGGATACAGTATGTGTCAACCTCTGCCTGTGTCAGATTTTAGACTCTTGAGTGAAATTGAAATAAATCTATTAGATGTAATGGATATAGCTGATGATGCAGATTTCGAATTTATTCTCGAAGTTGACTGGATTTTTCCTGAGGAATTGCACTGTACACAAAATGATTATTAACAGTTTTGCGCTGAAAAAATTATACCTCCTGGAGGAAATTTCTTCTCGCTGCTTTGTGTATCGTTTACTATATCTTGCTTACTCATGAGTCGGTTTTGAGGCTATCATGACATCAATTTCTTTTATAGTGTAATACAATGAACTGATATTGTTGGTAGTTAACTTTTATAAATTGTTAAGATATTTATTTATGTTACTTTGAATTGTTTTCATTTCATTTTTTAGTTCTTGAATACATTTATCAACGTATTTAACATTCACGACCTCGTCATCTTTTTCAGGAAATGGTAATCCTTTTAATCTTGATGATTTTAAGTCAAAGTCACCTGTTTCAGACCTCACTAATGTGTCAGTAAAAATATTTATAAATTCAGATAGTCGTAAACGCTTATGAACGTGATGACCGAATTTGTCTATATTTATTGCCGTCTTGTCGGCTTCGTTGTGCAATGATACGGTCTAATCCTCCTGATGGAAGCTCTATATATTTCATATCTTTGATGATGTCAACTTCATACATTTCCTCGATAATTGCATAAATTTCATTATGTACTCCAGTGTTACCAGCTGCCCATGCTGGGAGTAGTAATTTTAATCGTTCTACTAACTCATTTGAATCATTCTAGTGAACCAAATCAGTAGTCTTCTAGACTTCTTTAAAAACGTTGATGCCATTTCTTTGTGCTAGACTTTCTATACTACTTGTGTGGTTACTTGAAAACTTAAACAATGGTTTGATCACATGCATGTATTTAAATCCTTTGTTACTGTTTGATGGTTTGGCTGGATCACAGCTACGTTTGTGAGCATTAGTATTCATAAGTAATCATTTATAGTTTTGTAAGTCTTCCTCTGTAATGGTATGTCCATTTGGTATCTTTTTGTACAACAATTCTTTAAACCCTGGAGTTTTTTTTAAACTGTGCCTTCCAACTTTCAGAATATGGTCATCATCAAAAACACGGGTTTTGCCACCAAGCACAAGTTTTCCTTTTTAATATTTCTAATATCTTATGGAACATCTTTCAGTACTTCGGAGGACATAGACCAAGATAAAGAATCGTTGGGAATGCTAGGAGACGCCTGAAGAGATTTAAATGAGTCCTCATGATCATGAACAACTTGATTGCTAATAAATTAAAAAAATAATAAAAGAATTATAATGCAGAACATTCGTTTGTGAATGCTAGCTCCGATTTCGACGGTGTCCTTTGATTATGACGATTGTTAGTACCTACCTCATTCATACCTAAACATATACAGGATGGTCCAAACATACACGCCAATAATTTTTAGGTTTCTCACGCTCAGGGGTGTAACGATGCCGTTTCCCTTCACCTTTATTTAGAGTATTTAAAAAATACACCATCACGTAAGTTATACTAGTTAAACTGGTAATCTGGTAAAATGCTCACAAACTGTTCAGTACGATGGTTTTGGTAGGACTGAATCAAAAAAGCTGCGCATGCAATGCGAAACAAAAATCGAATTGAATCAAATTTGAAAACAAGTACAAAATACTTTTAATGGCCAGCAGTTAAACCATGAAATTTCCAGCGATCGTGGAGGTTGTAACGTCCACGAGACTGAAGGGAAACGGCATCGTTACAATGGTATCCAAAAATACCCCATTTTTATTACCCGATTTTTTGAAGTGTGCGAGTTATGATTGTTTTGAGTCACTTTTTTGGTCGCTGTAGCGCGATCTTTTGAGATAAATGCCTGATTTTATTTCTTTATTATGTGAATAATAGCGCTAGATGATTCTAAAGAATTTACATCCATAACGCTAATCTTAACTCTAAAAAAAAAGAAAATGAAAAGTTAGAAATGCTGTTTTTTCCCTGAACTTTGAAGGCCGTTTTAAGAAAAAAGCTACCTTACTTTTTTCATCCAAATCTTTTTAAAAAAACTTCAACACACTCTTAACTATTTACCATGTAAATTTCAATGACTTACTTCAACGGCATCATACTTAAATTTTCATTCAAAATGTCAGTAGTGCAACATTCAAGTAATCTGTGTATCAACTAAAACTTGATTATAAGTAAACAAAAAACATCTTAATGAAAAAAAAGCCATAAAACGCTTTCAAAATGACCACTTTATTGCTCAATACAGATCGTCAAAACAAAAACAAAATTAAAGCTATAAATGTAAATTACGTGTATTTAGACAATTTTTGAGATACACAATAGATCAAATCTATTGTGAATCTCAAAAGTCACCATTTTGAACACTTATTCTGAGGTTCTAAGTAATAAATCCATTTAGTCAATTTGTAATCAAGTTTTAGTTCAAACACTGATTGATTACTTGAATTTCACACTTCTAACATTTTGAATGAAAATTTAGGTATGATGCCATTGAAGTTACTCATTGAAATTGTCACGGTAGATAGTTAACAGGGTAGTTAGTTTTAAAAAAAGATTTGTATATAATAAATTTTAGGTGCCTTTTTTAAAGTTAAGTTAAAGTTTAGAGTTATGATAAGTGGTATGGATGTAAATTCTTCAAAATCACCTGGCCCTATTTATTATTCACCAATTAAAGATAAAAATTATCTCAACACAGCCATTTATCTCAACAGATCGCGCTACAGCGCCCGAAAAAGTAACTAGAGTTATGATGAGCGCTATGGATGTGAATTCTTCAGAATCATCTATCACTATTATTCATCTAATAAATAAAAAAAACAGGCATTTATCTCAACAGATCACGCTACAGTGACAAAAAAATGTGACTCAACCCAGAAATTTTCAAAAATACGTAAAAAAAAACATATCTTGAAAACTACAAAAAATCGAGTAACATATGACATGGGGTATTTGCGGATACCCCTAGTGTGAGGAAGCTAAAAAGAAATAACGTGTATGTATGTTTGGCCCACCCTGTAGAGCTTAGGGATTACATAACGAGTTTTCCAATATTAAGAATAATTAACGCCTGTTATTTTGTTCTAAGCAATAACGAAGAAGCTAATAATATGATTAACTTGCTTAAAAAGGCAGTCCATGATAATCAAACAAAAATGCAGAGAGATGTCATTTATTAGTATTCGTACACACACAATCCACTTGGTTGATCCGTAGTGTTTCTATATTGAATTGCTCTGGGTGCGAATGCGTTATTTAGTTATATTATATTAATAAAATAGTATCTACATTATGATATAAGTGCGGTAAGTCGAAAATTACAGCCAAGGCGATATTGCTAGCCCGAGCCGCAGGCGAGGGCTACAAGAAAGCAGAGGCTGTAATTATCAAAGCGCACGTATGTCATACGACGTTTTATAACATATTTGCGAAGAAATAAATAAAACTCGGACTTTCATATCTTGTTAAAGAAGCAGTTATATTTTTCTTTACTTGTTCACAAATTAGCGATGCGCGCGCATCAGCGCTTTTTTTAAGGCAAAGGCATAAAAACAGCCAGTATTACTAATAAAGTAAATTCATACTTTTGTATTTTTGTTACAGATAAATGATTGTAATTTATTGTCAAAATTAATGAAATTAAAGATTTAAATGTTTATTTATTATATTTTATCTCCCAAAGTTAATTTTAGTCATAAAATGTTGACATTTTTTTCTGTCATAAAAACTCTTTAAAAAAGTACCGTTCGTTTTAGACGGAGCATGCAACCGTGCGTTTTACCTTATAAAAAAAAAACTCGTGCGTTTTACATTACATTATCGCACAAGTAGGTACGTAATGAGATACAATACGATATTGAAATTGGTGAAATAAGAGACCCTTTACGAGCAAATATGTTATAAAAGCATGTTTTTATTCAGATTTCGATGTTGGGCTATTAGGAAAAGTTATTGCTTTTTTTTTCTTTAACACCCTGTAAAGTGTAAAGCCATAAAAGACAATAATATTAAAGGTAGATTTATAATTACGTAAAACGCTTATCAATCGAATAATCTTAACTAGTACCTTATTAAGGTAGCTATGTTTAGGTATATACAAGGTACTAAGACATACCTACAACATCTTCATTTTCAAATTTCCGTTGATAGGCCAGTAGGAATTAATTTGAAATCGGATTTAAATCCTACAAAAGGTTTTATTGCGTAATATCTCAATATCTCAGACTCGTGGGTGTTGTGCAAAAGTGGTTGAAGGTAAAAGTGAACACTAAAACCTGATTTTTTGCGGTTATGCGGTTATATAGGTATCTCGTAAAATACTTAAGTTATCGAAAAGTGATCTCCTTAAAAGTTGTAGAGCGTTTAATTTTGCATAGAATGAGACGAGATTTATATTATTTAGACAACTCATTCTCATGCTGTTGCTCCTCAAAGTTGTACGTATTTTAGAATTTTGTGTAAAACCATCCGCTTGTTGCCCTTGAGGTGTCACGGGGCCATGAGAAGGTTGTGGTAGTCAGTGAGGATAAGGACCTCTACAATATGCTTAATGGCCCAGCCACACATCAGCTGCTCCACTTGCATCAAGCACTAGCTGTCCGTCAGCGGGTTCCCCGAGTATACCATTTATTTATTCCGTAAAAATTACAAATATATAATAAAGCCTATTTCAATCCCTGACAGGTAATGTAGTATAATATTGGTGAAAGATTTTTATAATCGGTCTAGTAGTTTCGGAGCCTATTCACTACAAAAAAACAGTCAACTACCGAACTTGTCTATACTAATATCATAAAGAGGAAAGATTTACTGTTTGTTTGCATTGAATAGGCTCCAAAACTAAAGGACCGATTTAAAAAAATCTTTCACCAATATATGATGCTATATTGTCAGAGATTGACATAGGCCATATTTTTTCTTATTATATTGAAGGAAGAAATAGTTTACGTGGGGAAGCCGCTGACGGACAGCTAGTGCTTGATCCAAGTGGAGCAGCTGATGTGTGGCTGGGCCAATAAGCATATTGTAGAGGTCCTCATCTATACCGACTACCACAACCTTCTCATGCCCCGGTGACACCGCAAGGGCTGTGGGATTAAGCGGGTGGTTTTCCACAAAATTGTAAAATACGTGTAACTTTGAGGAACATCAGCATGAGAACGATTAATCTAAATATTATATTTCTATTTATTAAAATGTTTCACTTGGTCACGCGGTTCTGACACTCACAAAATCCATCGAGCCGTTCAGGCCGCAGAGCGTGCCAAGCATTTATTTATACATACACACATACTCTCGAAAAACATAACCCTCCTTCTGGCGCATTCGGGTAAAATGGAAAGTGATTGAACGCGTGCGTTACACGGGTATCGGTTATCAGTCCGTATTACAACTGTGTATATTGACATAAACATAATTTGATCTTCCTGATGAACTTGACTTCATTTCCTGCTTCAATATTAAAAAAACACGGTTTCTGTTTGTTTATTACTGCTGTTCGTTAGTTCTCTCTCTCTCTTTTTTTGAGATTGACATCATAATTATGAAAGTAAATTACGTGTATCTATCTTTAATTTTATGAATAGATTCTTAATTATGACTTAAAGTCAACAAAAAGGAGTTTCACTGAAATGTATTTCATTTCTTTTGTAGAATTCAATTTGATGCTTTGAGTGACCAAAAATCTAAATGTGCTTGACCTAATGTGTTTGGCTTGAGTGTTTAGGTTCCCAGGTCTATACCATATTTCATTACCGGTGACTAAGAAAACTTAGAGTTTTTTGAAAAGTTTAGGTAAGTGAGTGTTACATAAATCAGCGCTTACTATTTTTGAAAAAGAAAGACTCGTCGAGGATATACTGACGCCAGAGCGAAGAAACGACAATCTTCAAACAATACTTACATGTAGAGCCATCCCTTTCACAAACTAAGTACTGAAATCCCCATATATTATACTAGCTTCTGCCCGCGACTTCGTCCGCATGGAATGATGATATATAGCCTAAGCCTTCCTCGATAAATGGGCTATCTAACACTGAAAGAATTTTTCAAATCGGGCCAGTAGGCTCTGTAAAATACTTTAACAAAATACCTCAAAGTCTTGTTGATCTACCTCTTCACAAGTTTAAGTCTGCAATTAAAGCAAAGTTAATGAAACAAGGTTATTATAATGTAGAGGATTACTTGAATGACAAAAGTTTGTGGTCATAGTAGGAATAATCTGCTCCTCTGCTCAATATTGTGTTCTTTTTTCTATTCGCATTGACTGTACTCTGAATTTATTTTTTGTAAAACAAACAAAGTTGAAAAGAGTAACTATCGAGTTTCTTGCCGGAGTCTTCTCGATAAGAAGCAACGTCCGAACCGGTGGTAGATTCACATTATGTATATTCACGATGTGTACTAATATTGTACTATTTTATTTACGTTTATTATTATTATTTCTGTATACGTTTTTTGACATGTCATAAGTGCTTTGTACAAGCTTAAATGAATAAATGATTTTTTACTTACTTACTTTACTTACTTACTTACTAGTAGTTCCTGAGATTAGCGCGTTCAAGCAAACGAACAAACAAACAAACTCTTCAGCTTTATATATTGTGAAGAGTATGCATGCCAGATGCCAGAATTGCCAGAGCATAGATAACTCTGGCACGTCAACGTTGCCTAGCAACATTTGTTTGATAAGAATTTTAGTTTAGTTTGTTTAAATGAAGATGCTGCGGTGGATGTGTGGAGTCTCACGCAAAGATCGCGTGCGTTACACCCACATCCGCGGCAGCCTTCGTGTTCGTGACATCGCAGACAAGCTGCAGGAGTGCCGTCTTCGTTGGTATGGTCATGTCTCACGGAGATCGGCAAACTACGTGGGCAACAAATGTCTGGCCATGCCGCCCCCGCCAGGTACCGGTAGAAGACGTCGACCCAAGAAGCGGTGGCTCGACGTCGTCAAGGGTGACATGCGTGCCAACAGACTCACCACTGAGGATGCACAAGACCGCGCGAAGTGGGCCAAGAAAATAAGAAAGGCGGACCCTGGGACCCCACACACCAGTGTGGGTTCACAACCGGGATAGACCACACGGATGATGATGAGAATTTTAGTTTTGTTTGTCCTACTTACTTAAATTAAATCAAAAAGAGAATGCCGTTTGGCATTAATTCCGCCTATTGTACTGTGTATTTTTTTGTGCAATGAAGAATAAATAAATAAATCCAGAAGTGCTAAAAATTCAAATAATTGAAGAAAGCACGCCACAGCCAAAACGTGGCCGATGAATACAAAACTGAACCCAAACCCTGTGATCACGAAGAAGCATTATACGCGTCCTGCAAAGTTTGCAAACGAAGTAGCAAGGAAGTGGTGGTGGTGGTCTTCAAACGCAAATGTCATAAAATATGTACAAACTGCCTGAAGAAAAACGAGAAATCACACAAGAAATGTGATGATTTTCATAAGAACCGTTTTGCTACACAGTGTCTCCTTACTCAGAACAAGAAATCTACAAAGACAGCATTTGGGTTCTTGACAGCGGTTGTACGTCTCACAATTCTCACATGACCTATCAACGAGACTTATTTAAGACCACAGAGTACAGCCAAAAAACTAAACTTCCCAACCGAAGATCATAACGCAGAGATGACTGAAAAAAGGACAGTTTCATTTATAACCAAAAGTGGAACTGGCATGGCTCGTACCTGATTGAAAGACACCTTGTATGTGCCTAGTCTCTGCACTAACCTGTTGTCCATCAGTAAGATGACAGATTCTGGATGCTCATCATATTTTCTAAGAAGAAAGCAACAGTCAACAATCCTCACACTGGAATAACTCTCACCGCACTTAAACAAGAAGATGGTCTCTACTATTTCAAACCTCACAACACAAGCGTACAACAATTTATTTATTCAAAATCCTTAACATCTATTCTTACATGCAAAACCTAATGCGATAGTGTGGCTATTTACAAGGTACCTTATTGACCAAATTCCTAATTAACATAACATGCTAAATATACTACCCTTGCGAGTTCACTCAACGCCGCCGTTTTGTTTTTTTCTCGATTTTTCCGCGCACGATGAAAGTAGTATGTATCGAAAGAGGACTCAAAAACAAACAAAAATGTCTAATACTAGGGTACCATAAAGTGTCACCTTTTTGAGTTATTTAAAGGAAAAGATCGAAATTAAAAAGGTGATATTCATTAAATATCTACTTACTTTGTGTTTTATTTTGTCAAGAAATATCTATTAAAACACACCTTATCGCTTTAAGCGATTTCTTCTAGACGACTTTGGGATATGTGGGGACATTGCGGAAGAAGATAACAAACTATTCAAATGTACTAAATTATGTTAATTGTTAACAAAATAACGTGAAAACCCTCAACGTTAGTAGATCATCAATAAATTCCATATTTTCTTTATGACACTTTAGGGTACCATTTTAAGAGTCATTTTTTGTTTGTTTATGTGTCCTTTAACCATATATATCGTGCGCGGGAATATCGATAAAAAAACAAAATGGCGACTGGTGACCTATGCCACAAATGTTTAAACCCCTTTGCGTGACAAAACTCATCGGAAGCACTGGCAGAATGTGAAGCTTGTAGTCAAGCAAAATTACATCGAGTACCTGCTGCCCCTCAGCCCTGATCGTCTCCAAGAACTACTGGACGCTTAGAAATCGTTCACAGCGATTTGTGTGGACCTATCAGAAATCCCACCATTAGCGGTAACAAGCATTTCGTTACTTTTATTAACGACTACAGTCGTTATTGCAGAGTTTACATTAAGAAAAATTGGAGCGAAGTATTGGACAAATTCAAAGAGTTCAAAGAGACAGCTGAAACGCACACCGGTAACAAAATCAGGTTTCTACAATCAGATAATGGCACTGAGTATGTGAACAAAGAGTTTGACACTTACCTAAAACATTGCGGAATACAACGCAGACTTACCGCACCTTACACACCAAAGAAAGAAGAACCGTACTCTTGTGGGGAAAGCAAGAACAATGATGATTGACGCAAAGGTACCACTTAATTTATGGGGCGAAGCAATTACAACTGCCAACTACCTGTCTAACAGGAGTATAAACAGCGCCATTGAGAAGAATACACCTTTCGAGTGATGATTTGGTAGACCATCCTGCATAGATCATCTCTACGTTTTCGGCAACAAAACTTTTGTGCCTAAGAAAGGCACCAATTACAAGTTTGCATCCAAAGCAATCCCAGAAGTGTTTGCTGGATACTCTTAAACTTTAAAAGCTTTCAGAATCTTCATTACTGCGAAAAAACACATATTATTTTCAAAGAATATAAGAGTCACGAAGAGCACATAGATACTACAAGGAACTTGACAAAATCGGACTACCAAACTATTTTGATGAAGATATCTAAGTTCCAAAACTAAAACAACTGTGCTCCAAGATTAGAATGAATTAACTAACTACAAAATACCAAAAACTATACGGTATGTGAAGAGTATGTATGCCAGCCAGAGCATAGACAACTCTGACATCTCAACGTTGCCTAGCAACATTTGTTTCATTAGAATTTTAGTTCAGTGTGTCAATATATATTATTCCAACATGTATTTCCTTTATAACTTTTACTTAAAAAGTTTAAATATATTACAAGCTGTTGCCCGCGACTTCGTCCGCGTGGTTATCCTTAAGCAAAATTTAAGACTCCTCAAAGTTAACTGGGGCAACCGCCCTTCCCACTCATGACTACCCGCCGGCCTTGCACATCATAAATGCGCGCGCAGTACTTGATCATTATTTTGCTGCGATGTTATTTTAAAACTGCGATATCTCTGATATTCATTGAAATCGAATGATGTAAAGGGCAATTTTGTTTTAAATTAAATACTTGTGATGAATAACGTATTTATTTGGATAAGCATTAATATCATTTTCATAAAAACACCTTCGCAAATAATGCATTATTTTAGAACAAATATGATTAGCATAAAGAAGGTTATAGTGAGCCAACCTTAAAAGATAGTCGCGGACTTTTTTTTAGAACTTATAGAGGGTAACATTTGTGTCATAAATGATTTTTGCGAAACTTTAACCGTTTACACAGCGCGCGCAGGGGCTCCTTATATTATGTTGCTTGCTAAGCTCCCAAAACCAAAACAAAAAAACCGATTTGGACAACATTCTTCATTGGTGCTCCGCTCCTATTGGTCTTAGCGTGATGATATACAGGGTGTCCAGGGTAACCTGTACCAGCGAAGGTCTGTGGTATGGGGACCTCAAAACCTATCGATAGGACCCACTGTACCTATGTTCCGTTATTTTTGGTTTATATGGCTCAATTTATGTTTTGTAGCGGCCATCAGAGCAGGCCCCTAGTTTTCAGTCAGTTCCTCAATAGTGGCGCTTTAAAATCTCTTAGAAACTATTGGATTAATTAAGTCTATGGTTTGCTATTCTTTTCTCAATTTAACTTAAACGAATCCTGGTAAAAAGGTTGTAACGGACTTCTCTCATGTAAATAGAGAATGTTTTCCATTCAACCTAAACATTGACCGAAGATGATCTCATTAGGTTGTTCCGAGAGATTTCATCTGAAATCTTCGTTATATGCATATTGATAGCTCCTAATTGGTTTAGATATTGCTATGATTAATTATGCAAGATTAGTACGTTTACTACTACACGTTCCCCTTTTAATTAGTTACGTAATGAGTACAGGCGTCATTGTTACGTCATAAAATGTAGCTACCTATTCTTAGCCATAACAGATTATCGTATCCTGTAAGTTTAGACAGGGGGCTATGTAAAAGTTGATGTGGTTATATTTCTGACACTGTTTAATAAAGATTTATTTTTACATTTACCTATCTTTCTTCTGTCCTGCGTTTCCACCAGAGATGTGCGAGGATGCGTTGCGAGGAATGTGTTTGTTATGAACCAATTGAATCGCTTAATTTACCTAGCTTCGCGATTCAAAACACTTGAAAGAATTCCCATCAAAAAGGGATCTGGCCCCCTATTCAGAACGAAGTTATCGACCGATTCAGTAAGTGAAATATATAATACACTGTGAAATGCAATAAAGAATTGAGTATTGAGTATTAAGTTTGTTTTAATTATAGTAAAATGACCTTTTTTTTTCCGGGTGAGAAATGCCTTACGCACTATCCCACTGCCTGGATGGGGGAGTGTGGGACTCTCCGCCGGTGGAGCCGGCGGCATACCCACCAAAAACACCCGGGTATACCCTCACCGCTTTGGAATAGGGCGACATGGAGCCTTGCGGATTACCACGTCGCCCCAGCGGTAGGCCCGGCCTTCGTGCCGAGCCTCCTCACGCTGCGGGGCGTACCGGTATACTAGGCACACCCCCAGACGGGCGCACCGTGCAATGGGGTGAAAGCCCGGTGCTAACACCCCGGTGCTGATATTAGTAAAATGACCCGCTAAACGGTAGTAATCAATATTTTTATATGTTAAAGCCAAAGACCTTAAGTTTTCATGAACTAAATTATATGAAAACTACCTATCTTAAAAAATGATTTAAAAATAAAAGAAAATAATCGAATCGGTGGATAACTTTGTTCTGAATCGGGGGGCAGACTCAGGGAATAGCGTAAGCAATTTTTATAAATATAAATATGCGCTAGACAACACACCTCTTGTAATGGTCTCGAAGTAGGGATTATTAAATCCCTGTGTTACGAGGTACCACACAAGGAAATAAGCTAGGGGCGTCTCCCAGCACACCCAGACCCGAGTCAACTCAGAAAAGATCGTTTCCTGAATTGACCCGACCGGGAATCGAACCCGGGACACTACGAAAATCGAGGCGAGAAACCGTGCTACAGCGCACTTCGCCAATCGTGTCGTCACCAATCTCGATGTATGTCTGTGTTAAAAACAAATATTCCTCTAACAGGCCTATAACTAATTGTGAAACATTTTGATCTAACACTCCGAGTTTCCCCATCCATTAATCTCATTCGACGCCGACTAAGGACCATACTACTTGAATACTAAGCGTCAGTCATAGAGTAACTACAAACTATATAGAGACTCCATCAATAATTGTTTTGCTTAAAATTAATGCCTCACCCCTCTCCTTGCATCGACATTGGCCGAGAACCTGCCAAAAACGGAGTGATAAGCGATCGAGTTGCTTGAGTTAGAGAAACAACAATATACAAATAACCGGGTTAAACGTCTGAACGGTCGGAATGATAAAGAATAGTACCTATATTAATAGGTTGTCCCGAAAAAGTAAGGAAACTACCAGGGATCCCTGTTTATCTTAGAATATGACACGATTATGTTGCTTGTTATTTGACTGTTTCACAGGCAATGATATGCAGTATTAGATGCCAATTGTTGGCAATAATGTGATTTAGTCATCAACCTTACGGTAATTTAAACCGATCGAAAAAGCTCATAATGGCCGCAGTCTTAAAAAATATTTTTATTCAAATAGACCTTGCAGCAAGTTCTTTCAAATAGTCAAACCAAAAGTTACAAGATAAACATGCCTTACTATAAGGTCCGTAAAATATAGCTTGATTAGAATGACAGGTGTTAAATTGATGTAACTAGGGCTGGGAAAGTACTGTTGAAAAATTTATATCTTAATGACACATCGAGTGCATACTTGTATTTTTACTGAAAGGAATAAACATTTATCGATCTCACTTTACTTTATAAATACGTAGGAGCTTTGTGCAAGCCCTACAGAAAAACTACTGCAGATTAGAATATTATTAAAACGAAAAACTCCTTTATGGAACAATGGAGTGCTCGAAAACATTGATATAAAATGTAGTAGTCTTCCTCAGTGTGAAAGTGTTGAAATCACAAATCATTGCAGTAAAATCTAAAAAAAATGTCTTCATATCAGTTATTGGTCCAAATCGTTTTTTTAACCTTTTATAATTGCATTGTGAAAGCAACTAGAGATAATACTTTTTCATGAAAAATAAACAAACAAATGAGTTGTAGTTTTATTCCATTGATGATCAACTATCCATGTGTCTTAACTCTAAAATATTGGTAACATGACGTAACCTTTAAAAGACGTCGTAGTTAATTAGATTAATAGTTTGCTATTGGTTTAAGTACATTAACTGCATCCGCGCGGACTTAGCTCTTGAATCACTTCACTCAGTATTTGAATCTAAAGTAGATTGTATTTTTATCCAGCTTTTGTAGTTTAAGTAAGTTTCATTTTAATCCATTTCCATGTGATGAAGAAGAACATACAAACAGACAAAGAGAGGTTTTTTATTAAATGATCGTTGAAATAATACATAGCCATTAATTTCTGCAAAAAAATTGTAGGTGCCGTTTTAAATCGTTTGCTGTTTTATTATATGCACAGATGCCTATGAATTTGTATAAAATGTTTAAACTCTGTTTTTATAACATACGCTTATTCAAAATGTAAAGCAACATTTAGAATAACTAATAATATATTTAAACACGATAAATTGGAATGATTCTTCGCGTTTGAAAATAACAACAAGTGTAGTCGCTCATTTGCCGTCAGTACAAAGTCATCGCGTCACTTTTTTTGATTTACCACAGATAATAAATCTATGTGTCATTCTAATCATCCTATTTTTAACGAACTATAATAAAGCGAGAAAGGCACTCCCACAGTGCTCCACCATGCCTTATTATGAACCGTTATCTCTGTTTCTTTTTTAATCACGTGCGTCAGTTGACATTTATACGCGTCCTTAATATTAACATGTTACGCGTTAAGATTAAAAGAATATTTAACGCTTTTTGCCTCATCGGTAGAGTTGTGCACGTACAGATGTACCACTCCACTACCAGAGAGTTGGAGTTCGATACTCGATATAATGCATTTTTTAATTTATTAATTCGCATGGCATGGGTTATTAGCTCGGTTCGGAGCGATCGCTCACCTACTGAGCCATACCTACAGAGCTGTGACCGTGGTTTCGATTCCAATTCGCACTTTAATCACGCGCGATCGAAAATAGTGTGTTAATTATCCATGTTGGCGATTTTTCTACCATAACTGAATAGAATAGAATAGAATAGAATACCTTTATTGCATTAAATGTGGTTGACAAGAGTAAATAATAACAATTTTGGTTTCTCACACTTAACCAAACAATTAGCATGCAACATTGGAGAGGCATACAAGTTTAATATGAATAAATAATAGGTACAATGATGAATTAATAAAATTAAATGAAAAATACAATGAATTTTTTTTTTTATTAATAAATAAGCGAGAATAGGATGTATGATAGATATTAATTGTATTATAAAATGATGAATGATGAATAGAACATCTAATTAATAATGAGCAGTAGGTACCTACCTTGCCACTTTAAAATTACAT
This sequence comes from Udea olivalis, assembly GCA_947369235.1. Taxonomy (NCBI): domain Eukaryota; kingdom Metazoa; phylum Arthropoda; class Insecta; order Lepidoptera; family Crambidae; genus Udea; species Udea olivalis. The sequence continues at coordinate 3,984,680 of OX376370.1, read as the reverse complement.
TATCGTTCGCGTAAAAAATTGTATTACATTTTTCGTCGTGACCTAGGGGTTAAGCACTCCAATTTGGATCGTGGATCGTGTGGTCCCGGGTTCAAATCTAGCCAGAACCATCTCAACCGACTTACTCTCCGGTGATTGAAAACTTCGGTAAAAAGCCAAATCAACCCGGATAACGTCGGAAGGCTCACCTACCCCACTGGGTTCTAATACCATTGGTGAAAAGTGGACAAAAAGGAACTGTGGTAAGGCTCCAGTACTGAGGAGAGTGTCGAAGTGTGGATCGCACTTATTATAACCTCGACCCCTACGCGCCAGTCATTCAGTATAGAGATTTTGTGAACTAAGTGTAGCTAAGCATTCTATAAATATGATTAATTGGGCAGTATTAATACGGCCCGGTCCTTTTGAATCGAGTGCATCGGTCAATTTGAGAAATGTACTACTTTGGCCGGTCATTATTAATAATGACTGACTACTCGTGGGCAGTTTAATAAATCAACGTTTGAGATAGCTTGAATTAACCACTTTGACCGGGTATTATGAATAATTTCACTGTCAGAATCGTACTATGGCATATTTTTTAAATGAGGCCTGTTCGTTTCTGCGGCTGGTTCATGTCAACCTAACATGACACCATGAACATGTTTTTTTCTGGAAAAATATGAGCCTAGTGTATAGCTATTAATATGTGTTACATGACTTTGTAGTTCAGTACACCACGGTTCAGATAAACATAATACATGGTGTATCTTCATTTAGAACTTCGATTTTTTCTATCTTATTGTTAATACTTTGAGCATTAGAATGAACTAAAACTATCGGGGTGGAGTTCTTAATTCTGCCATCTGAAAATCTTTTTTATTCGAGTCTACGTTGCTTGTCTGTGGCGAGGGTTCTATAAAAATTAACACTGCAGTGGGCTCACAAAAACTTATTATAAACGGCTTTTGTAAATAGTACTCTATGAAATGTATAGTTTCTGACCATCCCTCTCTATTCAACTTTAAGTATTCCACTCTAGGCGTGCTTGCGGCTATGTTGTAAAGGTTTTTGTTCAAATGGTGTATCTTTGAGTTTTCTTGATCGTTGTTAAAATATTTAATTTATCAATTTACCATAATTTTTCTGTCCACAGATTATCCTAATCTTGTTTTGTTTTTTCCACGCCCTTTACTGATTCATAGTTACCTATTGAAATAGCCACTGCGTCTTCATTTTTTGAAGCTTTCTATATACCTATTTCTTCTATATTTTCCAGGATATGATAGAATTTGGCCCCCGGTTTACACCTATGTATTACTTGTTCTGGAGCTTGTATGAAGGTGTTTATCGTAGTTGAAAGGTTTTTTCCAATATCATCTGAAAAAATGGTTAGTTGCTTACTTGATGTCTCGTTAGAAGGAGGGAATTGTGTTGACAAGCTGGCTTCGTGTGCTGAAAGTTCAATCGTTTTAGGCAGCGGCTCATCTGACTTAACTGTTTTTTGTGCTGATTCCTTTAATACCCTACCTTTGCTCATTTCATTGTGATTGATTATGCACAGATTCTTAAGTTTTTTAATAAGGTTGTTTTGTTTTCGTAGCCTTTTGAAGAGCTTACTATTTTATATATGTATTTGTATGTGTTTGATACAGTGATATGTCTGTTAAGTTCTTTACTGGATACCTCCGCTTTTTGATTTCTCTCAAATGTTTTTTTAGAGGTAAAATGATATCATTGTAAGCGTTGCTAACATCCTCGTGTTCTTCTAGAAGATTCTGATTTACGCCTGTTACGTTAAAAATATTATTCTGTAAATCGATGTTTTTAGCAGCTTCGATGGATAGTATCTTTTTCAAAAATTGGTTTTCATTGCAAAGTCTATAAAATTCTGAACTATTTTGCTCTTGTTCTTCTATTAATAAAGTTGTTAATTTTTCTTTTTCGTTTAGCTTTCTATGAAGGTCACATATCAATCTCTCATATATCTTCAGACTGCAATTTTTTTCCTCTATTTCACGTTCCAAACGTTTAATTATTTCTTCTTTATTCATTTTATTGTTATAAAATAAAATTGCTCTTTTTGTCAAGAAATGGTTATTTGATACAGTGTCAAGTTAAGAAATAAAATCAACGTCAATAATGGCTTCTGAATTATTTATTCCTGGATCAAGTTTGTTTCAATGTGTTGTGGTTTGCAACTCAGTATTGCTTGTTTTACAAATACAAAAAAAGTTAAGGTGGTCATTCTTTATATTGACCGGGAAAAGTGATAAATCAGGCCGTTTTACTCACATTGTCCATTTGACAAGGGCATTATTCATGCAGACCGGTTTTTATTAATAGTGCCCGGACTTATCAAGTGGCTTGTAACATATCTATCAATCTAGCAGATTTATTTATAAAAAAAGTCCTTTGAAAATAAAGCAATAAAAACACACTAATGTGACATCCCTAAGTTACGTCTGGTTAGTTATTCCGCGCCCTAAGTGAGATATATTCGATCACAATTGATATGCTGGGTGCATGAAACTCTAGACTACGTTCCATCAATCCTAATTGTGGTTGTAAAGATTAATAGCACAATAAGTAACACTGGGACATATTTACACGTGTCCATAATATGACTTGTAATAAAGCAGTCTTTGCCGAGCGTGTATGAGACTATAAGAACATAGTTTTTATATCATCTGATGATGGAAACTAGAGATATTCAACTTGATCTTGGTCTCCGACAGGATTATTGACCCTGTGTCCGTTTGCTAACCAGGTGACTACCCTTCCATCTGATACAGGGGTTCCCAACCTTTTTTTGTCTACTGCCCACTTTAAGAATAAATTATTTTTTAACGCCCCCTTTTTTGAACATACTTAAAAACCGCTAAGTACTTTTAACTGATTATTGAAACGCAAATTTATAGTATTCGGACAGAGTATCTTTTATTGAAAATGAAACAAACATAACTGTAACTTACCCCATGAAGCATCGAATAAATGAATTATGAATTATTCTTATATAAAAACTAATGTGAATATTGAATCTGATGCTGTTCAATAAGTTTGTTGATATCAGGTTCAAATTTACTCAAAAACAGCCGCAAGTCGCCACGTTCGGTAACACGCAAACGATTTCTCTTTTTAGTAAGCAGCGTTGCCACAGCACTAAATCCACGTTCACATAAATATGACGATGGGAATGCTATCAAAAATTGTTGAACAATTGACCACAATCCAGGGTACAATTGCGGGATCGGTTTTTGTAGCCAAAATTCTTGATATGCATTTTTGAACTTGATTTTTATTTCTTCATTTGTTGTCAATTCTATAAGTTCTTCTTCCAGCTGAGGTAACATTGCTGTGTTGACATTTGAAAACGGATCCAACACCCAGTCTGGTATTTCCAAGTTTAAAATGTCCTGGTATCGTTCGGTGAAGTCAATGTGGAGGTTTTCCAAATGTTGGCAGTAGGCAAACAAGTCGTCGTTACTGCAGTATACTAATAAATTCGGAAAATTGTGAAACTCACGTCTGCCCATATTCTTTTTGTGCAGAAGCAGTTTGGCTGCGAAAGCAGCAACGACATTTTTTGTTTTAATTAAATTTAGTTCATCGCCTTGCAGTTGGAGGTTCATGTCGTTGAACATTTTATACAGGTCTGTCATGTAAGCTATATCATTCTTTGATGTTATGAGCTTGTTGCGCAGTTCTGTATCTTTAGTTTCCAAGAACTCTATCATAGAGTCAAACAGGTTGTAAAATCGAATCAGACAATTGCCTCTTGACAGCCAACGAACTTCAGTATGAAGCAACAAACGGTTGAAATCTTTGTCATTAGTAACACACACACAAAGCTGATGAAATAATCTATCATTCAAAGAGCTGCTACGGATTTTATTGACTGCTTTGATGACATATTGCAGTGATTGAAATAGTCGTTCACTTAAGTTTTTAGCAACCAAATGTTGTCTATGAATAACGCAATGTATAGCAAGGACATCTGGAATTTTATTCTTCAAGTATGCTATGAAGCCTTTATGGCGCCCTGTCATAGCCGGAGCGCCATCCGTAGCAACTGATATAATATTTTTCAAAGGAATCTCTTTCTCTTCACAAAACTTTTCCAATGTATTGAATATGGTTTCGCCTTTTGTATCTGTCTCCAAATTTCTGGCAAACAATAGTTCTTCACGTATTTTCTCATCTTTAATAAACCTCACGTAAGATAGCAACAACGCTTCATTAGTTGGTAAAGTGGACTCATCAAGCTGAATTGAGAATTGACTAGTCCTCAGATGATTGCACAATGATTCTTCAATGTTTTCAGCCATTTCATCAATTCGTCTTTGCACAGAATTATTACTCAAAGGAATTTTTCGGATAATATCTGCGGCCGGTTTATGAAGCAAGCAGTAATACTTCCTTTATTGCTGGCAAAATTAACTCTTCTCCGATGTTGTGTGGTTTTCCTTTTTGAGCAATTAACAAAGAGATATTGTACGAAGCTCGAAGTCCGTCGTCATCTTGCTTAGCAGCCGCCGAAAATAGTTTTGATACACTTGGCTGAGTATTATGCTTCTTCTCTAGGTCTTGAAAATATGCTACATTCTTTTCTGTCTTATCTGGATGCATTTTATTCAATGAAAATGTTTTTAGACATAGAAGACACAAAGGCGACGACGGGTTTGTGGGATTTTCAATAAATCCGAATTTAATATATTCCGCAGAGTATTGCCGTCTCTTCTTTTTTACTTCCGACATTGTTTTGTTTTAAGAAATACGTAAGTGTTGAAATCAAGTACTGCTTATCTATTATGCGCGAAACCGCAAATGAAAATAAAATAAATTTACGTCGCTTATATAGGATTGCATAAGCAGCACGCACCAACAGGAATAAGACAAACGTGCATAAATTCGTTTATCTCATTCGACGCCCAATCGTACTCGACAAGCAAGAACAAGTATTATAGAACCAGCCGATTGGTATAGGAATGTACAATTCGGATTATTTAACAAAAACTTGTTAAAACATGATTGCCCGCGGTCTTTTATATCGAACCGAGTTTGAGCTATATCTTAATTAATATTAGTTGATGTTCACAAGATGTAGTCGAGAGTCCTAGCTAGGTAGATGAAATTATAAATCGACCCCAAAGCCCTACACAATGCCCCCTTTTTTTTCTGGGTCTCTTACCGCCCCCCTTTAGGCCTGCAGCGCCCACAAGGGGGCGTTATCTATCGCCCACGTTGGGAAAGACTGGACGCAGGTAAGACGTATGGGTCAGCTGGCTTTTTAAGTTTTTAGATTTTGGTTCCATTCAAACATTGGTTGGTTATCATGAATACCATCACCGATCAGAATATTTGGAGGTACCTACTGTTTAAAAACTGATTGTGTATTATTCGTTAACTTTTAAATTATCGATTAAGTTGGCTAAGTCAAACCGTCTGCATTAATAAGTTGTACTTGAGCGTCGTGGCCTAGGGGATAAGCAACCCAACTCAGATCGTGGATCGTGTGGTCCCGAGTTCAAATCTGGCCATAACCACATCTTTTTGTTCATTGTTAAATTTCCGACTAACTCTCCGGTGATGGAAAACATCGATAAAAATCAAATCAACCCGGATAACGGCGGAAGGCTCACCACCTACCATGTTGGGTTCTAATACCATTGGTGAAAAGTGGGCTTCTGCGTGTTCCGTTAACTTGCCTTTGAATACCCCGTTTGGGAAAAAGTCGTGATGGTATTATGTATGTACTATTTATTTTTTGTTAGATGGCGTTTCAAATTTCATGCTTTTGTGTTTCGTTGCAGTTTTTGTTACAAAAACCGAAAGTTATGCGTCGGAAACAACTTTTGATGGTTCATGACCTTATTATTTTGACGATCATAATTCAAGCTTCTTGACCTCATGGTAAGATTTTGAAGTAAGAAGTACTTCACAAACAAACATTTAATGATGAAAAAACATTGATGTATTTGTTTGTGCAGTAGCTACATACACAGTTCACTTCCGTACACATTGCCTATTGACTCTAACGATAAAATTATTTTGTAATAACTTCATTATTGCTGTCAGATAACCTAATTATTGTGACTAAAGTCTGTGGCAAATATTGAAATGAATTAAGTAGTATTGTGGTAGGAATGTTAGACTCTACCAAGAGGCTGATACCGATCGCTTAAGACCCGGTATTCACTTTGCTTAGTGCGAGTGCAGGTGACTAGTAGGAGCGATCAATTAGTCCAGGTGTGTAGTGCAAGTAGTGTCCAATTCTGTTTAGTGGAGGTGTTTAGTTGCTGTGTATAGTTTATCTCGGACACCTTTAATTTTGTACCTAAGGTCTTTATAATTTGACCTTTAAAGAATAGTGTACACGTCGTTGCTCAACTGGTTAAAAGACATTCATTTTTACATACTCCTGCACACATTTTTATGGTAAATCTCACATTTTTATGGTGGTCTACTTTGCCATTTTATACAAGTTTTGCAAAACACTATTTATTTATTTATTCTTTATTGCACATTTATAAAAATAGGTACAATTGGCGGACTTAATGCCTAGAGGCATTCTCTACCAGTCAACCGCAAGGTTTAACAGAGAACATACAAATTTTGGGCTGTGCAACGTATGGAATTTGGTGCAAGAAAATACAAACAACAAATTAGTTACTTAACTAAAACTTTAAAACCTACTAATACTCAAACTAACAAATACCTAATACAATTCGTAAACTTAAATAAATCATATATAGATCATAGTATACTACATAAATACATATAAACTATATATACTTATCATGCCAACAAATATACCTATCTTTATACATTGAAAATAAATATACTAATATAATATTAAATAATAATATATAAAATGAAATGAAATTAAATTGCCATTTAAGAGAGTTAAACGAAGATGCCTGAATCTGAACTCAATGAAATTGTTTACTGAATCAGCGGCTCATTTTAAACACTAAACGCCAAACACTAAACACCTGCTGTCTAGACGTGTTTAGTGGCAGGCACGCTGCGAGTGAGGGTAATGGGAGGCGCGCGGGACGAGGCCACTCGCAAAAAAATAATCGCTTTACTACGCAGGTTACTAATCACCTGCACTAACAACTAAGCAAAGTGAATACCTACCGGCCTTTAATCGCAGTCGGCCCTTGCAATCTGATTTTGGACTCTTTTTATTCTCAGACTAGCTACGACAGCATCGTTATGTCAAAAGTTATTGGCGTGTCAGTAAGGGGAAAGAAGAGTGTTGTTTTTGTTATTTTACTGCTAATTTTTACGATTTATGATTTATGAACCTTCTTTGTGCCTTAAGAAAAATATGAAAAAACAAATAGCCCAATTTGAGCCGTTCTCGAATTGGGCTAAGCTTTTTTTTCCTATTTTTCAAAACTGGATGAGTCAAGCTGAGGATGGCATGGCTGACGGGGGAGGCCTATGTCCAGCAGTAGACTATGATAGGCAGATGATGATGATAAGCCGTTCTCGAGTTTTGCGCTAGCAACACATTTGGCGATTCATTTTCATTCTTATAGATTGGTTTTTTGTATATTTTCATGATTTTTTTTGGAGTTTGCGAGGAAGATGCGCAACCTTGAAGGCCAGCTACCTTGCGGGAGGCCCGTCTTCGTAGCACATCATACTCGCTCCTTTACATAGCCATCAATGATGTAATTGTCCAATATTTTCGTAGCTCTATCATCGCAACATAGCTGCATAACACATGTCTGGTCGATGAGCAGCCTTAGAATTAAGTGTACTTGGCGATAGCGAGCAACCCTTGAAGTGGGTTCTGTCTGAGGTAAGTACTTCGTTTTGTTTTGTGTTGAGACAGCCATTTGACCCCAATTTCTCCATGTTAAGTGATCGACTGATCACTGATCTACTTTTGCGATTGTTTGGCCTGGCCTGTGAATGGTCCAAGCTCTTTAAAAAAGCTGAAATCACCCATACTCTAACCGACACTGCAATGTAATATTTATTAAATAAATACTACTTATATGCGGGAGAAACACAGACATGAAACGAAATATTTACTTATTGCCTGGCTCTGTTTGCAGGAAAACCATGCGTGTCACTGCGTCCACGCTTATTGTCGTTTTAAATAAAGGTTTAAATGAAAGGGAGTGATAAGTGTAAATCTACCTACTTGATCTTAACATACGCGATCCGTGATTTTTAGCGTGGTTTAAAATGAATCGGCGTCAAAAGAGGTGCAATGGACTCTATTTTGACAAGCAAAGTACGAACACCTTATTGATTTCAACCACACTTACTTTAAAAACTTATTTCATGTGAAACGGAAAACGAGATAAAATCTGACAGTTACTCTGTTTTCTTTTAAAAAAGATGTAATGACCTAGCGCAGGACAACTTGTAAACTCACATGTCATGGTTCTCACAGGGCCTTGATTTTTCTTCACTCAGTGTATATTAAGTTACAATTACATAATAGAGGTAAACTGCCTGCATACTCGGTTCGTTGCTCTCGCGTCGTCCTTGACGGATATCCAAGTAACTGCATTTTGCTGAGTGAACGTTGCTCTAGACAGACCGGTTATAATTTGTCGTTCTACGTTCAACAGGTCAATCTGTACCAAACTATTGCAAAATGGGTCATATATCAACAGCTTAAGGTATATTAAGTGTGATCTCGTGTGTATGTTTTCATCTATTTAGCGAGTGAGCTGCCTTTGACCCTCACATGTTGTTATTTAGGCAGTGTGACATTAGGCATATATTAACTGCCCCCTTGGTGAACTCGACTTTAGCGGAGAAGGTCATAAATTCGATTCCCAACAAAACACTCGAGCCCGAGGCAGAGATCTATAGTCTTTACTTAGCTAAGCATAGACTTATCACATCAATTATTATCTTACATAATGAGTATTGTTATAGGAATTATAACTATCTAAAAACTAAGTTAGTGTTGACCAAAAAAATTATATTTTAAGAAGTAACTGATACAGCTGTTCAAAGTCTAAGTCTAAGTCTAAGTTTAAAAGCTAAGCACGCTCTAAGTCCGCAACGCGTAACCAAATTTACATGCAGAAAACTTTAATAACTATGGAAACATGATATTACAAAATACTTTCTGAACACCCCAACCTGTTAGGCACCCTAACCTACATCGTAGATCATGTGGTCCCGAGTTCAATCCATTTTTGTGTTCATTATTAAATTTCAGACAAACTCTCCCGTAATGGGAAACATCGATAAAATCCAAATTAACCCACATAACGGCGGAAGGCTACCTACCACGTCAGGTTCTAATAGGGATTTCTGAGTGTTCCGTGACATCAACGGTCACTCGCCTCTAGATGGTAGGTATATTATATTAGGTTACTTACGTTCTGAATATCGCCATTTCATCCAGTACCGATTGTAGAAACTTAATGGCATAATGTTGCCCTTAGCCTTCTGACAATTCATTATATATATTTTTATATATTGCCCGTCAAGACGACCTCACTCCACCTGGTGGAAAGCGGTCGTGAGGCCCAGATATGAGGTTTACAAGCCCAGTCATTCAAACGAACCACTGGGCTGGCCATCCTCACCTCGAAGGCCTGCAGAAATGCCTTTTCACGCCCCGCTTGAAGAACCCGGGACTATAAGAGCAAGGAAACAAATGTGCTGGAAGAGCGTTCCACGTCTGGATGGTACGACAAAGAAACGAGTCACGGAACCAACGGTAGTTTGGGCCAACAAATGTTGAATTGTGTGTGGATGACGCCGAAGTCCAGCACGCATGGTACGGGAGTGAAAAGGTGAGGGTGGAATAAGCTGAAATAACTCGTCCGAGCATACCCCATTGTAGAAGCGATAGAGAACACTTAGCCTGGCAATGTCTCTACGCAATTGGAGAGGCTCAAGGGTCACAGTTGCCTCTGGGTTTCCAATAATACGGATAGCACGCCGCTGCAACCTGTCAAGAGTTTCGAGCTTGGCGGAACCGTCCCAGAGATGAGAGCAGTATTCCACACACGAGAAAACTTGTGTCTTATACAAAAGACAGAGCTGCCCAGGCGTGAAGAATCGTCTCACTCTGTTCAGGATTCCGAGTTCACGGGATGCAGTTCTAATGACGTTCTCAATGTAGTATCTTGGTACCAAACTTATTATCCTCTATTCGGCTAGCCTTTTTCGTATTAATAAATGCATTGTTTTGTTAGAAGGCAAGGTTTCCATTATTAGAATCAAGACTTTCGCTTTGAAATTGATGTGATTCGAGTTTTTTTGCTAACTCATCAACTGTTATTCAAAATAGATTACTGCAACGATGCTGAACACCGTGGTTTAGTTGGACGCAATTCAACAAAATACGTACAAAATTACTAAATTGTAATGCGCTCAGTTTGCTATAGTAAACTATAGTCCTATACTGAGTCCAAAATCCCAGGGGCCGTATGACAATCTTTTGCCACTCGCAGCGAACGTGACCTTTAACGGTTCTAAAATGCACACTTTGTTGTATAGACTAAAAGTGAGCATTTTAGAACCGTAAACGGTCACGCTGCGATAGTGACAAAAGATTGTAATACAACCCAGGCCATCAGCCGTCGATCAGGAAGTGACATAGGCTATGTTTTTTATATAAGTATTTTGGATTTATTTTTGCTGGAAAGACAGTCGCGGGCGAAGCCGCTGACGGACAAGTCCCTTTCCTAAAACTACAGAGATTTATTTTAGTGGCCCCCCCGACCAACCTCTCGGTTATGCAGAAAGGCACACTATTCCTAGCACACCGTGAAGTGTACCAGGGACCATCTGCGATAGGTCCTGCCGCCACATAGCACAATGCATTACACATTATGGTACTCATAGGCGAGTAGCCCGTGGCATAACCCACTACCATTTATCCAGAATGGTACCGGAGCAGTTATAGTCGCTCACCACGCGCATCCAAAGAATGCTAGCGGCTTCAATCCCCGCTGGGGACGTCAGAGAAGCCAACTACCATTTCTCCAGAATGGTTCCGGAGCTGTATAGCACGCTCACATCTCAATGCACTGCCGTACATCTACCCTTAGCTACAGCAGGGTGGCCGGATAGGCAATCTAGCGGATACCCATCTCCTTGCTATCCAGGCAAGTACCGGAGGAGTGGCAAGCCGCTATAAGGGTTCCTCACTAACCCCGCATCTAAACACTTAGCGGCCCAACGCCCTAGACCAGTGAATTTAGCTGCTCGTTGCGCGCGAGGAGGGACGCTCGGTACACACTACCGAGCAGACGAACATGCCCCACCTCTGCAACTAACCACATGCCACCACGAATGACACCGCTGACGGACAGCTGATAAGTAAATAGACGGAACAGACACAAGCTTTATACAATTGTGGCTGTAACAGGTTAACTACTACACGTACGTGAGCACTGGCGGTCTCGTCGCTTACGGAGAAAAAACAGTTTAAACCGGCTCGGCCAGTGGTCAAGTTGGAGCTTAAAAACACATGTGTCTTAAATTTAATTCCTATAAATACGTGAAACTTACGAGTAAATCTGACTACTTGTTGTGAATGCTTTCCAAATTTTTACGAAATGACGTAATTTTTGAACCAGTATGATACCTTACGGCTCGCGTACACCTAATCCGTCATCGGCCAAACTCGGCTGATCAAATTCGTCCTACGGCTTGCGTACACCGAGCATAGTCAAACGAGTAGTCCGATTAGATCTGTCCGCCATTGACCTACAAAATCGCTTTTGGTGTACGCGTACTGTTAATATTATACGTTTGATTATACGGATTAGGTGTACGCGAGCCGCTAGTAGTTCTGTCCACCATTGGCCGATAAAACCACACGCATGTAAATGAACGGTGGGCGTTCACCAAAACCTATTTTGTCGGCCAATGGCGGACAGAAAACACGGTTGATTTGATCGGCCGAGTTTTGCCGATGACGGCCAAGCATAGTTCGGGCGATTAGCGGATTAGATGTACGCTGATTTTCCACCAGCGATATGATATGCAGGGATTAAACCGTTTCCACAGATGCTATGCTATGTAACGGACCAATTAAGCTGTGCTATGTTAAGATACGCAGCCGCAAGGTAGCTGAGCAAGTAAGATGCGCAGCTCGCGCTATACGATGTAAAGCCTCCTCCACACGTCGATGGCAGATGCATCAGCAGATGGATCTCCACGAGCCGTCCACACGTCCGTTGGCCGATCAGTCGGTGTTAACTCTCGACAGACGGAACATGTACGCAACATTTAAAAAAAATGATGTTGAGACTGTAGCTGCTCAGTTATTCATTTCTTTAGTACCTACTTTTAACTACTTCTTGAGTGTGCATCATAGTAGAATTATTTAAAAAACATGGGGAAGAAGAAGGTGGTGGATGCAGGCTATACATAGAAACACAACGAAGAAAGTAGAATAGAGACTAAAGAAAATAAAATTAAATGTTTCGTCGGTGCTCTTAGTCATTTAGAGAACGAGATTAACAACAACGAAAAAAAAACCGCGGGAAGCATGCATGCACTCCCATTCGCAACTCCGTACTGACTGATGCGTCGTCAGACGTGTGGACAGTCACCGGGCATCTCGCTGGAAACTCTTTGATGTGTGCCAAAAAACCGACAGCAAACGGATTGGCGGCAGACGCGTCTGCCGACGTTTAATACCTACCACAGTCGCACAATTCTACCCATCTACACGTCGGCGGACGCATCCGCAGATGATATCGGCAAACGCATCTGTCGATGTGTAGAGTATCGGCAGTAGGGAAGGCACGCACAGCACATCCATTCACACTCGTATAAAAAGCAATGCTTAGTAGATCCCGTTGCCACCAGTGCTAGATAATGAATATGATTGGTGGATATCAAACACATCTACAGCAACGTAGCATAGCACATCTTGATCAGATTAACGTGGACATTATGAGTCACTGTGTCAAGTTTAACATTCCGTGGCTTCATTCATTAAGTAATCGGTAATCGTTTGGTTTTTACTAAAGCCTTTGCAATTATTATTCAGTGACGTAGATACTAGACTCTATGATGTAAATAATTACTTAAGTATAATGCCTTTTATTTGGTGCGACCAAGCGTAAGTTGTTTTGATGTTTTACCAATTTTATTAAGAGCACGACAATAAGGTGTAACGAAATGTGACTTTACAAAACTACCCTCACTAGGACCCTTTGCCTGTAATGTAACGGTACAGAGTCCAGCATTACATCAGTGAGGGAGGAGAACCGAACATTATATATAGTATAGTGCGCAAACTGTTATGTTAAGTAGTCACCCAAATGGCAAAAAATGCACCGAATTTACGATTTTAAGTTTCAATAAAAAATAATCGCGACCTCGGTAGCGAAAAATTTTCTATCTGGGAAACTCGGCCACGGAGGTGTACGGAGGCTTAGTAGCCTAGGCAACGAATGATTTCGGATGGAAAAGTCGAAAGCAGAAAGTTTGGCTTATGAACTTTGTGTGGACTAGTTAAGAGATAAACATAATAAAAGCCCTTACCCCTCCGACGTGAGCCCGAGGGTAGGGGGCCCAAAGAAGGTCCCGTTTTTTATTTTTTTTGCCTACATCTCGAAAACGCACTCCCTACAACTTTGGCATTCACTCTTTTTATCAATCTCCAATCTTTGCCTAGCTATGAGTCTCGAATAATGGTAGATTTTCAAATATATGTTAAATTTAGTAGTATCTGTAGTGTGTTTGTTTCTTCAGAACTTCTGACTGGGTGAACCGATTTTGATGATTCTTTTTGTATTTGAGCACTCCCCGTGTGGTCGCAGTTTAATTTGGTCCAGTTCTGGCAGTGGCATCCATGATTGGTTGACTTATTTGTAAATTAATAAAAATGCTTAATTGCAGCTAAAATTATAGTTTCAAGACTTTTTTAGTTATAATACTCCATAAAGCGTTTTAATGAAGCAAACCAGGCTTTTGGGCGGCTCCGCTACTGGGGCCCTTAAACTGGCTGGGCCCCTAGGCCCGGGCCTACATCCGGCGTATAGGCGTAAATCCGGCCCTGGTCCTAGGTTGACTAAAGTAGGCTATGTTCGTTATATTCAACAATGTCCATCAGTTCAATATCATGTTACCTATCTTGGCAGATTGATAAATAAAGTCAGCATGTAAAACTATGATGACTAACACAGCGAAATTACCATTGTAAATAAAGCGACCCATTTTTTGATCAGATAGTAAAGATGCAACAATTAAAATTATTATGCAGCGGTCGTCCGGTCAAGGTGTCATAATGGTAGATTTTAATTATCTGGACTTGACAGCCGTGGGAGTAGGGCAGCCAACTTTGATTCATAAATAAATAAATATCCCTGGACATTATTCCACACAGCGCCATCTAGCCCCAAAGTAAGCTAATTAAAGCTTGTGTTATGGGATACTAGACAACGGATAAACATACTTAAATACATTTTCTTTTGTAAATACATACTTATTATACATAGGAGACACCCAGACCAGTACAAACAGACATGTTCATGCACACAAATGTTTGTACTGTGCGGGGATCGAACCCGCGGCCTCTGGTGTAGTAGCCAACTTCTTAACCATTACACCAAGTCGGTCGTCGAAGTCGTCATTCATTCGTGGGATAATTTGCAAACCAAAGATATACACTTGTTGCAAACCCTGTTAAACTTTTTTACTGACAATTTTACTGACCAATCCATTTATAGTAAGCTTTGGCTTTGTATGCACGATATTTTGGTATGCGATACGATGATGGACATGTTTATTTAAGTACGCGTACGGCACATGTACTATTGTTTTAGGGTCAGTGTCTAACCTGCTGTTTCCAGTTTATTTGCATCGGTACTTAAATATATTTTTTGTCATTTGATCAGGAAATCTACATTGATCTTTCTGAAATATTTTGCTACTTCAAAATCCTTGAGTGTGACTCCTTAGGGAAGAAGGGGCATGTATTTCAGAGCAAACAGTGTAAACTTCTCTTTTCATTAGTTAACTGTTTGCTTATTTATAGTATCAATATAATTGTCATATTTTATAAATGAGAGCACACTTGCTTACGATCTACTCTTGCAATGGATTAAATAACAAATATTTTTTAAATTAAATGTCGCACTATGTAATAAACAAAGAGCCCATCATCAAGCATACCGATTTCGCACGGACTGTCCCGCTTGGCCGGCAACTCAGTGCCACCCTAAAATCCGTCTAGTTCGTTCATAAGTTACTTTAGTGCATAAGGTTGAACATTTCGTAACGTGACGTGATTCGCCGCGGACTAGACGATGCGCGGGCGCACGATCTAAGCTTCAGTTTCGACATTTGACACATCGAAGGTCCAACGAAACGGTTTTGTGTTTTTAAAGTGCAAACTGTTAAATGAGTTCTGTTGGATGATGGACCTGTTTAGTGTAATTTAGTTTTATTTATAAGGATCTAAGGTTAGTGGTTTATTATTTTAATTTAAAAAATTTATGGTTGGTATTTTTTTATCTATTTAATATTGAAATTATTAAATACCACAATTAATTTCGCTTACATGCATATTTCATGGGTTTTATATATTATTTATATATTATTTTTAAAATCAAATAAATTGCATCGAAAGTAAGGAATTAACAAAAACCATTTTTGATTATCATTTTTTTAATTAGCCTATATTGTCCCACCGCTGAGCAAAGGCCTTCCCCAAACATAAGAAAGTTAAAATTAAAAAAATATTCAAACTCAAACCATTAAATTAGTAAGTATTGTGAACAATAAGAAAAAGATCCCTAGAATCCGATCGAATTCTTCTAGTTTTATCTTTTTGATAAGAAATAAAATTAGGAAAATAGATACATTTTTGTACGATTGTAGAATAATTGCACCTCAAAAAATAAAAAAACAAACAATTGCCTTTAATGATTACTTATAAAGTCTCTAGAACTTTGAACATGCGCTAAGACGCGCTCACGACGCCCAGACCCCAAGGAATTTAGAAATATGTGTATTCAAATTACCTACTTAATTACCCAACTGTTAGTTTCAAACTGTTCTTGCATATATTTAAGTTTTGACCATCGCATCAAGAAAACAGTTATAATTAATTATACTTCTAGAATCCAATATTAAAGAACTTATTATTAATATATTAATACAAATTATTAAACGTAATATAATTAACTAAAGGACCTGTTTTAAAAATTATTTCCCCGGTAAAAACTCATTATTGTAATTATCTGGGCTTTTTATTTTTGGGCTTTATTTTAATAGGAGATATAGTCTAATAGGTAGAAACTTGTAAATTTAACCGACTGCCGATGAAGGATTTACCTTATTTGTTTACAAACTTACTTTTAAGTCATATCTTTAGCAGAAATAGCCGAAGTTTAAGCATGTATGTTTGAACTCAAACTCTGACTCAATATACTCGTATCTTTAATCAAATAGACCAGAGCAAGTACTTAAGAATCGTCAAAAACTCAAGTATATACTTATATCAAACAGAAAATATATAGGTATCTACTCAATACTTATCTACTATTAAAATAAAGACACGATTGACGTAGTGCGCTGTAGCACGGTGTCTCACCTTGACTTGCGTGTCCCGGGTTCTATTCCCGGTTAAATTGGCCCGGGTCTGTGTGTGCTGGGACTGGTTCCTTGCAATAACGTGTGTTGTCTAGGGCATATTTATATTTATTTAATAATTTGAATTTCTTAATTATTATTATAAATGCAAAAGTTTCTAAGGATGTATGTTTGTTACACTTTCACGCAAAAACTACTGAACGGATTTGGATGAAACTTTACAGTAATACAGCTTAAACATCAGATCACACATGGGCTACAATTTATAAAGATTTGATGTAATTTGGCCATATTAAATAACGATGACGCGGGCGAAGCCGCGGGCGAAAAGCTAGTAAAAACAAAATGAGACTTTACCACCGCATCGGAGTCACCGTAAAGACACGGTAATATTAAAAGATAACATTACCGTGCGGAATTGTTTCTGTCCGAGAAGACCAGGCGGGAAACTCAGCAGTTACTTTTTAAACGGTGGGGTATACAATGCGAGTTAGGAGAGTACAATTTGATGTTCATAAAAAAATGCTTAGGTCACACAGATGAACCTAATAATAAGTACATCTAAGCTGCAGTACCTATATAAAACACAAGCTACCCCAACAGACTTCGTTCTGTCAAATGTTTGACAGCTGGTGTCAATAATCAATACCTCGCCCGCTTTTCTCCGTCATTTTTAAATGCATTTTCTGTTCAATCATAATAAAATATAGCCCATATCACTCCTAAATAGTTTAGCTTTCTGTTAGTGAAATAATTTTCACGATCGGATCAGTAGTTTCGGTGCCTATTCAATACAAACAAACAATTAAATCTTTACTCTTTAAAATATTAGTATTGTGGCAAACCGAACTCATTTTAAAACTTGTATCTATTTATTTTGTAACTGTAACTGTAAAAACTGTAACTGTCAAACTTAAATTCATCCTTTCTTTGTTTCACATCAGTATGTCACTTATACATAAACTAACTCTTTGTCACGTAAATTGCTTGCTAAAAAAATTATTATTAATTTACATGTGGTTGGGGAAAAAGTCTTTTCGCATATAGTTTCTATGAACTTGTAATAAAACCTCTTTGGCTTCACTATTTTTGTATCTGGCTGGTTTTGGTATCATTAAAAGTTTTAATTTTAAAGAAGATAGTTCCAAATTAAAGATAAAATAAGATAAGATATTCTTTTTTGCACAAATATAACAATTACGAAATAGTACATTATGATATAAGTGCGGTAAGTTGAAAATTACAGCCGAGGCGATATTGCTAGCCCGAGCCGTAGGCGAGGGCTACAAGAAAGCAGAGGCTGTAATTATCAAAGCGCACGTATGTCATACGACGTTTTATAACATATTTGAGAGGAAATAAATAAAAATCGGACTTTCTAAAACAAATAAAATCTTTAATCACTTGCTAGAGCAGTTAGAAAATGTTTACTTGTTCACAAATTAGCGATGCGCGCGCATCAGCGCTTTTTTTTAAGGCGAAAGGCATTAAAAACAGCCAGTATTACTAATAAAGTAAATTAATATTTCTGTGTTTTTGTTACAGATGGTTGTAATTTATTGTCAAAATTAAATAAATTTAAGAATTAAATGTGCATTTATTATATTTCATCTCCCAAAGTTAATTTTATTCATAAAATGTTGACCTCTTTTCTGACATAAAAACTCTTTGCTAAAATTTAAAAAAGTACCGTTCGTTTTAGACTGAGCATCTTGCTAAACCGTACGTTTTACCATAATAAAAAAAACTCGTGCGTTTTACATTACATTACCGCACAAGTGCGTAATGAGATACATTACGTTATTGAAATTGGTGAAATAAGAGACCCTTTACGAGCAAATATGTTATAAATAAAGTTTACATAACTTATTAGTACAGTTTAGGCGGCCTTAACGCTAGGAGCGATCTCTTCCAGGCAACCTTCGGGTAGAAAAACAAAAAAGAGTAAACAGTTGAGGTGGTGCAAGATGAGCAGTTAATCAATAGAAAAGATAAACATATTGACTAAAACAATAGACATACGTATTATTAACATAGCAATAAATAAACTTACACAAACATACTTAAATCAAGAAACATAAAGTTTTGTATGAATTATTCAGAAGGCACTTAAGTAACAACACTAAATCATTAAGGCGATGTTTGAGTCAAAGTGACAGAAAATATGCTTTGACCCGTGATTTGAAAATAAGCAGGGCTTTGGAAGACCTTATAGAAAAAGGCAAGGAATTCCTTAAGCGAATAGATTGGACAGAAAAAGATTTATAATAATATTCAGTGGGATGAGGAGGAAATGACAGAAGCAGTGAACGGCACGAACGCATATCACCACCTTTGCAGATTGCTGAAAATTGTAACGTTGTTTGAGATATGGAGTAAAGTAGGAGTAGAGTAAAGAAAGAACGGGAAAATCGCGACGAAGACGTATTGGGAGCCAGATAAGTTGAGAGCGGAATTCGGAGACATGATCAAACTTGCGCAGACCGAAGATAATACGAATATAGAAATTTTGAAGTCGCTCGAGATTATTAAGAAAGTTTTCACTGAAATCCAGATAACAGGCATCGGCGTAATCAAGGATAGGAAGAAGTAAAGCCTGCACAAGAGCGATCTTAGTAGGAATTTATTATTCTTAATTGGCAAAAAGTTCCGGAGTCTACTAAGTGAACTAGCAGAAGCAAACATTCTTCTACTCACCTCGCTTATCTGCTTATCCCAGTTTAAGGAGCTATCCATAAAAATACCAAAATTCTTAACCACTTTACCATACGGAACATTAACCCCATCAAATAAAATAGGTGGTAAAGAGTTCCAGGCGATCCTGGAGATTTGATGCGAACCACCGACGACTAAAACTTGCGTTTTATCAGGGTTAACTTTGAGGCCAGACGCTTTACTCCATTCCAGAATACGCACAAGGTCGGAGTTCAGGACTTGGATGGCCTCATGTAAGTCGTTAAGGCAGCCCTGGGAATATATCTGTAGGTCGTCTGCATATAGGTGGTAGGGGCAAGAAAGGATATGAGTAATAGCATTAATGAATAGGTACCATTAAAATTAGGAAAAAGTGTGATTTTCATTTGTTTTTCTTACGTCAAGATGAGTGAATCTAATGAAGAAATTCGATACATTTTTAAATTTTACTACCTACAAAAAAGGTAACAATGCAACGCAAGCCGCGAAATAAATTTGCGATGTTCATGGACCTAGTGCAGTGTCTGTGCGAGTAGCAAAAATTTGGTTTAAGCGTTTTCAATCCGGAAATTTTGATGTCAAAGATGCTCTGGTCGCCCTATTATGGATCAAATGGATGCCATTTTTTTAAAAGTGAAGCAAGATCGGCATATCGGTAGTTACGACGTAGCTGAAGAACTGAGAATAGAGCACAAAACAGTTTTGGCGCATTAAAAAAAAACTGGGTACACGAAAAAAAACTATATTTGGGTACCTCACGAGCTCACTGAAAGAAACTTAATGAACCGTGTACTTATTTGTGATTATTCACTACGACGTAATGAAACCGAACCATTTTTGAAGAAGCTGATAACTGGTGATAAAAAGTGGATCACGTACGACAAGAACGTGCGAAAAAGGTCGTGGTCAAAGGCCGGTCAGGCTTCACAGACTGTGGCGAAACCCGGTTTAACTCGCAACAAGGTGATGCGGTGGGATTGGAAGGGCATTATTCATTATGAGCTGTTACCACCAGGCAGGACCATCGATTCTGAACTATACTGCGAACAACTGATGAGATTAAAGCAAGAAGTTGAGAGAAAGCGGCCGGAATTAATCAACAGAAAGGGTGTGGTTTTTCATCATGATAACGACCTCACACATCTTTAGCCACTTAGCAAAAATTAAGAGATTTTGGCTGGGATGTGTTATTGCATCCGCCGTATTGTCCTGACCTTGCACCTTCAGATTTCCACCTGTTTCGGTCTCTTCAGAATTATTTAGGCAGTGTCAGGTTAACATCACGAGAGGACTACCAAAACCACTTGTCGCGGTATTTGATCAGAAGCCTCAAAATTCCTATAGCAATGGGATCATGTCCCTACCTACAAGATGGCAAAAAGTAATCGAACAAAATGGCACCTACATACTTTAGTTAAATGTAAATATACTATTTTTTTTTTCTTAAAAAATGCGAAGAAACTTTTTCCCCAACCTATTATTTCACGGCGTTTTCCTCCATTTTTCCCTCTACGTTTGCATTATGTATAGAAATAGATTAAAGAAATGGATGTACGAAAAGCTCATTGTGATGAGAGCTCAACTAATGCTGTTAAAAGCTGAAATCAAATACATCGAACCATTGATAACACTTAAATTGAAATAGATGACGCGAATAGGTACTTCACGAAATCCCTTTCGTAGGCAAAAAAACCATTATGCTATGTTTTTACCAATATAGTTTGGCATTTAACGATTTTTTTGCTTAATATTATTTTGCCATAACGTTTTTTCTCAGCATATTTATTGTGGCATACATTCAATATCAAGTACTTTCAAAATATAGTGTTATAATTGGCATATCAAAAAAAAGGGCATCTTTTTTGTCGCTGCTTCACTTAGTCCATGCTCTACCGTTATTGCAATAAATGTCATGTATTGAGTGAGAAACGGCGGCTTCGTATCACCAAACCTATCTTGTTGACGCCACTAAAAAGTATGAGTATGACCAGCTCAGTGACTGCTTTGCATTACTGTGCTTGTCAGCATCATGTCTGGACCCCACGACCGGTTTCCATCAGGTGGATCGAGGTCATCTAGACAGGCACTTTATAAAAAAGCTGTATTGTACTAAATTACATTTAATGGATTTCATTGGGATAACTTACCAAGATCATCTTACCCCTAACTGAGCAACCATGACTTTTCACCAATGAAAGTCGTCGTAATGCTCATTTACGCAGATTTTGCTTGTTCTAATAAGTGAAAACACTATGACTGCGCCTTGCGTAGGTAATACACGATAACACAGACCACTGTGTCCGAAGACACGCGTTACCGTCTTCCTCGGGATCGCAAACCCAAACACCGGGCCCTTTTAGTCGCCTCTCGACAGACAGGGATACCTCGGTAGTATTCTCTTCCCATAACCGCAGTAACAGGTACCTAAGTACCTAACTTAACTAAGATTCATAATATTGTATGGGAACAAGTACCTAAGTACCTAACTTAACTAAGATTCATAATATTGTATGTTATCAGATATATTTGTAGTTCAGATTGATTGTTCAGAGATTGACGCAGCATTTTTGACGATTGAATAAACTACATGCAACAGCCCTGGGTGTTTAGGCTTGTCTTTCGCTCGGGCCCGAGTCGGCTTACTTCTCTCTTCTTTTATTACGGTAGGTTGAAGGATTGTTGTATCTATAGTGTTAATGATTTCTTTACTCACATTTTGCATGCTGTTAATATTTAAGCACAATAGACAGTGTTTAGATAGTTAAATTTGTTTTTGTGTGGAAGTGATTCGTACCGGTGAATGAACTTTCCGGTTTTAGGAAATAATTATTAAAAAAAAGTGTTTTTGAAAATTTCAAATAATTCAAAGTATCATATTTCTTGGGAATGGCGTGAAAATATAAAAAACCAGACATATTTTCTGACACATCACTTACCTTACCGCGCCCTGAGCTGAGTACTGCTGAGTTACATTCTACGGTCTTTGCAAGCTGTCAAAACGGGCCTATTAGATTTCGACGACTGTAGTTAGGTATCAAAATATTATTTTTTAAATACTACATTTACTACCTATAAACCCTCTAACCGCCTTTCTAAACATTTCAAATCAACCCTCGGTAAACCAATTTTTGCTCAGCAGGGCCTACACTTCTAATTAAATACTGTTTGTGTACTAATCACCTCGTTGCGATATCCTATTTACCTACTTTCTATATGGACGTATCTACTATATTCCGGGTTCAATTCTTGGGTCAGGTCAACTTAGATACTATCCTCCTTGTTCATCAAAACATAATCAGTTTTACCACTGTTTCACTAATCATCTGTCGTCTCATTTATTCTCAGCTCATGAACGCAGACATATTTTGTTTTTATGGATGTGGATGTACAAAAGGGAGTGCAATGCACACTTTTTGATGGTACTACATTTATTAATAATGTAAGGGTTTTGAACATTAGTGGCATAGGCCATTTTGTTTTTTTCTCGATCTTTGCGCGCATGATGAAAGTGACATATATAGAAAGAGGACATTAAAACAAACGAAAAATGTTAGGTAATATGGTACCCTAAAAGTGTCACGTTTCCGAGTTATTTGAAGGTAAAGATCGATATGAAAAAAGTGATTTTTATGGGAAATCTACTAATTACGAGGCTTTTCGTATTATTTTGTTATTAATCGACTGGCCTGTTGGTGCAATGGCAGCGATCCTGCCTTTAGCACCATAGGTCGTGGGTTCGATCCCCACCCATGACAAGCATTTATGTGAAGAACATTTGTGTTTGTTGTGTGTCTGGGTGTTATTATCTATATAAGTATGAATTTAGAAATATTTAAGTATGTTTATCAGTCTCTGACACCCATAGTACAAGCTCTGCTTAGTTTGGGGTCAGATGATCTTGGTGTAAATTGTCCCAGATATTTATTATTTTATTATTAATAATAATACCTAACCGATTTTAGGATATTAGAACAGTCTGATAACTTCTTCCGCAATCTCCCCACAGTCCAAAGACGTCTAAAAGAAATAGCTCAAAGCGATAAGGTCACTATTTGCCTGTCCTATGCTGTCACAAATACAATTGTATTTCTCCTATGCCATAAAGTAATATTTGACATGAAATTTGATATCTCTTTGTAGCTTTTTAGGGTTCCGTACCTCGAAAGGAAAACACGGAACCCTTATCCTTATAGGATCACTTTGTTGCCCGTCTTTCAGTCTGTCAAGACCCTTTTTCTCAGGAACGCTTGGAGGTATCAAGCTGGAATTTATATCAAATACTTAGATCTACTGTCCCTTGAAGCTGTGAAAAAATCCAACTTCTAAGCCAACACCATCAAAAGATACAGCCGTTTATGCCGCAAATTTTCGTCACTCGCAAGGGATTTTTTTTGTTTTTTTGTATTATTAAAGTAAGTAATCTTTGTACTTTATTGGTTAAGTAAGTTTTGATAAAACAGTTCATAACAAATTGGGAGCCAGCGTCTGCTAACAAACTATTGTATAGTTTGGCAGATTTTGTAAAATGAAGAACTGTAAAACTAAAAAGCAAATAAACGATTTTTTTTTATTATTTATTTATTTTATTTATTATCAAAACCAACAGGATACTTCCCGTGAACTCAGAATCTTGAAAATTTCAAGATTCTGAAGTTTCTTAGGAGATTCTTAGAAGATTCTTAGGTACTAAGCAACGTCTTATAGCACAGATAAAGAAAAATTGCGTAAACGGTAAATTTTTAGTTCCATCATATAATAAAAATATTTTTAATAAATATACCTACAGGTTTGTACGGAACCCTCGGTGCGCGAGTCCGAATTGCACTTGGCCGGTTCTTTTTAACCAAACAACCGGTCAAAACCACATTAACTTCATTATTTTGAGCACTTACAAATGCACAATCCAAAAAAATGCGACAGTACACATAACCAACCGTTTGAATGTCCGGAAATCTGTTATTCTACTTATCGTGTTATTTTGTCTGGTTGACAAAATAACACGATAAGCCACATATGTAGAAGATTTTTAGTTAATTATCACCCTTTTCATATCGATCTTTACCCTCAAATAACTCGGAGACGTGACACTTTAGCTCCATTAAGTATAATTTCAGAACTATTATTTTAGTGAAACTAAGGAAAAAAATAATACATTTAAAGAAATCATATCTCGGCTCCGATATCACTTAAAACAATTCTAACCACTCAGATATGTTTCTTTCTTAGGGTTCTATGAAACAGTGGTAAAATTATTGCTGGTCGCTAATAAAAAAAATAACGCCACGGGTCCATACAAAATTACTCAAACCCCTTTACTTCAACATACCTTTTTCTTATAATGCCTGTCAAGATGACCTCACTTTACTTAATGAAAGGGGTCGTGAGGTCCTGATATGAGGCTGAAAGCCCAGTCATTCAAACGAGTTACTGTGCTGGCCATCCACACCTTGAAGGCCTGCAGAAATGTCTTTTCACGCCCCGCTTGAAGACCTCGTGACCATAAAGAGGAAGGAAACACATGCGCTGGAAGAGCATTCCACGTCTGGATGATACGACAAAGGAACGATTAACCGAACCTTGCTAGCCAGCAAATGCTGTATTGTGTGTGCATGGATGACTACGTAGTCCAGCACGCGTGGTCTGGGGGTGGAAGGGTAAGGAAGGGATAAGGGACTCTTCAGAGCATTCCCCATTGTAAAAGCTATAGAGAACACTTAACCTGGCAATGTCTGTAACGAGGGAAGGTTTCCGATAATACGGGTGGCACGCCGCTGGAACCTGTCGAGAGCTTCGAGTAAGTACTTTGCGGAACCGTCCCAGTGATGAGAGCAGTATTCGAACAAAGAGCTGCCTAGGCGTGAAAAGTCGTCTAACTCTGTTCAGGATTCCGAGTTTACGGGATGCTGTTTTGATGACGCTCTCAATGTACTCCCGCGTGTATTCTGCACTGCCTGTAATCTCTGTGTTTGACCGTGTGGTTGACTGGTAGAAAATACCTCTAGCGATTAAGTCTGCTATTTATACTGTAAATTCTGTGCAACAAATAAATGAAGTTTTGTTTTTAGCATGTTTTGAAAGAGCCCTTACCACTTTACACTAAATAAATCTTCATGATTCCGCCTTCAAATATCATTCGCAAATATTGATTGATCATTGTCTCAAATCGATGGCTATTACGACCAATGAGCGTCAATGCAAATGACCTGAATTCGACGACGACCTGAATACCCACTTGCTATAATGTTCTTTCAATACTGCAGGCTTTAACTCAAACTCGAAATAGCTTTAATCAATTAGACTTGTACAAGTAACTATTTATGAATTGTCAACAAAAGATAGTATTTTTATACTAATTCTAACTAATCTTACTATACTGCACTTACTTACTTACTATACTGCACTTACTTACTTACTATACTGCACTTACTTACTTACTATACTGCACTTACTTACTTACTATACTGCACTTACTTACTTACTATACTGCACTTACTTACTTACTATACTGCACTTACTTACTTACTATACTGCACTTACTTACTTACTATACTGTACTTACTTACTTACTATACTGCACTTACTTACTTACTATACTGCACTTACTTACTTACTATACTGCACTTACTTACTTACTATACTGCACTTACTTACTTACTCATATTATAATTGCGAAAGTTTGGGAGTATGTATGTATGTATGTCTGTTACTCTTTCACGCAAAAACAATTGAACAGATTAAGATGAAACTTTGCCACATCAGCTATCAGACATCAGAATATGATATAGACAATATGATTTTCTCTCCTTTCAAGACAATATTTTAAGATTTAGGTACGATATTTAGTGTATGTATCTTTAAATTTATGTATTATGATTATGTATGGGTAATATGTATATTTTGTATTATTAGTATATTTTATTTCCGCTTTTATGAGACACCGCCAACACGATTTCTGCTTCGCCCAGTGGTTGACTGGTAGAGAATGCCATTGGGCATTAAGTCGGCCAATTGTACTTTTTCTTTGTGCAATAAAGAATAAATAAATAAATGAATTAAGACAAATTCATTAAGATTTCATGTAATTTGGCCATAATATATAACAATAGCAGTTCGTCAGCGGTTTCTTTTCCGTAAAAATACAGCCTAAATAAAAAAAGTATAGCCTTTGTCACCCCCTGATAATGCAGCTTTATATAAGAGAAAGAATTTTTTAAATCGGTTCAGTAGTTTTGGAGCCTATTCAATACAAACAAACATACAAATCTTTCCTCGTCATAATATTAGTCTAGAATACATAGTTTATATAAGTTCACACGGGCAAAGCCGCAGGTGGAAAGCTAGCAATATACAGACATAAATCTTCACACACTTTCTATTGTATTATTATTCTGTGACGGGGGCAATTCTGGACCCTGACTCTTGAATCAAATTTTTCCGGATTGGCATTACATTTACGTCACGAAAATTTTTTTGAGCCTTAATACTTTGAAATAAGGTTCATAAATTTCTTGTTTGACATGTCTACAATTCTTGACAAATGAAGGTCTGTTCAAGAGTCAGGCCCCTGTTACGGGTAGAGTGTATCACAATAAGGCATATGCTGAAGGTATTCTTGCATTGATCGCCAAGCACTATTTATTTATATATTTATTCTTATTTGCACAAAATACACAGTACAATAGGCGGACCAAATGCCAAAAGGCATTCTCTACCAGTCAACCACACGATAAATGAAATATGTATATTTACAGACAGTGCAAGAGATTAAACTGATAACATTTTACTACTAATACAAACTGATGCTCTAAACATTAAAAAAAACAAAAAAATCTACTCACACTTAAATCATTATCTAAAACGGCTCAAAGTTTAATTACACATTATCAACACTCACGACGACTTGGCGACGCGATTGGCGTAGTGCGCTGTAGCGCCGGTTCTCGCCTTGAATTATTCATTGTCCCGGTTCTGATTCCCGGACGAATTAATTCAGGAAACGATCTTTTCTAAAATAGCTCGGGTGTGCTGGGCTGGGAGACGCCCCTGGCTTAATTCCTCGCGTGGTACCTCGTAACGGAGGAATATTATATACAGGTTGGAATTTTTTAACGCTACCTGGACGGAAAGTACTGTACATACTGGAGATAGACAATTTTACTTACAGGAAACATTCCTTGATTTATAAAAAGAAACAGAACTGCATTGGGAGATTTCGGAAAACTCGCTTGCCACACTTGGGAATCGAACCGGGTAAAATCCGAAAAAATAACATCCTGTACTTCTGCGGCATCGATCGATAGGGTAAATCATAAGGATCAAAACTCTCTAGCAAACGTGGTTAATTAAACACAAGGAAAACCATGTAATCTAAACTTATAAATTCAATGGGATAAGATTAAGCACTTTTACTCAATGGTCCATCAGATTTCATCATCATCCGTGCGGTCTATCCCGGTTGTGAACTGACACTGGTGTGTGGGGTCCCAGGGTCCGCCTTTCTTATTCTCTTGGCCCACTTCGCGCGGTCAGTGGTGAGTTTGGTCCATCAGATTTCCTTGTGTTTAGTTTACCACGTTTGAGAGAGAGATTTGATCCTTGTGATTGATATATTGTATCTATACCAAAGAATAGACAATGATTTATTAAATTTATATTAAACTATCAAAAAATAACATTGTTAAATAACATTTAAACTGTAAAACTAATAAAAAAAAAGATAATTATCAATATAATCTTACACTTAATTTAAACAATAACAATAATATCATCAAATTTAATTTCTTCATCTAT
The DNA here is from genome assembly GCA_947369235.1 of Udea olivalis. Taxonomy (NCBI): domain Eukaryota; kingdom Metazoa; phylum Arthropoda; class Insecta; order Lepidoptera; family Crambidae; genus Udea; species Udea olivalis. Next base: position 3,956,663 of record OX376370.1, on the reverse strand, counting down.
CTATATATTTATATTTCTATTTAATTCTCTATGTACATTAAAATGTATTAAATAATTAAGAATCAATATTGCTGCCCGCCATTCCATCTGTACGATTAATCACAACATGTGAGCCACATCCAGGAGTGCTTATCCGTGAGAGCATGACAAAGTCGAACAAACCAGTGGACGAGTTTACCCAGAATTTAACGAATGCTCGCGAAGTCGCGATTCTTTTGTGCTTCATTTTACCCAACCGCTGTGCGAAGTAAGATAAGATAAGATAAATATACTTTATTGTACAACAAATCATACATAACATAAGCATTACATACAATGTAGGCGGTCTTATCGCTAGGAAGCGATCTCTTCCAGACAACCTGCAGGTAGAGGAAATGACAAGATTAAAAAGAGAAAATAAATAAGGTAGTGTGAGTAATGAGATAATTATATATTTATACATGAAGTTATGAAGTATTCACGCTTACCTACGTTTGTTTTAATTTGTTGTGGTATGAAGTATTCACGCTTACCTACGTTTGTTTTAATTTGTTGTGTTGGCTTGCGATCTATTGCTTGCATTTATTAGAGTTAATGTTCAATTTTATAGATGTCAATACGAATGCCCAAACTATTTAATTTATACCTATTGTAAAAATATTCTCATGTAAGTGAATGTAATTCTTTTGAGAAAATAAAGTTCTTAAACCAGATACCTACGTCACGGGCGGCCCAATCTGTCCCATGTCTGTACGTGAATTTTAGGTGATCACCTAGAATTCCTAGAATTGTAATTGTGGTTTATCAAGCCAAATTGAGCTACTGTTTAATATTGTAGTTACTTAAAATTGTATTGAACTGTGTACTGTCCCTAAATAAATGATGAAGTAACAAGAAATGATAATTCAAATTCAAAGTCTAAATTGCTTAATTCAAGTAGACCACAGAGTTAAAGTTCTTTAGAATCGTCATTTAATATGTAAAATTTAGCTTCAATTTATATATAAATACATAATATAAATAAAATCTACTTATATATCCTAAATATAATACATACATAAAATGTGTCTCTGCCACCGGCGTCGGAACACTCGGAACGCTCGCTGAGTCCACTGTGAAGACCCGGCAAGAAACGCGCTGATGCGTCAAAAACCGCGATACAACTTAGGTATCGCGAATCGAACGTACCTACCTACCACGGAAATCGCAGAGCAATGTAGCGCTCTAGAAAGTGCTCCCGGGAAATCCCGGTCCCGACAGTCCCGGGAAATCCCGTTAAATAGCAACGACCAAAATACTCGGGACTCATTGCCTCGTCCCGGAACTTTCGTTACTTTCGGGACTAACTTAAACCCGCGATTCTTAAGTTCAAATTTCGCGCGCTATCAAGGATTTCGTAGACCCTCCGTGACCACGGCCCCTGAAAAGATGTTAAAACATCGAGAAACAATTAAAACCTAAAATAAAACAACAATAAGTAACTTTATGTGATAATTTCTCGTGAGGACTTATAAGAGTTATTTTTTGTAAATTTTTACGTTTTTCTTATTTAACTTAAGCAGTTTGGTATTCCTTTTTTTTCGATTTTGATAATAATTTATGCTGGCATTACAACTTCTATTATTTTGTTGATTTTATGATAAGATTATTTTAACTACAGTTTTCTGTTATAATTGATCTCTGATATATTTAATTGTGATAAAAGTCTCGTGTGATTGTTATAATAAGTAAAATATACTCTTCATAAATGAAATCTTGCGTTGTATTGCCTATCTAAAAAAAAACGAATGAATATCTCAACAATCTGGTAAAAATCCCAGAAGTCCCGAAAGTCCCGGGAGTCCCGGTTCCTTTATCAGATCGTCCCGAAATTCCCGGGACTCAAGTATGTCACCGGTTCTTCATTCCCTAAGTGCTACTAACGAAAGTTGTAAAATATTGTGAAAAGGAACACTTTTCTTGCTTTACGCCATAACATATTTAAGAAGAAAAAAGAAAAAGAGCATCCATTAACTTATTTGTGTTTATTTTTGTTGTTTTAAATATAACACTACGTTAATGCAATGTTCCGTACTTGAGATTCGATAAATCAAAGTTGAAGGCTGTATACTGTGGCAATTTTTATTCGGCCAATTCACAAGATGTATATCTTTTAGATATGTCTATCGGTACTTTTAATATGATGCAGGTAATTTGCATAAATTGACGTTTCGTGAATTGGCTAACGTTATATATATTTTTTAGATTTTATTATACGGCAAATGGTAACGGCACTGAATGCTCTACGCTCATTATATCTATAATTTGTATGATAAAAATTATCGGGCATCTCAGTGCTACGGAAGCCACGTTAAGCTGAAGGTTACCATCCGTGAGATAGCCAAACATCAGTCGTTTAACCTAGTTTAGCCCAGAGGTCTCAGAGTGGCTTAATAACAGCTGCCGATAAGGTTTCTCACTAGCCTGAAGTACACTTCTGAAAAATCCACGTGTGAATGGAATATGAGTATTATTTCATCTTAAGACATTCCAGAGATGGCATGACACTGCCTGTTCAGGCGTTTGCAGTGTGGTGCAACCAAACATTAGACGAAATTTATAACAGTTTAAGAGTTAAGTTTCAAAGAAATTTACACATTAAAACAAATCAATATCCGGGACACTTTATACCAAGATCATCTGCCCCCAAACTAAGCAGAGCTTGTACTATGGGTGTCAGAGACTGATAAACATAGATACCTACTCAAAATTTTTAAATACAATACCACTCAGCACACAACACACACAAATGTTTGTCATGCGTGGGGATCGTACCAACGACTTCCGGTGCTAAAGGCAGGATCGCTACCATTGCACCAACAGGCCAGTCCATTACACGCACATTAGACGAATCGTAAATGACCCAGTCTCGCACTTTTACCGTAACCCATACAATTCTGCCGCATGTATCACATATTGGCCGCGTCTCAACTTTACCCACATTTCGGTGGCCAAGGTTTCCCTTCACCAGACCGCAACAACAAAATTAACTTTAGTTATACTGTTTTGCTCTGCTATGCCAACTCAGTGTTTTATTGGCTATTTAAACTCAAACAATTGCTTAACTCAACGCCTCCATGGCTGAGCCAAAATTTGATGGTAAGAGCTCAAAATCAGGACGTCCTGGATTCAAAACCCAGGTCGGGCAAAGTGTTGGGGCTTGTGATCATAACCCGCATTTGGCATCAATTGTAGCGATTTCCCTCTTGAATTTTGATGACTCAAAATTTAGTTATAACTCAAGAACAGACAATACTGGTGCATTCTTGATTGAAAGAAAATGGTAACTTTTTTGGTATGTACACGACGTACAACTCGAGTTTCAATGAGCGGTTCTTATTGAAGAACAAAACATTATTTATCACTGAAATGTTGTGTAATATCTACTTACATGGATATTCGTTATTCATTCAGAATTCAAACATTATACTTCATTTGATAGGTGCCATACAAATTATACGAAGATTAACAACGAATTGCAAGAAACTATGCGTGCGGTTTATATTCCCGCGAATAACTTTTTTTTTGTTTCAGAATACCAAAGAACGAAGCCAAGATGTCTTCGGAATCCCTGCCTACAGATTCTACAACGTGCATAGACTCTCCAGAGAGCGCCACAGATTCCCTAAACAGCCTGCTCGAGCAGACAATAGACCAATCTTGCGTAGAAGACTGTATAGAGGTTAAATGCTCCCTGACGGAGGAATGTGGAACCATGTGTGAGGATGCCGGGAAGAAGAGGGCTTTTTGTTGCAGTAAGTATAGTTTTATAACATTTTCTCACGACTAATGTTGATGAATAGCCAAGGCAAGCTTACTCTTGCCGTAATAGTGAACGGCTCACTTAAAATCAAAGCACTTGATTCGCTGAGTGTATTGATCCGAACATGGTAGGTGGTATAATACGGAGGTTCCGTTATTATTAACGGGATTGTCCATCATCGGAGATTTAACCCTAAAAACGAAACCCGAAATTACTGGTACATTTAGAGGCATTCAAATCAACCACACACTAAATACTGTTACTGATCGAACGTCTTCTTCTTCTGGAAGCTTTTTTCATGAAGTTAAAATATTACGTTTTTTTACCTAGCCAGCATTACAGATTAACCACAATACTTTTCCATAATTAACCATAAATAATAATCATTCGAAACCATTAATACTTAGGAGGTCAATTGCTGATCATAGGCCTCTAGAGTTACAAATGGACCAGTGAAACAGCATCCAGACTAATATCCACCACATGCATTTCAGGATGCATGTTCCATCCATGCCAGAGTTTTCACTGCCCAACAAACTTCGCGTTATGTCAAAAGCATAAAATATATATCACTACTGTTCAAAGGCTTCAAAATATCGAGATTTCCTTCAGACTTTTTGTTGACTTGTGGGTAGATATTTGTGGCCTATGTTTTGCTCCGATATTTTTGAAGCCATGGAAACGTTTTTTTCCCGTACCCGTTAACTACCAAGTTTGTGATTCCTCAACTTTTTTACCCGATGTTTTGGCCAGTGTCGGTGACTTAGTGCTACGCATTTCCTCATTTCTATTCTATAATCAATTTATGCACTAAATACTCGTACTTCCGCCACTAGACCTGACTAATCTGCTCAGCGTATGCGTATTACATGCAAAAATCATACGTCAATTGGTCTGATATAATTCTAACACATGACAAAGACTGCCCAGCTGAGTGATGTACTGATGACAATGAATGACCTAGCGTGTATTATAGACAAGGGACGACTGATGAATACTTAAGTGGGTGCCTATTTAATAGATTTGTCCAGTGCGAGATAGGAAATTTTGGAATATAATGATAGTTGATACTTTTGAATTCTGGGTGAAATTTTCCTTTTGTTTAGTATTTTTAATGGACAGTTTAATAATGAGAAAGTTGTACAGTGATGAAATATAAACTGAACAAAGAAAAGAACAGCACAAAAAAGCTAGTAATAAACTTATCAAAGTCTCGAATCAAAAATAAAAGTGCAACTTTCTTGGCATATTAGGTACGCCATGCATAGTTTTTTCTAGTCTAAAACTTACTCTATTTCACAAACGTTCGCCTGTGTTTCTTCTAAAACCAAATTGACTTAAGTCTTATTCAGTTTTAATGTTAAATTGATTATTACAGCAGTATTAAATCGTAATAATTATTTAAGCACCAGTTGCTTTAGCTTTTCTTACGTTACTTAACTGACATTCTTTAATACTCTTTCTTTATGTACCGTAGTAACTTTAATCAATTAATTCTTCAATTGCTTGTAAATATTGTAATTTGTTGAATTCAATTGTTACCATGCCAGATGAAAGCTAATATCGGTCACACTGGACGACAGTATCTACTAACTGAATGATTCTTCATGAATTCATTTTCAATTTAAATTCCATCCTTATGATGCATGGAGGTTTTGTTTTGAATAAAAACTTTTTGGCATTGTCTATTGTCAATTCCGGGCGTAAACAGATGTGACGTCATAAAGGCGTCAACATACCTCTTTAGCGTAAAATACGTTCTATGGTTTCCTGGCTTCGATCAATCGAAGTTTCCTGGCTTCTTAATGATGATTCAGAATTGAACTCACTAAGGCCATAATTTATGTTTTTATTTAATACTGCCTGTGGAAAGTTTATGTAAACATCGGCTTACTTAGAAGAAAGATTTTTTTATTACAACAATGAACTAGCAATGAATGTTATTTTTAACATTGAAGTTATTTTTAACATACTTGCCAATCCAAATTTTTTTGGATTGGCAAGTAACATTTAGTTATTTTTAACATACTTGCCAATCAAAATCTCTTTGGATTGGCAAGAGTAACATTTAATTTTTTTCATTACAACAATGAACTAGCTTCAATGTTATAAATAAGTAAATGTTACTTGCCAATCTAAATCTCTTTGAATTAACAAGTAACATTCAGTTATTTTTAACATATTTGCCATTCCAAATCTCTTTGGATTGGCAAGTAACATTTAGATATTTTTAACATATTTGCCAATCCAAATCTCTTTGGATTGGCAAGTAACATTTAGTTATTTTTAACATTGAAGCTAGGTCATTGTTTTATTAAAAAATATCTTTCTTCTTGTCCAAATCTGTGTTAAATGTACCTTTATTTTTGTATTTTCTTTATATCTTTTATTCAGTATTGAGCTTAATTAAGGCATTTAAACAGTATGTTTCTACTAAAACAAATACTGTAAGTAATATAATCCCTATTAACATATCAAGGAGTATGTTTAAACATAAATATAAATAGAAAATATATGAATTTGGAGGCTTCACGTGGTCGTCTTTGGCTGTAAAATTAAAATCTTTTTCGATACTTGTTATGGGCTATGAAAAGTATTCCATTATGGAAAAGCTATGGTCAAAATAAAGTAAAATTACTCGTAAATCCGGCAAATAAATTACTATTTCCATCGGCTTTTAATTGCTGAGAAAAATTGAATTTCCCTCGCTAAAATGTCCGAGGCGTTCGCCCTAAGGTCGATTCGGATTATCGGAACATTGTGGCTACTAAACCCTGAGCAAATAATTTTACCGCAATGACTTGTTTTTAATTATTTAGCAATTCGTACAACTGTAGATTGATTGAATACTAATTTATTGACCGAAATAAAATGAAACATGTTAATTTGTAATTTTTATAACTTGCAATTACCGAGGACACCTCCATTTCTTTTAGGTCACCTGATTACTGGACGACCTCGCTAGCGTAGTAGTGAAGGTGTTTAACAAACTGAAGCATGATTTCTCATTCGAGGTATATCCCGAATGTGAAATCGTTTCCGCATATTGTAAAAATTATGCTATTTAAAATAAAAAAAAACAGCAAAGCTCGATTACAGATACATGCATTTAAACTCCTTTAGATGTCAGTTAATGGAATCATTAATTTTGAGATCGTAAAGAGAAGAAATCTTCAAACTGTCCTCATTTGTCGGAATCATCTCAGTGGAACGTACCTACCTTCAATAGAACCTTAGACAGGACTTACATGATTAACACTTTTGTAGAAGCTTATGTATATAAATGTCATTTTAATTTGAGCATTTAACAATGCTCTATTTTCTACACAAAGATAGAATATTGAAAAAATCTAAAACTCAAAACTCAAAAAAAAACTCAATCGTTTATTTGCATAACATTGTGTTGTACATTGGGATGAGTGACAATGATATAAAAAGTAACAACAACATTATACCCTAGTTATGTAGGCATGCAAATGTTAATTATATGTTAGTTATATTAGACTTATGCCAACTAATGTTATTTAAGAATATTTTTACTACAATAATCGGAAAGTAGAATTGTTAAATTATTTAGCATTCGAATGTACAAGATACAAATAAATTCAAATGTCAACGTCAATATTAATAGATTACAAAATATTAAATTACTATTACCTACTTAATCACAAATTATTGAATTGTTTGAATTACTATGTCCCCTTAAATTCATTATCTCTCCATGAACTCAATAATGGAGTAGAAGCTGTGTCGTAGCAGCCATTGAGTAATACTCTTTTTAAATATATTTTTATCAAGTGGCTTTTCAGTAATTTCTAACGGTAGCTTATTAAATATTTTAATAGCCATATAGTACGCGTTCCTTTGAAATAAGCCTAAATTACAATTTGGTACTAGTAATTTTGGTTTAAACAACATAACAGAGAAGCACAAGGAGTATTCATACATGTGAAATACTGAAAATTATGATTACATGTTTATAGAGTTGTTATTTTGATAGTTTATTTTGGCATCACAAATGGCGCGCCTTTTTATAAATGTATACCTATCCTTCTAGGTGTAAGTATTCTAAGACTGTGAAAATAATAGCGAATGTGACGAGTGTGTGTCTCTCTCCCTTGATCAGTTTGTGTTTCTGTGTGTGTGTATGCGCGTATATGTGTGTGCGTGTGTGTACAAGTGTATGTGTACGTGTGTGTGTGTTTGTGTAGGTAGGTGGATGGGTAGATGTAAATCCACGAGAACTACTGCCGACAAACTGTTTTTCAGTTTGGCAGATGTTGTGAAAATAAATAAGTGTTGTTATATCTAAAATAAATTAAAAAAATAGTAATAATAATAATTTGTGTTTTCTAGAATTTCTCATGTTAGATTTTAATTTGTCACATTTTATAAAGAATCTCTATAAGAGATAGATCCCGCTAGAGGCCCTAGGATCAGGTCGAATTTTTCTAGTTTCTATATTTGTGTAGCTTATGCCCTAGAGTAAGAGTTTAGTTTTAAACCATCACTACTAAATCCCGAAAGGAGTAGCAAGAGGCAAGTGACTGTTGCCGTCGTGGTGAACGGAGCACTCAGAAGCCCACTTTTCACCATTAATATTAGAACCAAACGTGGTAGGTGGTGAGCCTTCCGCCGTTATCCGGGCTGATTTGGTTTTATCGATGTTTTCTATCACCGGCGAGATGGTCGGGAAAACAAGGAACACACGATCCACGATCCGAGTTGGGGTGTTTATCCCCTAGCTTGTAGGCATATTTTGAAAAATACAATTATTAAATAAGTACTACATTTAAAAGCAACGGACTATTAAGTAACTGAACCGACCACATCTTTGCAAGCCCTCAAGGTGGACTTCTCATGGCCGCAACTCCACACGATGTTATGCTAGCACATCTATGAATTAGCGAAAATGACAATAATTTTTAACCTATTAACCCCCGAGTTGTATAAATTCAACTTACCATTTTTGTGCGTCTAACGACGCAGTTGCAAATCAGCAACTAATTTTATTTATCTATTTATTCAATCAATCAATCAATCATTTATTTGCGTCAAATATGGTATAAAAGGTGTCATTACAATAATTGAGCTACATAAATTAGCATGCAAATTGCAGGGTACAAAGATGAAAAAAAAATAGTTAAAATGTCAAATAAATCTGCTAATAATAGTTACAATGTCAAATTGTCAAATCTGCTCATGTCCGAGTTTCAAAATATTAATAATAATACTGGTAAGAAAGTTCTATTTTATTTATTTCATTTTTATTTATTCTTTATTGCACATTCATAAAAATAGGTACAATTGGCGGACTTAATGCCTAGAGGCATTCTCTACAGTCAACCGCAAGGTTTAACAGAGAACATACGAATTTTGGGCTGTGGAACTTAAGGAATTTGGTACAAGAAAATATAAATAACAAATTTGTTACTTAACTAAAACTTTAAAACCTACTAATACTCAAACTAACAAATACCTAATACAATTTGTAAATTTAAATAAATCATCTCTCTCTCTCTCTTCAGTCGTTTCCCTCAGTGCTGAGGATCGTGACTCTTTCTGATTTTGTCTATCAGCTGCTGCTGCAAATAAATCATATATAGATCATAATATACTACATAAATACATATAAACTATATATATATATACTTATCATGCCAACAAACATACCTATTTATATACATTTAAAATAAATATACTAATGTAATATTAAATAGTAATATATAATATGAAATTAAATTAAGTTGCCATTAAGAGAGTTAAACGTAGATGTCTGAATCTGAACTCAATGAAATGGTTGACTGAATCAGCGGCTCACTTAAAATGCTCACGCAACGACCTCTTCAGTGCTCTGAAGCAGGTTTGGAGGTAGATTTCTTAATGTTGCTTGGAAGAGAGTTCCACAGCCGTATGGCAGACAGTCTGAAGGAGCTCGACATGTAGAAGGAAAAAAATAGGGGTGTAAATAGAGCTAAAGTTTTACTTGAACGGAGATGTTTTTGATGAGACGAGTGTAGGAATTGAAACTTAGTTTTTAGGTACATCGGAGAGTTTGGATCGAAGAGAATAGAAAAAAGAACACGCAAAATTCTCACTTTTCTGCGTTGACGAATTGGTAACCAGTTGAGCTTAGATCGATAAGAAGAAATGTGATCGTACTTTCGCAATCCGAAGATAAAGCGGATACAATTATTCAGGAGTCTGTCAAGTTTGTTGAGAAGTTCCTGTGAGATTAATATCAGCATAAAACAAACATCAGCATAGTCGAGTATATACATACTCGTAGTATGCAGGACAAGAGCGTGGACGAGCAGAACTTTGGTGTTGACTGGTAGAAAAAATTAAAAGCGGTGAAGCGCCCGCAGCGTCCAGGTTATCCTTCTGCTCATCTCCTTCACCTGCTGGCCCCAGCTCAGTGTGCTGTCCATGAAAAGAACAAGATTTTTGACGCATGATGAAAATGGTATCAAGTCGCAGTCCATCACTACCGGAGTAATAGGTGAATAGCCAGCCGCACGCAACTGATAGGAGCTACCAAACATTATAGCCTGACACTTACCCGGGTTAACTTTGACACCAAATTGAGATTTGACCACTCACTGATACAGCTGAGGTCATAGTTGAGTTTGTCAATGGCGGCGTTTAAGTCAGCAACACCCGCCTGCACGTACAGTTGCCGATCATCGGCATACAAGTGGTGTGAGCATTGAATTTTATCTGTAAGCATATTTGTAAAAACTGAAGACGGGATATGCGATAAAATTCCACCTTGCGGTACACCCGTCTCCAAGTCTGACCAATCCGGAAGGACTTGATCCACGCGAACAGCCTGCCGGCGCTCGCGCAGGTAGGAAGAGAACCAATCTACAGCCGAAGGAAAGACACATAGATGACTGAAGACTGCCAGGAGAATATCGTGATCAACGGTATTGAAGGCGTTGGAGAAGTCCATTAAAACAAGCACCGTCAACCGAGAATCCTTCATACCAGCCCTGATATCATCAGTGACTTTGATAAGTGCTGTAGTTGTACTGTGTCCTGGTCGCAAGCGCGATTGGTACTGACTAAGCATCCCATTGCCCAAGATGTGACTTGAAAATTGCTTATGAGCAGCTGCTTCGAGAATTTTAGACAAAAAGAGCAGTATAGAGATGGGACGGAATTGATTTAGACTGCTTGGGTTCGCAACCTTAGGGAGAGGGATGACAAACGCTTGACGCCATAGTTTAGGAAATTGAGAATCGGTAAAAGAGAAACTCACGATATGGGTGATAGCTGGGAGAATATGATCTAACACACGGATAATCATGGACCGGCTTATATCATCGGAACCAATGGCCTTAGACTTAATGCAGTTGATTTTCTTTCTTATCTCCTCGTCAGATACTGGAGAGAATGAAAACATATTGCAAGAGAGAGGAAGCAGTGAGATAATTGAGGAAATAGTGCTTAGTTTTAGTAAAGTCGTCTAGTGGGATGGAGGAGAAGTGCTTATTAAGATCATTGGGAGAAAACGGAGTAGAGCTCAAGCTAGATGTTGTTTTACCAAAGCCGAGAGTGTTGTGAAATTTCCATATGTCAGAAGAAGAGGATAAGGTAACGTTTTCGTGAATATGACGACGCTTTGCAGATCTAACCATTTGGTTGCAACGGTTTCTGGCCCTTCTAAACGTGTCCCACTTGTCAGAACAACGGTCTCTTTTAAAGTTGCTGAAAGCTCTGTCACGCCTGGACATCGCCATACGGACACCTCTGGTAATCCACGGCGCGGGCGGCCACCTCACTTTGACAGATTTTACGGGCGCGTGCTTGTTGAAAAGGTCTAAAATAGTTTTATTAAAAACTTCGAGCTTAGACGCCAAGCTCGAAGTTTTTAATAAAACTATTTTAGAACCGTATCAGCAAGAACTAGAGAAGACCATTCAATGGATGAAGCATCACGCAGTAGACTTTCTTCATCAACATCAGAGAAGTTCCGCAGGCTTACAATCGCTGGCTGTCGTTTAGGAGAGCGAAGATTGTAAGATAGAAATAGCAAGTCATGATGAGAGAAACCAGGAGCAGACAGCTGACCATGTCCACGAACATGATCAGGCAAGGAAGTTAGAATGACACCTATCCACGTGTCATCGGTGTCAATATTATGATGCGTTGCGTTGAAGGAAGGATGAAGAGATTCACTGGCTCGACGATAGATTTAAGGTGGCGAGACCGTGAAGTATCTTTTTTAAAAGATCGGTGTTAAGGTCACCCATTAAAAATCTGTGTAAGTATCTGTATCTTTTTGTATCTATTCTCCGGCGCAAGAGGAGTATTCAACTGAGGGATCACTTGATCAATTAATAGGCCTTTCAATAACATTTAACACTTAATGCATGAAAAATTTTCGGAACACGGTTGTTAAAGGAGAATAACGTATTGCATTTGCTCCGTCGTTTTTAATTACTAAATGTGGTAAAAGTTTACATTTTCATCAAGAAACTTATACTAAAACGTTCGGTGCGGTGTGACCTATCGCGTTGTGAAGTGTTAATGTTGAAATTCGTATGAATTTATAACCAAATCATAATAAAAGTGCAAATTCAGTAAGGTACTTTAACATTTTAAATTACAATTCTAAACACAATACAGTGGCCGTGACAAAGGAATGGACTTTGACCTCATTAGCGAACGCTTGATCTGTGAGTTGCGCCGCAACTAATTGCCTATTTTCGCACTGTGCGTAAGCTATTGAATAGCCCAGTGGCTTTGAGACGCATACTCTGCGTGAAGGAATCTGGTTCAAGCCTGCATAGTGTTTTTTTTTTTTGTTCTTTTTTTTATGAATATGGCGTCGAAAGGTAATGAACACCTGAAATGGGGATGTTGCGCCATGGAATTACAAGACATAAGCTATATTCAGTGTACAAAATGTGCAAAGGCTTATCATTATGAATGTCTATCAATGACAGAGCCCCAGGACACTTCTAGTACACCCACATGGTTATGCCCTCTATGTCATGAAACCGAGAGAAAGGGCAATAACGATGGCACTCCTGTTCGCTATAACCCTAACATAACGATCAGACCAGGCAAGAGACAAGCCCTGAACTCTCCTCCGAATGAGAAACCTATAACAAGAGACGAAATGCAAGATATTATACGAGTGGCATTGACTGAAATGCAAAATACTATGCGGAGTTCTATTTCCGAGATTTTGGGTAAGGAGCTGAAATCCGTAAGGGAAGAAATTAGAGATGTTAAGGAGTCCATGGACTTTATGAACGAAAAGTATGAGGCCATAAAAAGGGAACACGGTGAAGCTACTGAGAAAATGAAGAAGCTGGAGACGGAAAACAGCGAAATGCAGTCGAAGTTAGATGACCTATCTAATCGATTCAACCAGATGGAACAAAGCGTGCGAATGAGCAATATAGAAATACAATGTGTACCCGAAAGAAAGGATGAGAATCTACTGACCATCATAACTGAATTGAGCAAAACAATTAACTGCCCGATTACTGAGGAGCACCTGAGTAACTATAATCGCATTGCAAAGCTGAAGAAGGATACTAAGCGCCCAAGATCAATCATTGCACAATTTACCTCGCCTAAAATCCCTGAGATCAGTTTCTAGCGGCAGCAATAAAGTTTAATAAACTCAACAAGCATAGCAGATTGAATAGCTCTCATGCTGGTATTTCTGGTCCTGTAGAAGACATTTTTGTTTGTGAACATCTGTCCCCTTTCAACAAGAGCCTTCATGCAGCAGCAAGGAAAGCAGCTACGGAGAAGAAATACAAATATGTCTGGGTGAGAGGTGGTCGTATCTACATGAGAAAGGCAGAAGACTCCGAGTTCATTATCATCAGAAGCTTCGATACATTAAATAAGCTAGCATAGTTGTAAGCTAAAATTGTATACTTTTATCTTTCTCACTTTGTTATTTTTGGATGTGTCTTAGATTTAACTATGTATTCAAAAGAGCTAAAAATATATTATCAGAACGTTCGTGGTTTGCGTACAAAAACCCACAATTTTTTAAGGGAGGTTATTTGTAATTCTTATGATATCATTGTTTTAACAGAAACTTGGCTTAATAATAGTGTCATGAGCAGTGAGTTATTTGATGAAAGATACATAGTATATAGAAGAGATCGCGAGAGTACTGGGTTTCATAACAATAAAGATGGAGGTGGAGTTCTTATTGCCGTATTGAGATCGATTAAGTCAGTTCGTAGGGTTGATTGGGAAAGTAAATGCGAGGACATTTGGGTTGTTATAGATTTAATAATTAACAATCGTGCTCATCAAATAGCTCTTTGCGCTATCTACATGCCGCCGCCTGTCAATAGGTTGATATTAGAACACTTCGTTGAAAATTGTAGAAAGGCATTGTCTAGCAGCTGTTATCGTGATGCTCATGTTTGCATTATTGGTGACTTTAACTTGGCTAAAATAGATTGGAGGTTGGTTAATGATGTATCAAGCAACTATGTCCCAACGGGTCTCAGTCAAGCATTGGTAGACATGATGCATTTTAGTAAATTAAATCAAATGAATACAATTCGTAATAGGTCGGACCGTATATTAGACTTAGTGCTGGCAAACGTATCGTCAAGTTTGTGCACGGTTGTTGAATCGGTCGTGAATCTCAGTGTTATTGATCCGCTACATCCCCCCCTTGAAGTGCTTTTGAACTTGGCACCTAATGCAACACTTCATTATAACACCAACACCAATATTTATAACTTTAGAAAGGCAGATTACGCACGAATTCGCGCTTGCTTAGATGAGTGTAATTGGAATGAACTGTTTCAAGAGAGTGCAGATGTGAATGAAATGGTTAACTTATTTTATAGTATTCTAAACAGTCTAATCGAAAAATTTGTGCCTCGAAAAAAACTGGGAAGTCAGTCTTCTCCACCTTGGTTCAACAGCGCATTAAAAAGGATGACACGGGAAAAGGAAAATGTAAGAAGACGGTTTAAAAAATATAGGAATCCCCTAGATGAGATTGAGCTACGTTTACTAAGTAAACGTTGCAGCACGCTAGCAAAGATTTCCTATAAACAGTATCTAGAAAGAACGGAAGATAACATTAAAACGAATCCCAAAACCTTCTGGTCGTTTGTCAAAACTAAAAAGGGTGGAAAGAGTAATTATCCCCACTCAATGACTGACGGTGCCAAAACATCTTCAGATGGAAAAGAGATCTGTGACTTGTTTGCTTCTTACTTTGAAGCAGTGTATGCTGTTGATGATGGTAACCATCAAGCACTACTAGGTAATCACTGGAACACGATCAGCAGCTATGGCCTTGAACTATTAGCACCATACCTTAGTAAGGATCAGATATTCAAAAGAATTAAGTCCTTGGATCCCAATAAGGGAGCGGGACCGGATGGTGTTCCCCCGATATTCGTTAAAGCATGTGCGGAGCAGCTGGTGACGCCCATACATTTGATTTATCACAAGTCTATTCAGTCTGGCATATTCCCACACGTATGGAAGGCAGCAAAACTTGTGCCTATTCATAAAGCCGATAGCGTTGAAATAGTGAGCAATTATAGACCTATTTCAATCCTGTCAACTCTAGGTAAAATCTTAGAGTGTTTAGTTTGTGATGTTTTACGGAACCATATTAATCATTACCTTACTGACTGTCAGCACGGTTTTGTTAAATCCAGGTCTACCTGCACCAATTTGACCTTATTTACTGAAACTGTTGCGGAGGCTTTGGATGGTGGCAGGGATGTCGATGTTATATACACTGACTTTAGTAAGGCATTTGATAGGGTCCCTCATGATATCCTGTTGTCGAAATTGGGTGCGTATGGTGTCACCGGTTCATTGCTGGCATGGTTGGAGTCATATTTGAAGGACCGCAGCTTCTACGTTGTCGTCAATGGCTTCAAAAGTGACTTGCGCAAGATAACATCAGGCGTACCTCAGGGATCACATTTGGGCCCGCTTCTCTTTAATGCTTACATAAATGACATCCCTAGTTGCTTTCAGCACTCCATTCCATTTATGTACGCTGATGATCTAAAGTTGGTTGGGGTGTGTGAAACTTCTGAAGATGTGCTAAGGATCCAAGAAGATCTCAACCGTATGGTGGAATGGTGCCGTGATAATCGTATGGAGTTAAACAGCAAGAAATGCTACCACATGAAATTCAGCAGAAAACTTAATGCACAAGACACCACTTATAAAATTCACTCTATTCCCATCCAGAAAACCGAAGAAATCAAGGATCTAGGGGTAGTGTTTGATAGAAAATTTACTTTTGTACCACATATTGAGAACATTTCCAAAAGAGCGCACAGAATGTTAGGTTTCGTTATGCGTAACACCAGGGTTTTCAAAAGAAAACAGGTAAAGATACAATTGTATTACAGCCTCGTACGAAGCATCTTAGAGTACTGCAGCATTGTATGGAGACCTCACTATGCGACACACTCCCTGAGGTTGGAAAGACTGCAAAAGCGGTTCGTATCAAGTCTAGCCTTCAGTGATGGAATCCACAAAAAAATAAAGTCCTACAAAGAAAGATTACGCCACTTCAATATTATCACACTTGAAAATCGTAGAGACTTGCTGGACTTATCGTTTTTGTTTAAATTTTTTAATAATAAAATTTTTTGCCCCCCTCTCCTTCAAAAATTTAGACTTCGGGTTCCCTTGAGGAATCCTCGCGCCCCTATTACTCCACTTTGCCCGCCTTTTCGAAAAACACTTTTTGGTGCAAGTTCTCCTGTTCCACGATTGTGTAAACTCCTCAATGAGAATAGCCGCTTGGTCGACATACACGCCGATTCGTTTGCCAGACTTAGACCTATCTTGAACCAAGCCTGGATGGCTGGTTGATGATGGTGTTTTATTTGTTTCTTTTATTTTTTATTTAGTGCTCAAGTGCGTACCTACCTATCATTAGTAATTAATTTCTTTTTATTTTTTGATTTTTGTATTCTTCTATTGCATGTTGTGTTTACCTTAAAAGATTGTTACATTTAGTTTAAATCATTAGTTTAAGTTATTTTGTAAGGTATGATGTAAACAATCACTGGTAAACCTTAATAAATAAATAAATAAATAAATAAATGACTGTTTCTAAAGTCGGGGGTTTTGTAAGGGATTTTTGGGAACATTCTGAGAACACGCTTGGCCCGACCCCCAGGTTGTTTTCAGAATTTTGGGAACATAGCCCAGGGGCCGTATTATTGATTAACTTGACTAGCTATAAAAGATGGCTCTTTTAGCCAGCCAAGTTAATTTCCTAAACAGAGCGTAGCGAGCGATTTCCTAATATTATCTTTCATTTTCTGCGGTTACCTGTCAATGTCAATAATGCATCTTCTAGGTCAGACATGTACCTCAGTTTAGGAACTTAACTTGACTGGCTCTAAGAGATGGTAATACGGCGCCAGGAGCCTTTTTTCTCTCATTATTAAATTACACTTACATTACATTGTATGTCATTTAAGAGAATCAAATTAGATCCTTTCTAATCTCTAACTATTTTTACACACTAGAGGAATTCTTCAAATATAAATAATGTAAAAATATTAATAATAAAATATATATACCTACCATTATCATAGTGTTATCTTTTATAAGTTTGTAATAGTTTTATTATAGCATAATAAATTATTTTGTTAAGATTGCAATACTCACAAAATGGGTAATTAAGTTTTTAAGTTCAATGTATTATAAATAAGACCATAAAATGTACACTTAATGCGCAATAAATCTTTGAATCTTGAATCTTGAATCAATACATAGATTGTCAAAGAAAATTATCAATAATAAATACAAAACAAACTCAAACTCAAATATCTTTATTTAAATAGACTTAATCAGTACTTTTAAATAGTCAAAAAATAAACTAAGTATTAGACATAAATACTATAATAATATGATGAAATAAATAAACAAACATAATGCGACTCTACCACTGCGTCGGAGAAGTTGATTCTTACTGAGAAGACCCGGCGAGAAACTCAGTAGTTACTCTTTTAAACTTGTTGTGGTTTTACAAATGTCAGTAAAAAAAAACGAACAAAACCAATAAAAAAATAAAAAAGAAAAGAACATTGAAACAGGTTCAAATTAATAACAATGTCAAATAACGGAACAAAATCTACAAAATAATACGAATCAATTAAAATTGACTTAATATATTACAATCGCATATATCCAGTCAAGTTTATTCCCTAAACTGAGGGAATCGAGCAATTTTGTCAGTAAGCCAGCTAGTCATGCCAGCCTAGTAAATACGTTAGTGCCGCTGACTGGCTGGAAATTAAAATCATATTTTGAAATTGCTTGCTTCTCGTAGAATAATAACGTATAGAAGGACAGTCTTCATACAACCGCCCCGTCAAAATGAAGCACCAATCCAATCCACACATGCGTGACTATTGCTTGCTTACGTGCGGCGCGCTTTGACATTGAACATTGCGGAGCTGTAATGAACACTGCAAAGCGGTCCGTTTGGAGCCATTTATGACTTGGTTTCTTTATGTAATTATTCTAAGTTGCTACGCTTAGTTAAGAGAATGAACTTGACAAGTTATTATTGATTGTAATAAGGCCCATGGCCCGTATTGACAAGCTAGCTTGGTGATAAAGCCAATACCCATCAATTGATGCGATAACATGACTTCAATGATGAAGGATTGGAGGATTGGTAAAGCCTATTGTTTTATAATCTGAAGCTTTGCTGTACTTGTTAGGTTTTTCTGTTTATTTATTAATGTTAGAATTTAAGCAGTTTTTTTTTTTCAACGAATAAATTGTACTCTAATAGAAGAATAAAACCACAACAAGTTTAAAAGAGTAACTGCTGAGTTTCTCGCCGGGTCTTCTCAGTAAAAATCAACTCCTCCGACGCGGTGGTAGAGTCGCATGTTGTTTGTATACTGTTTATTTATATATTCATATTATTATAGTATTTATGTCTATTATTTAGTATATTTTTTTGACTATATAAAAGACATTTTGAGTTTGAGTTTGAGCTTGCCCAGAAGTGGGACCGTATAATATGTTCTATTAATAACTTTACTATTTAACTACCTCACTTTAAATTAAGTTCCTATTGCGATCGCTTCTCATGCGATACTGCATAGTATATCGGCATCTCCTTGTATACTTTGTTAGCAGGAAACAATAAAAACCGACATCACGTAATAAATTATTCAATTCAATGTTTACCTAATTACACAAGCTTTAATTTAAGACGGTAACGCACAAAGATTAACCTGAGATGTGCTTTAGACGTACATTCAACCCTCGGAGGTAAGAAAATTGGATATGCTGTGTCACCATCATACTCATCATCAGCATCATAAGACGTCTACTACTGAACTATAAAACGTAGTGATTATATACTCTTTGCTGAACTTTGCTTCTTCCATAGATTTCCTGAGCGCCTAAATGCAGTGGGTGACCAGTACGTCACCACGAGTTGCCACTGTAAATTTACGTTAATCGTTAATCTTTGTTCAAAACATGACAAAAAAATGACATTACATGACAAGTCAAATCCCAATACAACTTATTTACGTGAAAGATAACGTAAATTTAAAGTGGCAACTCGTGGTGACGTACTAAGGCCTGTCTCTTGAACAGTATTTTTTCATTTGACAATCATTGCAGAAATGTCGAACAAGAAAAATGTTTGAACCTTATTACAGAGCTTTAAGGTTCAAAATTTTTTTTGGTGACAGTAATCTAATGCCAATCTGGCGAAATTTGGTTCGGGAGTCAGGTGCCAGGTCACCCACTGTATCTAGTCTCTCTGTTTAATATTTTGCCTCCGTCCCTTGGCGGCAGTGCTGCTTTGGAGAAAGGGATGCTTCAGAGAGTGCATCTGCTATCGCTGACGAGATCAGTACCAGAATGGAATACTACATTCCTTTTACTGATGTCGTCAGTGCTAGCAGAACTGGTCCCTGGTTCAATCGCGAGTGTGCCGCAGCTGTTGAACAAAAACAGGCGGCGTACCGTGCTTGGTCTAGGGCCCAGGCACTCAATGATCATTCAAACCTTGCCTCCCTGAAAGCAGCCTTTAATAAAGCCACCAAGGCCACGAAGAGGGCTTAAATTAGAGCAGACGCCCAGCGAATTGCACGTGTTGGCCAAGAACTCATCACGCACCCTACGGGTAGCCGCTCCTACTGGCGACTGGCTAAACACGTGCAATCTAACTTCTGCGTGCCTTCGCTGCCCCCATTGAGATTCCCTGATGGATCGTTGGCTCATCAGCCGCAAGAGAAAGCCGATTTACTGGCTAACCTCTTTGCCGCAAACTCTTGCATCGATGACTGCGGTGCTGCGCCGCCTGAAATTCCACATTGCGGCTCCACAATGCCTGATAATCGTATCAGGCAGTGTGATGTTCGTGCCGAACTGCAGTCACTCGATGTCAGGAAAGCCAGTGGCCCTGATGGAATTCCAGCTGTGGTGCTGAAGAAATGTGCAGCGGAGTTGTCTCCAGTGTTCACTAGCCTGTATCGCCTCTCCTACAATTCGGGTCTTGTGCCGCTGTCTTGGAGGGAGGCGAACGTTCAACCAGTTCCCAAAAAAGGGGACCGGTCTGACCCTGCCAATTACCGTCCAATAGCCGTAACCTCAGTTTTAGCTAAAGTGTTTGAGCGGATCATAAACACGCAGCTCATCCGCTACCTAGAGGATCACTCTCTCATTCACGACCGTCAGTACGGCTTCCGACCAAAACGGTCTACGGGTGATCTTCTAGCGTACGTAACACACATCTGGGGGGAGGCTATGGACAAGCATGGGGAATCTTTGGCCGTCAGCCTTGACATTGCCAAAGCTTTCGACCGTGTATGGCATCGTTCGCTTCTTTCCAAGCTTCCGGCATATGGTCTGCCACCTCGCCTTTGCGACTGGGTCGCCGGATTTCTGGAGGGACGTAGAATTCGTGTCCTTTGCGATGGTCGAAAATCACGCTTTCTCCAGATTAATGCCGGAGTGTCGCAGGGCTCCGTCTTGTCGCCGACGTTGTTTCTTCTGCATATCAATGACATGTTATCTCTTGGTAATATTCATTGCTATGCGGATGATAGCACGGTCCACGCGCGTTATTTCGAGCGCCCTGGGGCAAAGCAGACTGACATCGAGGAGAAGAGGCGAAGTCTTGTTGTTGAGCTTGACGGAGTGTTGGACCGCATTTCAGAATGGGGTGCATGCAATCTTGTCGAGTTCAATGCCAAGAAAACCCAGGTGTGTGCATTCACAGCAAAGGCGTCGCCGTTCCTTTCCCATCCCACTCTTCAGAGCACCCCGCTACCGATTAAGGATAGCCTTAACATCCTTGGCATGGATGTTCGTAGCAACCTAAACCAGCGGGACTACATTGAGAGCGTCATTAGAACTGCATCCCGTAAACTCGGAGTCGAGTCCTGAACAGAGTGAGACGATTCTTCACGCCTGAGCAGCTCTGTCTCTTGTATAAGACACAAGTTCGCTCGTGTGTGGAATACTGCTCTCATCTCTGGGACGGTTCCGCCAAGTACCTACTCGAAGCTCTTGACAGGTTGCAGCGGCGTGCTATCCGTATTATTGGAAACCCAGAGGCAACTTTGACCCTTGAGCCTCTCCAATTGCGTAGAGACATTGCCAGGCTAAGTGTTCTCTATCGCTTCTACAATGGGGAATGCTCTGACGAGTTATTCCAGCTTATCCCACCCTCACCTTTCCACTCCCGTACCACGCGTGCTGGACTACGGCGTCACCCACACACAATTCAACATTTGTTGGCCCTAACTAAAATGTTCGGTGACTCGTTTCTTTGTCGTACCATCCAGACGTGGAACGCTCTTTCAGCACATGTGTTTCCTTCCTCTTATAGTCCCGGGTTCTTCAAGCGGGGCGTGAAAAGGCATTTCTGCAGGCCTTCAAGGTGAGGATGGCCAGCCCAGTGATTCTTTTGAATGACTGGGATTGTCAACCTCATATCTGGACCTCACGACCGCTTTCCATCAGGTGGAGTGAGGTCATCTTGACGGGCAATTTAAAAAAAAAAATGTTATGTATTGAGATTTAAATATTAGTGTACTGTACGCATTTTGCAGCGTTTCCCTTTCCGACCCATTCAGTGGTTCAGTGAGCAACTGAGTCGCAGCGAACGATGCTCACGGTAACTAACCTAAAGTTCGCCGCTCTCTCGAAAATGAGTTAGCGACCGATACGTCGCTCAGAGTTAGTCATGAGAGCCTAATGAGGACACGACCGATAACGCGCCTAAAATCATCTCTATCGATGATCTAAAATCAGCGAGTAATCTACACTAACTATTATATATTATAAAGGGGTAAGCGTTTGTGAGTTTGTACAGAGGCGTTCACATCAACCTTTACAAAACCTTTGCAAAATAGGTCTTATAAATATAAATAAATATAAATATAAATATGCGCCAGACAACACACCACTTGTCATGGTCTCGAAGTAAGGATAAATATCCTTGTGTTACGAGGATCCAGACAGGGAAATAAGCCAGGGGCGTCTCCCAGCACACCCAGACCCGAGCCAATTCAGAAAAAGTCATTTTTCTGAATTGACCCGACCGGGAATCGAACCCGGGACACCACGGAAGCCAAGGCGAGAAACCGTGCTACAGCACACTGCGCCAATCGTGTCGTCAAAATGCCAAAATGTCGTCTTATGCTAGCAGCTTATGGTGCCCCTATGTAAAGGTTGATGTGAACGCCTCTGTATGTTTGAGGTAGGTACCGAATCTCCGAAACTACCAAACTGATTTCAAAAATTCTTTCATTTTTCGAAAGCTACATTATCCTTGATTGCTATAGTATATATATATTGCTTTACTAGTGTGGGGTTCACAACCGGGATAGACCGCACGGATGATGATAAATTTTCGAAGAAAAATAACAAACCATCAACTAAATTAGGCATCTTATTATCTACTTTAGAAATCTAAAATCATAGATAGATTTCTAAAGTAAATAATAAGATGCCTAATATGTTTGTTTTGAAATAATTAGTTTTCATGTCATACAAATTAAGTTCACGCGGGCAAAGCCGCGGAAAGCTATTTAGGATATTTTTAATCTTTAGGCAAAATTTAAGGGGAGGAATACTTAGATTACGTGGGCGAAAAGCTAGTGAGTCATAGCACACGCATCTAACAGAGGCATCCGCAAGTAGCTGCATAGAATTCAAATGCGTTAGATTTAATTAATAATAAATCAAAGCTAGGCCTACCATTGCCATCATTGACATACCACATCCACGCTTCATACATCGTGTGTGCAAGGCCGGTTGCGTCGTGCAGACAATATTAACTAGTGGACATGATGCAGTATTAAATAATAGTACTTTGTATTACGAACATACGTGTTTTGGGGCAGGGCGAGTAGTTTTTCTGACTGTAGGTGATTTTTTATACCATAAGGAAATTAATATGGCATCAGTAGGTGATGGAGAGATCTGAATGAAAATTAGATTTTTATGATAAAGTTTGGTTTAGTTCATAATTAATAATCCCTGGACATTATCCCTGGACATTATTCCACACAGCGCCATCTAGCCCCAAAGTAAGCTTGTTAAAGCTTGTGTTATGGGATACTAGACAACGGATAAACATACTTAAATACATTTTATTTTGTAAATACATACTTATTATACATAGGAGACACCCAGACCAGTACAAACAGACATGTTCATGCACACAAATGTTTGTACTGTGCGGGGATCGTACCCGCGACCTCTGGTGTAGTAGCCAACTTCTTAACCATTACACCAAGTCGGTCGTCTAATATCATCACTAATATAATCATCACTGCCCTTGCATTTTTCATACGGCTTTTAATCAAACGTGATATTTCAGAGTCCGATGAAAAAACTGGCTGGATTTTCTTAAAACTTCACACATACCATCACGACTTTATCCCAAGCGGGATAGTCAGAGGTAAGTGACTGTGCCGTCATACTGAACGGAACACTCAGAAGCCCACTTTTCACCAATGGTATTAGAACCCAACGTGGTAGTTGGTGAGCCTTCCGTCGTAATGAGGGTTGATTTGGTTTGATAAAGATGTTTTCTATCACCGGAGAGTTAGTCGGGTATTTAACAATGAACACAAAGATTTTGGTTCTGGCCAGATTTGAACTCGGAACCACACGATCCACGGTCTGAGTTCGGGTGCTAAACCACTAGGCCACGACGCTTTTAGAACTTGTAACCTTATAAAAGCTGGGTTCTATTTACAAAATGCTTTTTGTAATAAAACTGACAAACCACAAGTCCGACATAATAATAATGTCAAAAAGTGACAAGTCGTGTCAATTTTTCTGGATAATAAAACCGTTTTATTTTGTCCAATTTATGATGATAATTTTGACAGCTCACAGCTCACAGGGATGGGGTAGTTTATAACGCGAATCGATTCGATTTTCGAATCATTATTTCATAGAACTTGAAATCTTCCGTTTATTTTAATGTGCAATGAAGAGATAATTAAATAAAAATACACAACACCCAGACCAGACCCGAGCTAATTCAGCAAAATTCGTTCCGATGGATTACCACAAATAGTCTGCTGTACCTACTTAAGATTCATACAGGATTAATTCTCATAAAGGCTACGCGGACGAAGACGGTGACAAAAGCTAGTATTCATTTAAAAACTGGTCGACAGACTTCGTTCTCTTAAACTCAAAAGGAATTGCACGACTCGCGCGGCGTCGGTAAAGCAGCACATCTCGCCCGCGTTTCTGCGTCTTGATTTACTTATAGTATTATTTTTACTGAGTATTTTGTTTAATCATAATAAAGTATAGCCTTTGTGTATTGTTGCATCATATTGATGAAAAATTGTTTATAATCGGTAACGTAGTTTCGGAGCCTATTCGATACAATCAAAGAATCAGATCTTTCCTCTTTTTATTACTAGTAAGATGTAACTAGCAGAAGACAGGAAGTTTCGCAATCACTAAATTATTAAGTTATTAACACAAAGGTCCTAAGAACTTCTTTCCGAGTTGACGAAACGATTGTCAATTATTTTAATAAAGACACAAGATAAACATAATTACAAATTACAACCTTGTCCAGATTTACACAAGGTGTTTTCACAGGCATTTAATAGTTATGTTAAATGTCGGTATAATTGTAGGGACACCGTTGTTACAATGTTGTGAACGCTTTGTGGAAATCGCTAAGCATTTTAGTGAAATACTTGAGATTTTAATTGTTGTCCTTATAATGAGCAGTGTAACAATGAGCTCATTAAGTATCTAACGGTATGTTACAATAACTTTGTAGATTACCTATACTCGTAGGTTTTTGAAAGCTGTGAGTTGAGTGTGGTTCAGCATGAGTTACTACGGGGTCATTCTGTGTGAAGGGCTTGGAAACCGGTTTATTTTTCAAACCGGTTTCTTCCAAAATGCCTAAGAACGTATTGATTTTGTTTCCGTTCGAACGGGAACGTAATAAAAACGATTAAGAAGAGGAACGGAATGTAAATCGTTCTTGCTCAATATACCGGGTTCAACCATTTCTAACCGGTTTTTGTATTGAATAAGATCAATACGAAACAAGTAATAAAAATATACAGGCACGCAGTTTAGTCGCGGGTTGTGTCATTAAAGTTTGAACTAAAGAACATGATGCAATATATAAGGGTTTTTTTTTGTCTGCAACGTTTATATTTTTATATTTTGTCATCAAGTTGTATCATTTAACGAATAGATCTATCGCCATGAAATATTTTCATTCTCAGATAAAAAAGTGTGAATTTTTGCTGTCAAAATCTGTTTTTTCCGTTCTCATAAAATGCAGGGAACCGTTCGGAACGTTTCAAAAACGGTATTGTTTAAACCGGTTCCAAGCCCTGTCTGTGGGGTTCATATGGTTGACCTAAGCTTGATATTTCTTTCTTTCTTTAGTGTGTGTCTATTTTTCTCTCTGAAGTTGCCTAGTATTTAAGTGAGTATACTCTTTTTGATATGTGTACGTTTATTACGTTTTTTTTTGTATTACATCATACATAGTTTGCATCTTGTTGTTTCAATTTAATCTCGTGCATCCGTCTTTAATTTATCTGTTTGATCGTGTGGTTGACTAATTGAGAATGCCTTTGGGCATTCACGTCGCCTATATAACTGTTTGATTTTGTGCAATGAAGAATAAATAAATTTAAAGCTTCATTTTTATGAAAGCGGTTTCAAAAGCAAAAGGCGCGCCTGTATGCGCGTAAATGCTATTCCTAAAACACTACTCTGAAAAAGTTAGGTGCGGCACCGCTTGACGTATTTCGCGTATTCCCCTTCCTTCCTGTCAGCTGTTCAGTTCAATTTCTCCGAAACAGTATCAACTATGACAATGGTAGATATGGTTACTGACCCTGTTGCGTGAGGAGGCCTGGCGTGGAGGCTGGGTACCGGTACCGGGTGTCTTTTTAGTGGGTATGCCGTCACCTTCTGTGACGGAGAGTCCCACACTCCCCCGCTGCCCCACCCAGGTAGCGGGATAGTGCGTAATGCATTTTTTACCCTGCAAAAAAAAAGGTATGGTGACATAATCTTGCTTGCCGGATAAAGCCAGCAAACGTGGCCATATTTATCTATCGTCTGTATGTAATCCGGCCTGATAACGTCATTCTTATCGGTTTCCTTTCTTGTTTCACTCTTTGTGACATTGTGACCATTCTAAAATCACACAGAGTCCAACAGAACTATAGTCATAGTCATAGTCATATCATTTATTGCTCCATGTAGGTTTACAAGATCTTAAATGTTGAACACCAGTACTAAAACATGAACCCCGTAGGGGCACTGCAAAAATGCCGTTGAGCACCTTCTCTCTCAACAATGAAGTTATCAATACTTAACATCTTATTATGTAACTAGTATTAATACGTCTTTTATAAAACATCTTATTATATTTGTTGTATTAGGTACAAACATCGTGACAAATATGAAGTTTTAGGATTAAAGTTTAGGTTATAGGAACAAGGCTTGTTTATTTTATAAGACGGTTTTCTCGGTCTAAACCATCATTATCATTAGCAGCCACAGACATCCACCGCTGAACATAGGCCTCCCCCCAAAGATAACTAGACATTAATATCTGTACCGACGTTTGACGCCAGCGTCAGTATTGAAAAAAATCTATGACATTTGATGAGCGCGCTCGCTGGTGAATAGAAATGAAACTAAAAAAGGCATGCACGATGCTTTAATTAACTTCCGTGCGTAGTAGTATACGAGGTAAACTCTTGGGAGGTGTACTGGTCATCCGCTCTCGTTGCGAGTGCAAGTTGTAGTGAGTGACTTCATCATCGCGTTTCAGGCACTCTGTTCATGTTGCCTTGCGCCGCCTGTAATTGTTATGCAAAGTTAAATAACGTCGCGAATTCAACGCACCCTGTACGTGCGTAAGAGTACGTACATACGACGACGTGACGGTGCGAGGTGAAGAGTCCAATCGTGGATCCCAGACGTGATCGCGCGAGATACGGTGCATGTTCATTTGTTTTTTCTTTTGATTAGGTACTTCAAGACCAACACAGATAGATCTTTTCCAAAACTTTCCGGTTCCAGTACTTCGTGTGGTATTGAAGTGTCACTTTCGTATTTGTTGAAATTTTGTCTCTGTTTCGCATACCTACTCGTACCTATGTCTTACACTCACTTGTCCTCTGGGCTATGGTGGTTTAAGTTTTTCTGTGTGATTTTTACAAACTATCACGACTCGTAGGTACGTCTACTCGATACAAAAGCTTAATCAAGTCTCTCCGTACCGTCTAAGTTCCTCATACATAATCTTATGTTCTAATTCAACAAACTCTTACTCAGCTAATTACAGGTACCTAATGCTAGACGGGACGCTAATACTTTAATATGAATAAAGGTATGGAGAAACACTACGCGTTATTGTCACTGATTGATCTCAGAACGTCTAAACGCTGATGCCCAACTAAAGACAAGGTGGCCTATTACCGTGCCTTTGTTCCTTAGCTCGCCGTCGGTACACGAGGCCCCGATTGCTAACATTCTCTGATCGAATATTGCGGGTTATAATTTGATTGGTCTTGTTTCAGACACAGTGAGCCAGTGCGTCTGGGGCGTTCTCTTCCTGGTCATATCCATCGGAGGGTTCATCTTCACGCCACTGGATGTGATGCTGTGGGAGAAACTCAACATGAGGCCAGGTATGCATCTAATAAGAACGCTGGCCATGACATCACACCACTTGTCATGGTCTCGAAGTAGGGATACGAGGAACCAGACCAGGAATCGAACCAGAGGCGTCTCCCAGCACACTCAGACCCGAGCCAATTTAGAGAATATAGTTGAAATGACTCTACCGGGAATCGAAGCCGGGACACTACGTTAGTCAAGGCGAGAAATCGTGCTACAGCGCACTACGCCAATCGTGTCGTCGATTTCCCCTGCACACTGTTCGCGTGCGCAGAACCATCCCCTCGACTGTCACCCGTCATTCTTTTTACGTGACGCGATCGAGTTTCTATCACCGAAACTACGATTACGCCTTACTTCATATGCCGTTGTGGTTCTATTACCGAAATCTTATACAAAAACGCTGGCAGCGTCATTGGCTTTAACTTAAGGTAGACATACACATCTGTATATTTAGTTAACAGAGTACAGTCAAGAGTAGATTGTGATGTGCAGAACACAAAGCAATCTAAAACCGTTGTTTGTTTTTACAATGACTTCAACTCATCATTCATGGAAGATGAGGAAGCGACCGCCATCTTGGTTCTTACGTTTTTGGTTGACAGTCCTGTCCTTGACACGATAAGATGATTGGTGACCCTGAACTTGATGTGACAACTAACTTGGAAGCTAAAATACAAGCTGAAGCGTTTTTTGCAAATATTCAATCTCGACGTTTTGAAAAGGATATTTTTAAATGTTTTGTCCAAGTTTTTAACCTAGTTACGAATGTAGAATGTTAAGTCACTACATACGTGGGAATCGAACCTACAAGTTTGATTCAACCCGGAAGCTCTAACTATACTTGCCCTGTCAACGAATAAACTTGGTTTTTCGTTTTAAGTTATTATTCACTGAAGCAAATTGCAATTTGGCGGACTTAGAAAGACCAAATTCTAATGCTACCATCTCACAAAAAAAAACGGAATGGACAGATTACATACTGCTTCTAATGTAATCGTCTATGGAAAAGTTAAACGGGCAATATTCACATCTATTCCTAATATAAACAAGGTTCAAACTCCCGTGGCGCGTGCGGGCCGGCAGCTCCGCATAAACGTCAGATGTAGGCGGGCACACATGACGCGTCCAGGAGGAAAAAAACTACAGGGGCCGTATTATACAATCCCCCGCCACCCTGGCAGCGCGATCGTTTACGTTACTAAATGCTCACTTCACATTTAGGCAATACAAATTGAGCGTCTTAGTACAGTAAACGCCCACGACAGTGGCAAAAGATTGTAATACGGCTCCTGAACTTAGTTCTGGTTCTCAAAACATGTTTCTTTCATGCCACTCTGCCCCTAGAGTCACCATGGTTAACCATGACAGCGAAGAGCGAAAGTATAATCGCTTATCCACCCGCTACCGCTCATGTTCAGCGACAAAAACAAACATGGCCGCAGTGTTTATCGAGACCTTGCGTACGTGAGAATTTTTTCGCATCGTTGCGTTCACGATAATTCGCCGTAGGTCATTGTGTACTATTTACATACTCGGATACCCAATATAACTGCTGAGACATCAATGACACATGTGTGTTTGAGTAAATACATAATAGCTTTTGAGGTTACGTCGCGAAACGGAACCAATTAAAGACGCGAGTCGGGGGGCAATATAAATAATAATATTTAGATTGTCATACCAAGTTGTTATTTAATGTCCTGCCTGAATTACTGAAGTTCGTGGGTCGAATCCCACCCGGGACAAACATTTGTGTTAAAGGGTTTTTTTTTAATTAGTAAAGGAGAAAATTTAAATAAAAAGTATATTAACATTTGTAAAAAGAAAATACCTCTATACTTATTCTTGTATGTGTCATTAGTAGAACCTGCTCGTACTTATATTATTTGATGTTTTCGTAGTTTGTTATGTATTGAGCTTCACTATTAACTCCATTTCATTGTGTTAAGAGGTCTCAGGGATCTGGGCTTTAATCTGACCCCGTGGGGCCATTCAACCAATTCCATTTTATACCATTTTTGAATTGGTCAACTGCCCCACAGCTGATATTTGTAGTCACTAGAATTTTTTTACAAATCACTGTTATGGAACTTATTAGTGTATGAAGGGGTCAAGATAATATGTATTCTGTAATAAATAAAAGTACCAGGAAAGCAAAAATTAACTGAAACGAATTAAGTGTTGATAGTTAAACATTTTATTACTGTGCCTGTAATCCTACTGGTAGTATGTAGGTACCTTTTTTTATATTGCCCGTCTTGATGACCTCACTCCACCTGATGGCCTGAGCCCAGTCATTCAAACGAATTACTGGGCTGGCCATCCTCACCTTGAAGGCCTGCAGGAATGCCTTTTTACGCCCCGCTTGAAGAACCCGGGACTATACGAGGAAGGAAACATATGTGCTCGAAGAACGTTCCACGTCTGGATGGTACGACAAAGAAACGAGTCACCGAACCTTTTAGTTCGGGCCAACAAATGTTGAATTGTGTGTGGGTGACGCCGTAGTCCAGCACGCGTGGTCCGGGAGTAGAAAGGTGAGGGTGGAATAAGCTGCAACAACTCGTCAGAGCATTCCCCTTTGTAGAAGCGATAGAGAACACTTAGCCTGGCAATGTCTCTACGCAATTGGAGAGGCTCAAGGGTCAAAGTTGCCTCTGGGTTTCCAATAATACGTATAGCACGCCGCTGCATCCTGTCAAGAGCTTCGAGTAGGTACTTGGCGGAACCGTCCCAGAGATAAGAGCAGTATTCCACACACGAGCGAACTTGTGTCTTATACAAGAGACAGAGCTGCCCTGGCGTGAAGAATCGTCTCACTCTGTTCAGGATTCCGAGTATACGGGATGCAGTTCTCTGTTTCGACGCCCTGGTACTTAGTCAAATAGCTTGATGGTAAAATAATAAATAGTTTACTTCACCATAAGGCCCGGTTTCCACCAGAGCGGAGAGAAGAGGAGATGTGTATCGATAACCAATCAGATTGCGTAACTTCCACATTTCACAGACAGATATGGAAATAAATAAATGTGATTGGTTATC
Source organism: Udea olivalis (assembly GCA_947369235.1). Classification (NCBI taxonomy): domain Eukaryota; kingdom Metazoa; phylum Arthropoda; class Insecta; order Lepidoptera; family Crambidae; genus Udea; species Udea olivalis. Next base: position 3,925,660 of record OX376370.1, on the reverse strand, counting down.
GAAACACATCTCTTCTCCTCTCCGCTTTGGGGGAAACCGGGCCTTAGTGAGCTAAGTAGTAAGTTGCCGTAGCACCTAGTTCCAGTTAATTTCTGCCTTCCTGGTAGTTAAAATAAAGAATATGCAGAGCATGTCTGGACCCCTTAACGTAACGGTGATTTGTACAATTTTTCTGGTGACTGTACAGATTTCAGCTGTGAGGCCGTTGACCAATTCAAAAATGGTTAAAAATGGCATTGGCTAACTGACCCCGCGGGGTCAGATTCGAGCAGGCCTAGTTCCCTCCATAAAGTTAGTTTACCAAAATGTTTCTTTTGTTCCCCTCTTTCTAAGTGTGCCGAGTGGCTGAATGGTATCAGAGTTCGTCCCGAAAACCGGAGGTCCACAAGGTCTTTCCGGATGTTCAAATACTAAGTCGGGAGAAGTATGAGTTTTGATTGGCCTGTTGGCGCGATGGCGGCGATCCTGCCTTTAGCGCCGGAGGTTAAACATTCATATGACGAACATAGTTAAGTTTGTTGTGTGGTGGGCGTTATTATCTATTTAAGTATGTATTCAGAATTATTTAGGTACGTTTATCAGTCTCTGACACCCATAGTACAATACCTCTGCTTAGTTTGAAGTCAGATGATCTTGGTGTAATTTGTCCTAGATATTTTTTTTTTCGGAACATAGCCCAAATTTGTTATCACCAACCCCATTTGGCAATCGCTCTCATGAAATAGATCTGGGACTGGGGCGTATTACAATCCCCCGCCACCATCGCAGCGCGACTGGTAACGGTTCTAAAATGCTTAGTTTTAGTTTTAGTCTATACAAAGTCAGCATTTTAAAAACGCAAACGGCCACGCCTCCGCGCCGGGACAGTGGCAAAAGATTGTACTCGTAATACGGCCCTTGATTTCAATGATGAATGCCCTTGCAGTGAGACAGTGTGAGCTAATTACTTTTTTTCACTTACCTACTTACTTTCATCACCAGGCTTCCCCCCCTTCGAGTGGTGGGCGGACCCCCCGGACGAGGTGCGCCTACGCGTCTACGTCTTTAACGTGACCAACCACGAGCGGTTCGTTAGTGGCCTGGATGAGAAACTGGACGTGAGGGAGATTGGACCAGTGATTTATCTGTGAGTACATACCTACCTATTATAAAGAGTACAGTGGTTTGCTACTTACACACACGCAAACACGGACTCATGCACGCAGAATCGTGGCTTTGCTCACTCTTAATCGCTCGAACACTCACTCAAAACGGTTGCAGACTAGTGTTTTGATTCGCGCGTATACGGTCGCCTTGGCATAGGCGCTGAAAGGCGAGAAACCGTGCTACAGCGCACTACGCCAAACGTATCGTCAAGAATTAGACCGACGCAATGTAGTTAAATGCAAAGCCAATACTTAACTGACAATGAAAGATGGCATGAAACAAAGTATGACCTTAAGCATCTAAGGCCCTAAAATAGCTTGCGACTGCGAAATGGCGTCATTTGTATTCTTTTTGTGCAGCGTGTAATTTGCGGCGCCGGAGAGGCCGATATTAATAGTAGTTTTAAATAAAGTGTGCTTTACATTGCAAGCTATGTAGTACTCTACCTGTTTACTACCGAGTTGTACTATTGAGTTTAACATTGATATCACAGCCTTTTTGCTACTAATGTACGCATGACAGCTACAAACAGTCAACCTTCACAAAGCCTCGGCTTTAACTTCAGCAACACGTCTTACTTCTTGTTTTTTTTTTTTTATTAGACTAGACAGTCATTTGATCGCAATCGCAACTGATGGTAAGTGACGATGCGATCTATGATGGTACATGTCTGCCTAGTAAACGCCTATTCACTCTTGTCTTGAAGAGACCCAGATTGTATTGGTTCGGAAACACGTGCGCGGGCAGCGAGTTCCACTCCTTTGCTGTTCGCATTATGAAGGAGTCCGCAAAACGTTTTGTGCGAATGGCTGGAATATCCACAACGTGCGGGTGGAAGGCTAATGTGCGTCTTGTGCTCCGATGGTGAAAAGGAGATGGCGGAACCAACTCATGCAGTTCGCTCGCACACTCCCCGAAATAAAGCCTGTAAAACACCGACCGATTAACGGCTTTGTTTAATTACTAAGCTTTTATAGCTCACATCGCGTAGCCTGCTGTGCACCAAAATACCAACATCAACAGTAAGACAAGTGCCGACAAAAACACTTCCCCACGACCAGGAAGGTATCATCTCGAAACTTGTTGAAAAAAAACTAATATTTTGACAGTTTTATGGCCCATTGAAGATAATTGGTGTGTAGTCGGGTATAGATACAATATCAAATCAAATCAATTTTTTTATTGCCAAGTTATAAGTTTGTATATATATTACAGGTGTTGTGAGTAATATTATAAAAAAAATGATTATGATTAATATTGTTTTAAGTTACTTTATAACAAGCCGTTTAGGCGTTAATTAAACATTTTTAATAAACTTAAATTCCAACTTGAATCCTTTTCTTACTTATTCTACATACTGTAGCCCATTAAAACAGGTATCATTGTTCTATCCTAATTTTGTCTTCAAAGTACTCATGCAAAGAATAATAACACTTGCCGAAGTATATTGAACAATGATTTTTTTAATATTTGTAATGACATTTCTTTTAAATAATCAAAATGTTGGGTCCTATGTTATTTAAACTTTTTGAAAAAAATGGAATGGATGGTGTAGGAGTATATCTATGAATTAAAAATGAGATGAACTTCATGAGCAAAAGGAAACATTATTTCACCCTAAAATCGTTACCTACGTCAATTACATATATAAACATCTTAACAAATTATATTTCAAGATCTTAACTTTAAACATAATCGGCCCATAGATAAATACTAGAGATGTGCCGATCATGACTTTGGCCGACTAGCCGATAAGTCGGTTGGTTCCAAGCCGATCACGGTTTCGGGGATTTCCGTAACGTTTCGTTTACAGCTCTTTCGCGTGCAAGTCGCAAACGCCGCCTGCGAACGTGTCAGAACCTGGGGCCTGACTCTTGAACAGAATTTCATTGGACAAGCATTACAGGTCATAAATAAAAATATAGTACATACACATGAACCCTCCTAGGGCACTGCAAGATATTTTTGGAATAATTAGGTAAGTTATTTACAAACTTATGTTTTCATGCACATTTTAACATTTATGATCAATTTAAACACTTTCAAAATACTCCTGCACAGAATAAAAACAGTTTGATAGCAAAAATCTTTTGACACTACAACTAAATAAGGACAAACTATTTAGACAAATTAGACAATGATTCCCATAAAGTTAAACCAGTGCCAAATGATATATTTTTGTGGTGGGCAGGGAAAATCAGCAAATACTACAAGTATGAACAACCATATGACAACCATATTGAACACCGACAACCAAACAACAAAGAAAAACCTTGATTTTTATTGAGAAATACGAGTACATACGAGATAATGTAGCCGGATACTAATCGCCGACTACTATAGCTGCCGGATAGTCGGCTTTACCGACTAGTCGGCTACTAATCGGCACATCTCTAATAAATACCTTATAAACCAACAATATGTTAAAATAAATAATTGAAAGATATTTAGATAATATTATTTATTGTAAGTCAATATTCATAAAAATAAACTTGTAACTAACTTTATAACATTTGTATTTGTTGTGTGTCTGGGTGTTATTATCTATTTAAGTATGTATTTAGAAATATTTAAGTATGTTTATCAGTCTCTGACGCCCTTAGCACAAGCTCTGCTTAGTCAGATGATCTCGGTGGGAATTGTCCCAGTTAATTATTTATTTATTTTAAAAACAAATCACTATTTTGGCGACTTTATCGCTACTAATTACTAATATTTATTATACAGGTGGGTCATAATTTATTAACAGAATAACAGGTGTAAAGCAAAACAATGTCTAATCAATCAGTCATAATAACACTACCATACTAAAATAGTCCGTATTATGGCACATTTAGACGACTTTTAGATTTGTTTACACGATGCATATACAAATTAATGTCCGACTTCGATGGCTTATGCTAAAAGTATAAATTACAGTAATTAAAGAAGTTATTGCGATCGTAATGTACCTACGTAACACCGAATAAAATAAAAATGTGATAGTTAGAAGACAGGTGACCGCTGACAGGCAGGAAATTAAAGATAACTTAGTGAAAATCATCAGCGCGTTTTACAGCAAAGTGGATACTGAGATTATGTTCAGGGTTGACCTGCTGGTGCCCACGCGTATACCTCGAGATGAGCGAGGGACGGTGGCTCCGCGACACCGTCCGCGGCTCCTGCGCAAGCCCACGACGCGCACAGTGCACGCTGCGAACGCGCCTACCGTCCGCGCATTAAGCATGATCATGTAGATATTTTTGCTGATTGCGTGCAACACATTTTGAGGGAAGCTTTGGTTTTTCTGGAGCTCGTTGGTACCTGACAATTTATTATTCTAATTTTTATGTTATATTATTATTATTATTTTTCTGACTGACATTGTATATTAATTTTAATTTGAATGACTATTGTATGTAATCTGTTAATGTAAGTTGTATTATTATTTTTCTTTGACATTGTATTTTTTTTGTATATTTTTCTGACTGACATTAAATTTTTATTTTTATTTTGAATGACTATTGTAATCTGTGAATGTAAATTGTAATTTAAAACTTGTTTGGCGTCTTGGAGTTGCCTTGTAAGCCTACAAGTTACATGCTATTAATAAATAATCAATAAAATCCCGGGATCATGGTTTCTCAATTAATTGGTTAATTGTAGTACGATTATACTTTTAACCTTATTGTCCTAAAATTTAACCCAATATTCTTGGTAACTCTAGTCATAACTAAGACAGTAGGTACTGAGACAGTACAAATATATAAAAACGGAAAACGTAAAAGCTCCTATAAAAAACGGTTTGGGTAATTCCGCTTTTTATCGCCTGTCAAATATTCGATCACTTGTTCTCTGTTTTATTGTCTTTGGATAATCCCATAGTTTTTGTGTGCCACCGGAATCTAAATCTATTTATAGCAAAAATAATGTTGGTAGTACGTCCTAACCATGCGAACTAATGCGTTGGTTAGGAAAAACCACAATATTAGGAGCTTTTTATTGCTAATGTTAGTTTATTGCACAAGAAAATCAACCATGAGTGGCTTTTTTTTAACTAAGTAGTTATAATCGACTACACGATTGGCGTAGTGTGCTGTAGCACGGTTTCTCGCCTCGACTTCCGTGGTGTCCCGGGTTCGATTCCCGGTCGGGTCAATTCAGGAAACGACCTTTTCTGAATTGATTCGGGTCTGGGTGTGCTAGGAGACGCCCCTAGCTTATTTCCTTGTGTGGTACCTCGTAACACAGGGATATAATAATCCCTACTTCGAGACCATTACAAGAGGTGTGTTGTATGGCGCATATTATTTATATTTATTTATTTATTTATAGGTACATTGTTCAATAAGTAGTTAGCTTGCAATATGAAGCTATCGGATCTGAATATTTTTTTGCAACGAATAGGCCGTTTTTTGTCGTGTTGGGAATTTTAGACCAGCCACAGTCAGGATCTCAGACACTTGAGGCCCGTATTCTAGAATCGTACTCAAGCACTGATCTGTACTTGAGTAGAACGTCACTGTCAAAACGTGAGTTCATACAAAAACGTCACTCAGATCTTTACGTACAGATTTTGTTTTAGAATACGGGCCTGAGTGCTAAAAACAGACAGATCGTTATGCAAACTTACGCTCATCTGTGAAATTCGTACAGGAGAACGGCTGTCCTAGTTAATCTATAAAAAACAATAATACAACACAAATTAAAAAAATAACTACAAGAGTAAGGCCGAGATTTATAGTCGTTACTGAGCTGAGCACAGGCTTATCACAATAATTATTATATTACTTATTGAGTATCGTTTTAATTATTACCAACGAATATGCTGCGCAGTTTGGTATACCAGAATTTCCTGTAAGAATTGTGTTTTTTTGGAATAACTAAGAGAAAAAAAATCGATAAGAAGGTACTGATATACATAGATACAGCTGTTCAAAGTCTAAGCTAAGTCTATGTTTAAGCTAAGCTCGCTCGACTATAGATCTCGCTCGGCCTATGAGTGTAACAAGCGGAGCTGTCATTGCTACTATCGTGAATATTTTTGGGATAATATGGTGGCAAACAAAAAACGCTGATTTTTCACAACTGAAGTATATATTTATAACTCGTTACCTAGCAACTCGTGACACTCCCAACCAGGGGAGGACCGGAAGGTCCATATGAGTAAAACTCCTATCTAAAACATGAACCTAACTGGAGGTCGAGATTGACGACCAAATCGAGTCGTAATCGTGTTGTCATTAGTCGTATTGTCGTTAGTCTTATCGTCGTTAGTCGTATCGTCGTTATTCGTATCGTCGTTAGTCATAGTTGTAGTAGGATTCGGTGAGTCTTGAGGTGTCGTGTTGAACTTGCTACTGAGTTCGAGCGGATAAAGTCTCTGAAAAGGTCTCACCTTGTATCCAGAAGCAGTGCGAACCTTTGCTACCCTCTCTCGTCCATCACGACCTATATAAGTTTCTTCAACCAGGCCTAAAGGCCAAAGCATACGTTTCTTACTGTCAGTCTCAATAAGTACAATATCTCCAGCGTCCAATGTTGACTTGAGATTGGGTCTGGCACCTCTCTGAATTAAATTACTAACATATTCAGTTCGGAAACGTTGACGGAAATCGTTTCTTAAATTTTGACAATACTTGGCTCTTGAATGGATACTGGTTTCATCTATGTCGTCCAAATCATCAGTTTGGCTTTCCGAAATAGGTTGAATCAATTTGAGAGGGGTTAATGGTTGCAAGTCGTCTGCACCGTTGCCGACAAAGGTAAGAGGTCGACTGTTTATGGTTGATTCGCAGTCACAGAGTACTGTTTGGAGCTCTGGAAGCGTGACAGAAGCGCGACCCAAAACCCTCACCAGTATTTGCTTTATGACTTCAACCATTCGCTCGTAGAACCCTCCCCACCAAGAAGCGCTGGGAGGCGAGAAAACCATTTTGGTTTTGACTAGAAGATTGCGGTACTTTTTATTACTTTTACATGGTCGCCAGAGATATCGTGGGTATTTTTGGGATAATATGGTGGCAGATAGAAACGCTGATTTTTCACAACTGAAGTAAATATTTATAACTCGTTACCTAGCAACTCGTGACTGAGTCGTGACAGCTACGAAGTCGCCTCCTCCGCTCAGCTCATGCCGATAGTGTAACGCTCCGGCTGCGCTGAACTCAGTCTGTAGAGTTCAGTTTAGTAATGCGTTTATTTATTACGCGAACGAAGAATATTCCAGAATAACACCCCACTCTGACGTTTTATCACGCACGCCATCTAGCGCGTCGGGCTTAGTTTTTTCAAACTTTAGCCTGTAATGTTTTTTTTATTTGCAGAGAGAAGTTAATACACTCAAACATTCACTTCAATGAGAACGGCACGATGACTTACACTGCTCGGCGGTTCCCCATCTTCTTACCTGATGAGAATACTATCGACATGAGTGCTACGCTGGTGGTGCCTAATCTTGCAGTTTTGGTAAGTTAGTCCTTGTCACGTTCGTATTTAGAGTTAAAAAATTTGAGCTTAGAATATTTATTATTTAAAGCTCAGAGCGTATGTCAGGGGCCGCCGTATTACCATCTCTTATAGCCAGTCAAGTTAATTTCCTGAACTGAGCGTAGCGAGCGATTACCTTATTATATACTTTAATTTTCAGCCAGTCAGCGGTTACCTGTTAATAATGCATCCTCTAGGCCAGATGTTTACTGACGAAATAGCACGCTACCCTCAGTTTAGGAAATTAACTTGACTGGCTATAAGAGATGGTAATTAAGGCCCCTGGTCCTGTTTCCCCCTTTGCTACCCTTATATAGAAACCTATGCAGACATTGGACATCCACAATCTCCAATCCACACCACTTCGAGGGGCCTTCGTCGGTTTCTTTCTTAGGATAAAAATTGTAAATTATGAATTTAAATTATATTTCAGTTTTGATATGAAATAAACCTATATAAAAAGGGGTACTAGCCCCAAAACATGCGGCCACGAGCAAGGACAGAAGAGAATCAGAATCAGAAGTATTTATTTGCTACAAACACAGTAGGTACATGAAATGGTGAAATAATAATGTAAGTCCAGTGTGTTTAGCCTGCCCGCAGACGTGCAAAAAAAATAATTAAAATAGCAGTACAATAATAAAGATTAAACAATGTCATTAAATACCAATTAAATATGGACAAAATTTGAATAACATCAAATTAAGAATTACATGAAATGAAGAATTACATTATATTATATTAAATTATGTCGATTTTCAATTAAAATATTCCATAAGACTATAAAAATGCTTATCCATGAGCCATTTCGTCAGTTTACTTTTAAAAATTCTACGTTTTAATATTTTTAAGTCTTCTGGGAGCAAATATAAATTACTATGCTCATGTTATACGCATTATAAATTAATTATATATATTAATTTTATACGCATTATAAATTAATTATATATAGTAATTTTATACGCATTATAAATTAATTTTATATATTAATTTATAATGCGTATAACATGTATATATTATATTAATTTATAAATATCCTTGTGACAAGGAGGTTGATACATTGAGTATCTGTGCTGCTGTCTTAACTGTCTCGTTGAGACTTCCTCGCGTTTTTAATAATACCTTGAGAATGACTTCACAGATAGAGCTGGCTGCTTCCTCGCTCAAAGGCTCAGTAAGCCATTCAGCGAGGAAACGCAACCAGCGTTCTGGGATCCTTGCCCCACGGCCCATACTTTTTTAAGAATACAAATTATTTTTAGTCTTAATTTTTTTTTCTTTCGTCATGTTAGTTATTTTCATTTTATGTGTAAATAAGATATTGTACCTATTTGTAAATAGATTGTTGTGTATGTATCTCTTTTTACGTAACGTAAGAAGGCTTCTCATGGACGTTACACCCTAAAAACCAAACCGTAACTCGAAGTTAAGCACCTTTCAAATTGATGCTCTCCTGCCACATGCCAGTAGGTTTGAGAGTAACAACCATGTAAGAGCTACTTAAATTTGATGAGCGTTTCGTTTCGGGCTATAGATTCACAAATAAGCAATGACATTGATCTTTGATAACAGAATTCAGTTATTTCTGCCTGTTTGGTAGGGCCCGCGTCCCATGTGCCACCGTGCAACTCTGGTTGCACGGCACTTTGGACGTCTTTTTTCAGTTAGCTAGATGCAGAAACGCCTACATTTTACACAGTCGGCAAAATTTCTACTAACAGAGGCCGGTGGAGACAATTCGTCCGCGCCAAACGTGCACCCCACCATAATCACGATCTTTTGCTCTTGGCTCTTTGCTAGGCCACGGCACTAAGGGCCGACCGGAGAAAGAGAGAGAGAGATTTTAAAAAACGAACAGTCTTGTTCTTTCACGTTATTCAGGATCTTTTCAGAATACGATTCTCACGACAGAATCACTGTGTGAGGTTTGAAGTGTTTTTTTTCCGAATGGCTCTACAGAAGCTACTGAACCATTTAATATATTGAAACACATAAGATATAAAAAGCATAAACATTACTCACTTAGGCACTAAAATAAATATAGTTATAATCTCTGATTTTACCACTCGGTGGTCTCTTCTTGAACTACAGAGGCTGGCCCAAAGGTCAGTAACCTCATTTCCCTGACCTACACCAAATAACCTGTGGCAGTTAACTTGACAGCGCGCGAAACAACGCAGGTAATAAACCGTTTTCGCGCCGCAACCTGTTCCATTACACGCATAATAACGATGACATAACGCTAGGTACACACCATGTCAAGGACCGGGCAATTTATGTAATCATATGCAATTTATTTAATACTATGTAGGCAATCCTGTTAAGATTTATGCACTTAAAATAAAAGGTTAATATTGGCAACACTTAGTTGTCATGTGTCTAGCATTTAAATTAAATGGGGCGTGTTTTGTTTGAGAATTGACTGTTTTAATGAAACCAATACATGGCTTATACTGCTGCGAAATAACGAAAAACAATTAAAGATTTCCTTAAATAGAAAACACACAGTTAATAGATGTTAATGGTTACCTTAAGCTGGTCATGGCATGGCTAAAGAGGCAGAGAAGAGCGAGGCCATACCCTGACTTCTTTGTTTAAATTGAATAAAAAAAACTTATGTACGAAGGTACTTGTCCTGCCTATTTACAAACATGTTTTCTACTTGAATGTCATTTTGATTTAAATTCCCGTTATTCTCCGATTTGCATTACTTATTAGCGTTCTCACACACGAACGGCATCTTGTGTTGCAGAGGTCGACGGCATACGTCGACAACAAACTATGTACAGGAGCCAGGCGTAATAGTACATTGTTACACAAGGACGTCAGCTGTAGCTGTCTCCGCTGCCTAGAAGACCCATCCTTCTCCACCCTCTGGGTGCACGTTGACCTAGGCTCCACGAGCCGGGTCTATGCGTGCATATACCGCTCCCACAAAGGCGACGCCGAGAACACTCGACTCTTTGAACATCTGAGTCAGGCCGCAGCCAACGCTCAGGCGCAGTTCCCAAATGCCGAAATGGTGTTTTTGGGAGACTTCAATGCCCACCATGAGTCCTGGTTAGGCTCATCAAAAACAAACCATGCAGGCCGAACTCCACACAGCGCCATCTAGCCCCAAAGTAAGCTAATTAAAGCTTGTGTTATGGGATACTAGACAATGGATAAACATACTTAAATACATTTTCTTTTGTAAATACATACTTATTATACATAGGAGACACCCAGACCAGTACAAACAGACATGTTCATGCACACAAATGTTTGTACTGTGCGGGGATCGAACCCGCGACCTCTGGTGTAGTAGCCAACTTCTTAACCATTACACCAAGTCGGTCGTCAAATACGAGTATTTTGCCTCCGTCCCTTGGCGGCAGTGCTGCTTTGGAGAAAGGGATGCGTCATAGAGTGCATCTGCTATCGCTGACGAGATCATTACCGGAATGGAATACTACATTCCTTTTACTGATGACGTCAGTGCTAGCAAAACTGGTCTCTGGTTTAATCGCGAGTGTGCCAGAGCACCCCGCTACCGATTAAGGATAGCCTCAACATCCTTGGCATGGATGTTCGTAGCAACCTAAACCAGCGGGACTACATTGAGTGCGTCATTAGAATTGCATCCTGTAAACTCGGAATCCTGAACAGAGTGAGACAATTCTTCACGCCTGGGCAGCTCTGTCTTTTGTATAAGACACAAGTTTGCTTTAGCTCAAATTTATTCAATTAAATACTAATTAAGTGAAACATACATTAATGAGTATATTCCTGCTTCGATTGTTTAAATATTCATTTGAAATCAAGATAAAGAAATTTCATAACAGCTGTGGCTGAATAGAAGACATCGACTTGCCGCAAAAGGAATGTCAAAATAGAAGGTGACATTTGACAGTTATTTACTTTCAGCCCTAGGGCTGAAAAAAACTTTACACCCCTAGGGCTGAAAAAAACTTTACAGCTTGTGAAGCTTTCAACCCTCTGCTCCGGCAACTTCAAGCGTACTTTCCGTGTATGAGTAATGAAAATGAATTTCGTTTATGAAACACTCTTGTTGTTGTCACTCTATCGTTGTTGACAAAAGATAAAGAACCGATAGTTCTAGGAGCCACCATTACCAAAAAAATAGCAAAAGTTTTTTAATTGCTTTCGTATGTTACGGCAATTTTATAAGTTTTAGTTCTAAATATTTTATTTTTTTGACAGCAATAAGCAATTTAGAATCAATATCTTCGGCTAAGCTCATTTTGTGCCTATCTCCTGGACTACTAAAACTGACAGACGCGACACGTCACAATTGCAAACGTCGGCCTCTGCCGGCGGCAGCCGTCGAGGTGACGGCAAAGGTCGACGGCATAATTTACGTCCCGTGTGTAAGAACTCTTACCATTTTCTTCCCGAACATAACAGGGCCATGGGTCTCTTTCGGTAACCTCTTTCTAACTACCTTTTTTACTATTGAAAAAACCTTTTAGGTTTAGAACGCAGGCTCAAGGCAATATACCTTACAACCCCAACGCCGATGTCTCATCAACCCCTGCCCGTTCATAGAGAGGCCTACAAAAGATTTTTGGGTGGTTCATAAACTTCAAGACTTACTTTATTTTCTTACTTTGACTTTATTTTAGTCATGCTTTCTAATAAAAAGCCAATTACATAATTATAAGATGACTAATAATAATCTTGAATTAACTACTTAAGTACCTAATTATAAAAATAGTTCAAAACAAATCGAAATGCAGCAAACGGGTACTGCATTTAGGGTCAACACGAACCCTGGTAGCTCCGTAACCATTAGTTTACGTTATTATAACCGACGAAAATAAGTGGAGATGCCAACTCATCTTTATTTATTTTTAACCGACTTTAAAAAAAGGAGGAGGGCCTCAATTCGACTTATGTTTTTTTTATCTTTGTTAGCCCAGAACTTTCGACTGGGTGAACCGATTTTGATAATTCTTTCTTTATTTGAAAGTTGGTGCTTTCCGTGTGGTCGCATTTTAATTTGGTCCAGTTCTGACAATGGCATTTAAGAGAAAACCATATAAGTCTTAAATCTAGATAAACTATATGCGCGACAAATGGACGAATAACTCAATATCACGCCAACCGATTTCAATGATTCTTTTTTTATGGAAAGGATATACTTCAAGGGTAGTTTGCTGAGAGTTTGGTTAGGTTCTGATTATAGGATCCATGGCAAAGTAACGGAACTTTTCAATTGAAGAAAATAAGAAAGATGAGTAAGAATAAGAATAATAAAGAATTGATGAGTTCTTTTTCGATGTATAAAATGAACAATGAACCGAGTCACTTAAAATCAAGAAATAAACAAAAATTCTAACAAAAAAAACAACTTCAAAAAGAAAAAAATATTTCAAATCCGATTAATTTGCACTAAAAAGTATAAAATACTTAATTGCGTATTCTTTCAAAACTAATCGATACTAAGTATAATGTAGTACCTAATTATTGTTATTGTTGGAGTCGGTGTCAGCCAATGTAGGTTTGTAACTATGGACTACATACTTACATACTTAAACGTGAGATGTAAAAAAAATGGGTATATTGCTAGGTATATTGTAATATTTCCTTGGCCGACACCGACTCCAACAATAACAATAATTGTACCAACATAATAGTATTGATAAGTTTTAGAAGAATACGCAATTATTTTTTACTTTTTAGTGCAAATTAATCGGTTTTGAAATAGTTTTTTTAGAAGTTGTTTTTTTTTGAAATGCCAACTTAATTTACCAGTTGTGCGAAAACGATAGCGTGGCTGTCAAATGGTTCTCGCTACCCCTCAGATACGCACTTGTATCCATGAACGAACTACTCATACATTCAAAAACTTCGAATGGGGACGACTGTAGATGTAATTTGGTAAAAAGTTGGCTTCAGAGTGTTTCGACAATATTACAGTCGACTTGCCTCTGACTACCCGTTTGAGATATGAATGTAATTCAAAGGATCCTACATTGTGCTAACTTACATTGCAATGCAGCCTAACTACTTTTAAAGATTAAGTATAGTCAGGTGATTAATCATTACGTAATTAATTTTAGTTCGATAATCTTTTAATTACTAGCCAGTTAAAAGCAGTTTGTTGTCTTTTGAAACAAAACGGAAATACTAACGGTGAACTTAAAACAAGATAGCTATTTGAGGTATTTACTTGTAGATGAAGTGTCTTTGATCTGTTACTCAGCAGTAGATCTCTTAGCAGTAGATCTGTACAATTGACCCAAGCTGAGTACTACTTTAGCCGTATGATGATATCCCTGACAGTTCATAATTGTCAATTATATTGATGTAACGAATGTAATTTAATAGAGTTGACAATGGAAATGTAATCGTGTTTACCGATTTTTAATTTTGATATATTTTTTTATTACATGGGTTATGGATAATAAGTTATAGATTAAAACGCGGTATCTCGAAAATAATAGTAAAAAAGTAGCACACAAGGCAGACTCGTACTGATGCGAATGACGTGTTACAAAATGGTCGCTCCTATTCATCGATTATTGTCGATTCAGTAGTGTCAACACTATTGAATGGCGTTCCTTTTCACGCATCAGGCGCTGTAAAGATATATTAATTTCATTTCATTTACTTGATTTATTAACAGTTAATAATGATAAAAATAATTTAACTGATAAAATTCTAAAGGACAATAGTCTTTTATTTAATAGTTTATAACATTTTATTTTGCCAGTTTATTTTTATTTAGTCCTGTAAGAATAGTGTAAGGTTTGAAATAAATAAAAAAATGCTATGGCATATTGTACTATTTTCACTTTATGATGATATGCCTGACAGATTTCATTGTTTCGTGTCACGCATACTATTTCATACTAAATAAAAATAAACTGGCAAAATAAAATGTTATAAACTACTAAATAAAAGACTATTGTCCTTTAGAATTTTATCAAGTAAATTATTGTTATCATTATTAACTGATAATAAATTAAGTAAATTAAATTAAATTAATATATCTTTACAGCGCCTGATGTTTAAATTTTATAATTAGTTACTTGGAAGATTTTTTTTTATTGAAAGCTTTTGAAGATTTTTAATTCTTGCCTTACCATTGTGTTGTGTTTGTTAATTATTAAACTTTTGATAGATGTGGTTTTTCCCATGTTTTTATTTATTTAACACAATTAAACGGGATAATCCCAGTTACATAATTATGAAAGCTACAGGAAGGAATACATTACACCAATTTTTCGACTTTGCTTAAAAGCGATTGAGGACTGTCAATGAATATATCCAATTCAGGGTTAGCGACAGGTAACATGTTTAGCGCCCTCTGCATACGACACAGCGGGGATTGCTCACGAGCTACTGTACGACACGTTGGAATAGCGAACAGCCGATGTCTCCGACCGGAGCGAATACGTAAATATTTATCAGGCACATATAGACGGGACAATTGCTCAACACACTCGGGCGAATCCATCCAGCCCCGCAAGATTGCTAAGGCAGTTGAAACCTCCAAACGGGCTCTTCTCACCTCTAAAGAGTTCATCTGCAACATTCCCAGCAAAAAATCGGTGGGGTACATGAAGGGATAATACCCATACACTCGCTTATAGAAGTACCGAAGAAAAGCCTTTTGAATCTTTTCCAACATTAGCCTATACTTAGCTTCGTGAGGATTCCAGATACATGCGCTAGATTCTAATGAGCTTCTAACAAGACTTATAAATATAAGTTTGGTTACATCTGGACTGTGGAAGACACGCAGATTCCGTAATACAAATCCCAGTCGACGGAAGCAACTACGAGTTAGAGTAGTAATGTGCTCATTGAAAGTAAGAGCGGAATCGAATGTTACACCTAGGTCTTTTATAGTGTCTTTTCGATCGATCACATTACAACCAAGCAAATAATTAAATTTCACAGGATTTCGCTGGCGACTGAAGGTCATGACTGAGCATTTATTGTGGTTAAACTCTAAATCATTCACTGTACTCCACCTAAGGAGCGCATCGATATCCTTCTGAATTAACTCACAACTTACTTCGTCGCTGATCTCTGCATAAAGCTTCAGGTCATCGGCATAAAGAAGGCATTTAGTATATTTTAGGACATCAACAACGTCATTGATCATCAGCAAAAAGAGCAAAGGACCAAGTATGGATCCCTGGGTCACGCCAGAAGGTGTTGAATAAGCTTGAGACACATAGCAACCGTGTTGCACGAACTGCTGACGACCTCTGAAGTAATCAGTAAGCAGATGAATAAGTTTTGTGGAAAAACCGAGAGCATCGAGCTTTGATAAGAGGATTCGACAATTGACTCTATCAAATGCTTTGCGATAGTCGAAATACACAACATCAACTTGCTTGCCTCTATCCATCGCTTCCGAAACATTTTCGACCAACGTCAGCAAGTTCGTATTTACCGATCTTCCAGACCTAAAGCCGTGCTGCTCGCTACAAATGAATGGCTGGACTTGCTTTAGAATAACTCTATGAATAAGTATCTCAAAGATTTTCGCCGCCGCCGAAAGAATAGCGATTGGCCGATGCTCCTCAACGTGTGACTTGCCACCGCTTTTGGGGACGGGCGTTACACGAGTCATCTTCCACGCCACCGGATAAGTTCCATGACGCAGTATGAGATTTATAAGATGACAAAGAGGGACAGCAATAGTCTTCCTACACATCTTCAACAGTTCAGCGGGCACGCTGTCAGGTCCCGGAGACCAACTAGACCGAAGGCTATTGATGGCACTTTCAGTGTCAGCAATTGAAAAATTGCAAACTTCTATGTGTGCAGACGTTGTTGCTGAAACGGGAACAGGTGTTGGGTCAAAAGTCTGTTGGTCTCGAGTGTAGGTACATGAAAAATGACTCGCAAAAGCATTCGCCGCATCTTCAATTTATGTATTTTTTGGTTCAATTTATGTATGATTCTATGTATACTGGGGCATTTTAAATTGCCTGAGGCATTTTATAAAACAAAAGAGGCGTATTAGGTGACATGTACCTGAAAAAACGCCCCACTCCGTGTCAAAAAAATATAGCAATAAGTCTTTAACTATCGTTCCTATTACATTATGCTGTTGTCATATTATTGTCAACTAACCGAATAACGTCCTTAAATAAAAAAATGATTACATTTATAATTATAATATGACTTTTATTGAAGTTTTAAAAAAAGGGGGGCATATTACCAAGTTCTACATAATAATACTTGACATGCTTACAAATATTTTTCTTAAATTTTTAAAAATAAAGTTCTTCCTATTTCACTTCCGTACTTCCATGTTTGTACTATGTATATTTGTCCCGTTTTCACACTATGAAATTTGTGATGAAATTTGGAAAAGATAGATAGGATGGGTACACAACCAAATTCCAAAAATCATTACTCCAAAAGTCAAAATACCGAATTTTCGTAAATCCGAAACCTAAAACTCCGAATGTTCATAAGTCCGAGAGTCAGAATTTCGAATTATCCAATTCCGAATCATCGAAATTCCGAATTAACAATAATCCGATCTTTCATAAATACGAATTCCGAATAATTAAAACTCCGAAAAATTATAAATCCGAAATCTATTATATTTTTATAAACTTTTTTTGCTGAATAGTTACTTTGCTGACAATGCGGTTCTGGCACTGGCCGGCCGCTGCCGCGGCACGCTAGCTACTTTTGATGTAAACATTTAATAATTACAATGAATTTTAGGAATTTTGAAATTCGGAATATCGATTTTCGGACAAGTGATACTTCGTGTTTTAATTCTTCGTACTAATGAAATTCGGAAATTTGAAATATCGGATTTAACTAGGCTTCTAACCCCCGTCTATGCTTTCAGCCTTTCGGAGAGCAATGGTGATGGCCATTTTTGGCACTTGACTAAAACATTTGAGCAATCTCTGGGAGAAAGAAAAATACTAAGGAACACAATAATCGCATTTTTGTGCAGTGGAGTTGTTTCTATCCTGCCAGATTTTCCGCAATTTGCTCATTGCGTCCTTAGCCATCTGGGTATGCGTCTTTAGAACTTTTTCCGTACCTCCTTCGTCGCTCAACATAACTCGAACGTGAACGTACTCGTTTACGATTTCTAAGTGGGCATGGAATCCAGTGGAAGTGACTTGGTTTGCTCTGTCGATAATCAGGCCCTTAGTTTTCGCCTTGTTGATTTTGAAGCCAACCATCTCCCTTTTTTTTGTCTAACTGTCCTTATCTTCCGAAGGTGCAATCCGCGTATCGAAGGTTGCTGATTTTTTCGCCTCCGATCGCAAATTCGCAATGCCACCATCCCACTTGTCAAGAGCTTTTATCCTAATGTACTCCATGTATATATACAACAGAAGAGACAAAATACAGCCCTTCTGGACTACTTTCTCTGGGCAAAAAGACTTTAAAACCACGTCGTTGAAGCTTACGGTTGACAGGTAAAAATTAGTAAGACCAGATATTTCAGTACCCACATTTCTCTAAGGACGCTCCATAGGCTATCCCATTGCACGCAGTCAAAAGCTTGAGTTATTAAAGAAGCGCATCGGTACATTAAACTCGCTTGCTTTTTCGAGAGTCTGACCTTCACTTTACTACACACCACAGCAGGTAGTACCTTGCTGGCGTAGGAAATAAGCGAAGCTGTCTTGTAGTATTCAAATTTTCGCATGGACCTCTTTTTGTGTAGTTTATTCCACTTCATAAAAAATATTTCCAGTCATGGGCCCAGTTGTCAGTCTTCCATATCTGGCAGTAAATCCGTAGCAACAGTTTTCTCCCGTTATACCCTAGATCTTCCAATTCTTCAGCGAAAATTGTGTCACGCTCGGCACGCCTTATTGTTCTTTAACTTCCGCATCGCCTGTAGATTTTCGGATTCCAGGATTTCAGGTTCATAAGTTGCGTTCTCGAATCTCCGGTTTGCAGGTGGTGTTGTGCGTTACCAGAATGATACAGCTCTTCGCAGTATTCTCTTCACCCTTTAGTCACATGAACTATCTCAGTCAACAGTAGGCCATGCAGAACCGGTCCCGAATCCAGAGTTTCAATACCCGGTTTTGGGACGAAGTTGGAACCAGGGGAACCGGTTCCGACTATCAAACCATTTTTTTAATAATCGGATAAAATACATGTACATTTTAAGAATATGTGATTTCTCTGTAAGATGTAGGTAATACAAACCTAAGTAAATTTAATCAAACGGCTAACGCCCGGGCGACAGGCCTACGAGGTGGCGATACGGCATGGATGCACTACGCAAGGATTGGCCAACATTGGCTTTAAATCTTTGCCCTGCAGTGGGACGGATTGGGCTGATTTAGATTATACGTCTGTGACAAACATGTGTGCCTCATGGAAAGCGGCTTCCCAAGCCTATGGACGCGCACAACACCAAATGCAGCACCCGGCCTAGCCTAGCTGGTCAAAACCATTTGAGACCTCTCTTGAAGAACTCCATACTATCTTCTTCTTTTTCCTTTTCGTGTCGCTCTTGGCAGAGCGGTCGTGGTCACGTTGAGGCGTCCACATTGGTGTTAGATGCGGACACATCTTTCTTCACGATCTCCCGCTATTTTTCTCTATTTGCAGACTGTCTGGCGCAGTCTGACACACGGTTTCCCACTTGCGGATTTCACTTGATCAGTCCAGCGCATAGGTGATCTGCCACGTGATCTAGTTCCCTCCACCTTTCCTTCATATTATAGTTCATTAGAAAAACCTCGGCAAGGAGCTCATTTCACATTTAAGCGTCCCCATTAGGAAGCATCACTTACCGAATCATGGTTCCAACGTGGTCTCGTACCAAGTTGGGCATGCAGAACCGGAGCCGGTTCCAGGTTTTTGATACCCCGTTCCGGGACCAGGGGCCTGATTATAAGGTGCTTTAAAAACAGTCTCAATTTCATACTATTCTAAAACAATGTGAAACTAACGCTACTCAAATTCGTACTATGACCTACACATAAACAGTCCTGCTTAGTGCCGGGAAAGAACGAAGGTTTTTCATGCAAATGTCTATTTCCTGCTGAAAGCAAGAAAGAGATACTGCCATATAACCGGTATAACGCTATCTCTTTTATCTGATACGTCAAATTGTCATTCAGAAACGTGCCATACCAACTTGCCGAATCGTATGGAATAAAATCCAGAAATAAAAATATTCGTCATAATTATGCTAATATATTATATTGCTGAGAGCCAAGATTTTGCAATTAAATAAATAAATAATAATAATAATAAAAGAACTGGAAAAGTCCTGGCCCGGATGGATTGCACAACTTCTGGATTAAGTGGTTTCGATGCTCGCATTCATGCTTGGCAGTGCAGTTCCAGGAATCCATCGAGGTTGGTTCTCTCCCTAGTTTCCTGACTTCTGGTGTCACTTTCCTTTTATACAAGTCAGGTAGTACCTCGGAAGCAAAAAACTATAGACCCATCACGTGCTTACCTACCATCTACAAGCTCCTTACGTCCATTCTAGCAAAAAAAATTAACTCGCATATCGTTGCGAACAATGTTTTGGCCCCTGCTCAGAATGGATGTAGGGTTGGGTCCCGAGGTACTAAAGAACTCCTCCTCATAGACACGACTATTTGCCAACAAGTCCGGCGGAATCGGAAAGCTCTTTCAACTGCCTGGATTGACGATAAGAAGGCCTATGATTCGGTGCCCCATTCATGGCTCAGGAGGACCTTAGAGCTGTATAAAATTGATACAACTTTGAGATCTTTCTTGAGCACATGCATGGGGCAGTGGATCACAGTCCTTCGTCAACCAGGTGGTGGAAATGGCTCCCCTGATCCGCAGGACTTCATAAGGATAGAGCGAGGTATTTTCCAGGGCGATAGTTTGAGTCCTTTGTGGTTTTGTTTAGCTTTGAATCCTCTTAGTACCTTACTAAAGGATTCAAAGCTAGGCTATCGGCTTCGCAGGGGGGGTGAGTTCATCTCTCATTTGTTGTACATGGATGACCTGAAGCTGTTTGCGCCAAGACCCCAGGTATTGATGGAACTGTTAAAAATCACTGAGATTTTTAGCAATGCCATCAAGATGGAGTTTGGTGTAGACAAGTGTGCGGTCATGCATGTACAAGAAGGGAGGGTTGTAGATTCACCGAATTTACAGCTCTCTGAGAAGATGACAATCAGATCCCTCTCTGAAGCTGAAACCTACAAATATCTTGGTATGTCAGAGTCATTGGGTATATCAGTAGGAGACGTCAAGCAATCGGTGAAGGAACGCTTCTTTAGTCGCCTTACAAAGGTACTTAAGAGTTCTTTGTCGGGTGGCAATCGGGTGCGCGCCTTCAACGGTTGGGTGATGCCCTTATTGATATACTCCTTTGGCATACTGAGATGGACTCAAACTGAGCTGGGTGCTCTGGATACACGAGTCCGAAAACTGCTCACAACGCATCGCATGCTACATCCACGCTCGTCTGTTATGAGATTGTACATCCCACGGAAGGTGGGGGGTCGTGGCTTCTTAAATGCCAAGGACCTTCACAACCGTGAGGTGTGCAATCTCAGGAGGTTTTTCCTCAACAACGAGTGTGGGATTCATCGCGACGTTGTGGCAGTTGACAAGGGGCTCACGCCGCTCTCCTTGGCAAACGAGAACTGGCGTCAACTACCGATGCTAACCACCGACGACCGCAAGGAAATATGGAAGAGCAAGGAGCTGCATGGTAGGTTCTATCGGGCCTTAACAGGGCCCGATGTGGACATCTCCGCATCGGTGAACTGGCTACGCTTCGGGGACCTCTTTGGGGAAACCGAGGGTTTTGTCTGTGCAATTGCTGATGAAGTTATCAAGGTGAATAACTACCGGAAATACATCATGAAGGACGGTACGGTCGACATTTGTCGGGCATGCCGCCGTCCTGGCGAGTCTATTCGCCACGTTATTTCCGGTCGTCTGTGAACTCACTTTGTGTATGTGCGTGATCAAAATGGCGGGTCTGTTCTAAGCGGAGCAGACTATCTGTCAGAGGCGCCGCGCCGCATGGGTAATTTGTGGTAGTGTGAACGAGTTTGTGCCGGTATCTGTGTTCCCCGCCCGCGCTCTTTGGTTTTCCTGTGGGATCTGGTGTAATGTGTACACTATTGTCTGAGAGCCAGTTTCCGGCAAATCTGCTGATCCGGCGTAGTGGGAACCCGGTCTTAATACATCGGTTCTTATATAGTAATAACACTCACACACAAAACAAACTCAAATGTTCATCACACAAATACATGTGAGGATCGAACCCACGACTTGTGTTGCTATCTAGGCAGGACCGCTACCATTGCAACCACGGCTCAGTATGTCTACTACGAGTTTCAGTCACATAGACTTACTTTTGGTTGCATTTTTGGGGTTCCTAACCTTGAAAGGAAAAAACGGAACTCTTACAGGATCACTTTATTGACCGTCCGTCCGTCCGTCTGTCAAGACTCTTTTTCTCAAGAACGCGTGGAGGTATCAAGCTAGAATTTATATCAAATACTCAAGTCTACTGTCCCTCGGAGCTGTGAAAAAATCAAACTTCTAAGCAAACGCAACACAAATTTTCGACCCTCGCGAGGGAATCATAACCTACACTACTACTTCTTCTACAATACTACTTCTACTACACCTACACGGGTACTTCCTGTGAATTCAGAATCTTGAAATTTGGTACGACGCAGCGTCTTATAGCACAGATAAAGGAAAAATTGCGAAAACCGTAAATTTTTACATCATCATATAATAAATATACCGGAATTTATAATATATATAAATTTGTACGGAACCCTCGGTGCGCGAGTCCTGCTCGCACTTAGCCGGTTTTTAATCATTAGGGGCGCTGTACATGAGTACCATACAAAAACGTCAACTCCGTTCACGCGGACGCCAGCAACTGCTTTTAGTTAGTGTCTCATTTATGACATACAGAGTGCTGAGTGCGAGTTGCAGCGCCATCTAGCGGCCTTAATGTTGCCCAAATTTGCCGCTAGATGGCGCTGATTCGATTCTATACTAATTGACATTTACGTGCTCGCAAAACGCGATGGTGAAGTCATTCATTCACTTCTCTCACTGCAACTCGCATTCAGTATTCAGTACCGCTACCATTGCTACCGAAGCTCAGTCGAATCATAACTAATTTTCTTTCCCCAGGGAATAGCCTCCTACCTTCACGACGCGAACTACCTCATCCGAACGGGTTTCCAACTCCTGGTGAACTCACATGGCAGCGAGCTGTTCGTCAAGAAGACCCTGCAGGAGTATCTCTGGGAGTTCAGGGATCCCGTGCTGGATACCTCGAAGAGCTTGGTGCCAGGTCTGGTGCCTGTTAATAATATGGGGATGCTGGCTAGGGTAAGCGTTATTGTTTTGTCCTGGGACTTTGGATAATTACAGCAAGTCGTTTGACCATATTCGCACCAGCGGGCGTTGTCAGGTCTTTAGGAGATACACGCCAACCTATATGATAAAATATTATGTTGAATCGCCTGCTCAAAAAGGCATTTTATGTCATCTCATTTAAACTGTCATAGCTGTACAATCATTATTATTTATCTTAATTTTTAAACTTATTTTTCTATTACTAACATAGTTGATATGGTCATTTGTTACTAACACTGGATTCGGGTACAAAATAAATGTTTTTTTTTTATTTATTCTCGATACTAATATTCTATAGAGGAAATATTTGATCAATTATTTTTTTGTGTGTTTGTTTGTTCGGTTTGATTAAGGTCTCAAACTACTGATACGATCGTGAAAATTATTTCACTAACAGAAAGTTAAATTATTCAGGAGTGATATTATTATAGTAAGTATATTTTATTATGATTGAACAAAAAATTCATTTATTCCACTCCTTAAGTCATCACCAGAGTGCCGAGTGCGAGTTGCAGTGAGAGAAGTGACTTCACCATCGCGTTTTGCGAGCACGTAAATGTCAATTACTATGGAATCGAGTCAGCGCCATCTAGCGGCGAATTCGGGCAACATTAAGGCCGCTAGATGGCGTTGACTCGATACCATACAAATTCGCGTTTTTTTTCTCGCAAACGCGATGGTGAAGTTATTCACTTCTCTCACTGCAACTCGCACTCGGCACTCTGGTGATGACTTAAGGAGTGGAATGAATGAATTTTTTGTTCAATCATAATAAAATATACTTAATATAATAATATCACTCCTTTGCAATAAGAGCTGAAACGATTTTTGTAGATGGCAGTTAAATCAACTAATAAAGAAAATGTGCCATTTATGCCCCATGGTGAAATGGTTGGGGCTGCGTTCCCAATCGAGTGAAAATTACACCCTGAGGAGTGAAAATCACTCGATCCCGTTCCAAATTGACCAAAAGTGAAAAAAGAGGCCGAACTGTCACCTGACAGTTTCCTAGTTGTTTCGGAACGGGTTCGGGTGACGTTTATCACTCTGACAAGTGCGAATTTTACCGGTGCCTGGAGCCCGTTGAAATTGGCTATTTGACAGTTGTAACGATAAATTGGAATATGTTGTATATGATAGCTTATAGGTTCACATTAACTTTACAACGTTAAAAAAATATATTTTGAAAAATAATCAATAGTTTTTTTGTCTGTACATAAAAAGAACCGAAACGCGGGCGGCCATTGTGTAACGTCACATTTCAATAAACAAACCAAAAGGCATGTGTTGTATCGTTTGCTGTTTGCTGAGACTCAAGAGCAGCGTCGTAGACAGTTTCGTTTGTTTATTGAAAAGTGACGTCACAGCTAGCAAATGTCACGTGACTGGCTGTTTTCGCGCGAATTTCAAATTAAGGAATTAAAATATATTTTTACTAGAAAATAAAAGGGTTTTTCAAGAAAAAGATAGTTGTAAGATGTATAAAATAAACTTACGATTTTTTTTGCCTCTCTCTAATTCGACGAGGATGAAAATCACTCAGCGAAAAGCGATTTGGAACGGGCCCTTATTAGGGCAACTGAGGGCTGCCATTCCTGGCTTATTTTTGGCGTTGTACAAGCAGAAAACGGGCGTGTTTGCTAGCCAACTACATAAGTTTTAAGTATATTCCTTATAACATTAAACAGAAGTAATAAAGGCTATTCTTAGGTAGCACTTTGTGGTAAAAGTACAATAAACATTATTACTGATAAGATTAATGCCGAATTTATTTAAATCTACTTATCTAATGCAGCTTCAGAATTTATAAGGCTTTTGCTTAAATAAATTATTTTGTCTTGCATCCATCTATTTGGTCGATGTAGAAACCTAAAACAAGCAGGGGTTTTTATCCGAACATATTTTTACAGTCACTATAACTCTACCAAATCTAAAATATTACATAATCCCTTCATACGTTTGTGGCGGAAGGGGTTTTAAATTTTGCCAGGTTATACTCAGGTATGTTATCGGTTATCGTCATGGCAATGTCAAATGCAAATTGTCATTCATTTTAGCCCCCCTGCTTCTCATTTCTAATGTTATAAATTATAATGAATGAAGTATAGGTAAATATCATAATTAATTATTAAATTAATGTTCAAAAATATTTTTTTCCTTGCAGATATACTCTGACTTTACAGACAACGTGACGGTGAAGGTGGGACATCAATGGGGTGACAGAAGCTTTTTCCAAATAGATCAGTTCAGAGGAAACCCGCAACTACCAGGATACGATCCCGAAGTAAGTTTGAATAAAAAGTATGGCTGGTTTGAACGCCTGGCTGAGTGGTAGAAGGGCTCAGCCCGAATTCCAGAGGCACGGGTTCAGTTCAGGTTGGGCAAAAAGAGTTTCTGATTTTTTTGAATCAACACTTGTTTGTTTAGCAATTATAGCGATGACAATCCAATGATGGAAACCTTCGCCATCTAGGTTATTCAATTTTTGAAGACTGGTTTATAGCTCGTTGGCTAAGCTCGTAGGCTAGTAACAATACAGACCTGCTAAGTAGGTTGCAATTAGTATATTCTATATCGAGGGACTAAACGAAGCCTTATTATACCAGAGGTGGTTTGACTCCCGAGCGCGCGAGGGAGTCAATGAAACCGACGGTATATTATGTTGGCGTTCAGTTTCGAGGTGCAAACTGTACTCTTCCCTTTGAGTGCGAGAAAAATAGTCAATTTAGTACAAAAAACATTTGAAACCGAACTTTGCACTTGACAAAAGCTCTGAAATTTTCGTGGTCAGTTTTTTCTTCTGAACTGAACCACAGATTAACAATTTAAAACACATGGCGTCACCTTCTTTGCGGACAAACCATGGAACTAACTCTTAGTTCCATGGTTCCAATTTCAGAACTTTTGTCAAGTGTAAATTTGTTCGGTTTTAAATGTTTTTGTACTAAATTGACTATTTTTCTCGCACTCAAAGTGAAAAGTACAGTTTGCACCTCGAGACTAAACACCAACTTAATATACCCTCGGTTTCATCGCAAACCACCTCTGGTATGTTATGGCTTCGTTTAGTCCCTCGATGTAAAATATACTATAAAGTGACAACCCACCAAACGTCAGTTTAGTATCCGTGATTAATTATCAGATTTAGTTGATTTGCCGAATGAGTGACGTCATACGTGCAATAACTTTAAGTCTTTTGGTTTGACAACTAATAAAAGTATCTCAATTGACTACATCAAACAAGGCGTAATCCTCGTTCATTTTAAAGCCGCTAGAGGGAGAAGACTAACTTTTTTTCCTTTTCAGGAATGCCCTGACCGTCTGTACGGCTCCACCGAAGGTGTGATGTACCAGCAGCGGCTGACGAAGCAGGACGTTGTGCTGTACTGGAGGAAGACTGTTTGTAAGGTCATGCCGCTTTACTTTGACGGTAAGTGCACTCTTCAGAGCCAACAAAGCAATCGTAAGATTTTTGTATACCTTCTTCCAGCTACCAGTACCTCACTATGGGAATCCGCTATTTCAAGAATGATAAAAGTGTTTTATAAATAGTGCTAAATATTGCCCAAGGTTATACTGGTAGGTGAGTATGCTAGAAGAAGGTTTCGCCTAGCATACTAACCTTCGTTTGAGAAAAACCGCACAAACTATGAGTATACTTCATACTCGAGAAAATGCTAAAAAAGATAGTGCCATATTCAGTGCCTAAAAAGAAAAATAGGAGCTCTAAATAAATAAATAAATAATAGTGCATTAAATTGTGATCACCAACCCGCATATGGCCAGAGCGTGGTAATTAGGCCAATACCAATCAATTGTAGCGATGACTGGCTTTCAATTATGGCGGCTTTAGTCCAGCAGTGAAACAGTTTATATGCTAATTACTAAGAAGAGCTGCAAAATGTTTTCTTCTTTTCAGAGGAAATAATATTAGACAGCGTGCCAGTCTACCGCTACAACTTGTCAGAGAGTGTGTTCGAGAGGATACAGAACGGGACGGACTGCTACGATACCGAGCCGAGCTTGCCAGCTGGCTTGAGCGATGGATCTAAGTGTTACTTCGGTGAGAATCGCTTTATTTCGACTGGACTATTGGCGTTTCCCCCTAGGATAAACATTTCAGTAATTGAATACCGATATGATTGACATCATGCAGTCCCAAGCTAGGTAGACATTATACAGAGACGTTCCCTGCGGTTAGGGGAGTAGAATACTGGCGAGGTATTCTGTCTGTCGTACGTAACGCGTGTATTTGGACACAGTGGTCAGTGTTATCGTGCACTGGAGTTGAGCTTGCTCCTCTCCTCCTGGGGCTGGCTGCCAGGCGGCCTTGCGCGCTGAAGAGTCCCGAGAGGAGTCTCTTTATGGGGAACCCGGGTCCCTTCCATTCTGCGCCGAAGACGACCTCAGACAGGTTTTAGTGGAAAGGGGTCTCTGCTTTTCCAGGAGTTCTGAGTCCCACATATCCCACCCAGGTGTCAGGACACCAGTTCGCATCGCCGTAAAACGTAGATTCGGGAACCCAGGACCCTGGGATAGCCTAAATGCATGTCCTGACGCAATAAATGGAGTGGTAGAGTTATGCTGTTGCCAATATTGCACGGCTTTCACCACACACATAAATTTAAACAGATGACTCCGGTGTACGTAAACAAATACAGCTAGTAGAGTTCCCTAAGGAGAAGCACAGACAGCACATTGTCATCAGAGGTCGCACATACGGATATATACACATTCTAAAAAAGGGGTCTTCTTGGTGGGAATTTAAACTATGACATTCAACGTTTTGTGCAGAACTATTATCATAAATTATAAAGACCAACGAGTTTCAGTAACAACGCGACCTCGTAGCTCAACACGTTCCTTATTACAGATTTCCCAATGGTGGTGTCCTACCCCCACTTCTACACAGGCCATCCGCCAAAGGATGCATACGTAACTGGCCTGCAGCCCGACAGGTTCAAACACAACTCCTACGTCGTTGTAGAACCGGTAAGTACTCTTTAATTAAACAAACTAGGGAGTTTGGTAACGCCACTACTGTCGAGTGATAAAAAAGCTAAGCTTGAAATTTCTTTGGCTTTTAATATTGAAATCAAATCGTCACTACATTGATGATGTGTATTGGCAATTGGCTTTATCACCACGCTTGCAAAATAAGGGTAGATCAAAAATGTCTAGGTTACAGACAAATACAGTCATTTCTCGACCTCTGCACTTAGATCTTTCAAACTACGCAACGTATTTTATACGGTGATCACTTGTTTCACAGAAAGAACTTTCATAGAGTTTCGTTTCGCAGAAAATGTTCATCGAAAATCCAGTCCATATAATTTCATTTCGAATATTGTTGTTTCATCGACTATTTACTTCATTGAATATTCAGTCCATTTAATTATTTTAATGTCGAATGCGACTAATTTTACGACTAAATTTTATGCGACTATAAAAATATATTTGACGGTGGGAGTCGTGGCAGAGCGGTAGTAGGCGGCCCCTCACCGTCATCTCGTATTGGGGCTTTCATGCTGGAGGGCAACTCAGGGAAACACAGATAACAGTCCAATCATGTTATATTATCACTTATCACACTGGGGCGAACTTGTTGGTAGGTATTGGAGTAGCAGTGAACTTGACAGATTCGATGGTAATATTTTCAAAGAAAAGAACTGAGAGGAACGAGAGGTTCATCGACTCAGTCCTCGCGTAATGGCTTCAAGCGATGCCAGCGCCACCATTCTGCGTTCACTGCACTTTACAATTAAAATCAACCAATCAGAAAATAGAAAAATAAGATTCCAGTACTACTTAGTCAAATTAGCATTCATAATGTTGCCAGGTATAGGCACGTAAATGTTGCCAGGTATGGGCGCGACGACATATTGGTATTATGTAGGTATACAATGTTATTTAATAAATTAATGTTACAATATATGTATTGTGTTTTATATTATCTAAATTTTTTTTAAATCGTTATTCTATGATACTAGGAACATTCTATGATAATAATGATCTTTACGTAACAAAAATATGAGATTTAAATTTATTTTTAGTAACTATTCTATTTTAGTAGTGATAACATGTGAAACAATTTCTGTGAAAGTAAGTAACCATTTTCTATGAAACAAGGTACAACTATTTTAATGCGCTTTTCATCAATAGACTAGAGATTCGAGGGGAACTGTATTAGAGCATGCATATTCTAGTGGAAAAAACACATTAAATAGTATATCTACATTGCACCCGTTACGCACGGGGCTGGTACTAGGAAATAATAATATTGCAGGAGTCAACGAGATCCATCACTTCTAAGCTGTCTGCTCAGTGTTTTTGTGTTGTGATGAAAATTTCTCTCGTTTCAGTTGACAGGCACCCCGTTCCGGTCTGTGGCGAGGATGCAGAGCAACCTGAGGTTACACGACTTGTCCGGCTTCTCGTACGAGTACAAGAAATTATCTAATCTCGTCCTACCGCTGTTCTGGGCTGAATACGTGAGGCAATTCATTTTCTATCACGTGGAATTAGTTCCAAAACGAATGATCCGATCGTGAAAATTCTTTCACTAAAAGAAAGAGTTAAGTTTAAGAGTTTTATCGTACACTAACAAGTACCGCTTACCAAAAATAACGAATGTATATGGCTCAAGGGCACTCAACTATGTAATACCTAAATACTTAAATGAAATACCAGCTAATTTACAGTGTATGTACCTGAATTCATCTAATTACAAAGGTCAATACAAAAGATTCTATTTGTCAAATCCAAGTTTAAGTGAACTTTGATGTGATTGTATTAGATTATTATGCCTATCATCAATATGTATTGTAGAAGAACGTCTCACTCTTACAGATAAACCTACAAGGTTTTTGTATGGGTATTGTAAGTCATCCATTGTGTATTCAAAACGTCTTGAATAATAAATAAATAAATAAATAAATAAATAAGTTAAATGATTCAGGAGTGTTAAAGGCTATATTTTATGATGATTGATCCAAAAATTCAGTGAAAAATAATAGTATCTAAATGTATCTCAAGTCGGAGAAAAGCGGGCAAAATGGACACCAGCTGTCAAACATTTCACAGAACGAAGTCTGTCTGGCCAGCTCGTATTTAATATTTCAAAAAGGGAAGGATTAGTTTGTTCGTTTTTTGTTTTTATTAAAATTAAAAATTCTTTCACTAATACATTTAAAGCTTCAATAACATGGAGTGACATAGCCAATGTTTTTCTTATTTAGGCTATATTTTAACGGGAAAGACAGTCTACGCGAGCGTAGCTGCTGTCGGATTACTAGTTCGTTATTTTAAACCAATGATTTTTTTATTTGTTTCAGAATCAAGAAGGCCTCCCCTCGCACATTCGCACAACAATCTACTTCATGACAGTCATCCTTCCTCCAGTATCATATTTGATCCTCACAATCACCCTACTTTCTGGATGCTACTTCCTCGCGAAACATTTTTACGTCAACCAACTAAGCCATGACGCTCTGAGTTCCTTACTTCATTTTAAGAGCAATGACTCAAAACTAAGAGATAATAAAGTTATCACTTTTGAGAAGGAAGCGTTCCTGAAAATGCCAAAATAAATTAAAAAAGACGAAAAAATACTTAGTTAATAGTATAGTGACAAATAATTCGGAAAAGACCGTTCTAAAAAGTCAAATTGTTAAATCAAGTGCCTTATTAAACCTTCACGCCAGATGGCGTGCTTTTTTGACTCTGAACTCGATCACCAAATAAAGAGTTTACAGAAGGACCGCATGCACCTTTTGGAAAACCAAAACTTGCGTGAACCGCCTAGGGTTACTACTATATTCGCTCTGAATTTTTAAAATGCAGTAAGTTATACCTACTTGACAGAAACGGCAAAAACAAAATTTGCACAAATGAAAAATTGCACCAAGTTCAACAAAAACTGAAACACTCGCGACAGTGCGACTTTCCGACTCACCGAAGCACACTGACTTCGGTTGTAAACTCATGTCTCTGTGTGCGTGCGTCAAAAATGGCGTGTTGTTCTAAGCGGGCTATCTGTCAGAGTTGAGATACTTATTATTAACTGTCAGAAAGTCGTGACTGCTTGACGTCACTCATTCGGCAATAGAAATGAATAAAAGAAAGATAATAGGTTTTGAAAACAGGATAAAGAGTTTAATTGACACAGCAAAGTAAAGAAAATACTTATTTCGGACCAACAATTGAACTCCAAAATTACCTTTTCGTTAAAATTTGAATTTATCAAAATCAAAAACGAGGCCGCAAGTTTACGGTAGTGAACGGTATAGGTACCAATATACCAAGGAGAGAAGAAAAGCTTTGTTAATAAAATATTAAAAAAGAAAATATTTGAGGAATTTTATATTTTCGGTTCATATTATTATTTGAGCACTTTGGGGTAAGAACATCAATTCAATTCAATACGTTTATTTGCTTTCATGAATGTTATCTACAATTTGATGGAAGTTGTGGTGGTTTCGAGTACATCATGTGATCCATTTAGGCTTAAAAACAAAAACATGGAGATATAAAAGACAAATAAAGGATAACAATTATTAAAGGGTGAGGTTTGAATCTGAGAAAAATTCGTTGAGGGTTTAATAGCATTTTGAGATAAGCAGCCGTTTCATCAACGACTTAGTAAGATATAAAATTAAGTAAAGACTGAGTATTGTTCGGATTAAGAATCTCGTTTGTAAATAAACTAATACTTATTTGTTTAAGAGTGTTAGCTGGGGGTGGATCGTAAACGTTGCGTTTTTGTAAGATTTTCGTGATTATTTCATTGAATTGAAATCGAACTTAAATTTTTGCTTTATTATTATGTGAATAATACTATTTAAAAACACATTGAATTGTCTAAAATTAGGTAGTCGCAAATTGCTAAATTACTCAAAAAACCGGGTTTTTTTTGAAAAACGGTTTACACAGTTAAAGTTATAATTATAAAATTAAGAGGTGCATTCAACAATAGAGAGATAATTTATACTTAATTTAAATTCAGTTTTTTGTGAAAACCCTAAAAATATGCGACGTTTACGATCTACCCCAAACGCAAAAAGCAAACCCTCTTAAAAACTAAAATAAAATACCAAATTCAAATGTTCTACCTCGGTCAAGTGTCAAACTAAACTTAAAATTAGAACAAACATTTTTCTGAAATCAGGATGCAGAAATTTCTCTCATTTTTAATCAACTTTAATTACTTACTTTAAATAAACAACAGTTATATTTTTCCCGAAAGCAGCAAAAGGTACATCCTAGATGTCATCATTCCAAGTCAGTTAAAAAAAAAGTCATTCCGCGAAAATCCAAATTATAAAATATATATAGATAGGAAAAAAAACAAAATTTAAAAACAAAGCAGTTTTTAAACTGTAGCATAGAAGTTATATTATTTTCTGCGACTATACCGGGTGATTATCAAATAACTTCCAAAAACGATATGACATGCTTATTAGGTAATATAGAAACTATGTAAGTGAAAATGTGATTTATTTCATTAGCTTTTATTTCAAGGTCACCATATAAATCAGATGAACAGTCAGCAATAATTGTAAGAAAACCTTATAATTCAAGGCACTTGAAAAAAATAAATTCTCACTTACATAGTTTCTATATCACCTAGGAAGCATGTCATATCTTTTTTGGAAGTTTTTTGATAATCACCCGGTAGATCTTCGTGATTGAAGTCGATTAAAAAATGTGTATTCCCTAAGTACATTTAATTCACTCAATTACCAATGGGGTAAATTTCCTGAGTTTTAAAGTCCGGCCCTGGATATGGTATACTCAGGGTGATGAGTTTTTTTTTTATTAGAGGAATGCCCATCTTATTTTGTACGAAATTAAAAGTAGGTACCTACTTAGGTATCAAGCCACTTAGATTCTACTTTTCCTGTTAATTAAAGTAGGTATATGCCATATCATTTCAGATACTGTCACCTGGTATCGAATCAGGATTTTGATAGTTGCCTGAAATTGTGAACAAAATTAATATACTTATCATGAGTAGGCAGGTACATGATGCTTTAGTTCAATTAGTATAGTTCGCGTCAAAACACTCTGAACCGCTCTGAACACGAGACGAGTCCCGACGATTTTTTCATATGAAAATTATGTAGTTAGGTATGGCGCATGAGCGAAATAACTTCAGAGTGGACTTGAAGTTTGACGCGTACTATAATTAAGTTGCTGACTGACTATACACAGCGGTACATAAATGACAAGTATTTGAAGAAAATATTCTAAATATTTTAGTGTTGTAAATATGTCAAAATTGTGAAATTATAAATAATATTTGTGTTATGTGATATTACCATAAAATATCAATTAAGTAGACCAATATTTTTGTAATGTACTTTTTACTGTGGTAGTTACGTAAAAGGGTAATTTAGATTTAGCTGTGATCGTTCCTAATATAAGTTATTCTATTTTTTGCTCACATTTAGCCATAAGTTTTTATAGGGAAATAAAAATTGTAGTGTTATATTTTGGGTTTCCTTACCTCCACCTAGTACTATCTATTAAGGGGCGATCGCTAAAACTCCCACGGGTCGCACGCACGCGTGTCTGTATCGAAAAATAGTTTAAACAACCCGCACTATGCCGCGCGTGTCAGACAATTTTGACTGGCACTATTCGTTTTTTTATGTAGGAGCAAAAGAGTTGGAAGATCACCTGATGGAAAGTCATCACCTCCGCCCATGGGCAACTGCAACACCAGAGATGTCACCGATGTGTTGCTTGCCTTTTAAATGGGAATACGCTTTCTTCTTGCAGGCTCCAATGTCATATTCCTTTGGAAATACCGCTGCAGGAAGATCATTGCATATCTTGGATGTACGCGGAAGAAATTGACGCGAAAAACGAACGGTAGTTGAGCGCCAGCCATCCAGGTGATGAGCATGGAGTTTCGACTTATGAGGTGTCATACAATGATGAAATACAGCGGCAGGCATAAGATCATGCAATTCGTCTAAGCAATCCCCATTCTAAGTCAAAGAACATTCAAACAAAATATGTTCGCTAAACCTGTGGATATACACGGGTTTATTTGTGTTCACATTGTAAAGGAAAACTTTATATTGATTCTGCCTTGAATGTTGCTGTATTCGTTTTACTCGCTCAAGGGTTAGACTTAGAAAGGCTCAATAAATACGTAGTGTTTTTGCATTTCAGGAGTACGTATATTCGAATAAATTCAGCTTTGCGATACAGAAGTTTTTCCGCAGAGCTAGAAAAAGCAGAGAGAAATAAGCGTCAGTCTCGTAATTTAACAGACTTCAAAAAGGAGGTTTCTCATTTCGAACGTTTATATGCTTTTTTATGTGTGTTCGCGGATAACTTCGTCGTTTATGAACAGATTTTAATGATATTTTTTATGTTTTTAAAGGAGATATTCCAAGGGTGGTGGCATCTTAGAGAAATCGAGGGGAACTTTCGGAAATCGTAGGGGCGACTTAAGCGTTTGTTAATTTTTTCATTAATTATTTTGAAGCACTCAAATTTTGGAGGTCTGGAATCGATCTGATCATGAAGCCGAAAGACAGTCGAGGTAACTCGTCAACGCTTTACAGCTGTTACCCTGTGTTTGGGCTTGATTAATTTGTATTGATGAGAACTTTACACCTAGATGGGGTGTGATGCGACTGCCACATTGTAGGACAGTTAAGGGAACTCCTCAACGGTTTACAGTTAGCTGTGTTGTGTTTGGACTTAGTTCATCTATATTGATGAGAACTTTGCACCCGTGTGGGTTATCAGTATCAGTGCTAATTTCATACCACATAGGTACTAAGAAGTTTATTTTTGTTTACTTTTGCAAGCTTGATTTTTGATTTATTTTGATATCTGATTTGAAATAAATAAATCGTATTAATATTATGCAGCATTTTTCTTTAAAAAACGGAAACCGAACCGGAAAACCTGCTTCTGGAATTCAAAACCGAAAAAAACCGGTTTTAGTTTCGCTTTGGTTATGCATTCTCTACACAGGAGTCACGGAATAATTATTTATTCAGCAAAACTACATTTTTTCCTTTTTCTGGCTTCGCCCGGTTTGTGAAAAACTACATTAATTATGAAACTTTTTTCACAGCGTAAAACAAAGAAGCTTCCGACGACAGCGGCGCCTTCTTTTTTTGAATAACGCCGACCTCCTGCGAAATTTTGATTTCCGGTGGAATTGACGTTCACTTTGCCCCGACACTAATTTTTTTCCCAAAACCTGGCAACCCATGTAACGTCAGAGAGCATAACATTCGGGTTATGTATTTTACCACGAAGTACTTTAAATAAGTAGGAGGTGACAGCTACATCCCTCTTTACTTCAATTTTATAATAGCCGGCCATGCCTAATATAAATAGTGTAGGATACAATAGCGGATAACCTGGGTAAATACCATACATTTTTAAATAGATAAATCTAACAAATTTGTTTTGTATACGTTCGAGCATTAATTCATATTTAGCCCCATGCGGTGACCAAACAACCGCATTGATCTCCAAATGACTTTACTAGTGCTTCTTATAGTGCTTTCAGAGAACTTAAGTTAGTAAATTTTTGTGCCGTCTGGTGGCGGCACTTTAAAAGAATACTTTCCACCGCCCCATCTCCTTCCCGTGGGTGTCGTAAGGGGCGACTAAGGGAGCCCTGCAGCAGACCATCTGCTCTTCAGGTGGGAGATATATTATGTCGACCGGTTGATGTTACCACCATGCAGTTGCGTAAAACCCGCCAAGTGACTCTGACCTATCTCGGTCAGGTCGCGTTCCGGGATCAACACTGCACTAAACGGTGCCAGGACAGGCCTTCAAGATGAGTATGGCCAGCTCAGTAATTGCTTTGCATTATTGTGCTTGTCATCCTCATATCTGGACCTCACAACTGCTTTCCATCAGGTGGAGTGAGGCCATCTTCATTCGATTCTGGTTATATCCTGTTGTAGCATGTCATGATCTTCCCTCTGTTTATTTACAGAACTAGTTTCAGGTCACCAGCAAATAACAATGGTCTAGATTTATTAACTACGTTCGGCAAGTCGTTAATGGTTAAAATGAAAAGTAAATGCCCCAAATTACTGCCTTGACATACCCCTGATCTAGTAAAGTAGGGTTCTCAAAAGGCTTCTGCTACAGTCAACGTACTGACACCGGTCTCTTAAGTAGTTAGAAAAAAATTCAATGTGTGCGGTGTTATCTAGGGGTGCGATATGTAAAATACGTAAGTATTTTATACCAGCTTTCATTCTCTTATTGCAGATGAAATAACTTATAGAAAAGGTAGAGGAACTAATGCAGAATTAGGAATATATAAAAGAAAGCCACAATTCATAATAGAAATGGATTTATTGCAGTTTTAAAAAACCAAAAAACCAAAAAAGCCCTGTCTGTGAGATGGAGGATTTCATCCACCACAGAGATGCCTTTTCTGACAATTATTTTTCCACAGTCGACTGGATAAGCATTAAGCAACAAATGTTGCCATGATATAGTCTTCACTCTCATAGACTCCTTGTAGACGATGTGCGAATCGTTTTGCTCTTATAATAGCACTGTTTACAACATAACTAAATTTTATTTTGAGCTGTTTTTGTGCTATAAACTTTATTAATTAATAAAGTTTATTAATTAACTTTATTAAAACAGCTCAAAATCAAGGGCTGGTTGATACTACAACACACAGCGTACCACATTTCATCATGCATATTTAAATCCAATATTTTGCACTTTAACGACAACATAAATCAGGTAAATAAACTACTCAAAATATAAATTACCGTTCACTTTTCAGTAAAATGGTTGACGTTTCTCTTTCTTCGCCAAACTGTTGCGAAAATGTAAATCACTAATAAAAAGTCTTATTGCAGAATCATAAATAGACGGCTCTAAGGGGTAGGCCCATAAAGCCGTCTGTTGAGCTTTTGATTTGCTGCAATAAGTTTAACTCCCTTGCGTCGGACCATAATAGAACACGTATAAAGGTGATCACCCGTATTACCGCTTTTCATATGTTTCTTAAAAGTGTATTGGCTTTTTAGGAGCTTTTTTCTTGCCATTATACTTAAAAAGTGCGAAGGAGTAAAATGCGAGTGGCTCCGATGGTTCAGAGCTTAAAATAAAAAGAGGATGGCTGTTCAGCACTGCCTCAATATGTGTGAGAACGGTCAACCTCTCATAAGTGAGAATTTGAGTTCCGATTACACGAAATAATAGCGACTAGCGCTCTTGACATCCGCTTCCCATTATGCCACCGAAATGGCTTGCGGTGGGCGGGTTATTCGCCACGTCATGCGGTTTTTCGCGAGTTCACTACTGAACGTCTTTAAACGAATACTCTTCGGTCATTAAAAACTCGTGAAGTTCATTAAAATAAGCTTTAATGCAACAAAATTGTACCGTTGTCACTATTTAAGAATGTACAAGGGCATCGTCGTGATGCGTTTTCACTTCTCATGCTCTGAAAGTACGCCAATATAGCCCTACGAAGTGGGACTAAAGTGACCACTTTAGTCTTAGGGAGTAAAAAGTGATTAGTCTTTTAATTTCCTTTATGTGACAAACTTAAACAGCCAGTAAAAATATACGATTATCTGTGGAGTGTGGTGTGGCTGTGGACCGTCTTCATTGCGAAAATGTTGAGAGTTTTAGTTCCATGGTTTGTACGCAAAGAAGGTGGCGCCATGAGTTTTAAATTGTTGATCTGTGACTGGTTCAGTTCAGTTCAGAAGAAAAAACTGTCTGCGAAAATTTCTGAACTTTTGTCGATTGTAAATTTGTTTGGTTTTTAATGCTTTTGTACTAAATTTACTATTTTTCTCCACTCGAAGTGAAAAGTACAGTTTGCACCTCGAGATTAAACGCCAACATAATAGGTATACCTACCCTCGGTTTCATTGACTCTCATCGCACGCTCGAGAGTCAAACCACCTCTGGTATATTTTGGCTTCGTTTAGTTCCTCGATATAAAATATACTATTATATGCGTTTATGGAAGCGATTGATGTTGAGTTAAAAAGTTTAAACAAGTTCAACGTGAACTGCTTTTGTCACCAGACAAATGAAAAGACATAAATAGGCTTTCACACTACGAATGCCGCGTTTAATATAAGGGCTTATATACAGTGGGACTGCGTAGTGTACACCAGTGTGCAGGAACACGTAACACTGTTCCAATCTACACTTCGGCAAATCAGCCATAAGCGGGAAGGTAGACGTAGGCTTTTTTTATTACGTGTACGGTCAACGTACATTGAACCTTTCGCAATCGCTGCGCCCGGCGCCCTAGACGCTTGGTCAGCATTTTCATACGTCAATCAATTATTTCATTTTTACTTTATAATTAGTTTCACACCAGTACACGTTCAGCTATCATACATACCGGGCGCGTGCTCACCATACCATTCTACCATTTATTTTAGTTAGTCTAGTTAAACCAGAATATAGTTCCATTCCCGTTACCAGTGACTTTAATTTATCTACCATTCAATCTATAAATGTTAGGTGAATAACCATACATTTAAAGGAACCATCCACGAGTGATAGTGACTCAGACCATAGTGATAACTGTGACCTAGAGGTGTGTTCTGTGACAACCAGTACCATTGGATTTACAAGCCACTCACCATAACCAGCGTACCAGTAGTGGGTCAGACAGGCTCACTTTACCAGTTGTAAGCAGCTCATCAGAAAACCAGTAAGCTCTTCCCAATTAGTCTTATTATCTACCAAAATAATAACTACATTGAGCGCGACCGTAGAGCGTTGTCGGTCAGAAGCAATATGATTGCCCGTAGGTTTGCTCGTTCTTCAGAGCAAGTAAAAATTAATCTTTTTAAGGCGTTCTGCCAGTCTTTTTACTCTGGCAGCCTATGGGTGAGATATATGCAGAAGACCTACAGCGCTCTGCGTGTTCAATACAACAATGCATTCGGAATGCTGTTGGGGCTGCCGATGCCGTGGTGCTGCAGTGCGTTTGGTATGTTTGCCGAGGCGCGAACGAATGACTTTTATGCCATTATGCGTAAAAAGGTAGCCTCCCTCATGAACCGTGTGCAGCAGCCACAATTTAGCATCCTGAGAGCTGTCGGGGGTGACTGCGAGTGTCCTATCAGCCACCACTGGACGACTGTGCTAGTTAGGTAAGGCCAAGTAACTTATTAAATTTTTAAGTATTATTTATTAATGTCAATTTTCGTTTTTGTAATTAATTATTTTATTACTCAGTATTTCTGGACATAAATTCAATTGAATGTAATGTGTAGATCTTGTATGTTAATTTCATGATTTATGTAAGTAATGTAATATGGGTGAGATGCCTGAAATAAATAAATTTAATTAATTTATTTGAATTATTTATTTAAATAACTAATTAATAAAACCAAATTTATTTAGTTTTTAAACAAAAATGCGAAAAAGAAGCAATTAAATGTGATCTACGATAATCTAGAATTGACTGAAGTGGATGAGGCTACATTTTTGGGTATAATAGTGGATAAAAATAAAATTGTTCGTGGAAGTCTCATATTAATCACATCTGTGGAAAGATCAATCGTTCTAAGTACGTTCTGGAGACTTACTATGGTGGCCAACATGCAAACTGCTTTGAAAGCATATCGCGGGTACGTCGCGTCTAACCTAAGATATGGAAATTTGCTGTGGGGCAATTTGGTTGGGATACAAAAAGCGTTTATTGCGCAAAAACAATGCAACCGGGCAATGAAAGGTGCGTCGCCCTCAACTACCTGCAAGCCCTTGTCCAAGCAATTAAACCTTCTTTGTACATTCTTGAAGCTTGTAAATTTGATAAGCAACATCCTCTCTTAATTAAGAGAAAAAATATGTTTGTCAATTTGGGACCAGATATCCAAATAGATTGGCTCTGCCGCAAATACGAAACGATATGTGTAAGTAGTCACTCACGTGCTTGGCGCGGCGGGTGGGATCCCCGGTTTGCGCTTGCGCCGCGTATGAAATTTGACACCACTCCGGACCACTCGCCGCTTGAGATGTAAACGCGATTTATGAGTCACACGTGTGGCTTTAAGCTAAACAAATGACTGTTTCTAACTGAGGAATAGATGCTCTATTTGATTTTAAATACAATATGCTTAGCATACTTAGTAATAATTTACAAAAAATATCAATCTTCATTAGCGCGAAAAATTTCCGAATTAATTAACGAAAAAGTTTTTATTGTAGAATACAGCACGATGACATATTTATGTATTTTTTGAATCCATCATAATATTAGTTTTCCTTTTTATTCAGATAATTTTAAACATAAGTTTGACTTGAAAAAAAATTGCGAAGTTTGCAAATAAATTTCGCGATGTCAGCGGAAATAAATGAATAAATTAAATAAATGTCTAAAAATAACTGTTTGAAAATAGAACAAAAATATGTTCAGCTATAGAAAAATACGTTTCCTATCTTTGATATTTGGTAAGAAACATGGTATTAATTATCAGGAATCACCAAGTAAATAAATAGAATAAAAAAGTCACATTATCAGCAAAAAAAAATAATGATTTACCAATTTGTCCACATTTCAGACAAATATTTGGTGATCTTATAAAAATCTGTTTCAAAATACCCATATTTCGAAACAGAGCCAACTGAAGATTATTTTGATATACAACACCTTTACTAATACATAATTCTAGCATTTTTAATGAATTTACGAACACATATTACATCATCATCCATGCTAAGCGGCATACGAGTAGAGTACTTTATGCAGCCAGTTTACACCAAGCATGTTAGTCAGTGTCTTTTAAAAATTCTTTGATTTATTTTAACGAACGCATGACTTTGAGTGATGCATTTGTCCATAGTCTATGTAAAAAAAAATTAAAAGGGAAGAAACGGCCCAGTGATTCAGTTATTTGAGCCTGTTGAGTATGCGAAGCTTGCCGCCGCGCAACCGTGGTTGCATAAAAGCACTTTGGACGTCTGTTTTCATGCAACCGTGGTTGCAGAAAGCACTTTAGTGGGTAGTAGAAATAGTTTTGATATGGTGGTCCAAATATACAACAAAATACCAACTGAGATTTTAAATTTGCCAGCAAATCAATTCAATAGCCACTTATCTAATGTTTTAATTGACAAGTGCTTTTACTCTGTTTCTGAATACCTAAATAGCTGAAATTTCAATGCGAACAATAATCTAATAGCTGAATTTCAATGAATTTTATTCTATGATTGACATTTAATTATCGTGTTATTTTAATTTAATAAATTGTTGTTATTGTTATTACCGCCAAAAATGGTAGATGTGTTGTACTTTAATCTTTACTTTGTCACCTATATATCACTAACATTTGAACAAATAAATTATTGATTGATTATTGGAACATAGTTTTTAAAGGAAAATAAAATGTATTTGAAGCTGGATCCCATCCTAATCCGGGAGTGCTTCACGATTCGGTAAAAGTAAGTTTTTCTTTCGAATTTAGGCTAGGATCGATAAATAAATTTCCTGAATTGGTATTGAACTTTCTTAGAGGAAAAGAAGCGGAATTTAGAGCATTGCATTCCGATTCATAAATATATTTTAACTGGGTTTCTTGATCACAGCCTGTTAAAAGATCATCGACTTATAAGTCTCTTTGAAGGATAGTTTTTATTAAATTATCATCGCACTCTTCTCAAACCTGCCAAAGACATCTAGTGCATGTCTAGTGCTAAGATAGCTCGCACTGCCTGTTCCATAAGTGAGAGTACTTAACTGCAAAATCCCAATAGGCTGAGACTAGGGCTTCCAATTCCGGGATCTCGGTATTGCTCAATACCGGTATTAGGTGATTTTTTGGCCTTTTCTCAATAGCGGTTTTAATACCGTAAGTGGTGATGCTTGGAACTGTCTCGAATAAACTACAAAATGTCCTTATTTTTGGCCAGCTGCACCGTTTTTTCCGAAAATACTTGTTTAACGGAATTATTGTGTTTCTTTGACCCTTACATTTGACTAAAATTCGACAAAATTGTAACTTTCTTTATTTTACAACGAGCTGTCCGTCAGTGGCTTCGCCCGTCGGTTGTTTCTCCCATCAAAATATAGCCTAAATGAAAATATAGCCCATGTATGCCCAAATATATCCCATAGTCGGGACATTCAAGTTGTGGCTATAAGGTATTGTAATGTTTCTTACCTTGCTGTATATATTTCTAGCCATCCCTCTTCCCCTTCCCTAGCTGAACTGCGATCAGTAATTATATCACTTCCTTCGCCAGTACTCCTCATGGGCGATTTGGATAGGACGCTCACCATGTTGCCTGGGGATCTCACCACTCGGATACATCAGGATTACTACTTCTAGACCTTCTGGATGACCTGACTCTTTGTATTTTGAATATTGGTTGACCAACAAAAGATGTCCCCCTACCCAAAACCCTGCTCCTGTCGTGGACGTATCATTCTGCTCCCTTCTGACGCGGAGTGTTCTTAAAAGCACTCATGGAAGCGATAATTTTCCTATAATATTAACCATCCCTAATAATTCCACTGCAACCTGCCTCCCCCACCCCTCCTAAAATATAAATTGAGTAAAGCTGACTTGCCAGCATATTCTGTATCTTTAGAAAATAAAATTGCTTCTCTCCCACTAACTAGTAACTAGTGAGAATGATTTCTCCAACTATAACAAATTTGTAGAAATTGTTTTATCTTTAGCTGATTCCCATATCCCTCATAAAGGACCCTGTCGTAATAAAGTCTCGCCACCGTGGTGGGACTCTGAATGCACAGTCGCTATCCGAAACCGTAAATAAGCGGAAAAAATACACTTCGTCAATGACCAGGGAAAATTTTCTTCAATATCAACAAGTCGCAGCTTCTACAAAGAAATTATTATCAAAAAAAATAAAAATGGGTGAATAAAATTTTGCGAGACAATGTCTCCTCGAAACCATTCAACTATTGTTTGGAAGCAAATAAGGCGTTTTCGCAATCTTAAACTTCTTTAAACATATCTTCTAACGATCCTTCCGTTTGGCTGAACTCATTTTCGGATAGATTAGCTCCTCCTTTCGTTCCTTTCATTGACTGTTTCCCCTCCGGCTCCATTTCTGCTGTCAGTCCGCATAGTAAAATGGACGAAATATTCTCAGCTGAAGAACTTCACTGCGTGCTTAAAGAATTTTATTCCCATAATAA
This sequence comes from Udea olivalis, assembly GCA_947369235.1. NCBI lineage: Eukaryota > Metazoa > Arthropoda > Insecta > Lepidoptera > Crambidae > Udea > Udea olivalis. Next base: position 3,882,534 of record OX376370.1, on the reverse strand, counting down.
AAGACATACACATGTCACTTATTTGAGAACGAAATTATTGTACAGTCATACGCTGTGTATTTAATTACTAATTACACTACTTTACTTAACTTAAACATTAGAGCAATATAGATCATAAAGTTTAGGAAAACTTAAGTGGCTGATACAATAAGCTTTTTCTTCTTCTTTTGTTATGTGGCGTTCTCTGGCTTTTTTAACCACAATAGTAGCGAGTAGCGTTAACATGGTAAGGGGATTAAGATGTATGCCGTATGCAGATTCTAGGGCTAAGCACGGGCGAAACGAATTCATCTAGAACAAAGGACACACACATAAGACAACACAGAACAACACGAGGAACAATACAATCACAATTTAAAGAATAAACGTAGATAAATAAAAAACATTAATAGAAGACAAAAGGATTACAAAGTGGGGATAAAAGGGGGAAAATCTGCGATTTCAGAGAGAAATAAGAGATTGAAGTTAGGTACCAATTTTAATATTAATCAAATAGTACTTGGGTTACAAATTAATTTAATTTTTTGAATTAATTTTGCTAGGGTTACTAAAAAAGTGGTGTTGACCAAATTAAGTAGGGAATTAAGGTTACATGGGTGGGGGATGTGTTCAGGCAAGTAGTCATATAATGATGATCCTATAATAGGGCAGTTAAAAAACATGTGGTCGGCAGTACCTTCATCCAAGCCACACCCGCAAAGAGAACTGTCTTTTATTCTAATTTTGTTTAAAATCACAGGTGTGCAAACGTGGCCCAAACGAAGGCGACAAATGACAGAGACGACATTTTTGGAAAGGTTGACGTGATTGAAAAACCATGCGCGAGAGGGAATTTCCTTTTGGATGTTGAAGTAAAATTTACCTGCTAATCTACGGGTATTTGTCCAACCAGTGCGCCATGATAAAAGAAGGTGGGAACGTATATTTATAGTGTTCTAGAGAACCCGAAAATATGGCATTTTTCGCGCATGAATCAGCTGTCTCGTTTCCTGGAATACCACTATGCCTAGGATGCCACTATGCAAGAATAATTACGAGACCCTTGTTACTTACACCTCAGTAGGGCTTCTCTAATTTTAAAAACGGTGGGGAATTTGGATTTAGATCTGAATGGGTTGGATGTAATAGCCTGAAGACAGCCTAGGTAATCTGTTAAATTTATTCATATTGTGGGATTCGGCATATAAAATAGCTTCGTAAATGGCTATGGCTTCGCCGGAGAAGGTTGATGTAAGGTGGGGCATTTAAAAGAGAGGGTTATTCTGCACGATGGGATCCACACTGCAGCTCCAACGCAACTACTGTCCATAACTTTTGATGCATCAGTGTACAGCAGGTGCCAGCCTTGCCAGTGCTCTGACACTTTTTGGTAGAAATCCTGAGGGGCAGACAGAGAGTTTTTTTCAATGCCGAAGTTTAAAATAACATTGGGTTTAAAGATAAGAGACTCATAAGAATTAGAGGAAAGGGGATTAATAGAAATGCTTTCAATAGGGGACGGAAGATTCAATAGTTTTTGATAAGAATTATGAATGCATGGTCGTGATTGAGAGTAATCTGATTCACGGGTTAGAGCATCTAAATGGTGGAGTTTCTCTAAAAGGGGATTCTCAGGATTATGGAAAACCTTAATAATGAAGCGGACGCTGAGGTATTGTCTGCGTAAGTAAAGAGGCGGGTCGACACACTCAACTTGCCTGGCATTAATGGGTGAATACTTCATGGCTCCCAATATGATGCGTAGGCATTTTGATTGTACCCCACCATACTCCAGAAAGGGCTCGTAGAATATTTACAGATTTTTCTGCCTTTTCCGCGATGTAGTTAAAATGTGGGGTACCTGTTAGCCTGCTATCTAATTTTAAACCTAGGAACTTAACTTTACTTTTAAAGGGGTTAGATTTTCCTGCAAAAGAAATATCTGGGTCTGGGATTTGACGCTTCTTCGTAAAGATAACCGTAGAACACTTCAGGACCGAGATCGAAAGGCCGTGTTCTGCAAGCCAATCGCCCAGATAGCCTAAAGCAGTATTAAGGGAGGCATCGGATAGGACTGGGGCAGAAAAGTAAAGCGCAATATCATTTTAGTTCTTTCTAGGTCATATGTATATATACTATACAGAAGAGGACTTAGGACAGAACCCTTTTTTTTATGTAATAGGGAGCAAACGAGCTAGAAGGTCACCTGATGGAGAGTGATCACCTCCGCCCATGGACAACTGCAACACCAGAGGTGTCACCGATGCGTTGCTTGCCTTTTAGATGGGAATACGCTCTCTTCTTGAAGGCCCCGATGTCATATCCCTTTGGGAACACCGCCGCAGGAAGATCATTCCATATCTTGGCTGTACGTGGAAAAAATTGGCTCGAAAAACGCACGGTAGTTGAGCGCCAGCCATCCAGGTGATGAAATTCAGCAGCAGGTATAAGATTATGCAGTTCGTCTGAACACTCCCCATTGTAAAGACGGTAGAACACGCAGAATGATGCAACGTCTCTCCGTAGGGCCAAGGGATCCAAGCGTTCGGAGATCACAGGGTCGTCGACAATTCGAGCGGCGCTCCGCTGTATACGGTCAAGAGGAAGGAGAAGATACTGGGGTGCTCCTGCCCAAAGATGGCAGCAGTACTCCATGTGAGGCCTTACTTGCGCCTTGTAAAGTTGAAGGCGCTGAGACGGCAAGAAATACTGCTTTGCCCTGTTTAGCACACCAGTTTTTTTTGAAGCCAATTTGGCTTTACCCTCCAGATGACTACGGAACTGTACATCACTCGAAATGTCAACGCCAAGGATTCCGATGCTAGGCCCGATCGGTTTTCGTCAACTGCGGTCTTGGAGAGATTGCGTTGGCCAACGTACAGTGCGTCCCCAGTACTGTCATCCGCATAACAATGAATGTTGCTGGTTTGCAACATATCATTTATGTGCAGGATAAACAGGGTCGGAGACAACACACAGCCTTGTGGAACGCCAGCATTTACAGGCATGGAGTCGGAGCATGAGCCGGTGATAACGACTTTGATGCTTCGCCCTGAAAGGAAGCTTGCGATCCACGTGCATAATCCCTTGGGAACCCCATATGATGGAAGTTTGGCAAGGAGCGCTTTGTGCCAGACCCGATCAAATGCCTTCGCTATATCCAAGCTGACCGCTAAAGCCTCTCCCTTGCTCTCAATAGCTTCAGCCCAGCGATGGGTGAGTAGAACCAAAGGATCACCTGCAGACCGACCATGACGGAAGCCATACTGTCGGTCGCTGATCAGTTGGTGGCACTCCAAGTACCGCAAAAGCTTAACATTGATGATACTTTCCATTACATTAGAAAGTAGGGAGGTAATGGCGATTGGCCTATACTTATTTGGGTCAGAGCGGTCACCCTTTTTAGGGATCGGGTGCACAAGCGCTGTCTTCCAACAGACCGGGACCACTCCAGATGAGTATGACAGCCGGAACAAACGCGTGAGAACAGGAGCTAACTCCGGGGCGCACATTTTTAGCACTATAGCGGGGATAGTGTCCGGCCCAGACGACTTATGGACGTCCAGTGAAAGTAGAGCTCTACGTACGGCACGATGGTGAAATTTGATTTCGGGCATAGAGCTTAGACACTGTGGGATACTGGGAGGTGTCTTACCTTGGTCGTCCAACGTCGAATTAGTAGCAAAAAGAGAGCATAGAAGTTGTGTATGAAAGTATGAAATCTCTTTTGCAGAATGGGCAACGGAACCGTCCTCTTGGCATAAAGGTGGAAATGTGAGCCGACAAAATTTTCCCTGCACCGCTTTGGCCAATGACCAAAAAGCCCGAGTGCCGGAGGGGAACTGTGCCAGCTTTGCGCCAATGTTGCGGATGTGATCGCCCTTTGCGCTGGCAATTGTCCTTTTGTAGGACCTGGAGGCATGATTGTAAAGCTTCTTATGGGACAATGCGACTGCTGGGATTCCCGGTTGCTTGAGCTTCTGCCCAAGCACGATAACGGTCCTGCTTCAGGCGCAAAGCAGCTTTACAGGACCGATCGAACCAAGGCTGGGACTTACCACCGATGGGCACTGCAGTGTTTGGAATAAACATTTCCATGCCCTGCAGCAGAACATCGGCAACTGAGTCTGCACAAGCACTGGGATCTGCGGATTTGAAGCAAACTTGCCATTGGTAGGAAGCAAAGAAAAAACCCTAGGGGAGGCCTTTTCATACCGTGCTGGGAGGGAGGAGATTGCTTTGAGATTTGATTAAGATAGATCTGGACATCAGAGCGTTACAGATAAATCGTACTAACTTCGGAAATATACTCAGCTGTAGCAATTTTTGCCTGAGTATAAGTATAAGGAGGACTTCATCGTAAGCAGAGGCGATATCCAGGAACACTCCAACAAGGTATTCCTTGTTTTTGAAGGAAGATCGAATATCCGAGGTTAAAGTTCTCAGGCTATCCAAGGTGCTAAAACCTTTCCTGAACCCGAACTGTGATTTGGCTAGGACTTTGTTGGATTCTATAAGTCATTCCAGACGATTTCTGATCATATGTTCCGTTATTTTAAGAAGCACTGATGACAAGTTTATATGCGTTATGATCAAAGGGTCATGACCGGGTTTTAAATGGGGATGATGAGTTGCTGTTTCCATGAGTCGGGCAGTACACCCTTTTTCATAGAAGGAATTTAGAAGGTCAAGGAGAAGGAAGGAGTAAGGGATGCCGTCTATACCAGGAGAGGAGTCAGTTATTCCGTTAAACTGAAGTAGCCATAAACAAATATATAGGAAAGACGTCTACAATATGTGCAATGTTAACAATTTTCTTCCAAATGACATAAAATTACTCAAAGATAATATATTTAAAAATAAATTACGTAACTGGCTTATCTGAAACTGATTTTATATTATTAAAGAATTAATGGCCTTTTGTATGAACTGTAAAAATTAATTGTCTTAATAATGTGATTCTGAATTTCAGGATTATTTTCATATTTGACATTTTGATAAATTTACTAACAATATAAAATAACAAACATTTGCGCGTCTGCTTGCAGGCAGAATACTATCGACATACCATACTATTAAGATCTAACTGTAAAATTGTATTCTTGCAAATAAATTATTGATTATGATTATGATGGTATCGATGTTATTGGTCTTTATCAATATTATTCCATAATCGATTTATACCTAGTATCGTCACGGGTCGATACTATCGAAAGACTATCGCTATCGCAACAACACTATCTCAACCGCTGTTTCAATCTGTGGGGCTGTCCTTCCTGCCATTGGCTGATGGCCTAGTCGCCAATGCCACAATAAATTTTAAAAAAACTTCTACCTGTCGAACTATTTTTCTATAAATAATCTGTGTGTTGTGTCAAAAAAATATATTTTTCTTTTCGCGGGTGTCAGCAAATTAATTTCTTTTCACTGAAGTACTGAACACAACAAATTCATTAGTCAACCAACTTAAAAAGTGAAGAAAAAGTTGAGTAAGCATCAAGTTACTGCTTAGTTCGCAAGAGTCGGTATTTGTTTATAATTCTCATGACTAGTAAGCTTTATGGCTATATCGAAAGTGATTAGGAATGATTCAAAACAAGAGCAATAACGGGTGGATTCTGTGTCCGTCCAAAACATTTCCTGGTAAATTCTACTATTTCAATGTTGTGAATGGAGAAGCCGCGTGGAGTTTGAACGAAATTGAAGTAAGTAGAATTCCAACCTTACCAAGCACGGCCTCTTGAGTATTCATGAGATTTTCATCGAAAACATCGCAACGCAAATAAGTGTTAGCAATTTATTGGGGCCTCGTATACGGGCGGCAAGCTAAGTAACAAAAGCTCTTTGTATTAAACTAATCAAGCGACGATTCCCATCAAAATAGGAACAATGTTTTGATTCCGACTGATTTCTTTGTGTCAATATCTACAATGATACTTTTCTTTGAATTCAAGTGTCGTATTTTGTAAATTTTTCGATTTATACAGGGTAACAGGTCAAGTCTATGTATATCATTTAAGAGGTTTTAGTTTACATCATTTGTGACTGATTTGACTATGAAACACCGTACCCCAAACTTGATGGAGGTCTTTTGTATTTTATAAGAATTGACAAATTTTTAATATAGTTTCATTGTTTTTGTAAATTGTGCCTCGAACATATATTTTTTTTAAATGGGTTGCTGATTAGAGGTTCACTACAACGTACGGCACAACTTACAAAAAAAATCGCAATAATGTTAAAATTCATAAATTTTTATAAAATACTTATAAGTCCAAAATCTTAAGAACAGTTGAGTTTGGTAGGTATGATGTTTAATAGTGAAATCAGTCACAATTTCACAAATGATGTAAACAACAACCTCATAAAGGATATTAAGTATGGCGACTTACCTGTGACCCTGTATATTTTCTTAATTTCAATTTGAATAATTAGGTATATTCAAAGCAGTATTTAATTTTATAAGAAATTAAAACCTGTTTTAAGTAGGTATATCTGAGGTTTTATTTCTATTCTATAGATCCTCAATTTGTCATTGCTTTGAAATTCGAATACATCGTGCATGGAATGAAATTCCCTCAAATGTCATGGTACCCTTCCTTGGTGAAATGGAAGTTTTGATTGTTTATAGAGGTTTGTGCCCATTGGCCACCCAGATAGTTACATAATAATATTTTTCTTGTACGTACCTTATGAAGTAATACCTACTGACCAATTTTATATCATTCTGATCAATATTATATATTGTAATTATTAATAATATTTGCACAGTCCCTTAGTATACGATCTGAATGTGTGTATTAATGATGTATTATTGATTGCTCAAAATATAGAACACAATTTGCAGAATTCATGCATGAAAGGGAATAGTACATTATTGCAAAGGCAGCGAAATAGGCAATTGCAGGTCGAGTATGAGTTTGAAGGCCGAGCCGCAGGCGAGGACTTCAAACTCATACACAGGCAATTGCCATTTCGGCCGAGGCATATATAGTGCTTTTCTTAAAAAAATGCAAGGAAATAAAAAGGGCCTTTTATATAATAAATTTAATTAATATTATTATCAAAATGACCTCCGCTTTACCGCCAATTTGTTTTTTTTTATTTTACAATTTGTGCCGAAAGGTAAACGCATCTGTGGCTATACAGCCACGAGAACGCAATGTGTACGATAGATGAAAGAGTTCTAAATTCAAACAGCACACCGTTTCATACAACATTGCCGGCGCGCTCTTCGTTCGAAATTCAAAGAACGCGCCGGGAAGTGATTTTGTTGTTTTACGTAGACTGTAAATATGATACTTCGCGTGTTCTTTATTCAAAAGTAATGACAATATTTCCGAGCATGTTTAAGAAAAAAAAATTTTAGCTTTGTTAGAAATTGAAGGATGATAATTCGTCAATATGTCCTTGGTTGGCTGCATGTTTGAGGTTTTATATTTGAGTGAATGAATGTGGCCTTATTAAGTCTTACTTCATGGAGCTAATCTGACCTAACAGCACAGCTGTTTAAAAAGGGTGCAGAAATAGGAGAGGAAGGTTTTCATTTGAAGATGTACCTGCTGGATATATTTTTCTAATAAAAGTACATCCAGCAATACATCAATTTAGATATTCATAATAATAATTTTGTCTACAAAGCAGTAGATGGTAAGTATTTGGCATTAAGAAGTGTAACACCAACTATCACGAAAAACAACCTTATCGTCATTGTCATCAAAAAGACATTTTCTAATAGTCAACATGTAAATGGTAGGTATTAATAATTAAATAATTATCCGGGACAATTTACTCCAAGATCACCTGACCCCAAACCAAGCATAGCTCTATGGGCGTCAGAGACTGATAAACATACTTAAATATTTCTATATATATACTTAAATATATAATAACACCCATACACGCAACAAACACAAATGTTCGTCACATAAATGTTTGTCATGGGTCTGGATCGAACCCACAACCTCTGGTGCAAAAGGCATTAACGCTGCCATTTCGCCAACAGGCCAGCGTATTGGTTCTTAACCGTCGTTATTAGAGACAATACATGGGAAAAACACCTGAAAGTCTTTTTACCCACAATATTGCACCTGGCCATTAAAAACTAGCCTACTTGAATCCTTATTCCGTCGCATGTTTCTAACCAGTATCAAGCCGGCAGCACACACGCCCTTAAATGTTACATGAGCACTCGCGCATAGAGTATTTTGCTCACGTTTTGTTCGCATGAGAATTGTACATCAAAGTCAATTAATTACACATTTTATTTCTATTTTATAATAAAACAATCATATTCAATCCAATAAAGTGTTTATTTAAAGTTCACAAAATAAATTTCTTATAACAAAAATAACTGAATTGCTAATTTTGCGACCCGTTGTATATGGAACAAACTAAGAAACTTTTTACGGACTGTAGTACACTTGATTTATTGGTCTTTGCTAAGTAAAACAGTTAATTCCCTGATTGGAAAGAAGAAATCTCACTTTTATCTTCCGTCGATGACTGTTACGTATCCTTATTACGATCGCTGTATTCACTTCTTTGTCGCCTTCTAAAATATCGGCCCAAGAAGATGGAAATTAAATATATTCGGAATCATCTAGCTACTCCAAAATGTGTTTACTCTTGTCTATCTATCTGGAAAAAATATACTTTTACTATATTTAATTTTACAGACGATTTCTCAACTTTAAAATGTCATCACTCAATACGTACAATACAAAAGTAAGTACAAAACTTGATGTGCATTTGCACATCAAGTTTTGTACTTACGTTGATTCTAGCGCTATGAGCGAATCGCCGCGTGCGTGACACGACTCTGCGCAAAAAACCGCCTCCTACGATTATCTTGGACTGTATATAAATGTACTCTGTGTCTTGGACGCACTGCGGCGATGAAATTACTGTGCAGGGGTCGGGAGATGTACAAAACTCAGCTATGGTTTTGACCAGGTGCATTCGCACATTTTTGCCCGAATTCCGCGTGTTTCAAAGTGAGGGAAATGCTCACAGCGCGAGTGCTCGCGGGTGGATTATAAATAAATAATGCTGCTTTTTTACCTTTTTCTTGGTATGGATCAAGTTCAATCGAGTAGTTGGTTGAAAATAAAATACCTAATAGTTATCTCAGCTCTGATATACTTTAGCTATATTATGTGCTCCATAATAAAGTTTATTCCCTCTTTTATAATAATAAGGTTTGGTGAGTGACTGCGATATTTCAAAAATCACTAATTCTTAGTATTTGTTCATTTATGAGCAAGGCCTGCTATTAGCAACCATCAGCAACTTTGTTTCATTGCGATAAGGCATTTACTTTATAAGTTATGACATTATTTCTGCATATAGTACCAAACTATATTTTTTTATAAATGTCCATTAAAAAGTTGAAAAAAAAATACTAGATTTTTTTATATCATATTTCCGCCGATAAAATTGACTAAAGTTTCCTACTTTCTAATATGTGTACTTTATAGAGACTCACACTGTTTTTATAGCGAAGCCTATATTTTAAATGAAATAGAAAGAAATAACAGACTTGCATGTTCAATCTGATTTTCATAGAATGTATTAGGAAACCTAAATGTTGCATGCCTGTTTCAGAATAACATCCAAAAAAAAGATGGCTTCATCCAAAGAATTGCTGACAAGCTGCACACATACCCAGAGCCGTCCAGTCCTCCCTTAGATGAAAGCCAAAACACGCTATCGGAACGCTTTTCAAAAAAAAGTCCTTTCATATCTATGCCCCAAAGAGTGGTACACAACACTCAGACACCCATGTTTGGGCATGCCAGCTTTCAAAAATATATTAATCCGTACATGCCCAACATAATTTGGACTCCAATCCAACTTCCGCAGCCAATGTACGTTGGGAATCCACCGGAAATAAGAAATGTAAACAGCATACAAAGTTCTGAGCCTGAACAAAGATTGTTCGTCCAAACTTGTAATGTTAGTTTATCGGATCGGTTCAGTTATTATTTGAGTCAGCCAAAGTACTTAAAAACTGACAACAGGAAAATTCCTTTGAATGATGCAGGTGATTCTAGACATGATTCCTTTGATAATTTAAACATTCCTAAACCAAAACTGGTAAAAGAAGCAGTATTCAGAAGAGTCCGAACTCAATCTGAAAGTAACCAAAGCCTGGGCAGAAGTGTAAGCATGAAAAAAGGTAATTCCTTAGAAAGTTTATCAAACTTTGATGATTCTGCTCTCCCAAAATCTACCGTCAACTATGATGACAAGAGTGATAATGCAATAAAAAATTGCAATGAGGCTTCTGTAGATAATGTCGGACACTTTGAAACTTTAGATAGAAGTGATTTGAGATTTCTGTTAGTAGCCAAAAGGAAGAAATCAGTTAATTTGGAGGACCTTCCTAAAATTACTAAAGGTAAGTTTGTTGTATTAAAAATATCTTATTTGTTTTTTCGTCTTTTTAAATGTTAGGTCAATTAAAGCTTAAACAGGTTTAAATCGGTTGTAGTTGATCTTACAATTTTTCTTGACTTCCATAAATTTTCCTATATTGTTTTTGGTTGACAAGCAAAGAATTATATGGAGCTACTCATAGGTATCGATGCCTGCCTACAGACCTACTCAAATAAATAAATAAATAAATATAAATATGCGCCAGACAACACACCTCTTGTAATGGTCTCGAAGTAGGGATAAATATCCCTGTGTCACGAGGTACCACACAAGGAAATCAGCCAGGCGCGTCTCCCAGCACACCCAGACCCGAGTCAATTCAGAAAAGATCGTTTCCTGAATTGACCCGACCGGGAATCGAACCCGGGACACTAAGGAAATCGAGACGAGAAACCGTGCTACAGCGCACTACGCCAATCGTGTCGTCAAATAAAAAAAGATTTTTACAAATTCGTTAATGAATGATGATGTTCTGACTTTCTGAGGTAACCTCCTCATTTGTTTGAAGTGGGTTTCTTGACTGTGTGCTTGACGTCATTTTAAGCACAGTTTTTTTTAGTTACAATTTATTCTGACTCCTTTCACTCTTACATGTCAGACAGAGACAGAAGGCAGGAGTCACTGCCACGCGTGTGCCATGTTCAAGCTCTTCAATTCTTTTGTTTTAGATAAAAAAAAGAAAGTATCCACAAGCGAAGTTGGACAGACGCCGAAAAAGCGGGTCACTTTCAATCTTGGGCTGGATGAAATCAGCGAAGGCAGCTTTCACGGAACTGACGACGCTATCGTAAGTTTTTTTCCGGATCTCTTAGCTGTGCCGTCCTCAGAGGCCGCTAAAATTATCATTAAATTTGTAATTTCTAGTCTTAAGTTGGTTTAGTTATAAAGATTAGGATCCGATGGAGCTGGCATGATCGAATCTTCGATCATAGCTTCAAAACAAATGAGAAAGAAAAAAAGGGTTTCTTGTCATAGACAATAAAAATCTAGGGCCTCTGACCTTGAAACAAACCTTGTACGGAGGACGACAGGTCAACCATTAGAAAACTATTGCAAATGGTCTTAAGTCAGGAGCTTAGGGTGCCATGTAAAGTTTGATGTGATTTCGTCTGTACTATGAGCCTCAGAGACTGACGAAATAATCAGTTTTAGTAAATCAGTGTAATGATTATTATTTAAGCCTGAAGAATGATAAATGGCCAACTCGTTAGGTAAATATTAACAAAGTGAAAATCGTACTTATTTTAAGAACATGCAGAAACAGATGGCCATTCGTATTTTTCATTATGAAATCCACGAAACCAATAGTATATTTTATATCGAGGGACTAAACGAAGCCATAATTTACCAGAGGTGGTCAATGAAACCGAGGGTATATTAAGTTGGCTCATGGGGTCAGACTCGCTAGATGAAGAAGACCTGAAAGAACTTGGACCAGATAGTAAGATTCTGCAAAGCAACAGGAAGATTCGACGGGATGCCGTGAAAAATGGGATAACCTAAAGACCCCCTGCAAGGGGGGCCCGGTGGGTGAAATGGCCCATAACAAGCGGACCGATCACCCGGCCCACTCCCAGCGTCCCCAGTTGAAATAATAATAAAGTTGGCGTTTAGTCTCGAGGTGCAAACTGTTCTTTTCACTTTGAGTGCGAGAAAATTGTCAATTTAGTACAAAACATTTAAAACCGAACAAATTTACAATCCACAAAAATTCAGAAATTTTCTTGGTCAGTTTTTCCTTTTAAACCAGTCACAGTGTTCTTTGCGAACATACCATGGAAATAAAACTCTCAAGATTTTCGCAATAAAGATGGTCCACACTCCACAGATAATAGTAAATTTACTATCTGTTTGAGATTTTCTATGTCACATGAAGGAAATAAAAAAACTAATTACTTTTCACACCCTAGAGACTAAAGTGGTCACTAGAGCTTCGTTGATCTATTAATTGGCATACTTTTAGAGCATGAGAAGTAAAAAAGTTTGTAACACTCCCTGCACCACAACAACAACAGAAACATCTTTTAAGTTTGTCTTAAATTGCATTGGATCATCATATTTATTTATATTCTATTTATGGTATGTATTATTTAGTATATTTATTTATGTATTAGTTTATATATTTGGGTTTTAATTTATTAAGTCTATCTCATTTGTACACAGTTTGTCTATCAACAACAATTTTGTATGTACGTTCCTGTCACCATGGTCTGCTGGAATGATAATGATTCTTTATTTGCAAAAAAACATGGTATACAAGGGTGATACAGATATAAACCGCACATGTCTCGCCATTTAATGTAGCATGCAAATGTTTACAAATTGTTTTGCAAAAAAAATACTATAATTAATTCAATAAAATAACATGTAATAAGTCTGGGTCAAATAACAAAATTAGTATTACAGAATTGATACAAATTATGAGGGTAAAATATGAAAGTCAAGCTATACCAATTAGAATAATAATAATAAATATCTGGGACAATTCACACCAAGATCATCTGACCCCAAACTAAGCAGAGCTTGTAATATGGGCGTCAGAGACTGATAAACATACTTAAATATTTCTAAATACATACTTAAATAGATAATAACACCCAGACACACAACAAATACAAATGTTCGTCACACAAATATTTGTCATGGGTGGGGATCGAACCCACGACCTCCGGCGCTAAAGGCAGGATCGCTGCCATTGCGCCCACAGGCCAATCAAATTTAGAATCTAGTTAAGAAATCTTTTACTAAAGACAAGCTAACCTGTACTTTTGTTATCCTTGTGGTTTTCAATGTAGTTGTCTTCTTTGTGTACGAAATAATAAATAAATAATTATAATAACAAGCCTACAGCCGAACGACATCGCACCATGCACGGCGCTTGTGACTATAGGTCACAGGCTCACAGCACATAATCACGGCGCCGCTCTACCCGGCATCGCCGCGAGAGCGTTAGCTGGGGGTGGATCGAAAACGTTGCATTTTTGTAAAATTTTCGTGATTATTTCATTGAATTGAAATAAAACTTTAAATTTTGCTCCATTATTGTGTGCATAATACTATTTAAAACACATTGAATTGTCTGAAATTAGGTAGTCGCCAATTAAAAAACCGTTGCTAAATTAAATAAAAAACCGGTTTTTTTAAATTGATAAGACACTTAAAAATTTACTGTACACAGTTAAAGTTAAAGTTATGAAGGTAAAAGGTGCATTGAATAATAGAGAGATAATTTATACTAACTTTGAATTCAGCTAAATAATCACGAAAACCTTCAAAAAATGCGACATTTACGATTTACCCTAAAAAGACATTTAGGAGTAGTAATTGTAACCAAGGAAAAAGTGTGCTTAGAATGACGTCAAGCTCACTTTTTGCTGTGCCATTGGCAGCGCAGATGCTAGGTCATTGGATGTAATGTTATATTTCAGCAACCTCAAGATTGTGATATGCCATCAATAGAAGCGACAGACCCTGAGGGTCTAGTGTTCGTAGTGGTCGATTTTGCGACCCTGCTAGACGATTTCCAGACCATTGAAGATTATGTACAAGCAGGTATGTTACTTCACAGATCCTGCCATATAAAAAGAGAACCAGTAACAGTGTATGGAATTATTTCACGAGCACTGTGAGAATAGAAATTCTATAACACCAATTGACCTTTAGGTGGTCCCTCATCTGGAGCATTTTCCTGTAATATAACATTTCAGATTCTATTTTGAGCATTTCAATACAGTACTGCCTCCCCGACATGACGAACTTCAACCTATAATTTGCATTTCAGATTCAATTTTGAGGATTATATTACAATTCTGCCTCTCAGGGAAATTGTATTAAAATATTACACATTGTAACAACTAATTGCGCACTGTAATGCGCGGTTTTTTCCACTCACTGATGTAATGCTCGACTCTGTAACGTTACATTACAGGAAAATGCTCTAGGTGAGGGAGCACGTTTAAATAAAGTAATATGCACCAATTGTCATGGTCTCGAATTATGGATACATATCCTTTTGTTTAACCCTAAAGTGGCTAGAGGCTGGGTATAGTGGAATGCCTGTGTCACAAATCCTTGTGAAATAAATATAAATATGCGCCAGACAACACGCCTCTTGTAATGGTCTCGAAGTAGGGATTAATATCCCTTTGTTACGAGGTTCCACTTAAGGAAGTAAGCCAGGGTCGTCTCCCAGCACACCCAAACCCGAGTCAATTCAGAAAATATCGTTTCCTGAATTGACTCGACGGGAATCGAACCCAGGACACTACGGAAATCGAGGCGAGAAACCGTGCTACAGTCAAAGAAAGAATTAAAAAAAAACTTAACTGTTTTTGAACTCCATTCCGTCCACATAAAATTCAAATTACGCCAGTAGTATTATGCTTATAAGGCATTCCATTCCAGACGATAAACGTCGCCTGATAATCCCGCCCAAACTCAGGGCGGAAGTAGAGGCGGCGTGCTTGGGCGACTGCTGCGGGCGACAACGCGTCATGCTGGCGCGACAGATCGCTAGGAAGATGGTCGCACCGCCGGAACACTACGGTAAGTCTGGCTATAGGCAGAAAAACTAAGGAAAGCCAACGAAACGATATTAAGAATGTATAGAAACGTTTTTAGCTTGAACATTTTAATTTGAAGATATTTTATGAAAAAAAGCGACATTCGAACTTGCATCCTTTCGCTAAGAAGGCAATTTTAGCTCCTATGTTCTACAAAATTTCTATAAAATAGCGCGAAACCTTATTATTTTTTTCAGAATCAACAGTAGAATCGATTCCAGTAATAAAAAATTAGGGTCGTAATTGTAAATAAGAAAAAATTCAACTGCGCCGTTACTTTAATTTTCTTAACTCTATCTTATCCATTGTTAACCTTCTGGACGATCACTCGCAGTCGAACATCAAAAAAATCACAAACCATCACGACTTTATCCCAAACGGGGTAGTCAGAGGCAAGTGACTGTTGCCGTCATGATGAACGGAACACTCAGAATTATAACCCAACAAACAACAAATATCAGATTAGAACCCAACGTGGTAGGCGGTGAGCCTTCCGCCGCTATCCGGGTTGATTTGGTTTTTTATCGATGTTTTCCTTCACCGGAGAGTTAGTTGGAAATTAAACAATAAACAAAGATTTTGGTTCTGTCCAGATTTGAACTCGGGACCACACGATCCGCGACCCGAGTTGGAGTGCTAAACCACTAGGCCATGACGCTCTTGACAAAAAAAAATCTTCTCAAAATATATAATTGTTGGAACTAAAATATGGAACTGACTGGGTGGGTGTACGGGGTTTCGCGCTATATAATTAACACTATGTATATAATAATAATAATAATGTATTTATTGCAGTAAATGTGGTACATATAGGTATTACCTTACATTGGTTTCTCACATTTAACAAACAACAATTGGCATGCAATAGTTGAGAGACAGTAAATTATTATTTGTTGTAAATTGTATGTATAAATGTGTATGTGTGTGTGTGTACACGTAAATAGCCCAGACATCATTCATTTGATAATTTCAGTGCTTCTACCTGAACTGGAAAGCAGTCCTGCGGAGGAAGAAAACTACGCCTTACACTGTTGTATGGACATCGTTAGTAGCGACAATGCTGTGGTAAGTCAATACGTGGGTACATTTCCACAAGAGAAATGATTTAGGATGACTGACCCAAATGCACCAAATAATCAGCACTCCGAATAAATTGGTAAAATTATAAGGTTTTAAAGTAAAGTTAAGTAAAGTAAAGATTTATTTGGCATAGGTAAATACATAATACATCAGAAAAAGTACATAATAATTCCCTACACCAAATACGGTTTCCGCTCAGCATAATTTCAGGGCTAGGACTGCAAGTCCTCGCGAGGACGCTGATATTCTGCAGTACCTTGCAAATTTGAATAAAAATTTAAATTACTCACAAAATAAAAAGTAGTTTTCACTAACTAATTTGGGTTACCACTTTGAAAAATAAATAAATAAAATGTTTTAGTACCATAATAACAGTGCTGTTAATTTGGCTCACTCTATGCTTTTGATTGGTGGTGACGGTGGTAGTTAATGGAGAGATGGTCATTTTTACTCTTCCTATCTAAAAAATTGGTTAAAGATGAACTATTTTTTTTTTAAATCATCTTACTGATTCTCAAAACAATGTGAACTTACTGAAACTAAAAAACTCGTCGTAACGGGTGTAAAAAGTATTTTTCAAAGTGATAAACGCATAAGTTGGAACTAACTCTTAAGGTGCTGATAATTAGACGTGACATAGACGTGTAGCTTTCCACTGTAACATCACACAAAATCACACATACCACACACACACACACACGTATGCACACACACACACACACACACACACATGCGCGCGCGCGCGCGCACACACACACACACACACACACCCACGCACTTTTGTGCGCACACACACACTTTTTATAAGCGACGCGAACTAAACACCAAAAATTGCCTTTTAAGTGTATAAAGTTTAGTTAATAAAATTCAAATCCTTAATTGGCAGTAGGATTTGTCTAGTTATAACATATGTTAAGATAGTGTAAGTGCTGTGGATTTGTTGTAAATAAATTAATAAAAAATTAAAAATTGGGTCCTCCACCCTATTTCCTATAAACCTTAGTGGTTTTAGTATAGCTACCGTCATCTTAAAACTTAAGGCGGACCCTGGGACCCCACACACCAGTGTGGGTTCACAACCGGGATAGACCGCACGGATGATGACGACCGTAATCTTAAAACGCTTGCTCAGTGAACGAATTCAATACCAGTGCGCAGAACCATCCCCTCCTCTGTCGCCTAGAGTTCTTTTTAAGGTGGTCCCTCACCTGGACCATTCGCCTGTTATGTAACGTTACAGAGTCGAGCATTACATCAGTGAGGGAAGAAAACCTAGCATTACAGTGCGCAAAATGTAATGTTACAGATTCAAGCATTACGTTGGTGAGGAAAAGCACCGAACAATGTTGTGATGAAGTAATGCTCAAAATGGAATCTGAAACGTTACAGGCGAATGTTCCAGGTGAGGGAGCACCTTTGTGCGACTGTTTAAGAATTGAAGTTCTTATAAACATTTTTTGTTACGTAAATTATTTGGACTAAGACAAATAAATACATAGCTTTGATTAATTTTAATTGTGTGATATTTTCAGGTACTGATCACTAACGACACTGACCTTTATAACAACGCAAAAACTCTCAACATAAAGTGTTACAAAGCACAAGAAATCAAAGATGGCGACAGTTTCGCAAAACCAAAAATATCGTTCGATTTGAAGAAATTAAAAATTCATGTAAATAACGAAAATAAAGAGAAATCTAAAAAGAAAACCGACAATCTATTTTTGCAACCAGTAACTGAAATTGAGTCTTTTATTGTTAATAAAGATCAAATACCAGTTAATACATATAAAAAGCGACTTTTTCAATGTGAAGCGAATGAAAAAACAGCTTGTTCGAGTAATAAAATATTAAAAGATGCTAATACATCACCAATTAACGGCGATAAACTAATAGATATTACTAGAAAAAAACACATAATTCAAAGAATTGATTATGATAATAAGAAAGACGCAAATACATCTCCTTATATTCCTAAAATGAATAATCATAAGTCTATCGAAATGACTAAAAAAACAGCCAACCTAAGCGAATTCAGTACTGAAAATTTATGCACTGCTCAAATAGGGTTTGATATGAAAAACTTGTTTATAAAAGACAGTCAGAAATATGTTAATGAGAGAGAAACGTCAGAAAAACGGCCCACCATTGAAGACGAAAATGAATTTACGGATTTGGGTAAAGCGTGCGATAAACTACCAATAGAATTGTCAGAAAAACAAAGGAATGATCTAGAAGTCCTAAGACACAGTTTCAATTCTACAAAAGCTAAGACTTATTCTTTGAATGAACGGTTGAGAACATACGGATTGAAGTGCAGGGATATAGAAAGCGATTTGAAGCTGAGGATAGATGAGTGGATGTGCGTTTTTACGCAGATTATGGAGAATGCACTTGTAGAAGTATTGATGGTGAGTTTTTTTATATTTGCTTCGCTTAACGCATAACCATTTCTTCCGTGAAATAATAGCCCAACATTAAAATATATCTTACGTTACTCGCTGATGAGGTAGCTTTATATTAGTGAAAGAATTTTCGAAAACAGTTAAGTCTTTTTGCGTTTATTCGATGCAAATAATCTTTCCTCGTAAGGGTTTGCTTTTTACGTTTGGGGTAGATCGTAAACTTCGCATTTTTTAAGGTTCTCGTGATTATTTAACTGAATTCAAATTAAGTATAAATAATCGCTCTATTATTGAATGCACCTTTTAATTTCATAATCATAACTTTAACTGTGTTCAGTAAATTTTTAAGTGCCTTATGATTTAAAAAAAAAACGGTTTTTTATTTTATTTAGCAAATAATTGGCGACTACCTAATTTAAGACAACTCAATGTGTTTTAAAATAGTATTATGCACACAACAATAGAGCAAAAATTTAAGTTTTATTTAAATTCAATAAAATACTTAATCACGAAAATCTCACAAAAATGCAACGTTTTTTGAACCACCCCACAAAAAATATCTAATGACTACACAACGTATATTTCAGAGAGACTCTCCAATAACAGATAGATTGTCTCAACCATGGGTGTTGTATGAAGCGACGAAGAGAATTCAGGATTTGTATGGCTCCAATGCAGAACTAAAGTTGGTTACCGAAAAATTTAGAGAACTACTTTTAAAAGATAGTAAGATTGGTGTGTGTTTCGTTATTCATTATGATTTGATTGTTAAGAGCAAAATTATTAATAATTTTTTGGCTTTAATGTTTTACTTTTTTAGGTAAGGTAAAGACCAACTTACAACCTTACGATTTAATGGAGATACTTGGATGCGGCATTATTCTAATAGAAACTCTCAAGGTATTGTTATCACTAAAAATATTTTAGTTCTCGATAGTCGCAAAGTAAAGCAATCAGCCTCATATCTGGACCTCATGACCGCTTTCCATCAGGTGGAGTGAGGTCATCTTTACTGGCACTACAAAAAAAAACAAAACAATAACTGTTGAACCCGGATTGCCAGTCACTGAAAAAAACTTGACCTCCGAATAAGACTGTTAAATGTTAATGCATCGCTATTCTCATCATATTTAGTAATAAATTAACGTACCTAACAGATACAAAACTAAATTTAATTTCAGTAATTATTACATGATTATAAGTTTAATCATTGATTGATAACCTAATATGGTTATCAACTTATCATACTGAAAATTATATAGTATACTCTGTACTCTATGCTTGTAACCAGGGTGTATTATAAGTGTCAAAATAAATTTATTTCTATTCTATTCCACGTGGTAGGCGATAAGGAAACCACTTAAATTAATTTTAAAACTAATCAACTTTTTAAGGCTCTCAAAGAAAAATCAGAGATAATTGGTATCCTTACGGTCTAATGATCTGATCTAATCACTCGCGATGATGATATGTGAATTAATTTCAAAATGTTAACTAACTGCTATTTTACTAACTTTTCATCAGGAAATCCTCCCAAACTATGAAGAATTGCAAGAGGCAGACTTGTCCCTCCGAAATCTGCTCCAGAATCTTTCACAGCCCATCGCAGAAGAGATGCCAGTTTTCCAAACTCCCGTACTGAGGAGCGGCGAGATGGATGATAAACCAACAGACGATAGACATAATTGTATGTATATTTTGTTACCTTAGTAAAACGAAAATAATCTAATCTGGATAACGCAAGGCAATCCGTTCGTATGAAAACCACTTTTGTGACGTCACAGAGTAATTGGAATCCAGTTAAACTGAATTTGCAAGGTGAATTCGTACAAACCTACTTTGCCTAAAGTATTCTTAATTTTTTTGTGTTTTTATTAGTTTAATTGTATACATACCAGCTGCCCCGACAGACTTCGTTCTGTCAAACTTATTGTTTGACAGCTGGGAACAGACGAGTAAGAGTTGCCACTTTAAATTTACATTATCGTTCGCGTGAAAAAATGTATCGGGATTTGATATTTCATGTCATGTGTCATCCCAATACATTTTTTTTACGCGAACGATAACATATATTTAAAGTGGCAACTCGTGGTAGACAGTATTGTTTTTATTATTTCCCTCGTAATTTTCATGTTTTTTTTTACGTACATTCTTTGTGCCTTAACAAAAATATAAAAAATATTTGATCGAGTCGTTCTCGAACTTTGCGCTTAGCAACACATTTGGCGATTCATTTTAATTTATAAAGATAAATTAGAGTTTTTGATTCTGTTATAAGACTGTAACTTAAAGCTGAACTTAAAAGTTTGAATTTAATCCGCTATTTCTCAATAAATTTTATACCATACCATATTATGTAAATAAAGTAAAAAAATGCCTAGTTTTTTGCTGTTCCAGCTTGAAAAATATACTGAACTAGATGTCCGTCAGCGGCTTCGGCCGCGTAGACTGTCCAAACATAGCCTAAATTAAAAAAATATGTAACCCATGTCAGTCCCTGAAATTGTAGCTTTATATTGGTGAAAGAATTTTTAAAATCGGTCCAGTAGTTTCGGAGCCTAGGTATTCAATACAAACAAACAAATTTTTCCTCTTCATAATAATAGTATAGATTGTATTTTTGAACTCGTAGTTGTAAAGAAGCCTGCAGACATAATCGAATATTTAAAAGCTCACTACCCAGAATGGAAGAATGTTGATGGACACACTAACTCTGACTCCAATATGAATAAGGTAATTATTTCATTAATAGGATGGCTGTCCCAATCACATAGTAAGCCGGTCATCCAGAAGCTATGAATACAAACATTATTAGGATATTCAGTATCTTTATATTGTATTTCAGAATGAACCAAAAGTTTTAAGAACATTTGGCCGCGACTTAAAATTACTGAAAATTGACAACTCAAAATCAATTTCACTAAAAAAATCTGCAGACAGAGTCTATTGTGACGGTATTGAAAAATATAAACCAAAGACTGAAAAAAGTGTTAATAAATCCCAAGAAAACAAACCAATACCTAACTTACAAACTATTATAAACAGTTATAATAAAAAGCAACCAATAGCTTTTCGAACGTTTGACAATACGTTCACCATACCTAAAATAGCTAAAAGCAATCGTATGTTTGCTCCCAAGAACGAACGTAAAACTCTACCTCTAGATGAAGAAGATATAAATGAATCTGAAAATGGTAACACTTTTAACCAAGACAATGTTACAACCAGACCTAGAATTATGAAAACTATAGGTAGTTTATTCAAAACTGTAACTATAGAAAATGCAAATATTGGCCATGAAACTATAAAAACTTCTGGTAATCCTGTTAAAAATAATAACCTAGCAGTAAATGAACCGAATCCTTGCAACACTGAAAAGAAAAGCCCGATAGTAACCAGAACTTTGAACAGTCTATTTAAAAATATTAATGTAGCAACACCAATAGCCTTAGATGTGGAAGAACTAAATGTGCCCAGAAATGGCAACACTTTCGATCAAGAAAACGATACGGCTGGACCGCAAGTTATAAGAAACGTCGAACCAATAGAGGCTTTTGAGGAAAAATTCAAAAACAACTCTGATATTTTCGACCTAGATGCCTTAGATTATTCAGACATCGATGAAAATGATGAAATTGCATCCCCCAAAGCTGCTGTAGAAGATAATATTTCAATTGTTTCAAAAGAAACTGTCAGTTTCGTGTATGAAATCAAAAAGAGAAACACCCTAGAAAACAATTCAGAAATAAATGACAAAAACAATGAAATAGCGCAAAATAATGATAACGCACTAGATAATGATTTCGAAAATGACCAAATAAAATGTGAAAATTCAAAGAACTGCAATATATTTTTTTATAATGAAAACGCACTGCATAATGATAATGATTCAGTGCTAAACAATTGCAGTTCTACATTGATGGATGAAATTAGTGCGGATAAGGTGGTGACGATAAATGAAAGCACGAATGATAGCGAATTTGAAAATGAAAGTATCCATGCATATACTTGGGTAAAAACATTCCTTACTGAAATCAGCGAGTCTTTGAAAGCTATTTATAGGTTTATGTAAGTATTTTTACTACATATTAATATAAAATTATCTTCGATCATAAATACCCAAGATGCACTATTGCGAACAAAATCAACTCCAAAAAGTGTCAATGCTTAGTTAAATTCTCAAAGGTATTTTTGGTAAGGGTTTTTTCTTGAAGGGGTTTGAGTAACTTTGTAAGGACCCGTGGCGTCATTTATTTCATTAGCGGCCAGCAATAATTTTATTACTGTTTTATAGCACGCTAATAAATAAACATATCTGAGTGGTCAGAATTTGTTCTTAGCGATATCGGAGACGAGATATGATGTCTTAAAATATTATTTTTACCTCAGTTCCACTAAAATAATAGTTCTAAAATGTTACTTTATGGAGCTAATCTCACCTAACAGCTGTTCAATGATACTATTGTCAACAAAGCAATAGATGTTAAGTTCTGGCATTAGGAAGTGGAACACAAGCTATCACGAAAAATTACCTCAGGGTCAATGACATCAAAAAGTCATTTTATAATAGTCAATATGTAAATAGGAGGTATTGGTTCTTAACCGTAAACACCTAAAAGTCTTTTTACCCACAATACAAGAACAATAATGGCCTAATATTGCAAATGGCGATTTAAAACTAGCCTTCTTAAATCCTAATTGCGTCGCGTGTTTATAACCAGTATGAGGATGATAAATAATACCACTTTTTTACCTTTTCCTTGGTATGCCGTTGCCGTTGTGCGGTGCTGGTGGCGGCACTTTAAAAGAATACTTTCCACAGCCCCATATCTTCCCATGGGTGTCGTAAGAGGCGACTAAGGATTTTTTTTCAGCAGACCATCTGCTCTACAGGTCCCTATCTACTCCAGTCCCTATCTACTCCACCCGGGTAGGTAGGGTTTTCGCAGCCGGAACTACGGGTCTGGCTGTTAGGATCAGGGTACCACGGGTGTTGGGGGTCCCAGCTCTGCCTTTGTTAAGGTAGGCCCCAACTTGGAGTTGGATTCGTGGTGGCATGTAGTTAGTTGCAGAGGTGGAGCATGTTCGTCTGCTCGGTAGTGTGTACTGAGCGTCCCTCCTCGCGCGCAACGAGTATCTAAATTCACTGGTCTAGGGCGTTGGGCCGCTAAGTGTTTAGATGCGGGGTTAGTGAGGAACCCTTATAGCGGCTTGCTGCTCCTCCGGTACTTGCCTGGATAGCAAGGAGATGGGTATCCGCTAGATTGCCCATCCGGCCACCCTGCTGTAGCTAAGGGTAGATGTACGGCAGTGCATTGAGATGTGAGCGTGCTATACAGCTCCGGCACCATTCTGGAGAAATGGTAGTTAGCTTCTCTGACGTCCCTAGCGGGGATTGAAGCCGCTAGCGTTCTTTGGATGTGCGTGGTGAGCGACTATAACTGCTCCGGTACCACGGGCTACTCGCCTATGAGTACCATAATGTGTAATGCATTGTGCGTTGTGCTTTATGGCGGCAGGACCTACCGCAGATGGTCCCTGGTACACTTCACGGTGTGCTAGGAATAGTGTGCCTTTCTGCATAACCGCGAGGTTGGTCAGGGGGGCCACTAAAATAAATATCAGTAGTTTGGGAAAGGGACTTGCTCTCCAGGTGGGAAACTATGTCGGCCGGTTGTTGTTACCACCATGCAGTTGTGTAAAACCCGCCATGTGATTCTGACCTATCTCGGTCAGGTCGCGTTCCGGGATCAGCACTGCACTAACCGGTGCCAGGGGGACTGTGATCGTGGCAATTGTTGGACCAGTGGGAGCCTTAGCGGCGGTATTGTGTGTGTAGTGTGTATCGGCCCGCCGGCCAGGGAGACCCGTAGAAACGGTGGTACCGCTGGTCGCCCGCAGCATAGTACAGGGGCCCAAAAGGGGTTAACCACCTCTGGAGGCTGCCCCACCAGGTCGCGCATAATCACGGGGTGGCTCGTCGTGCCGGGTAGTGCCCGGTTCCGGTGGGGCCCGGCAACCACACCCGAGGGGGTACGGGGGCCCTTCCGTCCGGCGGACCGGCCTACACTATTCCACGCGATTAATACCAATGCAGGGCACCACGCCTTGTCTTTCATTGCCTCGATCACAGTCGTCCTTTCACACCCCTCCCATCCTCCAACTTCTATGGCAGTCAGAAGCACGAAAAAACGGCCAACAGCGGCATCCCCATCCCCTACCAACACGCTGTTTGAGGTGGAGTTCGCTAACATCCGTGGACTCCATGCAAACCTCAACGCCGTCCATCAACACCTTGAGGCGGCGAGGCCTGCGATGCTCTTTTTGACGGAAACACAGATAGGCCGCCCTGCCAATACGTCATACCTGCACTACCCCGGCTATGTGCTGGAAGAGTCCTTCCAACCTAAAGCCGGTGTATGTCTATTCGTCAGGGCGGACGTCTGCTGTAGCCGTCTCCGCTGCCTAGCAGACCCATCCTTCTCCACCCTCTGGGTGCACGTTGACTTGGGCTCCACGAGCCGGGTCTATGCGTGCATATACCGCTCCCACAAAGGCGACGCCGAGACAACTCGACTCTTCGAACATCTAAGTCAGGCCGCAGACAACGCTCAGGCGCAGTTCCTAAATGCCGAAATGGTGTTTTTGGGAGACTTCAATGCCCACCATGAGTCCTGGTTAGGCTCATCAAAAACAGACCATTCCAGCCGAACTGCCCATGCGTTTGCTCTCACGCAAGACCTGGCGCAACTGGTACACCAGCCCACCCGGTTGCCAGATATTGTCGGTCAAGCACCCTCCTTATTGGACCTTCTGCTGACGAATCACCCAGCCGGGTGTCGGTTGGTGCTCCATTGGGCTCCTCCGATCACTGTCTGTTTGGCGCTACAGTGCCTTGTGCAGCTCCCCCACAACCTGTGGAGGTGACGCGGCGGTTATGGCACTACTCGTCTGCAGATTGGGACGGATTGCGAGAGTATACTGCAGTAGAGTAGTAGAGTACTGCAGTCACTCGAAGTCAGGAAAGCCAGTGGCCCTGATGGAATTCCAGCTGAAATGTGCAGTGGAGTTGTCTCCAGTGTTCGCTAGCCTGTATCGCCTCTCCTACAATTCGGGTCTTGTGCTGCTGTCTTGGAAGGAGGCGAACGTTCAACCAGTTCCCAAAAAAGGGGACCAGTCTGACCCTGCCAATTACCGTCCAATAGCCGTAACCTCAGTTTTAGCTAAAGTGTTTGAGCGGATCATAAACACTCAGCTCATCCGCTACTTAGAGGATCACTCTCTCATTCACGACCGTCAGTACGGCTGGGGTATCTTCTAGCGTACGTAACACACATCTGGGGGGAGGCTATGGACAAGCATGGGGAATCTTTGGCCGTCAGCCTTGACATTGCCAAAGCTTTCGACCGTGTATGGCATCGTTCGCTTCTTTTCAAGCTTCCGGCATATGGTCTGCCACCTCGTCTATGCGACTGGGTCGCCGGATTTCTGGGGGGACGTAGATTCGTGTCCGTTGCGATGGTCGAAAATCACGCTTTCTCCAGATTAATGCCGGAGTGCCGCAGGGCTCCGTCTTGTCCCCGACGTTGTTTCTTCTGCATAGCAATGACATGTTATCTCTTGGTAATATTCATTGCTATATTTCGAGCGCCCTGGGGCAAAGCAGACATCAAGGAGAAGAGGCGAAGTCTTGTTGTTGAGCTTGACGGAGTGTTGGACCGCATTTCAGAATGGGGTGCATGCAATCTTGTCGAGTTCAATGCCAAGAAAACGCAGGTGTGTGCATTAACAGCAAAGGCGTCGCCGTTCCTTTCTCATCCCACTCTTCAGAGCACCCCGCTACCGATTAAGGATAGCCTGAACATCCTTGGCATGGATGTTCGTAGCAATCTAAACCAGCGGGACTACATTAAGAGCGTCATTTTAACTGCATCCCGTAAACTCGGAGTCCTGAACAGAGTGAGACGATTCTTCACGCCTGAGCAGCTCTGTCTCTTGCATAGGACACAAGTTCGCTCGTGTGTGGAATACTGCTCTCATCTCTAGGACGGTCCGCCAAGTACCTACTCGAAGCTCTTGACAGGATGCAGCGGCGTGCTATCCGTATTATTACAAACCCAGAGGGAACTTTGACCCTTGAGCCTGTCCAATTGCGTAAAGACATTGCCAGGCTAAGTGTTCTCTATCGCTTCTACAATGGGGAATGCTCTGACGAGTTATTCCAGCTTATCCCACCCTCACTTTTCCACTCCCGTACCACGCGTACTGGACTACGGCGTCACCCACACACAATTCAACATTTGTTGGCCCGAACTAAAAGGTTCGGTGACTTGTTTCTTTTTCGTACCATCCAGACGTGGAACGCTCTTCCAGCACATGTGTTTTCTTCCTCGTATAGTCCCGGATTTTCCAAGCGGGGCGTGAAAAGGCATTTCTGCAGGCCTTCAAGGTGAGGATGGCCAGCCCAGTGATTCGTTTGAATGACTGGGCTTGTCAACCTCATATCTGGACCTCACGACCGCTTTCCATCAGGTGGAGTGAGGTCACCTTGACGGGCAATATAAAAAAAAGGTATGAATCAGGTTCAATTAAAAATAAAATACCTAATATCTCGACTCTGATATATTTCAGCTATATGTGCTCCATAATAAAGATTGTTCCCCTCAATATGTTCTTCCATAATAATAAGGTTTGGTGATCGGCTGCAAAATTTCAAAAATTACGCCAAAATTACCCATACCCCTTTAATCCCTAGACTATTCATATATATCGACGGTTGTTACCGCAAGAAAAGTGATTTAGAAACTATCTGAGTCGAGTGAAAATTTTATTTTGAATAATTTTTCATTATTTTGGATGTCCGATTTTGTTTCTTCAACAGCAAAATAAACATGGTCACTGACACGAATTTGGCAAGCGTGGTGATCAAGCCAAAACCAATCGACTTTAGCGATTGCCTTTATTCCAGTGATGGAGCCTTTGACCAGTATACAGGCCAATTGCTTATTTTTTTTTCTATTGCAGAGATAAAAGTATTAACGAGTTTAGAGATGAACTGGAAGAAGACAGGTTACTCATATTGAGACACAAAGCAAATACAACGGCGATACTCATCTCTGGGATTATAGATAAACTTAAAAGGTAGTGTATGTTTGTCCATGCATTACTCATATTTTTAGCTATCATTCTATCCTTAACTAGCTTTTGCCTGCGACTTCGTCCGTTTGGAATGATGATATATAGACTACTAGCTTTCCGCCGCCCCTATTGTTGTATATCAGGGCCAAATAACATATAATCTTTGTAAATTGTAGCCTATATGTTATTCTGATGTATAAGCTGTATCAGTGTGAAGTTTCAGTCAAATCCGTTCAGTAGTTTTTGTGTGAAAGAGTAACACATTCATACATCCTCACAAACTTTCTCATTTATAATATTAAGTAAGATTATAGAGGAAAGATTTGTTTGTTTGTATTGAATAGGCTCCGAAACTACTGAACCGATTTTGAAAATTCTTTCACCAATATGAAGCTACATTATCAGGGAGTGACATAGGCTATATTTTATTATGATTGAACAAAACATTCAGTGAAAAATAATAGCATTGTTAATCAAGTCGGAGAAACGCAGCGAGTGCTGCGTTACTGACGCCGCGACGTGCAATTACTTTTGACAGAAGGAATTCTGTCGAGACAGCTGGTTAATAATATAGTACATTTTATATCGAGGGACTAAACGAAGCCATAATATAACAGAGGTGGTTTGACTCCCGAGCGTGCGAGGGAGTCAATGAAACCGAGGGTATATTAAGTTAGCGTTTAGTCTCGAGGTGCAAACTGTACTTTTCACTTTGAGTGCGAGAAAAATAGTCAAAATAGTACAAAAACATTTAAAACCGAATTTACACTCGACAAAAATTCTGTAATTTTCGCGGTCAGCTTTTCATCTAAACCAGTCACAGATTAACAATTTGAAACACATGGCGCCACCTTCTTTGCGGACAAACCATGGAACTAAAACTCTCAACATTTACGCAATGAAGATGGTCCACACTCCACAGATAATAGTATATTTACTGGCTGTTTGAGTTTGTCTATGTCACATGAAGGAAATTAAAAAACGAATTACTTTTCACTCCTTGGAGACTTAAGTGGTCACTTTAGTCCCGCTTCGTAGGGCTATATTGGCGTACTTTTAAAGCATGAGAAGTGAAAAAGGCATTTTTATTTCACAGCATTATACAAAGGGAATCAAACGAAGCGACAACACTGAAAGCGATGCTTGTGAAGGCCGGAGTTCAAGCTACCACAGATAAGAGAATGACTAGATACAGGTTTGTATGTCCATTACTTTAAATTCATCAAAAAAACGATCAAGTTTGTTTTAATTGCACTTTAAATTTGTGATCACCAACCCGCATTTGGCAATCGTGGTGATGAAGCCAATACCCATCAACTGTAGCGATGACTTGATTTCATTGATGGAGGCCTTTGCCCAGCAGTGGGAGAGTATATAGGCTAATTACTTACTTACTATAAATTAAAAAAAATTGAGCGTTTTGTGTACTAATATCATAATAAAGATTTCATTGTTTGTTTGCCTGTATTGAATTGGCTCCGAAACTACTGGACCTATTTCAAAAATTCCTTCATCAACATAAAGTGCCATCATCAGCGAGTGTATACATTAAACAGGGTTATTGAAAAAACATCAACAACCTCGCAAGACTAGGTAGCTACCATCATACTAATTACGGAATTGGGCCGTCGGGTAGGATTTAAAAAAACTAGACAATTAGGTTTAACTTATTTAATTAGATTAATTACAGTATAACTATGCTAATTTGATCCCGATTGATCTGGTCTTAAACTAACGTCCTGTAGCTTCCACGATTGAAGCTAAAAGGCACCCGAAAACCGTCCTCAAGTTCCAATGTGAACTAAAACTGCTAACTATGCACTTTTGGTAGTATTGCCTGATCTTTACCACCTGCACTTGCACAACACACATACACTGGTGACGCATAGCAGTGACGTAGACGAGGCTTGCACTCGTAACATACTCAACAACATTTCTACTACGAGTTTTATCATAACTCAATACAGTAAAAATAATTTTACAAGCTTTTTTTCTACTGTCGTGACATTTGTAAGTCTATGTTCTATTCACATACGAAAAGGCGACGCGCGCTACAATCGCGCGCGATCCAGCTTATGAAGTAGTAAGTGATTGGGATTCAAAGCCAAATTCGGAAGGGTTTGTTTACCTTATTTTTGCGATGCCATGCGCACAGAGTTAAGAACATTCAGAGGTTAAATTAACTTGATATTTATTTTTGTATGAAAGTAAAATGTGTCAAATTATCAAAAGTCGTAGAACAAATGTTGTTGTGTATGATGGTAGCTACCTAGTCTTGCGAGGTAGTTGATGTTTTTTCAATAACCCTTTATATAGCCTATAGCCCTATAGTCTAGCGAAGACGCTGACGGACAGTCAATTTTACATTCAGTAGTCTGGATTTTCATACAAATTTCCAATTAAAATATATTTAACTTAACTAGAAATACCATCGCCTGGGAAGGAGTGCCAAGAAATTGTAGGATTCATCGTTATAGTTTTAGCTGATATCTAATGTAGGCTTTTAAATTCATTTTTTAATTGGTTCTATGTCTGTGTTCCTAAGTGTAGACTATAAATAATCCATAAAATAATTATGTTAATTTATAGTATCTTTTAGGCGTGAAAACGTGATAGAGAGTGGAGTTACTTTCGCTTTTAATTAGAATATTATTAAATTGTGTTTGGGCAGTTCTTATGGTATATTTTACATCCTAAAAATCCATCTGTTTTACTAAAAAAAATCAAGTACAGTCAAAAGCATAAATATAAAAACGTTGCCAAGGCTTCAAAAATATCTGAGCAAAACATTCGCCACAAATGATAACTATACGAGAGTTCGTTCAGACTTTTAAGCTTTTGACAGTTCATTTCTCCTCTTATGATAATACTAGCTCTTCACCCGCGGTTTCACTCGCGTGGACCCTCGTTAAAATATAGCCAATGTTACTAGCTGATAATGTGTAAAAATAGACCGGGTGATTATCCAAAGACTTATAAAAATGATATGACATACTCAGTAGGCGAAGTAGGAACTATCTGAGTCAAACTTAAATTTAAGTAGCTTTCATATCAAGGTCACAATACAAAGCAGTCGAACAGTCAGTATTTTAATATGAAAACCCTAAAATTATAGTCATTGAAAAAAAACAAAATTTTACTTATATGAACTACATCACTTTCTGAGTCTTTTGATGATCACCCGGTAAGGGTTTAATTATTAAACATTTTTGCTTACCTTTCAGTGAAAATACAAATCTGATACAAAGGCTCACACTCAAAGTACAACCTATACCCTAACCCATAACCTTACATACTTATTATGCTATATACTATTATACATTATGACTTTACTCTGTTAATTTAATTTCTGTGTATAAAAACAAGATTGAAAAGAGTAACCATCGAGTTTCTTGCCGGAGTCTTCTCGATCGGAAACCACCTCCGAACCGGTGGTAGAGTCACATTATGTTTAATTATGATATTAACTATCATAGTATTATTATAAGTAAGTTTATTTTTATTCAGTATATTTTTGCTACATTTTTTTTTTGTATATGACTTGTCATAAGTATGTACTTGTCATAAGTATATGATTTTTTTACTTTTACTTTACTTTTATACTCTTAGCACAGTCGACTACTATATATTTGCTCACGCACACACACATCCGGGTCCCACCCTCGCACATGAACGAACACACACACACGCACACACCCCATCACGCACGCACCCCAACACGCACACACACCCAGACAGCAGAATTGCTTGTTATGTTATATATATATATGTATATATATATATATATTTTGTATTAATATGTTATATTATGTTATTTTTATTCATCATGTACCAAAATTAACACTCATTTGATTTCCACGAGACGGGCTTCGCCTAGTGTGGGAATTACTGTATAAATTTATAATACTGTAGTTAATAATCGGTAAATAAGACATTTTATCTTTATCTTATCTTCTTCTTTAGAATATTAGCTTAAATAAATGAAATTTCTTCTTTGTTTCCAGGCAAGTGGTAACGAAATGTCTGGAGCAAGCTCAGATGCTTGAGAACGCTCTCAAGACCATGCTCACACTCACCGACCAAGACTTCGAAACTCTGAGCACCGCTTCGGCCAACTCTGACATTAGGTACTTTAATATATTTGAGTGATTATTTGATTTTTTATTACTATGTACTACGTATGTGTGTGTTATTGTCGTATATTTCGTAACCTTATTGCAATGGTTTAGGGACAGATATAACGAGTGATTATCAAAATATGTACTTACAAAAACGATATAGCATGCCCAGTTAGTGATTGACTTTAATTTCAAGGTCACCATACAAAATCAGTCGAACAGTCAGTATTTTCTATATGATAACCTCAAAATTAAAATTACTTAGTGTGCCATATCGTTTATGTCAGTTTTTTAAATCGAGTCGATATACACTTGTAGTTCCTATCTCTGTGCAAAATCCAAATTTCGGACCTTGAAGATAACAAAGCATTAATCAAATAGCATATCGTCAGCTAGTGTTAATCAAACCTTGATACTCCATCAGATCAAATTTTACAGAAGAGACAAAAAACTTCACCTGAATTTTTTTGCATGAAGGACGGTTTTTTTTTTGTATACTAGCTTTCCGCCCGCGGCCTCGCCCGCGGTATCGTTATAATTGTATTATGGCCAAATTACATAAAATCTCAATAAATTGTAGCCCATGAGTTATTCTGATGTATAAGCTGTATTACTGTAAAGTTTCATCCAAATCCGTTCCGTAGTTTTTGCGTGAAAGAGTCACAAACATACACACATCCATACTCACAAACTTTCGCATTTATAATATTAGTTAGAAGTAAGATGGCGGCCCGGAGTCACGTGGTTTCTCTATTTAGCATTTTGAACTGAAACTATTGGATTTAAGAGCTTTGCTATTGTATGAGATCAGAATTAGCAATGAAAAAGTGTGAAAATGGAGTTACAAGGTCTGACACTTTAGCCAATGATATTTGATCTTAACCGAAAGTACACAATATTTTAATAGTTGCCCTAAAACATCGATGAAATACCTTTGGCTTGCAACGTAAGTACATTAAGAAGGATTCGTTCGGTCCATTGTGATTTCGGTAGTTCAGTAGTTAGGCAGCCGCCTGGACTGTGGAAGACGCGGGTTCGTATCCTGCTCGATATTTTCAAAGTACAAAATTCGATTTTTTTAGTATTCTTTCTTCAAATCACTAAATATTTTAAGCAAAAAATAATATCGATTTAGAAATGGCGTCACAATACGTATGGTTTAAAGGTGGTCCTTCGCCTGGAGATTTTTCCTGCAATGTAACGTTTGAGATTCAATTTTAAGCATTACATTGCAACATTTCTTAACAAAACTATCAAAATATTATACATTGTAACATTACAGTTTGCGCACTGTAATGCCCAGTTCACCTCCCCCACTGATGTTATGCTCGACTCGGTAAAGTTAGATTGCAAGAAAATGCTCCAGAAGAGGGAGCACCTTCACATACAAATGTAGTTCCTTGCGTAATCTATTAGTATTTACGTTTGTAGGTAACATGTACAATAAGTACACTTTTTTAAGAGGAAAGATTTGATTGTTAGTTTGTTTGCTTTGAATAGGCTCCGAAAGTAGGTACTGGACCGATTATCAAAATTATTTCCCCAATATACAGCATCAGCACTCAGCAGTGATCGGACTAGGTGCAATTTTGGACGTTTTCTGAATATGGATATGCCTTCAAATCTGACTTTGAAGGATTAATACATTATTATATTAGTAGTTTTAAAGAATCAAATATTATCGGAAATGAATAAAACCGAGCAGTTACGAGCTCCACGCATACAATACGCTTCGGTGTGTACTCATTATAGTTGGTTTATGTTGACGCTCACTGTCTCACACACAAACATAAGATACATTTTGTCAAATTAATTGCAGAAATTTGTTGATAAATGGTAAGTAAATGCATTGTTTATAATTGTCATGGTTGATAAAGACAGTAAAAGTTATTCTTATTCGCGAAAGTAAGAGACGGCCTGGTTTATTGTTTATTTAGCGAGTGTTGGTTGTCTCTTTCTTTCCTTTCAAATGCAAGAATTCGGAAGAAAGTAAGGACAGTGATGTAACTGATATTCAATATCTTATGTAGGTACATTATAGTTTGCAATGAATACATTGAAATTGAAAATTAGTACTTGCTCTTGTTTTTTCATTCATAGCATTGTTGAAAATATTTTGTAAGACCAATTGGTCAATCTGTCACACGCATAAGCAAGCAAGAAGCATTTGACTATAATCATAAAATCCTAGGCTTATCCATATTAAGATAATGTTTGAGGTCATGCACCCTAAAAAAGCCTTCGCGGGTGAAGCCGCTGAAGGATAGCTAGTTTAAAATAAGATTGTACTCGATTATAGTGCTAATGTACGGTTGATAAACTGTTATCCACCTTAAGAATAAACTGGCTGTGTGCATAGTTATAGGTCTTCATTAAATATACAGGGTTATTCAAATAGGAGCACTCACATTAAATTTAGTTTGGAAGTAATCTGTTGAATGGCCTTTAAGGCAGAGGGTGAAGGTACTGCTTATAGCGTCAGAGGTTGTGGGTTAGATCTGAGCCTAGGAGAAATGTTACTTAGACTTTGTTCTGTCTGTGACACGCATTTTACTTTTTCTTTTAGCATATTTTTTTTATTATAATAACCAGTAACTAATGTAGTATTATTGAACTTTTTGTTACTTTTCCACTATCTAAATAGGGCGCTTCATCCGAATGTATCAGAATCATAATATACTTACGACGTTATTTTACTCTTATTATTTTCAAATAGTTGTACACAATCTTTTGAAAATAAAAATGAATAAACGACATCATATCACTGAACTCCTAGGCTTTCTCAATGAGTTGTTATAGGCAAAAAGCGATTTCTCTGGTGTTGCATGTTTCCATAGGCCGCCTTAACCGCTGGCAATTAGGAAGTCCCGTGTGCTGATAGTAATAGACTTCAGTTTACTGTACTGCTTCAGAGTCGAAACTACAATGGATTTGTATGCTTGTTTTTGAACACCCTGTATATGAAAAGAAAAATATATATTAAAGAATATAATTGTGATTAGTTTCATTATAAGAATTAGGTTGATTTAGGATGAGAAATTATATTCTATTTTCGTTTAACGGAACATACCCGAACCTTTTTAAATTTTTTATCGTTCTGATTTTTAATAACTTGTACGAAAAAAAATTGTGCCTCCACCGTTTTCAGGGTTCGTCGGTATTACACTATAATATGAGTATACCAACAACGGAGGTGAGGTGGCCCGATTTTTGGTTTAAAAGGTGATTTATGAAAGTAATTACTACTAACACTTAACAAGTTGAATCAGTAGGTAAGAGCGTTCGCTGGGGGTGGATCGAACACGTTGCATTTTTGTAAAATTTCCTGATTATTTCATAGAATTGAAATAAACTTAAATTTTTGCTCTTTTATTGTGTGCATAATACTATTTAAAAACGCATTGAATTGTCTAAAATTAGGTAGTCGCCAATTATTTGCTAACTTAAATAAAAAACCGTTATTTTTGAAAAATTGATAAGACACTTAAAAATTTACTGTACACAGTTAAAGTTATAATTATGAAATTAAATAGTGCATTCAATAATAGAGGGATAATTTATACTTAATTTGAATTCAGCTAAATATTCACAAAAACCTCAAAAAAATGCGACGTTTACGATCCACCCCAAAGGCAAAAAGCAAACCCTCTTAAGTAAAATTGTAGACCAGATATTCGAATTAATATTTTTTATTAAACTTAGTATTCAATTGTGATTGGAATATACAGGCTGGCTGATAAATATGGTCCGTCTAAAAAAGGTAGTAGAGATCATTATAATTAAGATGTACTTTTAACTAGTACAGTTAGCGACATATTACGGATGTTTGTTGAGGACTTTACTCCTTAGCTGTGGTTGATGGTAAGAGATGATTGCCAAGTACTGAAGTAGGATATGTAGGATACCTACCAGTATTATCGTATTTCATAAGTGAAATTCTTACATATGATCAGATCATAAAGAAATAGGGGGATTATCTAATGGTTTTTGTTTAATAATAATTGTTACATTTTGGCTTAGACAGTATACTGTGTATGCTGCAATATTATCTTCCTGACAGCATAAAATAAAGGGTGTAAAAAGACCCTTAACGAAGCCGAAACCTACGTATTCTGCACATTACGTGGACCATTTATTCTTTCTAGGCCATACCTGGGAACTCAATAGTTGTCGAGTTATTGAAGGTCAAAGTCAAAAAAAAACCTCAAGATTCTGATGAAAACAAACTCTAATCATTATTACTTAATTTTTGTCCTAAGAAATCATCTAAATTTCAAGTATTTCCTACCAAAACTGGCTTCAAAACGTTCAACTTGCGATGTACATCGTGCGTACCCCTTGATTATGCGTAACAGCCACGCACACGCACACAAGCGCAGGAGCGGTCTGTTGCACGCGTTACATTG
This sequence comes from Udea olivalis, assembly GCA_947369235.1. Classification (NCBI taxonomy): domain Eukaryota; kingdom Metazoa; phylum Arthropoda; class Insecta; order Lepidoptera; family Crambidae; genus Udea; species Udea olivalis. The sequence continues at coordinate 3,846,406 of OX376370.1, read as the reverse complement.
CGTAGTCCATTTTTAGGTTTGATTTAACACCTAAAAAAAATTCGTTTCCCATCAATATTTTTTTTTCCTGTGACTTGATTTAACACTTTAATTGCCAAAGCTAAAATTGGAATTTTCTGCTGGTGGCCCAGTGGGTGGTAACTTTTAATTACAGCAAATACTCTTTGATTCTGATGGCCACGCCCACCTAACTTTTAGTTCAGACCTTTCTCTATAGGCCCATAAAAAACACATTTGCGATAACGCTCCGGCCCACTCAATACACTTCATACAAAACTCTTCGGACACTTCACTCGACGTCGCGTGAAGGGCCATATCGAAGAGTACTGGGAACACGTGACGTCGCGTGATTGGCAATTAACGTGTTAATGGTCTGAGTGCGTAGACGCCGGCTTCGTTAAGAGGTTTTTTACACCCTGTATATACATATTTTGTAACCTGACTGTAGATTTAAGAGAAAAAGTGCCGATAAGTCTCTTATTTGATGTTTTACTTAAAATTAGTATTATTTCTGCTGCTATATACTGTACATGTTTTTTGTTTTTAGACCATAGATTAAACTTAAATCATTTAAGAAAAAGCACCAAGACTTTGTTGTTTTACTAAAAATAAGTATTATGTTTTTTGCTGTTTATAAGTTTATAATCAGAGTTGATTAGTCAATAAATCCATATATTTATTTTAATTGTTTTATTCCAGTATATTGTATTACATTATTTTAAAAGTACAAATACTTTTTAAAGTAGCATTCATTTAACAAAATTTTGATTATAACGTATAATAAAATGTTATATGACCAATCCCCCAAAAAAACGCCTCTCTGAATACATTAAACACTTAACTTATTTTTTAGCTGTCCTCGTTATCATTTTCAAGTGATGCCAGAAAATACCGGCTAAAATAAAAATGGGGGCTTGACTTTTTTGCCTCTGAGTGTAGAATGATTTGAAAAAATACTTAAATTGCCGAAAGTGGCGTTTTTAGGTGGACTTGGGGGCATCCTCAAACAATTCTACAGAAATAAATAGATAATTCTAGTATTCTACTTTCCATTAGTTGAAAACATCATTTTTATTATTTGGTTAAATAGACACGTATCTTATTTGAAATTGGAAATCGTTTAATACTACCAGAAATGCTGATAACATTCATTTGTTGTATATGGCATGAATTATGGTAAAATTGATCATACAGTCGGCAACATAGAAATCAGAACACTGCAGTACTTGAATTACCTTTATTTTTAAGATATGGTCTTAATTATATCAGTGTTGGCGTTGAGCCAAATTATACTAGTCACTGACATAGTCCATCACGTAAGTAAGCCTCTTATGTTGTATATTGGCTTTATGTTCATCGATTTATGTAGCTGACTATACATAAAATAATACCACTACAAATCATTCCGGATCTTTTAGAAAATATAATTATACTGACAGATGTTTATAAAATCTAGAAATACCGCCTAACCTACAGCAGCTAAGAAGAGTTGTGCTATGTCTTCTCTCGGTGACCTGGCAGCCAGTTGCATAGTAACACCTGCAGGACTAGCCACTAATCTAGCCTTGACCAGAACTGGAGCCCCACCTCTAAATATCCCAGCTCCACGAATTTCTTTCACCGCATCCCCTACTATAGAAGATTTCGGCAGACCAAGATGCTCGCAAACGGCTTTGGCAGCTTCTGTCACATTGTTCTGGGAAAGAACAAAGGTGTCAGAAGCTTGAGGCGAATTGGAAGACTGTTCCCAAGTTTGCTCCCAGTCTTCGACACTTGCTCCAGCTCTGATCTGATCAGCGAATTCCATATCGAAGTCCTCAAGAGGATATGAGTCTGTGTAGCCTTCACCAGGGTCTGGATTGCCAGTAGAGGGGTCGCAATCGCGAACTGTGAACTCTAGCGTTGAGACGAAAGTCCCAAGGCTGTCCAAGAACGCACATGGGTACTCAACTACCAAGAACACGCTTCCTGGTTTCTCATATTCCAATTTCTGGCAAGGAACAACAGATTTCACTTCAAATTCTGGCGGGCATTCCAGCCGTACACGCACATCTTCTAAAAGCTGATCGTTAAGCGTATTAACGCATTCGAACTGAAGAATAACATGTCGTCCAAATATGTGCTTCACCAAACGAACTCTGTATTCAGTTTCGGCTTCTGTCAAATCGATTGGCATGCTTGTCCTGAATACTGGACCTAAACGCTCAATGCCAGGGATCTTCGACAGTTGTTCAGCATACATTTTCTCTAATGACTGAAGAACCGGTTTACGTACCTCCACCTCTACTATCGCTTCCTTATCTTTTTTAGGTTCCTCCTCAGATGGAACAGTCTCAATATCAAAGGGCTCTTCAGGTGTGTTAGCCAAGTGCTCTCGCAAAGCTTTCTCAAGTAATATCGGATTAGGTTTAGGCACGTTCACTATGTAATCGTTGATTAACTGTTCATCTTCTGTATCCAAAATGGCGCTGTAGTAAACCGCGCGGTCTCGCACCTCGTCTTCATCGTCCATTTGGCAGCGGGAGAGCAAGACTTTTATATTGGGAAGTAATTCTGGTGATTGTGCACCGAATTGAGCCACTGCGGAGACGGCAGCGGCACGTACAGGGCCTGACTCCAAAATCACACGGTTGTAAATGAAACGAATGTACCGAGACGGCTGCTTCGATTTTGGTCCTTCGCGGCCAAGTAGATGCAAGATCCTTACAGCCAAAGCCGTATGTTCGCAATCTTCAATGAACTCGCAAAGATGGGCTAACCCCGTCTCCTTAGCGTCTGGATTTTCCTCAACTAGCGCTATTATAGCGTCAGCAATAGCTGCTTTGTATTCCAAACCCCCTTCGTCCCTGAGCATACCAGCTAAAAATGTTGCCAAAGACTGGTGCTTCCTCGGGAATTTAGTGCAAAGACGTCTTATAGCTTTGACGACGACGATTTTAAATTCATCCGAAATTTCGGAAACAAAACTGGATATTTGCTTCATCAGCCTATCGACTGAGCTTTCGGCTCCTGTAGCTAACAGTGTTGTGACCGCTAGTGTTGCAACAGAGCGATTAGAATCAGAAATAAGATTCTCCAAATCTACAGCACAGGCTGCAACGGCAGTAGGGTGTTTCATTGTTAACCTAGCAAGTGTCCTTGCTCCAGCCAATCTCAAAGACGCTTTCGAAGATCCGCAGAATAGTTGTAAGACAGAAACAGCCGGTGCTAGGTCTCTGGCCGTTTTGCGGAGGTTGACGATAGCATGAGCAGCCTCGTATATTACCATTTCTGATTTGTGGCGAAGACAGCATTCGATGAATTCGAGGTAAGGTTGGGACGCATCAGAATCATCGTCTTCGACCAGTTGGGCAGCTAAGCGGATGAGGAGGCAAAGGGCGTAAGGTGACTTCAGCGGGGCCCTCGCTAGGCGGGTGACCAGTTTGACAGTGGATAGCTTGTCATTCTTCCTGGCACCAGCGACGACTCCGAGCGCGTGGTATGACACCATCGCGTTGTCAGATGTTATCGCTTCCTGTAAAAAAAGATGAAATGTAAGGATAATATAAGGATGCATACTTGCACAATCTTCATGCCAACTACCAAATGCGATTGTTAAAGGCGATTAAACTGGGTGAATTTGTGGTAGCCTTGTATTTTTTATACATAAAAGTTTAAATAAGGGGGCGTTTATTAACAAAATTATAATGATGCTGCTGAGAAATCGTCAAATGGGTTTGCGGCAAGAAATTCTAATTGTTGCCGAAATCGATAAATGTAGGACTGGGGTTCTTGAGAGAAAGGCTCGTCGTTTATTTTCACCGTTTATTATATTTAATTATTATTTCATATACAGAGACACGGTTCGCACTAGTCACGACCGAGACGGGAGAGAGAGCGAGCATCCTCCATCTCATACTCTAGCTTTAGAAGACATTTCACGAGTAACCCATCCATTCTCAAACCATAATTCCTATCTTTCAAACCCGTCAAACAATTATCCATGAATAGGTTGAACAGCCACGGTGACGCTACACAGCCCTGTCTAACACCCTTATGGATATTAAACCAGTCAGTGTACATCCCGTCTACTCTGACACAAGCACTGGAACCCTCGTAGAGAGATTTCAACGCTCGTATCGGGCAACTGCTCACTCCATACGCAGATAATGTCGACCACAATTCATTCCTCCTCACTCGATCATAGGCTTTTTCCAGATCCACGAATATGCAGTAGACTTTTTGACTTTTGGCCAAAAACTTTTCAGCTATGCACCGTAAGGAAAAAACCTGATCCGTACATCCCATTCCCCTCCTGAATCCCGCTTGTGCATCCCATATCTTGTGCTCAGTTTCATTCACTACCCTATTAATCAGCACTTTTGCATACAATTTGCCGACAACGCTGAGCAGGCTAATTCCGCGGTAATTTTTGCAGTCCTGTTGTGACCCTTTCCCTTTGAACAACGGCACGATCACGGCTTTGCACCAGTCTCCCGGGACTCGGCCGGTCCTCCAACACATATTGAAAAGGCGGTACAACTGACTAGCCGCTATGCCTCGCCCTGCCTTCAGCATCTCGACAGACACTCTATCGTACCCTGCAGCCTTACCAGCTCTCATACTTTTCATCGCTATCATAATCTCATCCATGCTAATCTGGTTATCCTCTTCATTCACTTCCATTACGACATCAGCTGTTTCTGCCAATGCATCATCTCTTTCAAACAAACTTTCAAAATACTCCTTCCATCTTCTTAAAACACATTCTTCACCTTTCAAACTACTTCCATCCTTGCCTCTGATTTTTGCTACAAAATCCAACACAACCTCATTAGCAAGTTTTTTAACAATTTTTCCATGAAACTCTTATGAAAACATGTTTACTGAAAATGTTTTCAGTTTTTAACTTACACTAAATAATTTTGTGTTTATATTTTGTGTCGTGTCGTACTTAATTGATCCAAACTAACGCCAAGTAAACAATTGGGTATTTGACAATTTTTTTGATTTGTAATCGAAAGGGGTCCAGTATGTTACATTGGACCCAATCGAAAGAGCTCCCACAACAGAAACACTGGTGAGCGAAATTTTCTGATAGCACAATTATACAGGGTTATTGAAAAAACATCAACAACCTAGCAAGACTAAGTAGCTACTAAGTTTGACGACACGATTGGCGAAGTGCGCTGTAGCACGGTTTCTCGCCTAGATTTCCGTAGTGTCCCGGGTTCGATTCCCGGTTGGGTCAATTCAGGAAACAATCTTTTCTGAATTCACTCGGGTCTGGATGTGCTGGGAGTCGCCCCTGGCTTATTTCCTTGTGTGGTACCTAGTAACACAGTGATATTAATCCCTACTTCGAGCCCATTACAAGAGGTGTGTTGTCTGGCGCAAAGAACAAAAAAAAAGTATAGAGATATCTCTATCTGTATATACATTGCAATTTTATAAATCATATAAGTAGTGACTTCACATCTCGCAGCTTAATTTCTATTACTATGCGTATTGCAAAACATTTTGTCAGGCAGTTTATACAATTTCGCGTTTATGAAAATGCCAATGATTTCTTCACTAAAGTCGCTATAAATTGAGTGGATTATTGAATGGTATTTAACATTACATACTAGCGGGCCCGACTTCGATCTGTCAAAAGTTATTTGGCAAATGCTTGACAGCTGTGAACAATTAGTATGGAAAAATGATTTTTCTTTTATATCTTTTTCGTCAATTTCCCAATGTTTTTAATACTTATTATTTGGCGGCACGATTGGCGTAGTGTGCTGTAGCACGGTTTCTCGCCTCGATATCCGTAGTGTCCCGGGTTCGATTCCCGGACGGGTCAATTCAGGAAACGATCTTTTCTGAATTGACTCGGGTCTGGGTGTGCTGGGAGACGCCCCTAGCTTATTTCCTTGTGTGGTACCTCGTAACACAGGGATTTAATAATCCCTACTTCGAGACCATTACATGAGGTGTGTTGTCTGGCGCATATTTATATTTATATTTATTTATTATCCTATTCTCCATGTAGACAATCTAAAAGACAACTATCATAAAAATCGGTCCACCCGTTCTTGAGTCATAATAAGTGGTGTAACTAACACAACTTGCTTTTATATATATAGATTTTTAATCGGGTACATATTAGAATACCAAGAATCAAAACACCTTGATTTAAAATGACCAAGCCCAAAATACCCGAACTCAAAACACCTTCTCATCTAAGGATGCAATAACACTTCCCAGCCAAACTCTTGTACTTTTTGCTGAGTGGCTAAAGATGTGTTAGGTTATCAAAATGAAGAACCACATCCTTTCTGTTGATTACTTCCGGCCGCTTTCTCTCAACTTCTTACTTTAATATCATCAGTTGTTCGCAGTTGAGTTCAGAATCGATGGTCCTGCCTGGCAGCTGCCAGCTCATGATGAATAATGCCCTTACAATCCCACCACACTCAGCATCACCTTGTTGCGAGTTAACCCGGGTTTCGCCACAGTCTGTGAAGCCTGACCGGCCTTTGACCACGACCTTTTTCGCACGTTCTTGTCGTACGTGATCCACTTTTCATCACCAGTTATCAGCTTCTTCAAAAATGGTTCGGTTACATTACGGTAGTCACTACTTATATGAAGAATTACAAATGAGTACACTGTTCATTAGGTTTCTTTCAGTGAGCTCGTGAGGTACCCAAATATCGAGCTTTTTCGAGTAAGTACCCTGTTTTTTTTAAATGCGCACAAACTGTTTTGTGGTCAATTCCCAGTTCTTCAGCTACGTCGTAACTACTGATATGCCGATCTTGCTTCACTCTTTCAAAAAAGGCATCCATTTTATCCGTAATAGGGCGACCAGAGCGACGTGCATCTTTGACATCAAAGTTTTCGGATTTCCGGATTGAAAGCGCTTTAACCAAATTTGTCATTGCTACTATTTTAAATAAATAGTAATAATAATAAATATCTGGGACAATTTACACCAAGATCATCTGACCCCAAACTAAGCAGAACCTGTACTATGGGTGTTAGAGACTGATAAACATACTTAAATATTTCTAAATACATACTTAAATAGATAATAACACCCAGACACACAACAAACATAAATGCTCGTCACAAATGTTTGTCATGGGTGGGGATCGAACCCACGACCTCCGGTGCCAGAGGCAGGATCGCTGCCATTGCACCCAGGCATTACAGACATTTAATATCTCTCAGATTTGTAGGGAAAGTTATATTTATATTAGTGCAGGCTCTGCATGGTTTCATGAGCTTCACTGACTTGAAGCAGTGCAATGATGTATGTAATTCTAATGGAAGAATCTTAGACCTTGTTCTAGCGAATGATGTTTGTACTGTCGCCCGTTGCAACGAGCCATTAGTCTTAGAAGATGCCCATCACCCTGCTCTTAAGATTCGCGTGCGTTCTTTAAACCCACGTTCGCTTCGACCTGCGCCTCGAACTGTGCAACTTTTTCGCAAGGCTGATTATGCGGCAATTAATACAGAGCTTGCCGCCATTGACTGGCATGACCTTGAGGAGTGTATTGATATTGAGGTGGCTGTAAGAAAATTTTATGAGTTATTAAATGACGTTATAAGTAGGCATGTTCCTAGTAGGGTGGTTAAGTGTGACTCTCGTTATCCACAGTGGTTTACATCGGCATTGATTAAAATAATCAAGGAAAAGAAAAAGTATCATAAGAAATGGAAGATTTATGGCTTGCTAGGTGATTATGATACGTTTAAACTATTGCGCGAGCGCCAAAAACGAGTCCAACGGGAGTGCTACGAGAAGTTTATTGATACTGCTGAAGAAAGAATCAAATTTGACAGTAAACATTTTTGGTCTTTTATAAAATCGAAAAAGTCTACATCGAATCTGCCTGACTCAATGTACTTAAATAACCGTGTGTTACTTGATGGCAGAGGCATATGCAACTTGTTCAACGAGCATTTTTGTGCAGCTTTCGAAAGTGATACAATGCTAAACCGAGTTTCTACTCAAACGCCTAACATAAACTGCATGGTGTCGATCGGTTCCGTTGATATTTCAGTTTCATTAGTGGAGAAATATTTGAAAAGGCTGGATGTGAAAAAAGGCTGTGGTCCCGATAGTATTCCTCCCTTCTTTCTTAAAATGTGTCATAATTCCCTAGCTTTTCCTTTATATCTGTTATTCAATTTATCTCTTGCGACCGGTAGAATGCCTGTTACTTGGAAGCAGTGTCATGTGGTTCCCGTATTTAAGTCTGGTGATAAACATAACATTGAAAACTATAGGCCTATTTCTAAAATCAGTGTTATTCCCAAAATTTTTGAAAAGATTATTTACGATACCATTTTTCCCGTTTTGCGGCCCATAATTGTGGAACAACAGCACGGTTTCATAAGCAAAAAGTCATGTGAGACCAATCTTGTTGAATATGTGCATCGATTAACAACCGCAATGGATAGGGGTGGTCAGGCGGACGCCATTTATACAGATTTTTCCAAAGCCTTCGATAAGATCCCGCACTCGCTGATGTTGCAAAAGCTTAGTGTTGTGGGTATTCATGGTGACCTACTGCGGTGGCTCGAATCTTACCTCAGGAATCGAAGTCAGGCTGTAACAGTAAAGGGGTTCTGTTCTTCATTTGTTCCAGTTACTTCAGGTGTACCGCAGGGCTCGCATCTTGGTCCTCTTTTGTTTATTATATTTATTAATGACATAGTCTCTGTCATTGAAAACTCCCATGTTTTGATTTATGCCGACGACATCAAAATATTCAAGAAAATAACTTCAATTTGCGATTGCCTAACATTACAGGAAGACCTGAACAAACTTTATGCTTATTGTAATAACAACTATCTGTCTCTCAATTTAAAAAAATGTAACATTATATCATTTACCCGTAAACCAAAACCAATTTTCTATGATTATTACTTAGATAACGTAAAACTTAAGAGAGTGACCGAGGTGAGAGACTTGGGTGTTTACTTAGATAGTAAGTTGACTTTCAATTTACATGTTACTCAAATCACAAATTAAGCTTATCGTATGCTGGGGTTTGTGATGAGGACTGGTAGAGATTTCAAACTTTGTTCTACTCTATTGCTTCTGTATAATGCCTATGTAAGATCTATTCTGGAGTACGCTTCTACAGTTTGGAACCCGCAATATAACATTTATATCGACAGCATTGAGAGAATTAATAAAAAAATGGCAAGACATCTGAATTTTAAAGCTGCACCATGCAGGCTATCAGTTCCTTCCGTGCCTTCTTTATTAGAACGCCGTACGGAGAGAGACCAAATTTTTCTGTATAAGATTATCAAAAACCTAGTAGATACCCCTTTTCTGTTGGAAAATATACGATTCAGATGCCCTCGGACAGGTTCTCGCTGCAGTTACGCATTCGGGATGCCATCCACTAAAACAAATTATGCAAGCAACGCCTTTTTGTTCAGATCGACTGATAACTTTAATAAGAAATTTTGTAATTTAGATATCTATAGTAGTAGCGCCTCTAAGTTCAGGAACGATGTATGTAATATCTTAAGGAGTAACAATTTATGATGAACCGTGTATTTGTGAGCTTTTTAAGTTCCTATTGTTATTTAATTTTTTCATTTTCTGTTTGTAATTCGGAGTCGTAGCGTTGATAACGTTGGTTATTCGATGATTTGTGTCAAACATCAGTGGAAACTTAACTGATTTTAGTGTTATTTTTAGTGTTAATCTTAAGGTGGAATAAAATTGTTTGTTTCCTAAATACAAATAAATAAATAAATAAATAAATTTGCTCACCATTCATGCATTAGATTTTGAGGATCATTAATTACCTCATTACATAAATATTCAATTTCCTACTAATTAATAATAACAATATATTAATAAATGGTTTTGTCTATTTTTCAATAAAGCAAAATTTAGAGATTGTGTATTCATTTTGATTTGCAGAATTGGGTATGGTATATATCAAAAATCAAACATGTCCTAAATCGAAAACCATTTCGAGGTATTTGTATTTTATACCTTATTTAAATATTTAACATTTTTAAAAGCAAAGGATCGAGGATATTTTTAATTAAATACGTTGGCAAACTGGGATCAAACGAATGACCCCAGTTGGCCAACGTTCGCAAAGAGTATATTATGGTTCTTATATTGGACTCGACGGTAATCAAATTGACATCTCACAATTGAAACCTATTGGGTCGTATAAACGTCCTTTCACGTGATTGGTTTATAATCTATCCACCAATCAAATGACACGATCTGTATCATACGTAAGACGTTAAGCTAGGTGATTCTACTGCATGGTATTAATGGGGTTTCCAGATAGCAGATTTAAAATTGTCCCAGTTCAAATATACTTTTCCACAAAGTTATTTTTAATAATACATACATTAATTTACGCCCATTGCCCAGACGGGTAGGTAGGACTTAAAAAAGCCATTCGCTATAATCCCAACCCTTTCAGGTAGGGCTTGGTTTCAGAACTTGGCAAAATGAATTTTATCTAAAGTCTACTCCTCACATCCTCGTGAGATTGTACATGATGAATGGCGAGATCTGTTTCAGTTGTAAGTGCAGTAAATCAATAATTTTCTCCTCATAATTTATTTAACATGAATCTGGGAAAAAACACATGTGGGAACACTAAGTGAATTTGTGACGTCATGAGTTTGCAATGTTTAAAAATTAATAAAAACAAACTACTGGCTAGATCAATGAAATATTCAAATTAGTTACTTAAAATAGTACAAGGAATTTAAAAAAAAAATTATTCCCACACCCAATTATGAATGGCTAGAATACAATAATATATTAATATAATATAGTGCTGCTGTCGACTCAATAAGGAGAAGGACAATTCTTATTCATAATGCATATTAATTTGTTTTCTAAATTTTAAATTTAAAAATAAATTATACTTAAATACTGAACTAAATGCATTCTGTTAAGGTAACCTTGTTTTGTAGACACTTTTATTAATTTCAAAGTAATTTTACAGTTCCATATTGGGGTCAAAATAATTTTGGTAGTAGTTAAATAGTAATGTATCATTTGAATTAAACACCCAACTTTTCTCGCTCTTTTTGGTTTGAGTATTCACTCTTGTTAACTGAATACAGTTAATTGATAGATTGGTAAAACTCTTGTTAAACACTGTAAAATGGTTAAAATGTGCATTACAATTGTAATTAATTCATTACATTGTAAAATTATATTCTAAAGATAGGTGATCACACAGTTGTTTGCAAGTGGTTTTAGTGGAAAACTGGAACATTTTAATGAAAGTGTCATAACAAATTTAGTTAGGCCTGATTATCCATCACCACTAGATTAAGGTCACAGGATTACAAATGCAGGCTGCATGCATTCTGTGTCAGTCTACATTCAGCCAAAGTGGCAACAAATAATGATGATGATATTATTATCTTTTGATGATTAAAAATACAGTTTACAAAATTTGCTATTTGAAAAATCTATTATTTAGTTAAAAATCTTACCTGAGCTTCGTTGGCCCAACGCCTCACAAGATCAGGCGCCGTGGACGACAAATGCAACGCTGACACCAGCGCTGCAGAACTAACAGCTGGATTCTTATCAACTATCGCTTGCTTCATGTATCTTTCAATGGCTTGGAGCATTGTACTGTCGGTAATACTGCATAGGGCCCTTATAGCCGCTGCCCGGTACAAGTCCTCCTTACCAGTCATGTCTTTAGTCAGTGAAGAAGTCACTATAATCACATCCTGAGCTATGGTACTCAACTCTTTTATACACAAATATACCATACGACGTAGCATCACGTCCTTCGATTGAAACAGCTTGGTAGTTGCGAAGAACGCCTCTGTAGCTTCCTGGGTCGTAAATTTCACTCCCTGATTCAGCAAATAGAGGATTTTTGTCAAAATTAGACTGCATTTTCGCGGATTCACAGGGGTTTGGTTAAAGTATCTGGCCTCCTGTAAGACGACGGTTTTATCGAGGTGCTGGTATGGATTGCCTCCGCCTTCCTCCTCTTCCTTCTTATCATGTTTAAAAACGCTCATTTTGAGCTTTTTCTTGTTGTGTATGAGAAAATTATGGGGCGCCGACGAATACAGTTTACACGTCACTTACTTGTGTCCAACTGTCCACAGATTGATATCCTACATAGCTGTCAAAAATGACGATCAATGACGTTCCGTTGTAGGCCAGGGCAACACATAACGCCATTAAAGGTTATTGCATATAAATTACATAATCCTAATCATTTATTGCTTTATGTGGTACCGGCATAGCAATACTTCGCGGAAGATCGATTATTTTGGAATTGGCATCAAGTGTAGCCCTGGCCTTATGGCAACTGTACACACATTGGGCCAACGTGTTGGGCCAAACGTGTAGAGTGCGTTTCACCGAATACAGTTGACGGCATGTTGGCAGCAATGAATATAAGCGTTGCTAAAAAACTTTGTTTCCATACCCAATTACATTTATGTAATGAGGGTGACAAAAGGGTTAAAATGTTACTCTAAAATATAAATAACATCAAAGTATAGGCGACGTAGGTTCCCTCAGTTTTTATTTCATCTAAATCGATGCAGTATTGCCGAAGTTAAAGCTGCGAGAAGTTTAGACCAGTTTTTAAATCTCCGAGATGTCGGCGCGCGAGACGTCACTAAAGTGTTGTAGTCTAGTGGTACCGTCAGCGCTGCCCGCGCCGTCCTATTGAAACTCGAGTAAAACTACACACATCAAAAGTGTCTAGGGATCAACATATATATTTGCAATAACTTTTCTCCTGATTGATATTAATTAAAATTTTCTTTAAGGATTCATCAAATAAAGTGTTTTCGTTTGTCTACAGTAACGATAAACCAAGTCACCTTTGCATTAATAAAGAAATTTGCCATTTTCCTAATAAAGGGATTTTTGACATTTGAACCACTAACATTAAAGTTCGAAAAAAAGACTGAAATAACAGTTTTCTTTAAAATTTTATTGGGTAACTGAAACAATTAATAATCCGTGTTTCTACCGCGAACACTAACAACACAAGAACATCGGTTTGGCATACTCAAAATGAGTTCATCCAAATCACGCTGTGGAATGGCCGCCCATGTTCGTTGCAACAACAAAAAAAGGTCTTCTTGCGACTGGATACCCTCAATATTCGGCAGAGCTCTTCTCTGTAGCATATCCCATGCATGCTCAATCGGGTTCAAGTCTGGCGACTGAGCAGGCCAGGGCAGGACATTGATGTTAGCTGCGGCGAGAGTCTGTCTTACAACTCTTGCGGTGTGCGGTCGTGCATTATCATGCATTAACTGAAATAAGGGACCGATATGCACTTGTAGAGGAACGATGACGTCTGATACAATCGTCTCTGCATAAATTTGAGCGTTGAGGTTGCCTCTGATCCAAATCAACTCAGTTCTTCCGCCGATCCAAATACCCGCCCATACCATGATGGTTACACCACTATAAGGATGGACTTCCTGGCAGGATTTTAATCGCTGTTGGCGTCCAGGGGTTCTCCAGTGTCGTATACGTCTTGTATCCGGTCTCATACCAAAACGAGACTCATCAGAAAAGCACACGAAACGCCATTGTTCTTCTGCCCAATTTCTGTGTTCAAGAGCCCATTGATATCGAATCCTACGATTGTGCATTGCTATAGGTGGTACCCTTAGCGGTCTTCGGGAACGTCATCGTTCCTCTACAAGTGCAAATCGGTCCCTTATTTCAGTTAATGCATGATAATGCACGACTGCACACCGCAAGAGTTGTAAGACAGACTCTCGCCGCAGCTAACATCAATGTCCTGCCCTGGCCTGCTCAGTCGCCAGACTTGAACCCGATTGAGCATGCATGGGATAAGCTACAGAGAAGAGCTCTGCCGAATATGGAGGGTATCCAGTCGCAAGAAGACCTTTTTTTGTTGTTGCAACGAACATGGGCGGCCATTCCACAGGGTGATTTGGATGAACTCATTTTGAGCATGCCAAACCGATGTTCTTGTGTTGTTAGTGTTCGCGGTAGAAACACGGATTATTAATTGTTTCAGTTACCCAATAAAATTTTAAAGAAAACTGTTATTTCAGTCTTTTTTTCGAACTTTAATGTTAGTGGTTCAAATGTCAAAAATCCCTTTATTAGGAAAATGGCAAATTTCTTTATTAATGCAAAGGTGACTTGGTTTATCGTTACTGTAGACAAACGAAAACACTTTATTTGATGAATCCTTAAAGAAAATTTTAATTAATATCAATCAGGAGAAAAGTTATTGCAAAAATATATGTTGATCCCTAGACACTTTTGATGTGTGTACTTGCGCGCACTGTGTGAGTTGTGATTATTTTGCCGAAATAGTTTAATTTATAAATCTTTAACATTAGGTTGCTATCCTTTCTTAGTAATATTGTAAAAAATCATAAAATCATGAGATAAACGCGATGGAAGAAGGATTTCAGAAAGGCCTTTCTCGGTCGGACAATCTGCAAAAAGTGGATAGCTTGATGGTGGCTCAATAATTTATAAAAAAAAACTAGCGACTCGCCCCGGCTTCGCACGGTTGCAATGCTGATACTAAATATACCACAGAATGTATACATATTATACGTTACGGGCTACTTGATTAACTGGGCAGTATTAATACGGGCCGGTCCTAATGAATAATGACCAAGTGCATTATAATAACAATAATAACATAATAAAAATGTATTTACCAAAACAACATTTAAGATCAGATTTTATTCTTAGCTTAGAGTATCAAAAGATGCATTGGTCAATTAGATAAATTAATTACCTTGGCCGGACCATATGAATGATGACAGACTACTCGTGGGCAGTTTGAACTGCCAACAAGTTTGAGATAGCTTGAATTTATCACTTTTACCGGGCATTATGAATAATGTCACTGTCAGAATCGTCCTTTGACATATATTTTGGGTGAGAAAAAATAAAATCGATTCGTATGATTTCTTTATCAAAATATCTTTACTTTCGTTTAAAATATCAAAGTATAAAACGGCATAAAAAAAATGAGGCCAGTTCGTCTCTGGCACTCACTGGCCGCTGTCGCGGCACGCTCGCTTCGCTCGCTCGGCTCCTACAGCTTGTTCATGTTAACCTAACATGCTCGTGGCTTCGCTCCTCGCAACTTAATAAACCCCCTTCTTACAGAGCGGAACACCTTCACTCTATAAAAGTTTTTTGTTAGTAAAATTGAACAAAACTAATCACCAACAAATGTATTCTGTACAAATACATGTATGTACACTGTACAACCCCTAGGGATACATTGCCTAGGCATTGTATACAACACCTGAATTATACAGATTGCCAGTGACATATACATACATTGCCTATAAGTTGATTTTACATAATTTAATAAACTCGCTATTTATAGGAACGCGCCGCCGGGGGGCATACATAATATAGTAGAGAAACACTGATAATTTAAAAAAAATCTAGTGTGATGTCGTAAATAAACACATTACATTGCAAACTTTGGCTGAACCCTACGAGATAGATCTAAATAATGTACTACAGTACAGTATTGTACACCATAAAAAGGTCTACAAAAAAGACCGCGATTGTATGTCTATCTCTTAGGGATAACCCACAATAACTATTTTTTATCTTTTATGTTTTACGAGAAATAATGGCTTATTTACGAAGCGATTTTAAGCAATACAGCACTAATCCTTATCCAATAAAGTACCTTAAATACATTGTGCATTTAATATATATCAATATGGCAATTTACAGCATGTAAGTTAAATGAATATTTTCTAAGATATTACAGATTTAAAATGCAGGCACATCGCGGTTGCGGCGCCGCGCGGTGGTACCGGCCGGGCCGGGCGCCTCTCGACTCGTGACGTCATAGCACGTTCGAGGGCCGAGCGTGTTTTTAAATATTTTTAAATGAAATGGCGCACTTTGATCCTAATTTTCTCAGCCGTTTTTGAAGATAGAAAAAAAGTAAATCACAGTTATTTTCGTAATTTTTTCCTCAATACAATGACATATACAGAAAATTCTTTTGTAAGCCTCGATAGGTATGGGATCAATCTTTTTTTTAAATACCTTTTACTATTTTAAGTAACTACCTTGAATATTTCGTTGATTTAGCCGGTTGTTAATTTTTTATTAATTTTTAAACATTGCGAACTCATGACGTCACTTAGTGTTCCCACACGTGTTTTTTCCCCGATTCGTGGTAAATAAATTATGAGGAGAAAATTACTGATTTACTGCACTTACGGCTGAAACAGAGCCTGCCGTTAATCATGTAGAATCTCACGAGAATGTGAGAAGTAGACTTCAGATACAATTCATTTTGCCAAGTTTTGAAACCAAGCCCTACCTGAAAGGGTTGGGATTATAGCGAATGGCTATTTTAAGTCCCACCTAAGTACCCGTCTGGGCAATGCGCGTTAATTAATGTACGTAGGTATTATTAAAAATAATTTTGCGGAAAAATATTTTTCACCTGGGGGAATTTAAAATCTGCTATCTGCAACACCATTAATACCATGCAGTAGAATCACCTAGCTCAAAATCTCACGACATGATACAGATCGCGTCATTTGATTGGTTGTAGGATAGATTATCAACCAACACGTGAATGGAGGTTTATACGACCCAATAGGCAAGAAGGCTAGAGACTAAGGAGAGATAACTCCCTGGAAAGGGTTGGACTAAATCCGTATCCCACAGTGACGCATGCGCATTACGCTTCTTTGCCGCGATCCTCGCGAAGTGTCAAAATTGGTCAACACAACCTCGAAAATGTCAACAAAAATCAACAACTGTCGCACGTGACACCGTTCAAAACAAAACCATGTGACCATGAAATGACAAATAGCTGCCGCTGCACATGCGCAATACAGCGTTTTGCCCGGCACAGAGTATACGACTTTCGGCCCTCGAAAGCTTACCCCCACTTCGGGAGTTATCTCTCCTTAGTCTCTAGCCTTCTTGCCAATAGGTTTCAATTGTGAGATGTCAATTTGAGTAACCGTCAAGAGTCCATTATGAAGCATAATATACTCTTTGCGGACGATGGCAAACTGGGGTCATTCATTTGATCCCAGTTTGCCAAGGTATTTAATTAAAAATATCCTCGATCCTTTGCTTGTAAAAATGTTACTTTTTTTTTTAAATGGGTTTGCGTTTGGCCTCAGTCTCGCCTCTGGTGGTAAGCGATGACGAGGCCGATGGTGGTACACGCTTACCCAGAAAATGCCTATTCACTCTGGCCTTGAAGACACCAAGGTTGTAAGTATCCGGAAACACAGACGCAGGGAGAGCGTTCCACTCCCTACCGGTACGTACCAGAAAAGACTCAGCAAAACGTTGGGTACGGACAGTCGGAAAGTCAACCACATGGGGGTGAAAGCCCTCCCGGCGTCTGGTTTAACACAAATACCTCGAAATGGTTTTCGATTTAGGACATGTTTGATTTTTGTTCCCATACCCAATTGAAATGTGATTCCTTGAAAACAAAGGAGTTTTTAAACGAGGTGTTTTTAGACCATGATTGAAAGATTGTTAATGCACACCAAAAAAGCAAACAAAATTGAAGAAGTAAAAAGGAAATTGAGACCCCACAGTTTGCATTAACAAGCTCACTAGCTATGGGTGCTACTTGTTAGTTATTGTTTTATGAAACGGCTGTCCGCCATTTTTATCGGTCCATGTGTGAAGGTATTAAAAAGCAGAGCAGATCAACATTGTTTTTAACCCACTTCAAAAAAAGGAGGAGGTTCTCAATTCGACTATGTTTTTTTTTAACTAAAACCTCAATCTACATGATCACTTGATTGAAATATTTCTATCACTTATTGAATCACTGCCAGTAGAGTAACTTTCTTTACAATTTGGAATAAATCTGTGTATTTCATCATCAATAAGAAAAATTCATGCAAGAGTCCCACAGGGCAGTGTTCTGGGACCAATTTTGTACCTGCTACACACATCGGATATGCCGTCGTCTGGTAGTGTGCTTGTTGGAACCTGTGCTGACGATACAGCTGTGCTGGCAGTCAACCAAGATGCCCAGTTGTCATCAGCAACTTTACAAAAAAGCCTCAACAACATAGCGAATTGGTTGAGGGATTGGCGTATAAGGCAAATGAAACCAAATCTGTTCATGTAACATTCGCTCTGAGACACAATACATGTCCACCGGTATATCTGAACGGGGTTGAGATTCCCCAAGAAGACCACGTACGCTACCTGGGACCGCCGTTTAATATGGCGCAAAAACACATTTTCACCAAACGCAAGGCTCTAAGCCAACAGCTTAGGCAAATGTACTGGCTAATGAACAAAAAATCTAGCCTATCAACATAAACATTGGATGTTTAGAACATAAACATCCAAATATCAGTATAAATGGTAGTTTCGGCAATGAAAATACATTGTAATTGTTTATAATAATTTTGATTTAGGTATGTATGTCTAACTATTGCAATCACTTTAAACTTCAAACAAAGACTGGCAGCACATATGATAGAAAATTGGATGGATGTAGAATGTAGATAAAATAAAACAAGAAATTTATATAAATATTTACACTTTATTCTGGTTCGTCCTTGGCTTCATTTAAGAAATCCAGCCACATTGTAACATTTGAATTTGTTTACACCACCAAAAAAATATTATCATTTGAAGTTTTTTTTAGTTAAATCCCAAATAAAATATAATTCACTACAACTATGTACATTATGCCTTAATTTGTTTTACAATAATAAATAATATAAGATGATGAATACTGTAAAATGTATAGGAATGACAAATTATTTTGACCATTCGGCGTGTGCTTTCTTTTATAATTTCCTACATTTAAGGCCTGCTTACTATCCGCGGCGTACTTTTTTCTCCGTCAAAATAGATCCCTTACAAAACGTATCGAGCAACGCACACGACCGACTAAAAGTACGCCGAACCAAAAAACCGCGGACGCCCGCGGAGCGTAGCGGATTAAATTGCGCAGACCCAGTATTATTTTTTAAGGCTGTGTTCAAAACGAGTGAAATTTCACACCGAGGAGTGAAAATCACTCGAACCCGTTCCAAATTGACCCCGAGTGAAACAGAGGTTGACCTGTCAGTTTCGTAGTTGTTTCGGAACGGGTTCGGGTGACGTCTATCACTCTGACAAGTGCGAATTCTACCGGTGGCTGGAGCCCGATGAAATTCACCTGACAGCTGTCAGATAAAGGTTTTGTTCGTTTCGACACTATTCGACGAGGGTGAAAATCACTCTGCGGAAAGCGATTTGGAACGGGCCCTAAAACGTTTTCTCTTTTGCTTAAACTTCATGTAAGTTACAGCGCAACTTCTCAGAATATTTAAATACTCTCGGACAAGGTGTAATAATAATAACATGCCCCAACAGGGTTCATGTTATTGGTACTGGTTTGATATGTTTACCATCTTTGTAACCACATGATTTCAGTAAATATTTTGACTTTGACAACAAATAATCGCACACCGTCGCAGTCTGCGGGGGATTTTGTATTCGCGGAGCGTACTTTTTTCTTCGCGGTCGTCGTCTGCGCAGGCCTTTAGAATACGTCCTATCACCTATATACAGCTTTTGTTTCATAATTCGATTTAGTTAAATTAAATTTTCACTAGGTTCAAACAATCAAATATGACAATATGGCTGATTGGACAGTAAAAAGAAATGGATACTATTTATTATTTACATCAGTCATTACAATTTTTTTTAAGGCAGAAGCACATTTATACAAATATTATAATTATAACTAATAAATTGGACGTAAAGGGGTATGAGTAATGTTTTGGTGGTAGCTTGTGTTCCACTTACCAATGCCAAATAGTTACTTAAAATCTACTGCAATATAGACAATATTATCATTATGGATATCTAACTTGATGTATTGCTGGATGTACTTTTACTAAAAAAATATAGATAGGTACATGTTAATTAGAAGACCTTCCTCTTCTATTTCTGCATACTTTTTTAACCACTGTTAGGTGAGATTAGCTCTATAAAAAATAACACTTCAAAACTACAATTCTAGTGGAATTAAAATAACTCGTGTACAATGTTGACCACTCAGATATTGTTTCTATATGAAAACGATACAAACCGCGACACGATTGGCGCAGTGCGCTGTAGCACTGAATTGACTCGGGTCTGGGTGTGCTGAGAGACGCCCCTGGCTTATTTCCTTGTGTGGTACCTCGTAACACAGGGATATTAATCCCTACTTCGAGACCAATACAAGAAGTGTGTTGGTGTGTGTTGTTGTATGGCGCATATTTATAAAAAAAATGTGATAAAATGATTGCTGGCCGCTAATAAAAAAAGATGCCACAGATCCATACTAAGTTACTTAAACCCCTTTCAAGATAATTTATGACAATTCATACTAAAATTCGTGGTTGACTTTACTTACGCCTCAATTCTGAAGCATCACTCAAAGTGAGCAGCTCTCACATTTAGGTATAGCTGCTAGTGACATACTCCTAAACAGCATCTGTTGGAAAGCTCCTCAACTTTGAATTGTTGATTTGGACTTCATTATTACACATAAGGCGCTTTTAAGTGGCAACACACTAACGCCCAGATTCTGAAATGCCAATCATAGTTGAGCTGCCCTTACATGTACCTATAGCTGTCCCTTTTTTTCTACTGACATTTATATCGCTTCAGAATTCGGGCGCAAGTCTTCGAAATTATTTAGACCAAAATAAATCATTTCCAATAAATATAAAATGTATTTCTGCCCCCACTCTCGGCTAATGAAGCCCTTTCGCCCGCATTCAGTACTCACTTAATTAATAACACTAAAAATAACGAACTCTGCATTTTGGAAATATTGAATTTTCGATTTCATTCCTCTGAAATTATTGCTACTGGTAAGAAGATTCACTTAAAAGAAGGAAATAGATGGGTTTATTACCCTCAACTAACTATCATAGACATTCCAAAATAGACAAGGAAGATAAGACTTACAGGTTAAACATTAAGTCATTAACATAATATATATACACTTAAGTGTACTTATATCCCAAATTTAAAATCAGAGGAAAGGCAGTTTTCATCACCAGGGGCCCGATTCTGCTATTTAAAAGCCAATGGAATCGTAATTGAATGGTGTGATTTTGACAGATTTAGTATGATCGTAATGTCAAAATCGTGTCATTAAATTACGATACCATTGGATTTTAATTAGCAGAATCGGGCCCTTGGTAGTGAGTGGACTTCTAAGTGTGATTACAATGTTTAGAATGTCGTGACATTCATGCTAAGAAGCCTATTCTGATAAAAAACCTATATTAAAGAATTAGCTTTAGGAAAGAAACATTCAATATTTCCAGTATTAAGGTCATGTGAGGTATGACCGTATGACCCAAATGCAGCATAGGTGAATGTGTATGCTTTCAATTGATTTTTAAAAAAAATATATGATTCCCAAAACTACACATAATACGAAATACAATTCATTATTTCATGGATCCTGTCCAATCATCAAACCCATTTTGACATACTTTTATTTGACATTTCATAGTGACTATCAACATTGGCTAATAATTCACCTACATCAGTAAAACTATTTATTTCTTCTACACAAGGCGAGCTTTCTTTCTCACTTTGCTCTGATCTCCCCATACACATTCCCTATGTATAACTAAAATTAATTTTATAATACAAAGTAAAATATTTATTTTTGGCATATCTATAGTACAAAATGTACAAGAATAGTTTTATCAAGCGTACAATTTCTAGGCAGTTGGCTTCACCACATAAAAACATGGAATTTGCAACATCCACGATACTTCAACACTTTATCCAACTGAAATAAATTGATTAAGTATCTAAAAATAGAAAAAAAGAAAAAATCATTCAGCCCAAGATGATTGAGCAAGATTCTAGACTGAGCTTTTAGGTAGCTCCGTCAGGAAGAGAAGTTCAGCGGTAAGAGCAGCCTCCCTGTGTGTGGAAGACGCGGGTTCGAATCCTGCTCCACATCTTGGCCCCAATGAATTGGCCAAGTTTTCTATCTTTACATACTGGTAATCATGTTGGCCTACCATGGAAGTACTGAAGTATCAAACGTCATAACCGTAAACTATCAAGAAATAAGATCAAATCTACTCATCCATCACATTGCAATAACAAAGTTCATTATTACAGACAGTAAAGTGTAAACTTAAGTGTGCATTTCCACTAAAGAACACTAATTTATTTGCACCAAGAAGACATGTCAATTGACATAAAATACATTTTAGACAAGACTCTTACTATAAATATCTAGCAGCATAATTTCAGAAAGTACAGTCCACTGCAGTATTAATGGCCTATAAACACATAAGTACCACTATTCTACTTGTAATGAGGAGAACTACTCTTTGATCTTGCTAGGTGGCGTATCACTGCTGTTACCTAATGTTCTGTCAAATCGCATACAATTGACAATTTCAAAGACAAAATAAGTTTCTTGATTTCTCATGCTCTAAAAGTACGCCAATATAGCCCTACGAAGCGGGACTGAAGTGACCACTTTAGTCTCTAGGGAGTGAAAAGTAATAAGTTTTTTAGGTTCCTTCATGTGACATAGGCAAACTCAAACAGCCAGTAAATATACTATTATCTGTGAAGTGTGGACCATCTTCATTGCTATTTAGTTTTATGGTTTGTCTGCAAAGGTGGCGCCATTTATTTCAAATCTTTTGTAATTTTTATTTTATGAGGTAAAATTTATCAATTGGTTTTGTACTAAATTTACTATTTTTATTGCACTCAAAAAGTGAAAAGTACAGTTTGCAATTCGAGACAACGCCAACTTAATATACCCTCAGTTTCATTGAAAACATTTCAAACCACCTCTGGTATAATAAGGCTTCCTTTAATCCCTCAATATAAAATATACTATTATTTATTATTTGAAAAATGCCTCAGTCATTGATGCATTCAAAAGCGTCAATCCCCTGCTAATAAAAACTATTGAGTTGCTCAACAATATCAATAAGGAGATATACCAGTACGTCTACCAGAGTTGCCACTTTAAATTTACATTATCGTTGGCGTAAAAAAATGTATTGGGATTTGACATTGTCATGTCATTTCATGTGTCATCCCAATACAATTTTTTTACGCGAAAGATAACGTAACTCGTGGTAGATGTACAGAGATAAAATATCCAAGAAAAAACGTAGCAAACTGTACCTATTCCGACATTATGTTGCTACAGTAGAAAAAAATATTTTTAGTTACCTCACTGCCCACAGTGCCGATTTATTCGAGTCTGTAGCACAATTTCAATTTGTATCCAGAACACTATTCAGCGATTATCACTTCACTATTATTTACAACTTGTTAAAATCGTCTCAAACACTTTATACACAACGTCACAGCAAATTGTCGATTTTCACCACGCGAATTGTAGATTGTCGCGATTTGTCGCTGTTCTTGCGTCGTTTTCTCGAGTCTCGTGACGCGCCGCGAGTCTTGCGGCGCGCTCTCGAGTCTCGCAAATCTCATTCGTGCGTGTAGAATATTAATTGTGGATTCGAGTCATCGGGTGACATCTCTAGTTGGACGTATTGTGGGGTCGTTCGCGCCGATTCGTATGTGTTTCCGCCGTTGCGTGATAGGTAATTTCTTGACCTGTAAATGAAAATAGGTAGGTATCACAGAATGATCTGTTAAATTGGCAAATAAATAATGGGTTTGATTATGAACTAACAAAAACGATATCGCTTACTCAGTTAGTGATGTAGTAGTTTCGGGTAGTTTCAGGATCGCACCTATTGCTAATAAAGTTACTGAATCCAGGCTAAGATGGTTTGGATATGTAATGCGAAGACCCGACGATCACGTCGTGAAGACGTGCCTTTCCATGGATACCAAAAAGAGAGGGAGAGGTAGGCCGCAGACTACCTGGATGACAAATGTCCAAAGGGACATGAAGAGGTGCGGCCTATCAGTTGACGACGCTTATCAACGAAGCAAATGGCTAACTATAAATAAATATCCCTGGACATTATTCCACACAGCGCCATCTAGCCCCAAAGTAAGCTAATGAAAGCTTGTGTTATGGGATACTAGACAACGGATAAACATACTTAAATACATTTTCTTTTGTAAATACATACTTATTATACATAGGAGACACCCAGACCAGTACAAACAGACATGTTCATGCACACAAATGTTTGTACTGTGCGGGGATCGAACCCGCGACCTCTGGTGTAGTAGCCAACTTCTTAACCATTACACCAAGTCGGTCGTCAAAAACTATGTATGTAAAGTGTATTTATTTAAGGATGTCCTAAGACCAAAACAAACCTGACCTTGAACACTTATCGTGAGTTTCCAAAGAAATCACTCAAATTTATTCACACTACAAGTGATTCGTTCATTAATCATATTACACTGCATCCTTTTTCACAGTAAATATCACATAATTCCCGTCGAAAACTGCAAAACAATCAAGATAACCATAACTTAACCGAAATTTGTGTTCCGATTTTGACAGCTCTCAATTGATTTACTAGTGATGGGGTATAACAATGAACCAATTTAAGTTAACAATTTTTCATTTGATTATTATCGATAAAGTATTTACTGAGTATTATTACTCGTGAAAGTATTGTTATCGGGAAACGGAAAATAGGCAACGGGCAGCCACACTGCTAGTCCGTAAAAATCACAGATTGTTTATTATTTAATGCTAATTAAGTCTTTGACTGCCGCTAAAGCAGACACAATAGAAAATCTATTGTTTGCGGGTCACCGGTGACCCCCATGGCAGCTAATGTGTTAACAGTACTGTACGCAGGATCAATTCTATTGTTGCGTCAAATGTATCGCCTTTGTTTTTCTTTTTGATATATTAACAAAAAGTATTAGTCATTATTAAAAATTAATCACAAAATAAAATAAAAAGAACTAAAATGACAGTTCAAAAACAAATGAGAAAAAAGGCGACCATTTCTTTTACCTGCCAAATTGTAGAATTTTTCATAAGATTCATAGAGATAAAATTATGTTCATAAAATAAGTCATAGTTAATAATTAACTAACTAAAAAATCAGCAATCCAGTAGGCTGATTATGTAAAGCTGTTTAAAACAACAACCGTTACATTACTGCTTCAGTAAGAAAGCTGTCATATTGATTCTCACTAAAGTAACAATGTAACGATGATTTCAATCAAATTTCGACAGTTGTTGTTTCAAACGGGTATACTGAAATAAAGCAAAATATTTTTTCACTTCTCATGCTCTAAAAGTACGCCATTATGCTGTGCATTTCTTTGTAAGAATATAGGTGTTCACCGTTTTCCTACCGAAAAAAGGAGGAAAGCATGGATCAACGCCTTACGTAAAAAAATTGGAAACCAAAGGCACATTCTAGGTTATTTAGTGACCTTTTTAAATTGTTTGAATCATTGAGGATTTTTATGGGTAGAGCAGTTATACTGGTTAGTTGGTCGCAGCAAAAGATCATGGATATAAAATACTGCTGAGCCGGAGCTCTTGTGCATCTGGCAACACTGATCATACAGCGGCCGCAGCTGGAACAAAAGGGCAGGAACCCAGAGCCGTAAAACACAACAAAAAAAAGCGGCAGCGGCTCCTCATTCGTTCCTATGTGTTTTTTGTTCCTATTCGTTCTTATTCGTGTGTTACGGGTGCTATACTGTCGATCCTCAACGTCCTGGCTGCTGTTTTTTGGTTCTGTTTGTGCTTTGTGATTTGGTTAGTGTTACTCCTTGGACTAACGACTTACTGCTGTGTCCTACGGACTTGGTTTTTTTTTGCTATCGGAATTTAGCAGTAACATTCTAACTACATTTTCCAGTATTCAATGTACGATAATAACCGTCAGTAAAAAAGAAAACTATAAATAATCGTTAAAATTATGAACTGATCTGAAAAATCGAGAATATCGAACAGAAAACGAATTGAATTCAATTGATAATTTTGTGCCCAACTCTATAGGTGATTCCAAGGTCAGGTTTGTTTTGGTCTTAGGACATCCTTAAATAAATACACTTTAAGTAACTTCTTGTTGCAGCCTGGGAGCATATTGTAAGTGACCTGCCCTCCGATTCAGAACAAAGTTATCGACCGATTCGGTTATTTTCTTTTATTTTGAATTCATTTTTAAGAAGGGTGGATTTTATGTTATTTAGTTACTGAAAACTCAAGGCCTTTGGCTTTAACATATAAAAATATTGATAGCTACCGTTAAGCGGATCATTTACTATAATTAAAACAAATTAACCGAATCGGTCGATAACTTCGCTCTGAATAGGGAGGCTGCTTCGGTATAAATAAGACTAGTAACAGTATAGACTCACTTGGCCTTCGCGTGCGTGAGTATGTGCGACTTGAGGTTGGTGCTCTGCGCGAACTTCTTGTTGCAGCCGTCGAACGGACACACGTACGGACGGTCGCCCGTGTGGATGCGCACGTGGGTTCTGGGGACAACAAATAATAGTTTAATAGTTTATTTGCTTAAACAACGAAAACACAACTTGTATACTTATAATAAATAGTACATTTGAATAAGTTAGTCCCTCGCTACCGCTCGCAGGCGCCGAGCACTGCCGCAGCGCTCGCATCATCGTAGATATCAAACATGAATGAAGTTCGCGCAGTAGCAAGTGACTAAAAAAACTGTTGCGACTACTTAAACTATAGACTTATTTTGGGACATTTCTTTTATTTGGGAAATTGACTAGGCTGTGTGCGTAATAAAGTTTATTAACCCGTCAAACGTTCTATGGACATACGGTTGTCTATAAGCGACTGAGTCGTGACGCGTCCTGCGGTCACACGTCTGTCCATGAGCGACTCCGTTGTCTTTGGCGCCAAGTTCACTCATATTTTATGATTGGCTGATCACGTAAGTTTATGCAGCCAATGAGGGCGGGCTTACTTTTACACAAAATATCAGCAAGGTGTGACGTCACGTTGGCTGACCGACCACGCATATCCGAATAATTGTCTCTAGGACAACTCAAAGCAAGATCATATGACCCCAAATTACTGTATGAGACTGACATAAATAAATAATAACAAGTTAAAGTTTAGACATAGGTGAAGATAGCGACACTACTATGGTTGTAAAAAACCCGTTAGCTACCGTTACTTAACCAAATTTATGGTTAACTGCCGATAAAATGCGGTTATTAACGGTTAATTAAATTATCCGACTGCGACCGAGAAAACGAGTACAGTTCTTCAAGGTAAATAACGGGCATTGACTAAATTCGCGTTTCCGAAGATGACCGACCGAAACTAGGCATCTGGATGACAGCGCTATAGTAAAATAGCGATACGGCTATAACATTGTCATTTATTTGTTTGAGAAAAAGTTGAAATTAGAAGTGTTTTTTTTTAAATAATTACTTATTTAAAATTGTTTTTGTAACGTTTTACGATTGTTTCCTAAATTCCGATGTTTTCCGATGCCCATTATTTGTCTTGAAGTACTGTAAATAATGTCTTTTTATTGTTTTGTCAACTCTTAGGTGAAGCTTCCTTCTTACGGAATTCCCATCGCACTGTGTGACTGGATATCTGACTTCCTGAGGGAACAGTCAATAATAGTGCCGCCTAAGCCATCTAGTGGTGGTTTTTAACCGTAACAAGAATAAAATACGGTTAATTAACCATTAATAACGAAAAGTTAATTTTAACCACCTGGTTAAAATCGTTAATAACCAACTTTGCATCTATAGTCACTACCAACTAAGCTGACTAGTCTTTGCCCGTCAGTGGGAAAGTTAAAATAATCATTACCTATCTAACATGTTACATAGCAACAAAATCTTGTCTTGAAAAAGTAGACAATCAGACGTACCTTAGATTAAAATCTAGTGAAAACCTCTTTCCGCAGCCCTCGAAGGTGCACTGGAATGGCTTCTCCCCCGTATGCACCAGCTGATGCCTCTTTAGCTTCGAACTCTCTACGAACGCTTTGCCTGAAACAACAAAAAATATTCTTCACACATATTATATTGATAACAGGCCACAGAGGTTAATTGGAGGATCATTCAATTTTTTTGTATGAAAACCTTTCAAACAAACAAACAAACAAAAAATATCTTTATTTAAATAGACCTGTAACAAGTACTTTTAAATCGTCATTACAAGGAAAAAAAATACTTAGTAATAGACTTAAATACTATAATAATGTGAATACATAGATACACTGTATACAAACATAATGTGACTCTACCACCGCATCGGAAGTTGATCTTATACTGAGAAGACCCGGCGAGAAACTCAGTACTTACTCTTTTAAACTTGGTTCGGTTTCACAAAAGGAGTTAGTAAAGTACAAAGAGTATTAAAAAAAATGCTTACGTTCTAACATTTCCTTAAAATATGGACCTAAAAGTACATCTAAACTACTGGATATAAAGCAAAAACATTGTACAAATTTTATACAATTCAAGCCTAGAAATTGTTAGATTTTTGTTAGTCAGTACAAACTAGTTATATAAATATTAAAATAAATAAATAAATATCCCTGGACATTATTCCACACAGCGCCATCTAGCCCCAAAGTAAGCTAATTAAAGCTTGTGTTATGGGATACTAGACAACGGATAAACATACTTAAATACATTTTCTTTTGTAAATTAATTAAAAGAGGACTAATCATGTACTGAGTAGAGAGCTTAAACCCAGGCCTTTTTATCCAAAAGGTAATCATTTGTAGTGTAATAGCCCTTTTTTGATAATACTGTCTTAATGTGGTTTTTGAATTTGTTTAGTGGTAGCTCACATATTGCCTTTGGGACTTTATTGTAAAAGTGTACACCTTGCCCCATAAATGAACCTAAAACTTTCTGTAACCTGAAGGATGGGAGCGCAATTTTATCTCTATTCCTGGTATTTTTGCCATGTATATCACTGTGTTTAGTATACAGGCTGATATTTTTCCTTACCAAAACAATACAGTTGTAAATGTATTGAGAAGCTACTGTAAGGATACCAATTTCCTTAAAAAGCTCCCTTAGCGAGGCCCGTCCGCGAAGTTTATATATGAATCTAATAGCTAGGATGAAAATCGTCTGTATATCTGCTGCCTTACCCCAGAGTACAATGCCGTAAGACATAATACTGTGAAAGTAGCTGAAATAAACAGAACGAGCAGTGTCTACATCTGTTAGAGACCTTATTTTTTTAATAGCAAATGCAGCCGAACTGAGCCTGCCTGAAACGATATTTATATGAGGGTTCCATTGTAATTTTGAATCAAGTGTAACCCCAAGAAAAACTGTTGAATCTACAAGCTCCATGTTATTACCATCTACCTTTAAATCAATAAGATTATTTTTAACATTAGGCAACTTGAAATTAATACATTTGGTCTTTTTTGCGTTTAGCTGTAGGTTATTGACATTAAACCATTGTAAAACCTTAGAAAGCGCGTCATTAACGTCGTCAAAAAGGTTTTTATTCCTGTCAATATTAAAAACTAAGGATGTGTCATCTGCAAATAAAACAATATTACAAAGGTCTTTAACGTAAAAAGGTAAGTCATTTATATATACTAGGAATAAAAAAGGACCCAGAATAGATCCCTGTGGAACCCCCATTTTAACTGGTAAGCCAGACGACAGTACACCACCATTTACATCTACTTTTTGGGTTCTAAAACTAAGGTACGAAAAAATAAGATCCAACGCAGTATCTTTCACACCATAAAAATCAAGCTTGCGAATGAGATTCTCGTGATCGACGCAATCAAACGCTTTGGATAAGTCACAGAAAACACCAAGAGCATTCTGTGAATTCTCCCAAGCCTTGAAGATTTGCTTTAGGAGCGCAATACCAGCATCAGTAGTCGAACGACCCCTAGTGAAACCATATTGTTCACTGTGTAGGAGTCCGTTCTTGTGAAAGTGGTTCAGAAGTTGATCTTGTATAATTTTTTCGAAGATCTTACTTAAAGCTGGCAGGATTGATATGGGCCTAAAGTTACCTGGGACCTGTTTATTGCCTGATTTAAAGAGGTACAACTTTGCTGTGTTTCATTAAGTCTGGAAACACACCATTATCAATACTATCGTTAAAGATTACGGCTAACAAAGGAGCAATTACATCTATTATATGGCTGATGATATTTACTGAGATACCTCAGAGATCAGTGGTATTCTTTGAAGCAATTCGTTTAAACGATTTTAATATGTCAAGCGTATCTATGTGTTTAATGTAAACAGAGTATTACAACTAGGTACATTGTCTTTCAGCAACTGTTCTGCTCCAGTTGGTGAAGAATTGAATTCAACCTTTTCAGGGCTTTTTTTTCTTTATTTAATACAAGCTGCTTCTGTCAAATGATTGACAGCTCAGTGTCCATTTTACCTGCTTTTCTCCGTCTTGATTAATTTTTCACTGATTTTTTTAGTCAATCATAATAAAATATAGCCTATATCACTCCTGAATAATTTAGCTTTCTGTTAGTTAACGAATTTTCATGATCGGATCAGTAGTTTTGAGGCCTATTCAATACAAACAACCAATTAAATCTTTCTTCTTTATATCAGTATAATAGACTAAGACGATGTCTGGTTCCTAGATATGTTATTAATTTTCGATTGAATATCTGTTTTCTCTGAGTTTATAAGTATTCATTTTTTAAATCTTGTAATTGATTTCTGTTTCTGTTTCTATTACAAAGATTTTTATTCATTTATTTATTAAGTTGTATACTGTAATATTTAACTGTTCAATCTGTGGTGGGCAGAGTTTAGTTTGAATAGAAGTGATTTAAGGAATTATACTCAGTGCTGAGTGCGAGTTGCAGTGAGAGAAGTGAATGACTTCACCCTCACGTTTTGCGAGCACGTGAATGTCAATTAGTATGGAATCGAGTCAGCGCCATCTAGCGGTGAATTGGGGCAACATAAAGAACAAATTCGCGTTTTTTTTGCTCGCAAACGCGATGGTGAAGTTATTCACTTCTCTTACTGCAGAAACTCTCACTCGGCACTCTGAAGTTATGCCTTATAAATTAATTAATAAATCTACTGAGTACACAGGATGCCTATTTAAGAGGAATATCGTAAGTAAAATAGAAAAGTTAAAACTACGAATGCGTCCGATTTCGAATGCAAAATTCAAAATAGTCAAGTTTTGTCGTCATATTACGGTATTATTAGTACGGAATAAAATGATTACCCGGTATAGGCTAATTTGAACTTTGAGACTCACCGCATTCCGCGCAGACGTGCACCCGCGGCCCGTGCGTGTGCAAGTGCTTCCTCATGGCGGAGTTGTCGCGGAACATCTTGCTGCAGCCTTTGTGCGGACACGCTGGGGGGCAAAGTATATTTTATATCAAGGGACTAAACGAAGCCATAATATACCAGAGGTGGTTTGACTCCCGAGTGTGCGAGGGAGTCAATGAAACCGAGGGTATATTAAGTTGGCGTTTAGTCGAGGTGCAAACTGTACTTTTCACTTTGAGTGCGAGAAAAATAGTCAATTTAGTACAAAAACATTTAAAACCGAACAAATTTACACTTGACAAAAGTTCTGAAATTTTCGTGGTCAGTTTTTTCTTCTGAACTGAACCACATATTAACAATTTAAAACACATGGCGCCACTTTCTTTGCGGACAAACCATGAAACTAAAACTCCCAACATTTTCGCAATGAAGGCGATCCACACTCCACAGATAATAGTATAGTTTTACTGGCTGTTTGAAACTCAAACAGTCAGTAATACTATACTATTATCTGTGGTGTCTAAGTCACATGAAGGAAATTAAAAAAACTAATTACTTTTTACTCCCTAGGGGCAAAAGTCCCGCTTCGTAGGGCTATATTGGCGTACTTTTAGAGCATGAGAAGTAAAAACAATCATTTAACCCGATTTTTATAACTGCACTTCGAGCTGTCTTCTCTTTTCATTGTGTCAGCAGAGTGGTGAGGAAGCTTGCGGGCGGGTGTAATTCAGTGCTGCCAACCTAACGATTTTGACAGCTCAAAGTGCACAGTTATAAAAATCGGGTTATACGCGCAATTCGCCATAACAATAACTATGTTGGATATATTTAAATGTAAAAAACGTTCATTATATTTTATTTTTACAAAACTAATCTCCATATTTACGTGCGCGGGCAATGACAAACACGGCCAGGCCATGCGACATACGTCATCGATGATTTTGCTTTACGAGATTTACCCGAGTTTACAGGCGTTCATTATTGCATTCTCTTTGTTTTTAAAAGGAAAAATTTTGAATTTGCCTAAGACAATAATTTTTAACTAAATTCAATAAAATAAATACATTTCTACTTTTAACGTAGTGACGTATAAGTCACGTGACCTAGCGATTTCGCGGGAAATTAAATCCACGCCGAAAAAACTGTAATTATCTACTAAACTAGTTTTCTTTTTTTTAATCTTGTGTGAGGGTCATTATTAACATCTTTTATGAACATCGAAGCACTTTTCGAGAAACAGTCAATTAGCAAACTATTTATTCTTCAAACTTCTTTTATTAAGTGGTTCTAGGTTTACTGTTAGTAAAAAACATATAATTCGTTCAGTAATTTCTTTTTTCAAAACAAAAATTTAATTGTGTTTTTATTTTGTTAATTTAACTATAGGCTGTTTTATTCAAAGTGATATAAATGGCCCCAGAAGATGGACAGAGAACCCAATAAAGTGAATAGGTTTCTGAACTACAAATAATATTGATCAGATCATACATACCTATTGTCCTATCGGAAGACTCTGGCGACGGTTTCTTTAGCCTAATTTTGTGTCCGGGCCGCGCGAACTCCGCCAACTGTTTGGGATCCGATAAGTCGAGACCTGAAACAATGGGCATTTCTGTGAAAACTGATGGTTTGAGGTTACCGCAGCCTAAGCATCACGCCAAAAAATTAAATTAAAATGTATTATAACCTGTGACCAATTACACCAAGATCATCTGACCCCAAACTAAGCAGAGCTTGTACAATGGGTGTCAGAGACTGATAAACGTATTGTCTGTTTTTTCCAACATGTCTTAGTATGTAAACAAACATGGCGTATTGAGAACCATAGCCAATTCGTAGTGTTGGAAAATCATCGAATGAATCGTAGTCATTAGCCTACCATACACGTAAGGGTTTTCCCGCCGGGTGTCAGACGGACAGAACTGTGCGTGTGTGGCGAAACGTAAACTTCGCCCTTTAACTTTAAGTGTATGGAGGCTATTAACTTCAAAGTTGTTGATTCAATTCAGTAGATCTCCCGAAATTGACCTTATTAAACTGAAATACTGATTTTAAATAAAGGCTAACTAATCCTAAGCATAATGTTAATTGTCAAAATATCATGTTCCATATCATATTCCACATTTTTCTAATCATTACGAGTTTCATATTGAGTGGCGTATCTTCAAAAAGCATATTATAATGTAGTCTAACCTTGTTTGGCATACGTTTTAAAACGCATAACCTCAAAAAGCAGAATAACTATAATGCACATAGCACAGGGTCCGAAGCACAATAGTCAAAAGACAATATTGATAAGGCATACATTTATTTTTGACGACACGGTTGGCGTAGTGCGCGGTAGCACGGTTTCTCGCCTCGATTTCCGTAGTGTCCCGGGTTCGATTCCCGGTCGGGTCAATTCAGGAAACGATCTTTTCTGAATTGACTCGGGTCTGGGTGTGCTGGGAGACGCCCCTGGCTTATTTCCTTGTGTGATACCTCGTAACACAGGGATATTAATCCCTACTTCGAGACCATTACAAGAGGTGTGTTGTCTGGCGCATATTTATTTATTTATATTTATACAAGGCTCTGTGCTATCTCCAACGCTGTTCATCTTGCATATCAATGATATGCTGTCCAATGACGGTATTCATTGCTATGCGGATGACAGCACTGGAGATGCCTATTACACAGGCCGAGCAAATATCCCTCGTACCATTGTGGAGGAAAGTCGAACTAAACTTGTGTCTGAAATCGAGAATACCCTAGCTTGGGTTTCCGATTGGGGTCGGGACAATTTAGTCCAGTTCAACCCCACTAAGACACAAGTTTGCGCGTTTACCACTAAGAAAACTCCATTTACTGTAGCTCCTCAGTTTCAGAACACCTCCCTTACCATATCAAGTAGTATTGGGATCCTTGGCGTTGACATATCTAGTGACGTACAGTTTCGGAGTCATTTGGAACAAAAGGCGAAGTTGGCATCCAAAAAGCTCGGTGTGCTAAACAGGGCGAAGCAGTACTTCACTTCTAGGCAAAGACTGCTGCTGTATAAAGCGCAAGTCAGGCCACACGTGGAGTACTGCTGTCACCTTTGGGCAGGAGCGCCTGGATATCAACTCAGTCCTTTTGACTCGGTCCAGAGGCGTGCGATCCGGATTGTCGACGATCCCAAACTGACAAGGGGTTTAGAGCCGTTAAGTCTGAGGAGAGACTTCGCCTCCTTATGCGTGTTCTACCGCTTGTACAACGGGTTTTGTTCTGAAGAACTGTTTGATATGATGCCCACGGCTACTTTTCATCACCGCACCGCTCGCCACCGACAGGGCATTCATCCTCACACTCTGAATCCGCAATGGTCTCGTACAATTCGGTTTCAGAGATGTTTCCTTCCGAGGACGCTTAAATTGTGGAATGAACTCCCTGCCGAGGTTTTCCCGATGAGTTATAGTATGGAGTTCTTCAAGAGGGGTTTGAAAAGGTTTTTACAGGGTCGACAACGCGCGAGTGATACCCCTGGTGTTGCACGCGTCCATAGGCCGCGATAACCGCTTACCATCAGGCGGTCCGCGTGCTTGATTGTCACCGACGTAGTATAAAAAAAAAAAAAAAAATTATTAGAAACTAGCATGAATTTGGGCGCTTCGCCGGTCCCTGTCGCTTTGAGTAGGTAATTCCCTTCAAATCCATCACTGGTATTGTACGTTCACGATTATAGGTATCGATAGAATATTCAATGGTCTTTGGAGGTGTCATTTTTTTAGTAGGATATTTTTTTCCCTAGATTTAACTAAAATCTATAGTAATATTATAAAGAGGAAATATTTGATTGTGTTTGTTTGTTTGTATTGAATAGGCTCCAACACTACTGATGCGATCGTGAAAATTCTTTCACTAACAGAAAGTCGAACTATTCACAAGTGATATAAGCTATTTTATTATGATTAACCCAAAAATTCACTGAAAAATATAATAGTAAAAGTAAATCAAGTCGGAGAGAAGGTTGCGAGATAAATGATAATGGACACCAGCTGTCAAACATTTGACAGAACGAAGTCTGTTGGGGCAGCTCGTTATAACATAAATATAACCTAATCTCGATACCTATACTTCATTCATTATAACATTAGAAATAAGAAGCAGGGGGGCTAAAATGAATGGCAATTTGCATTTGATGTTGCCATGACGATAACATACCTGAGTATAACCTGGCAAAATTGAAAACCCTTTCCGCCAAAACGTATGAAGGGATAATGTAACATTTTAGATTTGGTAGAGTTATAGTGACAGTAAAAATGAAAACCCCTGCTTTTTAGGTTTTTACATCGACAATATAGTTTGATGCAAGACAAAATAATTTATTTAAGCAAAAGCCTCATAAATTCTGAAGTTCCTTTACTTTAGATGAGAACAATTAAGTGTGACAGCTGCTATATAAGTAGATTTTAATAAATTCGGCATAAATGTTAAAAGTAATGATGTTTGTTGTACTTTGACCACAAAGTGTAACTTAAAAAGAACCTTTTTTACTTCTGTCAATGCTATAATGAATGGAGTATAGTAATGACACCCTCATGGATATATTTTGTTACATATTGTATAAAAGCTTTGAATAACAAAATGAAGGTACTATTTGGCCGAGCTGCCGACTGCAACTGCCACCATCAAGTGACAATGTGTCGCTGCACGTCCTGTCGGCAGCTCGGTTCCAAATAGTAACTTAAGATAGTTTGCTTTTTGCGTTTAGGGTAGATCGTAAGCGTCGCATTTTTTTTAGTTTTCGTGATGATTTAGCTGAATTCAAATCAAGTATAAATTATCCCTCTATTATAGAATGCACCTTTCAATGTCATAATTATAACTTTAACTGTGTACAGTAAATTTTAAGTGTCTTATCCATTTAAAAAAAAAACAGTTTATTAGTTAATTGAGCAAATAATTGGCGACTACTTAATTATAGACAATTCAATGTGTTTTTAAATAGTATTATGCACACAATAATACAGCAAAAGTTTAAGTTTGATTCAATTTAATGAAATAATCACGAAAATCTTACAAAAATCGAACGTTTTCGATCCACCCCCAGCTAACGCTATTAATCATCATCGGCCTTAGTGTCTCATCATCATCATCATCAGCCTATCATAGTCCACTGCTGGACATAGGCCTCCCCCGCAGCGTCCCCCATCCTCAGCTTGACGCATCCAGTTTCTGCCAGCAACCTGTCGCAAGTCATCACCCCACCTGGCCGGGGGCGTCTACACTACGTTTGCCGATACGCGGTCTCCACTCTAGAACACGCTTACCCCAACGGCTATCTGTTCTATGGCCTTAGCGTCTGTCACAGACGATTCATGCAGTCCCGCTTGAACATTAACGTTTATAGAAACTTAAATTTGTACTACTTGGTAGTAGGAATTGTAAATCGACAGAATTGTAGTTGTACCACTTTCAATCGAAATAAATGATTCTGATTCATGCGACGTTCCTATCACTTCGGTCCAAAGACAACCTATTTTATTTATAAGAAAAAAATTGTCTGAGAATGGTTTCTTTTAACCATTTTGCATGAATTTCATGTTCTATTTTTTTTTTAAATGCAAAACGTTTAAGTGCGACAAATGTATACTTCACTATGCCTACGCATGGATGCAATATGGAATTATCCTATGTGGCCATAACGCACATGACATATTTATGAAACAAAAACAATGTGTACGAATACTTGCACATGTTTATCAGCTGGAATCATGCAAACCACATTTCACCAAACTAAATCTTTTAACCATTCCGTTTATTCATATACGAAGCAGTATTATTAGTAAGGAAACACCACAACCTCTTTGAATTTAATAAAGCCCTATCCAACGTGATATTGTTCTCCCTGAACCAAAAATTTTAATGTATAAATGTGGCCCGTACTACAGATGCATACAAATATATAATACTGACTGTATACTGTTTATTCACATATCCATATTATTATGGTATTTACGTCTATTATTTAGTAGATATTGCTGTAAATTTGACGATTTGAAAGTACTGATACAGTTTTGAATAAGGTTATTTGAGTTTTGAGTTAATAAACTACCAAAACATATAGAAATTGAAATATGATAAACTTAAAAATATACTGAAACAATTTCTTACAAAAAGCGTTATTACGCAGTCCAAGAATACATGCAAATAAAGTAATTAACGATATCATCCTTTAAGTTCAATCCTCGGAATGCTTATTTCAATGTATTCTATTGTTATAATGTTTAGATTGTAAGTAATAGCCACACCATAACAGGGTATGTATTCAGTCCATTTCATTTACTCAAACTCAAATAACTTTATACAAATAGACTGCATCAGTACTTTCAAATCGTCAAAAATACAGCAAAATATACTAAATAATAGACATAAATACCACAATAATATGGATATATAAATACACAGTATACAGACATAATGCGACTCTACCACAGCGTCGGAGTTGTTTCTTGCTGAGAAGACCCGGCGAGAAACTCAGCAGTTACTCTTTTAAACTTGTTTTGGGTTTCAACAGGCGTTGGTAAAGTACAAGCAGTGTGTCATTTTGATACCAATAAACCTAAAAGAATATAAAACAAAGAGAAAAACAACTATAAAATAATATAAAACAAAAGGTCATTTAAACAATTCAAAAACAAAAATTGTTAGTCAGTGCAAACTAAGTATTAACTAGGTATTACAATGAAACATCTGTTATCTAATCCCGCATCGAGCAGAGAGCTTACACCCAGGCATTTTTATCTATAAGGTAGTCTATATAATAGCCCTTTTTTATAAAGCTGTTTAGATGTGATTTTTGAATATATGAAGAGGTGACAAATGGTTTTTGGAATTTGTTGTAATAATGTATACGTATATATTTGTGTGAGATCTTTATGCTGTGAAAGTGATCCTGTACATGTGCTGTTTTAAAATAAATAAATAAACTTCGTGATTTTGTTACAGTGTGATCTTTGTTTACATAATAAAACACGTAAGAATAAATAGACTATACTTAAATATTTCTAAATACATACATAACTAGATAATAACACCTATATACAGGGTGATTATCTAATAACTTCCGAAAACGATCTGGCATACTCACTAAGTGATGTAGAAACTACCTAAGCCAAAATTCAATTTATTTAACTAACTTTCATTTCAAGGTCACCATACAAATCACTAAAACGGGGTCAGTATTTTTTTTATAACCTTAAATTTTTTGCTCATACAGGGTGTAGAAAACCAATCACAAAGCCGGCTTCTACGCACTCAGACTATCAAATCAAGTCACAGAAAAAAACATTGGCGGGATACGAATTTTTTTAGGTGTCAATTCTGAACCTAGAAATGGACTACGCAATGTAACGCGTGCAACAGACCGCGCGTGCGCTTATCTGCGTGACTGTTGCGCTTAATCAAGCGGTGCGCACGATTGGACATTGCGAGTTGAACGTTTTAAAGCATTTTTTGTTAGAAAATACTTGAAATTTTGATGATGTTTTCTTAGGACAAAAATGAAGAAATAATGATTAAAGTTTGTTTTCATCATAATCTTGAGATTTTTTTTTTGACTTTGACCTTCAATAACTTGTTAACTATTGACTTCCCAGGTACGCTCTAGAAAGAAAAGATGGTCCTGATGATGTGCAAAATACGTAAATCTCGGCTTCGTCTAGGGTCTTTTTACACCCGTTATACTCACTGAGTATATACGAGGGTCATTCAATAAATACTTAGCCTACAAAAAGTAAACGAAAATTTTGGAATAGTGGCAATTTATTTCTCAACATAGTCTCCTTTTAGTTCGATACACTTAGCCCAGCGATGCTCCAACTTTTTTAACCCGTCCGAAAAATAGTTTTTGTCAAACTCTGCAAAATAGGCCTCCGTGGCGGCGATGACCTCCTCATTTGATCCATATCTATTCCCGGCGAGTGATTTTTTCAGATTAGGAAACAGCAAGAAGTCACAAGGGGCCAAATCTGGAGAATACGATGGATGGGGCAGCAATTCCTAGCGTAATTCGACCAATTTGGCCATGGCAACGGCAGACGTGTGAACCGGTGCGTTGTCGTGGTGAAACAGCACTTTTTTCTTCGCCAGATGGGGTCGTTTTTTCTTTAATTCGACGTCGAATCGGCCCAATAAATCGGCATAGTACAGCTCTGTAATTGTTTTACACTTCTCGAGGTAATCGATGTAGATCACACCTTGTGAATCCCAGAAAACGGTGGCCATAACTTTTCCGATTTACAGTCCGATTTTACAGTTTTCGCCTTCTTTGGAGCACGTTCCCCGGTCTGGATCCATTGTTTTGATTGCTTTTTGGTCTCTGGTGTGTACCAGTGGATCCAGGTTTCATCGACGGTCACAAAACGACGCAAAAACTCCGCTGGATTCCGCTTAAACAGCGCCAAACACGTCTCCGATGTGGTCTCACGGTTGCGCTTGTTTTCCGGTGTGAGTAAACGCGGCAACCATCGCGCCGACAGCTTTCTCATGCCGAATTCCTCGTGAAGAATATGATGCACTGTTCCTTCTGAAATGGCTACAGTCTCAGCTAGCTCCCGAACCTTCAATCAGCGATCTGTCAATACGAGATCATGGATTTTTTTAATGTTTTCCTCCGTAGCAGCTGTTTTCGGTGCACCTGGACGTGGTTCATCAAAAACCGACGTACGGCCACGTGCAAACTCGTTGAACCAATTCTTGACGGTGGCCATCGATGGAGAAGAGTCACCGTACACAGCATCCAAGCGCTCTTTGATTTCTATGCGCGTTTTCCCTTCCAAAAATAGGAATCGAATCACCGAACGATATTGCTCTTTTTCCATTTTTGTAAAACCGATCGACACGTTCGCTTCCATAAGTTGTCAAATTAAAACAAATGAAGGGATTGGAATGAAAATTTGAAAAAAGAATTTAAAAAGAATGTGCTACACTGTGGTAAAACTCTTTTGAAACTACAGCGCCCTCTGGCGATGAGGCTAGGTACTTATTGAATGCACCTCGTATACCATATCGTTTTCGGAAGTTATTTGATAATCACCTATGCATGTTTGTTACAGATGGGGATCGAACCCATGACCAGCGCTAAAGGCAGGATCGCAAAAATTGCGCCAATAGGCAATCCGAATAAAAAGTGGAAGTTTCTACATAAAGCCATAAGGTGTGTGGTACCGAAGTATTTGTAATGTTTCCTTTCCATGTCATGCTGTTTTTAATCGGTTTTTATAAGGAGTTCCTCAAGGGGTTTAAAAAGGGTCTTTTGTTACATAAATCATTACTATCAAAAGTCATTGAGCTCTTCAAATACCACCATGTTGTATTAATAAAAAGAATACACATCTGAACATCAGTCAGAATAAATTAATTCAAAAGTCTTTACCTGGCATTGTTTCATTTCCTAAAATATTTTTCTTCCCAGTCATGTATTCTGTGTAGTCGGGATCGGGCTCTGGGTTTGAACCATCATCTGTGAATATGATAAGCTTATAAGAACATTTAAGTAGGTTAGCTAAGGAATCAGTAGGAAATAGAAGCCACATGTTAATCAAATCTTATCAAACCACGTGATAGTGATAGTGAAAGATCCCGTTTTATCATAATAGAAATATTAACAAAAAATATATTTTTAAGGGTGTTGGAACAATGAAGAAATAATGATACCCTTTTTTCCTGGGTGTGAAATGCGTTACGTACTATCCCACGGGTTACCTACGCCATATCTAATACCAAATGATCGAAAATCAAAATATCGAACACTATTCATCGAACGGGTGTTCGATATTTTGATTTTCGATCATTTGGTATTCGATATGGCGTAGGGAACCCCTATCCCACTGCCTGGGTCGGGCAGTAGGGGAGTGTGAAACTCTCCGCCGGCGACACACCCACTAAAAAACACCCAGGTATACCTCACCGCTTTGGAATAGGGCGACATGGAGCCTATCGGATTACCACATCGCCCCAGCGGTCGGCCCAGCCTATGCGGATGGGGGACACCCCCAGAATAATGCTACCATGAAGCCTAAAATATACTAGAAGAATTCGACTGGCCAGCTATGGACTCTGTAGCTCTCAATGGTTAGAGCACTCGCCCGGTTTGCAGATGATGCAGATTGGATTCCCGATTTTTATTTCATCGACTATCTCTCCGCCCGCTGACCTAATTTTTCTCACACGTTACACGTTTAAGATTGTAAGAATCCCAAAACTATTAACAATTTCAGAACAAATACCAAGTGAAAAATCATCGTTGCGGGGTATAAGCGCGCGCCGGTTCTCACGCCGAGAGCAGAGTGCCGTGCGCAAAAATATGATCGATTAATCCAATTAATGTGTTGGTAGGACACAATTTATCTCGGTAAAATTATCTTGTTAAGGAAATAACTTTTGTTCTTTTTTTTATTGCCCGTCAAGAAGACCTCACTCCACCTGATGGAAAGCGGTCGTGAGGTCCAGATATGAGG
Organism: Udea olivalis; assembly: GCA_947369235.1. NCBI lineage: Eukaryota > Metazoa > Arthropoda > Insecta > Lepidoptera > Crambidae > Udea > Udea olivalis. Next base: position 3,804,721 of record OX376370.1, on the reverse strand, counting down.
TTGACAAGCCCAGTCATTCAAACGAATCACTGGGCTGGCCATCCTCACCTTGAAGGCCCGCAGAAATGCCCCACCCCGCTTGAAGAACCCGGGACTATACGAGTAAGGAAACACATGTGCTGGAAGAGCGTTCCACGTCTGGATGGTACGACAAAGAAACCACAATCAAGAGGATTATTTATTTGATTATTATTTAATCATAAGGATTGATATGCTTGTGTAGTAATAATCCTCAAAATCTACCTTCTAACACAAAGACAGAAACTAGAAAAATTCGACCTGATCCTTCGGACTCAAGTGGGATCCGGCTTTTTTTCATCAAGATGTTCTTAGTTTACTTAAAATCAAGTTTTAGTTGATACACAGCTTATTTGAATTTTACCCTTCAGACATTTGAATGAAAATTTAAGTATGATGCCGTTGAAGTAACTCATTGAAATTTACATGGTAATTGGGTATGGGAACCAAAATCAAAGATGTTTTAAACCGAGAACAATTTCGAGGTATTTGTATTTTAGACCTTATTTAAATATTTAACAATTTTAAGAGCAAAGAATCTAGGATATTTTAAATTAAATACATTGGCAATCTGGGGTCAAATGACCAGTTTGCCAACGTCCGCAAAGAGTACATTAGGTTCTTATTGGACTCTTGACGGTAATCAAATTGACATCTCACAATTGAAACCTATTGGGTCGTACAAACGTCCTTTCACGTGATTGGTTGATAATCTATCCATCAACCAATCAAATGGCGCGATTTGTATCATACGTGTGACTTTTAGCTAGGTGATTTTACTGCATGGTATTACCAAATAGCAGATTCTAAATTCCCCCAGGTGAAAAATATTTTTCCACAAAGTTTTTTTAATAATACGTACATTAATTTACTCCCATTGCCCAGACGGGTAGGTAGGACTTAAAATAGCCATTCGCCATAATCCTAACCCTTTCAGGTAGGGCTTGGTTCCAGAACCTGGCAAAATAAATTGTATCTGAAGTCTACTTACTACTCACATTCTCGTGAGATTCTACATGATGAACGGCGAGCTTTGTTTCAGTCGTAAGTGCAGTAAATCAGAATCCGGGAAAAAACACATCTGGGAACACTAAGTGAATTTGTGACGTCAGGAGTTCGCAATGTTAAAAAATTATTAAAAAGTTAACTACTGGCTAGATCAACGAAATATTCAAATTAGTTTCCTAAAATAGTGAAAGGTATTTAAAAGAATATAAAAAAATACAAAAATTTGTTGCCATACCCAATTAGTTAGGTGTAATAAAGTTTTAAAACAAGATTTGGATAACATTTTAGGTACTTTTTTTTTTTAAAACGCCCTTCAAAGTTTAGGGCAAAAACAGCAAAGTTAGAACTTTTCCAATTTCATATTTTTTTTTGAGTTTTAATAAGCGTTATGGATGTGATTTCTTCAGAATCATCTAGCGCCATTATTCATCTATTAAAGAAAAAAAATCAGGCATTTATCTTAACAGATCGCGCTACAGTGACCGAAAAAGTGACACAACCCAGAAATTTTCAAAAATTCGTAAAATAATTCATAACTCAAAAACTATAAAAAATCGGGCAACATACATGGGGTATTTTCGGATACACCTGAGTGTGAGGAAGCTGCAAAAAAGTATTGGTAGATTTTAAAAGCAATGTCTGATAACCTAATTCAGTATAGTTTTTAAAGTAAATTGAAGTTCAAGTTTGAGTCCAAGAGCCACCCCCTACTACACAGTGTACACAGGTGTAAATTTTCTCCGGTCATAGAGTAAAAAGATTATACAGACATGACAAGTAATTGACCTTGCACCTTTCTACACTGTTTTAGTCAGTCCCAGGCACTCAAAATTCGTAGCTATGAAATAATCCCAGTCATGAACACTAGAGAACGATACCGGAGTCGGATAAGAAAATTAAGAAGTCATCATCATCATACGTGCGGTCTATCCCGGTTGTGAACCCACACTGGTGTGTGGGGTCCCAGGGTCCGCCTTTCTTATTTTCTTGGCCCACTTCGCGCGGTCTTGTGCATCCTCAGTGGTGAGTCTGTTGGCACGCATGTCACCCTTGACGACGTCGAGCCACCGCTTCTTGGGTCGACCTCTTCTACCGGTACCTGGCGGGGGCGGCATGGCCAGACATTTGTTGCCCACGTAGTTTGCTGATCTCCGTGAGACATGACCATACCAACGAAGGCAGCACTGCTGCAGCTTGTCTGCGATGTCACGAACACGAAGGCTGCCGCGGATGTGGGTGTTCCGCACACGATCTTTGCGTGAGACTCCACACATCCCCCGCAGCATCTTCATTTCCGTGACGCGCAGCTCCTGCTTGTGTCGCTCTAGTAACGGCCATGTTTCACTGCCATGTAAAAGGACAGGCCTAATGATGGTTTTATAGACCTGCCCCTTCAGCTTGATCGGGATTTTGGGGTCACAAATGACACCAGTCACCTCACGCCATTTGGCCAAGTCGCGGAAACTCGGGCTCTGACGTCGCGGTCGATGTCCCCGGACGCGCTTAACACAGATCCCAGGTATCTTTTTTTATATATTTATTTAACAAAAAGTTTACATAATATTCTTATAATAAAACATCACAAAAACCGTTGATCGGTTTGTACGGATGCTTTGAGCATCTTAGCGCGCGGCCTGTGCCTAAAAAACTTAGTTAACAATATTTCAAAGTAAGTAGCAATAACTTACTGTACCTAAAAAAACAAAAATTCATAGCCATTCACAATTTAAAACAATACGCAGCTAACTGCATATAATGCATAAAAACCACGGCGGCACACGTGTTTACTTGTTGTCGACAATCATCGCTCGCGACGCGCCAGGAAACCAGTTTGGGAATTCAGGAAACCGGCGTAAACAACAACCAATACAGGGTAAACCATACCATTATAATTGTAAGCTTTGAAGCTGTTCGAGAAAATATTTTTTGAAATTATGTTTATAGTTTTCAATATTAGTTTTTGATACTACTTTTGCTGGTATTTCGTTCATGAGTTTAGGTATTAGAAAGCGATGTGTACGTTGGCCATAGTAATTATTAACTCTAGGTATGTGTAGTTTAATTTGAGTAATTTTTCTAGTAATTATTTTGTGTTTGATTTTGATTTGTACCTGCTCATTTTGAAACTGTTCTATTAATACAAGCATTTTAAACTTTGCGTGAACGGGTAATATTTTACAATATTTAAATATTTCTAGCGAGTTGTTTTCTTTGCATATATTTTTTTTAATTTTATTTGGTATTATTATTTTTAATATTCTTAGCTGTAAGTTATAAATTTTATCTAAGTAGGTTTTAAAAGTTCTTCCGTAGCTAGTTAGTCCATACGATATAATAGACTCAGCTAGAGAGTTATACAAGTTTAATAGAATTCGAGGCGGCACTTTATACTTTAAGATGGCAAATTTAGCCAACATGGCTCTTAATTTGTCACAAATAAGATCGATGTGAAAGCTCCAGTTGAATCTGCTGTCTACAATAAGGCCCAAATATTTATAGTGAGTGACCTGTTCTAGCTGATCACATTTACACAATGTATTTGCAAAAGGAGCATTATGCAGACATTCGTGGCTGTGTGATATTACCTTAAGAGGTCTCATCACGTTCAACAGGTAATTAGACCGGACGTGCATTATCTTAGTTTTGCTATTATTTATTACTAGCCCTGCATCATGCGCCCATTTACATAAGTTTGTAAAATCTTTCTGTATGATCAGTTATGCTTTCGAGATGTCTGTATCCGCTGCTATTAGGCAGGTATCGTCAGCATATTGCAAGACAGAGCAGTTTTCCACGACATTTTCCATGTCATTTACGTATGCCAAGTAGTGCAAAGGACCCAGGACCGAACCCTGCGCTGTTCCAGCTGTGACAGGTACTTCTTCACTTAGTTCGTCGCCCACTTTTACTCGAAATTTCCTTTCAGTAAGGTAGTTTTCACACCATTTGAGGATAGGCCCTCGAACACCCGTATTACCTAGCTTATTTATTAGTGTTTCGTGTCTGAGTGTGTCGAATGCTTTGCTAAAGTCAATAAATATTATTATTACATGTTTTTTATCATTTAGATAATTGTTAACTTCATCAGAAAATTTCGCGAGCAAAGACGTAGTAGATCGGTTTTTTTGAAAGCCAAACTGAGCACTCGATAGAACATCATATTCAGTATAATAAGTATGAATTTGGTTGCAAATGAATTTTTCTATGACCTTATCTATTATTGGCAGTATCGAAATTGGTCTATAATTCTCATACTGACCATGGGATCCCTTTTTAAAAATTGGCCTAACAATCCCAGTTTTTAGTTCTGATGGGTATTTTCCTGTTTTAATACTAGTATTTATAAGCCTTACTATAACGTTGGTAATTTTTTCGCATAGCAACTTCACATCTAAGCACCGAATCCCATCAATTCCCGCAGCTTTTTTTATGTTCAAATTTTTTATGATTTTTGATACACAGTCGTTTTGTGCTGCTTTGAAAAATATTGATTTATTTTCCGGGAAAGTATATAGTTTTTCATTTAACATTTTATCATTACAATCTGTCGTTATATTCTTTACATTGTTTTTGAATTCCTCCCCAAAATTGTTAGCTATTTGTTTTACTGTTATTTTATTTTTATTGAATGCTTTAATTATTGCTGCGTCTACCGTTTTGTCAATTCGTCCAGATAGTGATTTTAAGACTTGCCATAGTTTTCTAGGATTGTTTTTATTGCTGTCAATTTCATCGTTAAAATATTTATTTCTCGCTTTTTCGATTGTCTTTCTTGTTTTGTTTCTTTGCCTATTATATTCTAATTGTAATATTTTGTTACTTGAGTCTTTTATCCATTTACTATATAGTGTATCTCTTTTTTTACAATGATTATTTATTTTATTACTAATCCACAGATCTTTATTTCTTTTACTTAATTTATTAACTGCCTGTATGTGCGTGGCTTGCCCGTAACACCTGTCAAAATTTACTTTGATAAAGTTGTATATCTCGTTTGGGCATTTCCTCTACTGGACACCAATCTATATGTTTTAGCAGTGGTAATAATTTTTCATTACTAATTACGTGTTTGGTAATTGGATCATTGGATTGGATGGTTGCTGCTTGTTCCAACGCACGCCAGCACAGTCATGCGGTGATCCGCCATTACAGTGCCAAGTGTCGCCGAGTAAAGGTCTAACGAACGCGATCTAGCAAAAATGTGATCAATACAAGTGCGCGTTATTTTATCATCCCGTTTCTCGATCCTTGTATAATCAGTTATCGCGTTCGTCAGGCCGGACTCAGCCATACAGCTCAAATAGCGGTCTCGTATGTTATCATGAGATTTGAGGTCTATATTTAAATCACCTAGTAAGTAAAAATCGGTGTTTTTGAAAATACTCTTACACAATAGTTGATTTAACTCAGTTATAAATAAGTGCTTACTTTCTACGGGTGGTCTATATAATGCACAGATGTGTGCCGCGCAACGGTTTGCGGTTTGTATGTAACCAATGATAGATTCACAATGTTTTAGAGACGTGTTTTCAACAAGTTGAAAGCGGTGACATGTTTTAACATACATTATAATGCCACCGCCCCTACGTTTTTCACGGAGCACACTGTACATTTCATAGCCATTTATCAAAAACATCTGCTGAATATCACTGCTATAGGAGATGCCAACTTCGGTTAAAATCATTACATCAATATTATAACTGTTGATAAACTGTACCACCAAACTAAAGTTTTTAATTATGGAACGGATGTTTATGTGAGTAATAGTAAATTGACAATTGTTCTTGGGTAGGTAAGTATTGAAATCGTGAATACTGGAGCAATCACAGATCTCAATTATCCCCTCTATAGTAACTGAACCAAAAACACATAAGAGTAATCCACTATCGCCTATCTTTTTTCGCCATCTCCGTCAGCATTTTCTCCAGATCACCTGTACTTCTGATGATTGCTATTTTTTCGTTATCGGCTTCACGAACCAGAACCCTACCTTCTTGAAACCATATGTACTTATGAGTGTCTTTCAATTGGGATTTAGCTTGCCACAACAGCGTTTTATTGAAGGTAGATAGTGCCCTGCGTATCAGTACCTTTGACTTGGCAAGATTCGGATTTGTTGTATCCGTACTTCCTCTTGAGAATGAGATTACGTCATCGGCAACAATGTTCACTCCTCTTGCGGCTCGTACCCATTGGTTGACCAGTTCTTCACTTGCCAACGTCAGTTGAATCATGCCTTCTTTGCCATTTTTGCTTTTAGCCTTTTTACTACCTTGACGTCGGTTTGCTCAGTATTAAGTTTAGTCACTATCATACCTGTCAGGGTGTTTAGGTTTTCATTAATTGTTTCTGGTATCCCGGCAATCTCTATAATATTATTTAATTGTTTTTGTTCAAAGTTTCTGACGAATTGTTCCATAGCATCAACTTTCAGCTCCAAGTGGGTATTTTGATTCATTAGAAAAGTGTTCTTTTTTTCCAGCTCCTTAATTTTGCCACTAAACTCTTTCAACGTATCCATGACATCGTCCATCCTTTTGCAGCACGAACTTAACGATTCATTAACTGAAGATATCTCTTTTTTGACTGCTTTTTTAACCTCTACGGCAATATCTCTAATCAGTTTATTTAACGCGTTTGGTCCACCGTTACTTATCAGGTTGAGGTCCAACTCTTCATCCTCTTCTTCATCTTCATCTGGTATAACAAAAGACTTACGTCGAGGTGACTCCTTATGACATTCTTGGCATGTCCACTCCAGATTTTCAGCATTTCGTAGTGCTGAAAGCTGCTTAGAAGATAGACCGGCACATATTTGATTAGCATGAACAATCTTTGAGCACTTATTGCACTCAAGCCCTGGTGATATTTTTGTTATATTTTTGTCACAATTGTCGCACTTCGGCATTTTTATTTATTTGGAGGTGTTGTTTGATGTAGGTAACGGTAAAATTCGGTAACGGTTGAACGTATCGTGTGTGCGGTGCGGCGGCTCGCGTGACACTGACACGGTCCGTGCGCTCGACCACGTCAACGCCTATGCGGACGGACTGGGGATCTGTGGTGTTGCAGGCCATGTACTCCGTCTTCGCCACATTAAGTTTCAGACCGCCGTTTTCAAGTGAAGAAAATTAAGAAGTCAATGCTTTAAAATGTGGCGAATTATTTACGAAGAAAAAAATTTGGAAGAAGCCTCTTCTTCAGGTGTGCATTCATTTCGTTTTCTACATAGAGTTAGGTAATAAAGTTTTCATAGTACTTTCGATGTGTTTTGATTTTTTTACATAGTTATCGCTATTTCGTTAGTATAATGTATTCATGATTTTTCCAGATAAAGACATAAATGTAAATAAGATAATTTCAGAGCCTACTGGCCTATCTAAGAAAACTATTAAAAAATAAAGTAAAAGCGAGCGTATTTGGTCCAACCCACGTCTAATAAATAATTGATATTAATTTTAATTAGTTTGATTTTATTTATAATACCAAAACAAATACTAACACATCAGAAGTTATAAATTTTCTACCCGTGCTTCCCCCCTCCCCGCGTCCCGCGGACAATCAGGAGGATCGACTTTACGGCGGTCAACCTATAGTTATGTCATAACTACTTAATAAACCATTTAAATTAAGAATAACTTATGTATTTAAAATAAGATGAACCTAATAGGTGGCAAATATTAAAACCTAGACAAGATGAATGCCAAGCCGAGGTGCCATGCCTAGCCAATCACCGCCGCCCGTGACTCGACTCCCGAGCACGCTTGCTCCGTTCCCGAGTCTGACAAACAAATCTGATATCATTTGAAGTGTCAAATACTTTGAAGGTTTCAGTTCATATTTATTTTATTTCAGTTTTGTTTATTTTAGATGTGTTTTCACAATTTACCTTTTTCAAAGTGTTGTGTGATGTAAAGTAATATGCATGGGGCATGGTACAACTCTCAATACCCATTTGCACTTTTGACGATAAATGAAGATTGGGATACATTTTACTCACATTTTTTTTTTGACTCATTTGTCTTAGGCATAATGAATGTTGCATAATTTTTACTGTCATAATGAATCTTTGGCATAATGAGTTTTAAGCATAACGATCTGTTGGGCTATTGTGGAGAGGCCTAATAGTCTGTAGTCATTTTTATTTTGTCATTAAGGTTAAGATGTATGGGTTAATAGGTGGGAGGACCTATCAAGGGGCTGATTTTTTTTTATTATACTATCCGTAGTATAATATTTTTTTTTAATTTTGATGATTTTACTCATCAATTTTATGCGTTTCTCATTTTATGCGTTAGAATATTATGCTAAGTTTACTTTGCTACTTACATGCTTAAAAAAATATGCGAATAAAATTATGCATATAGTTGTTATGCCTAAAAAACTCTATGCCAGAATAAATTATGACAAAATTTTTATGCGAGTAAATATAGACCCATGAAGATTGTGTTTGTAACTGAATGTGAAGGAACCTGCAAATCTCGAGTTGGAAAGCTCTATACAAACTGAACAGCAGCATCAGAACCCTCGTAGCAAGGATGTCGCGTGAGTTGTTGGAGTCACTCTGTTGTCTCTGTTGTTGGGCTCACGCATAGCAAAAACTAGGGTTACCAAAAGTTTTAACGTTGCACTAACAAAAAAAAAATGTATGGAAAACTAAATTATTGCTTCCAGTTATAATTATTTACTGTTTAGTCTTTACTGCTGCTGACCCTTGAGTATTAGTGCTCATCTTTTATACACATTGTATAAAAAAAGGAAACATAGGAACACGGCCAGTCTTTATCTAATTTTGACTAAAAAAAAGTAATTTAATTAGTAAAGTTCTCGAGAAGGGATCAGAGGAATAAGAAAGCGTAGATTTTGTGCACTTTTAATAAGTAATTTCGGTCCGATTTGCAGTTGTCTCTATCGCATTCTGCGGGGGTTTGCAGAAGACAGCAATAGATTTTACAAATATAATTTTCTATTCTCTCGACCGTCCTGTGTCCTCTTAACACTTATAAAGTAATCCGGTATGATTATTTCAAAGCAAATATATGCCTATAGAAATCATGGATGATGTAGCTTTTTATCAGTGAAATAATTTTTGAAATCGGTTCCGTAGTTTCGGAGATTACCTGCCTCAAACATACTCACAAACGCTTACCTCTATATAATATTAAGTGTTGATATAGGCCTATTAGTGTGAAGCAAAATATCATTTTTAGTATAAAAAAATAGTTTTTTTGTCGATAACTTTTGATTCAGTTCCACATCCATCAGGGTTGTTTTTTATCCAGGGTCACACTGTAAAGATTACTATATCAAACTCACCATCATCTTCCCCCGTGGCCCACATAGTGACAGAGAACTCCCCCTCCATGGTCTTGATCTGAACCTGCTTCTGTTCCCAGCGCCGCGCCGCTCCGCGCCCAGTGTTCACGCCTTCCATTAGTCCCATGGGGACTTCGCCTGAAATATACCGGGGAGTTTTTATACTGTTTTCACTTTAAGATTATATGCCTGACAGTTTTCATTGTTCCGTGTAACGCATACTATTTAAATAAAAATAAATATAAATAAATATGCGCCAGACAACACACCTCTTGTAATGGTCTCGAAGTAGGGATTAATATCCCTGTGTTACGAGGTACCACAGGGATTAATATCCCTGTGTTACGAGGTACCACAGGGCTTAATATCCCTGTATTACGAGGTACCACAGGGCTTAATATCCCTGTGTTACGAGGTACTACACAAGGAAATCAGCCAGGGGCGTCTCCCAGCACACCCAGACCCGAGTCAATTCAGAAAAGATAGTTTCCTGAATTGACCCGACCGGGAATCGAACCCGGGACACTAAGGAAATCGAGGCGAGAAACCGTGCTACAGCGCAATACGCCAATCGTGTCGTCAAACGTCGTCGTATTACAAATTAAATAAAAAGACAGTGGCAAAAGAAAATGTAATAAACTATTGTCCTTTCGAGATTTATCAATTAAATAATTGATACTATTATTAACTGTTAATAAATGAAGTGAATGAAATTAAATAAATATATCTTTACGGCGCCTGATTCGACAAAAAATTGATGAATAGGAGCGGCCATTCTGTAATCACGACATTCGCGTCAGACGAGTGCGTCTGCCTTGTGTGCTATTCTAACTATTATTTTCGAAAGACCGCGTTTTATTCTATAACTTATTAGCCATAACCCGTAAAAAATACAAATCGTTAAATCCGATCCCATTACAAGTCGCGTCACGTAAAAAGCGCCCTGGAAGTAGAGATCCGCGCCACGTCGGGTCCGTAAACATTTCGCGCCGCCCTCACCTCTGAGCCTCTCTCATTTAGAAGAAGGCGACTTCCTCAACTTCTAGCAAAAACGTAAAAATACATATCCATGGCTGGGTTAGCGCGATCTCTACTGGTTATCCCAGCCACAAGTACACCTAGTGTGAGAGTATTTTCTGTGGCTGGGCAGTGGGCAAGTATTAACTGCTGAACTATCGCTTGAATCCGAACAAAATGAATAAAATTATAATTTAACGACAATTATAATTTTAAAATAGTTCTATTTAAGCAAATAAAGATGCTGTCAAAATATAGAGTCTCCAGGGTCACCAGTTATGGGGTCGTGAGGAACAGGGTGTGATGTTCCTCATCCACCATTGAAAAGGGAGTATACTCCGACCAGACGGGTGTTGTGTCTGGTGCAGTGTTGCCTCAACTGATCTCCAAAAAGTACACAACCTGCGCCAAAAAGGTACATTTTGGGGTAAAAAGGTACATAGGCATTTTTTTAAAACTAAAATCACCCATAAAGCTTCTCTCGCCAAAAGAAGTGCTATTTTATGGGTTCTAGGCGTGCGAAAACTTACCTATTTTATTAATTAAGGCATTTTTAAAAAAATTAACCAGTTCAAAAAACCTTCAAGTCACTCTTCAACACACAATAACTTGTTACTTATATCATTTATTTGATAATTTGAAATATTTTAGAGACATTCTAAAATTTTTCAAAAAGCACATGGGAGAAGCACATGGGAGGCTAAAAAGGTACGTAAAATGTGTAAAATGTACGCTGGTGGCAACGCTGGTCTGGTGGGCTACTGCCCGACGGTTGTTGTCGGGTTCTTGTATTAATGTTTAATCGCTCGGATAACTTTGATATCGCGATGTAGGATACGACAGATCTTAGTTCGTATGTGGCGAGATAGATGTCGCTACAAGTTCTTTAACATGCTTTCTAAAAAAAATCTGACGCTGGCGACGCCGCACCGCCGCCGGCTTTAATGTAGCGTTGTTGCGTTGCAATAGCGATAGTCTATCGATAGTATCGTGATACTATCGTGACCTCGAAAATCAGGTTTACTATCGATAGTCCTATTGAAACTATCGACCCGTGACGATACTATTGACCTTTTTCGATACTATCGATACTATCAGTTAATAACTATCGATAGGATGCATGTCAATAGTATCGATAGTATTGATAGTTTTGCCCTACCGATAGTCGAACATTTAACGATACTATTGCAAGCTCTTAAAAGGTTTCGTTTTATTCCCAGTCGATAGTATCGAAAATACCTCGATAGTATTGGTCGGCGCGATACTATCGAAACTATCAATTGATACTATCGAAAGTATCAAAAAAGATGAATAGTATCGCCTAATTCTCACTATCGATAGTATCGTCACGGGTCGATAGTTTCGATAGGACTATCGATAGTATGACTGATTTTCAAGGTCAACTATCGCTATCGCAACAACACTACTTTAATGGCCACGGCGCGGATCTCTACCGGGAAGAATTGGAGTGCAGGGGATGTGTTTGCTCATGTGTCGACTAACGAACCAATGGCGCACGGCCCGTGCCCTTGCACCATTGGTTCGTTCGTGCAGCGCCTCATCCTCCTCGCTTCGTACCACTAATTAGATTATAATTTCATTCATTCACTTTCATGTTCACTTTGCCCCGAGACACCATTTTTTTTTCCACTGAAACTTGGCAACCCAGTAAACGTCAGATTTTTCCGTCTTTTTATGAATTTCGCCTTTAGTCCCCTCTGAAGTTCTTCTTCTTCTTTTGTTATGTGGCGTTCTCTGGGTTTTTTAATCACAATTCCGCCAATGTCACTTGAGTAGCCTTTACACGGTCCCTCTGACTGAAGTTGTTCATGCGTAATACTAATTTTCAATAGAAATAATAATAATGCGGATTCGTCTCGTGTCGTATTACAATCGCTTATATCCAGCTATGCTATGCGTTAGTCCCCGCCAAACGGCCCGCATCGCATCGCATAGGCACGGACGCGAGGCGACCACATCCGATCGCGTCCTACGATCGGCTCCGTACGGCTACCCACTTCGCGTGCGAACGTATCCGTTTCTGCGCCTAGTCATATCAATAGTTTTGAGCCTTGGGTGCTGAATTGTTGTTCTTTGAAAATGGTGGAAGTTGACGTCCTATTGTTGGCTAGTGCATTAAAAGGAGAAGAAGAATAGTATATTTTATATTGAGGGACTAAACGAAGCCATAATATACCTCGGGAGGTCAATGAAACCGAGGGTATATTCAGTTGGCGTTTAGTCTCGAGGTGCAAACTGTACTTTTCACTTTGAGTGCGAGAAAAATAGTCAAATTAGTACAAAAACATTTAAAACCGAACTTTACACTTGACAAAAACTCTGAAATTTTCGTGGTCAGTTTTTTCTTCTGAACTGACCACAGATTAACAATTTAAAACCCATGGCGCCACCATCTTTGCGGACAAACCATGGAGTTAAAACTCTCAACATTTTCGCAATGAAGTCGGTCCACACTCCACAGATTATAGTTTGTTTTTACTGGCTGTTTGTCTTTGTAACGTGAAAAAAATTAAAAAAACGAATTACTTTTTACTCCCTAGGGACTAAAGTGGTCGTGAAAGGATTAATGAGAGTGGAAGAAGCGCAAGAGGTGTGTCAGGACCGTAGCAAGTGGAAAGATGTGGTCTCTGCCTACCCCGTTGGGAAAAAGGCGTGATGGTATGTATGTATGTATGTATGTACTTTATTATAAAGTAATCTAAAATCAATAACTCACCAATGGGCATCAAATGGTGAATGTTATTTGCATTAGTGTTGTTCACTGCTGTGTTATTCGCACGAGGTCTGCCCCGGCCTCTTCTGAAATATCACCACATTTTTGCTACATTCATTATAACATTAGAAATAAGAAGCAGGGGTGCTAAAATTAATGACATACCTGAGTATAACCAGGCAAAATTTGAAACCCCTTCCGCCACAGCGTATGAAGGGATTATGTTAAATTTTAGATTTGGTAGAGTTATAGTGACAATAAAAACGTGTTTGGATAAAAAAAACCCTGCTTCTTTTAGGTTTTTACATCGACAATTTAGTTTGATGCAAGAAAAACCAATTTATTTAAGCAAAAGCCTCATAAATTCTGAAGTTACTTTACTTTAAATGAGAACAAGTAAGTGTGACAGCTACTAAATAAGTAGATTTTAATAAATTCGGCATAAATCTTAAAATGTATTGTACTTTTACCACAAAGTGTACACTAAAAAGAACCCTTTTTAATTCTGTCTAATGCTATAATGAATGGAGTATAAGTACCAATCATAAAATTATGATCATCATTGTTGATGATTGTGTCAATTGTGTGTGACCTAGAAGAAATACCTAGCCATAAAAAGAATGCCAAGCCAAATACACAAATTGGGTCCGCAAGTACTACTATACTATTTTCACTGTAAGATGATATGCCTGACATCCCTTATTGTTACGTGTCACGCATACTATTTCAAACTAAATAAAAAGAAACTGGCAAAAGAAAATGTTATAAACTGTTAAAAACTATTTTCCTTCGAATCTTATCAAGTAAATTATTGTTATTATTATTTAACGTTAATAAATGAAGTATTTGAAATTAAATTAATATATCTTTATAGCGCCTGATGCGTGGAAAGTAACGCCATTCAATAGTGTATTGACACTAGATAATCGACAAAAAAAGACGATAATTATGAGCGACCATTTTCTAATTTGTAATCACGTCATTCGCATCAGTACCAGTGCGCCTGCCTCGTGTGCAATTTTTTAACGATTATTTTCGAGATACCGCGTTCAATTCTATTACTTATTAGCCATATTCCGTTTATTAAGAATTTATTTGAAAATTTAAAATCGGTAAATCTGATTCGATTTACTTTGCCAACTCGATTCAATTACATTCGTTACAGCACTATTATTGACAATTATGAACTGTCAGGGATATCATCATACGGCGAAAGTATGTAGTATAATTAATTTTATTTATTCTTCATTGCACAAAATCATAAATTCAATTGGTGCTCTTAATGCCAAAACGCATTCTCTTCCAGTCAAACACACAATCAAACTGAAAAATTAAAGGTGGTGCATAAGATTAAACAGATTCAACTCCTTCGAAAACAAATTCAGATCAGGATAATATGAAAAAAAAAACAAATTATAATATGTCAGGAAGAACTATACCATCGGTAATCTGATACACTATGAACACCATCCAAGCTACGATATTAGTGTTCGCCAAGAGGGTTGTGAAATGGTCATTACAGTTTAGAAAAAAATCCTAACTCAAATATCTTTATTTAAATAGACCTAATCAGTATGTTTAAATAGTCAAAAAATATACTTAATAATAGACATAAATACTATAGTAATATGAATACATAAATAAACAGTATAAAGACATAATGCGACTCAACCACCGCGTCGGAGGAGTTGATTCTTAGTGAGAAGACCCGGCGAGAAACTCAGGAGTTACTCTTTTAAACTTGTTGTGGTTTTACAATGCGAGTAAAGTAGAGTACAATTTGTTTGTTGAGAAAAAAAACTGCTTAAATTCTAACATTAAAAAATAGACAGAACAACCTAACAAGTACAGCAATGTTACACAATTGTTTGCTATCACGATTTGAAAACTGATTTCTCGAGAATTTCACTAGACTTGGCAACATTTCACAGTAATAACCTTTTTTACTGTCAACGTACCTGCTAGTAGTAGATGGAGCCGGGTACACAGGATCATAGGGGTTGTCCACGTTTGTCTGAAGAACCTCTTCACCGGATATCCCTGGAAGGATGACTTCTTCACTGCCGACTGTAATTTTAAAGTCTGTCAGCCAGGCAGACATTGATTCGGCATGAATGAGACGGTCGAGTAAGTTGATCTTTGCTACAAATCTTACATCTATACATAACAAACTATCTATTCGCTGGCAGCTTCGCTCGCGTGGACAACTCCCGTTAAAATATAGCCATGTTACTAGCTAATAATGTAGCTACACCGGGGTGATTATCAAAAGACTTGCAAAAACTATAAAGGCCTGCACAGACGAGGGAATATCCGCAGCGTACTTTTTTCTCCGTTAAAATAGATCCCTTACAAACTGTATCGAGCAACGCACTCGGAGGACTAAAAGTACGTCGAAACAAAAATTTGCCGCAACACCGCGGACGCCGACGTAGCGTATTAGAGTGCGCGGGCGTCCGCGAACGAACTATGAGCAGTAAACGCACACGGCGGACTTTACTCCGCGTTAAAAATGGATTCGAAATAAGGGGATGGACCCAGTATTATCTTTTAAAACTTTGCTTAAACTTCATGTAAATTACAGCACAACGTAATCTCAGAATATTTAAATACTCTCGGACAACAAATGATCGCACACCATGTGCGTTGAGTCCGCGGCAGACTTTTTATTCGCGCAGCGTACTTTTTTCTCCGCCGCGGAGAAAAGTACGTCGTCTGCGCAGGCGCAGGCCATAAGCATTTTCACAAGGAAATATGCTACCTTAGTAGAAATTCAATTAACTTTATATTAAGTTCACCTTATAATTCAGTGGCACCTGACGACTTAGGTTTCGTTCGGAAATTAACTTTCCGAAACAATATGAAAAAATAATAATTACATTTTTACTACATCACTGACTGAGTATGCTATATTTAATTGTTTTTGTAAGTCTTTTGATAATCACCCGGTATAAGTGTAGGCATTTAAAAAATCGGTTAGGTAGTTTTTTAATTTATTTCAAACGCCCAAAAATACTTTTTATTTCAGCTTTATTTTGCTTGTCCAAACGTCATGAACACTGCCCGTGGCTAAGTGACAGCAGCGGATCGGCAACGATCCGATGTTGAGCAACGCCAGTCAGGTGGGGTTATGGATGGGTGACCATCCCGACCGAAATTAAGTGATGTGTTTTTCGGGCATCTCCGTGCTTCGGAAGGCACGTTGAACAGTTGGTCCCGGCTGACGTCGCCAGATATCAGTCGTAAAGCATAGTGAGAGGCCTAAAAAAGCGGCTTGATAACATCTGACGGTAAGGTTTATCACTGGCCTTACATTCACCTCTCCAACAATCCGCACTGAGGCCGCGTGATGGAGTATGGCTAGTACCACCTCATAGTTGAGGTGAGGCCGGTGCCCAGCAGTGAGACTATATAAGGCTGTATTTGCTTCTCAGGGAAATAATGCAGTTCACAATGGCTGTGAGCCTGGAGAGTGATCTTTGATGGAAAGATGACCACAATAGATCAATCCTGGTCGTAGGACTCCAATGCTTTGCCGACAAAAGTAATGAATAACGACAAGAGAGGTTTGATTAGGCGCCTGCATGCGTATAGGTCGCCTACACGCATGCAGGCGCGTATAGGCGTCCCTTTGCCACACGCGCAACTCGTACGAGCGTTGACGCGCTTGCAAAATCGTATTAGAGCAAACCGCTTAATGACACCGCTACCGGTTCAAGCGAACGCGCCGGTCCGGTTTTTTGACCGTATACGAGCAGAAAAAAACGCTTGTAAGACCTATTAGAACTGTTTTGTTCTAATAGGTATTTTCTTCATTTCTAGTAGACTTACCTTCTTCAAGATGCTGCATACCAATAACCTGTTCTTCAACCTCTTCATACTGGTCATCAGTTATATACTCCTCATACTGTCCAGCTTCTATCTCTTCATACTGTCAACAAGAGATTTCGTTAGAAAGATTCAGTCGACACCGCCATCTGTTGGTTGAAGCGCGTAAGTTCGTTCGCCATCAGCCATAGTGGCTCCATCTATTGGTAGTAATTGGGCATTAACTTCCAGTAAAATTTACAAACTTACGGGCTTCATTGACTATTTGTTCATCACTATTCTTATTTCAGAGTTACATAATTGATGGCTTATTATTAATAATAATCGTAATTAAAGAAATATCATTTCAAATTGCTTAATTAATAAATTACATTTTAGTAAATTCATTAAGATGAATATTACTAATTATTAGTCAGCTATAAGTACTTTTATAAACATTCTTATTTGGCTATTTCATTTTTAAGGGGCTTGCACAGTGACTATTTTAATTCTATTTGTTACTACTATGATGATTATTTACTATGAAAAGTAATTTACTGAATCAATTATCAACAACCTATGAAGTGTGGTTTGCTTTTTTAATAGGATTACCTTGATCCCCACCTGGTCATCGCCATCCATCTCCACCATGGACCCATGGGTGCCGATCACCACCTCTGACATTATCTCCTGGTTCATCATCCTGGACCGCGCCTGTAGAAACAATTTTTTTTAACAATTTATTCGTTCAAAACATACAAAAAATAATTGTTGTTAATTTTTAATAAATTTTATGTATAATGAGATGAAAAGAAATAACAAAATCATGATGATAGAAACAATTTGACGACCGACTTGGTATAATGGTTAAGAAGTTGGCTACTACACCAGAGGTCGCGGGTTCGATCCCCGCACAGTACAAACATTTGTGTGCATGAACATGTCCGTTTGTACTGGTCTGGGTGTCTCCTATGTATAATAAGTATGTATTTACAAAAGAAAATGTATTTAAGTATCTTTATCCGTTGTCTAGTATCCCATAACACAAGCTTTAATTAGCTTACTTTGGGGCTAGATGGCGCTGTGTGGAATAATGTCCAGGGATAATGTCCAGGATATTTATTAAATTGTTGTTCTATTGAGATAAACAAATTTGTACAAGTACACTATATTCTATCTATATTCTAATTTACTATAGGTCTCTATCACACTACGCTACTAGAAATCTTGAAACAGGCAATCACATTCAATTCAAGTTTGATAATTAATTTTTATGTGATTTACTTCATACATTAAGTACCTACTTATCTGCCATTAATGCCATTCCCTTCTCATAACTTTGATTGCCTACACTACATGAAATATTAAATAGTAACAGTCTGTAGAAGGGAACTATTTACAAAGAAGTTTTTAAGCGGCTTTAGAGCAATTAAAATCTCTAATTATCTTATCTCTGGCTTCCAAGCTTTATTATTTATTACTGAGATATAGAAAACAGGCCTTTTAAAATTTTAATATTGTAATAACAAAGTGCATTTGCAAGAAAAACAACTAAAAGCAACAGTTTGAACATAAATTATAAATACAAATAGTAGGTATTCCGGAGATATCATTACGGCGATGAAAACAATTACATATCATTTGAAGATATCTCGTTTCAACTGACGTAAAAAGCGATAGACATGTATTCTTTGTTCTTGTAAAATGACATTGAGGTGCTAAATGCACAAGAAAACACTCTACATAGGCCTAAAAACTTAGAAAAACTCGAGCAGGTGCAAGAATGCAACCGGCCGGGTTGGTTGTAACACAATTTCGAGACAAATATAAAGCCGACCACGCCAAACATAGTTGAGACAAAAAGGAGATTCCATGACCTTCATTTAATATTTAATAAAAATGCATTATAAGGCGTAATTTCATAGAAAATAGAAAACACTTGTTATGATATGTCAAAAAGTACAATGTTTGGTAAAAATAATTTACCTCTATTTATCTTGTAACAAAAGCTGCACGGCCCCCTGGAGACTGATATGGACTGCTGCGTAGGCACAGATTTTTTCCGCTTAATTATAGCCGCAATCAATGCCACAGTTTTCAGTGAAAAAAAGTTTGCTATTTAGGCTCAAAAATATTTGAAATTTACGCGAAAATGTTTATAAAATATGTCGGACTAAACATGGCGTCCAAAGATGTCCGACCAAATTCAATATGGCGAAGCAAAATGGACGCCCGTTCTTCATCCGCCCGTAAAAGAGATCTCCGCCGACAAAGATAAAGCATGGGCACATGTACCGTTGGAAAAATAACACATGCCTGGGTTGCCATTAAGAAAAAAAACTTTCATCGTCAAAATTAACGGAAATCTTCAATGCAACTTATTATTATACTTAAAAATTATCTTTTATGCTCAATGATTTTATGGCAAGTCCTACTTGCTGTAAAAGACGAAGTTTTTAATTATGGGAAACTTTTCAGGCGAGCTTTTGACAGTTCCATGTTGGTTGGCTTCACACCGCCATCTTTGGCTATCAGCGCCATCTATTAAAAACTTTGACAGATCAGCGCCATCTGACGTAGAAAAATTGGGAAAGCAATTTTCCGTCTTCCACTTCCTGTGATTATTTAACATCTGTCAACTGAAAATAAAAGTTTTCTCGGCCTTGTGAACGAAAATCAGGATGGCAGTGAGGTTATTCAATAAACTAAAGGTCCTGCCTGAGCTGCGGGCTGGATACTCGAGCGCTGCGGCCGCTGCTCCCGCTTCGCTGTCTGACTTCGAAGTTCAGCACAAGACTCCAGTTATTAGGAAACAGAAGCTGATTCCTGTAGCTCACTATGGTGGAAGACACGCAGTTACGATGCTCCCTGGTGGTGGCATCGGTCCGGAGTGCATGGGATACGTTAGAGACATTTTCAAGTAAGTAACCTATGATCCCAATTTTCCGCAGAAATTACCTGGATTGGTCTATTTACGTCGCGATTCTTCTTTGTAGTTTCCTAGAATCATATCAAAGTATCTAGAATATAAAATAAACATATAAGTGCTCATATTTTCATTGGAATCGTATGTTTCCCCTTGAATTAACTACTATTCATTCACATTTATTTTACCCTTTTTCTCATATTTGTCTGCATTTAGAAATTAGTTAATTTTTTTTTCTACTGGCATTGAATTAGTTAATTACAAGGTTGTTTTTATTCTCTATACTTGAGAATGATTAGCAGTGATAATATTATATCCTATCGCAATTCAGTAGGTAATTCAGTATAGTGTGGTGAAGACTAGCAGACTATTTTTTTCCGTCTTGTTGAAAGACAAAATAGATTGGTCTGCCCCCACTCGTTGGCAATTTCTTTGATTGTTTGTTAATTTGTTATTTACAGCCAAATTTTTGATATTTGCTATGTGTCTAGTAAAATTATGAAACTTATTTGCTTACATCTTAACCTCTGAAATCTATAAATGAAGGTCTCTATGCATCTGATAAAATATTAGATGTATAAGTACATATCATGTGATTTACTATTTTTATCAATAAATTGTTAATGATTAGATAGCATAGCAAATTCAAATAATATTTAAAAAGTAGATGATTAACAAAGACACTGTGGCAGAGTGGTTTCAGAACTTAGCCCAAAACCCCGAGGTCCTGGGTTCAATTCCTATGTCGGGCAAAGTGTGTTTTTGGATTTTTGGGAACATAGCCTGTGTTTGTGATCACCTAACCGCATTTGGCAAGCGTGGTGATTAAGCCAATACCTGTCAATTATAGGGATGACTTGATTTCAATGATGGAGGCCTTTGCCCAGCACAGTAGGACAGTATAGGTATGGGCTAATTACTTAGTACTTTTTTAATGAAATAAAATATATTTTTAAGAAAATTCCTTCTTGTCCAATTTCAGGTACATTGGTGCTCCAGTAGACTTTGAAGTGGTAGATATTGACCCGACAGTAGACAATGATGATGACGTGCAGTATGCTATAACCACCATTAAGAGGAATGGTGTTGGTCTCAAGGTATGCATGCTCATAAATCATTCCTAAGATGTTATAGTATATTTTATATCGAGGGATAGGTGAGGGAGTCAATGAAACTGAGGCTTTATTAGGTTGGCGTTTAGTTTTTAGGAGCAAACTGTACTTTTCACTTTCAGAGAGAGAAAAATAGTCAATTTAGTACAAAAACATTTAATAAATATTACTTAATAAAATAAAAATCACAAAAGATTTAAAACACATGGCGCCACCTTCTTTGTAGACAAACCGTGGAATTAAAACTCAACATTTTCACAATGAAGATGGTCCTCACTCCACAGTTACTGGCTGGTTAAGTTTGTCTATGTCACATGAAGGAAATTAAATAACTAATTACTTTTCACTCCCTCGAGACTAAAGTGGTCATTTTAGTCCCGCTTCGTAGGGCTATATTATGAATGGAATGCAATGGCGTGACACGCTTCAAATAATCTCAACAAACTTTTATTCTGAAATGATGAATCAGGTTGTGCAATGTGCATACAGCATATTATCATTGTGACCAATCAGTTTTTCCAAAATTCGAAAGGCGCCCAAAGGGAGTTTGAACCGGTTTCAAAGCAGGATGAACCTGGCATCGAATTGGTCTATGCTGTGTATTTGGAAGTTGGGTTTTCAATAGATTTTGTGCACAGTGTTCTGATATTCGAACTGACAACTAAGTTTTAACCAAGTTTACAGAGACCGCTATGAAACTAAGGAGTTATGTACTGAGGCGTTCACATCAACCTCGACATGGGCACCTTATGCTGCTGACATAAGACCCATTTTGCAATGTTTTTGTAAAGGTTGATGTGAACGCCTCATTACCAGTGGAGTAAATTAACTTAATTGTTTCAATGACATTGTAAGAGACAAATTCTGGAAAAGGTCAAAAATGAGATGTTATGTATGGGACATATTATCAGATGTTCCAAAGTTTAATGTAAGCGACAAATAGATAATGCGACATACTTCACTTTTGCCAAAAGATTATTTTCAAACGTCTATTACATCAAATATTTTTGCGAAAATCGTTCTAGGATGCTTGAAAATGGTTGACGTAAGGGATATTTTTGACCGATAGAGCAATTTTAAGTATACCAATCGATAGAGCGAAAAATTCTAAATCCGAATATAATAAAAAACAAATTTTGGCCAAAATGTCACTTACGTAAATTGATATTTCCGGTATCGATATATTATGAAGAGGTTTTTTTGTTAAAAAAAAAAAGTATCCGTGCAAGCAAGATGTATGTGTATGACATTTTCTCACACCTATAAATTCTAACAGGGCAACATCGAAACAAAAAGCGAAGCGGCATACGTGACGTCACGCAACGTGGCGCTCCGCAACGAACTGGACATGTACGCGTACGTGATGAACTGCAAGTCCTTCCCCGGCATTGAGACGAGGCACAAGGACATCGACGTTGTCGTCATAAGGTAAACTACAGATTTTTGGTTTAAAAAAAGCATAATTCTTGTAAAAATCAATTTCAGTACACCTATGATCATTTTTTAATGGAAATATGAAGTTTTATTACAATCTAATCAGTAAATTAGAATTAAAAACGTCATGCGAATATCCCAAAATTTGCAATGGATCACGCTCACGCGCACACACGCGTGTTATGGCCGCGCGTAATTTTGGTGACGGCTCCTTAACAATACCATATTTTCTACTCTCAGACAGAACACAGAAGGCGAATACGCCATGTTGGAGCACGAGTCAGTTCGCGGCGTGATCGAGTCCATGAAGGTTGTCACCGCGAGCAACTCCGAGCGGGTTGCCAGGTTCGCCTTCGAATTCGCGAAGAGGAATGGCAGGAAGAAGGTAAGTAAGACTAGATATATTTTTAAACTCTGCACCTCGAACTGTCAAAATCGTTTGGTTGGCAGCATTGAATTTCACCCGCCCGCTAACTTCCTCACTACTTCGCTCACACACGACAGCGCGTCACGCGGAGTGGTGAGGAAGTTTGCGGGCAGGTGAAATTCAGTATTGCCAACCTAACGATTTTGACAGCGCGAGGTGCACATTTATAAAAATTGGTTATAAGATATATTAGTGGTCCTAAATACTTCTTTTGGTTGATTTTGGACTTCTAGCCTGCCTTAAGAAATCGCGGCGATGTTTGTGGTCCTAGACTGTTGTTGGTATTTACACTGGTATTATACAGAAGAAATATTTGTTTTTTTTTAAATATTTTTTTCTTACCAATTACAATATTTTTCTTACAAATTTACCAATCTAAAGCTACATTATCTCATCAGTGGTTATAAAGGGATCTTTTACGGGTGAACTCGTCCACGCGAGCGAAGCCGCTGGCAAAAAGGTAGTTTTGAATTTAATTAATAATAACAGTACCTACTAATACGATAAAATGAGAAGAAAAAAACACTATATATCGTCTTACTGTGATACAAAAATAATGTAACAAATTAGTGTACCTATATTCCATCGAATTTTAGCACTAAAATGTCAAATGGAAGATAGATTTCTTTGCTAAAAACTACTTAATCTTTTAAAAATCTTTACAACCTCGTACATTTCACTCAGAATAGCGTTTTATACGCGCGTATAAGCTCGTTTTAGGAAGCGCTTGTTGTTGAAGGTGCGCCTGCCTTCTGCCGCAAACGCGCAACTCGTACGAGCGTTGACCCGCTTGTACGAGCGAGAACCGCTCACTGACTACTCGAGCACTACCAGCTCGAGCGGACACGTTGCTATAAGCCCGCGTACGCGAGTTTGGTTTTTTAATTGTGAAATGTAGCGCGCGTGTTAGCGCCTATGCCGAAAATAAACGCTATTCTGGACCCGCTCTTACAGTTCAAATTATCTCATTGCAGGTGACAACGGTCCACAAGGCCAACATCATGAAGTTGTCCGATGGCCTATTTTTGGAGACTTCAAAGCGAATGGCTCAAGAATACCCCGAGATTGAACACAACGACATGATCATTGACAACTGTTGTATGCAGCTTGTTGCCAAGTGAGTAGCAGAAGCTAATTAATAAATAGGTAAATGACTTCTTATAATCTGGCGCAAAGGTTCATGAATTTAAAGACGGCGCTTAATTATCCTTTGCCCGTTAGGAATGTTCAGTCAGAACATTATTCTTTTCTCATTCTGTCAGATCGGGCTTATCGGGCTAGTATGGCCCTAGGCGATCAGGCAAGTTTAGGAAAAAAGACGAGAGTGGTCCTCCTGTAAACTCTTTATTTTGTGGTCCTATTTTGTGTGCGGCAACGAAAAGGCATAGAGGGAAATGCTTGTAACACATTTTTTGACTTCGTAACTTTGTTTGGACCAGTAGAAACATTTGAGGCTTGAGCAAAAAAATATATTTTTACAAAATGACAGACTTTCAAGAGCAGATATCTCGAAAACTATACAAGATGTCAAAAAAAAATACTAAAACTTGAAGCATTCATTTTGTATAAAGACTCATTCCGCTAGGACACATAGTTGAGGTATAGCAAAAAAACCGAAAAATTATACTTTCAATGTTGATCGCTGGGGTCGCGCGGCTGTCAAACGCGCGTTTGTATCGCTGCAGAAAGTCGCAATGTGTAAGGGCCCTTACTGTCTCGTTATGTTTAGGGAATGATCTCAATTTTCTAACTTCAAGAAAAAACCGTCTCTATTATTCCAGTCACCCTGTATTTGTATCAGTTTCCAAATGCCTTCTGTTTCAGACCCCACCAGTTTGATGTGATGTTGATGACCAACTTGTACGGATCAATCGTGTCCAATGTGGTCTGCGGATTGCTCGGAGGAGCCGGTCTGCTGTCAGGAAGGAACTATGGAGACCACTACGCTGTCTTTGAACCTGGTACCAGGAACACTGGTGAGTACAATTGCCTATTTGACATCATCATCGAATTCTAAAAAATATTTTATACAATTTTTTTTTATTCCCTTAAACTTTTACAATGAAGCACTTATGAAATGTCAAAATTCACAAAAAAAATATATATAAATAATAATAGACGTAAAAAGAAATACAATAATAGTACATATCGTAAATAAACATAATGCGGATCTACCAAAGGTTCGAACGTTGCTTCTTATCGAGAAGACTCCGGCAAGAACTCCTCTTTTGAACTTTGTTTTGTTTTACAACAAATACATTCAGACTACAGTCAAAAAAACAATAAAAATACATTATTTGAGTAGTTTAAAAAAAATCCACATGGCGGCTGATGGCAATGCCAGCTCCCATACAAAAATGTTCAAATTCTTGTATGACCATTTTAAGAATGATTATAAATATGCATTTCTATTCTTAAGTCAAACAAAATAATACTACTGCTTATTTCTATACTATGTCCCTGGCAGCGACGCCGACGTCACATGTCAATCGGTCATGATGCGAGTTCGGGAAAGCGCTGAATGCCTACTTCTGCAAAATTACGTGCCCTTAAGATGAAACTAGCCATTAGGATTAGTGAATTTTTATTTTTAGCATATAAAAATGCACTACTTATCTACATAAAGATAGAAACTAGAAAAATTCGACCTGATCCTAGGGAGGGACTTAAGCGGGATCCTGCTTGAGTTCCTAAGATCTTTGTGTATAAAATAGTGCATTGTTATATTTTTTTTCAACTGGGGACGCTGGCAGATCGGTCCGTTTGTGGTGGGCCATTTCACCCATTTCCCCGGGCCCCCCTTGCAGGGGGTCTTTAGGTTGTCCCATTTTCACGGCGAATCTTCCCGTGGCTCTGCAGAATCTTGCTATCTAATCCACCGTCAGTTCTTTCAAGTCCTCTTCATTTAATGAGTCAGACCCCATGAGCTTCCATCAAATTTGTGAGTACATCGGGCATTCGGCGAGTAGGTGGAAGCTCGTTTCCTCGCTGTCCATGTCCCGGCATGTGGGGTCATCTTTGATACCTATCACTGTAAGGTGCCTGTTAAGTCTGGAGTGTCCTCTGGCGATCTCTATGACCATGCGTGCACTATTAGTGCATTGTTAAAAATTCACTAACGAAGAAATAATATTTTCACTTCTCATGGTCTAAAAGTACGCCAATATAGCCCTACGAAGCGGGACTAAAGTGACCACTTTAGGCCCTAAGGAGTAAAAAGTAATTAGTTTTTTAATTTCCTTCATGTGACGCAGACAGACTCAAACAGCCAGTAAGAATAAACTATTATCTGTGGAGTGTGGACCATTTTCATTGCGAAAATGTTGAGAGTTTTAGTTCCATGGTTTGTCCGCAAAGAAGGTGGCGCCATGTGTTTTAAATTGTTAATCTGTGACTGTTCAGTTCGGAAAAAAAAATACCGCGAAAATTTCAGAACTTTTGTTGAGTGTAAATTTGTTCGTTGTTGAATGGACTAAACGCCAACTTAATATATACCCTCGAATTCATTGACTCCCTCGCACGCTCGGGAGTCAAACCACCTCTGGTATATTATGGCTTCGTTTAGTCCCTTGATAAAAAATATACTTTTTTATAGGTACCGCAATCGCCGGCAAGAACATCGCCAACCCGGTCGCCATGATTAACGCCTCCGTGGACATGCTGGAGCACCTGGGCCACCACTACCACGCGGGGCTCATCAGCCGCGCCATCAACAAGACCGTCAACGTGGACCGCGTCGTCACCCCCGACTGCGGCGGGACGGCTTCCTCGACGGACGTCGTCGCAGCTATCATTAGGAACATTGGATTGACGCATTAGACAAACATAAGCAATGAAGGAACGTTAAACGTTAAATTTAAATTTGGAAGTCGATGCGTTCCTAAATAGGTGAAAATCGGAAGGAGTTTAAACTTGCTAATGTCAGAGTGACAGTTTAGGAACATTCGTGTCCACTCTGGATCCAAATTCAGTTGAATAATTAACTAAAAACAGCTTTTTATTGTGAAAATTTCCAAAGATTCATAATTAACCCTTTTCTATAATGTTGCCATAGTCAGTTGAAAACTTGATCAGTATTTTATAGAATTGAGTAGAATTTCAATTAATTTTGTGTAGAAAATTGTACATACCTTAGTAAACAGTCCATAACTTCTTTTCTTAAAAAATACTAAAATTAATTGAAGTTCAAATAATAAGGTTTTAACCTTATGTTATGGGACAATAATCCTAACCTTTTTTTCATTGTAAATATTGATAAGTAGACCCATTTGTAAATACTTATCTAATAAGTATTGATTTAGATCTTCTTCATAATCTTCGTTTTATTTATTCGACATCAACATCAATGTGATTGAAACCTAAATATAGATAAACGAACAGATGTTTTTTTAGTAAATCTACCATTTGGTAGCTTTTAAGAACACTCACCACTGAAATTATTATTTTACAGGAAATGAAATGAGATCTTTGTTCGCGATAGTTACCAATTTTAAGTATTATATTGTATTTATTTATTAGTAGTTAAAATTATTAAAATAAATCACCTTCAATTTACTTTTGTTTTTTTACCATGTCAGAAACATATAATAGCCTCTTCGGTCTGAAATGATTATGATCATCACTCCAACCCTCACCCGCTCTCTTGCTGTACCATTTCATTTCACGCCCAAAAGATGTATGCAAGGAAATCGTGAAGCTATTCGACGTCAAGGGGTATGGGTAATACTGGCGTCATTTTTGAAATTTCGCGGCCATTCACCAAACATTATTAGGAAGAACATCGAGGCTGCGTTCCAAATAGAGTGGGCTCTGAGGAGTGAAAATCACTCGAACCCGTTCCAAATTGACTCCGAGTGAAAGCGAAGATGACCGAGCTGTCACCTAACAGTTTCCTAGTTGTTTCGGAACGGTTTCGGGTGACGTTCATCACTCTCACAAGTGCGAATTCTACCGTTGCCTGGAACCCGGTGAAATTCACCTGACAGCTGTCAAACGATGGTTTTGCTAGTTTTGTCTGAAAATTTTCGGTGAAAATCACTCTGCGAACTTAGCCTTAGTAGGTAGTTAGTGCAGGTTCTTAGTTTTAGCAGAAAACACGTGTGAACAGAGATTGATTGGTGCGAGTGATTGGTACACTGCGCAAAAATGTGAATAGAAGCGCGTTCTATTTTTTTGCGAGTGGACTGCGACTAGTTGCTAGTTGCAAACCGTAAGTTATTATTTAGTATCAGTACCTTTACCAATACTGACACATTAAAGTATCTGTATTTTGGTACTGAAATTTTGTATCGGTATTTATACCGATAATTCGATACCAAAGTATCAGTACTTAGTACCAATGTATACCAAAGTATCGATATTCAGAAATATCGGTATTACGGTCCCTGACTGCGAGTGCTACTCATTCAAATTAATATGATAGATAATTGAAAAAGTAGTGAAATTTTTGAAAATAATTTGGATGAAAAAGTTAATGCTACTTTTTTCATGGCTTTCAAAACTTAGGGAAAATACATTTTTTCTCACTTTTTCAATTTCAGCTTTTTATTCTAGGGTCTTGATAAATATGATAAGCGCAATAGATGTTAATGCTTCTGAATCCACTAAACCTAGTTTTCAACTAATAGTGAAAAAAAAAATCAGATTTTTTTCATAACAGAGCGCCCGTGACCGAAAAAGTGACATAACCTTGAAATTTACAAAAATCTAAAAATCGGGTAACCTAGGATGGGTTATTTTTGGATACCCCTGAATGTGAAAAGCTAAAAAAAAATACTTATTGACGTGTATTTTTGGACCACCCTGTATATGGTATATCACTTACTGCATTATACTATACGTGAATATGCAATGTTTGTTTTTACACTTATGTTACACAAAATTAGGGTTTAGTTAATTCCTTTAAAATATGAATTTATCAATTGTCATGCTGCTGGCCTCAGACCCATTTTGCAATGGTATTGTTAAGGTTGCTGTGACCGCGTCTGTACATACCGGTTGCTAATTTATAACATAAGGAAAATTATAGCATACTTAGTGATTGATGGAGATACTATCTATCGAAAATTCAAATATTTTAATCAACTGTTATGGTTTTTTATCAAAATCAGACTGCCATTCATTCGTGTCTAAGGATAGAAACCAAGCATAGTAAAATGCTTAAATCGAATCACATATTATTATATGTGATTCGATTTAAGCATTTTACTATGCTTGGCTTGGTAATATTTTATGTACGAATAGCTCCAATAGCATTTTACAAAAAAAAAATTTTAACTGTTTTTACATCACGTACAGAGGCGTTCACATCAACCTTTACATAGGGGCACCTTCTGCTGCTGACATATGATCCATTTTGCAATGGTTTTCTGAAGGTTGATGTGAACGCCTCTGTACCTAATGAGTACTTACATAATATGTGCGAGTTATTTTTTATCTATTTCTTTCTGTAAAAATAATCACCCAGTATGTTGCATGTGTTTAAATCAGGAACGTAACAAATAAAAGCATTGTATGGGGTATTTTAACGATATATTTAAATACGTTGTATTTCAGTTCTCACAAATAAGAGATATGAATGAGCTCTCGAATCATAATACACTTAATCTAAAATAATACACATGAATATATAATACAAAATTAACATAATATTCAATAAAAAGAATACAAAATAAATGCTTTTAGATAAACAGTTTCAACGTCTGCGATTTTGATACCAATTTGCATAGACCAAATTAGATACAGAAGAATACATTTGAGTATTGAGATAATGCCTATATTTTCACCCATATAATTATTCCTATATAGGGGGTGGCCTAACATTTTTACTATCAAATTTAAGTATTTTTTGAATTTGCACTAAAAGCATTTTATAATAATCCAAACACTTTACTTAAATATTTTTTGACGAATATGAACCGCTCTGCTGAAGAAACGTATGAAAGTATAATATGGAAAATGTTTAGTATAGACAAAATTCATTCAACATAATTTTCGGCATTAGGTAAATATTTCAATATTTATTTATTTCACCTTCTGTAAGTTATTCAGTCTATGATTTTTAAAATTTATTTGTGGGTCGGTGGGTAAGCTACGTCCATTTCAGTATGACGGGTAATACGAGAAACTTTCATAGAAAATAGATTGTAAGAGTTTGTCTAAAAATATTTTCATTATGTCAAATATTAAATCAAATTATAATTCTTAAATAGGTAAGATAATTAATATAAAATATTTGCTAGAGTAAATAATTACGAAATTAATATAAATAAGATCAAAATTATACTATGTAGTTTGAATCTTCACATGAAGGTGCGTATTTTCTAAAACAAGCAAACTGGTCATGATATGGACCTGAAATACTGATTCAACGTTTTACTTTGACTTGCATTTTTGGAAATATCAACGAAATTTTTGTTTGATTGTCTGATCATAAGCAAAATGCCTTTCTTTCATTTATTGCACAATGATTGTAAATAAATCGGTAAGAAGTCGGTAAATAATTACTTCTATTTCATCAAATATTTAAACTCACGAGTTCGGCTTCATTCGAACCATGAAGATATCGAGCGGGCTTATTTATTTGTCCAATTTGTTCTTAAAGATTGATAACATGTTTAGAGCAATGTCAAGGTCTAGGAGTTCTATGCCCGCACAAATGACTGTTGATGAAACACGTATTTATGTAGGGTGAGGGTGTTTGTGGTTTCCATAACATAAGAGACTGCCTTACTTTGGGACCAGTTCTTTTTACTTTTTCAAACTCTACGTAGTGGTGAAATAGGCACGATTTGATGCGATCTTATTCTCGGCCACAAGGCGTTTGTGACTTCATTTTGTTATCAAAATTAATAAATAAATGCTTCATATATAGGAATCAAAAATATCGTAAATTGATGAAAATCCTTTCTAGAAATAAAAATAATGCTTTTGTCTTATCACTAAAATAATCTAAATTAACATTACTTTATTTATCATAGTAATGAAAATCTAACCCGTCTTACTGAAGTAGTCATATATTGCGTTCAAAATAAAAGTTTTTGACATATTCTGAACTAATCTTTTCAATTTTAACTGACCTGTCCCCCGATTCAAAACAAAGTCATCGAGCTTCGGTTATTTTCATTTTTTTTTTTTAAGTAGGGTAGGTTCTATCTAATTTGGTTCATGAAAACTTGGGGCTTTAACATATCAGAATATTGATTGCCACCGCTAAGCGGATCATTTACTATAATTTAAACAAATTTACCGAATCGGTCGATAACTTCGTTCTGAATCAAGGGGGCTGGGGGGAAACGCGTTGAATTCTGCGTTTGGATTACAATTGAAACTTAAGTGCTTCTGACTAAGGACGTGCAAGATAGAGAAAGCAACATTCTCCTCGCGCTTACCATTTGTCATAACAGCGTTCACAGTTCAGTAAGACTATTCTAAAAACACCTCGAACCTCGCCCAGTGAATCCGCTGTGAAATACAATTCAAAACGCGGACGGTTGATGACTTTGGCAGTGAAATACCAATAGGGTCATGTTCGTGTCTAATTATATTGTTAACATCGATGTAACAACATGGTGCAATAAATAACTTTGAAATGAATAATTTAATTGAGATTTTGATAGTTGATTTTGAAATTCGAATATAAGTGTAAAGTAATGTGTTCGATCACCTGAGCATGTTCGAGTATTTTCAGAAGCGCTCTCTGGTCCTTTTGCGGTCCAACGGCTCCTTTTTCGTTCGAGTTTTCGGAATAACACATTTTGGCATTGTGAATACTAATTTAGCACGAAATTTTGGCTAAAGCGAATTGTGATGGTTCTAATGTCAAAAGTTAGAAACTAGAAAAATTCCACCTTCATCCAGGGCTTATAAAAATGAGTTTATAATTAATGAAATTGATTAGTAATTGGTTCAATCACTGAGTGCGCAGCAGTATTAGTAAATCTTTTCAAATTTGAACCATCACATCGTCAATTCACAAGTCAACATTTTGATTTAAAAAGCCGCCAAATTAGTACAAAACTGTCGTTTCAAATTATATATCTGTTACCTCATCAATCATATGTTCTTGAAAGGTAATATAGAAATTGTAGCCAGGGCAAATGCTAAAAATAAGCTCGCGACTGATTCAATAAGGTAACAAACATATGATACGACTAAATGTTGATTATGAAACAAAAACTAGAGATAGATAGAATAAAAAAATAACCGGTAACGCAAATATTATAATAGCGCCACTAGCGGTGAAATATTGAAACTTGCAGTAACCAACTACTGCGATCCTATTTTGCAGTGATTTGCTGATCTGAAATACACATTAAAATAGTTCAAATTAACTATTTTAGTGTGTATTTTTTGGAGATTTGCCATAAATGTAAATTTCTACTAAAATGTATGGTAGTTTTTGATCTATGGCGAAAGTAGATGATTATTGGGGATTCCCCCCAACCTTCGTCCGCTCGGGCTTGCGCCTTCTTTGGAGAATTTCCAATATTGTTTTATTCTTTTACCGACTGCTTTTCATAAAACAGATTCTTGCACCATAGTGGTAACGCTTCAAACATACTCCTAACATGGTCGGCTGAAAGCCTCTAGACGTGTTTGGAAGTTATGAGCTCAATGATTATTAAATTATCGGGACAAATCATTTAAAAGAAACTAGTCATAGTACTTTCAATCGAACATTGACTGTTCTGTTAGATGTCTTACTGACGATTATCAAAAAATCAATCGGTAAATCAACAAATAAAAGTTTTTGGGAATTCACTTCGTTGTGAGAGAGAGCGCAAGCCCGAACGAACGCAGTTGGGGAAGAATTCCCAATAAATACCCCTGGCGACGGAAAGTCAAAATGTGAAAGATTGTCGGCTGTCAAAAGCTTTTTCGCTAGCATGGCCAGAGAAAACATTTACGTCACCAATCTATTATAATAGTATACAGTTAACATATAAATAAATAATATTTCATTTCTTTATGAGATCTAAATTTTCAATAAATCAGTCTATTTGAGAAGGTTACTGACCTTCAAATATTTTTAAAATTTACTAGTGGTCTTGTGAGTCTTGGCATAAAGTTCGTAAAACATTTTAGTTCGATTTTACACATTGTTTCGTCGATGCTGTCAAAACTCAAAATATATCTAGCTCGCAGTAAAATCTGCAGGGTAAAATTTTGTCACATACACAAAACCACTAGTTAACTTTATTGACTAAAAACATAACGATCACAAAACTTCCGCTGCTTTTTCGAAACGTTTATCATTGAAAAAAAACAATATACCTAAAATAAAACGAAAAACACCGCTTATAGGGTAACAACGTACTATTATAAATGGCATCAGAATCACAGACTTTTGGAAAAACGATAGAACTATAGGAATCACGTTATTAATAATAAAATTGTAATAACAATAAAAAATCACAGGTATTCGGATAACTACGCTTAAATCTAAAGAAAAAAATCCGCATTGACGTCGGCTCGACGACAATTTTAGCGGAGCGTCGCACGTGGCATCGGTTGACGGCTTTTTAAAATCACATACGAGTTTCATAAACATAAATAAATTACTCACGCAGTCCACACTCACTTCCGATCCATACACGTTGACAGTATACAGTTGTCTCATTCGCACATCCTCATTTGCCGATCTATCTATCTCACTCTTGTATAAATTCGTACAGAGATCTATTGCCGAAATATATCTGTACAATGACATCTTAATGTTTACATTTACGAATGGTTTATTTAAATTTATACATGGGACAACCGATGCCACGTTAATACTGAATATCAGCTGCTTGGAGTGCTTATTGTTAAAAATAAATACAATAATAATAAAATAAGACAACTTATTTATACTATTTAGTAATTTAAGTTGTGTATGCCACTTAAACAAATCAGTAACGGTATAAAGGAAGTAAGAAACATACGATTCTTGCGCTCCTATTCTAACACACACACAGAATGAACCACGACCGACAATATTCAGACAAAAAATCGCCGTCACATTGACAGCTTTCACATTTGACAGTGTCATTTTGACAGATTGACTTACACTAGATAAAGATGCTATTAACCTAATTGTGTTGAAGCGCGTAGGTACGTTAGACGTCATTTTGACGTTTAAAGCTGTCAAAAATATAAAACACAGCGCGTTCGACGCGGGAATAACAATATTAAAAGCTAAAACAATTAAATTAGAAATCACAAGGGTTCGAATTAAAACTAGTGAAGATAAAATTAATGTCAATATGTCCGTCATTTTGATTCCCGTCACTTTGGGATGTAAAATGACAGCCAATGTATCGACTAGTGCATCAGTCAAAGTAGGACACGATTTCGCAACCATGCCATATGACATCGTCAATATTAAAGCTAAAATGACAGTCATCCTTAAAACGACCTCAGTCAACCGCTTGACTGGCAAAACTACGCGTTCGCGCGTATAAATCGCAACTGTCAACATGACAGCTGTCAAAATTGTGCAAATTTCGAGATTCGAATTATGACTAGTACGTTCTATATCATATTTTAAGGTTCTTGAGAAGAAATGTTTTTCTACACTACGCTTAAAATTTAAGGGGCTCACATAGACACACGAAGAAATAGTACGGGAAAGTACTTTACCGCACCCCTGCACTTTAGTACGCGAAAGTTCGTTAGAATTATTCAGTACAATACCACTTAGTACATTCCTACAGTCAGTATGTTCATTAACATTATAGCTCACATTCATAAAAACATCATTTGCATAACCGTGTACATTCAAACCACTTTCAATCTTAAGATCTTTATAAATTTGGCCTTCAGTATTGTCAATCATATAAATTAAAATCACATGACCTTTCATCTGAACTTGTTGATTAAGAACATCAATCTGACCTTGATTACTAACTAAGGCCGCGCCTTGCACATTTAAGCTTAACAAATACTGACCTACAATATTCATCTGACCTTGTACAACATCAACCAGATGACAAACCTGACTTAGATTAACGTGAACTTTTCCAGATAAGTCCAATTTCTGACTATCTTTTAACTTTTGCAAAAACTGACGAATTACAAGATCTGTTAAATCCATTAACTTCAATTGCCGAGCTTGTTTTGCTTGCAAAAACTGACCTTGTAACAAACTCAGCAAAACCTGTCCCTGTACCAAGCGTGGTACAATCTGACCTTGTACCAAACTTACCTTGATCTGGCCTTCTACATTAATACTAGTGTCTTGTGCTACAATTCTGACGTCGCGGTGCGCGGGGGCGGGGGTAGGGGTCGCGGAGAGTGGCTCG
This sequence comes from Udea olivalis, assembly GCA_947369235.1. Taxonomy (NCBI): domain Eukaryota; kingdom Metazoa; phylum Arthropoda; class Insecta; order Lepidoptera; family Crambidae; genus Udea; species Udea olivalis. The sequence continues at coordinate 3,769,638 of OX376370.1, read as the reverse complement.
TCCGCGGTACCGTACTGATGCGCTGGTAGTGGTTAAGTGCAATGCTGCTTCTTTGGCTTCTTCAAGTGTTCCTCGTCGATTCCGGACTTTTATAACCTGCGGGGTAGCTTTTTTACTCTTTTTAAAGACAGCCGGTGGCGAACCAGCAAGTGTCTGCTTGATGGTAAGCGCACCGAAGTAAGGAATAAAATAAAGAATTAAGACATCCTCGATGAATTCTCTTCAACCTGAATTGACTCGACCGGGAATCAAACCAGTAACAGGACGTTAAGTCAGGGCGAGAAGTTACTAGTGCTGTAGCACTAGTACTGTGCTACAGCATTACGCCAATTGTGATGTCAGTAAACATCACATGGCTTTTAACTTCTTACGAATATTCGTAGTATGATGCACCGAATGCGACACGAGGTCCTCAACTAATCACACTAAGCTACCTTACTACCTAACCTTATACCGGGCGATTATCATGAAGACAAGAAGAAGAAATAACTAAGTGAAAAATTGTTTTTTCGATTGACTTGCATTCTAAGGTTCTTCGTACAAAAATATTGACTGTTTGAGTGATTTATATGGTTTATAATGAAAGTTAAATAAATTTCATCTTACCTGAGATACTTTCTACATCATCTACTGGTTATGACAAATCATTTTTGTAAGTCTTTTGATAATCACCCGGTATAGTAATAAATAAATGAACGAATAAATACACTCACTTCCGTGTATCTCTCCCCCTTGAGCGACACAATCTTGTTGTCCCTGTAGCGGACCATCTTCTTCGGCTCAATCTTGGGGGCGAGCGGCTTGTGCTCTTTCATGTCAGAGTTCTTGTCCACGTACGAGTACCTGAAACAAATTAACGATTCAGAATATTCATTTTAATTAAGACATTGACTTCGTTTTTTTCTTTCGCGGTTCCCTCTATTTCTATTGATGCCCATTTTTGTAAAAAAAAACACTTATTTAATTCATTAATTTGTGTTGAATTTATACATTACGAAGGAGTACTTTACCTTTAAATCGGGATTTTCGCAAAACTTCTTTTTAAGAAATTGAAATCTTTTAGTTGATATAGCTTGTGAGTTCGAGGCTCCAGAGAGCGGAATGGTAGCTTGACTATGTATCAGATAGTGACGACTCTTATCGTTGTATTTGCAAATTAATATACTGACGCATTCTTGCTCGTATGGAGTTAAGAGATTCTTAACTTGACACTCTTTCAAAAGAGGCTTCAGGAAGAGAGTCCCTGGAAGTAATATTTAAACTGAAAATTTGTAAAAGTGTTTCCCTACAAAGTGTTCATAAAAGGTTATTCTAAAAAGAGTGTTCATGAAAACTTTCACTGAAAAGAGGCACAACTTCGAGTGCTAGTGAAGTGGTGACTGCAAGACTCACCGCGCTATGATGCGGTTCTTCAGCTCGTTGTCGTTGCACAACGGCTGCCGCACCTGGTTCAGAGCGGCCGGCAACATCGCCTGTCCTTGCTCGCGGCGGTGCAGCAGCGTGGCGGCTGCGCGTTCCACGTCGCCGTGAGCTATAGACACGCAATGCTTGATCTGGAAACAGGGTTACCATATAAAAAAATTAAAGAGTCCAGCGAAAATCTGATTTCATTACCTTCGTAGGTATGGTGTAAAAAATGCGTAAAAGGCATTGAAACCTAGCTTATTTGTTTCCCGTATTTGCTTAAAGTATAAGTTAATAATATACATGTTAGTGCCATATCCATCGCTTTAACCAGACCAACGCAGGGAATGAGATGCCTCCCCTTGACTTACTAGTAGTCTCACCCAGCTTTGCCTGCTATATTTTAACGGTTCAAGCTTCTGAAGAAAGTAGTGGCTACTCCAGACTTCAGACAATATTTATTGATTCATTTATTCGGCAACTCAACAGGTTTTTCTACAAATACATTTGAACACACTCATATGAACTTACTTAAGCCAATTACAGAGTTCCACAACTAAGTAGTAATTCACCAGTAAATAAGCGCAATCAACCACGCCAGAATACTTGTCATAAGACATTGTATTATAAGGCAAACAACAACGTAATGAAATACAGCAAAGACATCTGATAACACTTGTGAATAGGTAACATGTTTGATACATATCATAAATTTCATATAAATTCTTACTAAATAAAAGTGATTAAAGTGTGCACCTCTAAATAAAGTCCATCTTCTTAAAATTTGGTATTGGAAGAAAAGCAATTTTGGCAAAATGTGCAAAAATTTTAAATTTTTTATTTCCCATACAAAAGTGAAACTACCCTATTGCGCGTATATTAAACGATTGCCCTAATCGACAGGATCACCCTTGGAAATTGGACTTTCTGTGCCAATGGTCCAGGCGAAGAACGAAATTGAGTCGGACGTAATTGGACAATTTGAGTTGGACGTTATTGGAACCAAGGACGTCTTGAAGGCTGCCAACCTGCGGCTCATCGGCCATCCAAGGGGAGTGCTAGTTAGTATTCGAAATGAGTTAACACCAGGCTCACGCTCTGAGTACTAAAAAAAAGTGAATAAGAACTTATAAAAATTTGAATCAAATTCTTTAAAAGTATAATTTTATTGCGATCGTTTTATTTCCAAACCCTTCATAAAATAAGACAGGGCAAGTGACAGGTTATCAAACCTTTGGTGCTGAAGGATCATTGCCATTACATTACACCAACAGGCCAGACAAAATCTTGAAAACCCAAATTACAATTTGCAGATTAGAGGAGGGAATTGCAAGGTGTGAGGTGGGGTGCATAAGCATTTATACAATGTGACCCGTTTGTAGTGAAACAAAGTTTAATGTTGTTAACGAGGATTAATTTCATCGACAAAAAACATAACAAGAGCATGCAACTTATTTAATTGTAAATTATACAGAAGTTTCGATTTGTTTTTCAAAATCTTTTTCTAATTTGTGTAATTACTTAATTTTGTGATTGTAAGTCCTAGCTAGAGCTATGATTATTTTTTGTTAAATACTTGAATTAATATGTTAGATTTAAAAATAAAATTGCTTTTTAATATCTTCATTTGAGATGAAAAAAATCTGTCAAACGTCCCAAAAAATAACTGTTTTTTTTATTTCATATTATATTGATTTTCCTAGGAAACTACACCTTCGTATTTCTGAATAAATTTTAAAACTACACTTTTTTGCTACAAATTATTGGCACTTTACAGACTTGTGCCGTTCTTTACTGTGAACATAAAAATACCAAAACGACCCATATAATGTTTATTCCTTTGAAGGAACCACGGTAATTCAAAAAGTAAAATAATTTGCAGCTTTTTAACTTTTGTTGTTGAATTTAGGGTAACGGCGGATGCATTAACACCTCCCAGCCAAACTCTCTTAATTTTTGCTAAGTGGCTAAAGATGTGTGAGATCTAGCGTTGTCATGATGAAAAACCACATTCTTTCTGTTGATTAATTCCGGCCGCTTTCTTGCTTTAATCTCATCAGTTGTTTGCAGTAGAGTTCAGAATCGATGGTTCTGCCTGGTGGTAACAGCTCATAATGAATAATGCCCTTCCAATCCCACCCCACACACAGCATCACCTTGTTGCGAGTTAACCCGGGTTTCGCCACAGTCTGTGAAGCCTGACCGGCCTTTGACCACGACCTTTTCCGTTCTTGACCTTTCTTGTCGTACGTGATCCACTTTTCAGCACCTCTCTGTATAAAACTCGGAAAGACAGTCGATTCATGTACCATATTTAACACATTTACTTCGAATATAAACGCCTATTTTAAACGTAAACCACGAGTCTTATTAAAGGAAGAAAGGAGCCCTCCTGCCGCCACATAAAATGGTCATAATCAGCTTCTTCAAAAATGGTTCGGTTTTATTACGTCGTGATAAAGAATCACAAATGAGTACACGGTTCATTAGGTTTCTTTCAGTAAGCTCGTGGGGTACCCAAATATCGAGCTTTTTTGTGTACCCAGTTTTTTTCAAATGCACCAAAACTGTTTTGTGGTCAATTCCCAGTTCTTCAGCTACGTCGTAACTACTGATATGCCGATCTTGCTCCACCTCTTGAAAAATGGCATTAATTTTATCCGTAAAAGGGCGACCAGATCAACGTGCATCTTTGACATCAAAATTTCGGGATTAAAAACGCTTAAACCAAATTTGTGCTACTCTCACAGACACTAGGTCCATTAAAATCGCAAATTTTTTTCGCGGCTGGCGTTGCATTTTTACCTTTTTTGTTGTAAAATTTTAAAATGTATCGAATTTCTTCATTAGATTCACTCATCTTGACAGTAAGAAAAACTAATGAAAATCACATATTTTCTTAATTTGAATTTGGAATTATCTTCTATAAAATTCAAACTTTTAATGATACCAAAAGCAGCCACATATAAATAGTATAGCTAAAGAGATTTTATTACAAGTTCATACATACTATATGCGAAAAGACTTTTTCCCCAACATAATATAATCACAAAATTTCAAGTAATTAAACAAATTGAAAGAAGAGTTTAAAAAAAAAAAAAAAAGAAATCCCCGTAAAATTTACAATGATAACACCAATAACTCATGCGGCGCGGCGCCTCTGGCAGATAGTCCACTTAGAACGGTTGAATATTAGAAAACAAGAACTTCATCAAGCAAATTTCAGAAGAACAACAAATGAAATAACAAAATTTAAAAGACCAAATGTTTTATTTAGCAACATTTTATAATCCTTTAAGTGTCATCAAATGGACGACTGACCAAAAGTTGCATGTAAATTTAAAGTGCCTAATTATTCCTAGTCAAACATCATAATCGCAAATAATTTCTCACTGAGTAGTTGACACTTTGAAACGCATTATGCCATAATTTCAATTGAAAAAAAATAATTAAAAAATCATTAATATCTACAAAATTAACATACGTTAAAAAAGATAGTTTTATGTTTTTCTAACCCCAAAACTAGGGGTTAGAACTGTGACCAAGCAACGCGCGAGCCGAGCGAGCGAAGCGAGCGTGCCGCGGCAGCGCCGGCGAAGCGCCAGAAAACTCGCTACTTTGTATTATGTGTGCATGCAAACATGCTTGCTTGGCATAGTCTTAACGACGAACGAAACGAAAATTATATTAGTTAACTACCTTTTTCAGTTAAACCTGTTATATGACTTACCGGAATAGATTCGATAAGAAGAAGATGTTAAACCTGTTGATAATTAATAATTTATCCAATAATCCTTTTGACCTTGGAACGATTTGGCCAATAGTGTAATAGATAATTTAAAAGTTGATCTGACTTTGGTCAGTCGGTGGGTCGGTCAACTTTTGATTAAATGACCATTGTTAAAATTTGTTTATATTTTGTTCGTTGTTCTTTTGAACTTTGCTTGATGAAGTTTTGATTTTCTAATATGTAACTAACCCTTACAACAAACCCACCATTTTGATCACGCACACAGACAAAGTGAGTACAGGCAATACCAGTGAGTATCAGTGTCGCGGTCAGTCGCACTGTCGCGAGTGTTTTGTTTTTGTCGAACTTGGTGCAATTTATTAGATGATGAATTTTGTTTTTGGCCGGTTCTGTCTAGTAGGTGTCAAATAGTATAACCTACCTACTTCATGTTAAAAATTCAGAGCCAATATAGTAATAACCCTAGGCGGTCACGCAAGATTAGGAAAAATGTACGAGCGGTCCGTCTGCAAACTCTTTATTTTGTGATTAATAAGTTGCGGGCTTTTATTTTATGTTTTTTGTCGAAAATGTTATCCTTGTGTTTATTACATTACGAATGGGTTACATTGTATAAATCATAAGCTAAATTATGAATTTGGTATTTGTTGCATCAGCAAGATTCACCCTTAACCACAGCTGAGGTTGAATTTCCAAAAACTGTCCCTAAAGAGTGTGTTCACAAGGAATGTCCCTATAAATATATTTCTACATAAAATCCAAACTGTATATTAGTTTTTGGAATTAGGCTCATCTTACCCTTAACTTCAAAAGTGAAAATGATCTGAACTCCGCCTATTATTTTTAAGGGGTGTAAACAACCTCTTAATGGAAAAATTGACATTGAGCCATTTTATCGCTAGAAAACATGTCTAATAGTAAGTGGTGAAATTGTAAAGTATTTTCTAACATAATTACCTCATATTAAAATCATTTTCAACCCCTTGAAAAAAAAAAAAAAATTCAGTTACTAAGTAGAAAAAAATATGATAAGTTTTTGGACCATAACTCCTTCAATTTTCATGCTATCACAATTTATAAAAAACCATTGTAAAGGTAATTAAGAGAGCTACAACATCCTTTATTGCAATATATAGTAAAAAACCTTTTTCTAAAACGGTGAAGGGTTAAAGGGCTTAAGAGAGGCTGTGATTGCGCTGCCACGCGCTCTTTAAACAATTATATCTCCGTCAATTTTTGTTTGACAGAAAAAACAAAAAAAACAAATTGTTTGTCAGAAAAATACCTAAATTTTTAATCCGTACACTTTTATACGTATCTGTCGTCATTTTTGAGATATTATGAAAAAAAAGTTAGTTTTTTAAAAATTTGATTTTTTTTTTTTAATCGTGACTTTTTTTAAAAATATGTGTCCTGAAGCAGCCAAACTGATACTATCTATCAAACTCTTCATAATAAAGTTAATTCTAGGCGGAATACGATTAATTTTAATTTTGGTGGAAATGGCACTTATGAAACCCATTGATTTAAAAGAAAAAACATTAGATGCTCCCCTTATTTGCAATACAGCTCACTTATTTTACGTGCAAAAGACTTTTAATAGTGCTCATTTTGAAGCTTATTTCAAGCACTACAAAACCCTTTTGTATTAGAATGCATAAAATGCATCTGCTCGCCGCTAGATGACCACATCGATTAAACTTCAGACAAAATAAAAAACGGCTTTGATCTTTAATATCTAGCTTAATATTGCACTTAGAATACTTTATAAAAAACGAAATTGTTTATTGTTTTACCTGCTACAATTTTGTTCTTCGTGAAATTTTCGATAAAACGTATATTTTTGGAGATATTTGCAAAAAACCGATGAAAAACGTGAAAAAATTGCGAATTTTCAATTGCCAATAACTTGAAAGCTATTGGATTTTTTGAAAAACTTTAGAGATGATTTTTTGCTTAAAATTAGGCCTTCTATCGATATCCGAGGTTATTTTGCAAAAAAAAATTCTCCCCCGAGAAGGGTAGGCAACCACCCCCAGGGTGGTTGCGGAGTTCAAATCATTTTCACTTTTGAAGTTAAGGGTAAGATGAACCTAATTCCAAAATTGTATGCAATTCGGTTCACAGTAAAAAAATTCGGAGCAATAATGCTTCAATGACTGCACTATATGCCCAAAATGGTGACCAAAGAGAATCTCCATATAAACAGGAACACTGTGTAAGATTGTACGAGTGTATTCCCAAAAGAACGTCACTGAAAAGTGTATTTCCAATAAATAAAAAAATTCTAACAACAGTGTTCCAAACGTGTGGTCCTGAAAAATGTTCTTAAAAAAAGTGTTCCTAACAAATGTACTTCAAAAGTGTCTTCCCAAAGAATGTCCCTAAAAAGTTCCTTCAGTGCGATCCTAAAAGTGCTTTTTTTTGTGCAGCAGGGCCGGAGCCCATTATACCTGTTTTCTTTGTTGATATTAACCGCTCTCACTCACCTCCATAGCACAAGTGTAGCGGAACATCTTGATCTCTGCGCGTGCTCGTCGCCATCCAGGAGAGCGGGCAGCAAGGCGGCGACCACATCAGCTCTCTCATAGCTTACCGAGTTTGAGTAGTGTTATTTCAATTTACTAAAATACTACACTAGTAACACTTCGAAAAAAGCTAAAACTAGGAATAGTGTCTTTAAAGAGTCCTACAATATAATATTCCTATCAACAGTGACCTTAAAAAGTGAGTTCTTAAAAAATGACCCTAAGAGTGTGTTCTCAAAGATTGTCCCCAAAATCTGTGTCCTCAAAGATTGTCTCTAAAAAGTGTGTTTCTTAAAAAATACCCTTGAGCCTCTCCAATTGCGTAGAGACATTGCCAGGCTAAGTGTTCTCTATCGATTCTACAATGGGGAATGCTCTGACGAGTTATTCCAGCTTATTCCACCCTCACCTTTCCACTCCCGTACCACGCGTGCTGGACTACGGCGTCACCCACACACAATTCAACATTTGTTGGCCCGAACTAAAAGGTTCAGTGACTCGTTTCTTTGTCGTACCATCCAGACGTGGAACGCTCTTCCAGCACATGTGTTTCCTTCCTCGTATAGTCCCGGGTTCTTCAAGCGGGGCGTGAAAAGGCATTTCTGCAGGCCTTCAAGGTGAGGATGGCCAGCCCAGTGATTCGTTTGAATGGCTGGGCTTGTCAACCTCATATCTGGACGACCGCTTACCATCAGGTGGAGTGAGGTCATCTTGACGGGCAATATAAAAAAAAACCCCTAAATAGTGTGTTCCTAAAGAATTTCCCTAAAAAGCAAGTTGTTAGCGCCTATGGTTAATTTTGATAGCAAAGACGCATGATTGTGATTCGTGCTTATAGTAGTTATAAGTGATTTAAGTTCTGTCAAGTCTTGGGGTACAAAATAATATTTTTTTATTCACTCACTTTTGATCAGATATCAGTCCTTTATAGAAGCAATTCAGAAAATACAAATCATTCAAGCAGTTCTTAGAGTTTCTTTTGAAACTCCATTCCTGTGCGTAAACACAAGTCCTCAAATGAGTTTTTCGTGTCCCTAAAAGGCATAAGGGTGATATTGATAGAAGAGTGAATGCAAAGCTGCATGCCTTTATGAACGGTTAAGGTGTCAGAAAAGGCGCGACTGGCTGTTCATGCGGGGGTTTTAGTGCCGACGCTTATGTACGGAAGTGTGAGTTGGGTATTATGGCAAAAAAAGGATGAAAGTAGGATAAATACAGTGGAAATGAGAGCATTGCGAAGTATGACAGAAGTGAAATTGAGTGATAAAGTGAGGAATAGCATAATTAGAGTGTTGTGGTGTGAAGGAGGATGTTGTCCCAAAAATTGAGATAGGACTGCTAAGATGGTTTGGGCATATGGAAAGGATGGATGAAAGGCGATTAATGAAAAACAATTTACAAGGTGAGGGTGGATGGAGCTGTTGGAAGGTGAAGGCCTAGACGGACGTACTTAGGACAAGTCCAAGACGTGCTTAGAAAAGGTCAGGTCAGGAGTACCCATAATGCACGAGCATGTATGAAAGGATTAATGAGAGTGGAAGAAGCGCAAGAGGTGTGTCAGGACCGTAGCAAGTGGAAAGATGTGGTCTCTGCCTACCACGTTGGGAAAAAGGCGTGATGGTATGTATGTATGTGTTCCTAAAAGAGGGTATTCTCAGAGCGCTTCAAGAAAAAGTGGCAGTAAAATCTGAGTGTTTATTTACAGCAGCGATCCACCATTTGACCCAGTCTGGTCATCTTGGGACCCTTTCTCCATTTGTATCATTTCGCAGTAAACTAACTTCCATAGCACAAGTGTTGGGGAACATTTCGTGAAGCGCGCGGCGCTGCGCAAGCTCATCGCCGTGCAGCAAGGGCGCGCGGCGACCCCCTTCAGCGGTCTCGAACCTTTCTCGAGTTTGAGTGGGACTATTAAGATTAAGGTACCTCATTTAGGTGTGACGTTTACTGCAACGGAGCTGTTACTAAAAATAATGTTCTTGGAGATAGTACACTGTTACTAAGAAGAGTGCTCTTAGGGAAATTTGATAAGAAGAGTCTTCTTGGAAGACTTTCTGAAAATAATCATCAATGTTCCCTAAAGCCTAAGAATGTCCAAAAAAAAGTTTTATATTTAAGAATGTCCCTAAAACTTGGGTTCCCATGAATGCCCCTAAAGTGTGTGTTCCTAAGTGTTTCAAAGGAATCTCCGGATAAGTGTCTTTTTATTAAACATCCAGCTAATAATGAACCAAAATTTCATAATTGAAATATTAGACGGAGTAGGTAAATCAATTAAAGATCCATTAATCATTTTAATAAAGTATGCCCGCCCAAAATGTTTCTTAAGAATTTGCCAAAAAAGTGTGTTCCTTAAGAATGTCATGAAAAAGTATAGTATGTTCTTAAGAGGATACAGAAGCGCCGTTTTTCCATACAAACGTAGTCTCCTGTTTTCTCCCTGGATATTGCTAGTAGACGAATAATTTTTTCCTAAAAAATCTATTGCCACTATTGGCATGTCTCTGTTTTCCATTTTTTAATAAATTTAAGAGAAATGCACCTTCAAAATTCGAAAATAAGGCTGTGTTTAAACATCCAGAAAATTTGAATTTGACTAGTTTATTTAATAAAAGAAAAACATAGAAACACGGCCAAAGTACTTCCTAAACTTTTTATAAAAAAAGTAACTCAATCGGTAAATTTTTCGAAAAGGGATGATTGGATTACGAAACGTCGATTTTGTGTACTTTTCATAGGTAATTTCGGTCCGATTTGAATCTTTCTCTATCGCACTCTGCAAGACGCTCGAGGTTTGCAAAAGACAGCAATAGATTTTACAAATAGGTACCTATTTTTCAATTCTATCGTCCGTGCGGTACCCTCTTAAATAATGTCCCTAAAAAGCATTTTCCCAAAGAAAGTCCCTTAAACGAGAGTTCCTTGTGACTGCTCCTAAAAAGACTTTCATCATAGGAGGGCTAAAGCCTATTTGCCTGGTCTGGTTTGTTGGTATCATTTCACAATAAACTCACCTCCATGGCACAAGTGTTGGGGAACATCTCGTGCAGCGCGTTGCACAGCTCCGAGTGCTCTTCGCCCTCCATCAAGGGCGCGCGGCGACCCCCTTCAGCGCCCTCAGAGCTCTCCGAGTTGGAGTGGGAGCTGGGGGCAAATGGTTATACAGGGTTACGGGTTAAGTATGAAATAGTACATTAAACAGAAATATTACATACAGAAATTATCACTAAAACTAAAGAATACAAATAACTTATCTAAATAATTAAAACTATAACTTAATTAGTGGGCCAATTAGATCCCTGCCTCAGCATGTGTCGCCTATTGTGGCCTATAAGTGGTAATCGTCCATCGTACATATAGTATCATAAATGATCAAAATGTGAAGTGTACATGTGCATGTAATTAAAACAGATACTTATTATATATTTTGAGAAGAATTAAACTTTGTGTCAGTGTCAAGTGTTATCAAGGCTAGAAAATATAGAAAAATAAAATACAGAAGTTGTATATCTCTTTTTGTACAATCATATCAGATGAAATTGGCTGCAATTATTAAAGAAGTTTATGTTAGTTTTGAGTTATGGCAACAATGAGCCATGAATGAGCCCACGCGCAGATCTGAAGGCTGTCTACCTCCGGCCGTTTGTTATTTCTTTTCGCGCTGCGATCTAAACTCGGGGGTCATGCAAGTTGCGTCATCGCCGCTCACTTTGCGCTAACTCAAACTCAAACTCAAATAACTTTATTCAAATAGACTGTATCAGTACTTTCAAATCGTCAAAGTTACAGCAAAATATAATAAATAATAGACATGAATACCATAATAATATGGATATGTAAATAAACAGTATACAGACATAATGCGACTCTACCACCGCGTCGGAGTTGTTTCTTGCTGAGAAGACCCGGCGAGAAACTCAGCAGTTACTCTTGTTAACTTGTTTTGGGTTTACAACAGGCGTTAGTAAAGTACAAGCAGTGTGTCATTTTGATACAAATAAACCTAAAAGAATATAAACAAAGAGAGAAAAAAAACCAACCATGAAAGAATATAAAACAAAAAATCATTCAAACAATTCAAAAAGAAAAATTTTTAGTCAGTACATACTAGGTACCTATTTACTATTACAATAAAACATCTGTTACAATAGAGCTATTTAATCCCGCATCGAGCAGAGCGTTTACACCCAGGCATTTTTATTTATAAGGTAGTCTTTTGTAGTATAATAGCCCTTTTTTAATAAAGCTGTTTTGATGTGGTTTTCGAATCTATGTAAAGGAAACTCACAAATGGTTTTTGGAATGGCGCTGTCACAAAACACAATCACACTATACAACCGGCACGCTATCACTTATCTATGTATTGTATTACACTTTGTTACTCTACACAATACATTCACTCACCATCCTCTTACTTATATCAAATATTTATTTTGCTTATTTATAAGGCACATATGTGTGTCCACCGCAAGTGTCCGTGAATCTACTCATTTGTGGCCCACTGAAAATCAGCGCCTGGGCCCTCAAAGCCCAGGCTGAATGCTGAGTGAGGTCTTTTTATTTTTTGGGCATCGGGACGTCGCTGTCTGATGGTTTTGTCTTATTGTTGTTTTGTTCTGTTGTTTTATGCCTACGTGTTTTTTTTTCCTCAACTGTAACGATGTCCAAAAATTTGATAAATGTTTTCTATTTCTATGTCTGTGGTTTATCAGCTGTCACAGTGACAGAATGAGAAAGCACTGCCTCCTGCCGCTGCCATGTAATAAGACCTTTTACAAATATTCTAATGTGAACAACCACCATGTGATATACCCGAACGAAAGAAAAAAAAATAACTGGAAGTAGACGTAGTTTACATCATTTGTGACTGATTTCACTATGGAACACCATACCCCAAATGCGGTCTGCCCCAGACCGCGGTTCCGACTAGTCCAGCGCTAGTAGGGCAGCCATGGGTCTTCCATGGCCTCGACTGACTCGACAGTTTATACCGGACTGACACTTGTAATATCATAGATTACAGGTGTCAGTCCGGTACGGTAGTCAGACCACTACATAGATTCAAAAATCACATCAAAACAGCTTTATTGAAAAAGGGCTATTATGCTACAAAAGACTACCTTATAGTAAAAAATGCCTGGGTGTAAGCTTTCTGCTCGATGCGGGGCCGATTAGATAACTCTATTGTGACAGATATTTTATTGTAATACCTAGTTGATACTTAGTTTGTACTGAATAACAATTTTATTTCTCAATTGTTTAAATGGCCTTAAGTTTATATTCTTTTATGTTTGATTTTTTTCCATTGTTTTGACCTAAAGCGGAGGGTGCGGGCTTTAAAGGATAAGTGGTGGGCGGACAAGGCGAAAGAGGTTCAGCTATACGCTGATAAGAACCACTCAGGAAGGTTCTTCGAATGCTTACGTACCATCTTTGGGCCTTCAACTAAAAAGATTGCCCCGATGTACAACAAGGATAGGACCCAACTATTATCAGAGCAGAGCGATCTGTTGGCTCGGTGGGCGGAACATTTCCATGATGTTTTGAATCCCGTTACTCAATCCACTGACTTGTTGGACGTCAACTCTTTGGAAAACCTTCCTGCCGCTAATGATCTAGCGGACCCCCCCACCTTCGATGATTTTGTTGCCGCACTTCAGAGAATGAGGAACGCCAAGGCACCTGGGACAGATGGTCTGCCGTCTGAAATATATAAATATAGCGGCCCACATATCAAAAACAAGTTATATCAACTTATTCTGGAGATATGGGAGTGCGAAATCATCCCGCAGGATTGGAGAGATGCATCTATATGTAAGCTGTATAAAGGTAAAGGTGATGTTGCGGACTGCAGCTCATACAGAGGCATCTCTCTTCTCTCAGCAGCTGGAAAGATTCTAGCTCATATAATCAACACCCGACTGTCCCAACATGCCGAAACCATGCTCCCAGAAACCCAATGCGGCTTTCGCCCTGGTAGAGGAACGATAGATGCCATCTTTGTCGTAAGGCAAATTCAAGAAAAAAGTCTGGAACAATATCGTCCTCTCTACATGTGTTTTGTCGATCTGGAAAAAGCCTTCGACAGAGTACCGCGTGAAGCCCTTTGGATTGTGCTTAGAAAAGCTGGGTGTCCAGAGAAGCTTTTAAACTTGATACGCCAGTTCCATGATAATATGATGGCAAGAGTTCAGCATGACAATGACTTCTCGGACAAATTTCAAGTATCTTGTGGTGTAAAGCAAGGGTGTGTTTTGGCTCCTACGTTGTTCTCTATATACTTTGCTGCAGTGATGAGAGATGCAATAAAATCATGTAACAACGTTATCCAACTAAATTCTCGTACAGACAAGAGTGTTTTTGATATCTCCCGTTTTAGAGTCAAGCGCCTCATTTCCAAGGTTCCAGTTTTAGACATCTTGTATGCCGATGATGTTTGTCTTATGGCCGACTCTGCCGAGTCTCTTCAGGACTATTTGGACTCGTTACAGGCTTCATGTCAAAGGTTTGGCCTGGTTATAAGCACCAGTAAGACTCAAGTCTTAAAACAGCCCCCCCGAGGTTGCCGTAGCGATGCTTCTATAGTCACTCTGCACAACACCGCGTTAGATGAAGTCCCACACTTTAAGTATTTGGGCAGTCGAATCAGTTGCGACAACACGTTAGCGTCTGAAATACCATCCCGTATAGCGTGCGCCGCAGCTGCCTTTGGCAAGCTGAACTTGCGGGTTTGGAACTCCCACGACCTAAAACTGCAAACCAAGGTTCTAGTGTATAAGGCAATAGTTTTGCCAACCTTGCTGTACGCTGCAGGAACATGGTGCTGCTATAAAGCAGATATCAAAAAGTTAGATACATTCCACCTTAAGTGTCTTAGGTCAATTCTGGGCATTAAATGGCAAGACCGTGTTCCAAACACCGAAGTCTTACGGCGATCCGGTTTATTTGGGATAGAGGCGCTTATAATGAAGCACCAGCTGAGATGGAGTGGTCACATCTTGCGCATGGACGACAACAGATTGCCCAAAGCAGTCTTTTATTCCGAACTTGCCCACGGTAAGCGGAGGCGTGGTGGGCAATACTTGCGCTACAAAGATGTGCTCAAGCGTAACCTCATAGCTTGCAATGTACCAGCTGAGCGTTGGGAGGAGCGAGCGCATCTGAGACCGGAATGGCGACATACTGTTCACAAAAACGTGAATGAGTATGAACTGCAGCGGCTAGAAAACCTTGACGCCAAGCGCCAAGTACGGAAGACTCGACCGAAGCCCTCCTACACGTACACAGTCAACAATGCTGGCCAGCTCTACTGTGTGCCCTGCCGGCGTATTTTTAAAACAAAGTTCGGCTTTGCAAGCCACATACGAGCCTACCATAGCACCAGTCAAAATTAAATGTAACTGAGAAGCATGTTTCGAAGTCGCCGTCACCGAATACGGTGCGGAATGAATGAATGAATGAGGTTTATTTGTATCAAAATGACACATTGTACTTTACTAACGCCTGTTGTTAACCCAAAACAAGTTAAAAAGAGTAACTGCTGAGTTCCTCGCCGGGTCCTCTCAGCAAGAAACAACTCCGACCGACGCGGTGGCGGAGTCGCATTATGTCTGTATACTGGGTATTTATACATCCATATCATTGTGGTATTTATGTCTTATTTAGTATATTTTGCTGTAAATTTGACGATTTGTAAGTACTTACTGTGAAAGTCTCTTTGAATAAAGTTATTTGAGTTTGAGTTTGATAGCGTAAGCTATTTTATTGCCATTTATTATGTTTTTTTATTTATCACACCTAAGTAATCATCCAACTCCTTAGCAATTAGGTTGATAACCGGCATAAGACGCCGCCTGCGACGGCGCTTATCGATATCGATTATGCAAATACAATTACAACACTAGAAATCTGAGTTTGCAAGCTAAAAAACTATTATAAACACTACGTGTAACGGCAACTTCTTACCACCGATAAAGATTGATAGCAAACAAACTCAGATGTTCCTTAGTAAGTGAGGTATGGCATCATATTCTGGGGTAACTCAAGAACATGCTTTTAGGGCACAGAAACGATGTATAAGGTCAATGACCAATATGAAACAAACTGAATCTTGCGCACCTGTATTTAAAAAATAAAATATCTTACCCCTGCCATTTATATATCTGAGTGTGCTGTCTTTACCAGAGCAAATAAATATTTTTGCAAATATTTGACTTTCAATGAAGATGAAACTAGTGAATTTTTATTTAAACTTGAATTTGTTCAGATTTAAGACTCGTGAACGTACGTCGTCACAGAAACAAATTATATTTGATAGCCAGTAAAACAACTTCACTTCATCAAAGCGTCTTTTGCAATGCATCGCGTATTTACAACAAAATTCCCGAGGCGTTGCGCAATTTAGACAATATTAATATGTTTAAAAGTAAGCTGCATGATCGACTAAGCCAAAAATGTTATTATACTGTTGAAAAATTCCTAAGCGAAAAATGAATTATTGAGAATGTTTGTATTAGTATGCATGTATCAATGAGTAATTTTAACATTAAGAAACTTATTGTATGCCTTGTCAGGTGGGATGCAGCAGATCTGTTGTACCTTAGAACACCTTTATTTTGTTAACCTGTGCTTCACAATAAATGATATTCTGATTCTGATTCTGAAGTGACCCAACGTCATATGTATATGAAAATAAAACATGAATGCTTTGGTTATCTTGTTGGTGGTCCTATCCACATGAAGTAATAAAGATATAATTTACCGTGTGGTCTTCACGGTGGCAGCTGGCACCATCTCGCTGATGTTCTCAAATGTAAGGTTTATCTTATCGCTGCCAGCTGAGTCATCTGGAACAAGAATGTACTTTATGACTCATTTAATAAGGTTTGAACCAGTGCAGTAGGCACGGCACACGGAGTTTCATTGTCTGTTTGTCAATTTGGCACTATGATAATTTTGCCACCTTGCCAATGATTCAGAATTCCGAAAATTAACAATCCGATAAATCATAATAGACCAGTAGGATTAGATTTGAAATCGGAATAAAATCAAGACTATCCTAGGTAGTGTGGGAGTTGTGCATAAAGTAGTGGGGGGTAAAAATAAAAATATACCCCAAAATCAGTATTTCTGCGGTTTAACGGTTATATTTCGTAAAGGACTTCAATTATCGAGAAGTGTGGCTTGTCAAAACATATGAAACGCGCCTTTGCTACATGGACGTAAAGGAGCGTTTCACATGTTTGATACTCTGCGCCCGTCATCGCAACCGCTAGGCTAGCACTGTGGACGCACACTACGAGATAAGCTAACCTGTAGTTTTGTAGTCTCTATGTTATTTGTCTCTTTGTGTACGTAAACAAATAAATAAAATAAATGACAGTCCACTTACCATTATTACTGAGCGAGTCCGTCTCCTCGCGGGAGAGCTCCGCCTCCAGCTCCAGGATCCACGCGCAGACCATGTCAGGGTTGATCTGCGCGAACTCCGGAATGTATGCTGCCATCATCTCTATGAACCCTGAAGAATAAGAAGAAAATTATGAGGAAATTTTAACTGTAAGCTTTCAGGGTTGGGAAAAATCAAGATTTTTTATAAAAAAAATGTTTTTTTAATTAATTTAACTATATTTTTGCGCAAAACGGAACGCGGCCTCAAGGGCTGCGCGGACAAAGCGCGGGGATTTACCTTTTGTCTAACATGTGTGAATGCCAGGGTGAATCTCCGTGTCACGGTAATATTATCTATCAGTTACAATACTGATAGATAATATTTATAGGTTTTTCCGGGTAATTTAAAAAAAAATCACTGGGTACGTTATTGATGAATTCATGCAACTAAAAACAGCACAATATTTTCTACAATTGCTCCTTGCTATAGTAAGTACTTGTACTTGTTTTAATCAAAAAAATCGCGTGCTCACTGTATAAAAATAACACACCGTCAGTTCGTCACTGCGGCACATTCGCGACTGCTTGCATCCCGAGCGCATCCCGAGCGCATCCCGAGATCCGAGGCGCGTGGATAGCTCGCGTTTCGTACGTTTGGACGAAGTTACAATACTGATAGATAATATTACCGTGTCCGTGTAGTGTTTTGTACATTTCGCTTGCAATTACGGTCTTACTTTCGTTCTAACAAGTATTCATTCGTTCAGTTTTGTTTATTATTGTTATTGCTGTGATGCGTGCGTATTCTAAATGAAATGCCTCGCCAAAGAGATGGTATTTGGGAACATTTTACAGAAAAAAGGACTACCAAAACTGTCTGTTTTTGGGTTTTGATTAAATCATGCTAATTCAGCTTTGTCGATGTATGGCGGGTTTTAAAGGTATTACAAAAAACATCATCGATGTATTTTTTTTAACAAAAACAGCGGTGATGATCGTTTGACGTCACGATTGGCGTAGTGTAGCACGGTTTCTTGCCTTCACTTGCTTGGTGTCCCGGTGTCCCTGTGTGTGCTGCGCGACGCCCCTGCCATAATTCCTTGTCTGGTAGGGATATTTATTCCTATTTCGAGACCATGACAAGTGGTGTGTTGTCTGGCGCATATTAATATCTTTTTTTTTTATTATGAGGGAATTGTAACGGTAAAAGTTTTGCGGGTATTACAAAAAACATCATCGATGCATTTGTTCTTTTCAATGATGATAAGTAATGTAATCTACATCTACGCGTTGACAGCCCTGTAGGCGCAGTGCTCGTGATCATGACTTCAGCGAAGATCGTAGGATTGTTCTGTGTCTGGGTGTTATTATCCGTTTACGTATGTATTTAAAAAGGTTTAAGTATGTCTATCAGTCTCTGACACCCATAGTACAAGCTGTGCTTGGTTTGGGTTCAGATAATCTTTTCACCATGACGGCAACAGTCACTTGCCTGTGACTACTTCGTTTGGGATATAGTCGTGAAGATATGTACGAGTATGTTTGTAAATTGATATGCTATTCCCATCCCACATCACCTACGGAGTGCAGTCGAGGCAATTGACGAATCGTTAAAAGGCCACCCTGGGGTCTGCCAGCGAGTAATGAAGCGTACTCTAAATAGTGTTGCCTACCGACAGTCGAATGTCGATAGCAATACAACATTCTATCGATAGCAGGAGGTCTACTCTAGTTTCATTTACGAAGATTCGTTTAACTTTATGAGGCTATCAAAACGAGCTATAAAATGCTTAGAATACAAAAAAAACAATGTACATTCCAAACTGTAAGTATTCACGCTACTCGATTGTTTACCTACTCTAGTTGGTCCGATGACCAACTAGAGTAGGTAAACCTCCAGACCTAGAATTTGACTATCGTCAGATCGAATTACACGTCGAAACATTTGACGCGTCGAAGCGAAAGTAGAGTGTTGCTCTTAGCTTGCCTCCCAGAACGTGAAATGACGTGAGGACTTTATACATGTCTTCGCCCTCCAACATTACTTGAACAGGCAAAAGCAATTTGCTGAACAAGCACAATTGTTGAGGCAATAAAAAAAATATCGAAACATTACGACCACTCATAAATTTGAAACTAATCTAGTGTCTATACGTTCAGACGAGCAAACTATCGTATAGCTTTAATCGATTGTATCGAAGTTATGAAAAATAAAAGTATCAATACTTTCGCTAGTATAGTTATTAAGTACATCTAATATTTAGATAATATCGTTATCATTATCGATAAAGTTTCGATTCGAACCATCGACATTTTAGCAACACTAACTTTAAGTTTCAAGTCCACTGAACTGACCGCATTTAGAACTCGATATGGAGCTCCAAAACAGAAATCGGTGGTATGGAACATACCCTTTACCGAGAGAAGAATTTGCTATTTAAAGGTGGATTTAGACCGAACGACCGAATGCTTATTCTAAATAAAAATAAATAAATATGCATTTATTTCTCTCACAATAGGCAACATAGCTTACTAAATTACATGCAATTTTAGACGCAACTCGTGTGTGAGTGACTGGTGCCTAAGATAGATTTTTTAGAAAACCCGTATTACAGGTCACCAGTGCTCTACTACCTTAGTTAGCTAACTTGTGTTATAACTTCAGAATGATAATAATGATCTTCTTGAATAAATATTGTGTGAATTTGTGTCGTGAACGTGAGGAATCACGTGAAACGTGAGGAGGTGTTGGTTTTAATAGTCAGTTGAGAGCATACGGCAAGTGTGAAGTAAATTCATTGTAATTAGTACATTGTGGTATTTTATAGATATTTCGTGCGAGAGTAAAATTGTTAGTGGTCGCGTTTTGTGATCATGGTAAGTTGAGGTCCTTAAATAAAACATATTTTTTTTTACTTTTTGATTTTTCAATTCTTAGTTTATTCCCTAGATAGCTAACTGAAGTATAAAATTAACTGGCTGTTTATCAAGCGAACAGATAATTAAAAAATTTCAATCGTATTTTATCCAAAGAATAGCTATCTATTGATTGTCTATGTACTTATATCGCTAACTTCACACTGAATAAACACAAGCAAGATGCACTTACACAATCATTGCCATGTCAGAATGTAACAAGACAAAAGTTGATGCTTGACAAATAGACATTGACTTATAAGAAAATTAACCTCAACTTGTTGCTAGGAGTATGTTTGCTTCGTGTTTTTTAAGGCAAAATCTTGTCCAAAACTCCTCAACTTTGGTAGCTCTATTCAGTCGAAAGAAAACCGCTGCCAAAAAACTTGGTATCCTCTTTAAGGTTCGGCGATACTTCACACCGGAACAGCTGCTCCACTTGTATCAAGCACAAGTTCGGTCGTGTATGGAGTACTGCTGCTACCTGTGGGATGGCTCTGCCAAGTACCAGTTGGATGCAATGAACTCAGTGGACCGGAGGGCTAAGAGATTCATAGGCGACGATGCGCTCCTTGGAATCAAACTTCAGAGTTTGGAGCATCGGCGTAAAGTCGCCTGTCTATCGGTTTTTATAAGGTGTATTTTGGAGAGTGTGCGCAGGAACTACACAACCTGATCACCCTCTACTTAATACCACCGGACCACTAGACGCCGGGAGAGTTTCCACCCCCATGTGGTTGACTTTCCAACAATCCGTACCCAACGGTTTGCTGGTCTTTTCTGGTACGCACCGCTAGGTAGTGGAACGCTCTCCCTGCGTCCGTGGTTCCGGATACTTACAACCTTAGTATCTTCAAGGAAAGAGTGAATAGGCATTTTCTGGGTAAGCGTTGGCCACCATCGGCCTCGTCATCGCTTACCATCAAGCGAGACTGAGGCCAAACGCAAACTCATTCTAAAAATAAATAAAAATAAAACTCCTTTTCATCCCATGTACTTACTAAAATGATTAGTTCTCTTTTTTACAACTCGATATCTTCTATTGGGCTCAGCGTTTGTATAATTGAGTAACTGCCTTGCTCCAAAATCGTTGCGTCGGGTCGTACCAAACAAAATGAAAAAAATCTCAAATGACATTACTTACAACCTCAAAATCTCAGTCAGTGTACCAAACAAAATGAAAAAAATGTCAAATGACATACAACCTCAAAATCTCAAAGAAAACGCATAGGTAAAATGTTATCCAGCCCCTCAAGAAGCAGATAACTTTATTCTTCAGTTAGTGGCTTCATTCAACAGATAACATGTATCTGGCCATCGAAACATTGAAAATCTTTTTACTCGGATAATATTATCATCAGAGGATAATTTAACGTATTTTTGAATTTACTGTTTTTTTTATTTCTTGTTTTATTTTTCGTGGAATGATTCATTTAAATAATGTGATTGACAATTAGGTGTGGTAACAAAAATCAAACATATCCTAAATCGAAAACCATTTCGAGGTATTTGTATTTTATACCTTAATTAAATATTTAAAAATTTGAAAAGCAACGGATCTTGGGTATTTTTAATTAAATACGTTGGCAATCTGGGCTCGATTGAATGACCCGAGTTTGCCAACGTCCGCAAAGAGTAAATTAAGGTTCAAAATGGACTCTTGACCGTAATCAAATTGAAATCTCACAATTGAAACCTATTGGGTCGTATAAACGTCCTTTCACGTGATTGGTTGATAATCTATCCATCTTAATCTAAACCAATCAAATGACGCGATCTGTATCATACGTTAGACTTTTAGCTAGGTAATTAGTTTTAGCTTGGTATTAATGGTGTTTCCCCCACGTGAAAAATATTTATCCAGTTATTTTTAAAAATACGTACATTAACTTACGCTCATTGCCCAGACGGGTAGGTAGGACTTAAAATAGCCATTCTCTATAATCACCAACCCTTTCAGGTAGGGCTTGGTTTTAGAACTTGGCAAAATAAATTGTATCTGAAGTCTACTTCTTACATTCTCGTGAGATTCTACATGATGAACGGCGAGCTCTGTTTCAGTCGTAAGTGCAGTAAATCAGTAATTTTCTTCTCATAATTTATTTACCACGAATCGGGCAAAAAACACATTTGGGAACACTTCGTGAATTTGTGACGTCATGAGTTCGCAATGTTTAAAAATAATAAAAAATTAACGAGCTAGATCAACGAAATATTCAAATTAGTTTCCTAAAATAGTAAAAGGTATTTAAAAAATATATAAGATAAAATAAAAAAAAATGTTCCTATACCCAATTTGATAGTAGTAATTGAAATTATAAATATTCTATCACCACCACATCAAATTCTCTTTGTGTAAACAGAGATAGAGCATTCTTTCGTTGTTCTATCTATGTTCGCGGAGATGCCAGAGCACTAGCTAGAATGCTCGTTTTTGACGTTAGAATTATTTTGGTGTAAATGAAAAATGAATTATCATTTACACTTAAAGATCACGAAAGAACATTATCCTGCTCCCTCCAGCTGTACTCTGTTTGTTTGTTTTAAACCAAGTGAATACTCATCATTTTATGAATATTCATTTGACGAAACGATTGGCGTAGTGCGCAGCGGTTTCTTGCCTTGACTAACATAGTGTCCCGGGTTCGATTCCCGGTCGAGTCAGTTCAAGAAATGATTTTTCTAAATTGGCTCGGGTCTGGGTGTGCGGGGGGACGCCTCTGGCTTAATTTCTTGTCTGGTACCTTGTAACACAGGGATATTTATCCCTGCTTAGAGACCATTTACAATGTAATATATTGTTCTTCTACTGACATTTATAATATTTAAAAAATATTCATAGTTAGATGCATTCGCAATGACCTGCTATAGTGACATGTTGAGGAAAATTACAAAAAACACATTTACCTAATCTATTTCAAGTTTTGTCTTTGTAATCAAATAAGGTTAAATAATTACAACAAAAACATACTCAGTATTTAAAGTAGTCAAGAAACAGATTTTCTTAACTGAAAGTCACAGCATATACGAGGATCTTGTTATGAAAGAATTCTGATTCGCCAAAAACAAACTACATCACGTGAATAATTGCACCAAATTCGACAAGAACATTTAAACAATCGCGACAGTGCGACGGCCGCGACGCTGATGGTCACCGGTATCGCCTGTGAACTCACTGTGTTTGTGGGCGTGTTCAAAATGGCGGTTGGTTCTAAGCGGACTTTCTGTCTGGGCTACGGGGCGCCGCGCCGCATGAGACCATGAGTAATTTTTGCTATTAATATGAATAAATATCTAGGACACCTTATAGATGCCTGCCCCTTTATTATGGATGTCAGTGACTGATAAACATTCTCAAATATATTCCTAAATACATACTTAAATAGATAATAACACCCAGACACACAACAAACATAAAAGTTCATCGATCAATGTTTATCCTAGGAGAGAATTGAACACACAACCTTCAGCGCTAAAGACAAGATCCAGAAGCCACTGCACCAACAGTCCAGGAGATATTAATAATTGAAAATTTCACAAATACTTCTTGATTACTATGAGCCACATTATAGAATGTAAGTAATTATGTTTTTTTTATACTACGTCGGTGACAATCAAGCTGGCGGACCGCCTGATGGTAAGATTATTATTTACTTTATTTTTTTTTAGTAGCTTTTTGACAACATCAGTAAAAATAACGTTCAGATCTAAAATGTTTAACAAATGCTAAAATCCGTGTGGCCTTACAAATTAAATTTACACAGTATTAGAGGAGGTACGGTCTTTTGCGGAGAACTACCAACAACGCCTTGCGCTGCACCCTAATGAATTGGCAGCCCAGTTGACTATACAGGGGCGTTATTACAATCCCTTATTACCTATTTACTGACGAAATTGCTTGCTACCCTCAGTTTAGGAAATCAACTTGACCGATTATAAGGGATTGTAATACAGCCCCTGATCCACTTCAAGCGCCTCAAGAGGCACGACATACTCAAACTGTAACAGTATATAGGCCGGTATTCACTTTGCTTAGTAGATAGTGCAGGTGATTAGTGCTGGTGCTTAATGTTAGTAGAAAACACTAGTCCCGCGCGCCTCCCATTCCTCTCACTCGCCGCGTGCCTGCCACTTAAAACGTCGGGACAGCAGGTGTTAGTGTTTAGTGTTCAGCGTTTTGCAAAACTTGCATAAAATGGCAAAGTAGACGGAAGATTTACCATAGAAATGTGTGCAGGAGTATGTAAAAATGAATGTCTTTTAAATTGTAAAGACCCTAGGTACAAAATTAAAGGTATTCGAGATAAACTAAACACATCCACTAAACAGAATTGGGCACTACTTGCACTACACTCCTGCACTAATCCATCGCTCCTACTAGTCACCTGCACTCACACTAAGCAAAGTGAATACCGGCCTTATAAGAGAGTGTAGCGGTATATAATATAAGTAGTGTTTTTGCCGGAGATCACACTCAACCTGAAATTGCCTAAAGCCCACCTCGTTAGACTTATTTTAAAACAAGCAAAAAATAAAATTAAAACTACTTGGAACATAATTATTAAGGAAACTTGTAAATCAAAACCTCGTGATCACTCATTGGCTCTTAAAATTCAAGATAATTTAATTGAGTCTGAGATTGACATAGCTAATACATTTGAAACATTATTTTCTAATATACCCATTGTAACTACAAGTACCTTAAATTCTAGTGCACCGCTAGCTAGGTCCCTGCTCACATCTAGTGTTGATGAGTGCTCATTTCAGTTCTACTTGGTTCATATAAATTCTCATGACATAATCAAGGTGTTTAAGGAACTTAATATGAAAAACACCAAAGATTTGTGCGGTATTTCGATAAGTCTACTTAAATCAATCATAAATATCATCTCACCCCACTTAGCAGTACTTTTTAATAACTGCATTGACGAAGGTATAGAGAAGGTACTCGCTCAGAGAAGTATTTAAGAAGATTGATATTTTAACTGTGCACGCTCAGTATATTTTCGATAACATAATGTATGTGCGCAAAAACTTGCATATGTTCAAAAAAAACAGTTCAATACTCATACACACAATATTAGAAATAAAAACAAACTTATTACTCCAAGTCTTAGGCTACATAAGGTAGGAAATTCTTTTGTGGGTCAATCTGTAAAATACTTTAACAAAATACCTCAAAGTCTTGTTGATCTACCTCTTCACAAGTTCAAGTCTACAATTAAAATAAAGTTGATAAAACAAGGTTATTATATAGTGGAGGATTACTTGAAGGACAAGAATTTGTGGTCATGGTAGGAATAATCTGCTCCTCTGCTCTAATAATGTATTTTTATTGTTCTTTTGACTGTACTCTGAATTTATTTGTTGTAAAACAAAACAAAGTTCAAAAGAGTAACTATCGAGTTTCTTGCCGGAGTCTTCTCGATAAGAAGCAACTTCCGAACCGGTGGTAGATTCGCATTATGTTTATTTAGAATATGTACTATTATTTTATTTACGTCTATGATCGTTTTTTGTTTTTTTTGTGAATTTTGACCTTTCATAAGTGCTTCTTTGTAAAAGCTTAAGTGAATAAATGATTTTTTACTTTACTTTACTTTTTTACTATATTGCAGGTAAAAAAAAAGTAAAGATAGTAAAACTCAAGAATAGATTTACCCTGAGAAATGTTCATAGAAACTTTTAATTACCTGGAAGATAGGCCTGGCTGCTGTTTACTTGCTTGGAATATACTAACATTAAGAGGAAATATTTGATTGCAGGTTTGCATTAAATAGGCTACGAAATTACTGAACCGATTTAAAAATTATTTCCCCAATATAAAGCTACATTATCTGCAAGTAACATAGTATGTATTTTAAGGCTACATTTTAACGATAGAAATAGTCCCAAGCGGGTGAAGCCAGAGATGTAAAGCTAGGAAGTTTAGAATAAAATAAACATTTCTAAATTCTTGAAAACCGTGGGTAACATACTTAACTATTTTAACGGTTTATAAACGATTTTAATTCAAAACACTAGATCTATGCAACTTGAAATTTACTACACTAGGTAAAATATATGAATAACAAATGAGAATTCATTTTGTTACAAATGTGTTGGAACAAAAACCATATTGTTTTGAATGTGAAATAAACCAGCACATTAATTTAGGCACAAACAAAGCAAGCTTAACCAGTTAGCACAATAGCTTCTTCTAACAATAAGAAATATGAGCCCAGATGGTACACCTTGAAATCCATATGGCTAGTCATCTTCCCAATGAAAAACTTTGACCTACAAGCGAAATTACACAGGGTTTGGTTCATAAAGTTATTTATAGATGTTTCTCACCTTCTACGTCGAAATGCGGGTCCCGTGAAGCCTCCTCCAGAATAGAAATCACATAAGACAGCACGATATCGTCAATAACGTTTAAATTCGCCGATGGGATATTTCTAGTAATAAAATGAAATAAACTCTCCTTGACAAGCGATTCTTGCTGCGCTATAGCACTCATTTCGATCTAAAACAACGTAATTCTAATTAAAACCGAGGTTTATTCAGAGCGTTTAAACAGAAGTCACGTTACGGGTGGCTACACTCAATGAAAAGACCCGTTTATGTGTTATGCAAAGACTTTTCAAAGCGTTTTAATATATCTTACCGCACGTTTAATAAAATCAACAGGGCTAGATATAAATAAAAGGATTATTTCTCACAAAACCCAGCAGACAGGGCGAAAATCAATACAAATGAAGTTTTTTTTTTATAAACAACTTTTGTTGTTTTTAGCGAGACAGACAGTGACATGAGATAATTTAGCCACGATTTACATTGAGCGTCAATCCCGTAAATTCATGCACATGGTTATAACATCTGATTAGTTAATTAAAGCAGCTAATTATTATTCGATCTGAATAGAGAAAAAGTATAAATTTAGAAGAATGTATAAAAAGAGTTTTATTACCGACCTGTATTGACTGCACAGAAATATGCATGCACAGGAACGTTTTGACAATGACGTTTCGACTTTCAAGTCTGGCAGCCGTGTCATTCTATTCTATGGACGGCCATTTGTAAAATACGTACATCTTAGAAGATTTAAGTTTTGGGTACATTTGGGAAAGAAAACATATATTTATTATTTAAATTAATATATTTCAATTAAAACTTTAAAATTTAACGAACAATCATATTTTATAATCTCAAGTTTATCTAATGAGACTGATTAACACAACGCCAATTTCACAACTACATGTTTTTTTAATATAACAATGACAATTTAATTTCATTCAGAATCACATGGGTATATTGGCGTGGTATTTATATACTAGGTACATAGAATCTTTACGAATTAAATTAAATATATAAATAGTTAATAGATTTTAAAATAATTATTGCTAGTTTTTGTATTAATTATTAATACCAGACATAATATTTTTAAATTTCATATTTTAATTTAGAAGTGGTGAACAGTTAAGCAACAGTTACACATGCTCTGAAATAGCATGCTTATTAGCATGCTTAAAACGAGCGGGCTCCGACACACATGTTGCTTAGTAATTGCTCAATAGTAGCTTGCTGGCGTGCTATTAATGAGCATGTGTAACTGTGCCTTTATATATCACTCCCAATTCAGGCGCAACAAATTAAACTAGTCCTTTTCTTTTGTGTAAAAATTATGAGGTTGTTCCCAACTTAAAGAATGAAACTAATAAAAATCACGTTCAAGTCAAGTAGGATAATAATCGAAAAACAGAACAAATGAAACTTCCAAGAGTTTGAATTGTATGAAAGACCATTCAAGTCGCCCAAATAAAAGCGTATCATGATATGAATATTCTGATAGTATCAACAATTCTGTAGTTAACAAGCAATTTCATCAATTAATATCCAGCCTTTAAAGAAGATGCGATAGTGCCACGTAACAGCTGACTGGCTGGAAATGATATTACGAAATTGCTCGCTACGCTCATTTCAGGTATGAACCTGATAAGTTTAATATGATGATGATGATAAGTAATTGAATAGAACCCCGGGTCGATACCACCATATGGGAGAGCATTGTGCTAGTCATATTATTGCATTTATGATTAATCGGAAACACAACGACGAACGAACTCAAAAAGCAAGTAACGGAATGATGCGTGTGAGGGTTTGAATACCAAATAATCTTATTTAAAGCCTCCATTCATGCTGCCACAACGTCTATCTGTGGCCTTAATACAATCGCTTAAATCCAGTCAAGTTAATTGCCTAAACTGAGCATAGCAAGCAATTTCGTAATAAGAGATTTTTCATTTCCAGCCAGTCAGTGGTTACCTGGCATTAATGCATCTTCCAGGCTCGATATTTACTAACGAAATTTCTGGCTACCTTCAGTTCAGGGAATTACCATGACTAGATATAAGTTACTGTAATAAGGCCCATAAAAGGTGGCTTTGGGATACGTCCATGCCAAGATACTTACTACTGGAGATGTCAAACTAAAAATAATAATGGACTTACCTAAACTTAAAATTGTGTAAAAATCGCATTTAGTACCTACGTAAATGTCAGAGAAATTAAATTCGAATAAAGTTTCTAACGTGCAATTTTATACTACAACAGCTAGTTTCAGCGTGAAAGATAGAATTTCAAGTCCAATAGTAGCTAGTATTATGTTACAGGAATGATGACTAATGAATGCCATTAGACTATTTTAAAACGAAAATAGCCAGTGGTTTTGAAAGCTCTTTATTTCCACTAAATTCGGGACCCACGTTGATGCTTTTATAATAGTTAAACATCGTATCATTCCTGTGGCAAGTTGTTTTTGACCTAAAGAGTCTAAAAAATTATTTTGTAACTTAAATATCTCTCTACATAGATTCTATGTAATAATATTATAATAACACGTAAAATTTTCATCACTTAACTGGGTTTTATTTGAAAATTATATTTTCAATTATAAATAGTTATATTTTAAGTATGATAGTGTTACAGTTATAGGTAGTTTATTAGACGTGCAGGTACATACATTCGAAGGACACCATAAATTCAATGTTGGTAAAATTTGTAACAGCTTTTAAGTCAATTGACTCTGAATATACAAAAAAAAAAAATAAGACACGGAATGATTTTTTCATTTAGTCATATATAAACCCGTACATAGTTGATATCAGGAATCTAGAATTAGAATGACAGAAAAATAGAAAATATAGAATTTAAAATCCTGTTACAAAAATTACATTTGGATGGTTTGGTTTAGGACTAACCTGACACATCACTCTGTTAAAAATAATTATTTTATTGGTCCTATCTAAAAATATTTGAAATTTAAATAACTTCCATAGCTGCCTTGTAATACATTCTTAACAATTACTTAAACTTAGTCATAACTTACATTAATATAGTTTTGGACAACTAAGATCAACAGTCAAAATGTAGAACGAAGTACTTTTTTTAACAATATTACTTTGTCAAGTTAGTCCTGAAGGGATTGTGCAAATAATTCTGCAAAAATTATTACGTTTATTACGTCTAAAATCAATGCTATTGGTTTTAAGAATACCTGTGTTGTAGAGACGTAAATCCGCCAATGTAAGTGACTGATATAAAAAGTTATCGACGAATAAATAGTGCATTGCAATCGTAATACGCCCTTTACAAAGACTTCAGATTGAAAGTGCTGCCACTTTAAAACTGTTGAGCAGAGTTTACCAAACAAGCTCTTAATATGCATTACTTTCTATTAAGCCGCCATTTATTCGTCTTCCACAGTTTTTCCCCTATACTTCGGGTTCTTTTGCGTTTGAAAAAGAAAAAAGAAATAACTACTGTTCTCTTTAATTGTGAAATCTTGCAGAATCAAGTGCTCAAGACAGTATTTTTATTCAAATATTTCTAACTATTTTTCTTAAACTGTATTAAATTTATTATTATAATGATTAAAACAGACCTGAACAGCACATATTGCAAATTGTGGTGCTAAGTAACTAAGTAGGAACATCATAACATCGCCTAAAATATAAAAATGAAGGATTTTTTTCTAAGCTCTGCATTACAAGCGTTGCGTTACAGGAAACATGATCACATTACATGCTGATCAAGTCTACTAGATGAACGTTTTTAAAACTAAGATTTTTAGTGAAAATGTCAATCTCAATCACAAGTACGACATCGACGGCTATCATCACTTGCTCTGTGAATCAGTAATCTTTTCCAGTCTTTAAACAACTCCACAGCTTAATATTGAAATTTTACGGCAACAACGACAATAGACTTTATATATTTTTATATATACGTATGTTCTACTAATTAATAATGTGTAATGGGAGTAGTGAACAAGCCAGTCAAATGTTTTTAATAATTATTCTTTTTTGCGAAAGTCAGCCAGCGTTAATCGAATCATTTCTGATCGAACAACGTTCCTGATTTTAAAGAAACAACTTCTTTAAAAAATATTCCTAATAATAATTATACATGAGTATTTTTCAAAACTTTTCCACTACTCCGTTTAATGTGCCCGCTGTCAAAACCAGTGCATCTACATACTTCATTTATTTAAGTATGTTAAATCTTGCATATTTTTAGTGTGTGTTTTAAACCCTAATTGACGGTACCTATTTTGACAGTTTGTAATATTTTTTGCTTGAAATCATTAGGATTTTTGTCTTTAATACGGAATTTTAAGATATTACACCTATGAGGAATTTCTATAGAAAACCCTCTAACTTTCATGCCCTACAACGAAATACTGAACACGCAACACATATATTCTCCATTAATATAAGCGTATATTTTCATCGAAAAACGATAGTTACTATATTTTAATAGATTTCTTAAAATTATCTTTTACACCAATACCCAATAATATTAAAGTACCGGGTGGTTATTTAACCGTTTAGAAAAATTATATTGCATATGCGGTGGGTGATGTACCCCCAGTTAAAATTTGAGTTTTTAATTAACTTTATTTCGAGGTTTTTAGCCAAGAAATTGTGCCGACTGACTTTGTATGAAAAGTTACTTAAAAAAATCTAATTTCTTCTAGATAGTGGCTATATTGTCTACGAAATATGAAATCTTAATTTCCAAAAAGTATAAATAATCACCCAGTATAAAAATTAATTACATCTCGTACAAAACAAATATTAAGTGTTTGATTAATTATAAAGCGTATGTTTAAAGGAATCATATCCTATAATATTACAATATTAATTAAAAAGGATATGGACTTTCGTTCCGTAACATCGTTCACAATTCCATAGGTTAATTCAATAAACAAACAATATTATCACGTTTTCCTTCAATTCATTAGATGTTATATTGTATAATGAGTATATTTAAAATATGTCTTTTTACAATCTTTATCTTTCAAAGCACATTTTTTTGACTTACCTCGTTTTACAATCCACGCGACTTAGAAAGATAGTTTTTTTGCGTGGACTTAAAGTATTATTACTTTTAAAATATAAAGTCTGTTTCAATGGAAATATGTATATAATTATTTTCTTTATTATTATTAAGAACTATTCACATGATACAGTGCTTTTTAGTTGGTAAAAGGGGAATTAAAGGGAGTGTTACCAATGACACCGGAAGTATGTAAAAATAGTTCGTAAAAAATTGGATGATTAGAATGACACATAGATTTATTATCTGTCGTGTCGTGAATTATAAAAAGTGACGAGATAACTTTGTACTTAATTCAAACAAAAAGAATCATTTCAATTTGTCGCATTTAGTTATTCTAAATGGTGCTTTACATTCTAAACAAGCGTATTTTATAAAACTAGAGCTAAAAGTTCCACAATTTATACTAATTTAAAGGAATCTATAATTATTATAATTATAAGTAACCGATTTAAAACGGTACATGCAATATTTTTTGCAGAAATTAAATACCAATAATATTATCGATCTCGAATACGAAACCACATTTAAAAACCTCTATCAGAAGTCCGTTTTTATGTTCTTGTTCGTCACATAAAAACTTTAAATAAATTTCAATGAAACTTTTTCACTGAAAATATAAAAGCTGGTTTTAATAATCAAGAGCTAAGTACGCGCGGATGCAGTAAAAGTAACTATTAATTATTTAATTAT
Organism: Udea olivalis; assembly: GCA_947369235.1. Taxonomy (NCBI): domain Eukaryota; kingdom Metazoa; phylum Arthropoda; class Insecta; order Lepidoptera; family Crambidae; genus Udea; species Udea olivalis. The sequence goes on along the minus strand of OX376370.1, from coordinate 3,737,574 downwards.
CTATACCGTCCATAAAAGGTTACGTCGTTACTAATATCGATAGTTGCTCATTGTTGGAATGAAAGTACCTAGTAAGTAAGTTGTAACATTTTTTAACTCTTGTTAGTTTATATTGCAATTCGTGTGAAAAGTGAATTCAACACTTCCACAGTGATTAAAACTTAGTGTTGTTGTTGTTTATCACCGTTTCACATTTTTGAACTATCTTTTCGGGCTCACCTTTGTTTTTATAGAAGTTTTTTGTTTTAATATTATTCTATACTGTAGCATTTTCTGTTGTGATAGAAAGAAGAAAGAAAGAAAAGATAGAAACATGTTTATTACTCGTACTTAACGTAAAAATATAGTTTGCAGTCGATGTGTCAATATGATTTCGACTTCTTATCAGTACTTTACTTTCCCAGCACTAGTTACATCAATTTGACACCTGTCATTCTAATCAAGCTATATTTTAGGGACATATCAGTCCACCGTGACGACAGACCGAACCGAATCAACCGAATTATGATTTGACGTTCTCATTTCCTTTGGCAAGTCAACTGTATAACCGTTACATAACTTCGAATTTTAAAGTTTATTGAAACTAAAATAAAGTAGCTTGTTATCATGTGATTAGCCTCAAAATAAAATTATCCAAATTCGTTCAAACACTTGAAGTCGCCTGCTGACTGCTGTGGTCCGAAAGGATGGAGTTGAGATCCGAATCCCGGAGCATGGGTGGAGTGCCGAACGGGAAGTCCTGAAAGTAAAAGAACCACTTTAGCTTTTATTTAAACTTTACTTTCTTACCAGCAACTTCGCCCATGTGGATTATTTTCTCAAAAATTGGTGGTAATTATACCTTTATGTACTATGTGCGTTTTATAAGAGAATGTAACGTTTTTTACATTTCTGTAAAGCGTCACGTAAACGTCGATCGTTGCATCAAAGAATATTATAGCGTGCTGGGGCCTGACTCTTGAAAATAATTTCATTGAACAAGCATTGTAGAAATGTCAAACAATAAATTGATGAACCTTATTTCAAACAGTTAAAGTTCAAACATTTTGTTTGGTGAGAGTAATGTAAATAAATAAATATGCGCCAGACAACACACCTCTTGTAATGGTCTCGAAGTAGGGATTAATATCCCTGTGTTACGAGGTACCACACAAGGAAATAAGCTAGGGGCGTCTCCCAGCACACCCAGACCCGAGTCAATTCAGAAAAGATCGTTTCCTAAATTGACCCGACCGGGATTCGAACCCGGGACACTACGGAAATCGAGGCGAGAAACCGTGCTACAGCGCAGTACGCCAACCGTGTCGACAATGCCAATCCGGCTAAATTTGATTCGGGAGTCAGGGGCCAGGTCAACGCGGTTTACGCGGACGGTACAGGCTGTCATCGGTGTAAATTCATGAAATGTGTATAAATCCCTAGATTGCGCCACTATCGTATCTCAACTCACGTTGACTTGCGTGGGCAGCGTCCGGGGCTTGGGCGGCGCGGGCGGCGCGGGCGGCGGGGCGCGCGGCGCGCGGGGGGAGGCGCACTCGGCGCACTCGGCGCCGGCGGAGCGCGTGGAGCGCCGCGACCAGGACTCCGGCATGCAGCTGTGGACAACAGTTGGAGAGGGTTCACGGGTGACACTCTTTTATTTATTCATTCTTTTTTAAATCATATTGCCAGAGCACGACGACCGACTTGGTGTAATGGTTAAGAAGTTGGCTACTACACCAGAGGTCGCGGGTTCGATCCCCGCACAGTACAAACATTTGTGTGCATGAACATGTCTGTTTGTACTGGTCTGGGTGTCTCCTATGTATAATAAGTATGTATTTACAAAAGAAAATGTATTTAAGTATGTTTATCCGTTGTCTAGTATCCCATAACACAAGCTTTAATTAGCTTACTTTGGGGCTAGATGGCGCTGTGTGGAATAATGTCCAGGAATTTATTTATTTATTATTTATTTATGTACACCGCAAACCTGCGGGCCAGACACACCAAAAGGTCGCTTGATGCCCTTCGAATTCAGTACAATAATGTCTTTAGGATGACGTTGGGACTGCCGCGTTTTTGTAGTGCTTCTGGGATGTTCGCGGAGTATCAAACTGATGGCTTTGAAGCCATTTTACGCAAAAAAACCAACTCTATAATCAATAGAGTAAGCAAGAGTCCCAATAGCATCCTGAAGACATTGGAGGATAGGTGCACATCGCCGCTATGGAGACGCCTTGTCCGGAGAGTGATCGTCACGGGTATTTATCCTCTCCCGTGATGGTCATTCTTGGTTCATGTGAGGCCTAACTACGTGTTTCTTTACTAGGTTACTTTACTAACGGTATTTTTTTAAGTCACTTTACTAACACAAATATGGATCTTTGGTCTCAAATAAAGATATATTATATTATATTATTATTACACTGAATTTTGAGTACAGATGGCGGACTTAATGCCTAGAAGCATTCTCTACCAGTCAACTACACGGTCAAAACTCAAAAATCTTATTTAAATAGACTTATTTTTATTTAAATAGTCAGAAAAATTACTAAATACTTAATAGACATAAATACTATAATAACCGTTATTATAATTATTTATGGACAATACTCTGAGTTGGGATAAGCACATTATTGAAACAAGCAGAAAAGTCATTTCTTCCTTACGCTCCTTAAATAAATTCAAAAACTTTCTTCCTCTCGGCACCAAAATTATCTTAGTACAAGCACACCTTATGCCCCTCATTGACTATGCAGACGTTTGCACTTCTAATCTGTCCCAAGGTCTCCTTGATAAACTTGAACGTCTGGTAAACAGTTGCATTAGGTTTATCTATGGTGTACGAAAATACGACCACATTTCTCTGATTACTTTTTATCAGATATTCTTAGTAATCCCAATTCCCCCAGATATCTGAAATGTAATTTTAAGTACAGGGGCGAGTGCAGCACGCGCGACCAGCGCTCGCATAGCCTTTTGCTGCTTCACACTCCTCTTCATACGTCTTCCCATATGTCGACCTCTTTCACATTAGCTGCCATTAGGCTATGAAATTCGCTGCCTAATAAAATTAAATTGCCGACCAGTAGGTTTTCCTTCAAAAGAGCAATCCATAACTTCTTCTTAGATAAACCTCAACTCATTTAACCAAACCTCTCTCCCTTCAAGACAATATTTTAAGATTTAGGTACGATATTTAGTGTATGTATCTTTAAATTTATGTATTATGATTTTGTATGTGTAATATGTAAAATTTTGGTATAAGTATGTTTTTTGTATTAATAGTATATTTTATTTCCGGTTTTATGAGACACCGCCAACACGATTTCTGCTTCGCCCAGTGGTTGACTGGTAGAGAATGCCATTAGGCATTAAGTCCCCCAATTGTACTTTTTCTTTGTGCAATAAAGAATAAATAAATAAATAAATAAAATAATATGAATATATAAACAAACAGTATACAAACATAATGCGACTCTACCACCGCGTCGGAAAAGTTGATTCTTACTGAGAAGACCCGGCGAGAAACTCAGTAGTTACTCTTTTAAACTTGTTGTGGTTTAACAATGCGTGTTAGTAGAGTACAATGAAAAAAAAACTGCTTAAATTCTAACATTAATAGACAGAACAACCTAAAAAGTACAGCAAAGCTACCTATATTCTATAAAACAAAAGGCTGTAACCAAGTCATTTAAACAATTCCAAAGACTAAACTTGTCAGACGGAGATATTACAGGCAATGCGAAAAATAATAGTTAAAAACTAAGTTTTCTAAAATATATCAAACAAATTAAGAAAATTATAAAATAAAGAAACATTTAGGGAAAATAATACCCATGGGCGCGCTCCACGCGGCCGCGGCGCGCTTCTGGCGAGCGGCGGCGTGCTTGTAGTAGTGCCATGTGTCGTGTCAATTGTTTGTTACACACACACACGTAGTCACTAAGTAGCGCCACTAGGATCTATCTGTTGGTTGGTTGCACTTACGCGTGATGCACAATGTGCGCGCAAGGCAGCGAAGCGAGCGGCTCCGGCCGGTCGGCCAGCGGCTCCCGGCAGCGCGCGCAGGCGGGCGCGCTCCACGCGGCCGCGGCGCGCTTCTGGCGAGCGGCGGCGTTGTTGTCGCCGAGCGCTGTGTAGATGTCCGCTAGGCGGAGGCGCACGCGGCGGACTAGCATCTGGAACAAGTTTCTTTTTAAGCATTCAGGATACATACCTAAAGGTCAATTTCAACAAACTCAACCTTTTGAAATAAATTTTATAACATATTTGCTCGTAACGGGTCTCTTATTTCACCAATTTCAATATCGTATTGTATCTCATTACGTACTTGTGCGTTATTGTAATGTAAAACACACGGTTTATCAAGATGCTCCGTCTAAAACGAACAGTACTTTTTTAAATTTTAGCAATGACTTTTTATGTCAGAAAAGAGGTCAACATTTTATGAATAAAATTAACTTTGGGAAATAAAAACTCCTAAATAAACATTTAATTCTTTAATTTAATTAATTTTGACAATAAATTACATCTGTAACAAAAACACAAAAATATTATTTTCCTTTATTAGTAACTGGCTGTTTTTAATGCCTTATTGCCTTAAAAAAAGCGCTGATGGGCGCGAATCGTCAATTTGTAAACAAGTAAAAAATGTTATAACTGCTTTAACAAGTGGTTAAAGATTTATTCATTTAAGAAAGTCCGAGTTTTATTTATTTCCTCGCAAATATGTTATAAAACGTCGTATGACATACGTGCGCTTTGATAATTACAGCCTCCGCTTTCTTATAGCCCTCGCCTACGGATGTGACATGTTAAAAATTGGCAAACCTACTTCTAACTACAGGTACCGTTCCAGCAATATCTACTCAGCATAAAAATTTGGATTAAGTACTTGTTCTCAGTCCTCTTTTAATAATAATAGTGTTACTTTACCTAAAACCGGAAAGTTCGTTCACCGGTACAAATCACTTCGACACAAAAAATATTTTATTCAACTTAATAAACACTGACTATTCTGCTAAAATATTAAAAGCATGCAAAATGTGAGTAAAGAAATCATTAACACTATCGATTCAACAATCCACCAACACTAAGTCAGTTTAGCTACTTTCATAGTATATTGAGGCTTTATGACAAAAATCTACAGCAAGGATTATCGGTAATCAGGTTCACTCACACCCCTAATTACGCCGCGATGACAGGTGTCAAAACGGGCCTAATAATTAAATTTCGACGATTGTAGATTATCGGTCTTTGAAATATTTTTTTAGGTTCAAAATGTAAAGCTCTCTGGAAAGCTTCGACCGACACATTGTAAATCACTAACTAAAAAATAAATTCTCATGCATCGATTTCCAGCCGAGACACGTCAAAAACGTATTTGTGTGTGGGTATTGAACCATAATAATTGATATAACAATCTTTTAGCCCCCTATATCAATGTACATCATGGTTTGCAATAAAGAATTGAATTGAATTGACATCCAGATTCGATGAAGAAACTAAATTATAATCACTGGCCCAATTCTCAATGAAATCCTCCAAACCACTTGACATTGGCAGTCAATTTGCAGTGAAGGCAAATTTTGAGGTTATTATTTTAAAAAACTTGAACCCTAGAACCGTATCCATAATAAACTTTCAATAACAGTACCCAGGGGTTCTAGTGTACCCCGTTAAAGAAAACATTTTTTTTACATAAGAATAGACATTTATTAATAATCAACATACATAGACTTTTATGGCACTTATTTCAGTCTCACGTTACATAATTAAACAAAAAAATAACAAACTTAAATTAATAATTTTGGCAAATCTTTTTTTGGTGCTCTAAACATATAAAACTTTTACATTTTTAACATCGAGTGCGTGATTTACGGTCTTTTGACCTGGGACAAAATCAACATCTATAAGATGTTGAATCTGAAGAGGATGGAGCACTAGAAGGTCGTGTTTTTTCTAAAATACCGCCAATACTTCATTGTAGATGCATAGGCAAAGGCATGTACCCAGGGGTGCTGGAGTACCCCACACACGTGTTGCCACGACCGCACGCTAACAGGACTCGCGCCCGACTGATGCTTCGACACGACCCCCCGTCCCCCGTAAATACGCGCCGGTGCGAAAAGATCCGTTTTAAAACCAAAAAGTTATAGTCAATTTTAATTTTTTTTTTCAGTTGTACCCCAGGGTACGGTTCTAGGGTTAAAAGTATACCGGGTGATAATGATATGGCATACTTAGTGGATGTTGTAACAATCTAACCGAAAATTTGTTATTTTAAAACAAGTTCAATTTGAGGATCTCAAACGAGATCAGTTCAGTTGTATTTTTAGATTAAAATCCTTCATTTAAAAGCCAAGTTTTAGAAAAAAACACATCACCGTGGTAATGCCATATCATTATCCGTAAGTAATAAATGATCACTGCAAAACCGCATCTTCACAAAAATCCTAGCAAGCTAAACACTGAAAAAGAAATCTAACATCCTATGTCGCTAATAAACAGGTTATTTTTAATGACATCGCAAAAATAATCTCGTCTTAGAAAGACCCAAAATAGCATTTAAGTTAAGATTGCTGATTGGTATATACAACATTAATTCACGTCATCCACGTTTTGAAAATGTTTCTTGTATTTAAAAATTTACTCTAAATTCAATAAGAGGTATTTTCTATGTCGCAAATTTAAACGACAGTACACCAAACTCTAACTGAATGCAAGTCATTTGTCAATAAAATTTAGGACCTATTTTGTGTGAAACGGAATGTTTAAGGTCTGTGGTTAATGTTGGTTGTCTATGTAATTGAGCCAAAAATAAGAGCGGGAAATGTAAAAATATGGCGTGAGAGAATAGTTGTGAGTTTATGGTATCTCCGGCGTTGTAATACGTTTTCCCACATGAATTTAGTCTGTCTATCTATCTCTATAATATAGAGGAACGATTTGATTGTTTGCATTGAATAGGCTCCGAAATACTGGACCGATTCACCCAGAAGCTACATTGAGTAGATGTTGTCTACTGGGTTAAGCCACTGGCTTAAACCTATTTAAGAATAAACCTAAAAGAACAAATATGTAATACCTTAGCACCAACAGAAGTGGCAACCTCCAGCAACCTCGTGTTGAACTCCAACGGCCTACAGTTGCAGATCCTGCCCTGAAGCCGCAGAGCCTCCAGACACCTGGCAGCTCCGTCCATCGCTTCCATCTGGGCCAACCGGTCGCCTAGGGCTTGACCTGCTCCCATAGCTACTTCGTAGTGTCTGTGGGAAGAATAGTTTTCAGAATTCATACGTAGCTAGCGTGATAATCTTACCTTTTTTTTTGCTGCAGGAAATGCATTTAGGCATTCCCAAGGCCCTGGGTTCGGGACACCTGGGATATGTGGGACTCGGAACTCCTAGTAGGATAACAGAGACCCTTCGGCGCAGAATGTAAGGGACCCGGGATCCCCAACGAGGGAGAGACCCCTCGCAGGACCCTTCAGCGCGCAGAGCCGCCTGGCAGCCAGCCTCGGGAGGAGCAAGCTCAACTCCAGTACACGATAACACAGACCACTGTGTCCGAAGAAACGCGTTACCGTCTTCCTCGGGATCGCAAACCGAAACTCACGCAGGCACCCCCGCGTGCGCTTCGCGGCCCCTAGGGCCCTTTTAGTCGCCTCTTACGACAGGCAGGGATACCTCGGTAGTATTCTCTTCCCCTAACCGCAGGGAACGTGATAATCTTACCTACCGTAACCATCCTCGAAATGAGGAAAGTAAGTTATACTTACAAAACCAGAGAATACTATCTCAGAACTACGTTATTACTTAATTTAATGTACGAGTATTGTACCGTTATTAATTTTTATGTAATTTTCATCACATTTGCACAACCTAACTTGTTCATCCGTATAAATCTCTGTGCCGAAGGTTTGTCTGCAGGAGATCGCTTTGTAGCAATGAAACCAGCTACATTGTACACTGAAGTGTCTTCCCACAGTAATCAACTGTTGGTTTACCTATCTTAAATTTGAATTGTTTTAGTACAAACTTCATTGATTTATTAAGAATAAGAATAAGAATAAGAATAATTTTATTTTGCATAGACAAAGATAACAGTACACCGACACTCAGTATAACACTCGGCAGAATATTGCTACTACCGAGTAGTGTAAGAATGCAATGTGTTATTTGTAGCAATAACTTCTTAGGAAGACAATAACAACATCGTGCTAAATACTAACTAAAATTAAATCTAAACTATGAACTATCAACAATGAAAGTAAGTACTGCCACATTTATAACCATTAACAAGTTTATAAAGAAGGTATACAGACAAAAGTTCTTTACCTCCCGTGCTAGTCCGAGGACTGTGTTACGGCTAGGTAAGATTCTCATCATCAAAGCATTACCAACTGTATTACAAAGCAGTTTGAGACATTTTTGTAAGTAAAAAATACAAGAGAATACATTGAGCATTTAAGTCCATTGTATTAAAAATGATTTTACATTTTAAAGAACAAAAGGTCCATTCAATAGTTGCTGATAACGAGTTGACCACTTAGCGTAGACGTGTAGTATATGCACAAAGATCAGATAGATCAATACATTGGCTACCTCATGCAAAATTTTAAGATATATTGATCAATTAGTTAAGCATTAGAGAAATTAATTTGTATTGTACAGTCGACAGCAATAAAGCGTATACATGAAAACTGGTAAAATATTATTTATCATCTTAAGATTAAGGTCGTATTTGAGCTAAGTTTTATACATTTATCTCAGTTATAGCGGCCACCGGCTTTACCTTATTTTGACTTAATTAAGAAATCTATATAAATGTAGTATAATTTCAAGCCCTTCACCAAATGAAAACGGAAGAAAACAAGGTACAAATATCAATATATATATATATATATATATAATGTTTTCTATCCTCTTCTGGGACAGCTAAATAACCTTCACCAGCAGATAGACTACCTATACACTTTATGGAGCGACCAACAACTACTCCACTACTATATCCGATCTAGATACATTAATAATGTAGCATAACCTATGTAAGCTTAAGATAAAATAGATAGATAGATAAATAAGAAAAATATATATTTATATACTCAGTAGAATTATGATTTATTAACCTTCATAAAATTTTCTGTCCGTTCATAGTCCAACGTACTCAGTAACTCATCCAGCGCTCCCCTACAAACAAATCTTGTAAGGTTTATAATGGGTTTGACTTTGCTTATGCGGTTGTACAGTAATGGGGCCAGATAATAAGAAAACCCCTGTGCAAAAGTGGTTTTACATGGAGGAACATCAAATACCTCATGCGATCGTCTGGTAGAAGTATTACGAACTACTTTACAGGAATGCTGTCTTAGGACGATGCTTTTAATGAAAAGTTGTCGAACTGTCAATGTTTGAAACTCATTGTATAGCTTTGAAGTACTATATCTGAAATGCTTAAATCCTATAACTTTCAAGATACATCTTTGAGCCCTCTCTACTTTTATTAATGTACTTTTCCTGGCTCCACCCCAAGCAGAGATGCCATACATAGTTATTGATTGACATAGAGTAATGTAAACCGCTTTGTTAGTTTTTTCGTCCTTTAGGTTTCTGATTTTTTAAAAAATAGGTATAAGTTTACGAATGCGAGATTTTAAACTAGTGATGTGTTGCTTCCAATTTAGATTCTTATCAACTTCAACCCCCAGGTATTTAATACTATTAGTTTTTGTCAGTTTAAAGCAACTACAGTTCATGAGACCATCGCAGTTGGATATGTGCACTTTGAGGTGAAAATCATTTGTAGGTTGCAAATTTTCCCTTATACTAAACGTTATGTACTTGGTTTTCGTTAAATTTAAAGTTAGCAAATTTTCGTCGAGCCAATTAACAATCTTTTGAAATCCTTTCTCAGCTGATGATTTAACAAGGGACCATGATGAATGTTGGAACAAAATGACAGTGTCATCAGCGAAAATGATAACTTTTGAATCCAGTAGTTTAATGTCACAGAGGTTGTTTACGTATATTAAAAATAGAGTGGGTCCAAGGACAGAGCCTTGGGGAACCCCAAAATTTACATTCAGCTTAGAGCTCTGGACATTACCTATTCTTACCATTTGGGTTCTATTGGTGAGATAATCTTTAAAAAGTTCTAGTGGTAGGCCTCTTATACCTATAGATTCCAATTTACGCAACAATAATGGAACTGAAACTGTATCAAATGCTTTAGATATATCAAGAAACATACCTAAACACTTCTTTTTTTTATCAAGATTCTTAGCCACATTTGTTACAAGATTTTCTATAGCATCTACAGTTGACCTCTCTTTTCGAAACCCATATTGATTGCACGAAATAATATTATTACTTTCCAGATAGTTCACAAGCCTATTATTGACCACTTTCTCTAGGACTTTTGCGATAGTAGGTAAAAGCGATATTGGACGATAGTTGGTAACATTGTCCTTGTCGCCAGATTTGTACACTGGCACGATAATTGCCTCTTTTAGAGCATTTGGGAATCTTCCAGAAGATAAGCATAAATTGATTATATGGGTTAATGGTCTCGTGAGGAAATTCGAAAAAGTCTTAATAAAAACTGATGTTATTCCATCACAACCAGAAGACTTTGTATTTTTTAATGTCCTGATAATATTACCTACCTCTCGGTCGTCAGCCTCCCACAACATAAATGAATTCAAAGGTGCGTTATTGAATTTAAAATTTTTAGCATTATTATCTTCACTAAGTTCTAATCTTTGTAAAATAGTGTTTGATAAATTGGCACCTACATTAACAAAGAAATCGTTCACATAGTTTGCAGAATCTTGTGGTGTTGATTTTATTTTAAGTAATTCGCCCGATATTCCGGATTTATCCGGCGCATTTAAATTGCATATTCGTTTAATATTATTCCAGGTACTTTTGATATCGTTCCTACTAGCAGTTAATTCAGATTTATCATATGACGTTTTTAAGTTGTGCAAGATCCTATTACAATGATTCCTGTAGCGTTTGTACGTTATTTTCAAGTTTACATCATTAGGTCGTTTTATGTGTTTCTTATGCAGAATGTCTCTAAAACGCATACAGCGTAGTAGGCCGGGTGTAACCCATGGTTGACAAGTAATTTTTCTATTAGGTACCGCAACTACCTCCGCGCTCTTCTTAATAATTTCAGTAATAGTTTGGATCAGACTGTTTGTTGCTTGGTTGGGATCATTCATAGAAACAATATCGATCCAATTTGTATTTTGCAATATTCTTTGAGCCTTGTTGTAGTTTATTTTTTGAAACAGCTTTTTTTGTCTGCCTTTATAATTTTGCTTCATCATAAGTATGCAAAAGTAAACACTGCTATGATCAGTAACTGAAGATTCACAGACAACAGTTAAGATGCTAGTATTTGACTTCACAAAACAATGGTCAAGACAGTTATTAATTCTAGTAGGAATAAGATGACTAGGTAGTAAACAGTGCGTGGCAAGTAGGTCTAAGTAATCATCAGACTTGGAGTCTTTATTGTTTGGGCAGATGTCAATGTTAATATCCCCAGTTAGATAAATATTAGGTATGTGCTTGAGGCTCGTCAACAGTTCATCCAATAAGTCTAAGAATTTCGTTATTACAGTGAAAGACGGTGACCGATACATACAAATGAAAGCATGACTTTCATCTAATTTTATTACCAAACAGTCCGCTTCTTCGAAAGTGGGTTCGTAGACAATGACATCCGTCAGATGGCTCCTGACAAATACCACAATACCACTATTTTGATTTATGTAGTTCCGGGTGTAATAAGCCCTATAATCATCCAATTTGGGAACCATAACAGACTTCCCCAACCAACATTCAGTAAGAATGACCAAATCATAGTCGATTTTAGTTCTGGTTAAAAATACTAGAAAGTCTTCAAAGTTTTTGTGTATGCTTCTGGTGTTTTGTACGATAACTTTAAGAGTTCGTTCACCATCAAGTTTGTACTGTAGTAGAGCTTCCGGGTCCCCAGCCAAATATGAGTCACCAACGTTGATATTCTCAACTTCAGCGACTACATCATCTAAAGTACCAGTAGCCATGGTCATACAAGATCAATTTAGGATAATAATTTAACAGTTCTGGCTGGGGATACCAGTTTTTGATGTGCTGCTGGTAGTGAACGGTCATGTAGCAAGTAAAATAACTCAGTAATATATGATAAATAGATAATGTACATAAATGAATTATAAATAAGAATACTCTGTAATACTTATTCGACAATCTAAGAGAGCCAGTGCAAAAACGTGATGAAAAATAACAGGACAACAGAATAATAATTGGGAACAAAACAGAAATACAACAAATTCTTGTGAGATACTTATCAACATATAGTCAAACTGCAGCAAGATCACTGATTTGGCCAAGTGAGGTGATTACAATAGCGGGATGTCCTTCTTCTTTGCGCAAAAGGATATTTCCGCGCGATGCCCAACAATACTTGTAGGCCCCACTTTTTTTTAGTTCTCGAGCAGCAGAGAAGATCTTTTTTGCCTGGAATGTCAGTGTGTCAGATATGTAGACCAATGAATCAGTGTTACCTATCCCTAAGCCGTCAGTGCTCAGAGGCTTTTCCTTGTTCTCGGAGTTGTATTTTTTTGCAGCCCTCAATAGAGCTTCTTTTTTCTTCATGTTTTGGTATTCTATGACAATTGGACCTTTATTTTTCCCCTTTCTAAAGATATTTTCCGTAGAATCACTTGGCTCAATATCGAGAGTTTTGTATATAGTGTTTACAATGTCATTAACATCTTCATTTTCATCCCGCGGAATATTTCTTATTTCAACTGTTCTCTTGAGTTGTTGTTTTTGCACTTCGTTCAGTTGATACTCTAATTCACTTATACGCTCCACTGCTAATTCGTGTTTGTTCTCAAGTGTCTCCAACTTGGTACACATTTCCTTGTAATTAGCTGTGTTACTCTCCAACAACTTAATAATTTGAGCATTTGACTCCAATATTTTGCTGTATTGATTTTTTATTTCGGCTATCTCGCCATTCATCATCTCCCCAAAAGATCGCATAAGATCCTCCTTCAGTTCTATAAAACTTTGTTGTTCCGGATTTCTCCGTTTTCTTAAGTTGAGGTTCCGGATGGTGTCATCTTCCTCCAGAGGCATGGACAGGTTGGGTTGAGAAGAAAACAAAATTGCTTTTCCCGTTGTTGGTGAGCGTTGCATTTTATCTGTTCGCGTTGGGTATACTACGTTTAACTTATTACTCACAAATAGCAAGCAGGTTGCGATAGTCGTAAATGAACCACAGTCACTAAACAAACTGAAACTTTAAGCTTTGAGAATATAGCTCAGATTTGGATGATGCTTAACTATTAAGCTTTGAGAATATAGCTCAGATTTGGATGATGCTTAACTATTTCAAAAATATGACTTGAACACGTCTCCTTCTACTAGCGACTCGGACGAGAATGTTATTACGAATGTTTAGTACGAATTTCATTTGTTTCTTATATATCTTCTGCTTGTAATTTTTCCAAAAACCTCAGAACAGCCTTGCGGTTTTGCCGTCAAATGGTGGTGGTCACTGAAACAGGACTTAAAGTGATCGATGCTTACCTCAGCGCCTTCCCGACATCACACTTCCTCCGATAAACGTCACCAGCAATTCTCACGGCTCTCGCGTAGCAACCCTGGTCTCCCGCTACGGCTGCTAATCTTAACGCCTCCTGAAATTTAGAATGGGGTTAAAAATCAATGTGATCATGACTATTATTTAGTGTTGATTGCGATTGAAGGCATATCTTCACCAGCCGTTCAAAACAATCATTAGCTTCCACATAAGACTTTGGTCAGACAGTTAAAATTGTGTACACCGAAATGATATGTAAACCGTTGTAGTGATAGTCATAATCATGGTCATGGTTACAGGCATAGTCATCATTCTCCATCGGTTAGAATAGAATATACAATATTGTTTATTTGCGTAAAAAGTGGTATAAAAGATGGAAAAACGAGCTCACATTTCCCCAGGACCTGGCATGCAAACAGATATAATTTAATTGTAAAAAAAAACATCAATAATTCACGAAACAAAAACAATTGGGTCACGATAGCACTCTTCTGAATAAATCAAAATATTCTCTAACTGAATACCACATTCTCAACTTTTTCTTGAACATGTTAACTGACAATAATTTCACGTCATCATCCTAATCTATTGTATATTTTGATCACCATACAATATGCATTTCTACTGTACAGATCTGTCGAGACACAGGGTAAGTTAAGTTTATCAGGGAGTCTTGTATTGAGTCTAGAGTTACCCTTCGAATTAAATAATTGGGGATTAGTTTTGACAAAAAGGCACAATTCGGTTAGAGCGTATGGTGATTTCTTTCGCGATATCATCATGATATAATATCATATGACATACTTATGATCGCTCATGATTATAATTAAATTCAGAGCGAATACAGTAGTAACCCTAGCTAGGCGGTTCACGCAAGTTTTGGAATAAGGTGCGAGCGGTCCTTCTGTAAACTCTTTATGTTGTGTTTTAACTATTAGTATTATTTTTCATCTGAAATTTGCATGCTAATTTATGTAGCTCAAATATGTGATTCTTTTATTGTAATTCGACACCTTGTATACCATATTTGACGCAAATAAATGATTGATTGATATAGCTCACTGATCTTAACTCACATTGCAGTAATCATGCGCGTCCCCCAGCTCGCCCCTGGCGCGCAACGCGGCCGCCATCTGCAGCAGCGCCACGCGGTGGTGGCGCGTGTTGAGGTCGGCGGCGCGCGGGCCGCGGCCGAGGTCGCAGGCGCGCGCCGCGCACGCCGCCGCGCGCTCCGCGTCGCGCAGCCGGCGCCACAGCTCCGAGAGCCCTACGTATACCTGGGGGAGGCATTCATTGGGGTGCGAGGGAACTATGCATTTTTGAAATGTAATCCACAATTGTTTAAAAAGAAAACCTGCCATAGAAAAAACTATAGGCAGGACAGCTTTAATGGAAAAAAGTTTGATTGGCATAGCATCAAGACTGTTTTCACTTCTCATGCTCGAAAAGTACGCCAGTAAAGCCCTACGAAGCGGGACTAAAGTGACCACTTTAGGCTCTAGGGAGTAAAAAGTAATTAGTTTTTTAATTTCCTTCATGTGACATAGACAAACAGCCAGTAAAAATATACTATTATCTGTGGAGTGTGGACCATCATTGCAAAAATGTTGATAGTTTTAGTTCCATGGTTCGTCCGCAAAGAAGGTGGCGCCATGTGTTTTACATTTTTAATCTGTGGTTCAGTTCAGAAGAATAAACTGACCACGAAAATTTCAGAACTTTTGTCACGTGTAAATTTGTTCGGTTTTCAAGGTTTTTGTACTAAATTGACTATTTTTCTCGCACTTAAAGTGAAATGTACAGTTTCCACCTGGAGACTAAACGCCAACTTAATGTCCTCGGTTTCATTGACCTCGCACGCTCGGGAGTCTAACCACCTCTGGTATATTATGGTTTCGTTTAGTCCCTCGAAATAGGATATACTATTATTAAACTTCCAGAATCAATTCAAAATCTTGAAAATCAGAAATTAAAAATTATTAAAATCGGAACAGAATGTTAAAATATTTACCACCTTTAATTGCCTACGATTTGTGACGAATAAATTATAATATCATTTCATTTCACCATTCTTTCGTTACTAAATGAGTGACTGACTGATACACACAGTCGTAACTACTGGCACCGATTACTTAAGATCACTCCACAGAAAATTGACAATTTTGTCATTTGTAAAGACCCACTTGGAATGAAGGTTAGTTCCTTGGAAAGTGTTGGAGTGCACTGAGAACGGATTTTCCAAAATTTCTACGAAAACACTTGAATTTTTTGGGTTTTTTTATTCAGAGAAAAAAAACAGACAGTTTTAATTTACGCAATTACGAGTAATGAATCTGCGAATCGTAAGAGCCGACGAACTACTCGTACGTTTATCATGTGTTGCCACTTTAAATTTACGTTATCGTTGGCATACAATACTTGTATGGAATTTCGAACAGCTATTGAGTAGAAATGGAACTAAAAAACGGTACCATAATGGTTAGTTTATGGTGAAATTTTAGTTCCCTTTCGCCTCAAGAGAGGCATACAAGCCGAAATCCCATACAAATACTTTACGCGAATGACAACGTAGATTTAAAACACTGCCAACGCTTTCTGGAAGCAGTCCATGGTCTTTAAAAAGGATTCCAGCTCGAGAATCACTACCGTGGCTGTGTGGACGCAGCTCCAATAAACTATCAGCGTGTTAAGTAATGATAACAGTTGATAATTTGAAATCCGTGAACTTAGGACCAGGTTTCGCACCTGTTAGGGCGCCATCATTACTTTTATTACTGTTTGGGCGCCAATGTATATTTTTTAAGTGCTTAATCTCTTTTAATCTTGTATGATAGGATTTTTTTTCATGTTTTTTTTACTAGAAACAAACCTACAGATAAACGGTGTTATAATTATGAGCATGGGCCACAGCCAGCGCTTTCTGAAAACTGTCCATGGCCTTCAAGAAGGATCCCAGCTCGAGGCTGATCGCGTCTGTAAGGTATACGCAGCCATAATAACCCCCTCAATAAACTACCAGCGTTTTAGATACTGATAACAGTTCATTATTTTGAAACCGTAGAGTGAACTAAGGACCGGATTACACCCCTGTTAGGGCGCCACCAATATTTTTGCTACTTCTTGCTTTTATTTAACGGTTGGGCCATTCACTGACGTCAATCGCTAAAGAGTCGTCGACAAGCTATCGAAATGCGAGCAGCAAGCGAATACGGAGAAGGGAATAGATTTTGCACATGTTTTTAAACACAGACCTGCAGCAACAAGGTGTTATCATTCTGCGCCTGCGCCACAGCCAGCGCTTTCTGGAAGCCGTCCATGGCCTTCGAGAATGATCCCAGCTCCAGGCTCACCACCGCCACGGTGAGGTGCACGCAGCCGGCAGTGGAGCCGCCGCCGCAGTCGTTGTAGAGCGCGTGGCGGGCGTATGACAGAGCCCTGGGAAGAACAGGGGCCTTGTTACCGTCGGAATAGCCAGTCAAGTTAATTTCCTAAGCTGAGCGAGCAATTTCGTAATATGATCTTTCATTTTCAGCCAGTCGAGTCGGCGGTTACCTGTCAATAAATAATAAAAAAAAATAAAGAGAAATTAGTTAAATTAATTTATTAACTTAATTAAATGAATTATTAATTATTTTATATAGAATTGAATGAATGAATCGACGAGTGTGGACGCTTGCATGATGTGCAGTGTGTGCGTGATGTCACGTCAATAATGCATCCTCTAGGCCAGATATTTACTGACGAAATTGCTCGCTAACCTCAGTTTAAAAAATTAACTTGACTGACTATTAGAGATTAATATGGCTCCACAAATCGAATAAAGTGGTGTGAAAGGATTCAGTAGGATGATGCTGAATTGTGGAATGAACTACATGCCGAGGTTTTCCAGTGTTGGAAGGCGCTTGCCTTATAAAATTGATGAAACAACGTTGGCTTACAACGTAAAATACACTAGACAATACCCCAGGTTTGTTAAAATGAGCTCAATAGCACAGTTGGAAGAGCAGCAAAATTTTTCTAGTTTGTAAGCTTGTTTCCCAATGAGCTGTAGTAATATAGTACCTATAGAGTTCCTAGAGAGGGTTTTAAAAAGGTGTTTTGCAGGATCGACAACGCGCGAGTGATGTCCTTGGTATTGCACGCGTCGGCCTACCATCAGGTGGTACGCGTGCTTCATTGTCACCGACGTAATATTAAAAGTGTTTGAAAAGTCGAAGTCGTATTTATTCAGGTGGACATACTTACAAACAACACTTATTGACACTATCTCAGTAACGAAACAAGTTTTTTTTGTATTTTGTAGTATATAATAGTGTGATTTCGACAATTTGTTTCATGAGCCGCCGCATGGAGATATCCCCAGCCTTGTTTGCATGAAATTCAGACGGCCACACATACATAGAGTTATTATGGCAAGGACGTCACTGCGTACTAGACACCATAAAGGTGTATTTTGATCTATAGAGTATCCTAAACATTATGCTTCTTTTTGTAGCAGTTTATAACTTTAACGCTTGTTAATTAAGTTGCTTTTTATAATTTCATTACCTATGTTTTCTTTTTCTACTTAAAATGTGAAATGTGAGCGTGTGTGGTGGCAGGATTAAAAACTATTGTTATTGTTGCACATGTTCACATTAAATGTCTTCTGTGTATACATGATTACGTTACAGTCAAGCACTATAGTTAATTACAATAATATTCGGACTATTTACGATTGTAACATGTTATAAGTACCTATTAAATAAACTAAAAAATAAAAATAACAACCACGCAGAGGAGAAGGTTTATGTGTCAAAAGTCAAAATATTTATTGCAATCATGTGGTTACAAAGATGGTAAACATATCAAACCAGTACCAATAACATGAACCCTGTTAGGGCATAGCAACGTTGTTTAAGTAATTAAAATTGAATCAAATTAGAATAACATAAAAATCAAATTAAATCAATATTCATACATAATTATAACATACAAAGTAAAAACAAATTAAATTAAATGTCATTTTAACGAATTTCAAAATTAGAATTGAATAAAATACGTCATTTGTCTCATTACATACACAAACCGGCCGAAATAGCATTTTTTTTTGAGAGAAAGTCATTCTCAAAAGCAAATAACATACGAAATTATTCTCAAAAATATTCCGTCAAGGTATTTTCTCAACCAAAAATTCCTTCAATAAATTTTTAAATCTCTTGATTGTAGTTACATTTTTTATTCTTTCAGGGAGTTTATTATATACCTTCACAGCCATAGCATACGGGCCGGTGTGAATTAAATGTAATTTTATGTTTGGTTTCAATCTTTTGGGTCTCTTGCTGGGGGAATAAGTGGGAGTGCTTTCAAGAAGATGCATAATTCCAATATATAGACGCAGGCTAGTGTTAAAAATTTTTCGCTACAGAAAAATGACCTGCAACTCGTCATATTATCAATATTGACAATAATCCGGAGACATCGTTTTTGAAGAATAAAAAGTCTTGTTGTATCCACGCTATTTCCCCACAGGACGATGCCATACTGTAGCCAAGCGTGAGCATATGCATAATATGCTTTTATGGCAGTTTGTTTATCGGTGGACTTTTTTAACTCTTAAAGCGCGTAAGTAAATCGTGATAGTTTTGTAGTTATTTTCTTCATGTGATTTTTCCAATTTAAGTGAGAATCAATATGAATTCCTAACAGTGAGTAATTGTCGACGCGAACAAATTTAGTATTTTCGAAGGTGTAATCAATTTGTAATTTTTCCCTTTGTGAGATGAAATACGCTTTGACACGGTGTTAAAATATAGGGATTGAGATGGCCTGAAACGCAAGGAATTCCACAGGCGGATGGATTGGGACAGTTAAGGCCTGCTCAGACGTCGGACTATCCTCCGCGGCGGAGAAAAAAGTACGCTCCACGAATAAAAAGTCTGCCGCGGATTTACCGCGGATAACAAATGATCGCTCACGGGGTGCGATCATTTTTTGTCCGAGAGTAATTAAATATTCTGAGATTACGTTGTGCTATAATTTACATAATGTTTAAATTTCGTCAGTACCCGCGTTACGATTCAACTGACCAGGGTAAATATAAGCAGATTCAAAGCACGATGCGAACATTTCACAGACATCGATGCCATCAGAAGATGTCTGATGTTAATCAAGATTTTTTTTGTAAAGTTTAAGCAAAAGAGAAGACGTTTTAAGAGAATACTAGGTCCATCCCTTTATTTCGAATCGAATTTTAACGCGGAGTAAAATCCGCCGTGTGCGTTGACTGCTCATAGTTCGTTCGTTCTATTTTTTTCGCGGACGCCCGCGCATTCAAATCCGCTACGATACAGTTTTTAAGGGATCTATTTTAACGGACAAAAAGGTACGCCGCGGATAATCCGTCGTCTGCGCAGGCATCTAAGGAATTTGAGAAACATCTTGAGTGATAATCTGTTTTCAGAGTGTTCCATACCTGTCTAGTCCTCCCAAGGTCTGATGAGCTCGAGCTAAGTTGAGATAGGCTTCAGCTCGCATTGGTGCAGAATCTAGCTCCTCAGAGATGCCTAGCTGGCGGTTGGCGAACTCTAAGGATTCTCTGTAA
Organism: Udea olivalis; assembly: GCA_947369235.1. Lineage (NCBI taxonomy): Eukaryota > Metazoa > Arthropoda > Insecta > Lepidoptera > Crambidae > Udea > Udea olivalis. The sequence continues at coordinate 3,717,380 of OX376370.1, read as the reverse complement.
AGATAAATATTATTAATTAGCTGCCCCGGCAGACTTCGTTCACAGCTGGGAACATTTTCTATTGGAAAATTGACATTTTTAGTATTTTTCGATACTTATTATGAATGATTCCACTGTTTAAACATTCCCTGAACCACATATATTTCAAGATCAAAATTAGCCAAATTGGGCAAACAATTGCTTAGGACGACTCTTAGGGGACCAGAAACAGATGCTTAGGGCAAGCAATTACTTAGGACGTCACGTCTTAAGGGGCACCAGAAACATGCTTAGGACAAGCCGTTGCTTAGGAGCATAACGTCCTCTGCTTAGGGCATCAAGTGCACAAATGTCGCGATTTTTTGTATGGAACTATCTTTCTAGGTGTAATTATTCTAAGGTTAAAGGTATCATTCCCGGGTTGACATCTTTTCAAACGCCACTTCAAACAACTGAAAAAATATACCTGTATTTCCCAAAATCCATGTAAGCCTGATACAGGTGGCCGAGCAGCGCGAACTTGTCGCTGCGCTGGCGCACGCCGCGCAGCGCCGACAGCCAGATCTTCACCGCCAGCCGCTGCTCGTTCTGCCCGTACAGCCGCACGCCGCGTTCTATCTAGAAGAGGGAGCGAAAATATCAAGAATAAGTGGATTGGGAATAGGCTCCATAAGGCTACTTATGATAGGAAATTCATTTGTGGGTCTGTCTGTAATAGTACATTATGATATAAGTGCGGTAAGTTGAAAATTACAGCCGAGGCGATATTGCTATCCCGAGCCGCAGGCGACGGCTACAAGAAAGCAGAGGCTGTAATTATCAAAGCGCACGTATGTCATACGACGTTTTATAACATATTTGCGAGAAAATAAATAAAACTCGAACTTTCTTAAACGAATAAATCTGTAACCACTTGATAAGCAGTTATAAAAATGTTTCCTTGTTCACAAATTAGCGATGCGCGCCTTTTTTTAAGGCAAAGGCATAAAAAACAGCCAGTATTACAAGTACAGTATTTAAAGTAAATTATTATTTTTGTGTTTTTGTTACAGATAAATGGTTGTAATTAAATTGTCAAAATTAATTAAATTGAAGAAATAAATGTTTATTTGTATAACAAATATTTTATATTTTATCTCTCAAAGTTAATTTTATTCATAAAATGTTGACCTCTTTTCTGACCTAAAAACTCTTTTTAAGATTTAAAAAAAGTACCGTTCGTTTTAGACGGAGCATCTTGACAAACCGTGCGTTTTACCTCAATAAAAAAAACTCGGTGTTTTACATTACAATAACGCACAAGTACGTAGGTAATGAGATACAAATATACGATATTAAAATTGGTAAAATAAGAGACCCTTTACGAGCAAATATGTTTTAATAGTAGTTTATGCAACCGTTACGTAATTAGGGACCTTAAAACACGAGTGTGGTTTTTTGAAACGAGCCTTGGCGAGTTTCAAAATAAGATCACACGCTAAGAATAATAGAAGGATAGCCTTCATACTACAGCCGCGTCAGAAATGAAGCACTAATCCGATCCACACATGCGTGACTATTACTTGCTTACGTGCGGCGCGCTTTAACATTGAACATTGCGAAGCTGTTAATGAACACTGCAAAGCGGTCCTTTGGAGCCATTCATGGCTCCAAATAAGGTGCTACAAAATGGGCGCGCGGACTTTGTTTCTAATATGTAATTATTCTGAGATCACACGAGTGTTTTAAGGCCTAATTATGTACAGTTCATACATTACTTTATCTACACACATATCGTACTCTAAGATGGGTTCAGAAGCAGTAGGGAAATGACCAGCATTATTACAACCAATTATACTAATCTTTGTACGCCTTCTCGTATTTGGCTGTCGATTTTTCAAACACTTGAATTTTGACAGCGTTCCAAATTTAAACTCCTATCGTTACAAAAATCTATACTGTAACAACATTACGGTACCTACAGATTTTACCTACTACCACAGACAAGAAAGTACTCATAGTATCATCATCATCATTTCAGCCGAACGACGCCCACTGCTGGGCATAGGCCTCCCCCAAGGATCTCCACAACGATCGGTCCTGCGCTGTCCGCATCCAGCGGCTTCCCGCGACCTTGACCAGATCGTCGGTCCACCTTGTAGAGGGCCTGCCCACGGAACGTCGTCCGGTACGCGGTCGCCATTCGAGAACCTTTCCGCCCCAACGGCCATCGGTTCTCCGCGCTATGTGTCCCGCCCACTGCCACTTCAGCGATGCAATCCTTCGAGCGATGTCGGTTGTTTTTGTTCTCCTGCGGATCTCATCATTTCTGATTCGATCGAGCAGGGAAATACCAAGCATCGCTCTCTCCATTGCTCGCTGGGTGATCTTGAGCCTTCTTATGAGACCCATAGTAAGGGACCACGTCTCGCTCCCATAGGTCATTACTGGCAACACACACTGGTCAAAGACTTTTGTCTTGAGACACTGAGGTATTTCGGACGCAAATATATGCCGGAGCTTCCCGAACGCTGCCCATCCGAGCTGGATTCGACGAGAGATCTCTTTCTCGAAGTTGGACTTACCTAGCTGGACTGTCTGTCCCAGGTAAACATAGTGGTCAACAACTTCGAGTGTAATGTTCCCAACGTTAACTGGAGCGGGTGCAATATGGGCATTCAACATGAGTTTTGTTTTGTCCATGTTCATCTTAAGACCCACTCTTTGAGAAGCATTACCGAGATCTTCGAGCATTATGTTCAGGTCTTCCAAGGTCTCAGCCATAAGAACTACATCATCGGCAAATCGCTCATAGTATAATTGGTTGTAATAATGTTGGTAATTTCCTACGGTTACTGACGCATTAGAGAGCACTAATGATATGCGTGTAGATAAAAAACTTTAACGAAATGCCTCATAGTCTTGTTTATCTACCTTTTCACAAGTTCAGTCTGTAATAAAGTGATGAAACAAGGTTATTATAATGAAGAGGATTACTTTATTAGCAAGACTGGGGGAATTTTGTAAAATATCGATCTTCAATGGGATTATACCTTTCTCCTAGCCAGATACTGGTCCAGCCGTGATCGGCAGGCGTGGAAGCAGTCGAGCAGCCCCCCGCTGGGGGGGCGGTGCGCGGGGCCGAAGCGCGCCCCCCACCTGTGCGCGCCACTGCGGCTGCCGCCGCCACCGTATTCCTCCGCGAACGGGTATACTTCTGAAATTTTCAAACAAGAATTAATAATGATAAAGTTTACTTCGGAAACAATACATCCATGTGTTAGTACAATATTTTAAAAATATATGATTAGTTACAAAAAAAATACAGAAAACTAAAATTCAAACAGCACGATAAGGTCCTGTGATCACTCTCCGCACAAAACACTTCCAAAGCGGCGATGTATACCTATCGGCTAGTGTCATCAGTATACTGTTGCGACCGTCTCGAACCCTGCTAATCAGGGATACCGTTTTTTTGCGGACGATAGTATTGAATCTATCGCTTCGGTATTCCGCGAACATCCTTGTTGCACTACAAAAACGAGGCAGTCCCAACAGCATCCTGAAAATATTATTATATTGGATGCGCAGGGCGCCAAGCGATCGTTTGGTGTGTTTGACCCACAGGTTTCCCGTATAGGTACATGTTCTGACAATAAGCTTCAAGAGCGTAACTTTAATTACCTTATCGTTTTTTTTTATCAAATGCTTTATGAAGAAACTACTAAAATTCAACCTCCTCTCCTCCTCCCTCTCCCTCTCTTCCTCTTCTCTTTATCTTGTGCAATCCAGGCGGCCGCTCTTTCATCAAAGATACCGCACCGCGGCCATTGAATAACTTAATGAATTTCTCTACTGGCCAGCCAACTGGCTTACAACGTCATATACAGCTAGTTGGCTTTCCCTATAACATTGATGAAACAATATAGGGAAAGCACCTTTCCACATCCGAAAGAAACAATCCACTCGATTCCTAGGACCAAGGTTATTTCTTTCTAGTTTCCACTTTTAGAAAATGATTAGTTTGCACAACAATGATTTCTTCAGGCCTCAAGCGTAATCAAGGTCCAGCGTATCGTAAATTCTGAAGAGGAAGGCACAACAGCGGATTCGTCATACCGTAATTGAGCAGCCTGTGCAAACTCCTTCCCTTTGCTGTGTAGATTTGTGTTCATGTTGGTGAGTAAGGTTTATTGATCCACACGTCAGAATGTCTGCTCACTTTCAAATAGTGTTTTCTAAATCTACGTTGATGTACCCTTATTATTTATTTTAGTACAAATCTCACGTTTATCCAGTAATGAGTCAATCGTTTTAGAAGCCACTGACATTCTGACCTTTATGAAAATTAAGATGTTACTGCTGTTTTTCTGATTACACTTTTAACCTTAGAATAATAACGTATAGAAGGATAGTCTTCATACAACCGCCCCGTCAAAAATGAAGCACTAATCCGATCCACACATGCGTGACTATTACTTGCTTACGTGCGGCGCGCTTTGACATTGAACATTGCGGAGCTGTAATGAACACTGGGTCCGATTAGAGCCATTTATGGCTCCAATTAAGGTGCTTCAAAATGGGCGCGCGGACTTGGCTTGTTATATTGTTATTAAAATATCCCTGTGTTACGAGGTACCAGACAAGGAATCAAGCCACGGGCGTCTCCAAGCACACCAAGCCCCGAGCCAATTTAAAAAAGATCGTTTCCTAAATCGACCCGACCGGGAATCGAACCCGGGACACAGCGGAAGTCAAGGCGAGAAACCGTGCTACGGCGTACCATGCCAATCGTGTCGTCTAATACATATATTTGGTTTCTTCCCATCAGAAGAAATTTTACAATTTGACGTAACTGCCGCTTGTGTGTTTTTCACACTTACTCCCCAACATATATTACTATAAGCTTAGTTCACAGTTTAGCTATGGACCTCATTACCTGGCTGCTCATCAAGATGGTGACGCGACGGGTCAGGTGAGCTGAGGAGCCGCGTGGCCGACAGCTGATGCGCCGGCGCCCCGCTGTCAAAACAATAACGTTCATGTTAAAATGACAGTTATTTCAAATTTAAAAAGCTGGAATCTTTTAAATTGGCATGTGAAAAGCTTGTGTCTGGCTGGTGTAGTAGTCCTGTTGTGCAGTGACGATTATAATCACAAAAAAGCAATAGCTTTTTAAATCTTGTTAAATCTCGCGTCCAATTAGTAGCTGTCTTGGCTTATATATCTTTTTTTTTTTTTTTATAAATATCCCTGGACATTATTCCACACAGCGCCATCTAGCCCCAAAGTAAGCTAATTAAAGCTTGTGTTATGGGATACTAGACAACGGATAAACATACTTAAATACATTTTCTTTTTTAAATACATACTTATTATACATAGGAGACACCCAGACCAGTACAAACAGACATGTTCATGCACACAAATGTTTGTACTGTGCGGGGATCGAACCCGCAACCTCTGGTGTAGTAGCCAACTTCTTAACCATTACACCAAGTCGGTCGTCATTTCTCATCTCATATCTACATCTGATATGTGGAAGACAGCACCATTTTTACTGGGCGGCCTTTGGGACACATAATTTAAGGCTTACGTTTTCGTATCATCTTAGGGATTTATACTTCACTACTTATTTCTAAGAGTTAGTTTTAAATCTAATAACTATGTACAAAAACTAAGTATAGGTTTGCAAAGAACATGAACAGTCGATTTAGATACTTTTTTACTTTTGCGTTGATATTACTGTTTTTAATCACTGTGCCAATTGTTTCGAGTTCACAATCCCGGCAAACATGGCGTGATATTGTTATAAATACAAAGTTACATGTGTACTGGTTAAAAACGATTGAAAAACTCTATCAAAAAAAGTAACCTAAATTGCCAGAAGGCTGAAAATTATAGGTTATTTACTACCTTTACTACAAAATAGACGCCAACCCAAAATAAGGATGTCAATCAATTTGTGTATAGACTTGTTTTATAATTGCTATACTTCCATATTTGGCGCCAAGCTTGAAATTTGCTTGAATTGAGCACCATGTTGGGGCGCCAACGAAAAAAATATTTTTTTATTGTTACTTCATAGTTGGATCCTAAAAGAAAAAGGTGTTTCGATGCGCACAGTGTACACTGATTGTCATTCCTACATTCAAGATTGGCGTCCAATCCATACATAAAAATGCGATGTGAGTTGTTTTTTTATTATGCGCTAAGGCTAAGGTAACTATCATTACAGTGGCTCTCCTGCTCTTACGTTTACAGCAAAAGTCGTTCTGTGTTTGCAAATAAAAAGTAACAGGCATTTTACAGTAAAATAGCTGACAGTATACCACTGAGAGGAGCAAGTGCCTTGATCTTCTGTTTCAGCAAAGTCCAACTCTTTTGGAGACTCCATCGTCACGATATCACCTTGAGGAGCCATAATAAATTATTGTGTAATGAAATTCTTCGTCGTGGTATCATTCTTGTATGTAAATTTCATCGAGAATATCTATAATGAATAGAAAAATCGAGTCGTTTTTTCTGATCTTTGAGGCGACCCAAGAGACAGTAAATCTTGCACAGTTAACTAATTTATATAATTATATTTAATTTTACTTTAATATATTTCATGGAATTATTATTTTTTTGAAATTTATTTGGTAACTAGCTCTTTGCCGTAATTTTGTCCTGCATCATGATTAACCAATTCTCACCAATTCCTTTTTCTAACCTTAAAACGTCCAATTTTTCAATTGCCAATGGTTTCTTCAGTACTTTCACGTAACATTCCCTTGATATTGGTGTTGCATACCCACTAGCGAATAGTACAGGGTGTGACATACCCAAGGAAGTCGCGTGACTCGATAGAGTCCCATGACATGTTGGGGGGGTGCAGGCGGCAGCGTCACCTGCCAGCTGGGTGCATCGTACCGGCTCGCTCGCACGTCGTGCAGGCTCACTGAAAAAGAAAGAGACTACTATTTGAATGTATTTCACCATAGCATTTTTAAAGGTCATCTCATGCTTATTAGTCTGTTCGCTTACGATTCGTACCAGCGTTGCCACTAGCGTACATTTTACACATTTTACGTACCTTTTTAGCCTCCCATGTGCGAATGTGTAATTTTACCGTATTACGTACTTTTTGAAAAAAATTTGAACACGTGGCAAAAACATTTAAAATTCTCAAAAAAATGATATCAGTACACAAGTAATCTCGACTTGTAGGTTTTTTGAATTGAGTGAAACTTTGAAAAATGCCCAGCTTTATGAAATAGGTAAGTTTTCGCACGCCTAGAACCCATAAAATAGCACTTCTTTTGGCGAGAGAAGCTGTAAGTGATTTAAATATAAAAAAATGCTGATGTTCCTTTTTACCCCAAAATGTACCTTTTTAGCGCTGGTTGTGTACTTTTGGGAGATCAGTTGCGGCAACACTGATTCGTACAGATTGCGTTGTGGTACGAGACGCATAGTTATTGTCATTTTTTTTTGAAAGGTAGCAACGCGGCTGTGGTGATCATTTGTCAGTGGTTTCTTTTCACTTTTCATCACGTCATACGAAAGCGTCTGTAGAGAAACTAAGTTAACTATAAAACGTTAGATAAATAGCGTTGGCTATATTCATTATTTCTGTATTCTAGAAATAAACATTAGAGGATTCAAATTGGTAATGATGAGTGTAGAAACCTTACTTTTGTTAAATGGGTTTGCGTTTGGCCTCAGTCTCGCCTAGTGGTAAGCGATGACGAGGCCGATGGTGGCACACGCTTACCCAGAAAATGCCTATTCACTCTGGCCTTGAAGATACCAAGGTTTTAAGTATCCGTAAACAGACGCAGGGAGAGCGTTCCACTCGCTAGCGGTGCGGACCAGAAAAGACACAGCCATCCATTATATAAATTATCTTATGGGTTTTAATAAAAATTAAATATTTAATTGCATATAATGTTACTCACCTGACTCAAAGGGGAGAGCTGGGGGTTGTATGAGGAGTCAAAATAGGATCCATTTCAAATTACAGCTCATTGTGGAGGAGATGGGGGCAGTGTTGTGCCGGGACCTTAACAAACATAAAACCATGCTGCAAACTCAATATTCATGAATGACACATTCTGCTTTACACGTGACATTTCGATATTTTACATTTTAGTTTAATAGTTAGAGCGGTTTCAAATTTTTTTATATGCGCGTATAATCTCGTTTTTGGAGGCGCAAGTGGGCGTGCCTTATGCCACACGCGCAACTCGTACGAGCGTTGACGCGCTTATTAGCTCGAATAATACATATTGATACTGACTCACCACTATACCGGTTCGAGTGAACATACTATCAAGTATAATGAATCAAATATAACATACCATCACGACTATTTCCTAAACGGGGTAGTCAGAGGCAAATGACTGTTGCCGTCATGGTAAACGGACTGCTCAGAAACCCACTTTTTACCAATGGTATTGGATCCCAACTTGGCAGGGTGAGACTTCTGCCGCTATCCGGGATGATTTGGTTTTTTATCGAGGTTTTCCATCACCGGAGAGTTAGTCGGAAATTTAACAAGAATCACAACGATTCGTAGGCTGTCTAGATTTGGGCCAGATCGTGGATCTGACCCTGACCTTCGAATCTAATTTCGCCGGATTGACATTAGATTACTATCACCATAATTTTTTTTGAACCTTTATGCTTTGTGATAAGGTTCATAAATTTCTTGTTTGACATTTCAGCAATGCTTGCGTCCAATGAAATTCTGTTCAAGAGTCAGGCCCCTGAGTTGGAATGCTTAACCCCTAGGCAACGATACTACTACTATAGTATTGGGTTTTTGGTATAATTCAGCCCTTTCGAAGATATCTGTTGGAATTTTATAAATAGACTCTCCCTTCTGTGGCAATAACCCTACTGAAGGTTGTCTGAAAGATATCGCTTTTAGCGATAAGGCCGATTACATTTTGCATTCATTTATTCGCTGTCAAACCTGTTGCTTTTTTATGTGCCATAAATATTATTTAAGTTATTGCATAAATTTTATTAAAGTAACACGTTGGGTGCCAATACTATTTCTTATTGATTTCTCTTTACCTCGTGATAAGCAGGAATATGAAAAACATGAATTCGCTTTAAATGTTTTGACTGGCGGGATTTGGACACGGTTTCCATTGCTAATCTATACATTATTATAAAGTGGAAAGATTTGTTTGTTTTTTGTATTGAATAACTCCGAAACTAGATACTAGACCGATTTCAAAAATTCTTTCACCAATATAAAGCTACATTTTCAGGGAGTGACAGAGGCTATTTATTTATTTAATTTAGGCTATATTTCGACGGAAAACACTCTACGCGGGCGAAGCCGCTGACAAACAAAGTATTCAAGTGAAACTTAGTTTTTGATAACTTTTGATTACACATTTGTAATTACCTGTTAATTTGTCAGTCAAACGTATTAATATAGAAATTGAAAAAAACTTTGCAGTTTATTCACTTTAAAACTATCTTAGTTTTTTGTTTAGGGGAAATAACTGACTTAAATATACTTTTTTTCACTGTGCATAACTAATGAAAGTACTTGTTAGCTTGCGTTCCAGTCAGCATCGTCAACAGGTAACAGCACTTCGAATGATAGTACGATGCAAACTGACCCAACCAAAAGTGAAGCCAAAATTACTAAGCCAGGCTAGCGTCACCATTACAGAGATAATTACAAAGAGTAGTAAAAAGTAAAAAAGAAAGTGCACGAAGGCATATTAAGTCATCAAATAACTAAGAAATTGTATTATAAAACCGTGGGCGTTGCAAAGTTCAAGGTTAATTTGCAATAAACTATTTGTTTTGCTATTTAAAATCCATTACACACTTCAGGTAATTTGGTGACCCGATCTAATCCCTGTAACTACATAAGTAGATCCTCTGTGACCTAGGTCACCCTGCATCTAGTAGGTGAATGTCATCTTACAAAATTAGGTCACTACTTCGATTTTTACGGTTCCTATCAACCCTGCATAAGACAGAACACGAAAAATCCAATGCATTTTAATCATGAAATCGTATGCGAAAACAGGTCATAACTACAATACTTTTTTCGCAACAAACCTTTTTTGGTCAGGTGTTTTATGGAAAATAATAAAATGGCAAATTTAAAGAAAGAATGGCCACAGATGATTTATGAATGAAGCGAAAAAAGAGGTGGATTTATAAATAGGTTTCATGCGGTTTAAAAATAAGATAACGAAAAAATCGTTAACTCACGTATAACATTTGGCAGATCCGTCTCCAAATACCTTAGCTTCCTTTTCAGTTTTTTGTTAATTTGTCTTCACACACATATATTAAGGCGATATTGGCACTTTTTTTTGTTATAATATGACGATATTTGTTTTGCACTATATTATTTTATTGTTAATTTTATAGCGAGAGTGCCCTTGCTTTGCGGATCACACCCTGATCAGCGGTGATGTTGTGCAGCGGGACAGCGTCGGAGTGGAGTCGACTGCTAACCTATTTTTTTTGTCAGTATGAATGAATATTTTTTTTAAATTGTGATTTGAAAGCTTTCCAGTATCTTTTTTAAAATGTTGGCTTATTTATTTAATAGGCACAACTAACGAGTACAATTCCAATCATCATTAAAGAAGCAAAATTAGATTTTTATTAAGACAGACTTCCACTAAACTGTTATCACTTTGTTTGCAGATCCAAGTGAATCTATTCATAGGTTATTTAATTACAAATTTACTTCTAAATTACTATGTTAATCGGGTCTAGTACTTTTTATTGTTGTAGATTAACACACAAAGCATAAACCACACTTTATTATAGCATGTGTAACACCAATGTGTGACTATAAATGCTATGTCGTAAATATGTATTTATTAATTGTTTTTTAAATGTTGCTTCATAACAATCTATCATTCTAACTAGGCGATCAATAAATTATACTTACAAACTTTTGCGGACAAACTCAAAAGACTTAAGTATCTAACAACACATTTCTTGCAAAACATTTTGCTATGAATATAAGAATGGCGCCCAACGTGGAACTGCGAAAACGGCATATTCACAGAGAATGATACCATGTTCAGTCAATAGGTTTATTGAACCTAAAGTAAGGTAAAATGTCTGTATATTTTGAAACGAAAAAAAAAATGTTGATGAATATTAATAGTTGCGTTTAGATTTTCTGTATCAACACTATCGACAATTATGTTTTAATTTTTATTTGCTACAATTAATACCAATAACAAACACATATATATCATAAAAGTCTTTTCACACCACTCCATTCCGTTCTATATCCTGTGTCAGCATCCGCGGCCCTCCGCGCATGCGCCGACCGCCCTCTGTGTCAATCCGTGCCTCAACACGGTGTCTGACGTAGGCGGACCTATTTAAGGCAAAGGAATAGATGCTTATGAAGCGTTGACATTTTTGAAGACTGATGAATACTAGGTACCTATATGAAAGGTGTATCTAAGTTTTTTGAGAATACTGATAGTAAATATTTTTAAATTGTAAGTTTATAACTTTTGTGTGAAAATTGGTAAAACGATCAAAATATTAATGGAATGGAGAAAAATATTTAACATCGTTGTCGAACGTTCGTTCGGTGAAGTTCGATTATAAACCTAATTTATATGTTACAAAAGGAAGGAAAAAGTACGGGATATCAATTTACTACAACCAACCAATCATTTAATTAGATATTGTTTAAAAAAGTGATTTTTATTTCGTACAAATGAACTATTAGTAATTTTTTGATGACACGTATCTACAACGTGTTAATTAAAAAGCGCAAAACCTCCGACACCCCAAGTTACTTTTATTATAAAATAATTGTGTAAATTATTAAATTTAATTTCCGCGGATTTTTTGTTTTCTTTTCTTTGTTGCAAAATTAAAAAGTCTATGGTAATAACGCGCGAGCCAGTGCGACGTTGCCGCTTCGCTTGCCGCCGCAATAATAGAGTTAAGTAATGATTAAACACGGCGTGATTAAAATATATTTTTGGTTAAAATTTTACCCCTATTTTTTATTAGTGGAATCGATTCTACTCTCGATTCTGAACAAACTAATTTTAGGCTTTGCGCATTTTCATTAACACGTTGTATAACTCAGCACTCTACTTTTCAAGATTCTAATGGATATTATTTAAGAGTACGTATCGGTATACCTCGGCTTTACCTACACGATTCGAAACATCGGAATTACCTCATAACCTACTATTTATTATATTTTGTTTTTCATCATTCAACTGCACACGTTGGGTTGACCCGGAAAGGAAAGAAAAGCATTTCTCCAAAATTCATGTTTGTGTTAATTTATTAATAGCGTTGGTCGTGGACATGAAATAAAAAACAAAAACAAGTCAGGCAGAAAGACTGTGAAGGAAGAAGTTATCGAGACGTGGTGCATTACACGCACATTATTCATAAATAATGCTTTATTGTAGAACACAGGTATATGTATGTACCTATACAGATTACAGATACGCGCGACATGTGTTAATAACATAAACTTACAGTCTCAAAACCCCATGAAGTGGGAGCTGGTCCGTTCCAGTGAATAAAAGCATCCTGTGAAGACGTAACAGTAATCACCTTCACCAGGATCATCCTCATATCGCTGACGTAGTCGTCGCTGCCGACCTGCACGTGAGTCCCTTCCTTTCCATATATTCTGTTTCCTGGTGGGCCAGGCTAATACGCCTCACATTAGGTCAAGCAGTAGCAAGTTAGGTCAAGGAACACACGGGTTTCTTAAATCTATCTAAAACCATTCATTTTTAAGTGGACCTTCGAGTGCTTACCTCTACGTCGTTGTGACTTAACCGTAGCTGGTCTAGGTAAAAGCGTAGTACATCAAGTCAAAGGCAAAACTTCATGCACGGTTCAGCCCCGTAATTCAGACGATCCAAAGTTTGTAATTGCCGCTATCGTCATGGATAAAATCACTAGTAAAATGCCTACCGTTCAAGTACCTTCTATTGTGCGAAATAACTTTGAACAATAAGTGCTTGCGGACACGATCTTTGACATACCGACAGACATTGACCTACTGTTAGGAGCGGAACAGTTACATCAGATTTATGATGGTCAACGCTTAGATGGCAAAGGTTTACCAGTAGCTTTGCACAGTATTTTCGGGTGGGTTCTCACTGGCTGAGTTGAACCCGGGAGTCAACCTCCATCTATGGTCTCTTCCCTAGTGGCTTCCAGTTACGTGTTAGACGATGTGGTCAAGCGTTCCCGGGAGGTCGGAGAGCCACCGAGAGCGACTATATCTAAAACCTTGGCGTCGCGTAACCATAATGGTCAATACGTTATTATACCTTTACTTTTGAAAGAGCCGTGTGACTTTAAAACTTCGTGTTGTTTTTGACGCCACGGAAATAACGAACGGCAAATCGAATAACGACATCGTGTTCACGGGCCCTAAGCTCCACAAAAATAATGTGGACATCTTATCTAAGTATCTTCTATCTGAAAGTGTCTTAATATCAACTGTGACCTACCTCTACGGGCGTACAATAATTATTCAACAGAGTTGAGGGTATTTGATGGAAACATGGTACACACATACTAAAGAGAGTAAAATATTATGGTTTGTTTTGAGAGAAGTGGTCAAAAATGAGTCATACTAATCTCACACCGATATTTTATCTGTTAAAAATTCATTTGTGGAGTAATAACACTTTACAATAAGGAATTATGTAAGCTTACTCTTGAAAATCTTTACATCATTAATACCCCGAATGGCCTCCGGAATACGATTGTAAATGCGAGGAGCATTGCAAAATATAGACTTACTTAGCAAAGTGGTCTTACTAAAAACTAAGCACATTTTTTTCTTTTGTCTTTCACGAATTCTAAATTGAAATTTTCCCAAGTTATTTTAACAAATACCGCACTTTCTACGATATAGATGCAGTGAAATGTTAAGATTTTATGTCTCCTAAAATATGGTTTACACGTGTCGTCTGATTTTAATCAATGTTTTGATCGGATTTGGGCTCTGAACACTTGTATTATTTCTTTGTCACAGCAATTACCCCAGAAAATAACTCTGTATCTGAGAGTAGATGCTACGAAGCCGTGGTCGGCTGTAAGAACAGCAGCTTCGGTAACAATGTTCTGTAATTTGTATGGAGCAAATGAAAACTGACTTAATTTTTTGCAAACAATTTCAATATGAGACACAAAAATCATAAGGAAAAGGATCGTTAGTGCATTCTACAGTTGGTCAAGGTATACCAATTAGGACACCAGATTGTGAAAAATGGAAAAGTGATCGCTTACAATAACTGGAGCCGTGTTAGAATCCCCCGCCACCGTCGCAGCGCAACCGTTTACGGTACTAAAATGCTCACTTTAAGTTTTAGTTTATATATATTGACGACCGACTTGGTGTAATGGTTAAGAAGTTGGCTACTACACCAGAGGTCGCGGGTTCGATCCCCGCACAGTACAAACATTTTGTGTGCATGAACATGTCTGTTTGTACTGGTCTGGGTGTCTCCTATGTATAATAAGTATGTATTTACAAAAGAAAATGTATTTAAGTATGTTTATCCGTTGTCTAGTATCCCATAACACAAGCTTTAATTAGCTTACTTTGGGGCTAGATGGCGCTGTGTGGAATAATGTCCAGGGATTTATTATTTATTATTATACAAAGTGAGCGTCTTAGTACCGTAAACGGCCACGCCGCGAAAGTGACACAAAATTGTAATACGGACGCTATATGACGTCTTCTTCTTCGCAATCGTCACGTCGCAAAGAATTGTAGATGCTGGCAGAGTCCAGCAAAACATAATTATTGCTCTTCCGACAAAGGCAGTCGAACACACAATCATTTTTCGTATCCCTATTATGAAGCAAATAGTGAGAAGAGATGTTTTATTCGTTTCGGTCATTAAAAAAAAAAACTTAAGATTAGAACAAGTCAGGTGGAACTAAATTCGAAATAACTGATCTTCCTTTTACAAATAAATATGACTAGTCAATTAATGAAAAACATA